>CM053029.1:568065134-570720134 GCA_028564925.1 Lithobates sylvaticus
GTGACGTACAACACTACGATGAGCCGAGAAAAAAATTAAGTTCCATGGTTCCGAGCACGCGTCAAATTGTGTCCGAGCATGCGTAGGAATTTTGTGCGTCGAAAATTGCTACAGACGATTGGAATTTCCGATAGAAACCTTTTCCGTCGGAAAAATTGAGAACACGCTCTCAAATTTTTGCTGGCGGGTATTCGCCCAGCAAAATTCCGATGGAGCATACAACCAGTCGCATTTTCCAATGAAAAGCTCTGATCTGTCTTTTGCTGGCCGAAATTCCGCTCATGTTTACGCATTAGTAACCCAGAATTTGGATTTAAATAAATCAACAGAAAACACAAAATAAACACCGTGCTCCTTACTACTAAACCCCAAAGTAAATAAAACGATATAAATAGCTGCAGCTCAACACTTGTAAAATATGCACAGTAGTAGAACAATTGTTTGTAAATAAGGCTGCGCTAAAATAATACCAAAATAGTGAATATCCTCAAAACATACAATTGAATGAAAATTATATAAGTGACAGGTTGTAACTGTGATAATAACAGTGCTAAACATAAGACTATAAGTATAAGTCCAAATGAGTGACCAATAAAGGAAACACAAATGAAAGTGACAGATTATAACTGTGATAATAACAGTGATGAAACAAAGTCCATAAATGTAAATCCAGTGAATAATCGGTGAAGAAGGTATATGAAATCTTATTCATCCAAATGACACCATATCATTGCAGTGCAGTCCACCACCATGAAAATAAAAAAATAAAAATTGTCATTTGTGTTTCCTTTATTGGTCACTCATTTGCACGTATGGTCTTATGTTTAGTACTGTTATTATCACAGTTACAACCTGTCACTTATATAATTTTCATTCAATTGTATGTTTTGAGGATATTCACTATTTTAGTATTATTTTAGGGCAGCCTTAATTAAATAAATCAACCCCATTGAGTTTGTCCACCATTCATGATTAGCATACTTATTTCAGGCTGGTGCCTTAAAAAGTATTGAATCTAGCGGGTCAGCATAAAAAGCAGGCAGCTAGCATTTTCTAAAATTTTCAACAATGCCAGCTCATATACTTTTCCTATGCCAGGTTTACTTTAATATCATTTGCTGCTATTAAAGCTGAACTTAAAGTGGAGCTCCACCCAAAAGCGGACGTTCCGCTTTAAGAACTCCTCCCCCTCCTATGCAACATTTGGCATTTCGATTTATCCTTAGGGGAACGGGTGCCTAGTTTTGACAGGTACCCGCTCCCACTTCTGCTCGGGTCACCTAGGTGATATTTGTAGTCTGAGATAGCTGTTACCCCATGACATGCCTGTCCTCTTGGACTACAGCTTCCATCACTCCAAGTGATTTGTATTACAATCCCTTGGGTTTTAATTGATTCCCCACTGGCAGGAGGAGAATGTACTGGAGAATGTACTGAGAGCAGCAAGCCAGATACATTCTAAAGCAAGGTTGCTGTAACTGCTTATAAATTACTAACTGGGTTTTAGTGCTATTACATCTAACACTCCCCTCCCCCAATACTGGCAATGCTGCTGTCCAAAGGTGCTCCTGGGCTTATTCATCCATCTAGAGTGGGGGCACTCCAATACAGGAGGCCTCTTACTGGCCAGATCCCCAGATGGAAACAAAGGAGACTAAAATCTAAAAAGGAAAATTAATTCAGCCACCACATTCTAATGATTGCAATATATAAAAATGTTGGTTTTGGGTTTTATACTGCTTTAAATACTTAAATTTCTTTGTGGCTATTCCTCAAGGTATCCACTTCTATACAAATATAGGTTCCACTTGGTGACTTGTATTTTATCACATTGGAAAGAAGTGTAATTCCATTTTACCTAAAGAAGCAAAAGTGAAAAACTGACGTAAGATAAAAAAAGAAAAAAAGGGAAGACACAGTAGGAAATGGTATGATTGCTGCTCACCCCTATGGGATAGAACAAGAGAAAAATCCCCCCATAATCGCTGCCTAAAAACCCCACATATCTTTCTGGGGGGATTTTTCTCTTGTTACACTGACGTAAGATTGACTAGGATCAGCTAATCATAACTTGGATGCGTCTATACCTCCTGCAATCTTCCAATGGGTGTAGCTCCTCAAGCACACTGCTCCGACATAGAAGTAGCACAATTTCCGATCCGACTTTGCCCAGTGACTTCAGGTGCAACTTCCATGGGACTTCAATGAAAGGGATCCAATTTTGAACTGACTTTGAGATTATTGCGACTTGTACTTTGACCAATCAAAACAATTCCTTTGGCTCTGGTATGGATAAACCTCACGCCAAATTTATAAAAATAAAAAAACGATGTGAGCCCCCCCCCCCCCCCCCAAATCCATACCAGGCCCTTTGGGTCTGCTATGGATCTTGAGGGGGAAACCCATGCCAAAATGCCCAAAATCCATACCATACCCTTATCTGAGCATGCAGCCAGGTAGGTTAGGAAAGGGTGGGGCGAGCAAGTGCCCCCCCTGAACCATACCAGGCCACCTGTCCTCAACATGGGGGGTGGGTGCTTTTGGGCAGGGGGGGTCTGCCCCCCAACCCAAAACACCTTGTCCCCATGTTGATGGGGACAAGGGCTTCTTCCCCACAACCCTGGTCTGTGGTTGTCGGGGTCTGCAGGCAGGGGTCTTAGAAAGGGGGCCCCCAGATCCTTCCCCCATGTGAATGAGTATGGGGTACATTGTACCTCTACCCATTCACCAAATAAAGCAGTGTAGTGTTACAAAAAACAAGAGATGGTCCTTTATTAAAAATGAAGAATGTCCCCCGTCGTAGCCAATATGTGAATCACAATGTCTTCTTTCTCCGCTTCCTCCACTGATGTCTTCTTTCTCCAGTTCCTGCACCGATGTCTTCTTTATCCAGTTCCTCCACCAATGTCTTCCTCCTCTGCTTGCTCCACCGATGTCTTCTTCCTCTGGCTCTGCCATCATGCCCCTCACAATGGGATGGGGTCTCAGGGTATTGTCACCGTATGGCCACGCCCCCTAACTATATAAGAACTGTCAGACACTGGAGCTCACAGAACAATGTGAACCAGCATCAGAGGAGGTTTTTTCTTTCAGCAGAGGTGGAGGAAGAAGACATTGGCGGAGCAAGCGGAGGAAGAAGACATTGGTGGAGGAAGCGGAGAAAGAAGACATTGGCGAAGGAAGCGGAGAAAGAAGACATTGGCGAAGGAAGCGGAGAAAGAAGACATTGTGATTCACGTTGGAGCTATGACGGGAGACATTCTTCATTTTTAATAAAGGACTTGTCAAAAAATGTTCTTGTTTTTTGTAACACTACACTGCTTATTTTTTGGTGAATGGGTAGGAGTACAACATACTCATTCACATAGGGGGGAGGGATCCGGGGGCCCCCTTTCTTAAAGGAGGTTTTCAGATTCCGTTAACCCCCCTGCCCGCAGACCCCCACAACCAATGCCCAGGGTTGTGGGGAAAAGGCCATTGTCCACATCAACATAGGGACAAGGTGCTTTGAGACATGTGGCCTGGTATGGTTCAGGGGGGGGGGGGCGCTCACTGCCTGAGGGGCTACATGCTCAGATAAGGGTCTGGTATGGATTTTGGGGGGGCACATTTTTTTTTAGCGTGGGGTTTCTCCTCAAGATCAATACCAGATTTAAAGGGCCTGGTATGGATTTGGGGGGGGGGGAACACAATTTTTTTAGGGAATTTTACATTGCATACACTTGATCTCAGAGCACAAGTCGCATGCCGCAAGTCGGATCAGTTAAGATGATGATCCGACTTAGATGCGACTTCCATTCAAATCAGTGGGCTGAAATTGTGCTCATGTCAGACCAAAGTAGTGCAGGAACCTTTTTTAAAGTCGGACCAACACAAGTCAGACCAGTTAGGGCAGCTCTCATAGGGGACCATTGATTTTGACATGTCATGTGACTTGTGTTCTCGAAGTTGGAGCGCATGTTGGACCAGTGTGAACTGGCCCTTAGGCACTTCGTCACACTGGACTTCATAAGAGATTGGACATGCAGTACAGACTGCAGGCTTTAGAGTGACAGCCAGCAAAGGTCATTGGAAGATTACAGCATGTGGTACTGGTTCTGACCCAGTAATAATTTATGAAAAGCATTATGGCTTTTTAAAAAGAGGAAGAAGAAGCTGTTCAATTGTATTATCATTGTATACAGCACAAGAAGAAAGGATGAAAGTGAGAATTGATGTTTCTGCTCCTAGTCTGAGTGCTTCCTAACAGGAGATTCCTAGATGATACAAAAATAGATTTGGGTATGTACAGTAGTAGCATTTTTAGAAATAAATGTAATTCTTTTTTTCTAAATACTTAACTGCAATAAATGATGTACTTTTATATCTGCCTGAAGTTTGGCTTAAAACATATAATTATAGTTACCATGTAATTTGCCAATTATGCTCAAAAGTAAATTAGGCATAAAGGTAGAGATATAGATATATTCATAGAACATGTCAGGTAGAAATTAGTTTTAACAGAAAATGATGATTGATCCAAACAAAACCTTAGCCTAAATGAATGAGCTAATACAATATTTGTAAACATAATTCATAAAATTTACAAAACTAAAAATAATTGTAGACCTAATTTTTATATATCCAAAAAGTTTCTCACAGCACTGAATCAGACCTACATTTGTTAGTTTTTACTAATTTGGAATAATCTACATGAGTGTTTCTGCATAGGGATGTTATGTAATCATTAGGGATGATGTTTTTATTCGCCACTATCAAAGGTTCGTGACTAATCCTGCAAGTTTGAAAAAGAAATCATAGTCTAGGGATTGTCCAAATTCAACAGAGCAATTTTTTAAAACAATAGTTCACTGTATTGCTTTGGAACTATGACCAGAAGGCTTAGAAGAGCCAATGGGGGGGGGGGGGCAATTATATAAGGGAAAATGGGGGCTTGGGACACAGAAAGCCATAATGAAGAGTATTGGAAGCTGCTGTAGGGAAAGAATGGAGAAAGTTGACAGCCTGCATATGGAGATAATAGGGTCAGTTAGGAAACAGCACTCTTTGAGCAATCATTCATTGTACTGCCGTTTTCTTCTTTTGTTTTTATTATTGGGTGTTCTTTGTGTTTAATTTTATTTTGTGGTTGCTTTAAGGTCAGCTGCACCTAAACCACGTTTTGTTCAAAATAAAAAAGTTAGGCATATATTGGTTAGGCCTATTATCCATGATTAAAACTGTCTTGCTGCTGGCCGAATTTTACACTGCTGTGTGATCTATGGTTTCTTAATCCTTGTAGTCAAACCCTTGCATGTAC
Source organism: Lithobates sylvaticus (assembly GCA_028564925.1). Lineage (NCBI taxonomy): Eukaryota > Metazoa > Chordata > Amphibia > Anura > Ranidae > Lithobates > Lithobates sylvaticus. The sequence continues at coordinate 568,070,434 of CM053029.1, forward strand.
TCTGTGTCTCTCGTACATTTGGGCCTAACTTTAAGAATAATATACTATTGGCCAATTTGCATGAACTTATGATTTTACACTAACTGACTGGCAGGCTGATGAAAAAGCAGCTTTTACTCTTGGGGTCACATATAGCAAAATGATAGTCAATGTTGCCAAAGCAGTGTACTTATATTACTTCACCCCACCCCTTGCAGTATATAAACTGCAAGGGGTGGGGTGAAGTAATATAAGTACACTGCTTTGGCAGCATTGACTATAATTTTGCTATATGTGACCCCAAGAGTAAAAGCTGCTTTTTCATCAGCCTGCCAGTCAGTTAGTGTAAAATCATAAGTTCATGCACAAGTTCCCCCCCACCACCATCACCAGCAATTCAGTTCTTCTACATCCCTATATTTGCCCCACACCACTACTACTAACACAAAATCTCATCAACTGCTTTATAGGTATACACAGTAGAAATAATTAGTGTACCTAATATTTACAATGCCCTGAAAAAGTATTTATACCCCTTGAAATTTTACAAATGTTGTCATGTTACAACCAAAAACATACATTTATTTTATTGGCATTTTATGTGATTGACCAACACAAAGAGGCACATAATTGTGAAGTAGAAGGAAATTATAAATGGTTTTCAATTTTTTTTTACAAATAAATATGTGAAAACGGTGGCGAGCTTGTAGAACCACCTTTCGCTGCAATTACAGCTGCAAGTCTTTTTGCGTATGCCTCCACCAGCTTTGCACATCTAGAAATTTTTGCCCATTCTTCTTTGCAAAATAGCTCAAGCTCTGTCAGATTGGATGTAGAGCGTCTGTGAACAGCAATATTCAAGTCTGTTGAAAGATATCTTTGATGAGGAGTGGAGTAAGATAGACGAGAAGACTTCTATGTCAAGCAAAACCTCCAGAATGTATACCTTTAAAGCAGAGGAAGTGAAATATCTGGAAAATGTGCCTCTTGAAGATGCAGCATTGATGTGACTGGCCAAACATGTCACCCTTCCTTTAGAGGACACCATATCCTTCAAGTACGGGATTAAGAGGAGAATAGACCAAGACCTCAAGAGAATTTACAGGCTAGCCGGTATGGCCTGCAAACCTGCCTTGGCCCTCGCTGGTATATACAAGGCTATGGAAGCCTGGACAGAAAATGTAGACTCCGTGTTCAAAGGCGTTTCAGAAGATCTGGCCAGAGGCCCGGCAGTCCAGGAATTGAAACCGACAGTGGCCTTCCTGGGGGAAGCTTCTATCGATCTGATCTGCCTGTTGGCCTGGACTATGCTATCCTCTGTCACGGCTAAGCGGGCCCTATGGTTGTGCCCTTGGCTCGCTGATCCAGCATCTAAGTGGGCCTGGTGTAGGATCCCCTTTGAGGGGCCCTCATTGGTAACAGGCTGGATAGCGCCATAGCCCGAGCCATGGGTGGGAAATCGGGTTTCCTGCCCCAGGATAGGTGTCTGTTTTGGTCAAAAGAAGCCTCAGCGCAGAAGACGCAGTACTGAACGTTCAAAGGAAACACGCTTTTACAGGCCCGGCCAGAATTCCAGAAGGAATTAGAGCAGAGGTCAGACATCCTTCCAAAGTCTAATAAAAGCCAGGCGTCCAGTGGACGAGAGTAGGCTAAGTCATTTTGAGATTGGGCCCGCCCAGGCGGATCGGGTATGGGCACGTCTTCTTCTCTTCCGGCACATCTGGGTGGCCTCAGTCTCAGACTATTGGACCATCAGGATGGTCTCCATAGGTCACATATGGTCCTTCACCAGTACCCCCCCCAGATTTATCTCCACCCTGCTTCCATGGTCCTGCTTCCATGGAAAAGAAGCAGGTGTTACTGTCCTACGTGGATTCACTGTTAGTACAAGGAGCCATGGTGAATGAATGAATGAATGAATGACTTGTATAGCGCAACCTATGCGAACTGAATCGCCTCAGGGCGCTTTTTGCCACTGGTGTCCATCTGTGGTATAGTGCGGTCCTTGCCCTGTGGGGTCCTGACACGCTTACAAACACATACAAATACAACATACACATATTTGGCCAATTTTATCGACAGGATCTAATTAACCTACCAGCATGTCTTTGGAGTGTGGGAGGAAACCGGAGTACCCGGAGGAAACCCACGCAAGCACAGGGAGAACATGCAAACTCCAGGCAGAAGGTGTCATGGTCGGGATTTGAACCAGTGACCCTATTACTGCTAGGTGAAAGTGCTAACCACTACACCACTGGTGCCTGTCCCGAAAGGCGCTGAGTGTCAGGCGGTATACTTCCCTCTCTTTCTTGAGTAGAAGAAAAACAGTTCATGGCCCCCCGTATTACCTAACTTACCTAAATAAGTTTATTAAATATGAAAAAATTCAAAATGGAGACTTTACCTACCATCCAACAACCTGTGCAGCCAGGCGATTGGCTATTTTTAGGTGCCTGTGGCAGAAGAATTCCACAAATACCTCTGGTTCAGAGTCAGGCAAGTACATCTACAGATCACTTGCCTCCCTTTTGGGTTGGAAACCTCAACCTGAGTCTTTTCAAAAGTTCTTCTGACTGTAGTGGCCCTCATCAGAACAAAAGGGATATGCTTGTACCACTATCTCGACGACCTCCTGCTTCTGGCCCAAGACAAGAAGCAGCTATTGATCCACAGAGAGCAAGTTATCACCACACTGCTTGAGTTTGGTTGGCTCCAAAACTTATAGAAAAGCCATCTGGAACCAGTACAGCTTCTAGTATACCTAGGGGCCCAGTTCGACACGGTGGAAAGCACCATCTCTCTCGCAGTGGATAAGATTCCAGTCATCTGGGGGAGAATCTCACAGGCTCTGAGCTCCTCATGCCTAAAGGCCTCAAAGTGCCTAAAAAGTATCGGCACAATGGTCTCTACGACTCCCATGGTCAAAGGGTCCCTGTGGAGGTTACGCCCTTTCCAGACAGGGTTTCTCCATCAGTGGAGTTCAGGGGATGGCAATCAGTCCATTCACATAACCTCAATGATGAGGAACAGCCTCTTCTGGTGGATTCAGCACATAAATCTGCTCAGCTGCCACTCCATTGCCCCCTTCTCATGGGTCACAGTCATGACCAATGCCAGTGGTACTGGTTGGGGAGCCATTTGCAGGTCAGAACTTGTTCAAGGCAAGTGGGATGTACGTCTTCACAACCTGGGCTCAAATGTCCTGGAACTACAGGCAGCCTGGTTTGCCCTTACATTTTTCACTCATCTCCTGAAAGGGGAGTCAGTTTTACTGAAAATGGACAACATCACAGCGGTCTCTTATGTGAAGAGGCAAGGGGGCACTCGGAGCTCCACACTGCTCCAAGAAGTCGAGTCCATCATGAAAAAACCTGACCAATATTTCAGCGGTCTTTGTCCCCGGAGTCGAGAACGACCAAGCGGACTTCCTGGCTCACACACAGTGGTCTCTTCATGTGCAGTTATTCGAATGGATCCTGCCTTTGGGAGTTAATCCAGAAGTAGACCTATTTGCATCCCCCTGCAACTTCAAAATCAAAAAGTATTACACTTGGGGCTGTTGCAACCAGGCCTTCGGAGTAGACACACTGACAGATCAGTGGAGCTTCAACAGGGCATATGCCTTTTCCTCGCTTCCGTTCATCCTCAGGTTCTTATGGAGACTCCAAGCGGAAGCAGTCGAGGTGGTAGTCATTGCACCTTACTGGCTGAACAGGCCATGGTTTCCTCTCCTGACCCAGCTCAGCTTCCAGGACCCGGTGCCTCTTCCTACCAGGCCTGATCTTCTTTCTCAGGGGGCAGTCCTGCTCCCGTGTCCGGCGTCTATGAGAGGATATGGGCCACGTTCGTTGAATCCTCATCACCTACAGGCAGATCGTTCAGGGATCCAGGAGTCTGGGATATCCTCTGTTTCCTCCAATCCGCCCTAGATCCATCTCTATCCATCAGCTCTCTCAGAGTCCAAGTCTCAGCTTTGTCAGCCTTCTCGGGAACATCATGGGCGGTTCACCCATTAATCTGGCAGTTCTTTCATGGGGTGACAAGACTCAGGCCCCAAAGAAGACCAAGATTCCACAAATGAGATCTTCCTCTTGTTCTTGACTCACTGGCTGATCTCAGTACGGCAGGATCCACTCCACTTTCTATCAAAGGTTTTTCTGCAAAGTTGCCTTCCTAGTTGCCATCACTTCGGCCAAAAGGGTTTCGGAGATCGGGTCCTTGGATCATGAACAGGGATGAGCTTTATGTTCGACTCGAACATTGGCTATTCGCCAGTTCGCCGAACAGCGAACAATTTTGGGTGTTCGCGGCAAATTCGAAAGCCGCAGAACACCCTTTAAAAGTCTATGGGAGAAATCAAAAGTGCTAATTTTAAAGGCTAATATGCAAGTTATTGTCATAAAAAGTGTCTGGGGACCTGGGTCCTGCCCCAGGGGACATGTATCAATGCAAAAAAAAGTTTTAAAAACGGACGTTTTTTCGGGAGCAGTGATTTTAATAATGCTTAAAGTGAAACAATAAAAGTGTAATATTACTTTAAATTTGGTACCTGGGGGGTGTCTATAGTATGCCTGTAAAGGGGTGCATGTTTCCCGTGTTTAGAACACTCTGACAGCAAAATTACTAATTTCTAAAGGAAAAAAATCATTTAAAATTACTCGAGGCTACAATAAATAGTCGGTCCGCAATACACATAAAAGTTAATTGATAAAAACGGCATGGTGATTTCCCCACAGGGGAACCCCGAACCAAAATTAAAAAATAATAATGCGTGGGGGTCCCCCTAAATTCCATACCAGGCCCTTCAGGTCTGGTGTGGATATTTTTTTTTTAAATGGCGTGGGGGTCCCCCTCAAAATCCATACCAGACCTGAAGGGGAACCCCGCACCAAAATTAAAAAAAAAAATGGTGTAGGATCCCCCAAAAATCGTTACCAGACCCTTATCCTAGCATACAATCTGGCAGGCTGCAGGAAAAAAAGGGGGGGGCGAGAGAGCGCCCCCCTCTCCTGAACCCTACCAGGCCACATACCCTCAACATTGGGAGGGTGCTTTGGGGTAGCCCCAAAGCACCTTGTCCCCATGTTGATGGGGAGAAGGGCCTCATACCCACAACCCTTGGTTGTGGGGGTTTGCGGGCGGGGGCTTATCTGAATCTGGAAGCCCCCTTTAACAAGGGGGCCCCCAGATCCCGACCCCCCCCTGTGTGAATTGGTAATGGGGTACAATTGTACCCCTACCATTTGCACAATCCGCCTCAGTGGGAGTCTTCCGCCGTGTGATGCTTCGATTCTTCTGACACTCCTTAAATAACGGAGGGCGGGCCACCCGTTTACGTAAACGGTTTAATTGTACACTTAGACAGTATTATCAATGTAACATATAATTTTGCCTTTGTACTGTTTTACTGTTGCAGCTATTATTGTTGCTTTGCTGAGTCTTGTTGATGTGTTAGAGGTGTGGCACTGCCAGAAGGGTTGTCATCATCAAGAATTGAGGAATCCATACATCAGCGGATTCTCCGGGGGTAAGTATCAGGCAAACTGCATTTTTTCAATTTTATGGACAAAAAGATAGCCAAAAAGGCTTAATTTTGCTAAGTGATGATGATATTTGTAATGTGAAGATGGCTTTTAAAAAGAAAACTGCTTAACCTAGATACTGATAGGTAAGGGCAAAAAAAACAGTGGCTGGTTTTAGAACTCATTACTCAGAAGTCGTTCCAAAACGAGATGTGTTTACTCTTTTGCCTTATTGAATAAATGCCTCTTAGCCCTAAATGAAAAACAGAAATAGAAAAAAGTACAGTCTTTAAGGCTTTCTTTTTGTATAATGGGTATATTGCCTTAGCACATATTTTTCTTAGGTTGATTGAAAATCTAAAAGCAATGAATCCTTTGATCCTACACAAAAGTCTGTCTGCTAGCACATAACACTGTTGTGCAGCCTCTTGGTGAAATGAAATGATTTATATTCAGTCTATAAAGTGTGATACTTGGAATTAAAAAGCAAACGGTAACTGCTGGACTCCAAAAAAAAAAAAAAAAAAAAAAAATCACAATTGCTGCTTTCTGAATTGTATTAATAATACAAAGGTTTCTGGTGGCAGATCTGTCACATCAAAGCCATTATCAGTTGAAAGTGCAATGGTAGATAGACAGAGCGGCTAGGCTTTTTTTTTCTCGTAGCCTGTGGTCAGAAGAATATATAGCTGTTACTATTCCTGTTTAAGATAAAGCACTTTGCATAAAAATAAGCTTCATGATTTATTGTGGAGAGACCAGAAACCAATTAGTGCTGGAGATGATCAGTTAGATTACATTGATGTAGACCATCAGGGGGAGCTCAACCACAGTTTTGTAATGTCATCCAGGCAATTTAATTATTTTTCTTTCTGAGCTAAAATAATAATTGTTTATTTCTTTCACTACTAGAAAATTCTATAACTGTTCTATGGAGATGATATGGTGTCTTAAAGTGGAACTACAATCTGATGGGTGGGGATGGGGGTAGGCTCTTTCCACAATGTGCAAGTGCTGTATGTTCAGCATAATTACATTTATTTACTGGGGCAAATTTATTAAATGCCTTCTTCAGCTCTGTGTATACAGATAGGGATAGTATTGACATAGCCCCAAAAGAGTGGCTTAAAATGTATATGGTTCAGGGACATTTAGACAAAATAGGTGAGTAAAGCACCTAGTAGACATGTGCATTAATTTTCATCTGAATGCATTTTCGTCCGAATTTTCGGGTATTTTCGTTATCGTTTTAAAAAATTATAACGAACGTGCATAATCCAAAAAACGATTCGACATAAACAAATGCTTTATTTTCATTTTCATTGCAACAGTTCGATATAGATAGGAGATTCGACATGACGCTGACAATAGTGATCTGTGTCCATCGAACCTGTGGTCGAATGTGCCTAACCTTAGTTCTATTAGTCCAAGATTAGAGAGAAAAGATTTGGCATAGAGAGAAAAGATTCGACATTATAGAGACAATAGCAAAAAAAAAGGTTGAATGTGCCTAACCTAACTCTATTAGTCCAAGATTATTCGACATAGAGAGAAAAGATTTGACATGAAGATTCGACAAAGCAGTCACCACGAGCGGACATTTATGGTCAAATGCTCCGCCCATAGGCTATAGAAGAATTCTAATGTTGGTTGACTAGTAATAATAATTAATAAATATAATTATTACTAGTGTCATACAACATTATAATTCTACTATAGCTTGTAAGCGGAACATTCGACCGGAAATGTACGATTGCGGCTTCGTACAGTTTAGCTGCCCCGTCTAATCTTCTTGGAACACCATAAGCCTTCAATGACAGATTTGACCTTAATTATTTCGGATTTTCAGACGAATGCATTTTTTAACAAAACAAAATAAATAAAAAATAATTTTGGGAGTAACTGAATAAATGTATTTTTTGGACGAAATATTTCAGTGTGCACATGTCTAGCACCTAGAGAATATGGCTTACACTCATGTGTCCTCAAAGAGTTGAGCTCTGTTAATTCAAAGACATCGTTTTTAATTTTAGAGACCATTTAATGACTGTCTTGGTGCCACTAGATTGGCACAAGGTCAACGGTGGTGCGTATATTTAAAAAGGGATCAAAGGTTTTACCAAGTAACTACAGATTGATTAGTTTAACTTCAGGAAGTCAGGAAGATAATTTAAAGTTTCATAAAAAGACCATATAGAAGAGTTTTTTGCTAGCAAACAATATTTTAGGCATTAGACAGTAGACATGGGAGCCGTCAAAAAATTTGTTTTGTTTCGTTCCGTTCCGTTTCGTATAAAAAAAAAATTTGTAATTCGTAATTCGTGTACGAAATTTAATTCAGATTTGTACGAAATACGAATTTCGTACAAACCGTTACAAATCGTACAAATCGTTACAAATCGTTAATATCGTGATGAATCGTTACGAATATCGACACTCTACCAATAATAACGAATTATCCGAAAACGTATTAACGTTACATAACACAAGTCTATAAATGTCTATTGTTCACCAATCACTCAGAGGAAGTACGAAATACGAAATTTCGTTTACGAATACGAAATTTTGTTTACGAATACGAATTTTCGTATTTCGGACTTCCTCTGAGTGATTGGTGAACAATAGACAATAGACTTGTGTTATGTAACGTTAATACGTTTTCGGATAATTCGTTATTATTCGTAGAGTGTCGATATTCGTTATACTGAATCCCGAAATTCATTCAAATCATTCGTTATATTCGCTATAATTTCTTTCATATTAGTTGAAATTCATCATTTGGTAGTTTGGATTCGGATAATTTGGATCCCAAATTCGTAAACGAAATTTCGTATTTCGTACAGAATTCGTATTCGTAAAAATTCGTAATTCTGATTCGTACGAATTTCGAAAAATTTGTACGAATTTCCGATTCGTACGAAACTAATCGCACATGTCTATTAGACAACATGGATTCATAAAAGACCGAAGTTGTCAAACAAATCTGATTTCTTTATACGAGATAGCAACAAAAAACTTAGACAAAGGAGTGGTTGTGGATGCAGTATATTTGGATTTTGCAAAAGCATTTGACACAGTTCCACACATACGGCTAATGTGCTACATGCACACTGGGCTTAAAAAAAAGGAACTGGCATAAAAGAAACGTTCATATAGAGCATTTTTTGTGCATAGTTTAGACAAGGTTAGGAGAGTTTTGCATTTTCTGCCCAAAAGCTCCAATCAGAAATGCAAACGAGAAGGGTTTTTTCCTGCCTCTAAACGGTGAGCTCAAAATATGCCTGTAATCATCCTAATGCGCATGGACACATAGGATAACATTGAGCTACTTCTACAGGCAGAACACAAAACTCCAATAGTAGGAGCGATTTTTAAGCCAGTGTCCATGGAGCCAAAGGTAAAGTCTCTAGGCTTAGAAAGACCGTATCCAGAGATTAGTGATTAATGATTCATACTCAGAATAGTCTAAGGTTGTTAGTGGTGTACCCTAAGGTTCAGTGTTGGGTCTTTTATTTAACGATTCATACTCAGAACGATGTAAGGTTATTAGTGGTGTACCATACGATTCAGTGTTGGGACCCTTACTTTTTAATATTTAAAATGATATAGAGTTTGGGATTAAAAGTACCATTCTGTGTTTGCAGATGACACCAACTTATGCAGTAGAATAGCATCCTTACAGGACACAAGGTGGGATATGATCACCAAGTATAAATACTCACAGTATTACTCTTTATACAGAGGGGTCCGCCCTGAGTTTCCTCTGGTGGGGCATCCCCACGGGCTCCCCAGGCTCACTGTCCCTCCTGGACCGACACACCGTCCACATGACCTGGAGGTAAGCTATAAATAAATGCATTTAGTATTAACAAATTTAACCTTTGTACGCATAACTGGGGTATCCATTTTTCTCCCCCTCTCCTTCTATGGAATACTCTTGTGTTTGTAGGACACCGCTGAACATAAATAAGTATGACCTGTAACTGCATTTTTGTCAAATAAAAAAAAAATGTTATTGCTGTTATACTTGCACTTTTACCAAAAGGTAATTATAAATGCCCTAAAGGGTGTAGGAGTTTGTATATTTTATATATGTACTATTAAAATTTTATCTGATGTTATCCTATGATATAGTTAATTTTGCAATTTCTGTATCTTTAGCATATTCTTAGTAGTTACATACTGTCTGTGCTGTTCTAAAAGGCCCTGACGAAGCGGGTTCCCTCAAAACATGTAGGCCACACTCCTGGCATTCTATATCAGGACTCACACAACCTGGACCAACTAAACAGTAAACTGAAATCTCTTTCAGATTGTAACATGTTTTAAATATTTCCATCCAAGGATGGTAAATAAAGTATCTATACGTTTCTTTTTAAAAATTGAGTCATAAATGATTATTTACACTACACTGAGGCACATGTAAAGTCCCACTCCACGTCTTTTCAAATTTTGTTCACATACAGAAAGGCGTTGTGAAAATGTGAATTAAGCTTCCTCCAGAACTAGTTCTGACCAGCTCGTTTTTTTTTTTTTTATTGGTTGAACCAGCTGGACTTTTTTTCAGCCTAACTATGTAACTTTTTAACATTTCTGGTGGTTCTCTGCTCCACCATCACAATACAGGATGTACGAATTGGCAGGTGCAACCACAGTGCCCAGAGGAGAAAACAAGTATTCATTGAATTCTTGCAGTAGTTGGGGTGTAGAGAAGAGGCAACTCTTTTGTTAGACATGCTGCCAGAAAGGTAAGTAAATGTTTCTTTTACAGGTGGGATTCTTTTTAAATGGGACTATGACAGACCAAATCGGGACAGGTGCTTTTAAAGAGGACCAGGGGGGAGGTGTCTCAATGCATCTCCAGACTAGCTCAGGTTCCTGTTCCCCTGAATCCCCTGGTGTACTTGCTCGGGGCAATTGATGAGGAAATGTATCCAAAAGGACTGTACCATGTGATCACTAGGTTGATGTATCTGGCCAGGAAACTTATAGCAAGGTTCTGCATGGCGCCCACGGTCCCCACAGGAAAACAGTGGATGGCCTACGTAAATTCTCTACTTCTCAGAGAGCACTTGGCTTACAGCCACAGGAAGGCTGTGAAAAAAATTTAACTTATCTGGCAGCCATGACTGGTTGACCCTAGCCTTGCCCCTCCACAATTGGTAATAGATAGGCTACTTTTGTTAACTGGCTGAGAAATGATACTCTTTGAGATCATGCCTGCAAGGTACAGATGGGCTTACTACAAACCAATGTTTTCTACATAAGTACAAAAATACAAAAAGGAATTTAGCAAAAGTACTACATCGCTACATAATTATTTGGTTACACTGCTTTTACGAGGTGTGTCTAAAAAGTTTGGTGAATGGTCTGATATCTCAATGGCAACATGGGCCAGGTGCACGCACATGCACATGGCTATCCAGAGACATGTGGAGAAGCGCCACCTAGTATGGCGTACACGTGACAGCCAGGGCAAACCTGCTGCGGGCAGTTGAACATAGTCAGTGTAAGAGGTAGGGTCACACTGCAATGGAGCAACAAGTGAACATCAAGTTCTGCTACAAACTGGGGTAAACGGTGACGAAGACGCATTAAATGTTGGTGCAAGTGTATGGGATGGAAGCTATGAGCAGAAAATGTGTTTATACCTGGTTCAAATGCTTTCGCTACAGGAAGGAAACAACTGAGGATGAGACACGTTTGGGTCGGCTGTCGACATGCAGAACCCCATATATGATTGACCGAGTGCGACAAATGCTGGCACGAGATCGGTGACTGACTCTACGATTGATGGCAGAAGAATTGGGCACTAGCAAGGACACAGTGCGCACTATTGTGTGCAAAGATTTGGGTAAGCAGAAGATCTGTTCCCGGTTTGTGCCGCACAAGCTGACAGACAGAAAGCAAAACAGATGGAAACCTCTGGAGATTTCATCACCATGTGTGACCAGGATACATCCTTTCTGCATATCATCATCACAGGGGCTGAGTCCCTATCCATATGCAAGAAAAAATGTATGGGTGGTTCCGCGCGAATGGCTAAATGTACTGAGAACTGCTGCCCCTACAGATACAACCACCTGGGTGTGCCAATTCTTGTACCTGAACATCATGAAAGACATACGTTTTGCAAATGTGGCGGCAATCCAGGAATGTGTGACAGTGGTTCTGTGATCAATTCCTAAAAAGGCCTGTGACGGAACCATCCCACACTCCGCTTGAGTGCTTTCATCAGTATTCCGCTTCCTCCAGTCTGAACATTAATATCAGATATTATAGCCGCATAGTATACAAGACTAGCCAACAAATCGCTTGTATGAAACTGGAACGTTTATTGAACAAACTCACACAGAATACATACCCCATAGAAGGACATCCCCCTCCTGATAATATTACCCTAACAATACAAACAGGAATATAATTACCATAGCTAAACAACAACCAACATAATGCTAGACCACATAGTTAGGATGATTTATAGGTGAGTTAATTAGCACAATAAACGCATAATAACAGTGATCTCAACCCACCTTAGACTGTTGTGATTATTCAGATATCCCATCTACAGTCATTGTTGGTTTGAGGCATAGTCACTGACTTTTTTTTAAGCCAAACCCGAACACTTAGTAATGCAGTGCACATAGCGTGCTGCAGCAAAATGTGGGTGTGGCCAAACCACAATCAGGAATATAATTACCATAGCTAAACAACAACCAACATATGCTAGAAATATTAGGTTGATTTAATGACTAGCCACCCAATGTTGTGATTATTCAGATATCCCACTCCAAGTCAGACTTTCCGTCCCCAAGGTCACCACAATAGTTTGCTAGCAGACATTCAGAACAATAGGTGAGTTAATTAGCACAATAAACGCATAATAACAGTGATCTCAACCCACCTTAGACTAGTAGGCAACAGACTATAGCAGGAGACCTACTTACAATAAACACATTATGGCAGAGGACCCTAGTGGTTGGAGCGGATTACATTAACATCTACAGTCATTGTTGGTTTGAGGCATAGAGGCCCCAGTAGGGTTTTTCCACCTTTTTTTTAAGCCAAACCCGAACACTTAGTAATGCAGTGCACATAGCGTGCTGCAGCAAAATGTGGGTGTGGCCAAATTGCTTTTGATGACATCATCACCCTGCCCCCCAGTGATGCCGAACCTGCTCCCAGACAGCCACCCGCAGCTCCCAGATAGCAACAGATTTGTGTGTGACTATCTTGGTTACTTCAGGAGCCACAGCCCAGTCTAAATAATGTGTCCGGGTTTCAGGTGGACTGAAACCCGGACACATGATTCAAAACCCAGACTCTCTGGGTGAATCCCAGACAGGTGGCAACCCTAGGCCCCAGATATTTATATGGAAACTCCAGTTCCCAGAATCTGTGTGTTTTGTGGAGACATGAACTTGAATCAGGAACAAGATCACTCCACAGATCCCCCATGCATACACCTCCCAAAGAATAGTGTCTTAAATGCCAGGGCCCATAGTCACTTGGCAAGAGGCTAGCCTGCAATCCCCTCCAAAAGCCTGGCAAACCTGGCAACTATAGAGTGCTGCTGTCCTTTTTATTTATATTTTTAATTTGTTACACTAAGTGCAGAGCTTTTTTATCCTTTGTTATTGACTGTTCTAAACCAATTGACCTTGAATTGAAAGTGCAGAGGCCACAGAATGTATTATTGGTAGCTTTGTCTGTGAACTGCGATCAGGTTGGGTTCATCACAAACCTGAAGCTCATCAATACTGACCATAATAATCAAATAAAACCATGTAAAAAACTACTGAATGTGTAGCAACATCAAATTCTGCATGTGTGTCGAGTGCATTTTCACAAACTTCGCATTTATTAAACGCTGGCCCCTGGCTTGGATTTTTTTAAATATTTGGAATCTGTTCATTATCAAAGTGCATGGTAATTTGATGCAACTTTATCTGCCCGATCCTTTTATTGTTACTATTATAAACATAAAATGGGTAAAATAGAAATGGTAAATGATAATCACATTTCCAAGCCCTTAACACAAAAACAACTGTCATCATTTATAAGAAGCAGATTAATCATGCTGATAAATACTGCTCTTCGCCTCTTATCATTTTATGCGTGTTATGGCAAGATCTTAAAAATTCTAATGTTCATTCTAAATTTTATTAAAATTAGGACCTGGGGAGATAGCTTAGAAAAGTAGTCAGGAATATTACCCTATATTAGCCAACCATATAAAATATGCTAATTAATGAAGTTCAAATGCCCAGAGATTATTTCAAGAAGATATGTGAAGGTTTTGACCATAAGACGACTACATTAAAATACTTGCTAGATACATCATGGAAAGATGATGACGACTTCTCTAACATATGAGAATTTAAATATTTTACTAAACAAAATACCAGCTCCAATTGCATACTGTACAAGAATTAAAGGAATTCTGTCTTGTGCAGGCAGTGTGATAACACATTTTTTTAGATATTGCTAGTCCGCTTGTCATTAGGTATGGTTTCTGGCTTAGGCCAAAATTATATCATACATCCCAGGAGAGTTTATAGGCATTTTTTTCTTCTATCTGCAGGAAGGGAGGAGGGGCCTTCTCTCCCCCCTGCCTGAATGCCTGAGCCTAGGGCACATAGATTAAAGGAAGTAAATGTTACATGAATCATCTGTCCTTACTCAAGATGGTCATGGCTAGAAATGATGGGGGTTCAAAGAGATTTCTCAACAAAATAAAGCATGGTTTGTGGTGTTCAGATCCAGTTTAGTTCTGCTTTAAGTTTGCAGATTCATTTTTAGTATAACAATACATCACATTTATCATACTGTACACCTACAATGTTTGTGCATGCTGTATACTGTGTAAATATATAGTATGGCTTTTGTCAGTATCCATTTATATTAGGGACTGCTATATTTTATTCTTTATATATAGAAATAATGCATCTTTTTTATCATATACACATTCACATCATTGACTGCACGTACTTCAAAAATAATGACAAATTTGAGAAACTTCCCAGTGTATAATGGTATAATGATTTAACTGGTTTGCCGCCCACCCACTGTCAAATGACGGCAGGACGGCTCTCGTTCTGGGATGATGCCATATGACAGTGTCCCAGAACGGCCGCTCGCGGGGGCGCGCAGCACGGGGATCGTGGCCGCACCGTGTTGCTAGGACAAAGCGCGACCCCAATCTCTGTAAAGAGCCGCGTCCGAAGCTCTTTAACCATGTGATTGGCTGTGTCCAATCACAGCCGGTCACATGTAAACAAGGAAGTGCCGGTAATCGGCGCTCCTCGCCTCACACTGACAGAGTGTGTGGCGAGGAGAGCCAATCAACGGCATCTCCACGCAGGGGAACATGTAGGAATGTAATCAGGGCACTGATCACCAGTGCCCTGATTACAGTATAGTAAAACAGTGTCACCATACAATGCCCACCAGTGCCCACCAATGCCAGCAATTAGTGCCCACAAGTGCCACCAATCAGTGCCCATTAGTGATGCCAGTCAGTGCTGGCAATCAGTGCCACCTATCAGTGCTGCCCATCAATGCCCATCACTGCTGTCGATCAATGCCCTTCAGTGTCGCCCATCAGTGCCACCCATCAATGCCCATCAGTGCCCACCAGTGCCGCCTAACAGTGACACCTAACAGTGTACATGAGTGCCCACCAGTGCCACCTATTAGTGCCTATAAGTGCCACCTAACAGTGCCTCCTATCAGTGCTCATCAGTGCCATCAGTGCCCATAAGTGCCAACTCATCAATGCCCACCAGTTCAGCCTATCAGTGCCCATCAGTGCCGCCTCATCAACGCACATCAGTGAAGGTGAAAAATTACTTAGTTACAAAATGTACTGAGAGAAAAAAAGTAAAAAAAACATATTTTTTCAAAATTTTCGGTCTTTTTTTTTTTTTGTCAAAAAAAACAAACAAACAGCAGTAATTAAATACCACCAAAAGAAAGCTCTATTTGTGTGAAGAGAATGCTAAAAAAAAAAATTGGGTACAGTGTAGCATGACCGTGCAAGTGTCATTCAAAGTGCGACAGCGATGAAAGCTGAAAAATGGCCTGGGCAGGAAGGGGCCCTCTCAGGTAGACTGTAGGGTGCCCCGTGATTTCTAACAACAGGCCTGCCTGTAGAAGACAAGGGCACGTATTTGCTAATGAAATTCTAGCAGCAGGTCAGGTAGCTGACACCTGTGATGTACAACTAGTGCACTTTACCAATGCAATTTTCTCATAATTTAAATTCACAATTTTGTATTGATTGTCATATGTCACAGAATGTGTTTGCCAATAGCTGGGTTAACACGCAACATATGTTCACACATATGTTATTGATACAATACAAAAAAAGACAAACATTAGCAGACATTTATTAACATACATGTGATTCTCCAAAATTGTAGACAAAAGACTGTGGGATGTTAACTCTTCAGTTGTCCAGCAAAATGCTTTTGCATTATAGAAATAAGTTGTTGCTAAAGGCTGAAAATGCTAATCTCTTAGAATCAGAATTCCTACAGATTGTACTAAAGAATATTTTCTAAGAAATCATGTAGCATTATTGCTATTATGGCATGTAACTCAGGTATTTTATTTCATTTTCATTCCGCATTTTCCAAAAACGTTTGGTCTTCAAAAGACTCACCATGCTTTTTAGAAGATACCTTTGCAAAATGTGGTCATTTTGTGGGTGTTTATACTGTTCAGGTGTACCAGGGCCTCCAACAATGTGATAGGTAGTCAGGAACTGACCCTAGAATGCCTGAAGGTGCTCCTTGGAGTTTGAGCCCCTCTATGTGACTAGGCTAGACACTTACAAAGAATTAGTATATTCAGGTTGAATAGGAAGAACCAAGGAAACAGACTTCTAGCTACATCAGCTGGATGTTAATGCGAGCAGATGAACTAGCTAGGCTCAAGGTTAAATGGAGGGCAGGGACTGGGAGATGTCATCTAACATAAGGTAAACAACAGGATCCGACATGACGTCAGGGATTGTCATGGATCTGCATCGGTGGATGACATGATTAACCACTTAGGCCCTGGACCAATTTGCAGCTAAAGGACGAGGCCCCTTTTTGAGATTCGGCACTGCATCGCTTTAACTGACAATTGCGCAGTCCGCACGAAAAGGACGCCAATTTTTTTTTGGGAGCCACGTCGCACACGTGGCTCCCAAAAAAAAAAATCAGCGTCCTTTTTTCCCCACAAAAAAAGCTTTTTGGTGGTATTTGATCACCTCTGCGGTTTTTATTTTTTGCACTATAAACAAAAATAGAGCGACAATTTTGTAAAAAATTAAATATTTTTTACTTTTTGCTATAATAAATATCCCCCAAAAATATATAAAAAAAAAATTTTTTTCCTCAGTTTAGGCCTATACGTATTCTTTACATATTTTTGGTAAAAAAAATTGCAATAAGTGATTATTAATTGGTTTGCGCAAAAGTTATAGCGTTTACAAAATAGGGGATAGTTTTATAGCATTTTTATTAATATTTTTTTTTTTACTAGTAATGTCAGCGATCAGCGATTTTCATAGTGACTGTGACATTATGACGGACATATTGGAGATTTTTGGACATTTTTGACACATTTCTGGGACCATTGTCATTTATACAGCAATCAGTGCTATTTAAATGCACTGAGTCCTGTGTAAATGACACTGGCAGTGAAGGGGTTAATCACTAGGGGGCAGTGTAGGGGTTAAGTGTGACCGATTTTTTTTTACTGTAGGGGGGCATGGCTTGGCGTGTGACATCACTGATCGTCTTTCCCTATGACAGGGAACAGACGATCAGTGACAGCCTCACTAGGAAGCTCGGGGAGAGGTTTGTTTACACTTACCTCTCCCCATTCTTCAGCTCTATGACCCGATTGCAGGACACCGGCGGTGATCGGGTCCGCGGGGTCCCGCCAATGATGTGTGGGACTATCTGAAGGTACCAAAGCCCTTTAGGAAACAAGGATGTTCTCCCAGTATGTTATAACGCTTCACTGGGTGTCTTCAGCACTGGAGCTTTGGAAGGCACATCTACTCCGAAAAAGTCGTCATTTGCCGGCCGGGAAAAGACAATGTAATATACTTTATTACCACTGTGGATGCCAGCTCCATGGCCCTCCTGGCCTGGGGTGCGGAACTATGCATCTTGTGTCTCGAGGCTAGCTGGCCTGAGGCAACGCAACTGAAGGGATGGGCCCAAGTGAATTTCGGAGCCTACTGATCCAGGAATGGTCCGGTGCTGTCTCATCTGAAGGGAGAGACCCAGCAACTGAAGAACCCCAGGGGAGGACTCGTTTAGCAGAAGGCCGCGCGCAAGGCTGGCTTCTCTGAAGGAGCCTGGAGACTTAGTTGAAGGGCGCAACCTGGATCAACACCCATACGGTATCGCCGGATCGGCTGAGAGAAACTGGTACCGTATGTCAGTTCTTTAATTACATCTAAATCCCTCAGTAACGCTCAAGTGTAACTCACAAGTCTGTGGCAGAGACTTTACCGAGCATCCCACCAGCTGCTAGGCCTAGTGAGAGAGTTGAATCCAGTTTGTGGAACAGTTTTGTGCCTGAACTCACCCCTAACCCTCTACCCTTCATTAAGAGACTCTCTCTTTTGTTTTTTCTAAATAAATAACCAAAAAAGAGGCTTCAGTGTCAGTTTCAACATTACTTTGGGCCATTTTCCACGGGATCCCCAAGATGGAGAAGCAAGCAGGTGAGGTAACGGTAAGCCCAAATAAAACCAGCAGCTCCTTCGGCTACACTTGTAATCCCCCTTTCCTGGCCTGCTAGGCTGCATGTTTGGGTGAGTTCTGGTGTTATATCATGTAACATCCTTTATTTTACAGGAAAAATATATTCCATAGAATTAAAATGCAGAACTAGTAAATGCTTCCCTCATGTGCAATCTGTACTTTCGCAGTCTACATCTGAAGGCAAAATAGTTAATTTTTTTCCTAATGTCATTTTTCTGCCTCATTTATCCCACCTTAGTAAAGCATTTTCTATTTAGAGCTGTTTAAAGTTAATTATATCCTAATATGATTTAGAAGCAGTGCCTAGAAACATCAGATATTTTACCTAAAGCTTACAAATCCGAATCTAATCTGGTCATCAGGTCTATGAGAAACCCTGCCATTTCTGCTGCTTACTGATATAATGAACAAAGTGTAGCCCCACTACTCTTGCAGTGATTATCTGGAAATACAAATAAATATAAAATTAAATGATTAAATTGGAAACCACTGAAAGCAAAACAAAAATAGTTCATTTATTTCTGTTTCTTTTTATTTAATTGCTATGTATGTAATTAGCAAATAGCAGTTATTTTTATTTTTTAAATCAAGAAAAAAATTGTTCTTTGTTAATGATGATCAATACTACATATTTTAAGCAGTTATAACAACACTGTTAAAACTGTGGTGTTTTCCTTAGTTTCATTAACCTTACCCAGAGGTCATTGAAACTTAGATGCCAGGCCAAAATGTATAGTGTCATTATGCGTTGGATAACTTGACTATATTTTAAGGGCCACATAAAAATGTAATTTGGTACAATTTAATAAAAATCATGTTCTGTATTTTTTTGTTTTTTTATTATAGGCTAAAAAATGGGCAAAAATGTTCCCAAAAATGTAATAGAAGTTTTTCTAAAATATAATTATAGCAGGCAACTGTAATATTAAATAGAGGAATGCATATGCTTTCCAGAATAATGGTTTAGGGCATCTAAAGGATTTGTGTATTTTAAATCTTGCCCTTTTAAAGACCCTGTTCCTGCTGAATGATGTTTAATAACATTGTTTGCATTGGTACATGTCCCTTGTGGCATTACCCAGCTACCCATGACCCCTTTTAACACAAGTTTGCCAACTGGCCTTAAAAAAGGCCAGAAAAAAACTAAATTCGGCTTCCATAAACTTTGATAGGGTTTGGCACAATGTTAAGGTTTAACTGATTTCCTTATTGGTTCCTGAGCTCCTGAGAATTTAACTTTGCCTGGTTTTCTCTTGAGGACTAGGGATGAGCCGAACAAACCCCCCCACCCCGGTTCTGTCAGCAGAACATGCAAAAAAATTGTTTCAACACGCGAACACCGTAAAAGTCTATGGGACACGAACATGAAAAATCAATATTGCTAATTTTAAAGGCTTATATGCAAGTTATTGCCATAAAAAGTGTTTGGGGACCCGGGTCCTGTCCCAGGGGATATGTATCAATGCAAAAAAAAGTTTTAAAAACAGCCATTTTTTCGGGGAGCAGTGATTTTAATAATGCTTAAAGTAAAACAATAACAATTAAATATTCCTTTAAATATCATGCCTGGGGGGGGGTTGTCCTTAGTATGGCTGTAAAGTAGTGAACATTTCCCATGTTTATAACAGTGCCACAGCAAAATTACATTTCTAAAGAAATAAATGTCATTTAAAACTGCTCGCGGCTGAAATATATTGTCGGATCCCGGCAATATAGATAAAAATACCCCCCAAAAAATGGCGTGGATGCCCTTCAGGTCTGGTATGGATATTAAGGGGAACCCTGCACCCAAATTATTAAATCTTTTAAATCGATCTTTTATTTTCTGTGTAGTCTCTCCTACATAAAAGGAGGCCACAAGGGCACTTGATGATATATATGACATAGGAGGATTGGCAGGTGTAGTAGTCTTTTATTATTATAACATAACCTTTTTGGGGATGAGAATATATATATATATATATATATATATATATATATATATATATATATATATATATATCAAATCAAATACACTGCCACTAACTGAAAAACCTGCCTGCTTAATCTAACTCAAGCTATCTCTCTGTCCACGCCAACAACACTACACACGGCCACTATGTAAGCAGCCTTATATAGGGCGTGGACTTAGTCCCCCTGAGCCATGATTGGCCAGAGGCACCCTGCCTTTGGCCAATTATGGCTCTCTCAGCAGAGCGCACTGTGATTGGCCAAAGCATGCAGGTCAGGTGCATGCTTTGGCCAATAATCATAGAGCAATGCACTGCGATCTCGCAGTGCACTATGGGGCCTTCCCGCAATGCTCAAATTTTCTGCGAATGCCCCATAATGTTCGCTTTTCAGCGAACTGGAGAACGCCTGATGTTCGAGTCTTATGTTCAACCGGAACATTGAGCTCATCCCTATTGAGGACATATCAATTTGGCATAAAAAATAAATGTCAAATATTCTCTGATATTGGTACACCAGTTAGGGAAGACAGTTATCCAGTTGAAAGGTGATAGATACTTTAGATCAATCTACAAAAGCAGTGTCCTTCAGCGGTCAGTCATGAATTGTGATGTAATAAAGAAACCATATCAGGCACTGTCTACTTCAAAACACCATGTTAACATTTGCTCACACCAGCAAACCTGGCGAGCTCTACAAAGTATTATAACACCATGGAAATTAAAGGAAACAATAAAGCATGCAAATATGGACTTTTACACAGTCAGTTAAGAAGGGTATTTTATGCAATTTTAAAGCATGCCAATTTACAGTAATACAATGTAACCTGGAATGTTTTCCTTTAGTGACCCCTAAAGTGAACTTGTGGCTGATATAAATGCAAATAAATATATACACTGTATAGATAGATACTGTAGATAGGTAGATCTACAGGCATCAACTATTCTTTTGGTAAAATAATATTTTCTTAGATCAGTTTTGAACTTTCCTCCAGTTAGTTTATTTCTTTTATTTTTATGGTTGAACTGGATGGACTTGTGTCTTTTTTCGGCCTAGCTAACTATGTAACTATGTAGTTTGAGGGCATGTACCTTTGTTCTTGATTTTGGTTTCACATTGTAAATACTGCCCTCCTGAACCTCATTCACTCCCTTGATGTATTATAAGGTTTCAGGCATGTCTCCCCTTCCCCTTCTTTCCTCCAGACTGTACAGTACATATCAAGTTCCTGAATTATCTCCTGATATTTTATCCCCCAGGCCTTTTTACCATTTTGCTGCCCATCTCTGGACATTTTGTGTCTTATAAATATCTTTTTGTAAGTGTGATCTCCAGAACTGGACACAATATGTTAAAATATGTCTATATAGAGGAATCAGGACCTCCTTCTGGTAACCCCTCTAGTGATAACTAAGGATTCTCATTTTGAAATCATCTTAATAAGTATCCCCAAATCTTTCTCTTCTGTAGTTCTGACCAACAATGTACCCCCAATACTGTATACCCCTTATCACAACCACCTGAAGGCAGCAGAAATTAAAGTGGTTGTAAAGGCTGAAGGTTTTTTACCTTCATGCATTCTTTAGTATGCAGCTTATCCGGCAGCCCCCAATACTTACCTGATCGTGATCCAGCGATGTGCACAAGAGCAGCTGCTCTCCTGGGTCTCTGTCTTCCCATTGGCTCCTGCTGCTTTTAATGAGAGCCAGTGAGGAGGGAGCGGGAGGGTGGGGCCAAGCCCTTTCGGTGTGTTTTGTGGACACACCGAGCCCGGCTCATGCCTGAGCAGGCACGAGTGCCCCTATAGCAAGCTGCTTGCTATGGGGGCACTCGGAGAACAGGAGTAGCCAGGAGCGCCGGCAGGGGACTCTTAAAGAGGAGGATCTGGGCTGCTCTGTGCAAAACCTTGCACAGAGCAGGTAAGTATAATGTGTTTTTTTTTTTTTTATAAATGTACCTTTAACCACTTGCCGACCGGCGCACGACGATATACGTCGGCAGAATGGCACGTACAGGCAGGAGGGCGTATATATAAGTCCCTCCTTTAAGCCTGTCCGTGCCATCGGGAGCGCGCCGGGAGCGGCGCGCTCCCGCGCTGGTCGGGACCCCCGTGAGTCTGGTCGCGGTCTCCGCGGACTCGATCGCCGCTGGGATCCCCACGATCGTCTCACGGGGCGGCTGAACGGGGAGATGCCGAGATAAACAGCATCTCCCCGTTCTGCTTAGCAACTAGTGACGCCGATCTCTGCTCCCTGTGATTGGAGCAGAGATCAGCATTCACTAGTTGACAGCCATGCCCCCCCACAGTAAGAAACACACCCCTAGGCATACTTAACCCTTACACTGCCCCCTTGTGGTTAATCCCTTCACTGCCAGTGTCATTTATACAGGAATCAATGCATTTAAATAGCATTGATTGCTGTATAAATGACAATGGTCCCAAAAATGTGTCAAAAATGTCCGATGTGTCCGCCATAATGTCGCAGTCACAAAAAAAAAATCGCAGATCGCCGCCATTACTAATAAAAAAAAAAAATTATTAATAAAAATGCTATAAAACTATCCCCTATCTTGTAAACGCTATAACTTCTGCGCAAACCGATCAATAATCGCTTATTGCGATTTTTTTTACCAAAAATATGTAGAAGAATACGTATCGGCCTAAACTGAGGAAAAAAAAAATTTTATATATATTTTTGGGGGATATTTATTATAGCAAAAAGTTAAAAATAATGCATTTTTTTCAAAATTGTCGCTCTATTTTTGTTTATAGCGCAAAAAATAAAAACCGCAGGGGGCGATCAAATACCACCAAAAGAAAGCTCTATTTGTGGGGAAAAAAGGACGCCAATTTTGTTTTGGAGCCACGTCGCACGACCGCGCAATTTTCAGTTAAAGCGACGCAGTGCCGAATCGCAAAAAGGGGCCTGGTCCTTTGGCTGCAAATTGGTCCGGTCTGAAAGTGGTTAACCACTTTCAGACCGGACCAATTTGCAGCCAAAGGACCAGGCCCCTTTTTGCGATTCGGCACTGCGTCGATTTAACTGACAATTGCGCGGTCGTGCGACGTGGCTCCCAAACAAAATTGGCGTCATTTTTTTCCCACAAATAGAGCTTTCTTTTGGTGGTATTTGATCGCCCCTGCGGTTTTTAATTTTTTGCGCTATAAACAAAAAAGGTGACAATTTTGAAAAAAAAAACGCATTCTTTTTTACTTTTTGCTATAATAAATATCCCCCAAAAATATATAAAAAAAAGTTTTTTTTTCCTCAGTTTAGGCCGATACGTATTCCTCTACATATTTTTGGTAAAAAAAAATCACAAAAAGCGATTATTGATTGGTTTGCGCAGAAGTTCTAGCGTTTACAAAATAGGGGATAGTTTTATAGCATTTTTATTAATATTTTTTTTTTTACTAGTAATGGCGGTGATCAGCGATTTTTATTGTGACTGCGACATTATGGTGGACACATCGGACATTTTTGACACATTATTGGGACCATTGTCATTTATACAGCAATCAATGCTATTTAAATGCACTGATTCTTGTGTAAATGACACCGGCAGTGAAGGGGTTAACCACTAGGTGGCAGTGTAGGGGTTACATGTACCTAGAGGCGTGTTTGTAACTGTGGGGGGCGTGGCTGTCAGCTAGTGAATGCTGATCTCTGCTCCAATCACAGGGAGCAGAGATCGGCGTCACTAGTTGCTAGGCAGAACGGAGAGATGCTGTTTATTTCCGCATCTCCCCGTTCAGCCTTCCCCTGAGACGATCGCGGTATCCCCACGGCGATCGAGTCTACGGGACCCGCGACCGGCCTCACGGGGGTCCCGACCGGCGCGAGCGCGCGCCGCCTGCTTTTGCGCACCCGATGGCACGGCGGCATCTTAAAGGGGACGTACCTGTACGCCCTTATGCCTGTCCGTGTCCGGGAATATCTTCATGAAAGGTATCTAGTTTGTGAGGCATGCTGGGGCTGCCCTCAGAGTATAGGTTAGAGTAGAACGAGTGAAAGGCTTCTAAAATTCATTTGGGATTTTGAGTCAGAGATCCGGACAAGGAGTTAATTTTAAGTAGAGAATGTTTAGGGGATAGTTTGGCTGAGAGTTGTGGACCAATTTTATCAGTACGAAGGTAAAACCGGACACTCACCCATCTTAAGTGTTTTTCTGCGCTAGAGGTTAGAGCCAAGTTTAAAGCTATTCTATTTCTTTTTCTATTTATGCGCTTTGCTAAGTGATTTAAATCCTTCTCTAGGTTCGCTATATCAACCTTCCGTTTACACTTCAGGTTTGAGGCTAATTGAATAATTTTCCCCCTCATCACAGCTTTATGTGCCCCCCATAGAGATCTTGCGGAAATGTCATCTATATCATTAAGGAGGAAGTACTCAGAGATCTTTTTCTAGCAAAATACAGTACTTGGTTGTTTAAGACGGTTTCATTAAGGCGCCATGGATGGGGGCCCTTGAGGAGCACCATAGAGTGGTCTCACCAGGGTACCGCACAAATGGAGGTGATAGAAGCTATATGGATCTCTAAAGTGGGGATAAATATGTGATCTATTCTAGCATACGTCCTCTATGTGGTGCTGAGAAGTGTGTGTAATCTTTTGCTGATGGGTTCAGTTCTCTCCAAGTGCCGATCAGACCTAGAGAGTGTAAGAGCTGGGCTATACAGAGGCTTTGTTTAAAGGGCCTTTTTAGATGGGGAATGCCCTGTGTCAATTTATCTAGAAGGTGGTCCGTGGTAATGTTGGAGTCTCCTCCCATTATCACCCTACCTTCAAAATAGGGGGAGAGGGTGGTGAGCATAGTAGAGAAAAAAGGTGCTTGGCCTTGGTTCGGTGCATAGTAGGATATAAAGGTGTATAAAGCACCATTGATATGGCCTTTGGCCAGGATTTATCGACCCTCCCAATCCCTAATGGTTTGAGAGTGAGTAAAGGAGATCTTTTTAGAAATGAGGATGGCTACCACCCTTTTCTTAACATCTGCATTGGCGAGGTAAAAGGTAGGATAATTGTGATGCAGAAAGGAAGGGTTATAGCTATTTGGGAAATGGGTTTCTTGGAGTAAAAGTATATTGATGCCACTGAAGTGGTAGCAGTGGAAAGCCTTGCCTTTCTTGATCGGAGAGTTCAGGCCCTGTGTGTTGTGAGAAGCAACCCTGAGAGTCACCTTCAAGGGGGTGGAATCAGCCATGGACATGAGAGAGGGGTGGAAGCACCTGTGTAGGGTACATACCTGTTCCGCTGATAGATGAGGCCTGATGTGAAGGGTCCAGCACAAACCTAGAGTCAAAGCATTCAAGGTTAGGTAAGCTCTCCTCTCTCTAGGTACCTGGAAGGAGGATAATGAGAAAGAGGGTAAATAGCGAGCTGAGAAGAATAAGACAAAGGGAGAGAGGTAGTAAAATGAGAGGTAGGGAATCCAGAATATCAGGTATCCTGGACTTCCTACGTGCAGACCTGGGCCAGCCAAGTAATGCTCTGAGACCATCTGCCTGCCCATAGAGTCCGTTAAGCTCTTGGAGGGCAAAACTGAATGGACACAAATGTCACAAATGTGACACCTGTATAGTTTGTCTGCCGATTTACACAAATATCTTTGTTTTGCCTCTCACCATGGGTTTGTATAAAAAAAAAAAAAAAAAAAAAAAAAAAAAAAAACAAACACTTCTGCAAGATTTGTTTTAGGCCGTTTCACACGATTGGCCCGCTCGGATCCGCCTGTCCCTTTTTCAGGTGGATCCGAGCGGGCCACCCATTGACTTCTATGTGCAGGCGAATGTCAGTGGAGAGGTGTCCGCTGAGACCCGCCTGCCATCCAATCCAACAAGATGCGCTCAAAACAGACGGATGGCGATACGTTTCGCTATCCATCCAGCAGAGTGGATGGGATTG
Organism: Lithobates sylvaticus; assembly: GCA_028564925.1. Taxonomy (NCBI): domain Eukaryota; kingdom Metazoa; phylum Chordata; class Amphibia; order Anura; family Ranidae; genus Lithobates; species Lithobates sylvaticus. The sequence continues at coordinate 568,096,563 of CM053029.1, forward strand.
AAGGAATATTGAAAGGCTGTCCGTTTTTGAATTCGATCTCCCCATAGAGAACAGTGGGGCTCTGACAGGTCCATCCCTGCACAGTGAGCAGGGACGGACCTGTCATCCGCCTGCTCAGCAGGGATTAACAGAGCGATCCGACACTGAGCTAGCAGAGATTGTCCAGCGGATCAGCCCTGTGTGTAAGGGGCCTTACAGTGTTGGAGTTTAAAATTAATTTAATTGTTTTATTTATCTTTAAATGTGTAGAGTTATAGCATGAGAAATAAAAATGTGTTTCTCTGAAGAGCAATGTTAGGCATGCACAGGAACTTGGAAAAAAGTCTTATGTAGAACATTGAAATGGTTCTAAAGTCAAAAAACGTTTTACCTTAATGCATTAATGTAAAAAAAAAAAAAACATCTTTCAGCCGCTGGTTATCCCCCATACCTGAATTCTTACCCAAATCCTGTATCGATCCAGCACTGTGCCCACGTGCCGGACTTCTCTCCTCCCTTCTCATACTCACAAGCTTGGCTGAGGTCAACAGATACCATTAACTCCTGCTGCTGTCAGTTAAATCCAGTGAGCAGAGAGTGGAGGGTGGGGAGAAGAAGAGGAGCCAAGAGTTCTGGCGTGGGGACCCCAAAGGAGGAAGTTCGGGGGGCTCCTCTGTGAAATACCCTTGCACAGAACAGGTAAGTACACCATTTTCTTTTTTTACAACTGCTTTAGACATGAAAGACTGCTAATATGATATATTAGCATAAAGTCCAAAATTTGCAAACTCAACACCAAACATAATCAGAGACTATAGGGGCAGAACCTTGATTACCAAATCTGGCAAGACTAATAGGTAAGGGCTTATCATAAAAGATCACAGGGAGCTGTGCACTTCCATGGGTCACATGTACCAATGTGAAAAGAAACATTTAAAATAAATTCATACAGCAAGGCTTCTTTTTAATGTGATTTTGAGGTCTACAAGGGAAAAATTATAGTATTTTGAATGATATGCTTGGGGGGTGCCTTTAAGCTGTGTGTTGTGTGGTGTGGACGGTATTCTGGGAACCCATATTGTGCATTTATAAAATTGTAATTATGTTATTTTTTTTTTTTATCTTTACATCATTGCTTGGCTTTAGCAGCGGCAGTGCCCCAATCTAATTCAATAACACTTCAGAAAAAAGGCTTTTGAAGGTAGTTTTTGCTACAAGATCTGATTTTCCAGGGGAAACAGGTTTGAATTGGCACTAAAAAGTGTCCCTTATTTTTGTCCTTGAAAGTCAGGTAATGTATAATTACTGTATGTGCACCAGCATGGGGGTCATGTGAAACCTCCTCCAGCGTGAAGACAAGGTTCTATCACTCCCTAGTTGATAGGACAGTCTCATGCTAAGGGCCTTTGTGAAATAATTTTCAACATAGCTTGTGGGAAACCCACAGTCTGGCTCACACTCCATGGCCTTGTAGGCCCTTGTTCAGGGGCTAATACTTTTCTTTACATCAAAGTAGTAGAGGCTCTGTTCCTGCGTTTTCAGGTTGGGTCCATCAGGAACTATGCCACACATGAGCTTGAGTACTCGGGACCTGGTTTCCTGGCATGTTATCCAGACAGGGATCAGCCATCACCAGTCCCCTGACCAAGCCAGTCTCTACATTTACTTCTCGCTCCCCAGGTATACGTCACCAATCACACCACTGGATAAACAAGACTCTGCTTCTTGCTGGAACATTATTTATTCATGTGCAGCAGGCAACATATCAGAACATACAACATTGTATATAGCGATTCAATGCAACATAGTATGCAATGCCCATCACTTTATGGCTTCATGAAACTTGACAGAGTTCCCTGCATTGCTATGCTTGCTTTGCTGGTACTCTCTGATAGTGGGTAACCAAAAAGTTGGAGAACTCTAAGTGAAAAAGAAAATGGTATTCCCCTGGGAGGAGGGGGGAAGCCCTTTACAGGTTCTCTAAGTTTTAGGAAGGAAGAGTTCCCAAAGCTTCCATAGTGGCTAAGATACATGCTTTGGTCTTTGAAGACTTCTCCTCAATGCTCCACGCTCTACCACTCAACTCCACCCTCTTTGCTACTAATATCTAAAATGGACAGGAAGTTAGGACCTCAAGTGGGGTAAGAAGTGTTGTGCCATTATTTGTTCAATTTTTCTAAACAAAACCCAGCATGTTGGATCAGGCACTTATTATTGTAGCACAAAAATCACGTGTCGCAGCTGGCACACTAATGATGCTAAAATAGGAACAATAATTTTCGTCTGTTTTTTGACTCGTCTATGGCCTGCTTAACTCTGTCCCCAGAATGGGCTACGGCAGGACTCTACAAGGTTCCTGGTTTGTATAAGCAGAGATGCAACCTTATAATGTCTTCACTCCTGATGGGACCAGCCATGGCATAATATTCACGTTATCTCAGGATGTTTGCTTAGTGTTCTCAATAGACTGTACATACCTGGGCTCAGTAGAAATCTGAGCTGCCCTGTGTTTTATTTTATTTGTTAATACCAAGGATATTCAAATTTTAAATAAAACCGTATCAACAATGCATCAATTTATTTTAATAAAATATTTGTTTAGAAAGTTCTAGACCTGAAAATTTTTATTTTGGCAAAGGATCTGTGCAGCTGTCAGCACCTCTCTGGAAAGCAGACGCATAGTTATGGGCACAAGCTATGAATGATAAGAGGTAAAAGGTTGGTTGACTTGCATGTTCATTCAATCATTTTCAGAATCATAATAGGTAACCATTTGTTTCAAATGCATTCTCTGTATGCAAACATTTTAATTGAAATTGCCAGTTTCACTAACTATTTAACAGCACATGTTTGTTTGATTCTACAACACTAAAATCTCTATCATAGTAAGAATAGTAAAGATCTAAAATTATTTTTTTTATGATAGGAGTATCATGTGGATCTAAACTACAAAATGCGAGTAACTAACGTTACGTAACGGAAGACCAATCCACTGCTACAAAGGTCTGCAACACAGGAGCTTAGTACTGTTTTACATCAGAATGATTTATCTACTGCATGTGTTAATGGCAAACAAGTTTGGGAAATAATTTATGTCCCTGTCTATTTAATACGACAAGGTGTAAGCAAAACTTAAATCACATTCTCATTTCAAACTTGAGTTATTTAACCACTTAAGTTCAAAAGTAATTTTCCTATTTCAGCTATGGGCCTATGAATATGCTGTAAACTTAGTTTATGTTACAGAAGTACAGTCATACCTTGGATTGCGAGCATAATTCATTCCGGACGTAAGCTTGTAATCCAAAGCACTTGTATATTAAAGTGAATTTCCCCATAAGAAATAATGGAAACTCAAATGATTTGTTCCACAACCATTTGTTCATAAGTCCTTCAGTTTATAGTCCATATAAAAAGAATATAGCAATTTGATAGGTTGTGTAACCATAAAATGTCCATCCACAAATGGAAGCCTCCACAAGGGGATTAGAAGCAAAATCCAGCAGGAGCTACAGAGTATAAAAGAGAAGAGAGGGGCCTCTAAGTGTAGCAATATGGTTACATTTAATGAAGGTCCAACATTTAGCAACTCACATGGTTGGTAAATAAAAGAGGCACATCTAAGTATGGAGGCATCCGGGGTAAAGCTCTCTGCAATCGTGACCAGGAAGACTACCCTGCAGTAGAACGATCTAAAAGTGAACCGCTCGTGGAGCGCAGAGTGGAATTGATGACATTGATGGCGGTGAGGAGGGCGGTCTATGTGGAAATCTTTACCCCGGATGCCTGCATACTTAGATGTGTGTTTTAATCATCAACCATGTGAGTTGCTAAATGTTGGACCTTCATTAAATGTAACCATATTGCTACACTTAGAGGTGCCTCTCTTCTCTTTTATACTGAGTTGTGACATGACACTACTTGTATATCAAGACATCGCTTGTATGCAAGACAAATGCAACACGGGCGAAAGCTAAAAGGTCGGGAGGATTAGCAGCCCCAGATTTTGGGAAATACCATCAGGCGATCTGTATTTCTCGGATGGCAGAGTGGATTCATAATAAAGAGGGGAGAAGCTGGGTAAATATCGAGATTTTATAAAGCAAGGTAGATTTAGGGAAGATGGTTTGAATACCACGGCAGCACTGAGAATTAGCTAATAGTACAAATCCACTAACTAGAAACACCTTTAAATTTGGGATGGTTTAGGAAGAAGGCACCATTGGGATCACAATTCACCACTATTATCGATACTGGGCACAAATTATTTTAAAGCGGGAGCGATGTCGGATGTCTGTCAATCGGCTCTCGGTGCTGCCGCCACCATCTTCAGTATGGGAATCAGGAAGTTAAGCCTTGCAGCTTCACTTCCCGGTTCCCTACTGCGCATGCACGACTGCAATAAGGGCGCTCCCTGCTGTCTCTGGGATCCGTGTGTTTCCCAGCAGACAGCGGGGGGATGACAGGAAGTCAGAAGGCAGATTCTGCAGCTATCTATGCCCGGAAATGGGTGCAGATACCTGTATTATACAGGTATCTGTATCCCCCTCCCCCAGAAAGGTGCCAATTGTGGCACCAGATGGCGGGAGGGTTCCGATGAGCGGAAGTTCCACTTTAGGGTGGAGCTCTGCTATAAGCCAGGGAAAGAGGAACACATGTATTTTACTAGATGGGCGAAAAAAGAAGTACTATTACAAGATATAATGAAAGGGAATAGGATCTGAACGTATGAGAAAATTACACAAAAATGGGGAAATATGCCATTAGATAAATGGAGGTACACTTAATTACAACATTTTACACAATCACAACCACAACCGATACGGGGAAAAGGTCACATGAGGATAATAGAAAATTCTTTCACTCTCTCCTTAGTCTAAATCAAAGTATATCCAAATTTTATAGGATATTAACCACTTCAGCCCTGGAAGAATTTACCCCTTCCTGACCATAGCACTTTTTGCAATTCGGCACTGCGTCGCTGTAACTGACAATTGCACGTGCGACGTGGCTCCCCAAAGTTCCACAAAATTTACGTCCTTTTTTCCCCACAAATAGAGCTTTCTTTTGGTGGTATTTGATCACCCCTGAGTTTTTTTTGAAAAAAAACACATTATTTTTTACATTTTGCTATAATAAATATCCCCCAAAAATATATAAAAAAAGATTTGTTTTCCTCAGTTTAGGCCGATATGTATTCTTCTACATATTTTTGGTAAAAAAATCGCAATAAGCGATTATTGATTGTTTTGCGCAAAAGTTAAGGGGATAGTTTTATGCCATTTTTATTAATATTTTTTTTTTTACTAGTAATGGCGGCGATCTGCGATTTTTATCATGACTGCGGCAACATTATGGCAGACACATTAGACATTTTTTTAATTTTTGACACATTTTTGGGACCATTGTCATTTATGCAGCAATCAGTGCTATACAAATGCACTGATTCCTGTGTAAATGACACTGGCAGTGGAGGGGTTAACCACTAGGGGCAGTGTAGGGTTTAAGTGTGTCCTGGGGTGAGTTTCTCACTGTGGGGGGGCGTGGCTACCTGGCACGTCACTGATCTCTGCTCCCGAGTGTGTATATGAGTGTGTACGTGTGTGTACATGTGTGTATATGTGTGTGTACATATGGCTGAATGTGTGTTTACATGTTTCTGCATGTGTGTGTACATGTGTCAGTGTGTGTGTATGTGTTTCTACATGTGTTTGTGTGTGTGTGTCCAACGGTCGGACTTTCCGATGGAAAATGTGCGATCGGATCGCGTTGTCGGAAAATCAGATCGTGTGTGGGCTCCATCTGACTTTTTCCGGCGGAATTTCCGACACACAAAGAGCTGGATGAGAGCTGGATCTAAAATTTTCCGACAACAAAATCTGATCACGTAAATTCCGATCGTGTGTAGACAATTCCGATCGGGCAAAGTGCCACGCATGCTCAGAGAAAATTACGAGATGAAAGCTATTGGCTAATGCCCTCTTTATAGTCCCGTCGTACGTGTTTTACATCACCGCATTTCAAAATCAGATTTTCCGACAACTTTGTGTGACTGTGTTTATGCAAGACAAGTTTGGGCCAAAATTTGTCGGAAAAAATCAGACGGATTTTGTCATCGGAAAAAATCAGACAGATTTTGTCATCCGAAAAAATCTGACGGATTTTGTCATCGGAATGTCTGATCATGTGTACAGGGCATTAGTCTGTGTGGGCGTGCGTACACTAGACATGTGCGATTCGTTTCGTACGAATTCGTAATTCGTACGAATTTTTCGAAATTCGTACGAATTTACGAATCTGTAGTACGAATTTTTTTTTTTACGAATTCCGTACGGAATACGAAATTCCGTTTACGAATTTCGTCGCCGAATGATTCGAATGAATTCGAATGAATTCGAATGGATTCGAATGAATTCGAATGACAAAGTGTCATTTTTGCAGGAAAAATTCCGTTTACGAATTTCAGCTCCAAATTATTCGAACTATAACTACCAATATCAAATTTCAACTAATTCAAACGAAATTATTATAGCAGATATAACGAATGAATTCGAATGCATTCGAATGATTCGAATGACAAAGTGTAATTTTTGCAGAAAAAAAAGCTATTTAAAAAACAGTCATTCATTGATATTAAAAAAAAAAAAAAGCGTAGGGGTCCCCCCAAATTCAATAACCAGGCCCTTCAGGTCTGGTATGGATATTAAGGGGGACCCCAGCCAAAAAAAAAAAAAAAAAAAAAAATGGCGTGGGGTCCCCCCCAAATATCCATACCAGACCCTTCAGGTCTGGGATGGATTTTAAGGGGAACCCCGGCCAAAAAAAAAAAAAAATGGCATGGGGTCCCCCTCAAAATCCATACCAGACCCTTTATCCGAGCACGCAACCTGGCAGGCCGCAGGAAAGGAGGGGGGGACGAGAGCGGCCCCCCCTCCCGCCTGAACCGTACCAGGCCACATGCCCTTAGGCACCTGGTGACCCCGCCCCCTCTGACGCACGGGGACGTCATGTGGAATTCCCTATGGCTTTCCCCATGACGTCAGAGGGGGGCTGGGTTCACCAGGTGCCTTCGTTATAAAAGACCTGTCACCCGGAGCGGAGCCTCACAGAGCGGGAGCCTCCCATTGCGAGGAGCGGCCTGCGAGAAGAGACGACGATGCCGGACGAGAAGGACGACGCCAGACGAGAAGACCGGAGGAAGAAGAAGCGAATCGAAGGAAGAAGAAGATGGAAGAAGATGACGGAAGGAGAAGATGAAGAAAGGAGAAGATGAAGAAAGGAAGACCAGAAGAAAGAAGATTTTAATAAAGGAATTGTCAAAGACCGTCTCCTGTCATTTTTACCATTTTGTCACCTTTTTTGGTGAAATGGTAGGGGCACTTTTGTACCCCCTTACCATTTCACACAGGGGGGGGGCAGGATCTGGGGGTCCCCTTGTTAAAGGGGGCTTCCAGATTCCGATAAGCCCCCCGCCCGCAGACCCCCACAACCACTGGCCAGGGTTGTGGGGACGAGGCCCTTGTCCTCATCAACATGGAGACAAGGTGCTTTAGGGGTCTCAGACCCCCAAAGCACCCTCCCAATGTTGAGGGCATGTGGCCTGGTACGGTTCAGGCGGGAGGGGGGGCCGCTCTCGTCCCCCCTCCTTTCTTGCGGCCTGCCAGGTTGCGTGCTCGGATAAAGGGTCTGGTATGGATTTTATGGGGGACCCCACGCCATTTTTTTTGGCTGGGGTTCCCCTTAAAATCCATCCCAGACCTCAAGGGTCTGGTATGGATTTTGAGGGGGACCCTACGCCATTTTTTTTTTTTTTTTGGCTGAGGTCCCCCTTAATATCCATAGCAGACCTGAAGGGCCTGGTTATTGAATTTGGGGGGACCCCTACGCATTTTTTTATCAATGACTTCAATGAATGACTGTTCTCTGTATTACGGATCCGACAATTAATTTGCCGGCAATAGCCGTGAGTGATTTTAAATAGTTTTTTTTCCTGCAAAAATGACACTGTGCAGAGACAGTTCTCTATATTAGATATACTGAATCTCGAAGCATTCGAAGCATTCGAAGCATTCGAAGCATTCGTTATATCCGCTATTATAATTTCTTTCATATTAGTTGAAATTAGATATTTGTTAGTTACAATACAACATTCGAATTGTTCTCTGTATTACGGGAATCGGCAATTAGCCGCGAGTGATTTTAAATGTCTCTTTTTCCTGCAAAAATGACACATTGTACAGAGAGAGTTCTAAACACGGGAAACATGACCCCATTCATAGGCATACTATAGAGTATATAGTATATATAGTATAGGCATACTATAGAGTATATAGTATATAGAAGGGCGCAGGTTTCCCGTGCTTAGAACTCTCTCTGTACAATGTGTCATTTTTGCAGGAAAAAAAGACATTTAAAATCACTCGCGGCTAATTGCCGATTCCCGTAATACAGAGAACAATTCGAATGTTGTATTGTAACTAACAAATATCTAATTTCAACTAATATGAAAGAAATTATAATAGCGGATATAACGAATGCTTCGAATGCTTCGAATGCTTCGAGATTCAGTATATCTAATATAGAGAACTGTCTCTGCACAGTGCCATTTTTGCAGGAAAAAAAAACTATTTAAAATCACTTGAATTGTTGGATCCGTAATACAGAGAACTGTCATTCATTGAAGTCATTGATAAAAAAATGCGTAGGGGTCCCCCCCAAATTCAATAACCAGACCCTTCAGGTCTGGGATGGATATTAAGGGGGACCCCAGCCAAAAAAAAAAAAAAAATGGCGTAGGGTCCCCCTCAAAATCCATACCAGACCCTTGAGGTCTGGGATGGATTTTAAGGGGAACCCCAGCCAAAAAAAATGGCGTGGGGTCCCCATAAAATCCATACCAGACCCTTTATCCGAGCATGCAACCTGGCAGGCCGCAGGAAAGGAGGGGGGGACGAGAGCGCCCCCCTCCTGCCTGAACCGTACCAGGCCACATGCCCTCAACATTGGGAGGATGCTTTGGGGGTCTGAGACCCCTAAAGCACCTTGTCCCCATGTTGATGAGGACAAGGGCCTCGTCCCCACAACCATGCCCGGTGGTTGTGGAGGTCTGCGGGCGGGGGGCTTATCGGAATGTGGAAGCCCCCTTTAACAAGGGGACCCCAGATCCTGCCCCCCCCCCTGTGTGAAATGGTAAGGGGGTACAAAAGTACCCCTACCATTTCACCAAAAAAGGTGACAAAATGGTAAAAATGACAGGAGACGGTCTTTGACAATTCCTTTATTAAAATCTTCTTTCTTCTGGTCTTCCTTTCTTCATCTTCTCCTTCCGTCATCTTCTTCCATCTTCTTCTTCCTTCGATTCGCTTCTTCTTCCTCCGGTCTTCTCGTCCTTCTCGTCCGGCGTCGTCCTTCTCGTCCGGCATCGTCGTCTCTTCTCGCAGGCCGCTCCTCGCAATGGGAGGCTCCCGCTCTGTGAGGCTCCGCTCCGGGTGACAGGTCTTTTATAACGAAGGCACCTGGTGACCCCGCCCCCCTCTGACGTCATGGGGAAAGCCATAGGGAATTCCACATGACGTCCCCGTGCGTCAGAGGGGGGTGGGGTTACCAGGTGCCTTCGTTATAAAAGACCTGTCAGCGGAGCGGAGCCTCACAGAGCGGGAGCCTCCCATTGCGAGGAGCGGCCTGCGAGAAGAGACGACGATACCGGACGAGAAGGACGACGCCGGACGAGAAGGACGAGAAGACCGGAGGAAGAAGAAGCGAATCGAAGGAAGAAGAAGATGGAAGAAGAAGATGGAAGAAGATGACGGAAGGAGAAGATGAAGAAAGGAGAAGATGAAGAAAGGAAGACCAGAAAAAAGAAGAAAGAAGATTTTAATAAAGGAATTGTCAAAGACCGTCTCCTGTCATTTTTACAATTTTTGCCACTTTTTTGGTGAAATGGTAGGGGCACTTTTGTACCCCCTTACCATTTCACACAGGGGGGGGGGGGGGGCCGGGATCTGGGGGTCCCCTTGTTAAAGGGGGCTTCCAGATTCCGATAAGCCCCCCGCCCGCAGACCCCCACAACCACCGGCCAGGGTTGTGGGGACGAGGCCCTTGTCCTCATCAACATGGGGACAAGGTGCTTTAGGGGTCTCAGACCCCCAAAGCATCCTCCCAATGTTGAGGGCATGTGGCCTGGTACGGTTCAGGCGGGAGGGGGGGCCGCTCTCGTCCCCCCCTCCTTTCCTGCGACCTGCCAGGTTGCGTGCTCGGATAAAGGGTCTGGTATGGATTTTGAGGGGGACCCCACGCCATTTTTTTTTTTTTTTGGCCGGGGTTCCCCTTAAAATCCATCCCAGACCTGAAGGGTCTGGTATGGATATTTGGGGGGGACCCCACGCCATTTTTTTTTTTTTTTTGGCTGGGGTCCCCCTTAATATCCATACCAGACCTGAAGGGCCTGGTTATTGAATTTGGGGGGACCCCTACGCTTTTTTTTTTCTGCAAAAATGACACTTTGTCATTCAAATTCATTCGAATTCATTCGTTATATCTGCTATAATAATTTCGTTCAAATTAGTTGAAATTCGATATTGGTAGTTGGATTTACTAACGATTCGTAACTATTCATAACGATTCGTAACGATTCGTAACTTGAAATTGAAATTCGATATTTGTAGTTGGATTCGAATTGTTCTCTGTGTTATGAGAACCAACAATTCATTAGCCGCGTTAACGATTCGTAACGATTCGTAACGATTCGTAACTTTACTAACGATTCGTAAAAAAAATTACAATTCGTCCGAATTTCGTATTTCGTACGAATTCGAATGGAATTTCGTACACGAATTACGAATTTTTTTATATACGAAACGGGACGAAACGAAACAAAACAAATTTTTGACAGTTCCCATGTCTAGCGTACACATGTGTTTGTATGTGTGTGTTTAAATGCATGTGTGTGTGTATACATGTGTTTGTAAGTACATGTGTTTGTGTGTGTACATGTGTACACATGTGTTTGTATATGTGTGTTTTAATGTGTATTTGTTTTAATTTGTGAGTGTTTATACATGTATATGTATGTATGTATGTATATCTTTTAATCCTGACCCCCCTATTCCTCTACTATCAGGACTGCTTTTTTAGGGCTTGTTCATAATAGCAGCAAGGACTACCTGTCCCTTGAAAAGCACACATGATTTGCCCCTTATTTTCAGAAGGAAAAAGTGTGTTATATGCCGATAAATATGGTAAATGCTACATCAATCCTCTGCCCTTACTCAAGATGGCCACGGCTAGAAATTGTCCCAAACCTTACATGTGAACAAGCCCTTGGTTCACATCTGTGTGGCTGCATGCTGCCCTACCTGCAAACATGAAGAGAAAAAGGTCCCCAACCCCTTTTTTTTTTAAATAGTGCCACAACAAAAACACCCTATGTTTGCCAATGTTTGGGGTACCATTAAGATTGAATGGCACCCCTAAAGAGCAGAGCATTTATCTGTGTGTCAGGAATGCGCACGATTTTGCACGCATTCCACGACAGACGACACGCAGTAACGTGAACCAAGCCTTGGACAGGGGTGTCTCGAGACTGAAAATACTTTTCAAGGGCGCCCTGACTGGAAAAAGGTTGAGAAACACCATAGTTTACAGGCGCTATAACTTTCGCGCAAACCAATCAATATACACTTATTAGGCTTTTTGTTTTTACCAAAGGAATGTAACATAATACATTCTGGCATACATTTTTATATATATATATATATATATATATATATATATATATATATATATATATATATATATATATATATATATATATATATATATATATATATATATATATATATATATATATATATATATATATATATATATATATATATATTTTATAGCAGAAAGTAAAAAATATTGTTTTTTTTCATTTTTTTTCGTATATAAAAACAAAACAAAAATAAACCACAGTGGTGATCAAATAAAACCAAAAGAAGGCTCTATTTGTGTGAAAAAAAAGAATATACATTTAATTTGCATACAGTGCTGCATGACGGCACAATTACCAGTTAAAGTAGCGCTGTGCTGAATAACAAAAAATACCCTGGTCAAGGAGTACAATCTTCCGGAATTGAAGTGGTTAATAACCTTACTCCTGGCCCGGCAGGGTCTGTCAATCTAGGCAAGCAGTGCCTCACAATGTCTATCTCTCTAAGACCCTTCAGGCTGCAGTTGCACATACAGTGTAGGGTTGATAGCCCTTCAAAGTCCATGATGATGCAGATGGACCAATTACAGCCTGGAGCTTGAGGACAGTGCTGGAGCCTGCCATACCAGGAATAAGGTAAGTAATACAATTGTAGCGGCCATAACCCTCGATGGGGCGGCCTTGATTTTTGGGCTTACCGGTTACCTCCGCTCGGCTTGTTCCTCCAGATCTAGGGGTTCCCAGAGTTAGCACCCAACGACTTTGCACGCTGACACCATAAAAGTCCTTTTGAAAGGTTTTTAATTTGCAGGGGTAACATCCAACAGACACAGTCTCATGTGGGAACAGGGGGTAAGGGTGAAGAAAACTCAGGCACCTTTAACTGCTAAGTATACGAAAGTCTCTATTTGCCAACCCAGAGAGTAGCCACTCGCAGCTGGGCGCTTTCATGCTGAACAAATCTCTAGCCAGAGATTATGGCAGTCAGCACTTGAATTACGAAATTTGCAAAGTCTCTGACCTTGAATCAAAGCGGCACTCAGAAACAAAAACAGGAACCTTTCCTCAGTACCTGGAACATTATCCGTCTCCTTGACAGTATTGGGGAAGCGTGCATTCTCTAGTGTCCTTGACCCAGCAACCAGGCACTTCTCAGGATGCCAGCTTGTTGGCCCTTCTCTGAAGAGTCCTCCTCCAGTAGCCTACACGAGCTGCAGTGCCCCTCAAAAGTTGAGAGCGCACCCGGACACCTTGAATCCTCCCTCAGTCACTGCGCCTCGGACCAGCCGGGTTCCGAGACTCGGGAACAAATGGATCCTTGCCCCAGACCAAGAAGGTCTGTGGGGCCTGTCAAACCAACCATGTTGCTGGGCGGCACACACTCCCCTGACCGGGACCCCTCGCGGGGCTACCCCGGCCCAGAACCAGGAACAGGCAGCTCTGGCCTAACGAACCCCGAACACGTGACTCCAGCATCTTAAGTACCCTTCCCCAGACTCCTCAGCGGGCCAAACGGACCCACTGATTGGCTCCGGGGAATGCCGGTACCCAAGCATCCAACCAGGCCTGATTCTGAGCCTGTCATGTGTACCTCACCGCACACATGATCAGGCAGAACCCCAACACAGCCCAGCCAAACTGATGCCAAAGTTTCCCTATCCAATTAGCTCTCAGAACCCCTTTACTGTTCTGAGAGACAAAAATAACTAAATTTACACATAGCGGACACCTTGAAAAGGTGTCACCGCTACACAATTTATTCATACCACCCCTAGATTAAGCAAGCATTTAATAGCCCTTGTGGTGTGGGTGGCCCCACTGCAAGGATACATTTTTTCTCATTCCCAAACTTAAGCTTTCCCCCTTTCTAATTTAGTGCAGCATTTTAGCAAAGGGCCTGAAGCCCTCAATAATGAGGCAGATTGCCTTGGACTGCAAGGTCCACTTTAACTGATTATTTTAGTGCTGGTTAACCATCATTATGCACTTCTTGCAATAGCTGTATGTACAGTAAAACCTTGGTTTGAGAGTAACTTGGTTTAAGAGCGTTTTGCAAGACAAGCAAAATGTTTTAGTACATCTTGACTTGATATACAAGCGATGTCTTGATATACAAGTAGCGTCATGTCACAACTGAGTATAAAAGAGAAGAGAGGTGCCTCTAAGTGTAGCAATATGGTTACATTTAATGAAGGTACAACATTTAGCAACTCACATGGTTGATGATTAAAACAGGCACATCTGTATGCAGGCATCCGGGGTAAGCTGTCCACATAGACCGTCCTCCTCACTGCTGTCAACTTCATCTCTTCCACACTGAGCTCCACGGGCGCTTCAAGCCTTCGCTTTCAGATCGCTCTACTGCAGGGTAGTCTTCCCGGTCACGAATGCAGACTGACAACAGAGAGAGTCTGCGGTGCGGAGGACGATCTATTTGGACAGTTTTACCCCGGATGCCTGTATACTTAGATGTGCCTCTTTTAATCTTCAACCATGTGAGTTGCTAAATGTTGTACCTTCATTAAATATTACTACACTTAGAGGCACCTCTCTTCTCTTTTATACTCTGGAGCTCCTGCTGGATTTTTCTTCTAATCCCCTTGTGGAGGCTTCCATTTGTGGATGGACATTTTATGGTTACACAACCTATTACATCGCTATAATCTTTTTATATGGACTATAAACTGAAATACCTATAAATAAATGGTTGTGGAACGAATCATCTGAGTTTCCATTATTTCTTATGGGGAAATTTGCTTTGATATACAAGTGCTTTGGATTACACGCATGTTTCCGTAACGAATTATGCTTGCAATCCAAGGTTTTACTGTATTCAGTTTGGTTATGTGCTGTATATTGATTCTGAGAAACACAGTAATAAGAATATATCCAGCCTTATGTATATGATACGGCATTTTCTAAAATCAATATTTTCAGTTTGACTTTGTATGCGTTATAGCCATCTACAGGAGATAACCTTTGGTTCCAGCAGAGCCAAAGATTGCCTGTTTTGAAGATTTCTACTAAATCCAAAAAATTCTCATGGCAGAAAATAACAACTTTGAAAAAACAGGTAATGTGTCATCCTTCTGAAAATGTTCATTTTCAAAACACAGAAGCCATAGCATGGGCATGGCAGCCAGGCAATTTCAGAAGATGGGATTAGCAACAGAAGCCTAAATTAATTTCATGAAAATAATTCTTTAACTACACACACTCCACAAACCTCACCCTGGATAGATTATACTTATATGTCCCTGATCCATCAAAATATCACCCAAAGAGTTTATTGTCAAAATCTTTTGACCTGGGCCCAGATTTTCATAGGATTTAATGGAGAGGGCATAGGATATTCCTAAACCCATACAAGTGATTCTGAATCTTTGTGGGCAATATTTTGCTGGATTGGGCATAGGCAAGCATTGGGCTCAGTGATGATGGGCTTTTCCTTGATTCAAGTGTGTTTTGCATCCCCATTCAAGTCTGTAGGATAAATATGATATAAAAAAGACACTCAATGCCATCATATGTGATGTTTACAAAACAAGAAAAAAAGGAAATGTCAGATTATATTGGCAGATATAGTTATTGCGCAATTAATCAAATCTAATTTTATATTAACCACCTCAATACAGTGCATTTTCACCCCCTTCCTGACCAAGCCATTTTTCAGCTTTCAGTGCTGTCACATTTTGAAAGACAATTGCGCATTCATACTACACTGTACCCAGATGAAATTGTTATCATTTTGTCCCCACAAATAGAGCTTTCTTTTGGTGGTATTTGATCACCTCTGCGGTTTTTATCTTTTGCGCTATAAACAAAAGAAGAGGGACAAGTTTAAAAAAATATATATATTTTTTACTTTTTTGCTATACTAAATATCCCCAAAAAATATATAAAAAAGATATTTTTTCCTCACTTTAGGCTGATACGTATTCTTCTACATATTTTTGGTAAAAAAAAACTGCAATAAGCGTATATTGATTGATTTGCACAAAAGTTATAGCACCTACAAAATAGAGGATAGATTTATAGTATTTTTATTATTATTATTTTTAACTAGTAATGGCGGCGATCTGCGATTTTTATCATGGCTGCGATATTGCGGCGGACATACCGAACACTTTTGACACATTTTTGGGACCATTCACATTTATACAGCGATCAGTGCTATAAAAATGCATTGATTACTGTATAAATGTGACTGGCATGGAAGGGGTTAACACTAGGGGCGCTGAAGGGGTCAATATGTTCCCTGGGAGTGATTCTAACTGTAGGGGGAGGGGATTCACAAGGGGAGGAGACCGATCAGTGTTTCTCTGTACTGGGAACACACCATCGGTCTCCTCTCCTCTGACAGGACCGTGGATCTGTATGTTTACACACGAAGATCTACGGTCCTGCTGTGTTACCGGGCAATCACGGGTGCCCGGCGGACATCGCGGCCGCCAGGCACGCGCATTGTGTGCCCAGTGAAACTGCGGGCGCACGCTACCAGCTGCGCGCATGTGCTCCCTGGAGGGCCGGGAAGGGGAGGACGTCATATGATGCCCTCCCACCACAAGAGCTGCGCCGCCTGGCCGTCAACTGAGCAGTTAAAGTGATGTTAAAGTCTTGTTTTTTTTTTTTTTGGGAAAATAACAAACATGATATACTTACCTGCTCTGTGTAATGGTTTTGGACAATGCAGCCCAGATCCTCCTCTTCTTGGGTCCCTCGCTGGGACTCCTGGCCACTCCCTCCTGCAGAGTGCCCCCACAGCAAGCAACTTGCTATGGGGCAACCAAGCCGAACCGCTGCTCTGTGTGTCTATTCAAACACGGAGCCGCGACTCAGTCCTGTCCTCTCTCTTTCCTCATTGGCTCACTGACTTTGATTAACAGCAGCAGGAGCCAATGGCGCCAGTGCTCTGTCTCACCCAATCAGGAGGGAGAGTCCCGAACAGCCGAAGCTCTTGTGCAACATCACTGGATCGAGATGGGGGTTAGGTAAGTATTAGGGGGGCTCAGGGGGGCTGCTGCACGCTGAAGGTTTGTTATCTTAATGCATAGAATGCATTAAGATAAAAAACCCTCTGCCTTTAGAACCAGTTTAATTGTGCTATAAAATATATTGTTTTTATAGGTTTGTGTACTTCCTATCTGGCCAATATAGTCCAAATTTACTTTTTTTCTTGTTTTGTGTCTGTAGGATAAGGTAAACTGAAAGTAAAAGGCGTTTGTCAATGAATTTTAAGTGATCTCAGAAATGTTGGAGAAACTGACATCATTCTCATGCCATTGACACAATACCAAAACCCCAAATCCCATTAACTCAGGCCTTAAAGTAGATTTAAACCCTCTCATATACCAATTGAAGTCAATAGCTTCAGGTGATACACAGAGATGAAACAAATCCTCCTACATAAGTTTTACTTGTTTATCTGCTGTCTGCTCTTCCCTACATCCCTTCAAAATTGCAGATTTGTAATAAAATCCTTCTTCATCTGTGAAGAGCAGAGAGTAGGGGGTGGACGGCTGCAGTTACAGAGAGCTGATTGGAGGAAAGGCCTCCACCTCAACACATGGCACAGGAATGAAGGAACGATACAGATCTGTGTTCTGGATAGTCAAGCTGTGTGCTGAGCTCCCTCCCCTTTACAAATTTATCTCATGTGTCGGGGAAATCTCCTAGAAGTAACACATGCTGATAACAGAGGAACAAAACACCAGAGACAAACAACACATAGAGCTTTGGAGATAGACAAGTAAACACTACAGATATATGTGCCTAGTTCAAATTTCATGACTGAGGTTTACAACCACTTTAAGGCCTCATGCACACAGGACATTATAAAAACACCAGTAGTGGCGCATGCTTGGCAGCTTGTCAGATGTACGTCTGATCCGGGAGCTCCGCAACACTCCGGCCACCAAGCCTCTCCGCAGCCACTTTCCTGGCAGAGCCCCGCCCGCTACACTGCATTTGGATCGCAGAACCATCAGGAATCACCAGGATGGCAGGGGGAACAGCCAGAAGGGACCTCTCCAGCTTGCTAGATACCGGACCTGGAGCCGCGGGCCTTGTCCAAGATGCCACCTGCAACTTCCACACGAGGTGGAGAGCTAGGGGCAGAGGACTCCATAGTAGACCAGGATGCATGCTCCTCTAGGCCCTCGGGCCCCACAGTGAGTACACATTGCCTCACTGCACTGTCTTCCACCTCCACCAAATCACTCATAGGCAGAACCCTGGATGATATGCCCCTCACCCCCATGGAGGTTATAACCGCCAGCCCAGAGGGATGTAGCGTTTCCACACGGGACCTCCCTTCTACACCTCATGACTTCTCCTCCATGATGGCAATGTTTTCTACCATGCTCTCCAGAGGTTTGTCTCAGCCCAAATCACCACCGTCATCCAGGCTGATTTACAGCATTTAGGTGCCAGGATTGAGGCCATTGAAACTAAAGCAGACCAGACAGTAAACAGAACAAATCATAATACTGCCAGAATTCAGGAACTGCATGACCAGCTAGATACCACATTCTCCAAAATTGAGGATCTTGAAAATAGATCTCAGAGATATAATTTCAGAATTAGGGGAGTCCCCAAATCTTTTCAAGGACATCCGATCTTTCATAAAGGAACTTATCCCTAACATACTACCTGGAGATGAACCGCCATGCCAAGATGGCCTCCCCAGAGACATTGTGGTTAAGCCACACTACTACAAAGTAAAAAAGGAGGTTATGCACCGCTCCCGGAAGGAAGGCTCCCTCTTTTTTCAGGGTTACCCCATACAAATCTTTGCAGCCTTATCACCCTACACCATTCAGAGGAGGAGATCGCTGAAACCGGTCCTCCAAGTGCTGACCCAGAAATCTGTCTCATACAGGTGGTCATTTCCCTTTCGTCTGACTTTCTCCCTGTAAAACAAACCCTGTGGCTTCTCATCCTTTGCAGAGGGGGAAAGGCTGCTCCTGCATCTGGGCCTTCTCTCTCAGGATCCATCTACAGCTTTGGCTTCCAAGGGCCCCAACTCATCTTCTAAAAGACCACCCTCGTCCAGTCCTATCACTCCTATGTGGCAGAAACACCAATCCAAGAACTCCAAATACTCTAGACCACCCCAGTCCATGTCCACCGCCTGGGACCCCCCCCCCACCCTGATCCATTGGGATCCCCTACAATTTTTTTTCCTTTCCTTGTTAAGCTGAGCTCTGCTTGGCACAGCCCTTCGCACTCCTCCAACATGAATGAGGGGCGCAGAAGATGTTATTTTGTTTTTTCTTTTTAGGTCATCAAGTTCCTGATCCTAATCCTTGATTTATATTGGACGTCATTAAGTTCACCAAGTTTCTTCTGTTTATTGCTTAATATATAGGTTCCTACATACACCTTTGGCATGTTTATTATACCACGGCTTTGAATATTTACCCGGCTGAGATGACAGGTTGAGAGACCTGTCATCCTGCTTTTCCTGTCGAGTGGGGCTCTGTCCTGCCCCATGACCCATGCTGGGCCAGGTCCCCTAGGGGGTCTCCCTAGCTGGCTCGGAGATCAGCACTGGGTCCACGTTAACACAGAACCCCCGACTTATTATGGAATGCTTCCATGAATTTTATGCTAACCTCTACAAGGAAAATATCTCATGCACCCATGACCAACTGGAAGACTTCCTCGATAAAGTATCTCTTCCTAAGCTTTCAGCAAACCATGCAGCCCTCCTAGAAAAACCTATTATATCCCCCGAGGTCAAGGAGACCATTACATTTCTTAAACAAGGTTCTGCCCCTGGCCCAGAAGGGTTTTCAGTAGGCTATTATAAGAAGTTTTAGAGTTCCCTGTCACCTTACCTGGTCCGGTTCTTTAACTCTCTTCATTTGGGTACTCCATTAGAAAAATCCTTAAATCTGGCATATATTTCAGTCCTCCCCAAACCAGGCAAGGATGCAAGCGCAATTGGCAACTACCGCCCAATCTCCTTGATTAATAATGATTTTAAGCTTTTGACGAAAATACTAGCGAACAGACTATCGTCCTTCATAGCTCAATATGTGCATAAGGATTATGCAGGATTTTTTCCTGGGAGGCAGGGACCAGACCAGATAAGGAGAGCCATAGACATTATCACTCTACTTCGATCACACTGGGATAGAGGGATTTTTGCTTTCCATAGACCTCCAGAAAGCTTTCGACACAGTTACATGGCCTTATATTTTCAGGGTTCTGGAGAGATGGGGCCCCAACTTCTTAGGCATTCTAAATTCCCTTTACTCTAACCCTAGCGCTCAAGTGAGAATTCAGGGCAGATACTCAGCTCCTTTTGAGAAGGGCACCATACAAGGCTGTCCACTCTTGCCGCTAATATTCACCATAACTATAGAAACTTTGGTTGCTATCAGAAACCATCCTGATATTAGGGGAGTTATGTACGGTCCCCAAGAGCATAAATGTGCCCTATTAGCGGATGATCTGCAATGCTTCGGGTCTCCAGGTCAATGTCTCTAAATCCTTGGCTTTAAATGTCTCTGTACCCCTTGACACTTCAGACTCAAATCTCAGGGTGGCATAGCCCTTCCTATAATAAGGTGGTATTACCAGGCAGTACAATTGGCTCAGGTCTCCATTGCCCACTCGCGAGGTACTAAACCAGATTGGCTTCTAATAAAAAGACAGGCAGTACCTCAATATACAATATACTATCTATTCTGGTCCTCTTCCCACCTCAGACCAGCGATACTAGTTCCCACCCTCTCCCACTGGTTGGCACTCTGGGACCATCTACAGAAACGTTCCACATTGATCTTGGACTTCCGACTACTTGCTCACTTGTTCCACAATCCATACTTACCCCCTGGCCAAAACATCCTAGCTTTCAAATGGTGGCTCAATAAGGGCTTATTCAGAATAGGACATTTTTTTAATTTAATGGGGCCCATCTCAGTTGGATACTGTGTCAGTAAACTAGAAATACCAAACTCAGAGAGGTATAGACTATCTAAAATTTCACACTTCCTACAGACCATATGGCCCAAAAAACCTGAACCCCCTACACTGACCGAATATGAGACATGGTGCTCCAACATCAAGGATCAGAGGGGGGTATATCCATCATCTATTCCTCTCTTGCCAAGGCCACGAATAAATATATCTATGCCCAACTCTGGGAACAGGACCTGACGGAAGAGTGGGACCTAGATAAATGGTACCACTGCTTTCACTGTTCATTCAAGGGCATACTGAACATTTCCTTGATGGAAGCCAACATTAAAATCCTCACACCCTGGTACCGAGTCCCCATTATTCTTGCTAAAATATATCTGGACGTTTCCCCTATGTGCTTCAGGGGGCTGTGATCTGGGCTCATTATTCCACATTTGGTGGTCTTGCCCACGATTAAGGAGCTTTTGGAACAGATTCGTCCACATGTTACACAAGGTCACAGAGGTCTCTGTCCCACAGATGCCTGAAATAGCGCTCCTCAACCACAAGGCAGAGAAAATATCCAAACATACCCAAGCACTGATCTTCTACATGTTCCTAGGGGCCAAAATCACCATCCAGTCCAAGAAATTGGAAAATGCCATTGGTTCCACTTTCTGCAGTAAAACGTAAGATCTCCTGGATCATGGCCCAGGTGAAGATAGTAAGCATTCTTCAAGATAAAATCCACAAGTTTGAATTTATCTGGGAACCCTGGGCTACTTTCACTCATACGCCTTTGCACCAGGGCAACAGTACAGCTCAAATGTCATAAATCTAGGTGTGCTCCCTCTCCCTTTTCTTTTCTGTCTTCACTCACTCCTCTCCTTTTTCTTTCCTCCCGGAGTCAAACTGTCTCCTTCTGGCTTGACTGCACTTCAGTTGATCCTCACTGATGGTCTTCGAATAGTTCCTATAACTATGGTATTTCCATGGCATGGTGCAGGGCATTAGAAATCAGACCATAGATGTCTAGGTGTCCTGGATATTCTGTCTTCCTGGTCACCTAGAAGGTCCGGCCTCAATGACCCAACCTGACTCATAATTGAAGATGATGTGAGTATCGGTGAACAACACAGATGACCCACTATCTTCTCTCTTCTAATATTTGGTACACTCAGATAACAGGCTAGTGCCTTCACTATGTAAGACTTTCCTCTAGCTATTTGGTTAGCAAGAGAACTCATTGGTCTGCATTAAGGA
This sequence comes from Lithobates sylvaticus, assembly GCA_028564925.1. NCBI lineage: Eukaryota > Metazoa > Chordata > Amphibia > Anura > Ranidae > Lithobates > Lithobates sylvaticus. Next base: position 568,118,407 of record CM053029.1, read on the forward strand.
GACGAGGAAGGTTTTTAGTTGGCTGTCCACCTATTTTGCATAACCCAGTCCTCCCAATAGCTGGGAATGGTCTCACCAGTCTGCTCAGCCTGTTCTGTATTATAGCTGGTGTGGATGACCGGGGCCATTCTGTCCACCCCTTTGGGGTGGCAGGATTGGCTCCCGGCATTCCACGGCATCCGGGTGTATTTTTCCCTATCTATGTGGCCAACATACCAGTGTTACCTTTCCTCAGTTCTTGAATGGAAAGTTTGAGGGTGCTTGGTTAAACACTCTCCTGTTATTTCAGACTGTAAGTTGCACCCTAGCTTAGGCTGCCATCTTAACCATGCTACTGTTCCTGTTACGAGAGATGTTTGTTACATATACGCTAGTGTTCTTTACTTATACTTGATCACCTTCTTTGATCATGTGGTTAACATGTAATCTTGTTTTCTGAAAATTCGATAGAAATATTGAAAAGAAAAAATGCCAGTAGCGTTAGCTGTAGAAAGCTGTAGCTGTAGAATTTGTTTTGCAGCATCTTTGCAGTAGTGTGTTTCAGTGTTTTTTTAGCTCCTGTGTTGTTTAGATTTTTTTTAGCAAAACTATACACAAAAGCTTATGGCTCAATAACGCTTATAAATGTAGCATAACCACTATTTTCAGTTTTTTTTTTAGCTTTTTTAAGAGTTAGAGAATTTTTCTGGTTTCTGTTTTTTCCAGACAGAAAACGACCCTGCCAAAAAACACTGATAACAGCCTATTTGTGCATGAACAACATGCTGGGAAATTTATTGGCTGTAGAAAAAAAAAATGTGAAGACAAAAACAGCAGCCGCAAAATGTCCAGTGTGCATGAGGCCTAAGACTGGTGGTCTGGTGGTGGTGGTGGAAGGGGGCGGGGGGGTAAGGACATGGCAACCTACAATATACTGTAGATGTAACAGCATGAAAAGGAACATTTACTCTTTCATTTACAAGTTTTAAATGCATTTAGTTCTGACATTTTCATTTTCACCATTTTTCTTAGCTTGAGTGTGGCTATAATACTCATTGCTGCTGTGATGAAGAACTTAGTCTTGATCTGACTTAAACTATTGTATATAGATATATTAGACATTGAATGTTTGTCAGTAGTAACAATTGTGTCTGTTAGTGCTTGCATTGTGAATAAATCTATACTATTTCCTCAAGAACATATTTCCTTTCCATGATGTACTTCATCAATAAAGTTAAAGTACTTAAGTACGCTATAAATGGTACTTATAGCATTGTTAGAAAAAGTAATTTAAGAAATTCACCCTATTATTTTACATGCAGATTTCTGTTGGAAAATCTTTTAAATTTGTAATTTCTAAACCTTTTACCTCTGCTTTTAGAGTAATTTTTAAGCTTTAGAACTTTGCCGTGGAAATTGCTGTTACATACAGACATTGTTTAAATGCATAAATTAGTTACACACAAATGTCAGAGCACTGCATTTCTAGAAGGTGTAATTACTGACGTTATTTGCTTCACCTAGAGAAAAATGCTAGACCTTGTTAGGTCTACTGTAAGTCTAGACATGGTAGACAAGCATATTTATTTGATTGCCTAGTGTTTATCTGTTAACCCCAGTAACCAATCAGATTTTAATCATTTACAGTGGGATTTAAATAGAATGTTCTAATCCAGGACACAAATTGAAATGCAATTTCCTAGTGCATGCATTAGTTGCATTATCGTGGGCCTCTGGGTGCAGTGAGAAATACTTGCTAGGGAATAAGCTGTTGTAAGATAAACCCAAGATACCCTAGTACCTGGTGAAGATCAAGCTGGAGAAGGGGTCTTTTTTTGCACCTCTTGTCCAAAACCTCTGGTAGTGATGACAGGCAGTGTGAGGGCACAAAGAGGAGCGAGGGCCAGTGTAGCAGGCTGCGCCAGCTGGTGTTTGCAGGATGGAGACAGACAGTAGCCAGGAACTGAAACATGGTGATACTTGATTGGCAGACAGAAGCATAGTCAGTAGGGATGAGCTTGATGTTCGAGCGTTCGCCTGTTCATCGAACAGCAAACAATATGGGGCGTTCGTGGGAAATTTGAATGCCGCAGAACGCCCCATAATGCACTGCAAGATGGCAGTGCATTAGTTTCTGATGACTGGCCAAAGCATGCACCTGACTTGCAGGCTTTGGCCAATTACAGCGCACTCTGCAGAGAGAGCCATAATTGGCCAAAGGCAGGGTGCCTTTTGGCCAATAATGGCTCAGAGGGACTAAATCCACACCCCACACTATATAAGGCTGCTTACATAGCAGCCATGTATAGTGTATGACTGTGGAGGAAAATAGATTGAGCTAAATTAGGCAGGCAGGTTAGTTAGTTGCAGTGTATTTGAGATATATATATATATATATATATATATATATATATATATACACAGTAAGTCTAGTATATATACAGTATCTCACAAAAGTGATTACACCCCTCACATTTTTGTCCTCACATCGCTATGGCTCTGAGAAAGAGGGTTTGCCCTTGAAACGTGTAAGCCGCTAGTGATGCCTTCAGGGTCCTCCAATTATATGGTTTAGGCTGTAGGTGTCCAGAGATACTGCTCGCTACTGCTGGATAGGGATGAGCCGAACACCCCCGGGTTCGGTTCGAACCAGAACCTTCGAACGGACCGAAAGTTTGCGCGAATTTTCGAACCCTATACGTTATAATGGACGCGAACGTTCAAAATCAAAAGTGCTAATTACAACGGCCAATATGCATGTTAATGTCATAAAACAGGTTTGGGGACCCGGGTCCTGCCCCAGGGGACATATATCAATGCAAAAAGAACTTTTAAAAACTAACGTTTTTTCGGGAGCAGTCATTTTAATGATGCATAAAGTGAAAAAAAAAAAGTGAAAATTTCCTTTAAATATGGTACCTGGGGGGTGTCTAAAGTATGCCTGTGAAGTGGCATGTGTTTCCCGTGTTTAGAACTGTCCTTGCACAAAATGACATTTGTAAAGGAAAAAAAGAAGCCATTTAAAACCACTTGCGGCTTTAGGTTTGATCTTAAGTAGAATCTGAACAGGTACATTATGAAGTGTAGCTCCATCCCAAAAAAAAAATCTATTTTTAAGCTTTTTGGAGAACATAGGGAGGGGTTATCACCCCTGTAACATTTGCTGTCTTTGCACATCTGTTCAGAACATGTCACCTCACTTTCCGTCCCAATGACAAATGTTTTTGGAAAAGTGGGGTTTTAATTGAAACAAGGATTGGTGATAAAGTATCAGTAGAGAGGAGATACCTTTTTCCCAAATTAAATCTAACAGGATAGAATTTCCCTTCCTAGGGGTAGATTTCCTCTCACTTCCTGTTTTCTCTTTCCATTTGCAAGTAGGAGTCGTTTGTAAGTTGGATGTTTGAAAGTAGGGGCCTGGCGTATATACTCTGCAGAAATTTGCCCTATTAGATGTTGGTGTAGCCACAAGACTGGTGGGCACAGGAATGGGCCCTGCTGTGAGTTAATAGATCAAGATTTGTAATTGCATGCACCTGTTGAACAGGGCAGAAAAATTGGGGGTGGTGGTGGTGGTGGACGGTGTTGCCACAAGACTGTAAGCTCTCACAGTTACTCTTGGTGGGCGCAGGAATGGGCCCTGCTGTGAGTTATTAGATCAAGATTTGTAATTGCAAGCACCTGATGAACAGGGCAGAAAAATTGGGGCCTTTGGCGGTGGTGGTGGACGGTGTTGCCACAAGACTGTAGGCCCTCACAGTTACTCTTGGTGGGCGCAGGAATGGGCCCTGTTGTGAGTTATTAGATCAAGATTTGTAATTGCAAGCACCTGATGAACAGGGCAGAAAAATTGGGCCTTTGGCGGTGGTGGTGGACGGTGTTGCCACAAGACTGCAGGCCCTCATAGTTACTCTTGGTGGGCGCAGGAATGGGCCCTGCTGTGAACTATTAGATCAAGATTTGTAATTACCCGCCCCTGTTAAACAGGGGCTGAAAAATTGTGCCTTAGGCACTGGTGCTGGTGCCACAACACTGCAACCCGGCCCTCACAGATACTGTACTTGGAGCACAGCAGTCACACGTGTTGCGAAGCATGTTTTTAAAAAATTGTAAGTACCCGCCCCTGTTAAACAGGGGCTGAAAAATTGTGCCTTAGGCACTGGTGCTGGTGCCACAACACTGCAACCCGGCCCTCACAGATACTGTACTTGGAGCACAGCAGTCACACGTGTTGCGAAGCATTTTTTTAAAAAATTGTAAGTACCCGCCCCTGTTAAACAGGGGCTGAAAAATTGTGCCTTAGGCACTGGTGCTGGTGCCACAACACTGCAACCCGGCCCTCACAGATACTGTACTTGGAGCACAGCAGTCACACGTGTTGCGAAGCATTTTTTTAAAAAATTGTAAGTACCCGCCCCTGTTAAACAGGGGCTGAAAAATTGTGCCTTAGGCACTGGTGCTGGTGCCACAACACTGCAACCCGGCCCTCACAGAGACTGTACTTGGAGCACAGCAGTCACACGTGTTGCGAAGCATTTTTTTAAAAAATTGGAAGTACCCGCCCCTGTTAAACAGGGGCTGAAAAATTGTGCCTTAGGCACTGGTGCTGGTGCCACAACACTGCAACCCCTCACAGAGACTGTACTTGGAGCACAGCAGTCACACGTGTTGCGAAGCATTTTTTTAAAAAATTGGAAGTACCCGCCCCTGTTAAACAGGGGCTGAAAAATTGTGCCTTAGGCACTGGTGCTGGTGCCACAACACTGCAACCCCTCACAGAGACTGTACTTGGAGCACAGCAGTCACACGTGTTGCGAAGCATTTTTTTAAAAAATTGGAAGTACACGCCCCTGTTAAACAGGGGCTGAAAAATTGTGCCTTAGGCACTGGTGTGGTGGCATGGATCATTGAGGAGGAGGAAGAGGATAGTCAGTGAACATAAGAGGACAGTCACTCAGCATCAGCATAGGCAGTCTTGAAGGGATGTGACATTAAAAATTATTCGGTTATATCCGCCTCAGGTGCCTGGTAGCTGGTGGTGATCCAAGACTGATTCATTTTGATGAATGTCAGTCGATCAACCGAGGCGGTGGACAGGCGCACCCTATGATCAGTCACAAATCCTCCAGCAGCACTGAATGTGCGTTCGGAAAGAACGCTGGAGGCAGGACAGGCCAGTAGCTCAATTGCATACTGTGCAAGCTCTGGCCAGTGATCCATCCTCAGGACCCAGTAAGCCAGAGGATTTTCGGTGGGAAAGGTGTCCAAGTCTGACCTTGCCCCAAGGTATTCCTGCACCATGTATATCAGACGCTGGCGATGGTTGCTGGAACCGATCATACCTTGGGGCTGCGGACTAAAAAATTGTCTGAACGCATCGGTCAGACGTCCACCTTCCCCACCGCTCCTTCTGCCACTGACCGAAGCCTCAGCAACTCGTCGCCCAGGACCAGGAGTTTGTAGCCTCCCAGTTTCTGGGAACGCGTTGCACAGACCTTTCTGCAAGGCCTCCCTGAGATGTCTCATCCTCTGCTCCCTCTGCGATGGCAAGATAAGGTCCGCAACCTTACCCTTGTACCGCGGATCAAGGAGAGTGGCCAGCCAGTAATGGTCCCTCTCCTTGATCCGAAGAACACGAGGATCCTTCCGCAGGCTTTGCAGGATCAGGGAGGCCATGCAGCGTAGGTTAGCTGAAGCATTCGGTCCGGAGTCTTCTGGGTCACTGAGGATGACATGATCGCCAGCCACCTCCTCCCAGCCACGTACAAGTCCACTGGCTTGTTGGGACTGTACATCATCCCTAAAAGACTGCTGCTGCTGATGCTGAGTGCCAGGCTCCACCTCCCATGCTCACACAATCCTCCTCCTCCTCCTCCTCCTCCTCCTCCTCATCCTCTTCCTGTGTGATGGGTGGGACAGAAGGAACACTGTCCGGATAAAGGGGGCCTTGAGAGGCAAGGAAGTCCTCCTCTTCCTGCCTCTGTTCTGCCTCAAGTGCCCTGTCCATTATCCCACGCAGCGTATGCTCCAACAGGTGGACAAGAGGGACAGTGTCACTGATGCATGCACTGTCACTGCTCACCATCCTCGTGGCCTCCTCAAATGGTGAGAGGACAGTGCATGCATCCCTGATCATGCTCCACTGACGTGGGGAAAAAAAACCAAGCTCCCCTGACCCTGTCCTGGTGCCGTAGTCGCAAAGGTACTCATTGATGGCCCTCTGCTGCGTGTGCAGTCGCTGCAGCATGGCCAACGTTGAGTTCCACCTGGTGGGCATGTCAGATATTAGGCGGTTCTTGGGCAGGTTCAGCTCCTTTTGCAGCTCAGTCAGCCGAGCACTGGCATTATAAGATCGGCGGAAATGCACACAGACTTTCCTGGCCTGCCTCAGGACATCCTGTAAGCCTGGGAACCTGCCCAAGAACCGCTGCACCACCAGGTTGAGGACGTGAGCCATGCAGGGCACATGGGTGAGCTGCCCCTGTCGCAGGGCGGAGAGGAGGTTGGTGCCATTGTCAGAAACGACCATTCCTGGCTTAAGCTGACGTGACGTCAACCACCTCTCGGCCTGCCCCTGCAGAGCTGCCAGAACCTCTGGCCCAGTGTGGCTCCTGTCTCCCAAACACACCAGCGCAAGCACGGCATGGCATCTTTTTGCCTGCGTACTTGCGTAGCCCCTTGTACGCCTACGGAGCACCGCTGGTTCCAAGGACAGAGCACTGGAGGAAGAAGAAGAGGAGGGGGTGGAGGAGAGAGGTGTGTCACAACCAGTAGCAGTAGTCGCGTTTTGGAGGCGTGGTGGCGGAACAACCTCCAACACTACTGCACCTTGTCCTGCATCCCTCCCAGCTGCCAATAGAGTGACCCAATGGGCCGTGAAAGAAAGGTACCGTCCCTGTCCATGCCTGCTGGACCATGAGTCAGCGGTAATATGCACCTTACCGCTGACCGCCCTGTCCAGCGAGGCATGGACATTGCCCTCCACATGCCGGTAGAGAGACGGAATCGCCTTCCGCGAGAAAAAGTGGCGTTTGGGAACCTGCCACTGAGGAACCGCACATTGAACAAACTCACGGAAGGGGGCCGAGTCTACCAACTGAAAAGGCAGCAGTTGAAGTGCTAGCAATTTAGCAAGGCTAGCATTCAACCGCTGGGCATGTGGATGGCTGGGAGTGTACTTCTTTCTACGGTCCAGCAGCTGGGGCAGGGAAATTTGCCTGCTGCAATCGGACGTCGGTGTACTGCAAGTACTTGGTTGTGACACACCTAATTCTACACCTTCAGTCCTCTCAGAGCAGCTTTCAGAGAGGACTGAAGGTGTAGTGGGGATGGAGATCCCAGCTGAGGAGGAGCAAGGAGAGGTCCGCTTAGTTCTTTGGTGTGGGTCTTTTATGTGTGCCTGCCAACGAGCTGCATGGCAGGTCGCCATATGTCTGGTCATGCTTGTCGTGCCCAAGCGGCTGATGTTTTGGCCACGCGAGATACGCTTGAGACAAATATTGCAAATAGCAGTGGTGCGATCTGCTGCACTCGTCTCAAAAAAGGCCCACACCAAAGAACTTTTCTGATAACGTGCAGAGGCAGCGCCCTGCACAGGCGGAGCTCTGCGGTGTTGTACAGTTGCTGTGCTGGCCTCTACCTGGCCTCCATGGGGCATCCTGCCTCGTTGGACATGTGACGCCGCATCCTCCTCCTCCTCGTCCTCCTCCTCATCCTCTCTCCCTTGAGGCACCCACGTGGAGTCAGTGACCTCATCATCCCCTCCCTCTTCACCACTAGAGCAAACCTGGCAGTAAGCTGCAGCTGGTGGAACAGTACTGCCAGATTCCTCAAGCTGGGTATCGTCATCCGAGCCTTCGAATCGTTGGGCATCCTCCTGGAGCATGTACCCAACACTGTGCTCAAAGAGTTCGGGGGACTCCTCAGGAGGACATGGTGGGTCTAGGGAAGGGGTGGCTGATGATGCTCTGTCAGTACCCTGAGCCTGGGTGAGAGAGGATGAGGAGGATGAGGAGGGCTTGGTCATCCATTCTACCAAGCCTTCAGCATGATGCGGCTCCACATGTCCAGCTGCCGAAAACAAAGACGCGCGTGTCCCATGGCCACGTGCTGATGACGATGCACGACCACGTCCACGTCCACGGCCACGTCCACTAGAAACAGAGCCTGCCTGCCCTGTGTTCTTGGCTCTGCACGCTCTGCCTCCCCTTGGCGGTCTTCCAGCCATTGTAGTCGGTAGTCCTGTGGGTGCTGCTGAGAAGAAAATATAGGAGCTCTGTGTGATGCCACTAACACACTAGAAGTCCTATGGGTGCTTCTGCAAAGAAAATAGAGGAGCTCTGTGTGATGCCACTAACACACTAGAAGTCCTGTGGGTGCTTATGCAAAGAAAATAGAGGAGCTCTGTGTGATGCCACTAACACACTAGAAGTCCTGTGGGTGCTGCTGAGAAGAATATATAGGAGCTCTGTGTGATGCCACTAACACACTAGAAGTCCTATGGGTGCTTCTGCAAAGAAAATAGAGGAGCTCTGTGTGATGCCACTAACACACTAGAAGTCCTGTGGGTGCTGCTGAGAAGAATATATAGGAGCTCTGTGTGATGCCACTAACACACTAGAAGTCCTATGGGTGCTTCTGCAAAGAAAATAGAGGAGCTCTGTGTGATGGGACTAACACACTTCAAGTCCTATAGGTGCTTCTGGGAAGAAAATATAGCTCTGTGTGTGTGATGTGACTAACACACTTCAAGTCCTATAGGTGCTTCTGGGAAGAAAATATAGCTCTGTGTGTGTGATGTGACTAACACACTTCAAGTCCTATAGGTGCTTCTGGGAACAAAATATAGCTCTGTGTGTGTGATGGGACTAACACACTTCAAGTCCTATAGGTGCTTCTGGGAAGAAAATATAGCTCTGTGTGTGTGATGGGACTAACACACTTCAAGTCCTATAGGTGCTTCTGGGAACAAAATATAGCATCCCTACTGCTGGAGTACTGATAAGCCTTGTTTTAAAGCTTGTTTCTGAGTATATTTCTTGTTATTTTTATGAAAATGCACAAGGTCGGTGCGCCCCCCTGTTCTTTTTGTATGTTTCAGGAGTGTGCCTGTTGCATATCTACTTTATGATGAATGGTGTTACTCTTTTTCATCTTAAAAAGTTTAGAGGTTTTCTGCCTACAATAAAAACCTTCTGTCTATGCTTTAATCAGCAGTTAAAGAGGAAACAACCTTTACTGCAACCAAAAAATGTAAGTCTTTTCTACCAAAAAATCTATCCCTGCTATCTTGTTTTTTTATAAAAAAATTTTTACTAGTTCCACTTTAGGCCTCTTTCACATGGCCGATCCATTCAGATCCGCCTGTCAGTTTTTCAGGCGGACCTGAACGGATGCTCCATAGAGGTCTATGGAGAGTCGAATGTCAGCGGTGACATGTCCGCTGACATCCGACCCTCTCCGATCCGAAAAAGTGTGACGGAGGAAAAACCTATTTTTCCATCCGTCATCAGATCGGATCGGGTGACGACGGACTCTATGGTCCCTTGTCACCCGATCTCCCATAGGGGAGAGCGGCGCTCTGACAGGTCCGTCCCTGCGCAGCTCCGGCGATCCCCGCTGAGCAAGCTGATATCCACAGCACTGATCCGCCCCGTGCGAAAGAGGCCTAAAGTGAAATCCTCCCTGGCTTATATACCGCATATCTCAGGTGGGCCCACAGCAAAGGTAACTTTTATTCTGGGGATGTAGAGTTCTATTGGATGAGCAAATGAAATGACTAACTTGAAACAAAAATCAGCAAAAAAGAATACAAATTCTCCCATTTTGTCAGGGGACAGCATTTTTTTATTACTTTTGGCAGGTTGGTATTTGTAGGTTATCGTGATTGACACAGATCTACATGACTGGATTATGTGATTGATGGCCGATGTACATCGTAGGTAGGGATGAGCCGAATACCCCCCTGTTCGGCTCGCACCAGAACCTGCGAGCGGACCTAAAGTCCGTGCGAGCTTTAGAACCCTATTAGTTATAATGGATGCGAACGTTCAAAATCAAAAGTGCTAATTTTAAAGGCTAATATGCATGTTATTGTCATAAAAAGTGTTTGGGGACCTGGGTCCTGCCCCAGTGGACATGCATCAATGCAATTTTTATTTTTTTTTAAAACGGACGTTTTTTCAGGAGCAGTGATTTTAATAATGCTTAAATTGAAACAATAAAAGCGTAATATTCCTTCAAATTTCGTACCTGGGGGTTGTCTATAGTATGCATGTAAAGGGGCGCATGTTTCCTGTGCTTAGAACTGTCCCTGCAAAAAGTGTCATTTTTGCAGGAAAGAAAGCTATTTAAAATCACTCGCGGCTAATGTGAATTGACGGATCCCGTAGCACAGAGAACAGTCATTCATTGAAAGTCATTCATAAAAAAAAAGTCATTCATAAAAAAAAAAAAAAAGCGTGGGGTCCCCCCAAATTCAATAACCAGGCCCTTCAGGTCTGGGATGCATATTAAGGGGGACCCCAGCCAAAAAAAAATAAAAAAATGGCGGTAGGGTCCCCCTCAAAATCCATACCAGACCCTTGAGGTCTGGGATGGATTTTAAGGGGAACCCCAGCCAAAAAAAATGTTGTGGGGTCCCCCTCAAAATCCATACCAGACCCTTATCTGAGCACGCAACCTGGCAGGCTGCAGGAAAAGAGGGGGGGACGAGAGAGGCCCCCTCCCGCCTGAACCGTACCAGGCCACATGCCCTCAACATTGGGGGTCTGAGACTCCCAAAGCACCTTGTCCCCATGTTGATGAGGACAAGGGCCTCTTCCCCACAACCCTGGCCGGTGGTTGTGGGGGTTTGCGGGCGGAGGGCTTATCGGAATCTGGAAGCCCCCTTTAACAAGGGGACCCCCAAATCCCGCCCCCCCTGTGTTAAATGGTAAGGGGGTACAAAAGTACCCCTACCATTTCACCAAAAAAGTGTTAAAAATTGTAAAAATGACAGGAGGCGGTCTTTGACAATTCCTTTATTAAAATCTTCTTTCTTCTTTCTTCATCCTTCGGTTTCTTCATCTTCTCCTTCCGTCATCTTCTTCCATCTTCTTCTTCCATTTTCTTCTTCCTCCGATCCGCTTCTTCTTGCGCTGGTCTTTTCGTCCTTCTCGTCCGGCATCTTCTTCCATGGCGTCGGCATCTGTTCTTCTGTCGGGCCGCTCCTCGCAATGGGAGGCTCCCGCTGTGTGAGGCTTTGCTCCGTCTGACAGGTCTTTTATAACGGAGGGCACCTGGTGACCCCACCCCCCTCTGACATCATAGGGAAAGCCATAGGGAATTCCCCATGACGTCCCTGTGCGTCAGAGGGGGCGGGGTTACCAGGTGCCCTCCATTATAAAAGACCTGTCAGACGCAGCGAAGCCTCCCATTGCGAGGAGTGGCCCAAGAAGAGACACCGACACCGACGCCATGGAAGAAGATGCCGGACGAGAAGGATGAGAAGACCAGCGCAAGAAGAAGCGGATCGGAGGAAGAAGATGATGGAAGAAAAAGATGGAAGAAGATGCCGGAAGGAGAAGGTGAAGAAACCGAAGGATGAAGAAAGGAAGACCAGAAGAACGAAGATTTTAATAAAGGAATTGTCAAAGACCGTCTCCTGTAATTTTTACAATTTTTGACACTTTTTTGGTGAAATGGTAGGAGTACCCCTTACCATTTAACACAAGGGGGGGGATCTGGGGGTCCCCTTGTTAAAGGGGGCTTCCAGATTCCGATAAGCCCCCCGCCCGCAGACCCCCACAACCACCGGCCAGGGTTGTGGGGAAGAGGCCCTTGTCCTCATCAACATGGGGACAAGGTGCTTTGGGGGTCTCAGACCCCCAAAGCATCCTCCCAATGTTGAGGGCATGTGGCCTGGTACGGTTCAGGTGGGAGGGGGGGCCACTCTCGTCCCCCCCTCTTTTTCTGCGGCCTGCCAGGTTGCGTGCTCGGATAAGAGTCTGGTATAGATTTTGAGGGGGACCCCACACCATTTTTTTTGGCTGGGGTTCCCCTTAAAATCCATCCCAGACCTCAAGGGTCTGGTATGGATTTTGAGGGGGACCCTACGCCATTTTTTTTTTGGCTGGGACCCCCACGCTTTTTTTTTGGTTTTTTTATCAATGAATGACAGTTCTCTGTGTTACGGGAGCCATCAATTCATTAGCCGCGAGTGCTTTTAAATAGCTTTTTTTTTTAGCTAGTTCTAAGAACAGGAAACCTGCCCCCCTTCACAGGCAACCTATAGACACCCCCCAGATGTGATACTGCAATGCTGTACTAACAGCACGCACACACAAATCCCCAGAAATACAGCATATATTGTCAGCAGTCAGCAGCACACTGACACGCTAACACTGAAACACAATATGCGAGGCCGTCGCGGCGGCCTCTTATACCGTGGGGCGTGTACTAAAGCCCCTGAGCTATAATTGGCAATTATGGCTCTCCTCGCTGCCGGCGCTGTGATTGGCCAAGCCAAGCATGCGGGGTCACAGTGCATGCTTGGCCAATCATCAGCCAGCATTGCACTGGGACTGGCGCAATGCATTGCGGGCCGCTCGCATCACACGAATTTGATGCAATCGGCCCAAATAGTTCTGGGCTCGCCGAACGGGCGAACGCCCTATGTTCGATTCGAACATGGGTTCGAATCGAACACGGGGCCCATTCCTAATCGTAGGTCCCCCAAGATATATAGCTCAGCAAACACTTGGAGGAGTCTGTGTGCTGTCAATGACAGCTCTCAGAATCATTTGTTGGCAATTTTAAATCTTTTTTTACTTCCCATACATCACAGAGTTGTGCCTCATTCACAGGCAGGAATGGGGGCACCTCTCAAGCATGTTATTTGAAGGAATTGAAAATGTTTTATGTTTTGCCTCAAGCATACAAAAAAAAAATCTGTGCCTGTGGCTGAATTGATTTTTAAAAATGTTTTTTGCATTGGTGCATATTCCCCAGGGCAGCGCTCATCCCCATGCTTTTTTTTGGGGCATCTCCTTGCCTATTACCCCAATAAATAAACATTTCAATTCGACAGAATAAGCTCCTATTGATTTCAATTGGTGTTCAGTTTTGGCATCTGATCTTTTTTGTCTAACCACATCCATGGAATGAAGAGCAGAGTTATACCTCTGAATGGCTTCAGATGAAGTATACTTACTCCCCATTACCACCCTCAGGGTCACTGTTGGAATAACAGAATCTTCAGATTCAGTGAGGGTCATGACTAACCTTGTTTTGGTGTATTTACTGTAAATTCTTCCAATTCTTCTCTACTGATAATTTTCCACTCCCATGGCAATCCAACAGGCTAATATATGGTGGAGGTCCAAGTCACTGCTTCACATGGGTGTTAATTACACTTTGAAGCTTTTTAACTTTATTGATAGAGATTCTATACACTGCTAGATGCCAAACAAGTTTTGGAAGTATGTCAAACTAAAAGCATCATAGCTTGAGTTTTTTATTAGGGCTTGTTGATATGATCTACTGTAGGGACCTCCAAACTATGGCCCTCCAGCTGTTGCGTAACTACACGTCCCATTAGCCATTGTAAAACTCTGACATTCACAGACATGACTAGCCATGAAGAAAATTGTAGTTCCTGAACAACTGGTGGGCCGCAGTTTGGAGACCCCTGATCTACTGTATATGCTGTACATTAAGGTATTTTTTATTTTTCAGGTTGTTTAAATTGTTCATTGTCCTTAAACTTTGTATTGTACCATTGACCCAAGGTCTTTAATTTCATTTTTAAAACAGATGGAACAGGTCTACCATTATTATAGAATCTTTGCTCCATAATTTAACCTTTGACAATGGAGATGTTTTGAAGAAGCTTTTCCAGAAGTCTATTGGTGCAGGGACAATTACCACCAATGTAGCTAAATCATCCATATAGGTGTAGCGGTGACATCTTTGCAAGGTGTCCGCTATGTGAAAATTTTGTTGCTTTTCTCTCAGGACAGTAAATGGGTTCTGAGAGCTAATTGGTTAGGTTAATTTTGGCATTAGTTTGGCTGGGCTGTATTGGGGTTCTGCAGTGAGGCACACATGACAGGTTTAGAACCAGGCCTGGTTGGACGTTTGGGTACCGGCATTCCTTGGAGCCAATCAGTGGGTGTGTTTGGCCCTGCTGAGGAGTCTGGGGAAGGGTACTTAAAATGCTGGTGTCATGTGTTCGGGGTTCGTTCGGCCATATCGGCCTGTTCCTGGATCTGGGCCGGGGTAGCCCGTGAGGGGTCCCGGTCACGAGAGTGTATGTCGCCCCATGGCATGCTTGGTGTGACAGGCTCCATAGACCCGCTTGGTCTGGGGCGAGGATCTATCTGTTCCCGAGTCTTGGAATCGGCTGATCTGAGGCGCAGTAACTGAGGGAGGATTCAAGGCGTCCGGGTGTGCTCTCAACTTGGAGGGGCACCACAGCTCGTGAAAGCGACCGGGGGAGGACTCTTCGGAGGAGGGCCAACAAGCTGGCATCCCAAGAAGTGCTTGGTTGCTGGGTTGTCAAGGACACTAGAGAATCCACGCTTCCCCAATACTGCCAAGGAGACGGATAATGTTCCAGGTACTGAGGAAAGGTTCCTGGTTACTTCTGAATACTACTTTAATTCAAGGTCAGAGACTTTGCAAGTTCCGAATTCAAGTGCTGACTGCCATAATCTCTGGCTAGAGAGTTGTTCAGCTTTGAAGCACCCAGCTGTGAGTGGCTATTCGCTGGGTTAGTAAATAGAGATTTTCATATACCATATTTATCGGGGGAACCTTAAAATCGGGGGAAAGTTGTTGGTGCGTGTTATATGCCGATCCCCCCCCAAAAAAAGTGACAAAAAAAAAAAAAATCGAGCGGCGCCGAAAGATAGCGAGCGCCGCCAAAAAAAAAGAACGCCGCCGAAAAAAAAAACGAGTGCCGCCAAAAAAGAACGAGCCGACTGCTCGGCTCCGCTCGCAGTCCCGCCTCCCTGCGCTCGCTACCGAAACAGCAGGGAGGCAGGACTGCGAGCGGAGCCGAACAGACGGCTCTGTCTTTTTCGTCGGCGCTCTGCCTTTTTCGTCGGCACTCGGTCTTTTTCGGCGGCGCTCGCGCGGTCTGTCTCGGCTGCGGGAAATTTAAACGTGGGCAAGCTGCAAATGACGCTGGCAAGCTGCAAATGACACTGGGCAAGGCTGCAAATGGCACTGGGCAAGCTGCAAATGATGCTGGGCAAGCGGCAAATGACGCTGGGCAAGCTGCAAATGACGCTGGGCAAGCTGCAAATGATGCTTAAATGTAAGTTTTTTTTTTTTTCCCTAAACTTCCCTCCTAAAACTTTTTTTCCTTAAAATGCCCTCCTAAACTTGGGGTGCGTGTTATACGCCAATAAATACAGTACCTAGCAGTTCAAGGTGCCTGAGTTTTTTCACCCTTGCCCTCTGTTCCCTCAATGAGACTGTGTCTGTTGGATGTTACCCCTGCAAATAATAACCTTTCTAAAGGACTTTTATGGTGTCAGTGTTTAAAGTCGTGGGTACTAACACTGGGAACCCCTAGATCTGGAGGACAAGCCAAGCGGAGGTAACCAGTAAGCCCAAAAGTTAAGGCCACCCCATCGAGGGTTATGGCCGCTACATAGGCTTTTATTGGTGGTAAACACAGATCAATTTGTTGTGGTTATCATTTCACTATCCATTTAAAGGATCTAAACATTTTCTTTGCTTTATTGAAATCCAATGGGGAGATGGTACATGTTGCCATAATGCCCACCTCCAGTGGCTGCAAAGTCGTAGTAAAGTAAAATTGTGAGAGGAACATGTAAGCCCCCAGTTCCCTTGTAAGTTGTATTTTACAAAATTTCCTACAGGCACCCGGAATAAATCAAAATCAGTCCACAGTAGGGAATGAGGAACTAATCTATAGGAATTGGCCAAGTTGAGGAACAAGATATTTAGATCTTTTCATTCTTTCTTAGCAGTCTGGATTTGACGTCATATGATGGTAAGAAGCCTGCTATGCTACCCAAAGATCTTACCTTCTGTGATAAAAAAAGGTTTATTCAGTGAAGCTGTTCAATGATGAATGAGTGTTTATCTTTTGAAATCAGTACTCCCCCTGCTCTTCTACAGACTTTAGGCATCACTTCCTTTTTCACGCAAACCTCATGCTTCTCCAGGAACTTCAAGACATCAGGTGTGTACTTGTATATACAATATGGAACACCATTAGCGCCTGGCACCAATCCCGATCTTGCCTTCTTCGCTACCTCTTTCACCTCACTCAGCTTGGCAGGACTAATTTTAAATTGAGGTTTATTCCGTATGTTGACTTAACTGTACCATATCCTCCAATTCTGCATGTGTCTTCCACATCTTGTCATATGTATAACAACTGTGTAAGGTGGAAATTAATTTAGTACGTGCTTTCTCATACAGATTCACTGTAATGAATGTTTGTTTCTCAGGTTCAATTTTTGTACAGCTTATCTACAAGACAGAATGCCAGCAATCTTTGAAATTCAGAAAAGAGGAAAGCGTTGAAAAGGATTGCTTCTTAATGTATAGATTTTGTGATAATGAGATCACAGTTGGAGACTCGGGAATTATGAATGGATGAAGAAATAATTGTGATCTTGTTTACAGTCAACCTACATCATTCTTTTTTTAGCATTTTGCAATATAATAAGTCCATGGACCCTGGCAAGTAAAACAATATTATAATATAATTTTGAAGCCCTTTAACTTTTCTGTATTAACCACTTCCCGACCGCCTAACGCCGATATACGTCGTCAAAATGGCACAGGCAGGCACATGCACGATCACGTACAGGTATAGCTCCGTGACCCCGGCCGCGGGACCAGCGGACCCGATCGCCGCTGGTGTCCCGCGATCGGGTTACGGAGCTGAAGAACGGGGAGAGGTTTGTGTAAACAAACCTCTCCCCGCGCTTCCTACACTGACTGTCAGTGATCGGCTGTTCCCTGTCATCGGGAACGCCGATCAATGACGTCAGACGTACAGCCACGCCCCCTACTGTAAAAAAAAAACACAACACGTCACACTGACTCCTCCCCGCCCCCTAATGGTTAACTCTTTCACTACAACTGTCATTTACATAGGAATCAGTGCTATTTAAATAGCACTGATTTCTGTATAAATGACAAATGTCCCAAAAATGTGTCAAAAAATGTCCGATGTGTCCGCCATAATGTCGCAGTCACAATAAAAATCGCTGATCGCCGCCATTACTAGTAAAAAAAAAAAATATTAATAAAAATGCTATAAAACTATCCCCTATTTTGTAAACGCTATAACTTTTGCGCAAACCAATCAATAATCGCTAATTGCGATTTTTTTACCAAAAATATGTAGAAGAATACGTATCGGCCTAAACTGAGGAAAAAAAAATGTTTTTTTATATATTTTTTGGGGATATTTATTATAGCAAAAAGCAAAAAATATTGCATTGTTTTCAAAATTGTCGCTCTATTTTTGTTTATAGCGCAAAAATAAAAACCACCAAAAGAAAGCTCTATTTGTGGGAAAAAAAGGATGCCAAATTTGTTTTGGAGCCACGTCGCACGACCGCGCAATTGTCAGTTAAAGCGACGCAGTGCCGAATCGCAGAAAGGGGCCTGGTCCTTTGGCTGCCAATTGGTCCGGGGCTGAAGTGGTTAAAAAGGAAAGTGTTCTAACTGGGACCTATCCTTTTGTATTATATAGGTTTGTGAATTTGATAAGCTATTTGAAACCTATTTATAGCTTTTAATTGTATATGTACATGTTGGGTGGCATTTTTTCCTCATTATAGGCATGTTGTGCTGTACTTCTAAAACCATGGCACAGAGGTTGCATCTTATTCTTTTATCCTCAGTATACATCTGTTAAGAGCTCTGATTCTCATTGAAAAGAAAAACTATCATTGTGGCTTATCATGTAATTGCCTTTGCTGGGCAAGAAGTCTGACTGCACTCTGTCATGCAGGTAACTGCTATAATCATCAAAACCTAGACAGCAAACTATAAAAATGTAAAACCCGTAGATCAGTCACAAACCTGAAGTGCATAACAAAAAGAATAAGCAGAGGAAATTCAATGTGTAAATCAATATAGAAGATAGGTAGATAAATGTATGCACAAATCTTAGCTGTTCCTGTAAAAAAAAATAGCCCCACCCCCTGCCACCTTACAAACTTCCCTATTGGTACATAAAGAGAAACTGCAGTCTGCTCACATAATTTGTATTCTTTGCCATTATAAAGCTTCCCTCCAACCACTTTGCATATTACAGTTGTGCTCATAAGTTTACACACCCCAACAGAATTTATGATTTCTTGGTCATTTTTTAGAGAATATGAATGATAACACAAAAAACATTTCTTTCACTCATGGATAGTGTTTGGCTGAATCCATTTATTATCAATCAACTATGTTTACTATTTTTAACCACTTGTTTACTGGGCACTTAAACCCCCCTCCTGTCCAGACCAATTTTCAGCTTTCAGGGCTGATGCACTTTGAATGACAATTGCGCGGTCATACAACACTGCACCCAAATAAAACTTGTATCATTTTTTTTACCACAAATAGAGCTTTCTTTTGGTGGTATTTGATCACCTCTGCGGTTTTTATTTTTTGTTCAAAAAATTTTAAAAGACCGAATTTTTTTTATATTTTGTTATAAAATTTTAAAACAGGTAACCTTTCTCCTTCATTGATGTACGCTGATGGGGCGGAACTGATGGGCACCAATAGGTGGCAGTGATGGGCACTGATGGGTGGCAATAATGGGCACTGAGTGGTTACACTGCTAGGCAGCACTGCTAGGTGGCACTGATTGGCACCACTGGTGGGGATTGATAGGTGGCACTTGTGGGTATTGATAGGTGGCACTGGTGGGCACTGTCAGGTGGCAATGGCAGGTGGCACAGATGAGGCATAATTGCCTCTTCCTCCTTGGGACCGATGTCCCTTGCAGATGAGCCAGTGATCACCAAGATTTTGTTTACATCATGTGATCAGCTGTCATTGGCTGACAGCTGATCCCATGGTAAGGGGCCTGGATTGGCCCATTGCTGGCCCATTACTTGGATCGGTGATCACCGTGCACAGGGGAGGCCATCATATGATGGCCTCCCGGAAATCCAGGTCCACGCTGTGGCCGTCATTCAACTATAGCGCAGACGGCAAGTAGTTAAATCATAATGGTTCACTTCCTGGATTTACACAGACACACAGAGGCACACCTCCAGCTCTGCAGCTCTTATTTGCCCTCTTATGGCTCACCCCCCCTCTCTTTCTGGCAAACTCTCACGAGAGTGAGAGCTGTGCATGATGTCATAAGCCTAGGTTTTTTACCAGACAAGAAACAGGAAGTGGGCTGTATAAGGTATTTACTTAAGTTAAAACAACAAGGGAAGAAGATTTAATAGATGGAAAGTTGAAAAAATGACGGAAGGTCCGCTTTAACTAATTATTCTCCCAAACCATTATTACCTATCTGCTATGGACCTATTAAAGTTGCAGTTAACCCACTTTTTCATCGTTTACCTACAGGTAAGCCTGTAATAAGGCTTACCTGTAGATATGGCAAATATCTCATAAATGTGCACCGTTTAGGAGATATTCAGAGTGTATGCAGCAGGTGACCTCACCGGCACATGCACTCTGAAGGTCCGGCATACCGTGCCGATCGTCATCACACCCCCTCATGCGAGCCAGAGGCCGCAAACCTGGAAGGAAGACCTGCTAAAGATGGAAGCCCTCTGAGCAGTGACAGTGCGACACTGGAGGGCTTCGTTTTAAGGTAAGTCTCTAATAATGTGCTAGTATGCATCATATTATTGCCTTGCATGGAATTTTTTTTCTTAAACTGCGGTTTACTACAGCTTTAATTCAACAATAATTTTTTTACTTATGATACAAACGTGAGACATGTGTTTTTTTTTTTTTTGCGGAGGGACAGGTACTATTTTTCCATGTTTTTTTTTTTTTTCAGTGTTTCTCAATTTCTCAATTTCTATATAGTTTAGCCCCTTCACACCCAGCCTCAGCATCCCTTTAACTGGGTTATTATGCCCAGGGGGCAGTAACGTCAGCCCAATCAGTTGACTACTGTGATTGGCAGTCAAGTGGTCACATGAACCAGTTCAGCCGGCTCCCGATTGTTACTACCGCGTTTTCCCAAAAATAAGACCGGGTCTTATATAAAAAAATTTCTACTAAAAATCAACTAGGGCTTATTTTCAGGGGATGTCTTATTTATTTATGGTATGTACAATAATCTACATTTATTCTAATACGGTCAAGTCATCATGATGACCTTAACCACTTGCCGACCGCTGCATGTACATATACGTCAGCAGAATGGCCCGGCTGGGCAAATGGGCGTACCTGTACATCCCTTTGAATTTGCCACTGTGTGGTCGTGTGCGCTCCAGCGGCGGCGTGCGCCTGACCCTTCCGCAAGATCCGTGAGTAGGATCGCGGGTCCCGCAGACTCGATGTCCGCGGGTATCCCTGAGATCGTCTAATGGTGCTGAAGAACCAGGAGATGCTAATGTAAACAAGCATCCCCGTTCTGCCTAGTGACACTGTCACTGATCATAGCTCCCTGTGATCGGGAGCGGTGATCAGTGATGTGTCATACCTAGCCAAGCCCCCTAACAGTTATAATCACTCCCCAGGACACACTTAACCCCTTCTTAGCCAGCTAGTGGTTAACCCCTTCACTGCCAGTGTCATTTTTACAGTAATCAGTGCAATTTTATAGCACTGATCGCTGTAAAAAGGACAATGGTCCCAAAAATGTGTCAAAATTGTCCGATGTGTCCGCCATAATGTTGCAGTCACGATAAAAATATTAATAAGAATGCCATAAAATGAATCCCTATTTTGTAGACGTTATAACTTTTGCGCAAACCAATCAATAAAAGCTTATTGCGATTTTTTTACCAAAAATATGTAGAAGAATACGTATCGACCTAAACTGAGGAAAAATATGTTTTTTTATATATATATTTTTGGGGGATATTTATTATAGCAAAAAGTAAAAAATAATGCTTTTTTTTTTTAAATTGCTGCTCTATTTTTTTTTATCGCGCAAAAAATAAAAACCGCAGAGGTGATCAAATACCAACAAAAGAAAGCTCTATTTGTGGGAAAAAAGGACGTCAATTTTGTTTGGGAGCCACGTCGCACAACTGCGCAGTTGTCAGTTAAAGCGACGCAATGCCAAATTGAAAAAAGTGCTCTGGTCTTTGGGCAGCAAAATGGTCCGGGGCTTAAGTGGTTAAAGTACCCTAAAAAAAGAAATAAAAAAAAAATTAACCTCATCCTTTAGTTCCCTTGTCCCCTGTCAGCTTAGGAGTCAGCATTATGACATTCTGTATTCCCAAAAATAAACCTTGGTTAAAGTCATTGTAAAATGATGTAATTCGTTTTTTGTAAAAATATTATATAATGTCCAGTGTGTCTCCTTTTGTATCTTTATTGTGTAAAATACGTTATTTACAGTGCCGTGACCAGCAGGAGGTCTTCTTCCCTGCTCCGAGCACTGCAGAGGGAAGGGCCGCTGACGTCAGTCGGGAGGAGAGAACAAGATCTCCGGCGGGTCACCTGAGCATCCCCGTCAGGAGAAGACAGTGATTATCGCTAGCAGCTATAGCAGTCGCTAGCGATAATCACAAGGGAATCTGGTAGGCTGGTTGTACCCAAGTTGATCAATCACTGAACTTGGTACATTCAGCCTGCTCATGAATGGTTTGAATCTGGGACTGTTCCTGCTGAACTGGCCAAGATTCGAACCGTGTATGGCTGGCCTAACTCTTCGCCACTTTCTCCACTGATTATACTTATATTTCAGCAGGAATTCCATTTAGGCGCTTTGTAGTTATCAGCTATGAAGGTATATACAGTATTACATTTTAAAAACACACACACATATATATATATATATATATGTCACTGATTAAAATTTTCGTGTTCGATTAATATTTTTTTTTTCTTTATCGATTAATCGACTAAGTTTGATACAGATCCAACTACTTTAAGCTGGTCTCCTTGCATTGCAATTCTGCATTAGTCAGTGGTAAATGTGGTATACACTATATACAATCACCCGACACTAGTTACATAGTTACATAGTAGGTGAGGTTGAAAAAAGTCCATCAATTCCAACCTATGTGTGTGATTATATGTCAGTATTACATTGTATATCCCTGTATGTTGCAGTCGTTCAGGTGCTTATCTAATAGTTTCTTGAAACTATCAATGCCCCCCGCTGAGACCACCGCCTGTGGAAGGGAATTCCACATCCTTGCTGCTCTAATGCCCCGTACACACGGTCGGATATTCCTATGGAAAAAGTCCGATCGGATTATGTTGACGGAAAATCCGATTGTGTGTGGGCTCTAGCGGGCTTTTTTCTGACGGAAAAAATTTAAGAGCAGGATCTAAAATTTTCCGACAACAAAATCCGATCGGACTTTTTCCGATCGTGTGTAGAGAATTCCGACGCACAAGGTGCCACGTATGCTCAGAAGAAATTTGGAGACAAAAGCTATTGGCTACTGGCCTCTACGTAGTCCCGTCATACGTTTTATACATCACCTCGTTCGGAAAGATCGGATTTTCCGACAACTTTGTCCGACCGTGTGTGTGCAACACAAGTTTCGGATAAAATCCATCGGAAAAAATCAGACGGATTTTGTGGTCGGAATGTCCAACCGTGTGTACGGGGCATTACAGTAAAGAACCCTCTATGTAGTTTAAGGTTAAACCTCTTTTCTTCTAATTTTAATGAGTGGCCATGAGTCTTGTTAAACTCCCTTTTGCGAAATTTTTTTATCCCTATTGTGGGGTCACCAGTACGGTATTTGTAAATTGAAATCAAATCCCCTCTCAAGCGTCTCTTCTCCAGAGAGAATAAGTTCAGTGCTCGCAACCTTTCCTCATAACTAATATCCTCCATACCATTTATTAGCTTTGTTGCCCTTCTTTGTACTCGCTCCATTTCCAGTACATCCTTCCTGAGGACTGGTGTCCAGAACTGGACAGCATACTCCAGGTGCGGCTGGACCAGAGTCTTGTAAAGCGGGAGAATTATTGTTTTATCTCTGGAGTTGATCCCCTTTTTAATGCATGCCAATATTCTGTTTGCTTTGTTAGCAGCAGCAGCTTGGCATTGCATGCCATTACTGAGCCTATCATCTACTAGGACCCCCAGGTCCTTTTCCATCCTAGATTCCCCCAGAGATTTCACCCCCCAGTGTATAGATTGCATTCAGATTTTTGACACCCAAATGCATTATTTTACATTTTTCTACATTGAACCTCATTTTCCATGTAGTTGTCCACCCCATTAATTTGTTCAGATCTTTTTGCAAGGTTTCCACATCCTGCGGAGAAGTTATTGCCCTGCTTAGCTTAGTATTGTCCGCAAATACAGAGATTAAACTGTTTACCCCATCCTCCAGGTCGTTTTTGAACAAATTAAATAGGATTGGTCCCAGCACAGAACCCAGGGGGAACCCACTACCGACCCCTGACCATTCCGAGTACTCCCCATTTATCATAACCCTCTGAACTCGCCCTTGTAGCCAGTTTTCAATCCATGTACTCACCATATGGTCCATGCCAACGGACCTTATTTTGTACAGTTAGTTTCCACAATCCATGACTTAACTTCACAGTTAAGGCTGAAGTCTGCTCTCTGCTGACGTCACACGAATCAGTCCAGACACTGCGTCATCATGTCAATAAAGTCTGGATCCACCAGGTGCCTGGACTGACATCTGCGCCCCGCCCCTCCACAGCTTAGCGCTCCAGTGAGTGCAAGGGGGCAGAGTGGAGAACTGCTGATTGACAGTCTGCAGCTCTCTGCTTAGGGATCTGAGAGAACCGAGCCATCGGCAATGTTCGATCGCTGAGTTTTCAGTGCAGAAGTGCCGGGGGGACAAAAAAAAAACATACTTCACTTTTAATGTCCTTTTAAATCGTTTATGTGGACCAAGCTGGCCTTGATGATCTATTTGCTGTACTAACAGCGCTGTAATAATTGTATGTAGCCTCACCTACTGTACATACAGTATACATCTGTTTATTAGTGCGTGTAGTAGGTTCGCATTTGTTGGTCATTGCGGCCTATATCTTGATATAGGACGCTTTGATTTGCACTGCCTATTGTCTGCTCGTTTCTGGTATTCATTTCGTTCTTTCAGGCCTTGCTGTTTATCGGTGCTTTCTGTTTGTCCGTTCTGACCAGCCGACCTTTTGTGACCTTGTGAGCGATGTTTCCCGTGCGTACTCGTCGCCGAGTTCGCGCTGTACGCGGAATTGGTGTCGGGCTTTTAGCTTTGACCCAAGACCCGTCCATGAACAGAGTGACGAGGAGTATGTGGACCAAGAATTGGTTGCTTCAGCGTGATCAGTTCTCGCACATGCCTTTGCTTCGTGAGATCCGGGAGAATAATCCTGATGATTTCAGGAACTTTCTCCGGATGACGGACCCCGATTTTCACCGTCTTTTGGCTTTGCTGACCCCTTTTATCAGCCGCAGGATACCTGCATGAGACAAGCCATTACTCCGGAGCAGAGGCTGGTTGCCACGTTGAGGTACTTGGCGACAGGGAGAAGTCTTCAGGATTTGAAGTTCTCTTCAGGTATCTCTCCCCAGGCCCTGGGAATCATTATTCCAGAGACCTGTTCTGCCATCATCGGCACATAAACATTGCAAGCAGATTAGACAATCAACATCTTGGAACAAGAGCATTGTTTAAAATTTGAGGCTGGAAAGTATTTGCACAGAAAAGTAGAGGCTCCCCTTCACAGATTAATCACCCCCATCAATCCCCCCACTTCTGATGGGCCATTGGCAATAACTAGGGTTTTGGGGGGGGGGGGGGTTGGACAGGTAACCCTCTGCACTTCATTGAAAAATGCTCAATAATGTGTGCTAGTTTGGCCAGACCCTCTGTACTTAACACTATTGGCAGCCCCGAGGAAAGCTAAAATAACATTTCAACCCCCCCCCCCCCAAAAAAGGGAATGCACATTGTGACATTCTGAAATTACCAAGCAAGCTAATAGGAGGGAAAGAACACAAAAAATAGGACATGGAAAGTATGGAGGCAGCCCTTGCACTACATGCTTTGCAGAATTCATCCCTAAAGATGCCCACTATAAAGAGGTAGGTATATAGTGTGTATTGACCTTGGGAAAGCCAGCAGATAGAGGATTGGTACCATCTGACAGAGCAGTTGGGGGAGGGGGTTCCTAATGAGTTTCCCCCCCCCCACAAAAAAAATTAAAAAGGGTCTCTACATGAAGTAAACCACACAGCAAACATTAGTGCATATTTTAGGGGGTGTTGGGGGGCAAACAATACTATGCAGCAGACAAAAGACATTGCTTAAGTGACTAGGCGTAGGAGCGTGACTGTCTCCCAAGTCTCTCCCCTCCGCCTTCCCTACAGAAGGGCGAAAAGGATGGGGGAGGTGGGAGAGTCAGCGCTCCAGCTGATCCGAGATGCTTCAGCCTCCCTATATGCCACACCAACCTACGAGGAGGCCTTTGCCTCCTTGGTTGCCAATAAAATGACGGGTATGGAGGCGGGGCAACGCAGCATGTGTGAGGATGTCATCCTCAAAATCCTAAATGAGGGGATGGCTGGGGGGATGACTCCCCTCACACATGTTTGTGATAGGGACCATGCTCCGCCTCCTCCTCCTCCTCCTTCTGCCACCCCACCAGCACCACAGCGTGGAAGGAAGCGTACAAGGAAGACAAGAGAGTGACGACCTGGATTCAGTCTGGTCTGAGAGAAGATGGAGCCTCTCGTAGTACCAGAGCCTGGGGACCTAGATGGCATCTGCTGCAGTTCTGGATGTTTTGGACTTCAGGACCAGATTGCACTCCCTTATTATTTAGATAGGTACTCCTCACACCCCCCATTTTTCTAAGCTTGAAAAATGATGGTTGCCGTGGGGGTCCAAGGCTTTGCAAATTCCCCAAGTTTCACCATGGCTGCGTTCTTCTTTGGTTTGTTGCTGAGACCTAAATAAAGGTTTTTTTGATTTGAAATAATCATTGCCTATTGTGTTTTACTTTTCTACAATGACAGTTTTTCTTTGAGTAGGCAGGTACATTTCACAAATAATAAAGTATAATTAACAAGGGCACCAACAACCAACAAACTCCTAGTAAATTTAAGCAACAAATACAAATGGTAATAATGTGGTTTTGCTAAGTTGAGACACAACCCCCCTCCAAAAAAAAATTTAAAATCTCCTTCAAATATGTATTCCCAAAAAAAAATAAACAAAAAAAAAACATCCGAAAAATATAACAAAGATTCTTTTACGACCTGAGTAAAAATAAACATGTAGTGTATAAATGCTGAAAAGTAATAAAGAACTAAGTTTGTGAGAAGTGCGGGTGAATAGGAGCAGCTAAAACATGTCATTCTTCTTGCATTGTAAAGAAAAAGAGAATGCGCTGCATTAAAGACATTTTAACATTGCAGCGTGACGAATGTGCTGTGTCGATTAGGAAAGGTAGTTTTACCTGACCGAGCGCTTCCGTCACAGAATTTCTTCTGAGCATGCGTAGCACTTTGTCCATCGGACAACGCGACACACGATCGGATTTGGTGTGATCGGACCGTGTTGTCAAAAAATCTATCCAGCAGGAGATAGGACTTTGTCCGTCGGACAATCCGACGTACACTGTCCGATGGTGCATACACACGGTCGGATTTTTCAACAACATTGTCCGATCGGACAGAATCCATGCGAAAATCCGACCGTGTGTATGGGGCTTTAGGCAGAGATTGTGACACCATCTGCCCATCAAAAAGAGATTTGTTGGGACTTTAAATGAGGCAGGGACCTAGCCATGCCTCCATCCCTATCTGTGTGGGAAAGAAAAGAAGAAGAAAATGGTACTTTAAATGGCACGCAGTCAATATGAAAAGGTCAAAAATTGGTATTTAAATGTGTCAGATTTAAACAATAATACATGATACTGATTATTATCGCAATATTTCATTTGTATACATACATATAAAAGCATGAATGACACATATCCATATGGAAAGATTGTGGGTATAACACCTCTTGCCTTGCCATCACTATTAGGAATAAATACCATAATTTACAAAAAAAAATCATATATAAATTACACAAGGTACATGATTCTAATATAAAATAATAAAAATCACATGATCGATTTAAACATGACAAGTACAAAAGCTTGACGCGTTTCATGGAATTTTATCCAATCTTCAGGAGCAAACATGAGTACATCTGTAAAAAATATATAGAAATCCTTAGTTAATTGTCTTTTGAAAGATAATTTTGTCTTTTGAAGCCATAATGGGAAAAAAAACCCCATTAGATATAGAGTACTCACAAAATCACTGTGTATAGAACGTGCAACACAAATGGCTGGAAACCCCTTGAGATGGGCAACTTTTCCGGAAGCTGTGGTTGCGTGAACAGTATGCATGGCCCGTACAAGGTGACATCCAGGGGTGCAGAAATCCCGGCAGGACAATTTCCCTGGGCGTGATCGTGAATGTTTTCTATGATTGTCTTGAGGGACTGCCATAAAAAATATATAAATATGTGTATTAACATGTATAACAAAATCCTGTTTGTTTAAGGACAGAAAACATGAATGTAACCAAAGTGGTGTTGGTGAATCCCAAACCGGGAGGATTGGGGAGTGGAAAAATGTGACAATATCTGGTAAAAAAAAACACCAACGCAGACTATGTGAATGGGAACCCATTTAGAACGTATATCAATGTGCAATATGAGGCTATGAATGGTAAAATGCCTAGTGCTGGAACCTGGGGAATCATGATGAAATGTAGTGAGAATGGTCTGGAAATGCCAGCAGGACAGATCTGCCACCCCAGATGGAACCCATAAGGGTGCACATGGCCCCCACCCCCAAACGCCATGCTGAGCATGCATAGGAAGGGAGGAGGCGCCAACATCCAAGCAGCCACGTCGCCCAGCATTTGGCACCAAACCCCCTCACACGTACTACAGATAGAAAACACTGTCAGTGCGGTTGAGCAACACCGCACATAGAGTGTGTGGAATGTGACGTTGATGCACAATGCAGAGGTTTCCCCCACCCCAAAAGGGGGAGACCCCGCGGAATGGATTGCAGGTCCTGGAAAAATATGAACCAACTGCTCATGAATCCAGACAATGTGGCACTAACAACACAGCGTGTGAGAAGACCATAAATCTAGATAATAAAAATGTAGTATAGGGAGCGACCATCCTAATAGGTGTCTGATCCCTTACAAGCACAAAGTACAACAACAAACTAAGGATTGATATAATTGGGCCAGCTACAATAAAATGTACCGACCATTTATTAATTGAATCTAAAGGCCCATACACACAATCAGACTTTTTGACAACAAACATGCAAATTACCTGTTTTAAGGAAAAATCCAACTGTGTGTACGCTCCATCGGACAAACTTTTTCGGTTTTCATCGGACAAATGTTCGCTGTGCAAACAGACAAACTTTCTGGCAACAAAAGTCCTATGGTGCAAAATCCTATCATGTGTACACAAGTCCATAGGACTTTAGTGCAAAGTACAAACACGCATGCCCAGAACCAATGCAAAAGATCAGACAATACAGAAGTTGACCAAAGGGTGGCGGTAAAGAGCTGAAAAAACACGTGATTTGGTGAAAGTTGGCTGAAAAAGTCTTGCTGTGTGTATGCAGAATAAGTTCACGGCCAACGCACTTTGGACAGAAATCCACGAAAAGTTTGTTTGAAGTCCGATCGTGTGTATGAGACTTTACTGTACACAGTGCTGCATACTCTATGTATCTGAGGCTACACGCCCAGCAAGCACACCTGTAAGTGCAGTAAATAGTTTGTTTGGGCTATTTAAAGGGACATGAAATATGAACTAAGGCTTTAAAGTATAACTTAAAGTGATTGAGAAGGTTTGGATAGAGTGGTGAGGGATTGGAACATCTGTCAGGTATTTATGGCTGTCTGTGCCCTCATTGGGGAAATTCATCCTCTCTATTTGTCATATTAATCATTCTCACCAAAAGTGAAAATAAAACGTAATCCTGCATTTGGGTTGTCCCAAGAACAGAAAAAGAAGAGATATATTCCAAAGGGAACACTAGTTCTGGTGACACCCTGGGAATCCCTTACTTTGGGGGGATTTCCTCCCACTTCCTGTTTTGACAATGGGACAGGAAGTGAAAGGAAATCTTCCTAATAGGAAACAGATGGCAAAGAAAAAAACTGTCAGGAAGTAACCTTCCACCTCATTCTTTCCAACATTTTGCCTTTGCTTCTACTTTAATGTCTACTTCCCAATGCATTCTTGGTGTTGCTTTTTTATTTTAGCTCTCTTTTATCTCTACAATGGTTTCACATGCATTACTTTTCTCTTACAACAAAGAAGAAATTGTATCCTCTTGAAACCTGTAGTT
Source organism: Lithobates sylvaticus (assembly GCA_028564925.1). Taxonomy (NCBI): domain Eukaryota; kingdom Metazoa; phylum Chordata; class Amphibia; order Anura; family Ranidae; genus Lithobates; species Lithobates sylvaticus. The sequence continues at coordinate 568,147,879 of CM053029.1, forward strand.
TGAAGTTCTCCACACAGGATCCCTGCCTAACAGCTTTTCAGTTTATCTACTGTTCACACTGGTGCTGTGAGGGCAATTTGCTGAATCAATTTATGACTTATCTAAAAATCATCTCTTTGTAGGTTATCTATTAAAATTATTTCACCATCTGTGGTCCAGAGGTTTTCAGCCCCATGCAGGTACCAGATTCAGAGATCTGTATTATGCTTTAACATCTGGTGATGAAGCTGAAAGTATATTACTCCTGAGATATGGGTGGCTTCTTGTCAGCACACATTGTCAAGTTCACATTAACATTTCTTGGAAGAGGCTAGCATGGGGACACTGTATGAGATCAAAGATAACTTCATGAAACAAATGAACTGTTTAGACCCATGGTGTAAAGACATGAAAATTAATACACTCACAATGTTAATAAGTAATGATGTAACTAGAGATTAGCTGATTGTACCTGGGTTCAGTTTGTGGAAAGTTCACTGATCTGCTTGTAAATTTGAATGTTAATCCAAACCCCATTAAAGTCAAGAAGAGCCAAATCTTTGAAATCAGTTTTGGAAATTTTCAAGACCAATAGGAAAGGGACTGTCAAACACAGGGCATGGGAATTTGGCATTGCCGGAGGGGCATGTACCAATGCAAAACAAAAAAAAAATCTGTTCCCGGAGGGCAGCTCTTTTAATAATGCTTAAAGGGGTTGTAAAGGTAAACGTTTTTTCACCTAAATGCATTCTATGCATTAAGGTGAAAAAACATCCGTCAACCTGACCTGACCCCTCGAAAGTCCAGCGCTCGCCCCCGACGTCCTCTTCGCCGATCACTCTGGCCGTTCTGGCTAGAGTGGATGGATTGAAAGCAGCGCAGCCATTGGCTCACGCTGCTGTCAATCACATCCAATGATGCGGCGCACCAGGGGGCGGGGCCGAGTAATACAGTGAGCGGCTATAGCCGCCAGCTGTATCACTGGAGTGCGCCCGCAAGCACTTCACACAATGCGAGGGAGCTTGCATGAAGTTGTTGAGTCCTTGCGGGAGGGAGCCCAGACAGCCGCCGAGGGACCCCAGATGACCAGGTTCGGGGTCACTCTGTGCCAAACGAGCTGCACAGTGGAGGTAAGTATAGCATGTATGTTAGTTAAAAAAAAAATATATATAAAATCTCCTTCAGTGACCATTTAAAGTGCTTGTAAACCATTTAAAAAAATCCCCCCCCCCCCCCCAAAAAAAAAAAACCTGCAAGACAAAGGCATAATGAGCTAGCTCATTATGAATTACTTACCTGAGATTGAAGCCCCTGCAGAGATCCGCGTTCACCGTTCCAGTTACTTCCAGATATTGTAGCTCTGACGCTGTGATTGGCCGGAGCCGCAATGACATCTCTCCCGCGCATGCGCGCAGGAGTCGCCGATAACGGCACAGTGCAACTGAAGCAACGGCATGTTGCTTAAGTGCGCATGTGCCGATGACGTCGGCGCATGCAAATACAGGGATATCTCCTAAACCTCTTCTTTCACAGTCCCCAATCCATCTCCTGACAGTAGAGAGTCTTGGGGACAAGCTGCACATGCTCAATTTGGTGTGTATTACTAGAGAGTTTGTTGTTTTCTTGGGTGAGTGCAAGTGATCAACACAGAGCATCTGCTTTGTCTAGACAGAGGGTCAGGGGACCTGCAGCCTCATAGGACAGTCAGAGGAGAATGAAAACTCCTCATTTAACCAGACACTGACAGAAATCAGATGACTGCTACAGTGTATACTGCTGATGAGAAAAGGTATTTAGCAGTTTATATTTACTTTAATAATTTCCATGTTCTGTGTACTGTGGGAGACCAGATATAATGAATGCAGGCTCCTGGGTTATTATATACATTTAAATAGCATGCTTGGAGGAATGCCCTGAAACTGTCTGTGAAGTGGTGCACCTATACAATGCAAACAATATTCTACAGCAAAAGTGACCTTTACAAAGAAAATGTTATAATTTAAATTGTGCTGTCTACTGTTTTACGTTTGTAATTGTATTGCTATTGAAAAAGCAATGAAAATAATTTTCAAAGCAAAAAATTTGAATAATGACATTTCCCAGCTGCCTTGTACTGTAAACAAAGCAACTAGGGATTCATCAATGCCAGACCATTTTCTTAGAGGAGGGAGGGAACACAAAAATAAAAATGTTAAAATACAGCCTTGTCCTAGATAAGGATCTGGTATTGATTTTAAGGGGGACCCTATGCACAAAATAGGGGGCATAAAGTCCTGCCAGAATCAATACCAAAACCTTCAGTTCTGTTACAGATTTTAAGGAGGTACACGCAACACAAAAAAAATAAACTAGAAAAAGAGCATGGTGCGCCCCCTCAGAATCCATAAAGACTCTTATCTGATCATGCAGCCTTAGGGGGAACTGAGCATACATCCCCGCTTGAGCCTGAACTCCATCCCTAAATGTATTGTACAGTATTTGTGTGCTTTGATTGTGTGTTTTATGCCCATCTTTGTGTTGTGCAGCGCGGCAAGCTCTGTGAGTTGGGTCACGGGTCCTGCGGACTTGATCGGCGTGGGGATACCTGCGATCGTCTCATGGGGAGGAAGAACCGGGAGATGCTAATGTAAACAAGCATCTCCCTGTTCTGCCTAGTGACAGTGTCACTGATCTCTGCTCCCTGTGATCGAGAGTAGAAATCAGTGACGTGTCACACATAGCCACGCCCCCACAGTTAGAAACACTCCCCAGGGCACACTTAACCCATACACTGCTCCCTAGTGGTTAACCCCTTTACTGCCAGTGTCATTTACACAGGAATCAGTGCATTTGTATAGCACTGATTGCTGTATAAATGACAATGGTCCCAAAAATGTGTCAAAAATGTATTATGTGTCCGCCATAATGTCACAGTCATGATAAAAATCACAGATCGCCGCCATTACTAGTAAAAAAAAAATATTAATAAAAATGCCATAAAACTATCCCCTATTTTGTAAATGCTATAACTTTTGCGCAAACCAATCAATAAACGCTTATTGCGATTTTTTTACGAAAATATGTAGAAGAAAATGTATCGGCCTCAACTATTTTTGGGGGATATTTATTATAGCAAAATGTAAAAAATGTGTTTTTTTTTTTTTTAAATTGTCGCTATTTTTTTGTTTATAGCGCAAAAAATAAAAAACACAGAGGTGATCAAATACCACCAAAAGAAAACTCTATTTGTGGGAAGAAAAGGACGTCAATTTTGTCTATTCAATTTTGTCTATTCAATTTTGTCTATTCTAAGAATAGTAATACAAAGCATATAAAATAGCAGAGATGATACGTTTACATAAGTCCTTCCTCAGTATCTGTATCTCTCAGCTGGGCTCAATGAGAAGGAGGGGACCTTCATCATTGGCCCTCACATTTTAAAGCACTCACAGACACAACCCACACAAACACCCTCTGCCCGTCAACATTCCAGCCCATATCCGTTTCCTTTGATATTGTTGTAAGTCAGGGAATCAGTCATTTTAATTTTCACTTCACCAGGAGGTCTGAGATGATGCTCCTCTACCTCCTCTACATAACATCAGGAGGCCTAAGCGGAGCAACCTTCTGGAGATGAATTCACATTTGCGACCCTTTGTTATAAACACCCTGCTGTGTAAACTGATTTGCCTGGTACTCCCAAATGACCTCCAGCAGGCAAAATGTCCCTGTGATATCCAGAGAGTAAAATTCATAAATGTCTAATATTATCCATGTCGCGCCTTCCAACAGTGTGTCTGGTCGGAGTGTGGTGTGTGTGTCCTGATTTTATAAGTGTTTGCCCCCTTCCTCATTTCCTGTTCCTTTGCATGTTTGTCACACTTAAGTGTTTCGGAACATCAAACCAATTTAAACAATAGTCAAGTGCAATTTGTAAATGAAGTGTTTATTATTAAAGTGAAAAAAATCCAAACCATCATGGCCCTGTGTGACAGTCTATCTGTCCGTTATGGCTTTGTATCTCTATGTGCAGCCGAAAAGGAGACAGGTGTCTGTCTGCAAAAAAGATATGGGAGGGAGTGAAGGAACACTGCATTTCAGAAAAAGAACATTATACCAACAGTAAAATATGGTGGGGTAGACAGGGAGGTTTTAAAAAAATAACAAACATCTTATACTTACCTGCTCTGTGTGATGGTTTGGCACAGAGCACCCCTGATTCTCCTCTTCCCAGGTTCCATACCACTCCTGGCCTCTCCCACCTGCCTTGCTATGGGGGTACCTGAGCTCAGCCGCTGCTCTGTGTGTCCTTTCATACATGAAGCGGTGGCTCGGCCCCACCCCCTCCATCTCCTGGTTGGTTCACTGGCTGGTATTGACAGCAGCAGGAGCCAATAGCTCCCACTGCTGCCTAAATCCAATCAGGAGTGCGTGTCCCCAAAGAGGCAAGGCTCTCATGGACATCGCTGAATCGAGAGGGGGTTCAGGTAAGTATTGTGTGTGTGTGGGGTGCACACAGAAGGTTTTTTTTACCTTCATGCATAGAATGACTTTATAACCACTAAGGCCTTTCACAGGAGTGGTCGGGAGGGGGGTCAGAAAAAAATTGGCGGCTGAGCATTGCAGTAACACACAGTAAAATGGCATTTTACTATGCATTAATGAAACAGAAATGTTTTTATACCAACCTTTTGTGTCACCCTCTGGACCTGTTGTGGGCCACACTTGATGCCCTCTTTATTTACTAAGTTGTCCACCACTGACTTGCAATGTCTGTATTTAAAACAATTTATTTGGTTGCGTGGCTTGGCGCATGAAGGAGACGGATGCCTGAAAGCTCAGATCCCGCTCCAGCTAGCAGCATGGCACGCAGCACAGCCGCTATTCGATCCTCAAATTGAGCAGGAGGGGAGGCAGCAACACCCCCCGCACCTCGGGAATGCAAAAATACAGGGAAATAGGCAGCTATTTCCCACCAAAGGGACCGAACTTTAAGGCCACGCCAGAATCCAAGATGGCGGCGACCCGCTCGGCGGCAGCACAGGCAGCACACACTGCCTCCAAGGTACAGGCCTCGCAGCCCACACATTCCCCTCCCTCACCCCGGTCCCCAGGATCAGAGAACCTGAGCCCCTGGAGCCCCTCTCACTCCAGAAGCCCCTCACCAGCTCAACACAGTCAGAGGGGGCACTGGGGCATAGAAAGCTACATCAAAGCTCTCCCAACAAAAGGGGACATTGAGACCTATATTAGCAGGCTGGAACGGTCTTATAAAAGGGAGATTAATGATCTGTACCAGGACATAGGCCAGCGCATAGAAGATATTGAAACCACTGTTGAGGAGTCAGTGACCAGAATCATGACAATATCTTAAAGGAACACACTAACCAGGATGACCAGGAGAACAGAAGTCGCCGCAATAACATCCGTATCCGCGGGGTCCCAGAGTCGCAAGAAAATAAAGATTTATCAATGGCGGCCACCGCCATGTTTAACCAACTACTGAACAAGCCCAAATAAGAACCACTGTAAATTGACAGGATCCACAGATCCCTGCCCCCCCCCCCCCCGCAATCCCAACCCAGCATACCCCAGAGACATTATCTGCCGCATACACTTCTTTAACGTTAAGTCCGAGATAATGCAAGCCGCACGTGCCCAGAAATCCATTTTGTTCAACGGCACCCCCATAATGCCCCTGACGGACTTATCAAAACAGACCCTACTCATGAGGAAAACTTTGAAACCAGTAACGGATGCATTACATTCCAAACAGATCAAAAATAGATGGGGATTCCACTTCCATCTTTTTGCATCCCACAATGGCAAGTCGGCCACCTTCCGCACACTCGGAGACCTTCCCAATGTCCTAGGTATTTTTGAATTGCCTCAAATCAGGATCCCAGACTGACCATTGAACGCAGCTACACAGGGCTTCCCCAAAGTTTCTGGATGGTAAAAGCAAGCCAAGAAGAAGAGGTCCTGTTCCCGTACTTCCAAATCCCCTCCAGGATGAACAGTTTCCCTCCCACTGGCCGGTGGGAAACTTGCTTGGTTTTTTCGATCTCCCTGAGACTTGAAGTCTTTCCTCACGTTTACATTTTTTTTTTTTTTTTTCCTCTTTCTATTTTTTACTATTTTCATAGGAAAATCTCAGGGTTAATTCCCACAAGTTACAGTTACATCGTTACCTGTTTTACATGTATCTGACACTAATACTTTTGAAAACAGGCAGTTGTTTTGTTTTTGATGCCTGTAAAAACTCACTTTAAATACATCTCCGTTTGTTTGAAATAGTTTAAGGTGCTGTGTGTCTTAGATGAGCATATTCAGTGAGTTTTGTAGTTGGGGCGGAGCCCCTGAGTTCTGATCAAACACGTTCCCCGCGATAGGGTTTACGGAGACTTTACTGCCTCTGTCACTGATATTTTTCTTAGAAATACTTTGTAGTTTTCATCACCCCTTCCCCACTTTGGACACTAGAGGGAGCAGTCTCCCTATAATTCACAACACTCTGCTTTGTTGTAAGCAAATTAACACACTGATACAGGGCCCTTGAAACCACTTGGGCCATTATCTCCTACCACATACTTCCTACTGTGCAAAAAGACCTGCACCCCTGTATCAGTGCATCCAACTCCTATCTCCTCTCCTTAACCTTTCTTTCTACCCCATCCTATCTTCCCTCACTAACACAGTTCAGCTATACTATACAGGACCCCTCTTTCCTGAGCTTTGGAACCGAATACTATCCTTCCCCAGAAAATCCTTACCATGGCTACCTCTTTAGGGATCAGAATATCCTCTCTTAACTGCAGAGGATTCAACACCCATGAAAAGCGTAGACAGATTTTACATCACTTCCACAAAGCCAAAACACAAATATTACTGCTACAAGAAACTCACTTCCGTACGGACAAAATCCCACCACTCCCAGACAAACACTTCATGACCTGGTTCCATAGCACTAACCCCCTAGCCAGAACGAAAGGGGTCTCTGTGGCTTTTCACAACTCCTTTAATCCTGAAGTGCTTGATAGTGAAATAGATCCCAAGGGCAGGTTTTTGTTTCTGAAATTGCAATATCTACAAACTGTCTTAACAATTGCTAATGTTTACCTCCCAAACCAGAATCAACATCAATTCCTTTCCTCCGTGACTACCCGTCTGAAAACCTTCGAAACTCCCAACTTGATCCTGGGAGGCGACCTGAACGTTCCTCTTGTGCCGAGACTGGACTCATCTACTGGTAAGTCTCATATACCACCATCCTTACTAACCAACATTCGCACCACATTAAAAGACATGTCGTTAGTAGACACATGGCGATTACTGCATCCAGCTGAGAGAGACTACACTTATTATTCCCCTGCACATAAATCCTTCAGCAGAATAGACTATATCCTACTCTCCCAGGCGCTAGTAGACGGAATTGGCCTAAAATTGTGGTCAGATCATGCCGCCTCATGTAACTCTCGGGAGACTCCCACAATCCACCCAATGCAACACCTGGAGACTGAATGACAACCTACTATACGACACAGCATGCACTGCAGCGGTGTCTAAAGCAATTGTAGATTTCACTCAGGCTCACATCCACGACGAGACATCCAGTTTGAACAATTGGAAACTTTGAAATGCGTCCTGCGTGGGATTTTCATACAACACGGTCCTAGGCTGAAAAAAGCACGCACAGATGATATACGTCGTCTTTTTTCTCAGATAACCGCCCTTGAAGCCTCACATAAACGCACTTTAGATCTTAGGACACAGAACTTTCTAATGCACGAAGAGACTTATTACGTATTTTTTCGGAAAGATCGTTAGTCGCCTGTAACAAAGGCCACCACATTCATTACTCCCAAGCAAATAAATGTGGGAAACACCTTGCAAGAGTCATACACCCTAGACAACAGAGACAAAGCATCTCCCATATCATGTCTCCCTCCCAACAGAAAAGGTCTAAAAATTCTGAGATTGTCTCGGAGTTTAGAGACTTTTACTCCTCACTCTACAACCTCCCCTCATCTGGAAGTTTACACCCCTCTCCCCCGACCGACTTACTCCAATATATACAGGACACAGCTTTACCGAGTATCTCTCCATCTGACACGGAAGACCTAGAACAACCATTAACCACATCTGACTTTTTTATTTCGATCAAAGGTCTTAAAAATGGCAAAAGTCCAGGCCCAGGTGGCTATACCCCCCCCAATTGTACAAACAATTTGCCCAACAACTAGCCACAATTATGGCAAAGGCATTTGAAGAGGTGGACAAGGCTCATCCTCTGTCTCTTCAACTCCTTCAGGCCCAAATAGTAGCGATACCTAAGCCTGAAAAAGATCACGCACAATGCAGCAATTATCGACCCATATCCCTGTTAAACATTGATTTAAAGCTTTATTCCAAAATTTTAGCCACGCGTCTAGCCCCTCTACTCCCCTCTATAGTCCACAGTGATCAAGTGGGTTTCATACCGGGCTGAGAAGCCAGAGACAACACCACAGAAACTCTTCATCTTATATCGTTAATGTTCGGTTAAATACCTTGGGACAGAGATTCCTAGAGATACACAAGACATTTACCCCCTAAATTTCAGTCAGCTGCTGACCAAAATCAGACTCTCCCTTGAAACCTGGCATAATTTCTGGCTTACATGGTGGGGGAGAATGAATGTCATAAAAATGGATATACTCCCTAAAACGTTATATCTATTCCAGACATTGCCCATCCTCCTCCCCAAGGCTTTCTTTCTTTCGCTCCGCTCTCTAGTGATCAAGTTCATATGGCAACACCACCCCCCAGCCTTAAACATAAAGTTCTATGCACCCCCAAATCTGGAGGAGGCACCGGCCTCCCAGACTTCCAAACATATCATGCCTCAGCACTATTTTCCAGGCTACTTCCCGAGACCACTACTTAAACCTTCTATCTCCATCGAACAAGGTATGGCACGAGTTGACCTGCGAGCCCTTCTATGGGGATATAATGTTAAATTCCGCACAATGCAAGGGATTTCCCCGCTGACGATATCGGTTCTCACCCTATGGTACAACAAGGCCAATAAACTTGCTCTCTCTACAGACCCAAGCCCTCTTTCCCTCTTATTCGATAACTCAGCCCTACCTGCCTTTCTCTCTAGAGAACAATGTGGGACATACAGACGAGAACAATGGCCCACAGCCAAACAATTTGTTCACCCCACCACGGGTCAATTCAGACCACCCTCAGACCCACAGACCCCCACCACTACGGACTGGCTCTCCACAATTTCCCTAAACCAATTTAGTAGATCGCTCCACCTCTCCGGCCTAGTCCATAGACCTCTCACCCAATTCGAAGACATATGCAGTCTCTCTCAGACCCCCAGACACACGCTATCACTTATATATAAAGACATTCAATCCCACCTGTGCGTCTCTCTCCCTACATACACACACAAATGTTCCAGAGACCTATCTGTCGAGATAACTCCAGCACAGTGGTCTACCTTATTCATACTCACCCACAAATTGTCCAGGTCAGGATTCACACAGGAGAAGAACTATAAGCTGATCTCTAGGTGGTATAGAGTCCCAGTCTCTGTGCATAGAATGTTCCCAGCCACTACAGACATCTGTTGGTGTTGTCACGGAGGAAAGGGAACCTACATTCACGTATGGTGGGATTGTGTCAATGTTCGTCCATTTTGGGATAAAATCTTTGGGATATACAATGATATGTATCAGACTTCTTTGTCCCCTTCGCCTTTAATTGCTCTTCTATCCATCATCCCAGGTTCAATTCAGTCACAGAAGAAGAGTCTCCTAAGATTCTTCCTCTCAGCAACTCGACGTATAATTTCTCTTTACTGAAGAAGGACTCCACCCCCCCCCATCTCAGGTTGGGTGGACATCCTTAACAATATAATGCTCATGTAGGAGTTGCAAGCGAAGGCGGAGAACATGTATGACAAATTTGTCACCTTGGTGTCCCTATGGCGCCACCACTCCACCTCTGATCTCTTCCTCAACAACCTAAGGGTCTGAGGATGTGACCAGACATTGTCTATAGACATAAAATGGTACCACTGGTCAAACCACAAGCCATTTTAAGGTGAGAACTTGATCATCTTGGCCCCTAGTTCTGTTGTTCATGGGTTTGCCAATTGCTAGTAAGAAATGGGTAATATTGATGGCTACTTTTAATCTATATATTCTGAGCTCCACCCCCCCCCTCTCTTTCCATCCCTACATCCCCCTGATCCAGCTGGTACCTCCCTCCAGGGGACAGAATAATGGAAGGACGTTCATCCCTGGGCGGTGTCCGAAAAGTGATAACACTGTGCGGGGATACAAATGTTTATATTGGAAACTGTTCCTAGTTTGCAAATATGTTTATTATCACACTTTAATATGTATTGCACTATGGAGGGGACGGCCTGTACTCCCCCTCCCTCCTTCCCCTTTACCCCTTCCTGACTCCCCTACCTACCCCCACCCCTAATACCCCCCCTATCCCTGTACCAACATGCCTATTTGATAATGATTTTGTTATACTGTTGTTACTTTATTTTTTTCTCTGAAAATAACAATAAAAATATATTCAACCTTAAAACAATTTATTTAACAATGTATTAATGAGTACAGTGCTGCATTCATTTTTGTATTTTATGTCTGCCTAGAGTTTAGCTTTACCTTGCCTGTAGATAGATTAGAACACCCATCAGGATTTTATTGCTGTCTGTGCACCTGTTAGGGAGATTCATCATCTCTATTTGTTTACTGTTGTTATCAAGCGTGAAAGTGAAAGAAAATCCTGAATTTTGGGTTGTCACAGAACTAGAATAGAGGAAAAAATCTTCCAATGGGGACACTAATTCTGTTGACCCTGGTGACAACTTGGCATACCCTCACTTCGATTTTTTTTTACTTTCTGTTTTGACAATGGAACAAGAAGTTAGGGGAAATCTCCCCAAAGGGACTCAGATGGCAAAAAAAACCTGACAGTGGTTAGTACCCTCCCGTATGCTTGCCAAAATGAAAATAAAGGTATTGCCTTTAGTCCGACTCCGGTACTGTTGTAAACCTTCTATTTTCTAAAATAAAATACATGTCATACTTACCTGCTCTGTGGAATTGTTTTGCACAGAATGGTCTTGAACCTCCTCTTCTGGGATCCCTCTGTCAGGAAAGGTGAAATGTGCCCAGGCGCATAGTTATGCACAGACGAAGAATATCTGTTAGCCGGACTCATGCTCATGCGCATGTGCGCACATGCCCTCCACTATATTGCACCTTGTGGACTACTTAAACATAACTGCTACACTAGGACTTTGCCTTATGGTCTATAGCATTCTGCTAATCTGTGTTTGATCTTCTGATGCCGTCCTGATCTGTCTGACCACGCTGGAGCTCTGCCTGAACCGACCCCTGGCTTGCCCTTTGACCACGTCTCTCCCTGCTTTACCTTTGCAAACTCCGGCCTGTACCTGACTACTCTCCTGCCTGCTGCCCTGTTTCTGATCTACCTGTTAGATACTGACCTGGCTTGCCTGACCCTGCTCTGTGTCTTGTCTGTGACCTGCCAGCCTGCCAAGTGCCTGCTGTCTGTAACCTGCCAGACTGCCCGGTGCCTTCTGCCTGTGACCTGCCAGCCCACCAAGTGAATGCTGACTGCCTACCAGTAACCTGTCAGCCTGATGTTCCCGCTGCTCTGCGATATGGTCCAGCCTGCATCCGAGTGCACACAGACTTCTCATCTGCAGCCGTCATTGCAAGAAATGCTAGGCACTTGTGCCACTCCAGGCTCTTGTGCCCTCTGTTACCAGGGTAACAAGCCAGAGGTATAAGGGATTGCCTTCCTCTCCACGTCTGGCTCCATCAGGGTGTCAGGTATGTGACAACCTTACTGGTGTTCTTCACTCCTCCTCTTCTTTGTGTGTCCATGTAGCAAGCTGCTTGCTATGGGGGCACTCATTCGTACACATTCCTGAGCCGGGCTGTATGTGTCCATAAACACACGCAGCTCAGCTCGGCTGGGGCAGCTATTGAAAGGTTTTTATTTTAATGCAGACAATGCATCAAGGTAGGAAAAAAAAACTTGTAGTTGTAAACACCTTTTGTGTGTAGCAGCCTCCCCAGAACCCCCTAATACTTACCTGAGCCCCATCTCTGTCCAGCGATGCCCATGAGTTCCTTGGCGGTCCGGGACTCTCCCTACTGATTGGCTAAGACACAGCAGTGGCGCCATTGGCTCCCGTGGCTGTCAAAGTCAGTTAGCCAATCAGGAGAGAGAGAACGACAGCTCTGTGTCTAAATGGATACAGGGAGCCGCAGCTCTGCTCGGGTGCCCTCATAGCAAGCTGCTTGCTGGGGGGCACTCAACCGGAGGGAGGTTCCAGAAGCAACGAAGAGGGACCCAAGAAGAGGAGGATCTGGGCTGCCCTGTGCAAAACAACTGCACAGAGCAGGTAAGTATGACATGTTTGTTATTTTAAAAAAAATTGACTTTACAATCACTTTAAGTTCTTAGTCATCTGCCTGACCCAACTCATTGGGTCTCGTTCTTCTCTTGTTCTTCTGAACCCCAACAGCTGTCTGAACAAGAACCATGAAGCTTAAAATGATTGTAGATGATCACCTTGTAAAACAACCCATTCAGTTTAACCACTTGACATCCGCGCTATGGCTGAATAACAGCCACAGCGCGGATCTGAATTCCCGAGAGGCCGTCATATGGCGGCCTCCCCTGTGCACGCTCCCTGCGCGCGCCCTACAGGGCCCTACACTGAGACTCGGGCGATCTGATAAGGTTCCCCTTCAAGATCCTCAGCACATAAGTCGCCCGCTAGTCAGATCATCATGATCCGACTTCTGGTGCGACTTCTATTCAAATCAATGGGCTCCCATAGGGAACAGTAGATTTTGAATAGAGCCAGAGATGCGCTGCTAAAAGCTAGTGCGGCCAAACGCGCATTGACAGCAATGCAAATCGCTGATAAAAGCACACTTTTAACGCTGCTTTTTTTCCTGGCGTCGGTACTAGCTTTACAGCTTGTTTTTTTTATAACACCAGTGGCCATAAGACCTAAGTGATCATATTCCCTCTGTTCTCAGTTTTATTAAAGCTGGGAGAGGAGAAGCAGCAGCATTTTGAGCTTCCCAGTGAATAGCTGTGCAGCTGGGGGCGTGTCAGGACAAGTCTGATCTTTGGAGTACACTAGACATGTGCACAACAAAAAAATTTGTTTATTTTCATTTTGTTTTTTTCGTTTCCGTAAAAAATTTGTTTATTTTCGTTTCGTTTTTTTCGTTTCCGTTGATTCGTAACGATTCGTACATTCGTAAGTCGTCGGTGTTCGTATTCGTAACGATTCGTACATTCGTAAGTCGTCGGTGTTTCGTATTCGTAACGATTCGTACATTCGTAAGAGTTATTTTTTCGTTGATTCGTTTTTTCGTTAGTTTAATTTTCGTTTATTCGAAATTCGGACGCATTCGTATTTATTCGTAACATTCGTAATCGGAGCATAATTCATAATTTTATGTAATGTGTATGCTATTATTACATTTTAAGAGACACAGAAAATTACGAATCGAAAAAAAAAATTACGAATGTACAAATTTTTTCGTTCAATCCATTCGAAGCACGTTAAGCAGCGCCATTGTAAGAGACACGGAAAATTACGAATCGAAAAAAAAAAGTTACGGATGTACGAATTTTTTCGTTCAATCTATTTGAAGCACGTTAAGCAGCACCATTGTAAGGGACACAGAAAATTACCAATTCAACAAAAAAAAAAAGTTACGAATGTACAAATTTTTTCGTTCATTTTCGTTGTTCCTGTTTTCGTTTTTCGGATTTTCTTCATTCGTACATTCGTTGTTTCTAATTAGTTTTTTTCGGATTTTCGTTGTTTTTCTGATTCGTTCAATTCGAACGATTCGTTAATCGGATTCGTTCGATTCGAACGATTCGTTCATTTGTATGAAAACGAACCAACGAAAATAAGGAAAAAAAACGAAAAACGAAAAAAAAATACGAAACGAATTGCACATGTCTGGAGTACACTGAGTTCCCAACATAGCTAGAGAACTGACCATGATGTGCTCTCCCTCTTAGGCCCCGTACACACGGTCGGAAATTCTGACTGAAAAAGTCTGATCGGATTATGCTGTTGGAAAATCCGATCGCGTGTGGGCTCCATCTGACTTTTTCCGTCGGAATTTCCAGCGGAAAAAGTTTGAGAGCCGGATCTAAAATTTTCCGACAACAAAACCGATCAGACTTTTTCCGATCATGTGTAGAGAATTCCAACGCACAAAGTGCCATGCATGCTCAGAAAAAATTTGGAGACGAAAGCTATTAGCCTCTAGGTAGTCCCGTCGTACGTGTTGTACATCACCTCGTTCCGAACGATCAGATTTTCCGACAACTTTGTGCAACCGTGTGTATGCAAGACAAGTTTCGGCCAAAATCCGTCTGAAAAAATCCGACGGATTTTGTGGTCGGAATGTCCGACCGTGTGTACGGGGCATAAGTGTGGTCAGTTTTTAATTGGAAAGCAGATGGACTGGCAGGAACACCAGGGATTTCACGTAAAGGAAGCAGCAGAAAGAAAACAGGAGACTTTCTCATACATGGTACAGGCACATATCAGGAATATAAAGTGTTGGGGTAACAAACGCTTTAAGGTCTTTGTTATACTCTGCTGCTGCTGAATAACCACATTACTAAGTGAACAGTGCACTCCTTTGGTTAATAAACTCCTAAGTACTTATTTGATATTTGGTAACCTAAGCAACTTACAAGTTTTAAATCCTGCTGTCAGTACAATTCCTCTTAAATCATGCAAAGTAATTGGAATAATATCTACCTACGGTGCATTCAATTACATGAGTTCTTTTTAGGTCATTAGGCTGGTATTTTTAGGCTACGTCTACATTTGGTGGTTCGGTACATAATACTTATGTTTATATTAATTAGAGTCATTTGCTAGGACATTGCTTTTTATTAATGAGAACTATAATGGATATTTATTTTTTTCCTCTTTTTCCTCTATATATTTCTGTTGGGAAAATAAGATTGAAACAGCGGTTTTAATGAAACTGCAGATTAAAAAAAAAAAATGCAGACTTGGCTACTTTTATTTCCTGTAGCCGCCAGACAATCAATTCCATATTCCTATCTTAGCAAATGTGAAATTCAGTGACGCATAATACATTTAAAACTGGAGATCAAAATTCTGTTATTTAAACAAATGGAATAATATGTTTCTTTCCTCAAATACTTATTACCGCTTATTCTATTTAAATATTTGGATACATCTAGATATGTTTCTGCTGGACTTTGAATGTTCAGTAAAAAAAATATAAATGTGGGCCACTAAAATAAATACCTTTCTGGGTGTAGTCAGAATTGTAACCCAAACTTCAAAATTTGGATGCAATTGTGGGGTTTCTTTTTTTCTTTTTTTCAGTCAAGGCACCCTTTAAAAATCATGAACAATCTCGAAGCACCCCCATTCTAAAAACGATTCTAATGCCGCGTACACACGATCGGACTTTCCGACAACAAAACCGTGGATTTTAATTTGAAGGATGTTGGCTCCAACTTGTCTTGAATACACACAGTCACACAAATGTTGGCCAAAAATCCCGATCGTGGGAAAGCGTGACGTACAAGACGTACGACGAGCCGAGAAAAGGAAAGCTCAATAGCCAGTGTGGCTCCTTCTGCTTTATTCCGAGCATGCGTGGACTTTTGTCGACACACGAAAGTCCGACAACAAACATTTGTTAGCGGAAAATTTGAGAACCTGCTAGCCAACATTTGTTGGCGGAAAGTCCAACAACAAATGTTCGATGGAGCATACACACGGTCGGACTTTCCACCAACGAGCTCACATCCATCATTTGTTGACGGAAAATCCGATCGTGTGTACAGGGCATTATGCCGCGTACACACGATCGGACATTCCGACAACAAAACCATAGATTTTTTTTTCCGAAGGATGTTGGCTCAAACTTGTCTTACATACACACAGTCACACAAATGTTGTCGGAAATTTCGAACGTCAAGAACGCGGTGATGTACAACACGTACGATGAGCTGAGAAAAATTAAGTTCAATAACCAGTGATGCTCTTCTGCTTGATTCCGAGCATGCGTATAATTTTCTGTGTCGGAATTGTGTACACACGCTCGGAATTTCCGGAATTTTTTTTTTAGGAAAAATTGAGAACCAGCTCTCAAAAATTTGTTGTCGGAAATTCCAACAGCAAATATCTGATGGAGCCTCCACACGGTCGGGTTTTCCGACAACAAGCTCACATCCAACATTTGTTGTCGGAAATTCCAGCCGTGTGCATTAGTCAGTTCCCCTCAGTGCCAGTGCTGTTATAGCTGCAAAGGGTGGGCCAACTCAATATTGAACCCTATGGACTAAAGCCTCATACACACGATCGGACTTCAAAAAAACTTTTCCGTGTATTTCTGTCCAAAGGGCGTTGGCCGTGAACTTGTATTGCATACACACGGCAGGACTTTTTCAGCCAACTTTCACCAAATCACATGTTTTTTCAGCTCTTTACCGCCACCCTTTGGTCAACTTCTGTATGGTTGTCTGATCTTTTGCTTTGGTTCTGAGCATGGGTGTTTGTACTTTGGACTAAAGTCCGATGGACTTGTGTACAAATGATAGTATTTTGCACCATAGGACTTTTGTTTCCCGAAAAGTTTGTCTGTTTGCACAGCGAACATTTGTCCGATGAAAACCAATAAAGTTTGCCTGATGGAGCGTACACACGGTCGGATTTTTCCTTAAAACAGATAATTTGCATGTTTGTTGTCAAAAAGTCTGATCGTGTGTATGGGCCTTTAAAGCAACCGATGTACACCAACTGCGATTTGTGTAGCTGTGCCAACCTGCCGCAGTATAATGACGGCGGCTCGTCGGGAAGCAGTTAAAGCATCGAATTTGTGAATGCAAGGAACGCTTTTGCTTTTTCTATATATTTATGTCAGCTCAACTTTGCTGCAGTCCACACAGTGTTCGATTCTTAGAGCTATTGGCAGGATGTAATATTGGATTCAAGACTCATATATGTGTCCTCTCCATGACGTTGGCTGATTTAAAAGTCTGTGTGTTGGAATATTCTAGTTGATGTATTTCACATGTTAAACATAAATCACATTACTCTATTATTCCTTTTTTTCTTTGAATAATGGTGTTTGTAAGCAACTTCTGAATAAAAAAAGAAAGCCGTAGCCTCACTTTGTTGTATTTTTTCTCCAAACCTATGAATTTAAAGGAAAACTCCATCGTTAGCCCCAGTTTCCAGAATTATCCTCCGACAAATCTCTAAACGTATCTATACAAAAATTCTGTTTTTTTTTTTACATACTTCTGTTCTTATTTTATATGATGCCTTTACATTCTCCATTTTTAGAAATACATTGATAGGTGGGCAAGTTGTTATGAGTTTCCTTCCATATGCATGCTATCATATTCACATGTTTAACCACTTGCTTACTGGGCACTTAAACCCCCCTCCTTTCCAGACCAATTTTCAGCTTTCAGCGCTGTCGCACTTTGAATGACAATTGCGCGGTCATACAACACTGTACCCAAATGAAATTTTTTCCCCCCAAATAGAGCTTTCTTTTGGTGCTATTTGATCACCTCTGCGATTTTTTATTTTTTGTAAAAATGTTTTAAAAAGATCGAATAAAAAAAAAAAAAAATGTTTTTTTTATTTTTATTTTGTTATAAAAATATAAAATGGGTAATTTTTGTCCGTCATTGATGTACGCTGATGAGGCGGCAGTGACGGGCAGCGATAGGTGGCAGTGATGGGCACTGATGGGTGGCAGTGATGGGCACTGATGGGTTACACTGATAGGCAGCACTGGTGGGCATTGATAGGTGGCACTGGTGGGCATTGACAGGTGGCACTTGTGGGCATTGACAGGTGGCACTTGTGGGCATTGACAGGTGGCACTTATGGGCATTACAAGGTGGCACTTATGGGCATTACAAGGTGGCACTTATGGGCATTGCAAGGTGGCACTTGTGGGGATTGCAAAGTGGGACCGATGTCCCTTTAAGATAAGCCGGTGATCGGCTTTTTTTTCTCCTCCGCTATCAGCGCGAGGAGAAAAAAAAAAAAACGATCACCGAGCTTTTGTTTTTATCATGTGATCAGCTGTCATTGGCTGACAGCTGATCACGTGGTAAGGGGCTGGGACCCACCCCTTACTCGGATCGCTGATCACCCGAGTCTCAGTGACCCCTGCAGGGCGCGCGCAGGGAGCGTGCACAGGGGAGGACGTCGTACGAGATCTGCACTGTGGCCCTCATTTGGCCATAGCACGGATGGCAAGTGGTTAAACGGGTTGTAAACCTTTGTGTTTTTTTTCACTTTAATGCATCCTATGCATTAGACATGTGCGATTAGTTTCGTACCAATCGGAAATTCTTACGAATTTCCGGAAATTCGTACATTCATGAGTATCCGAATTACAAATTTTTATGCATATGAATTTTGTACAAAATACAAAAGGGAACCCCCTCGAGGAAATGCTTCTCCGAGGGGGTTATCATATGTGGGGAGGAGCCGTGAGAGCCGCCAAGGGACCCCAGAAGATGAGGATCGGGGCCACTCTGTGCAAAACGAGCTGCAACTGCACTATGCATAGTGCACAGTCTTTTTGCCTTTAGCAAATCAATCCCTAAGTGACACTTTTTGGGGACCAGTGACACCAATACAGTGATCAGTGCTAAAAATATGCACTGTCACTGTACTAATGACACTGGCAGAGAAGGGGGCGATCAAAGGGTTAAATGCGTTCCTGGGGAGTGGTTGCTAACTGTGTGGGAGGTGCTTTTACTATGGGAAGGCAGAGATCCATGTTCTTGCTTTGTAGGAACACAGGATCATAGTCCTTCCCTTCTCACAGAACAGCAATCTGCCTTGTTTACATAGGCAGACTGCCGTTTTGCCTGTTTCCCGAAGGATCGCTGATTGACTCCCAATGTGTCCAACCTCAGGGGGAGCGGGTCGCCAGCATCGCGTGTGTGCACGGGCCAGACCCAAAAGTGCAAGTGCTGTGATTTTGCACAGGAGAGCCCCCTTGCCGCCGTATATATATACAGTATACAGTCGGCAAGTGGTTAAAGTAACGCAGTATATTAAAATATGAATGGAGCTGCGCTAAATAAAACAATAATGTCCAAATAAAACAGTAAAAAAAAAAGATATCATATAATAAAGTGAAAAGATACAAACATAAAGTAATATGTCCACGAAAATATCCACAAAAGCTGGTGTTGCAAGAGTTCCGTGCAAACAAGTGAATAAGCACAATAATAAAAGATCATTGGTGAAATGTATAATAGTGCCTCCCAAAAATGATCCAGGTGAAATAGGATCAATTACATATTCCAGTGCTCAATCCAAGACAAACTCCACCACCATGTGCAATGGCCGCTCACCTTCAATCAAAAGGTAACACGCATCAAATGCAAACTTAATGTGATTCAATAGTTGGTAGCAGTGGCAGCTGGTGGTATATTATGGTGTGGGGGCAGCAATCCATCTGTCGACAACCCCCCCCCCCCCCCCTCCTTGGTCGGTCGATCGATCGGTCCTTGAACTTCTGTGTCTTCAGGGCCAGATTAAAAACATCATGGGCCTGGTGCTGAGGATTTTGGTCGGGCCTTTTATAAATAAAAATGCAAACAATTTTTTGTTATAACAAATTAAATTAAAGAGAGAGAGGGAGGATGAGAGAGAGAAAGGGAATGAAAGAGGTGTGAGGAGTAAGGGAGGTTGAGAGAGAAAGGGGGGATGAGAGAAAGAGGATGCACATGAGCATGCGTGGGAATGACATCAACGCAGCCCAGCCAAGGCAAGTGACCGAAGGCACAGAACCCGGAAGGAAGACTGGGTGAAGATGGAAGCTCCCGGGCCCCGCCGGATTGATCACAGCACTGGAGGGTTCAGTCTGACAATTTAAGTGTACCCTAATGTGCTAATATGCTGTGCATACTTGTACATTATGGCATAACCTACCTCAGGGCCTCTAAAAAGTAGTAATGTTAGAAAAGTTTACTACCGCTTTGATATCACAGGAGCCTCTCAAAAATATTTTCAGGGACACTTTTTTTACAAGTGCTATATTTAGAGTAGCTGGTATCCCCTATGTTCCTATGTACATCAAATAGTAATTACAAAATTAAATAAGTACTAATAATGGGGCAGAACAAATATGGACTGAGATTTCCTTTAGTTAAACTAACAAAAGTGTGCCCATTCTAGATCATTGAGGATATTCAGTATAATTTTAAAGAACTGTTTTTGTGGGTAAGAGGCATAGGGGAGGGGTATGGATGGTATAAAAGTGGGAAGTATGTGCAGGTGAGGGAGAGGAATGTGGAGGGTCTAACAGTGGGCACTATGTACATGAGAGGAGTGTGGAGGGTATGGCAGAAGGCACTATGTACAGGAGAGGAGTGTGAAGGGTATGACAGTGGGCAGTATGCACAGCAGAGGAGTGTGGAGGGTATGACAGTGGGCAGTATGTACAGGAGAGGAGTGTGAAGGGTATGACAGTGGGCAGTATGTACAGGAGAAGAGTGTGAAGGGTATGACAGTGGGCAGTATGTACAGGAGAGGAGTGTGGGGGTATGACAGAGGGTAGTATGTACCGGAGAGGAGTGTGGAGGGTATGACAGTGGGCACTATGTACAGGAGAGTAGTGCGGAGGGTATGGCAGAAGGCACTATGCACAGCAGAGGAGTGTAGAGGGTATTACAGTGGGCATTAGGTATAAGAGAAGGGTGTGGAGGGTATGACAGTGAGCAATATATACAGGAGAGGAGTGTGGAGGGTATGACAGTGGGCACTATGTACAGGAGAGAAGTGTGGAGAGTAGGACAGTAAGCAGTAATTACAGGAGAGGAGTGTGGAGGGTATGACGGCGGGCACTATGTATAGGAGAGGAGTATGGAGGGTATGACAGTGAGTAGTATGTACAGGAGAGGAGTGTGGATGTTATGACAGTGGGCACTATGTATAGGAAAGGAGTATGGAGGGTATGACAGTGAGTAGTATGTACAGGAGAGGAGTGTGGATGGTATGACAGTGGGCACTATGTATAGGAAAGGAGTATGGAGGGTATGACAGTGAGTAGTATGTACAGGAGAGGAGTGTGGAGGGTATGACAGTGGGCACTATGTATAGGAGAGGAGTATGGAGGGTATGACAGTGAGTAGTATGTATAGGAGAGGAGTGTGGAGGGTATGACAGTGGCCACTATGTATAGGAGAGAAGTGTTGGGGTACGACAGTGGGCACTGTGTATAGGAGAGGAGTGTGGAGGGTATGACAGTGAGCAGTATGTACAGGAGTGGCGTGTGGAGGGTATGACGGTGGGCACTATGTATAGGAGAGGAGTGTGGAGGGTATGACAGTGAGCAGTATGTACAGGAGAGGAGTGTGGAGGGTACGTTAGTGGGCACTATGTACAGGAGAGAAGTGTGGAGAGTAGGACAGTAAGCAGTAATTACAGGAGAGGAGTGTGAAGGGTATGACGGTGGGCACTATGTATAGGAGAGGAGTATGGAGGGTATGACAGTGAGTAGTATGTACAGGAGAGGAGTGTGGATGGTATGACAGTGGGCACTATGTATAGGAGAGGAGTATGGAGGGTATGACAGTGAGTAGTATGTACAGGAGAGGAGTGTGGAGGGTATGACAGTGGGCACTATGTATAGGAGAGAAGTGTTGGGGTATGACAGTGGGCACTATGTATAGGAGAGGAGTGTGGAGGGTATGACAGTGAGCAGTATGTACAGGAGAGGAGTGTGGAGGGTATGATGGTGGGCACTATGTATAGGAGAGGAGTGTGGAGGGTATGACAGTGAGCAGTATGTACAGGAGAGGAGTGTGGAGGGTACGACAGTGGGCACTATGTACAGGAGAGATGTGTATGACAGCGGGCACTATGTAAAGGAGAGGAGTGTGTAGGATATGACAGCGGGTGCTATGTATAGTAGAGAAGTATGGAGGGTATGACAGTGAGCAGTATGTATAGGAGAAAAGTGTGGAGAATATGACAGTGGGCTATGTATAGGAGAGGAGGATGAAGTAATCTGGGAAGGAAAAATGTAAAAAGGTTTGTGGAAGGATGTTTAGGGACTGTGTAGTGGTTAAGCGGGCCATACATGGATTGAAATTACACCAATTAAGCAAAGACCAGCCATAGTCGTTCTATGTATGGGCTAGCAGGTTTTACACAAGTCAACCTATTAACCGACTTGAGTACAACCAGCCTGTCAGGTTTTCCCCAAAACAATCAGTGCTGCCAGCTATAGTTAGCAACACTAATCATTGTATTCACTGGCAGAACACAATAACACTGCAGGAGTGATTCCCCCATTCACAGGTCAGCAGGTGAGAGGGTGTGTGTGGACAGGCTGGGGAGAGATACTAGTCAGTGGCTGGGTAGGCACTGGTTAGTATCAGAGCCAGATACACACATGTGAGGTATCGCCGCGATCGTTAGAGCGAGAGCAATAATTCTAGCACTAGACCTTCTCTGTAACTCTAAACAAGTAACCTGCAAAAAAATGTAAAGCATCGCTTGTTACACAAAAAAATCGTGCTAACTTTAGTGTTTTTTTTATGAATGAAACAGTTTCTGTCCCAAAAAAAACTTTTGAAAAATTGCTGCGCAAATATCGTGTATCATAAAAAGTTGCAAAGGCATGGAAAATGGAAAACAATATATATAATGCTTGAGGGTTCTAAATAATTTTCTAGCAAAAAAAAATGATGATTTTTACATGTAGGAGAGAAGTGTCAGAATTGGCCTGGGTAGCAGGGGGTTAATTATCATAAGTAATATACAAATAATTATTATAAGCCCTGTGAGTTCATCCTCTCAGTCTGCTGCAGAGTGTTCCAGCTTGTATTTATACTGGCCGCTCTATATGTAGCTTCTGACCGACTGCGCAAGCAGCCCTGTATCTCCGGAACTATAGATGATAGCAGCCCCATATTTTAACCAGCGTATTTAGCTACCTACCCACCAAATAGGGAGTCTCTATGACTCCTGGCCGCTGAGCTACAACCCTCAAAGTCAATCTTTTTTAAAATTTTTTTTTTTTTTTTTTGGCAAATGGGCCTATCTTGAGAAAGGGGCCTGGAGCTGCAGCTCCAATAGCCCCTATGTTAATCCGGCCCTGTGTGTCTTATCTTTCCTCAACTTCACGGTGCCGTGGCTTCTCCGGCATCTCCTCCCTCCTCCTCTTTGGCAGCCAATAGGATCACTTCTCCTCTTGGCCAATCGGGTCTCAGCTCTCTGCTTCCTGAGCCCGGATTGGCCGGGAGGAGAAGCAGGAAGACAATAGTGAATATTAATTTGTTATTGTCACACAAGTGGGTGGGCTTGGGACATCCCAAGCCTACCCTTTTTTGAAGCCAATTAGAGCCTCAGGCTCTAATCATGTGCTTCTAAAAAAACGACTATTGGAATTCATGCGTCTGGTGCCCTGCATGTAAATTTGGGGCAGGGCGCATAAATTAGGGGGGTGGTGGGGGGTGGTGACGCCTTCCTGTGGATTGGCTGTCACTGGTTGGTAGCAGTCAATCGGCTCATACATGTAATAAGAATGGTAATCCTCATGGTGTAGTATTAAGTATGTAGTATTAACAGTAAAGTAACAGTGCTGTATTGCATAAAATGGCCTGATCATGAAGGGGGGGGGGGGGGGGGGTAAACCTTTTGGAGGTCAAGTGGTTAACTGAACAAGCTGAAATTAGAAGGTGATTGGCTATCATGCACAGTTGCACCAGTTTTAGTACATCAACCCCATGGCCTTATGCATAAATTTGCCTGAAGAAAGACCTGCCTAGGTTGCATATTGCAACCAATCAAAGGCATCATTATCGCTCACTGATTGGTTGCTAGAGGTTACTCTGCACATAATTACTGCTCATTGCTTGGTTGCTAGAGGTTACAGAACATTATTACTGCCCACTGATTGGTCGCTAGATGTTACTCAACATCCTTGCTGCACATTGATTGGTTGCTAGAGGTTACTGCACAACATTACTGCTAACTGATTGGTTGCTAGAGGTTACCACACATCATTATTGCTCTCTGGTTGCTAGATTGTAGACATGTGCTTGACGCTCCCAGTTCACCCAGGTTCACCCAGGTTGAATATTCGCTGTCCTAACACTGAACCGCCTCTCCGCCAATCAGGTGCTCGGGTCTGTTACACGTCACCTGATTGGCTGAAAGGACAGGCACTGTGATTGGATGCCTGATGGGAGAGGATGGGAGAAGACTAATGGAGGACACCGCTCCTAGGACACCACTCACTGACGTCACCTGCTGCCCCACTGAGACAGGGTAAATGTTGGGCAGATGGCGAGCGGGTGGAGGGGCACAGTGGTAGCATTGGATGGCACAGTGGCAGCATTAGATGGGCACAGTGGCAGCATTGGATGGGCACAGTGGCAGCATTGGATGGGCACAGTGGCAGCGTTTGATGGGCACAGTGGCAGCATTTGATGGGCACAGTGGCAGCATTTGATGGGCACAGTGGCAGCATTTGATGGCACATTGGCAGCATTTGATGGCACAGTGGCAGCCTTTGATGGGCACAGTGGCGGCATTTGATGGGCACAGTGGCGGCATTTGATGGGCACAGTGGCTGCGTTTAATGGCACAGTAAGGCTACAATTGATGTTTTTTTTTTCAGTTTGTTTGCGCCCCCCCAAAAAAAATCTCTCGACTGACCTTTAGGAGGTGTTCGCTAGCAGCTTGTTTCTTGATTAAATAGAATGGTGATAATTCATGACGAATAAAAGGAAAGTGGATGCTAACAACCACAAGCTGCTGAGTCTGCGGGGACAGAAAATTGTTATTCACTACATGTCTCAGCCAAGGAATAATGCCATGTTTGTGCTCTAATCAGTCCTGCCATGTTATTTTTATTTAGAAATGATTATAATCCCTGCAACAAAGGCCAAAAAAGTTATCTTTGAAATGATGTCAAGAGTATCAGCCACTGAATGTCAATCCAAATTTGAAAAGATGTTGCAGTAATTAAGCTTTTGATAAATGCAGACTTTGCCTTAACAATAAACATAAGACATTTGCACAATTTAAACAGACGTTTTCCAGCTTCTGCATTTAGAACCCTGAAGTGCTTGTTGACAATTCTTTTGTTACCAAATTGAGGCCATTCATGATAAAAATGTATGTATTATCAGATTACGTGCAATCGCTGCATGCAGCTGTAAATGGGTCAGATATTGAATTCAATTGCAACAGGACCATCGGCGTGCTCAGGGGGTGTGGCTGGTGTGCCTGGGTACAGTGCCAATTCCCTCTATTGCCTGGGCTTCCTCCCGTGTTGCACCCCGCCCCCCGCAGTGCTGCTGCCTTCCCTCCTCTCCCCCTGACTGCTGCGGGGTATGTTTCAGAATGGAGAGTGTGGGGGAAGGGGCTAGTAAATATGTAATTTACCAGCCCCTTCCTCTTCTAAATGAACACACGCTCACTCCAGTTGTGGCTGGTGCTAAATTGTTTTTGGTGGGCAGCAAACAAACTCCCCCAGGTCCACCCACACTCAGCCTCTCCTGTAGACGACGGTAGAGTCGGAGATGCCCTGGGAGATCATAATGTATGAGGACATGCAAATCAATGACCAGTGACAGTCCCCGCACTCAGCCCCTCCACGGTGACGATCTCCAACACTCAGCCCCTCCACGGTGACAGTCTCTGACACTCAGCCCCTCCATGATAACGGTCTCCGACACTCAGCCCCTCCATGGGGACAGTCCCTGACACTCAGCCCCTCCACGGTGACGGTCCCCGGCACTCAATCCCTTCATGGTGAAGGTCCCCGCCATGACACTCAGCCCCTCCATGGTGATGGTCCCCAGCACTCAGTCCCTCCATGATGAAGGTCCCCGGCACTCAGCCCCTCCACGGTGACAGTCCCGGCCACTCAGCCCCTTCGCGGTGACGGTCCCCAGCACTCAGCCCCTTCGCGGTGACGGTCTCCGACACTCAGCCCCTCCACGGTGACGGTCCCTGACACTCAGCCCCTCCACGGTGACGGTCCCCGGCACTCAGTTCTTCCACTGTGACTGTCGCCGACACTCAGCCCCTCCACAGTGATGGTCCCCGGCACTCAATCACTCCATGGTGAAGGTCCCCACCACAACAATCAGCCCCTCCATGGTGATGGTCCCCATTACTCAGCCCCTCCATGATGAAGGTCCCTGGCACTCAGCCCCTCCTCTGTGACAGTCCCCGGCACTCAGCCCCTACATGGTGACGGTCCCCAACATTCAGCCCCTCCTCGGTGATGGTCCCCAGCACTCAGCCCCTCCACTGTGACAGTCCCTGCACTCACCCCTCCATGATGACAGTCCCTGGCACTTAGCCCCTCCACGGGGACGGTCCCTGGCACTCAGCCCCTCCATGGCCGGGAGGAGTACCCGGAAGACAATTCACCCACTTTGCATATATTTATGTTATTTGATATATACTGTGATTCTGTACTTGCCAAATATGCTGCAGAAATCTCCCTCCACTGAGTCTGGCTGCAATAATTTTAACTGTGGGCAGCTGAAGCTGCTACTTATTCACTTCCTGGATATACACAGACACACAGAGGTACACCTCCAGCTCTGCAGCTCTCATTGCCCCCTTAATGACTCACCCCCCCTCCTGGGAAACTCTCGCGGGAGTGAGAGAGAGCTGTGCATGATGTCGTAATCCTACGATAATGACCAGACATAAAACAGGAAGTGGGCTGTATAAAGTATTTACTGGCAGAAAAAAAATGTTTTACTATCCAAAGTTAAAACACCAGAAGATTTAATAGATGGAAAGTTAAAAAAATTACTGAAGGTCCACTTTAAGCCAGAAAGAGTGGCTGTTGCTGTGTGCCTGGCTGCCGCTACAATAATTTGGAAGGGGAACCTGTGGAAAATCAGCTGCCCTTACAGGGTTGAGCTCTACAACTTTATAAGCAGTGACAGCAACAGTTTTTTTTTTTTTTTACTTTTGAGATAAAGGGTTTTCATAAATAAATAAAAGCTGATCATTATCAGCACCTCTGCTAGTGTTATATGGTTTGTATCATCTCTGTAACTGATACATTCTGCTAGAGAGCTTGTTCTTTTGAAAAAAAAAAACAACAGACTTACTGGTCGGATCACCAGATGAAAATAAAATAAAGAAAGCCTAAAAAAGGAAACAAATGCAGCCATCACATCTAAGAAATGGTAAGCTGCAATATAATAAATGTATGCTTAGGAATTTAATAATGCTTTTAATAATGCTTTCAATGATAATAAAATAAAAAAAACAGCATTTGTGCTTGCACAATTGGATGATGGAACTCAGCAGAGCTTCACCACAAGCTCTGGGGAAAATTCCCTTGCAGAGTGAATTTGCCTTTAGTAAATCAACCCTGATTTGTGCAAATTTGGTCTAATTATTGGACACAGATGGAGGTTAGTGCCTTTTGCTTCCGGTAGAATCTTAAAAACGACTGGAGAATTTATTTTTTCTAAAACAGATCTTCAAATAAAAAAGTCTACAGGAACTATCTTTTTTTTTTTTTTTTTTAAACAATACTTTTATTATTGATTTTTTTTCTCTCCTAGAGTTCTTTGTGAAACGAGTCATATCTGCGTTGCACTGCAATGAAGTTTGTGGAGTATAAAAGAGCACTTTAGGAATACCGAATAAGAGACTAGTTTATAAAGCCATGGAACAGTCTGAATGCAGTCATACTGATACTTATAAAATAAAAGTACCTGCAACACCTTTAAAAAATTGCTGTGGGCTTTAACCCCTTGCCGATCAGCGCACGGCGATATACGTTGGCACAATGGCACAGCTGGGCAAATGGGCGTAGAGGTACGTCCCCTTTAAATCGCGGCATTGTGGGCGCATGCGCCCGCCGTGCGCTCCGTGAGCGTGCCCGCGGGTCCCACGGACTCGATGTCCACTGGTGGCCTGAAATCGTGTCACGGGGTGGCAGAACGGGGAGATGCCTATGTAAACAGGCTTGCCACTTTAGAGGCTATCTGCTCCACTAGGCCTGTAGGGGCCGCAAATAGAGGTGAGAGGCTGGGGGAACTAGTAGGGTGCACCCCTGAAGTCAGCACAGAGCACTACCTGCACGGATCATCACTGTGATCAACACAAAGATTCCTGAATATTTCTACTCACCTTCACTTATTCCAGAGCATTATGCTCTTCATTGTTCCAGATTGTGGACTTTATCGTTTATTTTCCGCCATTTTTTTCTTTACAAGCTGGGACTTGTAGTGCACCAAATTTTACTTTTATTTTTTAATAATTTTTTTCTGCGATATTATTGTTTTGGTATCATCTGATTATACCATACCTACAGTGACACACTCTTTTCATCTGTATGGTCACTTTGTCATTATTTTGGATATTTCTGCACATTCAATCATTAATTTCCCTTGCAATTTCCTTGCAATTCCCTTGCACTTTCAGAACCAATTTATCGGTTCTCTATTGGTTCTTTATTCACATATTTTGCACGTTGCACTGTGCACCTTTTATTGCTAGAAGATTTTGTGTTCACTATTTTTAACCCAACTCCATCATCATTTTTACCCCAGCACATATATATATTTCAGCACGGTTATTTTAGCACCATCACTTTTATTGAACATTTTTTTCATTTTATACACACGTCTTATATTTATTCAATATTTTATGTGTATTGCTATTAAGGAATTTTATCTATTTAGTTCATTATTTTATGTTTTTATATATCTATTTATGTGAAAGGTCACTCATCTTTCGGATACTCTGAGCTTTGCAAACTGGTCATTTTAGATTATTTTTAGATTATTTATTGATTTACATAAGGGTTAGCACCACATACCCTCTTCATTCAATTTTACCTTTACAAGTGTGAGATCACTTATATGTTGGCTGCTTTCCTTTTCCATTTTTCTCCTTATTTGATTTAATAGTTTTTGGTTGAGCGCACTGGTTACCCCTATTATCTATGTAAACAAGGCATTTCCCTGTTCTGCCTTGTGACATGACAGAGATCTACTGCTCCCTGTCATCGGTAACAGTGATCGCTGTCATGTCCTAGGTAGCCCATCCCGCTCACAGTTAGAATCACTCCCTAAGACACACTTAACCCCTTGATCTCCCCCTAGTGTTTAACCTCTTCCCTGCCAGTGTCATTTACACAGTATTCCGTGCATTTTTATAGCGCCCTTCGCTGTATAAATGGCAATGGTCCCAAAATAGTGTCAAAATTGTCCGATGTGTTCGCCATAATGTCGCAGTCACGATAAAAATTGCAGATCGCAGCCATTACTAATAGAAATAAATTACTAATAAAAAATGCCATTCAGGAGGTCCCCAAGTTATGAACCTCCGACTTGCGAATGACAGGGGGCGTTGGCGGGCACATCGTAAAACATCGGAAAACGATGTCGGAAACAGTGGAAAACATCGTAAGACATTGTAAAACGTCGCTCTGCACATGTGCGTCCGAATTACGAACAAATCCGACTTAAGAACAAACAGGCAGTCCCTAACCTGTTCGTAACTCGGGGACTGCCTGTATATCTATCCCCTATTTTGTAGACGCTATAACTTTTGCGCAAACCAATCAATATATGCTTATTGCATTTTTTTTACCAAAAATATGTAGAAGAATACGTATCGGCCTAAACTGAGAAATAAATCCGTTTTTTTATATATTTTTGAGGGATATTTATTATAGCAAAAAGTAAAAAATATTGCTTTTTTTCCAAAATTGTCGCAATTTTTTTGTTTATAGTGCAAAAAATAAAAAACGCAGAGGTGATCAAATACCACCAAAAGAAATCTTTATTTGTGGGGAAAAAAAGGAACCATATTGTTACTCAGTTGGATACTCAGTTGTGACATGACGCTACTCTTATATCAATACATCGCTTGTATATTATCAAGTCAAAATGTATTAAAAAATGTTGCTTGTCTTGCAAAACGCTCTCAAACCAAGGTTTTACTGTATTAATTTATTTGCTGTTAAGCCCTAATTTAAACATGGCCCCCAACAGCAGTTTTGTAACCTAAAAGTCAGCACTATGGTGTAATTTATTCCCAGAAAAACATCCCAAAAATTGTCTTTCAAGGCTTTTATTAGGCCAGTTTGTCAACAGAGCACAAAATATGCAGTTTTTAATTTTAAAAAATAGCATAATAGTGTGTTTTTTCACTGTAAATAGCCCCCAAAATATTTGCATGAGGACGTATAGGATCTTTAAAAATAATGACCTTGCACTTTGTTAACAGGACCCAAGGCAGCCAGATTTTCATAAAAATCAGCATGTTAATGTATTCATTTTACTGACAAAAAAGGATCCAAAATATTCTAGTGAGGATGTGTGCAGATTTTAAACACTTTTAATAAATGCTAACCCTCTCCCCGCTTTTGTTTTTAACGTAACCACCTCAATACTGGGCACTTTCGCCCCTTCCTTCCCAGACCAATTTTCAGCTTTCAGCGCTCTCGCACTTTCAATAAGAATTGCACGGTCATGCAGTGCTGTACCCAAATTAAATTTTTATAATTTTGTTCGCACAAATAGAGCTTTCTTTTGGTGGTATTTATTCAAGACTCCGTTTTTTATTTTTTGTGATATAAGCAAAAAATATTTTCTTTATTCTATTTTAAAAGAAACCCAATAAAATCGAATTTTGTCATAACGTTAAGCCAAAATGTATTCTGCTACATGTTTTTGGTAAAAAAAAATCCCATTAAGTGCATAATAATTGGTTTGCGTGATCACGGACATATGTACGCAAATGATCATGTACAGATGTGCGCAGATGATCACGGACATATGTGTGCAAATGATCATTGGGACATGTGATTTTACTGTTATATATGTGGGGGACATGTGTTTTTAGGGATCATTACTATGTGGGGACATGTGTTTTGGGGACATGTGGGTTTACTTTGTGTGTTTACTTTGTGTGTTTTACTGTGGGGACACTAGACTGGTGATCAGTGAGTAAAAAGCTGTAAAAAACAGCTCATACTCACTGATCACCAGCCGGCTGCAGAGATCCGCTCTCCTCTCCTCAGCGACAACTTCCGCGTGAGAGGAGAGCCGATCACCTAGCAACCAGCTGTTTGTTTACATCACATGTGATCAGGAGGGCCAATCACAGAGCCCCCCTGCCGATCTAAGATGCGCCGTGTCCGGGTGACACGATCCCGCTCCTTCTGAGGGATGCCCACCCGGCCGTACATGTGCATTGGCCGGGTGGGAAGTGGTTAAATGAAAAAAAAAAAGAATACATGATATTAAAATCAAAAATACACAAATACACACGGGGCATTTGTGGTTCCATTATTTATTAATGGCATCCCAAATGTGGGTAGCAGTTGCACTCTTCATCACATGGAAAACATGTTTGGTTCAGTGCCAAAAAAATGGTATTTGCGATTTTTTGGACTATTTGTTCTGTGACAGGTAGCCCATTAAAGTCAATGGGCTGTCACGCAAAAACACACAACACGCCTGTACAGATTCTCCCTAATCTGCTTGACAACAGTAGAGATCACTATTTGTGTGTCTGTAACTGCATGTAAACATAGAGAGACTTTTGAGCAATGAGCCCTGACCATCAGCATGGACCCCTAACTTTCTCTTCCTTTTGTGCGCTTTACCTAACTACTCCATATCTGTTGATACACACAGTACACAAAGGTTATTGGGAACATTTCTTTAAGAAGAGGGCTGACACATTGGGAAAAAAAAAACATGATTGGCCCTTGCAAGCCATGTGGCCACAGTTCAGAGTCCAGTATATAAAGTGTAAATGAGACAGCGCTGCATAGGTATACAAACACACAAAAATAAAAACAAATCCAAACTAGTGTGCTCTATAAGTGTTAAAACAAAAGTCCAATATTAATATATAAAGTGATAATTTCTTGCAATACCAGGACACCGGAAGTGAAGTCCAGAGCATGAGCGCGGAGCTCGTTTTGTTGTTCGTGATTTTATTGTTTTAAATGTGAGTACCCTGGATTTGTTTCTTTTATAAATGTAGCGACGACACTTTTACAAGGTGTCCGCTATATGTGGAAATTTAGTTTTTTCCTCAGAACAGTAGTGGGGTTCTGAGGGTTAATTGTGCAGGTTAACTTTGGCATCAGTTTGGCTGGGCTGTACTGGGGTTCTGCCTGGTCATGGGTACAGTTACATACACATGACAGGCCCAGAACCAGGCCTGGTTGGACGTTTTGAGTATCAGCATTACCCGGAGCCAATCAGTGAGTGCGCCTGTCCCCGCTGAGGCATCTGGGGAAGGGTACTTAAGGTGCTGAAGTCACGTGTTCGGGGTTCGGCCGTAGCTGCCTGTTCCTGGATCTGGATCTGGACCGGGGTTGCCCCACGAGGGGTCCCGGGCCGGGAGCGTTTGCCGTCCCGCAACATGGTCAGTTTGACTAACCTCATAGACCCGCTTGGTCTGGGGCAAAGGATCCATCTGTTCCCGAGTCTCAGAACCGGCTGGTCCGAGGCGCAGTAACTGAGGGAGGATTCAAGGCGTCCGGGGGTGCTCTTAACCTTGGAGGGGCACCGCAGCTCATGTAAGCGACCGGGGAGGACTCTTTGGAGGAGGGCCAACAAGCTGGCATTCCAAGAAGTGCCTGGTTGCTGGGTTGTTAATGACACTAACGAATCCACAGTTTCGCAGTACTGCCAATGAGACAGAGAATGTTCCAGGTACTCAGAAAAGGTTTCTACTCACTTTTGAGACTTTATTCAATGTCAGAGACTTTACAAGTTTCCGGATCAAAGTGTCGACTGCCATAATCTCTGGCTAGAGATTTGTTCAGCTTTGAAGCACCCAGCTGTGAGTTGCTACTCTCTGGGTTTGTGTTAGAGACTTTTCAATTGTCAGCAGTTCAAGGTGCCTGAGTTTCTTCACCCTTGCCCTCTGTTCCCATACAAGACTGTGTTTGTTGGATGTTACCCCTGCAAATAAAAATCTTTCTAAAAGGACTTTTATGGTGTCAGCATCCAAAGTTGTTGGGTACTAACCCTGGGAACCCCTAGACATGGAAGAACAAGCCAAGCGGAGGTAACCGGTAAGCCCAAAAGTCAAGGACGCTCCATCGAGGGTTATGGCCGATACATAAATAAATGTGAAATATTTACATACTTCACTATTGGGGTCCCCTCTTGCTTCCATTATGGTAATCCATGATACATCGCCTGAGTGCCTAGTGGAAACTTACCTGCAGGCTTACAGAACTACACACCAAGCTAAAGCTTTTACAGAATACAGGGTTTGTATACACTAATGCTGTTTACCTTACAGCAGTAAGGTAAAGAGCCACTGCACCTGACGTTTGAGTGCACCAGGAAGCTGCAGGATCACTCAATCACCTATCTCAGTCACCCATTATATTATCATTCACGGACTTTTATAATTTTTGCACTGTGTGGTTTCACAGATTTGCATATATATATATCTATATATATATATATATATATATATATATATATATATATATATAGAGATAATCAATTGTTTTTAGATTATTTCTTATTTTTATTTTATTAGCGTAATTATTGTCTATATCCATTACTTTTAGCACATAGCACTTTTGTTTGAACATTGCCCACTAGTTTGGATTTGTTTTTATTTTTATTTTTGTGTGTTTGTATGCTTATGCAGCGCTGTCTCATTTACATTTTATTTACTGTTTTTCTGTGGGAGCACATAAGTGACAGCAGCAGCAATTTCAGGTTTAAATATTTCTCTGCATAATAGCACGTAACTATCCTACTTTTAATTCAGAGTCGAGTATATTTGCAATAGTTTGCTATTGTACTGCTAAACAGCTAAAGTACGGGTTGAAATAAGAACTTGAAGCTCATTCCTAGTAAAGACTACAATCAATTACTTAAAAGCAGTTCCATACACTAGCAGTTATAATAAATAAAAGTGCAAGGAGCAAAACATTAAAAAGAATGTACGTTGGATTGGCATATACTTTATTTATTTTTTATTTATGTATTATTCATTTATGTAATATCTTCATTATAGCCAGGACAAAGCAATACATTTTTATATACTGTAATTTCATATTACAAACCAGCCATGTAGTCTCCTGTTTTAGTTCTTTGAAAATAAACCCGTTGTCTACAGAGCTCAGTAGTTTAAGCTGAAATGTAGACACACACAACTGATTGAGTCAGACAAGTAACTCATCCATCCTTTCCTAGTGCTTTTTTTAGCCAGCTCCATCCCAAGATTTAATTAGGAAGAGAGAAGGGCAAAAGTTTCTTCTGTGCTCGCTAAAAAAAAAAAAAAAAAACATATTACTTTGAGATTTCAGCATATTGGCTGCACTCTGTATTTAATGTTCTGTAAAAGAATCTGTAAACTAAAGACTTTAGTCTTAAGCCCCATACAAACGCGCGGATTATCCGAGGACCAGGTCCGTCGGATCATGTCTGTCATACTTTGTCCGATGTTGGTTTTGCGTACACACGGTCGGACAAAGTTGTCGGAAAATCCGATCATTCTGAACGTGGTGACGTTTGTTGCCTACGACGGGACTACGTAGAGGCTAGTAGCCAATAGCTTTGGTCTTGTAATGTGATCTGAGCATGCGTAGTACTTTGTCCGTCGGAATTCGCTACACACGATCGGATTTGGTGTGATCGGACTTTGTTGTCAAAAAATCTATCCAGCAGGAGATAGGATTTTGTCCGTCGGACAATCCGATGGAAACTGTCCGATGGTGCCTACACACGGTCGGAATTTCCGACAACATTGTCTGATAGGACAGAATCCATCGGAAAATCCGACCGTGTGTATGGGGCTTAAGACAGCTAAGACAGCTATGAATGCGACCCAACACAAAATCATAAACGTACTTTTTTTTGTAAAAATGAATTTAGACTTTGCAAACACATGCAGCTGAAGAACAATTTGACAGTGTCTCTTTACTGGACTTTTATAAGTTTTCTCTTCTCAAAGAAAAATCACTTTTCACAATCACACCTTTTTTCATGTCATCAGTTTTCAGGAGCACACGACGGGCAAAATTACTGTAGCACCAAAATATCTGATGAGCACCTTGAGAATTCAATGAGAATTGCTACTACATCCATCCAACCAGATAGTAAAGTGGTTGTAAACCCTTACAGACCACTTTGACGTACAGGTAAGCCTAGATAAAGGCTTACCTGTAGGTCCATGAAATATCTCCTAAACCTACACGGTTTAGGAGATATTTGCAAATGACAGGCACCGCTGTCTACAGTGCATGCGCAGTAGACAGCGGCGCGCAGGCGCACTGAGCATGCCGCTGCTAACAGCAATCATGCCGTTAGTAGCGGCTCCCGCGTGCCGGAGCCGCGATACCCGGAAGTCAATCCAGGATAGATGGCGGCGATGGAGGAGAAGAACGAGGGTCGCTTCGGGGGCTTCCATCTCAGGTAAGTTATTCATAATGAGCTAGTATTCTATGCATACTAGCTCATTATGCCTTTGCCTTACAGGGTGTGTTTTATTTTTATTTTCCCCCTGCCTTTATTTCCTCTTTAATGTGTTAGTTTATCAAAAACAGTGTCAAGTAACTCACTAGGTTTATGTTTTAGGTTTATGTAATGTTGTATATTCAGGCCCGGATTTACTCCCTTTGCCGCCCCAAGGCCGGGTCCTTCAATGCCGCTCCCCCCACACACACATACACACACCACCATTCTCGTCCTTTATCGATGACTGCTACAATCAACCTCAGATTGGCCTGGCGGCGACCCCATCCCCGTGGCGCTCCCATTCTTGACTCCTTTTTAGGATCCCCTCAGAGATTGCAGACATGATAAAAGACAAGAGATGGTCAGAGGCTGCGGACATACCACAGGAGGTGGACAGAGGCTGCGGACATACCACAGGAGGTGGACAGAGGCTGCGGACATACCACAGGAGGTGGACAGAGGCTGCGGACATACCACAGGAGGTGGACAGAGGCTGCAGACATACCACAGGAGGTGGATAGAGGCTGCGGGCATACCACAGGAGGTGGACAGAGGCTGTGGGCATACCACAGGAGGTGGACAGAGGATGCGGGCATGATTGTGTCCTCCTTTCCCCCTCACAGTAGCTTCTCTGTCCACCATCATATTACTTCTCCACATCATCAGTGTGCTGTGTCCTCCTCCTGTGCCCCTTTCACCTCTCCACAGGTCAGGGCTGCACAGTGCTGCCCTGACCTGTGGAGAGGTGAAAGGGGCACAAGACGACACAGCACACTGATGAATGATGTGGACTGGAGAAGTAATATGATGAATGGTGGACAGAGCACATCAGTCCCCTACATGGCATAGCTTCTGCCACCCGGGGCTCCCAGTAACATCCTCCTCTCTCGCTCTCTCTCTGTCCCTTTTTTTACTATGGATATGCCCCCAGCTTCACTCTCCTCCTCCTCCTCAGTGTCCTCCTCACCGTCACAGGCCGCTCGGCTCCTCCGTGGCTTCGCCTATGACGAGTGCACTGCACAGTCGCCGACTGCTGTGGTTTAGACTCTCGATCTTTTCAAAAATGGCACCAGGCGGCGCAATCACGTTACTGCGCATGCGCCGCCCAGCCATTGGCGTACAAGCTGGCCCGGCTGGCTTTGGAACGGCACATGCGCGGTTGCGTGGTCGGCTCGCGGCCATCTTTTTTACGGGCACCGGTGCCGTAATGGATTTATGGGCAGCCCGAAAAAGGGCTTAAATTTACGTGCTGTCCATAAATCTATGGGCGGTTGGCAACATTGAGTGCCGGCACCATCGCCCGCCGGGGGCTATGTTAGTGTGGGGGGGGCGGCGCCACCCCTGCACCACTCCTGCCCGAGGCCTGGCCTCGGTGGCCTTGTGGGAAATTAAGGCCCTGTATATATTACAAAAAAATAGGTTTATTAATCAGATAGTTACATTATCTAGTTATCAGAGATCGTTAACTTGTGATCTGCCAGACTTTTTCTGCTCATCAGCTATCCTTATTATTAGTGTATTTTGTGTGACTCAAGAAATTCTTTTCTTCCAATGTGGCCCAAGAAGATAACAAGGTTGGGCACCCCTGCTATAAAACAATTTTAAATAATAATGACCTTCATATTTTCCCCTTAAAGCGGAAGTAAACCCATCAATTTGACAGTCTAAAAAAAAAGGCATGCCGTGAATGCTAACTGCACATTGGCTGTGCTCTCAACCAAACAGTCAAACCATCCAATGGCTGGTGTCATAACGGATCACATGTGCAGCACTGTGGCAGTTGAAGATTAAACAGAGGCAAAGATGGCAGCTTCCTTGGCTGAAAACGATAGGGGGGTTTACTTCCACTTTAAGATTTAATTTAGGGGTAGGGGAATTTTAGGGTTTGGTAAACGGAGGCTTTAAGCCAGCTTGGAACAATTTTTGTACGTGTATGCCATACCTGTAGACTCCCAATGGTAGCTGGAAATGACTATAGTAGGCACTGCTACTACAGTGATCTCCGCTAGCTTCTGGACCCCATGCTAAGTTCCTACCCCGCTGCAGCACAAGAGGTCGCTTTCAGGGAACACTTTACATTTTCCCAATGAATGCAAAGCCTTCCCCTTTTGGATGAGGTGGAGAGACCGGGCAGTGATATCATAGTCTTCACTTTGTCCCATCAGAGAACACCTTGAATTTATTGAGAAAATGCAAAGTGTTCCCTGAATGGCAGGGAATTCCTCCTGTATTCACACTCCACACCCGGGCCTCCTACAGTGATTTCCACCTTCCAGGTGCATCACACATATATGGAACATACTGTAAACGTTGTAGACATCTGTAGACACTTTTGGTTTAGCCTAAGGGCCAAGTTTAAACTTTATGGCTTTTCTTAGAATGAGGAATAGAGTACACATCACTATAAGTCTAAATTTCATTGTGTACTAGTCTTGAACTGGTCAGGTATCTAAGCAGGTTAAAGGTGACCCATAGCATGTTCTCCCTGAAGGCAGCTTCTGATATTTCCTGAAAATGAAAGTGGTTCTAAAGCTTTGTTTTAAAAAATAAATAAAAACAACAAACATGAATTACTTATCTGAGATCGAAGCCCCTGCAGCGGTCCTTGTTCACCGCTCCGGCGGGCGACATCGCTCCCGGGGGTTACTTGTGATGAACTGTGATTGGCCGGAGCCGTAATGACGTCACCATGCGCGCCGGAGCCGCCGGTGATGGCACAGTCTAACAGAAGCAACGGCACATACGTGCCATTGTTTCAGTTTGCTTAAGTGCACATGTGCCAATGACGTCGGCACATGCAAATACAGGGGATATTTCCTAAACCGTGCAGGTTTAGGAGATATCCAGTGTAGGTATAGGTAAGCCTAATTGTAGGCTTGCCTGCAGTAAAAAGGGGTAAATCCATAGAATGCATTAAGGTGAAAAACCTTAAGGATTTAGAACCACTTTAACTATCCCATTTTCACCAGGTACTATTTTATTATCCACACCAATGGTCACAACCTACTTAATATTTCTTTCTGGGGTTCACTTACATTATAGATGGGCTGAAGTGATCATCAGATGGAAGGAAGGCTCTCCTTAGCTCCACCCTGATCACTTACCTGTGAGTCTCTTATGATCACTTTAAAGCACACACACAGAAAATTAAATGTTCCTTTTTTATGGGGGCTGTACTGAAAGTAATGCAAAAGTGGGCACAACTTTTTATTAACTTTCATAGGTCAGTAAAATTTCACATGTTGGTAACTTTTTCTTTATAATAGCTCCTCTTCTTCTTTTTTTTAATGCAGATAAATAATGGATTCCAAGCAGAAGCAATGTGCCGCCATTGAGTTCTTGATGAAGAAGGGGTGCAGGATGTCCGACATCCACAGAAGGCTACAGACTATTTACAGAGATGAGCAATGCCTTGTCTTTGGGGACTCCTGGCAGTGTTATCATCTCTTTAAACATTCTGTAGCCTTCTGTGGATGTCAAACAGAACACACACAGACATATTTAAAGAGGAGGGCCCACAAAAAAATAAAAATAAAAGTCAACAGCTACAAATACTGCAGCTGCTGCCTTTTAATAATCGGACACTTACCTGTCCCAGGGTCCAGCGATGCGTGGGAACGAGGCCCCCCCTCGTTCCCCGCTCCACTCGCGGCGCCGGCATTCTTAATGTGGGCACCCGTCTGTGGCTTCACAGCCGGGCACCCACTGCGCATGCGCGAGCGGCACTGTGCGCCGTGATTCGACGCGCACTCACCTGGGACACGTCTAGGGGAAGTGACGTCAGTTGCTGGGCACTGAAGGTGGCAGGCTACGAGGGACCCCCTAGAAACAGGCATTTAGAGGTGAGTAAAATTTTTTTTTTTTTTTTACCAATTTTTTTTTTTTCCAATTTTTTAATGATTTTGAAGCCAATTTTTTTTTTTTTGGGTGGCAGCACCACTTTAAGAACTCAAGAACTCTAAGAACTCAATGCAAACACGTTGCTTCTTAGAAGCCATTATTTACCTGCAATGAAAAAGAATATAAAGGAAGAATAATTACTCTACCAAAATGTGAATTTTGAACGACCTATGTAAGTTAAATAAAACAAATGATGCCCACTTTTGCATTACTTTCGACACAGTCCTCATATTATAATTGAATTAATGGAGTTTTCCTTTAAACAAGCAAAGTTAATACTCCATTGCTTTGACTATGCTTTGGAGGCTGGTATTGTCTTAATAATTCAACATTGCAAATTCAAGACTCTGCCGTGGCAGTAGGCAGTCTTAGACTTGAAGCTGATTGCCAGTCACTTGGTGACCTTTATGCTCCATTACATCTCAATCACTCCAGAACTGATAAATCTAACCAATATATTCAAATAAACCCATCATCTTAAAACTTTGCATTCAGTACAAGGATGAACACAAAGGAGAAAGTTTACATTCCCATTATGAGATTTATTGGTTTCCTGCTGTATTTTCTTTCCCTGTGGGTTTTATGTAATATTTATTTGACAGTTCTGCTTACTTCCCATTAATTGCATCAATTTTGCATTGATACTGTTTATACTAGAAATATATTGCAGTTACTGATTTATGGTACTCAGTTGCTTTTTTTTTTTTTTTTTTTTTTTGTGCTAAGCAGGTATGAAGGTTACATAAAAAGGAACACTTTTACAAGAAGTGTGATATATAATTAAATACTGTTTTGCATTTGTGGGGCTTTTGCTTTCTACTTTCTACTAGTGTAGGCACATAGCAGTGAGTTAGAAGATGCTCCAAATAAGCCTTGTGGGAGATTTCAGATAATCCTGCAGAAAGCTATGATCACAATAGAGCATAAGAACATATTCATCTTGTTTGTACTGTTCTCCCTATCCTCTTTTATATAACTTCAATATGATGCACAGCAATTATATTGGGCAAGGCAAGCTTTGCTATGCCAGGGGCAAGTACACAGAAATCCATGAAATAAAAATATGCAAAGAAAAAAGAATCAAACATTCTGAAAGAAGCAGAATATATTATATTATTTCCATTTGATGGGATAGAAAAGCTATAACAACTCGCAAAATAGGAGAGCATTTCATGGTTTGGGCTTGATCCTGTTTAATATATGTTTTAATATCTTTTTTTAACATGTTTTTTTTTTCGCACCTGGAAAGGGTGTCTTCAGGCTACCTGAGCAAGTGGAGCAACCAAGGGTAATTATGCCACTGCTGTGGTTTTTATTGATAGTGAAGCCAGCTACTTTCACAGATGTCTATCATACTGTAAAGTCTTCCAAATCTCCAGGAACTCAACGAATGATGCTCTTCACAGGTACAGTCTTTTTCTTCGTTTTTTTTTCTTCTTTAGAGGCCACACAGGGTGTGTTTCTTGTCAACATTCTGTGAACAAAAAAATGGAACCGTGATATCACAGCATACAAAAAATGTGCATAAGGTTGCAGTAAATGGTCCAACCTTTGAAGAGGAAGGGCCTCAAACCCTGAGCCCCCTTGGACACTGACAGGGGAAAAGGGTCAACCCCTTAGAACACATTCTTAACTCCATGAAGTCTGTTTTAGAGTAATTTTATGGTATCAAGAGCGCCACTGAAAATATACAAATCCTTTAACCACTTGCCTACCAGGCACGAACACCCCCTTCCTGACCAAGCCATTTTTCAGCTTTGAGCGCTGTCGCAATTTGAATGACAATTGCGCTGTCATGCACCGATGTACCCAAATAAAATTTTTATAATTTTTTCCCCACAAATAGAGCTTTGTTTTGGTGGTATTTGATCACCTCTGCAGTTTTTATTTCTTGCGCTAAAAAAAAAAGAAAAGGGACAAGTTTGAAAAAAAACGCAATATTTTTTTTACTTTTCACTATAATAAATATCCATTTTTTTTTTAAACTAATTTTTTCCTCGGTTTAGGCTGATACGTATTCTTCTACATATTTTTGGTAAAAAAAAATTGCAATAAGCGTATATTGATTGGTTTGCGCAAAATATATACCGTCTACAAAATAGGGGATAGATTTATAGCATTTTAATTATTTTTTTTTTTTTTTTTACTAGTAATGGCGGCGATCTTCGATTTTTATCATGACTGCGATATTGCGGCGGACATATCGGACACTTTTGACACATTTTTGGGACAATTCACATTTATACAGCGATCCGTGCTATAAAAATGCATCGATTACTGTATAAATGTGACTGGCAGGGAAGGGGTTAACACTAGGGGGTGATCAAGGGGTTAATATGTTCCCTATGGGAGTGATTCTAACTGTGGGGGGAGGGGACTGACTGGGGGAGGTGACCGATCAGTGTCCCTATGTACAAGGGACACACCATCGGTCTCCTCTCCTCTGACAGCACGTGGATCTGTGTGTTTACACACACAGATCCACATCCTGCTCAGTTACTGGGCAATCGCGGGTGCCCGGCGGATATTGTGGCCGCCGGGCACGCGCATCGGGTCCCCAGCGACGCTGCGGGTGTGTGCGCGCCCCCTAGTGGCCACAAAGGAAGTGCCGTCATATGGCCCGGAACAACAGAAGTTAAAACCTGCTTGGAGGATGCCTTAAAGCTGCATATGGTGTTACACATTAGTATGATTTTCATCTACAGTCTTAGCGACAGAGTACACGAGCAACACAAATTTGCATTTTAACAGTGATACTTCTTCATTAATTGGTAATACAACATAGGTCTGCTTTGATCAGCTGAAAATTAGCCACCAGTTTCCTGAGGCCTGTATAAAAAATCAATCAGCGCAAATAAACAATAATTTCATAAGCTGCTGAACACCCAGGGTCAATAGATCGAATCCCAAGAAAAGTGATATAAAAGTAAATTAGTGCAGCGCTATATCAATAAAATTGCTGAATAAAATTCACAATAAATTGAATAAAGAAGCAATTTAAGTTGTCCCATGTGTCCACTTGTGATTCAAGTAATCATGCAGGTGACAGAGCCTCCACCAATGGTATCACTAGCAGCTCACCTCATAGTATGGACCCCTGTTAGATGGGTCAATTGCACATTTCCATTGGCAGCCCAGGAGACGGGACTTCCTATTACAGAGGCCTCCAAGTAAATAGGAGATTCTCACTGTATGTAATCTGTAGGCGCTCATCCCGCCCCCCTCCTTGTCCCCTCCGAGGCAGCTAAAATTGAAGTATCGGCATATAACACGCACACGCTATTTGCACCCGATTTTCAGGGTAAAAAATTGCGTGTTATACGCCAATAAATACAGTACATTTTACAAAGTTTATTCACATATAAATTGATGTCCAATTATGCCAAGAC
The DNA here is from genome assembly GCA_028564925.1 of Lithobates sylvaticus. Taxonomy (NCBI): domain Eukaryota; kingdom Metazoa; phylum Chordata; class Amphibia; order Anura; family Ranidae; genus Lithobates; species Lithobates sylvaticus. Next base: position 568,190,706 of record CM053029.1, read on the forward strand.
AAAAATAAAAAATATAATCTAATTTTAGATCTATGGTTTCTGCATTGGACCCCCTTAAATTACCAATATCACACTTAACACAATTTTTTACAATATATACATTACATAGGGTCCTTATATGCACCTCAATAAGCCTATATGCGTTTCATGGGATATACCAGCTTTTTCAGGAGGATTTCAGGGAAAATACATTAGGAGTCAAGCTTTACCCCACCAGAAAACCGATCCAGGGGGAAGCATCTGCAACAGAATCCCCAGGGGGTAAGTGCAGGGACACCATACACAGGAGTGGATAATGTAATTGAAAGAATCTAACCAAGGACCAATGGAAGGTATCACAATGAGGTATTAAGATAGATATATACATGGAGCTAAGGCAATTAAGTTATGTCTCCCATACAAATTCAGTATACAATAGAGATCCCACATACAAAGTATTGTCATATTAGAGAATCCTTATATACACTGTGATTGAATCACAACGTTCTGGTGTGTTTAGTACTCAGTGCTAGCCCAAACTGGGTCCATCTTGTTAAGTTTATGTGTGTCTCCTCTAGGGTCTTATACTGCCTACTATTTAGCTTCCAGGTGCTAGGTCCCCTGGGGAAAACAGTAAGAACATATAAGTTTGGAACGTCTTCAGCCTGTTGGGGCACGGCTGAGAATATTGGTGCTTCATAGGTATAATTCTGCCTTTAAAGCGGGGTTCCACTTCCTCCGACGATTTTTTTGTGTGACATTTAAAATCTAATTAGGGTTTAAATATGTTACTCGCATGTTCCATTTTTTTTACTTTTCCCATTGCTTTTTCTGAATAAAAGAATGCTTTATAAAGGCGATCTATAACATTGTCATCTTGCCTGTGGGCATGTGAAGCCCACAGGCATTCTTTTCCGGGATTCTGTGACGTCCAATCTCCCAGAATGCAACGGCCGTTCTTTCTTAGATCTCGCACATGCGCAGTAAAGGTTATATTGGAGCGCCGTCAACAGCTTTGGTTGCCCTCACAACGGGCGTCGTTGTCGGAAGTCCCGCCCCGTTGTGATGGCAACTGACGTTACTTCAGGGTTCTAAAGCACGCTATAAGTCACGCCGGGCCACCGCACAAACTCCTGGGATCAAGCAAAAAAGATCCCAGGAGACAGTGCGGATCGAGGAAGTGACGACATAGCCGCAGAAACCCCGCCCATATCCGCAATCCCCAGATTAAGGAACCAGACAAAGAAGAAAAACAAAGGTACATTTTAAATAAAATAAAAAATAATGTTCTGTTTTTAAATTAGAACAGCGATGTAATCACTATGAGATATTGTCTTTAAATCGGGTGGAGCCCCGCTTTAAGGGCACCCAAAGACCCCCTCCTGGTTGCTTTGTTGACATTTTTTATTGTGATGTTATTTATTTATTTTTTGTAGATAAAGTGTTATTTTTTTAGACATGTGCACTGCGGAAACATTTTTTTATTTCCGTTTCATTCAGGGTTTTTTTTGTTTGTTTATCAGATCATTTGTTATGATCGGGATTCGTTATTCAGGCATCCCCTGCAACAAAAATGTCATTTTTGGTGAGACATTTCCAATAGGAACACGTCTAAAGGGATGCAGGCCCTGTAGCTTTCCTCGTTAGTGCTCTGCAGCTGCCACAGCTGACTGCTAATTATGAAGCCACTCCCATTGGACCCACTTGGCCCAGAGGCACAGGGAAACACACAGGGATTTCTTCAGAATAACATAGGGTAGGAATCTGCAACAAAGGTTTTTTTAATCCTTGCAATGTACATAGATTACCCAGAAGGGAATTTTTTTTTTCTCAACAAAAGTGAAAGTACGAAAAACTAAATTATTTTCGTTCTTTCGAGTTTTAGTTCTTTCTGATTTTTCGGATTTTCGTTCTTATTTTCGGATTCTCATTCTTTCTGATTTTCAGATATTCATTCTTTCAAATTTTCGTTCTTTTCGAAAATTGTTTTTTGAAAAAAATTGTCAAATAGTCTTTTGTTCATTCGGATGCTTCCGAATGAACGAAAATACCAAATTTTCCAAGGGTGGACTACTACGACAGCACCACGCTACTTCCAAAAATGTGAGTGTTTTTAATCTGTTTTTATACTATTAATATTCATTCTAAACGGTATTACACTATGCAAGACTTTCTTTTTATCATGATTCAAAAACACGATTGAAATATGGAATATTGATGCCCATTCCCCATCGGCTGTCCACCTTCCTGCGGTTCACCTGTCCATGCTGTATCGAGATATACCTTGGAGCCATTGTGTGGAACAAGGATCTGCCAGCCCTATACCAATAAGCCTTTGCGACTTGTGAGGCATATGCCCCTTCAAGTCCAAAATATCTGGTAAGCCTTACTCCTATAGGCTTAGTTGCCATCAGACAACTATCACTTCACCCAGCACGTTGAACACCTGCTTGAACAGTGTCATCTGTTTGACCACTAGCCATCTTTTTATGGACTTGAACTAATGTCACTCATTTAGTCACCAATTATTTCTGAGATGGACTTTATCACTATATATTCATTTATATAGTTTCTCTCACTCAGCACTTAAAATTCAACTTTGGGTTTTACGTTTATTTTTATCACCAGTCATTTTATTTATATATTTGTCACACATTGTTCTTATCACAGAACCACCTGGTATTACGTTAATTCACCATTTTAACCACATGTGTATTTTTAACCTTTTATTGGGTTTTATTGCATAAGTAATTTTACAGTTTATTATTATGCTCCAATAAGGGTTTTTTATCTCTATTTATATGGTACTAAGACAGATAAGCCATATCCGGGAATTTTCCCTCTTCCCCCCTTTTTTGTGTCTTATGTATAAGGTATCACACCTAAAACATATATTAATAGTAACAGTTCTTTAAAAGAACTACTTTCACTCTAGCGCTACATTTATACATACTCAAATCCTACCCTACCGATAGTCTTTCGGCTATGTTAGCTGCTCCACTCATCTAAATACTATATATATACAGCGCAGTATTTACCCCATCCTTTCCAGTAGAGGGACTGAGGTTGACAAATCCTTTAGTCATGTAGAACAAATCAAAGTAATGGATAGTCGACTGGTAGCCTAAGGCAGAACTAAACTTGTGGTGCCAATTCTGTATGACTACAAACAGTAATGTTGCGTACACACGGTCAGACCTTCCGACCGGAAATGTTCGGTGTGAGCTTGTTGTCGGAAAGTCCGACCGTGTGTATGCTCCATCGAACATTTGCTGTTGGAATTTCCGGCCACAAATGTTTGAGAGCAGGTTCTCAAATTTTCCGCCAACTTCACTTGTTGCCAGAAAGTCCAATCGTGTGTCCATCGCACAAAAGCTCACGCATGCTCAGAATCAAGCAGAAGGAGCCACACTGGCTATTGACCTTCTTATTTCTCGGCTCATCGTACGTCTTGTACGTCACCGCATTCTTGCATTCAAAATTTCCGACAACATTTGTGTGACCGTGTGTATGCAAGACAAGTTTTAGCCAACATCCTTCAGAAAAAAATCCACGGTTTTGTTGTCAGAAATTCTGATCGTGTGTATGGCATTAGAATTCTTCTAGCGTAAAAAATAACACAGGGAATCCCCTAATTCATAGCACAGCACAAGTCCAACACGATAGCCCTATCACTCAACTTGAATTGGCCACTCACTGTAGTGAATGCACTCCACTTGACATAAGCACACTCCTAATTCAACAGGAAGATTAACATCAGCCTCCGAGTATGGTTTCGCATGGATCACAGTTACTAATGATCTCTATTAAGAGTTTTCTTAGTTTCTAGTCTTTAATCGCAAGTACTGTCAGCTTTGTGTGGCAATGTTGCCAGCAGCACAGCCTGCCTTTTTCTTCTGCTGCATCACACACACTCCAAGAATGGCGGGGAGCAGGAGGCTTCCAATTAGTGCAGCATCACTAAAAGAACAGTAGTAACGAGGAAACAGGAGAGTTCAAGTCAGTGCAGCATCAATACATATTTGGTACACTGTAACTGACAAGTATTAAAACAATAATAATGATAATTAGCAAGTTTAAAGCCATGTTATCCCTGGATATATAACCTTATTACAAGTTGTTGTAAGGGGCATAGTCCAAATTAGCAACAAAGTAAATAACGGAGCAATAAAAATAAGAATTTAGCGTTTCTACATAATTGTGCCACCACATGTAGCCAGCAATGTTTTGTACATATTCCTTACTACAATTTTTTTTTTATTATTGTATGCTAGTTTATTGCTAGCCTATGCCATTGCAAGCTCTTCTGTGACAAGGTATTTAAGTATTTACTGCCAACTGGGGTCCCAAGGTGGGAAACTAAATTGCTTTTGACCTGCATAAGAAAATATATATATATATGTTCTGTATGTTTTCTATGGATCTATGTGTGTCAGCAAGCTATTTTATTCACTCTACAGAATAGGTAATAGGTCACAGGGGGTATGTTTTCATAAAACAAAATTTGAATTTCCATCTTTCTAGGTGTATTTGCTGCTCTTCATTGAAGCTAACAACTTTATTTCTGTTTGTTTTAGGCAAAATGAAATGTGTTTGCATTACATCCTTTTGGATCATGGCATTCCTCTTTGCCCTTTTGCCCAAAAGTTGACCACATCCAGTCCACTTCAGATATGCCTTTTAAGGGCTTGTTGGGCCACTTTTATTGAAACGAAAGAAGGAAATAGTTCACAGCAGTCAGTATCCCTCACAGAGATTCCACCATCAACACAAAATACAGTTATGTTCAGGCTTCTGGCCTCCACCATTGCTCAGACCTTGTGCTTCATTCCTCTTGATCATCTAACACAATATCCTTTGCTTGTTTACAAATGTTGTACCTTCATCAGCTCTCTTTTACTTGCAGCTCCCTGCTGCTTCAACCCCCAGGCTTGGGCCTCTGTCTCTCCTGTCCCAGACTGCACCATGCAGACACGCACTCCTCTGGCTGTTCCTTTGCAACCACACAGACTCGTAAGAAGGGGTGTAGCCCAAAACCCTAGTTCTAATTACCCTAAGAACCCAGCACACACCCACACCATCAGCGTTCTTGTTGTCTCTAAAACATGTGTAGCACTAACCCCGGAAGGAGCTGGTTTAATTTGGGCTTAGCGTTACCTTCTTGACCTCATATGCGTCTAGGGGTTTTCCGAGGTAGATATCCCAAAGACCTGTAGAGACTGACACTGGGTCCACTTTAGGGATTTTTATTTGCAAAATAGTAGACAAAACACAGTCTCTCAATAAAGGAAAGTGGGTATAGGTAGGAAGTTCAGGTACTCTTGGAACTGCATGTCTCTCACTATAGCATCCAGAGAATAGCCATTTGCAACTGGATATTACAGCTATCGGATAAATCTCCTCTCAGTAGATCTAGCAACCGACAACTTATTCAGATAGAGCAAAGTCTCTGCCACAGACTTGGTTGTAGAACTTGTAAATGAAAAGTCTCTGCCACAGACTTGGTTGTAACTGAAGGATAAATGAACTTAGAGAACCCTCATACGGTACCAGTATCTTGCAGCCAGTCCAGCGATACCGTACGAGTGTGGATTCACCTGGTGTCTTTCAGCTTAGCTTCCAGGCTCTTACCGAGCAGCCAGCCTTGTACATGGCCCTCTTCCGAAGAGTCCTCCCCTGGTTGCGTTCTCAGTTGCTGGGCCTCTCCAAAGACGAGACGGCACCGGACCACCTTGGAATCCTCCTTCCAGTTACTGCGCCTCGGGCTAGCCAGCCCAGAGACTCGGAAATTGATGGATCCGCACCCCAGGCCATGAGGGCCCCTGAGGGCTGGTCAGGAGGACCAGGACCAAACAGTCAGAAAGATCTTCTGGACCGGAACCCCGAATCACGTGATCTCAGCACCTTAAGTACCCTCTCCTAGAATGCACAGAGAGAACAACACCCTCACTGGTTTGTTTCGAGAGAGACTGGCACCCAAGGCGTCCAACCAGACCACGTTCTTGTGCTTGCCAGAGGTGACACCGACACCTATGGTCAAGCAGAACACAAGGCAATCCAGCAAAACTGGTACTGAGACCATAATTTAGAACAATTAACCCTAAAACCCAACTGCGGTTTTAGGAACATTAAATTTGAAAAACATATAGCGGGTGCTCATCAGGAGCCCAGCGCTACACATGTTTGAGACTCTCTTTTAACACCATGACAAGGCACTGTCACACACTTTTCTGCAATTTGGTGTCCACTAATAGCATTCAGAAAGAGTGTTATAATGTTTCCACCAGAATTCAAGTTAAGATGTACTTTAATCTAGTAACATTACTGTACAAATAAATATACCAGAAAAGACTACCTGAAGCTACCGACTACCGGAATACAAGTTTGAAGGGTTAAAATGTGGGAATGTGATTAGAATTCACTCACCTGATTAGTGGAAGTGCAGGTCCTGGAGGGGCTTCAGAGAGAATAGGAAAAGGAGCTGGAAACTCATTTGGCAGTTGATGGAAGGAGAAGAAATTGTTCCTTAGCGGTGGTTGGGGTCTTCGGAGGTGGTAAAAAATCTGTGTTAGTGTGATGGACCCATATCTGGTATGACGTCCTTGGGCGCATTCTGGTTAACTGGGAATATGGGCCATGGAGGTCTGTGCGGCTAGTTGGCATATTGTCCCCAAGCTGCTGTGTTGTGGCTGGGGGCCTATTATAACTGAGTAGTTCTGCAGATACAAAACAGGATATGTGTTTCGTGCCTTCAAAGATCTGCAGCCTTTAACACGTTTCTGTTTTAAAGGAATGTTGAGATATTCTTGTTCTATGTTAATAAAAAGTTGCTATGTCCATGCGGACTCCAATTTTGTGTAGACTGATTATTGATTGGTGTGTTAACAGCATTGGTTGGATTGGTCTAACAGGTAATTTTGTAAGTGGTTGGGGTCATCTGTTCTACCTTAGTCATAAGTTTGGAACCTGTGAGCATCCTGGCACTACATGCCTAAAAAAATACCTTCTCCACTTTTTAGGTAAAGTGTAAAACATTTTTAACAGTAGAGATGGGCACGACATAAGCATTGGTTTAGATTAATATGTGAATCATTTTGTTTCGTCAAATTTGTAATGTTAGAATGATTTGTTTTCAGAATTAGTTTCAAATTTGTTTTGTATATTCAGAATTGTTTCATATATACATTTTTCCGAATAAATTAGTATTTTGGAAGATTGGCTCATTCATTATTTCGGGAGATGCACTCTGTTTGGTGTTGGATGGAGGGGGATCCAGCATAATTAGTTATGTTACGATTCGGAGATTATGATGGATCCACCTCCATCCAACCCAAACATAATAAGTAGGAATCATCATTTTATTTCACTTTATACCTTACTGTATTTATTGCAATAGGTTTCCATTTCATATGTAGTGCATTTTTTATAATAATAAAAAATGATATTGCAACATAAAAACGAAATGGATCCGAATCAATTTGTATCATTTGCTATGTCAATACGTTATTTCAGATAATTCAAATATTAACAAAAGACCCAAATTATTGCATCCTGTCTTCTGAATTAACCACTTCAGTCCCGGAAAGGTTTTACCGCCTTAATGACCAGAGCATTTTTTGCGATTCAGCACTGCGTCGCTTTAACTGACAATTGTGCGGTCGTGCGACATTGTACCAAAACAAAACTGACATACTTTTTTTCCACACAAATAGAGCTTTCTTTTGGTGGAATTTTATCACCTCTGCAGTTTTTATTTTTTGCACTATAAACAAAAAAATACTGACAATTTTTAAAAATCCCAGGATAGCGTGCCCGCTATCCCGGGATTACAAAGGGACGTACGGTATGCCCTATTGCGCACCCGTGACATTCTGCTGACGTATATCAGCGTGCGGCGGTCGGGAAGCGGATAAACGAATGAATACAAATACATTTGCTGTTTTGTTAAAATGTATTTGGGATTCGTTGAAATTCGTTACTATTGTAATTCGGAGATTCGAGAACATCCTAATCTCAAAAACAAAACTATTGTTGAATTGAATTTGTTTAATTAGAATAACATTTTGAGTCTAATTAAACAAATCACAAATGTCTATTTACCAGCCCAGTGATCTAAATATCCTTGTCCCCCCTTATTCCTCCCAAGATGTGCTCCTAAGGCTTTAATAGCATGTATCACTACTACTAATGCTCTCCTCCATGCAGCCTGCGTTAATGCGTTAGCCACGGAAAGCTGGGACAAGTCACCGACCACATAGACCAACCTAATGTAATATTTGGAAAAATGATCAATGGCATGTAAAGTGGCAGACATACATGGAAATAGAAATGGTTAAATTTGAAACTTGAAATAGGTGGTATCACAATAGAAATATTTTTATGTCTTGCCAAAGACTATATGAGGATCAATTCACATAAAGCCTTTGGGGAAAAATAACAGATGCAAGCTACAAGGTTATTGAGTTATTTAGCTTCCTTAGTACAACATACAGTGCCTTGCAAAAGTATTCACCCCCCTTGACTTTTTACCTATTTTGTTACATTACAGCCCTTACTTCAATGTTTTTTTAATCTGAATTTTTATATGTGATGGATCAGAACACAATAGTCTAAGTTGGTGAAGTAAAATTTGAAAAATATACACATAAAACTATTTTTCAGAAATAAAAAACTGATAATTGGCATGTGCGTATGTATTCACCCCTTTGTTATGAAGCCCATAAAAAGCTCTGGTGCAACCAATTACCTTCAGAAGTCACATAATTAGTGAAATGATGTCCATCTGTGTGCAATCTAATGCCCCGTACACACGGCCGGAAATTCCGACCACAAAATCCGTCAGATTTTTTCCGACGGATTTTGTCCGACACTGGTGTTGCATACACAAAGTTGACGGAAAATCCAATCATCCTGAACGTGGTGACGTTCATTGCGTACGACGGGACTATGTAGAGGCTAGTAGCCAATAGCTTTGGTCTTGTAATGTGATCTGAGCATGCGTGGCACTTCGGGAGATGTCCGTGGGAATTCGCTACACATGATCGGAAAAAGTCCGATAGGACTTTGTTGTCGGAAAATTTGAGAGCACGATACGAGAGTCCGATGGAGCCCACACACGGTCGGAAATTTCCGACAACATGGTCCGATAGTGCATTTTCCGTCGGACAATCCGACCGTGTGTACGGGGCATAAGTGTCACATGATCTGTCATTGCATATACACACCCTTTTGAAGAGGCACCACTAACCAAACACTGCCATGAAGACCAAGGAACTCTCCAAACAAGTAAGGGACAATGTTGTTGAGAAGTATAAGTCAGGGTTAGGTTATAAAAAAATATCCAAATCTTTGATGATCCCTAGGAGCACCATCAAATCTATCATAACCAAATGGAAAGAACATGGCACAACAGCAAACCTGCCAAGAAACGGCCGCACACCAAAACTCACAGACAGGGCAAGGAGGGCATTAATCAGAGAGGCAGCACAGAGACCTAAAGTAACCCTGGAGGAGCTGCAGAGTTCCACAGCAGAGACTGGAGTATCTGTACATAAGACGACAATAAGCTGTACACTCCATAGAGTTGGGCTTTATGGCAGAGTGGCCAGAAGAAAGCCATTACTTTCAGCAAAAAACAAAATGGCACGTTTTGAGTTTGCGAAAAGGCATGTAGGAGACTCCCAAAATGTATGGAGGAAGGTGCTCTGGTCTGACAAGACAAAAATGTTTCTTTTTGCCCATCAAAGAAAATGTCTTGGCGCAAACCCAACACATCACAGCACCCAAAGAACACCATGTTTTTCAGCAGTCGGGACTGGGAAACTGGTCAGGGTTGAGGAAAAGATGGATGCCGCTAAATACAGGGATATTCTTGAGCAAAACCTGTACCACTCTGTGTGTGATTTGAGGCTAGGATGGAGGTTCAACAATGACCCCAAACACACTGCTAAAGCAACACTTCAGTGGTTTTAGGGGAAACATGTAAATGTGTTGGAATGGCCTAGTCAAAGCCCAGACCTCAATCCAATAGAAAATCTGTAGTCAGACTTAAAGATTGCTGTTCACAAGCACAACAACAGTTTTGCAAGGAGGAATGGGCAAAAATTCCAGTGGTAAGATGTGGCAAGCTCATAGAGACTTATCCAAAGCAACTTGGAGCTGTGATAGCCGCAAAAGGTGGCTCTACAAAGTATTGACTTTAGGGGGGTTAATAGTTATGCACATTGACTTTTTCTGTTATTTTGTCCTATTTGTTGTTTGCTTCACAATAAAAAAAAAAAATCTTCAATGTTGTGGGCATGTTCTGTAAATTAAATGATGCAAATCCTCAAACAATCCATGTTAATTCCAGGTTGTGAGGCAACAAAACACGAAAAGTGCCAAGGGGGTGAATATTTTTGCAAGGCACTGTAGGTATTAATGCAGGGCTTCAAGTACTAACAGTATAAAGGGCTGCAGAATCTAATGATATGTGAACAAAGACGTTTTAACTAATAACCATACTGTATAATTGTAGATATTAGTGCAGGGCTGCAAGATCTGGAATCTGCTTGTCCCAGCTTTCCTGGGTTTTATCCCAGTCTACCTGGGCCATGCAGTTCTCCTCTTGTTCGGGGTGAACAATGGGGTCTTGATTTTAATTGTATGTGGTATACTCTGGTATATTTTTATATAATTGCATTAAATAAAACAGTCTTAAAGGAGAAGCAGCTGGATTTTCTCTTTTTATTTGAATTAATATGTTTTGTACATGTATGATATTTAGGTAATATAGATTAAAATCTTTGAAAGCCTGTTGTAGTCTATAAACAGTATCCTTCCTTTTTTGGAACTTGTATTTATAGATGTTGGCTCTGATCTGGTGTAGGGTTTGTAGGGCAGTAAATTCTGTTTATTTACTGTCGCTGTCCAGTTTATGGCCCTCTAAAATTATTTTGAGTTTTTTTTTCTTCCTCTTTACCTTACTGTTACTCTACTTTATAGGATAGCTTCATCCTGCCTAGATATAAACTACCGGTTCTAAGCAAAGATTTCCGCTCTACTTTTGTATTTGTTACTTTATTCAACTATTCTTGCAAATGAAAGCAGAAATAAACCGAATCCGAGCTCCACAAATTGAAAACACTATTTAACCACTTCAGCTCCGGAAGATTTACCCCCCCCCCCCCCCTTCATGACCAGGCCAGTTTTTGCGATACGGTACTGCATTACTTTAACTGCCAATTGCACGTGTTGACGTGTTTGTCGTGTGACACTGTACCCAAATAACATGTATGTTCTTTTGTTCCCACTTTCTTTTGGTGGTATTTGATCACCACTGGGTTTTTATTTTTTTCGTTTAAACAAAAAAATTTACAAATTTGAAAAAAATAAATATATATATTTTTTACTTTTTGCTATAAAACATATCCAATAAATGAAAAGTTAAAAAATCTAATTTCTTCATCGATTTAGGCCAATATGTATTCTGCTACATATTTTTGGTTAAAAAAATCCCAATAATCATACATTGATTGGTTTGCGCAAAAATTATAGCGTCTGCAAACTGTTGGATATATTTTTATGATTCTTTTTACTAGTAATGGCGGCGATCAGCGACTTATTGTGGGACTGCAATATTGCGGTGGACAGTCGGGATAATAACTGACACTTTTGACACTTTTTGGGGACCAGTGACACTAATACAGTGATCAGTGCTAAAAAATATGCATAGTCAATGTACTAATGACACTGTCAGGGATGGGGTTAACATCAGGGGCGATCAAAGCGTTAAATGTGTTCCTAGCTGGTGTTTTACTAAACTTTGGGAGGTGCTTGTACTAGGGGAAGACATAGATCCATGTCCCTGTTTATCAGGAACACAAGATCAATGCCTTCCCTGCTGACAGAATGGTAACCTGCCTTGTTTACATAGGCAGACTGCCGTTCTGTCTGTGTAACAAACCATCGGCGGGTGCCGGTGGACTTTGAGTCTGCAGTACCCGCTGATTGGCTCTTATTGGGAATAGTCACAGCGGAAGTGGGCAGCCCCCCTCCCCCCACCTGGAAGTGCTGGATCACCTCCTAGGTACGTGATCCAGCATAGGAGAGCTGCCTTGCCGTTGTTTATGTAAAGTATACGGTCGGCAAGCAGTCAATTCATTTTTAATATTCACAGAAAACCATCCATTTATGTCTCCATGCTTCATTTTGTTGAGAAATCACCTTGAAAAACACCCCCCTAGCATTTCTAGCTGTTGCCATCTTAAGTAAGGGCAGAGGATTCATGTAGCATTTACTTCCTGGAATTCATTTGCCCTTAGCTCAGCTATGAGGGAGGGTGTGCTTAGCTGAGAAAGCCCCTCCTCCCCTTCTCCAGATAAAAGAAAACTCATGATGACTTATGTTATATGATTTTGGTCTAGGCCAGAAACCAGGAAGCAACTAAGGACATTAAAAAAAAAAAAAAAAGTTATGGTGTTGTAACTTGCCCAAAAAAACAAAAAAAAACAAACAAAAGCATAATAATATTATTCTTAATATCACTAGAAAAAAAAAAGCCTTTGAAAATTAGTTTGCAAAAACTCCATCAGTATCACCAGCAAAGCAGCTTCATTATTATCCCATTAAAAAAGAAGCAAATAATCATAGTTCATAATTTTCCACGTCACGAATGTTAATTACGAACGCTAGTTTACAACACTGACCACTTCTGGCTCGTCCTTGCTTCCAAGAATGCGTGTTTGTACTTTGGACTTTTGTCCGACGGACTTGTGTACACTAGACATGTGCAATTAGTTTTGTACGAATCAGAAATTCGTACGAATTTCCATAAATTTGTACATTCGGGAGGATCCAAAATACGAATTGCTATGCTTCCAAATTCTGTATGAAATACGAAACTTCGTTTACGAATTTCGGATCCAAATTCCGTTACAACGGAAACGAGAATGTTCGTTAATTACGATTATTCGTTATAATGAAGTTAAAAAACCAAGGAAGTCAGCACAGCACAAGGATGGTGAGAGCCCCTCATAAATTCATCATAACGCACATTCGTAATTGTTACGAAAAGTTAACGAACCTAAAAGTTAAAACCCCAGGAAGTCAGCACAGCACAGGGATGGTGGGAGCCCCTCATAATGATAAATTCCTCATAACGAACAATCGTAATTGCTATGAAAAGTAAACAAACCCAACGAAAATTCGTATTTCGTACGAATCCAAATTGAATTTCGGACACGAATTACGAAATACAAATTAATTATAATACGAAACGGAATGGAACGAAACAAAACAAATTTATTGACGGCGCACATGTCTAGTGTACATACGCTCAGAAAATCCGACAACAGACATTTGTCGACGGAAAATGTTAAAACCTGCCATCCAACATTTGTCTGCGGAAAATTGTCCGATGGAGCATACAAACGATTGGATTTTCCACCAACAGCCTGTCATCACACATTTCCAGTCGTAAAATCTGATCGTGTGTACGCGGCTTTTGGGAGGCCTTCTTGCCACCGGCCACAAATATAAGAAGCATTCTTTCCAGTGATCATCACGCTAATGTACGGTAAGCTGTAAGTGTAGTAAATATTAGCAGAAGTTCCCTGAGACAAGAACATTTTTCAAGGGTTCCTCTGTGATAAAAATGCTATTTTAGAATGATATACTTTTAGGCATGCTTCTGTAATTCCTTTTTAAAAAAATACATTGTAATTAGAGATGTATCCATTTTTGTTTACATTTTAAATGGTTGGTTCACCTTTACCAAAAAAAACACTTATGCAGGTAAGAGACAAACAGACTGTGCTGCTTTTACCAAAGTTGAACAATGTCCTATATATATATATATATATATATATATATATACACTATATTACCTTTACATGCCCATGAACTTTTAGGCCCCTTTCACACGGACGGACCGTCTATCCGTTTTTCTTCTATCCGTCGACGGACGACAATGCATTCCTATGGGCAGACGGATGAACATCCGTCACCATCAGTTAACCTCCGCTTCCGTTTTTATCCGTTTTTTTAAACGTACAAGGCTACGTTCAGATCCGTCAAAACGGATATGAACTGACGTTGACGGACATTGTCCGTCAACGTCCGATCTGTTAAGATCCGTTAAGATCCGTTTTGTGTTTATCTGTGAACTCAACCTCTTAAAGGCACAGGCACACATAAAAACGGAACAAAACGTATACAAAAATGGATGAAAAAACGGACGTAAACGTGTGCATTTACGGATGTAAGCGGACAAAAAACGGATGAAAACGGACATTAACGGAACGGATGACGGATGAAAATGGATGAGACAACGGATAAGAACTGATACGTTTTTGACGTGCCTAAACTGACTGCGTCCGTGTGAAAGGGGCCTGAGGCCCCTTTCACACGGACGGACCGTCTATCCGTTTTTCTTCCATCCGTCGACGGACGACAATGCATTCCTATGGGCAGACGGATGAACATCCGTCACCATCAGTTAACCTCCGCTTCCGTTTTTATCCGTTTTTTTAAACGTACAAGGCTACGTCCAGATCCGTCAAAACGGATATTAACTGACGTTGACGGACATTGTCCGTCAACGTCCGATCCGTTAAGATCCGTTTTGTGTTTATCTGTGAACTCAACCTCTTGAAGGCACAGGCACACATATAAATGGAACAAAACGTATACAAAAACGGATGAAAAAAACGGACGTAAACGTGTGCATTTACGGATGTAAGCGGATGTTAACGGAGCAAAAGACGGATGAAAACGGACACTAACGGAACGGATGATGGATGAAAACGGATGAGACAACGGATAAGAACTGATATGTTTTTGACGTGCCTAAACTGACTGCGTCCGTGTGAAAGGGGCCTAATGGCATCCTAGTCCCAGTCCGTAGGGTTCAATATTGAGTTGGCCCCCCCTTTGCAGCTATAACAGCTTCAACTCTTCTGGGAAGTCTGTCCACAAGGTTTAGAAGTGTGTATATGGGAATATTTGACCATTCTTTCAGAGGCGCATTTGTGAGGTCAGGCACTGATGTTGGATAAGAAGGCCTGGCTCACAGTATCCACTCTAATTCATCCCAAAATTGTTCTATCCGGTTGAGGTCAGCACTCTGTGTAGGCCAGTCAAGTTTCTCCATCCCAAACTCTCTCATCCATGTCTTTATGGACCTTGCTTTGTGCACTGGTCCAAATCATTTGGTGGAGGGGGGATTATGATGTGGGTTTTTATATTTTTTTCAGGGATTGGGCTTGACCCCTTAGTTTCAGTGAAGGGAACTCTTAAAGCGGAGTTCCACCCTAAAGTGGAACTTCCGCTTATCGGATTCCTCCCCCCCTGAGGTGTCACAATTGGCAACTTTCAGGGGGAGGGGGTGCAGATACCTGTATAATACAGGTATCTGCACCCACTTCCGGGACGAGATAGCCGCCCCTATCCAAAGATGCCCCGTTGTGTCTTGGGAAACACAGTTCCCAGGACACAACGGGGACCAATAGAGACTCGCATATGCGCAGTAGGGAACCGGGCAGTGAAGCCGTTGCGTCTTCCTGATTCCCTGACAGAGGATGGCGGCGGGGCAGCCGAGAGACGAGCGGTCGCTCGTCACATTCTGCCGACATTGCTGGAACCTGGAACAGGTAAGTGTCCATTTATTAAAAGTAAGCAGCTGCAGTATTTGTAGCTGCTGACTTTTAAATATTTTTGGTGCGGGTGGCCATCCTCTTTATCCACTTTCAGACCGGACCAATTTGCAGCCAAAGGACCAGGCCCCTTTTTGCGATTCGGCACTGCGTCGCTTTAACTGACAATTGCGCGGTCGTGCGACGTGGCTCCCAAACAAAATTGGCATCCTTTTTTTCCCCACAAATAGAGCTTTCTTTTGGTGGTATTTGATCGCCCCTGCGGTTTTTATTTTTTGCGCTATAAAAAAAAAAGAGCGACAATTTTGAAAAAAAAAACGCATTATTTTTTATTTTTTGCTATAATAAATATCCCCCAAAAATATATAAAAAAAACATTTTTTTCC
This sequence comes from Lithobates sylvaticus, assembly GCA_028564925.1. Classification (NCBI taxonomy): domain Eukaryota; kingdom Metazoa; phylum Chordata; class Amphibia; order Anura; family Ranidae; genus Lithobates; species Lithobates sylvaticus. The sequence goes on from CM053029.1 coordinate 568,206,703, forward strand.
CTCAGTTTAGGCCGATACGTATTCTTCTATATATTTTTGGTAAAAAAAAAAAAAAATCGCAATAAGCGATTATTGATTGGTTTGCGCAGAAGTTATAGCGTTTACAATATAGGGATAGTTTTATAGCATTTTTATTAATAATTTTTTTTTATTAGTAATGGCGGCGATCAGCGATTTTTATTGTGACTGCGACATTATGGCGGACACATCGGACATTTTTGACACATTTTTGGGACCATTGTCATTTATACAGCAATCAGTGCTATTTAAATGCATTGATTCCTGTATAAATGACACTGGCAGTGAAGGGGTTAACCAGGGGGTGGCAGTGTAGGGGTTAAGTATGCCTAGGGGTGTGTTTCTTACTGTGGGGGGGCGTGGCTGTCAGCTAGTGAATATTGATCTCTGCTCCAATCACAGGGAGCAGAGATCGGCGTCACTAGTTGCTAGGCAGAACCGGGAGATGCTGTTTATTTCCGCATCTCTCTGCTCTGCCTTCCCGTGAGACGATCGCGGGTGTACCCACGGCGATTGAGTCCGCGGGACCCGCGACCAGCCTCACGGGGGTCCCGACCGGTGCGGGAGCGCGCCGCTCCCGGCGCACTCCCAATGGCACGACAGGCATTAAGGAGGGACTTATATATACGCCCTCCTGCCTGTACATGCCATTCTGCCGACGTATATCTGTGTGCGCCGGTCGGGAACCAGTTAAGGCATCAGCATACCAACACATTTTGGACAATTTCATGTCCCCAACTCTGTGGGAACAGTTTGGGGATGACCCCTTCCTGTTCCAACATAACTTTGCACCAGTGCACAAAGCAAGGTCCATAATCACATGGATGACCGCGTTTGGGGTGGAGGAACTTGAATGGCCTGCACAGAGTCCTGAACTCTAATCCTGATATAGCGAGCACACAAACCCAAGGATAAAAGTGTTTTTAAGACAATTTTATTTATAACATTGCATACGTAACAAAATATGATCAGGATTCTGTTGTATTCTCTGTGTCTTTGATACCACCTCTAATCTAGTATTGATGAATTTATATGCTACTACATGCTCAGGAAGCCATGCCATATATTCTGCATATGCTGAATGCACAGTAGATTTGTAGAGCGTGGAATGAGAAATCTGTACAGGAGCAACAAATCTGGAATCTCAGCATATGCTGTTTATTAATGCCAGATTGCCTTATCTTTTTATAGACTGCACATGGAGAGTCTCTTTGTAATATTTGTATACATATTGATTTATAGCGGCAGGTACAGATGTTATTTATTTACACTATAGGATTATGTTATTCCTCTGTTGCTGATAGGATGTGTCAGGTAAAGTGCGATTTTAACAAACAAAAGTACTGTCAGCCATGGCGTCATGCTTGTTTTTCATAACCTGTTTTATTCTCCTTTGTCATTACTCATGGAGTATCACGTATTCTACATTCACTATTTATTACAAAGCATATCACATTCTGTATGGAGGAAAACTCAGAACAAAGGCATCACTTTCAAAGCTATAGTTTCATTTATAACTGCCGTTTAATCTTTAAACCGGAGCTACACTACGCATTCTTGTTTGGAAAGGAATTTTTCAGAAACATAAAGAATAGACATGTGCACAACAAAAAAATGTGTTTATTTTCGTTTCGTTTTTTTTTGTTTCCGTTGATTCGTAACGATTCGTAAATTCGTACGTCGTCGGTGTTCGTATTCGTAACGATTCGTATTTTCGTTAGAGTTATTTTTTAGTTGATTCGTTTTTCCGTTAGTTTAATTTTCGTTTATTCGAAATTCGGACGCATTTGTATTTATTCGTACATTTGTAACATTCGTAACATTCGTAGATTCGTAATCAGAGCATAATTCATAATTTTATGTAATGTGTATGCTATTATTACATTTTAAGAGACATGGAAAATTACGAATCGAAAAAAAAAAAGTTACGAATGTACGAATTTTTTCGTTCAATCCATTCGAAGCACGTTAAGCAGCGCCATTGTAAGAGACATGGAAAATTACGAATCGAAAAAAAAAAAAAAAAAAGTTACGAATGTACGAATTTTTTCGTTCAATCCATTCAAAGCACGTTAAGCAGCGCCATTGTAAGAGACATGGAAAATTACGAATCGAAAAAAAAAAAAAAAGTTACGAATGTACAAATTTTTTCGTTCAATCCATTCAAAGCACGTTAAGCAGCGCCATTGTAAGACACGGAAAATTACGAATCGAAAAAAAAAGTTACGAATGTACGAATTTTATCGTTCATTTTGATTTTCGTTGTTCCTGTTTTCGTTTTTCGGATTTTCTTCTTTCGTAGATTCATTGTTTCTAATTAGTTTTTTTCGGATTTTCGTTGTTTTCGGATTCGTTTGATTCGAACGATTCGTTATTCGTTAAAATTTTTAGCAAATCGTTCGTTCATTCGTACGATAACGAATGAACGAAAATAACGAAAAAAAACGAAAAAAGAAAAAAACGAAACGAATTGCACATGTCTAATAAAGAAAGAAGCTAATAATATGACTAAATGTTCCATTGTTCCTGTACAAAATTCAAATAGGATTCACCTGTTAGCAGTGGCGGCTGATGTTTTTTTTTTTTTTGGGGGGGGGTGGAGGGAACAAAAACCCCCACCTGCTTGCTGTCTGCAGGTCGGTCTGATATTTACCTCATCTAGGTGGCAGGTGGTGGGCAGCGACTCCTGTGTCCCTTTTCTCCTTCTCGCTTCCGCCATGTGTCTCCTCCCCTCCTCCTAGGCCTGGAGGAGGATCAGTGTTACAATAGTGAATATTCATTCGCAATTAAAGCGGTTGTATACCCGTTTTTTTTTTTTTTTTTTGTACACTACCTGCAAGACAAAGTCATAATGAGCTAGTATGACTAGCATACTAGCTCATTATGCATCACTTACCTTAGATCGGGGCCCCCGACGCCGTCCTCTTCTCCCCCTCCGGCCGCATCCAACTCTCCACAGATACCCTTCCGGGTATCGCCGTTCCGGCCAATAACAGCGCCGCTGCGGCGCTGTGATTGGCCAGAGCGGCGAGGACGTCGCTCCGCGCATGCGCGCGGGACACTTCAACTGCAGTGTGCCGCAGTTGTGAATGGGGATTAACCCTGTAAATGCACCGTTGTCTACGGCGCGCATGCGCCGTAGATAACGTTGTAAAACGTTCTTTTCAAATATCTCCTAAACCGTGCAGGTTTAGGAGATATTTCTTGTACCTACAGGTAAGCCTTAATCTAGGCTTACCTGTAGGTGCAAGTTGAATTTAAGTGTATACAACCACTTTAACCGCTTGCCGACCGCCTCACACAGACATACTGCAGCAGAAGGGCACGTACAGGCAAAGTAACGTACCTGTACGTTGCCCTTTAAGAGGGTGTACGCGCGGCGCCCACGGCAAGCTCCGTGAGTCGGGTCGCGGGTCCTGCGGACTTGTATGCCATGGGGATACCCGCGATCACCTCACGGAGAGGAAGAACTGTAAACAAGCATCTCCCCGTTCTGCCTAGTGACAGTGTCACTGATCTCTGCTCCGTGATCGGAGCAGAGATCAGTGACGTGTCACACGTAGCCACGCCCCGCCACAGTTAGAAACACTCCCCAGGACACACTTAACCCCTACACTGCCCCCTAGTGGTTAACCCCTTCACTGCCAGTGTCATTTACACAGGAATCAGTGCATTTTGTATAGCACTGATTGCTGTATAAATGACGATGGTCCCAAAAATGTGTCAAAAATGTCCGATGTGTCCGCCATAATGTTGTAGTCACAATAAAAATCGCTGATCGCCGCCATTTAAAAAAAAAAAATTATTAATAAAAATGCAATAAAAATATACCCTATTTTGTAAACGATATAATTTTTGTGCAAACCAATCAATAATCGCTTATTGCGATTCTTGACCAAAAATATGTAGAAGAATACGTATTGGCTTAAACTGAGGAAAAAAACTTTTTTAATATATTTTTGGGGATATTTATTATAGCAAAATATAAAAAATAATGCGTTTTTTTTTTTTTTTTATTGTCGCTCTATTTTTGTTTATAGCACAAAAAATAAAAAGCACAGGGGTGATCAAATACCACCACAAGAAAGCTCTATTTGTAGGGAAAAAAGGATGTCAATTTTGTTTGGGAGCCACGTCGCACGACCGCACAATTGTCAGTTAAAGCAATGCAGTGCCGAATCGCAAAAAGTGCTCTGGTCAGGAAGGGGGTAAATTCTTCCGGGGCTGAAGTGGTTAAACACACCTGGGTCGGCTCAGTTTGCATTCTCTGCGCCCCCTGAGCCCACCCTATTTTGAAGCCATTTTAGAGCCTCCGGCTCTAATCAGGTGCTTCAACCTCCCCCCCATTAGAATCCATGCATCCGGCGTCCTGAAAGAAGCCGGATGCAAATATCAGTCACTTAGGTGTAATATATATATATATATATATATATATATATATATATATATATATATATATATATATAGATATATAGATATATATATCTATATATATATATATATATATATATATATATATTAGCTGTTATATTAGCTGATATATATTTAGCTGTTGCGCATATACCCCCACACAACACCTATGTGATTATATATTATATATTAAGGCAGCTGCTATTATAACTAAAACCGTAATGCTTGATAAACACACTGAATGAATTCCGTGCCTAAACAGCTCTTGCTGTTTTAAATGCAATCTTATATATACCGTGATAATGAAAATAACCATATGTTGTTAAAAAGTGTCAAATTGTGAAATTAAATAAATCAATGTGATATATGTAATCCAGTGAATTTTAATGTATAGGTTAGGAATAATATAATATAATATAATATAATATAATATCGCCCTTCACTCGTGGATGTACGTTAAAGTGGAATATCACAAATAATCTAAAACAGTGTTGTGTGCTCTCAAACTCCACCTATTACAATTGTTGGAACTTATTAAATCCTAGGTAAAGTACCGTTATACATTCATCAATTGACTCCTACGTGCATTACCACCAAGTTTACCAGCATCTGCTGTAAACATTTATATTACTAAATCAAATAAAGTCTACCTTATACACAGGTTTATAACCACACTCAAAGTGATCAGATGAAGTCCACCTTATGCAAGGTTTAATGATCACACTTATGCTGCGTACACACGATCGCACATTCCGACAACAAAATCCATGTTTTTTTTTCCGACGGATGTTGGCTCAAACTTGTTTTTACACATGGTCACACAAATCTTCCAAACGTCAAGAATGCGGTGACATACAACACGTACAACGAGCTGATAAAAATTAAGTTCAATAGCCAGTGCGGCTCTGCGTGGAATTATGTGCATTGGAATTGTGTACACACGATCGGAATTTACGACAACGGATTTTGTTGTCAGAAAATTTTAGATCCAGATCTCAAATTTTGTTTGTCGGAAATTCCGACGGAAAATGTCCAATGAAGCCTACAACAAGCCTACAAAATGTCCAACGAAGCCTATAACAAGCCTACAAAATGTCCAATGAAGCCTAACAATAAGAAATAAGCAGTCCAATAAAAAGTCATAATATTATTTTTCTAGTGAATTGTGCAATTTTCAAAGTGACTTGTGCTTGCATTTGGTTCCAATCCTTGTGCCAAAGTGATAAAGTGACTGTTGTGCTCCCCCTTTGGATCCCTACTCACCAGATCCTGTCACCCCTGAAGGGGCAAAACGCATGTGGTGAGTATGTGGTAGGCTGCCAGACCGATCGTTCCCTCCTTTCACTCATCCTGGGAAAGCCAGAGCCTCCAGGCTCTCAGGGGACAATCTCTGATACCCTGTTTTCACTGGGTCAGGGGGTAGTAGTTTCCTTATTTGTAACCCCAATAGTGTGTCTTCATATGGAAAAGAGATGGGCTCCAATAGTGTAATTCCAGATAATACTTTTATTAAAAAAATAACAAGTTTCTTAAAAACAAATGTAGCGTTGGCTCCTGATGAGCAGGCACTATTTTTTTTGAAAATTAAGTTGCCTGAAGCCACAGTTGGGCTTTAGGATAATTTTACTAAATTTCTGGTTTCAGTACCAGTACAGCTGGGTTGCACTGGGTTCTCCTTGACCGCTGGTGTCGCTGTCACCACCGGCAAGGGTAGAACCACAGGCTAGCTGGATGCATTGAATGCCACTTATCTCTCGGAACCAGCCCAGTGGGAGTGTTCTCCTGCTGTGCATTCTGGGGGGTGGTGTTTAAGGTACCGACGCCATGTTGGCAGGGGATCATTTTCTGTCTGTTTGGTTCTGGTGGTCCTCCTGACCCAGCCCTATGGCCCTCCTGGCCTGGGGTGCAGAACCATGCATCCTGCTTCTCGGGGCTGGCTAGCCCAAGGCAACGTAACTGAAGGGACAGGCCTGACTGAAGTTCGGAGCCTACTGATCCAAGGGAAGGTCCAGTGCCGTCTCATCTGAAGGGAGAGGCCCAGCAATTGAAGTACCCCAGGACTCGCTGGGGGGAAGGCCGTGCACAAGGCTGGCTTCTCTGATGGAGCCTGGAGACTTAGTTGGAGGACGCAACCTGGATCAACATTCATACGGTATCGCCGGATCGGCTGAGAGAAACTGGTACCTTATGTTAGTTCTTTAAAGTTCATCCAATCCCTCAGTGACGCTCAAGTGTAACCTACAAGTCTGTGGCAGAGACTTTATTGAGCATCCTACCGGCTGCTAGGCCTAGTGAGAGCGGTCTATCCGGGGGGTAATTGAATCCAGTTTGTGGAACAGTAATATCCTCTGGATTCTTCTAGTAAACTTCACCCTGCAATCTTAAGTACCTGAACTCACCCCTAACCCTCTACCCTTTATTACTTTGTCTTCTTTTCTAAATAAATAACCCAAAAGAGGATTCAGTGTCAGTCTCAACATTTCTTTGGGCCACTTTCCAATGGATCCCCAAGACGGAGAAGCAAGTAAGTGAGGTAACGGTAAGCTCAAATAAAACCAGCAGCTCCTTCGGTGGTCAGTGCTACACAAATTTTCATAGGTAGATGGGTGGTAGATACGAGCGCTCTAGGTTAGCGTGCGTTCCACCGCCCAGAGTCTTGCTAAACTAGAAGTGATGTGTGTGCATAGCTCCGCAGCTTGGCATTGCATGCTATTATTAAGCTTATGATCCACCAGAACACCCAGATCATTCTCCACCATTGCCCCCCCCCCCCAGCTGTTCTCCTCTTAGTATGTAAGATGGGTGCATGTGTCTAGCCCTCATACCTTTACATTTATCAACATTAAACCTCGTTTTCCACATAGTTGCCCAACTGAACAGTGCATTTAGGTAGGCTTGTAAGTTGGAGACATCATGTAAGGACGACATGTCTGCATGTTCTTAACCGTTAGTACATACTGTTATATGTGGGGGGGGGGGGGGGCTTGCTCAAATGTAGTGCTTCCCAAAAAGTTCCCTAAGCTCCACTTTTGTTTTATAGAAGAAAGTAACAGTTCAAAATCAGTTGCCCTCTCAGGGTTTAGCACCATCATGTCCAACACAAGAAAATGACTTTAGGCCTCCTTGCTCTCTCTTGCAGTGCTGCTGCTCAGGCCCCAACCCAGGTCTTTTGGCTGGTTCCTCAGACCCAACTTAAGTGCAACCTTTGTACTTTTCTTTCCGCTCACATAGCTCTCTCTGCTTTCTCTGCACTCTTGGCTCTCTCACAACTGGTTCATGCCCTGACCTGGGCAGGGAACATCCTGTCCCCTGGGTTGAGCCCTGAACTGCAGACAGCCCCTTGATTATAAAGGCTATGCACACCTGCACACACAGCCTGCTGGTCCCTGGTAAGACCTGGACACAGATCCAGAGGCTTCTTCCCTTCCAAAGCTCTTCAAAGTTGTTGGTCTTTAGATCTCAATCCAGAAGTTTAAAAATCTGAAAAGGCAAAAGAGACACTCTGAAGCTCCTCAATCAGTATCCTTTAGGTTCCTGTTCCATTTCTCACTTGCTTCAACCCAATAGCAGGGCACAGCACTGCCACAATACATCATCATTAGGGATGAGCCGAACACCCCCCCGTTCGGCTCGCACCAGAACCCGCAAACGGACCTAAAGTCCGTGCGAGCTTTAGAACCCTATTAGTTACAATGGATGAGAACGTTTGAAATCAAAAGTGCTAATTTTATAGGCTAATATGCATGTTATTGTCATAAAAAGTGTTTGGGGACCTGGGTCCTGCCCCAGGGGACATGTATCAATGCAAACTTTTTTTTTAAAACGGCCGTCTTTTCAGGAGCAGTGATTTTAATAATGCTTAAATTGAAACAATAAAGGTGTAATATTTCTTTAAATTTCGTACCTGGGGGTGTCTATAGTATGCCTGTGAAGGGGCGCATGTTTCCTGTGCTTAGAACTGTCCCTGCAAAAAGTGTCATTTTTGCAGGAAAAAAAGCAATTTAAAATGACTCGCGGCTATTGTATTGACGGATCCCGTAACACAGAGAACAGTCATTCATTGAAAGTCATTCATAAAAAAAAGTCATTGATAAAAAATAAAAAAAAATTTAAAAAAAAAGCGTGGGGGTCCCCCCAAATTCAATAACCAGGCCCTTCAGGTCTGCTATGGATATTAAGGGGGACCCCAGCCAAAACAAAAATGGCGTGGGGTCCCCCTCAAAATCCATACCAGACCCTTGAGGTCTGGGATGGATTTTAAGGGGAACCCCAGCCAAAAAATATGGCGTGGGGTCCCCCTCAAAATCCATACCAGACCCTTATCCGAGCACGCAACCCGGCAGGCCGCAGGAAAAGAGGGGGGGACGAGAGCGGCCCCCCATCCCTCCTGAACCATACCAGGCCACATGCCCTCAACTTTGGGAGAATGCTTTGGGGGTCTGAGACCCCCAAAGCACCTTGTCCCCATGTTGATGAGGACAAGGGCCTCGTCCCCACAACCCTGGCCGGTGGTTGTGGGGTCTGCGGGCGGGGGGCTTATCGGAATCTGGAAGCCCCCTTTAACAAGGGGACCACCAGATCCCGCCCCCCCCCCCTGTGTGAAATGGTAAGGGGGTACAAAAATACCCCTACCATTTCACCAAAAAAGTGTCAAAAATTGTAAAAATGACAGGAGACGGTCTTTGACAATTCCTTTATTAAAATCTTCTTTCTTCTGGTCTTCCTTTCTTCATCCTTCGGTTTCTTCATCTTCTCCTTCCGGCATCTTCTTCCATCTTCTTCTTCCATCTTCTTCTTTCTCTGATCCGCTTCTTCTTGCGCTGGTCTTCTCGTTCTTCTCGTCCGGCATCTTCTTCCATGGCGTCGGAGTCTCTTCTGGGCCGCTCCGCGCAATGGGAGGCTCCCGCTGTGTGAGGCTTCGCTCCGTCTGACAGGTCTTTTATAACCGAGGGCACCTGGTGACCCCGCCCCCCTCTGACGTCATGGGAAAGCCATAGGGAATTCCCCATGACGTCCCCGTGTGTCAGAGGGGGCGGGGTCACCAGGTGCCCTCCGTTATAAAAGACCTGTCAGACGGAGCGAATCCTCACACAGCGGGAGCCTCCCATTGCGTGGAGCGGCCCAGAAGAGACGCCGACGCCATGGAAGAAGATGCCGAACGAGAAGGACGAGAAGACCAGCGCAAGAAGAAGCGGATCGGAGGAAGAAGATGATGGAAGAAGAAGATGGAAGAAGATGCCGGAAGGAGAAGATGAAGAAACTGAAGGATGAAGAAAGGAAGACCAGAAGAAAGAAGAAAGAAGATTTTAATAAAGGAATTGTCAAAGACCGTCTCCTGTCATTTTTACAATTTTTGACACTTTTTTGGTGAAAAGTTACCATTTCACACAGGGGGGGGGCGGGATCTGGGGGTCCCCTTGTTAAAGGGGGCTTCCAGATTCCGATAAGCCCCCCGCCCGCAGACCCCCACAACCACCGGCCAGGGTTGTGGGGACGAGGCCCTTGTCCTCATCAACATGGGGACAAGGTGCTTTGGGGGTCTCAGACCCCCAAAGCATCCTCCCAATGTTGAGGCATGTGGCCTGGTACGGTTCAGGAGGGAGGGGGGACCGCTCTCGTCCCACCCTCTTTTCCTGCGGCCTGCCAGGTTGCGTGCTCGGATAAGGGTCTGGTATGGATTTTGAGGGGGACCCCACGCCATTTTTTTTTGGCTGGGGTCCCCCTTAATATCCATAGCAGACCTGAAGGGCCTGGTTATTGAATTTGGGGGACCCCTACGCTTTTTTGTTTTTATCAATTACTTTTTTCTTATGAATAGCTTTCAATGAATGACTGTTCTCTGTGTTACGGGAGCCGTCAATACATTAGCCGTGAGTCATTTTAAATAGCTTTTTCTCCTGCAAAAATGACACTTTTTGCAGGGACAGTTCTAAGCACAGGAAACATGCCCCCCTTCACAGGCATACTATAGACACCTCCTAGATGTGATACTGCAATGCTGTACTAACAGCACGCACACACAAATCCCCAGAATCATAGAACATAATGTCAGCAGTCAGCAGCACATAACACTGACGCTGACAACAACACAACACAATATGGCTCTTTGATTGGCCAAGCATGCGGGTCACAGTGCATGCTTGGCCAATCATCAGCCAGCAATGCACTGCAACTGGCGCAGTGCATTGCGGGCTGCTCGCATCACACGAATTTGATGCGAGCGGCCCAAAGAGTTCTGGGCTCGCCGAGCGGGCGAACGCCCGATGTTCGATTCGAACATGGGTTTGAATCGAACACCGGGCCCATCCCTAATCATCATAAAAAGGCATGTTTTGGCTAAGTTGAGTACATCATATACCCTTGAGAACTTGTCCTGAAAAAAGAAAAGCACACATGCCTCTTACACACCTTGTCTTTTCTCAAAAAAAACACGTTAAACAAGTTAGAAGAAGGGGGGCAACCCCCCCATCAACAGACCCCCCCAGCAACAATCGGCCCCTTGCAACAATATACCTGCCCAGAAAAAATAGACCCCCCATCAACAACAACCCCCCCATCCAACAACAATGGATCACTTGCAACAATATACCCCCACAGCAACAATAGACCCCCAGCAGAAACAACAAGCCTCCCCACAGCCAGCATCAATAGACCCTCCAACAGCCAGCAACAACAGACCCCTCCCTCAACAGTAAATCCCTCTTAGCAACAAATGACCCAACAGCAACATAAGACATACTCACAGCAACAATAGATCCCCCACCAGTAACAATAGACCTCCCAAGAAACAATAGACCCCCCTCCAAAAAAGATCCCCTCCAGTGACAATAGATCCCTCAGCAGCCAAGTTCAATAGATCCTGCAGCACACCCCAGTAACCCTTGCCATCACATGCATTCAGTGCTGGAGGTGCCGGAACTGGGTTCCCCTGCTTTTCCAGTGGAAAAAAAAGCCCTGCCTGCAGGTCCCTGAGGATTGTGGCTATTCACTATAGCAGAGACAACTACTACAGTGATTTTCATCTTCCCAGCAGCCTCGCAGATATGAGATATGCGTGCTTAAATTGTGCTAAGATGGACCAAGGTAAATACGCAATACAGATTATTCCTGAAGTTGAGCTTTAAGTAGTTCATTCATCCAACCAACCAGTTATTGGATTTATTAAGAATGCATCCAAAATCAGTTTTCATTGATAAAGCTCTTACAGTCTTTTCTTGAATTAAACTTCACAAGTCCTTACTGTAAAATGTGTTCCACTACTAGCTAAGTTGACTTTGCAAACAAAGAAAGAGGTGGTGTCAAAAATAAAATTAGATTTAAAAAAACAAGGAATGGAACATACTAAGCGATAATGCAGTGGAGAGTGGTGAGGAGCCCCACCTAGGTGTAATGCAGTGGGGTTTAGAGAGGAGGCCCCTCTTAGTCATACTGCATAGGGGACAAGAGAGAGGTCCCACCTAGCTATGATGCAGTGGGTTGTAGACTGGGGCCACATCTAGAGATGAGATGATGCCGTGAAGAATAGAGTGGGGTTCCATCCTTATGCCACGTACACACGACCGGTTTTCCCGTCGGAATAAACTCTGAAGGTTTTTCCGCCGGATTTTCACTGAAACTGTCTTGCGTACACACGATCACACCAAAGTCCGATCGTCAAAAACGCGGTGACGTACAACACATACGACGCGACTAGAAAAAGATTGTTCAATAGCCAGTAGCCAATAGCTTCTGTCTCGTACTTGCTTCAGAGCATGCGTCATTTTTGGTCCGTTGGAACAGCATACAGACGATCGGTCTTCCCAATAGTAATTGGTTCCATCGGAAATATTTAGAACATGTTCTATTTCTAGGTCAGTCAGAATTTTTCAAAAATAAAAGTCCGATGAGGCGCACACACACGATCGGAATATAAGCTGAACTTTTCTGTTGAAAATTCCGCTCGTGTGTTTACAGCATTAGACTCTTATCTGTCTTGAGCTGAACATCTGCCTGCACAGAATAATTTAATGTATATATGTTCAGTAACATATGTAGAGTAAGTACATTAGGTAAGTTTCTTGAATGTTAAAGGTACCCATAAATAAACTCATAAACCCCCACCCCCATCCAATAAAAAAATGCTATCAGAAGAATAAAGGGTTTAGAAACCTTGCCAGATCACTATTGTTTTGCCCGACATTGGGAGCATGTGTGAGTGATTTATCATCCACTGCCCTAAACATGAGCCTTCATGTCTTTGACCAACTTTAGTCTAATACATCATCTTATTGATTTCATACCTAAAGAAAATGGAAAATATATGGCGATTACCAGTATTAGAGCTTTTGCACCTGGGCACCGTGGGAGTTGATTTACTAAAACTGGTTAAACAAGTTAAAAGAAGGGGGGCAAAAAATCCAGTGCAGTTCTGCATAGAAACCAATCAGCTTCCAGGTTTTTTGTCAAAGCTTAAAGGAGTTGTAAAGTCAGAAGTTTTTTTTATCTTAATGCATTCTATGCATTAAGATAAAACGCCTTCTGTGTGTAGCAGCCTCCCCAGCGCCCCCTAATGCCGTGTACGCATGACCGGACTTTCCGAGCGAACTGGTCCGACGGACAGAACAGATTCAACCATGTGTGGGCTTCATTGGACCTTCTCTGTCGAAAATCAGATGGACTTTAGATTTAGAACATGTTTCAAATCTTTCCGACGGACTCCAGTCCGGTCAAAAAATCTGTTCATCTGTATGCTAGTCCAACGGACGAAAACCAACGCTAGGGCAGCTATTGGCTACTGGCTATGAACTTCCTTATTCTAGTTCTGTCGTATGTCATCACGGTCGAATCGGTCGGACTTTGTTGTGATTGTGTGTAGACAAGTCTGATTCGAAGTTCATTGAAAGTCCGTCAAAGTCCGACAGAATTCAGTCCATCGAAAAGTCCGGTCGTGTGTACACGGCATAATACTTACCTGAGTCCCATCTCTGTCCAGCGATGTCCACGAGTCCCTCGGTCGTCCGGGACACTCCTCCTGATAGGCTGAGACACAGCAGCAGCACTATTGGCTCCCGTGGCTGTCAATCAAAGTCAGTTAGCCAAACAGGAGAGAGAGAGGGGGCAGGGCCAAACGGCAGCTTCATGTCTGAATGGACACAGGGAGCTGCAGCTTGGCTCGGTGGCCCCATAGCAAGCTGCTTGCTGTGGGGGCACGCAGCAGGGGGGAGGGGCCAGGAGGGAGGATCTGGACTGCTCTGTGCAAAACCACTGCACAGAAGAGGTAAGTATAACATTTGTTATCTTTTTCTTTTTTCTTTTTTTTTAACTAGACTTTACAATCACTTTAATTGAACAAGCTGAAGTTAAAAGCTGATTGGCTGCCAAGCATAGCTGCACCAGATTTTGTACTTTCCAGTTTTAGTAAATAAACTCCCTTGCCTTTTTCTTTTTTTTTTTTTTTTAGTTAATCTGAATGTAGCCTGTTACTTTTAGTCCCCTTTCACACTTATACGACTTGTCCCACGATTTGGGACTGCAAAGTAGAATGACAAGTCGTTCCCTATGATTTCCAATGACAGCCATTCATATTAGTACGTCTTCAAGTCGTTCCGACTTCAAAGTAAGTCCCTGCACTACTTTGGTCCGATTTTGATGCGACTTACACAGGCATTCCTTGAAATCGCGGCAAAATCGCGGCAAAAATCACGCGACTTTGAAGTCGCACAAGTGTGAAAGGGGCCTTAATGGGACTCTACACACCAGTACCCAATTATCAGCATTTAGATCAGGAAAAAAAAGAAAGAAGTAAATCTGTGTTACTATAAAAATATTAATGCAAACGGTTTCTGATAACGAAAACTATAGAAGGTGTGCCACATACCAATTGTACCAAGAATGAAAAAGAACCCCCTAGGGGTGTGACTTTGAAGGCATTACCACATAAACAATGAAAAATAGTAGAAAAATAATTGGATATTTAACATGTATAGAATATTACAGATAAGCGTGGATGCAGTGTATACAAAAATGCAAAAAAAAGATATAGCTTCCTGAAGCCTCCCATGTTGTCTAATAAATATCCAATTATTTTTGTACTATTTTTCATTGCTTATGTGGTAGTGCCTTCAAAGTCACACCCCTAGGGGGTTCTTTTTCTTTCTATAACAATATTAATAACAACTATATAAGTTATTAACAATGCATATTTTTTTGGAGAATGGGGGGCGGAGGTACAGCCACCATAGTCGACATTTATTGATTTACCAGAAGCTTGAATAAAATTGTAAGTTGATAGCATATCAGTTAACATTGTAGGATAAAAAAAAATTCTTTCATAATATGAATTACTGTGAAGGTGAAAATAAATGAAAGCTTGGGCTTTACTTCCTTAAAGATAGTGACAGAAAGAGAATGCTGACTTACAATGGGTTAGATACTTTTTGCTAAATATGACACTCTGCAATCTCCCATAACTATATTGTGAAGACAAAAGATAATAAGAATGTCTCAGCATATAAAAAATGTAATTTAAATTGGCTCACACTTTCATCTGATAAGCCCAGTGTTAGCATGCAGGTGTAGACTCCAAGTTCTGTCTGTACTGACATACAAAGGGGATATTTTTACACTCTTTGCTTAAGTAAACACTTGGCAATGCTAGATGAAAACCTCTCTGAGAATAAAGTATTCTTTGTGAATTCACATGTTACCTTTTTGACAGGAAATTGTAACTACACAGGGAATGTTCAAAGTAGTTCCCATAATTCTGAATGTAAAATAAATAAACCGGACACGCCAAAGCTTTTGGAGCAAATCTGATTGCAGCGGCCATAACCCTCGATGGGGCGGCCTTGACTTTTGGGCTTACTGGTTACCTTGGCTTTGCTTGTTCTTCCAGGTCCACGGGCTCCCAGAGTTAGTACCCAACAACTTTGGACGCTGACACCATAAAAGTCCTTTAGAAAGGTTTTTTATTTGCAGAGGTAACATCCAACAGACACAGTCTCATGTGGGAACAGAGGGTAAGGGTGAAGAAACTCAGGCACCTTGAACTGCAGACTATTAGGAAGTCTATAATGCACACCCAGAGAGTAGCCACTCGCAGCTGAGTGCTTCAAAGCTGAACAAATCTCTAGCCAGAGATTATGGCAGTCAGCACTTGAATACGGAACTTGCAAAGTCTCTGACCTTGAAGAAAGGTTGCAATCAAAGGGGAACACGAACCTTTCCTCAGTACCTGGAACGTTCTCTGTCTCCTCGGCAGTATTGGGGAAACGTGGATTCTCTAGTGTCCTTGACAACCCAGCAACCAGGCACTTCTTGGGATGCCAGCTTGTTGGCCCTGCTCCGAAGAGTCCTCCCCTGGTCGCTTACACCAGCTGCGATGCACCTCCAAGTTGAGAGCGCATCCGAAAGCCTTGAATCCGCCCTCAGTTACTGCACCTCGGACCAGCCGGTTCCAAGACTCGGGAACAGATAGATCCCTGCCCCAGACCAAGCAGGTCTGTGGGGCTGGTCAAACTGACCATGTTGCGGGGCGGTCTTCGCTCCATGACCGAGACCCCTCACGGGGCTACCCCGGTCCAGATCCAGGAACAGGCCACTCTGACCAAACGAACCCCGGACACGTGACTCCAGCATCTTAAGTACCCTTCCCCAGACTCCTCAGCGGGGCCAAACGCACCCACTGATTGGCTCCGGGTAATGTTGATACCCAAAACATCCAACCAGACCTGGTTCTGTACCTGTTATGTGCACTTAACTGTACACACGATCAGGCAGAACCCTAACACAGCCCAGCCAAACTGATGCCAAAGTTAACCTACATAATTAACTCTCAGAACCCCTTTACTGTTCTGAGAGAAAAATAACTAAATTTACACATAGCGGACACCTTGTAAAAGTGTCACCGCTACATCATATTTGTCTAACTCTTTTAACCACTTGCTGACTGGCCAATAGTAATTTCACTGCTGGCTGGCGGCTTCCCTGGGCACCACGAGGTAGCCGTACATCGTGCAGAATGTTCAAACACTCCCGTAGACACACTCCTATACCTTGTGGACAGACTTCCCAGAAGAGTTGAAGCTGTTATACAGTAGCTGCAAAGGGTGGGCCAACTCAATTTTGAACCGCATGGACTAAAACTTGGATGTCATTAAAGTTCATGTGCGTGTAAAGGCAGGTGTCCTGATACTTTTGGTAAATTACATAGGTCAAAAACATGCTACTATATGCAATGTACACAATTACAACAACGTATGCTATATGTCTATGCTGCACTTCTCTGGTCAATTCAGGACAAGGGGAACCCACACAAGATAACATATCATTTCATAAGAATCAGCTTAAAGCAGAGCTCCACCCAAAAGGGGAAGTTATGCTTTAAGCACCCCCCCCCCCACATATGCCACATATAGCATGTCATTTTTTTGGAGGGGGGAACAGGTAGTTTTGATAGGTACCTGCTTCCACTTCTGCTGGATCCACCTAGGCGGTTTGAGCGGAAGTTCTCCTCTCCCCCTCCCTCCTTGCAATCTTCTGAGACACATCACAGGTGCCCGACCAATGGGGCGGCGCTGCACGACTCTCGCATGTGCAGTGCGCACCTGGCTGTGAAGCTGTCAAAGCCGGGTGCCCACACCTGCAATGCCGGCGCTGCGGAGAGGCCAGGGAGAGAAACGAGGCTTCGGATTGCCTCATCACTGGACCGTGGGACAGGTTAGTGTGTGTTTATTAAAAGTCAGCAGCTACACTATTTGTAGCTGCTGACTTTTAATAAACACAAAAATTTGCGGAACTGCGCTTTAAGGTGATTGTAAAGTCTCGTTTTTTATAGTTAAAGATAACAAACATGTTATACTTACCTTCTCTGTGTAGGGTTTTTGCACAGAGCAGCCCAGCTCCTCATCTTCTCAGGTTCCTCTTCTGTGCTCCTGGCCCCTCCCTCCTGTTGAGTGCCCCCACAGCAAGCAGCTTGCTATGGGGGCACTGAAGCTGAGACCATTCAGACACAAAGACGTGGCCTGACCCCCACCCCCTGTCTCTCCTCATTGGCTGACTGACTTTGATTGACAGCAGCAGGAGTCAATAGCGCTGTGCTTCTGTCTTGGGCAATGAAGAGGGGAGTCCTGAGCAGCTGAGACAATCCTAAAACATTGCTGGATTTTCGGCTACTGATCTTAATATACACATATTGCTTTTAAGATGATTCTCACAAAATGATGTTATCCTGTGTGAGTTACCCCTGTTCTAAAGAAGCAAACAAGACCTGAGAAATCTAAAACCATGCATGTAAAGCGCTATCCTCAGTGTTCACAAACATCAAACGTAGGTAATGCCCTTTAAATCTACAATACACCACGTACAATTTATGTTTGAAATAAAGTCCCCAAAAAAGTCCTTTTTATATTCAAAATAACAACACGATAAAAAGTCCACAAAAGAAAAAAAGTGAAAAGAAGTGCTTGTATTATATTTGTGTAATCTAGCATTGCGGCATTGTTTTGATCAAACTGTGCTGTGATTGAGATCGATCATAGATGACAGGAAGGGGTGGTCTCTTCTTTGAGCAGCGCTGGTATCTTTTATAAGGCAATGTACAGCAGTCAGACTTTGTGCTTCAAGACATTATTTGTAACGTAACGCTACTTTGGAAAGGCGGGTAGGTTGCCACCTTTTCTTCAAGTCAAACCCGAACACTTTTTTTCAATTTTTTTTTATAGTATAAACTATACATATATTTTGCAACTAAATAACATTTCTAATCATATGAAGTTAATCACGAGTCCCCCTTTACATCCGAGTCCACAGAGTTCCGCTTTTACATCTGAATCTGCAGAGTTCCCTTTCACTGTAAGGGGGACTCTGCAGACTCTGATGTAAGGGAGAACTCTGGGGACTCTAACATAAGGGATGCTCTGGGAACCCTGATTTAAGGGGGGACACTGAGAACTCTGATGCACAGTGAGGACTCTGATGTGGGGGGTGCTCTAAGAACCCTGATTTACCTTAGTGTACTCTCTCAGAGGCAGGAGAGAGAAGAGGGGGAAGACTTCAGTCACAGAGAGGGATGGATGGTGAGCTCACTCACCCCTTGGCAGTCAGCACCTCTCATCCAGATGTATATGAGGCTGCTGGACTTCAAATTTATGGCTCCCACTTTCCTTTTCTGAGGCACAGGGCCGGATATTGGAGTGTGGGCAGACACAGAGGAGTAGGGGTGGGGAGAAAAGGAGTAGATTGAGCCCTCTCTACTCTCCCCTCTGTATGTGGGGGGGAATTGTTAGTGCTGACTTTGGGTAGTGTGAAAGAGAGTGTAGCTCAAAGTCAAGAGTGTAACAGACACTCTTGACTTTGACAGCTGCAGCCAGCAACCCTGCTGGGAGGCCATAGTCCATTCTGAATAATGTGTTCGGGCATCAGGCAGTTTGAAACCCGGACACATGATTCCAAACCCGAACTGTCCGGGTGAATCCCGGACAGGTGGCAACCCTACAGGCGGGGGCACAGTGTCTGACATTGTTATGTTTTTGTGAATACATGCTGGTTCCTGATGCCGATAGCACCATTTTGTACATCGCAAGTATAATTTTAATGTTTGCTGATGTTGCACACAAAATTTTTTGAAAGTGTACACACAAATGCCCCGTACACACGGTCGGATATTCCGATGGAAAAAGTCAGATCGGATTATGTTGTCGGAAAATACAATTGTGTGTGGGCTCTAGCGGGCTTTTTAAAATTTGAGAGCAGGATCTAAAATTTTCCGACAACAAAATCCTATTGGCCTTTTTCTGATCGTGTGTAGAGAATTCCGAGGCACAAAGTGCCACACATGTTTATAAGAAATTTGGAGACAAAAGCTATTGGATACTGGCCTCTACATAGTCCCGTCATACGTGTTGTACGTGACCTCGTTCGGAATGATCGGATTTTCCGACAACTTTGCTTTGTTAGACCGCATGCAGGCTACACAAGTTTTGGACAAAATCCTTTGGAAAAAATCTGACGGATTTTGTGGTCGGAATGTCCGACCGCGTGTACAGGGCATAAGATTAAATAGCAGTTTTAAACAGTGTCACGCTAAAGCACCGGCACACATACATTTACTGTGGCAGGGAAGCCCTTAAGCACAAAATAACATACCTGTGCGTGATTTCTTTCAAGGGCTCTGGGGCGCATGCTGTGATTGGATACAGCAGGAGCCAATCAGAGGGTCTGTCGGAAACTTTGCGATCATTCGGAGAGAGGCAGAACAGCAGTCTGCCTATGTAAAAAGGCAGATTGCCGTTCTGCTAGTAAGTAAGATGGAGATCTTGTGTTTCTGCTAAGCAGGAACACAGATCTCTGTCTTCCTACAGTGCTACCATCCCCCACACAGTTAGCAAACACTCCCAGGCAACACATTGATCACCCCAGATGTTAACCCCTTCCTTGCCAGTGTCATTTGTACAGTGGTATTGGTGTCACTGGTCCCCAAAAAGTGTCACTTAGTGTCAGATTTGTCCTCCGCAATGTTGCAGTCCTGCTAAAAAATTTTGATTGCCGCCTTCACTAGCAAAAAAAGTACAAAAATAAAAAAGTCCACAAATCTATCCCATAGTTTTGTAAACGCTATAACGTTTGTGCAAACATATTAATACACTCTTATTGGGATTTTTTTTTACCAAAAACATAGCAGAATACATATTGGCCTAAATTGATGAAGAAATAAGATTTGTTACATTTTTTTATTGGATGAGTTTTATAGCAGAAAGTAAAAAATATATATATTTTTTTTCAAAATCGTCGCTCTTTTTTGTTTATAGCGCAAAAAATAAAAACCGAAGGGGCGATCAAATACCACGAAAAGAAAGCTCTATTAGTGGGAAAAAGGCCATCAATTTTTCAACAAAGTTTTTCCGTACAACGTCGCACGACCGCACAATTGTCAGTTAAAGCAACGAGAGGGTAAAATCATCCGGAGCTGAAGTGGTTATTTATATGGTCCATATGGGAAGAGGTGTAGCGGTTTGAGTGGCTGAACATCTGCAACCCCATGGTCCTGTGGTGTAGGATGTATGCCCTGGAAGCTTTTCAAGTGGGTACTGTGAGCTATCCATCAGATCCTGGGAAAAACAACTGATTGGGTCTGGAGCAGGAAGGAGCTTGGAATGGTGGCATAACAACAAGCACTTTTTGACCTCCTTGTGATATAGGGGTCATATTACAGGGTAAGGAGTTTGGCTACCTTTTCTGGTGGTGGTGGTGGTCGCTGGATTGGCTTGTTTGCATGCTGGCACAAGATCATTTGGATCTTTTGTTTTCACAAGAATTTTTGTGGATTTTTTATCACTATTATTTTGAATATAAAAGGACTTCTTTGGGACTTTATTTCAAGCATAAATTGCAAATGATGTATTGTAGATTTAAAGGGACATTACCCATGTTTGAGGTTTGTGAACACTGAGGATAGCACCTTACATGTAAGGTTTTAGATTATTATTAATATCTGTATGTGTGTATTTATGTTGGCAGATTTCCATTTCCATTTAGTGTTACTCTACCCAGGAGCCTGTATTCATTATATCTGGTTTCCCACAGTACACAGAACATGGAAATGCAATTATTTTAGTAAATATAAACTGCTAAATACCTTTTCTCGTCAGCAGTATAAAGCAGTCTTGAAACTTCTATCAGTGTCTGGTTAAAGCTTATAGGAGGACCGGACCCCCTTATGTTGCAACTCAGGGAAAATTTTAGATTCAGTTGGGGGACAGCTATGATACCATACCTGGGGATTAACCTCACGTCATCCATTGACACTCTCTATAAGGCAAACTTTCCCCCTCTATGTCTTAAACTAGAAGCGGACTTAAAGAACTGGGATACACTTGGACTCTCCTGGCTGGGTATAATTAACTCAATAAAAATGACCATCCTTCCCCGTATCCTTTATTTTTTTCGATCCCTACCTATTCCCATCCTAAAAGATCATCTACGGAAGTTTCAGTCCAAACTTATTAAATTCATATGGGGCAAAAAGGGACATAGACTGGCTAAAAGCACCCTACATAGACACAGGAATCAGGGAGGTTTGGGAGTTCCCAACCTTCTTTGGTATTACCAGGCGGCGCAACTTGCACAATTGTCCACCATATACTCCAAATATGAACATCCGGATTGGGTTCATATGGAGCGCCAAGCTATCCCTCAACACACTCTGGATTATATCCTATGGGCCTCTGCCAAATCTAGACCTGCCGTCATGGTTCCCACACTATCTCACTCGCTCACATTGTGGGACTCGCTCAAATTCAACCCACGGTTGGTTTCACATTGGAAACCGTTGTCCCACCTGTTCCACAATCCTATATTTCCTCCTGGAATGGACATTAAAGCTTTTCAATGGTGGCTGGACAAAGGGATGTATAGGATAGGACACTTCACTAACACCACGGGCCCTCTCACCATGGCCCATTGCGTTAGTAAACTTGACATGCCAAATGTGGAACGGTTCCGATACAGACAAATCGCCCACTTTATCCGGTCTCTTCTTCCTCCTAGTTCCAATACTCTCGCAGTCACGGATTATGAAAGATGGTGTGGTCAAACCGAAGAGCAGAGGGGTGGCATTACTGTAATTTACCAATCACTTGCCCATGCTGATACCAAAACACTCTATATGAGGGAATGGGAAAATGATCTGCAGCATACTTGGAGTTTAGCAGAATGGCATAGAGCCTCTTTGACAGCCTCAAAGGGAATTCTGAATGTCACTTTGATGGAAGCTAATCTGAAAACACTCATGAGATGGTATATGGTCCCATTACGACTCTCCAAAATATACCCTGATGCTTCTCCTTTATGCTTCCGCAACTGCGGACTTGTGGGATCTATGTTACATATATGGTGGGATTGTCCCAAGATCAGGAGTTTATGGAATAAAATATTCCACATCATTAGGAAAATTACTGGGGTTCCTATCCAACAATTGCCTCACATAGCCCTGTTAAATTGCCCTTGCTCTGATGCTCCCAAATTGTCCCAACGACTCATTCAGTTCATGCTTCTCGGTGCTAAACTCACGATAGCAAGGGCATGGAAAACACCAACTGTCTCTCTTTTTATGGTTAAAAGGAAGATCTCTTCGATCATGACTCAGGAAAAAACAGCTAGTATTCTTCTTGACTCCACCGCCAAACATGATGCTATTTGGTCCCCTTGGACTAGATATTTATCTATACCAACCATTGATTGAATCTACACTGGGTGCCGCTGGTGAACGAGATTCGCTCTGTTATTCTTTAGCTCCTCCTTCTCCTTCTTCTTCTCCATCTTCTCTCTTTCTCTCTCTCTATCCCCTTTACAGATTTTTCCTTGGGTCTAACATACAGGACTTGATTTCACAAGGTGTGGGAATGTCGCATGTGCTTTATTTTACATACATAAATGTCGATGCTTCCCACTGGTTGATCCATTAGCCCACCTATTATTATTTAATTTTTTTATTTCCTTTTTCTTTTCTTATTATTTTATCACTCAGAACTATTGCTCCATATCGAGTGTGTTTTTTTTCTATCCCTATCACAAATGTCTAGGTACGATATCATTTGATCTTTAACACTTAAACTAGGAGTATGATTTTCAGGCTTGCTGCATTGATAGAAGGTTTATTAGATTTCCTCTCTTTATCTGCTATTTTTTAGCTTTAGTTGCTATATATAGCTTGATTGACGCAATTTCTGCACTTCATGAATAGTTCAGGGTTACAGGACCCCATTTGGGGGGGACGTTTTCCATAGCTCGGCACAGTTAGTTCCCATTCGGGGTGCCGGACTGCGGAGGTGTCCTCTCTTATCTTTTTAGCTCACCCTGGATCTGTTTTGTAGATCGTATATTACACACCTAGTTTATAACACATTACTTGTTGATCGTTTTTGATATCCCTGTTGTTATTTTGTGATACTGATACATGTATTGGAATTACATTCTTCATTCTTTGTTCCTAAAAAACTCAATAAAAATCTATTGAAAACAAAGCTTATAGGAGGAGTTTTAATTCTCCTCTGACGGTCTGACTGTCCTATGAGGCTGCATAACCCTTAAACCTCTGTCTGGACAGTGCTGTTTGGCCCTGTGCTGATCACATGTACCCCCCCCCCCCAAAAAAAAAAAAACTGAGCATGTGCAGAGTGCCTCCAAGGCTCTGTAATATTAGGAGATAGATTGGAGACTGTGGAAAAAGAGGAGGATCAGAGAAGACAGAATCAATTAGCCTTTTTCACAATGTGGATGATTAACCCCTTAGGTTCTACAGTGAGTATAACAAGCGTGCTTTACTTCATATACACACTGATTTTGCTGTTGTGGGTTTAGTAACACTTTAATGCTGTTTTTTAGCGCTGAGTCTTTGGGGTTTTTAAGACCTGAGAAATGTGTAGACATATGGAATACCTTTTTAATTGTTTACATTGTATATAGTAGCTATTTTTTACTTATGTGAGTTATGTCATCATCATGCATCTGATAGGCAGTCATTAAATGTTGATGACATTTCAAAAATTTGTGTTGATTTTAATTTAAGGGGTTGCGGATGAGCATTCCCAGTTTTTAAAGGGGTTTTGTGAATGGATAATAAATGTGATTTATTTTATACTTTTTTTTGCGATATTTGTCAACGTTTTTTGGGCTCCACAAAATGACAACCTCATTCTGTGGATAAAGAGTGGACTTTTGAAACCAAAACTAAATTATACCTTTTCTTATGCCCTGTACACACGGTCGGAAAATCCGACGGAAAAAGTCTGATTGGATTATGTTGTCGGAAAATCCGATCGTGCGTGGGCTCTGTCGGACTTTTTCCGTCGGAAATTCCGACGGAAAAAATTTGAGAGCAGGATCTCAAATTTTCCGACAACAAAATCCGATTATTGTAGAGAATTCCGATCGGACAAAGTGCCACGCATGCTCATATCAAATTACGAGACCAAAGCTATTGGCTACTAGCCTGAACGTAGTCCCGTCGTAACGAACGAACGTCATCACGTTCCGAACGATCAAATTTTCCGACAATTTTGTCCAACCGTGTGTTTGCAACACCAGTTTCATCCGACGGATTTTGTGGTCGGAATGTCCAACCGTGTGTACGGGGGCTTAGCATGTTTAAGTAGAATCAAAGGTCTGTATTTTTAGTATGCTGTGTCTGTTTTGCTAACTGTACAGGCAGACTTTACATAAAGAATATATTTGCTTTTTAAAATGTTTTAGACCAAGGGGGCCTTTAACAATGTCATATTTGAGTAACAAATTGCATTCAATTAAGTAATGAAAATAAACTGTAGATCAAAGCTACCTTTAAATATGTCATATTTGAGTAACAAATTGCATTAAACAAAGTAAAGAAAACATACTGTACAAAGTTTCTTTAATAATTACTGCCTGTACTTTAAAAGCTTTTAAAGTAATTTTAATCTGACATAGCAAGATTAGCTATTAGTAACCGGTGTCTACTAGAAGATTTCTCTTTACCTTTTTTCTGGCAATAGCTCTTAATTTTTGAATTTCCCTTCCCTTTCTTGGTCGTTAACAATGGTCACAGTACAAATAGAGGGTGAATGTTCCCAATGAGGGGCACAGACAGCAAAAAAAAAAAAGGCTTGAAAATAAATTAGTTTTATTTTATGAGATATTTTTTCTACAAATACACTTTAATAGAATTATTTTTATTTTTATGAGATTAATAAAACAGAAAAGGCATATGTAAAACCAAGGTTGAATAAAGCAGCTTTACATTTAAAAACAGACTACTAGAGGAGACTTTTTGTTTTTCATATTTCCCACCAAACTTCATGACATAATTTTTTTGTTAATACCCGCTTGCCGACCGGCTCCTGTAGATATACGTCGGCAGAATGGCACGGCTGGGCAAAGTAACGTACTCGTACGTTACTTTGAATTTCCCGCCGCGCGCCCTCTGCCCCCCAAGATCCGCGAGCGCTGTGACCGTGCCTGTGGGACCCGTGGACTCGATGTGATGTGTCTCTGACCCCCCCCCCCCTCAACGGAGCTGACAATCTGAAAGGTCCCTATCTAAAACTATACACCCTAATCTGCATATGCCACCCCAATATGCCTATACCACCCTCACCTTCCCTTTTATACGGTTGTGGTTTAGCCACTTTCACCTAGCAGTAATAGGGTCGCAGGGTTCAAATCCCAACCATACACACCATCTGCCTGGAGTTTGCATTGTTCTCCTGTGCCTGAGGTGTGGTTCCTCCGGGTACCCCAGTACTCCGGTTTCCTCCCACACTAACAAATGACATGCTGGTAGGTTTAAAAATATTTGGCCTTAATGTGTATGTCAATGTGTAATGGTGTTTGTAAAGCGCGTCGGGACCCTACGGGGTAAAAGGACCGCGCTATGCCGCTGATGGAGACAGGCTGGCCCAAATAGCGCCCTGAGTGCGATTTCAGTTTGAATAGGTCGCGTTATGCAGCGCACTCATTTATCATTCTTTCATTCATTCATACCACCCCAACCTGCCGATACCACCTGACCTGCCATTACTCCTTCACTCTGGCTCTCCCACAGCTGAAGGAGAAAGAGGCGAGGAGGAAACAGGGCATTACAGGCTATCAATGCTGTAAGTTTACTGCTCACATGTCACTGGGGCACAGACAGCAAAAAAAAAAAAAGACGCTCTACCCAAAATTGAAAATAAGGTATTTTTCTACAAATACACTTTAATAGAATTATTTTTATTTTTATGAGATTAATAAAACAGAAAAGGCATATGTAAAACCAAGGTTGAATAAAGCAGCTTTACATTTAAAAACAGACTACTAGAGGAGACTTTTTGTTTTTCATATTTCCCACCAAACTTCATGACATAATTTTTTTGTTAATACCCGCTTGCCGACCGGCTCCTGTAGATATACGTCGGCAGAATGGCACGGCTGGGCAAAGTAACGTACTCGTACGTTACTTTGAATTTCCCGCCGCGCGCCTTCCGCGAGCGCTGTGACCGTGCCTGTGGGACCCGTGGACTCGATGTCCGCCGGGTGCCCACGATTGTGTCACGGACCTGAAGAACAGGGAGATGCCAATGTAAACACAGCATCTCCCTGTTCTGCCTAGTGACAGGACACTGATCCTCTGCTCCCTGTCATCGGGAGCAGCGACCAGTGTTGTGTCACTGCTAGCCCACCCCCCCCCCACAGTTAGAATCACTCCCCAGGGCACACTTAATCCCTCCCCCACCCACTAGTGGTTAACCCCTTCACTGCCAGTGACATTTTTACAGTAATAAATGCAATTTTATACATTGATCGCTGTATTAATGCCAATGGTCCCAAAAATGTGTCAAAATTGTGTCCGCCATAATGTTGCAGTCACGATAAAAATCGCTGATCGCCGCATTACTAGTAAAAAAATTTATATTAATAAAAATGCCATAAACCATCCCCTATTTTGTAGACGCTATAACTTTTGTGCAAACCAATCAATAAACGCGTATTGCGATTTTTTTGACCAAAAATATGTAGAAGAATACGTATCGGCCAAAACTGAGGAAAACATTTTTTTATATATATTTTTGGGTTATATTTATTATAGCAAAAAGTAAAAAAGAATGTGTTTTTTTCAAAATTGTCGCTATTTTTTTGTTTATATTGCAAAAAATAAAAACCGCCGGGGTGATCAAATACTACCAAAAGAAAGCTCTATTTCTGGGGAAAAAATGGACATCAATTTTGTTTAGGAGCCACGTCGCACAAACGTGCAATTGTCAGTTAAAGCGACGCAGTGCCAAATCGCAAAAAGGTTCTCTGGTCTTTGGCCAGCAAAATGGTCCGGGGCTTAAGTGGATACTTTGCATATAGAAAGACAGGGCGGGCACACCGACCTTGTGCATTACCAGAGATAACATTTTTTTATAGATGTATATATGCACGTACATAGACATATATAGTGTTGTCAGCAGATCCTTAATCAGTGCATGCCCAATCGCAGATAAGTAATCGCAAACCCATATATTTTATGTATAGAAGCATTATAAAATACATCAAAAGGATTGTGAATAGCACATTATTTATTATATAAAAAAGCTGGTCTTGGGCAATTTGACCATAGGTACCCTGCAATCTACAGGTTCCATATTGGTGAATAGACCAATAGGTGGGCAATGAGTTAGAGGATGACAGCTACTGCTAAGGCTCTGATGAAGAGGGAGTCCCTCGTAAAGCGTAAGGCGCTTGAGATACCATCTGGTTCCTCCTATACACCCGGCCCAAGTTGAAGGGTGTCTAGAAGACACAGCTCCAAATTGTTTGAGCAATTTCAAGCCTCTTTTAAACATTTGTTTGTGAGTATGACCTTTGTTTTTACTATTTAAATACATTTTATCTCTGGTAATGCACAAGGTCGGTGCGCCCTCCCTGTCTTTCTATATGGTTCAACTCCAAGGACACCCATTGTTCTGAGGAGGGCAGCAAGACCTTTGACTTTCCACATTTAGTCCAAAGGGTTGGCTACACCACGTACTTATGGACTAGGTTCCTGAGCGCAGGAGATTGTTTTGTGTTGTTAATACTTTGCTGCATGATATTTTAATGATTTGTTACTTTGTTACTTCCACGTGGTATATGAAATTATCTTGGATGATACATCATAACATAATATTGATTTATAAGCAATGTTTCTTTTTATAGTGCCTTGTGAATCAAGTCTCAAATGTAATCCTTACCTTTTTGGTCAGCACCTTATCTTAGACTTTCATACAATTCAACATATTTTTGGAATATTTATTATTTTAGCTACTTCTGGTTTTGTTTATTGACCGCTATTGTAACTGTTTGCGGTGTCAATCCTTCTCTCTACCTGTAAATGTCTTGCCATTTTATAGGTCATCATTTGCTGAGATCGGGCAACATTTTGGGACTGTTGATTGTACTGTTTACAATGCTATTTGTTAAATAATCTCTACAAAAAAACAAACCACAAATTGACAAAGACCGTGGCGTGCAACACCGTATGCTGAACTTTTCAGAATAAAATACTTTTGCAAATAGTTGATTTCTGTGGAAGCTCATTGTCTAAATTTATAAATATACAATATATAAACAGTATATCCCCATAATGCTGCTGTATCTAGCGCACCATTACAAAGCTCCATGTTTTGACCCCCTCTATATGTGCGTGCTTCCTCATTTTCAAAAAAAATCATGGCCAAAAATAAAGTTACATCGAGGGATTTAAAAAAGGGGTACTTTTGGAGGTTTTTGTACTGCCCTCTCTGTCAACCTTTTTTTTACTTTATATAGTAAAAAAAAAAAAAAAATTATTAAAAAACTTCTTTGACTGCTGGAGGGAACTCCATCCAACCACCTGAGAATACATCTTTTATTCGTACTCCCTCAATTGATTCTCTTGCATCTACCACATCTTCCTGTTGCATGCAATGCTTGCCTCAATGATGGAGGTATGTAATAGACATGTGCACACTGAAATATTTTGTTTCGGAATTTCGTTTTAGTCTGAAAAATTAATTTATTTAGTTACTCTCGAAATTAGTTTTAGTTTATTTTGTTTCGTTAAAAAATGCATTCGTCCAAAAGTCTGAAATAATTAAAGTTAAATCTGTCATTGAAGGCTTATGGTGTCTGTCGAATGTTCTAAGAAGATTCGAAGGAGCAGCTAAACTGATTCGACATAGAGAGAAAAGATTTGAGATAGACAGAAAAGATTTGACATAGAGAGAAAAGATTCAACATTATAGAGACAATAGCAAAAAAGGTTGAATGTGCCTAACCTAACTCTATTAGTCTAAGTTTATAAGTTTATTAGATTAGATTTATTAGACATAGAGAGAGAAGATTCGACATGAAGATTCGACAAAGCAGTCGCCGCAATCGTACATTTCCGGTTGAATGTTGTGCCTACAAGCTATAGTAGAATTCTAATGTTGTATGACACTAGTAATAATTATATTTATTAATTATTATTACTAGTCAACCAACATTAGAATTCTTCTATAGCCTAGGGGCGGAGCATTTGACCATAAATGTCCGCTTGCGCCGACTGCCTCGTCAAATCTTCATGTCGAATCTTTTCTCTCTGTGTCGAATAATCTTGGACTAATAGAGTTAGGTTAGGCACATTCAACCTTTTTTGCTATTGTCTCTATAATGTCAAATCTTTTCTCTCTATGTCGAATCTTTTCTCTCTATGTAGAATCTTTTCTCTCTATGTCGAATATTTTCTTTTTATGTCAAATCTTTTCTCTCTATGTAGAATATTCTTGGACTAATAGAGTTAAGGTTAGGCACATTCGACCACAGGTTTGATGGACACAGATCATGTTGAATCTCCTATTTATATCGAACTGTTGTCACAACGAAAATGAAAATAAAGCATTTGTTCATGTCGGATCTTTCGGTTTTCGGATTCTGCACGTTCGTTATCGTTTGTTAAAATGATAACGAAAATACCCGAAATTCGGACAAAAATGCATTCAGACAAAAACGAATGCACATGTCTAGTATGTAATAATAATTTCATGGACAGACCATTCAGTGGTGCTTCTCACACTCTCCCCTCTTCTTGCTGGCCTGACTTGGTCCTTGAATGACTCCCTCCTTTTTTACAGGTCCCAGCAAACCTTTATTTGCTCCCTATTCTAGAATATCTAGCTCATACCAGGACTTCTGATATCTCGGCACTAACTTTGTGGGAAGCCCATAAGGCTGTTATCAGAGGACATCGTATACAATTAAAATATATAAAGTGGTCTCGCGCAGTGATATAAAAATCACTTAAAACACTATGTGCACTATAAAAGGAACTAAATAAAGTGCAGTAAGGAGTTCCCCAAAGGAGAGCTAAAATAATGTGCAACAAATGTCTATCAAAATAACTGTGTAAAATCAAAAATAGATAACACTAGTGTCCATATGGATGGTAAACAAATCTTGAATGGAGAAAAAGTACTGCGGAAGTCCTAAATAGAGGGTAATGAACAAATGGGATGTACGAGGGATCTCCAGATCCAAGAATTGGGTAACGTCCTAAATGCAGACTTAAAAAGTGTAAAAGTGGACTCCAAAAAGTGATGTAGAGATGTATATAATGTCTATAAAAAATTATTCCACGAGTGGTCTCTTCAAGAAATAGCCTCACAGGACTCTTACTTCATAAATGAAGAAAAAATGCATCACTAAGTGATTGAACTTTCCACACCATCCTATTGGGACCTCTTCCTGTTTGTATGTCCTAGTAGCAGGGCCAGAAGGTACTTCTCCAACTGCCTAGGTTCTTCGCTACACCGTCCTGTATGGGAGATATAGGCAGGGAAAGGCTTGGTGGGGCCTGCGATCTGCCCTGGAACACCGATTTACTGGAAGACCCCAAGAACATGGACTTCTCATCTGAATGCACAGAGTTTCCCCTTACATCTGAATCTGCAGAGTTTTGCCTTACATGTAAACTCGAGGAGTTGCCTTACACTGTAAGGGGGGACTCTGCAGACTCTAATGTAAGAGAGAACTCTGGGGACTCTAATTTAAGGGGGGGAACTGAGAACTCTGATGTAAGGAGGAACTCTGATGTGAGAAGGAATGTTGAAAACTCTGGCATAAAAGGGAACTGTGATATAAGTGGGTCTCTGGTAACATCAGAGTCTCCCAGCATTCCCCTTTAAGCAGCGTTCTCAGAGCCCCCCTTTCATCAGAGTCCCCCCTTACATCAGAGTTTTCAGTGTTCCCTTTAATCAGGGGTCCCAGAGCACCCCTTACATCAGAGTCTGAAGAGCCCCCCTTACATAAGAGTCCACAGAGAGCCCCTTACATCAGAGTCCACAGAGTGTCCCTTACATCAGAGTCTGCAGAGCCCCCTTACATCAGAGTCCACAGAGCCCCAGTTACATCAGAGGCTGCAGAGCCCTCTTACATCAGAGTCTGCAGAGCATTCCTTACATCTGAGTCCTCAGAATTGCCACTTACACTGTAAGGGGGATCTCTGTGGACTCTGCAATGTAAAAGGGAACCCTGAATTAAGGGGGGCTCTGATGTAAGGGGGAATTCTGTGAACTCTGGAGTAAAAGGGAACTCTGATGTAAGGGGGGCTCTGCTCACCAAAGACCCTTTACACCAGAGTCCACAGAGCACCCCTTATAGCTGAGTCCCTCCTACATTAGTTTACTCAGTAGGAGGCAGGAGAGAGAAGGGCAGAGGGGGAGACTTCACTCAGAGCGGATGGATGGAGAGACATCAATTATTGTTCCTCTTCTGGCTGCTGGGCTTCAAACTTACTGCCCACACACCCCGGCATTGCTATGCTTCAGGGGCAAATACAGGAAGAGAGGGCGGGAGGAGAATCTGACCAGGACTCTCTCTCCTCTCTACATCCCTGCGGGGGAGGGGGGAACTGTCGGAGCTTTCTCTGGGCTGTAAGAGATACGCTCACAGCTCAGAGACCAGCAGCCGATGGGGAGCCACAGTCTGGGCTCTTGGAACTGCCCCACAGTGGCAGAACTCTAGGGGCCAGTCGTAAGTGCAATCTGCAACCTTGGTAGTTCCACCACGGAAAAGAAGGCTTTATCAGGCTAATGCCGCATACACGCGATCAGACTTTTCGACGGACTAGGTCCGGCGGACGGGAATCCGTCGGACAATTCGATCGTGTGTGGGCTCCAGCAGACTTTTCTTTCCCAAAAGTCTGACGGACTCGAGTGCGGACAAAAAATCCGGTCGTCTGTGTGCTAGTCCGACGGACGAAAACTGACGCTAGGGCAGCTATTGGCAACTGGCTATGAACTTCCTTATTCTAGTCTGGTCGTATGTCATCACGTTCAAATCCATCTGACTTTTGGAGGTATAGTGTGTGGGCAAGTCCGTCTGTTTGAAAGTCCGGCGGACCTCCGCTGCAAGGTCCATCAGATAGTCCGCCGGACCAAGTCCGTTGAAAAGTCTGCTTGTGTGTACGCGGCATAAGAAAAAAAAGTAAACTTCATTTAGGTGTTACAGGGTGGAGTCATTGGGGGTTATTAAGGAAAGGCAAATCCACTTTGCACTCCAAGTGCACTCTAAAGTGCAGTTACTTTAAATCTAAGGGGTAGAACTGAAATGAGGGGAAGCTCTGCCGATTTTATCATCCAAACATGTGCAAGCTAAAATGCTTTTTTATTGTCCTCGCATGTCCCCTTCGGATCTGCAGTGACTTTACTACCAAGGGCACTTTCAGTGCAAAGTGGATTTTCCTTTAGTAAATAACCCCCATTGTCTGTCAAAATTTTGATGCACTGGAAACTGAAAAATGGCCTGGTAAGGATGGTACAAGTAGTTTTAAATATACATATTTATACAGTATATACTAAAGTTGTGAATTATTATGGAGCATTGACAATAAATTATAATGTATGTTTCCTTTTAACCACTTGCCGACCGGCGCAGGACGATATACGTCGGCAGAATGGCACGTACAGGCAGGAGGGCGTATATATAAGTCCCTCCTTTAGCCTGTCCGTGCCATCGGGAGCGCGCCGGTCGGGACCCCCGTGAGTCCGGTCGCGGTCCCCGCGGCGATCGTCTCACGGGAAGGCTGAACGGGGAGATGCCGAGATAAACAGCATCTCCCCGTTCTGCCTAGCAACTAGTGACGCCGATCTCTGCTCCCTGTGATTGGAGCAGAGATCAGCATTCACTAGGTGACAGCCACGCCCCCCCCCCACAGTAAGAAACACACCCCTAGGCATACTTAACCCTTACACTGCCCCCTTGTGGTTAACCCCTTCACTGCCAGTGTAATTTATACAGGAATCAATGCATTTAAATAGCATTGATTGCTGTATAAATGACAATGGTCCCAAAAATGTGTCAAAAATGTCCGATGTGCCCGCAATAATGTCGCAGTCACAAAAAAAAAAAATCGCTGATCGCCGCCATTACTAATAAAAAATAAATTATTAATAAAAATGCTATAAAACTATCCCCTATCTTGTAAACGCTATAACTTCTGCGCAAACCGATCAATAATCGCTTATTGCGATTTTTTTTACCAAAAATATTTAGAGGAATACGTATCGGCCTAAACTGAGGAAAAAACATTTTTTTGGGGATATTTATTATAGCAAAAAGTAAAAAAATAATGCATTTTTTTCAAAATTGTCGCTCTATTTTTGTTTATAGTGCAAAAAATAAAAACCGCAGGGGCGATCAAATACCACCAAAAGAAAGCCCTATTTGTGGGAAAAAAAGGACGTCAACTTTGTTTGGGAGCCACGTCGCACGACCGCGTAATTGTCAGTTAAAGCGACGCAGTGCCGAATCGCAAAAAGGGGCCTGGTCCTTTGGCTGCAAATTGGTCCGGTCTGAAAGTGGTTAATGCTTACAACTTCTACATCTTGGCTGCAGCCCCTTCCATGGACTGTTTCTAATCCCGCTATTCTCTTTAGCATCCCGTTGCTCCAAAAAGTATTCCAGTATCCAGCTGCGGTTTCCTTATTGAACATAGAAAATTGATATCTGCATTAATGTTGTAACAGCCTAGTTTAAGATATTGCATGTCGGAGCTTAAACAGATGTATAAAATATGGCAAACTTAGGAAATAATGGCATTTTTACATCATTATGTAACAAGAGATAAATCTGGCATGTGTACAGCTCACGGATTTTCAATTCTAGGTCTGATGTGTTACATATAGTATTTGACATACTACCATATATAAGTAATAAAATTTAGCTGCTAAAATTACCGTTTGGAAGTTGTCTCCATTCAATATTGTGTTTTATAAGGTAATACAAAATTGCAGTGGGATTTCTATGATCAATGAGCATAACAGGACGCAAAGAAGAGCCGTTGTCTTGGGTTGCTTGCACTGATATGAGGTTTGTTTCTCAGGATTTGAGCACGATTGCTAAAAGCATAGTCACAGATGTCATGGAGGATAATTGCTGAACCTGAAAACAAAGGTCTCCTAGCTTGTCCCACGTAGACAGAATGCGGTGGTAAATGCAAGATAGATGTTATTCTTGATTCCTGAGAAGATGAACATATCCTTCGTGAAATGTGCAATATTTTTAGAAAGAATACAGAAGTGTATTTTTTTTTCTCCGAAGAATGTTCTTTTAGGGAAATACCTATACATATTTTATGATACATCATTTCAAAGAATATATTTATGAATAAGTAATTTATATTGTACAGTATGTAAGGAAATGCACATACATCTCCAAAGATATTTGTATTGGGGCAAAATGTGTTGAAGAGGAACTTTAGTTGTTTTTTAATTTTTTTTATTACAAAGTCAGCAGCTGCAAATTTTTGTAAACAAGAATGCGGCAAACCAGTACCCCAATACAACCGCAAAGGATCATACATTTTTAGGGTGGAACATGTAACATGTTCCAAATGCTGCAGCCGCTGCCCGATCCCCACCCTCCCTGTGACAGCAGTATGGGGAGAAGTTCCCCGTACTAGCTATCACTTTTTGAAATCAACGTGGCCATGTGGGACTCCGCCCACACGGGCGTGTCATTCATTCACTCAGCTCTGTGTGTGAATAAACTACAAGACCCATGAATACAAGGGGTAACTATTGCGCAAAACCAAACTGGGACTGGTAGGAAGCTGCCAACAAAAATAGTGATCTCACCCAATATCAGTCAATATAAAATATATAACATGTAGCACTACATATTATATATTTTATATAAACTACAAGACCCAACATCCTTTGTGGCTGTCGTCTTCTAGTTCTCAACGAACTACCACAGCGTGGTGGAGCACCGTGGTAGTTCATTGATTCTTCCTGTCAGGTTGTATTTGCCTGCCCGTACGGGCACACAGGTAAACTGACCAATCTGAAGGAGACCTGAATGGCACCGGGGATCTGCTGATCACCGGTGCAGTGCTTTATAGGCTCAAATAAATAAATAAATAATACCCGTTTTTTACCTGCAAAAAAATTAGCATTTATCATTTTTTTTTCTAAAAACTGAACTTATCCTTTACATTTAAGGCATTCTCTGCATTAGGTTAAAAACCTTCTGCATGCCCCCCCAACCCCCCTAATACTTACCTGATCCCAATCCCGATCTAGCGATGTGCATGAGTGCAGCACCTCTTGGCTCTCTCCCTCCTCATTGGCTCAGAGACAGCAGCATTAGCCATTTTGTATTATTTCCTTTTGCTATACCAGGACTGAGATCCCTTAGAGTGTATTTCCAGTTTTGCAATCTAATTGGGGAAGATCCCTTTATACTTTTGTAATGCGTTTCCATTCACACAACATAACTACTTTTTTTATTTATTTATTTTTAATATTTCTTACCTTTTTAGATGTTTTAGATGTTTCTTCTCAGGATAAGGTGTCATGGCTGACTGCAAGGTTTTTGAACAAGGTTAGAAAGAGACTGTCCTAAATCTGTCCTCATTAACATACAATGCAAGAGTCTCAGCCTCTACACCTTTAGCTCCTTCTTAGGAAAGACAGTGTTCAAATCTAGTCACATGAACATGATAATGATAATGAAGATCATGATGAAGATAATAAAGAGTAAGCCGCAATCTCTCTCTCTCTCTCTCTCTCTCTCTCTCTCTCTCTCTCTCGCTCGATCTCTCTTTATTTATATATATATATATGTAGCGCCGACACTTTACTAAAGTGTGCGCTATATATGTAAATTGAGTTCTCCAGAGCTGTAACAGAGTTCTGGGGGTTAATTGTATAGTTTTTTTTACTTCGGCATCAGTTTGGCTGGGCTGTACTGGAGTTCTGCCTGGTGACAGGTGCAGTGAGGCACCTGCGACAGGCTGAGAACCAAGCCTGGTTGGACGTGTTAGGTACCAATCTTTCTCTGAGCCAATCAGTGGGCGCGTCTGGCCCTGCTGTGTAGTCTGAGAAGGGTTATTTAAGATGCTGAAGTCACGTGTTCAGGGTTCGTCTTGCTCCTTTGATTCCTGGTTCCGGCCGGGACCAACCCCGCGAGGGGTCCCAGACCTAGGAGTGTCCCCGTAAGCATGGTCACCCTGACCAGCCCCAGAGGCCCTCATGGTCTGGGGTGGGGATCCGTCTGTTCCCGAGCCTCAGAACTGGTTAGTTCGAGGCCCAGTAACTGAGGGAGGATTCTGAGGTGTCTCATGTGCTCTCGGCATTGGAGAGACACGGCAACTTGTACAAGTGACCAGGGGAGGACTCTTAAGAGGAGGGCCAAGAAGCTGGCTGCTTGGTAAGAGCCTGGGAGCTAAAGTTGTATGGACACTAGAGAATCCACACTTTTCACAGTATCACCAAGAAGGCTGAAAGATCCAGGTACTGTGGTAAAGGTTCCTAACTTATCTTCAGTTACAATCTAGTCTGTGGCAGAGACTTTTCAAATTTTACGGATCATATGTTGGCTGCTAAATCTATGGTTAGAGGTTTATCCAGCAGTCAAGCGCCCAGTTGCGAGTGGCTACTCTCTGGGCTATCTAATGCCGCGTACACACGTGCGGACTTTTGCCGGCGGACCTAGTCCAGCGGACAATCCCGCCGGACTTTCCAGCTGGGTCCGCTGGACTTTCCGAGCGTGTGGACTTGCCCACACACGTGCGGACTTGCCCACACACGCACGGACTTCTCCGGCGGATAATCCGCCGGCCAAAGTCCGCGGGACTTTTAAAAATGAACGGACTTGCCGCTCATCGGCAAGTCCGTTCATTTAGCACGTGACTTCAGGTTACGTAGCTAGCGTAGGCAGTAAATGCCGCCGCGCTAGCTCTGTAAGCTGGCATGGATTTAAAGGGACTCCCCACGCCGAAAAAACAGCGTGGGGGTTCCCCCCAAATCCACGTCAGACCCTCATCCGAGCACGCAGCCTGGCAGGCCAGGAAAGGGGTGGGGACGAACGAGCGCCCCCCCCTCCTGAGCCGTACCAGGCCGCGTGCCCTCAACATGGGGGGTGCCCTGGGGAAAGGGGGGCCGTGCGGCCCCCCCACCCCAGGGCACCTTGTCCCCATGTTGATGAGGACAAGGGCCTCTTCCCGACAACCCTGGCCGTTGGTTGTCGGGGTCTGCGGGCGGGGGCTTATCGGAATCTGAGAGACCCCTTTAATAAGGGGGCCCCCAGATACCGGCCCCCCACCCTATGTGAATGAGTATGGGGTACGATGTACCCCTACCCATTCACCTAAGGTGTAAAATGTAAAGTAAAAAAAAACACCCACACTTTTGAAAAAATAGTTTATTGCACAGCATCCTCCGGGACTGTGACAACACAAGGGGGCAGGGTCACCATGTGACATGAACATGTGACCCTGTCTCCATGCCCCTATATAAGTCCTAGCGCAGAGCGGCACAGGCATTCTGGGCAGAGAGAGCGTCGGGTCAACATCGGAAGAAGAAGAAGAAGAAGAACAACAACAACAAGAAGAAGAAGGACAAGAAGAAGGACAAGAAGAAGGAGAAGGCGCCGGCGGCGCGGAAGACGACGACCGCCGCAAGAACAGAAGAGACCCCCGGAAGACCCCCGAAGGCGGATCGAGACCCCCAGACGGCGGCGACGACGAAGAAGGTAGCCGGACTTCCCCCGCTCGGTAAAAGAGCTTGGTAAATGGCGGGGGAGTCCGGCGAGAAGACCCCCAAGACGGAAGAAGACCCCCGGAGCAGTGCAATAAACTATTTTTTCAAAAGTGTGGGTGTTTTTTTTACTTTACATTTTACACCTTAGGTGAATGGGTAGGGGTACATCGTACCCCATACTCATTCACATAGGGTGGGGGGCCGGTATCTGGGGGCCCCCTTTTTAAAGGGGTCTCTCAGATTCCGATAAGCCCCCGCCCGCAGACCCCGACAACCAACGGCCAGGGTTGTCGGGAAGAGGCCCTTGTCCTCATCAACATGGGGACAAGGTGCCCTGGGGTGGGGGGGCCGCACGGCCCCCCTTTCCCCAGGGCACCCCCCATGTTGAGGGCACGCGGCCTGGTACGGCTCAGGAGGGGGGGGGCGCTCGTTCGTCCCCACCCCTTTCCTGGCCTGCCAGGCTGCGTGCTCGGATAAGGGTCTGACATGGATTTGGGGGGGACCCCCACGCCGTTTTTTGGCGTGGGGATTCCCTTTAAATCCATGACAGGTGACGGAGCTAGCGCGGCGGCATTTACTGCCTACGCTAGCTACGTACCTGAAGTTACGTTCGAAATGAACAGACTGCTCCGTGTGTGGGCAAGTCCGTTCATTTTCAAAAGTCCCGCGGACTTGCCTACTGACGGCGGGATTGTCCGCTGGACTGCCAAGTCCAGCGGATAATTTTAAAACCAAACTTAAAACTTTGGTCCGCCGGACTTTGGCGCCAAAAAGTCCGCCGGCGCCCACACACGAGGGGATTATCCGCTGGACTTCAGTCCAGCGGATAATCCCGCGGGATTGTCCCTTCGTGTGTACGCAGCATAAGAGACATTCAATTGATGTCAGCAGTTCTAAGTGCCTGAGTTTTTATCACCCGTGCCCTCTATTCCCAAATGAGACTGTAAAATAGTTGGATGTTACCCCTGCAAAATAAAAATCCTGAGAAGGGACTTTTGTGTGTCAGCTTCTGAAGTTACTGGGTATTAACCCTGGGAACCCCTAGACAACAAACGACGAGCTACAAGGAGGAGGTAATTGGTAAGCCCAGAAAATTCAAGTTCGCCCCAAGGGGTTATGGCCGATATATATATATATATATATATATATATATATACATTTGTTCTCATAAGTTTACATACCCTGGCAGAATTTATGTTTTGTTGTCCAATTCTGACAATCTGAATGATAACACACAAACTTTTCTTTCACTCATGGTTGACATTTATTATTAATCAAGTGTGTTTACTCTTTTTAAATCATAAGCACAACAGAAACTTCTCAAATGACACTGATCAAAAGTTTACATACCCCATGTCTTAATACCGTGTACTGCCCCTTTAAAACATCAATGACAGCTTGAAGTATTTTGTGGATGAGGCTCTTTATCTTCTCAGATGGTAAAGCTGCCCATTCCTCTTGGCAAAAAGCCTCCAGTTCCTGTAAATTCTTGGGCTGTCTTGCATGAACTGCACGTTTGAGAGTGGCTCAATGATATTGAGACTGAGATGGCCACTCCAGAACCTTCACTTTATTCTGCTGTAGCCAATGACAGGTCGACTTGGCCTTGTGTTTTGGATCATTGTCATGTTGGAATGTCCAAGTACATCCCATGTGCAGCTTCCTGGCTTATGAATGCAAATGTTCCTCCAGTATTTTTGGATAACATACTGCATTCATATTGCCATCTATTTTGACCAAATTTCCTGTGCCTTTGTAGCTCACACATCCCCAAAACATCAGCGATCCACCTTCGTGTTTCACAGTAGGAATGGTGTACCTTTCATCATAGGCCTTGTTGACTCCTCTC
Organism: Lithobates sylvaticus; assembly: GCA_028564925.1. Taxonomy (NCBI): domain Eukaryota; kingdom Metazoa; phylum Chordata; class Amphibia; order Anura; family Ranidae; genus Lithobates; species Lithobates sylvaticus. The sequence goes on from CM053029.1 coordinate 568,246,495, forward strand.
CAAATATAGTGTTTATGGTTGTGGCCAAAAAGCTACATTTTGGTCTCATCACTCCAAATGACTTTGTGCCAGAAGGTTTGAGGCTTGTCTCTGTGCTGTTTGGCGTATTGTAACCGGGATACTTTGTGGCATTTGCGTAGTAATGGCTTTCTTCTGGTGACTCAACCATGCAGCCCATCTTTCTTCAAGTGCCTCCTTATTGTGCATCTTGAAACAGCCACACCACATGTTTTCAGAGAGTCCTGTATTTCACCTGAAGTTATTTGTGGGTTTTTCTTTGCATCCCAAACAATTTTCCTGGCGGTTGTGCCTGAAAATTTAGTTGGTCTACCCAACCGTGGTTTGGTTTCAACAGAACCCCTCATTTTTCACTTCCAGATTAGAGTTTGAACACTGCTGTTTGGCATTCCCAATTCCTTGGACATCTTTTTATATCCCTTTCCTGTTTTATACAGATCAACTACTTTTTCCTGCAGAGCCTTTGACAATTATTTTGCTTTCTCCATGACTCAGAATCCAGAAACTTCAGTGCAGCCCTGGATGAAAGATACAAGGGTCTGTCAGGAGTCCATAAACTCATTGACCTTTTATACACACACACTAATTACAAGCAAACAGATCACAGGTGAGGATGGTTACCTTTAATAGCCATTCAAACCCCTTCATGTCAACTTGTGTGCATGTTATCAGGCCAAAACCACCAGGGTATGTAAACTTTTAAATCAGGGTCATTTGGGTAGTTTCTGTTTGTGATTATGATTTAAAAAGAGTAAACACGGTTGATTGATAATAAATGGCTTCAGCAAAACACTAACTATGAGTGAAAGAAAGGTTTTTGTGTTCATTCATATTCTCTGAAAAATGGCCAAGAAATCATAAATTCTGCCAGGGTATGTAAACTTATGAGCACAACTGTATATATGTGGTGGCTTCAAAATAGGGTGGGCTCGTGGCGCAGAGCATTGCGCCAGAAGCCCATCCAGGTGTTACAACAGCGAATATTCATTTGCTATTGAAATACTGAGAAACTTCCGGTTCCGGCGCCACATGGGAAGGCTGTGATCAGACACAGCTCCCGCCACCCTGCTCCGAACGACCGCTATAAAACCGGCCCGAGCTCCGGGGAAACCCCCTGCACTACACCGCAACACAGAGGGGAATCATGGACCGCTTTGTGGAGCGATCGTACGCTCGAGCGGTCGCAGCACAAGCACCTCTTGCGGAGGACACAGCTCCCGGCGCAGCCAATATGGCGGCCGCGCCGCTCTCTAATGCGCCCAATCTACCGCTGCCCCCGCCGGACATACAAGCGCCTGTGCCCACACAGTCAGCGGGCATTGCACAGGAGGTAGTGGCCCTCCTGGGACCCACACTTGCGGCCACAGTAGATGCAGCTGTGCATAAGGGTCTGGAGCAGCTGCACATTGAGCTCCAAGCACAAGCTCAAAGACTCACACAGGCAGAGGACAGGATCTCATACCTGGAGGATGACACTACTGCACAGTCAGCAACATTAGCACGCCTAACTGCTGAAAATAGGGAATTATGGGAGAAAATCGATGACCTTGAAAATCGCTCTAGGAGAAACAATCTACGCATAATTGGTCTCCCAGAAGCTATAACACACACCCAGCTTACCAACATATGCGCAAAAATTATCCCAGAGCAGCTGGGACTCCGCATACCGTGCACTATTGAGAGAGCGCATCGCATCGGTCAGTATGAGGAAAACCGAGCCAAACCTAGGCACGTTATCGTCAAATACTTGAACTATGCGGATAAAACCGCCATAATGCAGGCATTCCGCCGCACGCGCTCCCTATCTGTAGAAGGAGCAAAACTGCTACTATTTGCGGACTATTCGATAGAGGTAATGAAGCAGCGCAAAGCTTTCTCCACGATCTGCTCAACCTTATACCATAACCAAGTGAAATTCTCTCTGGCGTACCCAGCTGTTTTACGCGTCCATACGCGCTCAGGAGAACATCTTACCTTTACATCGCCAGAAGAAGCAGAAAGACACCTGGCAACAACCTGCTCTGAAATGGAACACGCCGACTCCGCAGAAGATTCCTCATCATTACTGAACGCAACACATTCAGCGACACGCAAACCACAATCCAGTCCAAGCAAACCACCGTACAAACGAAGTCGCACTACTCAGCATGCAGACCGCGCTGGCAACCATCGAAGACAAACAGACGACAGATAGGTAATATCCTTCTTTTTCCTTCTTTACACACCATCCCCTGCGTCTTCCTCCGTACTGTTAAAACCAACAGCTATACCCGATAAACCGTAAGGGGACTGTACCTAAATGTAGGTACCAAGGAACTTTCCCTTCTTAGGCGCGTTGGTTACGTTACCGTACGGACTGCTCCTCAGACGCCTAAACTCCTTTATAGACTGTCGAGAACAAATGCCCACCCTGCTTACCAACGAGCCACCATCTACCTCCGGCATCATACACACCTGAGCTTAATAACCCCCCTAGTTCAGGCCTAAATTAATACCGAAATTTTTTTTTTTTTATTATTTTTTTTTTTTGTTTTGTAACAGCATATAGGCCTATACCCCCCATCTTCTTCATCCATCTTGCCCCACCCAGCTCGGTGCCCCAACCACACTCCACACAATGGAGCAGGTGGACGGCGGGAGGAAATGTTACCTGGTCTAGCCGAGTGTGGAAAAAAGTGAAGTACTTGTTGGACTATAGTTTTAGTCTACTTCGCATTCTCGTTATGTTATATGTTGTCAAGTTTATATTAATGTTTACACAATATGCAAATTCATACCTTGTGCCTTTAGCCCTGGGAGACATACAATACTTGGGTACCCCTTTGGTTGATGACGCAGTGTCTAGAGGGGAGTCTCATCCCCTATGTCAAGCTCAAAACATTCTTACTCACCAGACATGGCCTCAGCAATCGATAGGAATCACCTGAAAATTGTATCATGGAATGTCAGAGGGCTTCGCTCTCCAAATAAACGCATGATGGTTCTTAGACACCTAAAGCGGCTGCGGGCAGATGTGGCACTACTACAAGAGACACATCTGTCCGCAGATGATCTGGCACGTCTGCGCAAATTATGGGTCGGAGCAGTTTACGGGTCGCCTGCAGAGGGACGTAAAGCCGGAGTAGCCATCCTACTGCACAGGAACCTGAAGCATGCTATCAAAGACGTAACAATAGACCAGCTTGGACGTCACATAACGATTCATATGACCTTAGCTAGCAAAGACATAGCCATTACTAATATATATGCACCGAACTCGCCAGACTCTACATTTTTTCGAGAAATGACGGCCTGGCTGGTGGCAGTACCAGAGACTTTACATCTAATTGGGGGAGACTTTAATTCGGTCATGTCCCCCGCGATCGATCGTTCGGGTAAAATAACAGGTCGAGAGACCAGTACTGAGAGTTTAAACTTCTCCCCAACTCCCTTAGCGCAGACAATAGATCAGATGCAGCTAATAGATATCTGGTGATTATCGCACCCGACCGATAGGGAATATACCTTCTATTCCCCTCCCCATAACTCTTTTTCCCGAATTGACTACTTCTTTGCATCACCAGCACTTTCACAAATGTTACGAGACCCGGAAATTAAGGATGCCAGGATCTCAGACCATAGCCCCATCGCAATACAAATGATAACCGCACGACCCTCGTCCCCAATACAAATGTGGCGTTTTCCTTCCTACCTAGCCGAAAGCGAAGACTTTCGCAATATGCTGCAAACATCATGGGCGGACTATACTTCCACCAATGCAGCACACCTCTCAGACCCAAATCTCTTTTGGGAGGCTGGAAAAGCCTTCCTACGAGGAAAAATTATTTCATATACTGCTCAATTCAAAAAAAATGCCAAACAACATTACATGCGAGCCAGCGAAACCCTACGCTTAGCACACGAACGGCTAACGCTTACACGTACGCCCGACAATATTGAGACTTGGAAAGCAGCCAAGCGAGAATTCGATCTTTGGGCAGAACAACAGGAGCTGGCCAAAGCCTCTTATTCCTCTCTATATTTCCATAAATTTGGTAATAAGGCGGGTAAGCTACTTGCAAAACTTTGCACGGGGACAAAAAGACCCACCCACATTCAGGCTCTGAAAAGTAGCACGGGAATATTACATACCACTCCAACAGGCATTAGTAAAACCTTAGCAGAGTTTTATACTCATTTATACTCTGCAGACCCTATTGATCAACACACAGCAGACACTCTCTTAGATAAATTGAGCCTACCGAGGCTGCAGGGAGATACTCTAGATGCCCTAAACGAACCTATCACTGTGGAGGATATCCAAGAAACGATCAAATCACTAGCATCTTCTAAAGCCCCGGGTCCAGATGGCTATACGGCCGAATTTTATAAATTAACAAAGGAATTCATTCCAGATACTTTGAAACAGGTCTTTAAGGCTGTCTGGGACGGGGGCCCATACCCACCTACAGGAACTCAAGCATACATTAGACTGATAGCCAAAAAGGATAAGGACCCCACACTCCCAGGGTCGTATCGACCAATCTCATTGATCAATGTAGATGTCAAAATCTTATCTAAAATAATCGCGACACGCCTAGCCCATATACTTCCATACATACTACATCCGGCCCAATCGGGATTTGTAAAGGGACGCTCGGCCACCCTAAATATCCGTAAAGTTCTTACAGCATTGGAATACGCCAAATTGAACCCAGAACAAGATGTCGCGATAATCTCGCTAGATGCCGAAAAGGCTTTCGACAACATCAGTTTGTCATGGCTATTCCGAGTGATGGAACGCCTTCAATTCTCGGGTCCAATTATGCGCTTTCTACACCGACTGTATGAATCCCCAACGGCCCGATTAGTCACACCTGACTTTATTTCAGACACGATCCCCCTGACAAAAGGAACCAGACAAGGGTGCCCCCTTTCCCCCTTATTGTTCAACATTGCAATTGAGCCTTTGTCCAGGCTACTCAATTCACCTGACGGAATTAGTGGTATAACAATTGGGGACCAAACACTACGCTCCGCTCTATTTGCGGACGATATACTACTTTTCTCTACCGATCCCTCAGCAGACTTTGAGAAACTTAGAGACATCTTCCAGACGTTCCGGCTTTGCTCAGGTTTGCGTATTAATTTTGACAAAAGTGAAATACTCTCGCTCCGACCTAAACTGTCTGCTAGATGGCTACACCGGTCCCCTCTACCTATAGCATCGCAACATATTACATATTTGGGCATACGCATTGGTCGAGAACCATCTTCAGTATACACACTTAATTTTCCACCGTTAATATCGAAAATTGTGAAGGAGTTGGAAGCTTGGACAGCTCTCCCTCTCTCGCTCTTTGGGAGATGTCATCTTTTTAAAATGGTGTCATTTGCACGTTTACTTTACCCCATGCAAACAATCCCTCTTTTAATCAAACACTCAGATGTCAAACTAATCCATAAGGCGTTGACCAACTTTTTGTGGTCCCGCAAAAAGCCACGTGTTGCCCTACAAAAACTGTGTCTCCCAAAGACGGAAGGGGGGGCGGGCCTGCCCAATATACGTTTCTATAACTTAGCATGTCTACTTAGACAAGGCTTAGATTGGATATCAGGCAAATCCAGGTACTCTAATAATATACTAGAAGGTGCAACTACCCTACCTTATACTCTACCAGCTATTCTCCACTCAAACCCAAACAAGCTACCAACACACCTTAAATCGAATATGCTTATAAGGGATACAGTCATAGCCTGGAGAGAGACTCGAAGACTACTGGGGCTGCCCTCCAGTATCTCATGCCACCTGCCAATCCAAGCTAATCCAATGTTTCCCCCCTCTGTTATGCACAAAGCTTTTGACCAGTGGAAGGCTAGAGGTCTTACTAACGTTAAGGAAATCTATCTTAACGACCCGGGTAAAATGAAACCCTTTCAGACACTATCGAGAGAATTTTCATTACCAGCGACCCATATTTTCTACTATCACCAACTCCTCAGTTATCTAAAGACCTGCTATGGACCTAGCACAGACCCTTTTCAAAAATCATTTATAGACACGGTACTGAAAAAGGAGGACTATTCCATTTCTAGTTTGTACACTCATCTTATCTCCCACCAGTCTGCTAAATATCATCTCAAACCATTCCAAAAGTGGTCTGACATATTTGATGACACAGAACTTCCCGAAAAAATACTGGAAGGATACAAACGAGTTCGCCAGCTTATTGTTTCCGAAACATGGAGAGAAACACAATTTAAGATTGTGCATAGAGCATATTATCCTTTCTGCATTAATAAAACAGATCCTGAGCAGGAGCGATGCCGTTGGTGCTTGACGCAACGCCCCACACTGGTGCATCGTCTATGGGAATGTCCTTCCATTATCTCTTATTGGGACTCGATACTAAACTTTATATATGAGATTGTTGAAATACGGATCCCAAGGGATCACCTAATATGCCTGTTTGGACATGTACCACCCCTACCCACACCATCGGATAAGAACACACCGCAGATCCCTCACTGGGCACAAATCTGCCTTCTGGTGGCACGTAGGACAATAATGGCACAATGGATCAAGGAAACACCGCCAAATCTACGGGCTGTGAAAAAAGCCCTTGTATCATTCTTCTACCTTGAAAGATTAGACACTATCTCATCAAACTTCCGCTCTACCGCACAATTTTTCAAGAGATGGCGCAGGTTCATGGAACGTGTGTTCTCCCAAGAAGAGATACAAAAAAATATGCAACCGTTCCGATACACAGACTGGTACCTTAAGCGAGACCTTACAAACTCTCTGGGTATCCTAAGGCTACCTAATTCGCTGGATCCCTAACGGCCCCTCTCGATCAAATTGTGAAAAAGAATCTAGGAGACTCTCTGACTTCCATGGCTAACCCACTCTAGCACAAGTTAAATGTGTCTGGAATTGCTACCCTAGTTAGGCTATTGTATTTACTTCTTGACTTGACTCTTCAAACGTTGCTTCCACTCCTAAAGGCACTAATTGTTATAATTGTTATACTTGTTGTTATACTTGTTGTTATACTTGACAACCCCAATACGTTGTTATGAAACAGCTGTTAGAACTACTTTATACATATATGTGTACTGTTGAAAATCTCAATAAAAATTTTTCAAAAAAAAAAAAAGAAATACTGATTCTCAATCCGGCCAATCAGAAGCAGGTCTGAGACCCGTTTTCCGATTGGCCAAAAAGAGAAGAGTCCCAATTGGCCGCCGAGGAGGAGGGAGGAAACGGAAGCCGCCGCAATGCCCATGGAGAGCAGATAGATGGGGTAAGTGCTCCAGACCTGACCGACTGCCGCCCCCCCCCCCCCAAAAAAAAATACCACCGGCCACCACTGCCGACAAGGCAACCCAGTAAGCGGATTCTGGTTGGTCCTTCAGGAACTGGCCAAAATTTGAACACTGTGGGGATTATTTACTAATCCTGGAGAGTGTAACATCTGGTGCAACTCTGGAAAGAAACCAATCAGCTTCCATGTTTAATGCCAAAACTTATTTGAACAAGCAGAATTTAGAAGCTGATTGGCTACCAGGCACATCACCAGTTTTAGTTAATCGACCCCTCTATGTCTAGCATCAGACTGTGTACTAAGGGTAAAAGGCCATCCTGATAATGGGAACAATAAATTGATTACCGTATATACTCAAGTGTAAGCCGAGTATAAGCCCTCGGCTTATACTCGAGTCAAGCATTTTTCTGCAGCAGGGAATGACATTTTCTGAACCGACTTTGGGGCCCCGTATCTCGGGGCCACTTGGTGCTAGGAACACCCAAATTTGGTGTGCAAACCCAGTGGAACTAGCACTACAACATATCCAAAGTCAGTTTGGAAAATGTCGAGCACTTTTTTGCAGCAGAGAATGACATTTTCCGAACCGACTTTGGGGCCCCGTATCTCGGAGGCCACTTGGTGCTAGGAACCCCATCTTTGGATATGTTGTAGTGCTAGTTCCACTGGGTTTGCACACCAAATTTGCACCAAGTGGCCCTGAGATACCAGGCCCCAAAGTCGGTCAACTGTGTCCATCTGCAGCAATGTCATTTCGGGACCCTTTGGGTCCAGACACCCCAAATTTTGGCTGCAGCTAGGAGGACTCTAGGAACCCTTAACTACCAAGTGTTAAGTTTGGAGGACCTATGGCTGCAAAAGGGCACAGTGAAGCATGCAAATGGCCACAGTGAAGCTGCAAATGGGCATTGTTGACCCTCTTTTCCACTTACAGTAGCTGCGCATTTTTCACCCTAGGCTTATACTCGAGTCAATACGTTTTCCCAGTTTTTTGTGGTAAAATTAGGTGCCTCGGCTTATATTCGGGTCGGCTTATACTCAAGTATATACAGTATTTTACTAAGTGGTGAGCTCTGGGTTAGGTTGTGGTACAAGTACAACTGCTAGTTCTGAATGTTCATACGCAGAATACACAATACATACACAACTAGCTAATATATATTAAAATATTTCTTTACATAAAGTATAAAAAACTTGTATGCTCACTGTAAGACTAGCACTTTTACTAGTTTGCATATAGTGACACAGGTGTATGTTCTGCAGTACTGATGAAAAGATGATAATGACCCAAGAAAACACTGTCCTAATTATATTCAATGCATAATACGGTAATTGCAATTACTTCAGTATGATACAGCACCTGAGTGCAGGAGTCACATTTACTTATCTTCACAGACACTTTCTTGGATGTCATTCAATGTTTCAATAACCTTTTTGGTTTATGTTTAGAACAATCACTTACCATACTGTAGTTCCCATATCCATGAACAAGGTCAAAAAACAGAACTCCTTTGCAGATTTGGTCAAACAGCTTTTGGCTATGAAAAGGGAAAAAAATATATTTTTGACAGTTTTTGTAGCTTTTTCATGTTAATTTAAAAAAAGGTGAATTGTGTGGGATCTAGATTTGCACAGGATCTCCAAACACAGGGAAATTCTATGCTACTCTATGGGGATGATTTACTAAAGGAAATTAGGCTGTTCAATTTTGAAAGTGACAGCGCAGCACTTGTAAATTTTACCTACACACAGTAATGTGCATAAATAAAGTGCGAGAATATTAAGGGATTGTTACCACTAAATGGCATCAATCCTGAAAGCGGACCTTCAGTCATTTTTTTTCATCTTTCCATCTATTAAATCTTCTTCCCTTGTTGTTTTAACTTTGGATAGTAAAACATTTTTTTTTCTGCCAGTAAATACCTTATGAAAGGTGCAAGTTCACCTTTAACCACTTGCTTATTGGGCACTTAAACCCCCCTCCTTCCCAGACCAATTTTTAGCTGTCAGCGCTGATGCACTTTGAATGACAATTGCGCGGTCATGCGACACTGTACTCAAATTAAATTTTTATCATTTTTTTCACACAAATGGTGCTTTCCTTTGGTGGTATTTAATCACCACTTGGGTTTTTATTTTTGCTAAACAAACAAAAAAAGACAGAAATAAAAAACAAAAGAAATAAAAAAACATGTTTCATAGTTTGTTATAAAATGTTGAAAACGGGTAATTTTTCTCCTTCATTGATATTCGCCGATGAGGCTGCACTGATGGGCACTGATGGGCTGCACTGAAAGGCACAGATAAGGCAACACTGATGAGTTTTTTTGCCAGAATTATTGCTCTCGCTCTATTGATTGTGGCAATACCTCACTTGTGTGGTTTGAACACCGTTTACATATGTGGGCGTGACATACATATGCGTTCACTTATGCGCGGAGGACGGGGCACTTTAAATTTGTTATTTTTTTCTTATTTATTTTACTTGTTATTTTTTATTTTGACACTGTCCCTTTAAAAAAAAATAAAAAATGTGGGATTACTTTTATTCAGTAAACATCACTTGTAATAGAAAAAAAGCATGGCTCTTTAATGTGAGATCTGGGGACAAAAAGACCTCAGATCTCACATTTACACTTAAATGCAATAACATTTTTAAGAAAAAGTCTTTTTTTTTCAATTAAAAATTAAAAAATGGGGGGGGGGGCATGGCTTGCGCACGCAGAAGATGGCAGCCTAAGCCTGAAGCTCTCATCAGCCGGCCGGACATTCACTGCAAAAGGGCAAAATTTCAGCCCCATCGAGACTCCACAGCAGCTCCCACAGTCCCCCGGACCCCACCGACCAGATGTCCCACAAAAGAAAAGATCAGAGGTACGCGCAGAAGCTTACAGCCTTCTTCTTCCAGCCGTCTCAGCCACCAGAGCTGAGGCGCGACCACTATCAGCCTGCTCTGACCTTCCAGACGATGATCCAAGAGAAATAGAAAGAGGATTAGCATCATCTTCCCCCAACAACTCTCCTCCACTCTCCTCGGTCTCCCAGAGCCCAGCAAAAGTGTGGATGCGGATGGATGCTTCACATCAGGCTAAGGCCACAGTGAGTAATGATCTGCATAATGAACATGCAATATCATCTCTGCAATCCTCCATAGTTGCCTTTCCTACCTCAGGGCAGCCTGTACTTGACGCTACAATGAAGGACATGCTCCTGTCACTACAATCCTCTCTTATGACTAATCTATCGTCCCTGATTCACAAATTCTCTACAGATATGATACATATGGGAGATAGAGTGCAGTACATGGAAAATAAAATGGAGGAATGCACTGACATGGTGAGTGACCTGGTGGATGCATAAATGGTACAAAAAGATGATACCGTATGGATCAAAGTAAAGTTGGCGGACCTCGAAGACCGCTCTTGTCGCAATAACAATAAAATATACGGCATATCTGAGTCCACCCACCCCCCGCAGAACTGCACAAATATGCTAGCACTATGTTATCGCCGCTGCTACCTGAGCTGTCCCCTATTGAGCTTACTATTGACCGTATACACAGGCTTCCAAAACCATCCACCTGGAAGAAGCTGTCCCCAGAGGTCTACTCCTGCGGATCTACTTCTACCAGGCCAAGGAAAAAATCCTATCCAGAGCAAGAGCAATAGCCACACTGCCAGCGCCATATGCAGATATCTAGCTATTTGCTGATCTCTCAAAATTCACATTAAAAATGAAAAGGCAACTGAAAATGGTGACGAAAGCCCTCACCAATCATAAGCTAACCTACAAATGGCGTCACCCAGCCACTATCTTGGTTACCCACAACGGAGTACCTCACACTATATCTACAATCGAAGAGGGAATGAAGCTCCTCCATTTATGGGGCATAATCCCGGAACTTGCCCTTTAAGTCCGGTCCGGCTTTCCGCTGAACTAAGTACAGATTTTGAACTTTCCTCCAAGTTTAGTCAGCACCTCGCTAAAGTTACGTTTTTCTGACTTGTTTGTTTGTCTGTTTTTTATTTTACTTTTCTCCTTTTTATCTGTTGAACTTTAAGCCTCAGAACTTCACATGCCATTTATTGTATAATAGAAGCATTGACAATCTAACACCTTCTCTGTCACTCTCAGAGCCTCCAAGAGAAGAATCCAAGAATCCTGCCTGTAACAGTCAGCTCCTTCCTGAGGAACCTTTAAACAACTCCTTCCAACCGTAAGTCACCTCTTCCCAGAAAAGGTACCACCATACACTAACATGTCCTTCACTATACTTTCCCTGAACGCGAAAGGCTTGAACCACCCGGCTAAACATTCTTCCATGTGGAAAACAGCTTTATCGCTAAATAGCGATGTGCTTTGTATACAAGAAACACATTTTGCTCAAGACTCGTCCCTTCTGTGCCAACATAGACTTTTTCCCCATATATTCAAGTCCTGCTATTCACGGAAACAAAGAGGAGTGTTAATTGCCATACGAAACACTGTTTCCTTCCAACTCCAAAAGTGCACTAATGACCCTGAAGGTCGCTATATTATCTTGCTTTACATAATAAATAACACTCAGTACACCTTGGTCTCCCTCTATTCTCCGAATCAACGTCAAATGTTCTTCTTCAAAAGAAGTCTAAACACAGCAAAAAAACTCCAAAAAGGCCACCTGCTGATATGTGGAGACTTTAATCTTGTTCCAGACTACAAAATGGACTCAACAGCCGGTTCGAAGAGACATGAATCCCCATTGAACAAATTCATAAACTCCAATGATTTATTTGATGTATGGAGATGTCGTCATGCGAGTGAACGAGATTATACTTATCTATCACTGCACCACAACACCTACTCGCGAATTGACCTCTTCCTTTCTGACAAATGGTTACTTCAAAATGTGTCGGCCTCTGTGATTCACACTACTACCTGGTCAGATCATGCCCCCATCAGTATCACCATAGCTGCCAAATCCTCACAGCCTAACTCATACTTATGGAGAACTAAGAATTTCCTTCTCCAAACCTCTTGCTACTCAGCCTCCCTCAAACAACACTTAGAAGAATTATTTTCTATCAACTCTGAATCAGTGACCCAATGGTAGTGTGGAACGCCCACAAGACCGCTATTAGAGGAGTATTTATCCAATAAGGGGAAAGGGCAAAGAAAAATAGGATGCAACGGTTAGATGAACTTACAGCTGACATTGAATCTACTGGATCCCAAAACAAAACAAACCCTTCCCCCCTCTCCAATCAAAAATATTTTTAACACGCCACAAATTACGCTCACTACCCCTAGAGTCATTCGAAAAAGTGTATAGAAAAGTTAGGGCCAATACCTATACTACAGGTAATAAAGCAAGTAAATTGATGGTGTTGTGAATTAAAGGACATAGAAACAAATCCAAAATTCCATACCTACATCACCCTCATACAAATGAGAAACTACTCAAACCTAAGGACATCGCTAACACATTCAGTACATGTTACAAAGACCTTTACAATATCAGAGAGGACGAAAACACCTTTCAACCGACCCAAGAGGAAATCTTAGATTTTCTCACACAAGTCAACCTCCCTTCCATTTCGCCAATGCAGCTATCTTCGCTCAATACCACCTTCACCATTCCCGAAATTATACAAGCAATTATTAATCTCCCAAACTCTAAATCCCCAGGTCCAGATGGGTTCACTGGGGAATATTACAAACAGTTTCAACAACTCTTAAGCCTCGTACACACGATCGGATTTTCCTGACGGGAAATGTGTGATGACAGGCTATTGGCAGAAAATCCAACCACTTATACGCATCGGACAATTGTTGTTGGATTTTCCGCTGACAAATGTTGGATTGCAGGCTTTAAAATTTTCCGCGGACAAATGTCATGTCAATGTTACCTGAGCTCTGGAACTTGACCCACGGGGACGCACTGTCTCTCTGCCAGGGGCTCTCGGCTCTTGATTGGATAGATTAATAGCAGCGCATGCATTGGTTCCGCAGTCACAATAAAAATTGCTGATCGCTGCCATTACTAGTAAAAACATTTTTTTTATAAAAATGCCATAAAACTATCCCCTATTTTGTGGACACTATAACTTTTGCGCAAACCAATCAATAAATGCTTATTGCGATTTTTTTTTTTTTTTTTTTTTACCAAAAATATGTAGAAGAATACGTATCAGCCTAAACTGAGGAAAAAAAATGTTTTTTATATATTTTTTGGGGATATTTATTATAGCAAAAAGGAAAAAATATTGAATTATTTTCAAAATTGTCGCTCTATTTTTGTTTATAGCGCAAAAAAATAAGAACCGCAGAGGTGATCAAATACCACAAAAATAAAGCTCTATTTGTGGGAAAAAAAGGATGCCCATTTTGTTTGGGAGCCAGGTTGCACAACCGCGCAATTGTCAGTTAAAGCGATGCAGTGCTGAATCGCAAAAAGGGGCCTGGTCCTTTAGTTGCAAATTGGTCCGGGGCTTAAGTGGTTAATATAGGGGGTCAACAATGCCAAGAGTTGGTGAAAGCAGGGGTCCGTCATCCGGAGATAATTCCGAAAAACAGTTCTTGGTCCAAGAACTCCTTCTCCTCCTGTTTCTGGACTGGACTTGGGTCAAAGAAATAACTCCAAAGCCAATAATAAATAACATGTTATCTTCTCTTATTCCGCAACATGTCTAGTTGACAAACGGCCATTCAGAAACTAACTGAATAGCACAAAATGAAAGCGCAAAATGAAAAGCACAAAATGAAAAGTGTGAATCAACACTCACCAAACTTCTACTAACACAAAATTAGCAGAAGGAGCCCAAAGGGTGGCGCTAAAGAGTTGAAAAACCCGTAGTACGTCACTACGTTCATGTTTGTTGGCCGACAATTCCTTGCCGTTTGTATGCAAGACAAAATCCAGGCACACGCCTTCAGACAAAAGTCAAAGGTTTTGTCTCCGGAAAATTCGATCATGTGTATGAGGCTTTAGCCCCCATGTTGTGTAAAATCTACAACTCTGCTGCCTCCTCTTCTACATTTCCTTCCGAAATGTTAAATGCACTAGTAGTGACCCTCCTGAAACGGCAAAAGAACCAACCTCACCCAAGAACTTCCGACCCATATCTTTGCTCAACATAGACCTGAAATTATACGCAAAACTAATAGCCAATAGACTAATTGATATACTCCCAGTCCTCATTCATAAAGACCAATCAGGCTTCACGAAAGGTCGCCAATACTCAGACGCCACAAGAAGGGTAATAGATATTATCCACCATGTGGAAAATTCCGGTATCCCCTCTGTGCTCATATCTCTAGACGCGGAAAAGAATAGGGTGCTTTGGGGATATCTCTCCTCAGTACTAACCAAATTTGGGCTCCAAGGACAAATATATAACGCCATAATGGCCCTATATTCTGCCTCTTCTGCTCAAGTGTACTCAGCAGACACCCTATCATCACCATTCCAAATCTCTAATGGAACTAGGCAGGTGCCCTCTCTCCACCCTAATTTTAAACCTCATAATGGAACCGCTAGCACAGCACATCTGCTCAAATAAACTAATAGCAGATATTCCCATAGCAGATCAAGAACACAAAATCAGCTTATTCACTGACGATGTAATACTCATGATCACTGACCCTACTACCTCCCTCCCAGAAGTTCAAAAGATGCTAGCTTGGTTTAGCAAAATGTCTTACTACAAAGTAAACAACACCAAATCCTATATCTTGAACCTGGGTGTCGATGCCACAACTAGCATCCTTCTTCAACAACGATTCCCCTATACCTGGGCAGAACAAAGTATAACCTACCTTGGCGTCCTATTCCACCACAACTATGTACCATTTCGCACCAAACTTCAAAAGGACCTTAACAGGCCAGTGTCTTTTGAGCTCTCATGGATGGGACGCCTAGCGGCTTTTAAAATGCTCTATCTTCCCCAAATCCTTTACCTCTTCAGGACACTGCCAATTAACATTAACACTAGCTCATCCATGTCTTTACGGACCTTGCTTTATGCATTGGTGCGCAGTCATGTTGGAACAGGAAGGGGCCATCCCCAAATTGTTCCCACAAAGTTGAGATCATGAAATTGTCCAAAATGTCTTGGTATGCTGATGCCTTAAGAGTTCCCTTCACTGGAACTAAGGGGCCAAGCCCAACCCCTGAAAAAAAAAACCCGCACCATAATTCTCCCTCCACCAAATGATTTGGATCAGTGCAGAAAGCAAGGTCCATAAAGACGTGGTTAAGCGAGTTTGGGGTGGAGGAACTTGACTGGCCTGCACAGCGTCCTGACCTCAACCCAATAGAACACCTTTGGGATGAATTAGAGCAGAGACTTTGAGCCAGGCCTTCTTGTCCAACATCAGTGCCTGACCTCACAAATGCGCTTCTGAAGGAATGGTCAAACATTCCCATAGACACACTCCTAAACCTTGTGGACAGCCTTCCCAGAAGAGTTGAAGCTGTTATAAAGGCAAAGGGTGGACCAACTCAATATTGAACCCTACTGACTAAGACCAGGATGCCATTAAAGTTCATGTGTGTAAAGGCAGGTGTCCCAATACTTTTGGTAATATAGTGTATGTTGAGGGAAAAAAAATTCCCCTCCGAGTGTTCAATGTATATTGGAAGCATTTTTACAAACTTTGTTGCAGATTCTGACCCTTTGTTATTCTGAAGAAATCACTGTGTGTCCACGTGGAAAGTGATTCTAATGGGAGTGGGTTCATAATTATCAATTAGCTGCTGCACCTGCAGGGCTCTAATGAGAAAAATTGCAGGGTCTGCGTCCCTTTAGATGTGATTTCCTAATGGGTGTATCTCACCAAAAATGAATTTTTTGTTGCAGGGAATGCCTGAAATCGGACTTGTATCTTAGTGCAGACTTCTAAGAAAATCGGTGAGTCAATCACACAAGCAGGAAATGATGTTTCCAGGGGGCGCTCTCTACACATTCTGTCTACAGAACACCTCCAGGTAGCCATATTGCATTTACAGAATATTTACAGAGCTGCAGATTAAAAAGGAAAGGTAGTTTTTAATAACATTCAATCACAATATGATTTGTGTCGCAATTGTATATGCTATATTATTATTATTATTATTTTTTTATTATTTGCTTTTTTTTTTTCCCCACAAAAGTGGAGTTACCCTTTAAGTAACAATGAGTGGAATCAGGACTCTGGTAGCCATAATGGAAGGTTGGACAACCTCCTAGAAGACTTATAAATAATATTCATGCCACAATATTGGTATTCCAATAGATAGTGGGACCCACCCTTGCATAGGAACCTTGATGGCGGGATGAAGCTGAAGAGGACATACCGGTTTATATACAGCCTGCCCCATCATTCTCCACCCAGAATGAAATGAATTGTCCCAAGATGTAATCTTTTAAGTGAACTTGTAGGCTATTGATTAACTGTTTGGCTGATAAATGCTTTTATTTATACATTTTTAACAGGATTTGGCTGGATATAATTGAGATCAGTCATTTACATGTGCATTAGTAAAATCTAATACTGGACTGTTACTGGTCATATACTATGATGAACAAGAAATGCAATGGGATACAAAACTGGATTCATTCATTGTTTACTCATCTAGAGCAAAGACTAAATGTTTTTTTGTTGTCCACATTTTTATAAATGAGCCAATTTTGCCCACATCTGTCCCTGTTCCTGACCAGGCCATTTTTTTGTGATACAGAACTGAGTTAAAGGGTCAGTAAAGGAATTTTTTTTTTTTTTTAACCACCTGCTTACTGGGCACTTAAACCCACCTCCTGCCCAGACCAGTTTTCAGCTTTCGGCGCTGACGCACTTTGAATGACAATTGCGCGGTCATACAACACTGTACCCAAATTATATTTTTATCATTTTTTTCCCACAAATAGAGCTTTCTTTTGGTGGTATTTAATCACAGCTGGGGTTTTTATTTTTTGCTAAACAAACAAAAAAATATGGAAAATTAAAAAAAAAACAAAAACACTTTAATAGTTTGTTATAAAATTTTGCAAACAGGTAATTTTTCTGCTTCATTAATATGCGCTGATGAGGCGGCACTGGTGGGCACTGGTGAGCACTGATAGGCTGCACTGGTGGGCACAGATAAGGTGGCACTGATGGAGACAGATAAGTGGCCAGTGCTTGGTTACTATTAGGGCATTGATACAATGTAGGTAATTCTCTACTAAGTAGTGTTGGCCTGAAAAAAAAGGCGATTACCCGTGAACGGGACGACATCAATAGACGTAGTCCCGGCAAGTTAGATCCGCACTGTAGCTGTCATTCGGCTATAGCGCGGATCTCAGGAGGTTAAATAACAAACATGCTATACTTACCTCCACTGTGCAGATCGTTTTGCACAGAGTGGCCCCGAACCTGGTCTTCTGTGGTCCCTCGGCGGCTGTCTCGGCTCCCCCCGCAAGGACTCCACAACTTCATGCAAGCTCCCTCGCATGGTGTGGAGTGCTTGCGGGTGCGATCCAGTGATACAGCCAGTGGCCATAGCAGCTCACTGTATCACTCGGCCCCGCCCCTCGGCGCGCCGCGTCATTGGATGTGATTGACAGCAGCGCAAGCCAATGGCTGCGCTGCTTTCAATCCATCCACTCTAGCCAATCAACGGCCAGGGTGAGCGGCTAGGAGGATGTCGGGGGAGCGCGGGAATTTCGAGGGGTCAGGTAAGTAAAACAGTGGAGCTGGGGGGGGCCGCATTGTCAGATGTTTTTTCACCTTAATGCACAGAATGCATTAAGGTGAAAAAACTTTACCTTTACAACCCCTTTAATTTAACTGACAATTGCACGGTCATGCAACGCTGTACCCAAATAAAATGTATGCAATAGGGATGAGCCGAACACCCCCCCCCCTTTCGGCTCGCACCAGAACCCGCAAACGGACCTAAAGTCCATGCGAGCTTTAGAACCCTATTAGTTATAATGGATGCGAACGTTCGAAATTAAAAGTGCTAATTTTAAAGGCTAATATGCATGTTAATGTCATAAAAAGTGTTTGGGGACCTGGGTCCTGCCCCAGGGGACATGTATCAATGCAAAAATTTTTTCTAAAAACGGCCGTTTTTTCAGGAGCAGTGATTTTAATAATGCTTAAATTGAAACAATAAAAGTGTAATATTCCTTTAAATTTCGTACCTGGGGGGTGTCTATAGTATGCCTGTGAAGGGGCGCATGTTTCCCGTGTTTAGAACTGTCTCTGCGCAAAGTGTCATTTTTGAAAGTAAAAAAGCTATTTAAAATCACTCGCGGCTAATGTTAATTCACGGCTCCCGTAATACAGAGAACAGTCATTCATTGAAACTCATTCATAAAAAAAAGTCATTGATAAAAAATAAAAAGAATGAAAAAAATAAAGCGTAGGGGTCCCCCCAAATTCAATAACCAGGCCCTTCAGGTCTGGGATGGATATTAAGGGGAACCCCAGCCAAAAAATAAAATAAAAAATGGCGTAGGGTCCCCCTCAAAATCCATACCAGACCCTTGAGGTCTGGTATGGATTTTAAGGGCAACCCTAGCCAAAAAAAATGGCGTGGGGTCCTCCTCAAAATCCATACCAGACCCTTATCCGAGCACGCAACCTGGCAGGCCGCAGGAAAAGAGGGGGGGATGAGAGCGGCCCCCCCTCCCACCTGAACCGTACCAGGCCACATGCCCTCAACATTGGGAGGATGCTTTGGGGGTCTAAGACCCCCAAAGCACCTTGTCCCCATGTTGATGAGGACAAGGGCCTCTTCCCCACAACCCTGGCCATTGGTTGTGGGGGTCTGCGGGTGGGGGGCTTATCGGAATCTGGAAGCCCCCTTTAACAAGGGGACCCCCCGATACCCCCCCCCCCCTGTGTGAAAAGGTAAGGGGGTACAAAAGTACCCCTACCATTTCACCAAAAAAGTGGCAAAAATGGTAAAAAATGACAGGAGACAGTCTTTGACAATTCCTTTATTAAAATCTTCTTTCTTCTTTCTTCATCCTTCGGTTTCTTCATCTTCTCCTTCCGTCATCTTCTTCCATCTTCTTCCATCTTCTTCTTCCTCCGATCCGCTTCTTCTTGCGCTGGTCTTCTCGTCCTTCTCGTCCGGCATCTTCTTCCGTCTGCGTCTTAGACCCCCAAAGCATCCTCCCAATGTTGAGGGCATGTGGCCTGGTACGGTTCAGGCAGGAGGGCGGGCCGCTCTCGTCCCCCCCTCTTTTCCTGCGGCCTGCCAGGTTGCGTGCTCGGATAAGGGTCTGGTATGGATTTTGAGGGGGACCCCACGCCATTTTTTTTGGCTAGGGTTCCCCTTAAAATCCATACCAGACCTCGAGGGTCTGGTATGGATTTTGAGGGGGACCCTACGCCATTTTTTTTTTTGGCTGGGGTTCCCCTTAATATCCATCCCAGACCTGAAGGGCCTGGTTATTGAATTTGCGGGGACCCCTACGCTTTTTTTTTTGTTTTTTATTAATGAATGACAGTTCTCTGTGTTACAGGAGCCATCAATTCATTAGCCGCGAGTGTTTTTAAATAGCTTTTTTCCTGCAAAAATGACACTTTTTTGCAGGGAAAGTTCTAAGCACAGGAAACCTGCCCCCCTTCACAGGCCACCTATAGACACCCCCCAGATGTGATACTGCAATGCTGTTCTAACAGCATGCACACACATATCCCCAGAAATAGAGCACATATTGTCAGCAGCACACTGACACGCTGACACTGACTGAAACATAATATGCGAGGCCGCCGGCACGTATACCGTGGGGCGTGTACTAAAGCCCCTGAGCTATAATTGGCTATCCTGCCTGTAGCCAATTATGGCTCTCCTCGCTGCCGGCGCTGTGATTGGCCAAGCATGCGGGGTCACAGTGCATGCTTGGCCAATCATCAGCCAGCATTGCACTGCGCGGGCCGCAATGCATTGCGGGGCCGCTCGCATCACACGAATTTGATGCGAGCGGCCCCAATAGTTCTGGGCTCGCCGAGCGAGCGAACGCCCGGTGCTCGATTCGAACATGGGTTTGAATCGAACACCGGGCCCATCCTTAGTATGCAACTTACCCACAAATAGAGCTTTCTTTTGATGGAATTTGATCACCACTGAGTTTTTTTTTTTTTTTTTATAAAAAAAAAAGTCCAACAATTTAGAAAAAAAAAACAATATTTTTTACTTTCTGCTATAAAACATATTCAATAAAACAATGTAAAATGTCGAATTTCTTCATAAACTCAGGCCGATTTGTATTCTGCTACATGTTTTTGGTAAAAAAAAAAATACCAAAAAGCGCATATTGATTGGTTTACGCAGACGTTATAGCATCTACAAACTATTGTATATATTTATGTATTTTTTATTTATTTTTTCTACTAGTAATTGCGGTGATCAGCGACTTATAGCAGGACTTCGATATTGTGGCGAACAATTGGACATTAACTGACACTTTGCAGGAACCAGTGACACTAATACAGTGATCAGCACTAAAAATATGCACTGTCACTGTACTAATGACACTGGCTGGGAAGGGGTTAACTATCTAGGGCGATGAAAGGGTTAACTGTATGCCTAGCCAGTGTTATTTGTGTATTGTATGTGCTGCTTTTACTAGGGGAAGAAATGAATTTTAGTCCCTGCTTTGCAGGAACACAGAATCCATCCCTTCCCCCTGTTAGAACATCGATCTGCCTTGTTTACATAGGCAGAGCTCCATCCTGTGTTGTTTACTGATGAACGACATTGAGTGCCCGACTCCCACAGATCAGCTTCTGCTGTGAAGAAATACAGTAGAAGCGGCCCGCCGCAGTGCAGGATCATGTATATATAGGACGGACAGAAAGTGGTTAAGAAGGCTGTTGAAGTGGTCTCATGATAACATTGCTTATTGGTTTCACAAACCTTCACAACTTCTCAGCATTGAGGGTTTTTAGTGTTCACTCTGATGGAAGAATTACAGGATCAGAAGTCTAAACTAACTTTTTGCAAGTGTATGGATGAAGAGTAATACAGTCATTTTTTCTGCATCTACAGTACATCACAGTAATGCCCGCGTACACACAATTGGAAATCCCACCAGCAAAAGTCCGATGAGAGCTTTTGGTCGGAAAATGCGACCGCGTGTATGCTCCATCGGACTTTTGCTGGCGGAATTCCCGCCAGCAAAAGATTGAGAGCAGGTTCTCTATTTTTCGGTCGGAAAAAGTTCATATACAAAAATGCGTTCATCTGTAGCAATTCCGACGCGCAAAATTCCTATGCATGCTCGGAAACAATTTGACGCATGCTCGGAAGCATTGAACTTAATTTTCTCAGCTTGTCGAAATGTTGTACATCACCGCGTTCTTGGAGGTCGAAAGCTCCGAGATATTTTGTGTGACCGCGTTCTTGATGGTCGAAAGTTCAGAGATATTTTGTGTGACCGTGCGTATGCAAGCCAAGCTTGAGCGGAATTCCGTTGGAAAAACCATCCAAGATTTTTCCTACGGAAAATCTGCTCGTGTGTACGTGGCATAAGATATAGTATTCCAGTGCCAATAGCACCATTCTAAGGTACCCCTTAAAAATGTGGTAGTCTCAAAAAATGACCCTTGCTCAATGCTGACTGGTCTTCAGCTGTTTCCCTGTGACATGCCTGTGTCCTGTAAAATTATCTGTTGCTGACTCACTCCTGACCTACCCTTTCGATTCCGATTACACTGCTGGCTACTGGTTCCTGATTCTGGCTTATCCCTGATGTTGCTTCGGTCTGATGCCCTGGTACTTTGCTGCCCACTCGCTGTTGACTCTGGCTGATCCTCTGACTTCGCTCCTGTTTCCTGTCTGGCTCCATGCCTCCTCTGAGTACCTGAGCTGGCTTCCTCTCATCCAAGCTCCATTGGACACAGTACACTCCTGTCTCCTGTCTGCTGTCAAGTCTCGACAAGCCACATATTCTGAACCTGTAAGCCTGGTGGAGTTCCCCTTTATTCTTGGTTGATCTACCCAGAATCATCACAGTTCCTGACCTGATGTTCTGCCTGAATCTCTGAGCCCACAACTTCCACCACAAGCTCTGCAACCAACATCTACAGGCACTCGTGTTCCTCCTGTTCCTTGGCACCCTCTGTCCCACTCTCAGTGGGGCCTGGGCTGGAGATACAAGGGCGACCGACCTCGTCACTTCAGACTCCTACCAGGTACGTGGCACATACTCTTTCCATTTTTGGATGATGGATTGAACAGTGCTCCGTGAGATGCTCAAAGCTTGGGAAACTTTTAACCTTTAACTTTATGCCTTAAACTTCCCCACAACTTTATCACTGACCTGTTTGGTGTGTTCCCTGGCCTTCATGATGCTGTTTGTTCACTAAGATTCTCTAACAAACCTCTGAGGGCTTCACAGAACAGCTGTATTTATACTGATATTAAATTACACACAGGTGAACTCCATTTACTAATTATGTGACTTCTGAAGGCAATTGGTTCCACTAGATTTTAGTTTGGGGTATCAGAAAAAACAAATGCACGCCACACTTTTCATATATTTATTTGTAAAAAAAATTAAAAACCATTTATCATTTTTATTTCCACTTCACAATTATATGCCACTTTGTGTTGGCCCATCACAAAAAAAATCCCAATAAAATACATTTACGCTTTTGGTTGTAAACATGATAAAATGTGAAAAATTTCAAGCGGTATAAATATTTTTATCAAGGCACTGTAGAGTACATATGTATATATAAAAAATGCACATATAAAAGAACTGCATACATGAAAATGCATATATAAAAACTGAATGCATAAAATTAAAAGAATATTCTATTGGTATGTACTGTATGTGTGGGCAAGACTACCTAGCAGTTAATAGTATGCACATGTAAAGGAAATTCATACATAAAACTACATGTATAAAAAAAATACATAACAACTAGACATGTGCGATTCGTTTCGTACGAATTCGTAATTCGTACGAATTTTTTGAAATTCGTACGAATTTACGAATCTGTAGTACGAATTTTTTTTTACGAATTCCGTACGGAATACGAAATTCCGTTTACGAATTTGGTCGCCGAATGATTCGAATGGATTCGAATGAATTCGAATGAATTCGAATGACAAAGTGTCATTTTTGCAGGAAAAATTCCGTTTACGAATTTCAGCTCCAAATTATTCGAATCCAACTACCAATATCAAATTTCAACTAATTCAAACGAAATTATTATAGCAGATATAACGAATTAATTCGAATGCATTCGAATGACAAAGTGTCATTTTTGCAGAAAAAAAAGCTATTTAAAAAACAGTCATTCATTGATATAAAAAAAAAAAAAAAAAGCGTAGGGGTCCCCCCAAATTCAATAACCAGGCCCTTCAGGTCTGGTATGGATATTAAGGGGGACCCCAGCCAAAAAAAAAAAATGGCGTGGGGTCCCCCCCAAATATCCATACCAGACCCTTCAGGTCTGGGATGGATTTTAAGGGGAACCCCGGCCAAAAAAAAAAAATGGCGTGGGGTCCCCCTCAAAATCCATACCTGAACCGTACCAGGTCACATGCCCTCAACATTGGGAGGGTGCTTTGGGGTCCCCCCCAAAGCACCTTGTCCCCATGTTGATGAGGACAAGGGCCTCTTCCCCACAACCCTGGCCGGTGGTTGTGGGGGTCTGCGGGCGGGGGGCTTATCGGAATCTGGAAGCCCCCTTTAACAAGGGGTCCCCCAGATCCCGCCCCCCCCTGTGTGAAATGGTAAGGGGGTACAAAAGTACCCCTACCATTTCACCAAAAAAGTGGCAAAAATGGTAAAAATGACAGGAGACGGTCTTTGACAATTCCTTTATTAAAATCTTCTTTCTTCTTTCTTCTGGTCTTCCTTTCTTCATCTTCTCCTTCCGTCATCTTCTCCTTCCGTCATCTTCTTCCATCGTCTTCTTCCTTCGATTCGCTTCTTCTTCCTCCGGTCTTCTCGTCCTTCTCGTCCGGCGTCGTCCTTCTCGTCCGGCATCGGCGTCTCTTCTCGCAGGCCGCTCCTCGCAATGGGAGGCTCCCGCTCTGTGAGGCTCCGCTCCGGGGGACAGGTCTTTTATAACGAAGGCACCTGGTAACCCCGCCCCCTCTGACGCATGGGGACGTCATGTGGAATTCCCTATGGCTTTCCCCATGACGTCAGAGGGGGGGCGGGGTCACCAGGTGCCTTCGTTATAAAAGACCTGTCACCCGGAGCGGAGCCTCACAGAGCGGGAGCCTCCCATTGCGAGGAGCGGCCTGCGAGAAGAGACGACGATGCCGGACGAGAAGGACGACACCGGACGAGAAGGACGAGAAGACCGGAGGAAGAAGAAGCGAATCGAAGGAAGAAGAAGATGGAAGAAGATGGCGGAAGGAGAAGATGAAGAAAAGAAGACCAGAAGAAAGAAGATTTTAATAAAGGAATTGTCAAAGACCGTCTCCTGTCATTTTTACCATTTCTGCCACTTTTTTGGTGAAATGGTAGGGGTACTTTTGTACCCCCTTACCATTTCCCCCGGGGGGGGGGGCCGGGATCTGGGGGTCCCCTTGTTAAAGGGGGCTTCCAGATTCCGATAAGCCCCCCGCCCGCAGACCCCCACAACCACCGGGCACGGTTGTGGGGAAGAGGCCCTTGTCCTCATCAACATGGGGACAAGGTGCTTTGGGGGGGACCCCAAAGCACCCTCCCAATGTTGAGGGCATGTGGCCTGGTACGGTTCAGGCGGGAGGGGGGGCGCTCTCCTCCCCCCCTCTTTTCCTGCGGCCTGCCAGGTTGCGTGCTCGGATAAGGGTCTGGTATGGATTTTATGGGGGACCCCACGCCATTTTTTTTGGCTAGGGTTCCCCTTAAAATCCATCCCAGACCTCAAGGGACTGGTATGGATTTTGAGGGGGACCCTACGCCATTTTTTTTTTTTTTTTGACTGGGGTCCCCCTTAATATCCATCCCAGACCTGAAGGGCCTGGTTATTGAATTTGGGGGGACCCCTACGCATTTTTTTATCAATGACTTCAATGAATGACTGTTCTCTGTATTACGGATCCGACAATTCATTTGCCGGCAATAGCCGCGAGTGATTTTAAATAGTTTTTTTTTTCCTGCAAAAATGACACTGCAGGAACATTTCTCTATATTAGATATACTGAATCTCGAAGCATTCGAAGCATTCGAAGCATTCGTTATATCCGCTATAATCATTTCTTTCATATTAGTTGAAATTACATATTTGTTAGTAGTTGTATTCGAATTGTTCTCTGTATTACGGGAATCGGCAATTAGCCGCGAGTGATTTTAAATGTGTTTTTTTCCTGCAAAAATGACACATTGTACAGAGAGAGTTGTAAGCACAGGAAACATGACCCCATTCATAGACATACTATAGAGTATATAGTATATAGAAGGGGGCATGTTTCCTGTGCTTACAACTCTTTTTGCAGGAAAAAAAGACATTTAAAATCACTCGCGGCTAATTGCCGATTCCCGTAATACAGAGAACAATTCGAATGTTGTATTGTAACTAACAAATATCTAATTTCAACTAATATGAAAGAAATTATAATAGCGGATATAACGAATGCTTCGAATGATTCGAGATTCAGTATATCTAATATAGAGAAATGTTCCTGCACAGTGTCATTTTTGCAGGAAAAAAAAACTATTTAAAATCACTTGCGGCTATTGCCGGCAAATAAATTGTCGGATCCGTAATACAGAGAACAGTCATTCATTGAAGTCATTGATAAAAAAAAAGCGTAGGGGTCCCCCCAAATTCAATAACCAGGCCCTTCAGGTCTGGGATGGATATTAAGGGGGACCCCAGTCAAAAAAAAAAAAAAAAAAATGGCGTAGGGTCCCCCTCAAAATCCATACCAGTCCCTTGAGGTCTGTGATGAATTTTAAGGGGAACCCTAGCCAAAAAAAATGGCGTGGGGTCCCCCATAAAATCCATACCAGACCCTTATCCGAGCACGCAACCTGGCAGGCCGCAGGAAAAGAGGGGGGGACGAGAGCGGCCCCCCTCCCGCCTGAACCGTACCAGGCCACATGCCCTCAACATTGGGAGGATGCTTTGGGGGTCTGAGACCCCTAAAGCACCTTGTCCCCATGTTGATGAGGACAAGGGCCTCTTCCCCACAACCGTGCCCGGTGGTTGTGGGGGTCTGCGGGCGGGGGGCTTATCGGAATCTGGAAGCCCCCTTTAACAAGGGGACCCCCAGATCCCGCCCCCCCCCCCTGTGTGAAATGGTAAGGGGGTACTGTACCCCTACCATTTCACCAAAAAAGTGGCAAAAATGGTAAAAATGACAGGAGACGGTCTTTGACAATTCCTTTATTAAAATCTTCTTTCTTCTGGTCTTCCTTTCTTCATCTTCTCCTTCCGTCATCTTCTTCCATCTTCTTCTTCCTTCGATTCGCTTCTTCTTCCTCCGGTCTTCTCGTCCTTCTCGTCCGGCGTCGTCCTTCTCGTCCGGCATCATCGTCTCTTCTCGCAGGCCGCTCCTCGCAATGGGAGGCTCCCGCTCTGTGAGGCTCCGCTCCGGGTGACAGGTCTTTTATAACGAAGGCACCTGGTGACCCCGCCCCCCCTCTGACGTCATGGGGAAAGCCATAGGGAATTCCCCATGCGTCAGAGGGGGCAGGGTTACCAGGTGCCTTCGTTATAAAAGACCTGTCACCCGGAGCGGAGCTTCACAGAGCGGGAGCCTCCCATTGCGAGGAGCGGCCTGCGAGAAGAGACGCCGATGCCGGACGAGAAGGACGACGCCGGACGAGAAGGACGAGAAGACCGGAGGAAGAAGAAGCGAATCGAAGGAAGAAGACGATGGAAGAAGATGACGGAAGGAGAAGATGACGGAAGGAGAAGATGAAGAAAGGAAGACCAGAAGAAAGAAGATTTTAATAAAGGAATTGTCAAAGACTGTCTCCTGTCATTTTTACCATTTTTGTCACCTTTTTTGGTGAAATGGTAGGGGCACTTTTGTACCCCCTTACCATTTCACACAGGGGGAAGCCGGGATCTGGGGGTCCCCTTGTTAAAGGAGGCTTCCAGATTCCGATAAGCCCCCCGCCCGCAGACCCCCACAACCACCGGCCAGGGTTGAGGGGAAGAGGCCCTTGTCCTCATCAACATGGGGACAAGGTGCTTTGGGGGGGACCCCAAAGCAC
Source organism: Lithobates sylvaticus (assembly GCA_028564925.1). Taxonomy (NCBI): domain Eukaryota; kingdom Metazoa; phylum Chordata; class Amphibia; order Anura; family Ranidae; genus Lithobates; species Lithobates sylvaticus. The sequence goes on from CM053029.1 coordinate 568,273,952, forward strand.
CCTCCCAATGTTGAGGGCATGTGACCTGGTACGGTTCAGGCGGGAGGGGGGGCCGCTCTCGTCCCCCCTCCTTTCCTGCGGCCTGCCAGGTTGCGTGCTCGGATAAAGGGTCTGGTATGGATTTTGAGGGGGACCCCACGCCATTTTTTTTTTTTGGCCGGGGTTCCCCTTAAAATCCATCCCAGACCTGAAGGGTCTGGTATGGATATTTGGGGGGGACCCCACGCCATTTTTTTTTTTTTTTTTGGCTGGGGTCCCCCTTAATATCCATACCAGACCTGAAGGGCCTGGTTATTGAATTTGGGGGGACCCCTACGCTTTTTTTTTTTTCTGCAAAAATGACACTTTGTCATTCGAATTCATTCGAATTCATTCGTTATATCTGCTATAATAATTTCGTTCAAATTAGTTGAAATTCGATATTGGTAGTTGGATTTACTAACGATTCGTAACTATTCGTAACGATTCATAACGATTCGTAACTTGAAATTGAAATTCGATATTTGTAGTTGGATTCGAATTGTTCTCTGTGTTATGAGAACCAACAATTCATTAGCCGCGTTAACGATTCGTAACGATTCGTAACGATTCGTAACTTTACTAACGATTCGGAAAAAAAATTACGATTCGTCCGAATTTCGTATTTCGTACGAATTCGAACGGAATTTCATACACGAATTACGAATTACGAATTTTTTTATATACGAAACGGGACGAAACAAAACGAAACACATTTTTTGACAGTTCCCATGTCTAATAACAACTGCATAAATGAACCTGGAAAAGTGCACTATTGATATGGGCAAGGCTACCCATAGCCTTGCCTTGCTACCTAGCAACTTAGAGCAGTATAAATTCATAAAAAAGGATATATAGGAAAAGGATATATATGATAGAAGATCAGAGATGGATCTCAACCAAAATGGATTCTCAGAGTACAAAATAGTCCTCAGCTAAATGGACAAAAACAAAAAAAGAATGGATGGTTATAATATGGAATATATAGGGCGATTTTTCTATGTATATCTGAAGATGCTAATATTAGTATCAAATGGAAAAGTCATATATTGACATATACAGTATATACAGTATATCTATATTTCCTGAATGGTAGCTGGATAGATATGTGGGAGAGAGTATATATATATTACACAATGGTATTAATCTCAAACTCCTCATTAAGGCCAGCTGGAGCAAGGGTATCCAACGCATAAATCCAATAGGTTTCCTGCTGGCACAGCCTATGAAAATGTTCAGCCGCTGAATAGGAACTAAGAATGCATTTAATGAGCCAATTATCCATGATAATGAGCAAAGTGTCTGGGTGACTGGGGAACATTATGTTTATCAATCCCTTCCTCAATTAAGTGACAGTGGTCCCCAAAGCATTTCCTTACTGTCTGTATTATCCTACCAACATAAAGGAGACCACATAGCCAACTGAGGCAGTACATAACAAACTCTGGGGAACAATTATAAAATCCTTTATGTCATACACTTTGGGGTTGATTCACTGAAGGTGATCAGACTGTGCACATGCACAAGTGCAGTTGCACTATGCAAGTGCAGTTGCTCCGGAGCTTAGTAAATGTGTTAAAGCTCTGTTTATTTCCATCATCCATGCTGTCTTTCAAATTTTCCTTGCACCTGATTCGGTATTCTTTGTAACATGTAGCTTTGCCTCATTTATTAAGCTCTGGAACAACTGCACCTGTGCAAGTGTACAGTCTATTTGCCTTTAGTAAATCAACCCCTTTGCCTTTTGCTAAAATAAGGCATCCACATAAGGCTAACTTATGTGGATGGTGCCTTAGCATTTGTTTGCGCCACAATTTCAATTGTTGTTTGTGCAATATCAGCCAAACCCCTACTATCCTTTCCCATTCTTTTTCTCCTTCCCTTACCCCCTTCCAGGTTCCCCCTGCCTCCCTTATCAACATGACCCTCCTCCCTTTTTTTTCCGTCCCCTTCCCCTACTTTCTTTTTTTTTAAGTTCTCCCTCTTCCCCCTTTCTTTTTCCTTTTTTCCTGTTCCGACCATCCCAACAATCTGAAAATCGGCCACAACTTCTCTATTCAGGCTTTGTCTCTTGATGAAGACGCCTGCCCAATCCAGACAAAAGACACCACATCCCCTTTTTTGTCTTCTTCAGATAACATGTGTGTTCTATAGACAACCCAAATAGATAGCTGGACTGGTGTGTTATCTGTTATTGTTACTTTTTTGTAACAAGGAAGACACTTGATATACGTGCACTGATTTATTGATTTTATGTATGTTTATCCTCAATAGAAAATAAAAAATAAATAAAACAAATGGATAAAAATAGTATGAAATAGATGCTAGTTAATTTTGGGTTAAACTTAAAAAATGTTCAGCCCATGGTTGTGTTGATCCAGAGTGCCCTACATAACGTTGTGCTGATTTTCAAATTTCTAGTTTATTAGACTTTAGGATACTCATAGCTCATGCATGATATATGTGTAACTGCTGGATAGTTTTGTGTTTGTTACTGTAATATATCCCAGTACCACATATTTCTACTACTACTACTGTATTAGTAATTTATTGGGTGCCAGTTCTGCTTCCTATTATTTATAAGTAACAGTTCCTGGTATCTGATAACAGCAGCTGTACTTTATTAGATCATTCAGATACTCCCAATGGGGACCTGAGATATTCCTCACCCTTATGTGTATGTCTGCATAATGTGTTTTTTTATTTTTCAATGTATTCTCATTTATAAATATTGCTATCATCGCGGTACAGATGCTAAATACAGTATATACCTTGAAAAAGATTAAAAAAGGGGTAGAGTTTGTAGCTCTGTAACATTTTGGGTAAATAGCATAAGGAGTTATTGTTCTACCTTCAGGTATAAATCAGATATTCCCGAACACACTGAACCATACACCAGAGATGGATGTTTTTCCAATACTTTTACAAGAAACACAACAATCTTTATTGACTTTACAGCATCATAGTGTACCGAGGGACTTACCTGATACCGTATGTGATATTCGTGGGTCAGAAATACTAGCCAGCCATGTATGGGTAAAACAAACAGTCTTTATTTTTCAAAAAGACAAATGAAAGTACCTTTATTGCAGCATGCAATAAACAAAATAGTCCATCACTCTGGTACAGAAAACAAAAATGTGGCTCACCGCCAGCATACACTTGTCCCGCAACAGGGTTTAAAGTCCCTCCTGCTCCAGGGGTACAGAAAAGTCACAAGAGCCCAGCAGTGTCTCAGTAGCCAGACAGCTCGAAGCCATCACAACTGTGTATTGTTCCACTCAACACCTCATGGACACCAATTGGCTGCTTCCTGATATTTCCATCCCTCTCTCAAAGGTGGGTTAACTAGTTCAGGACTAAAGAACCCATGGATGGAGGCTCTTTCCCATCCAAAATCTCTCCAAGTTTCCGAATTCTGGGGTGCAAAATAGGAGTTAATAATTCTGGGAAAACTTCAAGTCAGTTTTCCCCCACTATTGGAACCACTCACCCTGCAAGAGTAATGCCGCGTACACACGGTCGGAATTTTCATTGGAAAAAGCTCTGATTTTCCCTTCGGAATTCCGACAGAATTTCGCTCAAACTGTCTTGCCTACACGCCGTCACACCAAATTCCGACGGTCAATAACACCACGACATACAACACGTTCGACGGCACTATAAAAGGGAAGTTTAATGCTTCCAAGCATGTGTTGAATTGTTTCGGAGAACGCGTCGGAATTTTGTGAGTTGGAATTGCATACACACGATCGAAAAATCTGATATAAAGGTTTTCCGTCGGAAAAATTAAGAACAGGCTCTCAATCCAAAGTCCGTTGGAAATGCCGACAGAAAAATACCGTTGGGCATACACATGGTCGGAAAATCCGATGATAAGCTCTCATCAGACTCCAGTACTCCAGACTGCTTCTTGTCATCCCCCTTTAAGGGACCACAATCCAAACAGAGGAGACACATACCTCAAATCCAGGACCAATCCCTGGTGTCCTGTGCAAGTACAATAAATTCTAGATACCGATTAGCTCTATGTGGGCATAGAGTGTATAGGATGGAAAGCCACCAGGTATTTAAAGTGGTTCTAAAGGCTCAATGTTTTTTATGAATTCTATGCATGAAGGTAAAAAACCTCCTCTGTGCAGCTCCCCCCTCAGCCCCCCTAAAACTTACCTGAGCCCCATCTTGATCCAGAAATGTGCACAAGAGCCTCGGCTCTCCCAGACTCTCCCTCATCCATGGCTGAGACATCAGTGGGGGTCAATCGCAGCCAGTGAGCCAATGAAGCGAGACAGGGGCAGGGCAAAGCCGCCACTCTGTATGTTAATGGACACACAGAGTCGCGGATCGAGAACAAGCCTGCTTGGGTGCCCCATTACAAGCTGCTTGTTCTGGGGGCAGGAGGCAGGAGAACCAGTGGAGGACCTGGGAAGAGGAGGATCTGGGACGCTCTGTGCAAAACCACTGCAGAGCAGGTGAGTATGACATGTTTGTTATTTAACACTTTCACTGCCAGGTCTGTATGTCATACGGACCTGACAGCAGGGGGTTTAACACACAATCCGGGGACTCCTGCCTGTCAGGTGAAAGCATTTGGGTGGCAGTGTTGCCGCCCGTTTGCTCACACACCCCGCCGGTACCAGATATATATATATATATCTATCATCAAATAAAATGCCTCCAGCAACATACCACCATGTACTTTAATAGAGGATAATCCTCCAACTGGGCAACCAATTTAGCATTTATAGGTGATTGGAAGAATCAGTGGGTGCAGGCACTTTTTTGGGTGGGAACATAGTTTGTATTTATTACCTGTCTGCCACTTTGAGAAAGGGACAGCTGTTGTATTGATAAAACTAAGATATTCTGGGCAGAATGAACCCAGGCAAAGGGATCTGTGCGGACACAGCATCAAAAAAGCAAAGTATAAGCTACCACATTCTACATCATATAAGGCAGGCTGGAGAGTGGACAGGCCCCTCTAGTGTCATCTATGGCTGGTAGCATGCTATCCTTTCTGGCTTTGTCCAGTGACACTTAAGAGAGACAGCTTTTACCTTCTAATTTTCCTGTAATAAATAAATTGCTGAACTTTGTAAATTTTGCTCAGTCAGGGTCTTCATAAGGAATTCTTCCAATCTGCTCCCTAAAACGTCCGAGACTAGGTTTATTTCAGCCTAATAATCATAACAATTTTGTGACCCCTCCACCATACCTCCCAACATTTTAAGATGGGAATGAGGGACACCTACTAGCAAACATATGTAGGTATAGGACACACCACCTTAAGGGGGGAAGTAACCAAAAAAAAGGTTAATTAAATCCACTAAGGCTTTTTTTACCACTACTATTCCTTTATTTTGGCTTTTAACCGCTTCCCGACCGCCCACTGCATATATACGTCAGCAGAATGGCACGGGCAGGCAAAACCACGTACCTGTACGTGGCCCTTTAAATGTATGCCCGGTCGGGAGCTCCGTGACCCCGGCTGCGGGACCAGCGGACCCGATCGCCGCTGGTGTCCCGCGATCGGGTTACGGAGCTGAAGAACGGGGAGAGGTTTGTGTAAACAAACCTCTCCCCGCGCTTCCTACTCTGCCAGTCATTGATTGGCTGTTCCCGGTCATCGGGAAAGCCGATCAATGACGTCAGACATCAGCCCCGCCCCTAATGTAAAAAAACACACACACGTCAGAGCCCATAACCTCTCCCCTCCCCCTAGTGGTTAACTCTTTCACTACAACTGTCATTTATACAGGATCAATGCATTTAAATAGCATTGATTGCTGTATAAATAACAATGGTCCCAAAAATGTGTCAAAAATGTCCGATGTGTCCGCCATAATGTTGCAGTCACATAAAAATCGCTGATCGCCGCCATTACTAGTAAAAAAAAAAATATTAATAAAAATGCTATAAAACTTCCCCTATTTTGTAAACGCTATAACTTTTGCGCAAACCAATCAATAATCGCTAATTACGATTTTTTTTACCAAAAATATGTAGAAGAATACGTATCGGCCTAAACTGAGGAAAAAAAAATGTTTTTTTATATATTTTTTGGGGATATTTATTATAGCAAAAAAAAAAAATGCATTTTTTTCAAAATTGTCGCTCTATTTTTGTTTATAGCGCAAAAAATAAAAACCGCGGGGGCGATCAAATACCACCAAAAGAAAGCTCTATTTGTGGGAAAAAAAGGACGCCAATTTTGTTTTGGAGCCACGTCGCACGACCGCGCAATTGTCAGTTAAAGCGACGCAGTGCCGAATCGCAAAAAGGGGCCTGGTCCTTTGGCTGCCAATTGGTCCGGGGCTGAAGTGGTTAAAATTCACAAATGCAGCAATTTAGATGAAAAGTTTAGCACTGGGAAGCACTTTGTGAAAGATAAAAAGTGCATTTTATATACAACTATATAGATCAGACCAAAATGAGGCAGAAATGAGGGGGAAAGAGGGACAGAGGGACATTGCTCAAATTTAGGGACAGCCCCTCGAAATCAGGGACAGTCGGGAGCTATGCCCTCCATTGCTTGTCAGGACACTCTTCTGTACTAACAATTATAATTGCTTAAAATACTGATTCTTGGACTCAGGGTACCATGATGCATGCGCTTGGTATTATGCGAAGCAGAAGAAAAGATATGCAGTTAATTTTTATGTCACATTTCATGTCATTGTCAGAGCAAATCAAATTTAGCTAAAGGCAATCTTTACTTCCATCAGTTATGTACTGTCAGTGAATGATAATGTTCACTACCCTTAAAAACACATAATCTTGCACACTATCCCAACATTTTAAAACTCTCTAAACTTAGAAAGCAACGGTTTATAATTATATGTGTACATATCTATGTATTGACAAATTATTACGGAGGTTACAGCAAACAAATAATGGATAAATACTACAAGCTCCTTGGATTCATGTATAAGGGAGTTATATATAAGGTGTTGGAGTAACAATTAAAATTTCATAATAATAAAAAAAAATATTCACTACATGCCCTCAATAGACAGTACTATGAAGATGTGAATTAAAGCATTGCTTTAGCCTATTATTTCTACGTTTTCTTTTCTATATTTGCTCTGGTCATTTGAATGACATATTATAGATAAGAATTTGACCTTCCATGAAATTTGAACAGACAAGCAACTGATTTGAATGTCAGTGCCCTCCTGATCTCAGAGTCCCACATCAAACACTACTTTATCAGCTCTTTTTTCTTGCAGCTTGCCTTATACTATGTGAAAGAAGTGTCTCTCACTTTTTTGACTGAGGACCTCGCCAGACTAAAGCCCCATACACACGCGCGGATTATCCGAGGACCAGGTCCGTCAGACCATGGCCGTCATACTTTGTCTGATGTTGGTTTTGCGTACACACGGTCGGACAAAGTTGTCGGAAAATCCGATCATTCTGAACGTGGTGACGTTTGTTGCCTACGACGGGACTACGTAGAGGCTAGTAGCCAATAGCTTTGGTCTTGTAATGTGATCTGAGCATGCTTAGCACTTTGTCCGGTCGGAATTCGCTACACACGATCGGATTTGGTGTGATCGGACTTTGTTGTCAAAAAATCTATCCAGCAGGAGATAGGACTTTGTCCGTCAGACAATCTGATAGAAACTGTCCGATGGTGCCTACACTGTCTGATTTTCCGACAACATTGTCCGATAGGACAGAATCCATCGGAAAATCCTACCGTGTGTATGGGGCTTAAGAGTGAACTAGAATTAGAAACTACTTTGTACTAATAAAAATTTTACCTAGCTCGGCCATAACTGTGGGACAAAGGCAAGCCACTGATGTCTTTGAGCTTTTTTCCAAGTGTTTTTTTTGTGCATTTTTATGCACGATTTTGGCATGGTTTTATGCATTATTTGCGCATTTTTACACAGTATTTTTAAGCTTTAGCATTTTTTTGATTAGCCAATAGAAAAAACTATCTTCTTTTGCATCATTTGTTGCTAGGTTTTTCAGCTTTTTTAGCTTTTTTCATCAGTTTTTATTTCTTTTTTTATTATTGTTATTATTATTATTATTATTATTCTTTTTTTTTCACGGGAGCATTTGTGGCTGGCAGAATATAATGATTACTGCTATGAGCTACAGCTGCTGACAGTAATCTCATGTAGAAAAGTCCATCAGGTGGGTTGTACCCATTGAACACTCCATAAAGATTATTATTATTCTCTCCTCTGAACTTCAGCCAGTTGTCTTCACAGGGATGTTCTTCCACTGCCACTCTGCCACCTCTCTGGAATTGGATCAGCTACAAACCGGGCCTATAGCCCTGAGGGGCTGGGAAAGGAAGAACATCCCTGTGAAGACAACTGGCTGAAGTTCAGAGGAGATAATAATATTTATCTTTATGGAGTGTTCAATGGGTACAGTGGCACCAGTGCTACCATTGATGATTCCTTAGCAGAGAAAGCAAGCCTCCAGTCACAGCTCCCAGAGGTTTATTGGAGCCGCCCATACCTAATAGGAATACTAGCAGAGCCAGTGGCTGGCAGAATATAATGATTACTGCTATCAGCTACAGCTGCTGACAATAATCACATGTAGAAAATTCCATCAGGTGGGTTTTACCCATTGAACACTCCATAAAGATTAGTATTATTCTCTCCTCTGAACTTCAGCCAGTTGTCTTCACAGGGATGTTCTTCCACTGCCACTCTGCCACCTTTCTGGAATTGGATCAGCTACAAACCGGACCTATAACCCTGAGGGTCTGGGAAAGGAAGAACATCCCTGTGAAGACAACTGGCTGAAGTTCAGAGGAGAGAATAATATTTATCTTTATGGAGTGTTCAGTGGGTACAGTGGCACCAGAGCTACCAAATTTGTGGGCCAGCGATTATCTGCAGAACCCCTTTTAGAACAGTTGCACTTAGATATTACTGATGCAGAAGTTCACAGGATGTTGTTACAGGCATTTGATGTTGTGGAAAGAAGTTTCCTCAAATCCATTGATGATTCCTTAGCAGAGAAAGCAAGCCTCCAGTCACAGCTCCCAGAGGTTTATTGGAGTCGCCCATACCTAATAGGAATACTAGCAGAGCCAGTGGCTATTCCCGAGAAGTGGCAACAAAAAGATATACTTCTGATGCTTGATTTTTTGAGATTTCTGGTGAGTTTAACCCCAAAGGTGTAATGCACTGGGCTCCTACTAGGGAGACTGATTCATGCGACGTGTTTAGTGCGCAGCGGCAAAAAGTAGGTATAGCTAAATTATGCTACACATTGGGTGTGGCTTTTTGTCTGATTAGAAACAACAAATAAACACAACTAGAGAAATATCCCAAATTGAATGTACCCCCTGCGCACACTGTCCCACCCTCTCTGCACCCTGAACCTCTGTATAGAATGACCCTCTATTCCCCTGTTCACACTGCTGCCACTCTTTCCCCCTCCCTGTACACACTGTCCCTGTCATAAGTGCCTCTCCCAGCCAGTCAGTAGCTTGTATATATGTATGTCTGTACACAGTACAGGGCAGGCAGGAGGGCACAGCACAAAGCGCACAGACGGGCACAGTACAGAGCGGGCAGGAGGGCACAGTACAGGAGGGCAGGAGATCACAGTACAGGGTAAGAGGGCACAGTGCATTGCAGGCATGGCACGGTATGGGGGCAAGAGGGCACAATACAGAAAAGGTAGGAGGGACAGTATGGTGGGGGGCAGGAGGGCACAATACAGGGTGGGCAGGAAAGCACAGTATTAGGGGCAGAATGGCACAGTATTGGGGCAGGAGGGCACAGCACATGGTGGGCAGGATGGCACAGTATGGGGGAGGAGGGCATAGTACATGGCAGGCAGGAGGGCACAGTACAAGGTGGGCAGGAGGTCACAGTATGGGGGGGCAGAATAGCACAGTACAGGAAGGGCAGGAGGGCACAGCATGGGGGCAGGAGAGCACAGTTGGGGGGGAGAAGAGCACATTACAGTGGGAAGAAGGGCACAGTACAGGGTGGTCAGGAGGTCACAGTACAAGGTGGGAAGAAGGGCACAGTATGGGGGGCAGGAGGGCACAGTACAGGGTGGGCAGGAGGGCAAAGTATGGGGGCAGGAGGGCACAGTACATGGTGGGCAGGGGGGGAACAAGAGCACAGTACAGTGGCCATTAGGGCACAGTGCAGGGTGGTCAGGAGGACACAGTACAGAGTGGGCAGAAGAGCACAGTATGGGGGCAGGAGAGAACAGTATGGCGGGCAGGAGGGCACAGTACAGGGTGGGCAGGAGGGCACAGTATGGGGGGCAGTAGGGAACAGTACGGCAGGCAGGGGGCACAGTATGGTGGGCAGGAGGGCACAGTGCAGGATGGGCACAGAATGGGGTCAGGAGGGCACAGTACAGGGTGGATAGGAGGGCACAGTACAGGGTGGGCAACAGGGTACAGTACAGGGGTTGCTGCTGACAGTGCACTAGGCAAAGCGCTGTCTCCCATCCCTGCACTGCACCACTGCACTGTATAGCCTGAACAGAACCACTAAGTTCTCCTGCTGTCCAGACAGCACACACTTGAGCTGAAATCCGATTCTCTTACACATACAGTAGCCAGGATCTGCACAGTGTATAGCTGGCTACTGTGTTTAGTTCTGGCCTGTGAAGATCCATGGTCAGAACGGCAACTCAGTTGCAGTAGCCTGCTCTACACTGTGTACATTGCAGCTGTGTGTAAAGGAATCGGATGGGGAGGAGGAGCTCTCAGTGCCTGTGCTCAAGCCATGTACCATGCAAAAATGGGAGACTGCTGGCACAGCATTAGGAATGGTAGAGGGATTTTGGGGTGCAACTGGACTCTGGGGTAGCCCATGCCAGTAGCCCCCGAGATCCAGCCACGATCTTACCGCTGCTGCTGCTTGTGTAGGTGGGATGTATACTGCTCTGACTCCTACTGTCCTCCTCTCCTGTTCATCCCATGTGTTTGGAGCAGTACACACCCCGCCAACACAAGCAGCAAATGCTCTGCCTTGGGGAGGGGGGTTCCTTAACCCCTGCAAAGTGCCAGAGGAGCACCAGAGAGTGTGAGGGAAGGGAAACTGCAGGGGCCCCCCATGCACCTAGGGCCCCTGGGCAGTGCCCAGGTTGGCCAGGGGGTTAAAGGAGTTGTAAAGGCAGAGTTTTTTTTATCTTAATACGTTCTATGCATAAGATAAAAAGCCTTCTGTGCGTAGCAGCCTCCCCAGCATCCCCCAACTCTTTCCTGAGCCCCATCTCTGTCCAGTGATGTCCATGAGTCCTTCGGCCGTCCTGCATTGGCTGAGACACAGAAGCGGTGCCATTGGCTCCCGCAGCTGTCAATCAAAGTCAGTTAGCCAATCAAGAGAGGTGGGCCGAACGGCAGCTCTGTGTCTGAATAGACACACAGAACTGCAGCTTGGCTCGGGTCATGTACAAGTGGATTCTCCACCAATGCTCCTGCACAAACATTTTTTTAATAATCCATTCCAGGAATTAAATTGTTACACCTCGTATACATTTATTTTAACCATTTGCCTACCAGCCGCTGTCATTATACTGCGGCAGGTCGACTAGTTCCCGCAAATTGGCGTAGCTGTACGTCGGCCCTTTAAACAGCTATAACAGGTGCGCTTCATGGTGGGCAAACTAATGCGCATGGCTCGGCGGCCGAGATGTCCACCGGCCACCCGTGATCACTCCACAGAGAGGCAGAATGGGAATCTGCCAATGTAAACAAACAGATCCCCGTTCTGTCAGGGGAGTAGAGAGGGATCTGCTGTTCCTAGTGATTAGGAAAAGCGATCTCTCTCCTCCTCCAGTCAGTACACTGCCCCCACAGTTAAAAACACCGCCCAGGGAACACATTCAACCCCTTGATCGGTCCCAAAAAAGTGTCAAAAGTGTCCAATCTGTCCACCGCAATGTCGCAGTCTGGCTAAAAATCGCTGATGACCGTCACTAGTAAAAAAAAAAAATTATACCAAAAAAGCCATAAATATATCCCCTATTTTGTGGACGCTATAACTTTTGCGCAAACCAATCAATATACACTTATTGCAAAAATGTGTAGAAGAATATATATAATATATATTGGCATAAACTGTTGAACAAACTTGTTTTTTTTTTTTTTTTTTTAGATATTTATTATAGCAAAAAGTAAAAAATATTGTTTTTTTTTTTAAAAAATTGTCGCTCTTTTTTTGTTTATAGCGCAAATAATAAAAAAAAAAGTAGAGGTGATCAAATACCACCAAAAGAAAGCTCTATTTGTGAAAAATGTCTAATTTTATTTGTGTACAGTGTTGTGCAATTGTCAGTTAAAGCGGCGCAGTGCCGTATCGCAAAAAATGGCCTGGTCATTAAGGGAGTAAATCTTTCCGTCCTTAAGTGGTTTACCATGTTTTTTCAAATTATCAAAAATATTCCAGCTGTCTGGTTTAAAAACATAATCAGCATATTATCATTCCTTCCAGCGCGACACAATTGTTTAAAGGCTTGTATTTACAGACGAAACTTGTTCTGCCACAGAAACTACAGAAAAGTTTATTTTTAAACGTGATAAAGAAGAGGCTCAAAACGTTATCCACCAAATCAATGAAATAATTCATATTGTTTATGTGCAAACAGCAGAAATTACCTAAATGGACAATAATGGAAAGCCATTGGATCTTACCATGTTGCGAAGCAATGTTGTTGTGTGTGTGGAATTTAACTCATAAGCAAGATAGATAGGAGCTGGTAAATGTCCGTGGCTTTCTGACCTTGCAAAGAGGGTTATATTCTCCAGCTATTTGTACACTGTACAACTAAATTACTTTATTATGCCAATTTGAATGTAAGTGGGATCTGACAGTTTGCAAGTTCTGCATGCAATTTATATGAAAGTAAGTACATTCTGTAAAGTATCATTTTTCTTTTAAGATTCATCTAGCTGTCTTTCCTCTTATTCATTACCCAAGTGCTCGGTGTTCTGTCCCAAAGTGTTCCGTTTTTACAGACTTTAAGAATATGCATTATGACTCTAATTGCTGGCAACAAGATGCTTCCACCCAGGACATGTGGAATTCTGGTGCTGATGTGAGGTTAGCGTGCATGTACTGCATCTGTACATTTCATTTCAAATCTCTTTAGAACATGCTCAGACACTTAAGCATTCGATCTTTCACAGTTTTTTCCCCAAATAAAGATGTGAAGATGACTGAGAATGCTAAATGATTCATGCTGGAAGCTAGAACATGAAGACTTTCTGTTTTAGCCTCATGGCTTCATTGTAACCTATGCCTACCCATTTCTGTTTTGTGCCAGTTGTTTGTTCAAGGCTCCCATTGCAACTGACAATTCTTTTTTTGCCCTGATATTTGCCATTTCAAAAGTTTTTGACTTATTTTTTCCATTTCTTCCAGTTAGATCAAAGCTGTTTTGGTAACCATATATGAAAGGGAATTTTTGCGAAACTTAAAGAGTACCTTCACTTTTGTTGAGAAAATAACATTCCCCTCTGGGTGATCTATGTACATTGCAAGGATTATAACAAACGTTGTTGCATATTCCTACCTTTTGTTATTCTGAAGAAATCCATGTGTGTTTGTCTGTGCCTCTTGGCTAAGTGAGTCTAATGGGAGTGGTTTGAAAATTATCAGTCAGCTGTGGCAGCTGCAGAGCACTAATGAGGAAAGCTGCTGGGCTCAGCCCTTCCTTCTCTGAGCTGGCCGCTCAGCTGTCAGCTAATTACCAGCTCCAATCTCTCCACAGGTACTCTGCTGTTGATGATATCCTGCTCGTCAGTCCTGCCTACTTAAAGCGGAGGTTCACACAAAAATTGAACCTCCGCTTTTCGGAACCGCCGCACCTCCGGTGTCACATTTGGCACCTTTCAGGGGGGAAGGGGTTGCAGATACCTGTCTAAGACAGGTATTTGCACCCACTTCCGGGCATAGACTCCCACGGGAGTCTACGCCTCTTCCCGCCCCCCCACACTGACTGCTGGGACACACACAGGTCCCAGGAGATAGCGGGGACAAGTTAGGATGCACAGCGCGACTCGCGCAATGCGCAGTAGGGACCTGGGAAGTGAAGCCGCAACGCTTTACTTCCTGATTCCCTCACCGAGGATGGCGACGGCAGCTGCCGAGAGCCGAGTGATTGATCGGCTTTGGCTGCCGACATCGCTGGACCCTGGGACAGGTAAGTGTCCATTTATTAAAAGTCAGCAGCTGCAGTATTTGTAGCTGCTGGCTTTTAATATTTTTTTTTTTAGGTGGACCTCCTCTTTAAGCCGTCCAGCCTTGGTCAACATCACAGAGATGCTCTCCTGCATTCCTGTTAAAAGACTTGCTTGGATGACATATCTTCTGGCTCAAGATCCTGCTTGCTGTTTTACTACGCTCATCTCCGGCTCCCTGACGTTTGGCTTGTCTGACTATCTGTTCCGGTTCCTGAACTCTGGCTATGTTTTGACTATGTTTGTTCTATTTACTTAAATTATTAAACAAGTGTGATTTAACTGTACTTCTGTCTCGGTCTGATTTCATGGTCTAAACACTGCATCCCTTTAGACAGGCTCCTATTGGAAATATCTGACCAAAAATGTTATTTTTGTTGCAGGGGATGCCTGAAATCTGACTTAGGCAGACTTCTGGGAAAGCCAATCACACAAGCAAAAAATGGAGCAGGTAAAAGCAATCTCCTGCTCCTTCTCCTGCTAGCTCCAGCCTACATCTTTTTAAAAATAATTCCACCTGGATTCCAAAACTCTGTCTGGATAAGTGGCTTCTGGTGCTGCATCAAGCTGTCAAGGGGTTCTTCCTTACACTTGCCGAGCCAACACTAACCTGCCTGAAAGAAGTGTTGATTTTTACTGACATATCATTTCTCTAACGGACATTTTTACAAACTGTCAGTAAACTGTCGGTTGGCAAACCTGGTACTTACATTGCTTCCATTTATAAAGTACATGTAATGATGTACTAATGAATACAGAGTTTAATTTGTTTGTGTCTTTTAAATCTTCCCGGAATCAAGGTTTAAGACTATATTTTGAAATTGGGCCAAATTTGATTGCAGTTTTTATCACAGCAATGCAAAACAGCAAGTGCAGTGTACATCAGAGTAATTATAGAAAATAATTATTTTGAAAGAGAATATTAGTACTAGATAAGCGGGAAGATCAGTATAACAGGGCCTTTCTTTTGATAACTACATTACATTCATTATTGACCCTGTATTCTTGTCTCTTAACTCAACATCAGAGGTTTTATGACTCTGCACACCTCCAGGAGGTAACAAGTGGTTATTTGAGTTACTGTTGCCTTTCTATCATCTCAAACCAGTCTACCCATTCTCCTCTGACCTCTGACATCAACAAGACATTTTTATCCACTCAACGGCTGGATATTTTCTCTTTTTTGGACCATTCTCTGTAAACCGGCGAGATGGTTGTGCGTGAAAATTGCAGTAGATCAGCAGTTTTTGAAATACTCAGCCCAGCCCATCTGGCACCAACAAACGCGCCACGTTCAAAGTCACTTAAATCCCCTTTCATCCCCATTCTGATGCTCGGTGTGAACTTCAGAAAATCATCTTCACCACGTCTAGATGCCTTAATGCATTCCGTTACTGCCAAGTGATTGGCTGATTAGCAATTTGTTTTACCAAGCAATTGAACAGGTGTACCTAATGAGTGTATATAGTGCATATATTATAGGGACAGGCTCAACCAGTATTTGTAGCAGTAAACCATGTGTCAGACAAGGACACCCAGGAACAGTCTATGCTTATTTGTCCTTTCTTTTTATTCAGCATAGCAGCAAACAAACGCAGTTTTGGTGCAGGAGGGTCTTGTACAACATCTGTTAATCCATTCCACTAACTAAACTTGGGTAATTTCCTGACTAACATGGTGTCAAATAGTGGGTTCCCCAAAACAAACAGGCAGCACTTGTACCCGTTTTAGTGTCCTGTCAGCACTCAGCCTTTTCTCTCAGCGGCATACTCCCATAGCAGAGAGATAGAGAAAAAGGGAGAGAGCCCTTAGCATCAGTCAGCTCAAATACATAAGGGTATGTGGACAGTCGAGGCTAATAATGAGATCTGGCTACCAGGTAAGTAATAACCTAGAAACTGGGAAATAGGAAGGAGGGAGCACCCACAGTGCCACATTTGTAATATATCAAGGGAAAACAAAGAAGATACCAAATAGATATCAACAGGTCTGACTTTTAAGGCATAGAAGCAAATAGGAAAGTAGAAAAAAAAAAATGTATTTTATTGAGAAATACAGTATCATACCAGTGTTCAAAACAATATAAAAATCATATGAAATTATATAATTTGTACATTGAGCCCTTGTGCATCGCGTCTATTGGTTTCGCCGTAAAGGCTTCGCCAGGACATGGAAAAAGGTTCAAAGACATAGCAAGAGAGAGCAACAATGAATCTCACTATCTTCAAATGGGCTGTGCCTCAAGTACAAATGTCATAGCAACCAGGACAAATCCAAATATATGAAGCAGTCGACCACGCTGTGATAGAGTGGACAGCAAGTGGTGCACTCTGATGAGTACAAACAAAAATTGATAGTTGTTTATAGCAGGGGCAGGAAAGAAGTCTAAAAAGCTAAAGTATTTTTGTAGAGACAAATGAAGGCATACCCCTGGGAGACAGCCCAATGCTGTGCAAAGCCTTGGACTGTCTCCCAGGGGTATGCCTTCATTTGTCTCTACAAAAATACTTTAGCTTTTTTTATATGCTGTTTGGCCATACTATGTGTCACCAGCATCTACTAAGCTCCATGTGGATAGGATTATGTCCTCTATTGGCTGTCCCCATTAATGGTAGTATACTGACTGAGACTTCTTTCCTGCCCCTGCTATAAGCAACCATCAATTTTTGTTTGTACTCATCAGAGTGTACCACTTGCTGTCCACTCTATCACAGCGTGGTCAACTGCTCCGTATAGTTGGATTTGTCCTGGTTGCTATGACATTTGTACTTGAGGCGCAGCCCATTTGAAGATAGAGAGATTTATTGTTGCTCTCTCTTGCTACGTCTTTAAACCTTTTTCCGTGTCCATGAGGAAGCCTTTCTGGTGAAACGCGTAGATGCGACGCACAAGGGCTCAATGTACAAACTATATAATTTCATATGATTTTTATATTGTTTTGAACACTGTTATGATATTGTATTTCTCAATAAATCAAATATTTTTTCTACTTTCCTATTTGCTTCCATGCCTTAAAAGTCCGACCTGTTGATATCTATTTGGTATCTTCTTTGTTTGACCTAGAAATTGGGGATTTATTCCCCCCCCAAGCTTCTAAAAAAAAACCTCTGGGCTTCAGGACCCAGACCAGATCTTATTCTGGGGTTCTAAGAAAACTAAAAAAAAATTGGTTTGTTTTTCCACATCAGCCATAAACTCTAAAGCCCCTCACCCTGTGTATGTGATACACCTAGGTGACATAAACACACTTCCCACAATTCTGCCCACAAAATATACATTATACATTATATATACACTGGGGTTGATTTACTAAAACTGGAGAGTGCAAAATCTGGTGCAGTTGTGCATTGTAGCCAGTCAGCTTCTAATTTCAGCTTAACATTTCATTGAACATTAGGCTTTCACAAAAAAAACTAGAAGCTACAATGTTTAAAATATTAAACATGAGACAAAGGATTTTCAGAGATGTGGGGTTTAGCAAAAATTACAGCACAACAGTCATATGTAATTTGTCTCTCTTGAGGGACTTTAAATTGAATTTTAATTATTTTTTTTTAACATTTTTTTATTTTTTTCAATTTTTTAGATTACCCTTTGGGCTCTTCCATGTGCTCTGCGAAAGTTTTCCCCTTTTTTGTTATTTGAGAACTCCCGCGCATGCTCCAACCTATCTGTTGTCCTCTTTCACTCGGGAGTGTCCGACGCTTGTGCGGTTTTGCCACCACTCGGCGTGTGCGCTAATTGGAATTTTTTTACCAAAAATTTGTAGCAGAATACGAATTGTCCCAAATTGATAAAGAAATTCGATTTTTTTTTTAATTGTATGTGTTATATAGCAGAAAGTAAAAAATATTTTTTTTTTTTTTTTCAAAATTGTCGCTCTGCAAGGAAAAAAAAAAAAAACACAGCATTTTTGCTTGCGCATGATTGGATGGTGGAAGTCAGCAGAGCTCCCCCTCCAGAGCTCTGGAGCAAAAGCACTTGCAAAAGTGCACAATCTATTTTGTTTTAGAAAATAAATCCCTAAATGTCACTCTGTTAGGGCTCTTCTATAAATGGCGTGTCTGTTCAGAAAATGGAGTTGATTTACTAAAGGCAAATAGACTGGGCACTTTGCGAAGTGCAGTTGCATTCTGTAATGCGGCGTACACACGATCGGAATTCCGGCCAGAAAAAGACCGATGAGAGCT
Source organism: Lithobates sylvaticus (assembly GCA_028564925.1). Lineage (NCBI taxonomy): Eukaryota > Metazoa > Chordata > Amphibia > Anura > Ranidae > Lithobates > Lithobates sylvaticus. The sequence continues at coordinate 568,292,348 of CM053029.1, forward strand.
TTTCAGAGGAAAATGCAACCGTGTGTAGGCTCCATCGGAATTTTGCTGGCCGAATTTCCGACAGCAAAGAATTGAGAGCATGTTCTCAATTTTTCCGACGGAAAAGGTTTCTATCGGAAATTCCAATCGTCTGTAGCAATTCTGACGCGCAAAATTCCTACGCATGCTCGGAAACAATTAGACGCATGCTCGGAAGGATTGAACTCGGCTCGTTGTAGTGTTGTACGTCACCACGTTCTTGACGATCAGAATTTGGTGTGACCATGTGTAGGCAAGACAGTTTGAGCGGAACTCCGTCAGAATTCCGTCGAGAAAACCGTCAGAGCTTTTTCCGACGAGAATTCTGATCGTGTGTATGCGGCATAAGTGCAATTGCTCCAGAGCTTAATAAATGAGCAGAAGCTCAGCTGACTTCCATCATCCAATCATGTGCAAGCAAAAATGCTGTTTTTTTTTTTTTTCCTAGCATGTGATTGGGCATTCTTTCCAAAGCAAAGCTTTACCTCATTTACTAATCTCTGAAGCAACTGCGCTTGCACAGTCTATTTGCCTTTAGTAAATCAACCTCAATGTGTCAGGCAAGCCGGCATCACCTACAATTCTGATGTCTGCATTGTATATTCTAGTCTGTATCTCAGTAATGATTTAGAAAGTCTTTTTTTTTTTCACTTGTCTATCTTTAGCACAAGGGCAATGTGCCGCTATTATGTTTCGGCATCCATTACAGATGGAACATTTATGAATAATGGGAGTTAGATTTTTTTTGGCAGGCTTTGTTTCGCGATCTGTCCTTATATAAAAAGTAATGCTGTTATAATCTTTCAGTATTACGAGATTGCACTCCTGACCTCTCTGCTATTGGCAGGGCACTGCTGTATCCTCTAATTTATCACAGATGGATATTTACTCCAAAGCCTCCTCAGATTAGTCTTCAAACCTGACTCTCAAACACATTTTTAATAGTCTTTTTTTTTGTTGTTATTGTTTTAGGTCTCAATTGCTTGTCTGAAAAAGACTCCTTTTAACTTTTATTTAATTTTTTTTTCATGTCCTGAGAGAGAACTTTGAAGCTTTTTGGCAAAACTGAAAGTGAGGGAAATCTCGCTACAGCTGGGTCTTTGATTTATCACCAGAGGACATATAAAAAGAACCGTTTACATGGCTAAAGGGGAGACATTCTGGGAACACAACAAATCCAAAATGACTTATTATTAAAGATCAACAACATGTCCTATGCTTCCATCTGCATTATTATAGCAAAAGTTATTATACAGTAATACACAAAGAATGTTTTCTATTCTTATTTTTGTTGAATAGTAATGAGAAATGTGTGTTAGCTATTAAAGTTAATAATGGCTTTATAAAAAAAACTAAATAAAATATATTATCTAAATAATTGAAACAATTAAATGCCGGAGTAAAAAGAAAAAAATAGCAAAAAAAAAGCATAAAGGGTAGGTAAAGCTTTCTTTTAGATAACCATTAGAAACAGGAAGAAGTTCTGGACAGCCGCACTCCAACAAAGTTTTTGCCTTTCATTTAAAAAATTGTGAACAAGAATACAAGCCACAGCAGGAAAGGACAAGAGCTCATGCGTTTCACACTTAAAGTGGTGGGCCACCCTGAAAAAAAAAACTTAAAAAAAATGTTAATAAAAATGTAAAATTAAAAAAAAAAAAATTATTATTTTTTACTTACCAGAAATGGCTGTTGCTAGGCAGATCGTCCTAATCTGCCTCTTCCTGCTCCGCGGTGATGTTCTCTCCTCTGCTCCGAGCGCCGTCTTCTAGTGAATGGGGCGCGGTGTGTTATGGGAACTGTGTCCCACAACACATCGCATTCCCCATTCACAAATTCGACTCGCACATGCGCAGTAGGAAACGGGCAGCGCTCGCTGCCCGTCTCCCTTACTGAAGATGGCGGCGCTGGAACCGGATCGCCGAGGGACATCTCGGCCTCCACGACCGACATCGCGGGTGCCCTGGGAGGGTAAGTGTACTTATTAAAAGTCAGCAGCTACTTTTTTTTTAGCTGCTGACTGTTCAAAAAATTTTTTTTTAGGTGAAACACCGCTTTAAATACAGTGCTTAGTCATAGCTTGTCCCCAAGACACAGGATCCTGGGGACAAGGTAAGTAACTTCGCCTGGATCCTGCAATGCGATCCCGAGTGTGGCTCCGGGTTACCGCTTTTGGTACTGACAATCCACTCCGAGCCACACTCAAGAATACCGCCAGGGAGGTTAACTGACAATCATGCAGTCATGGGACGTTGTACACAAACAAAATGTATGTCCTTTTTTTCCCTCACAAATAGAGCTTTCTTTTGGTGGTATTTGATCACCTGTGCAGTTTTTATTTTTTGCTCTATAAATAGAAAAGTGCGTAAATTTTGAAAAAAAACCCAATATTTTTTACTTTTTGCTATAATAAATATCCTTCCCCAAAAAAGTAAAAAAAAATATTTCTTCATTAGTTTAGGCCAATATGTATTCTTAATAGATAAAGTCTATATATAAAGTTCAAATGTGATGTTAGCAGTCCATCAATCGAACAGAAATAGTGCTATGTGAAGACAAAAACTTCTATCACAGAATACTGGTGCGTATAAATAACCTTCCTGGGATAAGAAGGTGGTGCATAAATCCAACTAAGAGTGTTTGTATCTGCTTACCAGATAGAAGCAGAAAAAAAGGCGATGTTAATCACGTGCAGACATGAGGGAAGTGAATGAAGGTCTAATGAACCCGAAGATGTGATCGAATCCAGTACTCATCGGTGGAATATAGGAGCCCAAAATTCCTCAGCCAAATGATTCCTCAGCCAAATCAGACGTGAACTAGGAAAAAAAACTCTCCCACGGGTTGGAGGAAGAGAGTAACAACAATAGTGAAGCCCGCCAGCTGAAGTTTAACAATTTTATTGGTAATCTACTTACATCAAGTTCAAAACATCAGGGCATGGATAAAAAACAGTTCCGCATACTTGCATCAGGCGGGCTGATGCAAGTATGCGGAACTGTTTTTTATCCATGCCCTGATGTTTTGAACTTGATGTAAGTAGATTACCAATAAAATTGTTAAACTTCAGCTGGCGGGCTTCACTATTGTTGTTACTCTCTTCCTCCAACCCGTGGGAGAGTTTTTTTTCCTAGTTCACGTCTGATTTGGCTGAGGAATCATTTGGCTGAGGAATTTTGGGCTCCTATATTCCACCGATGAGTACTGGATTCGATCACATCTTCGGGTTCATTAGACCTTCATTCACTTCCCTCATGTCTGCACGTGATTAACATCGCCTTTTTTTCTGCTTCTATCTGGTAAGCAGATACAAACACTCTTAGTTGGATTTATGCACCACCTTCTTATCCCAGGAAGGTTATTTATACGCACCAGTATTCTGTGATAGAAGTTTTTGTCTTCACATAGCACTATTTCTGTTCGATTGATGGACTGCTAACATCACATTTGAACTTTATATATAGACTTTATCTATTAAGTCTGTCCTCATCACAGCGCCACATTTCGGTTTTTTATGTTGTTTTTGGTAAAAATTTTTTTGCAATAAGCGTATATTGATTGGTTTGCACAAAAGTTATAGCGTCTACAAAATAGGGGATATATTTATGGCATTTTTATTAGAATTTTTTTTTTTTTGTTACTAGTAATGGCTGTGATCAACAATTTATAGTGGGACTGCGACATTGCGGCAGACAAATTGGACACTTTTGACAAATTTTTGGGACCATTGACATTTATGCAGCGATCAGTGCTATAAATAGCCACTGATTACTGTATAAATGTCACCGGCAGGGAAGGGGTTAACACTAGGGAACGATCAAGGGGTTAAGTGTTCACTAGGGAGGTGTTTCTAACTGTGGGGTAGTGGACTGACTGGGAGTAGAGAGATCGCTGTTCCTGATCACAAGGAACAGCAGATCTCTCTCTACTTCCCTGTCAGAAAGGGGATCTGTCTGTTTATATTGACAGATCCCCGCTCTGGCTCTCTGAGGAGTGATCGTGGGTCGCCGGCAGACATCATGTCTGCTGGCCATGCGCATCGGGTCTGGCATCGTGCGTGTGCCCCCTATAGCTATTAAAGTGGCCGACGTACACCTATGGCGGTTTGCGCAGCCGTATCAACCTGCCACAGTATAATGATGGCGGCTGGTCGGCAAGAGATTAACTGACAATTGCGCGGTCATGCCACACTCTACCCAAATAAAATTGTTTTGTTTTGTTTTTTTTCCACAAATAGAGCTTTCTTTTGGTGGTATTTGATCACCTCTGCGATTAATTTATTTTTGCGCTATAAAAAAAAAAAACAGACAATTTTGAAAAAAAATATATATATATTTTTTACTTTCTGCTATAAAACACATCCAATAAAAAAAATCTAATTTCTTCATATATTTAGGCCAATATGTATTCTGCTACATATTTTTGGTAAAAAAAAAAAACAATAACATAGCCAACTGTCCCTGATTTTGAGGGACTGTCCCTGATTTGGAGCAATGTCCCTCATTCCTCCTCATTTGTCCCTCATTTTGGGCTGATCTATATAGATGTATATAAAATGCACTTTTTATCTATCAAAAAGTGTTTCCAGCGCTAAACCTTTCATCTGATTTCTAAATTACTGCATTTGTAAATTCCAAAAGCCAATATAAAGGAATAGTAGTGGTAAAAAAAGCAAAAGTGGTTAACCAATCTTGTTTTTTTGTACAATTCTCCTTTAAGGGGGTGTGGCAAGGGGTGTGTCCTATGCCTGCATACTTTTGCTGATCGGTGTTCCTCATTTCCATCTCAAAAAGTTGGAAGGTATGCCAATAAGCGTATATTGATTGGTTTGAGCAAAAGTTATAGCGTCTACAAACTATGGGATATTTTTATGTACTTTTTATTTTTTTTATTGTTTTTACTAGTAATGGCGGCGATCAGCAATTTTTAGCGTGATTGCGGGCAGACAAATCTGACACTAAGTGACACTTTTTGAGAACCAGTGACACCAATACAGTGATCAGTACTAAAAAAAATGCACTGTTACTGTACACATGACACTGGCAAAAAAGGGGTTAACACCAGGGGCGATCAAAGGGTTAAATATGCTCTTAGGGAGTGATTTCTAACTGTGGGGGGAATGTTGACACTGGAGGAAAACAGAGATCCTTGTTTCTTAGCAGAAACACAAAATCTCAATTTTCCTCTCTGGCAGAACGGCGATCTGAGTTGTTTACATTGGCAGACAGCCGCTCTGCCACTCCTTGAAAGGATCGGTGGGAGCGGGGCTCAGGCTGTGAGCGTGCACGCCCCAAAGCAGGAACAAACAATTAAGTACAGGTATGTGAATTTTCACTAAAGGGCAACCCTGCCGCAGTATATGTACGTGGGCTGCCGCAGTATATGTACGTGGGCTGCCGCAGTATATGTACGTGGCGCGGTCCTTAACCACTTCGCTTTAACTGACAATTGCGCGGTCGTGCGATGTGGCTCCCAAACAAAATTGACGTCCTTTTTTTCCCACAAATAGAGCTTTTTTTTTGGTGGTATTTGATCACCTCTGCATTTTTAATTTTTTGCGCTGTAAACAAAAAAAGAGCGATAATTTTGAAAAAAAACACATTCTTTTTTACTTTTTTCTATAATAAATATCCCCCAAAAATATATAAAAAAAAAAATTTTTTTTTTCCTCAGTTTAGGCCGATACGTATTCTTCTACATGTTTTTGGTAAAAGAAAATCGCAATAAGCGATTATTGATTGGTTTGCGCAAAAGTTATAGTATCTACAAAATAGGGGATAGTTTTATGGAATTTTTATTAATATTTTTTTTTTACTAGTAATGGCGGCGACCAGCGATTTTTATGCAACATTATGGCGGACACATCGGACAATTTTGAAACATTTTGAGACCATTGGCAATCGATGCTATAAAATCGGAAGGGCCGTCCATTGTCTTGCACAATGGTCACTTTCACTTACCTCCACTTCCTTCTTTCCCAGAGCCAGCGAGTGGCTTGTACTCAATGGGGGGGGCAGGAGCGCTGGTGAGGGACCAGACAAGAGCAGGTTTGGGGCTACTCTGTGCACAGAGCAGGTAAGTATATCCTGCTTGTTTATTTAATAAAAAAAATATTGAGCATTTACAATCAATTTAAAGAAATCTACCATGGTATTTAACCATATGACCTCCGGAAAGGTTTTACCCCTTTCGTGACCAAGCCATTTTTTTGCTATTCAGCACTGTGCTAATTTAACTAACAGTTGCGTGGTCATGCAACACTGTACATATATGAAATTTATGTAATTTTTTTAACACAAAGAACTTTCTTTTGGTGGTATTTGATCACCACTGGGTTTTTTATTTTTTGCTATATAAACTAAAAAAAGATCTAACATTTTGAAGAAAAAAAAAACAATATTTTCTAATTTCTGTAATAAAACATATCCAATAAAATCGATTTTTTTCATAGATTTAGGCCAAAATCTATTCAGCTACAAGTCTTTGATACAAAAAATCCTAATAAGTGTATATTAATGTGTGAAAGTTATAGCATCTACAAACTATGATACTGTATATACAGTACATTTGAAAATTGATCAATCCTGATTTACCGAAGGCCTATCAAATTTCTTGAGGCCTTTAAAATGCCAGGGCAGTACATATAACCCCCCTGAGGTATTTAGTAAGAGGCAATTTTTTGTCACAATTCTTTGGAAAATAAAGAAATTAAATACATTTCTTTCACATTTTTTTTTTACATGCTGTACAGCGCTATCATATGACTGGTGTGGCGGTGATCAGTGATACTGACTGGTGACAGCATGTTAAAGAAAATAAAAAGTTTTAAATAATTTTTTTATTAATTTTTTTTTTTTTTTTACTATTACTACTAAGAGGGAAAGGGATTCAACATCTAGGGCGATCAAAAGGTTAACTGTGTGCCTAGCCAGTGTTTTTGTGTACTGTATGTGCTACTTTCCTAGGGGAAGAGAAGGATTTTATTCCCTGCTATGCATGAACACAAAATTCATCCCTTCTCCCCTGTCAGAACGGAGATCTGCTTTATTTTTCATAGGCAGATCTCTGTTCTGTATGTTTTACAGATGACTGGCATGTGCCGGCGGACATCCAGTGCCCGGCACCCGCAGGTCGGCTTCTGCTGTGATAATCACAGCAGAAGCGGCGCGCGCCTCCTAGGCAGTAGTGCAGAATCAGGTATATATACATGATTCTGCACAAGAGGGTCTCCCTGTAGCTATAGGGCTGCTCAGAACTGGTTAATCGGTTCCCGACCGGCATACGACGATATACGTCGGCAGAATGGCACGGACTGGCAGGAGGGCGTATATATAAGTCCCTCCTTAATGCCGTCCGTGCCATCGGGAGCACACCGGGAGCGGCGTGTTCCCGCGCCAGTCGGGACCCCCGTAAGGCCGGTCGCGGGTCCCGCGGACTCAATCGCCGCGAGGACACCCACGATCGTCTCACGGGAAGGCTGAACGGAGAGATGCGGAAATACACAACATCTCCCCGTTCTGCCTAGCAACTAGTGACGCCGATCTATGGTCCCTGTGATTGGAGCAGAGATCAGCATTCACTATCTGACAGCCACGCCCCCCACAGTAAGAAACACACCCCTAGGCATACTTAACCCCTACACTGCCCCCTTGTGGTTAACCCCTTCACTGCCAGTGTCATTTATACAGGAATCAATGCATTTTAAATAGCATTGATTGCTGTATAAATAACAATGGTCCCAAAAATGTGTCAAAAATGTCTGATGTGTCCGCCATAATGTCGCAGTCACAATAAAAAGCGCTGATCGCCGCCATTCTAATAAAAAAATAATTATTAATAAATATGCTATAAAACTATCCCCTATCTTGTAAACGCTATAACTTCTACGCAAACCAATCAATAATCGCTTATTGAGATTTTTTTTACCAAAAATATGTAGAAGAATACGTATCGGCCTAAACTGAGGAAAAAAAAAAAATTTATATATTTTTGGGGGATATTTATTATAGCAAAAAATAAAAAAGAATGCATTTTTTTTCAAAATTGTCGCTCTTTTTTGTTTATAGCGCCAAAAATAAAAACTGCAGGGGCGATCAAATACCACCAAAAGAAAGCTCTATTTGTGGGAAAAAAAGGACGTCAATTTTGTTTGGGAGTCACGTCGCACGACCGCGCAATTGTCAGTTAAAGCGACGCAGTGCCGAATCTCAAAAAGGGGCCTGGTCCTTTGGCTGCAAATTGGTCTGGTCTGAAAGTGGTTAAAGAGGTAAAAGGGATATATTTCTTTTTTTGGTGAATAAGATATCACATTTACACATGTCATCACCAGGTTTCACATTAAGACAGAGTGGCCCAAAAGTGAAGCAACTTTTTTCATATTTATACCAATATATATATATGTTTGGCACAAGCATATGGGACGTGATCAATGCTAGCAGCTGTCCTTTAATCATCTCTAATTATCATTTGGATTTTCACATGATAGATCGCAAGATTTTGTTTGTTTTTTAGAACTTTTTTCATACTTTACAGTATAGAAATGTGAGACCTGTTCCCGAAAGTATTACAACAATTGGCATAACCTTTTATAAACTTGCAAAGGCTGTTTAAATTTCAAATGCTGGTTTTCATTCGATAGTAACTCTTGTTCTTTTTTATTGCAGGTAAATAATGGATTCCAAGCAGACGCCACATGACGTCATTGAGTTCTTGATGAAGGAGGGTGCAGGCTGCCCAACATCCACAGAAGGCTACAGAATGTTTATGAAGAGGACACCATTCACAGCAGGGCCATCTTAAGAGCATTATAGGCCCCCGGGCAATACAGTGCACTGGGGCCCTGTCTACACGATCACACACGAGAATAAAAATGCAAATTATCAATAAGGCTATATTTATTGGTACTTCCAACAAAATCTGTGTTTAAACATTAACACAACGTTTGGACAATATAACACGAGTTTGATGGGCACAGTGGCAGCGCTTGATGGGCACAGTGGCAGCGTTTGATGGGCACAGCGGCAGCGTTTGGGCACAGTGGCAGCATTTAATGGGCACAGTGGCAGCTTTGATGGGCACAGTGACAGTGTTTGATGGGCACAGTGGCAACTTTGATGGGCACAGTGGCTGTGTTTGATGGGCACAGTGGCAGCTTTTGAGGGGCACAGACAGTGGCTGTGTTTGATGCACAACTTGAACTTACTTAAGTAGACATTGATAGACTTACTTGAGGACGCCGACCTGGTGCAGTACAGTGTGTCACTCACAGCAGCAAGGCAGCGCCAGCTATCAAGGGCCCTCTTTCCGCTCTGCTCCCTCTCCATGCTGTCTGAAGAACATGGCTGAGGTGGGCGGAGCCTATTCACTAGACACTGGGGCAGCCGAGGTGCGCTATGAATGCTGGGGAGGCCGAGGGGCTCTGATTGACGTCACTGGTTGCTAGCTAGATGCTGGCCGGCGAAGTGAGCAACCAGTGCAGTCAGTCAATTTAAGCAGCAGATTGCAGTGCTGAGGCTCAGCCCTGGATGGGACCCTCCAGACAAGTGGGGCCTCCGGGCAACTGCCCAGCATGCCCAGTGGAAAAAATGGCCCTGATTCACAGGAGTCACCAATGACAAGACATGGCTCTTGTCAATGGTGTCATCTCTGTAACTACTCTGTAGTCTTCTGTGGATGTCAGACAGCCTGCACCCTTCCCTCAAGAACTCAATAATGGCAAGCTGCTCCTGCTTGGAATCCATTCTTTAACTGCCCTGAAAAATAACTATAAGAAGGCAGGTATATTATTAAATGAATAGTAAACTGTACTCTTTGAAAGAGCAAATGAATGAGGACTATTATAAACACAGGCCCTAAGTGTATCATCCTCCTCTGCTCAGAGTCATTTTGTCAGCCAAATAAAGAAGAAACACCACATAAAAGCTTATCTAGAAGTCGTTTCAATGTTCTACCCTTTGGCAAGCCCAGTAATGCAAGTAATGTTCCTAATAAAAGAGGAGCATTTAGTACTGTTTATGGAACAAAAGATTGCATCCCTATAGGTTCAGTAAGATTAATCTGGCCCCTGCCTGCACAATAAAAATTTGAGGCTAATAAGAAGGTCATTTTCTATATCACATTATGCTTTTCTTTCTCCATAATATACAAATGTATTTAATAGGTAAAAGTGCAATGGGCATCAACCTCTAGCAATTAATCTTAACTAATTTTTTCTAACTACATTAAAGTATTTGTAAAGGTTGAAGATTTTTTACCTGCATGTATTCTATGCATTCTCTGTGTAACAGCCTCCCCCCCCCAATACTTACCTGAGCCAGATCTTCCTCCAGAGATGTGCACGGGAGTTTGGGCTCTATGGGACACTCTTCTTCCTCATTTGTCAATTGCCAGTGAGCCAATAAGGAGAGACCACTATCACTATCACATGGTACAGGGTGCTGTGATTGGCCCGAGTACCTGTCAGAAACCATGAAATCAGACCAAGACAGAAAGTACAGTTAAATCACACTTGTTTAATAACAAAAGTAAAAAGAACAAACATAGTCAAAACATAGCCAAAGTTCAGTAACCGGAACAGATATTCAGCAAAGCCAAAAGTCAGGGATCAATGTAGTGGACCAGCAAGCAGGATCTTGAGCCAGAAGGGATGTCGGCAAAGAAAGTCTTTAAACAGGAACGCAGGAGAATGTCTCTGTGATGTTGACCAGAGCGAAAGCAGAGATCCACTGGGCTGAATGGCTTAAGTAGGCAAGACTGACGAGCAGGATATCATCAATAGCTGAGTAACTGTGGAGAGATAGGAGCTGGCAATTAGGCAACAGCTGAGCAGCCAGCTCTGAGAAGGAAGGGCTGAGCCCAGCCCTGACAGTACCATGTGATCTGGAGCGAGCCTGCTCGGGTGCCCCCATTGCTCTGGGGTCACTTGGCAGGAGGGTGGAGCCAGGAGCGCTGGCAGGGGAACCGAGAAGAGGAGGACGGGGGCTGCTCTGTGCAAATACACTGCACAGAGCAGGTAAGTATAACATGTTTATTATTTTATTATGGAATTTATTTATGGAAAATTCATTTCTGTAGATCACCATAATCTAATATTATGGTTTTGTTTTTCCAGTATACATCAGTGTGTGACTTTTTTATTTTTGCTTTTTTGTAGTGGGCAGTGCTCTTATTTTAAATTGAGAATTAAAAAAACAAAAAAAAAAAAAAAAACAAGCTTCTAACTGTACAGAGAAATATGAAGGATGTGCTGAAAATGGTTGCTTGGATGCCACTGGACTCATTGCAGACCAGGAACAAGTAAGCAAATAAAGTCAAATTGATATCAGAATACCTGATCTGCATGCTTGTCCTGTTTTTATCCAGAAAACACTGAAGCCATTAGATCCGCACTACAGAGAAAAATGGGGTGGCCCCTGAAAGTCGCACATCTAGGTGTCCTGAAGTGGTGAGTGAGTGGTGAGTGAGTCAGTGGCAACCTCAGCCTGGACTCCAAACAGACCATGCCTCCTACGCGTTTCACTCTGCACTACAGCCAGACAACTATCATATTTAGGAGGAGAGTTTGGCAATGGCAGCCTCCATATTTTTTGAAGGAGAGGGGTGGGAGAATATTGATAAGTGGTCTTCAAGCTAGCAACACAGTTACTCTGGAACTGACCACAACCCCTCCTACTGCCCAGCATATAATAGATGACCTCACCACAGGAACAAATGCAGTCTTTCAACATGTAGCACCCTCCTAGATTGGTTGCTAGGTAAGCTAGGCAAATTTCGTTTTGTTTGGCTCCACTGTAACAGGTTCTTTTGATAATAACGTTACCCATCATAGTACGGTACATATACATCCTAACCTAATGGCAGTATGTTTGCTAAAGCACCCTATATATCACATTCAAATGTATTTTTTAACAAAATACCAATTTGTATCCTTTTCATTCTTTTTTGTTTCTTAGTTGAGGAAAGTGGAAAAATAGTGCTGCATCTTTAAAGGATAACTCCATTTTCGTAGGGAAAAAAATAGAAAATAAAGAAAAAATAATATAGTGTATACAAGTACTACACAATTCATATTGTAATTGAATGTTATTAAAAAAATCACCTTTGCTTTTCAATCTGCAGCTGCTGTAATTTTCTGTGAAATGCAAAGCAATATCGCTACATGGAGTTGTTCTGTACACAGAATGTGTACAGAATGCCCCCCCCCCCCCCGAAACATCTTTTCCATCTTTTCCCAAAAGTCTGCACTAAGATACAAGTCACATTTCAGGCATCCCCTGCAGCAAAAATTTAATTTTTGGTAAGATACTCCCATTAGGAAATCACATCTAAAGTAATGCTGGCCTAGCAGCTTTCCTCATTAGAGCCTGGAAGCTGCACAGCTGATAATTATGAAACCACTCACATTAGAATCACTTTCCCACATGGACACAGACAAGCACACAGGAATTTCTTCAGAATAACAAAAGGTAGGAATCTATTGTAATATACCTTGTAATATACATAGATCACCCAGAGGGGAATGTTTTTTTCTCAACCAAAGTAGAGTTATGCTTTAACCACTTCAGCCCGGACCAATTGGCAGCCAAAGGACCAGGCCCCTTTTTGCAATTCGGCACTGCGTCGCTTTAACTAACAATTGCGCGGTCATGCGACGTGGCTCCAAAACAAAATTGGCGTCCTTTTTTTCCCACAAATAGGTTTCTTTTGGTGGTATTTGATCGCCCCTGCGGTTTTTATTTTTTGCGCTATAAACAAAAAATAGAGCGACAATTTTGAAAAAAATGCAATACTTTTTGCTATAATAAATATCCCCAAAAAATCATTTTTTTTCCTCAGTTTAGGCCCCTACGTATTCTTCTACATATTTTTGGTAAAAAAAAATCGCAATTAGCGATTATTGATTAGTTTGCGCAAAAGTTATAGCGTTTACAAAATAGGGGATAGTTTTATAGCATTTTTATTAATATTTTTTTTTATTAGTAATGGCGGCGATCAGTTTTTATTGTGACTGCGACATTTTGGCGGACACATCGGACATTTTTGACACATTTTTGGGACATTTGTCATTTATACAGAAATCAGTGCTATTTAAATAGCACTGATTCCTATGTCTAGTTAGGGGGTTAACCACAAGGGGGCGGGGAGGAGTCAGTGTGACGTGTTGTGTTGTGTTTACTGTGGGGGGCGTGGCTGTACGTCTGACGTCATTGATCGGCGTTCCCGATGACAGGGAACCGCCGATCACTGACAGTCAGTGTAGGAAGCGCGGGGAGAGGTATGTTTACATAGACCTCTCCCCGTTCTACCGCTCCGTAACCCGATCGCGGGATACCAGCTGCGATCGGGTCCGCTGGTCACACGGCCGTGGTCACGGAGCTCCCGACCGGGTCGCGGGGGCGGCGCTGGCGGCGCGCGCCCGCCCCCCGGGCAGGCAAATTAAAGGGGACGTACAGGTACGTCCTTGTGCCTGCCCGTGCCATTCTGTTGACGTAGATCTACAGGAGGCGGTCGGGAAGCGGTTAAGGTTAATTTATTGGCACTGTTATTGTATTTATTTGATGTACGGTAAATAATCAGGTCCCCACTCTAAAGCACGCTGGCAGGGACTGGCTTTTCTACTTAGGATGTGACTGTTTTTTTAAAGAAAACAAACTGTAAGACCTTGCACACTGTTTGTTTTAAAGAGGAGCTAAACCCTCCTATCTTTTTCAGCCAAGTAAGCTGCCATCTTAGCCTGTGTTTGTTCTGCAGTGGCAATACTAATTGTACATGTGATCATTTATGACACCAGCCCTTTGATTGTTTGACAGTTTGGTTGAGAGAAAAAGCAACTTTGACAGTTATCCTCCATGGCATGCCTTGAATGTAACTGTTTTGGAAAAACAGCTAAAACAATGGGTTCAGTCCTGCTTTAACTGACTTCCTCCTCTCCGTTTTCACCCCTCCCAAATTTAAATACTCATTTTTCCTGGCTCTTGAAAGAGTTTAAATAGGAACTGCACAGCCACTGTCACAAAGTCTTCTGGTCAGGCAGCAGAATCTTCCTTGCACTCACCTTACCAGATTAGTGCAGTAACAGCCAATAGACATGTGCATTTGTTTTCGCCCAAATGCATTTTCGGACGAATTTTGGGTATTTTCGTTATCGTTTAACAAACGATAACGAACGTGCAGAATACGAAAACCGAAAGATCCGACATAAACAAATGCTTTATTTTCGTTTTCATTGTGACAAGAGTTCTATATAGATAGGAGTTTCGACATGACGCTGATAATAGTGATCTGTGTCCATTGAACCTGTGGTCAAATGTGCCCAACCTTATCTCTATTAGTTCAAGATTATTCTACATAGAGAGAAAAGATTTGACATAGAGTGAAAAGATTCAACATTATAGAGACAATAGCAAAAAAGGTCGAATGCGCCTAACCTAACTCTATTAATCCAAGATTATTCGACATAGAGAGAAAAGATTCGACATGAAGATTCAACAAAGCAGTCGCATTTATGGTCGAATGCTCCGCCCTTAGGCTATAGAAGAATTCTAATGTTGGATGACTAGTAATAATAATTAATAAATATAATTATTACTAGTGTCATACAACATTAGAATTCTACTATAGCTTGTAGGCAGAACATTCGTCCGGAAATGTAAGATTGCGGCGTCGTACAGTTTAGCTGCTCCTTCAAATCTTCTTAGAACATTCGACAGACACCATCAGCCTTCAATGACAGATTCGACCTTAATTATTTCGGATTTTCGGATGAATGCATTTTTTAACGAAACAAAATAAATAAAAACAAATTTTGGGAGCAACTAAATAAATGTATTTTTCGGACTAAAATGAAATTCCGGAATGAAATATTTCAGCGTGCACATGTCTAACAGCCAAGGACACAGCAATAGTCACTCTTCTGGCTCAATAAACAGTCTAGGAGTTTCCTTTTTTTAGATTTATTTCCTTTTTTTAGATTTATTGCTGAATAACATGGACAGGGCTTAGGGAGCTGCAGGATACTCCATAAAACCTGAGTAATAAATGGAGTACATAACTGTAATGTTACTTCTCAGGAATATGACTTTTCAGGACGTTACCATGACCCAGCAACTGGAGAGCATTGAGACACCTTTAGAAATGTCCAAGGTCAGGATGCAAGCACTAGTATTGAGATGCCAGGAATAGCAGTAGCAGCAGTGATTAAGATCCCCTTAGTCAGGTCTGTACTTGCAATATCCCTGGCTACTTGGATGCCTTCGTCCAATGCCAGACAGACAATTCCTCAATGAATCTTCCAGACGAGATCCTCAGTGAAATCTCTCACTTTTTTTTTTAGCAGAAACTGGCTCCCCCAGCTCTGCTGCAGCTGAGACCTTGATGAGCATAGGTATTAGCTATAGCTATTTTTTAGTTGAGCTGTCCAGAAAGGCAGCAGCCCTTTAGGTTGGAAACATATCCTTCTGGACAAAAACAAAGCTTGTCCAGGAGGAGACAAAGCCCGGACTATTTATGCACTCTGCAGCCACCTACTGGGCACTCTCCCCAAGGAATTGTCTCAGACCACATAAATATTCAGACATCTGATTCAGATCCTCCCAACCCAATACATTCTATCCTCCAGAAGACAGAGAAGAGCAATCAGGCCTGCAGCCTGCAAAGCCCAGAATAGCCCAAAGCAATCAAACACTGCTCCACTAGTTACAGTGGGGCCAAACAGAACTAAATTTGCCTAGCTTACCTAGCAACCTATCTAGGAGGGTGCTACATGTTGAAAGTCTGCATTTGTTCCTGTGGTGAGGTCATCTATTATATGCTGGGCAGTAGGTGGGTTTGTGGTCAGTTCCAGAATAACCGTGTTGCTAGCTTCAAGACCACTTATCAATATTCTCCCACCCCTCTCCTTCACCATATTGTCCCTCCTTTCATCCATCTCTCCCCCCTTTCATAAAGAAGACTGTCCTGACCTTTTGTGTATGGAACTTAATGGTGAGCTGCATTGCACGATGCCTATCTCACTTGTACTTCTTTTTTGCTAATGTTAGAAGAGCGCTATTGAAGGAAATCCCCCCTTTTTTTAAACAATCAGTTATTCGTAATTTGTATTCTGAAAAATAAGCTAAATTGACATGTGTACGTTGACTGCTTTGCCTCAACCATGATAATATAATTAAACTAAACAAAGAAAATAATCTGCACTAAGTGTTGTGATCTAAAAACAGTGATTAATGATTAATAAACAGCTGCACTGTATTGCACATTCCAATACTAAAACATAACAGTCAAAAGAAATGTGTTGCGCTGTGAATATACTCAAACAAACATTAATGAGATGAAAGTGCTATAACTGAAAAAAAGAAAATTCATCCATATATACATGTAAAGCTGTAAACATGTGCATTCATAAAACCTATTATTCAATAAAGAGCCAAGCAGATTGAATATTTTTAATGAAAGTGCCAAATATTCTGTGCAAAGCATAAAAAGCCTTAAATAATGTTCATTCAAAATGACAAATCTTCAAATGTGGCATCAAATTGGTAAATAATATAGACAGAGAAATCCCAATTCCAAATACTGGAGGTGACAGGTGCTTAAATACAGTCCAAAAGTGCTCCTTGTCTGTGCTCCACCATATATTATAATGAATGGATGCTTACAAGATAAGGAGACCCCAAACAAGGTCTAGTAGTGGGCAACACCCCCCTACTGTGGGTATGCAGGTAACACTCCCTTCACAGGACCCGTATGTTAGATGTTTCATCAAAAAGATCACCTGACAATGCTGCCGGTTAGTTGTCATCATTCATTAACCAGGCAAGTTTTGAAAAAAGGAACACAATAATTCAGAAACATACGTTGGATTAGAGGACATAGCAGTGATGTCAGCATGCCCGCCGGGCCCCAGGACGATAATTTCTGAATGCCTGATGTATTCATTTTACTTGAATACTGTTCTTTTAATAAATGTATTATGCTGGAAAATTGCGTAATGAGCGATTTGTGTTTCTTTTTTATATACAGGCCTGGTTAAGGAATGTTGACAACTAACCTGCTGCAATATCGGGTGATCAGGTGATCTTTTTGATCTAACATATGGGTCCTGTGAAGGGAGTGTTACCTGCATACCCACAGTGGGAGGTGTTTCCAACTAATGCGTGGTTTTAGATCTCCTCATCTGGTAAGCATCCATGCATTATTATATATGGTGGAGTACGAACAAGGGATCACTTGGAGCACCCTTGGACTGTAATTAAGCACATGTGGAGCACCCGTGTCACCTCCAGTATTTGGAATTGGGATATCTCTTTCTATGTAATTTACCAATTTTATGCCACATTTGAAGATTTGACATTTTGAATAAACATTATTTGAGGTTTTTTATGCTTTGCACAGAATAATTGGCACTTTAATAGACAATACTCAATCTGTATACAGTGCCTTGAAAAAGTATTCATACCCCTTGAAATTTTCCACATTTTGTCATGTTACAACCAAAAACATAAATGTATTTTATTGGTATTTTATGTGATAGACCATGGGATTTTATGTGACACATAATTGTGAAGTGGAAGGAAAATGATAAATTGTTTTCAATTTTTTTTTTTTTTTTACAAATTAATATGTAAAAAGTGTTTACACTTGTATTCAGCCCCCTTTATGCTGATACCCCTAACTAAAATCTAGTGGAACCAATTGTCTTTAGAAGTCGCCTAATTAGTAAATAAAGTTCACCTGTGTGTAATTTAAACTCAGTATAAATACAGCTGTTCTGTGAAGCTCTCAGGGATAAAGTTGTGGAGAAGATTAAAGCAGGGTTAGGTTGTAAAAAAATATCCCAAGCTTTGAACATCTCACGGAGCACTGTTCAATACATCATCTGAAAATGGAAAGAGTATGGCACAACTGCAAACCTACCAAGACATGGCCGTCCACCTAAACTGACAGGCCAGGCAAGGAGAGCATTAATCAGAGAAGCAGCCAAGAGGCCCATGGTAACTCTGGAGGAGCTTCAGAGATCCACAGCTCAGGTGGGAGAATCTGTCATCAGGACAACTATTAGTGGTGCACTCCACAAATGTTGCCTTTATGGAAGAGTGGCAATAAGAAAGCCATTGTTGAAAGCAAGCCATAAGAAGTCCCGTTTGCAGTTTGCGAGATGCCATGTGGGGGACACAGCAAACATGTGGAAGAACATGCTCTGGTCAGATGAGACCAAAATTTTACTTTTTGGCCTAAAAGCAAAATGCTATTTGTGGCTGAAAACTAAAACTGCACATTCCCCTGAACACACCATCCCCACCGTGAAACATGGTGGTGGCAGCATCATGTTGTGGGGATCCTTTTCTTCAGCAGAGACAGGGAAGCTGGGAAGATGGATGGAGACTTGATGGGAAGATGGATGGAGCCAAATACAGGGCAATCTTAGAAGAAAACCTGTTAGAGTCTGCCAAAAGACTTGAGTCTGGAGCGGAGGCTCACCTTCCAGCAGGACAATGTTCCTAAACACACAGCCAGAACTACAATGGAATGGTTTAGATCAAAGCATATTCATGTGTTAGAATGGCCCAGTCAAAGTCCAGACCTAAATCCAATTGGGAATCTGTGGCAAGACTTCAAAAATTGCTTTTCACAGATGCCAATCTGACAGAGCTTGGGCAGAAGAAGAATGGGCACAAATTTCACTCTCTGGATGTGTAAAGCTGGTAGAGACATCTCCAAAAAGACTTGCAGCTGTAATTGCAGCGAAAGGTGGTTCTACAAAGTATTGACTCAGGGGGGCTGAATACAAATGCACGCCACACTTTTCACATATTTATTTGTAAAGAATTTTAACCACTTCAGCCCCAGACCAATTGACAGCCAAAGGACCAGGCCCCTTTTTGGCGATTCGGCACTGCGTCGGCACTGCGTCGCTTTAACTGACAATTGCGCAGTCGTGCGACGTGGCTCCCAAACAAAATTTGGCGTCCTTTTTTTCCCACAAATAGAGCTTTCTTTTGGTGGTATTTGATCGCCCCTGCGGTTTTTATTTTTTTGCGCTATAAACAAAAATAGAGCGACAATTTTGAAAAAAATGCAATATTTTTTACTTTTTGCTATAATAACTATCCCCAAAAAATATATAAAAAAACCATTTTTTTTCCTCAGTTTAGGCCGATACGTATTCTTCTACATATTTTTGGTAAAAAAAAATCGCAATTAGCGATTATTGATTAGTTTGCGCAAAAGTTATAGCGTTTACAAAATAGGGGATAGTTTTATAGCATTTTTATTAATATATATTTTTTTACTAGTAATGGCGGCAATCAGCAATGTTTATTGTGACTGCGACATTATGGCGGACACATCGGACATTTTTGACACATTTTTGGGACATTTGTCATTTATACAGAAATCAGTGCTAGTTTAAATAGCACTGATTCCTATGTAAATGACAGTGGCAGTGAAGGAGTTAACCACTAGGGGGCAGGGGGGAGTCAGTGTGACGTGTTGTGTTTTTTTTTACAGTAGGGGGCGTGGCTGTACATCTGACGTCATTGATCGGCTTTCCCGATGACAGGGAACAGCCGATCAATGACAGGCAGAGTAGGAAGCGCGGGGAGAGGTTTGTTTACACAAACCTCTCCCCGTTCTTCAGCTCCGTAACCCGATCGCGGGATACCAGCGGCGATCGGGTCCGCTGGTCCCGCGGGCCGTGGTCACGGAGCTCCCGACCGGGTCGCGAGCGCGCCGCTGGCGGCGTGCGCGTGACCCACAGGCAGGCACATGCACGATCACGTACAGGTACGTGATTTTGCCTGCCCGTGCCATTTTGCCGACGTATATCGGCGTTAGGCGGTCGGGAAGTGGTTAAAAACCATGTATCATATTCCTTAAACTTCACAATTATGTGCCACTTTGTGTTGGACTATCACATAAAATCCCAATAAAATACATTTACGTTTTTGATTGTAACATGACAAAATGTGGAAAATGGGTATGAATACTTTTTAAAGTCCTTGTACCTTACTTGGCACTTTATTGAATAATATAATTTATGAATGCACATGTTTACAGCTTTACATGTATATATGGATGAATTTTCTTTTTTGCACTTATATTATTATTATTATACAGGATTTATATAGCGCCAACAGCGCTTTACATTATAAAAAGGACACAATACAGTTATAATACAATAAAATACAAGAAGGATTAAGAGGGCCCTGCTCAGAAGAGCTTACAATCTTATAGCATTTTATTTTTATCAGTGTACGAGCACTACATGATTTTGATTATTTAAAAACATGTTTGAGTATATTCACAGCGCAACACATTTTATTGATTGCCATGATAATATAATATTTATCTTTTTCAAGTTTCTGAGCACTTTATAAAAAAAAAGAAGAACTTTGTTGAGAGTGCATCCTTTAATAGAGATTACCAATAATTTTTTCTAGTTTTTACTTTTTAAAATTATTATCCAGTTTATTTGGAGAAAGAAATGAAAAATAAATTGTTTTAGCATAACAAAGAACGCAATTCTTCTAATGTAATTGTCTAATATTGTTATAATTTCCTATTGAAAATCTATGAAACCTATGCCTAGAAACAAAGGGTGGTAGAATTACTGGCACATTAGCATTATTTCACATAATGTTCATTAATATTATTGAATGTACTTTTTAAAATTGTGCAGGATGCTTCCAAGAGTCAAAAGCCTTAGCCTTGAAACACTTCAATGTGTAATGTGAAGTTTTTCAATTCCATTTTATTCTCTGTTATTCACTTGTGTACCTACTGAATACAGATCGCCTCTGGCATTTGACTCCACTGTAATATAAAGCAATGAACAGGATTTTAGACAAACAATATATCCTAACACAATGGTAAACGTCAGCTGTTAGGGGAGTTTTTTTCCTTTCTGCGGCCAGGAGACTTGTGCTGTACTCTCTGCCTCCAAATAACAAATGGGATTGATTACAGAAGTAACAATACCATGTGAAAATAACCTATCCATTGTTCTTTATTATGTCTACAACACACCGGGCATGAAAACAAAACTATTTTGAATGAACCAGGTGCCCCGTTATCAGAGTCTTTACAATAACCGTGTAATTAAAATATGATCACACAAATTACCTTAATTAATCTCTTTGCATGGGCTGCCTTCCCCTAGCTCTTCACACCAATTTAGCTAATGGTTTCAAAAATGATCTTTTCATTAGTATATCTGTAACGAGTCAGAATCTGTCAATTGCTATGCAAAGCAAGAGACCCACGCGCACGCTGGAATTCACTAGGAATGTATTCAAGGCTACAAATATGCCATTATCTTTTCAGACATGATTGCCGCATTGAAATTTGCTTATCACAAAGCACAGGCGACCGGACGATGCAGAGGATGCCATACGCCAACAAGTAACTCATCCCTGTACTCGATAGAAAAGCAGACCAGTTTATTTATCTACATCAGTGAAATGGCGCATATTATGAAGGTTTTGCTCTACCACAATGTTATAGGATACCATTTAGTAATGTCGTCATTGCAAATTTTTGAGACTCGCTGCCTGAAAGTTCCTATCTCCAAATTTTTAGGGCTTTGTGTTTTTACCAGTCTACATACTCTTATCGGAAATGTACAAAGAACCATAGCATTCAGTTTGTAAGTATAATCCCTTTGTTTCTTTGTGATAACTGAAACTACAGTGCTCTTGACTTTAAGCTGACCCTTTCAGGAAAAATGTAGGTGCTTGCCCTTTGGTGTTGAAGGATTAGTGAACTTAAACAGAGTGACCATTTCCATAGAGGGGCTAAGCAGAAACGGTTCAAACAAGGCTAAGATTGAATGAGATCAGGTGGAAAATCAAAGCATGGTTGAATATGGTTCCAAGATGCAGAGGAAAAGCATAGTCAGGGTCTATCCAGAGGTGAGTATCAGATCTGCAAGCTGAGTGTTACAGTAGAAATGGAGGGCAGAATTCTGAGTTGAAAGGCCTAGCAAATCTCAGAGCAGCCAGAGTCAAGTCATACATTTTGATTTACAATAGTAGAGGAGTAGTGCTCCCATGACCCAAACTATACTCTAAGGGCAACCAGCAGCAAGCAAGAAGACACTTTAATACTGAACTAAACAACTAAATACATAACTGCAAGACACATATAGGAACAGTCTTACCTGCTAAAGGAACTGTAATTATATTCAGACATCCTTATAATTAAGCCAATTCAACATATATAAACACACACACACATAATACACACACATATACTGTATATACACACACACACATATAAATACACACACAAATATAAACACTCACATATATATAAATGCACATATGCACACACATATAAACACATGCACACACACCTACATACATACATGTACATACACACACACACACATGCGCACACACACATACATGCGCACACACACATACATGCATGCACACACATACATGCACACACATACATGAACACACATACATTCACACACATACATGCACATACACACATACATATAGATAGCCTTTAAAAAAACAGCAGTGCTTTAACTTACCTCTTCCTGCAGGGTACTGCACTGTAGGGGGAGACAACGAGCACATCATACACTGTGCTTTCACTTTAGGTCAAATCAGTGCAACCAGCTCCTTGCAGTGCCGATTACAGTTTGGCTGGGGATCGGGGAGCTTGGTCTCAGCCCCCCTTGTCGCTCCTCCTATCGAGGTATACAGGGGGTCCTCTTGGGCCCCCTGCAGTATGGGGCCCGGTCGCCATGGTGACCTCAGTGACCCCTATACTTCCGCCACTAGTGGGACATTTTAGGTATATTATATTAAGTATAAAGGCAATTTTTCGTGTGGAGATCGATTAGAACACCTGTCAGTTTTTGTTTTTTTTGCAGTCTGTGTCCCCTCTAGGGAGATTCACCCTCTCTATTTGTCCTGTTTACCATTATCATAGAAAGTAAAAAAGAAAGAAAAAGAAAATCCCACATTTTGGGTTGTCCCCAGAAAAGTAATAGCAGGGAAATCTTCCAATGGGGACACTAGTTTTGGGGACCTTGGAGTCCCCAAAAGATTCCCTAAATGTGCAGGGATTTTCTCTCTCCTTTTTTGGCTATTGGACAGGAAGTGAAAGTAAATCTCCTTAATGGGACGAAGAGGGCAAAAATAAACCTTACAGGGGTTATAACCCTCCCTTATTCTATCCAAAATGAAAAAAAAAAATTGCCTACAGTTCTACTTTAATGCAGGGAATGAGTAAAGGTAAAAAAAAATATAGACTTTAGAACCACTTTAATCTTATTCTTTAACTACTAACCCAGATTAAGGCTGGCATCATGGGTTGAAGGAGGAATCCCTTCCACTGTGCTGTTGCATTCTGACACCGGGAGGCTTCCCTGCCATCAGAATACAATGATCAGTGTTGCCGGTTATAGCCATCGGCAGTGATCATATGAAAAAGAAACAACAGGCTGGTATTACGTAAGTCAATAGATTGATCGACTTCTGTACAACCAGTCTGCCCATAGATTGATCTAAATTTGGCCACTTTCTTCTTTCTAAGGCCAACTTTAGTATCACTCCCAAATCTGTGCCTGTCTGTGCCAAACTGTATACAGTAGCCCCCGTTACTATAACCTAGCGCTCCATTATACGATGTCAATATGATACGTTAAAAAATAATTTGATATAGTATTATTATTATTATAATAATAATAATAGTTTTGTTCTGAGACGATGGATAAATTAAAGTTTTGACTAAAAATAAAGAGAATTATTTCGAAATGTTGAATTTTTAAGTGGAGGACAGCAGTACTTTTTCTGCATTGATCTAGAGAAGAACGTACATATTTCTAAGATCCTGCTGCTTACTTTTTGTAAGCTGTTAAAAACTAAGCACAGTCCATTGTTTTTGTAACCAATACATGGGTTGGTACTTACATTTTATGCAAAGTGTCCCTTGTGCAACTGGCTGGTCTGTTAGTCGAAATCCCAACAAATTAAAATAATTTTCCGGTGCTGTGGAAGGTAATACTAGCTCTGGACATGTGACAGACTCTCCTCAAGCATGCCCCTTCTGCCCTCTTCCTGCAATCACAGCTTCTATCAATGAAAAGCGCCCTATGAATGGAGGATGGGCAGTTGAATTCATCTATAGAGCATTTTTCATTGTCGGAATCCATACAGCTTCTATGGATTGGGGGGAACTGGACTAACATTGTCAGCATTCTTGATGAGTGCCTAGGTTAACACTCATATTAACCCCTGCAGCATTGGAAGATTACAGCTGAGGGGGTATAGAGCTCCATTAGGGGTGCAGGGGCACCACCCCCCAAATCCATGAGCTCAGACCTTAATCTACATGCAGGGTGCTGGACACATGGATTTCAAAGTTTGTTTGTTTTTTGAAGCACATAATTAGAGCCTGAGGCTCTAATTGGCTTAAAAAAAGGTGGGTTCGGGGCACAGAGCACTGCACCTTGAGCCCGCCCAGTTGTGTGACGTTAGCAAATTCATACTTGCTAATGCCTTCCTGCTTCTCCCTAGCCAATCAAGAAGGGGGTCTCAAGGCCCACTTCCTGTTCAGCTGAGAGGAGAAGCAATGTCCCCAGGCTCTACCCTCGGCAAGCTGGAGTGAGGAGCAGCAGGTGGAGGGGCGGAGTGGCAGAAACAGCCTCTTCCAGCTTCCAGGAACCCTACCCCGGATCCAGCACCACCTCATCATTGGCCTCCTAAGGTATGGGATGGCGGTAGTGCGACTGAGGGGGCCAGGTTTGTCTGCCGCCCCCCAAAATATTGAGCACCAGCCACCGCTGATAGAGGGGCAGAGGACTTCAGATTTTAACTGACCAGTCAGCAGCACAAGGGACACTTCAATGTAAGTACCGTTCCCTGTGATGATTTTTGAAAAAAAAAACTACTAATGCCACGTACACACGGTCGGAATTCTCGTCGGAAAAAGCTGTGATGGTTTTCCCGTCGGAATTCCGACGGAATTACGCTCAAACTGTCTTGCCTACACACGGTCACACCAAATTCCGACGGTCTGTAACACAACGGCATAAAACACGTTCGACAGCACTATAGAAGGGAAGTTTAATGCTTCCGAGCATGCGTCAAATTGTTTCCGAGCATGCGTCGGAATTTTACGTGTCGGAATTGCATACACACGATCGGAAAATCCGATAGAAAGGTTTTCCGTCTGAAAAATTAAGTACAGGTTC
This sequence comes from Lithobates sylvaticus, assembly GCA_028564925.1. Taxonomy (NCBI): domain Eukaryota; kingdom Metazoa; phylum Chordata; class Amphibia; order Anura; family Ranidae; genus Lithobates; species Lithobates sylvaticus. The sequence goes on from CM053029.1 coordinate 568,317,573, forward strand.
TCAATCCAAAGTCCGTCGGAGATTCCGACAGAAAAAGACCGATGGGCATACACACGGTCGGAAAATCTGTTGAAAAGATCCCATCGGACTGTTTCCATCAGAAATTCCGACCGTGTGTACGCATCATAAAGCTTTAAACATCCTATGGAGCTAGAGGGGAAAAAAACTGGAAAGCTTTTTCTGGTTACATTCTAAAATATGTTTTAATGTGGAGTTTAAAAAGTTAGAGTAAGCATTTATTAGAAAATTACAAGCAATTAAACAACTGCATCTTGTCATTTTTCGCTTCCTTGCCTTAAGGCACAGCAAAAAATTAAGGAAGAAGAACATTCTGTTACCCAAATAAAATTATGTAATGCTAATTATCCTTTCATGTGGAATTCAAGCATGTTGATACTGAAAGACAGCAGTCCATTAATATTATGATGCTTGCATTTGGAATGTCAGTGTTTCTTTGTCTTAAAAAGACATAACATTATGTTACCTGAAAACATTAGATTATCTAAATATAGCCATACATGCCCAAGTCTAGAAAAGAAGCAATATTAGACAGGTGAACACTAACCTGCCCACAGATCTTTCTGCTGTGTTTGTATAAATTACCCACCAATAGACATGTGCGATTCGGTTTGTAAGATTTTCGTACAAATTTGTTAGTATTCGTACATTCGAATCAATTCGAACATCCGAATAGCTGAAAGAACCAAAATACGAAAATTACGAAATTACGAATAAGCAAAATAGCGAACACGCGAAAATATGAACTTGTGAAGGGACAAACTTACAAAAATACGAAACTCTGAAACAGTAAAAGAAAGAAAATTACATCTATAACGAATGATTTTCATTTTGTATTTTCAATCCTTTGTCTGTTCGTAATTTCGTATGTTCGTATTTTCGTTCATAATTGCATTTCTTCGTCTGTTCGTAATTCCGCTTGTTCGTGTTCTCGAATCGTTCTTTTGAATGGACAGTGTAAGTGTATCTTAATATGTATGTTCGTAATTTCGTGTTCTCAAATCGTTCTTTCGAATAGGCAGTGTATAAGTGAGTAATGTATCTTACTTAATATCTTTAGCCAATCAGCTTATCCCTTTTGTGTCTGAGTCACACGGTATTCCTGAATCTCTTTAGATTCAGTTGAGGAGGAGACTGAGTCAGGGTCTCGTGACTGAGGGAGTGGACCGGAGTAATTACAGGACTTATTAGAAAAGCAAGCATAGGATTATTATTCTTTATTTCCTACAAAAGTACGAATCAACAAAAAGGGAATCTCACAAAAGTAACAATTACTAAATTACGAGTAGTGTACCAAATAAAAGAAAACTATTATCTAACAAAATTTCGAATCAAAGAAAATGAAACTAATGGAATTACAAATCATTATGTATCAAAGAAAATATAACTGTTACGAAAATACGAACGAGTCAGAATGTGAAACCTCGAGTCTTACGAAATTACAAATCGTTAGACTAACGGAATTACGAATCATTTTGTATCAACGAAAATATATCTGTTACGAAAATACGAACAAGTCTGAATATAAAAACTCACATCTTACGAAATTACGAATTGTTACGAATCAATGGAAACGTAAAGAAACAAAACAAAACAAAACTATTTTTTTTGTTGTGCACATGTCTACCCACCAATAACCTTGCCAACCAGTAGTGACAGATAGCAGTAGGCATCATGTTTTATAAATTCACTATTTCTATTTTTTGCTTTGAAATAAGTGAAACTACTTGAACATTCATCAAATTTTAAAATCAGTTTGACTATGGAAAAACATTTGTATTTTGGAATGCACATAACCTTAATGATCCCATATAGGGTAAGGGTCCCTAAAGAATATGTAGAATAGTCAAGAATGCCAAGAGGAACCAGCAGGATGGTAATGGGTTCCTGCCAAGGTATACTAACTGCAAGTACCCAGTCTTCACTACAGCTGCTAATGGTTCAGTTAGAACATGTGTTTTTTTTTCGTGCGCGATTGTGCAATCGCTATGATGCCCTCATTAGTGACCTACGGTAAGGTTCAAATGGTTATTCACATTAATGATCAAAGTCAGGCCAAGGTTAGGATCCAGCTGGGTGAAGATAATGTCAAAAGTGAAGTTGGGAATTTTACCCAGAGGTGATTGCCAGAAGTAACCACAGCCCAATGTCAGCACCAGATCAAAGATCGAACACCCAGTAATATAACACAGCAAAGGTCAGATCAGGCAGAGTTCAAGTCTGGGACAGACTGAAAAAAAAGCATCCAACAAAAAACTGAAAAAAAAATGCCCTTTTAAAAACACACATGCAGCCTGGTATGACTGTAGACGGTGCATTTGGAGAGGCTGTATAGAAGCTGCAGAACACACATTAGCACTTAGTAGCATTAGGATGTAAAAATTCTTCCCTCCCCCACCTCCAAATTTTCCAAGATACACATTCAGGTGAGGATTTACATCTACTTTAACACACCAGTGTCTACAAGCCCTACACTTATTTGTCAATGCTTTCCATATCCCAGATTTTTAATATGGCTGCTGGGAACCCTGCCTTTTTATAGTGGGGGGGGGGGGGCTGACACATAAGAAAGCCACTATTATTGGACATTACAATCCACCTGACCTAATTTGGAGGCCAGAAAGTGCATTATTGGCAGTTGGTTGCAACAATGACGACTGTCCGTGTTAGTTTACAGGGTCCATAAACCATGAATGAGTTGCTGCACACCCATGATGGACCCAAACCCCAAGCTCATCCCTAGTTAAAATGTGTGGGACACCAAAAAAGAATCTGGTGTGTAGGAGAACCCAATAAGGATAGCACAGAAAGCAGTTGGACCCAATACTGCCCCAGAAGAAATTACACCACAAAAAGAAGTGTCAGAAGTATTAGCCAGCATGGATCAGTTTTCAGTACACTGCCCAATACCCCACCATGTTTTAGATGGTTGACCAAGACAAAGGCAAACTATTGACCACATGGAAGGCAACTTCCTGACAATGACCATGTTGCCAGGCACTCATCATCATTGTAATTACATATATTTCCCTGCATGCTAGTGGGCATTAGTGATATCCATGTGAAATTAAGTTAATACTTTCAAAAAGTATTAGATTTTTTGGCCAGCAATACAATAAAATGTAAATATACAAGGGTTATACCAAAAGTAATGCAAACGTGGGCATAACGTTTTAATTAATTTACACAGGTTGTTCAAATTTCACTTTAGTACAGTAACTCTTTATTTATAATACCACTTCTTCTGCTTATTATTTTTTTATTGAAAGTACATAATGGATTTCAATCAGAAGCAGTGTTGTCATTGAGTTCCACTTGCTGACAATTCCTGTCAGTGGTCGCCATTGATGGTCTCCCACTGTATAATTTGTCTTCAATGCTGGTTTCCCCTTCTTTAAACCTCTTTGCCAGGAATCAGCACAGGGTTAACCAGATAAATGTAGCTACACAAGGAAACTGGGACCAGACTATGTACAGTATCTCACAAAAGTGAGTACACCCCTCACATTTTTGTAAATATTTTATTTTATCTTCTCATGTGACAACACTGAAGAAATGAAACTTTGCTACATTATAAAGTAGTGAGCTTTAATAACAGTGTAAATTTGCTGTCTGCTCAAAATAACTCAACACACAGCCATTAATGTCTAAACCACTGGCAAAAAAAGTGAGTACATCCCTAAGTTGGGCCCAATTAGCCTTTTTTCCTCCCCGATGTCATGCGGCTCATTAGTGTTACAATGTCTCAGGTGTGAATGGGGAGCAGGTGTGATAAATTTTGTGTTATCACTCTCACACTCATACTGGTCACTGGAAGTGCAACATGGCACCTCATGGCAAAGAACTCTCTGGAGATCTGAAAAAAAAATGAATTGTTGCTCTAAATAAAGATGGCCTAGGCCAGTGATAGCGAAACTTGGCACAAGCATGATGCATGAGCATCATGGGAAATGTAGTTCCAAAACATCTGGGGTGCCAAGGTCCACCATCACTAGCCTAGGCTATAAGAAGATTGCCAAGACCCTGGAACTGAGCTGTAGCACAGTGGCTAAGACCATACAGCGATTTATTAGGACAGGGTTTACTGAGAACAGGCCTCGCCATGGTCAGCCAAGGAAGTTAAGTGCACGTGCTCGGCATCATATGCAGAGGTTGTCTTTGGGAAATAGACGTATGAGTGCTGCCAGCATGGCTGTAGAGGTTGAAGGGAAGGGCGGTCAGCCTGTCAGTGCTCAGACCATATGCCGTACACTGCATCAAATTGGTCTGCATGGCTGTCATCCCAGAAGAAAGCCCTTTTCTAAAGATGATGCCCAAGAAAGCCCGCAAACAGTTTGCTGAAGACAAGCAGACTAAAGACATGGATTACTGGAGACCAAGATAAACTTATTTGGTTTAGATGGTGTCAAGTGTGTGTGGCGGCAATCAGGTAAGGAGTACATAGACAAGTGTGTCTTGCCTACAGTCAAGCATGGTGGTGGGAGTGTCATGGTCTAGAGCTGCATGAGTGCTGCGGCACTGGGGAGTTACAATTCATTGAGGGAACCATCAATGCCAACATGTACTGTGACATACTGAAGCAGAGCATGATCCCTTCCCTTCGGAGACTGGGCCGCAGGACAGTATTCCAAAATGATAACGACCCCAAACACACCTCCAAGATGACCACTGCCTTGCTTACGAAGCTGAGGGTAAAGGTGATGGACTGGCCAAGCATGTCTCCAGACCTAAACCCTATTGAGCATCTGTGGGGCATCCTCAAACAGAAGATGGAGGAGTGCAATGTCTCTAACATCCACCAACTCCGTGATGTCGTCATGGAGGAGTGGAAGAGGACTCCAGTGGCAACCTGTGAAACTCTGGTGAACTCCATGCCCAAGAGGGTTAAGGCAGTGCTGGAAAATAATGGTGGCCACACAAACATTTTGACACTTTGGACCCAATTTGGACATTTTCATTTAAGGGTGTACTCACTTTTGTGAGATACTGTATATATATCTTTAAAGTGAGATTTATTTACAGTGAATGAAAGATAATCACACACCAGCAAACAATAAACATGAGAATGCATGAAAAGCAAAACTAAATAAAATGCCTAACCAGCAGTCTTAACCACATCTAATATATATATACAAATGTACACATGAGATACAACCAAGGCAGGGGAGGATATGGAGCATATGGGAAGAGGGAAAACAAAACTGGGATGTGAACAAGGCAGCAGGATACTGGATACAGGGTAAGGGCTAGAGTAAGTCGCTGCAGAGTCAGGCAGCAGCACGACAAACAGGGTACAATGCAGGAGCAGCCAAAACATTGAGGTGAGGAGCAGTAGCAAAGGTGGAACTTAACCACTTCCCACCCGTCATATAGCAAAATGATGGCCAGAATGTGGTTGTAATATACTGACTGGGTAACATATGACGTCCAATCACATTTGATCACATTGTAACCAGGAAGTGACGTTTATCGGCTTTTCCTCTACTCGCGCTTACAAGGCACGAGTTAAGGAAAGACAATCAGCTGCTCTACTGATGGGGATGGGGGGGGGGGTCTGCACTGATATTCAGCACATTAGTTATCAGTGCAGACCCATCGAGGGTGCCCACTAGAGCCCACCAGGGATGCCCACTAGAGTCCACCAGGGAGGCCCAATAGAGCCCACCAGGGATGTCCACTAGAGCCCACCAGGGATACCAATCAGTGCCAATCAGTGCCCATTGGAAATGTCAATCTGTGCCCAACAGTGATGCCTATCAGTGCCATCTATAAGTGCCAAGCAGTGCCACCCATGCCCAGAAGTGCCGCATATCAGTGGTCATCAGTGCTGCCTATCAGTGGCCTTACCATTGCCCATCAGTGCTGCCTATCATTGCCCATCAGTGCCACCTATCATTGCCCATCAGTGCCACTTATCAGTTCCAGCTATCAGTGCCCATAAGTGCTGCCTATCAGTGGCCTTATCATTGCCCATCAGTGCTGCCTATCATTGCCCATCAGTGCCACCTATCAGTGCCCATCAGTGCCACATATCAGTTCCAGCTATCAGTGCCCATCAGTGGTGCATAGAAGTGCCTCATCATCAGTGCCCATCAGTGCCACCTCATCAGTACCACCTCATCAGTGCCCATCAGTGCCGCCTCATCAGTGCTAATCAGTGAAGGAGAAAACATACTTATTTACAAAGTTTCATAACAGAAACAAAGAAAATCTTTTATTTTTATTTTTTTTTAATCAGTGTTTTTTTATTTGTAGCGCAAAAAATAAAAAAAAACCCAGTGGTGATAAAATACCAAAAAAAAAAAAAAAAGCTCTATTTGTAGGAAAAAAATGATAAGAATGTTGTTTAGGTACAGTGTTGCATGACCGCGCAATTGTCATTCAAAATGTGACAGCGCTGAAGCCTGAAAATTGGCCTGGGCCGGAAGGGGGTGAAAGTGCCCTGTATTGAAGTGGTTAAGTACCCTCACTGTGGCTAGGTTAGCTGATCGCCGCAACTGGTTGGCTGCTTTAAGACACCTGCTACGGACACTAAAAGTGTAGCTTTTTGCCCAGAGCACCACAGTGCCACCAGCAGGCAAACTCGGTCCAAACATTCATCTGTGCACATTGCTCTTGTCAATGGTGTCATCGCCATACACATTCTTTAGCCTTCTTGCGGATGTTGGACAACCTACAACCTTCTTTCATTAAGTACTCAATGACTGCACGTTGCTTCTGCTTGGAATCCAGTGTTTACCTGCAATGAAAAAGAAGAAGATGCGTTACTATAGAGGAAGAGTTATGCCCCGTACACACGATCAGATTTTCCGGCAACAAATGTTGGATGTGAGCTGTTGTCGGAAAGTCCAACCGTGTGTAGGCTCCATTGAACATTTGCTGTCTGACTTTCCGCCCACCAGCAGGTTCTCAAATTTTCCGCTAACAAAACTTGTTGTCGGAATTTCTGATCGTGTGTACACAAGTCTGTCTCACAAAAGTTCACGCATGCTCGGAATCAAGCAGAAGGAGCCGCACTGGCTATTGAACTTCCTTTTTCTTGGCTCGTCGTATGTCTTGTACATCACCGCGTTCTCACATTCAGAATTTTGGGCCAACATTTGTGTGACCGTGTGTATGCAAGACAAGTTTGAGACAAGTTTGAGCCAACATCCTTCGGAAAAAAATCCACAGTTTTGTTCCGATCGTGTGTATGGGGTTTTTCTCTACCGACATGCAAAATTTATACGAGAGTTAATCAAAATGTTGTGCCCACTATTGCATTACTTTTGGTACAGCAATTGTTAAAAAAAAAAAAAAACGAATACCATTGAGTCCAGGGTTAAGGAGATCCATAGTTTTCATCCTTCTCCAGGGCATGAATGAATGAATGAATGAATGATTTGTATAGCGCTGCAACTGCGAACTGAGTCGCCTCGAGGCGCTTGATCCGACCTGCGTTGATTCCTTCTTAGAAGAGGTAGGTCTTGAGTTTTTTCCTGAAGGCCCGATGGTCTTTTTCCAAGCGGATGTTCGTAGGTAGAGCGTTCCATAGCCGTGGTCCTTGGACTGCAAATCTTCGTTCTTCCCTTGACTTGTACCGGGATTTGGGGACAAGGAGGAGGTTTTGGTCGTTAGATCGGAGGTTGCGATTGGGGGTGTAGTGTTGTATTTTTTCGCATAAGTATTGAGGAGCATCTCCTTGTGTGCATTTGTGGGTCAAGCAGAGGGTCTTGAATGTGATCCGATTCTTTACGGTTAGCCAATGGAGGATCCTCAGGGATGGGGAGATGGATTCCCATGGTTTTTTTCCTGTGACTAGTCTTGCTGCCGTGTTTTGAACGACTTGTAGTCGTGCAATCTGGAATTTAGGTAGTCCTATGTAGAGGGAGTTTGCGTAGTCAAGTCGAGAGTTGATGATTGTTCCTACCACTACGGCTTTGTCCTTTTCTGGAATGAAGGGGATGAGTCTACGTAGCAGGCGTAGAAGGTGGTAGGATCCGCTGACTACTGATCCTATTTGTGCATTCATTGACATTTCTGAATCGAAGATGACACCGAGACTTTTGGCTTTTATGCTTAGGGGGATGGTCTGTCCAAGGATGGTGGGCGGAGTCCATGGTGTCGTAGATTTAGTTTTCCGGTTTGCATTTAGGAGAAGGAGTTCTGTTTTGGTTCCGTTAAGTTTGAGGGAGTTTGTGGACATCCAGTCGTCTATTGATGCGAGGCATTTTTCTAATTCCTGATATTGGTCTTTTTGTCCGGGGATCCGAAGGTAGAGTTGAGTATCATCTGCGTATGAGTGGAAGCATAGATCAGATTTGCTGATGATTTTTAGGAGTGGACGGATGTAAATGTTGAAGAGCACGGGTGACAAAGGTGATCCTTGAGGGACTCCATAGGAGACTGCACGGGATTCAGATGTGAAGGCTCCAAGTTTCACTGTCTGTGACCGATTTCCTAAGAAGGAAGTGAACCATGGTAAGTCTGAAACTGTGACTCCTGCTACTTCTTTGAGGCGGGTGAGTAAAGTGTTGTGATCCAGTGTGTCAAATGCTGCACTAAGGTCCAGGAGTACCAGGAGACATGATTCTCCATCATCTGCTGCTTCCAAGGCATCATCCCATATTTTGAGGAGAGCTGTTTCTGTGCCATGGCCCGGGCGGAAGCCTGATTGCAGAGGGTCCAGGAGATTGTGTGTGTCCAGATGGAGTTGTAGCTGTTGTACCACTACTTTCTCCATAATCTTGGAGATGGTGTTCAAGCTAGTTATCGGTCTTCGGTGGTTGGGGTTTCTTGGATCCAAGTTGGGTTTCTTTAGGAGGGGTTTGACTATGCCTTGCTTGAGGGAGTTCGGAACAATTCCTTCTTTGAATGACTGATTTATGAGTAGTGTTATAGTAGGTGCCAAGATGTCAGAGCATTCTTTCAGAAGTTTTGTGGGGATGATATCGTTGGGTGAAGTGCTGTCCCGGAGGCTTCTGATGATGTTTCTTGTGGTCTCTATGGCGATCGGGGTCAGCGAAAAATTCGGTGGTTGTGCGATGTTTGAATCGGCTTCCTCTTTTTGGATGCAGTTGATTGTATTTTTCTGTTGGATATTTTCCCGAATGCTGTCGATTTTGCCGATAAAAAAATCCGATAACTCATTGCAAAATTCTTGAGTTTCGTTTGAAGGGGGCTCTAGGCAGGTAGGGTTCATAGTCTGGGCGACTAGTTTGAATAGCTAAAGTCATCCTCATGCCGGGTACACACGAGTGGACTTTTCGACGGACTAGGTCCGACGGTCTTTCCGACAGACTTTCGACAAACTTTTCGAATGAACGGTCTTGGCCACACACAATCACACTAAATTTTGAAGGATACGAACGTGATGACGTACGACCGGACTAGAATAAGGAAGTTCGTAGCCAGTAGCTAATAGCTGCCTTAGCGTCGTTGTTTGTCCGTCGAACTAGCACACAAATGAGCGGATTTTTCGATAGGAACTGGGTCCAGCGGGCAAATTTAATACATGTTCTATTTCTAAAGTCTGTCGGATTTTTCAACAGCAAAAGTGCGATGGAGTCCACACACAATAAAATTGTCCGACGGATTCGTTCCGTCGGACCTTTGCTGTCGAAAAGTCCTCTCGTGTGTACGCGGCATCGCTCATCACTAGCAGTTAAAAAAAAAACTACTCAGTATCTTCCATTACAAGAATAATTAACCCTGTAACTTCATGATTAGTTGGCACTGCCAATAAACTTTTACTATGTGTACTATAAAACATGTAGCTGGTTTTTATCTCTCTCTCTCTCTCTTTCTCTCTAAGTTTCAAAAGTGATATATTTCAATGTCTTCTTGAGATTACAATGTGCTCTTTTGGTTCTGCTAACCAGATTAACCTTTTTACTCTAAGAGGATCAATGTGTTGGGAGGCCCTGTGGCAACAAGGGGCTGGGTCACAGTTTGTATTGTGTTCCCTTCTACAAGAAAAATAACAGCAATTGCTGGAGGGCCTTTGGAGCAGCACAGGAGTTATTTAAGTAGAGCTTTCATTCTTAGAGGATGGTGAGTTTCTTCGGAGGTATAGAAGCTCTGGAAATAACTCTTCTTTGGCTTAATTGCCCATAGAAAATGTATAAATTAAAAAGTTAAATGCTTTCTGAGGAACTGTACATTGCTTTAAAAATCAAGAAGTAGTCTCCTGGTTCTGACAATGAAACATATACAGAAAGTCCTTTCAGGCCAGGGGCCCATATCATGTCACTACTGCGCAATGTCATGGGGCTGATTTACCAAAGCAATAGAGGACGTTTACCTAGCAAAGTGTATGTTCATGAACCAGGTGAAGCTGTGTTTCTTTTAACCACTTGCCGATAGTAGGACGTCTTATGTCTTAAGTTTACAGTGGTTATACCATATCTCCCAACTTTCTGAAATGTCAATGAGGGACACCTATTAGCAAACGTATGTGGGCATAGGACACACCCCCTGTCACGCCCCCTTAAAGGAGAATTATACAAAAAAATGTTTGGTTAGACTCACAAGTGTTTTTTTACCACTACTATTCCTTTATATTGACTCGTGGAATTTATAAATGCAGCAATTTAGAAATTGGATGAAAGGTTTAGCACTGGGGAACACTTTTTGATAGATAAGTCGTGCATTTTATATACAACTATATAGATCAGACCGAAATAAGGGACAAATGAGGAGGATAGAGGGACAGAGGGACTTTGTTCTGAATGACGGACAGTCCCTCGAAATCAGGGACAGTTGGGAGGTATAGTTATACCGGGGTGATGTCTGCAGCTACAGGCATCATCCCAGTATCAGAATTGTCAGCTTTCACTGTATGCAAAAGTGATTTTAGTGTCTGAACAGTCCCCTCCCCTCCCGCTGCCTTTCCCAGGCTCTGCCGTCCGATTGCAGAGCCCAGTAGCGCTGCGACCAGCAGTGATGGCTGCACAGCACAGAGAAAGAGAGGAACTGATGTTGTTCCTCCCTCTATGTGACCCTGGAAACCAAAACTGGTGAGGATTTAGTCACTTCCGGTTTTAGCTTTGTTTAACTGGCCGGTAGCAACCAGGAAAGCAGCTGATCAGACCAATCTGTGTCTGACTAGTTGCATTGGAGGCCAGTTGAGAGATCTGGGGTCTAATAGACTTCATATCTCCATAAACCTGTCACGGCCCAGGCTGTCACAAGGGATGTTGTTCAATCCATGTAATAGTAATAAAATGAATACAAAAAAAAGACACAGTGTAAAAATTTGTTTTAGATAATAATAAATAATAAACATTTTTTGCAATATCGTGGGTGCACGCAATTTTAAGTGTAGCCCCCTGATGTTTAGGTAGGGTTGCTCTTAAATGTATCTGCCAAGTGATAGTTGCCTTGGTCAATTGTTAGGAGGTCAACTGATTTCACCCTTATTCTGGAATTGCTGCACTTCTCATTTTTGTCGCTAGATGGCCGGGTATATGGTGACATTAGATAAGACAAGGGCATTGCAAGGACAGATTAGGAATGCATGGGGTGTCTCAGCCAATGGGCAGGGGTTTTCTTGTCGTCCCTTGACCTGCTGGGAGAGCCTATTTATTTGGGTGGAGTCAGGTGATCAGGGTTCTGTGCCACCTGGACGGCTGTCTGGGTGGACATGTGTCGTATTGCCCCGGGCTGCTAGGCCAGAGACCTGAAGCCTATCCCAGGGACATCTGGCTGCTAGGCTATCTGAGAGCCTATCCAGAAGCAAGAGAGCAGCATAGGGTTGGGACTGCGGCTTGCAGTCCAACCATAAGTAATGGTTCTGCCAGCTAGGGAACCTGTCGTGGCCGGAGGTAGAGGGGAAGCTGTCGCCACTAAGGGACCATCCACCTTATTACCAGGGACCACTGTGAGTAGCTGAAGCAAGTTCCAGGGCAGTACTCTCACCAACTGGGGATGGTGAAGAAATGGGAAACTTCAGCAGATGTCAAGCCAGGGACCCAGCCAGTGGAGGTGACACTTGCAGAGCATTATTGTGTGCCAAGCCAGGGCCTGAGCAGGCCAGTGGGGTGAAGCTTGAAGAGTATCTGTGAGTGACAAGCTAGGGACCCAGCAGGGACGCGGAGGTGACACCCACTCTGCATAGAATGTATGTATAGAATGAACGTCCACTCACAGGGCTGGTGCAAGGATGTTTGACAACCTAGGCAAAACTTAATTTTGCCTCCCCCATTGACTCCGCCCTGACTCCAACTCCTTTTTCCTGCCTATGTATATGGTGGAGGTGGTGCGGTGGAGATTTTTGCAGTGCCTCTCCACCTATTTTTTCAGCCGTGGTACGCAGGCTCACACCTGCACCTCTGGACCTGGCCTGAAGACAAATAGTGGCGGCACCAGCTTGATTCCTCACACCAGCCATGGTCTGCAGGGATATGGACAGGCTAGGGTAGTATACAGACATGGTAGGGTATATATACACAGTCTCGTACAGTATATACACAGGCTATGGCAGTATATACACAGGCTAGGGCAGTATAAAAACAGGCTATAGTAGTGTATACACAGGCTAGGGCAGTATACAGTCAGGCTAGGGTAGTATATATAACTATGAACATTAAGGCTATGGGGGTACCTCATCCTTATTTAAACTTTACATACACAGAGAACCAACATGATGGATTATTGTGGTACCAGAGAGCGACGTATTCACAAATTAATTAAGAATATGTATATTATAACAAAATTATACATAAGAAAACATTATGTATAATTTTGTTATAATAAACGTATTCTTAATTAATTTGTGAATAAGTCCCTGTCTGGTACTGCAATAATCAATCATTTTGGTTCTCTATGTATGTAAAGGCTAGGGTAGTATATACACAGGCTAGGGTAGTATATACACAGGCTAGGGAAGTATACAGACATGCTGGGGTAGTATATACACAGGCTAGGGCAGTATACAGACAGGCTAGGGCAGTATACAGACAGGCTAGGGTAGTATATACTCAGGCTAGGGTAGTATATACTCAGGCTAGGGCAGTATACAGACAGGCTAGGGCAGTATATACACAGGCTAGGGCTGTATACAGACAGAACTCACTTTATCTGCAGGCAGTGGGCCAGGCTCTGCAGAGACACCTGTCCCGACATCAGGTCTCCTCCAGCCCTTCCCCCTTCACAAGCAGCTGACATCTAGTTCATGCCCCAATGTAGGACTCAAGGACAGGGCAGATTGCGGGCTCACAATGCTCACACAGTGGTCATAGTTAGCCGTAAGACGTCTCTCCAGCAGATTTAGTTAAGCTTGTTTTCCCATGGTGACAATGCCTGAAGCTTGGTTCCCTGAGCCTTGGAGCATGAAGCTGTGTCTGATTACAATCCCAGCACCATGCTTAGCTGACTCACACTGCCGCGCAGGAGGTCATACAATGGACAGGAGCAGGTCTTCTGCCTACAGCAGTCTGGTGCACTGTTGGGGACTTCAAGGCTAGTGAGCAAAAAAAAGAGCATGGATCAGCGGACGGCCGGGAAAGCAGCGCAGGCCTGAGGAGCAGAGAAACTGCCTTGGGCCCCAGAACACATGCAGTCCGACAACGCCCCCCCGACTAATGTGTACACTAGGCCGGCACCAATCTTGCCTATATGTAGCGCCAGCCCTGTCCACTCAGAACGGTGAAGCTCCCACCCGGTGAAGCTCCCACCCGTTTATGTACAGTGGCTGGGTGGGAAGCGGTTAAAGTTATAATACATACAGAAGTCGTTTTTTTTTTTCGTTTTTTTCAAAACCAGAGTTTAGTGTCACTTTGATCATATATATTTCAAACTATAATACAATTTTCAAATAATAAAAAAAGAAGAAGATAATAGTCTAGCCTTCCTACCTACATCCTTCATACGGCATTCGTTTCTCCAACACTACAAGTGCTCTTTATTGCTCAACCAAAAAAAAGAAAGCCTTAACATCCGCTAGGCTAAAAGCTAATTTCATTGTACGGCTGGGCTTCTCGCAGTGGTCTCTCCCTATTATTCTCATCAGCCTTTGTTGTCGCATAAAGCCACAGATGTGACTTGACACAGTTTGCTATCAACATTTCCTGCGCATTGCAAAGCACTCTGGTATAAATCTTGTCTTCTTATAGATCGTGTATCCCACAGCACATACATTTAAGCAGTATTGCTCCTGCTGCAGTGGAAAGTAACAGACTGAAGATGTAATAAAGAATTGGCTTGAAAGTACCGGTTTTGCAACTAAAGTAAAATAGCCTAATATTCTGGATAGTTATTTACCACATTGCAAAGCAGCTGTTTGATAAACACTTTTGGGTTTAATTGCATGGTTAGCTTGTGAAGCAGATGTACATGAAGGGATGTGCTTACATTACCACGTTAAACAAATAACATCTTAGCACTGATCATGGGAAGTTTACTTGGCTGTTCTATTTCCATGCTTGTTTTGTTGGCAAGAGGGGCAATTTTAGAATCTCCTTTAGAGCTGTCTAATGCCGCGTACACACAGTCGGAATTTCCGATGGAAACACTGCGATGGAAGCTTTTCATCAGATTTTTTCCGACCGTGTGTATGCCCATCGGTCTTTTTCTGTCGGCATTTCCGACTGACTTTGGATTGAGAACCTGTTCTTAATTTTTCCGACGGAAAACCTTTCTATCTGATTTTTCAATCGTGTGTATGCAATTCCGACACGCAAAATTTCCGACGCATGCTCAGAAACAATTCGACGAAACTTCCCTTTCATAGTGCTGTCGAACGTGTTGTATGTCGCGGTGTTATTGACTGTCGGAATTTGGTGTGGCCGTGTGTAGGCAAGACAGTTTGAGCAAAATTCCGTCGGGATTCCGACGGGAAAACCATCAGAGCCTTTTCCGACGAGAATTCCGACCGTGTGTACGCGGCATTAGTAGGTCTGTGATTTTAGGCCTAATAAATGAATACTTGCATACATCTATAACATTTATCAATACAGTAAAACCTTGGATTGCGAGCATAATTTGTTTCCCGGAAACATGCTTGTAATCCAAAGAACATATCAAAGCAATTATCCCCATAGGAAATAATGGAAATTCAGATTATTCGTTTCATAACCATTTATTCATAAGTCCTTCAGTTTATAGTCCATTTAAAGAGATTATAGCAATGTGATAGGTTGTGTAACCATGAAATATACATCCACAAATGGAAGCCTCCATAAGGGGATTAGAAGCAAAATCCAGCAGGAGCTCCAGAGTATAAAAGAAAAGAGAAGTGCCTCTAAGTGTAGCAATATGGTTACATTTAATGAAGGAAGAACATGACCACCCTTTGATGAAGTCACGTGTTCAGTGACGCAACGCGTCAGCGGGAGCCAGGTGTCGTCAATTCCGGTCGCGGCCAAGACCGGAAGTACTCTGTTGTAGCTGGAAAAAGGAATGTTAAACTGTAAGTTACTGTGCTTGTTTTTTAATAAATTTGTTTTGAAATACTGCACGATTGAGCTCCCCCTTTCTATTTCATGTCCTCACCGCATTGGTTAAGCCGGAAGCCATCTTCCAAAACCCTGCCATTGTCGTGACGATTGCTGGAAGTCGATTGATTGCTGGGATCTGGTATTATTTTATACTAATGCCCCGTACACACAATCGGAAATGCTGCCAGCAAAACTCCAATAAGAGCTTTTTTTCGGAAAATGCGACCGTGTGTATGCTCCATGGGGTCTTTTGCTGGCCAGCCAGCAAAAGATTGAGAGCATGTTCTCTATTTTTCCGTGGGTAACAACCCCCCAGCCTGCCCTGCAGTCATCAGTTTTTTTTTTTTTCTCCATGGGGTCTTTTGCTGGCCAGCCAGCAAAAGATTGAGAGCATCTCCGGGCGTACAATATGACCGGGCTACTGATGTCTGAGTCACAGTACACCGAGGCCTAGCAGCTACCCTATACTGATTAGGAGTAGTCCTGCTGTGGAATGTCTCCCAGCTCTTCAGGATTGGTAAGTACAGCTCTCCCTGCCTCGGTGGGGCTGAGCAGCTGGTATTCCCTGGGAGGGTCGATTCGGGGGTCCCTCACCTCCCTCTCTTCTCTCCCTGTCCCCACTCTCGCCTCTCCCTGTAATGCTGCTATGGGTGTGTGTGAGTCTGTGCAGGTGGCTCTCACCTGGGGTTTTTTAGCCGCTGGTTGTGTCCTGGGTCCCTGTTTTCTATGTCTCTGGGGTTGCCCGTGAAGTGTTTTGTCTCCTCATGGTTTCACATACCGGATCGGGCGGCCATCTTGAGTGTGGGCATAGCTTCGCGCTATTTTCCCTGTGTTTTTGTCAGCGGCCATATTTCCCCCTGTGTTTTTTGTCAGCGGCCATTTTCCCCTGTGGTTTTTGTCAGCGGCCATTTTTCCAGAAGCCTGAAACACGTTTTTTCACATGGTGGCCTCTAGCAGCAGCATGTGCACCTGTGTTCTGGCGGCCATTTCCCCATGGATTTACTTTGAGCCTGAACACACTACAGGACGGTTTTCATTCAGTGCTATTAGCAGCTGCTTCATCACCGACAACAGGGACCGTTTTTTTTTTTCTCTGTGCACCTGGGAGCTAACAGGGACTAACAAGTCACTACCTTCTGAACAGCGCAGAACTCTTCAGGTGGTGAGTCTTGCGGGAAAGGGCCCCTCCAGCCGGCAGCAGTAATGGAGGTGGGACTGTCACTGTCCTAAAGTACCCTTTGGGTGGCAGACAGGGTAGGGTCAGCATGGCATTCAGAAACTGGTGTTTCGTCTTCCCCCCGAAATCCAGGCAATTGCAACCGGGTCGCCTGCAACGGTGCGTAGATACCCTAAAAATGGCACACCTTGTCGGCAGTCCTCAATCGTTCGTTGCCAAGATGGAGGCGGTGCGTGGGCGCAAAGGTGCTAAAAAGCGGCCCATGCCCCCCCTGTCCTCTGGGGAGAGTTTTCTGACGCAGACTCGGGACCCAAATTATAACCAGCTGAGGCAGGGTGGCCCCTGCTCTGTCATGTCCAGAAGACGCTGACCAGGACCTTTTCGGACAGTGAGGATGAGTCCCCGACCAGGGTCCGTGAGCGCGACAAAGCGCTTGTTGGAGCTCTCTATAACGGCTGTGCGTGATACCCTGAAGATTCAGGAGCCAGCAGATTTCCTCTGCTGAGTAGCGGTCCCCTTTTTTGGTCCCCGTAAGCCAGCCCTTCTCCCTAGGGTTCCCCTATCTGACTTATTTTGACAATTTATTTACAAGGAATTGGGTTCGACCGCAACGGACCTTTTCGTCCCAAATACATGGCGGTGCGTTACCCTTTCGAGAGAGAGCCTTCTCAAAAATGGTCGGCTCCTCCGGTCGTGGACCCCCCAGTATCCAGGTTACACAAAGTCTATTTTTCTCAATTTTTTTTTAAATTGTTGCAAATTTGAACAACAGGCCTCCCCGGTCTGCGTGGAACTAGCAGACCAATTAGTGCAAGGCCTTAAATCGGTTGCCCCCCCCCCCCTCCCCTGGAAAAGTTCCTATCCGAAAATGCAATCGTCTGTAAAAGTTCCTATCCGAAAATGCAATCGTCTGTATGCAATTCGGACACGCAAAAAATCATGCATGCTCAGAAACAATTTGACGCATGCTCGAAAGCATTGAACTTAATTTTCTGGGCTCGTCGTAGTGTTGTACGTCACCGCGTTCTTGGCAGTCGAAAGTTCAGAGAAATTTTGTGTGACCGTGTGTATGCAAGACAAGCTTGAGCGGAATTCCGTTGGAAAAAACATCCAAAATTTTTCGGACAGAAATTCTGCTCGTTTGTACAAGGCATTAGGCTCGATTTGACCTGTATGGGTCTCTATTAGAGGTGAGAGGCTGGGGGAAACGAGTGGTGCACTGTGGATGGTGTTATTGATTGGAGGAATTGGACACCGATCAAATTTATTACACATGCACTTTCTCTTTTCTTTTTTGCATGAACTATTATATGGAGATCTGCTCCCTTCTCATTGGAGCTTGACTGCACGTCTTGGACATTGCACTTTATGTTGTATGCACTTTATGAGAATATTGGACGTTAACAGATTTTATATTGCACTATTGCTTGCACTTTTGAAATTTACTTGAACTTTATATGAAGTATTCTATGCTCTAGTGAAGATTTTTCACGTTTATGTGCTTATACACTGGTAGTGGCTTGCAGTCAGTGTATATATATATTTTTTTTTTTAATATATTTTTTGCATTTTAGTTAGCGCTACATACTTCTTATTTACATTTATTTTTTCTGTGTGGGAACACTTATATATGTTGGCGGCTTCTCACATCCTTTAATTTATCCATCCGAGTGAGTTTGGTTTTGCGCATTAGTTCCCCCTTCTTTTACTACTTGTATATCAAGACATCGCTTGTTTATCAATTAAAAATTTATAAAAAAATGTTGCGTGTCTTGCAAAATACTGTCAGACCAAGTTACTCTCAATCCAAGGTTTTACTGTACATTAAATCTGTGGTACTTTGTTTAACCTGAAAACGGTTTTACACCCAAAAACAAAATTGTAATATATTGTATTGAGGCTTTCCAATCCTAACCACTTCCCACCCAGCCTATTGTCAAATGACGGCCATGTGGAACCTTTGTCATCGTGGATGGATGTCATATGATGTCCTCCTGGAACGCGCCTCATGCGTGGTAGTGGGTCTGTCCTGCAACGTGATCTGTCACCGGCTGTGTCCAGCGGACACAGCTGATGATTGACCAGTGTACCGGCCCGCTGCCTGTACCATGTGATCGCTGTGACCAATCACAGCAGATCACACGACAATTGTAAACAATGAATGATATTGATTCATGCCATTTATTGATTATCTTTGATTCAGGCCAATCACAGCCCATCTGTACCATGTGATCAGCTGTGGCCAATCACAGCTAACCACAATAGAAAAAAAAAAAACGAATGAATCAATTTCATTCAGAAAAAATGGTTGCTAATACCCCAAATTCACTCATCAACACTATATTGCAAAAAGTATTGGGCCATCTCTCCAGATGATTTGGTGGAAGGGGGATTATAGTGTGGGGTTGTTTTTCAGGGGTTGGGCTTGGCTCCTTAGTTCCAGTGAAGGGAACTCTTGAGGCGTCAGCATACCAAGACATTTTGGACAATTTCATGCTCCCAACATTGTGTGAATATTTAGGGATGGCCACTTCCTGTTCCAACATGACTGCGCACCAGTGCACAAAGCAAGGTCCATAAAGACATGGATGAGCGAGTTTGGAGTGCAGGATTTTGACTGGCCTGCACAGAGTCCTGACCTCAACTCGATAGAACACCTTTGGGATGAATTAAATGGGAGACTGCAAGCCAGGCCTTCTCATCCAACATCAGTGCCTGACCTCACAAATGCGCTTCTGGAAGAATGGTCTAACATTCCCATAGAGACACTTCCAAACCTTGCGGACAGCCTTCCCAGAAGAAGAAGTTGTTATAGCTGCAAAGGGTGGGCCAACTCAACATTAAACCCTACAGACTAAAGCCCCATACACACGGTCGGATTTTCCGATGGATTCTGTCCTATCGGACAATGTTGTCGGAAATTCCGACCGTGTGTAGGCACCATCGGACAGTTTCCATCAGATTGTCCGACGGACAAAGTTCTATCTCCTGCTCTATAAATATTCCGACAACAAAGTCCGATCCTACCAATTCCGATCGTGTGTAGCGAATTCCGACGGACAAAGTGCCACGCATGCTCAGATCACATTACAAGACCAAAGCTATTGGCTACTAGCCTCTACGTAAGCCCCGTCGTACGCAACAAACGTCACCACGTTCAGAATGATCGGATTTTCCGACAACTTTGTCCGACCGTGTGTATGCAACACCAGTGTCGGACTAAATCCGTCGGACCAAATCCAATGGATTTGGTGGTCGGATTTTCCGACCGTGTGTATGGGGCTTAAGACTGGGATACCATTAAAGTCCATGTGCGTGTAAAGGCAGGTGTCCCAATACATTTATGGTAATGGAATATTTCAAAATGAGGAACATACTCTGTTGCATGACTCACAATTCTAGGAAACATCTGAAAGTCAGTAACTTTCTAATGGTATCCAGCACTAACATTTTACATGAGGCTTTCTTTATGGGAAGTAACTTTGTGCTAACTGTCACTTTTAGTTTCTGTCTGTGCATGCCTAGCAGAGTCAGTGATCGTAATATTAAAGTTCCTGACAAATATGCAACAGTATTTGTATAAGGAGAAGCATTACTTACATTTATACTGACAGTCCTTCTCTTACTACTCTAGTGTAGTAAATGTCTTTAGAATTCAATCCTAAAGCTAATCAAGGCTAACTAGATAAAGTTGGACTGGGACTGGAAACATATGGCAGTTCAATTTTAGGGGAATGGATTGCATTAAAGGACCTCAGAGATTTACACATTGTACGTGATGTTAAAAAATAAATGTATAGCCACGGACTATCCTATCCACCTCCAATCCTTGACCCATTAAAGATTTATGCAAAGGTGGGATTACTCCATGTTGGATGACCTACTCACGGATTAAGACTGAAGCCTCGTACACACGGGAATTGTTGGATGTCAGGCTGTTGGCAGAAAATCGTGACGTGGCAAATTATGAAATCTCCAGCACACATTCTCTTCTTCTTTATTGGGATAATAATGAAGCTGCTTTGCTGGTGATACTGATGGAGTTTTTGCAAACTAATTTTCAAAGGCTTTTTTTTTCTAGTGATATCAAGAATAATATTATTATGTTTTTTTATTTTATTTGGGCAAGTTACCACAACACCATTATCCCGTAGTTTTTAAGATCAAAGATACAACTACTGTATGTTGGTGTCCCTTGTCAATTTATTTTTATTTTTTTTAAATCTTTTTATTGAGTATAAAAACATATAAACATATAAACAGACAAACAACAGTAAACCTGTCACAGCTTTTGGACTAGACCCACGCAGGAGTCAGTGCCAGTCGGCAATTGGACTGCTTCCATTATTAGTGACATACAGCTGTAGCACATCTACAAGAAAAGAACATACAAACAACCTAGTGTTGTGTTGGCTCCTGCTCAATTGAAATACCTAAGGATCAGATCTTTCAGTGAAGACCCAAGAGACCATGATAGATATCAAATGAATCTGTATCAGAGATTATATCTCATAAGAAGGCACCCAATGTAGCAAAATCACATGCACCCATATAGTGGTGTTATGTACATGCTCAATCAGTGGAGGCCTCCGCTAGCCATTTGGCCCACTTTTTTTTGGGGCATACTCTATTTTGGTATGTTTCCTTACAGAGTGATAGTACTTTATTGACATGTGTTTTCCATAGCATTAATCATATGGAGCCTTGGGACCTCGAAGAGGTAAATGTGTTAGGGCCTCCACAGAAGGGATCACCGCAGCCTCCAGAACTGCCGCAGGGTTGGACGCGTCCGGCACTAGCCACCAAACTGCCGTGACCAGCTGGGCTGCCAGAAAATATTTCTGGCAGTCCAGAAACGCCAAACCCCCCTGCGATACCGGACGCATCAGTGTGGACAATTTAAATCTAGGGGGATTTGGGCCCCAGAGAAAGGGGGTCCATCGGTCTACTTCCTCCGTTTATCTCCTACTTCCTCCTCCGGACGCACGGCACATCTCCGCATGGGGATGTCCGGCCCGATCTCCATCTTTACATTCTGCAATCTCCTCCGCCAGAGTCCCAGGCACTAAGCCTCCTGGTACTCCAGGCCTCAACCTCCCTAGGATCTCTTCCTTTGGACTTTCTCCCGACCTCTCTAGGAGCATGTGACCCCCCTTTTTTTTTTATGAGAGACCTCCCCTTGACCATGCAAATTAACCATTGGTCAAGGCTCTCACATGAGTTTCCTGCCACTCGGGTCTCAGCCCATCCTCTCTTTTCCAGAAAAATCCACTGTCAAGGAGAGGAGGTATCTCTGAGCCCAAGTGTAGATGGTCACACCCCCCGCTATACTGATACTCCCACTTTGAATCAAAACAACCAGGCATGGAAAATAACCACAGGCCTGGCTAAATTTACCTGTAATTAAATCCTGCAGTACAAAAATACCACTATAGCACCTACCCAAAAGTAAAGGGCGATACACATAGATACATATATAGCCTGTAAAAATCAAATATACAGGAGGTAGTGTCTTGATGATCTGTAGTTTCTTTAGTGTGATAAAAAAATAAACCCAACTTGCAATCTTCCACTAAAAACAACTAAGCAAGGGTCTCATTTAATTGACCTCTATTTGTGACCTCCAAACACTTGCTGTAAGACATCCACCTCGCCGTACTATAATACAAACCCAACTGGATGACTAATCCGTGTACTTTTACTCAACGAAAGATCTGCAAAAAGTTTGGAGCACTTTGATGGCTTCCTGATGGAGAAATGTCCCAGATTTCCACTTTGAAGGTTTTTTTTTTTTTCATGCAGTTGAAAAATTAAGGTCTTTTTCCACCACCGAATAGTTTTAAACAGCAAGTAAAGATTCCCTGAGATTGCAAGAAGCCTGACAATGTCGTCTTTAAAGAAAGTGATATTCACACTTTTTTCTTTTCTTTTTTTTTTTTTTTTAAACACATTCCTTGTATATTGGAGCAGGATGCAAGCCTTGTCACAGTAGTTTTAGCAGAATATTGTCTGCAGTCATAAATGCTTAAAAAGGAGTATGATTTCCTTCGCACTGAACAGGCTGTGAGATAAAAGACAGCAGACACGGTTCAGATATACTGGTGTACAGTGAGGCACTGTGATCCCAGTCCTGGCGGAGACGTTTATTCTGAACAGAAATAACTGAAATTGAAATCCAGATGGTGGAGATAAAATTGGGAGGGTGTCTCAGTTTTGTTCTTCACTGCAGGGAACAACTAGTACAGCAAACCACTAAGGCAAAGGAAAAAAACTTCTAATTGAAGTAAGCAAAATCACAAATCAGTTTTATCAGACAAAAACTTTATTAGCGCGGCGTGTGCCAGCCAGGGAATCCCACCCAGCTGCACAGTATCAAGCTTTTCAGATGTGTCTATAATAGGGATGAGCCGAACACCCCCGGGTTCGGTTCGAACCAGAACCTTCGAACGGACCGAAAGTTCGCGCGAATTTTCGAACCCTATACGTTATAATGGACGCGAACGTTCGAAATCAAAAGTGCTAATTACAACGGCCAATATGCATGTTAATGTCATAAAACAGGTTTGGGGACCCGGGTCCTGCCCCAGGGGACATATATCAATGCAAAAAGAACTTTTAAAAACTAACGTTTTTTCGGGAGCAGTCATTTTAATGATGCATAAAGTGAAAAAAAAAAAGTGAAATTTTCCTTTAAATATGGTACCTGGGGGGTGTCTAAAGTATGCCTGTGAAGTGGCATGTGTTTCCCGTGTTTAGAACTGTCCTTGCACAAAATGACATTTGTAAAGGAAAAAAAGAAGCCATTTAAAACCACTTGCGGCTTTAGGTTTGATCTTAAGTAGAATCTGAACAGGTACATTATGAAGTGTAGCTCCATCCCAAAAAAATCTATTTTTAAGCTTTTTGGAGAACATAGGGAGGGGTTATCACCCCTGTAACATTTGCTGTCTTTGCACATCTGTTCAGAACATGTCACCTCACTTTCCGTCCCAATGACAAATGTTTTTGGAAAAGTGGGGTTTTAATTGAAACAAGGATTGGTGATAAAGTATCAGTAGAGAGGAGATACCTTTTTCCCAAATTAAATCTAACAGGATAGAATTTCCCTTCCTAGGGGTAGATTTCCTCTCACTTCCTGTTTTCTCTTTCCATTTGCAAGTAGGAGTCGTTTGTAAGTTGGATGTTTGAAAGTAGGGGCCTGGCGTATATACTCTGCAGAAATTTGCCCTATTAGATGTTGGTGTAGCCACAAGACTGGTGGGCACAGGAATGGGCCCTGCTGTGAGTTAATAGATCAAGATTTGTAATTGCATGCACCTGTTGAACAGGGCAGAAAAATTGGGGGTGGTGGTGGTGGTGGTGGACGGTTTTGCCACAAGACTGTAAGCTCTCACAGTTACTCTTGGTGGGCGCAGGAATGGGCCCTGCTGTGAGTTATTAGATCAAGATTTGTAATTGCAAGCACCTGATGAACAGGGCAGAAAAATTGGGCCTTTGGCGGTGGTGGTGGACGGTGTTGCCACAAGACTGTAGGCCCTCATAGTTACTCTTGGTGGGCGCAGGAATGGGCCCTGCTGTGAGTTATTAGATCAAGATTTGTAATTGCAAGCACCTGATGAACAGGGCAGAAAAAATTGGGCCTTTGGCGGTGGTGGTGGACGGTGTTGCCACAAGACTGCAGGCCCTCATAGTTACTCTTGGTGGGCGCAGGAATGGGCCCTGCTGTGAACTATTAGATCAAGATTTGTAATTACCCGCCCCTGTTAAACAGGGGCTGAAAAATTGTGCCTTAGGCACTGGTGCTGGTGCCACAACACTGCAACCCCTCACAGAGACTGTACTTGGAGCACAGCAGTCACACGTGTTGCGAAGCATTTTTTTAAAAAATTGTAAGTACACGCCCCTGTTAAACAGGGGCTGAAAAATTGTGCCTTAGGCACTGGTGCTGGTGCCACAACACTGCAACCCGGCCCTCACAGATACTGTACTTGGAGCACAGCAGTCACACGTGTTGCGAAGCATTTTTTTAAAAAATTGTAAGTACACGCCCCTGTTAAACAGGGGCTGAAAAATTGTGCCTTAGGCACTGGTGCTGGTGCCACAACACTGCAACCCGGCCCTCACAGAGACTGTACTTGGAGCACAGCAGTCACACGTGTTGCGAAGCATTTTTTTAAAAAATTGTAAGTACCCGCCCCTGTTAAACAGGGGCTGAAAAATTGTGCCTTAGGCACTGGTGCTGGTGCCACAACACTGCAACACGGCCCTCACAGAGACTGTACTTGGAGCACAGCAGTCACACGTGTTGCGAAGCATTTTTTTAAAAAATTGTAAGTACCCGCCCCTGTTAAACAGGGGCTGAAAAATTGTGCCTTAGGCACTGGTGCTGGTGCCACAACACTGCAACACGGCCCTCACAGAGACTGTACTTGGAGCACAGCAGTCACACGTGTTGCGAAGCATTTTTTTAAAAAATTGTAAGTACACGCCCCTGTTAAACAGGGGCTGAAAAATTGTGCCTTAGGCACTGGTGCTGGTGCCACAACACTGCAACATGGCCCTCACAGAGACTGTACTTGGAGCACAGCAGTCACACGTGTTGCGAAGCATTTTTAAAAAAAATTGTAAGTACACGCCCCTGTTAAACAGGGGCTGAAAAATTGTGCCTTAGGCACTGGTGTGGTGGCATGGATCATTGAGGAGGAGGAAGAGGATAGTCAGTGAACATAAGAGGACAGTCACTCAGCATCAGCATAGGCAGTCTTGAAGGGATGTGACATTAAAAATTATTCGGTTATATCCGCCTCAGGTGCCTGGTAGCTGGTGGTGATCCAAGACTGATTCATTTTGATGAATGTCAGTCGATCAACCGAGGCGGTGGACAGGCGCACCCTATGATCAGTCACAAATCCTCCAGCAGCACTGAATGTGCGTTCGGAAAGAACGCTGGAGGCAGGACAGGCCAGTAGCTCAATTGCATACTGTGCAAGCTCTGGCCAGTGATCCATCCTCAGGACCCAGTAAGCCAGAGGATTTTCGGTGGGAAAGGTGTCCAAGTCTGACCTTGCCCCAAGGTATTCCTGCACCATGTATATCAGACGCTGGCGATGGTTGCTGGAACCGATCATACCTTGGGGCTGCGGACTAAAAAATTGTCTGAACGCATCGGTCAGACGTCCACCTTCCCCACCGCTCCTTCTGCCACTGACCGAAGCCTCAGCAACTCGTCGCCCAGGACCAGGAGTTTGTAGCCTCCCAGTTTCTGGGAACGCGTTGCACAGACCTTTCTGCAAGGCCTCCCTGAGATGTCTCATCCTCTGCTCCCTCTGCGACGGCAAGATAAGGTCCGCAACCTTACCCTTGTACCGCGGATCAAGGAGAGTGGCCAGCCAGTAATGGTCCCTCTCCTTGATCCGAAGAACACGAGGATCCTTCCGCAGGCTTTGCAGGATCAGGGAGGCCATGCAGCGTAGGTTAGCTGAGGCATTCGGTCCGGAGTCTTCTGGGTCACTGAGGATGACATGATCGCCAGCCACCTCCTCCCAGCCACGTACAAGTCCACTGGCTTGTTGGGACTGTACATCATCCCTAAAAGACTGCTGCTGCTGATGCTGAGTGCCAGGCTCCACCTCCATGCTCACACAATCCTCCTCCTCCTCCTCCTCCTCCTCCTCCTCATCCTCTTCCTGTGTGATGGGTGGGACAGAAGGAACACTGTCCGGATAAAGGGGGCCTTGAGAGGCAAGGAAGTCCTCCTCTTCCTGCCTCTGTTCTGCCTCAAGTGCCCTGTCCATTATCCCACGCAGCGTATGCTCCAACAGGTGGACAAGAGGGACAGTGTCACTGATGCATGCACTGTCACTGCTCACCATCCTCGTGGCCTCCTCAAATGGTGAGAGGACAGTGCATGCATCCCTGATCATGCTCCACTGACGTGGGGAAAAAAAACCAAGCTCCCCTGACCCTGTCCTGGTGCCGTAGTCGCAAAGGTACTCATTGATGGCCCTCTGCTGCGTGTGCAGTCGCTGCAGCATGGCCAACGTTGAGTTCCACCTGGTGGGCATGTCAGATATTAGGCGGTTCTTGGGCAGGTTCAGCTCCTTTTGCAGCTCAGTCAGCCGAGCACTGGCATTATAAGATCGGCGGAAATGCACACAGACTTTCCTGGCCTGCCTCAGGACATCCTGTAAGCCTGGGAACCTGCCCAAGAACCGCTGCACCACCAGGTTGAGGACGTGAGCCATGCAGGGCACATGGGTGAGCTGCCCCTGTCGCAGGGCGGAGAGGAGGTTGGTGCCATTGTCAGAAACGACCATTCCTGGCTTAAGCTGACGTGGCGTCAACCACCTCTCGGCCTGCCCCTGCAGAGCTGCCAGAACCTCTGGCCCAGTGTGGCTCCTGTCCCCCAAACACACCAGCGCAAGCACGGCATGGCATCTTTTTGCCTGCGTACTTGCGTAGCCCCTTGTACGCCTACGGAGCACCGCTGGTTCCAAGGACAGAGCACTGGAGGAAGAAGAAGAGGAGGGGGTGGAGGAGAGAGGTGTGTCACAACCAGTAGCAGTAGTCGCGTTTTGGAGGCGTGGTGGCGGAACAACCTCCAACACTACTGCACCTTGTCCTGCATCCCTCCCAGCTGCCAATAGAGTGACCCAATGGGCCGTGAAAGAAAGGTACCGTCCCTGTCCATGCCTGCTGGACCATGAGTCAGCGGTAATATGCACCTTACCGCTGACCGCCCTGTCCAGCGAGGCATGGACATTGCCCTCCACATGCCGGTAGAGAGACGGAATCGCCTTCCGCGAGAAAAAGTGGCGTTTGGGAACCTGCCACTGAGGAACCGCACATTGAACAAACTCACGGAAGGGGGCCGAGTCTACCAACTGAAAAGGCAGCAGTTGAAGTGCTAGCAATTTAGCAAGGCTAGCATTCAACCGCTGGGCATGTGGATGGCTGGGAGTGTACTTCTTTCTACGGTCCAGCAGCTGGGGCAGGGAAATTTGCCTGCTGCATTCGGACGTCGGTGTACTGCAAGTACTTGGTTGTGACACACCGAATTCTACACCTTCAGTCCTCTCAGAGCAGCTTTCAGAGAGGACTGAAGGTGTAGTGGGGATGGAGATCCCAGCTGAGGAGGAGCAAGGAGAGGTCCGCTTAGTTCTTTGGTGTGGGTCTTTTATGTGTGCCTGCCAACGAGCTGCATGGCAGGTCGCCATATGTCTGGTCATGCTTGTCGTGCCCAAGCGGCTGATGTTTTGGCCACGCGAGATACGCTTGAGACAAATATTGCAAATAGCAGTGGTGCGATCTGCTGCACTCGTCTCAAAAAAGGCCCACACCAAAGAACTTTTCTGATAACGTGCAGAGGCAGCGCCCTGCACAGGCGGAGCTCTGCGGTGTTGTACAGTTGCTGTGCTGGCCTCTACCTGGCCTCCAGGGGGCATCCTGCCTCGTTGGACATGTGACGCCGCATCCTCCTCCTCCTCGTCCTCCTCCTCATCCTCTCTCCCTTGAGGCACCCACGTGGAGTCAGTGACCTCATCATCCCCTCCCTCTTCACCACTAGAGCAAACCTGGCAGTAAGCTGCAGCTGGTGGAACTGTACTGCCAGATTCCTCAAGCTGGGTATCGTCATCCGAGCCTTCGAATCGTTGGGCATCCTCCTGGAGCATGTACCCAACACTGTGCTCAAAGAGTTCGGGGACTCCTCAGGAGGACATGGTGGGTCTAGGGAAGGGGTGGCTGATGATGCTCTGTCAGTACCCTGAGCCTGGGTGAGAGAGGATGAGGAGGATGAGGAGGGCTTGGTCATCCATTCTACCAAGCCTTCAGCATGATGCGGCTCCACATGTCCAGCTGCCGAAAACAAAGACGCGCGTGTCCCATGGCCACGTGCTGATGACGATGCACGACCACGTCCACGTCCACGGCCACGTCCACTAGAAACAGAGCCTGCCTGCCCTGTGTTCTTGGCTCTGCACGCTCTGCCTCCCCTTGGCGGTCTTCCAGCCATTGTAGTCGGTAGTCCTGTGGGTGCTGCTGAGAAGAAAATATAGGAGCTCTGTGTGATGCCACTAACACACTAGAAGTCCTATGGGTGCTTCTGCAAAGAAAATAGAGGAGCTCTGTGTGATGCCACTAACACACTAGAAGTCCTGTGGGTGCTTATGCAAAGAAAATAGAGGAGCTCTGTGTGATGCCACTAACACACTAGAAGTCCTGTGGGTGCTTCAGCAAAGAAAATAGAGGAGCTCTGTGTGATGCCACTAACACACTAGAAGTCCTGTGGGTGCTGCTGAGAAGAATATATAGGAGCTCTGTGTGATGCCACTAACACACTAGAAGTCCTGTGGGTGCTTCTGCAAAGGAAATAGAGGAGCTCTGTGTGATGCCACTAACACACTAGAAGTCCTGTGGGTGCTTATGCAAAGAAAATAGAGGAGCTCTGTGTGATGCCACTAACACACTAGAAGTCCTGTGGGTGCTGCTGAGAAGAATATATAGGAGCTCTGTGTGATGCCACTAACACACTAGAAGTCCTATGGGTGCTTCTGCAAAAGAAAATAGAGGAGCTCTGTGTGATGCCACTAACACACTAGAAGTCCTGTGGGTGCTTATGCAAAGAAAATAGAGGAGCTCTGTGTGATGCCACTAACACACTAGAAGTCCTGTGGGTGCTTCTGCAAAGAAAATAGAGGAGCTCTGTGTGATGCCACTAACACACTAGAAGTCCTGTGGGTGCTTATGCAAAGAAAATAGAGGAGCTCTGTGTGATGCCACTAACACACTAGAAGTCCTGTGGGTGCTTATGCAAAGAAAATAGAGGAGCTCTGTGTGATGCCACTAACACACTAGAAGTCCTGTGGGTGCTTATGCAAAGAAAATAGAGGAGCTCTGTGTGATGCCACTAACACACTAGAAGTCCTGTGGGTGCTTCTGCAAAGAAAATAGAGGAGCTCTGTGTGATGCCACTAACACACTAGAAGTCCTGTGGGTGCTTATGCAAAGAAAATAGAGGAGCTCTGTGTGATGCCACTAACACACTAGAAGTCCTGTGGGTGCTTCTGCAAAGAAAATAGAGGAGCTCTGTGTGATGCCACTAACACACTAGAAGTCCTGTGGGTGCTTCTGCAAAGAAAATAGAGGAGCTCTGTGTGATGCCACTAACACACTAGAAGTCCTGTGGGTGCTTATGCAAAGAAAATAGAGGAGCTCTGTGTGATGCCACTAACACACTAGAAGTCCTGTGGGTGCTTCTGCAAAGAAAATAGAGGAGCTCTGTGTGATGCCACTAACACACTAGAAGTCCTGTGGGTGCTTAT
The DNA here is from genome assembly GCA_028564925.1 of Lithobates sylvaticus. Classification (NCBI taxonomy): domain Eukaryota; kingdom Metazoa; phylum Chordata; class Amphibia; order Anura; family Ranidae; genus Lithobates; species Lithobates sylvaticus. The sequence continues at coordinate 568,347,506 of CM053029.1, forward strand.
GCAAAGAAAATAGAGGAGCTCTGTGTGATGCCACTAACACACTAGAAGTCCTGTGGGTGCTGCTGAGAAGAATATATAGGAGCTCTGTGTGATGCCACTAACACACTAGAAGTCCTATGGGTGCTTCTGCAAAGAAAATAGAGGAGCTCTGTGTGATGGGACTAACACACTTCAAGTCCTATAGGTGCTTCTGGGAAGAAAATATAGCTCTGTGTGTGTGATGGGACTAACACACTTCAAGTCCTATAGGTGCTTCTGGGAAGAAAATATAGCTCTGTGTGTGTGATGGGACTAACACACTTCAAGTCCTATAGGTGCTTCTGGGAAGAAAATATAGCTCTGCGTGTGTAATGGGACTAACACACTTCAAGTCCTATAGGTGCTTCTGGGAACAAAATATAGCTCTGTGTGTGTGATGGGACTAACACACTTCAAGTCCTATAGGTGCTTCTGGGAACAAAATATAGCTCTGTGTGTGTGATGGGACTAACACACTTCAAGTCCTATAGGTGCTTCTGGGAACAAAATATAGCTCTGTGTGTGTGATGGGACTAACACACTTCAAGTCCTATAGGTGCTTCTGGGAACAAAATATAGCTCTGTGTGTGTGATGGGACTAACACACTTCAAGTCCTATAGGTGCTTCTGGGAACAAAATATAGCTCTGTGTGTGTGATGGGACTAACACACTTCAAGTCCTATAGGTGCTTCTGGGAACAAAATATAGCTCTGTGTGTGTGATGGGACTAACACACTTCAAGTCCTATAGGTGCTTCTGGGAACAAAATATAGCTCTGTGTGTGTAATGGGACTAACACACTTCAAGTCCTATAGGTGCTTCTGGGAAGAAAATATAGCTCTGTGTGTGTAATGGGACTAACACACTTCAAGTCCTATAGGTGCTTCTGGGAAGAAAATATAGCTCTGTGTGTGTAATGGGACTAACACACTTCAAGTCCTATAGGTGCTTCTGGGAACAAAATATAGCTCTGTGTGTGTAATGGGACTAACACACTTCAAGTCCTATAGGTGCTTCTGGGAAGAAAATATAGCTCTGTGTGTGTAATGGGACTAACACACTTCAAGTCCTATAGGTGCTTCTGGGAACAAAATATAGCTCTGTGTGTGTAATGGGACTAACACACTTCAAGTCCTATAGGTGCTTCTGGGAACAAAATATAGCTCTGTGTGTGTGATGGGACTAACACACTTCAAGTCCTATAGGTGCTTCTGGGAACAAAATATAGCTCTGTGTGTGTGATGGGACTAACACACTTCAAGTCCTATAGGTGCTTCTGGGAACAAAATATAGCTCTGTGTGTGTGATGGGACTAACACACTTCAAGTCCTATAGGTGCTTCTGGGAACAAAATATAGCTCTGTGTGTGTGATGGGACTAACACACTTCAAGTCCTATAGGTGCTTCTGGGAACAAAATATAGCTCTGTGTGTGTAATGGGACTAACACACTTCAAGTCCTATAGGTGCTTCTGGAAGAAAATATAGCTCTGTGTGTGTAATGGGACTAACACACTTCAAGTCCTATAGGTGCTTCTGGGAACAAAATATAGCTCTGTGTGTGTAATGGGACTAACACACTTCAAGTCCTATAGGTGCTTCTGGGAAGAAAATATAGCTCTGTGTGTGTAATGGGACTAACACACTTCAAGTCCTATAGGTGCTTCTGGGAACAAAATATAGCTCTGTGTGTGTAATGGGACTAACACACTTCAAGTCCTATAGGTGCTTCTGGGAACAAAATATAGCTCTGTGTGTGTGATGGGACTAACACACTTCAAGTCCTATAGGTGCTTCTGGGAACAAAATATAGCTCTGTGTGTGTGATGGGACTAACACACTTCAAGTCCTATAGGTGCTTCTGGGAACAAAATATAGCTCTGTGTGTGTAATGGGACTAACACACTTCAAGTCCTATAGGTGCTTCTGGGAAGAAAATATAGCTCTGTGTGTGTAATGGGACTAACACACTTCAAGTCCTATAGGTGCTTCTGGGAACAAAATATAGCTCTGTGTGTGTAATGGGACTAACACACTTCAAGTCCTATAGGTGCTTCTGGGAAGAAAATATAGCTCTGTGTGTGTAATGGGACTAACACACTTCAAGTCCTATAGGTGCTTCTGGGAACAAAATATAGCTCTGTGTGTGTAATGGGACTAACACACTTCAAGTCCTATAGGTGCTTCTGGAAGAAAATATAGCTCTGTGTGTGTAATGGGACTAACACACTTCAAGTCCTATAGGTGCTTCTGGAACAAAATATAGCTCTGTGTGTGTAATGGGACTAACACACTTCAAGTCCTATAGGTGCTTCTGGGAACAAAATATAGCTCTGTGTGTGTGATGGGACTAACACACTTCAAGTCCTATAGGTGCTTCTGGGAACAAAATATAGCTCTGTGTGTGTGATGGGACTAACACACTTCAAGTCCTATAGGTGCTTCTGGGAACAAAATATAGCTCTGTGTGTGTGATGGGACTAACACACTTCAAGTCCTATAGGTGCTTCTGGGAAGAAAATATAGCTCTGTGTGTGTAATGGGACTAACACACTTCAAGTCCTATAGGTGCTTCTGGGAAGAAAATATAGCTCTGTGTGTGTAATGGGACTAACACACTTCAAGTCCTATAGGTGCTTCTGGGAAGAAAATATAGCTCTGTGTGTGTGATGGGACTAACACACTTCAAGTCCTATAGGTGCCTCTGGGAACAAAATATAGCTCTGTGTGTGTGATGGGACTAACACACTTCAAGTCCTATAGGTGCCTCTGGGAAGAAAATATAGCTCTGTGTGTGTGATGGGACTAACACACTTCAAGTCCTATAGGTGCTTCTGGGAAGAAAATATAGCTCTGTGTGTGTGATGGGACTAACACACTTCAAGTCCTATAGGTGCCTCTGGGAACAAAATATAGGAGCTCTGCCTGCCTGCCACGAACACACTACAAGTCCTATAGGTGCTTCTGGTAACAAAATATAGGAGCTCTGCCTGCCTGCCACGAACACACTACAAGTCCTATAGGTGCTTCTGGTAACAAAATATAGGAGCTCTGCCTGCCTGCCACGAACACACTACAAGTCCTATAGGTGCTTCTGGTAACAAAATATAGGAGCTCTGCCTGCCTGCCACGAACACACTACAAGTCCTATAGGTGCTTCTGGTAACAAAATATAGGAGCTCTGCCTGCCTGCCACGAACACACTACAAGTCCTATAGGTGCTTCTGGTAACAAAATATAGTAGCTCTGCCTGCCTGCCACGAGCACACTACAAGCCCCTCTTTCTCAATCAATCTTTGTAACTGAATCTATCTAACTCAATCTCTGTAAGTGAATCTCTCTAACTATCTAAATGCAGCAGAGTGTCACAGAATCAGCCTGCTCAATCTGCGCCGGAACAGCATGTGACCGGCGCAGACGGCGTGGCGGCGTTTTATAGGGGGGGGGCGTGTACTACAGCCCCTGAGCTGTAATTGGCTACAGGCGTCCTGCCTGTAGCCAATTATGGCTCTTCGAGTTTCCGGGGCTGTGATTGGCCAAGCATGCGGGGTCACAGTGCATGCTTGGCCAATCATCAGCCAGCAATGCACTGCGTCGGCCGCGCCGGCCGCAATGCATTGCGGGGCCGCTCGCATCACACGAACGTGATGCGAGCGGCCAAAATAGTTCTGGGCTCGCCGAGCGAGCGAACGCCCGGTGCTCGAGGCGAACGTGGGTTCGCATCGAGCACCGGGCCCATCCCTAGTCTATAATATAAAAGTTTTAAAAATGTTTTTTAAAGGGTCAGTACAGCTAAAAGTAAGATTTTTAGTAGACACAGTTTCTAGTAGACTTTGAGGTGTTTAACCACTTAAAAGAGAAGTATACTTACCTAGGTGGTGCATCTGTCCCCCTCCAGCTCTAAGACTGAGAACCAGAGCGATCAAACACCGCTGATCACTCGGTTCTCAGGGCTCCCTGAGCAGATCGCTGGTCACTGTCAGTTACCGATGTCTGCTCTGCCCCTCCTTGCTCACTGGAGCACGGGGGTGGGGAGGGAGCGGCTGGGGAGGGCCCTCAGCGGCACGCTGAGAGGCTGAGTTGAGTGCTGGTCCAGGCATGTGGATGGATCCCGACCATATGCGATCTTTCCTAAGCCTGGGTTGGCTCTGTGACGTCAGCTGACAGCGGACTTCAACCCTGACTGTCTGCTGAAAATGGGTGACAGGAGTGCAGAATGAACTGCACTCCTGTGATCCACAGGAGAAGTATATCCAAACAAGCTTTGGCTGTACTTCTTCTTTAAAAGAGAACTAAAGGCAAATATTCCATTTTAGATAGACTAAGGGGGTGTTATAACCTCTGTCAAGATGTTTTTGGCATCTGTGTTCCATTGGGGAGATTTCCTTCCACTCCCATAACCAATACAGAAAGTGAGAGCAAATCCCTACAGGAGTGAAGGAATCCCTAGTGAGAAAACATGCTGGACCAGTACCAGAAGACCCTCTGACTCTATCTTTTATTATGGAGAATTCATCAGGGAACCTAAAATGCCAAGTGTTAAATCAAACCAACAGACATAGCTTATGCATCTCTAACTCCGTAGGGGCTGCTGGATCTTTTTCCCAAGTTCTTTGCTATTCAGTGCAGAGGTAGCCAGGCACACAACTGAAATCACTCTTTCCAACTCAATGAACAGTCTATGGCAAGGATGTCAAACTGAATTTTATTGCAAGCCGCATGCGCATTATGGTCACCCTCAAAGGGCCGGTTGTACCCGTAACACTAGATGTCCTGAGCACCCCACCCCCCCCCCCCCCCTTGCATCAGATGTCAAGAGCCCCTCACCATCAGAATTCAAGAATCTGCCACCCTTTCTTCCATCACTGTGCACCCCCCTTACCTTGTGTTGCTGCCCGGAATAAGCTGAGGCAGATCTGGGAAGCAGAAAGAGCAGGGTATGGAGGAGGACTAGAAAAAGGCTGAAGTCAGCTGCTGCTGAAACCAGGAGAGGTGGAGATGAAGGGGTGCTGCAAAGAGAGACGCAGGATCTGTATGAGGAGCCCTGTCAACCTCTCTGCTGTTGACTGCTGAGCCAGGGGGCAGAGACGAGCCTCTCTGCGGCTGCATTAGAGGGTTTCCACAGCTACAGGAGAAGTGCGAGGGCCACATGAGATGGACAGGCGGCCGCATTTGGCCTGCGGGCCTTGTGTTTGACACATGTGGTCTAGGGGTTTGACTTTTTGTTTTATTGCTGAAAACTATTAACTGGATGGGAACAATAAGGAGTGGGATACTCCAAAACACTTGAGCACAAATGCAGGCTGAGGACACTTCTTGCTTGAGGATGAATACTGTAAATTCTCTCACCGGCAAAGTCTATGAGTGCAATGGGGGTTTTAACACAGTTTGAGGTAGATTAAAGCAATCTAAAACCCCGGCAGTTGAAAAACATAGAAGATCTTAAGCAAGGTCAGGGCTAACTGGAACAGTCACTATCCACAGCTGGGGACCTCGGAGACTGCAGTTCAGTAATGAAGCTCTACTCACAGACCCAAAGAATAGTTTGAGAGGCTGAGGGTAGTCCAGCAGCCAGTCCTGGAAGGCTCCAGGAAACAGCCCCCTGAAGCATTATCAGTCTACCCTCCTGGAGGTCGGACCAGGCACACACTATCTCTGCCCAGACTTCTCCCCCTTCTTCGACCACCTACTGAGCACACACCCTCAGGGATTGTTCAGAGGGCTGTAAATATTCAAGCTGAGAATTCGAATCTCCCTGCCTCAGACTCTAGACTTTCTCAACAGAGCTAGGGGAAAGCAATCAATCCTGCAACCTGTGAAGACACCAGGCAACAGACACAGAAGACAATCCTAATCCTCTGTGAAGCAGAGTAAGTCAAACTCTAAATTTTCCTAGCGCCCAACTTGGAGGGTGCTATACATATAACTGAAATATTCTTTTAAAATATTCAAACTAAAAATTGTCATTAGGGATTTTGAGTATAAATTCAGATTCGGCCAGCCATAGTTGAGCAGATGCCATATTACAAACTCTAATTGTCCACTTTTTGTACCACTTCTGACTGTTTCATGTTCTCCAACCATCACCTGAGTACCTTTGCCTCATCACCAATGCCATGCAAAGTCAAGATTGGTACTAGAACTATACAACAGATTCCAGCTTTGCCAGATCTCATTCCAGCCTACCCAGGGAGATGCTAACCCTTAATGCACCTTCTTGTGCAATTTCATCCGAACTAACTTGCTGAGAAAATACTTGTTGCTAAAACAAGGAGAGGTCTGTACATGGCCCTGAGAAATAGAACATGGCTTCATGCACATGAGCGTATTTGCCTGCGCAACATAAAGAGGCTGCATGTTTTTGGTGCCAGGAATGTCCTGAAGCTAAAGTAGACACAAATGGGTGAAAGTGCATGGCTATTTGTGTAATGTAGCCCATGCCCACAGATATGATGTCCTGAATGCACAGTATCTGCATTCGGAACATTATGTCTGTGCGAGTGCATTACTTTATGCTAATAGTAAACAGAAAACAATAGCATACAGCAGCTTTCACCCATTTATACTTGTGGGCAGCTGTATGCAGCTTCAGGACATCCCTTTATGTTGCATGGGCAAATGCACTTGTTTTATTGATGAGGAAAGTTACTAAAACTGGTGCATACAGAATCAGGTACAGCTGTACATGTAATCAACCAGCTTCTAGGTTTTAGCCCTCATTCACATTGAACTTGGCTTTGAAATCATGCAACTTCATCTGAAGCCACACAATTTCAAAGTAGCGTGTCCATGCGACTTTGGGTGAGACTTGAAAGACATCTGAGCGGCTTCATGCACAGATGTCTATTGTAGTCACACCCGAAGTTGCCAAAAGTAGCGCAGGAACTACTTTTGGGAACTTTTTGGATTTGGACTGTGCTATTGCCAGCATATGCCACTGATTTGGCATGCGATTTGACGTGTCTAATTGGCCCAATGTGAACGTGGGCTAATTGTCAAAGCTTAATTAAACAAGCTGAAGTTAGAATCTGATTGGTTACTATGCACAGCTGCACCAGATTCTGTGTACCATTATTAGTAATTCTCCTCCAATGAGTACTCATCTGTACTCAGTATCTCACAGAGACTTATGTTTCCCAGCTGCATTGTTCATCACTGGACAGAAGGAAAATTCTAATCACAGTTTTGAATATAAAATGCACACTGCAGTACAGGCTCTGCATCATTGCACTGTAATTATTTTGCAGGCTAAAAGAAGCATAATGCAGCAGTACATATTGTCTACAGCAATGTGCATCACAATATAATTGGAAACTACAATTACTCAATTACTAGTCATACAAAATATTTAAACACTGCTACACAGTATCTCACAAAAGTGAGTACACCCCTCACATTTTTGTAAATATTTTATTATATCTTTTCATGTGAAAACACTGAAGAAATGACACTTTGCTACAATGTAAAGTAGTGAGTGTACAGCTTGTATAACAGTGTAAATTTGCTGTCCCCTCAAAATAACTCAACACACAACCATTAATGTCTAAACCGCTGGCAAAAAAAGTGAGTACACCCCTAAGTGAAAATGTCCAAATTGGGCCCAAAGTGTTAATATTTTGTGTGTCCGCCATTATTTTCCAGCACTGCCATAACCCTCTTGGGCATGGAGTTCACCAGAGCTTCACAGGTTGCCACTGGAGTCCTATTTCACTCCTCCATGACGACATCATGGGGCTGGTGGATGTTCGAGACCTTGCACTCCTTCACCTTCCGTTTGAGGATACCACAGAGATGCTCAATAGGGTTTAGGTCTGGAGACATGCTTGGCCAGTCCATCACCTTTACCTTCAGCTTCATTAGCAAGGCAGTGGTCATCTTGGAGGTGTGTTTGGGGTCTTTATTATCATGTTGTAATACTATGGCCCAGTCTCCAAAGGGAGGGGATCATGCTCCTGCTTCAGTATGTCACAGTACATGTTGGCATTCATGGTTCCCTCAATGATCTGTAGCTCCCCAGTGCCGGCAGCACTCATGCAGCCCCAGATCATGACACTCACACCACCATGCTTGACTGTAGGCAAGACACACTTGTCTTTGTACTCCTCACCTGGTTGCTGCCACACACGCTTGACACCATCTGAACCAAATAAGTTTATCTTGGTCTCATCAGACCACAGGACATGGTTCCAATAATCCATGTCCTTAGTCTGCTTGTCTTCAGCAAACTGTTTGCGGGCTTTCTTGTGCATCATCTTTAGAAGATGCTTCCTTCTGGGATGACAACCATGCAGACCAATTTGATGCAGTGTGTGGCGTATGGTCTGAGCACTGACAGGCTGACCCCCCACCCCTTCAACCTCTGCAGCAATGCTGGCAGCACTCATACATCTATTTTCCAAAGACAACCTCAGGATATGACGCTGAGCACGTGCACTCAACTTCTTTGGTCGACCATGGCGAGGCCTGAGTGGAACCTGTCCTGTTAAACCGCTGTATGTTCTTGGCCACTATGCTGCAGCTCAGTTTCAGGGTCTTGGCAATCCTCTTATAGCCTAGGCCATCTTTATATAGAGAAACAATTATCTTTTTCAGATCCTCAGAGAGTTCTTTGCCATGAGGTGCCATGTTGAGCTTCCAGTGACCAGTATGAGAGAGTGAGAGCGATAACACCAAACTGAATACACCTGCTCCCCATTCACACTGAGACCTTGTAACACTAATGAGTCACATGACACCGGGGAGGGAAATGGCTAATTGGGTGCAATTTGGACATTTTCACTTAGGGTGTACTCACTTTTGTTGCCAGCGGTTTAGACATTAATGGCTGTGCATTGAGTTATTTTGAGAGGATAGCAAATTTACACTGTTATACAAGCTGTACACTCACTACTTTACATTGTGGCAAAGTGTAATTTCTTCAGTGTTGTCACATGAAAAAATATAATAAAATATTTACAAAAAATACTGACTTTTGTGAAATACTGTGTGTGTATATATATATATATATATATATATATATATATATATATATATATATATATATATATATATATATTTATATCAGACTACTAACATGTTATAAAAGCTTAATTAGTTTAACTAAATTTAGCTTTTTGTAACATGTTAGTGGTCTGACATGCTCAGTTGCTAGTTATATGGATACAACATGATATAACATGTTGGTGGTATTTAATAGTAACATGCTGATTAGTACATTAGGATCACCTGTTACTCCTGCCTATTAAACCATTAATACCTTGCATTGCACAAATTTGGTTGACATCTATGTTTTGAGGGATTAAATGCTGAAGCTTGTAAAGGGAGTTATTATGCTTGTTGCAGGGGCAATCATATTGGTGATTTTACAAGTTATATGTTGCTAAATTTTGGGCTGGAATTCTGCTTATTAGCATTAAGAGGCATCCCACTAAAACCAGTCCATAAAACCAGGCTGACATTTTGCCAAAGCTCACATGTTCTGCTAGAAGAAAATAAGGCTCCACATTTTATGCATGTTATGGCTTGTCAGCACCAATGGTAAAGAAAGATTTGAAGTCAGAATCAGCCAGACAAAAAGCATTTGTAGAGGCCATTTTCTGCAACATACAGAACATTATTGTATGTACAAAGCAGCAGTGCCAAAAGATTCAAAAGATATACATTGCATTGTGTGTACTTCACATTCTATGACAGCAAGTTGAGGTTGTAAGGTTTTAATGTGGTTCAACCTTGATAAGGAAGAGATAGCCCAGCCGCACACCTCACCCGGTCTGAGTGGTAAGCAGGTAACAGCAGCCTTAGCTCGATTCATCCAGACCATGTCTCCAACGTGTTTTGCCCGACTCCCGGAGCTAAATTATGGAGATGAGGATCTCCTGGTGGCCATCTCCATGATTAAGCCCCAGGGGCAGGGTGAAACATGTTGAATACATGGTCTGGATGAATCTAGCTGAGGTTGCTTTTACCTGCTTACCACTCGGGTCAAGTGAGGTGTGCGGTGGCCGGGCTATCTCTTCCTATTTTTTCAGTATGCTTTGAGTCTGGATGGACCTTTCCTCAGCCTGCACCCTCACCAGTCAGCAACATCCAATGACAGGCTGAGCGAGGACCATCAAGCATATATCATGGGTCACAGTAACCTTGATAAGGCTTTTTTTTTTTAACTGTAAGATTTTTATTAAACATTTTTTGTACAAATACAAATATAGCAGGTGTACATTGATGATAATACTTCCAGTAAAGAACACTTTAAGCACATCTGCGTAGATTAGGTTCTTGAGACAAAACAAGAAAGAACAATTTTGGAGTCTTTAATCTGAGTTGTAGTACCTGGAGAATTTGTTTAGGAGGATACGATTAGTATGAGGAGCCCGTCACCCCTATCGGGAGCACACTGTGAGCAGGCTATATGAATGCCTTTCCAGGAATTGTGAACGCGACCCAGTATATGGTCGCCTCGGGTTGGTTACAAACTAATAAAAATAAGGGTACTTGAACCCAATGCGATTAATAATAATACCATCATAGGTTAGAGTGTAGTAGTTGTAACACCATTTGTATAAACATTAACTGGCTAACCAAACCAAATAAACATATAACCAACCATAACGATTCAGTATTGTTGATACTTAATTCCTTGCACTGGATTTGATGTAACACCAATAGAAGCGGTAATATTCCAATTATCAAGGTCATCGAGGTAAGATGGTATTGTGCATTGATAGCCAAACATCCCAGAACTTATGGTAGGTATGTGCTCGACCTTCTTTGTATGCCAGCATGTTTTCCATGAGGCTTTGTGAGTTTACCCTGTCAATAACTTCCTTTATATCTGGAGGGGTAGTAGATTTCCATTTCTCTGCTATGGATATACGAGCCGCATATAGTATATGCATCACTACTTTTCTGTGTTTAAATGGGAAGGAGTCTATCCCCAGGCACAGTAGTCCTAATTCTGGGTAGGGGGGTACACTGGGATTTAGTTGTGTCTGAGATAAGAGAGAAGATAAGGCTTTTTTTTGTTATATATGTATATATACAGATATATAGAAGTAAGTACCCCCCGGTACAAAGGGCGAACATTTTTTATTCAAAAAAATAGAAAACTGTATTAGATAAAAAATACTGTAGTAGTCAGAAACAACAGTTATGCACAGAATAATACATAATGTCCATGAGTAGTATATGAGCAGAAAAACATTTCCCCTATAGCCTGACGCGTTTCGGGGGATTCAGTGTGGATCCCTTCTTCAGGGTCATGAAGGAGACAATAATTGGAAATGCTCTGAAACAAAAAAGAAGCTAGAGTCTAGATTTACAGAAAAATAAAAGGACAATGTCAAACATGGAAAATGTGGTTATAAAATGTGCACATACTAATACTACATTCATAGAATAGAATGTTAAAAAGTGATGGTTCAAGATGGTGCTGAGTTTACAGTATATGGAGACACGTATCCAGATTTAAAAGGAGGTTACCCCAAAGGGAAAAATAAATCCTCAAGGCTCGAGAGATCCCACACAAGGGTCCCCAGAGAAAAGTGATTCCTTGCAGCAAACACATGCAGAGTAATGTAAAACTACACTTAGTTAGAAAAGTCAGTCCTAAAGACAAATGGAAAGGGGTATATAAATAAATTGGCTTAACAAAAAAGAAGGCAAGACAGAGATATATAGGGGGTTATTTACTAAAGGAAAATCCACTGTGCACTTCAAGTGCACTTGGAAGTGCAGTCGCTCTAAATCTAAGGGGTAGATCTGAAATGAGTGGAAGCTCTGCTGATTTTATCATCCAATCATGTGCAAGCTAAAACACTGTTTTCTATTTCCCTTGCATGTCCCCTCAGATCTACAGCGTCTTTACTTTCAAGTGCATTTGCAGTGCACAGTGGATTTTCCTTTAGTAAATAACCCACATAGTCTATATAATATATCAAGCATTGCCTCTATTATAATGTTAACCTAAATGTATTAATTATATTAAATCAGATGGAGAATAAAATTAAGGAAAAATTAATTAAACCCAGTCTCCTTGATATTATATGATGAAACCAAAATCTAAGGGCATATTATATATTATTAGTAATTGCATAAGTACATTGGTGGGGAGATTGAGTCGTTTATCTCACACAGGACCACACCAGGAAGCATCCGCATGGAGCAGGTGTACCGCCTGAGGTTATTTAGCGATACCGGCGCATGTACGGTGCAAAACGCGATGACGTCATGCGTCACCACGGAGGGATCACGGCACATCATGTGATAGCCGTGATCACATAATACAACAAGACGTCTATGTGTCAATACGAAGAAGTGTAGAGGCACTACGCACCGAGTTACAGGAAGTGGTACTGCAATTGCATTGTCATGGCAACCATGAAATATGGCATCACAACAAGAGCAGACAAGCGCCTTGAGGCGATTCGGTTCGCATTTGCAGCGCTATACAAATCATTCATTCATGTTAACCCTATCCGTGAACAGTATGGTCACGCTTTATAGAAAAGGTGGACAAGGATAGAAGTAACAGAACTGGTTAGGAGACAAAGCAAAAAAGCCAGTAGATGCAAAAAACTGCAGAGAACAAAACAATGGGGAACCTCAGAGCGGGGTCTGAGGTTCCCCATTGTATGTATATATATATATATATGTATATATATATATTATACTGAGATTAGGACGTAAAGAATTATTTGACCACTACTACAAATACCAACATCTACAGTATAATATTATTTACCTGAACCTTCTGTGTGCAATAAAGATATTTGAGGTTGCAAAATATTTGGCGAGTTCATTTGTCTGATGAATATTGTCTGTAGTAATTGTCTTTGATACATTCAGGCCAAGCACAGAGGTCTCTGGAAGGGGCAAGTCACAACAACTAGAGTGAGAATTATAGATAGAGAAGGTAATCCTGCGCTTGCCTAGGAGAAGCTGGGTAATGCAGCGCACACTGGGGGAAATGTCTGAACCCAAAAAAATGAGAGTAGGAAAATAGTGGCGCGCAAACAGTTAAACTAGACTAAGAGCGGATAAATAGATCAGGAGAGTAAATACAGATAAAGTTGATAGGCAAGGTAGAAACAGTGCCTAGATCAAGTGTATGGTAAAGGATATATAATATGTCAGTGATAAAAAACTAAAATCACAAAATTGCAGAGAAAAGCATAATAAATATAAAATATTATTAAAATTGCTGTGACATAAGTGAAAAAAGGTGCCTGTGATAAAATTCACATAAAAAGAACAAAGATAAAAGTGGTGGAAGAAATCTGGGTGAATCCAGTCAAAAACGGATAAAATATGATGTGCATGCGATTATGTAGTTGCATAAAATTTCCAAAGTGAATCGCAGTCAAAAAAAATAATAATATAAAAGGTGCTGATAAAATATCTATCCAGTGACTGAGGTGAATCGCATAAATGTATAAAACAGTCAGAAATGAAATCGCATAAAAATATTAAAATCGCATAAAAATAAAAGTAAACAAAACTCAGGATAAAATCGCTGAAGTTCAATAAATGTCCATAAAAATTTGAAAATAAAGTTCATTCCATAAGTGCAGTATAGGTGATTCCGTTGATGTGATTTAAAACTGTGCGATTTTTTGGCTGTGAATATCTTATGTGGTTGTTAGCGATTCCATGCGATCCTAGTAGGGGGAAGTATAGGTGGCCCCTTACCTTACAGCTGTAAGGTTACAGCATGTGAGAAAATAGGGTCTTTGAGGTTCTTGGTAACCTTCCTCCTCTCGGTATCTGATGGGTATCCCAGGTCCTGGTCGTGCTTTACCAGTGTATCCAGTAATGGGGTGGGGGGGGGGGCTCACATCAGTTTATGTAAAGGAAGGGAAGGAGCCTCATAGTGTAGTAAGTTTTATAAAAACAGTATTTATTATTAATCCGAGTAAAATAAACAATTTGTGGATAAAAGGGGTACTCACATTTGAGTAGAGAGCAAAAACATAGTATAAACGAGCGTCGAGCTCGATAACATCAACTGAGCGTCACTTCCGGTGGTTGTGCTAGGCTGGGATCCCGACGCGTGTTCGTCACCGATCACGTGACTTCTTCAGGGGTGCCTAGTGTCTAAAGGGACTGTCTTTAAATAGCCAATGTAATTAGGCTATCGCGGCCATTTTGTTGAAGCCCGATCGCCGGAAATGGTAATAATGCCGCCGCCGGAAGTTAGACGGCGGCCATTTTGGAAGTACAAGACGGCGCTGATAGGCTGGAACGGCCTAGTGTCAGCAAGGAATGTCCTAGAGATATGTGGCAATGCACCAAACAGCTTGATGGTTAATTAAGCATGATAATGCGACGTAAATACATGGTAGAAAGGCCAGTGATGGCTGCAAGGGATTGGAATAAAAAACTGTAGGAGATAAGCCGGATATTAGACCGGCATAAGATTCGGAGTAAAAAAATATATATATTAAAATAATGGGTCAGAGGTGTATTTTAAACATGACCGTATGGCAGTAATTTAAAAAAGATGTATTTAAAAAGGGGGAGGTTATTAAACCGGCCGCAGGTGTATAAATATGGGATGAGAATATAAAATATATAAAGTACCGGAAATGACGTTTTTACATATAAATAGTAATCATTAGATAAGAGCAATAAAAGTGCAGAGGCAAATGTAATAATAGAGGGAAATAAGAAACAGACAGCCCATGTAGGGGTGGTAAAAAATATAGGTATAAGCCAGGGATGACGGGTGAGATCCAGGGATGGAGAACCAATTCTTATTTAAGACTAAAAAACTATGAAATCCAATAAAATAGGTATTAAAACCAATGAAAAATTGGGGTACTAAAAATCGCTGATGAAACAGTTGAGGTCAAATTCGATATTTAAGCCATGTGGCGCTAAAGTATCGAGCGTGAAAATCCACTTTGATTCCAGCTGACTTATAGTTCTAACCTTGTGGCCCCCTCTCCAGTGTTTTACATAGGGTTCATTATTACCATTTCCGGCGATCGGGCTTCAACAAAATGGCCGCGATAGCCTAATTACATTGGCTATTTAAAGACAGTCCCTTTAGACACTAGGCACCCCTGAAGAAGTCACGTGATCGGTGACGAACACGCGTCGGGATCCCAGCCTAGCACAACCACCGGAAGTGACGCTCAGTTGATGTTATCGAGCTCCACGCTCGTTTATACTATGTTTTTGCTCTCTACTCAAATGTGAGTACCCCTTTTATCCACAAATTGTTTATTTTACTCGGATTAATAATAAATACTGTTTTTATAAAACTTACTACACTATGAGGCTCCTTCCCTTCCTTTACATAAACTGATGTGAGCCCCCCCCCACCCCATTACTGGATACACTGGTAAAGCACGACCAGGACCTGGGATACCCATCAGATACCGAGAGGAGGAAGGTTACCAAGAACCTCAAAGACCCTATTTTCTCACATGCTGTAACCTTACAGCTGTAAGGTAAGGGGCCACCTATACTTCCCCCTACTAGGATCGCATGGAATCGCTAACAACCACATAAGATATTCACAGCCAAAAAATCGCACAGTTTTAAATCACATCAACGGAATCACCTATACTGCACTTATGGAATGAACTTTATTTTCACATTTTTATGGACATTTATTGAACTTCAGCGATTTTATCCTGAGTTTTGTTTACTTTTATTTTTATGCGATTTTAATATTTTTATGCGATTTCATTTCTGACTGTTTTATACATTTATGCGATTCACCTCAGTCACTGGATAGATATTTTATCAGCACCTTTTATATTATTATTTTTTTTCACTGCGATTCACTTTGGAAATTTTATGCAACTACATAATCGCATGCACATCATATTTTATCCGTTTTTGACTGGATTCACCCAGATTTCTTCCACAACTTTTATCTTTGTTCTTTTTATGTGAATTTTATCACAGGCACCTTTTTTCACTTATGTCACAGCAATTTTAATAATATTTTATATTTATTATGCTTTTCTCTGCAATTTTGTGATTTTAGTTTTTTATCACTGACATATTATATATCCTTTACCATACACTTGATCTAGGCACTGTTTCTACCTTGCCTATCAACTTTATCTGAATTTATTCTACTGATCTATTTATCCGCTCTTAGTCTAGTTTAACTGTTTGCGCGCCACTATTTTCCTACTCTCATTTTTTTAGAGTGAGAATTAAGTCAGAAGACTTTATCTGCATACTTAGTACAGGTCAGCAATTCAAAATCTTTTTTGATTAGATAAACTTGAATGTGTGCAAAGTTAGAAGCAATAATGCAAAACATATTCAGTTTGACAAAAAAGCATCCACACATAGCAAAATAATACAAAACTGATTATGAAAGCTGCACAAACATGGACTCCCAGCAATTTCCATGTAGCTAATCAGTGTAACTTGTGGATGCATAGCATACTCTTTATAAGACTCTATAGTCTATACCAACAAAGGGTCAAGCTGGAAATTACTACTTCAGGCAAAATAGTTCAGAATGTTAACAGCTGCTTGCAATTATCCTCATAAATAGTGTCCCTCTCAATGAAGTCCCGGGTAGCTCTGGTAACTCAGGTTGGAGGGATGAAAGGATAAGAGGGTCACCCCACTGAAACTATAGTACTCTGGTAGCAATTGGGGAAGTGCTTCCCACACTAGCTGGGTCTTCTGTGTAAGCGGTGTGCTAATAGGCTCCTGCTTGGCTGCCCATACACCGTTATGAAAATACTGGTACAGATCAATTGGCCTATAGATTAGTTAAAGTGATTCTAAACACACACTGTTTAATTTACATTGTCCCTTCTATTTCTGTACGTGGATAATGGCACTGTAACTATTTTACATAAAAAAGAAAAAAGTACCTTTTTCCTAATCGATATACAGCTGTCATATGACCCAGCGATTTCTCAGCCTGTTTGCAGGGAAACACACGAGGAGGAACTTCTATTCCTCTACTGCTGGTCACATGTTGAAAGAAAAACTGCCTTTGAAATACTGAGTAAAAATAAATAATACATATCAATAAACTGTTTTAAATTGTCACACAAATATGTATTTGAAATCAAATCTTTATTATTTTTTGGCAATAACATGGTGTAGGCGGACCTCTGCCAGTCACATGCTGTGTCACATCCCTCCAGCCTGTATCTTACTGTATCTTAGAATAAGAGGGAGGTGAAGTCTCCATCAACCTACATGTAATATCCCGCCCCCCATTGTGTTTAGCTGGTTAGTGAGCATGACGTTGGAGGGAGGGAGTGGGCTGTCATTTACCACTGTGTATAAACCCACAAGTGTGACTCTATAGTCACATGGGTTGCTCAGATGTGATAGGGAGGAAATGCTCAACATAGAATCGCACTGAAAACTGAGCATGTGCAGAGTTGACACCACAGCTGCAAAATCCCTAGCTGAATTGGGGACATGAACAGAAGGTGGCGATAGAGAACAGCAGGATCAACCATTTTTTTTTTTTGCAGGATACAGAAAACTAAACTCATAGTGACTGAGTGAATATGAACAGCGTTTATTGATAGTTTTTTTATGATGTGGGTTTAGTGACACTTTAAAATCCCCAAATATGACATATTTTCGGAAAACAGAGACCCATGGTAGATACATTTTTTATGTTGCATCATGGTAGAGCGCATATGTTTATCAAATGCAAATTTTCAGTAAAAAATACACTAAAGTTAATTGTAGTGCACACAAACAAAAAAGATTTAAAAAAATAAGGATTTGACGAATAAATAGATATTAAACTGTGCATGCACTTGAAACAAGTGACAAACTTCAATACCCAACATTCTCTATAGGTGGCACTTTAAAAGCCTTTACAGGTTATTTGTTTAGAGTTAACCATGAATGATGGCCCTAGAATTATTGCTCTCATTCCAACATTTGCAGTCACAATTGTGGTGCAGTCCTTGTTTTCGTACATAGGCACAAGTTTTTATGTTCTTATGTGTGTGTACAAGGGCATGGGGGACTTTATTAATTTGATACATCCTTTTATTTTTTACACTTAACTTTATTGCTATCACTTATGATAGATAGGGGTAATAGGGGATAATAGCCCCCTAAGTGATAGCACACTGTAATGTCAGATTCTCTTTACTGAGACATCAGGAGTCTATAAAACCTCTGATGTCTCCTCTGCACTCTGCTGCAGCTAATGAAGTACAGCTGGGGAATGATACTGCTGAGGTTGGAAGTAACATAATACACATTGCTTCCATGTTCATTCACTGTAAAGGAGATCAATTAACTGATGTTCATTGCTCTCCCTTTGTTCCATCTGCTGACACCCACAGCATGTCTGTCTTGGGCCCACATGTGGGGCAGCAGAGCCTGGAATATATGGATTGACAGCCAGGCTGGGGGCAGTCAGGGTGTGGTAGTGATCAGATGGCTTTACACCTGCTCAGATCACTTTGAAAGCCCATAGTCAGCTTAAAGTGGTTGTTAAGGCATTCTATGCATTAAGACAAGAAGCCTTCTGTGTGCACCAGCCCCCCTCAGCCCCCCTAACATTTACCTGAGGTCCCTCTCTGTCCAGCGATGTCCACGAGTGATTTAGCCATCCGAGATTCTCCCTCCTGATTGGCTGAGACACAGCAGCGGTGCCATTTTCTGCCGCTGCTGTCAATCAGAGTCAGCTAGCCAATCAGGGGAGAGAGGGGCAGGGCCAGATCAGAGCTCCGTGTCTGAATGGACATAGGGAGCTGTGACTCGGCTCGGGTGCCCCCATAGCAAGCTGCTTTCTGTGGGGGCATTAAACAGGAGGGAGGGGCTAGGAGCACAGAAGAGGAATCCAAGAAGAGGAAGATCCGGGCTGCTCTGTTCAAATCCACTGCAACAGAGCAGGTAAGTATAACATGTTTTTTATTTTATAGGGGAAAAATACGAGACTTTACAATCACTTTAACAAAAGTTTTTAAGTGTTTCAAACTCCATTCTACAAGCCACCATTTATAACCACCATCAGTAGACAAGTGGTTTCTTTCTTTAACCACTTCTCATCCATCAATGTAGCTGTGCATCTCTCATTTGGAAGGGTGATATCACAGTGATCGCTGAAGCTAAAGCAATGATTGAGATCCATTTATTTCAGCCAATGAATCCTTTCACTGTAAAAATAATTTTAGAAGCTGTAGAGCCAGTGGAAAGAAGTCCCTACCCCCTCCAGCTGCCACAGCCTTTACTGGGCTTTCCTCGAGCAATCGGGAAGCCCGTTAAGAATGGGACCAGTGGCATCCTGGTTCCTGGGACACAGTGAGAGGAACTGATGTTCTTCCTCCCACTGTGTGATGTCAGAAACTGGAAGCCAGGAGGATTTTGTCACTTCCTGTTTCAGTTCTTTGTTTACCTGGCTGTTACCAGCCAGTGAAGCAGCAGATCAGACTTATCTGTGTCTGATTGACTGCATTGGAGGCCAGAGGATAGATCTAGCCTAAAAAAATGCAGATCTCTCCATAAAGAGGGCCTGCCATGTGATAAAATAAATAAAGAGACAGTGCGTGCACTGATGTACCTGTACATTGGTCCATGCATTCGATACAGCGCGTGCCCGCCACCAGAGGCGTCAATTTTGAAAAAAACACATTATTTTTTACTTTTTGCTATAATAAATATCCCCAAAAAATATAAAAAAATAATATTTTTTCCTCAGTTTAGGCTGATTAGTTTTCTTCTACATATTTTTGGTAAAAAAACATTGCAATAAGCGTTTATTGATTGATTTGCGCAAAAGTTATAGCGTCTACAAAATAGGGGATAGTTTTATGGCATTTTTATTAATATTTTTTTTTTTATCAGCAATTTTTATCGTAACTCCGACATTATGGCGGACACGTCGGATAATTTTGACACATTTTTGGGACCATTGGCATTAATACAGCGATCAGTGCGATTAAAAATGCATTGAGTACTGTAAAAAATGTCACTGGCAGTAAAGGGGTTAAAACTAGGGGGCAGTGAAGGGGTTAATGTGTGTCCTAGTGCGTGTTCTAACTGAAGGGGGATGGGACTGTGCAGGGAAACTAACAGATCGCTGTTCATACTCTGTATGAACAGACGATCTGTCAGTTTCTCCCCTCAGAGAACCGGAAACTGTGTGTGCCCCGAGCGATCACAGGAGCCGGGCGGGGAGCGAGCAGGGGCACCCCCTAGTGGCCGTTTATGTTACGAGGTAACATAACAGCGATTTGCGCCGCCAAGTCCATGTTGCCGCAGTACAACTGCGGCAGCTGGTCAGCAAGCGGTAAATCACCCATTTCTCTCTATTTGAACTGACAGAGCGCACATGAACATATGCATACAATATTTCTGTGATTGACTATTTATACACAGCCACTAATTGTGATTTAAAAAGCCACAAATGTGTGAAATGAACCTTTAATTGCCATTTTAACCTGTGTGTGCCACCGTCTGTGTCTGTACCAAGGCCAAACATTCCAGGGTATGTAAACTTTTTATCAGGGCATTTGGGTGATTTCTGTTATCATTATGATTTAAAAAAAGGATCCAAAAAACGATGTGATAATAAATGGCTTCATGTGATTGCTATCCTTAAATAAAAGACAGCGTTTGGCATGATCAGTCATATTTTTAATATAATGTCAACATTTCACAATTTCTACCAGGGCATGCAAACTTTTGAGCACAACTGTTTATAGATCAAACCAAAATGAGGGACAAATGAGGAAGAAAGAGGGACTTTGTTCCAAATGAGGGACAGTCCCTCGAAATCATGGACAGTTGGGAGCTATGGTAAATTCATGAAGCCAAATCATAGCATTAACAGTTGAATTTTCTTAAAAAAATGCAGCAAACGTCTAGCTCTACTCGATATTCTTTATACTGTATGTTAGTGCCATAATCCATACTTGTAAATAGTTCCCAACTCTCTCTTTAAGTAGCCAAGCAATATCCAGCAGTTTGAAAGCATCATTAAACTTTAGCCCATGTGGTACTTTCAAACACAGTGGACAGTTTTAGCTATGTAGTCTATGTACTCTGGTCCGATCTGCAGGCTTGGACTCTGCTGTGTTAGTAGCGATATATTTCATATGACCCAGTTTTTCTGAAGAAGCAAAGAAATTGAGCTTAATGTCCAATTGCACCAAAACAGTCCATAATTCATGTTGTCTGCACCAAATTTCACAAGGTTAGCTTCGTTTAATCTCTGCTCTCCCGACAGTCACTGGTTCTTGCTGTAATTATAGTAATAAAACAATGTGGCATAAGCACTGTGTTCTGTCACAGGATCATTGCTGTTGACTTAAGTGGTAAGGCGATCATTTAACCAAAAGCCCTTTTCATATTGTATTTGCTGACAACATTTAAACAATCTTATAACTTACTACTTATAAGGGAGGGAAGGATTACATTGTGCAAGTTACTCTTAAAGCAAAACTCCACAAATAAAGTCGATACTGTATTTAAAAAAAAATATATATATATATATATTTATTTATTTTTTTCGGTCGATCACCACTGCATTTTTTATTTTTTGCACTATAAACAAAAAAATTGTGACAATTTTGAAAAAAAAAAAAAAAAAAAACGCATTATTTTTTACTTTTTGCTATAATAAATATGCCCCAATAATATATAAAAAAAAAAACATTTTTTTTTCCTCAGTTTAGGCTGATACGTATTCTTCTACATATTTTTGGTAAAAAAAATCACAATAAGCGTTTATTGATTGGTTTGCGCAAAAGCTATAGCGTCTATAAAATAGGGGATATTTTTATGGCATTTTGTATCAATAATTTTTACTAGTAATGGTGGCGATCAGCGATTTTTATCATGACTGCGACATTATGGCGGACACATCGGACATTTTGTATATATTTTTTTTTTTTTTTTTTTTTGTTCCATAATGTTTTATTGAAAAAAGAGGTAGGGTTTACAACATATGTAAGCAAAGTGTTTGCAGCATTACAACATATATCACAATAACTGTTAACAGAACTAGCAAGTAATGATCGTCACAGTACATCGTTTGGTTTAAATCACTGGTATATACACTTAAGGAGCGACATGAGATACTCTTACATATGGTCTGTTCGCTGCAAATGTCTATCACATTTCTAGAACATCTTTCTGAACCTTAGTGTGTCTGTTTCGCGGGTAGGGTTGGCCATTTGCTAGATCTTGAGAAGATAGCCAACTTTAAGTGGTCAGATATAACTATAGCCTATATTGCCTAAGTTGGTTACAAAGCAGTGTTTTAGGAGAATGGAGTTATGTTGTGTGTAGGAGATGATTTATGGTGTAAACCGAAGGGGGGAGGGGAGAAGGGGGGTAGGGGAGGAGAGAGAAGAAGAAGGGGAAGAAAGGGTGGGGATGAGTTGGGTTTGGGGTACCTCACAGACTCTGCCACCAATCACGAAGGGTCGGGGTGTTATGGGTAGCAAGATTTAACCTGGTGATATTTGGGTGCATGTTCCTTTAATTTGACAAGGGGCCTCCCTCAATCTTCCCTTGTTTAGGTGAGGGAGGGCACTTGTACTATGCCTTGATGGGGTCAGTTTTATGAGTGACGTAAAAGACTCGTTAAGAGTTGTCCTCGTCTCGGGGTGTGTGGCTCATGGTATTTTGGCTCATCAATACTTTGTATTGGTCGGTGGTGCAGAAGTGGGTCCAACAGGCCCATGTGTGTGAAAATTTAGTCGGGCAATCTTTGGCTATGGAGATAAGTTCCTCCATTTCTGCGATTTTACTAACTCGTTTGATCCATTCGGGGATGGTCAGAACATGGGTTGTTCCCCAGTGGAGAGGGATACAGATTTTGGCTGCGTTTATTAGGTGTGGTATCAATGTTTTGCGGTATTGATGTGTCGGTATGTCTGAGTGGTTAAGGAGGAACTGTGCTGGGGTATGTTCTAGGGTGTACGTAGAAATTTGTGATGTCAGTTCCCGTACTTGGGTCCAGAATGGCTGGATGAGGGGGCAGGACCACCAAATGTGTTCTAAAGTACCTGTGTCCCTGACACATCTCCAACATGTATTTGAAAGGGCAGGATTGAATTTGTTAAGAACTACTGGAGTTCTATACCAGCGCATTAAAATCTTATAGCTGTTTTCCTGTATCGAGACATTTAGGTATATTTTGTATATATATGTATTTATTTTTTTTTTATGGAAGCAGTGTAAGTACAGTACCTGAATTTTTTTTTTTTTTTTACATTGAGGCAAACAGTCTTTATTGAAGTGGAAGTGCACATACAGAAACTTCGAAAAGAGATTTCAAATTAAAATAACACAGATCCATACAGTAAACCACCAGGTTACAGGGTATGGTACATACAAACATTTAAAGAATCCTACAAGCTTGAAATGTGCATTGGTGCCTGAAATAAATAGGGAGTGGTTTTTGGCTTCCCCCTATTTAATTTATAACTATGTATTATCTTGTCTGTTCCTATATTTAGTTGGTCTATCAAAGCTCTGATAATACTAATGGTGATGATATAATAACAATATTAGCATTTGAAAAAAACACAATGCTCAAAGAAGCAAAGGCCTTGTTTAATTACAAAGAAATTAGAAAAATTTACATAGAAAACAATGAATATTACAGGGCATATAGAAATAAAAGAGCATAGATGACACTTTACGTAAGGTCGTCCTCAGTGTTCGGTGTCTCTTGGCTGGGCTCAATAGGAAAAGAGGGGCCTTATCATTTTCCCTCATCTTTTAAAGCACACTCAGACACAATCCACACCTTTGCCCGCCCGTGTAGTCCTCTGTCCAACAAAAAGCTATAAGTGGCCGTTCTTCCAATCACCAGGAAGTATGTTATTCCCCTGAATATCCTTCAGGGAATATGTTGCTGTTTCCACCAAGTGACACTGCTATATAACCTTCAAACTTCTTCACCAAGGTCAGCATTCCAGCAAAAGCTGGCCTTTTGAATTTCTGATTGCAGGCAAGGCAATTAGGCACTTTAATCTTCCCATCACCAGGTGGCCTGAAGCAAAGCTCTCCTATTCCCATACTCCACCATCAGGGGGTATGCATGAATCCTTTTTCCAGATGAAGATTTTGATATGCATTTTTCTGATACATATCCTGCTGGGTAATACTGTTCGACTGGCATCCTGAGACTACCCCCAGCAGTATCCAGATGGCTTATGCCGTGTACACACGACCGGTCTTGCCATCGGAATGAACTCTGACAGACTTTTTCAATGGAGTTCCGACGGAGTGCCGCTGAAACGGACTTGCCTACACACGATCACACCAAAGTCCGATCATTTAGAACGCAATGACATACGACGGGACTAGAAAAAGGAAGTTCAATAGACAGTAGTCAATAGCTGCCCTTGCTTCATTGTTGGTCCGTCGGACCTGCATACAGACGAGCGGTTTTCTCGATAGGAACTTTATTTTATCCCTATCAATTAGTCCTTTTTGAGACCGCATATAAATATGTTTTGGACACTTTTTCTGTTTCAGCACAATTTAAAAGTATGCAAAATCTCAAGCCACCCCATTCAAAAATGTAAAAAATGAAAATATTACTTATCAATGGGAAACTTGAGCCTGAGACAATGCACACAACCTCCTTGATGAAGGTAACTTCACATCATAAGCTTCCCTTCACATCAGAGGACCCCCTATCACATTAGAGGACCCCCTATCACATCAGAGGTCCCCCATCACATCAGAGTCACCCTTTCTCATCAGAGGTCCTCCCATCACATCTGAGGACCCCCCATCACATCAGAGGTCCCCCTATCACATCAGAGTCATCCTTTCTCATCAGAGGTCCTCCCATCACATCTGAGGGCCCCCCATCACATCAGAGGTCCCCCTATCACATCAGAGTCACCCTTTCTCATCAGAGGTCCTCCCATCACGGCAGAGGACCCCCATCACATTAGAGGTCCCCCTATCACTTCAGAGTCACCCTTTCTCATCAGAGGTCCTCCCATCACATCTGAGGGCCCCCCATCACATTAGAGGTTCCCCTATCACATCAGAGTCACTCTTTCTCATCAGAGGTCCTCCCATCACAGCAGAGGACCCCAATCCCATTAGAGGTCCCCCTATCACTTCAGAGTCACCCTTTCTCATCAGAGGTCCTCCCATCACAGCAGAGGACCCCCGTCACGGCAGAGGACCCCCATCACATTAGAGGTCTCCCTATCACTTCAGAGTCACACTTTCTCATCAGAGGTCCTCCCATCACAGCAGAGGACCCCTATCACATCAGAGTCACCCCTTCTCCTCAGAGCTTCTCCCATTATGTAAAAGGCCCCCTTTACAACAAAGCCAATTTATACATTAACCACTTCAGCCCCAGAAGGATTTACCCTCTTCCTGACCAGAGCACTTTTTGCGATTCGGCACTGCGTCGCTTTAACTGACAATTGCGTGGTCGTGCAACGTGGCTCGCAAAATAAAATTAGCGTCCTTTTTTACCCACAAATAGAGCGTTGTTTTAGTGGTATTTGATCACCCCTGCATTTTTTAATTTTTTGCGCTATAAACAAAAAAATTGTGACAATTTTGAAAAAAACACATTATTTTTAACTTTTTGCTATAATAAATATGCCCCAAAAATATATAAAAACATTTTTTCTCCTCAGTTTAGGCCGATACGTATTCTTCTACATATTTTTGGTAAAAAAAATCACAATAAGCGTTTATTGATTGGTTTGCGCAAAAGTTATAGCGTCTATAAAATAGGGGATAGTTTTATGGCATTTTTATCAATAATTGTTTTTTTTACTAGTAATGACGGCGATCAGCGATTTTTATCATGACTGCGACATTATGGCGGACACATCAGACATTTTTGACACATTTTTGGGACCATTGGCATTAATACAGCGATCAATGCTATAAAATTGCATTGATTACTGTAAAAATGTCACTGGCAGTGAAGGGTTAACCACTAGGGGGCGGGGAGGGGTTAAGTATGTCCTAGGGAAGTGTTTCTAACTGTCTGGGGGATGGGCTTGTGTGATGTGGACACTGATCGCTGCTCCCGATGACAGGGAGCAGACGATCAGTGTCCGTTCATTAGGCAGAACGGGAAGATGCTATTTACATCAGCATCTCCCCGTTCTTGAGCTCCATGACACGATCGTGGGTATCCCAGCGGCGATCGAGTCCGCGGGTCCCACCGGCGTGGTCGCGGAGCTTGCGGCCGGTGCGCGTGCGCCCCCCCGCGGGAATTTCAAAGTAGCGTACGGGTACGTTACTTTGCCCAGCCATGCCATTCTGCCGACATATATATGCCGACAGCGGTCGGCAAGTGGTTAAAAACTCCCTATATATTCTCCACCTGCCCTGAATTAGAATCATGTGTTGCCATTGTCCAGGAATGTTGGCTGCCATCACCATAACAACAAATTACATTGAAACCTGGCCCTAGAGTATCATTGATTGCCATGCTGCTGGTGGCTGGCTGCCACACCATGGCAACTCATGATGCTGATCACAGATAAACTGGGTTCTGTGCTTGCTCCACCCAAGGAGAGCCCTGAAGGTGCCCCCGGTTGCCACGGCACTCTGGTTAGGAAACACTGGTGTAGGGTAGAATGGCAATTTAAGACCCAGTAAATGCAAGTGATACAATGAATATGGGTCATGTATGAAATAACAGCAAAGTGATTATGAGTTTCTCATTTTTTGCAAGCAATGATTTTTTAACATGTAATTTTCCAGCATGTGGGAAGTTAATTGCTAACCATTCCCCAGGAATTAAACCACTCCTGTACTTTCTCCAAACATTTTGTTTTTCCCCTTGGTGCCTATGAAAAAGTGTCAGCCTTTTCTGAACAAAAATTCTGCCTTGAGATGCATGGCTATGCTTTTAGTTTACATCAAAATTTGCCATAAATTGGCAGTTTCTGGCTTCCACTAGAGGACGCAACAGGACGCCCGAATAGGCAGATATTTCAGAGCACAGCAAAATGTACTCCACGCCAACCCAGTTTGCTGCATGTAGCATTACTAGAAACTGAATTTTTCCTATGTAATGGTAATTTATGCAACTGGCATTTTCATAGGTTGCTCAGATAAGCACCAGTTTATTTTAAATGAAAATGCAGTTATACTTTACGATTTTAACTGAATATGCGCATTATCTTTCTGCCAGCCAACATTGGGTTGTTGTTTCCTGAAATTGCTAGTATATGAAATAAAAAATGGGAGGACGAAAGCGCCACTGTTGGTTTTCATAGACCCAATCATTTTTTATTTGCAACAGTAAAAAAACAAACAAAAGAGTAGAATTTCAGGGGCCCACCAGTTCCCCTTTATCAGGTTTATAGCCCAACTCTGGGCAAAATCCAATGTGTCCTATCTCATTATTCCACCTCCATCTAAGCCAGACTTCTAGGTGTTTATCTTCCCTTATTTCAGTTCCCGTATCCACATCTGTCTATGATGCCATTTTCACCTGTGGGGCCTGCTAGTCCATTGCCCCATGTTAAATAACCCTAGCCAGCCAATCCCCTTCACTCTTCCTGGTATAACGTTTGTCCTCCTCTGGATCCTTGATCCTGAGAGGACTTCTCCACTGGCAGACCAATGGGAATCGTTTACATCACACTGTATGGACATGGACACCTGAAAATTATACATTTATTATCTTTTTCTTGTATTGTATTTAGAAGAAAAAAAAAGAGTTTCAAGGGGTTGATTTACAAATGGCAAATAGATTGTTCACTTTGCAAAAGAAGTTGAACTTTGTAAGAAAATTGCACCAGAGCAAGGCGTAAATTCCTTTGCAAATTAAACAACCTATTTGCCTTGAGTAAATCAACCCCTATTATATTATAAATAAAGAATGACTGCTGTGCTCAAATATTAAATGGACCTGCTTGCATTGCATATACTGAGGCATTTCCACCTACGGGGGACAGCTAGATCAGTGTCGCATGTTAAACCTTGTTGGCCGGTCCCCTTCACTTCCCATGGTCTGACATTAGTTTTTGATCCTGATAGGACTCTTCTACTGGCCAGCCAATGGGAACTGTCCATGCCACGCAGGCAGTGGCATGGACACCTGGAAGTAGGACATTTATTCTCTTTTGTATGTACTATGTTTAGGAGAAAAAATATACATTTTTGGCAGACAAACCTAGAAATAAAGAAATGTGCCCCAGAGCTTAGTGAAAAAGGTTAACCACTTCAATACCAGGCACTTACACCCCCTTCCTGCCCAAGCCAATTTTTATCTTTCAGCGCTGTCACATTTTAAATGACAAGTGTGCAGTCGTGCTACACTGTACCCAAATACATTTTTTATCATTTTGGTCCCACAAATAGAGCTTAATTTTGGTGGTATTTGATCACTGCTGGGATTTTTATTTTTTTGCGCAACAAATAAAAAAAGACCGGAAATTTTAAAAAATAAAAACGTTTTTCTTTGTTTCTGTTCTAAAATTTTGTAAATAAGTATGTTTTCTCCTTCAATGACGGGCACTGATGAGGCTACACTGACGGGCACTGATAAGGCGGTACTGATGGGCACTGAAAGGCTGCACTGATGGGTACTTGGACACTGTTTAGACTGACACACCACACCACCGATCTCCATGATGCACGCTCCCACAGGCGTGCGCCGGCAGTTATCCTGCTGGACGGCATATGACGCCCAGTCAGGATAACTGAACCACCGCCCAGCCTTCATTCTGCTATAAGCCGGGCAGGAAGTGGTTAGGATCTGATGACTTCCAGCATCCAATCAAGTGCAAGCAAAAAATGCTGTATTTTTCACATGATTGGGTATTCTTTGTAAAGTGAAACACCTAATTCACTAAGATCTGGGGCAAACTCTCTGGCAAAGTGCAACTTCCCTTGCAAAGTGAATAGCCTATTTGCACCACTACTGGTGAAGAATCACTGCTGTGCTCCATTATAAAATGAACCAACATACATTGCACATACAGAGGCACGCAACATTAAATGTTAAAACAAAAGATTGTATACAAGTAATAAAAAAGAATAATACAAAATCTTTGTTTATAATCTTTTCATAAAAGATTAAAAAAAAAACCCAGAGCAAAAAAAATAGATTAAAAATATTTTAATATTAAATATTGCCCAGCAATATTGCTTTTTCTGCGGCCTTACTGAAGATGCTTAAAACTACTGTACTGTACTGTTATAAAGCTGTGTTAAATGATACATATAAATACAGCAAATTACATCACCATTGTAAATATTGTTTACTCAGCACTTCTCCACTTCTACCATTAGACTGGACTGTACCTTTTTTCTTGGCAGACATCCCAGCCAAGTGTGATCCCAGGGTCAAAAGAAGCATTAAACATATCAGTGTTTTGCACTGGAAGCAAAATAATAATTATACTTGTTAAATGATGTAATTTATAATTGCAGTTCTAAAGTTAATCTATAACTACTACCTCTGCTGCAGTTCTTAATTTCCATTTATATTTTTCATTTTAGTTTTAATTTGCTTTTAAAATAAACACAGTTTGTTCTGGTATTATCTTTGTTTTAAGACATATTTGATTGTGAACAAAATAATGTAAATAATCCAAAGGTAATCTTATTTAGAGATGCACATGTTTCAAAGCCTGTTTCTTTCTTTATATACCGTATTTATTGGCGTATAACACGCGCCGGCATATAACACGCACCCCAATTTAAGAGGGAAGTTTCAGGGGAAAAAAACATTTTTGTGTGCCCACCTGCAGCCTGTTGTGTGCCCATCTGCAGCCTGTTGTGTGCCCATCTGCAGCCTGTTGTGTGCCCATCTGCAGCCTGTTGTGTGCCCACCTGCAGCCTGTTGTGTGCCCATCTGCAGCCTGTTGTGTGCCCACCTGCAGCCTGTTGTGTGCTCATCTGCAGCCTGTTCTGTGCCCATCTGCCCCCTCAATGCAGCTCACCATATCTCTGATGAAATCACTGAGCCGTTATGTCTTTCCTCGCTCTCAGTCGGCAGTCACATACACAATCCCGCCTCCACCATCGGCATTGGACCAGCTCCTGTGATAGACAGAACACTGGTCCAATGCCGATGGCGGAGGCGGGACTGTGTGTCGGAGAGCCGAGTGGAGAGGAGATGACGGCTCTGTGATTTCCGGCGGCACTCGTCCCCCTCCTTCTCCTCCGAGGTACAGTGTCGGCGTATAACACGCACCCACGATTTCCCCCCTATGTACAGGGCAGAAAAGTACATGTTATACGCCGATAAATACAGTTTTCTCTTTGTACATAGAAATAGGCATAGGTGTATTTACATATATTTACATGCTGGGTTTTCAAGTTTAGTGCTGTTGCATAACATTTGTATGTTCTTATCTCAGAGCAAGCTGTTGAATGGAGATCTGTAATACTTTCAATAAGACAAATCTACTCTCCAAATTAAATCTTTTATGAAGGGGTTTCCAGCAAATTGGCTGACTATGTTGTCTGATATATACTGTACTGCCATCAGGGGGAGCACACCCTTTAAAGAATGAAGAATGACTGACTGTGCTAAAATATTAAATGGACCTGCATACATTAGACATACTGAATCATTTCCACCTACAGGAACAGCTAGACAAGTGCTGCATGTTAACCCTCGTTGGCTTGTCCCCTTCACTTCCCACGGTCCAACATCAGTTTTGAATTCTGAGAGGACTCCTCTACTGGCCAGCCAATTGGAACTGACTATGTTGTCTGACATATACTGCCACCAGGGGAAGCACACCCTTTTCTTACTCTGAGAAAAAAAGGGTAATTACATTGAATGTAATACTAGGACACACCATCAAGGCATATCATTGCAATCAGATTTTTTTTTTTGCACAAAAAAGTATATATACATAAACTGTATATATACAACACATGAGAAACCCTTTCTATCTATCTATCTATCTATCTATCTATCTATCTATCTATCTATCTATCTATCTATCTATCTATCTATCTAGCTATCTATCTATCTATCTATCTATCTATCTATCTATCTATCTATCTATATACACAACACATGAGAAACTGAGTAGGTGTTACCATTTGTTAACCCTTACCTATAGCAAATTCTTGCTTATAAAATTATAAAATGGGGATTCTTAGTTACCTTTATTACAACTGATGTACAAGCTGGCCATAGAGGGATCACTTTGATGCAGTTGGCCAGCTTGTACACGTATTGCAACAAAGGTAACTAAGAATCCCCATTTTATAAGCAAGAGTTTGCTATGGGAAAGGGATAACAAGTGGTAACACCTACTCAGTTTCTCATGTGTGATATATATGAAGCTATTTGGACCTGAGCATTAATTACCCTATTTCCACTGCATGGTGCAGGTTGGTAACTATAAAGGGCAGGGGTACCTAAAGTTGCTCATTTACTGGCTATATGTGTATACTCACTGTGCTGTAACCTCTTTGTTTATATATATATATATATATATATATATATATATATATATATATATATATATATATATATATATATATATATATATATATACTGTATATACATATACACAAGGGAACATTTAATTAATGTGTTTTTGACTTATTGCTATTCTTTTTAGTTTGCAAGGCTTGCTACTTTTATTCTACCCTGCCTTCAGACTATGTAAAGAATTACTCCTTCAGATTTTCATAGAAAATATAGTGGTTTTGGTATAGTTGTGATTGTAAAGGTTACATTTTTTTAACTTAAAATAATAATAAACATGTTATACTTACCTGCCTACCTTACCAGAGCAGCCCCAAATCTTCTCTTCTTGGGTTCCCAGCCAATGCTCCTGGCCAGTGTGCATCTATTAACATACACAGTTAGGCTTGGCCCCCGTCCCCCTATTGCTTCATCAGGATTTGACTGACATCAACGGGAGCCAGTAGCTCCCACTCCTGCCTGTGTCACCTGTGAAAACAGGATAAGAGGAGAGTAGGGCTGTCAGCAGAGGGGGTGAGATTTGCACAGATATATATGTATTTTACCTTAATGCAGAGAATGCATTAAGAAGATAAAAAAAAAAAAAAGATTTGCCTTTACAACCACTTTAAATTTCTTTCAACTTTTTTAAGCTTGCTAGTCTATAAATTGCTAATTCATGTCATTATTTGTTTTATTTTACAAAATATTTTCATAAAAAATAAACCTTTAATACAGGGTGCTTCTATATAGCAGTATATCCAATTTGTGCTGAGCCATATAATATTTAATTTCAATACTAACACTAAAGCAAATATGTATAAAGAAGGTAGAAGGTACCATTTCTATATCTAGGTATCTAGGAAGGGTAGTTGTCCTTCCTCTGAGTAAGTTTAATGTGTCATGCTTCAGATTAGGTCTGCATATCCAAAACAGCAATAAACAATTTAAAACTGGGAGTGCCAGACTTGCATTTCCTACCTGATAAATGAAAAAAGGTAACCATGAAACATTTAGTTAATATTTACCTGACTGAAAACAATCCAACGTAAATTAGAAATTATATGGAAACACACTTTCTTTTAAATGCTTCCTATTCAATGTCTAAAAAAAAAAATCATAATATAGAGCTAAAAAGTGTTTTTTTTTTTTTTATTATTCTTTTTAGGTTCACCAATCATCATGGCTTGCTGGTAGCTAAAAATATGTTATATATATTTATTTATTTGACATATGACCTAGCTGAATGGTGCTGCTCCATTAAAGCATTTTAGAATAAGTAAGCTAAAGTGTCTAAACAGAAAAAAAAGGAGATAACTGTAATCCTCATCAAGCTGCCAAAACTTGACAGCTTTATTTATTTTAAGATATTTTTATTTTTATTTCACAAGTAGTACATGAAGTTACAAAGGCAAATGTAGTACAGTTACAGTGAGTATATTCACTAACAATGATAACTATACACGAGATATAATACCTAAATAAATGACAAAGGTAGATCATACTCCACTGAGATGTTTCATAAACAGTCAATGCTAATTAACTATATAATATACACATTCAAGTCATAAAACGGTCCTAAGTAGGGTTGAGCGAACCCGAACTGTAAAGTTCGGGTCAGTACCGGACTTTTGGACCCGAACCCGAACAATTGACTGTATGTTCGGGTCCGGTGTTCGGCGATGTAATGGTGCTTTTTAAAATGTCTTTTAAAACCACTCGCGGCTATATGAATTGTCGGCTCCCGTCCCCCTTAATACATAGAACAGTCATTGAAGTCATTCATTTTTAAAAAGTTAGTCATAAAAAGTGTTTGGGGACCCGGATCCTGCCCCAGGGGACATGTATCAATGCAAAAAAAACTTTTAAAAACGTCCGTTTTTTCGGGAGCAGTGATTTTAATAATGCTTAAAGTGAAACAATAAAAGTGTAATATTCCTTTAAATTTCATACCTGGGGGGTGTCTATAGTGTGCATGTGAAGGGGCGCATGTTTACAGTGCTTAGAACTGTCCCTGCAAAAAGTGTAATTTTTGCCGGAAAAAAAGCTATTGAAAATCACTCGCGGCTATATGAATTGTTGGCTCCCGTAACACAGAGAACAGTCATTCATTGAAAGCCATTCATAAAAAAAAAGTAATTGATAAAAAATGAAAAAAACAACAAAAAAAAGCGTGGGGGTCCCCCCAAATTCAATAACCAGGCCCTTCAGGTCTGAGATGGATATTAACCACATGCCGACCGCGCTATAGTCAAAAGACGGCTACAGCGCGGTCGGCTTAAACTTGCTCCCGCGCGCCCCCCTGGGGCGCGCACTCGGGAACATCCGTGACCGCCGGGTCCCGAGGACCCGGCGCATCACGGATCACGGTAAACGGCCGCTGATAGCGGCCGTTTACCACGTGATCGCTCCGTCAAATGACGGAGCGATCACATGTACACAAACCGGCGTCACGTCATGACGCCGGTTCCTCCCTCCCCTCTCTGTACTGATCGGTACAGAGAGGAGAGAAGCGGAGAGGGGGAGAAACGGGACCAGCGCTGTGGGCTGGATGTGTAGTGCCCACAGCGCTGGTCAATACACTGCCACCACTGTGCAATACTCTGCAACCAACCACTGTGCAATCCTCTGCAACCAACCACTGTGCAATACTCTGCAACCAACCACTGTGCAATGCTCTGCAACCAACCACTGTGCAATGCTCTGCAACCAACCACTGTGCAATACTCTGCAACCAACCACTGTGCAATGCTCTGCCACCAACCACTGTGCAATGCTCTGCCACCAACCACTGTGCAATGCTCTGCCACCAACCACTGCAATACTCTGCAACCACTGTGCAATGCTCTGCACCCACTGTGCAACGCTCTGCAACCACTGTGCAACGCTCTGCAACCACTGTGCAACGCTCTGCCCCCACTGTGCAACACTCTGCAACCACTGTGCAACGCTCTGCAACCACTGTGCAACGCTCTGCCACCACTGCAATGCTCTGCAACCACTGTGCAATGCTCTGCCAACACTGCAACACTGCAATACTCTGCCAATACTCGCCAATACTCGCCAATACTCTGCCAATACTCTGCCAATACTCGCCAATACTCTGCCAATACTCGCCAATACTCTGCCAATACTCTGCAATAAATTTTAATAGAAACAAAGAATTTTTATTTATTTTTTTACCGAATTTTCAGTATATTTTGATTTATAGCGCAAAAATTAAAAAACCCAGCGGTGATTAAATACCACCAAAAGAAAAGCTCTATTTGTGTGAAAAAAAGGACACAAAATTCATTTGGGTACAGTGTTGCATGACTGAGTAATTGTCATTCAAAGTGTGAGAGCACCGAAAGCTGAAAATTGGTCTGGTTAGGAAGGGGGTTTAAGTGCCCAGTGGGTAAGTGGTTAAGGGGGACCCCAGCCCAAAAAAAAAAAAAAATGGCGTAGGTTCCCCCTCAAAATCCATACCAGACCCTTGAGGTCTGGGATGGATTTTAAGGGGAAACCCAGCCAAAAAAAATGGCGTGGGGTCCCCCTCAAAATCCATACCAGACCCTTATCCGAGCACGCAACCTGGCAGGCTGCAGGAAAAGAGGGGGGGACGAGAGCGGCCCCCTCTCCCACCTGAACCGTACCAGGCCACATGCCCTCAACATTGGGAGGGTGCTTTTGGGGTCTGAGACCCTCAAAGCACCTTGTCCCCATGTTGATGAGGACAAGGGCCTCGTCCCCACAACCGTGCCTGGTGGTTGTGGGGGTCTGTGGGTGGGGGGCTTATCGGAATCTGGAAAAAAAGTGTCAAAAATGGTAAAAATGACAGGAGACGGTCTTTGACAATTCCTTTATTAAAATGTTCTTTCTTCTTTCTTCTGGTCTTCCTTTCTTCATCCTTCGGTTTCTTCATCTTCTCCTTCTGGCATCTTCTTCTTCCATCTTCTTCTTCCTCCGATCTGCTTCTTCTTGGCCTTCTCGTCCAGCATCGGTGTCTCTTCTGGGCTGCTCCGCGCAATGGGAGGCTCCCACTGTGTGAGGCTTCTCTCGGGTATCTTCTTCCACGGCGTCTGTCTCTGAGGCTTCTCTCCGGTATCTTCTTCCAGGGCGTCGGTCTCTTCTTGGGCCACTCCTCGCAATGGGAGGCTCCCGGTGTGTGAGGCTTTGCTTCGGCTGACAGGTCTTTTATAATGGAGGGCGGGGCCACCTGGTAACCCCGCCCCCCTCTGACGCATGGGGACGTCATGGGGACTTCCCTATGGCTTTCCCCTCTGACGTCACGGGGAAAGCCATAGGGAAGTCCCCATGACGTCTTTTTGCAGGGACAGTTCTAAGCACAGGAAACATGCGCCCCTTCACATGCATACTATAGACACCCCCCAGGTACAAAATTTAAAGGAATATTACACTTTTATTGTTTCACTTTAAGCATTATTAAAATCACTGCTCCCGAAAAAACGGCCGTTTTTAAAAGTTTTTTTTGCATTGATACATGTCCCCTGGGGCAGGACCCGGGTCCCCAAACACTTTTTATGACTAACTTTTTAAAAATAAATGACTTCAATGACTGTTCTCTGTATTAAGGGGGACGGGAGCCGACACTTTATTATAGCCGTTCGGGTCCCCATTGACTTCAATGGGTTTCGGTGTTCGGGGTCAAGTTCGGGTCAAGTTCGTTCCCGAACCCAAACTTTTTTTAGGAAGTTCGGCCGAACCTGCCGAACCCGAACATCCAGGTGTCCGCTCAACTCTAGTCCTAAGTTATATAGAATCATGGAAGGCATATCATTTGGGTTCCAGTCCTCAGATAAAGGTCTGGTGACAGGGAGCCGAAAGATAAACATCCCATCAGTCAAGTCCTCTCAGCCAGATCCTCTCAGCCAGGTCTTATTTACACAGTCTGAGAAAATTGAGGGCCTAAAGACCTACCACTAACAGATGATGTTTATGAACTCAAATGCCCTAGCCTAGCACTTATAATTAAATAAGGAAACAAGAAAAACATAAAAAAGAAAAAAGAAGGTGGTGCTTCCTTAGGTACTCATTGAGATAAACTGCAACATAGAAGATATAAACATAAAAGTCAAGATGAGATCGAGGCTTAGGAGAACATGAGTGAGTAACTACTCAGATGGTCTGTAAGAGTTGAAGATCCATTCCTCATACACAAAAGATAGTTTAAGAGACAATTTCTCTGAAATCATGAGTTTAGTCTCTAAAAAGACCTGCCATTGATAATGAAAATGATTAGTTGAGGTAGGATTGTAATTCAACATATCTAATTTCTCTATGTAAAGTAGGAGTTTCAAGTCTCTCTTTACATCCATGATGTTAGGAGCCACTGCCAAGATCCAACGTTTAAGTATGGCTCCTTGTACAATCAGTAAGCACAGCTGGATTCACTGGAGGCCTTCCTGAGACTGCTTGAGGGATTACTCGAAAAATATATGTCAGGACTTGATCCCAAAACACTAAGATTTTGGAGCATGACCATAATCAATGATATAATGTTGGCTTGATGGTCTTACAGAAATCACAGTGGCAATCCTGAGGGGAGGTATGCGAAAAGTTGGACTTAACAAAAGCTCTGTGCACTAGCTTGAATTGCATCTCCCTCCAGGCTTTATTTACGACCAACTTGTAAGTTTTATTGAGTCCTCCCAAAAAAATGTCTATAAGATTAGGCATAAGATAAGTCTTTGTTCCAAGATTGCATAGATGTGCTTTTTAGTGGTTTTGTGGAGTTCAACGACCGATATACATGAAGGCGGTTCTTCAAGAAGCCGGTCTAGGAAGGGGGCTTGAAACCTTTGACCCTTGGTAGGACAGGTCTTATTGATAAAATCTAATACATTGGAAACAGAGAAAATGATGGTTGGGTAGAACATATTCTAAGGCCAGGGATGAAAATGATTTTAGATATCCCGAGTCCTTCTGATAAAGGAGAATAGAGTGGGTCAGTGCTTTTTTTTCACCAGATGTGGAAAGCTTTATATTGACAGCTTTATTTATGGACAGCACACACTGCATTCTTCCACTCTAGGTCTACCCCATCCAGGCTTAGTTGTAACATATGCCTTTTCCCCCTTTTACATACACTCCAACATTAACAGCTGTTTTACATAGGATTTGATTTCACCAAAAATACAAAAAATTTTGCAATGCCCCATTAGCAAAGATACTTCTTCCACCTCTATTTTATCATCGTTATTCTTTGCCGTTTGCTAAGAACACTTCCAAAAAAAAGATGCACATTTTTTTTTTCTGGGCAAATGTTTCATTTTTAGTGTTGCTAGTCTACGGCAAAACTAGGTCTTATTAGAATAAATTGGCGGCCACCTGAGTTTCATTACGATTTGTCAAACTTTTTCTATATGGCATCTGTTTAGTAAAACTTAACTTTAGCAATTTAAACATCAGGAAGTTTAGAAGAACCAGTTTCATATTTAAGTACTTTAATTAGACAGATGCATGTGAATACACAGGTAGGAACATAATGATTAAAAGTGAAAATGTCAAACTGAAGTATAATGCAATCCAAAACATCAATGCTATTTGGATAGCATCCATCTGCTGTAAAAACTCTGACAGATAAAACAGTGACTGGTTATTTTAAGCAATAACTTATCCTACAAATTAAATCCACATTTTAATGGCAAAGTGAATTACCATCATAAGCACTTTAGGAAGTGCACAGGCCAAAAATAAGGAGTTTGTTGCAGATCCTCTGTGTCTTAAACAAAAATCAGTTCGCTCTAAGATTATGTCTTCTGGGTTTTATTTTAAGACTGAAATTTCTGTGCTGTTTTTAGAACATACCGGATGTTTGGGAAAGGCAGAAACTAGGTACAGAAATTAAGAGATAAGATAAGATTACATCTCTATACTTTGCTACATATGTAGTGTATCTATTAAAATAGTAATATGTTTGCTTTTAGTTGAAATTCCTTTAAAACCACACCATACTTTATTAAAAAGTGCAATGGTCAGTGAACATGGGCTTTTTCCTTTACCTTGTATTCACAGAGGACTAACAGCCAAGCATAAACTGATTTGAAACTGACTCTAAAGCCCAACTCCTGGCAACATCTTCAAAAAAGTAACTAGAACCCCAGCAAGTGTTACAAATAAAGAAGCAGCTTAGGCTGCAATACTCAATGTCAATCCAGAGCTGTCACCTGCAGTACTTCTTTTTCAACAGAAGATGTCC
Source organism: Lithobates sylvaticus (assembly GCA_028564925.1). NCBI lineage: Eukaryota > Metazoa > Chordata > Amphibia > Anura > Ranidae > Lithobates > Lithobates sylvaticus. Next base: position 568,386,085 of record CM053029.1, read on the forward strand.
TCAGTAAGGTTGAATGACATCTAGAAGACTGAGGAGATGTGAGTGTAGGGTGTCATTGGCATGCCCTCTGTGGGGACATCACCATGGTGCCTTTAATTCACAACATAATGATTCAGAAAGCAGCACTAACGTCAATATGTTTGTGCTGCCAGGATTAGACCAGAAGAAGAAGAGGACCCTGCAAAGCAAGTGAAATATAAAAAAAAAAAAAATAAGCAAAACATCCATCTGGGGCCTAAGGGGGTGGAGAGGATAGTGCTGGATGTGGGAGGCTGTGCCTACAGTTTGGCTTTAAAATAGAATCTGCTATTAAGGGCAAAATCACCACCACACACACATTGATACATAACTTTGCCACATTTCCCCACTACTCAGCTCATCTATTAGAGCCATGAAATAAAACTTACTCTGTGTCTGGTATTTGGTACTTAAAGCGGTAGTATAGTCAATTTTATTACTTTTACCTACAGGTAAGCCTATAATAAGGCTTACCTGTAGGTAAAAAGAATATCTCCTAAACCTGTACGGTTTAGGAGATATTCCTCTCAAAATGAGCCGCTGACTTCAGTGGCACATGCGCACATGCGCACAGGGGAAAGAAGTCTCCCGTGCGGGAGTGACGACTCACAGCGCTGGAGCCGCGATGCCCGGAAGACACGCCGAGGCAACATGTCAGCTCCCTCGGCGTGGACCAGGTGAGTTACCGACGCCTCGTTCTAAGGTAAGTATTTCATAATGAGCTAGTATGCGGTGCATACTAGCTCATTATGCCTCTTGCTTTACAGGTGTATGAAAAATAAAAATTGTGTGTGGGGGGGGGGGGGGGGGTATACAACTGCTTTAAAACAGTAGCACTTTATGCTGGTTTATTATATTTATTACATGAGTTTCACATATAACTTGAAAAATGTAATCAATTTATTTTTGTTGTAAAAGGATTAATAGTAAGCAAGGACTATCTGTAGGTACTCTGTTACCTAGCCACTGCCACTGTAGCTACAGTAATGTGCCAAAAGTGCCAAGAAAGGTCTATGTATTTACTGTATCTTTACATTTCTCTATACGATAAATATTTTTGAGGGGTCCATCTATTATCATTGCTTGGGTCTTAAGTTTTCCCAATGGAACAGTCATAATTTATGTGACTGTATCCATCCAACCTAATTCTGGTCATTCTCTTATTCTTTTTCCTTTAACTATTCTAAGCACAATTTTTTTGATGTAAATAATAGGAAGGAGACAGTTCCCCTGATAGTCTCCAGAGAGGGGAAAATAAATGGACGATTTCAGTACCCTAAACACAATACAGATAGGATAAAATTCTATATTTTTATTTATACCGAAAAGTAAAAAAAAAAGATCCATATACAAAAAAAGACAACAATTTCAATGTTACATACAAGTATATTAAAGCATGTCTATACATATGTTACACTGGCACTTGTTGACCTCCAAGATGGAAATAGGAGATACAGTGGATTCAGTGAATATAAGGAAAACTCCTCTACATGTTTCACAGAAATCTACAGCTTCTTCAGAAGGAATACGTTTACAAAAAATCTAAAATCAAGAATAACAAAGGTATACATAATTTCAAGGTAGTAAAGCAAATGAAACATAATGTACAGGAATTAACATTGGGAAGGGGGAAGGAGAGCTGACGCTTTCCAGTATAAACCAAAACACGTAGAGAAACCAGGGTGGTGACGCCACTCATATCTTCCTACAGCGGGCATGGGGGCACGTATATTTGGTGGAAAAACTGGTGCAGTATAGCAACTATAGAGAGATAATAAAATGTATATATGTCATAGGTATAAATAGTAATCAACTTTAAAACTATCAGGTGGGGTAGGTAGGAAAAAAAAAATATTGGGATGAAAGTACCCCCCTTTTGTATATAACTCTAAGTTCACTAGAGGCCCCCCGTTTTGCCTTTTTCATGTGAAAAGATGAGTCGTATGGGCTTTTAGTGAGTAGATTGCATTCATGTTTTTGCCACCTAACTGCATCATTTTACATTTTCTACATTAAACCTTATTTGCCATGTAATTGCCCACCCCATTAATTTGTTCAGATCTTCTTGCAAGGTTTCCACATCCTGCGGAGAAACTATTGCCCTGCTTAGCTTAGTATCGTCCGCAAATACTGAGATTGAGCTGTTTATCCCATCCTCCAGATCATTTATGAATAAATTAAATAGGATTGGTCCCAGGTAAGAACCCCAAGGGACCCCACTTTACACATTGGACCATTCTGATTACTCGCCATTTATCACCACCCTTTAAACTCACCCTTGTAGCCAGTTTTCAATCCACGTACTCACCCTTTGGTCCATGCTGACAGACCTTAGCTTGTACAGTAAATGTTTGTGGGGAACTGTATCAAATGCCTTTGCAAAATATACATACACTACATCTACGGACCTTCTTTCATCTAGATGGCAGCTCACCTCCTCATAGAAGGTTAATAGATTTGTTTGGCAAGAATGATGTTTCATGAATCCATGCTGATTACTGCTAATGATACAGTGTTCATTACTAAAATCTTGTATATAGTCCCTTATCATCCCTTACAAGAGTTTGCATACTATTGATGTTAGGCTAACTGGTATGTAGTTCCCAGGGATATATATTGGTCCTTTTTTAAAGATTGGTTCACATTGGCTTGCTAAAAACACATATGCATCCATGGGTGGCTGAGGTTTATGTGCTGACAGCATGCTTACTGACAGCTCACAGTCTCTAGTAATGATTGCGAGGCAACTTACCAGCACCCAATCATGTGACCCCCGTGACAGGCAACCACAGTGGTCACAAGATTGGGCAGTCCTTCCCACCCCCTGGACCTTAACCACTTGCCAATCAGCCACCGTCATTATTCTGTGGCATTGTCGGCTCATTCCCGCAAATCGCTGTAGCTGTACGTCGGTCCGTTTTAAAGCTACAGCAGGCGCATGTGCTGCCCACTGCATGGCAGGGGACCTGATGCGCATGGCTGGCGGCCGCAATGTCCGCCAGCCACCCATGATCGCTTCACAGAGAGCCAGAACGGGGATCTGTCAATGTAAACAAACAGATCCCTGTTCTGACAGAGAAGTATGGAGTGATCGTCTGTTCCTAGTGATTAGAAACAGTGTTCTCGCTGTACTCCCAGTAACCCTCTTGCCCCCATAGTTATAAACACCTCCCAGGGAACACATTTAACTCCTTGATCACCACTAGTGTTAACCCCTTCCCTGCCAGTGGCACTGATCACTGTATAGATGTCACTGGTCCCAAAACAAGTGTCAAAAGTGTCCATTCTGTCCGCCGCAATGTCGCAGTCCTGCTAAAAATAGCTGATCACCACCATTACTAGTAAAAAAAAAAAGAATTAATAATAAAAATGCCATAAATCTAAGAACATTTTTTTTATTTTTTTTTTTGGGGGGGGGGGGGGGGGATTTAATATAGCAAAAAGTAAAAGTTTTTTTCAATCCTAGCCAAACACACAAACACACAGTTTTTTTTTTTAAAAATTGTCTTGCTTTTTTTATTAAAAGCGCAATACAATTAAAACCGCAGAGGTGATTAAATACCACCAAAAGAAAGCTCTATTTGTGGGAACAAAAAGGACGTCAATTTTGTTTGGGTACAGCGTTGCACCACCACGCAATTGTTAGTTAAAGCAACGCAGTGCCATATCACAAGAAATGGCCTGGTCCTTTAAGGGGGAAATCTTCCGGTCCTTAAGACCTCTTTCACAATGAGGCGTGTTTCAGGCACTTTTGGGCTAAAAATAGCTCCTGAAAAACGGCTCCCCTGCAATCTCAGTGTGAAAGTCCGAGTGCTTAAAAAAACTCCTGCAAGCAGCATCTTTGTAGTGGTGAAGGAGCGGTGTATACACCTCTTCTCCACCGCTCCTGCCCATTATAATGAATGGGCAGAGCCACTGAACCGGCAGCAAAGTGCCGCTGCAACAGCGCATTGCAGGTCATTTTAACCCTTTTTTGGCCGCTAGCGGGGGTTAAAAAAGCTCCATAAGCAGCCGAAAAACCACCGCTAAAAATAGCAGCGCTTTACCGCCAATTCCACCAACTCCCCAGTGTGAAAGCAGCCTAAGTGATTAAAGACCCTTTTAAAAGGACTCTGGGGCTTGTCAGGAAGGGGTTAAAGCATCCCTGGTTTTGTTTTCTTTGCTGTCCACTGTATTCATAGAATCCTAACTCAACATCAAAGTTCAAATGCAGTAATACTTATAATGTCATGCTTCTTAATTGTGCAGTTTTCACATGACAGAAAATACCACGGCCTGAACAATTCTGATCTTTTAGACCCCTGGTGCCCAACCTATGACAAGAGGGCCACATGGGGCTCTTTGGTATATGATGTGTATACCTCAGATCTCAGAAATTTGTAGTGGGGACATTGATTAGGGTAATAGCATTAATCTCTAGTAGCCTCCCAGATTCATATTGTCTTCTGCAACATATTCCAAGCCAAAAATGTGGCATAGACCAACTTTTTGGCCCTCATCTCATCTACTAGTTCTGCAGTTTATGACAATTCTCTCAATTAAAACTATAGGCAATATATATGCTATAGGCAATTGATAGAGTAAGGAAGGGTTATAACCTGTCAGATTTTGTTTGCCATCTGTGTCCCATTTTAGAGATTTCCCTTCACTTCCTGTCCCATAGCCAAACAGGAAGTGAGAGGAATTTCCTGCAAATTAAAGGAATCCCTTAAGGACCTCCGGGTCATCAAAGCTATCATCCCCATTGGAAGATTTCCCTTCTAATACTTTTCTGGGGACAACCCAAAATTTGGGATTTTCTCTACTTTCACTTTAAATGATAATGGTAAACAGGACAATTACAGAGGGGGCACAGACAGCAATAAAAATTGACAGGGGCTCTAATCCCTCTCCACTCCAGATCTAAAAAGAAGTTTTGCCTTTAGTTATACTTTAAATATATTGAACATTATGTTTGGCCCTTTAGTGATGTGAGGCACCACATTTGAGGCCCCTTTAGCTCATAAGTTTTAGACACATCAGTATTTTGAATATCTTTTCCAGGTTTTTTTTCCATGGTTAGTTTGGGTTATATACATCTTCACTGCCAAAAAAAAATTATCATTTAAATCATGGGTGTCCAACCTGCAGCTATTCAGCTGTTACAGAACTCCATGTCCCATCATGCCTCTGCGTTTGGGAGCCAAGTTCCATCATGCCTTTGCCTTTGGGAGTCATGTTTGCAACTCTCAGCCTTGCAATGCCTCATGAGTTTTTCTTTGCAATGCCTCATAGGTCCTATAGTTCCACAACAGCTGGAGGGCCACAGGTTGGACACCCATGATTTAAATGATGAGGAATTTAGGTTGTATATCTTGACTCAACTGAAAATTATTATCATATAAATGAACCCAGGAGGCATAAGCTATTATTTCTGTGTCTTCACTATCAACATGGAAGTCAGCTGTCATTTCTGTTGTCATAAGTGTAGTTTTGATATTTAGCTAAAGTTTGATATTTGACTCTGCTCTTTAACTTTTCTCTATGTAGTTCCATATGTCCCGCATTTTTTTTCTGTGGGTGTAGTGTCATTAGCATTTCAAAGATTGTTGATGTGACTTCCACCAATCTTAAAACCTCTATCATTGTCTTCCAGCCCTGCTTCTCTCATCATATATTTAGCATACAGATTGAATACGTATAATGAGGTTATGTAGCCTTGTCTTACTCCTTTGCAGATCTTGAGGCAGTCTGCATTTCCATTTTGCGTCATGACTGTGGCTTCTTGATCAGTGTGGAAGTTCTTCAAAATAACAATGAGATGTTCTGATACACCCATTTTTCCTGAGAACATTCCATCATTTTTCATGATCGGCACACTTAAAGGCTTTGCTGTAATCAGTGAGTTGCTTGTAGATTTCTTTTTGTACGCCTTGGCTTTTCAATTATCCGGCAAGCATCTGTCTTTCCAAAATCCAGCTTGTACATCAGATAATTCTCTTAAAATGTAAGGTTTTAGTCTGAATGGAATAATCTCGAGCATAATCTGGCATGTGATCTGAGAAAGATTGTTGTTGGGTGTTGGAATATAAAGCAAACTTTTCCAATCTGTTGGCCATTGAGTGGCTTTCCAGACTTGTTGGCATAGGTTCTTCAGGACTTTGATACTTCTTTAGTTGCTTGCAGTAATTCTAAAGCAATTTTATAAATTTCTCATTGTCTTCATTTTTGTCAGTGGTCTCAGCGCCAGTCTGACCTCATCTTCAGAACAAAATATTACAAAGACATTTACCTCCTGCAAGGCTATTTAAAACACCTAAACATTTTCAAAAAAACATGATCAAAATATATGGGGATTTGGTCACACCATATTGCTATATGGTGCTTAAGCCCACTTACTGCGACAAAGTACCCCATGGTTAGTGGGTTCTACACTATCCATAGAATGGGAGATCCTGCTTCTCTGAAGCATGGGAGCCATACACTCCTCTATATGGGAGAACTAAAGGACTCCACCTATGACACAGGTGGACACCAGTCACTGATAGGGGAGTGGGGTGCTCCTGCCCAAAAGGATTTGGTCAGAATCCATGCAATAGACAAACAAGATATTTGGGGAGCACACCCTAAAAGATGCATTAAAGATGGTGCAGCCATAAGACCGTACAACAGCTGTTGTACGGTCTTATGGCTGCACCATCTTTAATGCACCTTTTAGGGTGTGCCCCCCCCCCCCCAAATATCTTGTTTGACTTAACCTTCAATCGCTCCAAGATTAAATAATCTTTCGTATTATCAAGCTTAATAAATATTAATAATTTTGGTAATATTTGTTGTTTCATCAACATCTGTTGTTTCTTCGTCTTTTTATTGATTACATTAAACACAGAAAATCCTAGCAAAATAGAACTTAAAATACAAAAAAATATGACTGTGTTTTGATGGTGAACATATTTGTTTACATTGTAGCTCAACAGGCTATATGCAAACACAAATAATTTCTCTGCATTTATCAGCAAAGCAAAAAAACACTAAAAGTGATTTGAAATTAAACATTGAAAGGGATAGAATAAAATATCATCACATTAAAAAAAATAAAAAAAACACACACGCAGTGCTATTTGTAAGATTAAACTGAATAAATCATTGTAAATAAATGTATTCCTTTTAGAATTAAAGTGCATCTATATACAGTTTTAAAAGCAAGGACATTTTATTTTTAATGTGTTTCAATCCTGTTGCTATAGACAGACAAAAGGCTTTCCCCCGCTTGTGTCTGAAAACCATTTAAATGTACAAGACTCGTCTCTATTATGCAATGCTCATGTACAGCATCTCTTCTATTAAGGAACACCTGTGTATTGCTAAGCTGCAAGAAGAATACCTGCATTGTCATTATTATCTTATTTAGGGCTGCCAAAACTTTTTAATATTGTACAAAAGCTAGGAAAACACCAATGTGTTTGTGGCAATGATACAAATGCAGATGTATTTTCTGCATAAATAACTTATTTAGGAAAAAAATTAAAATAAAGAACAGTAGAAGAGCTATGACTATTGTGTGGTCGTATTTCTTACATCTGCAGCAAATTATTACATTAATGAAACTAGAGACATTTTCTGAATACACGTGTTGTAAGACATCATCTGAGTAGATAACTGAATATAGCTTAAAGTGTTACTAAACCCAGGACCCTGCATTCCCTATATCTGGTCTCCCTTAGTACACAGGACATGAAAATGCAATTATTTTAGTAAATATAAACTGCTAAATACCTTTTCTCTTCAGCAGTATATAGCAGTCTTGTGACTTCTATCAGTGTCCAGCCAATCACTGGTTAAAGCTTGTAGGAGGAGTTTTCTGACTGTCCTATGAGACTGCAAGTCCCGTGACTCTCTGTCTGGACAGTGATGATTGGCCCTGTGCTGATCACATGCACCCTTTCTTAGTTGGGTAACTGACTTTATATTTTATTATTTGTTTTTGCAACCGGTTACGCATTGTGTGATTATCAATTAAAAAACGGACAAAAAGGCAAATGAAAAGGTGGATTGAGGTAGTGAATAGGTGGCCTAGATATGTATGCAAAGCCAAATATGAACATCCACTAACGACGAGTAGAAAACATTACCAGATCCCTAGTCTATATAAAATTCATTTTTATTAATTAAGAGACTGTAAGGTCATGCTTTCCTACTGCCCTTAAATAAATCACGTTCATGTGAGTGAGAATTTACCAAACAATAAGTCTGTGCCAGTTTTATTAAGTAGGAGAATACAGGGCAATTAATCAAATTTCCTTAATTTCTTTCAGAAATAGTTCCGGATCCAAGGTGACAAAATACAGCAAAGATCAGTTCTAAATAGCTAATCTGTAACATCTTATATTTAATTCCATAAATTTTGATCCTTTATAAAATATATTTTAAATAATGAACCAACTTGTAAAGAAAAGAGTAAAGTAACAATAAGTGAAAATGAACTGACCCTTTCCCAGTCGCCCCACAACCCTTTAATTGGATCTTCCAATTTCAGACCACGTGACCACTGTGATTGGCTGTCACATGATCTGGAGCCCGACCCACCAGCTCTCGAACATAACTAGAGACCGGGAACTGTCGTGACAGCTCAGTCATTGTGTTGGAAGTGGGTACATGCTCTAAGTAAAGAATCCTCAGCTGCCACAAATGCATATGTGCGGCATGTGGGCCTTAACAACTTTCACCCTAGTTGTTGCCTTGTGGGGCGCAGTCAGCAAGAGTTTAATTTTAAAGTATCGTTAAAGGTTATTTTTTTAATTTTTGCAGTCTGTATTCCAATAGGGAGACTTTCCCGTTACTTCTTATCTCAAGACACAGAGAGAGCCAAGAGAAGGGCAACTAAATTAATATGGGGACTGGAGGACCTCAATTATGAGGAACAACTTCAAGCACTAAATTTATTCTCACTGGAGAAGAGACACTTGGGAGGAGATATGATAACAATATACAAATATATCAATGGGGATCCCAGCATGAGTATGAAACCTTTTAGACTCAGGGAGTGTAAGAAAACATAGGACTACAAGATGAGACTGGAAGAGAAGTGATTTAACCTTAAGCTTTGTAAAGGGTTTTTCACTGTCAGGCAATAAGGAGGTGGAACTCTTAATTGGTGGTGTCAGCAGAAAGTATGGATAGTTTTAACCACTTGCCGACCGGCGCACGACGATATACGTCGACAGAATGGCACGTACAGGCAGGAGGGCGTATATATACGTCCCTCCTTTAGCCTGTCCGTGCCATCGGGAGCGCGCCGGGAGCGGCGCACTCCCGCGCCGGTCGGGACCCCCGTGAGTCCGGCCGCGGTCCCCGCGGACTCGATCGCCGCGGGGACTCCCGCGATCGTCTCACGGAGCGGCTGAACGGGGAGATGCCGAGATAAACAGCATCTCCCCGTTCTGCCTAGCAACTAGTGACGCCGATCTCTGCTCCCTGTGATTGGAGCAGAGATCAGCATTCACTAGCTGACAGCCACGCCCCCCCCACAGTAAAAAACACACCCCTAGGCATACTTAACTCTTTCACTGCCCCCTTGTGGTTAACCCCTAAACTGCCAGTGTCATTTATACAGAAATCAATGCATTTAAATGCATTAATTGCTGTATAAATGACAATGGTCCCAAAAATGTGTCAAAAATGTCCGATGTGTCCGCCATAATGTCGCAGTCACAAAAAAAATCGCAGATCTCCGCCATTAATAATAAAAAAAAATTATTAATAAAAATGCTATAAAACTATCCCCTATCTTGTAAACGCTATAACTTCTGCGCAAACCGATCAATAAATCGCTTATTGCGATTTTTTTTACCAAAAATATGTAGAAGAATACGTATCGGCCTAAACTGAGGAAAAAAAATGTTTTTTTTATATTTTTTGGGGATATTTATTATAGCAAAAAATAAAAAATAATGCATTTTTTCAAAATTGTCGTTCTATTTTTGTTTATAGCGCAAAAAATAAAAACCGCAGGGGCGATCAAATACCACCAAAAGAAAGCTCTATTTGTGGGAAAAAAAGGACGTCAATTTTGTTTGGGAGCCACGTTGCACGACCGCGCAATTGTCAGTTAAAGCGACGCAGTGCCGAATCGCAAAAAGGGGCCTGGTCCTTTGGCTGCAAATTGGTCCGGTCTGAAAGTGGTTAAAAGGCTTTTGGACGTGATTCTTAGTGAAAATAATATATGGGGATATGGAAAGTTATTTTCTACATGCGCACACACACACCAACACAGGTTGACCTAGATGGACTGTTGTCTTGTTTCAAGCTTACCAACTATGTATCTATGTAAGATGTGAAAGGAAATCTCTCCAAAGGAAGGGGAAACCCTCTCTTAGACAGTTGTGACCAAATAAGGTGTCTCCATTGGAAGAATTGCCCTCTTATCCTGTTCAAATGACAACTCCAAAATTATGATTTCCTAAATTTTTTTTGTGACACAAACACTATATATATATATATATATATATATATATATATATATATATATATATATATAAAAGGAAGTAGTGCTAAGAAACTTATCAGGTTTAGAGGGTAAACCCCTCATTGAATGATATGAGTGGAGACTAGGTTGTTAAAGTCTCAGAAAAAAAAAGGGGGGGGGGGGGGTAGAGGGGAATTAGGGCTATTTGGTATCTCTGCAGATATACTGGTAAATTGCATAGGAGGGAGGGGGAAAAGTGTGGTTGGAGACCGAAGGAACTAAATAGGATAGGGGGAAGAAGAGGGTGGCTGTGAGGGGGTTTTCAAGGAATAGGGGTCCCTAAAGAGGCCCATGAGTTGTAAACAATACCCTGAGAATTCAATCATCATTCAAGGTAGCAGGAGTGAGCCATCGAAGTCAGGGGTTCGGAAATTATCTATATCCGAGGTCTCCATCATTTTTCGTAGGAGGAGACTTTATCTAGGAAGACTGCCTCAGGGACACCTGCCTTTACACATACATGAACTTTACCAGCATCCCAGTCCTAGTCCATAGGGTTCAATATTGAGTTGGCCCACCCTTTGCGGCTATTACAGCTTTAACTCTTCTGGGAAGGCTGTCCAAAAGGTTTAGGAATGTGTCTATGGGAATGTTTGACCATACTTTCAGAAGTGCATTTTTGAGGTCAGGCACTGATGTGGATGAGAAGGCCTGGCTCACAGTCTTTAATTCCTCCCAAAGGTGTTCTATCTGGTCTGGTTGAGGTCAGGACTCTGTGCAGGCCAGTCAAGTGCCTCCCTCCCAAAATCACTCATCCATGTCTTTATGGACCTTGCTTTGGGCACTGGTGCGCAGTCATGTTGGAATAGGAAGGGGCCATCCCCAAATTGTTCCCACAAAGTTGGGAGCATGAAATTGTTCAAAATGCCTTGGTATGCTAACGCCTTAATGGTTCCCTTCACTGGAAAAAAGGGGCCAAGCCCAACCCCTGAGAAATAACCCCAGACCATAATACCCCCTCCACCAATTGATTTGGACCAGTGCACAAAGCAAGGTCCATAATATAGACATGGATGAGCGAGTTTAGGGCCCATGGGGATGAATAGTCCAAAGGACAACTCGTGCCCATTGCGTTTTTTTTGTCTCTTAACTTAAGCCCTGATAACAATGATGATCAGGACAAATAAAAGTGTGAAGTTCCTTAGAGGAGACAGAGACAGCAATGAAAACAAGAAAAGGGTTCTAACCCTCCCCTACTTTATTTAACAAAAAAATGTCAATGTTTTGTTTGCATATTACATATGTGTGGTGGCAAAGAGGGGGTTTTTAACACCCACATGCTGCACATACAGTATGTGCCCACGGATCTAGATGAACCATATGGCCACATATGGGTCAAAGCTCACTGTGCGCTCCCAGCACAGTAACCAAGCTGTCATAGGCAGCTCCCAGTCTCTACTAATGAATGAGAGCCAGCAGGACTGTCTCTTGATCATGTGACTACAGTGTTTACGTGATCAAGCAGTCCTTCCCACCCTCTGGACTAGGGATGAGCCCGGTGTTCGTTTCGAACCCATGTTCGAATCGAACCTCAGGCGTTCGCCCGCTCGGCGAGCCCAGAACGATTTGGGCTGCTCGCATTAAATTCATGTGATGCGAGCGGCCCGCAATGCACTGCGCCAGTTGCAGTGCATTGCTGGCTGATGATTGGCCAAGCATGCACTGTGACCCGCATGCTTCGCCAATCAAAGAGCCAGCGGCGAGGAGAGCAATCATTTGCCACAGGCAGGATGCCTGTGGCCAATTATAGCTCAGGGGGTTTAGTACACGCCCCACAGTATAAAAGGCCGCCGCGCCGGCGGCCTCGCATATTGTGTTGTGTTCCAGCGTCAGTGTCATGTGCTGCTGACTGCTGACATTATGTGCTATGATTCTGGGGATTAGTGTGTGCGTGCTGTTAGTACAGCATTGCAGTATTACATCTGGGGGGTATCTATAGTATGCCTGTGAAGGGGCGCATGTTTCCTGTGCTTATAACTGTCCCTGCAAAAAGTGTCATTTATGCAGGAAAGAAAGCTATTTAAATTCACTCGCGGCTAATGTATTGACGGCTCCCATAACACAGCGAACAGTCATTCGTTGAAAGCCATTCATAAAAAAAAAGTCATTTATAAAAAAAAAATTAAATTTAAAAAAAAAAGCGTGGGGGTCCCCCCAAATTCAATAACCAGGCCCTTCAGGTCTGCTATGGATATTAAGGGGGACCCCAGCCAAAAAAATAAATAACTAAATGGCGTAGGTTCCCCCCAAAATCCATACCAGACCCTTGAGGTCTGGGTTGGATTTTAAGGGGAACCCTAGCCAAAAAAAATGGCGTGGAGTCCCCCTCAAAATCCATACCAGACCCTTATCCGAGCACGTAACCTGGCAGGCCGCAGGAAAAGAGGGGGGGATGACAGCGGCCCCCCTCCCTCCTGAACTGTACCAGGCCACATGCCCTCAACATTGGGAGGATGCTTTGGGGGTCTGAGACCCCCAAAGCACCTTGTCCCCATGTTGATGAGGACAAGGGCCTCTTCCCCACAACCCTGGCCATTGGTTGTGGGGGTCTGTGGGCGGGGGGCTTATCAGAATCTGGAAGCCCCCTTTAACAAGGGGAACCCCAGATCCCGGCCCCCCCTGTGTGAAATGGTAAGGGGGTACTGTACCCCTACCATTTCACCAAAAAAGTGTCAAAAATGGTAAAAATTACAGGAGACGGTCTTTGACAATTCCTTTATTAAAATCTTCTTTCTTCTGGTCTTCCTTCTTCCTTTCTTCATCCTTCGGTTTCTTCATCTTCTCCTTCAGGAACCCGGACGCTGTGGAAGAAGATGCCGGACGAGAAGACCAGAGCAAGAAGAAGTGGATCGGAGGAAGAAGATGATTGAAGAAGAAGATGGAAGAAGATGCCTGAAGGAGAAGATGAAGAAACCGAAGGATGAAGAGAGGAAGAAGGAAGAAGACCAGAAGAAAGAAGATTTTAATAAAGGAATTGTCAAAGACCGTCTCCTGTCATTTTTAAAATTTTTGACACTTTTTTGGTGAAATGGTAGGGGTACTTTTCCACCCCCTTACCATTTCACACTAAGGGGGGGCGGGTTCTGGGGGTCCCCTTGTTAAAGGGGGCTTCCAGATTCCGATAAGCCCCCCGCCCGCAGACCCCCACAACCAATGGCCAGGGTTGTGGGGAAGAGGCCCTTGTCCTCATCAACATGGGGACAAGGTGCTTTGGGGGTCTCAGACCCCCAAAGCATCCTCCCAATGTTGAGGGCATGTGGCCTGGTACGGTTCAGGAGGAAGGGGGGGCGCTCTCGTCCCCCCTCTTTTCCTGCAGCCTGCCAGGTTGCGTGCTCGGATAAGGGTCTGGTATGGATTTTGACTGGGGCCATTTTTTTTGGCTGGGGTTCCCCTTAAAATCCATCCCAGACCTCAAGGGTCTGGTATGGATTTTGAGGGGGACCCCACGCCATTTTTTTTTTTTGGCTGAGGTCCCCCTTAATATCCATAGCAGACCTTAAGGGCCTGGTTATTGAATTTGGGGGGACCCCCACGCTTTTTTTTTTTTTATTTCATTTATTTTTTATCCATGACTTTTTTTTATGAATGGCTTTCAATGAATGACTGTTCTCTGTGTTACGGGAGCCGTCAATATATTAGCTTTTTTTTAAATAGCTTTTTTTCCTGCAAAAATTACACTTTTTGCAGGGACAGTTCTAAGCACAGGAAACATGCGCCCCTTCACAGGCATACTATAGACACCCCCAGGTACGAAATTTAAAGGAATATTACACTTTTATTGTTTCACTTTAAGCATTATTAAAATCACTGCTCCTGAAAAAAATGCATTTTTAAAAAAAAAAAAAATTGCATTGATACATGTCCCCTGGGGCAGGACCCAGGTCCCCAAACACTTTTTATGACAATAACATGCATATTAGCCTTTAAAATTAGCACTTTTAATTTTGAACGTTCGCATCCATTGTAAGTAATAGGGTTCTTATGCTCGCACGGACTTTAGGTCCGTTCGCGGGTTCTGGTGCAAGCCGAACCCGGGGGTGTTCGGCTCATCCCTACTCTGGACCTAAAGAGCCTGTTAAAAAGACAGTAGGGCTGGGAGGGAAGGGGTTTACTCCTTCACCTCTAAGGGTAAAACAAATATTTATGTCTAAGCCCAATTTTTCAATTTTGACACGTGTTAGTAAAACTGTACATATCATCACAACTACCTTGTACATCAAGGTGAATTATACCTTGTTTTTTCAGGACAAATTGGGCGTGGTTAGTAAATGGCGTGACAAATTGGTGGTAAATGGTAATGGATATCTCCTGATTTTTTGTTATCATGATAGGAAAACTGGCCTAAAATATTTTTAAAAATATAGTTTTTAAATTTGGCTTTTCATTTCGTGTTACTACCATAACCTACCACCAAAGCAAAACCCCAAATAAATTCTGCTGCTATGGATGATCGCAGCAATACCACATATGGGTTAGGTGTTTCATGTACCCGTAGTACAGCCCAAAAACTATAGTGCATATTTTGCACTTTTTGTAATCCTATCTAAAACACACTGACGCTAACTGACACTGATACTAATTAAAATATATTTTTTTAAATACTGCCTTAAATATACTGACCCTGACCTTTGACTCTGACCTTAAACTTTGACCCTGACCTTGACTCAAACACTAACCCTGGCACTGACCTAGATCAAACCTTGATCTACCTTTTTAATTTTTTTTAATTTATTTTATATTATTATTATTATTTTGTATTAATTTTATCTCTCTGCAATGGGAGAGAGATATACAATGTATCTCACTCCTACATTCACATAGAGAGAAACACAGGGGTGGGCTTCACAGTGACTGATCAGTGTGAAAGCCAATCAGAGACTATCACAGCGATCAGGCGACCCAGAACCAGGAGATCCAGGTACCAATCGTTAGTATGGGACCCAGGGCTTGCGCAGAGAGCACGGTCTCTATGCTGGGAACATGCTGTGTGGCACGCTCCCAGCACGAAGACAGATACGCATACATGCGGCCTCATGGAAAAAAGTCCAGTCCAGTGGGGCTGCATATATGTGTACTGTCGGCGTGAAGGGGTTAAACAGACAATGAGAAATACATTTCCTGTGCCTAGGTGTGTGGAGGTGATGAAAGCTCTATTCTGATAAATACACACTGAAGTGGACTTAATTAGGACAGATAAAAACATGTTTGTATATAAAAAAAAAAAGAGAATGGTTAGAACCCCTACCATGGTTTTCTTGCTTTCGTCATTGAGAACATTTACTTCTGATTTCTATCTTGGTAACATATATATATACAAGGAGAGGAAGTGAGCAGAAATCCTAAAACAGGAGAAGTAGATGTTCTCAATTAGGGTAACCTATGGGGAAATTTCTTGACGTTACTGTAAGGTAGGTAGGTTTTTTTTTTTTTTTTTAGATAGCATACTTACCTGCTCTGTGCAATGGTTATGCATAGAGAAGACCTAAACTTCTTTTTCTGGGTTCCCCTACCAGCGCTTCTGACTCCTCCACCCTTCCGATTGCCCCCATAGCAAGCCACTTACTATGGCGGCACTCTTGTGGACTCGTTCACAAGCCTGGGCTCTGCGTGTCTGTTGACACATATAGCGTTGCTTGGTCCCACCCCCACTCCCTCCTCACAGGCTGCGATTGACAGTAGCCGGAGCCAATATCTACCACTGCTGCCTCCAGTGAGGAGAGACAGCGCTGGATTGAGAACACAGTATGTTTTTTATCTTAATGCAAAAAAACATTCTGCCTTTACAATCACTTTAAAGGTTTGATTTCCTTATTGGAGATTTCCCCTCACTTCATGTTGAATCAAATTAGGTGGAAGAGAAGATACATTCCGGGGGCTGGGACAAGGGGTGGGAGGAAGGGGCAGCAGCCCTGGATGCAGCGTGTATTGTAGGTATTGGGGCAACACAAGTTCCTTCTACTATAAGGCTGATAGGAGTAGTGATAGCAGCATCACTACTTCTGTCAGCCCAGCGCTGGAAGTTGCAACGAGCCATGAGGTGGTATGGGCTGTGCTCTCTCTCCCCTTCCTTCTCATAAACTTGCACATAATGAAGGGGGGGGGGCAATTTGGCATTGTTGCCCTGGGCACTGGATGTTCTTTCCCCAACACTTGATACATTTACCAAATAGAGACACACTCAGTGGCAAGCTCGTCCATATGGGGCACCACCCCCCTAATTAATGCGCCAGGCCCCTAATCTACATGCAGGGTGCTGGATGCATGAATTTCAATAGGGTTTTTTTTTTAAAGCACATGACTAGAGCCTGAGGCTCTAACTGACTTAAAAAAGGGTGGGCTCGGGTGCAGAGCACTGCGTCCTTAGCCCACCCAGTTGTGTGACAATATCAAATAAAAATCAGGAAGTGGGTCTTAAGACGCGATTGGCTGAGAGGAGATACGACCCTATTGGCCACGAGGAAGAAGCTGCCGAGGAGGAGGAGATGCAGGGGAAGCCGCTGTAAAGCCGCCGATGAGGAGGAGACGCAGGAAGGAACCAAAGCTGACCACGACCTAGATGGGGTAAGTGCGGGTCTGATGGGCAGACAAGCAAGCGACGGAGGGTGGGGGTTGATTGACCGACTGATGGGGGTGGGGGGATCGACCGTCTGACTGACCGGTGGGAGGGCGGGGGTGGCGGGTGGTTTGTCTCCCCCCCCAAAAAAATGGAGCACCAGCCACCACTGGACACACCCCACAATAAAACTTGAAAGAGGTTCTGACACTTCTAAAACTAGAAAACGTTTTAAGGTGGGGTTCAACCTCACTAACCACTAATGAAAAGCTGCACATAGCGCACCATTAAAACTCCACAGATCGAACACAAACGATGTACTTTAAATTAATTTGTTTTCTGAGATTATTCTCCCAAGTGTATAGTTAAAATTAAGAATATACTACATGAGCAATTGTTATGCCCCGTTCACACGGTCGTAAATTCCGACCACAAAATCCATCGGATTTTTTCCGACGGATTATGTCCGACACTGGTGTTGCATACACACACGGTCGGACAAAGTTGTCGGAAAATCCGATCATCCTGAACATGGTGACGTTCATTGCGTACAACGGGACTACATAGAGGCTAGTAGCCAATAGCTTTGGTCTTGCAATGTGATCTGAGCATGCGTGGCACTTTGTCCGTCGGAATTCGCTACACACGATCGGAAAAAGTCCGATAGGACTTTGTTGTCGGAAAATTTGAGAGCAGGATCTCAAACTTTTTCCATTGGAAATTCCGACGGAAAAAGTCTGATGGAGCCCACACATGGTCGGAATTTCCGACAACATGGTCCGATCGGACATTTTCTGTCGGAAAATCCGACCGTGTGTACGGGGCATAAGTGATAAATCTCCCTCTGTATTCAAGTCTATGGAGGACAGGAAATTAAAGCAGAGTTCCACCAAAAAGTGGAACTTCCACTCATCTGATCCCCCCCCCTCCGGTGCCACAATTGGGGGAGGGGGAGGGGGTACCTGTCTTTGACAGGTATCCTTTTCCCGCTTCCGGGAGCCCCAGCTGCGGATATTAACGACACGGTTTGGCTCCCTCGTCTTCCCCTGTCGTTGGGCCAGTAGGAATGAGGAGTGGAGCTTTGCGCATGCGCAGTGGGGTTCCCAGTGTGAAGCCGTAAGGCTACACTGCTGGGTACCCTTACCCGCAATGGCGGCAGCAGCACCCGACAGCTGATGGAAACATCAGCTGTGTTGCCGACATCACTGGACTCCAGGACAGGTAAGTGTCCTATTATTAAAAGCCAGCAGATGTGTAGCTGCTGGTTTTTCATTTTTGCAGCGGTGGGCGGATCTCCGCTTTAATCACAAATTATTTTGTTATGTAGTTAAACGCCAGCGTGAGGCAATTGTAGGAAATCAATAGTTCAATAATGCGACAACAAATTACTTGGCCTTTAATTGTATTTTGGTTGTCTTAAAATGTCATGCCCAGTGTGGCATTTAGAATGAATGATGTTGTTTGGGAAGGGGGGCTCATATCCTCCAAAAATTATTAATTGTATCTTTTTTTTATATTATTGTATGCACTAAGCCTTTGTCATTTTATTTTTTTCAGTCTTATACACTGGCTGCACTAGTGTGAAGTGTAAAGGTTTATTTTCTTTGTTTTGTGTCAATGGTATTTTGAGTACCCAATCAATTGTGTATTTAATGTATGTGCCAAATGCTGCTAAAGAGCTTACAGTCTAAAATGTTTAATTGACAAAGCTATACTAATGCATTACCAATATTTTCAGCAATGAGAGCCAAAGATAGTTCAAAATAATAATGCCATAGCTGAAAATGATAAACCTGACAAAAAAGCCATACATTCAGTAATAGTGACTTAAGCATAGAGCCTCCTGCACTTAAAGGGCTAAAGCAGACAGAACTAATAATGTGGTTTGAGAGGCCCTCTAGTGGTAAGATCTAATAATAATGTAAGAACGAAGGTTCAAGGTCCTGTTTTCCTGTACTGAATGTTAATCTTTTCTGTAATCCAGAATATGTCTGTATAGTGGTTTATTTAAAAATTGAGCAAAACCTATGATTTTTCATCTCATTGACCCAAAAACATTTGGTGATTGTTTCTGTTGAATCTGTTTTGCGATCAGTGGAGGAATGTATCCATCTTTTCGGTAGTGGGCTGTTTATGTGTAGAGGTGACACTTTTGCAAAGTGTCCGCTATGAGTAAATTTAGTTGTTTTTCTCTCAGGACAGTAAAAGAGGTTCTGAAAGCTAATTGGTAAGGTTAACTTTGGCATCAGTTTGGCTGGGCTGTGTTAGGGTTCTGTCTGGTCATGTGTACAGTTAGGTGCACATGACAGGCCCAGAACCAGGCCTGGTTGGACGTTTGGGTACCGGCATTCCTCAGAGCCAATCAGTGGGTGCGTTTGGCACCGCTGAGGAGTCTGGGGAAGGGTACTTAAGGTGCTGGAGTCACGTGTTCGGGGTGTTCGTTCGGCAATAGCTGCCTGTTCCTGGATCTGGACCGGAATAGCCCCGCGAGGGGTCCCAGTCACGGGAGCACGTGCTGCCCCGTAACATGGTTGGTGTGACAGGCCCCATAGACCCGCTTGGTCTGGGGCGAGGATCCATCTGTTTCCGAGTCTCGGAACCGGCTGGTCCGAGGTGCAGTGACTGAGGGAGGATTCAAGGCGTCCGGGTGCGCTCTCAACTTGGAGGGGCACCGCAGATCGTGTAAGCGATCGGGGGAGGACTCTTCGGAGGAGGGCCAACAAGCTGGCATCCCAAGAAGTGCCTGGTTGCTGGGCTGTCAAGGACACTAGAGAATCCATGCTTCCCCAATACTGCCAAGGATACGGATAACGGTCCAGGTACTGAGGAAAGGTTCCTGATTGCTTCTGAGTACTATTCTAATTCAAGGTCAGAGACTTTGCAAGTCCTGAATTCAAGTGCTGACTGCCATAATCTCTGGCTATAGATTTGTTCAGCTTTGAAGCGCCCAGCTGCGAGTGGCTACTCTCTGGGTTAGCGAAATAGAGACTTTCATATACCTAGCAGTTCAAGGTGCCTGCATTTCTTCACCCTTACCCTCTGTTCCCATATGAGACTGTGTCTGTTGGATGTTACCCCTGCAAACAAAAACCTTTCTAAAGGACTTTTATGGTGTCAGTGTGCAAAGTCGTTTGGTACTAACTCTGGGAACCCCTAGACCCGGAGGACAAGCCAAGCGGAGGTAACCGGTAAGCCCAAAAGTCACATACATATGTATCATAGACTTCTATGAGGAACATTCCACAAAGGAGTACAAGATCACAGGGTCTCTGTGTATGGAGGTCTTTTTGGTGTCATTCCCAATGACTACCTCAAGATCTTTTCATTTTTTTTGTATTCTGAGCAGATTTTTCTTTGTTTTCCTGGGTGGTGAAATTGCGAGGCTAGGTGGCACCTAAAGCCCTCTGTCTCCCTAAAGAAGCTTTTGGGCGAAACGTGTTAGGATATTTTATTCATCCACAGCATTTTTTTTAAACATTTCCAACATCTTCTAAACTACAGTAACAGGGTAGAGTGTTATCTTTTCATGATATATATATATATATATATATATATATATATATATATATATATATTTTTTTTCATATTTGTATGTAATCTGGATGGCTTTAAATATAATTGGGGGTTCTACCCTCTTTTTTGGGAAAAATGGAAATAAACATACCATTTTAATTTATGTATGTCTTTGTGTATATATTTTGTGGTAGATTACCTACCTTAAAAGTCCCATTTATATTAATTTCCTCTGTGCAACTGGGGTTAACAGCATCTAACTGGTATAATGGCTGAATAATACTAAATATCTAAATAAGAGTTCTACAGTTGTAGTCTTAGGTCCCTTTCACACCTTTCACAGCGTTTTTCAGGCACTACAGCGCTAAAAATACTGCACTGCAGCATCTTTGGAGCGGTGAAGGAGCGGTGTGTTCACCGCTCCTATACCGCTCCTACCCTTTGAAATCAATGGGACAGTGCAGCAATACCGCGGCAATACCTGCAGGGGAGTTTTAACCCCTTTTTATCCGCTAGCGGGAGTTAAAACCGCCCGACTAGCGGCCGAAAACGGCGGCTAAAATGACGGTAAAGCAGCGCTAAATATAGCGCTGCTTTACCACTGATGCCCGCACCGCCCCAGTGTGAAAGGGGCCTTAGGCCGGCCATACATGGTTCGAATCTCAGCCAGTTCAGCAGGAACCTTTAATGGGCGGGCTGATTGTACCAAGTTGATAGTTCGATCAACTTGGGTACAACCAGCCTTCCGGCTTTAGCTGCTAGCGATAATCACAGTCTTCTCCAAGCAGGGATGTCTTTCCCCGCACCCCAGCTGGAAGAAGACAATGACCCAGCAGGAGGGATTCCCGCATCAACATTGTCCGTGTTGATGGGGGAATCAAGCCAATTTCTTTCCTGCAACAAAGAAATTCACTCTGTGTATGGCCGGCCTTACTCAACCCAAAACTACATTTAGCAAGGGTGTAGTTATAATGTCCTGCTAAAGTAAATTTCCCAGTTTCTTATCTATGGAAATGTAGGTCACAGATAGTTAAAGGTATTGTACACTTTTAAATGTTTTGTTGTTTTAACTAGGTATTAGTGCAATTCTATTCCCTGTGCCATTTGTTTGCTTTTGTAATGATGAACTCATATGTTGAGGCTGAAGTTTGTAGTGTTATGGCTGATTGATTCTTCTATGTCCATTCCCCTAGCTTGCCACTATTTGCTAAAGGGACAAGACAACTTCTTGTTTTGGGTCACCCAGTGTCCATCCCAGGAATTGCCATCATCTCTTACTTTCTTTATTCTGCCTTTTTGTGTCTATTTAAGATCTAATTACTGAGATCACTAGACTGAGAGACCCTGGTATTATGGGATACAGTTGCGGCCCGACCCCCATGATCCAATGCGTCTGGCCCCTAATCTACATGCAGGGCGCCGGACACATGGATTCCAATGTTTTTTTTTTTTTTTTTAGAAGCACATGATTAGAGCCTGAGGCTCTAATTGGCTTCAAAGACGGTGGGCTGCACATATCACACATCACTTGTGTAATGTGTGCGGTGGTGGTTGGAGTGGAGAGGAGGAGTAGAGGAGCAGAGGAGGAGGATGAGGTGGGTGGAGCCAGCTGCAGCCAATGAGAGTGCAGTCTCCGGCAGTGACATGTGCAGAGGCAGAGTTGCCTGGAGTCACTGGAGGACTCCGGAGACACACCTGACTTCTCTCTGGTATATGGAGATGACATGGAGAATACCCCTCACAAATCACACATAGAAATCTATTCTCCGATCCACGCTGAGCGATAGGGGCGGGGCCGTACAAGTCATACGTGGCTCAGGTGATGCAGAGGACCAAGCAGAAGTTGGAGGGGTCGGTGAGCCACGATCGTGGATGGGGTGAAGTGCAGACCAGTGGCAGGGGGGTTGTTTGCGCCCCCCCCAAAAATGGAGCACCAGCCGCCACTGGTGGGATATATAGTTTTAGTTCTCAGACTACAGACAAAGGTTGGGCATTACCTGTGCAGTGCCATGCCTCATGTTTGAATACAAACAGAAGCTTTTGACACCGAAATGTGAATATTTACTATAAGCTTTGTTTACAGGTCAACAAATGACACCATGAAACTACATGATCAATGCACATCGTATCCAGGTGAAAACCATAAGGTGCATGTAGGAAGGTTTACATTGCCTTTAAATATGCTCAGGCAATGCTTGATTGTAATGTATTTATGGTCAACTGAGGCTAGTAAACCATTTTTTTCTGTACATTTTTTGAAAATATCTTAGAGATATGAAGCTTGGGTCATTTCAAATACTTTGATGTCTTTATATTAAAGTCTAGGCCAGGGGTCTCAAACTGGTGGCCCTCCAGCTGTTGCAGAACTACAATTCCCATGAGGCATTGCAAGGCTGATGGTTACAAGCTTTGACTCCCAATGGGCAGAGGCATGATGGGACTTGTAGTTCTGCAACAGCTGGAGGGCCAGCAGTTTGAGACCCCTGGTCTAGGCTAACCTTTTGGGGAAAAAAAATAATACATGTACATATTTTTGCAAGAATTTAGTATTTTTTCCTACAGGGTGGTGATCAAATACCATGAAAAGAAAGCTCTATTTGTGGGGAAAAAAATTATAAAAATGTTGTTTGTTTACAGTGTTGCATGACCACGCATTTGTCATTCAAAATGCGACAGCGCTAAAAGCTGAAAATTTGCCTGGGCAGGAAGGGTATAAGTCCCCTGTATTGAAGTGGTTAAGTGGCAGAGGCAGGAGGGACTTATAGTTTCTTCATTCACAGTTCCCTGTAAATGAATGACAATGACATGGCTGTGTGGGCAGAGACACGCACATCAATTATAATTTTAAATGTGAAAGCTGATGCAGGAGAGAGAAACTCGTACCCGCTGTCATGGGGGAGGGTGTCAAGGGGTAACGAGGGGATGTGCTAGGCTCAAACATTTTACGTATTACACCATAAATACGGGTGTAACATATAACATGTTCTAAAGGTGAAATTAGCCTTTAATGGTTCCTCTGATACTTATCCAACCTTACAGCTGACTGTGCATAGAAACACTCACACAGTTATAATGAAATGTAGCAGGTGTCTGGTTTCCAAGCAAAAAAAGCATCAATTGCAGCCGCTCTGATCTTCTTAAAAGTAGCAAAAAACTATTCTTCAGTATTTTGTACCATGTGATAAACCCAATAATATTAGAATTGTATATACATACTTATTATACAAATAAATGCGCAAATAGTCAAAATGTATTGTTAGAAAAACTCTTGACTATATATACATACTGTATGTGGATGGAGAAAATTTGGATTTAAACTGCCCAAAATAGATATTCATTGAACAGTAGAGTTATTTACTCTCAGGGCTGGATTTTTTCCCTCTAGCGTTTACCCATACAAGTCGTAGTGCCCTAATAACACCGCTCTTCTGGGATTGCTATTTTTAAAACAGCACATTTACTTGTTTTGCTGGTCCTTACTTAGATTAGAATATTGTAAAAAAGTGTAAATAACTTTAGATGAGATGACTATTCCTATTGGCAAAAAAATAAAAATAAATGGGTATGGGAAAGCCATGCATTTGCTTCTGTTGACTTTAGTCATGTGCCTATTGCACCAAATGGGTTATCCAGCCTAATTGGCCTGAGTGTCACCAAGGAATGTTAGAAAAATTGCATGCATTGATGCCTACTTGATGTAGTATGGTGAAGAAGAGAATAGGTAATAATAACCCCACACATTTGGTCTTATAACCCAATACTTTTTTAACAAGATGGAACTGGATAGAACAGCCGATGCATTTCAGAGATCAAAAACAGCTGTTGTCTGTTCTACCCCATGCCATCTAGTCTATGAATGAAAGAATATTAAACTAACTAAACTAACTTAAACTAACTAAACTAACTAAATAACTAAAGCCTCATACACACGATCAGAATTTCCGCAGACAAAACCGCAGACTTTTGTCCAAAGGGCATTGGCCCCAAACTTGTCTTGCATACAAATGGCACACAATTGTCGGCTAATTTCGTGTTAGTAGAAGTTTGAGTCTAGGTTCACACTATAGCGAATTCGCAGCGGGGAAAAATACTGCGAATTCGCAGGACATTTGAAAACCCATTGTTTTCAATGGGGCACGTTCACACATGTCCGGTGCATGCGCAATGCGAATTGACACAAACACGCAACCGTCTTTGGTGCGGATCAGGTGCGAATTCAGGCCCATTATCATCTATGGGTACGCATCTGATTCGCACCTGGCTTGCGTTCTGAACAGAAATTCGCAAGTCATTGTACCACCTCTTTAGGGGAAGTCCACACCTAATTTTTGAAAAAAAAAAAAAACGACATGGATTCCCCCTCCAGAGGCATACCAGGCCCTTAGGTCTGGTATGGATTTTAAGGGTACCCCTACACCGAAAAAACGGCGTGGGGGTCCCCCCAAAATCCACACCAGACCCTTATCCAAGCACGCAGCCTGGCAGGTCAGGAAAGGGGGTGGGGACAAGCGAGCGCCCCCCCTCCTGAACCGCACCAGGCCGCATGCCCTCAACATGGGGGGGTGGGTGCTTTGGGGAAGGGGGCGCCCTGCGGCCCCCCACCCCAAAGCACCTTGTCACCATGTTGATGAGGACAAGGGCCTCTTCAGAACAACCCTGGCTGTTGGTTGTCGGGGTCTGTGGGCGGGGGGCTTATCGGAATCCGGAAGCCCCTTTTAATAAGGGGGCCCCCAGATCCCGGCCCCCACCCTACGTGAATGAGTATGGGGTACGATGTACCCCTACCCATTCACCTAAGGTGTAAAGTGTAAAGTAAAAAAACTTTTTTGTAAAATATTTTATTGCACTGCTCCGGGGGTCTTCTTCCGTCTTGGGGGGTCTTCTCGCCGGACTCCTCCGCTATTTTACCTAGCTCTTTTACCGAGCGGAGAAGCCCGTCTTTCTTCTTCTTCTTCTTAAGATGTTGACTCGTCGCTCTCTCTGGCCGAGCCACATATGATGTCACAGTCCCGGAGGATGCTGGGACTGTGACATCATAGGGGGCGGGGTCACCATGTGAAATGAGCATGTGACCCTGCCCCCTTGTCCCTATATTAGTGCCAACACAGCGCGGCTCTGCCATTCCGGCCAGAGAGAGTGACGAGTCAACATCTTAAGAAGAAGAAGAAGAAGAAAGCCGGGCTTCTCTGCTCGGTAAAAGAGCTAGGTAAAATAGCGGAGGAGTCCGGCGAGAAGACCCCCCAAGACGGAAGAAGACCCCCGGAGCAGTGCAATAAAATATTTTACAAAAAATGTGTGTTTTTTTACTTTACACTTTACACCTTAGGTGAATGGGTAGGGGTACATCGTACCCCATACTCATTCACATAGGGTGGGGGGCCGGAATCTGGGGGCCCCCTTATTAAAGGGGGCTCCCGGATTCCGATAAGCCCCCCGCCCGCATACACCGACAACCAACGGCCAGGGTTGTCGGGAAGAGGCCCTTGTCCTCATCAACATGGGGACAAGGTGCTTTGGGGTGGGGGGCCGCCGGGTGCCCCCCTTCCTCAAAGTACCCACACCCCATGTTGAGGGCATGCGGCCAGGTACGGTTCAGGAGGGGGGGTGGCGCTCGCTCGTCCCCACCCCTTTCCTGACCTGCTAGGCAGCGTGCTCAGATAAGGGTCTGGTGTGGATTTTGGGGGGACCCCCACGCCGTTTTTTTCGGCGTAGGGGTACCCTTAAAATCAATACCAGACCTAAGGGCCTAGTATGCCTCTGGAGGGGTAACCCATGCCGTTTTTTTAATAAAAAAATTGGCGTGGATTTCCCCCTCAGAAGTAGTAAAATGAGTTGCGAATTCAGCTAGCAGCGGCTTCGCACCTAAAACGCGGACAATCCGCAGAACAGCCGGTGTTTCACTGTGCAGTCACGCAGGGCCCTGAAATCGCAACGCACTAATCTGAGTGTTGATTCCTTCATTTCGCACTTTTCATTTAGCGCTTTTCATTTCAGTTCGTTTCTGAACGGCCGTTCGTCAACCAGCCATGTTGCAGAATCGGAGGAGATAATGTGTTATTTATTATTGGCCTTGGAGTTATTGCTTTGACCCAAGTCCAGCCCAGGAACAGGAGGATTTCTTGGACCAAAAATTGGTTGCTTTATTAATCGTGACCAATTATGTCATATGCCTTTCCTGCGGGGGCTCCAGGAGAATAATCCAGATGATTTTCAGAATTATCTCCGGATGACGGACCCCTTGCTTTCACCAACTCTTGGCATTGTTGACCCCCTATATTAAGAAGCAGGACACATGCATGAGGCTTTTATTTCATTTTTTGGTTGAATAATGATTTGATTTGTTATACTTTCTATATTTTTGGAATGCGTAGAATGCACTTTTTCGTTAAGTTCTATTGGCAGATAGCATGTGTAATTTTATTTGTTTTCTTTTTTTAATGCACAATAAAAAAATTGTGGAGAATAATACTTGGCTATGTGTTTTACTTCAAATGACTGTTTGGAAGTAGGCAGTTACATTTAAAAAAATGTAATGTAAAATTAACAAGGGACACCAACATAGTTGTATCTTTGATCTTAAAAACAATGGGATAATGGTGTTCTGGTAACTTGGACCAAAACAAATTAATAAATAACAAGCATAATAATATTATTCTTGATATCACTAGAAAAAAAAAGACTTTGCAAATTTGTTTGCCATAACTCCATCAGTATCACCAGCAAAGCAGCTTCATTATTATCACATTAAAGAAGGAGAGAATTGTGCGCTGCATTTCATAATTTGCCATGTCACAAATGTTAATTCTCCATTACGAATGCTAGTTTACAAGACTGACCTCCGCTTCCAGCTCGTCCTTGCTTCCGAACATGCGTGTTTGTACTTTGGACTTTTGTCCAACGGACTTGTGTACACACGCTCGGAAAATCCGACAACAGTCATTTGTCCTCGGGAAATTTTAAAGCCTGTGATTCAACATTTGTCCATGGAATATCCGACTAAAATTGTCTGATGGAGCATACAAATGGTTTTCCGCCAACAGCCTGTCATCACACAATTCCCGTCGGAAAATTGGATTGTGTGTACGAGGCTTAAGACTCTAAGACAGATGGTGTGGTGCTTTCATTACCTATTTTCTTCACCATAGTATTTCATCTATGGTACTATTGCAAGGCCTTTGGTGAATAAGAGCTATCTAAGCCACTGAACTCCACCAACCAGATGCAATAGACAGAGATACTTTAATTACTCCACATCCAGCACCTCTCATCTAAACCTTTGATCTGCTTGACATGTCAGATGACCTCCATAGTAAGCCTACTGTTTTTATTCTTCCATCTTTCAATGGTTAGAACAAAGGTAATCTCTCTTTGCTGTTATAGCAACACAGAGAACAGTGAAGTTTTTTTTTTTTTTACTCATCAATTATTTTTATTGAAAATGAAGAGGTAAGGGGGGTGTAAAAAGTTCAGAGTAGTTTATATGTATTGTATCTGTGGTTTTTATGTATTGTTCCAAATACCCATGATTACAAGCCATCACAAAAAGCTCACACCCATATCTCAGAACTGAATTTTGGTTAGGTACCGTATATACTCGAGTATAAGCCAAGTTTTTCAGCACATTTTTTTGTGCTGAAAATGCCCCCCTCGGCTTCTACTTGAGTCAAGCACTTTTCTGCAGCAGAGAATGACATTTTCCGACCTGACTTTGGGGCCCCGTATCTCGGGGCCACTTGGTGCTAGATATGTTGTAGTGCTAGTTCCACTGGATTTGCATACCAAATTTGGAGTTCCTAGCACCAAGTGACCCTGAGATATGGGGCCTCAAAGTCAGTTCGGAAAATGTCATTCTCTGCTACAGAAAAGTGCTTGACATTTTCCAAACCAACTTTGGGGCCCCGTATGTCAGGGCCACTTGGTGCTAGGAACCCAAATTTGGTATGCAAACCCAGTGGAACTAGCACAACAACATAGCCAACGATGGGGTTCCTAGCACCAAGTGACCCCGAGATACGGGGCCTCAAAGTCGGTCAACTGTGTCCATCTGAAGCAATGTCATTTCGGGACCCTTTGGCTGCAGTTAGGGGGCATTTAGAAACCATTAACTACCAAGTTTGTAGTTTGGGGGACCTATGGCTGCAAATGGGCACAGTGAGGCTGCAAATGGGCATTGTT
Source organism: Lithobates sylvaticus (assembly GCA_028564925.1). Lineage (NCBI taxonomy): Eukaryota > Metazoa > Chordata > Amphibia > Anura > Ranidae > Lithobates > Lithobates sylvaticus. The sequence continues at coordinate 568,414,848 of CM053029.1, forward strand.
GACCCTCTTTTCCACTTACAGTAGCTGCGCATTTCTCACCCTAGGCTTATATTCGAGTCAATACGTTTTTCCAATTTTTTGTGGTAAAATTAGGTGCCTCGGCTTATATTCGGGTCGGCTTATACTCAAGTATATACAGTATTTGTCTTTTTAATTGCTTGCTGACATTTAGAGACTCTAATGCCAAGACTTCCCAATAGTTCGTGTTTTTGTCCCATCCCACTAAGCAGTTTTAAAGGAATAATTCTATAATAGCTGTTTGAACAATTGGGTGGTGGAGCACTGGACTTCAGGATAGGTAGGAGAACAAATACGATAGAAAACAATTGTGCTGAGCCAGCTCCCAGAAAGGCCATGTCAGAGTTCTTGACATAGCCAACTTGTGTACGTTTCTTGCAATCTTGCTACTGTAAGGTGTGCTTTTGCATACATAAGTTCCAATTGAAAGTGCTGATCTAGCATGGTTAGTAGTTGCTGATTTGAAGGAAGATGGTCGCTGTTCCAGTTGCGTGCTATCAGAAGTCGTGGTGCAATGAGGAGGTGCATTATAATGGAGTGGTGTTGAGGAGGCCACGACTCGAGGTCTAGCCCTAGTAATGCTTGTTGGAGGGTGAGCGTATTGTTGATTTCTGTGATTTTCCCTAGGAGGGATTGTACCTTATCCCAAAAAGGGAGAAGTAAAGGACAGGACCACCAGATGTGAATGGTTGTTCCTAGGTCACCACATCCTCTCCAGCAGGCGGCTGAATGTGAGGGAGATATGCAGGCTAGTTTTACTGGGTCTGGTACCAATGATGTAGGAGTTTCTGTGCAGTTTTCCAATGAGTAAGGGATCTGGAGAATTTAAGTGGGGCTTTTGTAATATCTGTTGAGAAGTTCAGTAATTGTTCTCATTTGGTCATTGAGGATAGTTTGGTGTGATGTTGTGCGAAATTCAGCACTTTGTAGATGTGTGAAATAACCTTTTATCAGGGTATGATTTTTTTTCAAAAAAGCTTAGAATGTCAGCGGTAAGGGTATTGTCTGACCACATAATTGCTTATAGAGAGGTTGGGCTGAGGAGGTGGGGAGAGGCCCCAATTTTGCAGCTGTTTGTATACATCTTTTGGGGTATTTATGATGATTAGTTGACCTTGGTAGATGACTAGAAGCTTCGTGGGGAAGCCCCAGTGGTATATTATATTGCAATATCTCAGAGTTGCTGTGATGGTCACAAATTCCTTTCTAAGCTGGGAGGTTGCAGCCGGTCTTGGTAGAGAAGTACTCCAGCATATGGATGAGGTAGATTGCGAGCTGTTCTAGCCGCACAGAGTAATCGCTCTTTGATGTGGTAGAAATAGATCCTTGTCAGGACATCGCAAGAAACTGTTTCTAGGAGATGGGCAGGTTTGAGATCCTGTAGATCTCTGGGGGTCAGGTCGGGTATTAACTTCAAAAAAAGTTGTTGCAGGTAGGGAATCAGGTCTTTTGGCTTAACTGCTTCAGGGACCCCCCTGATTTAAAATTTTTTCGTCTGGTGCGGTAGTCGAGGTCTGCCATTTTCAACTGAAGTTTACGGATTTGTTCAGCATGTTCCTCATGCGCATCAACCATCTCGTCATGTGCATTGACCACTTAATTTATCTGACTTTCTAGATGATCAGTACAATGTTTTCAGAGGCAGGGACAGCAGAGTCAGGGAAGGCTGCTAGGGACAGTGTGTGATCTGCCTACAGCTCTGCATGTGTACCTGAGGTGTCAGCCAAGTGGAGGCAGAGGGGAACTTGTGAGGGGAATGTGAGGGGAATTTGCAGCTCTCTTACCCCGATTCGCTGGTGAGGCCGAGGAGGGCTGGTGAGGGGATTCCTCCATGTCACAGAGGTTTTCCAGAGCCTCTTCTGTCTGTGAGGGAAGCGGGGGAGAAGAGTGGCCGCTCGCCTCAGCGCCATCTTGTGTGTGTCTGCCCGCTGACATGAGGTAAAAGTCCATGAGTCGCGCGCCCCCGGGATTTTGTTTTTCTTACGGGACATAGCCTGTTCATGTCCCCATACTGTGAGCAGCCTTGTGGGGCAGTTGTGGATGGCTGTAGTGCTGTGAGCTGCTGTGGAGAGTCAAGTGTCGTTGGAGATTCACAGCCGAGTGTCCATCTTCGGTATGTGACTTGATTCGTTCCTGCACGCCTACACTGCCGTTCGCCATTTAGATAGGCTTGTTGTGCGGTGGGCGTGTTGAGGGTGGCCCCCTCCAGATTTACATCTATTTCCCCTCGCTCTGACCCTTCTTCCACTGGCTGATGTGTTCGTTCGGCCACGGTAACCCGGATGTTGTGTTCCGTCCGATGGGCGAGTGGATGGGAGGGAACGTGACGCCCGCATTTTCACGGGCTTTTCGACACGTGTTGTACCACGCGGCGCTGTTTGCTACTTCCAGGTAGATTATGTGAGTCATCACTGACCCGGATGGTTATCACAACGCCCAATGTTATTGGTCCCTGACTGGAGAATACGATCTCAGCTCATCATGGGATCGGCTTTCTTCCAATCAGGAGACATTCTCATTCAAATCTTCATTGATTGGCTAATTATTGTTTTTTGGTATTGTAAGTTTTTTTTATAAATATAGGTGCAATATGGGGGAGTAGGTAGATGCCCCAGTAGAAGTCTCATTAGGATGAAACGCGTCTGACCAGGAACACCACTCCCAATATTGCTTTTATTGAACTGTGATCACTTTTTACCTTTTTAGCAATTAAAACCTACCTTCTGACCCGCACCATTTGAGCCCCCTTTTTTCTTTTCCTTCCATGTTTCGTGGATGAGAGTGTTTTGGGTTCCAGTATCAGGTCCGTGCCACCCTTATAGGGGACAATTTACACCAGCTTCCATCTGTTATCTCTGGATTTCTCATTGCCATTTCTGGTTGTTTGAATCATCTACATGAATGAGATACCAACATCTGACTGACTGCAGTTGACCAGTGGTTCCGTCTTACGACTGACATCATCGGGAGAGGAGCCGGACGCATCCAAAATCTTCCAGGATTACAGCGACAGCCCAGTTCATTGGCCGATCTGGATTATCTATGCTCGATTGATCTCTTGACGCTGACAGTCTGGTCCAACAATTCCGGTAAGCATGCATAAGTCACACCATTAGTTTGAAAGAAATTTTCCTGTGATGGTCCGTATGGCTTTATGACATCGTCAACGTGATATTGTTTATCCGTGCATGATGGACGTTTGCACTTTATTGGTTTCATGTGTGGACTAATTTTTTCCAATATTTGTTTCACCATTTCCCTCTTTGGGTGATCATTTAGTGATTTATGAATATTTCACGGTTTTTGATTACTTGGCGCTACACATTCACCCCCAATAATATAATAATAAAATTAATTTCCCCACGAATCACTATTGCTCAATTCTGCAAGTGTTCTAATTTACTATCGCTGTTTTCTAGCTGGTCTAAACCAGCTTTTGACGTAAAGGGACACTTTTTGGATGCCGTGGACAAGTTTCCAGGCAGTAAGAACAGTATATATAATATAAAACTGCATGCAAGGCACTGGACAAAGCAATAGGGACAAAACTGATGTGAAATTATTTCATACAGTAATGTAATCTTACAGATTACAGAGTGTTAATTTTTTTTGTACTTTTTAAATTTGCTGCCAGGCACCGCCCCCCTGCATTGCGGCGCTCACAGGGAACGGAGCCCGTAACAGTAATGAATCGGGTGGAGGATCTGGCGGAGGACACAGTGGGGGGACATCGCAAGATCCTGGGGACAAGGTAAGTAACCTGTACCAGGATTCTGCAATGCAATCCCGAGGCTCGGGGTTACCGCTAATGGTAATGAAAATGAACCCGGAGCCACACTCAGGAATACTGCCAGGGAGGTTAAACACAATGGGTTTGCTTTACTAAAGGTGAATTGGCTGTTCACTTTGAAAGGAAATTTTCCCTTAGCTTAGTGAATATGATGAAAATTGCCTTGCCTAAGAATACCCAAATTACTAGCAAGGAAAACAAAAAAAAAAACAGTATTTTTGCTTGGACACAATTGGGTAAAGGAAGTCATCATGAGCTTCATCTCATTCACTAAACTACAAGAAAATCCCTATGCATAGTGTCAATTCCCACGCAAAGTGAATAAACTTTTTGCCTTAAGTAAACCATTGTCATGGTTTATCCTGTAGTTTACTGCTTTTGAAATTCTCACCTCCTTGCTGATGTGCTTCTGCTGGACCTGTGGTTCTACTCACATGTGCTGCTGGCGTCTGTGTCCACCTATGGGCATCGCCTGGGTTTACATTCCTTTGCCTTCTATCACTTCCTGGTCTGTCTCTGAGTCTGCTTCTCTATATATAGACATGCTCAGTGCAGCTCGTGCTGGTGCAACTTCCTAGTTTCTCTCCTGCTCTCCCACGTATTCTGTGTCTGACTTCCTATGTACTGACCTCAGCTTTGTCTACCATTTTTTTCTTGCCTGCCATGTGCCCTGACCTCGGCTTGTTTCCTGGATCCTCCTCTGTCTCCTGCGATCTGTATGCTGCACTCGTGCCTGGTCTCCCCATCTTCGGCTGGGCTTACCTGGCAGTCGCAACCTGGTTCCAGTCTACTGCAAGTCCATCCTCACCATCAGGGACCCTGGTGAAGAAGCAGGCTGGGGCTCAAACTCTGCACCTTGGGTAACCCTGAGTTGGCCTTTTATAAGAGCTCACTACCATAGAAACCTGACAATAAACCAGTGGCAGCCCATCCATAGAGGGCGAATTGGCACCGCCCCCCCATCCATGCATCCAGCCTGATCTACATATGGGAACGCCGGACTATGGATTCCAGTGGGGGGAGAGGTTTTTTTAAGCATGTGATTAAAGCCAGAGGCTCTAATAGGCTTCAAAAAAGTGTGGGCTCGGGGCGCAGAGCACTGCGCTCTGAGCCCACCCAATGTTCGCTATTTTCACACTAAAGTTCCTCCCCACCAATCAGGAGGCAGGTCATGAGACCTGTTTCCTGATTGGCCAAAGCATAAGGCGATCCTGTTGGATCCAGCCTAGCACTTAGGTGGTAGAGAGAGGAGACATATGGCGGAGGAAGCTACTGGAGGAGCGGACACTGGAGCTGCTGCCCTCACCCTGCCGCATGCACAGCGGGCGGACCATGCTGGAGGACACCACAGCCCACCACCTAAATTGGGTAAGTGCTGCCCGTGGGGGGAGTGGTAGCGCCATGCTGCTGGCCGCCCGGGGGGGGTGGGGGAGTGGTTGTTTGCCCCCCCCCCTAAAAGAAAAACCCAAGATCTGCCAGTGCAATAAACCCCAAATTCTAGACTAACTGGCCCCTCTAATTATTATTTTTCCACATTATAAATAATCCACCAGTGGACTGTGACCCCAGCAACTGCTACGGCTTTAAAATACTGTAGTTGTAGCAGTTGAAAGTTTGATGGGATATTTGACCAGTTGAATTCTATAGAGATATTAAAATTCATCTTGCATTTATTGAATGGAAAACTGAAATATCAATCTTTGTTGAACTAATAGGTTTCCTAAGCCAAAGCCATGATAATAGTCACATATGCATGAAGACACAAGTATTGTTCATTGCTAAAGATCACAGAAACACATGCTTTGCACACTTTGTAGGGGAGAATGTGTAGTCCAAGACAGTTCAACTAATTCACTTTGAAAGGAGGTAACCTAACATATGAAGACTATTTGATTGCTCGGTATGAGTCAGAGGAAAACTAGAGACTTTCTTACCTAGACTAGCCTTAAATAGCACTAAATTCAGCGCAATGGTTTCCTTTAACGCCTACTTAGTTTACAATGTACAGTACAACACAACACACATCAAGATGACAATGGTTGTTCTCTTACATACGTCCTGGTGCACTGGGCAAATTTTGGTAATTGTCATAAACTTCTTCATCAGTTTGTCACTTAAAGGTTAACTGTAAGTATTTATCTAAGGTGCAAGCTACTTGGGTTTGATTGATTTCAGTAATATATCTGGATTCTTCTATATTACACAGCGGGTTTCTTCATTTACACACATCAGTTTAATGGTAAAAACGTGGCATTTTCTTTGTTTAATGTGTTTAATGACATTATTCTTCTCTACCATGGAATCTAGGAAAATAAATCTTTTCGCTGAGTGCTCTGGTTGCTCCAGCAACAGTTTAAATAATTCAATTTTAAAATACCTCCATTGTATTGAACAGAGAGACAAAGCAGTTTCAAGTTTACAGAATGCACTGAAAAAACCTAGTGTTACCAGAAGATACGGGAAGTCAAGGTAATATTCGCTCATCGTATGTTAGGTGCTTGGCATTTAAAGAGAGGACAGGTGCCATCAGACATACAACCCAGTATGTGACATTTTCTTTTCTTTTTCTTTTCTTCAAATGAATGTAAAAGTAAAACAAAAGACAAAGCACATTGACCTTACAATTCTGTTATAGTACAAGGGCTGTACCAAAAGTAACTTTTTTTTTATCTTGCATAGGTCATTCACATGTTGGTAGAGTAACTCTTCCTCTATAGCAGTTTTTCTCAACTCCAGTCCTCAAGGTGTCCCAACAGGTCATGTTTTCAGGATTTTCCCTCAGATGAAACGGCTGTGGTAATTACTAAGACAGTGAAACCAAATCACTAGGGCTGTTACTGATTAAAATTTTCGTGTTCGATTAATCAATTTTTTTAAATCGATTAATCGACTAATTTCAATTAATTATAATGCACATACAGATCCAACTACTTTTAGCTGATCTCCTTGCATTGCAGCTCTGCATTAGTCAGTGGTAAATGTGGTATACACTATATACAATCACCCGACACTAGTTAGTTTCCACAATCCATGACTTAACTTCACAGTTCACACAAATCATTTTTAAATTCAAACTGTAGCACTGACGTAAGTAATTTTTTTTCCCACAGTAGCGTGACAATCCCTCCACCTCCGGTCTAACTAATCACTCTCACCTTATGGCATGGACCCCTGTGCAAACAGGTGGTCATGCAAGCGGGTATCAAAAGGGTTAACACGGACCATAAACTTCTCTCACGTCTCCTTAGATCTCAGCAAGGATGCCAGGTCATGGGTAGAAAGAAAAGATCTAAGTGCTCACCGCTTAAGTATAAGATTTCATTTTTATGTTCAAACACAAACTACTCACACAAAGATGATAAAAACACAGCATGTAAAGCCGACAATCGTGTTAGTTCCGAAGGGCAGCAGCGGGTGGCGCCATGCGTAGCTCCTCCCCCGTACACGCTACGTTCAATCAGAACTTCGATGTCACCGGACTCCTCCCCCCTTCCCTTCGTTAGCAGACGGAGGCACTTGGGGAAGGGGGTAGGAACTCCCTGAAGACCCGGAATCCGGTTGAGAGGTGAGTACCAATCAAAAGAATTTTGATCAATCAAAAAAATTAATCGATTAATCAAGGAATTAATCTTTAATTTCCACAGCCCTACAAATCACCTGTGCAAAATAATGGTAAGCCTGAAAGCATGACCTGTTGGGGTGCCTTGAGGACTGAAGTTGAGAAACACTGCTCTATAGTAACTCCTCTTCTTTTTCATTGCAGGTAAATGATGGTTCCTAAGCAGAAGCATCGTTCCACCATTGAGTTCTTGGTGAAAGAAGAGTGCAGGCTGTCCGAAATGAATGGTCTCCCATCAGGTAATTTGTCTTCATTGATGGTTTTACCTTCTTTAAACATCTTCATCCATCTGTGCACATTACTCTTGTCAATGATGTCCTCTCCATAAACATTCCGTAGTCTTCTGTGGATGTCGGACAGTCTGCACCTCTTCTTCTTCAAGAATTCAATGACTGCACCTTGCTTCTACTTGTAATCCAGTATTTACTTGCAATATAAAAAAGAAGAAGCTGAGTTACTATAGAGGAGGTGTTACTCTAACAACATGTGGAATTTGGATGACCTACCTATGTCAGTTAATAAAAACATATGCTCAATTTTGCATTACTTTCAGGTATAACCATTGCATTTACCTTAAAATTCTCTTATTGTGTATCTAAACCCAAGTGCAAGATGTCATTTATTGCAGCTTATCATTCCCTTGGAGGCTGGATTTTCTTTTTGCAGACTTTTTTTCTTTCTTTTTTTCACTTGGTGATTTTGACAGTAACACACAATGCTCACCTACCATATTACATGAAGAAGCAGTTTTATCACCCTAGGCAGCTTGCTCCTGACTTGGACTGGCAAGAGGAAAGCACCAGAGCAGTTCACCCCCACTGTCTACAAAACACCTCTCCTTCTTCTCATCTCCATAGCATAGGGAGTGGTGTTCTGTACTCCAGCGTGACACCACTTTTCTTTGCGTTTGAAAGCAAAAGACTAAATAGTTCCTTCAATCATTCAATACAAAGATAATTGGACACCCCTCTGATTCTGAGCTGAAGATTTCAGGTTTCGATAAGCCTGCTGGATATTACACTCCAGCCCACCAACTGGCTGACTAGATTAATGATTTCAGAAAAGAGTCTGTGTGATCTCTCCTGCTCGAGCACTTTCCATTTGCCATACCATTTGTTTCAGATAGAGACTTCTACCACAGAATTCATAGGGTAGAGATATTAGGATGTGAGAGGAAGAATGAGCTATAGTGATTGCCCCTGTATTTTTTTAGTTTCAATATTTCTTTATTGAAATTAAATAGTATTGGGCATACCATAAACAGTGTTGATTACATATACTATTACAACAAGTGGTATTGGTTTGAAGAACAAAGGAAAAATAAAAAAATAACAAAATGGCCTAAAGGGAGGGTAAATTGTGGGGAGGGGGTAGGGGATCGGGGTGGAGGAGCAAAAGGGGAAGCTGGTATGGCTGTCTATTAGAAGGGGTTGCATGCCCCTGTATGTTTTTGATGATGTATTAACACTATTCCTCATTTATTGTCCATGTATTGCCACCATTGCATGTCATTTATAGTATGTATTGCCACTATTGCCTGCTTATTACCCATGCATTTTCTCAATTACCTGCATGTTGCTAAATTATTGATACAAATGGCAAGGTCAAAAGTCGCTACAAATAGCATGAGTGAGGAAGCCCACTGAGAAGATTTTGTTACTCATTTAAGAAAAAGAATGCAGAATTTATTCAAGAGAAGGAGACATAGACTTTAGAGGCACACCCATAACATTGAAGTAAAAAATTTAGTTTTTTATTGGTATGATTAAAAATAACATTGTTGGCATGACATGTTAAAAACAAAACATGGTGTTTAGTCTAAACAACGCTCACACCACCTAACACAACTGACTATTACCACAATAGGAAAAATGTATCAAACTGATTCAGTTGTGGTGATGTTAGTAGAGGAAAAGCTAATTGGTGGTAGGGGCGTGGTAAAGAAAACTCTCCTTCTATTCTCTCGAATAAATTCTGCAATCTAGTTAGGACGCTGGCACACTTATACTTGTTTGTATCCACAGCCATCTTGTGGTGATATACTTAACTTAAATTTTTAAGTAAAAGAATGGTTTTCTTGAGGAGTCCTTTATCATAGACATTCAATAACTACCCGCTAGACATGTGCACACTGAAATATTTTGTTTTGGAATTTTGTTTTTGTCCGAAAAATAAATTTATTTAGTTACTCCCGAAATTCGTTTTCATTTATTTTGTTTCGTAAAAAAAAATGCATTTGTCAAAAAATCCGAAATGATTAAGGTCGAATATGTCATTGAAGGCTTATGGTGTCTGTCGAATGTTCTAAGAAGATTTGACAGAGCAGCTAAACTGTATGATGCCGCAATCGTACATTTCCGGTCAAATGTTCCGCCTACAAGCTATAGTAGAATTCTAATGTTGTATGACACTAGTAATAATTATATTTATTAATTATTATTACTAGTCAACCAACATTAGAATTCTTCTATAGCCTATGGGCAGAGCATTTGACCATAAATGTCCACTCGTGCCGACTGCTTCATCGAATCTTTATGTCAAATCTTTTCTCTCTATGTCAAATAATCTTGGACTAATAGAGTAAGGTTAGGCACATTCAACCTTTTTTGCTATTGTCTCTATAATGTTGAATCTTTTCTCTCTATGTCAAATCTTTTCTCTCTATGTAGAATAATCTTGAACTAATAGAGGTAAGGTTAGGCACATTTGACCACAGGTTCGATGGACACAGATCACTATTGTCAGCATCATGTCGAATCTCCTATCTATATCGAACTGTTGTCACAACAAAAAGAAAATAAAGCATTTGTTTATGTCGGACCTTTTGGTCTTCGGATTCTGCACGTTCGTTATCGTTTGTTAAAACGATAACGAAAATACCCGAAATTTGTACGAAAATGCATTTGGACAAAAATTAATGCACTTGTCTACTACCCACATTTGCCTGCTTATTGCATACATGCCATGTACTAAAATAGTGTGGTAGTATGGTGTTGTTTGTGTGGGATCCCCAAACCAGCAATGTTAGTTTTTGAGGCTATAGTTTCACAAATTAAGCCCCTTTCAACCCCCTCCCCCCAGCCTGTAACTGTAATAAAATTAGGCCTCTAGAAAACAAACATATTCTGACCAATTCACAAAATGATCACCATATATATGCATATTCACCACATTGGCACACTGCTTTCACAGCCTCAGGTTTATGAGGCTGAAAATTTCCAATTAGTGCATTAGTACAAACTCACCTATTATGATTCCACCCAGTGTTCACCACAGTATGTCACACTAAAAATATGCTTTTCCTAAACAATATTATCATTATTATTATTATTGTTATTAATACTAATAATATGAATAATTATTTCTATAGTGCCACCATCTCTTGCAGAGATACTGTATCGACAGGGTTGATAATGCAGGAGATAAAAATATCTGACTTGATCCAAAGGTCAAAAGCATGTCACCACCCCTTCCGAATGCCTCATAGCTCTGAGGTGGGCCCTATCTGATCCTAACTCTTACCCATCCCCCTAGTCCAGACCTTGACTTGTCTCGTTCACAATGAGGGGCTTGAAGGACAACAGAATTAAGGGCAGGAAATACAGGTTAGGGGTAGCTCATCTCCTCCCTTCTCCCAAAACCCCCTTCCACATCCCTCCCTCCCATTACCACTCCCATCCACCTCAGCCACCCCCAGTTTCCCCCTCCCCTCTTGCCCCCTCTTATTTTTATCTTCTTTATACCTTCCCTTTTCCCCTACCTCTCATATCTTTTCCTTCCTCACTCTGCTATAGTCCGGCCTTTCTTTCTCATCCATATTTTTTATTTTTATTTTTTGCTAACACAGGACCGTCAGTCCCGTCACCTGTACCTCTTACCCTATATTCCTTCATCCCATACTAATCTATGACACCTCTAAGTGGGCCTCAACAAGTCAACTGGGTGCCCAGGACACCCCTATCCCAGGGACATGGGGCATTTTAGAGATTAGTGTGGGTGTACGAATAAGCGTCCGGCAGACATATGGTAAATGCTAATCTTGCATGGCCATCCAAATGGGTGCTAAGTCAGAAGTTCTGTTGTTGCTAACCTCGTTTACAGCCCTATTTTTGTTTTTCACATCAATCAGATTAATATTAGTCTTCCATGTTATTCTGTTAATACAACCCATTTGGGCATTTCTACTTGTGTATTCACCTCAATGTATACCTGTTTCATGTACCTATTAGAGTTCTGTACATTCATGTATCCTACCCATGTGGTTCATGTTCATCGAGTGTATCGTTTTCTCTTTATATTCAATAAAGTTTTTCTAGAATTTAAAAAAAAAAACCCTCAAAAGTCTGCAATGAAAACTGCATATGATTGTCTATAACTGCTACCTAATATTAACCACTTGCCGACCACGTAAAATACATTTACTGTGGCTAAGAGGCTCTATTGTGCGAAATGTCGGCTGGCCACCCGCAATCGTTCCCGGGAGAGGCAGAATGGCGGTCTGCCTATGTAAACAAGACGTACTGACAGGGGAGAAGATGGAGATCTTGTGTTTATGGTAAGCACAGTTATCAAGCACTCCCAGGGAACACATTTATTCCTTTGATCGCCCCTGATGTTAACCCCTTCCATGCCAGTGTCATTAGTACAGTGACAGTGCATATTTTATTAGTGTGTCACTGGTCCCCAAAAAAGTGTCAAAAGTGTCAGCTAGGTGTCTGATTTGACCGCCGAAATGTCGCAGTCCCGCTAAGTAAGAAAATAAATAAATAAAAAATCCATAAAAATATCCCATCATTTGTAGACTTTTGTGCAAACCCTTCAATGTACGCTTATTGGGATTTTTTTTTTTACCAAAAATATGTAGCAGAATACATATTGGCCTAAATTAATGAAGAAATTAGATTTTATTAAATTTTTTTTATTGGTTATGTTTTATAGCAGAAAGTAAAAAATATTGTTTTCTTTTTAAAATTGTCACTTCATTTTGTTTATAGCACAAAAAATAAAAACGGCAGAGGTGATCAAATACCCCCAAAAGGAAGCTCTATTTGTGGGAAAAAAAGAACATCAATTTTATTTAAGTATAATTTTGCACGACCGCGCAATTGTCAGTTAAAATAACGCAGTGATGTATCGCAAAAATGGCCTGGTCATTAAGGGAGTAAAACCTTCCGGGGCTGAATTGGTTAAATATAAGACAACAGGCAGGGTGACATGTTCACATTTTAAATAAAAGGGTGTAGCCAGTGTAATCAAATAAGGTAAAGTTGTCAAAATCAAGTCACAAGATAGACTGGTGTACCATATATTTATGAACCAGTAAAGATTGATCAGATGTTGCTGCTCTGTTGCTTTTTGAACTGTAATGATTTACTAATGCAGCATGTGACATCAGGATTTTGAGCAGTTAGGAGATTGGTTGCTACTGGGCTGTCCATGGCATCTTATGACCTACTGATTATATTTAGTATAAATTGCTAAAAATGAAAAAGTTCCTAACAAATTCAAAGAAATTGAAATTCTAGAAAAGTATATGTAATGCTTACTTTTTGCTATACCAAAAACACTGTAAAGGGGCCCACAGATGTAACTTTGCACTAGATCCATGTACAAAAAATGAAGTAAAATGTTGCTATGCTCACTTCAACAACTAAGGATCCAGCTAGCAATTTTTTTTAGTGTATATTATACATTTAACCTCCCTGGCGCTATTCCGGAGTCTGGCTCGGGGTGGAATGTCAGTACCATTAGCGGTAACCCCGAGCCAGACTCGGGATCGCATCACAGGATACAGGGTAAGTTACTTACCTTGTCCCCTGGATCCTGCGATGTCTCCGTGCTGTATGTGCGAGCTCCTCTGCTCGATTCACACAGTGCCCGAGTGCCGCTGAGCTCCATTCCCTGCGACGTTACGACGCACGGGAGCGGAGATCGGCACCAAATTCAAAAAGTAAAAACACAGTACACATACAGTATACTCTAATCTTACAGATTACAGTACTGTCTAAAAAAAATGACACATCCCCTTTGTCCCTAGTGGTCTGTCCAGTGCCCTGCATGCACTTTTATATTATAAATACCGTATATACTCGAATATAAGCCGAGATTTTCAGCCCATTTTTTAGGGCTGAAAGTCCCCCCCTCGGCTTATATTCGAGTCACCGCCGTCTGCCTACATGAACAGCGTGTCATGCAGACAGACGGCAGTTTTCAAAAGCTGCGCCGCCTCCTCCCGCCCGTCCGTGATAGGCGGACACTAATTTTCCCAGCAGTACAGTGTTCCGCCTATCACGGATGTCCTGTCATTCTCATCTCATGGACGAGGATGAGAGAATGTCCGTGATAGGCGGAACACTGCACACTGACTGCTGGGAAAACAGCGTTCCTCCTATCACGGACGAGGAGGAGGAGGAGGCGCGGCTTTTGTAATTTTAGAATGGCGCCGTACACGCTGTGGGGGGACAGAGCGAGACTGCATCGGCGGAAGACCGATGACAGATGGCACAGGACGGATGGCACAGGACAGATGGCACAGGACAAATGGCACAGGACGGATGGCACAGGACGGATGGCACAGGACGGATGACAGAGGACCCGCAGATCGGCACAGGTAGGCTGCAATGGGGACACAGGGGGGGGTCTGTACAGGGGGACAGGCAGCTGCAGATGGGCATTGCTGACCCTCTTTTCCACTTACATTAGCTGCTGCATTTTTTACCCTCGGCTTATACACGGGTCAATGCATTTTTCCCATTTTTTTGTGGTGAATTAGGGGCCTCGGCTTATACTCGGGACGGCCTATACTCGAGTATATACGGTACTGTTTTTTTCTGCCTGGAAATTGGAGATTGTCCATAGCAACCAAAAAGTGTCCCTTTATGTCAAAAGTGGGTTTAGACAGCTAGAAAACAGTGATAATAAATTAGAATCACTTGCAGAATTGAGCGATAGCGATTTGTGGGGAAATTCGTCATCAAACACTAAATCTAATGACAGCAAAAATTCTGCAACTGAGCAAATTTCAGTGTTTTTGATTTGATTACATTATTGAATAATTTGTATTATTATTATTTGTTATAATTATTTATAGTTATTTATTATATTATAATTTAGGATTTTGTGTTTCAAACTTTATCATATCCGGGATGTCTACTAGACCCTTGTTTGGACAGATTTAAGTGAGTTATTCCTAAGAATTACAGGCCTACAATATAAAACGTCAAATTTCCATGCAAAATAATTGTACCGCTTTCAGCACCAAAAATCTGAAACAATCATAGCGCCAGAGAGGTTAAAGCAACCATCTGATTTGCACAGCCCTTCATTTTCTTTAGATTCCAGTTTGTATCAATCTGTTATGCTGTGTACACATGAGCGGAATGTCCGACAGAAAAAGTCTGACGGAATCTTTTCATCGTATATTCCGATCGTGTGTATGCCTCATTGGACTTTTTTTTTTTTGAAAATTCTGACGGACCTAGAATTGTTCTAAATATTTCCGACGGAACCAATTCCTATCAGCAAAACTGTTCGTCTGTATGCTGTTCCGACGGACCAAAAACAATGCATGCTCTGATGCAAGTACGAGACGGAAGCTATTGGCTACTGGCTAGGGAACTTCCTTTTTCTAGTTGCGTCGTACGTGTTGTACGTCACGCGTTCTTGACGGTTGGACTTTGATGTGATTGTGTGTACGCAAGACAGTTTCAGCGGAAAACCGGTCGTGTGTACAGGGCATTACTTACCGTATTTATCGGCGTATAAAGTCCTGGGTGTGTGTTATACGCCGATACCCCCCACAAAAATGACAAAAATAGTGACCGCCGCCGAAAAAGACCGAACCACCGCTGAAAAAGCCCGAACCGCCGCCGAAAAAGACCGAGCCGACTGTTCAGCTCCGCTCGTAGTCCCGCCTCCCTGCGCTCGCTCCCGAAACAGCAGGGAGGCGGGACTCCGAGCGGAGACGAACAGTCGGCTCTGTCTTTTTCGTCGGTGCTTCGGCCTTTTTCGGCGGCGGTTCGGTCTTTTTCGGCGGCGCATGCGCAGACCTCTCGGCAGCGGGAAATTTTAACGTGGGCAATGCAAATGACGCTGGCAAGCTGAAAATGACGCTGGGCAAGGCTGCAAATGACGCTGGGCAAGGCTGCAAATGACGCTGGGCAAGTCTGCAAATGACGCTGGGCAAGTCTGCAAATGACGTTGGGCAGGCTGCAAATGACGCTGGGCAAGTCTGCAAATGACGCTGGGCAAGTCTGCAAATGACGTTGGGCAGGCTGCAAATGACGCTGGGCAAGTCTGCAAATGACGCTGGGCAAGGCTGCAAATGACGCTGGGCAAGTCTGCAAATGACGCTGGGCAAGTCTGCAAATGACGTTGGGCAGGCTGCAAATGACGCTGGGCAATCTGCAAATGACGCTGGGCAAACTGCAAATGACGCTGGGCAATCTGCAAATGACGCTGGGCAAGCTGCAAATGACACTTAGATGTAAGTTTTTTTTTTTTTCCCTAAACTTCTCATCTAAAACTTTTTTTTCCTTAAAATTCCCTCCTAAACTTGGGGTGCCTATTATACGCCGATAAATACGGTATGTACTTCTGTGATAGCCTTCTGTTCCCTGCACAGGCTTCTGTATAGAAGCGGGGGTCAGAAGAGAATACATACATTTAGTCTGTATTGGCTTTTTAAAGAAATTAATTTGAAATTCGTTTTTAAGAAACCACTTTAAAAGACATTGAGTGTGTATGTCACGATGTAGTATAAGTATCACATTGATTTACATAACTTTGGTTGAAATTAATTATAAATAAGAAGAGATGAAAGAAACATCACAATGCATTGGAAAATGCAAATGCTTTTAAATACTCTTCTTTTATTTCTTTTTGTTATATGTGTTGAGTGCTTGTCATGCTTGTCCATAACCAATTGCTTCTCCATAAGTAGACAGTTGTCATTCCCAAAGAGGAAGAATTGATTTGAAAAGCATACAAAGGTTTGTTGTAAGCTCTGAGTGGATAACAAAGAGTGAGTACTTCAAACTAGTCTTGTAGACATTTTTATCTGGAGAAGAACATGTATTCTATATTATTAATATCAGGTCAGCATTGCGCAGTGAATGATGCCATAAAACTTGCTAACCTATATAGAGATTCTTGGGAAAGATGTATGGCTTACAAGTTACCAGGAATGTTGTATAAGAGGTAATTCTAAAACAGAACAGAGACACAAAGTAATGCTCATGATAGATACTGCCCCCCGCTGTCACACACTGCTACATACTTAGGAAGAGATCTGACTACTCAAGTTTTACATCCCCTAAGATTTCCAAACTCATCAACAATCTGTAAAGCATCCAGCCATGCCTGGTTTGATATCCCAGTAAGATCTACGGTAATTCTACGTTTTAAATCATGGAAAAAAAATTATGCAAACATATGGTGCTTGGTCCACACTAAATAGAGCAATGCTTTATGTGTTTTTTACAAAAAAGTAAAGTTTATAACTCCCCCCCCCCATCAAATCATTCCCCACATCTATTACCTTTTATACCACCACCCCCTCCCTTTAGAATGTAAGCTCTACGAGCAAGGCCCTCCTGTCCCTTTTGTATTGAACTGTACTGTAATGGTGCTGTCCGCCCTCTACATTGTAAAGCACTGAGTAAACTCTTGGCGCTATATAAATCGTGAATATTAATAATAATAATAACTTGGTGCAAATAGCCAATCAACAAATTATATAAAACAAGCAATCATAATTTCCTACATAAATAGTAGGGATACACCGATACCATTTTTTTTTTACAACTAATACAAGAACTGATACTTTTTTTTTTAAGTACTCGCCGATACCAATTACCAATACCTATCGCAACTGTTTCCTGTACACTTCAGCTGTCAGCAATTGTACAAAGCATTAAAAAGTAATTTACAATTGAAATACATTTTTTTGTGCGTTTTTTCAAAGTGAAACATGTAAATATATGGGTGGAGCCTGTGTTACTGACGTCATCACGTTTTCCTCTTCGGAGGTGATGGTTTACAGCAGACAGCGAGCAGAGGAAGCTTCAGGAGACGCCGCCATTCGAATCTACTGTGACACTTTGTGATACATTGCGCATAGCAAGTTACACCCTGTAAGTGCAATCTTTTTGAGCTTAATACATTTTATACTCAAATACTACACTATGGGAGCACAATTTCTTGAGTGAAATGGATCCAGCATTCTCGGATACCCATATATGTTTTTGGGAGGCCGAATTCCTTGGGCTTGGTGAGACAACTTTTTTGGTCTTTTAAATCGGTAAGGAGAATATTTGCTCACTTTGGGTGTTCAGCCTTCTGGAGGAGGGATCCTATCTCATGATTTCTTATTGCCAATTTGTTTAAGATTCATTGGTTTACTAATCACTCAACTGCCTATGTGCACTACCCCACCTAACTGTTTATTTGCTCTTTATCAATATCTTCAGTTTATAGTTTAGTTTTGTCCAAGTACTGTTTATTGCCAATAACTACTTTAGATGCTCACTACTGATATTCATGTTCATCGTATACCCTTTCGTACTCCCCTGCGAGGGAGACACTTCTCTGTTATATTTTTGATCTCTTAATAAAAATTTTAAAAACCAAAAAAAAAAAAAAAGATTCATTGGTTTATCTCATCACCACAAGATTATCCAATTGGGACTGTTTATTCATTTTTTTTCACATTTGGGACTTTGCTTTAGTTTTCTCCTTTAGACCGTTTTCACATATGGCTTTTGAGATTAATTATTTTAATATTCCTTAATGTTAATAACATGCCAATTTTTTTATATGTATGTTTATCATTCACGTATGTACATTTTGGAGCATCCTATTACTATTATATTTAGCACTTCGTTGCTTTATGGTTCTGTATTCATTTGTTTACAGATATTCCTATTTTTTATTATTTGAGTTGGTACTCCACTTTAGTCTTTTATTTTAGACAGTTTTTACCAGTGGTTATAATAACTTGCCCTCTTTGTCATTTCTAATTTTGGGGTTATCATTTTTCCCTCTTTGTCATTTCTAATATTGGGATTACTATCTGTATAGCGCTGCACCTGTATTTTATTTGCATGTAAATATATGGTAAAGGTGTAAAAATACTAGAGAACAAAGCAAACAAACAAAAAAAAAATGTATGTATTATTAATTGTTTATAAAATAGAAGTGAACAAAAAAATCTGCAGGAAAATAATAATTAAATGGGGAAGGAGAATAAGGAGTTAATTAAGGCTGATTTTAGTAAATTAAGAGTTAATAATGGGTATGTTTATTTCACAAAACAGAACAGACAATAAAACAGTATAAAGAGTCAGTATTACCATATTTGATTAATGGTGCAAAAGGTGCGATACCAAGGAGAGAGGGAGAGGGAAGGAGGTTTTTTTAGAATGTTGTGAATTATTTTTTTTTTATGTGTTTTTTTTACAAAAAAGTTACTTTCCTAACTCCCCCCCCCCCCCATCAAATCATTCCCTGCATCTATTACCTTTTATACAACCACCCCCTCCCTTTAGAATGTAAGCTCTATGAGCAGGGCCCTCCTGTGGGGGTCACCTGGGTGTCAGCATCTGTTTGGACAGCAGCCCACCCAATGACCGTGCGGAGCCCTAAGAGGAATAAATATTTCACTAGGCCTCCACTCTCCCTGCAAGGCAGGCACAACAGCGCCACCCATGTATGGAGGTCATTCTGCACCTGCCTACACATGCGCTATCAAGTTTTTATTGTTTAAAATCAAAACATAGGTACTTTAGTTTAGATTGATAGGGAAAGTACATATGCTTTTTGTTTTTCAAAGTGCAAGAGTGCTGTATTACAAGTGCTGTACCAAAGGTATTGCAAAAGTAGGCATAACATTTTTATTAAGTTACATAGGTCGTTCAAATTTCCCGTGTTGGTAGAGTAATCCTTTTCTCTATAGTAAGCAATAAATATAAATGGAGAAGGTGTGTTCTACCCCAATACACAAAGTTAAAAAAGTTCATATGCGTTACAGTTCATAATAGTCCATGACTTTTACAGCAGAAAGTGACAGAAGCCCCATAGAGTGAAGCAAACTCTGTAAATATGGAAAAAGAGCACAAGGGGTGCCAACAAAGTGCAGTATTAAAACACATGTTTATTAAAAAGCCAATAGGCAACTCACATGTAAAAGGAGAAAGGTAGGCATGTTTGATTTATCTGCGGTCTGATAGTGGGCACAAGTCAGGTTCTCAGACTAGACTGATGTGTCTGCACCTCACTGCGCTCAGAGACCACGAGGGACTTGAAGTAGCAGGGCCATTGTGGAACACAACTGGAAATGTTGTCACCAAGGAGCCTCTTCTTATTTTACTTTTTCATTACAGGTAATGGATTTTAAGCAGAAGTAACATGCCACTATTGAGTTCTTGCTGAAGGAGGGGTGCAGGCTGTCAGACATTTGTGGTATTTCTTAAACTTTCTCATCTATCTCTACAGATTGCTGTCAGGGCTGGTGCAAGGATTTTTGACACCCTAGGCGAACCTCATTTTGCTGCCCCCATTGGCTCCACCCTTGACTCCACCCCCTTTGCCCTGCCCATGTGACAGAAGGCGCCGCTATACAGGAAACATCGGCTCTGCTTCCTCTAGCGCTGGCTCCAGTGCTCTGCTGCACCTCTTATTACACTACCGGTTGGACTGATTTAGTTACATGCTGCAGCCTGCAGAGCATGCAAACACGGAGGGAAACCAGCGGCTAGGCACCCCTAGGCAGCAGTGCGCCCTAGGCGGCTGCCTAGTTTGCCTAGTGGTAGCACCGGCACTGATTGCTGTTGTCAATGGTGTCATCTCTGTAAACATTTTGTAGCCTTCTGTGGATGTTGAACAGTAACATTGCTATATAGGAAGAGCTACTCTACCAACATGTGAAATTCCAATGACCTAAGAAAGTTTAAAAAAAAAAGGTAAGTCCATTTTTGCATTACCTCGGGTACAGCCCTTTATTATGCATTATTATAGCGAATGATTACAAGCTAGCAGCACATGTACTGTATTTAAGGGATACTGAATTCTTGTTTACCCGCCTGCTGACCACCCGCCGTTATGTCGCATCCAGATTTGGCCACTAGGGGCGCACGCGTGCCCCCTGCTTGCCCACAGAGCCAATGCGAGTGCCCGGCGGTCGCGATAACCGCCGGACTACCGCGATCGCTCGGGGGAAAACGGAGAACCAGGATCTATGTGTGTAAACACATGGTTTCCGGTTCTCTGAGGGGAGAACAGACAGATTGTCTATTCATACACAGTCCACCCCCCTTCAGTTAGAACACACTCTAGGGAACACATTAACCCCTTGATCACCCCCTAGTGGCTAACCCCTTCACTGCCAGTGACATTTTTACAGTAATCAATGCATTTTTATAGCACTGATCGCTGTAAAAAGGCCAATGGTCAAAAAATGTGTCAAAATTGTCCGACGTGTCCGCTATAATGTTGCAGTCACGGTAAAAATCGCAGATTACCGTCATTACTAGTAAAAAAAAAAATTAATAATAAAAATGCTATAAAACTATCCCCAATTTTGTAGACGCTATAACTTTTGCGCAAACCAATCAATACACAGTTATTGCGATTTTTTTTTACCAAATATATGTAGAAGAATACATATCGGCCTAAACTGAGAAAAATAATTATTTTTATATATTTTTGGGGATATTTATTATAGCAAAAAGTAAAAAATATAGATTTTTTTTATCAAAATTGTCGCTCTATTTTTGTTTATAGCGCAAAAATTTAAATCCGCAGAGGTGATCAAATGTCACCAAAAGAAAGCTTTATTTGTGGGAGAAAGGGAATTCAATTTTGTTTGGGTGCAACGTCGCACGACCGCACAATTGACAGTTAAAGTGACGCAGTGCCGAATCGCAAAAAGTGCTCTGGTCAGGAAGGGGGTAAAATCTTCCAAGGCTGAAGCGGTTAATAAAGTATTCCAAGAGTTATGTCCGCAGGTGGCTTTATTAGAGAACAGTTGGGATATGTGAACTGGTAGATCCTTACAACTCTTGGGACAGCAGGAGTGAGGAAAAAATGCTAAAAGTTACATTTGCCAATTTGTTTGATTTGCTTAAATATGGTAAAGCTAAGCAGGTGTGCCAAGTGTTCATTTACCTTTTAATAGATTCTTTTTTTTTTTTTTTATAATTTTATTGAAGTAAAATCACAATCAGTCACGGTAACAGGATTGTCATGTACATATTCAAGAGTTACAGAATAATTGAATAGGCGAACAATAAACATTAGTAATTTTGAATGCGGCATATAAATCTGACCTCTTAGTATGAGACCGAGATATTTTGGGAACCATATGGAGAATATTTCTAAGTATTATTACATTTTGTTCTAATTTGTGGCATGGGTCATCTGTGGAGGCTGCAACTGTATGGGTATTGAAATGGCTGTCTGCATGACAGATCTGTTTACGGGCGTATGAAGCTACAACTGGATGCCTTGCTATGGGCAGCCAGGTAGTGACAGGTGATAATGGATTCCGTAGTGTGTCAAGGGGCTGGGGGTGAGGGGATAGGTTATTAAGTTTTGGGGAAGTGGCGGGGGGAGGGTGGTGTCGGGGAAGAGATATATGGGGAATTGGTAGGCGTCTCCCCGGTCTCCGCTATGTAGTATGCGGTTTCGGTCTGGTGCCATTTTTGTGCTGTGGGGGTTAAGTGTGTAGTAATGCTATTTTAATAGATTCTTATCTTTAACAATTTACCAGAATACTAAAATAGACCAGTAGATACTCTTTAGATCCCCAAGGCGTAGTTAAAAAAATAAAAGGTAAAGTAATGCAGATAGCGGTTATCTACTACCGAATCCTATTACATTAACTGATAATGACAGGTTCACTTGATATGTGTCATGACACATATTGCTCTTGTTTAATATATTTTATCTTGCATCATTCAATCAAGCTCGTCTACGTGTGGATGCTACGCGCTGATTACATTTCATCTGACTATCTTCATGAGATAATGACAATAAATATTCTAGAGTAATGAGCAGCAGCTCATCAAATTCTGAATCCTGTTCTTTCATTAAGGGACAAAAATGTTACATTTAAGTGCGCAATAATGAAAGTCTTTCAGACATAACACCTTCAACCTGTGATTGCAATATATGAAATCTAACCCTAACCTTTAATTATAATGGAAAGAGACCTCAAGGAGCCAGGCTCAGTCTCAATTTTTCATATCCTTTTTCCAAACCAATGTTCAGAAGGTCAATATGTCTAGTACCCAGTGGGTCATTAAAGGACATTGTATGTGTTGCTTTACTTTTAATGAGTTGTTCGTTTTAACTTTTAGTCTGGTATAAGAAAAATGCACTGTGAATGATAAATGAATTGGAGGAAATGTTTGGTGTGATTACTTATGCAGTAATGTACTTGTGCAGTAACTTAGTCATGTCCTGTTCTTTTCAATTTATTTACAAAAAAGAAGACAAGGCAGTATTATGCAAGAAAAAAGCAACAAAAATTAATCTGATATACAGACATTGACATATATAAGGAGAGATGCTCTTGGCTGGCCTTGGACTTAGTGCCAGAAATGGGAGTTTTTAAGGCAAAGTTTTTTAAAAGACATGAAGTAACGAGATGTGTTGGAAGAGGATTTATCTTTGTTAGAGGCTTGCACATGTACCGGATAAATATTTAACCTCAATAGAATACAGGTCTCGGTAAACATAATTAGATCGATCAGCCAAAATGTCTTCTTTTCCTACTGTGTATTGCCATAGACCATCAAGTCTAGAATATCAAGGATATTTAACCCCTAAAGTACAGTATCAACAATATTTATGATTTCTTGCTTGTTTTATAGAATAAAGAGATGTATTTCCTTTTTTTAAAAAAAGGTTTATTGTGATTAGGAACAATACAAATATAAAAAAGTAGCAAAAGACCCCAATTGAGGTCGGAACAGAAAGTGAATTACAGTCACAAACAGATAGTAGGTCTCTTGTAAGTGTGTATTACGGCAACAAAGTAACAAAAAAAAAATGAAAAGAACATTGCCTATAGTGACGGGTAGAGCAGACTCTGTGTATACCAAATGGGTGTTAATAAATTTAAGGGAGACACTGAGGGACATCGGTCCTGAGCCTACCCCCAATCGGTCCACGTGCCCCAAATGGGATCCTGCTGTGCGCGGCGTGATTGGATAATGAACACCCAAGGAAGGACCTATGTGAAGGGCTGGATATGGATCATATGATTGGACCGGAGCTAAATAAAAATAGGTAAGTATAAGTACACAGATCTTTTTTTATATAGGTTAGACAGGATAGGTAGGAGGAAGAAAGAGGAAACATTTTTATAAATGGCTAGACTTTTCTTCCACTTTATGTTTTGTGTTGTTTTATAAATATGCCGATAAGTTTTATATATATATATATATATATATATATATATATATATATTATATATACATTGTTGCTGACCATGTCCATCCCTTTGTTACTACAGTGTACCCATCTCCTGATGACTCCTTCCAGCAGGATAATGCACAATGTCACAAAGCTCCAATCATCTCACCACTGGTTTCTTGAACATGACAATGAGGTCACTGTACTCCAATGGCCTCCACGGTCACCAGATCTCTGGTACTAGCAAGATGTACCCAATAAAGTGGCAAAGTGGCTGGTGAGTGTGTGTGTATATATATATGTATATATATATATATATATATATATATATATATATATATATATATATATATATGAATTACTTTTTTTAATGGACTGCCTAATTGCCTTTTAAAGTTGTGCACAGTTGGTTCAGTACACACAATCGGAAATTCCACCAGAAAAAGTCAGATGAGAGCTTTTGGTCAGAAAATGCAACCGTATGTATGCTCCATCAGACTTTTGCAAAAGAGAGAGCGGGTTCTCAATTTTTCGGTCGGAAAAAGTTTTGATCGGAATTTCCGATGGTCTGTACCAATTCCGACGTGCAAAATTCCTACGCATGCTCAGAAACAATTTGACGCATGCTCGGAAGCATTGAACTTCGGCTTGTCGTAGTGTTGTACGTTCTTGATGATCGAAAGTTCAGCAAACTTTTGTGTGACCGTGTGTGCGCAGCCAAGCTTGCGCGGAATTCCGTCAGAAAAACCATCCAAGATTTTCCCGACGGAAAATCCGCTCGTGTATACGGGGCATTAGAGTGGTTTTACCTTGGTTTAGCAAGGCTTTGGTTCTCTGTGTTTTTGGTGCACTTGGTAAATTACCTTTAAAAGAGGTTGCATTTACAGCACAGGTTACGTTTCTTATTGTAACAAAAAAACACAGGTGGAGTGAGAGCTGTTAAACACACAAATGGGACTGTCTACCAAGCATGTGTATATATAAAAAGTGACAGCTTAAAAACATGACATATTTAAACAAGCAATGGCTGTGAAAGTCCATAAATGTATATATCTGTAGAACAAAAGCAGCTTCGGGCCTGAAGAAGGAGCGTAGCTCCGCAAACACGTCGCCTGTTGGCTCCCACTACCGGAAGTGACGACATCTGCCGGGTTGTCGGCGTGCGTTCCACGGACCAGAACTGTCAGTAACAGATGAAAACATCTTCGCTTCGATTACACGCCGTTATCCACTACCTGAACAGATGTTCCTTACTGGACTTTAGGCAGATACTGCCCATACGCCTGACTGTCATTTGTAATATGTGAGTATGGAATTCACAGTTTCTATTTTTAGTTTCTCATTTTTAACTATTGCACTTAGAGTGGCGCCTCTTTTTAACTTCCTATGTTTCTTATTGTGTGCTCTAATATACTTGATCAGCAGCTGTATTGGAAATAAAAAAGTTGTACACTTTTGAGACCAATTCCAATACACTGTCTGTATTTTGTGGAAAGAAACTAGCAAGATGTGCTGGGACCTGAGCCTTTTTAGCAACTGAAAAGGAACACGTAACTCCCCTAACATGCCCCATGAATATTAGAAACAGCATCAGACAAATACCAAAGAGGAAGCATTGTAACTTTAATAAGGGAGACATCCTTTCTATTCAAACTCTATACTTAGGATACATTTAGGATACCTAGTGTTGGGCAGACAATTTATTTTCTAGAGATGTAATGCACTCATGATACAAGATCTGATGGGCAGATGGGCCATGGTCTTCTGGTGCTTCTTTGACACAGAAACCATTCTAATCTATTTTTTTCTTTTTTTTTTGGTAGTACTTTTAGCATCATAAGGGGCAACTGATAAGAACAATTAGCATTGCCTGCAAGTAGATAAATCTACTTGATAAAATTACACCCATTAGTTGGGTACAGGAAAATCATGTAGAAGAGCAGTTGGTCAAGGTGTAGTAAAACTCTTTCCTGTGCTTATAATCAAGTAAGCAGGTTGCCTACAGTGAGGGTTTTTGTTTAGAAAGTGAGACGGACTGCCCAGGTTAGGAAAGGGGTTAAATCTGTCTCTGCAGTTTCCCAGGCTTTCTGATCTCTGCCCTCCTCCCTGTGCTGTAAATAAAAAGGGAGAGGGCTCTGTTCACAGAATCCTGCCTGTATGGGATGAAGAGAGAGGCCAAGCCTAAAGATGTAATCCCGAGCTTCTGGCCTCAATCACACATGGGATACTGAGAAGGGGCTGCTGCGCCATGTAATCCAATGAAACACCGGAAACATTGGAATAATCGATCAAGTGTTTGGAGAAGGCCAATCATAGACTTACCAAGGTATGCCTGGGCAGCCTCAGTGTAGATAGTTAGGATTGAAAATGTATTTTACTGTTATTCACTTTTCCATGAGAAGTTCTCAGTAAAGTTTGAAAAACATTCTAAGCCTGGTCTCACTTTATTCAAGGGGTGCATGATGGTACATAGTGTATTGGAGGAACTGAGCCTGTAAAGCACACATGAAAGCAAGGCTACTAGAAAAGTAGTAGAAGTGTATAGCAGCCGGTCAGAGATGTTCAGTGTTCTGGTTCACCCTCTAGCGCTTAGTTCCCCTGAAAGTAGGTATGGGAGAGAGAAGGCGTTAAGTGAGAGCATGCATGAGAGCAGCGTTTGTTCTCGGCGGGACCCCATTCTGTCACTGAGAGTGAGGTGGCAGAGGTACACTGGACTGGTGGAGAGGACATTGGCTCATCGGCTTGGAAAAGAGGGACTTTCCCTTCAAAGGCATCACACTGGAAATATGCAGCTCCCAGGTTCAGGTTCCTGTTTCACCCGAGCTCCAGTGTGAATCCATTGTGTATCATTTTTATTCAGACAAGTGTCATTGATAAGGCAAAATCAGTGCTTTCTATTTTCTCTTATATCTTTGGTTTTATGGTTTCACCATAAATTTACTTACTGGTGTTTACAGATGCAAGATCTCCAGAAATCCAACTTAAAACAATTATGCAAAGCACTTGCCTACTGGGCACTTATACCCCCTTCCTGCTCAGGCCAGTTTTTAGCTTTCAGCTTTCAGCGCTGTCACAATTTGAATGACAATTGCGCGGTCATACTACACTGTACCCATATTACATTTTTATGATTTTCTTCACACAAATAGCTTTCTTTTGGTGCTATTTAATCACCACTAGGGTTTTTATTTTTTGCTAAACAATCAAAAAAAAAAAAAAACGTTTTCATAGTTTGTTAAAAATTTAGCAAACAGGTAATTTTTCTCCTTCATTGATATACGCTGATGAGGTGGCACTGATGGCACTGATAGGCTGCACCGATAGGCACTGATATGCTGCAGTGATGGTTACTGATGAGGTGGCACTGGTGGGCACTGATCAGGTGGCATTGATGAGGCAGCACTGATAGGTGACACTGATGGGTACTGAGAGGTGGCTCTGAAGGACACTCATAGGTGTCACTAATAGGCCACTGATAGGCAGCACTGATGGGCACAGGTAGGCAGAACTTATGAGAAAAAGGAAAGAGGGAGGGCGCACCGACCTTGTGCATTACCAAGGGTAAAACTTTATTAAAAGCATAAAAGACAACATTTATACTCACAAACGAGCATGTACATGAGGCATGTCAATTAGTAAGACTGTGTCTCTGAACACCGGCAACCCGGACCTGATGTTGAGGGGATCAAATGATGTCCCAACGCATTTCAAGGGTGTACTGATGATGAGGCACTGATGGTCACTGATTGGCAGCACTGATGGGCACTGATAGGTTGCACTGGTGGGCACTGGTTTGCCAAAAAAAGAAAAGAAAAGATTATCGCTTCTGTTTACATCACGTGTTCAACTGTCATTGGCTGACAGCCAATCACGTGGTAAAAGGCCGGTGTCCTAAGGTCCTAATGACTCAGTGATCCCAGAGAGCACCACCTGCACGTCCCCTCCCCCCCAGGCAATTTAAGCCAGCACTTTAGCGGTCATTCGACTACAGTGCGGGCATAACGTGGGTAAATTGGTATTAAAGTGGGAGTAAACTCCCATATATGCGTTTTACCTTTGGATAAGCCTATAATTAGGCTTACCTATGGGTACAGTAAATATCTCCTGAACATGCACCGTTTAGGAGATATTTACTATAGATGCAACCGGGGATGTCACTGATGAATGCGCTCTGTAGGAACGGCATACTCGGCTGCTTCCTGGATTTACACAGAGGCACACTTCCAGCTCTGCAGCTCTCATTGGACCTCTTATGACCCATCCCCCCTCCCTTCCTGGCAAAGATACAGGAAGTGGGCTGTATAAAGTATTTACTGGCAGAAAAAAATGTTTTACTATCCAAAGTTAAAACAACAAGGGCAGAAGATTTAATATATGGAAAGATGAAAAATGTTCCGCTTTAAAGTTAGTGGAAATCAAAATATTACTCTGTCATTGGTATGTTTGAATTATAGACCATCTGTTATAGAGGAAATCCCCGTTTTCTTTTTTTTTTCATGATTTCAATGACTTAATAAATGTATATTCTTAACTGTAACCTTCTTCTCACTGCAATTGTCCAGATGTTAGAAGAAAATATTGAAATTTGTCAATAAATGCTCATTTGGATAGATATTTTGGGTGCTTTACCCACTTCACACACATCTTCCGTCTATAACGATTGGTTCATTCACTGTACCATATGACACCAAGCTGTGCTTTTTCAGGCTAGCGGAAAAAAATTATATAAAAAAAAAAAAAGTCAAATGTAACAGATGGAAAACTAACATGTTCTGGACCCAGTCCAGATACATTTACAACTGCCTGCTGTGTCCTCCCTTTGGGCCAGTACAAGAAACAAGTTTAGTTCTACTAGCCTATTATGGGAATCTGCAAGTGTCGCCCCAGAGACGTTCTGTGATAAAACATATCACTAATTTGCAGGAACATTTGTAAGAATGACTAGGAGAAGGTAAATCACTTCTACATCATTTCACAGTATTTTAATTATTCTTGGCCTATCAAAATCATTAGCTTTTCTGTGCTTTAGCCTTACTTGAAGCACAGTTTATTGCAATTAAAGTATGGCCGGTCTCCAAATGTAGATGTTTACAACAAAGTTATGACATATAATGTAACCACCTAGTGGAAATAATATATACGGAAGTGATGACAGTGAGCATTGCCAGTTCAATTTACTGTTGATTCAATGCACAAGATTGTGCCAGAAGAAGAGAAAAGTATGTTTGGGAAGGCTTTAGTTACTGTGCCTTAGTTTTGAAAAGCTACTTGTTTTATTCACTGTCATGCCAGAGTGCATGCGGGCATGACCGACCCGTATGGAGTCAGCATCAGTGGCGGCCACTCCATTAGGGGCACAGGGGCACCGCCCCCCTAATCCATGGGCCTGACCCCTAATCTACATGCTGGGGCCCGGATGCATGGATTTCAATGGAGGTTTTTTTCTGAAGCACATGATTAGAGTCCTGAGGCTC
The DNA here is from genome assembly GCA_028564925.1 of Lithobates sylvaticus. Classification (NCBI taxonomy): domain Eukaryota; kingdom Metazoa; phylum Chordata; class Amphibia; order Anura; family Ranidae; genus Lithobates; species Lithobates sylvaticus. The sequence continues at coordinate 568,444,165 of CM053029.1, forward strand.
TAATTGGCTTCAAAAAAGGGTGAGCTTGGGGCGCAGAGCAGTGCACCCTGAGCCCACCCAGTTGTGTGACAGTAGCAAAATAATATTCACTAGTATCTTCCTGCTTCTCCTCCCAGCCAATCAGGAATCGGGTCCTGAGACCCGAATGACTGAGATGAGAAGTGGCCATATTGGGGGCGTGGTCTTAGCATGGAGGCGTGAGGGGGCTTTTTTCCAGAGCTCCCATTCTGTGGCTCTCCTGAAGCAATACCACTACAGCTAGCCAACAGATCCCCGTACCTGTTAGTCCCTCTCGAACTCAGCAGGTCAACCTCCCGCAGACTTCCACCACACCATGGAGAGCTTCTTGAAGCCGTGGATACCGTTGGCCTCCACACCGGCCATTCACAAGTTTCACCGGCTCACCATGCAACTCCTTAGACAGAGGAGCTTATCAGAGGACACAAAAGCCTTCTCACAACGGCGGATGAGCACACATTACTGCTCTTCTGACCACCAAGTGATCTCTCTCCCTGCCTCCCTCAGTCACTGACTGACTCACCTGATCTGGAAGAGGACCAATGCCGCGTACACACGGTCAGACTTTCTGAGGTGAAATGTTGAATGTGAGCTTGTTGTCGGAAAGTCCGACCATGTGTATGCTCTATCAAGCATTTGCTGTCAGAATTTCCTTTTTCTCGCCTCGTTGTACATGTTGTACATCACCGCATTCTCACGTTCTGATCTTTGGGCCAATATTTGTGTGACCGTGTGTATGCAAGACAAGTTTGAGCCAACATCCTTTGGAAAAAAATCCATGGTTTTGTTGGCGGAAAGTCCGATTGTGTGTACGGGGCATTACTGAACGTGCAGCAGCACATCTCCTTGCCTGCTCTAGCTGTTAACATTGCTCTTCGTCTCAGCCCAGTACCTGACATGGAGGAGAGGAGCCAGCTGACATCAGCACAGGACACAGCTTGCCTGACCTTCCACAAGTCTCATCCAGCCTGCTGTACCTGTTTGCTGAGCCATTGTGCTCCTGGTTCCAGTCTTCTGATCCAGTCCCAGCCTGCTGTGCCTGTTTGCTGTTCCAGCCTGTCCCTGGTCCCAGTCTGCCGATTCCAGTTCCAGCCTGCTGTACCAGTTCCTACCTGAATCTCCTAAACCTCTGGACTGACCTCCCGCTGTTTTTCCTGCCAGGCACTCATACCACTCCTCATTCCTGTGCTTCCTGTCTATCCTATCAGGGGCCTCGAGTCGGAGGCGTAAGAGAGGCCATCCTCTGCAATTCGGGCTCACCTAGTAGGTACGTAACAGTGAAGCTTGGGCATACAACCAAGACATTTGATTGGAGGAAAGGCACACACCCCCATTCCTCATAGGTAGAGACTTTTAGAACTGTGCGTTGAATAGTTCAGCGCTCTGCTATTCTGTTTATAGCATCCTCCCCAACACAAAACTCTGCTTTTATCTAATTTGACAGAGAACTTGTCAGAAGTTATCAGGCGGATAACAGAAGAACGGAGCAGGAGACAGCTATGGGACATAGTGCTTCGAAGAGAGATAAGAAAACACTGCAGATATATGTGCCCAGCTCAAATTTCATGAATCGGATTCACATCCACTTTGGCTCTGCATGAGCATGAGACACGACATGAGCATGACACGCTGCCTGAGGCTGTTTGGAGAGGCTGATGTGGAGAGTCTGGAAGCCTACAGGAGTATTTAACCATTGCATAGTGGGGGGGGCAATGGAAGGGTATACTAAACATTTAACCCTTGCAATGCAGGGGGGTCCCAATGCAAGGGTAGACTAAGCAAGTAGCTAAAAGGTTGGCTTATCTTTACAGAAAAAAATTAAAGGTGAACTAACCCCACACGCCGTCCACACCCCCTGTACTTACCACCAGTGACCCTGAGCTGTCAACACCCCCACAGTCACTACAGTGGTCTGGGAATTTGAAATCCCTGATCTTCTTCCTCTGGCCTGTGCATCACTTATGAGACAGATCAGAGTGAACCTGATTGGTCAGCACTGTCACAGTGAATTTCGCTGCTCTGTCCCAGAAAATCTGCACAAAAGAGGAAGAGGAAGAACAGTGGGTATTTCAAATTCAGGGACTGCTGGAGCAGCTGGAGGGTGTTGACAATTCAGGAACGCTGTAGGTAAGTACAGCAGGGACTTGGGGGGGGTGGTGAATGGTGTGTTATTTCACCTTTACATTTTTTCTGTAAAAGTGAACTAACATTTTAACCCTGGCTATGCAGTGGGGGGGGGGGGGGCAATTCAAGGCTAGACTAAACATGCATTTAAATGTTGCAATACGGGGGAGGGGGTTACTGCAAGGGTAGGTTATGTCTCATTTAGCTTTAAGGGTCAAGTAAAAGCAAATCATGGAATCAATAAAAAATAATATTTTTTCTTAAGTCGAAACGTACCTTAAGCAACACAAAATTGATATCCCCCTTCATAATTCTAGTCATTGTAGTTCCCTTAGGATACATTTCTTCTTATTCTCAGTAACAATCAGTCATTCTAAATATTGTCTAAGTGACAAAAAAAGATGTGGACTACTAAGAAATGAGGGCACTGGCAATGTTCCCAAAACTCTGTGAAGGGAATCAGCAGAGTGCTAAATGCAGCATGTCAGCCTGCGCTGATCAGCAGGATCCTTAATGCAGCCTTGGGGTATGGGCCATCCACAAGTGTACTACCAGAAAGTTTTACACTTCTGAAATGCTTAGATAGAAAAAGTATCGGAAACTTTGCTGGAACTCGCAAAGCTTCTTTCTGCATTAGGGATATTCATAGAAAGATCCAAACTTCCACTATATTAGTAAACCATGAAAGTACGCGGCTTATGTCACATCACATAAAGATCATAATGTGAAAAGCAGAAAAGCATAGATTGCAAATTCATATAACAATGACACATGGAAAATGACAAGAACCCAGAATAAATTTGGAATGGATTGGATTTATGCACGTGCTTACTTTTTTTTATACAGCTAGAGAAAATATTTGATATACTGTCGATAAAGGGGTTGATTTATTATAGGTAAATAAGTTGTTTGCCTTGCAAGGGAATTTGTGAATAAGGTAAGCTCTTCTAACTACCATTATCCAATCATGTACAAGCAAAACTACATGTTTTTTTTATGACCCTTGCTTGTGATTGGTTATTCTGAGCAAAGTGACTTTTCATCATATTTACAAAACTCTGGAAGTAATTTCAAGTGCAACCTCTCTTTGCTGCCTTTTTACCTTTAGTAATTCAACCCCAAAGGCTAGCATGGAATAAGATGAGGGATTTACTGTACACACTATAGGGCAGTGATGGCAAACCTTGGCACCCCAGATGTTTTGGAACTACATTTCCCATGATGCTCATGCACTATGCAGTGTAGTTGAGCATCATGGGAAATGTAGTTCCAAAACATCTAGTGTGCCGAGCTTCGCCATCACTGCTATAGGGGGATCCAGTGGTTATAATGGACAGACAACATACTTACTTAAAGCGGTAGTAAACCGCTGGCAAAAAAACCCAAAAACCTGCAAGATAAAGGTATAATGTGCTAGTATACATTGCATACTAGCACATTATGAAATACTCACCTTACAATGAAGCCCTCTCAGAGGCACCCGGTCACCGCTGAGAGGGCTGACATCCTCTCCCGTCTTTTTTTCCGGGGATCGCAGGCTCTGGCCATGTGAGGGGCCAGAGCCGCGACAGCGTCACTCCTGCGGTTCCAGCAAGAAGCTCTGAAGTTCCAGCACAGTATTCCGGACCTTCAGAGCGCATGCTCTGCTGATGTCAGCAGCTGCATGCACGGTGAATATCTCCTAAACCGTGCAGGTTTAGGAAATATTAATTTTACTTATAGGAAAGCCTTATTATAGGCTTACCTGTAGGTAAAAATAACAAATCAAGGTTTACAACCACTTTAAAGTGATATTAAAGGCATTTCTGTGCAGTGGTTTTGCACAGAGCAACTTCAATCTTCCTCTTCTAGGGTTTTAATAAAAATCCTACCCAAAATACACCTACCCTGACCTTTGATCCCAACCTTTGTCCCCAACCTGTAACCCTTACCTTGACCCTAGCGCTAACCCTGGTGCTGACTTTGATCAAACCTTGATTTTTTTCTTTATTTTTTCTTTTTTTTTTATCATTATTGTTCTTTTACATACTTTTGTTTATTTACATCTTTACATCAGTCGATGAGTGTTTGCAAGGTTTCCTATATTTTTCATTGACTGTGTTGGAAAATCCTCTACAGACACTAATAATCCTGACACCACCATGGTAGGAAATTCCTCAAGACACATAAGTAACTCACCTTAAATCTTAACTTCAAGAAGATATACCATGCACAAATGAATGCACATGTGTATTTGTTATTGCATCATTGTATACTTTTAAATGCCAGCAGTGTACATTTCAAAATCTGTCCTGGTATCATCTTCTTTTAACCACTTGCCGACCAGCCGCCGCAGTTATACTGCCACAGAATGGCATGGCTGGGCGAAACAACGTTATGTTACGTCGCTTTGCCCTGTGGCCACTAGGGTGGGTTCCCGCGATCGCTCGTGACACAGCGAGAACCAGAACCTGTGTGTGTAAACACACAGATCGCGGTTCTCTGAGGGGAGAAGAGACAGATTGTCTGTTAATACAAAGTATGGACAGCAATCTATCATCTCCCCTACACAGTCCCCTCTCCCCTTCAGTTAGAACACATTTAACCTCTTGATCGCCCCTAGTGTTAACCCCTTCCCTGTCAGTGACATTTTTACAGTAGTCAGTGCATTTTTATCGCTGTATAAATGCAAATGGTCCCAAAAATGTGTCAAAAGTGTCCGATGTGAGTGCAGATCGCCGCCATTACTAGTAAAAAAAAATAATAATAATAAAAATGCTATAAATCTATCCCCTATTTTGTAGACGCTATAACTTTTGCGCAAACCAAATTAATCACTTACTGCGATTTGTTTACCAAAAAAAGAATACATATCGGCCTAAACTGAGAAAAAAAAAGTTTTTTTAACCACCTCAATACTGGGCACTTTTGCTCCCTTCCTTCCCAGACCAATTTTCAGCTTTCAGCGCTCTCGCAATTTCAATGAGAATTGCACGGTCATGCAATGCTGTATCCAAATGAAATTTTTATCAATTTGTTCGCACAAATAGAGCATTTTTTTGGTGGTATTTATTCATGACTCCATTTTATTTTTTGCGATATAAGCGAAAAAAGAGCGAAAATTTTGAAAAAAAAGCATTCTGCTACATGTTTTTGGTAAAAAAAAATCCTGTTAAGTGTATAATAATTGGTTTGCGTGATCGCGGACAGATGTAGGCAAATGATCATGTACAGATGTGCGCAGGTGATCACGGACATATGTGTGCAAATGATCATTGGGACATGTGATTTTACTGTTATATATGTGGGGGACATGTGTTTTGGGGATCATTACTATGTGGTGACATGTGTTTTGGGGACATGTGTTTTGGGGACATGTGTGTGTTTACTTTGTATGTTTACTTGTGTGTTTTACTGTGGTGACACTACACTGGTGATCAGTGAGTAAAAAGCTGTAAAAAAGCTCATACTCACTGATCACCAGCCGGCTGCAGAGATCCGCTCTCCTCTCCTCAGCGACCACTTCCGTGTGAGGAGAGCTGATCAACCGACTGTTTGTTTACATCACATGACGGCCGTGATTGGACATGGCCGTCATGTGATCAGGAGGGCCAATCACAGAGCTCTCCTGTCTATCTAAGATGTGCCGTTTCCGGGTGACACGAGCGCATCGGGATCACGCCTCGGCGAGGGAGCGCACGCGCAATCCCACTCCTTCTGAGGGACGTTCCTGAACGTCCACTCAGAAGGAGAGAACGCCCACCTGGCCGTACATGTGCAGTGGATGGGGGCCCCAACATTGGTGTCAATGTAAGGAATAGTGCCTCATCATTGGTGTCCATGGGAGGAATGGTGCCCCATGACTGGTGTCAGTGGGAAGAATGGTGCCCCCAAGAATGGAAGAATGGTGCCCCATCATTGTTTCCAGTGGAGTGAACAATATCCCAAGGGCCAGATAAAGGCAAGCAAAGGGTCACGTCTAGCCTGTGGGCCACAATTTGGAGCCCATTGTTCTAGATAATCTTTTTTTTTTACCCACTGCTCAATAATACAAGTCAAAAATAAATAAAACACAGAGCCACAAATTACCTTTTGTACTTTATTTAGAGAAGAGACCTACATAAACTATGTCAGGATACATGTTTAATTACGCGTTCATTGATCAGTAGATGGGGCAATTAACATAACACTGAGGATTATGATAGCATGGATAAGAAGACAACAGAGACATTTATCATAAATGAATATTTACAGCAGTAATGTCATGTGTTATGTGTTTTTTTTTTCTATATATATACTTATATATAGGTACAAAAAAGTCTTGGTTAACAAAATTCAAGGAAAGTGTACACCATTTGTATGCAGCAGTAAGCTATGTTCTTAAGGTGGAACTAAAGAACCTTTGGACTCATTTTAGAACATACAGGAGAATCATTTTGCTGAGGGAGACAAGAGGAAGGCATTGAGTACAATGATGGCTTTGGCGTTGTTATCAAACAAACTGCTATTACTACTGTCGTCGGACTGTCATTCATCGTTGCTTCAATAAACAATGACTTTTTTGACCTTCGCATTAATGAACGGCATGCCATTTATGATGATTTACAAAATATAAATATCATGTTCTGTTGATTAACATACCATATCCGGGAACCTAAGCCTATGTGCACAGCAGACAAAAACAAACCTCAAAAAAAGTTGGAAAACAGAAATCGTAGACTGCAAGTTAGTATTCTAAGGCAATTAAGAGATACAAACGCGCACGTATCTGTGTATAATATTTCCCAACATAGTACTGGTGCACATGCATTAGCTCACTTTGATTTGCAAACAGGATGATGATCACTAGACCCAAAGAAGGCATTTGCTTTTTTTCTCTCTTAGTATACTAGAAATGTATGTTGAGCAACCAAGCAAAATGAATTGAGTACTTTAGCATAGTCAAGTGGTTTTATTAGAAAAAAAAAAATCTCAAATGGAACCAAAGGTTTGTCTGTAATGAATGTGTATATGTAGTGTTTCTTTATAGTGACTAATGGTTAATGACAGTGAGAAGTTCTATATCATCTACTGCTGCACTTGAAGTGTAATGAACTTGAAAAAACTGATAATGTCGGTTTAATGATTGTGTAAACTCTATTCTAAACCTGGAAAACAAAGCCAAACTGGATGCGTATATCTATCAGTCAATACCATTTAATTGTTCAGATGCTAGTTTACAGGCACACAGCTACAGTTTTCTCTTGCTTTCATTTAACTGTCTCTGAAAACAGGTGCAATTTACACATTTGTATCCTCTTCTAACAAAACCTCACATCTATGCACTATTGAGTGGACTACTATGGAGGCAATGCTTTGGCTATCTGGATTGTTGCATATATATATATATGCCCTTTCCATGTCTGGTTGAGTTCATAACTAGGATTTTTCTATTCCTAGGTAATTTATTATGTTATGACTTCTAGATCACTGCTTTTTGAGGATAGAAAGAGGGAGACCTAGAACCTATCTTTTGTTGTGTTTTACTATGGAGACCAACACAAATTCTGCGAATGATGTTTTATATTTTTGTGTAATAAAGAGGTTTTATCTGACCATATGGCTATGTGCTAGCATTATGTTTCTAGTACAGTAAAACCTTGGATTGAGAGTAACTTGGTTTGAGGGCATTTTGCAAGACAAGCAAACGTTTTAAATAAAGTAACAAAACAAGCGATGTCTTGATATACAAGTAGCGTCATGTCACAAATGAGTATACAAGAGAAGAGAGAAACCTCCAAGTGTAGCAATATGGTTACATTTAATGAAGGTACAACATTTAGCAATTAACATGGTTGATGACGATTAAAACAGGCACATCTAAGTATGCAGGCATCTGGGGTAAAGATGTCCACATAGACCGCCCTCCTCACCGCCTTCAACGTCCCTTCACGCTGCGCTCCACGAGCAATTCAAGCCTCACTTTCAGATTGCTCTACTGCAGGGTAGTCTTCCCAGTGACAATTGCAGTCTGACATCGGTGAGAGCCGGCAGGGCAGAGGATGGTCAATGTGGACAGCTTTACTCCGGATGTCTGCATACTTAGATGTGCCTCTTTTAATTAACCATGTGAGTTGCTAATTGTTGTACCTTCATTAAATGTAACCATATTGCTACACTTAGAGGTGCCTCTCTTCTCTTTTATACTCTGTAGCTCCTACTGGATTTTGCTTCTAAACCCCTTGTGGAGGCTTCCATTTGTGGATGGACATTTTATGGTTGCACATTTCTATAACCTTTTGTATGACTATAAACTGAAGGATTTATGAATAAATGGTTGTGGAACTAATCAGTTTCCATTGTTTCGTATGGGGGAATTCACTTTGATATAAGAGTGCTTTGGAATACAAGCATGTTTTTGGAATGAATTATGCTAATAATCCAAGGTTTTACTGTATATAATTAGTTTGGTATATTGTTTTTTGTCTCTGCAGTAGTCCACTCAACGGTGTTTAGTTTTTTTGTTTGTTAGATTTTGAAGTCACTGTGGACTCCACAGCTTCAAGAGGTTGGTAGGAGACCTTAGCTTAATTTCTTTTGTGAATCCTCTTTTATTTCTGTTTTGTGATTAGCTGTTCCAATCAGTACACCATTGAAGTCACCAATCACAAACCAATGAGAACAAGTCGACTTGTTCCAAAAGATAAAGCAACAATAGATAAGGAATTTCAAGTCAATATCGGAAAATCTGCAGCTGGGTAGCAAAGATAACAAATACAATTACATAATTTTAAGAATGTCTTATATACATTAACATGTAAAGATGCTAAATGGATATTTGGAGATCAATTCTTAATTCTGCAAACATAGAAAATGACCAGCTGGCCAAACATTAGTAGGTTTTTGAATGAATGTTCATAGAATAATTTGTATGAACATTCATAATAAAACTCTCAGTACATTTAATGACTTGATGAATATCATTTAAAAGTACTTCAAAATCTGGTATGCTTTTAAAATTTGATTTCAGAATAAATGGACATTCCCAATTAAATACCCATAAAATTATTAGGCCTCTTGCACACAGATGCCTAAAAACACTAAATTTTTAGGCCTTCAAGCTTTTTTTTTTATTACTGATCTCAATGCAGCTTATTGTTTTTATTGATCCTGTACACAGTACAATAATACAGTATTTTAGTACAATATAGTATTTTACAGGCGTACATGTGTATTTGGGCAAATATGTATGAACCCATGTATGACACAACCCAAGAAAAGCTAGGCATAGGCATATGTGCAAAAATGAGCATAGTACAGTATATGGGCATTTACTATAAACCCCATCCTTACATTTTTACACATGAACTTTCCGGCAGAAATCTGATGTTCATATATCAGTATCATGTGCAAGTACTCTTAGAATTTTGCCCATTCGTGAAAAAATAATTATCCTGCTTTTTCAAATTTTTTGGTTATGAAAATGAATGTCAATTTGGCCCTACTAATGATTACAACCTCAAACAATCATTCTTAAAATTAAAAATTCCAAATGAAAGTCATGTTGTCAATGACCTGGAGCATGCAGGTAAAAACTTCTGACTCTTCTCAGACTTTCCTTACTTACCTAATGTCTGTGGGTTATTAACTCTAAAAGTATAATAAAGTATAAAAAAGTATTCAGGTTAACAGACAACTAGCATTTTCAGAAGAAAGTCAACAAATGCCAACCCCTATATTTACTCTTGACATGTTTTATTTTCAGTTAGGCAGTCTATATTTGTTTAGAGGACAAGTGTTTTTGATGGGTGGAGCTGGTGCCCGGTATATAATATATTTTCAATTTAGCATTTATTTTACACAAAAAAAATTTTTTATAAGGCAAAGGACGGCATTCGGTAACCCAATCAATCATGTTTTACTTTTCAGTAATCAAACACTAAGTAAAATATGTTTGCTTATTATCGGTTATTGACCTTTACAATTCACCATTTCTCTTTCCACTGCCTGCTGAATAAGCCTACTAGTTAGATGTTGACCTTTAAGGGAAATGTATAATAAAAAAAATGGATACAAAAACTGTATTTTATACAAATGCAAAAAAAGAAAAATCATACAATCTTCAATAATCAATTTAATCTACAATTCACAAATAAATATTCATATAGTCTCTAGTCATGTGTTCATAAATGAATAATAGAAGTATCCCTGATTGTAAATAAGGGTGCTTTTTAACCTCATTTGTAATCAACAAAATATATCAGTTAAATTGTTTCTAACTATAAATAAACTTTGCTATGTTTGTAAAATTATGCAGGTAAAATATATTCATATTTTTTTTTAACATACTCTTCTGTAAACAAAACAAATATGTCCACTGAGCCATTCATGCTGAGTCTCAGCGTTTTCAGTGGACCCTATAGTGGCATTCAGTGAATTTAAGTGCAAAAAATTACTGCTTACCACTTTTTTTTTAATGTAGTCATTTAGACAGTAGTACTATTAAAATTAGCTATAATCATTTGCATATGTTGGGTGTTGCCAGCCAAACTGTGGCTTTTCATATCCATCCTGGCCTTGTACTACTGTGCTTCAAAGGGAGAATCTGATTAACTGCTGTCGTAAAAAAATGTTTTTCTTTTGATGCTGGAGCCTCATGTGTCCTATGCTGGCCATACACATAATGATCCGATGGTCTGATATACCACTCGTTTTGTTTTTACATCCTGAAATCAAGTCTTTAAAACACATTTGAAGACTGATAAAACATTCCTGCAGGAAAATCCAGCTGAATGTGCCCAAATCAGTCTTTACATTCCTCTATGGAACAATCATCACTTGAGCAAATACTTGTTTTAAAAAAAAAAAAACAGGGCTTTTTTGTCCCAGAAAATTGGTTCACCCCCAATCTCAGAGCATTCTTAAAACAAAGAATTTTGAGCAAAATTCTTCTAGTATATGGACAGCTTATATAACAATCAACAAACAAGTAAACAAAAAACCAACGCTGGACTTTTCAGCAATCAGCAAATACTGGATACTAAATACACCTTGGGATGGATTTACTAAGGGTAAGTGGTCTGTATTCTTTTAAAAGAATACCCAATTACATGCAAGAAAAAAAAACATTTTGCTTGCACATGATTGGATAATGAAAGTCAGCAGTGCTTTACAACCTTTACTAAGTTTTGGATCAACTGCACTTGAGTACGATTGCATTCCCAAAGTGCATCATTTATTTTATTTTAGTAAATCAAAATCCATATGTAGCTACTTCACAGTTGTATAGCTATTATTGTTGACTGTAATTTTAAAGTAGAGCTGATAACTGTAATATGCAGAGAATCTATCATTGTTCAAAATAACGTCAAGAAAGCTGTGCCACCATCACCTCCATGGACATGAGGGCTTAGAAGGGAGGACCCAACTGATCTCACATAGACTTCATTTACTACTGTCTGCTCTTAGTAATTGTATCTAAAAAACTGAAATATATGTTGTTTAAATTTTTTTTATAAAAAAACGTATATATATATATATATATATATATATAATTTTCAAAAATGCAACTTCCATATTGTTTATCTGATGTAATTTAGCCTAACTTGAAATGTATGCTGCACCCTCCAGCTATTGCAGATGATATCATTCCAAACTACACTTCACTGAATCTTTTAGTTCACCCCAGGCGCTCACAAATAAGTAAAATGCCAGGTTACGTAGTGACAACAAATCAGCATTCATGTTCCATCATGAGATGTAACAAACAACAATCATAGACAGAAACATTATCCCACTAATATGAAATAAAATAAAAACTCTTTATTCACTTTAGGGGTGAGCTAAATTTATAAATCATTTTCAATACCTAATTTCAACAAGAGACTGTAAGTTATTGTGTCTGTACCCTCCTACATTGAGAAATCATCTTTTGCAAAGAAAATATGTTATTTAGATGCAAGTAGTTTAATAAATAGCCCTTGATTTTATGTGGGCTATAATCAAGCGGTAATTTACTCTCCACTGTTCTTTCTGTTTGCATGTGACAAATGATCATAATTGCTGTTTGTGTACGGTGGTGTTTTTACATGTAGCTACTTTTAAGTCCCAGCATGAGTTTAAGGAACAATAGGTCGGTGTAAGGAAGCCATGTCTGGTGCATGGAAAAGGTACAATGTAAAACACAATGGTAAAAGAAAGTATAAATATTAAAGAGAACTGTGTTTACTTGTAGATACTATGTGGAGCCAACTATTTAAGTCTAGGGACCAAATTTTATAATATGAAGAAGAAACAAAGTTGTAATGTAATAAATAATAATCGGTTACATTTGTGCTTTTCTTGAGTGGGACTGCAACTAACTGTTAAAAGGTAATATCTGACATCATTTAATTAGCATAAACATAAATTTATTTTTGAGCTGTTATAATAAAAAAACACAACGGTCAGCGCTAATTTCTAACTGGTCTGCCAAGATCAGCCTTTCTCGACCTTTTGAACATAGAAGAACTCTTGAAATAACTTTCAGGTCTCGGAAAACCCTGGTGCCCAACCAACTACCGAGGACACTGTAATGCTTGGAGATGTTTTTGGCAAAAGACCGTAAAGGTAAACTAAAATTTGAAACCTCATAATTTGCACGTATATTGATCGTTTCCCAAACACATAAAACAATATTATAAACTGCAATCACTGCACAAAAGATTTTATATGAGATAATTATTTTTGATACTTTTTTGAATACTATTTTGAAACGGATCATGGAGTTGGATTTTATTTTGAATTGGACTGTTACATGGACACTGAATTTATATTGGTGTATATTATTAACACGGGTCGCATTTATTTTGTATAGAAATAATTTTGATACCTAGCGCTCATATTTGGGTAAGAATTTTGGTAGCACATAAAAAAATATTGTATTCTGATAACTGCATGCAGTTAATATCCATAATAATAATAATAATATTTTGTAAATGAATGTATTCAAATGCATATATGTATGTTTCTACACATTTATTTACAGTATAAGCTGTCCAGTGTAAGTGGCACAGGTTGAAGCAAGCTATAAAGCTGCCCAAAGATGGACTTCAATTCAGCCTGCGGTACTGATAAATGTATTCTGATGGCGGGGAAGTCTCCCCCACCGTCAGAATATAATGAAACAGCTTATTCCCCCATCAACCTCAAATATGTGGATGGGGGAATTGGGTCCGTTTTTTTTTCCATTCAACCTGAATGCAAAAAAGGAATCATCTATGGCCAACTTTACACAGCTAGGGTAACTGTGCAGTTGCAGCCACTTTTTTTTAAGACTTAAACCATGGGAATTTGGTAGTGATGTTATCATTTGTCTTAACCCTATTATTTATTACTTTTGCTGGACAGCTTGGTGTGTATATGAATGTGGAGAAAAAAGCACATAAAGTACAAAAGCAACAGATATTTGGAATGCCATCATTACATAAGCTAACTTCATATAGTGATCACATTCTTAGGCAATGCTGCTTATTTATGCAGAAAGATAAATAAAATGTATTTGCATTTCTGCAAGTGAACTACTTAATCTGAAAGGTTAACATTTATGTCTGACCTGTGAAGTGTTCCAAGGTACTAGGGTAATGCTTGTTTTGTCTGTACTTATGCACAATTCATACAATGGACGTGCTCTAAAAGCAATAATAAATTGCAGAGAAATAGCCTGCTGTCCATGGTGCTGAAGTTACATTATTTGTTAATGGCTCATCTTATTATTTTTCTAACACAAAAATGCACATTTAGTAAATGAAAAAAGGGTTTATAAAGTATGCTAAGTTATAAACTAAAAAAGAAAAACTTTGGAAAAGATACTGGATGTAGAACACATATAAATACTAGAGTATATAAGTGGAGCTGACATGCCTTTTGATATATGCAATGTGTATGTAGTGATACCATGTATGTATTGATGTTCCATAAAGTACTAAATATATAAAAATGTATAGGTATAGATCAACATAACCAAGCAGATAGCTCCTAGCAGTTTCATGGTTGGTCCATATAAAGTTGACACTTAAAGGGTAACTCCACTTTCATGGGAAAAAAAAATTGCAAATAAAAAAATAATAATATAGCGTATACAATTGCAATACAAGTCATATTGTAGTTGAATGTTATTAAAAATTACTTTTCCTTTTTAATGTGTAGCTCTGTAATTTTCTGTAAAATGCAATGCAATATCAGGAGGTGTTACACAGAATGTGTACATAACGTCCCCCAGAAACATAAATTCCTGCTTGTGTGATTGGCTCACTGATTTTCCCAGAAGTCTGATACAAGTCAGATTTCAGGCATCCCCTGCCACAAAAATTTCATATTTGGTGAGATTCTCCCAATAGGAAATCACGTCTAAAGGGATGCAAACACTGCAATTTTCCTCATTAGAGCCCTGTAAGTGCAGCAGTTAAATAATTATGAAACCACTCCCATTAGATTCCCTTTCCATATGGACACACAAACACAAAGTGAGTTCTTCGGAATAATAAAAGGTAGGAATCTGCAACAAAGTTTGGTAAAATCCTTGTAATATACATAGATGACCCAGAGGGGAATGTTTTATGTAGCAGATTCCTACTTTTTGTTGCAGTGAAGAAACAGTTCTTGGTTTCACTAGATTGAATCCATATGGCTTCTGAATTAACTGCTTCATTATAATCAGCTGGTGCACATTTTGTGTTTAAATGAGGAAATCTGCAGAGTCTGCATCCCTTTAAAAGTATTTAATCCTCACAAAGAAAATAAATTCTAATTGCAGGGGATGCCTAAAATCTGACATGTATCTTAGTTCAGACTTCTGGGAAACTCGGTGAGCCAATCACACAAACAGAAAAGGACATTTATGTGGAAGTTCTCTGGATTGAATTTTACATAAAATTACAATGCTTTAGATTGAAAAGGAAAGTTAATTTTCTTAATAATGGTAAATTACAAAATGGCTTGTGTGGTAATTGTAGATGTTATTATATTTTTTAATGAAAGTGAAATTTCCTTAAAGAGCAGTCAGAGATCAATCAAAAGTTTGACAATTGTTGACCTCTCAACTGCAAGATTTAAGCATAGATTACTATTTTTTTCAGAAGGCTGATCGAAAAAAAAGTTTATGGTTTTCTCCATCCAAACACACAAGGTGAACAGTGTGTGTTTACTCTATATTGATCCAACTATTTGATTTGTTGTTCAAGAGAACCCATTCCAGATACTTTTGGACCAATGCATTTGGAACACACAACTTTTGTGGATGGAAGATTCATATTAACGATCATTACAGATTAAGTGTTCAGTTTTGGATGTTTTTTTTTTGGTACTCTAATAAAAATGAAAAAACAAGTTTTGCCTTCAGGTTTACTTTAAGCTATGATTTCTCATTGGTTGCTTTGTGTTATAAAGATTTGCAAATAGAGATTTGCAAATTCTTTGTTTTAAATCGGCCGGTATACATGGCTTCCACCTTAATCCCTAAGGATGTTGTCCTCACAATCCCCTATTTGAAACATAATAAAATGCATAGGTCAGTTATAACACAAAACTGTCTAAAGATTTATATAGGATATTTTATTACATCAATAATGCAAGAGAGGAGAAATTTTATTTGCAGCATATAACTGCTAACGTCAGTGCAATGCTGATCGTTTCTAAAATGAGACCTCAAGATTTTTATATTTAGTAGTTAATTGTCTGGAACAAATAGACACTATTCCACTATAAACTTCAGTGCACCTTTTGATTTTTATATTCAGATTGCTCTTTGCTTATGTCATCATTTATTTATGCATTCCATTAAAGCGACGCCATTCTAGGATAGCTAAACAAATAGTAAAATGAAGAGGACATTGGTTTCTGAATCTGAAGTCTGGCAATGGATTAGAAGGGCCAGCCTGGTGATGGCTGAGCCATGGTATTATCACACGTCCCTATTTCACTAACAGATGTTTGCTTAAATCGACTGTCTGCAAAAGAGCATTGATGTGAAATGTACTATTGAAGTCAGTTCTGGTGCCATCTATGAACTTACAAGTATTCATAAGATTTAAAGCGGAGTCTTTACTATATGGTTCAGTTTTCTAATCAGTATTTTCTAAGTATATATCCATGTTCAATGTTCAGTGCCCTTGCATATCTATCCTAATGTATATATATATATAAATATATATATATATATATATATCATTTATTTTATTTTTTTAATTTAAGCTGAAGCAGTAGCCTATAAATTTACGTTTGATTTTCTAAAATAGAAGCAGTGCATGAAATGTTGAATCTTCAAAAAATCCTGTTTTGAGGAAAAATTGGATCTACGTAAAAAGAAATATGCCATGCTGATGTCTTAAGAATGCGCACAGATACTAAATATACTAACCATATTGTTTGTAATACTGTATGATTATTTCCTATGATTGTATGCTATATCTAGTGGGGCATTTCTCTGTAATACCCCAATCAAATAAATGCTGCATTATGAACATATTACAAACAATACAGCAATCATTTGTTATGCTGAAGAAATATTTTTTATACATTGATCCCTATGTGTCTGTTGATCTATCTCTCTATCTATCCATGGTTTTAAAGCTCATCATACAGTATATGCTACAATCTGATTGTACAGTCTTCTTTAGATTTACTAAAACTAAATGATATAAGGATCTTCCTAAGCTATCCAAGTTTGTACTATATTATTATTATATATTATTATTATATAGAATTTATATAGTGCCAACAGTTTGCGCACCGTTTTACTATATAGTTGTTGGTGGATCCATAGGAGATTGTACAATCAGAGTGTAACATGTGTGATAAGCTTAATGAACACAAACACGCATCTATTCATTTTTATAGATAGTGTCATCAGAATCACATCACCCAACTCTTGGTATTTTCTAACCACCCTTCCCAGATGGCTGCACAGAGCTTGAAGTCAAAACACAGGTATTCTCTACAGCATTCAGCCCTAAGATTTTTATTTTTTAAAGGCGCTACACTTTAGAATATTATGCCAATGAAATGAATACAATAGTTCTTATTACAATGCCAAGTTTGTTTGCGTCAATATAGCAGGCTGGCCATCCAACTTGGTTTATGCAGGACTTAACATAGTAAGGTTCAGCAATCAAGTTAAATAAAATTCTTGGGTCAATGTTGTTGCCATTGTAGATCGGCTGTAGATTGGTTTAGTGTTACAGGTTGCCCATAATGCACATAGAGTAAATGGGGTTGATTTACTAAAGGCAAATAGACTGTGAACTTTGCAAAGTGTAGAAAAGGATTTTTGGTCATGGATCTATCAATTTTAATTTAAGCACCACGTGCCTAAATTTAGTCAATGAACAAGGAGGGTATATGGGATTTTTTAGGTGCAGAATAATTAGCAAAAATATCAAATATAATGTTTAAAATTAAAACTTTTAAACATTATATTTGATATTTTTGCAAATTATTCTGCACCTAAAAAATCCCATATACCCTCCTTGTTCTTTGCAAAGTGTAGTTGCCCTCTGCAAGTGAAGTTGCTCCGAAGCTTAGTAAATGGGGGAAAGCTTTACTTTGCAAGAATACCCACATCACATGCAAGGGAAATAAAAAAAAAATGCATTTTTGCTTGCACATGATTGGATGATGGAAGTCGGCATAGATTCTGCTCATTTACTAAGCTTTGGAGCAACAGCACTTACAGAGTGAAACTGCACTTTGCAAAGTGTACCTTCTATTTGCCTTTAGTAAATCAACCCCAATGTGTTATGAGGGTCTACCTGCACACAAAATAGATACAGGTAAATATCATTTCCCATAAGAAGAAAGATGTGTACAGCATGGCAGCTATGCTTATAGTATTGGTGGTCTGCTGTTTAGACTTTCCTAGTTGGCTATTGATTTGTGTAAGAATGGTGGCACCAATGTGTAAAGAAGTGTAACTGTGGCCAGGCTATGGACATTCAAATATTTTCATGTGCTATAGAAAAAGTGAATGTTCTACAAACAGCCCTCAGTGACTTACGTAGCTGCAAAGCAGTTTATCCTTAAAGTTCACAGCAGAAGCACCAAAGTCATCTTCTCTGAAACCCAGCTCCCTGCTCCGCTAGCCTTCTCATTTCTTATTTAATGCTTCTGCTGAGAACTTTGAGGATTGTTTGCTCTGCAATACCTGCAGCTACTCAGCTCAGCAAAAGCATAGAGCTCTTTTACTGCTGGTGCAAAAGATAGGGTTCCACTGCAGGCCCTCCTTTCTCCCTAATAATTCAACTCACCCACCGGTCGCTGGCCACTCCATAGATTCCACCCATAAATGAGGAAGCCACTCTCCAATGTACAAGCTGATCAACTTGGTTCACAGGAGCACTAACGCATTTCGCTCCATCCAAAGCTTACTCATAAATAATCATAGATTTTAATAAGCTCTGATTTAGTGAAATGCATTAGAGCTCCTGTGAACCAGGTGCAACAGTTTGTACATGTGAGAGTTAAATAAACGTGAATAAGGCTTTTAATAGTGTGTGGCTTCCTCATTTACTGCTTGCTTCAAATTTCCTGAATGTCCATATCTTGGTCAAAGGTTCACTTATATGGTAAAGTAATAATAGGCTGTAGTATTAGGGGATATTTTAAATATGTAATAAAGTTAGTAAAGACCAAATAAGAAGCATTTCAATGGGGTGTATGTGTGCTAAGGAGGAATAGAGGCTGGGTACCAGTTAAGGCCCTAGGCTATTTCACTAATTCATATATAAATTAAGCATTAAAGAGAATGATACAATATATCTGTAAGCACTCCTGGTAGGTAGAATACAAGTTTTTAAGGGAGTCTGTGCTTTCAGAAATACAAAGGGCTACCATTGCTGACTTCCTTCCAAACATACTAGAACAAGCGTGAAGATTAAAAAGTCAGAGTAAAGCCAGAGCCCCTTATCTTTAACCTCGTTATAAGTCATTGCCTCAGAAAATATTGAAGCCAGTGGATCTGCATAGTTGCTAGATAGCTAGTATTTGTCAACAGGACAGCTCAGCAATTGCAGCCACCATATTTCCTCAGTACAGGTTTCCTTGAACTGATTTTACTAGTTGATAATGCCCCTAACTTAAAAACACTTAAGTTAAAAATTAAATACCAAATACACACAATTTATATAAACCATTTTACCAAATATCTAAGGAGCTCTTTCTGAAATAGTAATCTGAGACACAATTGTTAATAGTTTGTATTTAGAGATATAAAAAGCGATAAAAACTATAAAAAATTATATATATTTTTTGTTTAGACCGTGTCTTCCTTCTCCGTTGTAAGTCATTTTAGCATAACTCTGTTCACCAAATATATCCAGCACTATTATAGTTATCAATCCCACAACTGCTGTATCCAAAGATGCCTGGACCAGACTAAAATGTATTTTTCTAAACTAAAATATCCTTTGTCCACATACAGGGGCTTGACCAAAAATTATGCAAAAGTGGGCATAACTTTTGTATTAACTTACATAGATCATTCAAATTTCATGTGTTGGTAGAGTAACTCTTCCTCTATGGCAACCTTTCCTTTTCCTTTTCATTGCAGGCAAATAATGGATTCCAAGCAGAAGCATTGTGTCGTCATCGAGTTCTTGATGAAGGAGGAGTGTAAACTGTCTGACATCCACAGAAGGCTACAGAATTTTTTACGGAAATGACACCATTGACAAGAGTCACATGAGAAGACATTTCTCAATGGTGTCATTTCCATAAACATTCTGTAGCCATCTGTAGATGTTGGACAGCCTGCATCAAGAACTCAATGACACCATGTTGCTTCTGTTTGAATTTTTTTATTTATTTTTTACCTGCAATGAAAAAAAAAAAAATTAAATATAGAAGAAGAGTTACTCTACAGGGATGTGAAAATTGATCTATGTAAGATAAAGAAAAAGTTATGTTCATGTTTGCAGCACTTTTGGTACAGCCCTTGTACAAGCTAGTCAAAAAGAAATAGCCATAAATGTGAAAAAAATGCAATATCTCCATATGTAATAAAACAAAGGTCATTTATCATATTTACTGTATAAGCAAATATGTTCCAGAATATATAGTGAACAGATTTTTAATTTCTTGTTTCAGCATTATTTGATACCATAATACTCTGATATGGTATAATACCTACATTTCGTAATCAAACACTAAATATAAAGGTGTGTTCTGCTTGTCAAATTTCCTGTTTCCTTCATTTGTACATCACCCCTAGAGAAGATGTACTGCAGGCCATAGCTACTGTCAGATTGGCATTATGCCTAGATCTGCAGCTGTGCTTGTTTGAGAATGGTCACAAATACATGCTGCTGAGGTCATACAGAGCAAACTGCATATCCCGCTCACTAACTAGCTCCCTTCATCCTTGCATACATAGATTGAAGAGGAAAAAGACGACAAAAAAAGAAAAGGGCAGAGATATGGTAGGTTTCAACTGGGATTTGCTGTGCTGAGAGATGTACAGTGTCATATGCATTCCAATCAGCTCCTTCGTAAAATTCTCAGCTTAAAGGTTAACTTGGATGTCAGTGTCATCTGTGTAGAAATTACTTGGAGAGAAAGATCTTCTGAAGTCTTAATACAACAGTCAATTCCACCCAGTCAGCAGGAAATGAACATATTATTTTCTGCTTTGCCTTTGCAATGAAATTGTGCCAATTTTTTTTTTCCTCCTATTTCAAGTTCCAACTTGTTGGCTGTCTTTGGGATCCGGCTAGCATTAATACCTTCACTGTTACGGTAAGGAGATTTGTCATCTCCCAGCAGCTGTGTGTTAAACAAGAATGAAGCCCGGGCTTACTTAGGCTCAGGCGGCAAATCACTTTGCATTTTCCAGTTTCACTGTCAGGCAGATGAGATTGTTGGGAGTTAGGCTATGCCTGCTCTGTCTAAGATAATTGATTCTAACACTGGCCCATCAACATCAATTTTCACATTTTGTTAAATTTCACATTTTGCTAAATTTATAACACAGCATGATCAAAAAGCATATAAAAGCAATTCAAGTTTTACGTATCGGTCTACTTGGGATACTCAGAACATTTATTAATTAAACTTGAAAGCAAAAACCAAGCCAAAAAGTTTTTTTTTGGCTGGAGTAGCATCAGAACTTCTGTCAGGTTTGTACTGCTGGAGAATTTTCTCTTAATTTTCTGTCTCACTGTCACCAAGAAAAGAAACAGAGAGTAAATAAAAATATATTAAGTGGAGACATAAGGGTTAATTTACTACAGACAAATAGGCTGTTTGCAACCATCTATTGGACATGTGCACCGTCAATAAATTTATTTAGTTTCGTTCCGTTTCGTATTAGCCGTTAATTCGTATTTCGTAATTCGTGTCCGAAATTCAATTTTGATTCGTACGAAATACAAATTTTCGTTAGGTTCGTAAACTTTTCTTAACAATTATGAACCTTCATTATGATGAATTTATCATTATGAGGGGCTCCCACCATCCCTGTGCTGTGCTGACTTCCTGGGTTTTTAACTTCATCATAACGAATAATCGTAATTAACGAACATTCTTATTTTGGCCGATTCAGTCTCCCACTCACATATTATAAAAGGTAATTTTCCCAACCCTCACTCAGCAGCAGAAGAAAACCTCTGATTGGTCAACAACACACCAGTCACGTTTCCGTTGTAACGGAATTTGTATCCGAAATTCGTAAACGAAATTTCGTATTTCATACAAAATTCGGAAGCATAGTAATTCGTATTTCGGATCCTCCCGAATGTACGAATTTATGGAAATTCGTACGAATTTTCGATTCGTACGAAATAAATCGCACATGTCTACCAGTTATTGCATTTATATAATCTGTTCTCTAGCACGCATGCAACTATATAACCCTGTATACACCTGAACAGCCTAAAAGAACTTGACATAATGAACTACCCCCCACAGAATGTTTGGGTTATTATCTTCGTTCTCTTTTTCTTTCCATGTCAAAATTGTAAAAATGACCATATGTCTAAGATTGGATGCCATTTCTTGGAATGTTACTATTTAAAATCTATGCTATTTGCTCATCTGTAGCGAAAATTGTATTGACAATGCTTCTTTATGCACCTTCAAATTTAATAAAATGTGATTGATATAAAAAAAAAAAAGTCTGTTTGCCTCGAAAGGGAATTTTCAGTAAATGGGATTACATTTCACTTTGCAAAACATACCCAATCAGGTGCAGAGAAACTAAATTAAGCAGAATTTTTGCTTGCACGTGATTTGGATAATGGGAGTAAAAAGAGCTTTATCTCATTCACTAAGCTAAGAGAGAATTACAATGTGAAAATATACCTGAAAAGTGAACAGCCTATTTGCCTTTAGTAACTCAACCCCATGGAGTATACTATACTTAGCCCTGATGAAGAATACTCAGCTTCCGCTATTTCTATAACAGGACTAGCACTGTTCTTTGGCTGTTCAGATTTTCAGACAGTTTCCTCCTGTCACTGGTTCCTAAGGCTGTTCACTTTGCAAGGGAAGTTGCACTTTAGAAGGGAATTTGCTTCAAAGCTCAGTGAATGTGTTGCAATGCAATGCAAGAATACCTAATCCTGCACAATGAAAACAAACAAACCAAAAAAAAAAAATGTGCTTGAACGTGATTGGATGATTAAAAACAGCACAGCTTTAGCTTATTTACTAAACTATGGGGATAATTCCCTTGCAAAGTAAATACTCTCTTTGCATTTAGTAAATCAACCCCATAGCCTGACAATGGTTCTCAAAATTAAATTGTAGGTGGATTTCTTCTTTTAGGTTGAAATGTTGACATCTTTGCATTCAAACAGTATTACCCAAACTGGAATCCTTGCATATTGGTGGTAGGTTAGAGTTAAAAAAGATTAAAAGATTATTTAATTTTTTTACTTAAAGTGTTACTGAACCCAGGACCCTGCATTCACTATATGTGGTCTCCCACAGTAGACAGAACATGGAAATGCAATTATTTTAGTAATTATAAACTGCTAAATACCTTTTCTCATCAATATATAGCAGTCTTTTGACTTCTATCAGTGTCTGGTTAAAGCTTGTAGGAGGAGTTTTCATTCTCCTCTGACTGTCCTATGAGCCTGCAGACCTTCTGTCTGGACAGTGCTGATTGGCCTGTGCTGATCACATACTTCCTCCCAAGAAAAAAAAAAAACAATACACACCAAACTGAGTATGTATAGAGTAACTCCAAAGGCTCTGTCCTATCAAGAGATGGTTAGGGGACAGTGGAAGAAGGGGAGCATCAGATAAGACAGGATCAAACAGCCTTTGAGGAGGATTAACCCCTTAGGTTCCCTTCTGAGTATAACAAGCATGCTTTACTGCATACAGGCTGCATACATACTGCATACAGGCTGCATACATACTGCATACAGGCTGCATACATACTGCATATATACTGCATACATACTGATTTTATTGTTGTGGGTTTAGTAACAGTTCAAATAGATACATGGCTTAATTGTTACAGATTTGTTCTTCAGTATCAATTAGCCCAAATAATTTGCTTGTAAATCAAGGACAGAGTAGGTTTTAAAAAACATGTGCTCACTACGCTCATAACTTCTATACAGCCACATAATGGAGCAGATACATTTCATATACGAATATAATACTCATTATGCCTTCCTTATTTATTTAAAAGTACCAGATAATTAACTGTGAATGAGCAACATGGCAAGATGTTTTTTATATTCCTCTCCAAGACCATGGTGCCATGAAATCAACTTTGCAGTATTTACTATTCAATATTGACTGCATTCCAGCAACACAGTAAACCAGTATGATAAACCCAGGTAATTTTAACCTTTAAACCTCTCATTTAATCACATATCTAAACATTTAGTTATTTATGGCCAGATCAGATTCTATGGCTTTGAATGCATATTTCAAAACAGAAGAATTGTTTGTTAGAAACAAAACCATGATTTTAGAGAAATGGAATAGAAACTTTAGGGACCCAACTATAAAAATTGTATTTACCGTACAAGGTTTTGTGGCATCTTAATAGGCTTGAATGGTAATTCTAGCAGACTTAACTCCTTACATCAGTGTATAATTACACCCACCCTTCCCATGTTGAAAATCAAAACTAAAAAGTAAGGGGTAGTAATATTATGGGAACAGAAAAGACACATTTAACTATAAGGACAATATGGCAGAGGGATTTTTTTTTTTGTTTTTTTTTTTTTGGTTAATGATTTCTTCACATTATTATCTGCAAATTGGAGAGATTAATTGGATTTTAAAAGTAAAATTAATTCAGAGACAATGCTTTAAAAATTAAATGTACCAAAGGAAGTGGTCTACTAAAGTTTTGTCAGGCCAAAGAAATTTGCCTTTACTCATTGTTTTATTTATTCTTTTGCTCTTAACGTGATTGTGTGTGTAAAATTAAGGTAACTTGGTTAACCTGACAAACCTTGAGTGAACCACTCTAAAAATGTCTACATAGCATGATAACAATAATGTCATCAGTTCAGTTAAATAAAAAAAATAACGTCAGATTTTTACATATATATATATATACATATACACACAGTAGAAAGGGATGGATATTTACATAAGCGGCACAGTGTTTTTTGTTTTTTTTCCCTTTATCATTCTTATAGCATTACAAACCAAAGACATAAAACATTTGAAAGAAAAAAAATATATACCATCAAAAACAAATGCCTCAAATTAATTATTAACAAATAGAGAGCATACATATCTTCAGAAGCTGTGGATTTATCAACAAATATGGATAGAAGGAATATTATTGCAGCAGTAATCCAGATAATGAACATGTAACTGGTACTTGAAGGCCTATTCTACTGTGTCTGCTTCTTTACCAGAATCCATGCGGAATTCATGAACTTAGTTTGTTCTTTTTTTGTAGAATGATTCTTTGAATAATATGCAATCAATAAAATGTTTACAGAATGCCCCTCTGTCGATTGTTTGGAATCTTCGCTTGGGGTGTCTTTTCTCCCTCAGTACTCCAAGCTTGGATGGTATTATCATCTATTTTCTCGCTATCACTGCTCAATTTTGTGAAGAAAGGATAACAGCGGCCTCTCTTGACCCTTGCTTAATAACTTTGCCTTTGTTGTTCCACAGACTCATGAGCTTATCAGATCACATACACAGTTCACATGTTGTAGAAGCCACTTTCAATCCCTTAACATCAGAACCTTCATTTCATTCAGAGGCTAGTCAGCTCCTTTAGTTTTACATCCAGTGTTTTTATTTTCTTGCACAAGGCCTCATCTAAGAAGGTGTAAAGATTTAGGTAACAAAATACAGATTTTTTTCTGCCTTTGATCATTTGTTTGCCATCTGTAGTAACTTTGTAGATTATAACAAAAAACATTATTTGGGCAATGAATACAATTGAACTGGGCTTATTGACCTTCTTGAAACCAGAATTTTCACTAGTAGTCTCCATAGTTTTATCTTTAACACACATGTTGGATAAAACTCCAATGTCCGGTACTTGCTGTGCCTACAAGACCCTTTAAGAAGTAAATGTTTTTTTTTTTTTTCAGGAGTAGATAAAGAAAATTTGTATATCCATTTTCAATCATTACATCTGGGGTACCATCAGTCAGTTTGCTTATACTCCCAAGGTAATCCCAATTTACGGTATTCCATAGCTTGGTTAACCACCAAATCCAGTAGTAATTGGACATGCAACCTTTCACCAGTCATATATTTCATTAGTAGATGTTTTGCTCCTTTTTATGTATTTGGTATGGTTATGGAATGTGATTCAGTTTATAGCTTAATGGGTTTAACATCCATTTCTTAACATCCATCTTTGAGCCAATCTATTCGCCATTCAAGTCTCTGATTAAGTCAATGGATTAAACAAGACATAATTCATTGAGTAATTAAAATAAAAAAGAAACCCAAAAAAAAAAGATCACAATAATTTAGTGATAACGAAAGTTCCCAGTGCCATGTATATTATGCAGTTATGTTAATGCTATGTTTTGCTAATGTAGTTAAAAGTCTGGCTTTAATGTTCTCTCTCGCTTTCAATGGGAAAATAAAATTGAGAATAGGACAATGACATGAATACATCCCTCATTAAAATGTCCTCCTCTATGCTTACATAAATAATAATAATAAAGACATTTCATTTTATTTATCTAGATTGTATCAATTATGAAAATAAATCTGTCATTGTATAATCAAGATACTTATATAATTATGAATTTAACACGACTGGAAAGTCACTGAAACCTGACTTCCCAAACAACTGTAATTCAGACCTGAGACACACTACATATAAACATAGACATCCCAAAATACACCAGAAGTAGGAGGGACACTAACAAAACTATCCATCCCTTACTAGACATTTCCCTTAACATTATTTTTATATTTGCGTACTTGTGAGAAAAGCATTATGCTCTCTGTAATACTGGTTAAAGGTAATAGGTACTGAAAATCACATTTTAAAAAATTAAATCATATTGTCTATTTTTTTTTTCTTGTACTGGTCACATATCCCATTATCTTAAAAATGTAAAAAAAAGAAAAAAAAAAAAAAAGAAAAGAAAAAAAAAATATCAAGAACAAAAAAATCTTGAATTGACTTAAACAAAGATACTGTTTTACCCGTAGGTACCAATTCCAGAAATCAGAAATCCTATACTCGCAGGTTTTAAGAAATTATAAAAAATGTTCTTAAGTAGTTAAG
Organism: Lithobates sylvaticus; assembly: GCA_028564925.1. Lineage (NCBI taxonomy): Eukaryota > Metazoa > Chordata > Amphibia > Anura > Ranidae > Lithobates > Lithobates sylvaticus. Next base: position 568,470,983 of record CM053029.1, read on the forward strand.
TAGGTAAATGTCCAGCTTCCTCAAAAAAAAATGGCTGAATTGCTCATCCTATCACACCCCAGATTGACTCAATTTGTTGTTTCTCTTTGAGTACGCATGCGAGTCATCAAACTGTTGTACCCCGTGAGACAATGCATTTGGTTGTTGCAATCCGCCACTGTGTATACAATAAAGGATAAATGCTCCACGGACTATGGCGTCATCTTAAGGCTTGATGCCATTGTGGAGGTTTTGAATAGGATTGTCTTTATGCATTTAGTTGAGTACTGAGCTTTGCACACTGAAGAACTGAAGCAAAAAAAGACAACCACATTTTTCAGTGGTGGAATTTCAGTTCCCAACTCTTGTTCTTTACTCAATCTGTAACAGCAGAGTCTTCCAAAATGATTGTATTGGTGGAAGATGTAGACAAAAAAATGAATCTGCTTTTACAGATTTCTTTCTGTGTTGTTATATGTTGCAGGCACTTAAGTTTTTTGTTTTCATATTTTTTCATTTTTGATTTTTTTTTTTTTTAATATGAAGACATTTTTTGTTTCTTGGAAAGGCAGGAATAAGGAAGAAAAGGGTAACTAGGGTCAGAACAACTTCACAAATGGCCTTGGTTAGCCCAGGATGTCTAAATAAATTGGAGAGGCCTTTCCTAGGGCTTGAAGAATCTTGTAAATTTCTTTGATGTTTAACCGAAGCTGAGGCTCTCTCTGCCAGCATCCCAGCATAATGTCATACACTTCCTTTGGGGCCACTCTTGGTCTCTCCAGAACACGTCCTTGCGTGATGCACTCAATAACCTAAAAGAGAGAGAGCATTGGACAGGGAAAATATGAATGCAAATTGAAAAAAAAAAAGCCAGGTTATTATGTAACAGCATGTCTAGGATATTAGTAAACAAAGACACAGAAACAAATCTCTTGAAATCACATGACTGACAGTTACAGTAAAACCTTGGATTGAGAGTAACTTGGTCTGAGAGTGTTTTGCAAGACAAGAAAAATTTTGATTTGGTTGATGATTTAAACAGGCACATCTAAGTATGCAGGCATCCACGGTAAAGCTGTCCACATAGACCATCCTCCGCACCGCCATTAGTGTCATCCCTTCCACGCTGCGCTCCACAAGTGCTTCAAGCCTCGCTTTTAAGATCCCTCTACTGCAGGGTATTCTTCCCAGTCACGATTGCAGACTGACAGCAGTGGGAGCCGGTGGTGCAGAGGATGGTCTATGTGCACAACTTTACCCCGAATTGCTGCATACTTAGTATGTTAGTCATCAACCATCTGAGTTGCTAAATGTTGTACCTGCATTAAATGTAACCATATTGCTACACTTAGAGGTGCCTCCCTTCTCTTTTATACTCTGTAGCTCTGCTGGATTTTGCTTCTAATCCCCTTGTGGAGGCTTCCATTTGTGGGTGGACATTTTATGGTTACACAACCTGTCACATTGCTATAATCTTTTTATATGGACTATAGACTGAAGAACTTATGAATAAATGATTGTGGAAAAATCCTATGAGCTTCCATTATTTCTTATGGGGAAATTTGCTTTATATATGAGTACTTTAGATCACAGGCATGTTTCTGAAACAAATTATGCTCGCAATCCAAGGTTTTACTGTAGTTGAAAAATAAATACAATGACTAGCGAGTGATTTTCTTCAGAAAATGCATTCACCTATACTGAGGATATTTGCATACGCATTTTTTTTTCTTCTTTGGACAGCTGACTAAAGAAATATCTAATACAGCCTTTGTCATCCTTATTACCATGGAGGAACCCTTGAAATAATTTCCAGGTCTCTTCTGTATCACCTAGCATGGAGGTTGTTCTGTTTTTCTTTGTGCGCACAATCCACTTTCGCCCTCGAGAGCTACTATCTCTGATGTGGTTATTTCTAATGTACATTCTAGACTTCACTACAGACCATACATTATCTTGTTCAGTTAATGGATAACTTTATACTCTTGGTTATTCGCCTGCTCTGTTGGTTGCTTGGAATACAATATATTGTTAATATTCCCTTCTGCACTGTGTAAAACGTGTTACATTTGTATCTTGTGAAATCTCGATTACAAATTAAAGCAATAAATAATTTCCAGGTCTCGGGGAACCCATGTCTGTAATTACTATATCTACTGCTCGTTGTACATAAGCATGAACAGAAAGCTGAGATATAAGAATGAATAAAATAAGACAGCAGTGAAAACTGTGCCTACTTCCATCGGTGATAAGAGACCCCTTATATTGATAGTCAATGGGAGATAGGGGTCCATACACTGGTAGTGAAAGAATAGTTCATACATTGGCGTTTAGTAGGAAGAATGCCCCGTTTACCAATACAATAGCTAAAAAGTATTGGATAATGAGTTTATGGGAAATCTCCATAAACAGCTGTAAATAATATTATAATTAGAAATGTATTTTAGTTAAATGGGAATATATTTAAACTATTGAGTGTCAGGTTGATATTACACTGAGTTAAAAGCAACACTTTTGTGTTTGCCCCTATTTATCATGAGCTGAACGCAAAGATCTACGACTTTTCCTATGTACACAAAAGGCCTATTTCTCTCAAATATAGTTCACAAATCTGTCTAAATCTGTGTTAGTGAGCACTTTCTCCTTTGCTGAGATAATCCATCCACCTCACAGGTGTGGCATATCCAGATGCTGATTAGACAGCATGATTATTGCACAGATGTGCCTTAGGCTGGCCACAATAAAAAGCCATTTTAAAATGTGCAGTTTTATCACACAGCTAAATGCCACAGATGTCGCAAATTTTGAGGGAGTGTACAATTGCCATGCTGACTGCAGGAATGTCCACCAGAGCTGTTGCCCTTGAATTGAATGTTCATTTCTCTACCATAAGCTGTCTCCAAAGGCGTTTCAAATAATTTTGTAGTACATCCAACCGGCCTCACAACCGCAGACCACGTGTAACCACACCAACCCAGGACCTCCACATCCAGCATCTTCACCTCCAAGATGGTCTGAGACCAGCCACCCGGACAGCTGCTGCAACAGTCAGTTTGCATAACCAAAGAATTTCTGCACAAACTGTCAGAAACCCTCTCAGGCAAGCTCATCTGCATGCTCGCCGTCCTCATCAGAGAGAAATAGGCCTTTTTTGTACATAGAAAATGTCGTAGACCTTTGAGTTCAGCTCATGATAAATATGGGGCAAACACAAAAGTGTTGCGTTTATAATTTTTCTCAGTGTAGTTTTCCACTTCAAAGGTCTGGCCTTTTGTTTTCCCTTATCACATGGGTGGTAAACAGCAGCCTCCTTTGAATCTTCCAATCAGGCGGTGCCCAATATACATTTGCTAGGTACAGTGACCAATTATTATATTAGCCACATTACAGAAAGAATAGGCAAATATAATGCTTTTTCACCGAGCTGGGCACTCTCTTTGTGTTGGGACATACAGCAGTCAAAATGACTAGACCTGAAGTTGGGAGGTAAACTAACTCCATACAATGTATTGTAAATATGGTTTTGTGTGTAATTTGTAAATATCAAATAAGCCAGGGGACTTATACTGTACATTGTGTTGTAAATACTGTTTAATGTGTAATTTGTTTATATTATATAACTCTATCAATAAATGTGTATCGCAAATGGAACTACCTCTCAGATTTAGCTGTGTATATATGTAAATACTCCTACAAGGATTGATGTGTATTTACCTATACACGGAAAATAGTTAAAGTGGTTCTAAAGGCACAAGTATTTTTTACCTTCAGTCTATGCATGAAGGCAAAAAACATTCTGTGCGCAGCCGCCCCCCCCGCCCCCTAATATTTACCTGAGCCCCCTGTCGATCCAGCAATGTCCAGGAGAGCCTTGCCTCTCCGGGGAGTCGCACTCCTGATTGACTTATGGCAGCAGCAGGAGCCATTGGCTCCCAGTGCTGTCAATCACATCCTGGGAGCCAATCAGGAGACAGAGGGGGTGGGGTTGAGCCACGGCTCTGTGTGTGGCATCCGGCTGCTTGCTGTGGGGGCATCTGGCAGGAGAGAGGGGCTCTCTTGGCTGCTGAAATGGCTTTTTAGTCATTCCATTGGGAGGTTACCTATGCCCTTTGGATCTCTAGCCTTTATTATACATTGGGTTTGGGCGTAGTTGACTAACTCCCCACTAGTCAAGTTTCTGACTGCTAATTCTTTGTTGTAGACCGAAGCGTTGGAGTGTTACCTGTTTTAACCAAAGAAGCTAGAATTTTCCTGTGATATATTCGCTGTATGTGAACATTCTCAGTAAGTTTTTCCAGCTCTTGCCTTGCAATATTTGCCATGTTTTCATGTTTCTGTCCCCAATATTTTGCATTTATTTCATACATTATATGACTAATTGACTAATTTATACCTATCTATCTTTATGTTAGATGATACAGTATATCTTCAAAATTCCCTGAAGGAACTGTATAAACAATATTCCGAAACATGTTGGGTGTTCTGATTGTTATGTCTGATTGTGCTCTTTCACCTTAGAGTCCTTCTTACCATACTTCAGGAGATTGACTGTATGAATCGTTTTATTTATTGTTTTATTATTATGTATTTTATGTATTATTGAATAAAATTTGTTATTTTTCTATACTTCTATACTCGTTTGATCATGTATCCAACCCTCACCCGCACAATCCATGGGACATTTTTTCCTTTCTTACGAGAGAGGGGCTAGGAGCGCCGGCGGAGCATATGAGAAGATAATGATCGGGGTTTCTCTGTTCAAAACCACTACACAGAGCAGGTAAGTATAACATGTTTGTTATTGTTTTTAAAAAAAAAATAAGACTTTAATATCACTTTAACAAAAGAAAAAAGATAATTGGTGTCAGTGGTTATTTAATTGGGAGTCAAGGGAAAACAAAGAAGATACCAAATAGGTATCATCAGGTCGGACTTTTAAGGCATGGAAGCAAATAGGAAAGTAGAAAAATAGAAAAAAATATATTTTATTGAAAAATACAATATCATAACAGTGGTCAAAACAATATAAAAATCATATGAAATGATATGATTTGTACACTGAGCCCTTGTGCGTCGCGTCTACGCGTTTCGCCGCAAAGGCTTCCTCAGGACACAGAAAAAGGGTCAAAGACGTAGCAAGAGAGAGCAACAATAAATCTCACTATCTTCAAATGGGCTGCACCTCAAGTACAAATGTCATAGCAGCCAGGACAGATCCAAATATATGGAGCGGTCAACCACGCTGTGATAGAGTGGACAGCAAGTGGCACATTCTGATGAATACAAAGATTGATAATTGCTTATAGCAGGGGCAGGAAATAAGTCTCAGTCAGTATATTACCATCAATGGGGACGGCCAATAGAGGACATAATCCCAACCACATGGAGCTTAGTAGATGCTGGTGACACATAGTATGGCCAAACAGCATATAAAAATTAAAAGTATTTTTATGGAGACAATGAAGGCATACCCCTGGGAGACAGCCCAATGCTGTGCACCTCCTGAGGAAGCCTTTACGGTGAAACGCATATACGCGACGCACAAGGGCTCAGTTTACAAATTATATCATTTCATATGATTTTTATATTGTTTTGAACACTGTTATGATATTGTATTTTTCAATAAAATAAATATTTTTTTCTATTTTTCTACTTTCCTATTTGCTTCCATGCCTTAAAAGTCCGACCTGTTGATATCTATTTGGTATCTTCTTTGTTTTCCCTTGCTATATTACAGATGTGGCACTGTGGGTGCTCCCTCCTTCCCATTTCTCATTATCTGGGAGTCAGACATTGCCTATTGCTCAGGGAACCCCTTGTAGCCACTGGAGGAGCCTTAGGGATCCACAGAACCCTCATTGAGAATGACTACTCTAAGGCCCCATGCACACGAGACGCAGATGCAAACTCTGCTGAACGCGTGTTTTAAAAAGCAGAAACCTGCGTTTAAAAACGCGCGTTTTCCTGTGTTTTCATGCCGCGTTTAGACGCGTTTAGACGCGTTTGCGTCTATAAGCATTTGTAAAGATAACATCATATAGACCCTCCCCAAGCTCAGAAAGCATGTATTATTAACTATTTCTGCCAATTTGATCAGAGTGAGCAGCAGCAGCAGAGAGAGCAGTTGTACTCTTGCATTTGCCTCTCTTTCTGTGTTTTTTTTTTTTTTTAAATGGATCCCATATTGAATATATGTCAGGAAATGCTCCTGATGTTGCTCTTGATGCGGCAGCAATGTCGTTGCAAATTTGCATGAGAGGTCCAGAATCAGAGCTCGTCGATATTGGACCTATCCGTTGATGGCACAGCGAATGTCCGTTGGATATTTCACAAACATGTATGCATCAGTGAGTATATATGCTCTATGAACTATCTAAACTAATTACGACATTTTAAACAATTTTTTCTAGTATTTTTTATGGTTTACCATCATATTTCTGAGTTTTCTGCTCCAAAAAATTGGGTTCCTTTAAAAAGGCTTATAAACGCAAACGCAGCTAAACGCAGGTGCCTGCGTTTAGCCGCGTTTAGCCGCGTTTAGCTGCGTTTTGCGTCTGAAAAGCAGAAAAGCAAAGTGTCTGAACGCATTTTTTTGCTTCTGGAAAAACGAGGTTAAACGCAACTGCATAAAAACGGGAAAAAACTAGACTGTGTACATGGACACATAGGATAACATTGCATGCGTTCAGGTGCAGTTGAAAAAAGTGTCCAACTGCCTCTGAACGCGCGTTTAACAGCGTCTCGTGTGCATGAGGCCTAAGAGATCATATGATTGCAAATGATTTTCGTTGTAGGAAACCTGTTGCAGAAATGCTTGCAGCTAAGAAACAGAAAATCATTTAAGCTGTTGTTTCCATATTTTGAGCAGTGAATAAAACTGACTTTATATATTAGCAGTCTATGCTCCTTCAGAAAGCTAACAGCCTTTACAATAACGAGTTGGTGTTTATTTATGACCAGAGCCTCAGCCTCTACTGCTGATGCGCTGTTGATTCTGTTCACTGGTCAAGAAGCGTACTATAGATGTAATCAGACTAGACGTTGCTCTTGTTTGTTCTCTGCTCTGTAAAGTAAGGCTGTCAGTTTTCTGTACTGGCAGAAGTAATTTAATGTTTAGGAGGGCTGCATTTATATTAATTTCCCTTGTGTATAATGTACAGCTAGTCCTATGGCCACGAAATATCCACCTATCCTTGCATCAGAAAGCTCTCCATCAGTTCCATTCTCTTTCCTTTCCTCTCTACTCATCTGTTTGCTTTATTCATGCTGGTCAAATAGCTCGAAAATTATTTTTTTAACCTGGTGCTGTTTTATCCACACTCGTACCCACATCGTTTTGTTTATTTGTCATTTGTTTTTCACAAGCATTCCACAGAAATGCATATTTAACTCTGTGCACGCATATGCCTTTGAGTGAATTTATTTGAAGCACCTTTGAAGCCTCAATTAATTATTAAAATGATGTTTAAGAACATCAGAATGGTTATGCATATTAAAGCAGAATTCCAGAATTTGAATTGTTTGTCTAGCCATTTAAAAAAATAAAACAATGCAGCTATCACAGAGATGTTAGGGCTCATGCACACTGCAGCTCAAAAGAAAGCTGCTTTAACAGGCATTTGAGCTTTTATTTCTCTGCCTAAAAGCTTGAAGAGGCTTGTGCTTTTTTGTGCTATTTTGAGTGTTTTTATTGAGCTTCTTTGAGCTTGTTTGAGCATACCTGTTTTTTTTTTTCTGGAGGTATTGCCGCGCTGCCCCATTGATTTCATGGGTAGGAGCGGTATAGGAGCGGTGAATACACCGCTCCTTCACCGCTCCAAAGATGCTGCTAGCAGGACTTTTTTTACTGTCCTGCTATCACACCGCTCCAGTGTGAAAGCCCTCCAGCTTTCACACTGTAGTGAAAGGACCGGCTTTTTTCAGGCGCTATACAGGCGCTATTTTTAGAGCTGTAGTGCCTGAAAAACGATTCAGTGTGAAAGGGCCTTTAGCGCTTCTTTGCATGTTTTTGGGCACTTAGCTGTCTTTTCTGCTTGAAAGCTCCTCTCAAAAACATGAATTTGGTGGGGGTTTTTTTTCTGCCTGCAAGAGCCTATGCCTGCAAACTCCTGAAAGAACCACAGTGTGCATGGACACATTGGCTAAAATGGAGGGGAGTTTCCAGGCAGAAAAAAATGAGAGTTTAAAATGTTTAAAAGCCTGTAGGAGCAGCTTCTTTGAGATTTTATTTATTTATTTATTACAGGATTTATATAGCGCCAACAGTTTACGCAGCGCTTTACAATATAAAAGGGAGACAATACAGTTATAATACAATAAAATACAAGAGGATTAAGGGGGCCCTGCTCAGAAGAGCTTACAATCTAATAGGGTGGGGAGGTGATACAAAAGGTTGTAACTGTGGGGAATGAGCTGATGGAAGTGGTAGAAGATTAGTTGGAGACATGATAGGCTTCCCTGAAGAGATGAGTTTTCAGGGATCGCCTGAAGGTAGCTAGAGTAGGGGATAGCCGGACAGGTTGAGGTAGCGAGTTCCAGAGGATAGGAGAGGCTCTGGAGAAATCCTGGAGACAGGCATGGGAGGAGGAAACAAGAGAGCTTGACAGGAGGAGATCTTGAGAAGAGCGGAGAGGACGGTTTGGGATATGTTTGGAGACAAGATTGGTGATGTAGCTCGGGGCAGAGCTGTGGATGGCTTTGTAAGTTGTGGTTAGTATTTTGAATTTAATTCGCTGGGTGATTGGGAGCCAGTGTAGGGATTGGAGGAGAGGGTTGGCAGACTCTGAACGGTTGGTAAGGTGGATAAGTCTGGCAGCAGCATTCATGATAGACTGAAGAGGGTAGAGCCTATGGAGAGGCAGGCCAATGAGAAGGGAGTTGCAATAGTCAAGGCGAGAGATAACAAGGGAGTGAATGAGGAGCTTGGTGGTGTCATTTGTTAAAAAGGGGCGAATTTTAGAGATGTTACGGAGGTGAAGTCTACAAACTTTTGACAGCGATTGGACTTGAGGCTGAAATGACAAGTCCGAGTCTAGGATTACACCGAGTACCCTGGCGTGAGGGGAGATGCAGTGTGCATGAGCCCTTAAAGCTGAAATTTAAGTATGGCAATTTGTACACAGTTACAGTAGTCCCGTTTGGACCACTGTTAAGACTGTACAGTATACAGTATGCCATACCTTTGGGATCCCCATGGAAGCTGGAAATCATTGTAGTAAGCACTGCTACTGCAGTGATATCCACTAGCTTTCAGGTGCCAACTGGCTGCCCTGTTGCACTGTGAACACAATAGACTGCTCACTAGACGTGGGTGCCATTTCTCAATCAATGCAAAGTGTTCCTTGATTGGACAAGAGGGAGATCATAACATCACTGCCCAACCTCTCTGCCTCGTCCAATGATAGAACACTTTGCATTCATTGAAGCAGAAGGCAGCTGTCACTTCTGGTCCAATGAGCTGCACACACACAAAGGAGGGAGGGTGCTTATGACATCGTTCACCTGATATGGCCACATGGCTATATTAGGTCAATGATGTCACAAGCATCCACACCCCTTTCTGTACTGTGAGGTGGGGCATCCCCCCCCCAGTGCAGCTCATTAGCCCAGCACTGATAGCTGACTTCTGAGTTTGGTCAACCATGGGTTCAGACTGCACCCAAACTCATCCTTTCTCCTGACTATAGAAGGTAAATGAATAGGTCTGTAGTAACTTGATAAATACTTTGGGTTTGATTTGCTAAAGGCAATTGCTCCAGAGCTTAGTAAATGAGCAGAAGCTGTGCTGACTTCCATTATTCAATCAAATGCAAGCAAAAATTGTGTTTTTTCTATTTTCCTTGCATGTGATTGGGGATTCTTTGCAAAGTAATGCCCCATACACACGGTTGGATTTTCTGACAACAAAGCCGTGGATTTTTTTCCAAAGGATGTTGGCTCAAACTTGTCTTGCATACACACAGTCACACAAATGTTGGCCCAAAATTTCGAACGTGAGAACGCGGTGACGTACAACACATACGATGAGCCGAGAAAAAGGAAGTTCAATAACTAGTGCGGCTCCTTCTGCTTGATTCAGAGCATGCGTGAACTTTTGTGCGACGGACTTGTGTACACACGGTCAGACTTTTCGACAACAAGTCTTGTTGTCGGAAAATTTGAGAGCCTGCTCTCAAACATTTGTGTGCGGAAATTCCGACAGCAAATGTTCGATGGAGCATACACATGGTCGGGCAACAAGTTCCCATCGAACATTTGCCATCGGAAAATCCAACTGTGTGTACAAGGCATAAAGCTTTACCTCATTTACTAAGCTCCTAATGAGGGAAAGAAGGTATGGTTGAAGGGAGTGGGCATAAACAAGGAATACCCCCCCCCCCCCCGCCCAGTAATGTGATTATGTGGGCCCAAGGTACACAAAAGGAGTAACACAAATGTATATAAAAAGCAGTATTACAAATTTTATTGTTACAAAACAAGGAATGAATGGCTGGTGCAGCAGCTAGGTCGCCTACAAGGCAATATACATAGAAACAAATTATTCCATATATTTTTTGGGGATATTAATTATAGCAAAAAAAACAGTAAAAATAATGATTCCTATTTCAGGGGGTTTGTAGCAGTAGATTAAGTATCTTTTATGTCCTTATTAGGTGAAAGACATTTAAACTACAGGGGCGATCAAATACCACCAAAAGAAAGCTCTATTTGTGGGGGAAAAAACAAGCTCCAACTGGGATCACGTCATGAATGGATAGCATAGGACCCCAACAAGACCGTGCAATTGTCAGGTAAAGCGACGCAGGGTAGAGAGGCCTAAAGTGGCCTCCTCTGCTTGTGTCCGGGATGGAAGGGAGCAAGATGGGAATATTTTGTTATTATTATTATTATTATTATTGTTATTATTAACGATTTATATAGCGCCAACAGTTACACAGCGCTTTACAATGTATAGGGGGGACAGCACAATTACAGTACAGTTCAATACAGAAGGGACAGGAGGACCTGTATGTTTATTATGTATATTTATTTATTGTATTATTATTATTCACTATATGATATTAATTATTATTATTTATTAATACTTTTTATTATTATATTATTATTTTATTATTATTATTATTTTATTATTATATTTCTTAATTCGTGTCTGAAATTCTATTTGGATTCGTACGAAATACGAATTTTTCGTTAGGTTCGTTAACTTTTCGTAACAATTACGAACCTTCGTTATGATGAATTTATCATTATGAGGGGCTCCCACCATCTCTGTGCTGTGCTGACTTCCTGGGTTTTTAACTTCATCATAACGAACATTCTTATTTTGTCCGATTCAGTCTCCCACTCCCATATTATAAAATGTAATTTTCCCAACCCTCACTGTAATTTTCCCAACACCAGTCACATTTCCATTGTAACAGAATTTGGATCAGAAATTCGTAAAATAAATTTTGTATTTTGTACAAAATTCGGAAGCAAAGCAATTCGTATTTCGGATCCTGCCGAATGTACGAATTTACGGAAATTCTTACGAATTTTCGATTCGTACGAATTTTCGATTCATACGAAACTAATCGCACATGTTTAATGTTTATTGCCTTTAGTAAATAAACCCCTATGATCCCTTTTAAATGCACACATCACATTGGCCTTACACCAATCTTTTGGTTCCAAGTCAGTTATTGAAGAATCTCTAAAAGTTAGAAACCATGGCAGGGATCAGCTCTTAGAAGACACATGGCTATAAGTCTTCTTGTTCAGGTGTTTGTTTGTTTTTTACCATCATTCTGTCTAACTGTTTCTGGACCATAACAATTTTAAGCCATTGTGATTAATTTGAGGTGGTGGCAATACTAGCCACATTATAAACATGTATTAAGCTCTTCTGTGTACATTGCTTTATATAGTTGTCTCCTTCTGCTGAAGTGACTGCAGGCATGTACAATGCAGAGGTCTCAGGTCAGAGTCAGAACACAATATAAGGTTTTAGATCATCCAGCTGGCTTGGGAATACTTTTGAAATAGGCCAAAGAGAAAAGGGGTTGGCATTCCCATGTGCTGCTACCTCCTCCTTGACTATACCACATCTAATTATAACTAAAATGTGTGAAATAGTCCCTGCACAGTACAGAGAACATGTATTAGCCACATGAACCAAGAAGCAAATGTAACTAATACTCATTAACTGCCACAGTAATAACAATGTTAAATTGTACCTCTGTGTTTGAGAGCTGGAACCAAGGTTGTTTTCCAAATGTGAAAATCTCCCAAAGGATAACTCCAAAACTCCACACATCACTCTCCGTGGTAAATTTTCTATACATAATGCTTTCAGGTGGCATCCAGCGAATCGGCAGCATTGTATGGCCTCCCACCTAAAAGAAAAAAAAAACATTATAATTATACATAACCTTGAATAGTAAAGTGTAGACAGACCTTATACTCATTTGATAAGTTAATGAATTATCAGAAATAATATATTTATTTTTGTTGGTAATTTTTTTTAGCACAACCGGTCATGCCTGTTTTTTTATGTTCTACAAACATGATAAGATGTATATAAATATATATATATCTCAACAACAACTTTATGTTCTAAGATATCGGCATCAGCAACCAAAAGGTGGCTCTACACATCTATGATCAAGATCAAGGTTTCTCTGAAGCTTAGATTATAGACTTTGCATTTACTAGGAATAGCAACTTGTAGATGTAACGGATGAAAATTGGCTTTTAAGCAGTTTTGTAAATAGTATGACGGTATGAATACCCTTCTACTCAAGTGCAGTTATCTGAGGTTTATGGAGAGCTCTTGTCATCTCCTGAGAAACACTCTGCAAGATTAACTTAGATTGTGAAAACCCTTGGATGACCCATACACCTGTGTTTTGTAGTTACATCACTTATTGTTGTTCAGAACTCCACCTAAAACAACATTTAGCCTAAAGTTCACTATCTCTCTAAAGGTCTAAGTACTCCACACTTACAATGTTTCCCACTGCTCAAATAAGAAGTGATTAAGTGTGAACAGCTTGAAATAGATATGTCAAAATTACACTTTGCATTGGCATAGCTTGACTCAAAACTGCAGATGTTAATTTAGAGTCCCTCCTTGCTCTGTAATGCATAGTATATGATGTAACATAGGTTGTAATTTTAAGCAACTTAGTTTTTGCACAAGATGGATCCACTATGTGATAACAGGACTGTTTAAAAAAAAAAATGTGTTAATGGTATAACGCAGAAAGGAAAATGTCCAGAATGAAGCCCCATCTTAAAGAAATACGATTTACTACATACCTACTTTGCCCAACATAAAGACTGCAATCGAGATAAAATAACTTTTTTGTAAACCCTCGAAAACGACATACCTTATCAAATAGTCAACTGTAAAGAATTGATTTAACTGCTGAGACCGCTGCCCTGAATGTCAGCCTATGACATTGTAAAATGTGGAACAGATTGATCTTTCTATTGTAGAACATGATCTACAAAATGAGCAATATTCAGGTGGTGTCTAAATGATGCCTCTTCAATTAAAAATTCTATGGTTAAATGCCAGAATTTTTTGATCAATTCAAAGGTGAATAGTCTTTGCGATATTACACAATCTAATTAAACTTTTTTTCTTCATTAATGGGTAAAGACTCGGTTTGTCTGATAATTTAATTACCCACTGGCTTGTTAAAGGGTCAGTGTATTTTAAAATGAATATTTCTGCTTTGGAAGGATGCTGGTGAGTTTAATCATTAACTGGATTCTTACATCTCTAAGGAATGATAGTGGTAAAATATGTCCAGAGAGGTGGCTTGCAATGCTCCCTCTCACAATTAAACCTAACTCCTCTTATCACATTTTAGATGATATATAGTAAGGAGATACCAGACATGTATGTGATTAGAGGTCATACAAACTGGTGAGTAATTCAACATATCTGTATTTTTTCAATGTATTTACATTGTTGTTGAGTGTGTTCAGATTTTTAATCTTTGGGTTATGTTATTCTTTGGGAAATTCTTAAATCTATGTCCTCCATAATGCTGATACATACAGAACATTATATGCTATTCTACTACCCCCCCCCACACTTTCTGGATAATAATATTAAAATGGTTGAATTAATGTGTATGTTTCCTCCCTGAATGATTCAATGTAGATTTTATTGTATTTTACCATAGCTTGTTATATTTAATTTGCTTGTTTTTCTAGCAATAACTGGTCATTCCACAAGTACTTCTTGCTTGCTGTTGCAATCTGACCATGCCAAGCACGGAAGTAGATCTGTGCTTGCATGGTCAGTTTGCAAGTAAGTCATTCACTGTTGGAGTTACAGGATACCATGCCATTGTACGGGGGTGCCTGTAACTCTGTATTAAGCTTTAGCCATGCCTCCCACCTAGCCCTGTTGTGCTCCATATCCTATACTATATTCTGGTGTGTATGCCTCTCTACCTGCCTCTCTGCTTGTCTCTCTATCCACCTTTTAGCCCCACGTCTTATCCCTGCCTCTCAGCCCAACTCTCTTTTTGAAGTCAAGCTTGGGATAAAGGGATGGCTGACATCCATTGATGCTACTTGCCTACAACTGTCAGGCATGTTTTCAAAGAGAGATGTAGGATAGGTGGACTGAGAGATTGGCAGAGAGGTAGGGCTTAAAGGTGGTCAAAGAGACGGGCAGAGAGAAGGGACTGAGGGGCCAGCTGTAGGCAGGAAGGGTCAGTCATCTCTTTATCCCTGTCTATAGCCTCTGGGTGCTTTTAAGAGTCTCCAAGGAGCTTTACAAAGATACAAATGATAAGTGCAGGTGAAAGGTGGTCAGAAGGCCTGAAGCAAAGAGGTTTAGGGCTTGTGTTTTGGAGAGCAGATGGAAGAATGCTTAGAGATCAAAGGAAGAAAGCTGGAAATGAGTGGTTGGAAGAAGATGCCTTTGTGACTGTAAGTGCAAAAGTATTAGTAAGACTGGATCATTGACAGGGCCTGACCTAGAGAGGAGCTCAGAACATGGTGGGTGTAAGAGGATTCAACAACCTCTGCCTAAAACTGCACTGCCACTTCTCCTCTAGCTGCTGCTCCAGTTATTGTCTCTGCCCCACATACAGCACAAACATGATGCAAATCTCTGCAGCAGCACCTTGTGGTCCAGGACTTAGGCTAACCTCTATACTGTCCTTCATCCTTGCTTCTCCTCCCTCAGGCTTTTTAGAGGATCACTGCTCCTTTCCAACCTCCGTGCTGATCTCACCAGACTAGATAAGCAGAAGAGGGGGCTATGATAACTCTGCAGTCAAAGCAGTAGAACAGACTAGGAGGTTATCTCTGACCAGGAAAAGGAGAAAATCAACCAGAGGGCACAGATTTTAGCCCGGAGAGATCAAAAATCCTGTAGCTGTGGTATGGTCACTTGTGGTTATAAGGAAGGGTCAAGAAAGAAACTGTCTACAGTTAAATTTATTTCTGAACCTTACTTTTATATAAGTCATATAAAACCTGATATTGGCATGTGTCATGATGCCCCTCAACCAAACAAATGTGGATATATGGGAAAGTTGCAAAGCTAACATCAGCAGCAGGTAGCTGAAAATCAAAACTATCAGCATATACCTGATGTGAGACATTCTATAACCTATAGTAATGCTTGGAGCCAATTTCTTTACTTTGTGATAGTAGAGATTACACACTTTTCTTGCAATGCCATAATGCCTAAGCAACCTATTAGCATGTATTGCCATGTTGGAAGCAAAAGAGCCCTGCATAGTCTTCAGAAGGCTAGGTGTCATTGTGTTGATTCAGCTGTCAGGTTATGCTATCAACCGCCTGCTGCTGGTGTTTGGTAATTTGGGCTGAGGTTCACTAAAACCTATTAAATGTACATACTCGCCAGCACACAATGGATCGTAAAATATGTCCAAATCTTTATTGAAGATCTGTGATGTCTCCAGTCCCAGCTGGTTGTTGCTGCAGCACCCATTATTTATAAAGTCTTATCCAGGAAAGTGTGCGATAGGAATATCGATGCTCACTAAAACCTATGGACCATTTTTTTCCTTATGCCCCGTACACACGAGCGGAATTTCCATCCCAAAAATCTTGGATGGTTTTTCAGACGGAATTCAGCTCAAGCTTGGCTTGCATACACACGGTCACACAAAAGTTCTCTAAATTTTCGACCGTCAAGAATGCGGTGACGTACAACACTATGACGAGCCGAGAAAATGAAGTTCAATGCTTCTGAGCATGCGTCAAATTGTTTCCGAGCATGCGTAGGAATTTTGTTCGTTGGAATTACATACAGACGAACACATTTTTGTATAGGAACTTTTTCTGACCAAAAAATTGAGAAACTGCTCTCAATCTTTTGCTGGGGCCTATGGTTAGTAGATTTTGCTTTTTTTATTTACAATTGTTTATTCATTTTGAAACTAATACTGACTTTAAATAAATAGGCAGGGAGGAAATAAATAGTTTTGTTTTTTTTGTAGTAAAAGTACACCACATTGTATTAAGCCACTCAATGGCAAACAATATACAGTCTATAGTAGACATGTGCATTAGTTTTCCTCCGAATGCATTTTCGTCCGAATTTAGGGTATTTTCGTTATCGTTTTAACAAACGATAACAAACGTGCAGAATCCAAAACCCAAAAGATCCAACATAAACAAATGCTTTATTTTCGTTTTCTTTGCAACAGTTCGATATAGATAGGAAATTTGACATGACGCTGACAATAGCGATCTGTGTCCATCAAACCTGTGGTCGAATGTGCCTAACCTTAGCTCTATTAGTTCAAGATTATTCTACATAGAGAGTAAAGATTCAACACAGAGAGAAAAGATTTGACACAGAGAGAAAAGATTTGACATAGATAGAAAAGATTCGAAAGAGAGAAAAGATTTGACACAGAGAGAAAAGATTTGACACAGAGATAAAAGATTTGACATTATAGATATATATATATATAACCTAACTCTATTAGTCTAAGACAGGGGTCTTCAAACTACGGCCCTCCAGTTGTTCAGGAACTACAATTCCCATCATGCCTAGTCATGTCTGTGAATGTCAGAGTTTTACAATGCCTCATGGGATGCGTAGTTCTGCAACAGCTGGAGGGCCATAGTTTGAGGATCCCTAGTCTAAGATTATTCGACATAGAGAGAAAAGATTTGACATGAAGATTCGACGAAGCAGTCGCTGCGAGCGGACATTTATGGTCAAATGCTCCGCCCTTAGGCTATAGAAGAATTCTAATGTTGGTTGACTAGTAATAATAATTAATAAATATAATTATTACTAGTGTCATACAGCATTAGAATTCTGCTATAGCTTGTAAGCGGAACATTAGACCGGAAAGGTACAATTGCAGCGTCTTACAGTTTAGCTGCTCCGTCGAATCTTCTTAGAACATTCGACAGACACCGTAAGCCTTCAATGACAGATTCGACCTTAATTATTTCGGATTTTCGGACGAATGCATTTTTTAACGAAACAAAATAAATAAAAAGGAATTTCAGGAGTAACTAAATAAATGTATTTTTCGGACGAAAACGAAGTTCCGAAACAAAGTATTTCAGTGTGCACGCACATGTCTAATCTATAGCATACATTAGAAAATGTGTTCATTGCGTCACAGTAAGCATTAAAGGAGCGATTGACACTACCTCATATACGCATGGCTGATTATGCTGCCCTTATTAGTTGGTTTAATAAAACCGGAGAGTGAAAAATCTGGTGCAGCTGTACATAGTAGCCAATCAGCTTCTAACTTCAGTTTGTTCAATTAAGCTTTGACAAAAAACATACAAACTGGAAGCTGATTGGTTTCTATGCAGAACTGCACCAGATTTTCCATGCTTCAGTTTTAGTAAATCAACCCCACGTGTGTATATCAGGGGCCACAGCAATAAGCTGCACTCGCTTTAATAGAAATTTAGTTATATGCAGTCATACTCTGTTTTGTGTAGCTGATAGGTTCTGATTTAATTATACAACCAAATAATTGTATGCCCATTTTAGCACAGCTAGAACTGCCCTGTGTTTTGCTTGTTTGATAATATATGCATTGTAAATATAAGTTATAAGTAACTATTACTGTAACCCAGGGGCTGTAATTAGTTCCCTCCTATGGTTCAGATCTTAAGACACCTCCATTAATTAAAACTTGGATGTTTGTGGAGCTTGGTTAATTGGAAACATGCGTTTTTTATGAATAATATGGACACATTATAGAAGTATTAGACACTATTAATTGCATTGTTGTTAATATTATCTTTGCAGCTGTGGGCTCATTGTCCTGAAATTGTCTGAACATTTTTATGAGCTCTTTCTTTACTATATTGGTAATAGTATACAATAATGGGCCAGGCACCACATGTTCACTCATTATTTGCCTACTGAAGCAAAGGCAAAGATTCAAGAGCTTGTTTGTTTAATGCGTTAGATGTTTGCATAGTGTGGCTAATTAAATACTTGAGATTTGCAAATACTCTGATACAAGGGGGATATCATAAAATTAGTCTTCATTGCTTGAAAATGAAGCATTAAAATAATGAGGTCTTGTTCTGATATTGTTATTTGCTTCAAGGAATTTTATACATCTGTGAAGCCTTTCATAGAGATTTTGTGATAAAAAAAAAAAAACAGCACAAATTGAATTCGGTATGCATTGCCGCATGCCATAGGACTGCCTACTAACATTTATAGGTTAATATTTGTTTCCATTTTCTGCAACAATAAACAAGCTGTGAAGTATAATATTTTATCATTTTCTACTTGTCTAGCTTCCAGATTCTTTTTTTTTGTTCTCCAAATCATATCTTGTTTTTTTAACTGGATCTTTTAAGTCTAATTTCTCAACTTAGAAATGGAATGAGTTCCAAATGGTGTAATAATTATACATTAACAAACAAGCAAACCTTTACTGCCATTTATATCTTTTCATTTTTTGTGTTGGTTTATTTTTTTTGGCACCTTCTTTGATAGCTATCACGTACTGATTCATAAAGGGTCAAATTGTGTAGCATGTGGAGTATGGATAAGCAGAAAAAAGACACTGCAGTGGATTTACTAAAGGATAAAAGATTGTCCCACTGTATGTAGGACCCTACGCTCCCTCTCTTGCTTTCTTCTGAGATGGACTATGAAATTTGTAGAGTGCATAGAGCAGTGCGCATGAGTGAAACCAACGTGCACTGCTTATTAGACATGTGCATTCGTTTCGTCCGAATGCATTTTCGTCCGAAATTCAGGAATTTTCGTTATCGTTTTAACAAACGATAACTTACGTCCAGAATCTGAAAACCGAAAGATCCGACATAAACAAATGCTCTATTTTCATTTTTGTTGGGACAACAGTTCGATATAGATAGGAGATTCGACATGATGCTGACAATAGTGATCTGTGTCCATCGAACCTGTGGTCGAATGTGCCTAACCTTAGCTCTATTAGTTCAACATTATACTACATAGAGAGAAAAGATTCGACATTATAGAGACAATAGCAAAAAAAGGTCGAATGTGCCTAACCTAACTCTATTAGTTCAAGATTATTCAACATAGAGAGAAAAGATTCAACATGAAGATTCGACGAAGCATTTGCCGCAAGCGGACATTTATGGTCAAATGCTCTGCCCATAGGCTATAGAAGAATTCTAATGTTGGTTGACTAGTAATAATAATTAATAAATATAATTATTACTAGTTTCACACAACATTAGAATTCTACTATAGCTTGTAGGCAGAACATTCGACGAGAAATGTACGATTGCGGCGTCGTACAGTTTAGCTGCTCCGTCGAATCGTCTTAGAACATTCGACAGACCCCATAAGACTTCAATGACAGATCCGACCTAAATTATTTCGGATTTTCGGAGGAGTGCATTTTTTTTTTTAACAAAACAAAATAAATAAAAAACGGATTTTTGGAGTAACTAAATAAATGTATTTTTCGGATGAAAACGAAATTCCGAAACAAAATATTTCATGTCTATGTCTACTGCTTTTTTCAAACAAATTGGAAAGGGGAAGAAACAGCGGAGAGGTTCAGGAGCTCACAGAGAATATTACAGGCAGAAAAACACAGTAAGAAACAATTTCATTAAAAATAGATTACTGTTGCATTCATGCGGTTGTAAAGGGCATTTTTATTAATTAAAATAATAAATATGGTGTGCAATACCATTTCTCAGAGCAGCCGGAGCCTGCTCTCCTGGTGTCCTCTGCCGGCGCTCTTGGCTCCTCTTTTTCTCTATGTGCCACCAGAGGAAGCAGCTTCCTATAGTGGTGCACCTGCAGGCTCACGCCCAAGCTGGACGGTGTGCTTCCATTGACACACACAGCGTAGCTTGGCCCAGCCCCCCACTCTATTCTCTTGGCTCCTCTGTTTC
The DNA here is from genome assembly GCA_028564925.1 of Lithobates sylvaticus. Classification (NCBI taxonomy): domain Eukaryota; kingdom Metazoa; phylum Chordata; class Amphibia; order Anura; family Ranidae; genus Lithobates; species Lithobates sylvaticus. The sequence continues at coordinate 568,491,341 of CM053029.1, forward strand.
TCACACCTGCGGGCTCGCCTCTGAGTCGGGCTGTGTGCATCCATTCACACACACACAGCGTGACTTGGCCCTGCCCCCCACTCCCTCCTCACAGGATTTGATTAAAAGCAGCAGAAGCCAATACCTACTGCTGCTGTCTCTGAGCCTGTGAGGGGAGAGAGAGACCAGCACTGCTGCAAACAGGCGCAGCACTAGATCGAGATAGGACTCAGGTAAGTAAGAATGAAGGTGAGGGTGGCCATCCAACTACTGGGAATTTTTTTACCTTAATGCAGGGAATACATTAAGGTAAAACATGTCTAGACTTTAGAACCACTTTGTGGATGTGTTTTGATTAATTTTGTGGAATAAGGATATTGTTTAGTGTTACTTTAATGTTCCAATACCCCACTGTATTCCCTTCATTCTGTTATACAATGTACAGGGGCTTTTCATCAACCTAATAAAAATTTAAAAAAAATGTATGATAAGTTGGTAGACAAGGTGCTAAACACCACAAAGCTACACATATCAAAAAGTATCCTAGGTCATCCATCTGGCACATATGATTGAATCCAATACTAGATAACATATAATCTAGATCTATCTCCCTACCAATAATATGTCCCCCACAATACAGAGCCACTGTTGCTAGAACATGATTGTGGCATGATGGTCAGCGGGGTAGCAGATCTTTGCTTAGGTAAGAAGGTAAAAAAGAAAATGGCACCCGCTACTAGATTTATGGACTGTATGGATATCAATAAAAAACATTATAGGGAGGCCACTGCCCACCAATCATTTACGCATGTTGACAGCATCTGAATATCTGTTTATAGATTCCGGACATGAGAGGACAAGGATGGCTTTTTTCAGGGTAAATGTATCCTATGAACTGTAGCAGAGTTGACCCTTAGGTCAATGAAATTATCTATATTGACCTAAGGCCCAGCTCTGCTACAGTTTATATGTAACTACATTAACCTAAGGTCCAGCTCTGGCACTGTCCACAGGTAACTAAATTGACCTAATGTTCAGCTCTGCTACAGTTCATATGTAACTACATTGACTTAAAGCCCAGCTCTACTACAGTTTATATGTAACTACATTGACTTAAGGCCCAGCTCTACTACAGTTCATATGTAACTACATTGACTTAAGGCCCAGCTCTACTACAGCTCATATGTAACTACATTGACTTAAGGCCCAGCTCTACTACAGTTGATAGGTAACTACATTGACCTAAGGCCTGGCTCTGACATAGTTAATGTATAATTATATTAACCTAAGGTCCATCTTTGCTACAGGCTACAGCTCATATGTAACTACATTGACCTAAGGGCAAGCTCAGCTACAGTTCATAGGTAACTACATTAACCTAATGCCTGGTTCTGCTACAGCTCATAGGTAACTATATTGACCTAAGGCCTGGCTCTGCTACAGCTCATAGGTAACTACATTGACCTAGCTCATAGGTAACTACATTGACATAGCTCATAGGTAACTACATTGACCTAAGGCCTGGCTCTGCTACAGCTCATAGGTAACTACATTGACCTAAGGTGTGGCTCTGCTACAGCTCATAGGTGACTACATTGACCTAAGGCCTGGCTCTGCTACAGCTCATAGGTAACTACATTGACCTAAGGCCTGGCTCTGCTACAGCTCATAGGTAACTACATTGACCTAAGGCCTGGCTCTGCTACAGCTCATAGGTGACTACATTGACCTAAGGCCTGGCTCTGCTACAGCTCATAGGTAACTACATTGACCTAAGGCCTGGCTCTGCTACAGCTCATAGGTAACTACATTGACCTAAGGCCTGGCTCTGCTACAGCTCATAGGTAACTACATTAACCTAGCTCATAGGTAACTACATGGACCTAGCTCATAGGTAACTACATTGACCTAAGGCCTGGCTCTGCTACAGCTCATAGGTAACTTCATTGACCTAAGGTGTGGCTCTGCTACAGCTCATAGGTAACTACATTGACCTAAGGCCCGGCTCTCCTACAGCTCATAAGCAACTACATTGACCTAAAGGCCAGCTCAGCTACAGTTAATAGGCAACTATATTGACCTAAGGCCTGGCTCTGCTACAGCTCATAGGTAACTGCATTGACCTAGCTCATAGGTAACTACATTGACCTAAAGCCTAGCTCTCCTACAGTTCATAAGTAACTACATTGACCTAAGGCTTGGCTCTGCTACAGTTCATGTGTAACTATATTGACATAAGGTCCAACTCTGCTACAATTCATAGGTAACTCCATTGACCTAAGACCCAGCTTTGCTAACTTTAATAACAATTAAAAGAGTATCAAACAATATCTCTTCCTTTTTTCTGTCCCTGTCTCCTTGAATTCAAGGACAAATATTCATGTGGTTTAATCTTTTTACTACTTTCATCTGGGCAGTCAAGCCTGAAAACCATAAAAATAGGCCCATCATTAAATTTAGCTGCAGCCAATATGGATGCTTTCTGCACCGAGAAACCTTCAAAGCTGTATATTTTCTCTTAGTAATAAAGAACACTAAATGTGTCTCTCAGTAGCTGTGACCAATAGCTTTCATAAGAACCCCCACCTCCTGAGCTTCTGTTTGATTACAGTACATCATTTCATTAATAAGATTCTGCAATACGGAAAAGTTAAATACACACAAATGCTCTATGCTTGGATGATTTTTTCAAGTCAAAGATCTTTTCAGTTTACTTAGACGCTCAGAACGCTATGCTAAATACCCAGAGTTATTTTATTTAATGGCCACACTTTGCGATGTGCATCTTAGCAATTGCATACATAACGGCAAAGACTAATTGGCTGCATGCCTCTTATTTCCCTAATAGAAGTGAAGTGTACCTATAGTGGAATGATAGGTGAATCTAAAGTAAAAAGTCAGATAATTAGAAATTCACAGACAATCTAACAAGGTAATGTAATTAAATGGATTAATACACTGCTTTATTTAGTGTACAATAAAAGCTTTTTATAATCTGTAGTGAAAATGCCCAGAGAAAAGCAGGCACAGAATGCAAATCACATTTATAAAAGCTGAAGCACCCGGTTTGTTTTGCAGGGATGGATGACCCCAATGTGTAAAAATAGTGGAGGTGCATTCTGAAAATGGATGTACAGTACTTACTATCCATGTACAGTAATAGCCCCTTGCAGGCATTTAAATAAAGTGGTATTAAACCCCAAACCAAAAATTAAATATATTACAGCTTACCAATCATTAGATGTGGTGGCTGCATTAATTTTCTTCTTTTAAGCCAGCCATACATGGATTGACATTCTGCCAGTTCAGCAGGGACCAGATGAATTTTGATCCATGTATGGGCAGGCTGACTGTACCCAACTCGATCCATCAATCAACTTGGGTACAACCAGCCTGTTGGATTTTTTTACATTCAATTAATCTCAGTAATCATTGAATTTGGCCGGCTGGGAAGGCTCCCTGCTGCCTCTGCTGGCAGAACACAATAGTGCTGCAGGAGACATTTTCCCATCAACACTGACTGTGTTGATGGGGGAATCAAGCAATTTTCTTTCCTTCCACCCATAGTGGAAGGAAAGAAAATCTTATTATCTGTGGCCTACCTTAGACTAATGCCCCGTACACACGGTCGGAAAATCTGACCACAAAATCCATCGGATTTTGTCCGAAACTGGTGTTGCATACACACGGTCGGACAAAGTTGTCGGAAAATCCGATCATTCTGAACGTGGTGACGTTTGTTGCCTACGACGGGACTACGTAGAGGCTAGTAGCCAATAGCTTTGGTCTTGTAATGTGATCTGAGCATGCGTGGCACTTTGTCCGTCGGAATTCGCTACACACGATCGGAAAAAAAACGATAGGACTTTGTTGTCGGAAAATGTGAGAGCAGGAGATAAAACGTTGTCCGTCGGAAAATCCGACGGAAAAAGTCCGATGGAGCCTACACACGGTCGGAATTTCCGACAACATTGTCCGATAGGACATTTTCCATCGGAAAATCCGACCGTGTGTACGGGGCATTAGACTGATGCCTTGTACACACAATCGGATTGTTGGCCAACAAAAACATGGAATTTTGTCCGAAGGGCGTTGGCTCAAACCTGTATTGTAAAAACATGGTCATACAAATGTTGGCCAACAATTACGAACGTAGTGACGTACAAGACGTACTAAGTGTTTTTTCAGCTCTTTAGTGCCACCCTTTGGGTTTCTTCTGCTAATTTAGTGTTAGTAGAAGTTTGGTGAGTGTTGATTCACGTTTTTCATTTAGCGATTTTCAGTTCGTTTGTAAATGGCCGTTTGGCAACCAGACATGTTACGAAATCGGAGGAGATAACGTGTTATTTATTATTGGCCTTGGAGTTTTTGCTTTGTCATTATTTTTTTTAGTTGAATAATGATTTGATTTGTATATTTTCTATATTTTTGGATGCATAGAATGCACTTTTTGGTTAAGTTCTATTGGCAGATAGCGTGTCTAATTTTATTTGTTTTCTTTTTTAATGCACAATAAAAAAAATTGTGTAGAATAATACTTGGCTATGTGTTTTACTTCAATATACGCTTATTGCAATTTTTTTTTACAAAAATGTGTAGAAGAATACGTATCGGCCTAAACTGAGGGAAAAAAATAATGGCTATTTATTTTAGCAAAAAGTGATTTTTTTTCAAAATTGTCGCTCTTTTTTTTGTTTATAGCACAAAAAATTTAAACTGCAGAGGTGATCAAATACCACCAAAAGAAAGGTCTATTTGTGGGAAAAAAAGGACGTAAATTTTGTTTGAGTACAACGTCTCACGACTGCGCAATTGTCAGTTAAAGTGACGCAGTGCTGAATCGCAAAAAGTGATCTGGTCAGGAAGGGGGTAAATTCTTCCGGGGCTCAAGCGGTTAAAGCAAAAAAATTTTTTTTTTTTATTATTGCATTTTAGTGTAAATATGAGATCTGAAGTCTTTTTGACCCCAGATCAAAAAGCATGTCATGCTTTTTTTGTATTACAAGGGATGTTTACATTCCTTGTAATAGGAATAAAAGTGACACAATTTATTTTATTTTTTTAAAGAACAGTGTAATAATAAAAAAAAATAAAAGGTAAAATAAATAAGAAAAAAAAAAAATTATTTAAACGCGCCCTGTCCCACGAGTTTGTGTGCAGAAGCAAATGCATACGTGAGTAGCGCCCGCATATGAAAATGGTGTTCAAACCACACATATGAGGTATCACTGCGATCGTTAGAGCGGGAGCAATAATTATAGCCCTAGACCTCCTCTGTAACTCAAAACATGCAACCTGTAGAATTTTTTAAACATCACATATGGAGATTTTTTAGAGTAAAAGTTTGTCACCATTCTACGAGCAGGCACAACTTTGAAGCGTGACATGATGAAAAAAAAATTGGGGTAACTTTACTGTTGTCTTATTTTTTAACTCAAAAAAGTGTATTTTTTTTAAAAAAAGTGCGCTTGTAAGACCGCTGTGCAAATACGGTGTGGCAGAAAGTATTGCAACGACTGCCCTTTTATTCACTAGGGTTAGAAAAAAAATATTGTTTGGGGGTTCTAAGTAATTTTTCGAGAAAAACTAATGATTTTAACTTGTAAACAACAAGTTTGAAAAATAAGCCCGGTCTTAAAGTGGTTATGGGAAACTCAGGAAATGCATTATGTACATGCATAACTAACAAATACCAATTTCATAGCTTTCATCTATTCATAAACTGCTTTGCATTTAGGGATTAAGTGTGAGCCATTCCAGTATTAATTGTGAGCAATTTTTGGACCACTGGGGTTGACTTACTAAAGGTAAAGCATAATGGGCTACAACATAATAGTAGCCCATTATTTGTCACTTACCTGAAACCGAAGCCTGCAATGTCACCACTAGCAGCAAACGTCCATCTTCACCCCTCTTCCTCCCGGGCCCGCAAACTCAGGCTCTGTGACTGGCCGGAGTCACGTGACGTCACTCCTTTGAATGCGTGGGAACCGTCAGTCATGGCATGACCCCCTTTAGAAACAGCACCATCTGCCCTTTCTAAAGTGCGCATGCGCCATAGACATTTTTTGGCTTTATTGTAAATATCTCCTAAACCGTGGAGGTTTAGGAGATATTTCTAGCACCTACAGGTAACCCTTAATATAGGCTTACCTGTAGGTAAAAGTGGTTGTACAGGGTGTACAACCACTTTAATCTTATTCACTAAGCTCTGGGCCAAATTCCCTTTGAAAGTGCAACTTCCCTTGCAAAGCGAATAGCCTATTCGACCTAAGCAAATCAACTCTATTGTAAACATTCTCATAGATGCCCTGTTAATGGGGTAAATCCTTTTGGGCATTAAGTACACTACTGCATATCATCAGCTTTAAATCTGTAACTCTGGATATTGCTAACGGAATCCTGTGTTTGTTTTTGTTTTATTAACAGTAAGCATGCCGAATGTCCATGACCCATGATAGACCAACGCAAAGCTGACATCTGCTCCTTTCCACTGACTGGATGCTCATTGACATACACTTTGATTGGCCCAGTGGATCTCATGATACTCAATTCTCCCTGCAACTCTGAAGGCGATATTTTAGACATCATTATTTCTACACTTTCAATCAAGAGAAAATGGTTAGTGCTCTTTTAATTATCATAAGGCTGCATAAATCAAACGCTCTCTTGCCTCTTCTCAAAAAGGAATTTCATTTTCCAAAGGGCAAGCAAATCAATTTTGCCAGGCACAGTTGCAGACAGCATATGTGCAAGACTCAAAGGACATCCAGTTGATTGGGGTGAAAGCTGAACTGCAAATGGGGACACCGTATAAAGGAATTATGCTGCCTGAATCCCTAGTTCTCTACGTTACTTCATACTAAATAATATAAACAGTATGAAGAAACAGAAATATGGATTGTTTAACTAGTAAAGTGGTTTGCCATCACAGGGTGTGTCTATCAGTAATGGGGAAAAGATTGCACTTTTTTTTATATGAAGCGCCATGCTCCTAATGAGCAGACGCTATTGCTTTTTTTTCAATTTAGTTGTCTAAAGCTGCAGTTGGGCTCAGGCTAATTATTGTAAAAAGTTCTGGCTTCTGTGCCAGTTCAGCTGGGTTGCACTGGTTTCCACTTGACTGTAGGTGTCGCTGTCACTGCCGGTAAGTGTGGAAATGCAGCAAGATGGATGTATTAAATACCACCTCTGCTTGGAAATAGCCCAGTGGGAGTGTTTTCCTGCTGTGCGTTCTGGGAGAGGGTATTTAAGGTACCGACGCCATTTTTTGTAGTCTTTTTTTTTTGGGAGGATTGCTCTTCTTTCCTTTCCGAGGTCCGCGACCCCGACCTCATGGCCCTCCTGGCCTGGGAAGTGTTTCGCAAGATCCTGTGCCTCAGGGCCGGCTGACCCGAGGCTATGCAACTGAGAGGGTAGGCCCGGAAAAAGTCTCAGGGCCTACTGATCCAGGGGAGGTCCTGTGCTGTCTCGCCTGCGGAGAGAGGCCCAGAAACTGGAGGATCCAGGGGAGGGCTTTTCTAGGAGAGGACCAAGCGCAAGGCTGGTATCTCTGGAGGAGCCTGGAAACTCAGTTGGAGGACGCAACCTGGATCAACACGCATACAGTATCGCCGGATCGGCTGAAAGAAACTGGTACTGAATGGCAGTTCTCAAGATCTCTTAAGAGTGTTTTAGTCTAATATACAAGTCTGTGGCAGAGACTTTGTTGAGCATTGCACCGGCTGCTAGGTCAAGTGAGAGGGGCCTATCCGGTGGCTGCTGGATCCAGTCAGTAGAGCTGTTTGTCCTCTGGATCTGAAGTATACCTCTAACCCGCAATCATCAGGTGCCTGAACTCCCCTTAACCCTCTGAACCTCTATTGAAGGACTTTGTGTTTATTCTAAATGAATAAGTAAAAAAAGGACTAAGTGTCGGAACTAACATTCTTTGGGCCACTTTCCAACGGAACCCCTGAGACGGAGAAGCGAGCAGGTGAGGTAACGGTAAGCCCAAACAAAACCAGCAGCTCCTTCGGGGGTTAGTGCTACATATACATATAGTGGAGCGCAAATATCATCAGCAACTATACTATATACAAGATATCAACCCATGTGATCAGCTTAATAATTTTATATGCATTTATAAATATCCCTTATGACAGCAATAGACATGTGACAGGTACGTTTTATGGACAGATCCCTCCTCTGCCCTTAAAAGCATCAAACACTAAGATTGGTGTAATCAAATGCTTTTCTTTTTAGAAAATGAGCGCCATCCCGAGGTAAACCGGAAAAGATGTAATGTCAATGCTTCCAGGTTACTATATCTTAGAGCCGAAAAATTCATGTTTCATAGTTTGTTATAACATTTTGCAAACAGGTAATTTTTCTCCTTCATTGATATGCGCTGATGAGGTGGCATTGGTGGGCACTGGTAGGCTGCACTGGAGGGCACTGATATGCTGCACTGATGGGCACTGATAGGTACAGTTAAGGTGGCACTGATAGTCACAGATAAGGTGGAACTGATGGGGACAGATAAGGCGGTACTGATGGGCACAGGTAAGGCGGCACCGATGGCCACTGATAAGATGGCACAGATGGGCCCTGATGGGTGGCACTGATGGATGGCACTGATGGCACTGATGGGCACTGGTAGGTGACACTGATGTGCACTGATAGGTGGCACTAATGTGCAGCACTGTTGCTGAGGCACTGATTTTGGGCACTGATAGGTGGCACTGTGGGCACTCATATGTGGCACTGTGGGCACTGATGGGTGGTGCTGGTGGGCACTGGTAGACAACACTGTTGTCTACTGCTAGGTGGCACTGGCAGGTGGCACAGGTGAGCACTGAGGAGCTGGCGGCAGCTCTCTATGATTGGGACTGATGTCCCTCTCATGGCCGCCGGTGATCGGCTTTTTTTTTCTCCTCACGCTGTCACTGCGAGGAGGAAAAATAGCAGATTACCGACTCTGTTTATATCACATGATCACCTGTCATTGGCTGACAGCTAATCAGGTGGTAAGGGGTCGGGATCGACCCCTTACTCCAATCTGTGATCCAGCGAGTCTCATAAACTTACTGATCACAGAGCGAGCCGCGCACGCCCTGCAGGAGGCCACTCGGGCACGGGAGGACATCAATAGACTCCATCCCGGCAAAGCAGGTCCGCGCTGTACCCGTCATTCGGCTATAGCGTGGATCTGAAGAAATTAAGAACCTCTGGCTCTCATTTGCTCTCCCTACAGTCTATTTCCACCCATGGAGGTTGCCTCCCCCCCTTTTTACTAACTATAGTGATCTGCAGAAGTGTTCATTTGAATGAATTGTGTGAATATAGATGTTATGATAGTACATACATGCTTTGCAGCTCCTGAAGAAGCAGAAAAGTGAAACATGTCGAGCAACAAGCATTGTGAATAGAATAAATATCTGTATATGTGTGTGTTATATGTATAAAAGTTATTTTTTTAAATAAATGTTTGGGAGAAATTGCATGCCCCAAATTTTTAACAATTTTGAATCAAATACAAAATGTATTTTATAAAATGTATGTGTTATGGCACCTTTAAAATCCATTTTCTTTGCTATCTTAAAAAATAGATATATTATCCATATAGGACACAGTGCAACTTGCCCTTTAATAGGGTTTTCAATGTATCCAGATTACACTGAATGTACCCACAACTCTCCTTGTTCCTCCTCCAACACTAGTACCATATGCAGGGTGAAGTCTTTCCTGCTCAAAGAGCAATGCTCAATGTAGCTCAAAGACTTCTCCTTAAGAAAGTCATGAGGTGTGACAACAAGGGTCCTTGTACCGGCCATGTACTCAAGAGACAAGACTATACTTCTACCACTTTACAAAACTCTGGTGTGTCCACATCTTGAGTATGCAATCCAGTTTTGGTCACCTGTCTTCAGAAAGGTAGTGCTTGAGCTGGAGAAAGTCTAGAGAAGGGCAACAAAGCTAATAAAGGGGACTGGAGAACCTCAGTTATGAGGAACAGCAACAGAGAAGAGATGCTTAAGAGGGAATATTATAATGATATACAAATCTTTAAATGGGAACTGTATAATTGGGAGAAAGCTATTTAATGTTAGGGCTCTAAGGAAGACACATGGCCACATAATGAAGTAGGAAGAGAAGCTGTCGGAATTTCCGACATCCTGTATACTGAGTATCGTGTGTATCAATTTAACGCATGCTCGGAAGAGAAGCTGTCCAATCTTATACTGAGTAAGGGGTTCTTTACTGTTAGAGTAGTAAGGATGTAGAACTCCCTTTTACAGTTGGTGGTGTCAGCGGGGAGTGTATATAAATTAAAAGAAAAACGTTTGAATGTGTTTTTAGCAAACACAGGGATACAGAAAATGGGAGTGATATAAACACAAACCCATACAGGATGAACTGGCTGGAATAGTGTCTTTATTCAACCGTAACAACTATGGAAGGAAAGCTGAAGAATAAAAGTGTCTGGAAAAAGATGGAGTGGATGTGCAAGGAATTCAACTCTATGAAACACACCAATACAAGGAGATGCAGGATGTCGTGTCAACATTTACTATAAATTATGTGGGCAGGCAAGTGGCTTGGTGATAAGCACTTCTGCTTTGCAGGACTAGGTTCATTAGCTTGAAACCCAATTAAGATACCAACCTTCATTGACTTTGTATCCCTGTGCTTGTGTGGGTTTCCTCCCATACTCCAAAGACATGCTAGTAGGTTAATTGGCTACTGTATAAATTAGGCTTAGTATGTAAAATAAGGACCTTTGATTTTAACCCCTCTTATGGGCAGATACTGATGTAAATATGCAATATATATGTAAATTGTCAGCAGTATATAAATACCTGAAATACATTATATATTTGTTATTGATTCTGCAGCTTCTGAAAAAAAATATTAGCATGATGGGTTATCCTGAAGGCTATTCCTTTTTCCATCGGCATAGCCTGGCTCCGCATTAATGTCCTGCTTTGCTTTGAGAAAGCTGGACACCACTGGAAGATGCTGTTTAGAGACAGGAGACCAGCTCTGCACTGAGTTTAATAAGCAGTCTGTCTCCCAGGATCAAGGTTTTCAGAGCATAGCAAAACGTACACGGAGGACTGCAGGCTGTGCTACTGGAAAAAGGACACATTGTGAGGTTAATTACCAAAGGTTAATGTCACATTTCTAATTACATTTTTGTTATTTTGACATGCAATGCTTTCAAACTATAACTTTTCCATCAGAAAAGAAAAAATTTGAAAATTTAATACAAAAAAACTTCTTAATATCCCACCTGTTTGGGTCATATTTTGCAGAGCTAAAATTTAAGACGTGCAATTATTCACACATAGTTTGGTACTACAGTTCCGACACCAGGCACTGTATGATCTTGGCATGAAGTTCCTGGTATGACCATGAGGTTACCAGCACTGTGGACTTGAAGAACAATTCTCTACTCCAAGGACAGACAAGCAACTCCTGGCAAACCAAATTCTCACTGTGGGCTTCAGGACCAAATACCCTACTTCAAGGACACACTAATAGTAACTCCCGACAATCCAAACTCTCTCTGTGGGCTTGAGAAACAATTCCTTACTCCAAGGACACACTAATAGCAACTCCTGGCAATCCAAATTCTCACTGTGGGCTTGAGGAACAATTCCCTAATTCTAGGACACACTAATAGCAACTCCTGACAATTCAAATTCTCCCTGTGGGCTTGAGGAACAATTTCCTACTCCAAGGACACACTAATAAAAATTATTGACAATCCAGATTCTCAACTAACCCTAAGGCTACTTTCACACCGAGGTGCTGGGCGCGCTGGCGGTAAAGCGGCGTTATTTTAAGTGCTGCTTTACCGTCGTTTTAGCTGCACTTTTCGGCCGCTAGCGGGGCAGTTTTAACCCCCCGCGAGCGGCCGAAAAACGAAAAAAGGATTAATACCGCCGATTAATACTGCAGCAGCGCATTGCAGGCGGGTTTGGAGCGCTGCCCCATTGTTTTCAATGGTAAGGGGCACTTTAGGAGCGGTAAATACACCACTCCTACAGCGCTCCAAAGATGCGGCTTGCAGGACATTTTTCAGCGTCCTGCAAGCGCACCACTCCAGTGTGAAAGCCCTTGGGCTTTCACACTGGAGACACAGCAACGGCTGTTTGAAGGCGCTTTGCAGGCGTTATTTTTAGAACTTTAGCACCTGCGAAGCGCCTCAGTGTGAAAGGGACCTAACACTAAAATTAGCACTTTTTTAAGCCAAGGTTTTTTCTCTCAGTTTTGGATAGAGTGGGGAAGGGTTGGAACACCTGTTTTGCTGGTGTTAGATAGAGATACTTGAAAACTGTAGCACATTACGATTTTTGCTTATATTACCCCATAAAAAAGCACGTTATAAAATGCTGACACTTAAACAGCTGAGCTGGGGGGCGTGGCCGACCGGAGAAGAAGATGGACGCTTAGCCCTTAAGCTCGTCAGGCAGGGGACAGCAAACAGCGACTCAGGCCCCACACACATCACCATCCGCAGCCATCCTAGCTCCAGGCTCACCGCTGCACACCATGAACCCGTCCAGGCCGCGCCATCCGCTCCGTACACGGACCTCCCGGACGAGGAACCGGACCCCCAGCTTAACCCAGGTACCTCCACAGGACCCCCCAACCCCCAGGAGGACGATCCCCACCTAGGCAGCCCAGCCAAGGCCAAGATGCGGCTTGACACACCCCCGCAGCGGCCGCTGTATTCCAAAATTGAGGCCCAGGCTCCACATCCCCTCCTATCTGACCAGGCCCTGCAGCCATCCATGGCGTCCTTCCCCACCTCGGGCCAGCCAGTCATCGACACCACCTTAAAGGACATGCTATTGTCCCTCCAAACCTCCCTCATGATTATCTCTCCTCACTATTCTCTAACCTCACCTCAGACATCCGCATGCTTGATGACAGAGTTACCAACACTGAAAAAGGCCTGTCAGATTGCACTTACACTGTAAATGATTTCATTGACACCTGCGATGACATTAAAGAAGAGCAAGCCTGGGTGCGTGCCAAGCTGGCCGATTTAGAGGACAGGTCCAGAAGGAACAATGTCAAATTGAGGGGGGTCCCCGAAAACATACCCCCAGCTGACCTATCACGTTACGCGAAAGATCTGATGCATCTCGTTATCCCTGAGGCGTCCCCGAGGGATGTCATCATTGACAGAATTCATAGAATCGCAAAACCTTCCCACCTGGCAGCCTCAGTCCCCAGAGACGTCTTAATGAGAGTCCACTTCTACCACATCAAAGAGAAACTCCTGATGGGGATCAGAGCAAAATCATCTCTACCAGCTCCGTATACCGGAGTACAACTATTCCCAGACCTCTCCAAATACACCCTCCAACTGCGACGCTCGCTGAACCCAATAACAAAAGGCCTCCAAAATCATAAAGTGCCATACAAATGGAGATACCCAGGTACCCTTCTCATTACCAACAACGGGCAAACTCACACTGTCGGAGACATAGAGAAGGGCCTACGCCTACTCCATACTTGGGGTATCCTACCAGAACCCCCTAAACCTCCTGCCCACCAACGGGGTCCATCTGCGCCTCGCAGAAGATCAGCCCACCCGTCCGTTTAACTACCATGCATACCAGAGCTCATCTGGGCCGAATTGCTACAATGAAGTTCCCCGCTGACCTGACACTTCTTCATTCCTGTTCCAGTTCTCCGGTACCGCTGACTCTTTATACCCTCCCTTTAGAGGCTATTGTGGTGCTTGCACCCCCTCTGTGAACATTTCAGTTTTTGTATTTTTATTTTTTATTTATTTTTTATTTATTTTTTTGTCTTTGCTTTCCAGCGTTTTCACCGCTTTCATTGGAACATACCTCTTCGCAAGGATACACCACTTCTACCCCTCAGAGACATACTTGACGGATCCACATAACCGGCATTCTACCTTTTTCCCTTTTACCCTTTTCTTTTTTGCTCTTACTGGTACCCCCACTTGTCTCAGTAATTAACTTGTTTTAAAAGTGTTGCTCTATTTGCAGCTTTCAATCAGAAATTGCCTACAGATCCCTGGACTGTCGCCAAGCCATACGCCGCCACCTGAAGACTCCAGGTCCCCATACCAACCAACTGTAAGTGTTTGTTTACTTCTCTGCACACCTTCACTCAAACATGCCGCTCAACATCCTTTTGCTAAACACGAATGGTTTGAATCACCCAGCCAAACGCCACCCACTGTGGAAAACTGTCAAGGCTCTCCACAGTGACATCATATGCATCCAAGAAACCCACCTCCTATCAGAAGACACGCACCTCTGCAAAAATCATCAGTTCCCACACATTTTCTATGCTTCCTACTGTACTAGTACAAAGTACAAAGGAGTTCTGATCGCAATCAAGGACACGGTTAACTTCCAGTTACTTCAAACTGTCTCAGATCCTAACGGACGATTTATTATTCTTGTATGCACCATCAACCAAACTCCATATACCATCATTAATGTATATGCCCCGAATTCCCACCAATTGCAATTCTTACGCAACGTCCTCCACAAGGCTAATCCTATTCAAAAAGGAACTCTGCTCCTCTGCGGGGACTTCAACCTAGCCCCGGACACTGACTTAGACTCTACTACCACGGCAAAGAGACACACCTCACCTCTGAAGAACTTTATTTCTACTCAAGCTCTTTACGATGTCTGGCGATGCCATCACGGCTCCGAACGCGACTACACGTTCTTTTCCTCCAGACACCGCTCCTATTCGAGAATAGATTTGTTTTTAACTGATAAATGGCTCCTACAAAAAATAACCAATTCTGAGATACTCACCACGACATGGTCAGACCACGCCCCAATCACAATCTCCATAGATGACTCTACCCTTCAACGTAACACTTATCTATGGCGCGTAAACAACTACATAATCCAAAACGACAAAAACACCCCAGAGATATCTAATCATATCACTGATTTCTTTTCACTCAACAAGGGCACAGTGTCTGACCCTGCCGTGGTGTGGAGCGCCCACAAGGCCTTCATTAGGGGAATGTTGATTAAAATAAGTTCTACACACAAAAAGAAGAGGACGCAACGTTTAGATGAACTGACAGCTCACATAACAGATCTAGAATCCAAACATAAACGCGACCCCTCAACCACACTAGCAGACCAACTACTATCCTCCAGACAAGAACTTAGAACTCTACTGCTCCACTCTTATGAATTCCTCCACAAAAAAACTGAAGGCGACCTCTTACTCTACCTCTAACAGAGCGGGGAAAATACTTGCACAACGCCTTAAAGGCAGACGTTCGAAAACCAAAATTACCCAGCTCCTCCATCCCCACACTAACACACCCTTATCCAACCCACAAGACATAGCTGATGCTTTCAGCGCCTACTACGGAGACCTTTATAATCTACACAAAGACCCACTTACTCCTCAACCCATACAGAAGGACATTGACTTATTCCTTACCAACCTAAACCTACCCATTCTGACTACAGACCAACTGCAAGCCCTTAACTCCCCATTTACAGAACAAGAAATCCAGGCGACCATTCACTCCCTACCCAAAGGTAAAGCTCCAGGCCCAGATGGACTAACAGGTGAATATTATAGACAAGGGGTCTAACCCCTTGATCTCAGGATTACAGATAGAACGGACACCCCATAAGATTAGACTATTTGCCAACGATGTCATCCTAATCCTCACTGATCCGACTTCTTCCCTGGCTGAAGTACACAAACTACTGTCCTGGTTTAGCTCAGTTTCGTATTATAAGGTAAATACCACTAAATCGTTCATACTTGACATACACATTGACGCTACCACGAAAAATCTTTTACAAATACAATACCCTTTTGCTTGGGCAGACGTAGACATCTCCTACCTAGGTATCAAACTACCGAGATCCCTTAGAAACTTACACTCAAGTAATTTTCTGCCACTCCTCCGCACCATCCAATCGACTACAATAACCATAGCAAAACATGAACTCTCCTGGTCTGGCAGGCTAGCAGCCTTCAAAATGAATTGTCTCCCCCAAATTTTGTATTACTTCAGAACGCTTCCGGTCCCAATCCCCTCCTCCTTTTTTAGATCCCTTCGAACCATCTATAATAATAATATAATATATAATAATTATAAGACAAAAGACCCAGATGCGCCCACAAAAAATTAGTTAAACATAAGCTTGCTGGAGGAGTGGGATCCGTACACTTTGAGGACTACTACCTGGCCGCCAACCTAGCCCAGTTAAAAGCTTGGTTCCAGTCCACTCCAAGCACGTCTTGGTCGCAGATAGAAAAATCCACACTCCCCCGGCCCAACCTAAAGGACTGGATAATGAGCACTCCTTTCGGGACCCCTATCCCAACCTCCATCTCCCCAACCATTAAAGCCTCCGCCTACGCCTGGAAGAGACTAATTGCCCATTCAAAACCATCCCAGACATCCCCTAGCTTCAATATTCCGTTGGGAATTCTTTTGTTTCTATCACCAGACCTGCCGACCACAAATTGGACCCTTAAAGGGATTCAATCCATTCAGGACATTATCCAAACAGACCACCCCAAATCCTTCCCCCAACTACAATCTGAATATGGCCTTCCTGCCTCGGAACATTTTAATTACCTACGAATTCGCCACTGCCTAACCAACTTATCACTCCCTCTATACACAGTAGACCCCAAATCATGGGACTACCTCACCAACCCAGCTTCCAAAACCAGGGGCATATCCCACTTCTACAACCACATCCAACTCAAGATGAACTTCTCTAAAATGGAACCACACCTCAGATGGGAACGTGACCTAGCTCACACCTTTTCTGACTCCCAATGGCAACATGCGATCAAATCCACATACAAATCCACGAAGTGTGCAGCCCTTTGGGAACTCATGCAAAAACTCTCACTAAGATGGTATCTTACACCATCCAGACTATCCTCCTTTGCTCCCCAGAACTCCTCCATATGTTGGAGATGTAAATCTGGAGTTGGGGACATGCTCCACATGTTCTGGACGTGTCTCAAACTCCAAGACTACTGAAATAAAATTTTTGACCTTATCAAAACTATCACCCACTGCCCGATTACCCCAACCCCTGCTCTGGTAATTCTGAACCTAACTATTGATGATCTCCCCCACAACTTTCGTTATCTCACTACCCACATACTTCTGGCGGCTAGACTAAACATAACTAGACACTGGAAATCTGATGACCCACTCTTCTTATCCCAGGTTATAGACCTGGTTTCCCTTCACTACAGCTATGAAACATTGACAGTATCCGGCAACGACCACTCCTCCAAGACCGCCGCACACTGGCAACCTTGGACAGATTGGTCCCTAGCTGCATCTAGCATATAGAGTTTTAAACCAACAACTGATCCTCTCCTCTTGACCGAGCAACACTATCAGACCTCCCCCTTGTTAGTGATTAACCACACCGTCAAGTCCACTGTAGCTTTATTCGCTACCTTCTAAGTTTTGTATTATTTCTCCATCCTCTCCTCTCCTGTGGCACTAATGATCCCATCCGGGGTGCCACACGAGCGGATAGGACCACTATGCACTCAAGTTATATATTTTTTTCTTTTTGTTTTCCTTCCAATCTCACAAGCAACCATTGTATTCTGAGATGTTAACCATATGTTTGTTCATCACATATTGTTCTGTTCATCCTTTACATGTTAAAGGCTACGTCGTTACACGACGTACAATGTATAATTGTACACTTTGTTATATTGCAAAACTAATAAAATCTTTTGACAAAAAAAAAAAAAAAACAGCTGAGATAATATTCAAACTATGGGCTTTATTTACTAAAGGCAAATAGTCTGTTCACTTTCAAGGGAAGTTCCGGGAAAATTTTCTCCAGACCTTAGTTAATGAGGTGAAGCTCTGCTGACTTCCATCATCCTATTAAGTACAAGCAAAACTGTTGCTTTTTTTACTTGCATGCGATTGGGTATTCTTTGCAAAGAGAAGCTTCACCCCACTCTCTAAGCTCTGGGGCAACTTTCTTTGAAAAGTGTAACTTCCCTTGCAGAGTAAACAGCTTTGCCTTGAGTAAACCAACCCCGTGACTATTTTTGCAACAAACCTTTTAAGAACATGGAGACCAGAAATTGTTGATCCAGGGAATATCTGATTGCATCCAGGAGGACCAGAAAGCATTTTTCTCATCATTGGAGCAGATTGGACCATGCATTATTGTTTTTTTGGGGGAGGGATTTGCCTTCCTATGGGTCAACGATACTCTTCCCCACTTTGCATTTCAAATTGATGAATTGAACAAACCCTTTACTATCCAAAAAACGGCTTAGTACTGATATGGATGTTGAGATCTTGGGGTGACGCGGATCCTCGCATGAAAGTGGTCCTTAATATGCTTGTACGGTCCTTTTGTTTGTAAGTACTTTCTGATTTTTAAACGGCCCTATAACTGTTCGCCATGTTATTCCCCTTTCCCAACAGCATCTTTACATATGTTACCATAATTAAAGGGGTTGTAAAGGTTTGCGTTTTTTCACCTTAATGTAGCCTATGCATTAAGGTGAAAAAACATCCGACAATACCGCCCCCCCCCCCCCCAGCCCCCCGTTTTACTTACCTGAGCCCATTTATCTGCTGTGCTCGGCCCCTGATATCCTCTTTTGCCGCTCAGTCTGGCCGTTGATTGGCTAGAGTGGATGGATTGAAAGCAGCGCAGCCATTGGCTTGCGCTGCTGTCAATCACATCCAATGATGTGGCGTGCTGGGGGGCGGGGCCGAGCGGCTATACCTGCCAGCTGTATCATGGGAACGCGCCCCCAAGAACTAACCACCATGCAAGAGAGCTTGCATGAAGGTGGTTATTTCTTGCGGGGAGGAGCTGCAACATCCGCCGAGGGACCCCAGGAGACCAGGTTCGGGGCCACTCTGTGCAAAACGAGCTGCACAGTGGAGGTAATTATAACATGTTTGCTATTTAAAAAAATTAAATAAAATTACCTTTACAACCCCTTTAATTTTACTCATTCATCTCTATGCTTGATAATACAGCGTATCTTTAATTTCCCTGAATAAGGAATGCAACAATTTATTCCAAAACATGTTGGGCTTCCTGAAATTTATATGAATGATTTGGCCTCTCACTGTGAGACTTTTCGTATGTTTCAGATGTCAGCTGTATATATGTTATAACTTGACCATATTTTTGTCTTGTTTTTACAATCAAGATTTTACATGTAATATGTTTGTATATGTTTGTGTTTGTGTGTGCTTCATAGACTTTTCTATATTACTTATGTGTTGTAAAATGTAAAGTGATAGTAAAGGCTTGTATAAAAAATTTAATAAAATAACAAACATGTTATATGTTTGTATAATAAACAAATGTTGCTATATATTTTATGCATACCTTTTTACAACCTGTTCTACTTTTTTACCGGTCCTATCCCCTGCCCGTACAATTCCTGGGGCACAACCTTCCATTTTTTCTCCTATGGGTCAACGGTAGACATGTGCAATTCGTTTCGTTTTTTTTCGTTTTTCGTTTTTCATTTTTTTTTCTTTTTTTTCGTTCGTTCGTTTTCGTACGAATGAACGAATCGTTCGAATCGTACGAATCCGAATAACAAATCGTTCGAATCGTACGATTCTGATTAACGAATCGTTCGAATCGAACGAATCCAAAAAGCAACGAAAATCCGAAAAACCAAACAACGAAAATACGAAAAACGAAAAAAGGAACAACGAAAATGAACGAAAAAATTTGTACATTCGTAATTTTTTTTTTTGTTGAATTGGTAATTTTCCATGTCCCCTACAATGGTGCTTAACGTGCTTCGAATGGATTGAACAAAAAAATTCGTACATTCGTAACTTTTTTTTTCGATTCATAACTTTTTTTTTTTTTTCGATTCGTAACTTTTTTTTTCGATTCGTAACTTTTTTTTTTTCATAACTTTTTTTTTCGATTCGTAAATTATTAAAATGTAATAATAGCATACACATTACATAAAATTATGAATTATGCTCCAATTACGAATCTACGAATTTTACGAATGTACGAATAACTACGAATGCGTCCGAAATTTTGAATAAACGAATGAACCAAAAATAAACTAACGAAAAAACGAATCAACGAAAAATAACTCGTACATAAAAATAACTAATACAAATGTACGAATCGTTACGAATACGAATAACGACGACCTACGAATGTACGAATCGTTACGAATACGAACAACGACGACTTACGAATGTACGAATCGTTATAAATCAACGGAAACGAAAAAAACGAAACAAAAAAAACCAATTTTTTTCAAAAACGAAAAAAAAAACAAACGAAAATAAACACATTTTTTTGTTGTGCACATGTCTAGTCAACGGTGGGTATAGGATTGTGTATATGAAAGTTTTCCATTTGTTTATTTTTTTCTATTGGTTGAACTAGATAGACTTGTGTCTTTTTTCAACCTGACAAACTATGTCAATATGTAAGGCAGAACAAACATACATTTTTAGTTAAAAATAATAATTAAAAAAAAACATTGGCAATATACTCACATAATTTTAAAATGCAAAAACATAGGAGAAGGCATACCACACTATGGGGAGGGACGCACAGAAAATAGTGCCTCCATTTTTTTAATAGTTCCTTATGGGTTATCATAGTTTATAAAACTACCGTTTGGCAAAATGACCATACTATTTTAATGACATTTTCATATTTGTTTTTGTCATAATTGTAATATGCTGTTCTTTTGCTGAGTGCATTCTTCTATTAAAAAGCGAAAATGCAAATATTGATATAGTAAAAGAAAATATAGAATAGCTTTTGCCTGAGTTCTCTGTTCATATAATAGATAGCTTTTTTGAATAATCTACTAAGAGGCTGTGAGGCAGAACAGCCTAATTGTGCACATTTCACTTCCAAAGTGAAATGAGGGAGAGAAAAAAATAATTTGAATGTAATCTAAAAATCTGCTGGAAACAATTAGCACTATTTAGAGGGAAATATGTTAGGGGGCACCCAGGAGACCAGATGTGTTATAGAGCAAAGTTTCCACGTAGTCCATGTTCGGCGGTGTAATAGTGAGTTGACTGTATGGAGAAAATGATAAAGAGACCTCAAGGGGAATATACAAAAGGAAGGATGAAACTCAATGTGAAATCATTTGGCTGAGTCAAGTTTCATTATTCCGGGGGGACTAATGCAGCTACTTCAGATTTGAAGCATTAACAATCCAGCTCAGGCCACTTTTGCTAATGTCCTTTCAGGATCACCCTGCGGGGACTCTGATGGAGAGGATAGTCATCCTTTTAATTACCAAATCATTTAATGTTCTACTACACTTCTCAAACATACGGGGTTTCTCTCAAACATATGCACTTATAAAATAGATGAGGCCTAAGAGATCGCAGCTTGCTCCATATGGCTCCTTCTAGCACAGAGCACACTGGGGCTAAATATTTAAATGCATCATAACTGGAGCATTACTGTTTATTTCTCATGCGTTGTAATGACTGTCCATAAAATATAATGACTTTTATTGCTCTGTACTGCATGCGTGCACAAGGCAAACACAGATGTTATGATTTATTTTCTTCTTTTGTGTGTGCTTCATAGACTTTTCTATATTACTTATGTGTTGTAAAATGTAAAGTGATAGTAAATGCTTGTATAAAAAATTAAATAAAATAACAAACATGTTATACTTACCTGCTCTGTGCAGTGGCTTTGCACAGAGCAGCCCCGATCCACCTTTTCTCATGCCCCCCGGTGGCGGTTAAGGCCTCTCCCTCCTGTCGAGTGCTCCCAGAGAAAGCAGCTTGCTGCAGGGAGGACCCGAGCAGGCATGCTCCCGAGTTGCAGATCTGCGTGTCTATTCACATACAGAGTCGGGGCTCAACCTGCCCCCTCTCTCTCCTCATTGGCTGTGATTGACAGCAGTGGGAGCTCAGCCAAAGAGGAGTGAGAGTATCCCTGGACAGCTGAGGCTGTCGTGCACATTGCTGGATTGGTAAGTATTAGGGGGGCTGGGGGAGCAGCACACAGAAGGTGCTTTACCTTTATGCATAGAATGCATGAAGGTAAAAAACCTTGAGCCTTTACAAACACTTTAAATAGAATCACGTGTAGTGTGCTTAATTTATTACTCTAGCTAGAAAAAGTGGTTGTTGAACAGGCAAGCATTTCCTTAGTATGGTCATTCTGTTTCTTGCTGTTAGGGCTTTCTGTCCTTTCGTTAAACCGTAGGCAGCAATAGACATAATCATCATCCAATCCAACTGGATCAGGAGATCATACTTATGTATAGAGGCACCAATAAGAAATGCTGGGTTCCCTTGGCCAAAGGATCTTGGAGAAAACAGCAGTCAATTGTACTGCACAAAATGTATTAGTCGCCTTTGATTTCTGGTGGCTAGAGGTATCTAGGCCTGCTTCTCTTCTCATTTCCGTAGACCTAAACATGTGCATAGTTAGGTGACAATATGATACAAGATAATATTCAGCAACCCTCTTATGTCTGTGGCCAGCTTTAGAGCAAACAGAAGGTTAAAATCAAATACTTTAGGGTATTCAGATTCTATCATATGACAAAGTTGACAATGGTGAAAGTAGGCCCAATGGGGAAGAAATCAAAGATGCCTACAGACATAAGAGAAACTTTGCCCAATCTGGCCATTTACTCTTAAAGTGATTGTAAAGGTTTGCTTTTTTTTAAAATAAAAATAACACATGTTATGTGCTCATAAGTTTACAGAAGTTGCGGAATTTATGATTTGTTGGCCATTTTTCAGAGAATATGAATGATAACACAAACACTTTTTTTCACTCATGTTTAGTGTTTGCCTAAAGCCATTTATTATAAATCAACTGTGTTTACTTTTTTAAAATCATAATCACTACAGAAACTACCCAAATGACCCTAATTAAATGTTTACATACCCTGGTGATTTGGGCCTGATAACATGCACACAAATTGACACAAAGGGTTTTGAATGGCTATTAAAATTAACCATCCTCACCTGTGATCTGTTTGTTTGTAATTAGTGTGTGTGTATAAAAGGTCAATGAGTTTCTGGACTCCTGACAGACCCTTGCATCTTTCATCCAGTGTTGTACTGATGTTTCTGGATTCTGAGTCATGGGGAAAGCAAAAGAATTGTAAAAGTATCTGCGGGAAAAGGTAGTTGAACTGTATAAAACAGGAAAGGGATATAAAAAGATATCCAAGGAATTGAGAATGCCAATCAGCAGTGTTCATACTCTAATCAAGAAGTGGTAAATGAGGGGTTTTGTTGACACCAAACCACGGTCAGGTAGACCAACTTATATTTCAGCCACAACTGCCAGGAAAATTGTTTGGGATGCAAAGAAAAACACACAAATAACACACAAATAACTTGAAATACAGGACTCTCTGAAAACATGTGGTGTGGCTGTTTCAAGATGAACAATAAGGAGGCACTTGAAGGAAAATGGACTGCATGGTCGAGTCGCCAGAAGAAAGCCATTACTACGCAAATGCCACAAAGTATCCCGCTTATAATACGCCAAACAGCACAGAGACAAGCCTCAAACCTTCTGCCACAAAGTCATTTGGAGTGATGAGACCAAAATTGAGCTTTTTGGTCACAGCCATAAACGCTGCACCATTCCTACTGTGAAACACAGAGGTGGATCGCTGATGTTTTGGGGATGCGTGAGCTAAAAATGCACAGAAAATTTGGTCAAAATTTATGGCAAGATGAATGCAGTATGTTATCAAAAAATACTGGAGGAACATTTGCATTCATCAGCCAGGAAGCTGCACATGCACAGCTGCACCAAAACACAAGGCCAAGTCGGCCTGTCATTGGCTACAGCAGAATAAAGTGAAGGTTCTGGAGTGGCCACCCCAGATCTCAAAAGTGCAGTTCATGCAAAACAGCCCAAGAATTTACAGGAACTGGAGGCTTTTTGCCAAGAGGAATGGGTATCTATACCATCTGAGTAGATAAAGAGCCTCATCCAGTTGAATCTAAAATTTGATTCCAATTTCAGTCTGAATTTCGTTACGTTATTTGGAGCATTCGATAAAATTTTTTATATTGTAATTCAAGTATTCGGATATATCCGAATAACGAAAAATTTGTCCGAATATTAATATATTAATTCGGAACGCAACGAACTGCACATGTCTAATAGATTTTCAGAAAATAACACCTTAGACCCACAGTTAGGTGTAGCAACTAATTTCAAGGTTTGCTAAGTAAGGGATGCTAGAGAAGAGCTTACAATTTCACAGTCTATTGTGCTGCCCTATTCAGAAAAACTCTGTTTACCAACTCTCTGATGTCCATGGCCCGCTTTAGAACAAACAGAATTTTAATATCAAATATTTCAGGGACGTAGACTCTGGAAAATATCATATGACAGAGCTGACGATGGTGAAGGTAGGCTCAATTGGGAAGAAATTAAAGGTGCCTACTGACATATGAGAACCTTCACCTAATTGGGCTATTTAATCTTAAAATGGTTGTAAAAGCAGGTTTTTTATCTTACTGCATCTATGCAGTAAGATAAAAAGCCTTCTGTGTGCAGCAGTCCCTCTTACCCTGACCTAATATTTAGCTGAGCCCTCTCTCGAATCAGCTATGTCCACGAGTGCCTCAGCCATCCAGATTGGCTGAGACACAGCAGTGGCGCCTTTGGCTTCCACTGCTGTTAATCAAACTCAGTTAGCCAATGAGGGTTGAGAGAGGGGGAGGTGAACCCTGGCTCCGTGTCTGAATGGATACAGGGAGCTGTGACTCGGCTCGGGTGCCCCATAGCAAGCTGCTTGTGCTGTGGGGGCACACAACAGGAGGGAGGATCTCCAGCCAGGGACCATGGAGGATCTGGGCTGCTCTGTGCAAAACCACTACACAGAGAAGGTAAGTATAACATGCTTGTTATTTTAATAAAAAAAAAAAAGTCTTTAAAATCACTTTAAGCTGGTGAATGTTTCGATAAGGTAATGCCCCGTACACATGGTCAGAATTTCCGACAGAAAAAGTCCGATGGGAGCTTTTGGTCGGATATTCCGACCGTGTGTATGCTCCATCGGACTGTTTCTGTCAGAATTTCCGACGGACTTAAATAGCGAGCAGGTTCTCTATTTTTCTGTCAGAAATTCCGACGGAGGCTTTCCCGTTGGAAAGTCTGACTGCATGTACACGGCTATAGGCTTTCCATGAATACTTCTACCTGAGCCTTCTCAATGAAACAACTGGCCGGTAGGGATGTTTTTTTTCAAGATGATTGATTTTTTTTTTTGTCTGAGATACCTAAGACCTTAGATTTGCTGAGTTAAGGAAGCTCATGTAGAGCTTACAATTTTACAGTCTATCTTGTGCCCCACATCAAAGCAATATGCAGAATTATTTCCCTACTTATAGCCTGAGCAACCTACTACGCAAATAACTTCTGGAACAAGTCTATTCAAATGGTAGAAAAAGGGATTGAAATGTTACTGTGTTATTGCCCAGCAGCAATGTTCTGAATGAGACATTGCAAACAATGTGTTGCTATAAGGTTCTGAATTTTGAATTTCAATTGTGACTATTAGCAAGCCAAAGCAAAGCACTAGGAACATCACAGATAATGCTGACTGCTGTATTGCCTATTGGATGAGTTCTCATTGACTTGCATTATTAGCATGAATGCAGCCAGGGGTCCAAAAAATTGTTGCAGCAGACCATTTCATAGAGACCAAGTGACCCTGGAATTCTTGCAAGCTTTTGGTTATACACACAATGATGATTACACTATAAATATTAACATGATAATTGTTCGAGGTTTGCCAAAGCTCACAAAAGTGCTGTGAAATGACACTTCATGAGTCCATTATTCAACATACAGACTACATCTAATAGATGTGTCGGTCAAATTATATTTTTGCACATCTTTTAGGTCTTTGTTTGTACAATTCAGTAATAGCTTTATTAAAAATAACATTTCAGGCAATTAACCACTTAAGGACCAAGCCTCTTTCTGAGATTTGTTGTTTACAAGTTAAAAACATTAACAAAATTACTTAGAACCCCCAAACATTATAAAAAAAAATTCTAACACCCTAGAGAATAAAATGGCGGTCGTTGCAATACTTTCTGCCACACCGTATTTGCGCAGCGTTCTTACAAGTGCACTTTTTTTGGAAAAAATACACTTTTTTGAATAAAAAAATAAGACAACAGTAAAGTTAGCCCAATTTTTTTTATATATTGTGAAAGATAATGTTACGCCGAGTAAATTTATACCCAACATGTCACGTTTCAAAATTGCACATGTGGAATGGCGACAAACTTTTACCCTTAAAAATCTCCATAGGCGACATTTAAAAAACTCTACAGGTTGCATGTTTTGAGCTACAGAAGAGGTCTGGGGCGAGAATGATTGCTCTCGCTCTACCAATCGCGTTACCTCACATGTGTGGTTTGAAGACCGTTCAGCTTGTCAGAATGGGGCGCGTTTAAACTTTTTTTTTTTTTTTCTTATTTATTTTAGCTTTTTTATTTATTTTTTACACTGTTTAAAAATGAAAATTGTGTCACTTTTATTCCTATTACAATAATTGTAAACATCCCTTGTAATATAAAAAAAGCATGACAGGACCTCTTAAATATGAGATCTGGGGTCAAAAAAAAACTCAGATCTCATATTTACACTAAAATGCAATAATAAAAAAAAAAAATTGTAATTTAAAAAAGTAATTAAAAAAAAAAATGGCCCTTTAAGAGCTATGGGCGGAAGTGATGTTTTGACGTCGCTTCCACCCTGCATTGTTATGGAGACGGGTGGGGGCCATCTTCCCCTCACTCATCTCCATGCCCAGCAAGGGTGAAGATCCGACCGCCTTCCGCGGCTGCCGACGGCTCTGGTCAGTGGCGCAGGGCACCGGAGTGTGGTGGGACGGGGGCCCTCTCCCACCCCCGATAAAAGTGATCTTGTGGCGAATCCGCCGCAGAGACCACTCTTATCAGAAACCGGACCAACAGCTGAAGAAGAGGACATAAAATGACGCTGGGCGGTCCGGAAGTGTTTTTTAAAGAGAAAGTGATGTTTTTTTCAGAATATTTGTGTGGTTAGATGGAGCACTGCTTCATGCATACATTTAGATTTACATTTTAGAAAAATAATCTTACAATCTACATACTCTAACAGGATTTTTTTGTCTTGTGTTTTAACATTTATTTTAAACAATGTAATCATCCTGTATTAGAAACTTAAAATAATGTGTCCTGATTTTATAGTGACAGATTTAGCTATGTAATTATTTAAGTTGTAAAAAAATTGCATGTCCATTAAGTTTAACCACTTGCAAAGCAAAACTAGCAGTTCTGGATCAGAGAAATCCATAACAGTAACCTCCTGGGCAACAGTGGCCTCAAAAAGAGTCAGCTCATTTCCTTGGATCAGAATATTATACAACTATCTTTGATAATACTTAGAGAGGAACTACAGTCTGCTCACATAATTTGTAATAAAAACATTGTTTGCCATTATGAAGCTTCCCTCCAACCACTTTGCATATTACCGTATTTTATATATACTGTGATTCTGTAGCTGACAAATATGCTGCAGAAATCTCACTTCACTAAGTCTGGCTGCAGCCATTTTAACTGTGGGCAGCTAAAGATGCTGCCTGTTCACTTCCTGGATTTACACACACAGAGGCACACCTCTAGCTCTGCAGCTCTCATTGGCCCTCTTATGACTCATCTCCCCCTCCCTTCCTGGCAAACTCTCACAAGTGTGAGAGAAAGATTTGTGCATGATGTCATAAGCCTAGGCTAATTACCAGACACGAAAGGTAAGGCCCCTTTTGCACTTGTTCGACTTCAAAGTCGCACGATTTTACCGCAATTTTGCCATGATTTCAAGGAATGCCTGTATAAGTGGCATCAAAATCGGACCAGAATAGTGCAGGGATTACTTTGAAGTTGGATCGACTTGAAGTCATACTAATATGAATGGCTGTCATTGGAAATCATGGGGAACGACTTGTTATGCTACTTTGCCATCTCAAATCGTGGGACAAGTCATATAAGTGTGAAAGGGGCCTAAGTGGGCTGTACAAGGTATTTACTGGCAGAAAAAAATGTTTTATTATCCAAAGTTAAAACAACAAGGGCAGAAGATTTAATAGATGGAAAGATGAAAAAATGACTGAAGGTCCGCTTTAAAGTGATTGTAAAGTCTTGTTTTTTTTTCTATTAAAATAACAAACATGTTATACTTACTTGCTCTGTGCAGTATATTTGCACAGAGCAGCCCAGATCCTCCTCTTCTCGGGTGCCTCTACGGTGCTCTTGTACAGTGCCCCCACAGCAAACAGCTTGCTATGGGGGCACGCAAGCCAAGCTTCTGCTCCCTGTGTCCATTCAGACACGGAGCTGCAGTTTAGCCCTCCCCCTCTCTCTCCTGATTGGCTAACCGACTTTGATTGACAGCAGCGGGAGCCAATGGCGCTGCTGTTGTGTCTCAGATAATCAGGAGGGAGAGTCCCGGACAGCTGAGACACTCGTGGACATTGCTGGACAGAGATGGAGCTCAGGTAAGTATTACCTCTTTGTCCCCTGCTCCATATGTCAACCACTTGTCATATGAAGCATTTTTCCCACTCACATGTGGCAGCAGAAGTCCCAATGATATTGAATAAGCTACTATATGCTTATATTGTTGTCTATAATATATTAATTAATATATTATAGACTTTTCCATGAATATTAAAGATTATGACTCATTTGTTAGTTCACAATATAAGCATAAGGTAGCTTATTAGATATTATTGGGACTTCTGCTGCAGGTGTCGGGATTTTCCTCTTTTTCCGCCCATCGTTGGCTGCATTTAGCGTGGCTCCTTGTTAGTCACATGGAAGTGGGTCTCTCCCTTTGAGTGTGTCGGACACGAATGCACGGGATTGCTGATTGACTTTTAAAGGAACCCCGGTCAGGAGATTGTCCATGTGCACCTTTCATTGGTAACTATGCCGTTCTACAATTATCCTTTGTACACACAAGGGATCTTGTTACATAGTTACATAGTTAGTTAGGTTGAAAAAAGACACAAGTCCATCCAGTCCAACCACAAATAAAATAATAATAATAAAAAAAAAAAAATAATAATATCATACAATCCCATATACCCCATTCTATACCCACAGTTGATCCAGAGGAAGGCCAAAAACCCCACCAGAGCATGATCCAATTTGCTAAAGAGGGGAAAAAATTCCTTCCTGATCCCCTGAGAGGCAATCGGATTTTCCCCGGATCAACTTTACTTGTGTTATGGAAATTCTTCCTGTTGATATACATAAACAATATTTGTATATTTTTTGACAGCAAATTAATCCCCTGAGGAAGACTTTGACCACGCACGTCGAAACACGTTGGGAATTTGCATTTTAATAACATATTGCTGTATGGTTAAAATATTGTAAAATATAATGTTGATATTTATCTCTGACTGGAGCTCATATTTTAAACATTTATGTGTGGTTATGTCCTTTTGCTACATTTTCAATAAAAATCTTTTCTAAACTAATTTAAATGCTTATAATTTTGCTGCGGAAAACCCCAACTGGGGGAGATTTTCCCATATTGTTAAACAGACACTATTTTATTCTTTGGGGCCTCTGCTTTTAAAAAAAATATATAATGTTTGGGGTTCTAAGTAATTTTCTAGCAAAAAAAAAAAACGTTTTACATGTATGTGATAAGTGTCAGAAAAAGGTCTGGTTATCAAGTGGTTAGTTAAGACAACCATTCAGACTTTTACAATATAATATTTGTAATAAATTCCTTGATAACCTTTCTCACTACAATGTGTACCATATGTGGTAACCATTGAGCCATGTGTACAGTTTGTTGGCGTAAAGAGAATCAATATATTTATTAATCTTAGTTAGATCACCTCTAGGTCATCTGGCTCTTGAACAAGATGAGACCATATATTGCTGTAGATAGTTGCACTTGTAGGATTTTTAACAAGCAATTGCCCCTGAATTGCCTAGAAGTAATAATATCAAGCTATAGAAATTTTCATCAAAACAAGATACAATTCACTATAGATAGGTGAAACATTGATTCATAAATGAAAGTTTTCAATTTTGCAAAGTCCTACAAACAAAAGAATGAATTGTTCACTTGTCTGTTATGCCACGTACACACGGTCAGAATTTCCGATGGAAACAGTCCAATGGGAGCTTTTCATTGGATCTTTCGACCGTGTGTATGCCCATCGGTCTTTTTCTGTCGGAATTTCCGATGGACTTTGGATTGAGAACCTGTTCTTAATTTTTGCAACAGAAAACCTTTCTATCGGATTTTCCGATCGTGTGTATGCAATTCCGATACGCAAAATTGCAACGCATGTTTGGAAACAATTCGATGCATGGTCAGAAGCATTAAACTTTCCTTTTATAGTGCAGTCGAACGTGTTGTATGTCGTGGTGTTATTGACCATCAGAATTTGGTGTGACTGTGTGTAGGCAAGACAGTTTGAGCGAATTTCCGATGGGAAAACCATCAGAGCTTTTTCCGACGAGAATTCCGATCGTGTGTACACGCATTAGGCTTTTACTATGCAACTCTGGGGAAGAGTAAATACTAGAGGTGCACTGAATGGAAATTGTGGTGCTGAAACCAAAAATTCAGAATGCACTTGTCCGAAACTGAAACCGAAAATGTCAGCTTTTAAAAAATATATTTTTGTTATATATAATTGTATTATATTTGAATTTTTAATAAATATCATGAATTTAAATGAATAGGAATTTATTGTCGGCCATTATCAACACATTTAGCGGAGGTCCATTGCATACCTCCCAACTTTTTGAGATGGGAATGAGGGACACCTATTAGCAAAAGTATGTAGGCATAGGACACACCTCCTGCCACGCCCACTTAAAGGAGAATTATACAAAAGATTATTAACCTACAAGTGCTTTTTTAACCACTACTATTCCTTTATACTGGCTTTGGAAATTTACAAATCCAGCTATTTAGAAATTGGATAAAAGGTTTAGCACTGGGAAACACTTTTTGAAAGATAAAAAAAGTGCATTTTATATACTATTATTTAGATCAGACCAAAATGAGGGACAAATGAGGAGGAAAGAGGGACAGAGGGACTTTGTTCCAAATCAGGGACTGTCCTTCGAACACAGGGACAGTTGGGAGCTATGCTGTTGTGCTTCTGTTGTGGTGTTCAAAATCATGTTTTCTGCATTTTTGGTCAGCTAAAAAAAAAAAAACGCACCAAAAATACACCTCCCCGCTAAAATGCAACAAGAACGCATCAATAGCGCCCCCGTGTTATGGTTTTGATTTGTTTTTTGAGTCACACGACTTATGAAAAACACACCATAAACACAGTAACATTGTTGTAAAATCACATCAAATCGCAGCAAAATCGTGATGCGTCTTCAAGCGTCATTATCGGCACTTATTTTTCTATCAGCATAATGCGTAAACACAGTTTTCGGCCGATATGCTTCCGGTGCCAAAATGTCGGTGCATTTCTAATAAATACATCTGTCGAGTGTTGCTATCCTTGACACCACTGGAGAGATTTCCCATCACTTCCCCAGTGAAAAAATTGACCACAAATAAAAATCACAGGGGTTCCATCCCTTCCCCACTCACTTCAAAACTGGTCATGTGTTTTTTTGCACAGCACTTATAATATAATATGGTAGACATTTTGATTTGTTTATAAGAACTATGCCATATGCAAAGTTTCCAAACCCAAAGCAACAAATAAAAATTGTTTTGGAAGAAATATGTTTTCAATAAACTAAAATAAGATTGGTTAGGCTGCAAATGGAAACAATCACGCAATCTTTAGTACTGTGTTGTACTGCTTTGTTGAGTACACTTGAATCTAACAATAAACGCCGGAAGTGTCCTTACCCTGTAGTAGTCTGTACTGTAGACATCTCTGGACATGCCAAAGTCTCCAATTTTAACTTGCAGGCTTGCTCCCACTAAGCAGTTCCTGGTGGCCAAGTCTCGATGTACAAAATGTTGAGATGCCAGATAAACCATTCCTGAAGCAATCTGTGTGGCAATATTTAGCATCTGTGACAGGCCCATGTCTCCTTTAGTCTGTCTTGGCTGCCCATCAACAAGGATCAAGGCATCAGGTCCATGGGCTCTAGAAGTACAAAATATTTTTGGACAGTTAGTATAGATACCTTTTAGAATAATACTGGCAGTTGTGTAAATTTGAAGAATCCCACTGTGGTCTGGGTTCATAAACGTTTGCTGAAGTAAAAGGACCATAATACATTTTTACACAAACCAATATAAGCCTGAGAACCTAAAGTAATCACATGCAGTAAAAAAACACTTTTGTTAAAGATAATAAAATAACTACAAGAATGTCCCTGACCTTAAATCTATCGCTTAAGTGGTTGTAAACACTTACATATACCTAGTAAAGTGATTGGCCTCAGGTAACCGGCACCGCCCTCCCCCAGCACCCCCCAGGTGGCTGTGGGTACACTGTTTCCCACCCCCCCCCCAAAAAAAAAACTACCACCAGCCCCCACTGCAGAGCACTCAACTGTAATTGTACACAGCCAATCAGCATGTCCCAGCCGTGAATCATTGGCTGGGACTTGCTGACAGGCTCCTGCAGCATGAGCCCCCCAGGGGGTGTGCCCTGAACCCGGAGGTAGGCATTGATATACCAGTACGTCACTTTGCCTACAGTTGCTGCCCATCCATAGTACATTGCGGGCGGCAAGTGGATATATATATATATATATATATATATATATATATATATATATATATATATATATATATATATATATATATATATATATTAGGGCTGTTACTGATAAAAATTTTCGTGTGCAATTAATCCATTTTTTTAAAATCGATTAATCGACTAATTTTGATTAATTATAACGCACATACAGATCTCCTTGCATTGTAACTCTGCATTAGTCAGTGGTAAATGTGGTATACACTATATACAATCACCAGACACTAGTTAGTTTCCACAATCCATGACTTAACTTCACAGTTCACACAAATACGTTTTAAATTCAAACTGTAGCACTGACGTAAGTAATTTTTTTTCCACAGTAGCGTGACACTCCCTCTACCTCCGGTCTAACTAATCACTCTCACCTTATGGCATGAACCCCTGTGCAAACAGGTGGTCATGCAAGCGGGTATCAAAAGGGTTAACACGGACCATAAACTTCTCTCACGTCTCCTTAGATCTCAGCAAGGACGCCAGTTCATGGGTAGAAAGAAAAGATCTAAGTGCTCACCGGTTAAGTATAAGATTAAATTTTTGTGTTCAAACACAAACTACTCACATAAAGTTTCGTAGGGCAGCAACTGGTGACGTCATGTGTAGCTCCTCCCCCGTACGCGTTAAGTTCAATCAGAACTTCAACGTCACCGGACTCCTCCCCCCTTCCCTTCGTTAGCAGACGGAGGCACTTGGGGAAGGGGGGAGGAGTCTGATGACGTTGATGTCCGTGATGTCACCGGATCTCCGATGGAACTCCCTGAAGACCCGGAAGCCAGCAGAGAGGTGAGTACCAATCAAAAGAATTTTGATCAATCAAAAAAAATAACGATTAATCAAGGAATTAATCTTTAATTTCCTGAGCCCTAATATATATATAAATACCTCCCAACTTTTTGGAATGAGGGACACCTATCAGCAAAAGTATGCAGGCATAGGACACACCCCTTGCCACGCCCCCTAAACGGAGAATTGTTAAAAAAAAATAACAAGATTGGCTAAACCCTTGGCTGAAGTGCTTTTTTTACCACTACTATTCCTTTATATTGGCTTTTGGAATTTACAAATGCAGCAATTTAGAAATCAGATGAAAGGTTTAGCGCTGGAAAACCCTTTTTGATAGCTAAAAAGTGCATTTTATATACAACTATATAGATCAGATCAAAATGAGGGACAAATGAGGAGGAATGAGGGGCAGAGGGACATTGCTCCAAATCAGGGACAGTCCCTCGAAATCAGGGACAGTTGGGAGCTATATATATATATATATATATATATATATATATATATAAATATTATTATACTCATAATAAGACGCATAATACGTTTTGTACACAATTACACAATATTAATTAGTTGGGAGGGGCTTTCCTAATACTTTTATTATGAGAAATAGGTTCTCCAATCTGGCAAAATCCAGACAGCTGTGAGCTATATGTGTAAGCTTAAAATAAAATAGATTTTAGCCTAGATTGTGTTTTTCACAGTTGACAAAGCCGGAATGTAAAACTGTATTTATTTTTTTTCTTTCCACTGACAAAGAATTAACCCTTATGAATGTGTATCATCATGTAAACACTTAGCTGCCCATTTTTCTTTATTTTTGTTTAACCTTGATAGATTTTCTTGGAAGACAACCTTTAGATGTAAATGAAATGGAAATGGAGAATGACTGGGGTGAATACA
Source organism: Lithobates sylvaticus (assembly GCA_028564925.1). NCBI lineage: Eukaryota > Metazoa > Chordata > Amphibia > Anura > Ranidae > Lithobates > Lithobates sylvaticus. The sequence continues at coordinate 568,525,781 of CM053029.1, forward strand.
TCAGGTGAACGAAAATCTGCATATTGAGCGCACATCAGTCTACGGAGTAAAGTTGATTAAGAAAAAGAATGTGGAAGAACGGCGTGTATTTCTCAATTTTGTTGCATCTCTTTGCTGCTATTACCGTAAGGATTAAGCCATTAATCCACATTAAATGATGCTGAGGTCAGTCGGAATCTGTCACCGTGACCAAACAATTATTGACTTTTATTATTGACAAATGCTGCAACTGTCAGTTTTGGGAAATAAATATCCCACTTTATTACTCCTATCAGTTTTATTGAATAAGTGCTAATTTTAACAGCCTTTATACAAGTTTGGTTACCCCTGCCATTTCAGTCCTTAATGTAATTTGGAGGGATGGAACAAGACAAAATCACTTGGATGAGGTTAAACCTGCAATATATAAGAGAACCTTGTATGTATTCAGGGATTTTTTTTCAGACAAAAGGTGCAGGTACTTCCCTCTTTTGAGTCACCCTTGTCTCCACCCCCTGCCCACCTCTGAGCACTGTCCCTTGGTTCCAACCCCTACCTACTGCCCCTTTTGGAGAATACAGAACCAAGTATCATTTCGTGGTGTTAAGTAATTTGTATGGAATTTGCTAGTGATAACAAGAAAAGTGGTACAATGATTTCCCTGCAGCCAGCAACAATAGATCCCAGAGCTACAATAGACCCCCCCAGCAACAATAGTACCCCTACAACAATATACCCCCAAGCAACAGTAGATCCACCCCAGCAGCAATTGGTAGACATGTTCAATTCGTTTTGGTGCGAATCTAAATTAGATCAAAATTTTGGTTATTTTGAGACTCGTATGTACCCGCTTCTTCTAATGAAATAGTAACAAATTATGTTGAAATTCGTTTAATTTCATTTTGTTTATTCATTTTCTAACAAATTCCAAATTTTCGGAATGATTCGATTTCAGATCGGTCGAAAAATGATGGACTGATTCCAATTGGGGATCCTTTATATATGTATTGTGGTAAGAAAAATATCTAAAACCCCTTAAGCCCCATACACACGGTCGGACTTTTTCATGGATTCTGTCCGATCGGACAATGTTGTTGAAAAATCAGACCGTGTGTATGCACCATCGGACAGTGTTCGTCGGTTTGTCCGACGGACAAAGTCTTATCTCCTGCTGGAAAGATTTGCCGTCAACCCGGTCCGATCACACCAAACCCGATCGTGTGTACGGTTGTCCGACCGGACAAAGTGCTACGCATGCTCAGATCACATTACAAGACCAAAGCTATTGGCTACTAGCCTCTACGTTGTCCCGTCGTAGGCAACAAACGTCACCACGTTCAGAATGATCGGATTTTCCGACAACTTTGTCCGACCGTGTGTACGCAAAACCAACATCGGACAAAGTACGACGGACATGATCCGACGGACCTGGTCCGCGGATTGTCCGACCGTGTGTATGGGGCTTTAGAATTAACTAGATTTCTTAAGTATTTTGCCATAAAATGTTATCTGATCCTCATCTAAGTCACAACATTAAACAAATACAATGTACTTAAAGTGGTTGTAAACCCACTTTTTGTACTTTCACCTATAGATAAGCCTAGAATAAGGCTTACCTACAGGTAGTGGAAATATCTCCTAAACGTGCGCCGTTTAGGAGATATTTCACTTGTTGTCCGCCGAAAATTTGTACAGCGCATGCGCGGGGAAGAGACTAAACTAAATACAGTTTCTACCCTAGCATATGCCGCTAGTCATGGCTCCTGCACGCATCAGAGTGACGTCACGCGGCTCCGGCGAATCACAGAGCCGGAGTCCGCAGCCCCGAAGGAAGAGGGCAAGAAGATGGAAGCTGCCCACACAGGGGACATTGCTGGATTCTTTTGCAGGTAAGTGGCACATAATTGGCTAGTATGCGATGCATACTAGCCCATTATGCTTTTCTTTTGCAGACTGCAGCAGCTAGCAAAAGAGGAAGCAAAACCCATCAGGGTTTACTTCCTCTTTAAAGAGGAGTTCCGCCCTCCCATTTAAAAATTTTACACATACTGTAGCTGCTGACTTTTAACACTAGGACACTTACCTGTCCTGAAGTCCATCAATGTCGGCACCTTTCGGCTTCACAGCCGGATCCTTACTGCGCATACGCGAAGCACGCTGTGCTCTCTCACTGGCCTGGCAGAAGGGGAGGGAGGAGGAGGGGGGCCGAGCTGCTGATGTACTTCACCAAAGCCCAGTCTACCTGAAGTAGGGAAAAAACAGGTACCCACTCCCCCCCAAAAGGTGCCAAATGTGGCACCGGAGGGGGGGAGGAATCAGATAAGTGGAAGTTCCACTTTTGGATGGAACTCCGCTTTAAGCTGATAACAAAAACAATTCAAATTTCTTGTGTGTTTATCAAACAAACCCATTACACATTCACAGTGCTGGAGGAAAAAGTAAGCGAATCTTTGGAGTTATTAGCTATTTTAACCACCTTTAGCAGCAATGACTTCAAGCAAGGCATTGCTCTGGATCAGACCGGCATAACATTCGGGAGGAATTTTTGGCCATTCCTCCTTAAAAAAATGCTTTCATTTAGACAAATTTGTACGATGTCTGGTGTGAACATATCTCTTGAGGTCATTCCTCAGCATCTCAAAGGGGTTAAGGTGTGGGCTCTGACTTACTGGTCTTTTCTGAAACCAGTCCGTGGTGGATTTACTTTGATACTGCATCACCCAACTTTTACTTAGCTTCAGCTGGCAGACATTATCCTGTAGGATAGTTAGGTAAAATTTCAAATTGATCCCCCCCCCCCCCCCCAAATGATGGCAAGTGGTCTAGGCCTTAATGCAGCAAAGCAAGATCAAATCATGATGTTCCTTCCACCATACTTCACTGTTGGCAGGTATGATGTTCGATGTGGGTAAGCTGTGCCCTTTTTATGCCATACATAGTCACAAGTATTTCTGAACAATTAAACTTTTGTTTCATCAGTCCACAAAACATTTTCCCAGTAGCTTTTTGGTTTGCCGAGGTGCTCTTTGGCAAACTTCTTTGGAGAGCAGTGGCTTTCTCCATGGTGTACTTCAATGGACACCCTGCCTGTTCAATTACTTATGTATGGTATCCAGGGATGTTTGCCAGTTCCAGTCATTAGCTGTTACTTGTGGGTTCTTCTTTACCTAACTGAGCATGCCCTGGGAGTCATCTTGGCTGGGCACCTACTTATAGGAAGAGTAGTCACAATACTAAACTGTCTCTATTTATAGTCGGTTTTCCTAACTGTTACTTGATATATGCCTAAATGCTGCAAAGTGGCTTTATAACCCTCCCCTGCATTATGCAGATCAACTACTTTACTAGTAGCTCTAAACCACACTTTCAAACTTATTTTAATATCTGGACTCCTGGTGTGCAAACTTCTGACTCCAATTATCTTTCATTGAAGTAATTAGTATATAGGTTCACTTACTTTTTCCATCCCATTAATATTTAATGGTTGTGTTCAATAAAGACACTATTAATTTCCTCTTAAGCCCCATACACACGGTCAGACTTTTTCATGGATTCTGTCCGATCGGACAAGGTTGTTGAAAAATCAGACCGTGTGTATGCACCATCGGACAGTGTTCGTCGGTTTGTCCGACGGACAAAGTCTTATCTCCTGCTGGAAAGATTTGCCGTCAACCCGGTCCGATCACACCAAACCCGATCGTGTGTACGGTTGTCCGACCGGACAAAGTGCTACGCATGCTCAGATCACATTACAAGACCAAAGCTATTGGCTACTAGCCTCTACGTAGTCCCGTCGTAGGCAACAAACGTCACCACGTTCAAAATGATCGGATTTTCCGACAACTTTGTCTGACCGTGTGTACGCAAAACCAACATCAGACAAAGTATGACGGACATGGTCCGACGGACCTGGTCCGCGGATTGTCCGACCGTGTGTATGGGGCTTTAGACTGCAAGATCTAACAATCATGGCTCTTTTTTTCTTACTGTATTAAATTGTATTGTAATTGTACTGTCTGCACTTATGTTGTAAAGCGATGCGTAAGCTGTTGGCGCTTTATAAATCCTGTATAATAATATAATAATAATAAATAATTCGAATTGTTTGTGTGTTATCAGCTTAAAGTGATTGTATACATCATTTTTTTTTAAATTGACAAACATGCTATACTTACCTGCTCTGTGCAATGGTTTTGCACTGAGCAGCCCAATCCCCTTCTTCTGGGGTCCTCCACCAGCGCTCCTGGCTCCTCTTCCCAACAAGTGCCCCCACAGAAAGCCACTTGTTATGGGGGCACTCTTGCATGCTTACTCCTGAGGCAGCCCAGTGTTTCCATAAGACACACAGAGCACAGCTAGGTCCCTCCTCACTTGATTGACAGCAGTGGGAGCCAGTGTATCCTAATGCTGCCTCTAAGCCATAGAGGAGTGATAGAGCTACGAGAGCCCCCCCCCCCGTATACTTACATGACCTCGATCTCAATTGCTGGATTGAGATTGGGTTCAGATGAGTATACAGGGGGGCTGGGAGGGAAGCTTCACTCAGAAGGTTGATTACCTGCATGCATAGAATTCATGAAGGTAAAAAATCTTCTGCTCTAACAACCACTTTAAAGTGAAAAGTAAAGTCTTGCTTTTTTTTTCTTAAAAACATATTATACTTACCTTCCCTGTTGCAGGTGATTTGCACAGAACAGTCTGGATTCTCCTCTTCTTGGGTCCCTCTACTGTGATCCCTCCTGTTCAGTGCCCCCACAGCAAGCAGCTTGCTCTGGGGGCACCTGAGCCGGGTCACGGGTCCCTGTGTCCATTCACAGCCCCTCTCTCCCCTGATTGGCTAGTTGATGTTGATTGACAGCAGCAGCAGCCAATGGTGCTGCTGCTGGGTCTCAGCCAATCAGAAAGGAGAATCTCGGATAGCTGACACAGTCTTGGATATGGTTGGACAGAGAGGGACCTTAGGTAAGTATTAGGGGGGCTGAGGGGGCTGCTGCACACAGAAGGCTTTTTATCATAATGCATAGAATGCATTAAGATAAAAAAAACCTTCTGCCTTTACAACCCCTTTAAGCACTTTTTGCGATTCGGCACTGCGTTGCTTTAACTGACAATTGCGCGGCCGTGCAACGTGGCTCCCAAACAAAATTGACGTCCTTTTTTCCCACAAATAGAGCTTTCTTTTGGGGGTATTTGATCACCCCTGCATTTTTTTTTTTTTGCGCTATAAACAAAAAAAGAGCGATAATTTTGAAAAAAAAAACACCTTTTTTACATTTTGCTATAGTAAACATCCCCTAAAAATATGTAAAAAATATTTTTTTTGCTCAGTTTAGGCCGATACGTATTCTTCTACATATTTTTGGTAAAAAAAAAAAAAAACGCAATAAGCGTTTATTGATTGGTTTGCGCAAAAGTTATTGCGTTTACAAAATAGGGGATAGTTTTATGGCATTTTTATTAATATTTTTTTTACTAGTAATGGCGGCGATCAGCTATTTTTATCGTGACTGCGACGTTATGGCGGACACATCGGAAATTTTTGACACATTTCGGGGACCATTGTCATTTATACAGCAATCAGTGCTATACAAATGCACCGTTCCTGTGTAAATGACACTGGCAGTGAAGGGGTTAACCACTAGGGGGCAGTGTAGGGATGGGCAGTGTTTGGTCCACGAAGGATAGCATATATGGATACATTTTTTATTTACTTTTTATATCTACTAGCTACAGAACAATCCAAAACTAGATGCTGTTGTGTGTTTCTTTCTAGAGCCATTACTTTAAGAAAAATCTATATAGCAAATGATCCCAATATCTGCGGGGCAGGTAATCAGGCCACACTAACAGGTATTGAGGACAGGTTATAGATATACAATTCATTGTCAAATAAAATCTTCCTATCTTATAGAGATTGGTCACTCATATATGCATATATATGTCTTACTTTAATAGGGCTCTCATATTGACATCCGACCCCAGTGTGCCTCTCTGACGTCCTCCCAAATTTCACCGCGACACATTCAACAACTCTTTCTTATTTGGAGGAGTCTGTGGTGATTTTCTAATTTTTGCATGCCTGGCTCTACTCATTGACAGATATCTACCTTCTGTCAATATATGCCTTTTAGGAAAAAATAGGGTGAAGAAGCTCCTCCTCCCAGCCGTTGTTTTTAAATCAATCTGGAATGTTCTTGTACATGGTATTCAAATTGCTGTAAGTCCTTTTCTTATTATTCTTATGTTTATGTACTTTTTCGTTTTGAAACTATTACCATGCATGTATATGTACAAATATATGTATCCTGACATACCATTATATTACTATCTCTCTATAATAGGAATTCTGTTATACTCTCAACCCTGAAGAAGGAGGAAACTATAGGTCTCTGAAAAGCGTCGGGTGTGAGATAACCTTCATGAGATATATTTATATTTTGTATTCTGCATCTTTGAATACTGTTTAAACATTCCAGCTTTTCTTTTATATATTTTTGTGTATGTCAATATTCCACATAACTTTTTTGTAATAAATGATTTTCAATATACATTATTTAGTTTTCTATCTGGGGTTAAAACATTTTATGCCTTAAAAGTCCAACCCATAGGGGATCCCCCTCTCCTTTTTCAGTGTAGTGATTAAGTGTGTCCTGGGGAGTGTTTCTAACTATGAGGGGGCGTGGCTATGTGTGACATGTCACTGATCTCTGCTCCCGATCACAGGGAGCAGAGATCAGTTACACTGTCACTAGGCAGAACGGGGAGATGCTTGTTTACATTAGCATCTCCCTGTTCTTCCTCTCCGTGAGGCGATCGCAGGTATCCCCGCGGTGATCGAATCCGTGGGACCCGCAACCCGACTCACGGACCTTTCGGCGTGCGCGCGCTGGCCGTCTCTTAAAGGGCAATGTACAGGTACGTTAGTTTGCCTGTACGAGCCCTTCTGCCGACGTATATCAGCGTGAGGCGGTCGGCAAGCGGTTAAGCACATTGTGTTTATCAAATTACTGCAGAAAACCCATTAATACTAAGGGGTTTAGATACTTGTTCTTGCACCCCTTGCATATATATATATATATATTGATATATACCAAGATGTAATCATAATATTACCATTGCTGCTTATATGGTGATTTATTTTTCTTTTTGCACATAGCAATGGGGATGTGAAGTTTTAGTAGTACAGTGGTGATAAATATGTCACTGCTTAACAGAAATGCATTTGTAAAGTCCACAAACCTAACCAGAAAAATTCTATCTCATTCCCGATTTGCTTCCAGATATCCCTAGGGTTCCTCTCAACCTCCTAACAAGATGTAGCTGGAGTATTTCATACAAACAAACACTCTCTAAAAACTATACAAAAATCATAGGGAACATGCTGAGATATTACCAAAGACATACCGCATAATAAATCAAAAATCTCTTTATGACAAAGTGTCAACACTTTTTTTTTTCTTTTATGTCGCCTTTCACCCATCAGAAACCCATTTCTCAGAGAAGGAGCAGATTGAAATTGCACTGAGCATGCTGTACTATGCATTTAGCAGACAAAACAAACTGCTTTTGTCAGCAGTGAGAAAACACATTGCCGCAGTCCATGTTTACGAGACATGGCTCATTCATATATGTGTTTTAGAAAGTGCTATACGCTGCGCTGCAAGTAGAAAGCAAGCTGAGAACTACAAATAGCCTTTTAAAGATTGGAATTACAATTGGCAAGGAATAAACATCGTGTCCAGTCATTCATTACTTCACATGAGATCAGTCGGACTGAGATCCTATTTGAACAGTATATGTGGTTTATTCAATTTACTGGAATATTCTACCATTTGTTTATGTGCAGTAAGGACATACGGCACATTCACTGCTTCTGTATTTCACTGACCACTGAACCATGTGCATGTCAGAGGTATAGTACCTCCTCTATGGCTGAAGAATATACAAGATCAGCATATTCAATTAGTTAAATAAAAAATGAAATCTTGATTTACAGAAGAAAACCCAATGACATGGTTAAGCCTGTGCTGGGCTTAACCACTTAAAGAGTAGGAATGGGCGAACAGTTTGGCCCGAGCATTACTTTCGATGTTCACATGTTTGGCAAACAGCCGAACAAATGAGTCGTTCGACCATTTGTTCGCCCCCCCCCCCCCCCCCGAACCGACCACAATGCATTGCGGCACTGAACAGTGCATTGCAAGCCCTGATTGGCTGAAGCAGTGAAAGCTTCAGTCAATCAAGGCACAGAGCACTGTCAGAGTCATGATTGGACACTGTCATCATGACTTTATCCAATCATGGCTCATTCCCGCCCCACAGTATAAAAGTATTTTTTCAATGGCAGCCATTTTTAGTGTGATTTTGGCATGGAGAGATATAGAACATGGCTCTGTTCAGTGCTATTAGTTATTTAGTGTGCTATACTGTGCTATTTTACTTTAATTGCCAGTGTAGAATATTAGTTTAGTGTCAGTCTAGGGATAGTGTGAGTGTAGTGAGGAGGACCATCATTCAGCTTTGCATAGTGTGCAGCTAGTGTAGGGACAGCTCAGATAGTTTCAGTGTAGTGTAGTAAGACCGTGTCAGTAATCTTTACATTAGTGAGTTTGCCCGTGCTATCCAGCCAGCCACAGCATGCAGAGGAGGTGGTGGACTGGCTTACTAAACCTTTCTCATCCTCCTCATCCTCTGTCATGCAAGCAGAGACAAGTGTGCATTCCACTTGCCCAACAAAACTTGTTGTCGGAAATTCTGAGCGTGTGTACATAATTCTGACGCACAAAAGTTCACGCATTCTCGGAATCAAGCAGAAGAGCCGCACTGGCTATTGTTGTACGTCACTGCGTTCTTGATGTTCGGAATTTCCAACAACATTTGTGTGACCGTGTGTATGCAAGACAAGTTTGAGCCAACATCCTTCGGAAAAGAATCCACGGTTTTGTTGTCGGAAAATCCTATCATGTGTACAGGGCATTAGAGTGGTAAGGATGTGGAACTCCCTTCCACAGTTGGTGATGTCAGCAGGGAGTGTAGATGAATTTGAAAAACATTTACATGTGTTTCTTAGTGATTGTAATGTACAGGGACATAGATAATAGATAATAGAGAGTGATACTTCCAATGGTAGAGGTGCAATATAGAAAAGTCTATTAATGGTAATGACATATACACAACCATGCACACACACACGAACACTCTGCAGGATGGCCTTGTGTACTTATTCATCTTTACCAACTGTAACTATGTAACTGTAAATGTTCACCCTTAAAGGTGAATGCTTTTTTAATATCCCTTACAAATAATTGGGTATTAAAAGTGAACACAGTTTGACCTTGTTTTCTAAGCAACCTCAACCCCATGACATCCTGTAAGGAAATTATGTTTGAGTGAATTTTTATCAAGGTCCTATTATGTTTTACAAGGAAAATCTGTAGTAGCTCCATTGATTGCTCAGAGGGGTTCAAAGCAAAAGATAGATGTTGAAAATATAAACTCCTTTAAAAAATGTAAAAGTGCATTGTTTAGATGAAAATGTATTCTATGCTCAGGTGCTGTCTATTAATTTAATACCATCATGTCCAGTATCATATTCAATAAAAGAGCCTCCTGCAAAAAAAAATATTCAATCGCAACTGCAGAGGCTTTCACCTAACTGCAATATAGAAAAGTCTATTAATCAGAGGCCACAAATTACTCCTCGTCACAGAGCTGATGGCAAGCGTAATGCTTGGTATGGGTGCCTTGCCATGGAAACACAGTATTAAGCACTTTGCATCATTTTATTGGCTAGTAAAGTCAGAGAGTGATACTTCCAATGGTAGAGGTGAAATAAATCACTTGATTATAATTCTAGGTGAAACAGATTGAAGGACATAATCTGTTATGGCTCAGAAATGCAAAATTCCATTTATAAGTAAGTGAATTAATGGAAATGTCTCGAAGCTAATCTGCAGGGTTAGACCTTTTATAGTCGAAGACTAAAAGCTAGCACTTGGCATGCCTCTGTAGTATTCAAAGGTCTTCAAAACACTTCAAACAGACGAAATGTAATGTGGCAACAAGCTGGCACAATTATGGTGGCCAACTGTTTTTTTGCAATAAGGCACTGCGATAATTTAACTTACAATTGTGCAGTCATGCAACACTATACTCAAATAAAATCTATGTCCTTTTTTCAAAACAAATAGTGCTTTTTTTTTTTGTATTTTTAACGATCGCTGCATTTTTAAATTTTTTTGCACTATAAACAAAAAAAGAACGACAATTTTGAAAAAAAATACAATGTTTTTTACTTTCTGCCATAAAACATATCCAATAAAATTTAAAAAAAACAAACACATTTTTTAATAAATTGTGGTCAATATATATTTTGATACATATTTTTGTTAAAAAAATCCAAATAATCATATATTGGTTGGTTTGCACAAAAGTTATAGTGTCTACAAACTATAGGATTTTTGTATTTATTTATTTACTTATTTTACTAGTAATGGCAGCGATCAGTGACTTATAGGGGGACTGCGATATTGTGGTGGACAATCGGAGTCTAACTGACACTTTTGACACTTTTTTGGGAGCCAGTGACACTAATACAGTCTCTGTACTAATGACACTGACTGGGCAGGGGTTAAACATCAGGGGCAATCAAAGGGCTAACTGTGTGTCTAGCTGGTTTTTCCTCCTGTAGGGGAAGAGATGGATCCATATCCCTGCTTTGCAGGAACACAGGATTCATTTCTTCCCTTGTAATAGAAAAAAAATCTGCCTTGTTTACATTGAGTCTGTGGTACCCACCCATCAGCTCCAACTGTGAATAATCACAATGTGAGTGATCCGCTGGCAGCGAACACTCGCACCTGTTACCCAGAAGTGCAGGATCACGTATATATACGTGATCCTGCACACAGTGGCCACCCTGTAACAGTAAAACTGCTATAGGGCGGTGGCTAAGTGGATAAATTCACCAGGACCTAATGGCATCAGCAACAGGAAGTAACAGAATAAATGTAATTTTCTTCTTTTTTTTTTTAAGTAAATATGTTATACTTTCCAATCTAGCAGCATAAGGACTAAAAATAGTCCATGTTGATTGAGAGAGTGACGTTCTGCTTTAAATAAGCCTGCAGGTTTTCAGTGAACTATCTGTAATAACTCCTTGGCTGCTATGAGGTTATGCTAACCTATACCACTAACCAGCATATATTATATTATAATATGATAGCGTGTGTGGCCGCAACCAGATGAGGAGTACAAAAACAAGTGTATCTTGCCTACAGTCAAGCATGGTGGTGGGAGTGTCATGGTCTGGGGCTGCATGAGTGCTGCCGGCACTGGGGAGCTACAGATCATTGAGGGAACCATGAATGCCAACATGTACTGTGACATACTGAAGCAGAGCATGATCCCCTCCCTTCAGAGACTGGGCCACAGGGCAGTATTCCAACATGATAACAACCCCAAACACACTTCCAAGATGACCACTGCCTTGCTAAAGAAGCTGAGGGTAAAGGTGATGAGCTGGTCAAGCATGTCTCCAGACAGCAGCCACCAGCTCTGTGATGTCATCATGGAGGAGGGGAAGAGGACTCCAGTGGCAACCTGTGAAGCTCTGGTGAACTCAATGCCCAAGAGGGTTAAGGCAGTGCTGGAAAATAATTGTGGCCACACAAAATATTGGGCCCAATTTGGACATTTTCACTTAGTGGTGTACTCACTTTTGTTGCCAGTGGTTTAGACATTAATGGCTGTGTGTTGAGGTATTTTGAGGGGACAGTAAATTTACACTGTTATACAAACTGTACACTCACTACATTATGTAGCAAAGTCATTTCTTCAGTGTTGTCTCATGAAAAGATATAATAAAATATTTACAAAAATGTGAGGAGTGTACTGACTTGTTAGATACTGTATATATATATATATATATATTGTTTCTTCAGTTCTGATGCAAAAATGCAAGGCTTAATACTGAACCGTATTTAATCTGAAATAGCTATATAAGACATAAGCTCAAATCATGAAATTTACCACAAGGATAAGGATCTTTATTTTCAGGTAAGATTGCTTTTTGCTAATTTCATCGGGCTCAGCTAAAAAGTCACTTAGGGATGCTTAACCTAATGTTTTAGCATCACTAATTGAGCCTTTTGTCTCAAGGGCCACTATATCACTCTGAAGTTGATTTAATACAGGGAAAGACTGTTTATTTCAAAGTAAATGTTCACTTTGCTAAGCGAGAATTTACTGAGCTTTGTGAATAGGGTGACACTGTGTTCACATTGAAAAGCTTAATAATGTGCAAAGGGATTTTTGCTTGAATTTGATTGGATGGTAGAAGTGAACACAACTTCACTATGCAAAAATTCCCTTTGCTAAGTGAACAACCTCTACTCCTTTAATAAATCAACCCTATGAACTCTGTATCTCTGTAGGAACCCAGAGGTTGGTACACATAGCCGGTTCAACAGACCATTGGCCCATGTGTACAGCAGCCTGTCCGATCTGACGGCCTGCTTTTATCGAATAGGCATGCTGGAAAACCATACGCGTATACTTGATATGTCCAGTCAATTATGGAGATTGAAGCCCTGAAGAAGCGGCCTGTACCGCAAAACATGTAAGTAAGCTCTGTGTTACATCTGACTGCTCCTCTCATATTTGATACTTACTTACCGTATATACTCGAGTATAAGCCGACCCGAATATAAGCCGAGACACCTACTTTTACCACAAAAAACTTCGAAAACGTATTGACTTGAGTATAAGCCTAGGGTGATAAATGCGCAGCTACTGTAAGTATAAAATATGGTTAACAATGCCCATTTGCAGCCTCACTGTGCCCATTTGCATGCCTAACTGTGCCTATTTGCAGCCATAGGTCCCCCAAACTTCAAACTTGGTAGTTAAGGGTTCCTAGATGCCCCCTAGCAGCAGCCAAAATGCCAAAGGGTCCCGAAATGACTGCTGCAGATAGACACAGTTGACCGACTTTGGGGCCCTGTACCTCAGGGCCACTTGGTGCTAGGAGCCCCCCAATTTGGATATGTTGTATTGCTAGTTCCACTGGGTTTGCACACCAAATTGGGGTTCCTAGCACCAAGTGGCCCCGAGATACGAGGCCCCAAAGTCGGGTTGGAAAATGTCATTCTCTGCTGCAGAAAAGTGCTTGACTCGAGTATAAGCCGAGGGGGGCACTTTCAGCACAAAAAATGTGCTGAAAAACTTGGCTTATACTCGAGTATATACGGTATGTGGGCTTCTTGATGCCCTATGGATGCTGTTTCTTGTTTTTAGCAATTTCTTTTGTACATTTAAATAATTTTTGTGTATCCCTTGGTGTGTTATATATCTAGAGACCACCGTTCAACGCCCATTTTCAATATCTATATAATATATATATACATCTGATTTACCCTACCAAAAAATAACTCTGTACTACAAAAGACTGAACTCCAGTAATATTTGAGTTGCTGTTGCAATATGCATCTTTCCTTTTTCCTTCATTTTTATCAACAGTTTGTATATTTAAACATCTACAGGAAGCAAGTGACACATTTTGACAATACGCAGATGTCACACATCTCAACGTCTTCACAAGGATTGAGTTGGGGTGCTGTTCAATTTTTAATCAAGCCAAATAGTATGTCTGCATAACTCTGTGTAGTTAGACAGCTTTAGTATACTGAGAAGTACTCCATCTGTATGTATAACAAGTGCTGTAAAGGGAAAAAAACAGAAACAAACTATCTAGAACACCTCTATGTTCTTCAGAATTACAGAGCCAAGTTTATGTTACAGCCGGTGAAATCACATTAGGTTTGAAAAGACAAATGCAGTTGCTGTCTCCAACTTTTGCCATTATCTGCAATGCAGAATGCAGAATGCGAAAGCACAATGGAACAGTATAACAATGCAAAGCATTGACATTTTGCACAGGCATGTCTCTAAGGTAAGTTACTAAGTTTTACTAAGCTAAGCAGGGCAATAACTTCTCCGCAGGATGAGGAAACCTTGCAAAAAGATCTGAACAAATTAATAGGGTGGGCAACCACATGGCAAATGAGGTTTAATGTAGAAAAATGTAAAATAAAGCATTTGGGTGGCAAAAATATGAATGCAATCTATATACTGGGGGAAAACCCCTGGGGGAATCTAGGATGGAAAAGGACCTGGGTCCTAGTAGATGATAGGCTCAGTGATGGCATGCAATGCCAAGATGCTGCTAACAAAGCAAACAGAATATTGGCATGCATTAAAAAGGGGATAAAACGATAATTCTCCCTACAAGACTCTGGTCCGGCCGCACCTGGAGTATGCTGTCCAGTTCTGGGCACCAGTCCTCAGGAAGCATGTACTGGAAATGGAGCGAGTACAAAGAAGGGCAACTGCCTCCACTGCCTGTTTTTCTTAGTTTGAATGGCGGCGCCGGGACCCGATCCGTTGGACGGATCGGCCTCGGGCGGCCGACATCGCGGCCTGGACGGGTAAGTGTGCTTATTAAAAGTCAGCAGCTACAGTGTTTGTAGCTGCTGACTTTTAAAAAAAATCATTTCAGCTGGCCCTCCGCTTTAACCCCTGGAAATATAAGTGGAATTGATTATTGAAAAGCGAGTGGAGGAAGGTGTTGTTTGGAGACAATTCAAATGCTGATTACCCACACAGAAGTGCAGTCTGAGGATAATAGGAATTACTACTATTGGTAAAGTGGATTGATCGTGGTGGATACTCATCCTTGAGGTGAGCAGGCATTTTAGCAGGTGGTGGTGTGCACTGAATATTGGAGCCATTTAAATACGATTTTACACAGCGGTGACAGCTTTGGAAACTTACATATGAACTGTTTTTTTCATTTTTCATAAATTGTTTTATGGAATGTATAATTATTTGTTTATATAAGATATATAGATACGCATAACATAACATAACATAACATAACAAAATCAGTTTAATTAATAACTAACTATTAAATTAAGTACGAATTTATCTGAAGTTACGAATTATCTGAAATAACGAATGCCGCATCTAAACAAATGGAACGGAACAAATTAATAATAAATAATTAATAATAAATAATTAATAATAATAAAAAGGTTTTATTATTATTATTATTGTTATTTATTATTATTCGATCGTTACGTTCCATTTGGTTAGATGCGGCATTCGTTTTTTTCAGATAATTCGTAACCTCGGATAAATTCGTACTCGTTACGTTGAAAGGGAATTCCAATACCTATAATTTAATAGTTAGCTATTATTTAGAATTAAACAGATTTTCTTTCTTTTTTCTGATTTTCAAATTTTTGAATTTCCGAATTCCGAAAATTCGGAATTTCGAAAATACAAAAATCCGAAATTCGGAATTCTGAAATTTAAAAATCCGAAAATTCTGAAATCCGAAATTCGGAAATTCGAAAATCCGAAAATTCTGAAATCGGAAATTCGGAAATTCGTAATTTCGCAAATTTTGAAATTCGGAAATTTCAGAAATGGAAAAATTTGGAAATTCGGAATTAACGAATTTGTCAAAATTCGTTAAAAAACGAATTCGGAACTAAACGAATTGCACATGTCTACCCCGGAATCCAGCAGGAAACCAGAACCTTTGTTTGTGTCGATCTTCTAGGTTCCCTACAGCTCTCACCCTTTCCTTCCGCTGACCGTCACATGACCATTATCTTCTGTAGTGACGTGGAGGTCAGCAGGAGGTACCACTGTCATCTATGGGAGGCCCAGGAGATTGACACAACCAAAAGTGTTGGTTTTCCAGTGGACTTCAGGGGAACATGTCTCATCAAGACATTCTTTTCTTTACAAATTTTACCATCACCACAGGGCCACTTTAGTAACATCTATGTATACACATTTATCAGAAACTAAAACACAATAGTGAGTATGAGAATGTATAACTGATTAACGTGTTGTGGTTGATTTACTAAAAACAAATAGGCTTTTTAAGTGAAGTTGCAATTTTCCCCAGAGTTTAGTGAATGGGGTGAAATTGCACTTTGCAAAGAACACCATGTGCATTCATGTGCAAGGACAATAAACTTCATTTTGCTTGCAGATGTTTACTAAACTCAGAAGAACATTTCCTTGCAGATTGCAACTGCAATTGCAAAGTGAACAGTCTATTTGCCTTTAGTAAATCAAACCCAATATGTTGTTTTTCTCATTGGAGAATTTATTTATTATTGGAAAAGAGACAAGTGCAAAGAGAAATAACCCCACAACAACACTCTGAAAGAATCTTTCATTTATATTCAATAGCAGCTTTATACTGTATGTACCAGATCCATGTGTATTCATGTATGAAGACCGGGGCCAGTGACAAATGTCAAAGATGGGACTGCTCCTCATATTGAGATGTCCTCTTACTTTCTGTTGTGTCTCCAAAAAATGAAAGGGGCATCTCGACAAAATTACACAGACAGCAATAAATAAATACAAAATATATCTGGCATGGCTTTTACTCTTTCACTACTCTGTCCAAGAATATTGAAAAAAAAAAATATATATATATATATATATATATTAGGGCTGTTACTGATTAATATTGTTCGCTTAATTGATTTTTTTAAATCGATTAACCGACTAATTTCGATTAATTATAACGCACATACAGATCCAAATACTTTTAGCTGATCTCCTTGAATTTCAACTCTGCATTAGTCAGTGGTAAATGTGGTATACACTATATACAATCACCCGACACTAGTTAGTTTCCACAATCCATGACTTAACTTCACAGTTCACACAAATACGTTTTAAATTCAAACTCTAGCACTGACGTGATTTTTTTTTCCCACAGTAGTGTGACAATCCCTTCACCTCCGGTCTAACTAATCACTCTCACCTTATGGCATGGACCCCTGTGCAAACCGGTGGCCATGCAAGCGGGTATCAAAATGGTTAACACGGACCATAAACTTCTCTCACGTCTCCTTAAATCTCAGCAAGGACGCCAGGTCATGGGTAGAAAGAAAAGATCTAAGTGATCACCGCTTAAGTATAAGATTTAATTTTTGTGTTCAAACACAAACTACTCACATAAAGATGATAAAAACACAGCATGTAAAGCCGACAATCGTGTTAGTTCCGTAGGGCAGCAGTGGGTGACGTCATGCATAGCTCCTCCCCCGTACGCGTTACGTTCAATCAGAACTTCGACATCACCGGACTCCTCCCCCCTTCCCTTCATTAGCACTTGGGGAAGGGGGGGGAGTCCGGTGACGTTGATGTCCGTGACATCACCGGATTTCTGACGGAACTCCCTGAAGACCCGGAAGTCGGCGGAGAGGTGAGTACCGATCAAAAGAATTTTGATCGATCAAAAAAATGAATCGATTAATTGAGGAATTAATCTTTAATTTCCACAGCCCTAATGTATATTTATATATATATATATATATTTTTTTAGTAAGCATAATTAGTAAACTGAAGGCTAATTGTTGCTCAACTTAGCTGTCCCAATTTATAAATACAGCTGTGTTTCTTCTTGTGCAAAGGTACATCGTGTACACTGGGATATTCTCCCACACTGGAACAACCTTTGTATTACAAAATGGATTTCACTTGCTCTGAAGAGATTGCTAAACTTAGATTTCTGTAGAAAATGCTGAATGTGCAAACATTCTTATTATGCTCCTTTCCAAAAAAAAAAAAAGAGAGAAATAAACAGCAACAAAACTAAACTAAATTATACTGGAATTGATAAATGACTATGCCATGCATTTAATTTTCTGTTCTAGTCTTACATTTCAGGTACATACTTTGTAATAATTATAATGCAGTAGACCTTTATTGTAAAAATCTTATATTTATATAGACAACAGATACTTATGTTATATAAAGTGTTGCTAAACCCAGGACCCTGCATTCAGTATATCTGGCCCCCCACAGTTCAAAGAACATGGAATAGGCAATTATTTTCATAAACTGCTAAATACCTTTTCTCATCAGCAATATATAACAGGCTTTCTATCAGTGTCTGGCCGAGCTCTGGTTAAGGCTTGTAGGAGGAGTTTTCATTCTCCTCTGACTCTCCTATGAGGCAGCAGGACCCCTGACCCTCTGTCTGGACAGTGCTGATTGGCCCTTTGCTGATCACATGCACCCTCCCCCCCAAAAACTAAAAACTAAAACTAGCAATACACACTAAACTGAGCATGTGTAGAGTGTCCCAAAGGCTCTGTACTATCAGGAGATAGATTGGGGACTGTGAAAGAAAGGGAGGATCCGAGAAGACAGGATCAAAAAGCCTTTTTACACAATGCGCAGGAATAGACCCTTAGGTTCCACAGTGAGTATAACAAGCATGCTTTACTGCATGGGTGCTCAACCTGTGCCCCCCCCCAGCTGTTGCTGAACTTCAAGTCCCATTATGCCACTGCCTTTGCGAGTCATACTTGTAACTGTCAGCTTTGCAATGCCTCATGGGACTTCTGCAACAGCTGGAGGGCCACAGGTTAAGCACCCATGCTTTACTGCATATACAGACTGAATTTACTGTTGTGGGTTTAGCAACACTTATAGTATATAAGGTGAAGTCTATAATTCTGGCTAAAACAGATTGGTAAACCAATATCCAGTAGATTAAAACATGTGATTAGCGTAGCCTAAAAAGTAATATTGTGGCAATTCTATAAATATTTTGAATGCAGGTTCCTTTCTAGTGGTGTTAGCGTAGGTCTTGGAGGAGTAGGTTAAAGAGGCCAGGCTAGAAATATATTTTTTAGGAAAAGCTAGCTTATTCCCAAGACAGCTTGGACAGGTCATTTTCCCTGTGTAAGTGCTAGTTGTACTTTGAGGTCTACTTACAACCAAACATGCAGGAATAGCTCAGACTGCAATCTGAGCATAACCTTACCTTAGGATATTCAAAGAAATAAAATTGATTGTAGGGACAAGCCAATAACTGAAATTTATCAGATTTACAAGAAATGATGCCACTCTTTTATACGTGTGCATAGGGTGTGCTGGATGTGCCTGGGCATACCCTAATCACCCTGTTTGCATTATGACCACCTATAGCCGCTCTACTGTCCAATTGTAGAACTATATTATTTTTCATATTATTCACATACTGAGATTTAGATTGTAATTCGTTTAGGTGCTACTAGATGTTCCTTTGTGTAGAATCATTTTAGGGATAGCCCCACTTATATAGTTGTTGGGCAGCATTCCCTGTCACTCATACTTGCTTACCTATGGGTATTTAACATAGAATTGAAACATTTTCCTTTAGTTATACTTTAAGAACTGGTGGGTGGAGATATTGGTGGTCTTTGCTCAATTGGCATGGCAGGAGAATCTAGAGAGGAACTCTTGTCATATAAAGCACACACCTATAGCCACCATGTGTATGGTTAGGTAGCTGGATCATTGGAGCCCTGGGACTGCTCCCCATCAGAGACTGGAGGGAAGGAGGACTGTTCCCTCTTTACAGAAAGAAAGAGAGACTTGCTAGAAGCTGTGAAAATTAAGTTTCACATTTGAAATTTTATTATTTTTAGAATTTTATTTTATGTAACTGAGAAAACAGCTACTTTTGTTTGATGGTGCTTTATGGTTTGCTTAGTTGAAGTAAAGAATTCAACTTTCTTGAAGAATGACAACCCTGTCAGGACATTTGTTTATTCACTGGGGAAATTCTCTTGATGGAAGAACATGCATGTGGTAGGATAAGATCAGATGTCCATGTGGGGCTCTGTAGTGGTGCTGGTTAATCTGCCTCTGTCAGGCTGTTCCTGGGGGGGGGTTGATTGTAGTGTAATTGACGACCTTCAGACCAACTGATGCTGCCACAGATGAGTAGGAACTTAAAGTGGAAGTTCAGGCAAAACCTAACTAACACTTAACCTGCTCTCTGCCACATTCTAAACCAAATCTATCTAACCCCGTAAAGCAAAAATCGCTATACTTACCTATTCTGCAGTCAATCCGGTCCAGTCCCAGCATCAACTGTCAATGGTGGCTTCAGTGTGGAGGCATGTGCAGGTGAGGCAGCCAACAACGGAAGCCCCATAGTAAGTCTATGGGTGATGTCCCTTTCCAGCTATTTCACAGCCATTGTAGGTTCTCTGCTGCACACAGCTTCCACCGCTGGAAACCGGACCGGATCAGCGGCAGAAAAGGTAAGTACAGCGATTTTTGCTTTACAGGGTTAGATAGATTAGGTTTAGAATATGGCAGAGAACAGGTTTAGAGTTAGTATTTGCCTGGACTTACACTTTAAGGTTCTTGTGGCAGGAACTTGGCGAGCTCCAGTAAAGATTATCATAAAGCCTCTGTGAGGTGCTGGGGTCAATGCTCATCCCAATGGCTGGTGTACAGAAGAGAGTTGGTTGAGAGATCTCAGACTTCCCTGACTTGAAGAGTAGCAGTGTGCTATGTCTTAAAAAGGTTCTACACCCTGTTTGAAAAAAAAAAGTCAACAGCTACAAATTCTGTAGCTACTGACTTTTAATAAAAGGACACTTATCTGTTCAGGGATCCAGCGCCATCCTTAGCAAGGCTGATTCTTTACTGATCTTCGAGTCCCCAGCACCTACATATTAACTGTGGGAGGCCAGCTGTGACTCCTTGTAGCTTCACAGCCAGCTTGCAAATGCAGGAGCCGTGCTGCACATTGTGAATGGTCCTGCAGCCTTCTGGGACCTATCACGTGTCACAGAAGGATGCGAGCAGGCAGAGGAGGGGTGGAGAACTTCCTGTGAAATTGCCTAGGCAATCCGACCAGAAGAGGGAGCAGGTACCTGTCAAAACCAGGTACTCGCTCCCACCCCCAAAAAAGTGCCAAAAGAAGAAGAGGCGGGAGGAGGAGGGCATTAAGGGGAACCTCCCCTTTAGGGTGAAGTTTTGATTTAAGGAGTTGACTGCTCTCTGAGGGTAATCTGGGTTACACCCATGTTACACGTTCACCCTTCAAGAATATTTAGAAGGAAGCACTGCTGACATTGATAGCACTTGTAACATCCTCCAATGGATATCCCTAAATATTTTCTGTTTACAGACATCCTTAAAGTAACTTTGCCGTCAGCACAGACAGCCAATAAATGTGCTCCTTGCAAAGAAAAAAGTCAAACTCAATATCCATGCTGACAATCACTGCTGTAATGAAATGAATTGAACATTCCTGAAAAAATTGACATTTCCTGAGAATGGCTTCCTACTTCCTGACAACAGTTCAATCTTCAGCCACCTAGGTCACTACAGAATGACATTAGTAGCAATGAGGGGTCATTTGTAGGAACCACAGGAGATTTCCAATATTGCAGCTACATACGCTATCTGACCCTTTGCTAATTATGCTGGTAGAATTAATAGAACTGAGATATTGATGTGTTTTGGACATCAGTTGTAAATAGGAAACAAGTAAAAATAATTATTTAAATTTAAATGAATTACAATCAGATGCTTGAAGTACATTTCAAAGCTACATGGTATGCATATATATGCAATTTAATATTTCATCTTAACTGAGATCATAAAACACACAAGATTTTATTTTATGCTTTCCTGGGAAGAAAATCTTTTGTATGTTGATTTTCACTAAAAATGTCTACAGAAACCCACATTGCCATCACCAGGTGCTGGAAAGTGAACACGAGGCGTGAAGAGATTTTAAAAACCTTCCATAAATATGGAGATTTAATCTGTCATATGGAAATCATAACTAAACTGAAGAAATTCAGAAATACATGTTTTATTTCTGGTTCTAAGATTTTCATATCCAAGGGCATGGAATAACGCGATTTGAATGATGTGCTTCGGTTGTGGGGCATAGAGCTTACAGTATTCCTTTATATTCTAGAGCGTATAGAAAAAGATTGCCAGATATACTATATATATATATTATATATATATATATATATATATGTGTATAAATATGTGTGTATATATATATATATATATATATATATATATATATATATATATATATATATATATATATATATATATATATATATATATATATATATACAGGGTGTCCTCTACTTACAAGCATCCGACTTACAAACAACTCCTACTTACAAACGGAGGGAGACAACAGGAAGTGAGAGGAAATCCACCCCTAGGAAGGGAAATTCACACCTGTAAGAGTTAATATGGGAAAAAGGTGTCTCCACTGATGCTTTATCACCAATCCTTGTTTCCCTAACAACCCAAAATTTTCAAAATCGAATTGTCATTGGGACAGAAGGTGAGGTGAAATCTTCTTAACAGGGGCACAGACAGCAAAACAAATGTTACAGGGGTGATAACCCTTCTCTATGTTATCTAAAAAACTTAAAAATAGATTTTTTGGCTGGAGCTACACCTAAAAAATGTACCTGTTCCGACTTACAAACAGATTCAACTTAAGAACAAACCTACAGTCCCTATCTTGTTTGTAACCCAGGGACCCCCTGTATATATATATATATATATATATATATATATATATATATATATGACAGTAGGAGATGCTGTCAAGGTAAAATTGATAGTTTCGGGGACACAGGGTATGCACATTTGCTTGGTGCAAGGCTACAGAGCATAAATGTGGACTGGAGAAAACTGCTTTCTCCAGGTTTTGGTATTCAGTCATGGGGCTCTGTAGTTTGGAGATTCCACAGTGTTTTGGGTGGGACGGGATCTCCAACCCTGTGTCCAGACTTTGTAAATTACCAGCAGGGTGTGTGCTGAGGTGAGCACAGCACTTATAATGAGGGTATGGGAAGACCTCATGGCTCCCAGTGGGAGACTGCTCCACACCCAGAGAGACAGGAGGTCTCCAGGAGTCAGAGGGGCTGCAGGAGGCAGCCAGAATGTGTGACTGCAAGAGGCAGTGCAACGACCCGAGGACTAAGGCCAGAGCGGAGCTGTGGGCGCTAAAGTGAAGCCATCCACATTGAGGAATCCTGTGGTCTGTGTGACCAGGATAAAGAGCAGAGGTACTGCTAAAGAGCCAGGTGGGCTAGCATTATCTGTCTGTTTATTTGCTGGAGAATAACCTCTGTGTGGGAAACCTTTATGTCACAGACTTTTATTTGCCTTTATAATAAAAATGGGCTACCATGCCCTTAAAGTGGAAGTAAACCCTCCTATCGTTTTCAGCCAAGGAAGCTGCCATCTTGGCCTCTGTTCAATCTTCAACTGCCATGATGCTGCACATGTGATCAGTTATGACACCAGCCATTGGATGGTTTGACAGTTTGGTTGAAAGCATAGTCAATGTGACAGGTAGCATTTCTGGCATGCCATTTTTTTTAACTATTTAATCAAAGGGTTTACTTCCGCTTTAAATATAGTTCCTGACTGGCTTGAATCACTAACAAATGCATATATATATATACATATATAGTATATCATCTATACAATGTATCTTGTTACTCTAGCTATTTGCATCTTATAAGTAGGGTTGTCCCGATACCGATACTAGTATCGGTATCGGGACCGATACCGAGCATTTGCGCGAGTACTTGTACTCGCACAAATGCTCCTGATGCCAGATCCGATACCTGGTCAGCGGGCAGTCAGCTGGTGGATGGAGGGCGGACGGAGAGGGCGGCCGGAGTAAGCTGGTGGGCGGCCGGAGTGAGCTGGTGGGCGGAGCGGGCGGCCGGAGTGAGCTGGTGGGCGGAGCGGGCGGCCGGAGTGAGCTGGTGGGCGGAGCGGGCGGCCGGAGTGAGCTGGTGGGCGGAGCGGGCAGGCGGAGTGAGCTGATGGGCGGAGCGGGCAGGCGGAGTGAGCTGGTGGGCGGAGCGGGCAGGCGGAGTGAGCTGGTGGGCGGAGCGGGCAGGCGGAGTGAGCTGGTGGGCGGAGCGGGCAGGCGGAGTCAGCTGGTGGGCGGAGCGGGCAGGCGGAGTCAGCTGGTGGGCGGAGTAAGCCTGTGTAATGAGACACATTACACGGGTGCCTGTGTGAAGGGGGCATGTCTTCTGCTGCCCTGTACCTGAGAGAGACAGAGAAAGACAACAGAGAGGGAGACACCAGAGAGAGAGAGAGGGAGACACCAGAGAGAGAGAGAGAGAGAGAGAGACGCCAGAGAGAGAGGGAGACACCAAAGAGAGAGAGAGAGACACCAGAGAGAGAGAGAGAGAGAGAGAGACACCAGAGAAAGAGAGAGAGAGAGACCAGAGAGAGAGGGAGACACCAGAGAGAGAGAGAGAGACACCAGAGAGAGAGAGAGAGAGACACCAGAGAGAGAGAGAGACACCAGAGAGAGAGAGACAGAGACACCAGAGAGAGAGAGAGAGAGAGACACCAGAGAGAGAGAGAGAGAGACCAGAGAGAGAGAGAGAGACACACACCAGAGAGAGAGAGACACACACCAGAGAGAGAGAGACACACACCAGAGAGAGAGAGACACACACGAGAGAGAGAGAGAGAGACACCAGAGAGAGCGAGAGACACCAGAGAGAGCGAGAGACACCAGAGAGAAAGAGAGACATCAGAGAGAGAGAGAGAGAGAGCGACATCAGAGAGAGAGAGAGAGAGAGAGACATCAGAGTGAGAGAGAGACATCAGAGAGAGAGAGACAAGAGAGAGAGAGGCGAGAGAGAGACATATCAGAGAGAGAGAGAGAGACATATCAGAGAGAGAGAGAGAGAGACATATCAGAGAGAGAGACATATCAGAGAGAGAGAGAGACATATCAGAGAGAGAGAGAGACATATCAGAGAGAGAGAGAGACATATCAGAGAGAGAAATACATACAAGAGAGCGATCAGAGAGAGAGCAATCAGAGAAAGACATCAGAGAGAAAGAGAAATCAGAGAGAGAGAGACATCAGAGAAAGCGACAACAGCAAGCGAGAAATACATACAAGAGAGAGATCAGAGAGAGAGGGACATCAGAGAGAGAGAGGGGCATGAGAGAGAGACATCCGAGAGAGCCGTCGGCGGCTGAACATCCCGACGCCCATCTTGGTACACCCTGCACTCGGCTGTAGTAAACCAGCAGCGGACATCTTGTTACACCCAGCCCAGCTGGGTATAACAAGATGTCTGCTGCTGCTTACTGCGGCAGGGTGTACCAAGATGGGCGTCACAGCACAGCATTTCAAAAATAAATCTTTCCTCATGTCATTTATTGCTGCATTTCAGTGCCAGACACCTGTCAGTGCCCATAAGTGCCATCTATCAGTTCCAGCCACTTGCCGGTGCCACCTATTAGTGCCCATAAGTGCCGTCTATCAGTGCCACCTATCAGATTGCATAAGTGCTGCCTATCAGTGCCATCAGTGCCCATAAGTGCCACCTATCAGTCCCCATCAGTCAAACTGACACATGACATTAAAAAAAAGTATCGGTAATCGGTATCGGTGAGTACTTGAAAAAAAGTATCGGTACTTGTACTCGGTCTTAAAAAAGTGGTATCGGGACAACCCTACTTATAAGTATTAAAAATTGTGCCTTATCTTGTATTCATCAAAAATCTGATGCTAAACATTCAGTATGTAAAATCTAAAATATTTTGTTCTAAAAAATGGGTCTATCTCAGGCAAGGTATGGCCAATAAACATCTAACATCTCTTCCCTCCAATCTGAGACATCTCAACTCATTCATATAACCCTGATTAAATTCAACAGAGCTTCCAGCTTTCTGATTTGATCACTATAGGACAATCAGGTCTTTCCGGCAGGAGCTCCATCACAATTTTCACGGAAATGGAAAACACTCCCCTTTCAGGTGTGGAAGATTTCCTGAATACGGGTCACTTCTTCACAAGGTCACAACTAGAAACTAAAGGTCTAACTCTTCTTCCTTTCCTGCCTTTGCCTTCACCCCTTTACTATTTTACATCTAGGCTTCCAATGTATTTCGACCATCATTGTTACCATTACTCAGGTACCTTCCTGCATACAAAACATGCCAAGAACTTTTTGGCATTCCGCATTTAAACCTCTGGGTCTGACTGGTATCTAAACCTTTTAAACCTATTGCTCTTGCCTGTGCATTCTTTTATCTGTATTGTGTTCTCAAAAGAAAAATTGTTTAAGACATTCTTGTGTCCCCTGTGTTACTACATTATGTTACCACTCTTGCTAGATGATTGTGGTTGTTATTCTTTCTTATGTCCCTTCTAAATGTCAACACAGGAATGTTCTGCTGGTTATGATATAGGTAAACTGGGCATAACTTTGTCTGAAAATATAGTCTTTTGTTTGTTTGTTTTCTTATATAATAGAATATTACAGTACTAATGCTTTCCAATAATGGCAACTGAAGCAGAAGCAAATGTTTGCTTACAAAATGAACCTTCAAGATTTGAAGACTATTTATGTGAAAGAATGGGCCAAAATCACAATGCATGCAGCTAGTTCCTCTATACAGGAGGCATCTAAAATAGTGTCGGGCGAACTGTTCGAGCTGAGCAAAAGTTTGGCGCGAACAACACCTGTTTGAGTGTTCGTGAGATGTTTGTCCGCCTAGGGTACAGTCAATATGTTGTTAAGTATATATATGGATGCAGCTGCGCTTCCCTGGTGGTGAAGCAGCCAACACAACAATATGACTGATTGTGAAAGGAACTAAGAAATGGTTAAGTGTGGCGCTGTGAAAACTTTGTATCTGATCAATAGCTACAAGGAAGAATGCAATCTTCATTATATTGCTATCACCCAGATTTTAGTGAATAATCACCATCTGTAAAGGATAGTGAGAAAAAGTGAGTACAAACAATCCACATCAGAACTGTTTGTACAGGAAAAATATATATAAATGTTGTTAGAAATAAAAGTGAGCAACCAACATAAATCTATGTGAATTGCATAAATGGACTGATTATGGTATGAAGATAAGGAAGTGTTGCTATATATAGTGAAAACACTAGGTTACCTGTCTCTGAAAAACAGGAAATCATATAATGCAATACAGTTCCTTTGTATAACCACCTATAATCGGAATTACAGTATATATGAACTGAATATAATCATAATCCACAAACAATAACGTTCATGAAAATAAGTGAACACAATAAAAACATATATATAAAGTGAACCCAAAAAAAGTGCTATATTAACACGTGTTAGGGTGATTTGTATATATAGATACAGGTGTCACAAGTGAAAAGTCACATTAGCAATATTAAATCAATATTGTGATATTTCTCAAAATTTAAATAATGTTCATCAACGTATCATCCTCATGTGTTTTGGACGGCGTCAAGAACTTTGAGGCGTAGAAGTAAGGTTGGGTACTCTTACCGTCAAAGATGGACCCACTGACCTTTGGTGAGGGGTCAAACAGAGCTTGGATATGCCGATGGATGGCGACGGCAGGGTGGTAAACCGGAATCAGGAGCTTGAAAGGACACTGCTGGGCCGGTCCATGGTGTGTACTCACCGGATCTCGGGTAACGGTATAAGGACTGCACTCAGAATAACTGTGCAGGAACTCGATGGTTGGCCCCAAGGCAGCTCAATAGGTAAAAATCATGGAAAAGAGATAAAACAAAAAGCCTCCTCATAGGGTGAATCAATCCGATACCGGAATGGATTTATTTATAAAATTCTTGTTTGTCAGAAAGAACGATCAGTAAAAACACAGACAAATCAAGAAATAAAAAAAGCAAACGCAGTGGTAGTGGGTATAGCGTATCCGCCCTACGCGTTTCGTCTTAACAGACTTCTACAGGGGCATATGCTAGTAGACCACCTCTGCGTTATATATATACCACTATACTAACACATAAAGGCTAACACCTGAGCTTTTGGGGGGAGTCACACTTCCGGTTGTATAAACTCCCCCCAAAAGCTCAGGTGTTAGCCTTTATGTGTTAGTATAGTGGTATATATATAACGCAGAGGTGGTCTACTAGCATATGCCCCTGTAGAAGTCTGTGGTTTGCGCATGCGCCGCACAGCGTGTGCGTTGTCTGGCGGTCATGTCTCCATTTACCACACGCTACTTGTTTACATGTGACGCTGCGTCCTCTCATTTGAGTGACGCACTTCCTGTTGTTGTTCACGCCTAAATCAGCATGGGATTCTGGCGCCCTCCCATTTAATGACGCATTTCCCGTTTTTTCGCGCCTAAACAAGCATGGGATTTTCGCGCCCAAACGTCCACCCCTTGGATACACACGCCGTTCAGGGCGGTCCATGATCATATTGTCTATAACAGCCTATGATCTTAAAATTATTCAGTTCGACACTTGGACAGTCCAATACAATCTTGCATGGTCACACCAGACCCTCCCAATTGGGTAAGTCGCTACTTCTATTGGCTGTGTGTAACCAATTGGATAGGTCCCTGATCCATGGGAGTATACAACCGGAAGTGTGACTCCCCCCAAAAGCTCAGGTGTTAGCCTTTATGTGTTAGTATAGTGGTATATATATAACGCAGAGGTGGTCTACTAGCATATGCCCCTGTAGAAGTCTGTTAAGACGAAACGCGTAGGGCGGATACGCTATACCCACTACCACTGCGTTTGCTTTTTTTATTTCTTGATTTGTCTGTGTTTTTACTGATCGTTCTTTCTGACAAACAAGAATTTTATAAATAAATCCATTCCGGTATCGGATTGATTCACCCTATGAGGAGGCTTTTTGTTTTATCTCTTTTCCATGATTTTTACCTATTGAGCTGCCTTGGGGCCAACCATCGAGTTCCTGCACAGTTATTCTGAGTGCAGTCCTTATACCGTTACCCGAGATCCGGTGAGTACACACCATGGACCGGCCCAGCAGTGTCCTTTCAAGCTCCTGATTCCGGTTTACCACCCTGCCGTCGCCATCCATCGGCATATCCAAGCTCTGTTTGACCCCTCACCAAAGGTCAGTGGGTCCATCTTTGACGGTAAGAGTACCCAACCTTACTTCTACGCCTCAAAGTTCTTGACGCCGTCCAAAACACATGAGGATGATACGTTGATGAACATTATTTAAATTTTGAGAAATATCACAATATTGATTTAATATTGCTAATGTGACTTTTCACTTGTGACACCTGTATCTATATATACAAATCACCCTAACACGTGTTAATATAGCACTTTTTTTGGGTTCACTTTATATATATGTTTTTATTGTGTTCACTTATTTTCATGAACGTTATTGTTTGTGGATTATGATTATATTCAGTTCATATATACTGTAATTCCGATTATAGGTGGTTATACAAAGGAACTGTATTGCATTATATGATTTCCTGTTTTTCAGAGACAGGTAACCTAGTGTTTTCACTATATATAGCAACACTTCCTTATCTTCATACCATAATCAGTCCATTTATGCAATTCACATAGATTTATGTTGGTTGCTCACTTTTATTTCTAACAACATTTATATATATTTTTCCTGTACAAACAGTTCTGATGTGGATTGTTTGTACTCACTTTTTCTCACTATCCTTTACAGATGGTGATTATTCACTAAAATCTGGGTGATAGCAATATAATGAAGATTGCATTCTTCCTTGTAGCTATTGATCAGATACAAAGTTTTCACAGCGCCACACTTAACCATTTCTTAGTTCCTTTCACAATCAGTCATATTGTTGTGTTGGCTGCTTCACCACCAGGGAAGCGCAGCTGCATCCATATATATATTTGAATTTGCTTTGACATTTTCAGCTGCAGCCTCCCCTAAAGGTATAATACGTTGTTATCACTTACACTGGTAATTTAGGTATTATCACTTTATGTTTATAGATATTGGCATTATCATTCACATTGGTAATTTTTTATATCATTTACATCTTGGAGGTGTTATCACACCTCGTGTGATTCATCAAAGAAAGAGGTCTTTTTTCTAAAGATTGAATATTACTGTCAAGAATGGATGTTTTTGACTATAGAACGAACCGTTCATTCAACACAGATGGGGTTTTTACCCCCACCACAGCCGATTCAGAATTGGCCGGTGCATTTTTGAGACTAAAAAATTTAATGGTCTCTGAAATCCATCTGGAATGGGATATAGCATTTTTAGAACAATACGTCAAAGAACGCATGGTCCCTCGGGGACTAAGGTGGAATATACACCCCCAAAAGGGCGATATAGAATTTGACGTATGGTTCAATTATTTTAATGATGCTGGTATCTCCTTGCTTGGATTTCTCATTGATAAGAAACGTCTAAGAAGAACAACTATTGATAAGGAAATCAAAGAGATAAGAGACAAACTCCTCCCACACAAGACCACTATAGAATACACCACCTTATCTACGAACCTCAAAAACCACCTTGAAAAGGAGGAGAGGGAACAGAAAGTAAAAAAACAGAAAAAGTATATGCGGGACAATACTGATTACAAAAACGGACTGGTTTTCAACTGGCAGACTAAGGACCAGGTGTCGACCACTCCAAACACTGATGAACCACACATGGAGGTTTCTAACCAATCTGAATCCAGAATCTCCCTCTTAAAAGAGACTCTACATACACAAAATAGGGGAGAACGTAATAGCTATGAGAACAGACAGTCCCAATCCAATGCTACTTATTCGACAACACCTCGGCATGGCCCACCACAAAATGGAAACAATAGAGGAAGAGGGAATAAGGGAAGAGGCAGGGGTAAAAAAGACCCGGGACCCCACTATGAATATCCAAGTCATGATTATTCTCCAAGGCGTGATAATTCATATTACAATGATTACCACAATCCACCTAATTCTAGGACTCCAATATATACTCATAATAGGTTCTCTCCCCTTAGAGGACAAGCACCTAGAGAAGACTATAACTCTCACTACTCCTATCATGACAGGGAATATGGCCAAATGAATAGGTCACCATATAATTATAATCAAACCTTACCGAGACCCACCAACTCACAGGGTTTTCCCAGAGAGTTGGAAAACCACAACAGAAAACAAGAACAAAGCGGGGTTGCAGAGGGGGGCGGGGCTCCAGGAAAAAGGAAACGAGTATAGCCAATAGCGGAATTTTCAATTTAAGTAATGTAGCACTATCAGAGGCGGAACAGTCAGTCCTTGCCAAAGGTCTTAAGTTTGTTCCTCCAAAAAAACTCAATAAATTTCAGACTTTTATTGATGTTCAAAAATACGTGCGAAAATTGAATATACAACGCTACATACTCTCGAATCCTAGGAATAATTCTGCCCCACATTTTTCCTCGAACACTGTACATTCAGGTTTAGCAAACCCTTCCCTTTTCAATCCACCATGTTCAGTAGCACCTTCCATTAAGGTCTTTAGAGACCTGGTGCTAAATGATCTAGAGAATCTTCCAAATAAAAGAATACATAACAACCCAGATATTAAGGTAGGATTAAAATCCTTATGCGAACGGAAAGATTTGATTATCCGCCCTGCCGATAAGGGGGGAGGGATTGTCGTATTAGACAGAACGGCCTATCATACAGAAATGATGAGAATTCTGAGTGATTCCGACACTTACTCCCCCTTAACTAAAAATCCAACATCTGATTACAAAAAAACCCTTGTCGACCTTGTTGATACCGGGGCTCAATTGGGGATTTTGGACAAAAAGGAAAAGAGTTATCTCATACCCGTGGCGCCACGAATACCAATCATGTACTATTTACCTAAAGTACACAAAAATGTCACCAATCCTCCCGGTAGGCCAATCATAAGTGGTATCGATTCGATCACTTCGAGGATCGGTAAATACATAGACTTTTACCTTCAGCCCCTTGTTAAGACTCTTCCCTCGTATTTGAAGGATACTAGGGACACCATCTCAAAATTACAAAAAGTCACTTATAGTAATGATCTTCTGATGGTGACGGCTGACGTTACTTCTTTATATACATGTATTCCCCACAACTTAGGGCTTAAAGCCGTTGACACCTTCCTGGGTCGTAATAGGTACATTTCTCTTACCCAAAAGAGATTCATAATG
The DNA here is from genome assembly GCA_028564925.1 of Lithobates sylvaticus. Taxonomy (NCBI): domain Eukaryota; kingdom Metazoa; phylum Chordata; class Amphibia; order Anura; family Ranidae; genus Lithobates; species Lithobates sylvaticus. The sequence goes on from CM053029.1 coordinate 568,557,584, forward strand.
GACCTACTACATTATGCAACCAAACACAATTATTTTTGGTACGATGGTAACTATTTTTTACAAACTAAGGGTGTCGCCATGGGCGCCAAGTTCGCCCCCAGTCTTGCCAATATTTTTATGGGCAAATGGGAGGAGGATGTCGTCCATGTTCTGGACCCTCCACAGCTTGTGTTTTGGTCCAGATACATCGACGACATCCTCCTCCTATGGAAAGGAACTAGGGAGTCATTAGATGATTTCATGTCGACGTTAAACAACAATGACATTGGCATTGAGCTTTCATATGAAGCCAGTGCTTCTACGATTCATTTCTTAGACTTGGAAATTAGTGCTAACCAGGGTCGTATTTCCACCAAAACGTTTTTTAAAACTACAGACCGGAATGGCTATATTCCGGTCGATAGTTGCCACCATGCCTCATGGTTGAAATCAGTACCACGAAGCCAGTTTATGCGCATCAGGCGCAATTGTTCTTTTCTTCCTGACTTTTTTCATCAAGCGGATATTCTGAAAAAGAGATTTTTAGATAAGGGATATATAGCAGCTCAGATTGATGATGAAATACAGAAAGTATCCATGATCGATCGTGAGACCTTACTAGTAGATAATCCCCCAAAAAACAAGGAAAATAAACATAAATGGTCTTTCATGACCAATTTTTCAGTCCAACATAGACAAATTAAAGAAATTATGGTAAAACATTGGAAGATTCTCAAAAATGATCAAGTATTAGGACCCTTACTACCTGAAAGAGCAGGCGTGATATATAGAGGTGCCATGTCTCTTAGGGGCAAGATCGCCCCTAACACCATTGACCCTCCTTGCCCACCTACATTTTTCCATAATATGAAGGGGTTCTATCCATGTCGCAAATGCAGCGTGTGTCTAAACAACATATGTCGCAAAAAATGCGACTCTTTCAAGTCTAATGTGACGGGTAAGACTTACGAAATGAATTGCTTCACGACCTGCCACACGAAATATATTGTGTACCTTATCACTTGTCCGTGCGGGAAGCAGTACATTGGACGTACTATTAGGACCTTTGCCATCAGAGTAAATGAACATATTGCTGCGATAAGGGCAGGACGCACCAATCACAGCGTACCGAAACACTATTTGTCCTGTCATAACAGGAACCCAGCGGGCTCAAAATTTCAGATTATAGACAAATTTACAGCCCACTGGAGGGGTGAATCTAAAATTAGGGGAGTATCTAAACTTGAAACATTTTGGATACACCAGATCAAATGCTACTTTCCACATGGGATGAATGTAGAGTGGGACATCAATTCGTTTATTAATCGTTCCTGATATACCCTATTTTTTCGGTTCTTTCTTTTATCCCCACCATTTCATGACACCCTCCCATGACACTTTTGTGAGGATACCTCTTCCCTTCCACTCATTTCATTATGAACATTCCATTTTCTATACATTCATTTAAACTCATAGACCTACATATATGATAATTGGTTTAATGATCAATATCAGCTCATCTAGTAGTAATTGAATGTATCCTGTAATGCCATGAATGTATAATGTTGTATAAATTACATCTATATGGATGTTTTTCATAGCCATTTTAACATCTCTATTATCGTGTCTTTGTTTTTCCTCCTTGTAAATACTTTGAGGATTAACTACCCGTACGATAAATGATTTTTCATTAACTAGTGTTCATCAAACAATTGCTTAAGAACTAATCCTTTGTGGGTGCTAACATGATATGTACCTGCCGTTTTCTGCTAATATCATTATGGGCACTGTGTGACTACACATTTGCTCGTTGCCATATAAGTTACGATTGGCCAAGATACTGCCAGTGTATAGTAGTTTATAACATATGACTACTTCATTTCCAACATATAATTTTTCTCCTTATTTTTGTTGATTATTACGTTCTGTTTCCATTTTCTGCTTACTATTATATTGAATAATTAATATTATGATGAATAACTGATAATATCTTTTCATAATATGTTTATGGATACCACTAGTATATGGTTCTACTATTATCTACACTTATGACAATGTTACTAGTCGAGTGATTGGTGATAGTCAGACTCCGGTTTCCAAACCATTCTTTTCCATATAGTCCTTAAAAATAATTTTTGTTTTTGTTTACCCTTAGTATAATTGGATTACTGATTTGAATTTTCAGATTCCCGTCAGAATATTATCCAATTATTAATACGAGATTTGTAAGTGCCTTCTTGTTATACAGTACGATCGGGGTCATAAGCCTCTTGTGCTGCGTGACTAAGTTTATTTATATCACGTGGGCGCTACTAGTAAGGACCATCACGTCCGGTTTTATCGCTTGTGGATGGGGACGGGCTCGCTTCTGTCTATAGCGCGGCCGTTGATTGGCTGCGGGATAACGTCATCACGCTCTGCGGTTTGCGCATGCGCCGCACAGCGTGTGCGTTGTCTGGCGGTCATGTCTCCATTTACCACACGCTACTTGTTTACATGTGACGCTGCGTCCTCTCATTTGAGTGACGCACTTCCTGTTGTTGTTCACGCCTAAATCAGCATGGGATTCTGGCGCCCTCCCATTTAATGACGCATTTCCCGTTTTTTCGCGCCTAAACAAGCATGGGATTTTCGCGCCCAAACGTCCACCCCTTGGATACACACGCCGTTCAGGGCGGTCCATGATCATATTGTCTATAACAGCCTATGATCTTAAAATTATTCAGTTCGACACTTGGACAGTCCAATACAATCTTGCATGGTCACACCAGACCCTCCCAATTGGGTAAGTCGCTACTTCTATTGGCTGTGTGTAACCAATTGGATAGGTCCCTGATCCATGGGAGTATACAACCGGAAGTGTGACTCCCCCCAAAAGCTCAGGTGTTAGCCTTTATGTGTTAGTATAGTGGTATATATATAACGCAGAGGTGGTCTACTAGCATATGCCCCTGTAGAAGTCTGTTAAGACGAAACGCGTAGGGCGGATACGCTATACCCACTACCACTGCGTTTGCTTTTTTTATTTCTTGATTTGTCTGTGTTTTTACTGATCGTTCTTTCTGACAAACAAGAATTTTATAAATAAATCCATTCCGGTATCGGATTGATTCACCCTATGAGGAGGCTTTTTGTTTTATCTCTTTTCCATGATTTTTACCTATTGAGCTGCCTTGGGGCCAACCATCGAGTTCCTGCACAGTTATTCTGAGTGCAGTCCTTATACCGTTACCCGAGATCCGGTGAGTACACACCATGGACCGGCCCAGCAGTGTCCTTTCAAGCTCCTGATTCCGGTTTACCACCCTGCCGTCGCCATCCATCGGCATATCCAAGCTCTGTTTGACCCCTCACCAAAGGTCAGTGGGTCCATCTTTGACGGTAAGAGTACCCAACCTTACTTCTACGCCTCAAAGTTCTTGACGCCGTCCAAAACACATGAGGATGATACGTTGATGAACATTATTTAAATTTTGAGAAATATCACAATATTGATTTAATATTGCTAATGTGACTTTTCACTTGTGACACCTGTATCTATATATACAAATCACCCTAACACGTGTTAATATAGCACTTTTTTTGGGTTCACTTTATATATATGTTTTTATTGTGTTCACTTATTTTCATGAACGTTATTGTTTGTGGATTATGATTATATTCAGTTCATATATACTGTAATTCCGATTATAGGTGGTTATACAAAGGAACTGTATTGCATTATATGATTTCCTGTTTTTCAGAGACAGGTAACCTAGTGTTTTCACTATATATAGCAACACTTCCTTATCTTCATACCATAATCAGTCCATTTATGCAATTCACATAGATTTATGTTGGTTGCTCACTTTTATTTCTAACAACATTTATATATATTTTTCCTGTACAAACAGTTCTGATGTGGATTGTTTGTACTCACTTTTTCTCACTATCCTTTACAGATGGTGATTATTCACTAAAATCTGGGTGATAGCAATATAATGAAGATTGCATTCTTCCTTGTAGCTATTGATCAGATACAAAGTTTTCACAGCGCCACACTTAACCATTTCTTAATATGTTGTTAAGGAAAGGGTTTGCACGTCCTTAACAACGAATGAGTCACCAGCTTTTAGTGGGCCTCCCTGACAGCTGAAAGAAAAAAAATGATTGCCGAAAATATACCAAAACAAAGTGCATGTCCCCCCCAGTCCATACCAGGTTCTTCGGGGCCCCCAGATCCTTCCCTCCCCCCCCTATGTGAATGAGTAGGGGTACCCCTACTCATTCACCCAAAAAAATGTAAAACAAGCGTTTTTGACAAGTCCGTTGTTAAAAAAACAAATAATATAAAAAGAAAAACAATATCCCCGATGTAGAGCCATTGCCATTGTCAAAAAAAATATTTTCTGGGCTGGTGCTCCACACTCGTCAAAGGCAGAATGCAGAGTGCCTCCTCCACCATCTGAAAGTTCTTAAAAATGCACCGGTCAATGATGTCACAAGGCCGGCCTGTTGAAGGCATGTGGCCTGGTATGGTTCAGGAGGCAGGGTGCCCACGCCATTTTTTTTTAACATTTTGGCAATATATACATTTCTTTAAATAGCCCGGTGCCGGCAATTGCAACCGCTAATCAATTTAAATGTAATTTTTGCTGCAGCAGGTTCCATACATGTTCCACTTTACAGGCTGACTAACCAGACCCCCCAGGCACTATATTTAATTTTTAATTTTTATTGTTTCACTATAAGCATAATTAAATCACTGCTCCTTTAAAAATGATTATTTAAAACAAAAAAATTTAATTGCATTGGTACATGTCCCCAGGGCAATACCCGGGCCCCCATAACCTTTTTACAGCCAATTACTTGCATATAAGCCTTCAAAAGGGGGACTTTAGATTTCTCATGTTTGACTTCAATGGAGTTTGTGGTTCGGGGGCCAAACTTTTTCTATGGTCGGGAGTTCTGCTGCAAACCGAACAGGGGGGTGTTCAGCCCATCTCTAGTCTTGAAGCTGTCATTACCAAGACGTATTAAATACATTTCCCTGTGTCATTTTATTATACATAACTTAATTTCTGAACTTCTTTGTTTTGGTTTCTTTGTATGTATGGATTGCATGGGTTGTGTACCGACATGTGGTGACATGTTTTTTTTTTTTTAATTTTTAATAATAATTTCCTGGAATTTAATAAGCAGTTATGTTTTAGCATACCATTGATCTGCTAGTGAATGGTGAATTCCAGCTCATACTCTGACACGCACCAGTGACTGTTAAGTATTTAAATCTTTATTGTCTCTTTAACAGTTGTGAGTAGAGTTGCTTACCAATCACATTCTCAGATTAAAATGATCTCACTAGTCACACAACTCTTACAGATATGGTCTGCCTCTATTTAGCATAAACTGAAAAAAATGTTTTAAGTTGAACTACAAGAAGGGTCAAGCTGAGTATTTCCTATACTTTTGCTCCATTACTCGGCCCAAAATGACTATTACAGCATTTAACAACTCAGTGTCTTTTCCAAAAGAGGAGATGGTGGCCTCTTAAAAGACTATAAAATGAATTTGTCCGAGTTTAATTGTGACTTTCAATAAAAATTGGAAAAGCAGTAAAATGGAAGAAGCTCACTTTATAACCAGCTTCTCTTGGAACAGCATCATAAATAAAGTTCCAGAGGTTTTATTGCAGTTCATTGTGCCTTGTGGAGAAAACATTGAACAATAAAGGTGACCGATGCAGCAGGGAAGTCATTTTAATTTTAAACTGTCGGCCATGTGGGTGATTAAATGCTCTGGAGGTCTCCTGGGAGGATGCTTCACAAGGTCCCAGCTACTGTCCACATTAGAAGACTAGACGGTTTCAGCCGCCGATGTCAAAAGCTGAAGGAAGTTATTAATGTGAAACAAGAGATGGAATGCAAGTGAAACATCAATGAAAGGAAGCACAGTATAGAAATAAGAACTTAAAAACGTGCATATGATTGCATGACGAACCTTAGAGGTGTGATTATGGCAAGTTAAGCTCCCTCTTCTCCCCAAAATGGCATTTATGCCTCAAGCAATGCACGTGATTATTTTGAAAAAATATGCAGCTATTACAGAAAAGCTGCATATGAACCACTTGACCTCCTATTCAGCACTACACTAATTTAACTGCCAATTGCTCGGTCATGCAACATTGTCCCCAAATTAAATTTATATCTTTTTTTCACACGAATAAAGCTTTTTTTTGGTGTATTTAATCACCACTAGGTTTTCAATTTTTTGCTATATAATTGAAAAAATGCCAAAAATTTTGAAAAAAACAAAAACAAATGTTTCTTAGTTTCTGTTAAAAAATTTTGCAAATATTCTTTCTTCATAAATTTAAGCCAAAATGTAGCCTTCTATATTTCTTTGGTAAAAATAACCGAAATTGTGTATATTATTTAGTCTGTGTAAAATTTATAGAGTTTACAAACTATGGTATATATATTTTAAATTAATCAATCCTGATATAGTCCCCCCATTTAAGTGGTTGTAAACCCACTTTTTGGACTTTTACCTATAGGTAAGTCTAGAATAAGGCTTACCTATATGTAGTGGAAATATCTCCTAAACGTGCGCCGTTTAGGAGATATTTCACTTGCAGTCTGCCAGAAATTTCTTACGGCGCATGCGCGGGGAAGACAACAAAACCAAAGGCCATTTCTTCCCTAGCATATGCCGCAGGTCGTGGCTCCCGTGCACAAGCGCGGGAGTGACGTCACACGGCTCCAGCAAATCACAGAGCCAGAGTCCTCGGCCCCGAAGGAAGAGGGCAAGAAGATGGACGCTGCCCACACAGGGGACGTCGCTGGATTCTTTTGCAGGTAAGTGCTACATAATGGGCTAATATGTGATGCATACTAGCCCATTATGCTTTTCATTTGCAGGCTATACAGCGAGCAAAAGAGGAAGTAAAACCCATCAGGGTTTACTTCCTCTTTAAGATCTATACCAGACCTCTAGGGTAAGGAATGGAATCCCTGAACGCTTTGTTTACAAACAGAATAAGGTAGCTGGGAGCTGCCATTTTGCTGACAATTTAAAAACACTTTTTGTAAATGTCATTCCTGCTGTAGGTTGTATTGTACAAATGCACACTTCACAGGCAGGGTCAGGGCACCCCCCTAGAAATGTTATTTACTGGAATTTTGCATTTTTAATGGTTTATGTGAAGCATTACTAAAATCACTGCTTCCAGCCAAATAACATTTTTTTTTTTCTTTGGAGTTTGGATTCTGCACCTGAAAGCTAGTCATCTCGCTAAATCCTGCTTAAATCAAACCCAATGTTTCACTCATCACTATTTGCTCCATGCTCTACTCGAAAACCTAAAAACACCCTCTGAGTCCTCCCTCCGCCCCAGGGGGCCATATTGGGAGAGTCCATGCTGGAGAGGTTTGCCAGTGTGTCCAACACCTCTTATCCCCTATCCTTTCCTCTCCATGTCTATTTGGCTGCCAAAAGAGGTATTGGCCTTGTAGGTGGTCAAAGAGTCTCCCCCAGTCCTCCCCTTCCCCTGCCTTTTTTTTTTTTTGGTTATGATTTGTTTATTTTAATTTATGTGATAGACAAGACTTGCTCTTAGGAAATTTCGCTATTGCGGTGGTTCAGTAGCCTACTTTTGACAGTTGGATATCCTCTCAGGTATTTTAACATTACCTCTACCTTCCAGGAGTGAGGCGCTAGACACTCCACCTTATAAGAGGCCATTTGTCAATAGGTTGTAATCACATCATCCATGTGTCTCCAAACGTCTATACCAGCAGTTTCCACACTGCGACCTGGGGGTTCGATACGGCCCTTTGCTTGCCTTTAACCGGTGTTGTGTCGAATACTGTCCCCTGTCCGATAGTGTCCGCCCTGTACTGCGCTTGGGGCCCTGTTACTAAGTGCTACCGTATGTCCACTTGGATGGTGGGGCTTGAACCTGGACTCAGTGCGCAGGCGCCGTTCATCTTCTGAGACTTTCGGAGTCTCCTTGCCCTCCGTACTGCGCAAGCGCTACGCCTGCACAGTACGGGGCGGACACTATCCGATGGGGGAGCAGTTTTTGTCAGAACACCGGCCTGTGGGGCACCTTTCCTTCCACTGATACAAGACACTATTCCTTCCACTGACACCAACAATGAGGCTAAATTCCTGCTACTGACATCAGCAATGGGGCATTATTTCTCCCATAGATGCCAACGATGGGGCACTATTCCTCCCATTGACACCAACGATGGGGCACTATTCCTCCCAATGACACCAAATATGGAGCATTATTCCTCCCCCTATTACCTGTTTACATACTTACTAAGCGAGGAATTGTTTGCATTGTTTTCTCCCACTGATGCCGGGACAATTTCTACTTCCAAAGGCCACAGTCCGCCCCCCAAATGTCTGAACTGGCCCTTTGTTTAGAAAGTTTGGGGACCCCTGCTCTATATAAATATGTTCTCTGTCATCCCTATTGTTTTTCTATTGGTGGTAGGGACCTGAAATTTACATTTATTATATTTCTGCTTATGTTCACATTGGGCTTGTATGCCTTTGAGAATGTGATACCAGTATATGCTTGTTAATTATCTTCAATAAAATATTTTTTTGTGAAAATAAAAACGCTTCCCTTCTTCCCACCCCTTAGGTCACCATGTTGCTCTTATGTGCACCTAGATATCTAGAATCCAGCTTTGAATGTAGAATGGAAAACAGAAAAAAACTTCACAAATGTAAACTATTCAGAAATGTCATAGTTGGTGAATCTCCAAAATGACCAATAGTGTAGTATTTCCATCTTATACAGTGAATATAAAAAGTCTACACAAAAAGGATTAAATTTAATGTCTTGACTGGCTATTTAAGAAAAATGCTTCCCTGCTTCTCTCCTGCCATCTATTTGCCCCACTTTTCATTTCCATCTTTACTCTAGGCTTCCCCAATATGGGGTTAAACTTGATTGATGAAAAAGCCAGCTGCAGATGAATTGAATGTGGTGTTGATGGTTAAGGTGGCCTCTAGTGGCGAAAGCAAATAATTGCACTTCCTTCCATGCTCTTTAGAGAGTATAAATAAAAGCTCACCACTAGCCCCCCCCCCCCCCTCCATCCCAGAAGAAGCTCAAGCTGATTGGGAAAAACTAGTCGTTGTCACGACACCACGTGAATGACGCACGTCACAATCGATGTCGGCTTGCTAGCCCGCACATGCTCATGGGAATCTGCGAGTACCACGGCATTCATCTTAACTAAGGGATGCTGAGACCGCTACAGGACTAGATCACATCAAACTGCACCCGCCGCTGACCTAGTGCTTGACCGGCAACCCGGCCACATCCCTGATCCAAATCCAAAGGGTGTGCAGACGGGAAAGCTACAGCCAGTATCCACGCAAGTCCACACTGCTTCAAAGGTGGGTGAGCAGACCTGTTGGTCCATGCACTATACTCCTAGACTTTTTATATCCACTGTAAGGGTAGTAATTTTCTTTGGTTATATCAGCCTTTCTCAATTGCAGTACCCTAGAGAAACCCTTGAAATAATATTCATTTATTGGGGAACCACAGCTAAAATGAATTCATTGGGGGTCAGTGTTAAAAATGTAGTTTGTATTGTTGGCCAGTGGGAAGAAAAGCTACCCTTACAGACAGCTCGAAAAAATCATTGGTGCCCTGCAACTGGCTATGCCAAGTGGTATTGGCCCTGGAACTTTAAAGGGACCATCAATGGGAGGTCAATCAGCCACAGCTCAAGGAACCCCTAGACACCTCTGGAGGAACCCTGGTTGAGAATGGTTGGGTTATATCAAGTGTAAGTTCCAACTTAATTCAATGTTTAAAAAAAAAAAATGAAGTAAGCCCCCGTAGACACGGTCGGAAATTCCGACCACAAAATCCGTCGGATTATTTCTGACGGATTTTGTCCGAAACTGGTGTTGCATACACACGGTCGGACAAAGTTGTCGGAAAATCCGATCGTTCCGAACGAGGTGACATACAAAACGTACGACGGGACTACGTAGAGGCTAGTAGCCAATAGCTTTGGTCTCGTAATTTGATCTGAGCATGCGTGGCACTTTGTCCGTCGGAATTCCCTACACACGATCGGAAAAAGTCAGATCGGATTTTGTTGTCGGAAAACTTGAGATCCTGCTCTCAAATTTTTCAGTCAGAAATTCCGACGGAAAAAGCCCGCTAGAGCCCACACACGATCGGATTTTCCGACAACATAATCCGATCTGACTTTTTCCATCGGAATATCGGACCATGTGTACGGGGCATTAGTCTTGCTTAAACTCATATTTTTAGCTGCTTAGAAATGTTGACTAATATATAAATATCTAATAGGAGATATTGTTTTCATCTCAAGGGATTTTTTTACAACAAAAAATAAATTGTTTTACAGTATCCCACCTTACATATGACCTAACCAAAGCCATTATAGAAAACAATATAGCCAGTGTATCAGTGATTAAAATAGAGACTACTGTCAATGAGAACAATCTCGCGACAACTAGGGATTAATTACTCTATTTTCGAGTCAAAAAACATTTGTATTAGATTATTTTTCATTAAAACGAAGGAAAAAAAACATGTAAATTAATATATTTACAAATGATGTGAAAACCGCAGAGCAGTGTGGTAATGTTACGGTTTCTTGTGCAATTATGCATGTGCTTATCATTCCAAACAAGGAAAATATCAAGGGTCCAATTTACTAAATACCAGGAAGCAACACTCATAATTATTTGAAGAGGTAAGTACCACTCCATATCAAGTTTAAAAACATGATTTCTATGTAATAAGAGAATACCATCAAAGCAAGTGCTTGGAAACCCTATTAATTATCTGTTCAGTGCAGTTTTAATAATTGTTAGGTGTGTGTGTGTTCATGAAGAGAATGTATTAATGTGTTGACTCTAGTCTGTCTTTGCTTTGTGATTATGTATTCATGAACTTTTGCGACTAAACCTAAAATAGAGCTAAACATTAAAGCGTAACTAAACGCTTTCAATCAAAATTAAAAAAATGTAATCCTTATTCTGATAGCATTAGTAAATAGACAGGAGTATATATTAACTACTTGCCGACCACTGCACACCGATATACGTCAGCACAATGGCAGCGGTGGGCAAATAGGCGTACCTGTACGTCCCCTTTAATTGGCGGGGCTAGTGGGCGACGCGCGAGCGTGCCCAAAGCGTACAGCGTGACCGTGACCGTGCGTCCCGCAGGCTCATTGTCCGCCAGGGTTCCGCGATCATCTCACAGAGCCGCAAAACGGGGAGATGCCTATGTAAACAAGGCATTTCCCCGCTCTGCCTAGTGACATGACAGAGATCACTGCTCCCTGTCATCGAGAGCAGTGATCGATGTCATGTCAGTGGTAGCCCATCCCTCCCACAGTTAGATTCACTCCCTAGGACACACTTAACCCCTTGATCGCCCACTAGTGTTTAACCCTTCCCTGCCAGTGTCACACAGTAATCAGTGCATTTTTATAGCGCTGATCACTGTATAAATGACAATAGTCCTAAAATAGTGTCAAAAGTGTCTGATGTGTCCGCCATAATGTCGCAGTCACAATAAAAATCACAGATCGCCGCCGTTACTAATAAAAAGAAAATAATAATAAAAATGCCATAAAACTATCCCCTATTATTTTGTAGACGCTATAACTTTTGCGCAAAACAATCAATATACGCTTATTGAGATTTCTTTTACCAAAAATATGTAGAAGAATTCACATCGCTTAAACTGAGAAAAAAATTTGCTTTTTTTAAAAAAAAAAAAATAGGGATATTTATTACAGCAAAAGTAAAAAATAAATGCTTTTTTTCAAAATTGTCGCTCTTTTTTTGTTTATAGCGCAAAAAATTTAAAACGTGGAGGTGATCAAATACCACCAAAAGCAAAGCTCTATTTGTGGGAAAAAAGGACGTCAATTTTGTTTTGGTGTAACGTTGCACAGCCACGCAATTGTCAGTTAAAGTGACGCAGTGCCAAATCGCAAAAAGTGCTCTGGTCAGGAAGGGGGTAAAATCAAATTAAATTTACTTGCTTTAACCTTTTTGTTTTTACATTTCTTCAGTTACGGGTTTCTGGCCTAGACAAAAATGATATCATACATCCCAGGAGTCTTCATGGGCATTTTTGCCATGTGGAGGGGAGGAGGGCTTTCATAGCTAAGCACACCCTTCTGCCTGCATGCCAGACCAAAGAGCAGATGGATTACAGGAAGTAAATGCATATGAAATGTATACGAATCATCTGGCCTTACTCAAGATGGTCGCGGCTAGAAATACAAGGAGGGTGTTCTTCAAAGTGATTTCTCAATAAAAAAAAGCATGGATACATGAATGAGTTTGCTTTGCATATTCAAAATTAATTAAATTGTGTTTTCAGTGTGTGCTACTCAGATACAATTATGCTCCACTTTTAAACACTTCAACACCGCGCACTTTCACTCCCTTTCTGCCCAAGACAATTTTCAACCTGCTGCAGCCAGTGGCACTAATCCATAGGGAAAAAAAAAACAGGTTAGTTGTACACAAGTCAATCGATAGATCGACTTGTGTACAATCAGGGTACCCATACATGGATCAAAATTCCGCCAGTCCCTGCTGAACTAGCTGAATTTCATTCCATGTATGGCTGGCTATAGTTACATTGGAACAAGTTAGACCAATGCAACTATGTAAAATTTGCCACACCCTGAATTCAGCTTTAAATGCATTCAAAATGTGCCTCATATGCCCTTGTATACTAATGCATAATCAACTATTTTGTATAACTCTCAATAATACCTTGTATAACAGTGAAAGAAAAAGGAGAAGCTGAATCAGCTTCTGAAAACATGAATTTTATGGGCACAGCACGAGGCAGTAAGTATAAAAAAGTAACACATTTTATTGGATATATATTAAAAAACAACATTCATAAAAAATGGGGAAGATTAAAAGGCACCCCCCTTAAAGTAACAAGTCAACAGATACCCAAACCTAGTATGGAGACAAGAAAATTGTGATGTATAATGAGATATATAAGAGTCCATCAATAGGGTCAAACTTCAATGAAAATGCTGCTAGTGTGTTGCTGCATACAAAACATCAACACGTTTCGCAAGATATGCTTGCTTCTTCAGGATTGATTGGGTGGATTCTGGATATAAGGGGAATAAAGGATGTTCACTTACAGATTAGGGTGTGCCCAGGCACACCCCCTGCAGGCTCCAGCCCTATTCAGCTAACTAGGTCATGTCCAGTGGGTGGTACTTTTTCGAACGTGACAGGTGAAATTGTTTTCCAATGCTGCACTGCTTTGTGTATACCCCCCATCTGTTGCCTTTGCAGCTTAAAGTCTCACTAAACCCACAACAGTAAAATCAGTCTGTATATGCAGTAAAGCATACTTGGTATACTCACTGTGGAGCCTAAGGGGTTAATCATCTGCACTGTGTAAAAAGGCTGTTTGATCCTGTCTTCTTTTACTGTCCCCAATCCATCTGCTGATAGAACAGGCATAGAGGGGCACTCTGCACATGCTCAGTTTGGTGTGCAGTGCTAGAGAGGGTGGGAGGGTGCATGTGATCAGCACAGGGCCAATCAGCACTCTCCAGATAGAAAGTCAGCAGTCATGAAGCCTCATAGGACAGTCAGAGGAGAATAAAAACTCCTCCTACAAGCTTTAACCAATGCTCAGCCAGGCACTGGTAGAAGTCACAAGACTGCTATATACTGCTGATGAGAAAAGGTATTTAGCAGTTTATATTTAATAAAATAACTGCATTTCCATGTTTTGTGTACTGTGGAAGAGCAGATATAGTGAATGAAGGCTCCTGCGTTTAGTAACACTTTAAGCAGGAGTAGTTGGGGGGTGATAGAAATGCAGCTCAACCACTTGTTTTTACAGGCCACCAACCACAAGCGTAAACTAAGCCTAAAAGTAGGATATATAGATGGGACACACATTGTTAGTGCTAACTTTCTTTTACAGTACAAAGGGTTAAAAAACATTTTTGTCCATACTTCAGCTTTAACTCTGCAATTGAGCTTACCTCAAGAACTTGTTGAGATCTCCATGCTTCATATACTCAAACACCATAATAAGTGGGTCTCCATCACCACAAACTCCATAGAACTTAACGATGTGGTCATGCTGCAGGTTCGTAAGAAGCTCTGCCTCTCTCTGGAAGTCCTTGCGGGCTCCTAGTGTCGGGTCTTTTAAGGCCTTAAAGACAAAAAAGTAAATATGATCACCTATAAGGATTTATTCAGAAGAAAGGCTCTTGGGTCATGAAACAACACATTTTTTCTAGGCAGTGCTATGGGTTCAAACAACAAAAAGCATACACATATGTGGCAATTGTTAGGAGTATAAAATGTTTTTTTATTTTGATAATGGCTCCAAGAGCACAAGTTCCTGCCACATTCCTGCATTTGCTAGATCACTATCCTATGTCTTGAGGCCAAACCCTCCACCACACTGTGCCCCACTCCATGCCAGAGGCCTCCACATGACATTCCCAGTCCTTCAACTTTATATCCCAAGGAAGGAATGTCCAAACATAGTTCACATGAGTAGAATGTCTGTACTCTACTAATGTAATCCAGGGAATGGCATAACAATCGCATCACATCAACATACATTACAGAGTCGCTTGAAAATATATAGTCACATTAAGTGGACAGTCTGCAGTAGTCCCATGTGAAAGTAAATGCACCACTTTTAGGAAACATCTCCCATCTTTCCTTCAACCCAGGGTCATTAGTACTCACAGTACTGGGATCTTTTTAGACACCTCCTCCATAGGAACACATTTCCTGGGACCCTGCAGGGGAATATCCTCACTCAGGGAACTCTTGGCCTGGCCTAAAAGGCCTTTTGCAATCTGCCCTAGCCCCTACCTTCATAAGGGTCAGAAAGTCTACAACCCACTCTCCTTGGTGCAAGTCTACTCCTACCTGGCCTCCTGGCCTGTCCAGGGCCCTCCACGGGCTGGTTACATCTTATATCTGTGCTGGCGTGAGGTGTTTGGCTCCCATGCCTCAAGTGCACTAGTGCTCCTTCCAAACTGGTCTATAATTGGGCAATGACTCACCCATGACACCCCTGCCGGGGGCTCTACCTAAAAGAGGCCTAGCACCTGCTAAAACTACTTGTTGTAGGCAGTAGGGATGAGCCCGAAGTTCAAGTCAAACGTAAGCTTAACTTGAACACCGGCTCGCCGAATACCGACCATTATGGGGCGGGAAATTCGAGCGCCCACGGAACTCACCATAACTAGTGGCAAGACCGTCAATTCACTGCAAGATCGCAGTGCATTGATGGCTGCTGATTGGCCAAAGCATGCACCTAACCTGCATGCTTTGTCCAATCACAGTGCGCTCTGCTGTGAGAGCCATTATTGGCCAAAAAGCAAGGTGCCTTTGGCCAATCATGGCTCAGGGGGGAGTCCACGCCCCACACTATGTAAGGCTGCTTACACGGCAGCCATACATATTTTTATGAATGAGAGCAGCAAAACTACATTTGTAAAGGAAGAAATGTCATTTAAAACTGCTTGCGGTAGAATTATGTATCGTCGGATGCTGGCAATATAGATAAAAATCATTGAAAAAAACGGCACCCCCCCCCCCAGTCTATTACCAGGCCCTTTGGTCTGGTATGGATATTAAGGGGAACACTGCATAAAAAAAAAAACAGTGCGGGGGTCCTCCCAAAATCCATACCAGGCCCTTCAGGTCTGGTGTGGCTATTAAGGGAAACCCTGCACCATTTTTTTTTCTTAAATGGCATAGAGATTCCCCCCAAAATCCATACCAGGCCCTTCCGTTTTTTACAGAAGCTTTTGGGGGTGGAATAGAAACACAGCCCACTCTGCCCTTCCGTTTGTTTTTGCCGAATCTTGTTGGAGGTTGTCAGGTGTAAACAGACACAAGTCAGTTTACATCCGATTGCCTATAGAGGTGAATGGAGGGTCCGATCTGACCCACCTGAAAAACTGACCTCTATAGTGAAAGAGGCCTTAGGGCACAGGTCAGTGTGATTTGGTTTTATAAATGTTTGGAAATTTGCCTGGAGTTGGGCTTTAAGGATCATCTAAATATAATGGACTCATGTGTGAAATGTGTGCCACGACCATAATTATAATTCTTAAATGTGTTTATTCTCTCATTTCCTTGAGTTATATGTAACTTGCATGTCAAGGGTGAACTGGGCCACACATACCCCTCGGACCGTTCTGATGCCCCATTAAAAGGCTTCTGCAGCAGTCATGCCTAAAGGCTTTCTGCTGAAGAGGAGTAAAAAGTCCCCACCAGTGTCCTACCGAGTGCTTGATAAGGACACCAAAGGCCCTCCTCCCCCGGCCAGCCCCAACCGATTCACTCCGGATCCCCCCCTGCAGCCCCCTGTGGGCCAGTTCTGGAATCTCAAGTTGGTGCAGCAGGCGCTGTCCAGCCCAACCCGCCCTTGATCGGTGCTTCAGCCTGGGATGGGGGTCTGGAGGAGGCCGAGTATAGAGGAAGACTGGGTGAGGGACCGAGTCACTGCACCATGGGCCTCTGGGTTGAAATGCCCCTGGGACAAAATTTGCCAGTCAGCCCTTGTTGCATGTTATATTTATCTTTGCAAAACCCCTTCACAAGTACCCCTTTAAAAATAAATCTTCCTATAGCTGTGCTGTGGAATTATCTACAGTTACATTTCCCTCCAGCATTTATGTAGTATCTGAATCCACTTTTTTCCTCCAATTAAAAAAAATATCATCATTTGTTTTACAGCATATGAGATACGGAGCCGCATCCTGGAATTTAGAACGTGTTAGGAATACGCTCCATCCTGTCCTGGAGACACTCACTCTCCAAAGAGTACAATTCAGATTTATTGTATTCATAATCTTAAAACGCATCGACTCTCGCAGTCTTATTTGGCAGTTTGTATTCTTCTTGGAATTGCTTTTTATTTCCATAAAAGTCTCCGAGATGCCAGAAACCCACACTTCACTAAGTATCATATTTTCATGTAGTTTTATGCTGATTTGGATCATGATCTGTGAAAGTACATTTTTAATCCCAGCCCTAAATCTGTCAAGAGTGAGACTACATAAAGTGAGTTGATTTTCTTTACAAACTTACTGCTTCAGGGCACCAGAGTCTATTACTTTGCAGTGCTCTAACTGGGCTGTCCAGTGGTTAAAGCTGAACATCAGAAAAAAAACAGCTAAATACATTGATTAAATACATATAAAGGAGCTGTTTTATAAAAAGATTTGGTATTTCTGTCTATCCAGTCCTGAGATTTGCACAGCTCTGCTACACAGCATAACCATGTCTTGCAGGGGAGGAGAGCTGATGCAGTTAAAGCTTTTTTGCCCATACTCCTGTGGGTCACAGGAATGCACTTATTTCTGCACTCCTGCGGCCCTCATTCAGCTGAAAACAGAGCCGGTCCAGGTCCATCGAACATTGTTCTGATTCTTCCTGGGAGCCCTGAAGAAACAAGAGGGAGAACAGTGGGGATTTTAAAGTGGGGAGAGTATAGGGTGTAAGCTCACATTTTTTTTTTTTTCTGAAAAGGTTAACTAACACTTTAATACCAAGTAATACCTACATTAAAGCAAGAAACTGCTGAACACTTGAGCTGATCCTAGTAAGGATGTGTACATGTGAAAGCCCCAGTCAATTTTGCTCCTCAGAGCACACCCACTGACGCGTTTCGTCTCTATGATTAACCAGTTGCCGACTGCTACAGGGTGGCAGCGCTGCACAGGATCATGTATATATACGTGATCCTGCATTTCCGAGTAGCAGGCGCTAGTGTGCGCCACCAGCAGCTTGCTCACGCTGTGATTCTACCAGTGGTGGCCTGCAACGACCTCCTATCCATGCCCCCTAATCTACATGTGGGGCACCGGACACATGGATTCCAATGAGGGCTTTTTTTTTTAAACACATGATTAGAGACAGAGGCTCTAATAGGATTCAAAAAAGTATGGGCTGGGGGCACAGAGCACTCTGCCCCGAGCACACCCGCTTATGTGACAATAGCGAATGAATATTCGCTATTGTCACACTGATTTTCCCCCTGGCCAATCACGAAGCATCTCCTGAGTCCCAATTGGCCAGGGTGTCTTAGGACCCTCAATCATGGCTCAGGACACACTCTAGTTCAGCCCTGAGGAGAATGGGCTGGCTCTTCAGGTTAGTCTCTCCTCGCCGTTCGTCTCTCTTGGGGGGGGGGTGCAGTGATCTCCGCCTTGCTGCCAGCCGTTCGTCTCCCGCCGGGGGTTGTTTTTGCCGTAATCGTCCGGCGCTCGTCTCCAATGGGGGGGCGCCTTTTGGCGATCGTCCACCCAGAGGGGGGGCTGGTGTTAGTTTACTGCCCTCCTGAAATATTTAGCACCAGCCACCACTGGATTCTACACAGTGAGAGCCAATCAGCGGGTCCCGCAGACTCGATGCCTGCCGGCACCTACTGATCGTTCGCTACACAGGCAGAATGGCAGACTGCCTATGCCTATGCAAACCAATCAATATACGCTTTTGGGGATTTTTGTTACCAAAAATTAAATTAAATTCGATTTTTTACCTTTTTTTATTTATATATGTTTTATAGCAGGAAGTAAAAAATTCTGTGTTTTTTTTTTTTTTTATTGTCTGTCATTTTTTGTTTATAGCGCAAAAAAAAACCCTGCAGAGGTGATTAAATACCACCAAAAGAAAGCTCTATTTGTGGGAAAAAAATTCATACATTTTATTTGGGTACAGCATCGCACAACCGCAAATTTGTCAGTTAAAGTAACGCAGTGCCTTATCACAAAAAATAACCTGGTCAAGAAAGGGGGTAAACCTTCAGGAGCTGTAGTGGTTAAGCCCCGTGGGCAGGGGGGAAACATGTCAGTGGTCATGGTCTGTGGGGGCGGTAGTGACTGAGGCTTTCACATGTACACATCCTTACTAGGATCGGTGGATGAATCACTTTTCATACCGCCATCCCTGTTTTCCTGAGCGCCAGCAGGGCTTCACACCTCAGCTTGGAGCGGAACCACAAACCATAAATGGACTTATTATAAGTAATATCTACAAATCATTTTCTTGCTCCATTCCTTTTATTAGACAGTGAAGGTGAAGCAGCACATCTCTCACTCAGCTATCTCCACCTATCAACATGGTTCTTGAAAGCACATCAGCCTAGAGAACTAATTGTCTGTTTGTGCTGCTTCTCCATCTCTTGGTCTGAGCTCTACTGTACAGAGACCTGCAATTTGCTAGTACCTTGTAAATTCAGGTACTTACACTGCTTGCATTAACTCCTTCAGATCCGTGCTATAGCCGAATGATGGCTACAGCGTGGATCTACTTTGCCGGGAGGCCGTCAATAGATGTCCTCCCCTTTGCACACTCCCCACATGCCCCCTGCAGGGTGTGCACGGCGCACGCTGTGATCACTGAGTCAATGAGATCCAAGCCCCTCACCATGTGATCAGCTGTCAGCCAATGACAGCTGATCATGTGATGTAAACAGATCGGAAAATGTTTTTTTTTCTCCTCACGCTGACAGCGCGAGGAGAAAAAAAAGCCGATCACCGGCTTCAGTGCAAGGAACATCGGTCCCGAAGAGAAAGCGGCGAAGCCGCCTCATTTGTGCCCACCAATACCGCCTTCCAGTGCCACCTACTAGTGCCCACTCAGTGCCACAAATCTGCATAAGTGCCAGCAATCAGTGCCACCTATCAATTCCCACGAGCGCCACCTATCAATGCCCATCAGTGGTGCCAATAAATGCCTCATAAGTGCCACCTAGCAGTGCTGCCTATCAGTGTCACCTACCAGTGCCAATCACTGCCTATCCCTGCCTCCCATCAGTGCCCATCACTGCCATCTATCAGTGCCCATCAGTGCCAGATATCAGTGCCACCTATTAGTGCCCTTCAGTGCCACCTATCAATGCCTTTTAGTGCCACCCATCAGTGCCCACCAATGCCACCTATCAGTGCTCACTAGTGCCGCCTATTAGTGCCCATCAGTGCCATCTATTAGTGGCCATCAGTGCCGCCTTATCAGTGCCCATCAATGCCCATCAATGCAGCCTATCGGTGCCCATCAGTGCAACCTCATCAGCATACATCAATGAAGGAGAAAAATTACCTGTTTTCAAAATGTATTAACAAAATATAAAAGGTTTTGTATTTTTTTTTTAAATGTTGGTGATTTTGAATTTTTTTCAACAAAAAATAAAAAACCCAGAGGTGATCAAATGCACCAAAAGAAAGCTCTATTTGTGGGGAAAAAAATTATAAAAATCTCATTTGGGTACAGTGTTGTATGACCGCGCAATAGTCGTTCAAAGAGTGACAGCTCTAAAAGCTGAAAATTGGTCTTGGCTGGAGGGGGGTTTAGGTGCCCAGTAAGCAAGAGGTTAAAAAAAAAAAAAACATGTATTATTGGATTAATGCACACACAGCTGAATGTGTTTTTTTTTTCTATTTATATTGCATCTGCCTGAAGTTCAGCTTTAGAGGCTCTTCTATATCAAGTGCTTGGAACAAACTGTACATTGTAGAGTGTTAATTATAGAACTGCTATAATAAAAAAAAACTTCAGATCCTATCATTATTATTATAAATGTACAAGTCAGGTAAATAGATTCCACGACCTGTGTTTTCTGTTTTTGAGGGGGAGTATACATAATGTATACATAATGTAAAATAATGAGATGCCACTAGTATGTTCCATCTTGTTTTTCAGCAATTAAAAAGTTATCTTCTTTGTCTAGTCTTTAGAAAGCACTTCAGCCTTTTGAATTTGTAATTGTGTTTTAAGCCTTTATACTGTAGATGGCTGCAGGACCAACAATTTAAATATGAATCCTAGGAACATATAAAAGGCAAAAGTTAATGCAGCCCTCTAATTCAGTGGTCTCCAAACTGTGGCCTGGGGGCCCTATGAGGCCCTTTGCTTGCCTTTATCTAGCCCTTGGAGCAATATTCCTCCCACTGACACCAACAATGGGACACTATTTCTCCCACTTGTACCAACAATAGGGGATAATTCCTGCCACTGAAACCAACAATGAAGCACTATATCTCCTACTAGACACGTGCGGTTTGTTTTGTTCCGAATTAATATTCAGACAAATGTTTCGTTATTCAGATATATCCAAATACCCAAATTACAATATAAACAAAGTTTACCGAATTCTCTGAACAATGAAACGAAATTTGTCTGAATTTCCGAAATTCAAATTGGAATTTTAATCGAATTTTACATCGAATTCCATTAGAAATCAGTGTTAATTAAATAAAAAAAAATCAAAGTGTTATTAGAGTACCATTTCGAAATAAAGCTGTTTTTGTTAAGCCAAAGGTGTAATCATTTGATGAAGATTTTTTCTTTTGTTTGTTCACTTAGCTGCATTCAAATCAAAAAAAATATAAGATTTTAGTGTCGACCGATTCAAAATTTATCGATTTGAACGCTTTGAATCCAAAAAAAAAAAAAAATCGGTAGATTCAAAGAAAATTTGAAAAAAGGGAAAATGAATTCCCAATACAAATTCCAAAGATGAATCCCGAATACGAATTGAACGAATCAACCTAATTTATCAAATTCCTATTTCTCCCACTGACACCAACAGTGTGGCACCATTCCTCCCACTGACTGCAACAATGGGACACTATTTCTCCAACTTGTACCAACAATAGAGGATAATTCCTGTCACTGAAACCAACAATGGAGCACTATATCTCCTACAGATACTATCCACAGGGAACTTTTTTCTCCCACTGACACTAACAATGTGCCACTATTTCTCCCACTGACACCAACAATGGGTCACCATTCCTCCCACTGACTTTAACATTGGGAGACTATTTCTCCCACTTGTACCATCAATAGAGGATAATGCCTGCTACTGAAACCTACAATGGAGCATTATATCTCCTACAGATACTATCCACAGGGATCTTTTTTCTCCCACTGACACAAACAATGTGCCACTATTTATCCCACTGACACCAACAATGGGTCACCATTCCTCCCACTGACTTCAACATTGGGAGATTATTTCTCCCACTTGTACCATCAATAGAGGATAATTCCTGCTACTGAAACCTACAATGGAGCATTATATCTCCTACAGATACTATCCACAGGGCTCTTTTTTCTCCCACTGACACCAACAATGTGCCTCTATTTCTCCCGCTGACACCAACAATGGGGCACCATTCCTCCCACTGACTGCAACAATGAGACACAATTTCTTCCACTGACACCAACAATGGAGCACTGTTTCTCCCATTGACACCAACAATTGTACACTATTTCTTCCACTGACACCAACAATGGAGCACTGTTCTTTCCACTGGTACCAACAATTAAGTACTACTTCTCCCACTGACACCAACAATGAGAAAAGATGTCTTTCACTGACACCAACAATGGGGCTTTGGATAGGCTGGGTGTCTGGGCTCTCTTTGCCTCTGATCCCACCCACGGCCGTCCCTGTGCGCTGGTGGCCCAGGGGCGCGGCTCCGGCTGGGAGGGGGTGTCCTGATGATTGTCTCTCCTTAGTTAGGAATTCCTCCTCCTCGCTGCGATTGGTCCCCCTTCAATCCAGAGCTGCCTTTATAAATGCTTAGGCTCTGCTTGGCTTCAGTGCCGTTTTGGCAGCTCTGCTGCATGAACACTGCTCGTCCTTGGTGGTATACATGTATGATAATGTGTGTTTTACAACCTATGTACTTTTTCTTGTAATACATTTTCTTACAATCTATACCTGGGTGTTGTGACTTGTTAAAGTCCCATGGGCTATATAGATAGCTGTGG
Source organism: Lithobates sylvaticus (assembly GCA_028564925.1). NCBI lineage: Eukaryota > Metazoa > Chordata > Amphibia > Anura > Ranidae > Lithobates > Lithobates sylvaticus. The sequence continues at coordinate 568,580,381 of CM053029.1, forward strand.
TGTATGTACTAATTGGGACTGAGGCACAATCCTGTTACCCACTTCATACCAGCGTCTTTTGCATGAGGATTGGGATTGCTCTGTGCAAAACCACTGCATAGAGCAGGCAAGTATAACATGTTTGTTTTCTTTTTTTTTTACTTCCTTTAATATCACTTTAAAAGAAGGTAATGAACAGCATGGTATATTAAGCCTCCATGGTCATTTCCACAGTCAGGGTCCACTTGTAATAGAGTACTCACAATCCCACATACTCATGTAGCGGACCCCACGCTTAGATAGGTGCTTAGTGTGGGTTCCTTTGATAGTGTAGGTTAGATGAAGGTAAAATTGGCCAGGGACTTGTTCTTTTTCCTAGGCCTAGTCATTTATTTGGGGATGGGAGTGTTAGTGTGGAATGGGGTGTGACCACCTACACTTGGACCTCCTCTGCTGGACAGTGGGTAGGACTGAAAAGAGAGGAAGGACTGAGGCCTGAGTGGCAGGAAACAGTGTGAGAGAAGGGACCAATAGTTAATTTCTTTGGTCAATGGGTGTCTCTCATATAAAAGGGGGGGTCACATGCTCAAAAGGAGAGGAACAGAGACAAGGGTGCGCAGGAGAGAAGGAGGGCCGGGGGGTTAAGAGACCCCGGAGCCTCCGGGCGGAGGTTTGAAGGCCTGGGGGCCCAGAGCTGGATAACAGGAGGAGAAGGAGTCCAGGTCGGTCCACATCTGGCCCCTGGAGTAAAGCCACCATGTAGAAACCTAATGAGGACCGGGCGTCCCATGCGGGGATGTACCGGACATCAAAGGAGGAGGAAGTAGGAGGAAAGACGGAGGAAACTGGAAATCGACTTTCTGTGAGTAACATGGACTGTTGATTGGGAGTGAGCAAAGGGATTGCAACCCAGTGGTGCTATTCCGTGAACATGCTGTGTGTCCAAGGACTACAGTATTATACATTTTCCAGGACTGATGGAGACTTGACGACAAGAGTCATGGAAGTAGGCAGTGTGGCCTGTGACTTTGAAGCCTCAACGCATTATTCAGAGTGATGCTGGTCGGTCTATAATGGAAATGTTCAAGTTCTGAAACAAAAGTTGAGAGCAGGAGGGAGTCACCAGGAGTAAATTGTAACATGCCAATACGATAAGAAAACGGGGCATCTCATATCATCCATTAAATTGATCATTGATTTACCCCAGAATACAGCATTATAAACTTTAAAGTTGTCTGGTGTTTTGAAATTGCATGGGACAGGAAGAACGGGGCTAACTGACAAAAAGGTAATGAACAACACTGCAGCTCCCAAGGGGGTAGTGCGCTACACTCATAAAAAATAAAGAGACTATACAGAGCTTGTTTATTTTATTAGAATCCCATTATATGCACTCACATCCTCAAAATCAAAAACAATGCATCAAGGAAACCCTCCCGGTTACCAGACTGCAATTCTGATCCTCCTGACAGCAGGACCTGCGTGATGACGTCATAGAGGTGCCTCCCTTCTGACGTGTTGTGTCCTTTTGGACATTCTCAAAGATCCAGACTTTTTGAGGTGTACCCCCTTCTTCAAGGTTCGAGCAGAACATCTTCAAGGTCCAAGAAGTACTGTTTGGACCTTAAAGAAGAGAGTACACCCTGAAAGCTTGTCCTGAAAATGTGGACGTGTGTGCAAATAAAAAAAGTTGCACAAACAGTATTCGGTTGTTTCTATATAAAGATCCATGCCTGGCTACAATCCCATAGTAGTCTAAAAAAGATAAGTGGCTGATTTAGGAAAACCATTTTCTTACCAATAGCAATCAATTTGGTTCCCAGCACAGATCATAGAATGAAGATCTAAAGCCTGAATTGCTGCTATGTGCCCAGCCACAGATTGTTCTATCCTAGAACACCCCAGTCTATGCGTTACCATAAAGCACAAGCTGCCAGTGCAGTAAAATGACATGAAAGCACCCAGCGGTGTACGATGATACAAAACTGAGGATTATTTAGTAGGAATATCAAAGAGGAAGCAAAATAACAAGCAAGAAACAGCGAGTAATGGTAGTGGTCGTTTTCTGTTATTGTCTTTAAACTCTCACTGTGTCATTCTCAATATGTTATCTCTGCGAAGCTTGTAATTTAATAAACAAAAGATCAATAATATTTGCCGTTGTAAGTAAGAAAGCTGACTAGCAAGCAGTTCTTTTTAATTATTAATCATTGTGCGGAACCGGGAGCCCTAATGACAGTAGCATGCCATTCAGTGCTAGCAGGGCGTAAGCCGTGAAATGCAAAATAAAGTAGGCTCTGGTGACACAGAGGAATTTCTGTGATCCTGATTAGACAGAGGGGAGCGTTCAGAGGATGAGAACATCAGTCAGCATTGTTCATCTGAAGATTTCCCGCAATGTAGAGAAACTTCAGAGCATCACATTGCTGTCGTCAGCTCTCCTCTCCAAAGCGGAATACTGGGACCCTGGCAGTCCCACAAAACCTGTTATACTGCTGTCAGATGGATCATACACTAGAGACGTTGGGGTTGATTTACTAAAGTTGAACAGGATGTTTAATTTGTAAAGGAATAGTCACTTTGCAAGGATTTGTTTTTTAAGATTAGTGAATGTGGTGAAAATTCACTTTGCAAATAATACCCATCAAAATTCACATTGCAAAGAATTCACTGCCATCTTCTCTCCTTGCATCACCAGGAGCCGGCTATCTCTTCTGGATTCTTAAAAAAGGGAAGACACAGGAAGCACCACAAGATAGAGGTAAACATGAGCTCATCTGTTGTCTGGTTGTCCAAGTTGCTCCTAGCGTCCGAACAGAGCACCCATGCGTGGCTGAGATGGTGAGGGGTCCACTGCTTGTCCTGTGGCCACCAGGAAGACATCCAGAACCAGCGTGGAATGTAGGAAAGTGACGTCACGGACAGCGGGGAGACTTTTGGAGGAACTGTATCAGTCAGACAGACAGGCAGGCAGGCAGGCTATGCACTCGGAGCATCAGCTCCTACGGACAGCGGTCCTTGCTTTGTGCACTGGATCATTTGGTGGAGGGGGATTTAGGTGTGGGTTTGTTTTTCAGGGGTTGGGCTTGGCCTCTTAGTTCCAGTGAAGGAAACTCTTATGCCCGTAAACACGGTCGGATATTCCGATGGAAAAAGTCTGATCAGATTATGTTGTCGGAAAATCCGATCATGTGTGGGCTCTAGCAGGCTTTTTCCATCGGAATTTCCAATGGAACAAATTTGAGAGCAGGATCTAAAATTTTCGATTGGACTTTTTCCGATCGTATGTAGAGAATTCCGACGCACAAAGTGCCACGCATGCACAGAAGAAATTTGGACATGAAAGGTATTGGCTACTGGCCTCTATGTAGTCCCGTCGTACGTTTTCTACGTCACCTCGCTCGGAACGAACGGATTTTCCAACAACTTTGTCCGACCGTGTGTGTGCAGCACAAGTTTCGGATAAAATCCGTCGAAAAAAATCAGACGGATTTTTTGGTCGGAATGTCCGACCGTGTATACAAGGCATTAAGGTGACCAAGACATTTTGGACAATTTCATGCTCCAAACTTTGTGGGAACAGTTTGGGGATGGCCCCTTCCTGTTCCAACATGACTGTGCACCAGTGCACAAAGCAAGGTCTGGGGTGGAGGAACTTGACTTCCCTGCACAGAATGCTGACCTGAACCTGATAGAACATCTTTGGGATGAATTATAGTGCAGACTGTGAGCCAGGCCTTCTCAACCAAAACCAGTGCCTGACATCACAAATGTGCTTCTGGAAGGATGATCAAACATTCCCATAGACACACTCCTAAACCTTGTGGACAGCCTTCCCAGAAGAGTTGAAGCTGTTATAGCTGCAAATGGTGGGCCAACTCAATATTAAACCCTACGGACTAAAGCCTCATACACTTGATCGGACCGTAGACCAACTTTCCCGTGGATTTTTGTACAAAGGGCGTTGGCCCCAAGTTGGTATTGCATACACACGATCAGACTTTTTAGGCAACAAACATGAACGTAGTGACGTTATAACGTACTGACGACACTTCAAAAGAGGATGTTCAAATACTCCAGCGCCACCTTTGGTCAATTTCTATATTGTTGTCTGATCTTTTGCATTGGTTCTGAGCGTGCGTGTTTGTACTTTGTACAAAAGTCCGATGGTTTTGTGTACACGCGGTCGGACTTTGCTCCATCGGACTTTTGTTCGGAGAAAGTTGGTCCGTTCGCACAGCCAACAAAAGTCCGATGAAAACTGAAAAAGTTGGTCCGATGGCGCGTACACACTGTCGGATGTTGGTCCAAAACAGCTAATTTGCATGTTTGTTGTCAAAAAGTCTGATCGTGTGTATGGGCCTTAAGACTAGGATGCCATCAAAGTTCATGTGCGTGTAAAGTCCCAACACTTTTGGTAATATAGTGTGCATGCTTAAGGCCCGTACACACGATCAGACTTTTTGACAACCAACATGCAAGTTAGCTGGTTTGGACCAACATCCGACCGTGTGTACGCTCCATCGGACCAACTTTTTCCAGGTTTCATCGGACTTTTGTTGGCTGTGCGAACGGACCAACTTTCTGCCAACAAAAGTCTGATGGACCAAAGTCCGACCATGTGTACACAAAAGTACAAACACGCATGCTCAGAACCAATGCAAAAGATCAGTCAACAATATAGAAGTTGACCAAAGGTGGCGCTGGAGTATTCGAACGTCCTCTTTTGAAGTGTCGTCAGTACGTTGAAACGTCACTACGTTCGTGTTGGTTGCCTAAAAAGTCCGACCGTGTGTATGCAATACCAACTTGGGGCCAACGCCCTTTGGACAAAAATCCACGGGAAAGTTGGTCCACGGTCCGATCGTGTGTATGAGGCTTTAGAGAACTTTCATGGAGATAGAAATTTGCAGCATGTCAACACATAAATCAGTAGGAAAACATCCTGTTAGCTAGAAACTAGCTTATAATTTTATGCACAGTGGCTGGAAAGCACCTTACTTATGAATGTGTCCTCAATGAACCCTGTAAGGAAAACAAAGTGAACTGTAATTGCCTTTACTAAACTGAAAATCAACAAATATAGAGCAGAAATGGGACTCCATACATCCCATGATTCAGCCACCTAAGAGTTAAATAACTAAATTCTGAATAACCAGCCATGGCTCAGCAAGTTAGTGTTACAAGTGCTGGACAAACTACATATTGCTGGTTTATTAGCCTCTGTAGGCATCTGCAGGCAGTTGCCCTGACACAGCTAGAACTTGACAGATACATCAAGATATATTTTGTAGACTGTCTAACACATACTTGAGAGCCAAGAATATCTCAAAAACAAATTTATTTTGACCTCAGTGATATCTCTAGCTCTTACCCTAATGAGGCAGACTGAGGCCGTTTTCCTACATAGAGAAATATGGGGTAGAAAAAAAAAAATATAGGAATGGCAAAAAAATGTCAGTTTCATTTTGGTGATATTTATGCGCTCAAATAATGGCAAAAAACAACATGATTTGCAGTAACCCAAGGCAACCAATCACTTTTCATCAATATAAAAATGCATGTGATTGCACTTTTAACATTGTTTTTTTCCGCACTCATTGCGCACTCCCTGCCCAGAGACCAAGCTGTCAAAGACATCTCTTGGTGCGGAACGAGAGTCTATTCACACTTGTGCAACTTTAAAATTGTGCGATTTCCATTGCAACTTTTACCCCACAACTTGATGCAACTGTGATGTGATTTTTATGCGGCTTTGGATGAGTGTGACTTTGCTACAGCTTTAGCCAATGTGATTGTTTTGTTTGTCCTCCACTAGACATGTGCAGAACAGAACAATTACTTTAGTGGTTTCTTTATTTTTTTAACAAATTCCAAATTTTCAGAATGATTCGAATTCAAATTGGTTGAAAATTGATCGATTGATTCAAATTATGTGCCGGTTGTTAAGGAGCGAGCCGCACTGTACTTACCAACCGATAACACATCAACTGTCAGCAGGTTCCCCCCCCCACTGGCAGCTGAATGTAAAAAGAAGAATGCCGGCAATGAAAAAGAAATGGAAAAAAACAACAGTGTGGCATTGCCGGCATTCACAAGTTGCACACAATTCGCACCCAAACCGCATCTGTATTGTGCAGGTGCAACTTTCATACGACTTTTGAAACTTTCATACGACTTTTGAAACTTTCATACGACTTTTGAGGGTTTACATTGAGGTCTTTGGACCTCGCGTCACATGAAAGTCGGACCAAAGTAGTGCAGGAACTATTTTGAAGTAGCTGAGAATTGAAGTTGCACAGATATGAACGGTTATCACTGGGAAACATGGGGTCAAAAGTTGCATGACAAGTCACACAAGTGTGAACGGGGCCCCTTTCACACTACTGTAACTTCAAAGACGCGTGATTTTGCAGCAATTTTGCCGCGATTTCAGGGAACGCCTGTGTAAAGGCATCAAAGTTGGACCAAAGTAGTACAGGGACTACTATGAAGTCGGTGCAACTTGAAGTCGCACAGATATGAACGGTACTTATTGGAAATCATAGGGTACGACTTGTCATGCGACTTTGCAGTCCTAAGTCGCAGGACAAGTTGCACAAGTGTGAAAGGAGCTTAAGGCTCCACTCACATGGGTATGACTCGAAAGTTGCGCCGACTTTGGAGTGCAACTTTGGTGCAACTTTAATGGAACTTTGAGCCCTGGTTAACATTGATGCAATTTGCAACGCACCGATTCCCAAAAGTAGTTTCTGTACTACTTTTGGCGATTTCAAGTGCGATTTCATTAGACATCTGTGCATGAAACTGGATGTCGCTGAACTCGCACAATTTCAATCCCGCAGCACTTAGAACCTAGGCTGGTGCAACTTTGGATGGGTGCAACTTGGGTACGACTTTGGCTTTAACCAGTGATAATGGGCAATGTTTGCACAACCCTGTTGCATTGTATAACATTCAGGTATGACTTGCAAGCAACTTTTGCATGCCACCCCCATCAAATCATTCCCCGCATCTATTACCTTTTGCATACCTCCCAACTTTTTGAGATGGGAATGAGGGACACCTCTCAGCAAAAGTATGCAGGCATAGGACACACCCCCTGCCACACCCTCTTACGAGGAGAATTGTACAAAAAAACAAGATTGGTTAAACCCACAAAGGCTTTTTTTTACTACTACTATTCCTTTATAATGGCTTTTGGAATTTACAAATACAGCAATTTAGAAATCAGATGAAAGGTTTAGCACTGGAAAACACTTTTTGATAGATAAAAAGTGCATTTTACATACAACTATGTAGATCAGACCAAAATGAGGGACAAATGAGGAGGAAAGAGGGACAGAGGGACATTGCTCCAAATCAGGGACAGTCCCTCGAAATCAGGGACAGTTGGGAGCTATGCCTTTTGTACCACCACCCCTTCCCTTTAGAATGTAAGCTCTACGGGCCGGGCCCTCCTGTCCCTTCTGTATTGAACTGTACTGTAATTGTGTTATCCCCCCTCTACATTGTAAAGCGCTGCGTAAACTGTTGGCGTTATATAAATTGTGTATAATAATAATAATAATAATAACTTTTGAGGGTTAACATTGAAGTCTATGTGGCCAAGTTGCATGACAGTCGGAGCAAAGTAGTGCATGAGTAACTACTTTGAAGTTGCTGCAACTTTAACTACTTCAGCCCCGGAAGATTTGGCTGCTGAATGACCAGGCCATTTTTTGTGATTCGGCACTGCGCCCTGCAACATTGCACCCAAATAAAATTGATGTCCTTTTTTTTCCCACAAATAGAGCTTTCTTTTGGTGGTATTTAATCATCTCTGCGTTTTTTATTTTTTGCGCTATAAACAAAAAAATAGTGACCATTTTGAAATAAAAAACAATATTTTGTACTTTTTGCTATAATAAATATCCCCATTTTTTTGGTAATAAATTTTTGGTAAAAAAATCGCAATAAACGTATATTGTTTTTTTGCGCAAAAGTTATAGCTTCTACACAATAACGGATAGATTTCTAAAAAAAATTTTTTTACTAGTAATGGCGGTGATCTTCAATTTTTATCTGGACTGCGACATAATGGCGGACACATCAGACACATTTTTACAGCGATCGGTGCTATAAAAATGCACTGATTACTGTAAAAATGTCACTGGCAGGGAAGGGGTTAACACTAGGGGGCGATCAAGGGGTTAATTGTGTTCCCTCTCTGTGTTCTAACTGAAGGGGGAGGGAACTGACTAGGGGAGATGACAGATCGCTGTTCATACTTTGTATGAACACACAATCAGTCTCTTCTCACCTCAGAGAACTGGGATCTGTGTGTTTACACACACAGATCTCGGTTCTTGTATGTCACAAGTGATCGTGGGAGCCCAACGGTCATCGCGCCCGCCGAGCACTCACATTGGCTCTGGGGGCGAGCAGCAGGCGTGTGGGCGCGTCATTAGTGGCCACAGGGCGAAGCGACGTAACATAGGGTAGTTTCGCCCAGCCGTAAAAGTAAAAGTAAAACTGCACTGGCTGGTCAGCAATTGGTTAAGTCGCACATATATGAATGTTTATCATTGGAAAACATGGGCTCCCGATCATGTGACCACTGTTGCCATACCGCCCAACTTTCTGAGATCGGAACGAGGGACACCTTTTAGCAAAAGTAAATAGGCATAGGACACACACCCTGCCACGCCCCCATTAAGGGAGAATTGTACAAAAAAAATGATTGGTTAGCCGCTTAAGGAAAAAAAAACAACATAGGTCTCACTTAACCCCTCCCCGCCCCCTAGTGGTTAACCCCTTCACTGCCAGTGTCATTTATACAGGAATCAGTGCATTTAAATAGCACTGAATGCTGTATAAATGACAATGGTCACAAAAATGTGTCAAAAATGTCCGATGTGTCCGCCATAATGTCGTAGTCACAATAAAAATCGCTGATCGCCGCCATTACTAGTTAAAAAAAAAATATTAATAAAAATGCTATAAAATTATCCCCTATTTTGTAAACGCTATAACTTTTGCGCAAACCAATCAATAATCGCTAATTGCGATTTTTTTAACCAAAAATATGTAGAAGAATACGTATCGGCCTAAACTGAGGAAAAAAAAGTTTTTTTATATATTTTTTGGGGATATTTATTATAGCAAAAAGTAAAAAATATAGCTTTTTTTTTCAAAATTGTCGCTCTATTTTTGTTTATAGCGCAAAAAATAAAAAACCGCAGGGGTGATCAAATACCACCAAAAGAAAGCTCTATTTTGGGAAAAAAAGAACGTCAATTTTGTTTGGGAGCCACGTCGCAGGACCGTGCGATTGTCAGTTAAAGCAAAGCAGTGCCGAATCGCAAAAAGGGGCCTGGTCCTTTAGCTGCAAATTGATCAGTGCTTCTTTAGCGCTACTATTCCTTTACATTGGCTTCTGAAATTTACAAATGCAGCAATTTAGACATTGCATTTCGAGGGACTGTCCCTGATTTGGAGAAATGTCCCTCTGTCCCTCTTCCCTTCTGATTTGTCCCTCATTTTGCTCTGATCTATATAGACGTATATAAATTGCACATTTTATCTATCAAAAAGTGTTTTTCAGCGCTAAACCTTTCATCTGATTTCTAAATTGCTGCATTTGTAAATCCCAAAAGCCAATATAAAGGAATAGTAATGGTAAAAAAGCACTTGTGGGTTTAACTAATCTTATATTTTGGGGACAATTCTCCTTTAAGGAGGTGTGGCAAGGGGTGTGTCCTATGTCTGTATACATTTGCTAATAGGTGTCCCTCATTCCCATCTCAAAAAGTTGGGAGGTATTATTATTAATATTATACACGATTTATATAGCGCCAACAGTTTACGCAGCGCTTTACAATGTATAGGGGGGACAGCACAATTACAGTACAGTTCAATACAAAAGGTACAGGAGGGCCCGGCTCGTAGAGCTTACATTCTAAAGGGACGGTGGTGGACATTGGATGAAAGGTTTAGCACTGAGAAACACTGTATGATAGATAAATAGTGTATTTTATCTACAACTATATGGATCAGACCAAAATGCGGGACACATGAGGAGGACAGAGGGACAGAGGGACATTGTTCCAAATCAGGGACAGTCCCTCAAAATCAGGGACAGTTGGGAGCTATGGTGTTACAGCCCTTCACAATAGTCACATCATCGACGATCCTTCTGCCCACCGGGCTGTTTAGGACTTTTTAAAGGGATGTCAGAAGAGGGTAAAAAATGTAACAAAAGAATTCCCCCAACACTGATCAGATTATTATTATCATTCTGCACACAAGGCAATAAAGCACAGTCTCATATCTGGACCATATATTGCAGTGTGATGGTCTCGAGGATAACACTTTGTCAGAGAAGGAGAACCTGCCTCTGTCCTATAATTTGTTTTAGTCCCGGATCTCAGTGTCTTCACTCTGTTTCATAATGCCCTGTTTCAATAGTCTGAATAGCAAACCGGCATTGCAAAATTACTGAGCCATATCTTTATTTAGTGGAATGGACGAGACAGATTCTTGAAGCAGAAATTACCTGTATTGTTGCCCTGCCAAAAGCCAAGCTTGTCCTTGCTTCACTTAATCTTTACAATTGTCCTATTACAGAACTTGTATGAGGTCTAGGGGATGATATAACGGAGTTTGCTATATCATAAAAGCCAATGTAGTTTCTTGAACTGTAGTTGAGATGAAAGCACAGTGTGCTTTGCAATGCCCCCGCTCTGCCGCATGCTTGATTTGCAACCACTTGCTGTGTGTATGTGCGTTATTTTTCACCGTATAATGGATACCAACTTAGTAGCTTAGGAGAGGGAGCACCGAAAGCTTATAAGGATAAATAGCAAAGGCATTAAGTTACCGTTTGACTAAATCTAAGTAAGAAACAAATCTAAAGGATCTACTGAGGCAGAATAATGTACAAATAAAATAAAAATGTACAGTAGATCCTTCTTATGCGCTTATGTAGATTAAATAACATACATGACATATTGAAATCACCCCATTTGTATTACTGTAGTTTTAAATAGACTGATTTAAAGGGCATACTAGCTCTGTAATTATTAAAGGATAACTAAAGGTTCATTTTTTTTTTTTTTTAAACAAACATGTCATACTTACCTCCTCTGTGCAGTTAATTTTGCACAGAGTGGCCCCAATTCACCCCTTCTGGGGTCCCTCAGTGGCACTCCTGGCTCCTCCTCTTCTGGAGTGCCCCGTTGGAGAGCCACTCTGCCTCGGGGCATTCGTGCGGGCGCGCTCCTGTGTCCTGCTGTTGCGTCTATTGACACAGACAGCAGGTGTGGCCCCCTGGCTACCCGTGACGTTGGATTTGATTGACAGCAGTGGGAGCCAATGGCTGAGCTGCTATCAATCTATCCAATTAGGACACAAGACACTGGCTGGAGCAGGTGTTCTCGTCCCTGTCGCTGGAAAAACCGAGTTCAGGTAAGTACCTGGAAGCTGATTAGTTTCTTTGCAGAGCTGCACCAGATTTTAGACTCTCAAGTTTTAGTAAATCAACTCCTTTGTGTTAATACATTGTGCTGCATTCCCTGGTCTCCATAGGCATTTACTTCCCATTGGATACTAAACATCTGATTAATGCTCTCCTTGCTCGGCCTGTCAGTTTAGGTGGACGGTCATGTCTTGGTAGGTTTGTAGTTGTGCCATACTCTGTCCATTTTCAGATGATGGATTGAACAGTGCTCCGTGAGATGTTCAAAGCTTGGGATATTTTTTATAACCTAACCCTGCTTTAAACTTTTCCACAACTTTATCTCTGACCTGTCTGGTGTGTCCCATGGCCTTCATGATGCTGTTTAGTCATTAGGGTTCTCTATCAAACCTCTGAGGGCTTCACAGAACAGCTGTAATTATACCGAAATTAAATTACACACAAGTGGACGCTATTTACTAATTAGGTGACTTATGAAGGCATTTGGTTCCACTAGATTTTAGTTAGGGGTATCAGAGAAAAAGGGGCTGAATACAAATGTACGCCACACTTTTTAGATATTTATTTGTAAAACATTTTGAAAACCATTTCTCATTTTCCTTCCACTTCACAATTATGTGCCTCTTTGCGTTGGTCTATCACATAAAACCCCAATAAAATACATTTGCGTTTTTGGTTGTAACATGACAAAATGTGGAAACTTTCAAGGGGTATAAATACTTTTTCAAGGCACTGTAAATGCTACAAAAACCATATGCCCTTACTCAAGATGGCCACAGCCAGAAATGCTAGGTGGCTGTTTTTTCAACAAAGTTATTTCTCAACAAAATTAAGCATGCAGACATGGATTTTTGAGTTGTGGTGTTCAGATGCAGTGTAGTTCTGCTTTAATCGTGTCAGCTCAGTTTGCCTGTACCTCTGTTTTTATTTTATAGGCAATACAGCCATAATAAGCTCAGACCTTGTGCAGCAACTAAGAAGGTTTTGATTAGACTTCTTACTGCTGCTTGTAGTTCACAGTTGAAATGTATATCTGATACCTTACATAACCTTTCTAATAAAAATGTATTGAAAGTAAAAGTTAGTCCGGTATAAACATTAGGTGCACCATGCATATATCAATACACACCCACCCACCCATAAAATACTAGTTTATCTATTGACCTAAGCATATATTTTGCTGATGTCTTGCAAATTCTAGTCCAACTTTTTTACAGCACAGCAAAACAGCTTTAACCTTTACAATTTGGATCTTCACCTGGATGAGATACAGAACCTATCCAAGCTAACAATATACAAATAGTGGCTTCTCATTATATTGTCTCTCTCTGCTTATGTACAGTATCTGTCTATGTTTGCATTTTCAGAATATATGCATTGTTTTCAGCATTCTTTTAGCAAAACCAATACTTTGTATCAGCCTTCTGGCTTGGGTCCCTTGTCTGTCTCTCCTGTCGACAATTGTCAAACATACTCCTGTGCACATGTACACTTCTGAATGCTCTCTTATGCCGCGTACACATGGTCAGAATTTCCAATGGAAACAGTCCGATGGGAACTTTTTGTCGGATTTTCCGACCGTGTGTATGCCCATCTGTCTTTTTCTGTCGGAATTTTCGACGGACTTTGGATTGAGAACCTGTTCTTAATTTTTCCGACGGAAAACCTTTCTATCGGATTTTCCGATCGTGTGTATGCAATTCCGACACGCAAAATTCCGACGCATGCTCGGAAACAATTTGACGCATGCTCAGAAGCATTAAACTTCCCTTTTATAGTGCAGTCAAACGTTTTTTAAGGCGTGGTGTTATTGACCGTCGGAATTTGGTGTGACCGTGTGTAGGCAAGACAGTTTGAGCGAAATTCCGTCGAAATTCTGATGGGAAAACCATCAGAGCTTTTTCCGACGAGAATTCCAACCGTGTGTACGCGGCATTACAGCCACCGGACTCCTAGTCACCCCTCTAAAAGACAAAAATGCAAACACCTACACAATCAGTATGCTTGTTATTTGCAAAGCCTAGACCCAGGTTTGGAGTCTTCATCCTTCAAACGTCTCTGCAAAGTCTCTGGAATCCAGGACCCAACCAGCTGAGTTTTACCAATTTCTGAGACAGCTGAAAATCAAGTTTTCTTTGTATGGCACAATTAGCCTGGGTCCCAACCTGTCTGGATGAGGACCCTGGGTGAAATAAAACCCTTTCCACACCAACTATGTAGTGTACTGTATATAAGTGTATCCATATCTAAGTATACATATAAGTATATAAGTGGCGGTTCACACTACAACGACTTGGGATCCGACTTGTCAGACCTCAAGTTGCCCCAAGTCACTGGACATAAGAAATTCCATTGAAGTGAATGAGAGCCGTCTTAATGTACACTACTGAAGTTGCTCCGACTTCAGAAAAGGTTCCTGTACTACTTCAAGGCGACTTCTAGGCAACTTATACCCATAGATTTCAATGGAAGTTGCCTCCAAGTCGGATCTCCATCTAAATTGAAGCAACTTTACAGGAAAAAGAAAATAATTTACACAGGTACTTTCCACGTTTACCCAGACAACCCCCTCCCTCCCACAGAGCTGATTATTCTGTGATTGGCCACAGCCAATGTCGCGTTGCCTGGAGGCAACTTTAAGTTGCGTTGTAAGTTGCGCAAAGTCACGCTGAAGTCGCCTCCAAATTGCCTTTCAAAGTCGCGCTGTAAGTCGGGTTGCCCCTGTGTGAACCGAGCCTAATGCCCCGTACACACGGTCGGATATTCCGATGGAAAAAGTCTGATCGGATTATGTTGTCGGAAAATCCAATCGTGTGTGGGCTCTAGCGGGCTTTTTCCGTTGAAAAAAAAAAATTTGAGAGCAAGATCTAAAATTTTCCCACAACAAAATCCGATCGGCCTTTTTCTGATCGTGTGTAGAGAATTTCCGACGCACAAAGTGCCATGCATGCTCAGAAGACATTCGGAGACTAAAGCTATTGGCTACTGGCCTCTACGTAGTCCTGTCCTATGTGTTGTACGTCACCTCGTACGGAACGATTGGATTTTCCGACAACTTTGTCCGACCGTGTGTGTGCAACACAAGTTTCGGCCAAAGTCCGTCGGAAACAATCCAACGGATTTTGTGGTCGGAATGTCCGACCGTGTGTACGGGGGCATTAGAGTGTTCATATCTAACCAGGCATACAAAATAATAATGTTGCATGAGAGTGTTTTTGAATTTCTAATTATCTATCTATCTATCTATCTATCTATCTATCTATCTATCTATCTATCTATCTATCTATCTATCTATCTATCTATCTATCTATCTATCTATCTATCTATCTATCTATCTATTTATCTATCTATCTATCTATCTATCTACCTACCTATCTATCTATCATCTATCTATCTATCTATCTATCGTTCTATCTATTTAGGAGTCAACACTAACCATTTCTTACCACTGGGCTGCAATATTTTTGGAACAGAACCACTAGGGAAATTACAACAGAATGGTCAGGCGAAGGCAAAATTATGTAAAACGGCTACAGGACCATATTTCTGACTGATCCATTTTAAATACATCCTAGTAATTGATCTTTCCATGGAGGAAAAATGGTCTAGCTTTAAAAACTGAAATTGTCCTGGGAAATCTGGTACACTTGGGAACTACAGATTCATATTTCTTATGTCTGTAGACTTTAATATATTTAATTTAGCAGCTCATAACCTTTACTTCTACAATAAATAAATGCTGTTTCCTTACACCTTTACATATAAAATAGCAAAGTAAAGAAAAAGCTGAAGTGCTGCCTCTCTAGTAACCCATCTCATACATATTTATAGTCTTTCATTCAATGGGTATATATCAAATGGGTGATGAGATGTTTCTGTTTGCAAGTATCTATATAAATACACTTATATAAATATACTCTGTTGAAGTATCTATATAAAAAAGAGGTTTATCCAATGCCAAAATGTGCCACATCCCTAGTAGAATAACTGCAAAAATGAACATCATATAATAAATGGGACTTTATAGGCAAATTAAAAATTAAATAATGAATAAAAAGGTATTTTTTTTTTCCAATTATTTAAAATTGTATAAAACACGAATGGCTGATTTGATTATATTTGGGCAGCATAGTGGTGTAGTGGTTAGCACTTTTGCCTGGCAGCAAAAGGGTCGCTGGTTTGAATCCCAACAACAACACTACCTTCCTGGAGTTTGCATGTTCTCCCTGTCTGGGTTTCCTCCCACACTCCAAAGACATTCTGGTATGTTAATTGGATCCTGTCTAAATTGGCCCTAGTATGTATGAATGGGAGTTAGGGACATTAGATTGTAAGCTCCTTGAGGGTAGGGACTGATGTGAATGTACAATGTATATGTAAAGCACTGCATAAATTAATGGCGCTATATAAGTACCTATAATAAATACAATATTTGACATCCCTATAGAGATCATAACAAATTCATATTATACAAATGTTATCACCTGGTGGTAACACAATTACAACAGACCTTGGATGAAGCCCATAAAAATAGTACTGAAGCCCATAAAAATAGTACTGCTTGAATTGGATCAGCATGTGTATAGACCGGTGCAAGGCAGACAGTATCGGCTTGTCAGACTCTAGTAAACTTCAACAAAATGGTGGACATATGCACACAGACACTGACTCCCTGTTGCATAAATGTGAATGGAATGACAAAAGATGGCTTCATCTCCTGTTCTCCACCTGTTGGACTTAAACCTCTACGCTTAAGCCCTAAAAAAAAGGGCGAAACCTGTCTGAGGAGTTTTCTATGGGTGGACAACAGGAGCTGAATCCATCTTTTACTCATTCCATTTACATTTATCCAACAGGGAGTCAGTGTCTGTGTGCAGATGGCTACCATTTTGTTGAAGATCTTGGATGAAGTTTTCCATGTGGAGACACTCGATGATGGGATCTGTTGTAATTTTGTTACAACGTGGTGATAAGAATGGTGCATTATAAATTTTTTATGATCTTTATATGGATGTCAAATTTGATCAAATCAGCCATTTGTGTTTTATATAATTGTATTATGTTTTAAATAAAATGAAAATATCGTTGTGGTTTAACACTATCCTATCATTATTCAGTTTATCAGGTGTCTATGAAGTCCCGTTTATTGTGTGTTGTACATCTTGCATTATTTCTGTTTGCAACACTCTTCTTTCCTACTGCTTTCACTATTTATACATGAATGTATCAATTATTTAACTTGGCGATGGTATGAGAAAAGAAATTGGATAGAGTATTAGCACAAACTATTCAGATTATGCTTTAATTCCATTAAAACCACAACGTTACTGTTGTGATAAGCTTTTTAAATCAAGTTCTGGGGTCACATGTCTCATTGACCGCTTCCCAACCGCCGCACGCCGATCTATGTCGGTAGAATTATATGGGTGCACCCATACGTCCCTTCGTAATCCCGTGCCAGCGGGTCCCGTGGATCTGATGTGGCCCGCGATCGTGACGAGGAGAGGCAGAATGGGGAAATGCCTATTTAAACACAGTACTTTCCTGTTCTGCCCAGTGACATGACAGAGATCTACTGCTCCCTGTCATCGGGAGCAGTGACCTCTGTCATGTCCTAGGTAGGCCATCCCCCCTACAGTTAGAACACGCTGAGGGAACACATTTAACCCCTTGATTGACCCCTAGTGTTTAAACCCCTTCCCTGTCAGTGACATTTACACAGTAATCAGTGGCTATTTTTAGCTCTGTATAAATGTCAATGGTCCCAAAATAGTGTCAAAATTGTCTGTCCGGTGCAATGTCGCAGTTCTGATAAAAATCGCAGATCACTGCCATTACTGATAAAAAAAAATGTATAATAAAAATGCCATAAATCTGCCATAAATCTATCCCCTATTTTGTAGACACTATAACTTTTGCGCAAACCATTCAATATACACTTATTGCAATTTTTTTACCAAAAATATATAGAATAATACATATTGGCCTAAACTGAGAAAGAAATTAGTTTTTTTTATATATGTATTATAGCAAAAAGTAAAACATATTGCTTTCTTTTTCAAAATTGGCAGGCTTTTTTTGTTTATAGCGCAAAAAATAAAAACCGCAGAGGTGATCAAATACCACCAAAAGAAAGCTCTATTTTTAGGAAAAAAAGGACGTCAATTTTGTTTGGGTGCAACGTTGCACGACCGCGCAATTGTCAGTTAAAGCGATGCAGTGCCGAATCACAGAGAAAGCTCTGGTTAATAAGTGGTTAATAAGCAGTAAGGAAATATTCACAACTGCTTACAAGAGTAAGCATCAAGGCCTTTAAAGAAAGTTAAGATATGGATTAAGCAAAAAAGAACATGTTATTCTAATTAAGGAGTTCGTGAAATTGAGAATTATACTTTCTCGCAAATTTTGGCAAACATTCTGAAATTTCAATAAAATTTCAAAATTTTTGTCAAAATGCATTTTTGAGGAAAGCTAAATATTTTTTCTGCAGTTTTTTTTCTGCAATTGACTTTAACCACTTGCCGTCTGCACTATAGCTAAATGACGGCCACAGCGTGGACCTGAATTTCCGGGATGCTGTCATATGAGGGCCTCCCCTGTGCACGCTACCTGCGCACGACCTGCAGGGCGCGGAGTGCGCTGTGATCACTGAGTCACTGAGACTCGGGTGATCACTGATCCGAGAAAGGGGCTGGTCCCGGCCCCTTACCATGTGATCAGTTGTCAGCCAATGACAGCTGATCACATGATGTAAACAAAAGCTCTATAATCGGTTCTTTTTTTCTGCTCACGCTGTCAGCGCGAGGAGAAAAAAAAGCTGATCACCGGCTCATCTGCAAGGGAAATCGGTCATTGTCATTCAAAGTGTGTCAGCGCTGAAAGCTGAAAATTGGTCTGGACAGGAGGGGGGTTTAAGTGCCCAGTAATCAAGTGGTTAAATAGCTCCTGAGTGTTACAGAAGCTTCTTTCAGCTATTCTTAACCACTTCAGCACCGGGCCATTTTACACCCTTCCTTACCAGAGCACTTTTTGCGATTCGGCACTGCGTCGCTTTAACTAACAATTGCGCGGTCATGCGACGTTACACCCAAACAAAATTGACGTCCTTTTTTTCCCACAAATAGAGCTTTCTTTTGGTGGTATTTGATCGCCCCTGCGGTTTTTATTTTTTTTTTGCGCTATAAACAAAAGAAGAGCGACAATTTTGAAAAAAAAACACAATATTTTTTACTTTTTGCTATAATAAATATCCATTTTTTTAAAAAAAAATTTTTTTACTCAGTTTAGGCCGATACGTATTCTTCTACATATTTTTGGTAAAAAAATCGCAATAAGCGTATATTGATCGGTTTGCGCAAAAGTTATAGCGTCTACAAAATAGGGGATAGATTTATTGCATTTTTTTTTTTTTACTAGTAATGGCGGCGATCTGCGATTTTTTTTTCGGGACTGCGACATTGTGGCGGACACTTCGGACACTTTTGACACATTTTTGGAACCCTTCACATTTACACAGCGATCGTTGCTATAAAATTGCATTGATTACTGTGTAAATATGACTGGCAGGGAAGGGGTTAACACTAGGGGGCGCTGCAGGGGTTAATGTGTTCCCTATAGGAGTGATTCTAACTGTGGGGGGAGGGGACTCAAGGGGAGGAGACCGATCATGTGTTCCTCCGTACTGGGATCACATGATCGGTCTCCTCTCCGCTGACAGGACGTGGAGCTGTGTGTTTACACACACAGCTCCACGGTCCCGCACGGTCCCGTTGTTTTAACGGGCAATCGCGGGTGCCCGGCGGACATCGCGGCCGCCAGGCACTCGCAGCGGGTCCCGAGCGACGCCACGCGCGCGCCCCCCCAGGCCGGGAATGGGAGGACGTCATATGACGCCCACCCAGGATGGGAGATCCACCTTGTGGGCGTCATATGACTATGGGCGGGTAGGGAAGTGGTTAATTTATCCATTGCTATATGTACTCCAAAATGCTTTCATAGACTAGACTAGATTCAGGACCTTATTATACAGAGGGGCCTTGATAAGACTTCAACACTTACCGTATATACTCGAGTATAAGCCAAGTTTTTCAGCACATTTTTTTGTGCTGAAAGTGCCCCCCTCGGCTTATACTCGTAAGTAGTAAAATAAATATGACATAGCCTTACAAGGCAAAAAGAGATGGGAGTGTGACAGTTTTATTGAAAAGAAATCACTAAAAATGGATTCCTTTCCTCCTTTAATCACATTTTATATATATAGATAAGGTAATTCTTTATCAATATCCTCTTATCGGGCATCTTAACTAGTTTTAGAAAAGTCTTCACCCTAATTGTAATGACATGCTTGCCACATTGTACATTTCAGGATCTCTACTAAAGACTGTATGCCAATTTGCATGTCAAGTAATTTAATTTAACATTTCATCACAAGGATTGTGCAAGTGACAAGGGGGTCATCCACTTAGCCAACTGACTATATAAAACTAAACATGGTAATGATAAGGCTGTTTAGATTTTAAAAAATCTATGACCAGCCCCTTTTGAGTAAAACAAATACTTTTTGTCACAAAAAGCCTGATCAACTGCCAAAGGTAGAAGAAGGAGGGAGAAGAGAACAAGAAGGTTGGGTAGACAGGTCTCCTATTGACCATTATTTTATGGAAAGACGTATTCATCTATGGCCACTCTTATGCCCCGTACACACGGTCGGAAATTCCGACCACAAAATCCGTCGGATTATTTCCGACGGATTTTTTCCGACACTGGTGTTGCATACACACGGTCGGACAAAGTTGTCGGAAAATCCGATCATTCTGAACGTGGTGACGTTCGTTGCGTACGACGGGACTACGTAGAGGCTAGTAGCCAATAGCTTTGGTCTTGTAATGTGATCTGAGCATGCGTGGCACTTTGTCCGTCGGAATTCGCTACACACAATCGGAAAAAGTCTGATAGGACTTTGTTGTCGTTAAATTTGAGAGCAGGATCTCAAACTTTTTCCGTCGGAAAAAGTCCGATGGAGCCCACACACGGTCGGAATTTCCAACAACATGGTCCTATAGGACATTTTGCGTCGGAAAATCCGACCAGTGTATGGGGCATAAAACATTAAAGTAGAACAAAAAGCATGTTTTTTTCCCCCTCTCTGTGTCCCATTGATAGATTTCCTTTTACTTCCAGTCCCATAGCCAAAACAGGAAGTGAGAAGAAGTCTCTCCAAAGTGGGGGAAGCACTGGTTGTTACCAGAAGTAGTATGCCCAGTGGAAGATTTCTTTGCTATTTCTGTTCTGGGGAAAACCCAACATTTTGAATATTTCTTTACTTTCACTCTTGGTAATAATGGTAAACAGGACAAATAGAGAGGGTGAATCTCCCTAATGGGGCACAGGCAGCAATAAAAAGCTAATGGATGTTCTAACCCATCACCACTCTATACAAAAATAAACAAAACATGTACAACATAACATATACTAATACCCTATCATAAACACTTGTATTACTATGTTGACTCTATTCATATTGACCTAACAGCATCCAGAGCCATCCAAAGACATACAGTAACTGATCAGAAGACAAAGGTAGGTGATGCTCACAAAAAACTCTCTTTAGACAGTTTACTGAATATCATACCCAAAAATCCATTCCAGCCCCTTACCCATGCTTGCACCCTGGCTGACCAGGAAAAGTATGTGGGGAGGGGGGGTCCGCCCACCTCCTGAGCCGTTTCAGACCACATGCCCTCAACATGGGGCGGTGGTACCTTGCCAGGGAAGGCCCACTCGGCAAAGCAGCTTGTCCCCATTTTGATGAGCACAAAAGCATCTTCCTGAAAACCTTGCGTTTATCAGAATCTGGAACCTCCTTTAAATAGCAAAGGGGCCTCCAGATACCACCCCCTATGTGAATGAGTAAGGGGTACATAGCATGCCCGGACAGCCAAGGTTAGATCTGAACTTGTGTTCGGTCTGCGCCTTATGCCCCATACACACGATCAGACTTTCCGACAACAAAACCGTGTAATTTTTTTTGAAGGTTGTTGGCTCCAACTTATCTTGCATACACACGGTCACACAAATGTTGGCCAACAATTACGAATGTAGTGACGTACTAGACAAACTACGTGGTTTTTCATCTCTTTAGCGCCACCCTTTGGGCTCCTTCTGCTAATTTTGTGTCAGTAGAAGTTTGGTGAGTGTTGATTCGTGCTTTTTTTTGTGTGTTTTTTCATTTAGCGCTATTATTATTAATATTCTTGATATCACTTGGAAAAAAAAAGCCTTTGAAAATTTGTTTGCAATAACTCCATCAGTATCACCAGCAAAGCAGCTTCATAATTATCCCATTCAAGAAGAAGAGAATTGTGCGCTGCATTTGGAGATTTCATAATTTGCTGCATCACGAATGTTAATTATCCATTACGAACGCTAGTTTACAAGACCGGCCACTTCTGCTTGTGAGCATGCGTGGACTTTTGTGCGACGGACTTGTGTACACACGATCGGAAAGTCCGACAACAAAAATTTGTTGGCGGAAAAAATTTGAGAACCTGCTAGCCAACATTTGTTGGCGGAAAGTCCGACAACAAATGTTCAATGGAGCGTACACACGGCGGACTCTCCGCCAACAAGCTCACATCCAACATTTGCTGTCGGAAAATCCGATCGTGTGTACGGGGCATAAGGCTTATCCCTACTGTAATATAGTAAAGTCTATCCAAAGTTTAAAAAGTAAAGCAATACAATTTTGCCTTTCATTATACGTTAAAGAGGAAGTAAACCCTCTGTAAAACCTTAAAAAACACAACCTGCAAGACAAAAGCATAATGAGCTAATATGAATAGCATACTAGCTCATTATGTATTACTTACCTCAGATTGAAGCCCCCAAAGCTGCCCTCGTCTCCCCCTCTGGCCGCCGACATGTCGTTACTTCCGGGTATCGCGGCTCCGACGCTGTGATTGGCCGAAACCACTATGACATCACTCCCGCGCATGCACGCGGAAGACGCCGGCAACGTCATCCAGACTGATGCAGCGGCACATAGGTGCCGTTGCCTCAGTTTGCTCTAGTGCGCATGTGCCGATATCATCGGCACATGTAGGGGACAGGAGATATCTCCTAAACCGTGCAGGTTTAGGAGATATCCTGATTAGCTACAGGTAAGCCTTAATATATATATACCTGCAGCATAAAGTAAAAAAAAAGGGTTTACAACCACTTTAATGAAACCTAGGTTTATCAGCACAGAAAATGGTTCTTTTCTACATTTGTGATGACGAAACGTTGGAAATCCGGCATAACCAAAAAAAATTCTCTTTACCACTAAATGGATCAATGGATGGCTCCCTTGATAAGGATTGTTTTTGCTTTTTTCTAGATTGAAGTTATTATTAATATTAATGGTCTTAGCACAAACTTAGTATGCTACTATGTACAGTAACCCATTCTATTTTCTTGGCCAAGGGTTGGCTATTAAATCCTGCAGTATCCAATAGATTGTGCAGTTTTTATTTATTGTCTATTCCTGCAAAAATCATAGATACTGACTAACTTTCATTTGCAGACATTGCAGGCGGAATGTTCTGCCTGAATCCCAGCGGGGTGACACATACATCACAATGCGATAAGTTAATTACCAATTCCATGGGGACAGAGAATGACCAGGAATATTTAGACAAATGATAGCTACATTTCGCAGATGGGAAATCATCCATCCTTATCTTATAGAGTCTATTCGTTTTTGTCAATTTATATCTTTATGTTGTTGATGTTCCGCCTCTAAAGAAAATAGCTCCGGTTTTTACTTGTATTTATCTGGAACATGGCGGCTGTCGTGTTTTAAAGAAATGCGCATTTGGTTATGTCGCTAAATAAAAAGAAAATAATGAAAAAGATTAAATCTGAACTCCAGGAATTATCTGTATTGTAAACTCACATTGGTCCAACTCGTCACAAAGTAAGTATGCATATCTTATAATTGATGGGCCGCAGGGGTAGCTGAAAATCACTGTAAAAGTCATCGCTACTACAATGATAGCCGCAATCATCCTGTTCGGGTTTTGTATGAGTGGCTTCCCCTCCATACACAGAACACAGGGGTCGCTCACTCAATACCTCCACCATTTGTAGAACACCTTGTTATTTTTTTTTTTTAATACAAGGCATTCTCTGATTGGATGGGGATCGTGATGACACTGTCCCTCCTCTTCACATCATCTAAAGAGAGAATGCCTTATATTCATTGAAACGCAGCCTGTGTTCTGTGTGCAGAGGGGAAGCCACTTAGCACAGAACCCAAACAAGATGCAAAAGATCCAAGTATGGACTGCTACAGTGATGCATTCTTATATTGTGCAAAGCTAGATCAATGTAAGTATTAGACATGTGCATTAGTTTTCGTCCGAATGCATTTTTGTCCGAATTTCGGGTATCTTCGTTATCGTTTTAACAAACGATAACGAATGTGCAGAATTCAAAAACTGAAAGATCCGACATAAACAAATGCTTTATTTTCGTTTTCGTTGCAACAGTTCGATATAGATAGGAGATTCGACATGACGCTGACAATAGCGATCTGTGTCCATCGAACCTGTGGTCGAATGTGCCTAACCTTAGCTCTATTAGTCCAAGATTATTCTACATAAAGAGAAAAGATTCGACATAGAGAGAAAAGATTCGACATAGAGAGAAAAGATTCGACATAGAGAGAAAAGATTCGACACAGAGAGAAAAGATTTGACATAGAGAGAAAAGATTCAACATTATAGAGACAATAGCAAAAAAGGTCTAATGTGCCTAACCTAACTCTATTAGTCCAAGATTATTCGACATAGAGAGAAAACATTCAACATGAAGATTCGACGAAGCAGTCGGCATGAGCGGACATTGAGGCTCCATGCACACTGAAGCTCAAAAAAGCTTTTTCTGGACGCCAGATCGCTGGTTGAAAAATGTGCTTTTAACAGCATTTTGTACTAGCGTTTATAAGCGTTTTATAGCGTCAGCGTTTATGGGCATTTTTAATAAAAATACACAGAGGACACTCCAAAAATCCCACAATGCATTCCAACCTCCCACAATGCATTGAAAAAATAGAACGCTGAATGCTAATTAACGCTCGTTTATGAGCGTTTATTGGCGTTTGGCGTTTTTTGGCGGTGAAAAATGTCACTTTGAACGCAAATTTCTGGTGTTCAGAAAAAAGCCCATAAACTCCACTGCTCATTAAAGCTAAAAAATGTCCATGTGTGCATGGACACATAGGCTAACATAGAGTGGAGTTTATGGGCTTTTAAAAAAAAAAACGCCCAAACTCCAATAAACTGCAGTTTATGAGCTCCAGTGTGCATGGAGCCTTATTGTCAAATGCTCTGCCCATAGGCTATAGAAGAATTCTAATGTTGGTTGACTAGTAATAATAATTAATAAATATAATTATTACTAGTGTTATACAACATTAGAATTCTACTATAGCTTGTAGGCGGAACATTCGACCAGAGATGTACGATTGCGGTGTCGTACAGTCTAGCTGCTCCGTCGAATCTTCTTAGAACATTCGACAGACACCATGGGGTTGATTTACTAAAGACAGTTGCACTCTGCAGGTGCAGTCGCTCCAGAGCTTAGTAAGTGAGGTAAAGCTTCACTTTGCAAAGAGTACCCAATCACATGTAAGAAAAAAAAAAAAAAAAAAAAGCATTTTTGCTTGCACATGATTGGATGATGGAAGTCAGCAGAGCTTCTGTTTATTTACTAAGCTCTGGAGCAACTGCATTTTCGGAGTGCAACTGCACTTTGAAAAGTGCACAGTACACTTGCCTTTAGTAAATCAACCCCTATAAGCCTTCAATGACAGATTCAACCTTAATTATTTCAGAGTTTCGGACGAATGCATTTTTTTTAACGAAACAAAATAAATAAAAACAATTTCGGGAGTAACTAAATAAATACATTTTTCGGACGAAAACGAAATTCCGAAACAAAAATATTTCAGTGTGCACATGTCTAGTAAGTATGCAATACAGATAATTACTGGACTACTTGAACACCAGACCTTTTTTCTGACACTTTTGTTTACAGGTAAAAATCTGTATTTTTTGCTAGAAATTTACTTAGAACCCCCAAACATTATCTATTTTTTTTAAAACCAGAGGCCCTAGAGAATAAACTGGTGGATGTTGCAATTTTGTATATTCACGTATTTGTGTAATGGTTTTTCAAACACATTTTTTTGGAAACAATTATCTTTTTTTCATTTTAATGCACAATAACACAATTAAATACCCATTAACCTCCCTGGCGGTATGATTATGTCAGATTTTTTCGCCTCAAAGCGGTACAATTGTTTTGCATAGAAATTTGGCATTTTATATTGTAGGCCTGAAATTCTTAGTAATAACACAATTAAATCAGTCCAAGCAAGAGTCTATTAGATATCCCGGGTATGAAAAAGTTTGAAACACAAAATCGTAATATATAATATAATAAATAACTATAAATAATTATAAAAAATAATAATATAATAATAATAAAATTAATTTCCCCATGATTCACTATCACTCAATTCTGCAAGTGTTCTAATTTACTATCGCTGTTTTCTAGCGGATCTAAAACCACTTTTGATGTAAAGGGACACTTATAGTTGCTATGGACAATCTCAAGTTTTCAGGCAGAAAGAACGGTATATATAATATAAAACTGCATGCATTAGGGACAAAATGGAGGTGAAAATATTTCATACAGTAATGTAATCTGTAAGTGCTGGATGTGTTATGAATTTTCAAACTTTTAAATTTGCCACCGACGCTCGCAGGGACAAAGGCTCTAATAGGCTTCAAAAAAGGGTGGCCTCGGAGCGCAGAGCATTGCGTTCCGAGCCCACCCAGTTGTGTGACCATAGCAAATAAATTTCCGCTATTATCACACTAAAGTCCCTTCCCGCCAATGAGGAGGCAGGTCTGTGAGACCTGTTTCCCGATTGGCCAAAGCCTATCGCTTTGGCGGAAGAGGAAACAATCGGTGGAGAAAGCCGGAGGAGCGGACACCAGAGCCGCCACTGCCCACACTCCAGGAGAAGAGGAAAGGACACCACAGCCCCACCACACGAGCAGGTAAGTGCCGGACCGCCTGCGTGGGGAAGGGGGGTCTGTTGACGTTTCAGTGCCATGTCCTGAGTGGAGAGAAAGGACCAATGGCGGCCCATCCATTGGGGGTGCACAGGCGCCGCCTCCCCTGACCATGCATCCGCCCCCCTGATCTACATACCAGTGACGCCTGACCATGGATTCCAATGCATTGTGGGTGTTTTTTTGAAGCACCTGATTAGAGCCAGAGGCTCTAATAGGCTTCAAAAAAGGGGGGCCTCAGAGCGCAGAGCATTGCGCTCCGAGCCCACCCAGTTGTGTGACCATAGCAAATACATTTTCGCTATTATCACACTAAAGTTCCTTCCCACCAATGAGGAGGCAGGTCTGAGAGACCTGTTTCCCAATTGGCCAAAGCATCAGGGCGATTGGCCAAAGCCTAGCGCATTGGCGGAAGAGGAGACACGCGGTGGAGGAAGCCGGAGGAGTGGACACTGTAGCTGCCACGGCCGCTGCCCGCACTCCTGGAGAAGAGGAGAGGACACCACAGCCCCCCCCCCCACACGAGCAGGTAAGTGCCGGACCGCCCGAGGGGGGAAGGGGGAATGTTGCAGTTTCAGTGCCGTGCCCCTAAAGAAGAACCCATCAGCGGCCACTGGAAAGGACACACCCCTTTCATAATTTCATAGGGAAACATGCACAGCTGACGCTGTCAATCTCCGTCTATGTGCTGAAGCGGAGGTGCTGACGGCATAACCTGTCAGAAGTGACGCATGCATATAGCAGAGGAATGAGAGAGGAGACAGAAATCACACTAGGTGCTTTGGATAGCACACTATAGAGCAGTGATGACAAACCTTGGCACCCCAGATGTTTTGGAACTATGTTTCCCATGATGCTCAAGCACTCTGCATTGCATGATGGGAAATGTAGTCCCAAAACATCTGGGGTGCCAAGGTTCGCCATCGCTACTATAGAGGGATATGCTTTGTTCATTTTTCATTTTAGAGGTTTACAACCGCTTCAAATACAACTGCAACATCTGATTTAGAACCTAATATTATCACTATTATATATAAATTTTTAATAAAATAGATAGATAGGTAGATAGATAGATAGATAGATAGATAGATAGATAGATAGATAGATAGATAGATAGATAGATAGATAGATAGATAGATAGATAGATAGATAGATAGATAGATAGATAGATAGATAGATTAGATTAGATAATCATGTTAAATACCTATTTTATCCATGCAGACCTGAAATTTTCTGGGCATGTAATCAAATTATAACTTGGACCCTTATCCCAAACTTACCTTACCCCATATAGACATTAATATTATAACATTATTATACGTTATAAATGTGTGCATGATCTTTTGTGTGGATATGCACATACAAAACAAAGGATATATTCAGCATTAATCGGTACCATTTATACGGTTAAAAGGTTAAATGTTATTTCATTTTCATTCTGACCTAATATGGAGAAAAAATGTTCCCTTTTAATGTATGAATCTGAAATATTTCCAAGCTGACATACATAACTACAGCAGGATCTCTTGCTGAGTGAACTCTTCTTGTCGGAGTGCCATCTTGGCTCATTTACGCTTTCAAAATGGCGGTTAGTCATTAAGCCCCTAAGTGAGCATCTGCTTCAGAAAGCCATGTTTAGAGTCTCTGGAGGTGTAAGATGGAGATAGCACGTGCCTGTCAGAGACACTCTTCTCACCCTTCACTGTAGGCAAACGTCTCAAAAAGCAATATATTGGCTATACCCTGAGGTGGCTTCCATCCTAGCCTCTTTATTAACATTAATGTTTTAGCCAAGTGGCTCAATAAAAATCTGTCATGTAACATGATTAGAATAATGTGAATCCAAACCAGTAATTGGAGGTAGCAAAGGCTAATTAGAATTGGTTTGCCATTCCTTCTAAATAATGTAATTAGCTTGTCTGAATGAATGGCTTGCAAGACAGTGTTGGCCTATATTTATTAGGCGGACTGTTTTATCAGTACTTGTATGATGCACAAATATGCTACATAAAAGAATCTGTTACAGCACTGTGCATTTGTGTTTGAAATTAGTTTGTTGTCCCCAGGGCGGGACAGGGGGTGGGCAGGAGGGGCGGCTGCCCCCGGGTACTGTGATATCATGTGGGGTGGGGGGAGGGTACCACAATGAGATTGGGGATAGGGGATTTGTTTTTGAAAAGGGGAATTTGGGGAGTGGCAGGGGGTAAGAATTGTTCTAGGAGGGCAAATTTGGGGAGGTGTGCTAAGGGGGATTTGTGTTGGGAGGAGGGATGAGGGAAGGTACCTTGTTCTAGGAGGGGGGGTTGTGCTACAAAGGTAATATGGTAGAGGGGAATTTTTTTTTTGTAGGGGGGTTGGGGGATTAGGGAGGAGCATGTGTGCTGCAGGGGGGGATTTGGAGTGTGGGGGAAGGATTTGTTTTAGAAGTGGGACATTGTTTTTTTGGGGGGCATATGGGGAGAGAGAGGATTTGTGCTAAGAGGGGGGAGATAGGGGGCAATGATTTCTGCCAGGAGGGGGATTTGTATTGGGAGGAGGGGGAATTTATGCTTAGTAGGTGACCATGCAAATTAGTGCTTAATTTTTTTGGGGGGGATTTACAGTGACAGGATAATGCTTATACATCTTGGAGGGGATGTGCAATTCTGCATGTTCGCCCTAGACTCTAGATGACCTTGTCCTGGCACTGGTTGTCCCTCTTAATCACCATTGGTTCTACTCCCCCAATGGTGATTAAGGGGGACAACACAGGGGTTGATTCAGTAAAGGCAAAATAGAAGGTTCACTTTGCTTAAAAATTTTCAAGGGCATTCTTTCTTAGCTTAGTGAATGCGGTGAAGCTCTGTTGATCTCCATCATCCAATCACGTACAAGCAAAAATGCATGTTTCTTTTTTTTTTTTTTTTTACTTCTCCTTGCACTTAATTGGGCATTCTTTGCAAAATAAATACTTACCACATTACTACGCT
Source organism: Lithobates sylvaticus (assembly GCA_028564925.1). Classification (NCBI taxonomy): domain Eukaryota; kingdom Metazoa; phylum Chordata; class Amphibia; order Anura; family Ranidae; genus Lithobates; species Lithobates sylvaticus. The sequence continues at coordinate 568,609,912 of CM053029.1, forward strand.
AGGGTAAAATGTCCTTGCAAACTTCAAATTCCAATGCAAAGTGAACATCTTGTTTGCCTTTAGTATATTGTATTAAGCACAATGGGATTGATTTACTAAAAATTGGAGAGTGCAAAATCTGGTGCAGCTCTGCATAGAGACCAATCGGCTTACAGTTTTTTCTTTTTATCAAAGCTTAATTGAACAAGCTGAAGTTAGACGCTGATTGGCTACTATGCACAGCTACACCAGTTTTTGCATTCTCCAATTTTAGTAAATCAATCCCAAGGCGTCTAAGAAATATCTTAACTAGGGACTACACCAAGGAGGTATGAGTTTTTGTGTGATGCTCTTAGGCTATAGTCTTGATGTTTGTTCCATTGAGTGGACTGGATGTTCTTGTGTCTTTTTCTCAATCTGACTAACCATGTAACTATGTAATTAATGATGGTTGATGGTGGATAACCAACTAAAGTATTAAATCAGTAAGCAAGTTGAGGCCTGGACCTTTGCAATTGGTGACAATTGGTGACACTATAGCAGCGTTTCTCAACTCCAGTCCTCAAGGCGCCCCAACAGGTCATGTTTTCGGGCTCTCCAATATTTTTCACAGGTGATTTGATTACCACAGCTGTTTCACCTGAGGGAAATCCTGAAAAAAATGACCTGTTGGGGCCCCTTGAGGACTGGTGTTGAGAAACACTGCACTATAGAATACTTAATTGGGTAAAACTTAGTGCGCTTGTTCCAACAAAAACCCAAACAACATAGGAAACATAAGTACGTGAAAATTCCACACACACACTGTATTCAAAAATTGTATATTGCACATCAGAGTCCCATCAGTGAAAAATAAATAGTTAAATATTTAGTCAGGTCGAAAAAAGACACAATCCATCCAGTTCAACCAAAAAAAAAAAAAAAAACACAAATAAATAAACAGATAATGAATAAAGTCTTAATAAATTGATAAAAGTGACTTGTTGAAGTGTTCATAAATGTGCTCATCCAAAACAAGAATTTTCAGTGACACAGTGACACCACCTCCATCACCGAGTGCAATGCCTGCTCACCTTAGGAAGTGATGCCACTGGGTCTAGTTGCGCTTTAGAGATATCCCAAACAGTGTTCAAACAGAACAGCTGCACCATTTGAACAGTGATCTCTAACACTATATAGCCTCTTGTTCCTCTTGGATCTTGTTTCCACATTTTGTTTGTCATGTAATACACAAGATGACACTTTTGTGAGTAGGACAATTGCTTTTATAACAAACCCATAATTTTCATACAATTTTGAGCGAGGAAATCTTTGTTTCTTTCGCTTTGAGCTACCCCAGAGAGTAGCCGTTAACCTCCACAGCCTAGGATTTTTATGAAAAGATCTGATACAGCAACCCAGTCTGGTCGGGACTTCCTGAGATTGGGATATCTCTAAAGCGTGACTAGACCCAGTGGAGTTGCTTCCTAAGGTGAGCAGGCATTGCACTTGGTGATCAATTTATGAAGAAGACTTTATTCATTATCTATTTATTTATTTATTTTTCACTGATGGGACTCATTTTTTGAGAAGAGTGTGTGTGTAGAATTTTCACATACTTATGTTTCATAAGTTGTTTGAGTTTTTGTTGGAACAAGTACACTATTACCCAATTAATTAACTATATACAGTGTTAGAGACCACTGTTCAAATGGTGCAGCTGATCTGTTTGATTACAACACCGTTTGTTTAATACACATAGCAGCGCTTCAGTATTATTTTATCACTATAGAATAATTGTATTTCTCCTGAACTAAATTCTCAATTTCAGCCAGCAAGTGACACACCCTATGAACTAAGCCCAAGACGCAGAGCTGTATAGTAAATACAGACCTGGCAGCTGCCAGTACGTAAACACTGACACCTATTTCTTATAGACTTGAGTGTGTGTGTGTGTGTGTGTGTGTGCATTTTGAGTGTTTCATGATGATACTGCTTTGCCAAAACATCTGTAAAGCTTTTCTTTCTACGTACTGTTTGTATTTTTATTTTTTCCCCTGTAGACACATGATAAAGGTAATATAATGACACCTATAGGGGTTGAACTTAATACGGAGGTAGGCTATAGCATTTTTGTTGTTGAATGCCATCTTGGTTCATCTACCTTTTCAAAATGGCCCCAAAGTGATCATCTGCTTCAGAAAACCATTTTTTGAATTTCTAGAGGTATAAAATGGAGGGTTGGTAGCAGTGTTTTCTTGGGAACTTTACTACCGTAGGGACCGATGAGTTTGTACCCACTGGTATGTGTACCTTTTGATTCCTCTCTAGAATACATCAAGGAGGTTTTGGTTTTGTTGTTGGACAGGCATTTTCACAGGTTTCAAAATGCAGATAAAGTTGTTACTTCAGCCCAATTGGCCTGTATTCTGCAGTTCACCAAAAAGACGGGGATCCCCTAGGAGAGGATAGTTAAGAAATCCAAGTGTAATAGGTCAAAGAGAGTGCCGAATGAAAAATCATTGGGACTCAAACATCTTTATTGTTAAACTGTTTACAAACAGCAGGGTAAAAGACAATCAACGTGTTTCAGGTGCCACGCAATCCCTCTTCATCAGGGCTGGGTAAAATGGCAGAATGTTCAAAGGACTCAAACGTCCCCCTAAACAGACTGATCTGTTCACAATAGAAATGATAAGCTTGAACACCAGCACAGACTGTCATTTATAACACCCTCTGCCGCCATTTAGCATTCTGCCATTACACTCAGTCCTGATGGATGGTGTGGCCCCCGAAATGCGTAGGATATCTTTTGTACTGCTTGTTGTAACCAGTTGAACAATAAAGACTTTCAACTCCCGAGGATTTTCGACCTATTAATCTGGAATACATCTGGCAGGTTTAAGGTGTACTCTTATGTGTTAGTCATTTCGTTAGTAAAGCTAAGAAACACTGATGTAGATAATTGTTTTCTCTACATTATCTTCTATTCCGTTGTTTGCAAGGGCACATTTTCTCTATTATTTTAAACTACAAATGGCCAGCTCCTAAAAGGTAACAGCATTGTATAACTACATTTGATTCTTAGGGCTTCTAATATGGTGACTAGATGTGTGATGTCTATTTACTTGGTTGTGCAAATCAACATGAAATAATTGTCTACATTCTGAAATATCAAAATTAAGGTCACTACTTCCTCTGATTGGTATCACACAGTGAAATAACAGCTATTGCATGCCTCAGTAAAGTCTTTTGTAAGTCTTTTCTTTTGCATCTGTTACCTTGACAGCAACAAGCATCTTGTCTTTGGTTGGGCTGAGGTTATAACACTCAGCAAGGAACACCTTCCCGAACGCTCCTTCTCCGAGTTCTCTCTTCAAAACAATGTCTCTCCTCTTTATATACTGAACATCTGCATGAAAAAGAAACAAAGACGATACAAATTTGATTAGATTATTTCAAAGCTAAAACGCCAAATAGAAAAAACGTTTGACAATTTTCAAATTGTATCTGAAAAAGAGTATCATGACCAAAAGTCAAAAGTGATTAGGAAGGATACAAAAGTTCTGGCAAACCCCCCCCCCCCCCACAAAATCATTCTTTTAAGTGGGTTGCATTGGTATAATATTTCTAGAAAGTCTCTCCTCGTTGAAAAGCCATCCTGGAGCTTGATTCAGTAATCTTGCCTAGGTTGAGATGATGTCACTAGCAGTGCCGGCTGCTCCATTAGGGGTGCAAGGGCTCCACCCCCAATCCATGCACCCAGACCCTAACTTACATGCAGGGTGCCAGACACATGGATTTCAATAAATTTTTTTTTTTTGTAACACGATTAGAGCCTGAGGCTCCAATTGGCTTTAAAAAGGGTGGGCTTGGGGGGCAGAGCACTGCACCCACCCAGCTGTGTGACAATAGCAAATTAATATTCACTATTGTTTCAGCCAATCGGGAAGCGGGTCTTAAGACCCGATTGGCCGAGAGGAGAAGCGACCGTATTGGCCGGGAGCAGAAAAAGAGGGGAAGCCATCGAGAAGAAGATGCAGGGGAAAGCCGCAGAAGCTGCCTACGACCTGGATGCGGTAAGTGCGGGGCTGGTGGGCGGACAGGCGAGCGACTAAAAATGGAGCACCGGCTGCCACTGGTCACTAGTCTGTTGCAGGGAGAAGGAGGTATTTCCTTAAGTTGGTCTTAGATGCATCTTTTTTTTTTTTTTTTCAGCTGGAGGGCTAAAAATAAATAAAATAAAAAAATTGTGTTCCTCCATCCACACAATTGAGGTGGATAGAGGAATCTTCCCTGCAGAGATATTGTATTCTGACAGCAGGGAGTCTCTGCTGTCAGATTACACTTATCAGTGGCTGCAGCCCATTCGATAAATATATCAATGGGTAGCACTTCAGGAAATATGAGAATACTCCTAAAAATGCTTAAAGGGATACTAATTGTTCAGCTTTTAAAAAAAAAAAAAAACATTTCATACTCACCTGCTCTGTGCAATGGTTCTGCACAGAGCAGCCCCAATCTTCATCTTCTCAGTTCCCCTGCTGGTGCTCCTGGCCTCTCCCCCTGCTGAATGCCCCCAGCGCAAGCTGCTCTCTCTTGGGGCACTTGTGAGTGTTCGCAACCGCCCCCTGCTCGATCTTCACTGGCTGTGATTGATTCCCGCTGCTATGTCTCAGCCAATGAGGAGGGAGAGACCCGGGAGAGCAGCCGCTTGCATGCACATAGCTGGATTGGGATCAAGTAAGTTTTAGGGGGGCTGAGAGGGGAGCTGCAAACTGAAATTGAGTTACCTTTGTGCATAGAATGCATGAAGGTAAAAACCCTTCAGCCTTTACAACCACTTTATCAGATGTTATTCCTGCCCTATAGTCCTTATTCTGTGCTTTGTTGTTATTTCTTGCCTATGCTTCTCCTGTTTCGTTTTCTAAAACTTCCACTATAGGGGGTAAAAATTCTTGATTTATTCTTCCTAAGTCAAGAATTATGTCAACAAATAGAAGCAACACCTTATAGGGTCTTATGCAATGAACATGGTACAATCATTTTGGTTTATGGTTTCTTGTCTATTATTCGCACCAATGTACTGCTGATTACGTACTTACTTAACCAATAAAGAAACAAAGTAAAAAAAGAGGGAATCCCATCAAATGTGAACAGAACCTGGCTGAAAAAAAATAAAGAGTAGAGAGAGATACATTTGCCCCTTTATAAAGGTAATAAAAAAATACAAATCAATAAAGTGAGGAATTATTAAAACACAGAAAGACGGATACTGAGTTATAGTAAATATAGAAGTGCTTGATACAAAACTATTTGTTACTACTGTGATAAAGTCACAGAGAGACTGCATTCTTCTGGTATGGGCTTCTAATATTGCTGATTAATCAATAAAAAAGAACAACTCGCTGTTTTCTTGTTACTCTTGTCTAGATGTAAGTTATTGTTGGCTATAATAGCTGCCGTCATCTTCTGTGGAGTTTAATGTTTTCGACAATAAAAATGTCTGGTTGTGTAAGAGATTTAAACGGTGTATCATCTTCCTACACACTGTGATGCTGTTTTGTGATTGTCTGTCCTTTGTGCCGAGTATCTTAGGTCCCTTTCACCCAAGGCGGACTCCGCTTCCACGGAGTCCGCCTCTGTCCGCCGGCTCAGCGGGAGATCTCTCCATTGATCTCCGCTGAGCCGGCAGATGACAAGTCCCTCTCTGCTCACTGAGCAGGGAGGGGCTTGTCCAGCACCGCTGGTCTCTATGGAGAGATCGGATGACAGAGTGTCCGTTTTCATCAGATCTCACCCGTTTCGATCCGCCAGTGACGGATCTGGGCGTAGGGCCATCCATCTGCTTTTGGCGGATCGGACTGGGTCGGATGTCAGCAGACATGTCTCCGCTGACATCCGTCGCTGCATAGACCAGCATGGAGCGCCCGTTCAGGTCCGCTGCCAAAACTGAAAGGCGGACCTGAACGGTCCGTCAGTGTGAAAGGGGCCTTAGGCAGCCAATCACAATGTCAGAACATCATGTGGGCAGCACAATGGCTTTATAGTTAGCATTTATGCCTTGTAGCATTGAGGTCATTGGTTTGAAACCCAACCAGGACTACCTTAATGGAGTTTTTTGCTTTCCCTGTGCTTGCATGGGTTTCCCCATGTCTTTGGTTTTCTTGCCACTCCAAAGACATGCTGCTAGGTTAACCACTCACCGAGCAGCCACCGTCATTATACTGTGGAAGGTCGGCTCGTTCCCGCAAATCGCCATAGGTGTACGTCGGCTCCTTTGAGAGCCATAGCAGGTGCGCACGCGGAACTGGAGGCACGTGCCCAATGCACGGCGGGGGTCCCGATGCAGGTGGCCAGCAGCCACAATCAGGAGAAAGAGAGCCAGAGCAGGGATCTATCAATATAAACAGACAGATCCCTGTTCTGACAGGGGGAGAGAGAGATCTGCTGTTACTAGAGATTAGGAACAGCGACCTCTCTCCTCCTCCAGTCAGTCCCATCCCCCCACAGTTAGAAACACCTCCCAGAGAACACATTTAACCCCTTGATCGCCCCCTACTGCTAACCCCTTCTCTGCCAGTGACATTTACTCATAAATCAGTGCATTTTTATAGCACTGATCGCTGTATAAATGTCAATGGTCCCAAAAAATTGTCAAACGTGTCCGATCTGTCTGCCACAATGTCGCAGTCCCTCAAAAAATCGCAGATCGCCACCATTACTAGTAAAAGATGAAAAATAATAAAAATGCCATAAATCTATTCCCCATTTTGTAGACGCTATAACTTTTGGGCAAACCAATCAATATACGCTTATTAAGATTTTTTTACCAAAAATATTTAGAAGAATACATATTAGCCTAAACTGATGAAGAAATTCGTTTTTTTTTACTTGTTTTTGGATATTTATTATAGAAAAAAGTAAACAGTTATTTTTTTTTTTTAATTGTCGTTCTTTTCTTGTTTATAGCGCAAAAAATAAAAACTGCAGAGGGGATCAAATACCACCAAAAGAAAGCTCTATTTGTGGAAAAAAATGTACATTAATTTTGTTTGGGTACAGTGCTGCACGTCCGCGCCATTGTCAGTTAACACGACGCAGTGCAGTATCGCAAAAAATGGGCTCGTTATTAAGGGGGAAAATCTTCCGGTCTGTAAGTGGTTAATTGGCTGCTGACTAACTTGGTATTAGTATCTGAATGCATACTTGTGAGGTAGGGACCTTAGTTTGTAAGCTCCTTGAGAGCAGGGAGTGATATGAATATATAATGTTTGTAAAGCTCTACATAAATTGGCAGCACTATACAAATACCTGTAATAAATAACAGCTAAATCTGAAACGAAGACAGCCCCGGCATGGGATTCAGTCCTTAAGGAATACTGGTTACCGGAAACCCTTTAAAGTGAATGCCCACCATTTATTTTTTAGAGTGGAGGATGATTAAAACCATGACAGAGGTTTGTTTGCTTTTTTTTATTTTTTTATCCAGGTCTCCATTAGAGGGATTTCCCCTTGCTTACTATGATGGTGAAAATGACATAACTTGTCTGGTCAAAAAAACTCCCAGAGATCCCCTCATTCAGCCTTATTGCTAGAACATTGTTAAGATGCTCTTAGCTTTTACTGCTCATTCCTCTCATCACAGGAGCAAGCTCTCAAACCTCCACATATGCTCAGTTCTCTACCTCCTCTGTTGTAGCAGAGCTCAGAGCTACTGCAACTGAGGAGAGAAAGGGGTTGATTTACTAAAACTAGACAGTGGGAAATCAGCTTCCAGGTTATATTTTGTCAAACCTTAATTGAACAAGCTGATGTTGGAAGCTGATTAGCTACCATGCACAGCTGCACCAGATTTTGCACTCTCTAGTGTTAGTGAATTAACCCCAGAGTGTGCATATGCGGGGTGTTGAATTGGAGAGAACTCTTGTGATGGTGGGTGTGAGCAATAATGGCCTAGGAAAATCTTAGTAGTGTCAGAGGGGGGGGGGGGTCACCCGGTTATGTCACTGGGTGGCTCCACCCCCTCTGTTGCTACAGGGAAGCCATAGGGATGTCCCCGAGTGTAAGAGGGGGCGGGGTCACCCGGCGACATCACCATGTGGCCCCGCCCTCAGTTATAAAAGAACTGTCACCTGAGAGGATGGTCATTACGGTGGGTGCCTCCCATGGAGGAGGATCGGTGGAGGCGTGCGTTTTTTTTTTCTTTTTTGGTCCTTTGAAAAACGGACCAAAAATAAGATGAATGGACTTCGTGGGACTTCAAGAAGATGAATGGACTTCGTGAAACTTCAAGAAGATGAATATTCTTATTTTTATATTTTTAATAAAGGACTTGTCCCCAAGTCGTGTCATGTAATTTTTACCATTTTCCCACTTTTTTTGTGAAATGGTAGGGGTACATTTGTACCTCGTTACCATTTCACACAGGGGGGAGGCTGAGATCCGGGGGTCCCCTTGTTAAAGAGGGCTTCCAGATTCCGATAAGCCCCCCCCCGCCCGCAGACCCCCACAACAACCGAGCAAGGGTTGTGGGGATGAGGCCCTTGCTTGTCCCCATCAACATGGGGACATGTTGCTTTGGGAGGCCACCCCTAAGCACCCTCCCCATGTTGAGGGCATGTGGTCTGATACGGTTCAGGAGGGGGGGCACTCTCTCGTCCCCCCCTCTTTTCCTGCGGCCTGCCAGGTTGCGTGCTCGGATAAGGGTCTGGTATGGATTTTTGGGGGGACCCCCACGCCATTTTTAAAATAAATTTTGGTGCGGGGTTCCCCTTAATATCCATACCAGACCTGAAGGGCCTGGTATGGAATTTGGGGGGACCCCCACGCAAATTTTTTTTTACATTTTGGTTCGGGGTTCCCCTTAATATTCATACCAGACCCAAAGGGCCTGGTAATGGACTGTGGGGGAATCCCATGCAGTTTTTTTCAATGACTTTTATGTGTATTGCCGGGACCGACAATTCATTATAGCCGCGAGTACTTTTAAATTACTTTTTTTCCTTTAGAAATGTCATTTTGTGCAGGGACTGTTGTAAACACTGGAAACATGCGCCACTTTACAGGCATACTATAGACACCCCCCAGGTACGAAATTCAAAGGAATATTTCACTTTTATTGTTTCACCTTAAGCATTATTAAAATCACTGCTCCCGAAAAAAGCTACTGTTTTTAAAACTTTTTTTGCATTGATACATAGACTTTAATGGTGGCCGGGTGTTCGAACAAATTTTTTGCCTGTTTGCATGTTCTTCTGCAAACCTGGGGGGGGGGGGGCTTCGGCTCATCCCTACATGTGGCTAGTAAAATATAAATGTCAACAGCTGCAAGTACTGTAGCTGCAGACTTATAAGGAAAAACACATACACACATACTTACCAGCCTATGAAGTCAAGCGTTGTCTTCCTCACATGTGATTCTTTGCAGAGTTTCTGTTCTTCCAAGCCACCATCTTAGCTTTGGGATCTTGATGTCACTTTCTGAACACTCAGCCAGTCCCCTTTTAGTGCATAAGGCCAGCAGGTTTAGGGGAGACTCTTGTAAGGGGGCTTGTGATTGGCTGCCTGTTGGTGCCAAACCAACAAACTCCTTCTTGGATAGGATACGGACCCAACTGCTGGAAGCTCTTAGCTTTCACCATATTGTGTCCAACTCTATACTAGAGGCCTTCCCATGACATCCCTGGCCATTAGCATTTATATTCAAAAAAAGGAATGTCCACCAAAATGTTATGGTTTCTGCAGTTTACAGTTTACTCAATATTGCAGTGACAAATCACATTGAATAGACGTACTATTCTTAGGTTGTTTGGTATTCTTTCCCTATCCCATATAGGGAAAGTACAGTAGCATTCATTATGTGAAAGCAGTGCATCACTGTTAAGTCATCTTTGCTTTATACAGTCTATCTCCCCAGTGTCAATGGTACTCACTCAGGGGGCTCTGGCATCCAGCTCACGACTCCCTGAATGTCTGCTGCAGATGCTCCTCTAGCTTCTACACACCTCTCCCAGGACCTCCAGCGGAATAACACTCACAACCAGGGCAGCCATCAGAAATTTTGGGGCCCCTTACACAGCTGAGTGGGCCTGACCCCCAACATTCTCCAGGGCCCGCCCACTTGTCGTCCCACCGAATCCAACCACAGGCCATCCCACCGAGTCCGACTTGGAAGGGGCAGGTGAAAGTGCAAGTAGGCGGCAGAGGCTTGTCTTGTTTATGCTTCTCTGCAGTGGCGCGCAGATTAGCGGCGGAGCTGGTACAAGATGAATTTCATGTTCTGCTGTAGGGGGGAGCGGGCCCTGGCTGGCCGGGCCCCTAGGGACACTTGGACCCCTTACATGAGTACAGCCTGTACCCCCCTGATGGCGGCCCTGCTCACAACAGAGAACCTTTTGCAACCCACTCTTAGCTTCCACTAAGCGTAAAGAGGCAGAAAAATTACAGATGGCTTCTATGGGTGTAGAACTATCTCACCCTGACCTTCTGCCCTGTCCAGGGCCTCTGCAAAGCTGACTACATCTGCATGCTGGTGGGGTATCTGGCTCCCATGTCCCGACTGACTTGAGCTCCTCCCATCCTGTCTTTTATTATTATATGAGTAGTGACTAGACCCATGGCATCATGGCAGGGAGGTTTTATCCAAAAGGGGACCTGATTACATAATAATTACTATTACCACACTATTTTGGGACCGAGCTGTTTAGTGGCAGTCAACTGCACCTGCCTACACGGTCATGAAGCCTCTTGGGATGTGTCCTATCCTGGGAGGCTGCGGTCACCGAGAACTACGGCTCCCTCCCCTGGGTAAGGAAGGAGAAAGTGAAAAAAAGAAAGAAGAAAAAAGTACTCAACCCCCCCCCCCAAAAAGAATTCTGTAAACGGCTGTGGAAGGCTGATAAGCCATCAGGGTTTCATTTTCTGATGAAATTCTGCTTTAAATCTCATTAACGACAATCAAAGGACACATTACACTACAAAATAAAAAAATCACTGCGGTTTTCAATCCCCTATACCAAAGTCTGTTTACTGCAAAATGTCATGTAAGGCAGGAGGAAGTCTCTACTTCCACACAGTATGGGGCTACATTTAACTTCTTGATTGTATTACTTTTTTTAAGGGTCATTGAAGAAGCATGAACTCCGAAAGTATCAGAATCACTCAGGAAGGTTAAAGCAGAGATGCATGACATGTGTAGCTTTAAATGTGGACCCCAGAGGGATTTCTCCGCCTTAAGCTTCAAGGTATTGTATATCAGATGTATAACAGAGCAGCACTAAATGCTTTTTTTATTTTTTTTTGCCACAAGACAAAACAGCAAGACAATCTTCATTGTGTTCTCTTCCACGAGAAGAAATCTGTTGTTTGCAGTAGTGTGTACATTTTTAGCCCAGTTTAAAAGAAAGCGATATATATCATCTGTTTGCAGACAAGCCTTTGCTTAGACTACCCAATAATTGAAGAAGCACTTCCAATGTACTGTAATGCCTCGTAAACACGAGCGGATTTTCCGTCGGATGGTTTTTCCAACGGAATTCCGCCAGCAAAAGTCTAATTGAGCATACACACGGTCGGAATTTCCGACCAAAAGCTCTCATCGGACTTTTGCTGGGGGAATTTCCGATCATGTGTACGGGGCATAAGCATATTGGTACCCTATACAAAGACAGTCCAACTCTCCAAAATATATATGGGGGATTCAGTAACACCCCAATTACACTTTTCTGATGGTATGGCCCTTTAAAATAGCCTGCACCAGATTCAAAAATCCTTGCCATCCATTTTTGGTAGCTATCAATACATGCAGAAGTTTTACAAAGAGGTTACATAGTTACATAGTAGGTGAAGTTGAAAAAGTCCATCAAGTCCAACCTGTGTGTGATTATATGTCAGTATTACATTGTATATACCTGTATGTTGCGGTCGTTCAGGTGCTTATCTAATAGTTTCTTGAAACTATCGATGCCCCCTGTTGAGACCACCGCCTGTGGAAGTGAATTCCACATCCTTGCCGCTCTTACAGTAAAAAAACCCTCTAAGTAGTTTAAGGTTAAACCTCTTTTCTTCTAATTTTAATGAGTGGCCACGTGTCTCTAGTAAGTTAGAAGGTTTAATCCCAAAATTATTTTTCTCCTACAAGAAATACCCAGAAAACATTCCACAATCACCAGCGCTTAAAATATATTATGGATCTATGGATCTTTGAGCATAAAATGTACATATACAAAAAAACTGTTCATACGTTGAAAAAGTGCATTATTATAACAGTCCTGTGAATAGAAATGTTCTCCTTATCTTCTCACCAGAAATAGGATTCAATAAAGCCCTTTCATACATGTACACGCGTTATGTCTTGATTGAGAGTATCCAGTGCATTCCCACTTGCACTTTCATGAAAACTAGTGAAAACATGCCAAATGTAATATCTTGCCGTTCACCTTTATTCAAATATCTACTCTTACCCTCAATAAGAAAATTCTTGCATCAATTTTATAATCATCCAATGTCCCCCAAGGGATGATGTCCTCATGCAGAAAAATCCCCCAAAAAAGAAAACACTATCATAGTGTTGTATATCTTTAAATTAACAATGTCACAGTAGAATAAAACTTAAATAAATTGCAAAATCACTGTAAAATGTGTTCCATCCATCTACACCTCACCCATAAGGTCACGCACCTTACCAGGCTGACAATAAACCAGGCATGTAAAGATTGAGATTCTAGAGTCCACTCTGTTTCTTTATATATCCAGTACAATCATGCTCACTTGATACCACCATGTAGCCTTTGTATACAACATGTGTCCAGTCCAGGGGTTACATGCAATAAAATTTCTCAACACGTTTCACATATCCAGCTTCATCAGGAGAACAAGGAGAGGGAAATTCATACTACAGTTCTGGGTATTCAGCTACACCTTACTTTCATTGTGCAGCAAGTTTTTTCCCATGAAGGGGTAAGTCCAGCTCAACTCCTGAATTATAACCCAGGTGTCCCACCAGCTCTGGAGTCTGACTGTTAGCCACATACTTCCTAGTATGTAAGCATTCGCAAGCTACCCAGAAAACATTGTTTGTAACTGCCAGCCTGGAATAAACTACATTGAATTTTCTAAAAATACCAAAGTCCTACAGAGCAACTCAGGAAGGTGAAGCAAATATACGTGCATCAATAAGTCCAAAAGTAGCCTAAATCATCCAAAAGCAAAAACAAACAATAAAGTGTTACTAAAAACCACACCAATAAAATCAGTCTGCACAAATCAGTATATGCATTAAAGCATGCTTGTTATACTCACTGTGGAACCTAAGGGGTTAATCCTCCACATTGTGTAAAAAGGCCATTTGATCCTGCCTTCTCTGAGCCTCCCTTTCTTCCACTGTCCCCAATTCATCTCCTGATAGTATGGAGGTTTTGGAGTCACTCTGCACATTCTCAGTGTGGTGTGTATTTCTAGAGAGTTTTTCTTTTTTTCTTGGGAGGGTGCATGTGATTGGCAGAGGACCAATCAGCACTGTCCAGACAGAGGGTTAGGGGTCCTGCAGCCTCATAGGACAATCAGGGGAGAATGAAATCTCATCCTACAAGCTTTAAACAGTCACAAGACTGTTATATACTGCTGATAAGAAAAGGTATTTAGCAGTTTATATTTACTAAAATAATTGCATTTCCATGTTCTGCGTACTGTGGGAGACCAGATTTTGTGAATGCAGAGTCCTGGGTTTGGTAACACTTTAAAAATAAACCAACATCAAGCAGCGCTCACATTAAATATTAAAAATGGTGGCAAAGCCATTCTTTGAGCAGTGCTTTAAATTTAAATCAAGAATGTCTTCAATACTTTTCTATCATTTGGTGTGAGTGCTGCTTGGAGTTGGTTTATTTATACTTTCTATTGTTGCCTTTCGAGGATCAAGGCTACTTTCAGTCTACTTCCAATCTACATTGGATTTCACGCTTCTTGGTGCGTTGACACTGCCTGTGGCTCTTGCGTGCGGCAGACAACCACCCCCCAGGTGGCTGGCGGCACTACCCCCCCCCCCCGATGTCTGCCGGTCGGTCGGGCACTCACCCCATCTCGGTGGCGAGTGGCAGTCTCCGGTGTCCATGAGTACGGCGGACACCATCTAGGAGACGGGTGGCGGGCTGCGGGTGTGATTTAGTGTGAAAATTGTGAATATTCATTCACTATCATCACACAACTGGGTGGAATCGGGGCTCAGTGCTCTGCGCCCCAAGCCCACCCTTTTTTGAAGCCTATTAGGGCCTCTGGCTCTAATCACATGCTTAAAAATAACCACACACCCCCATTGGAATACATGAGTCCGGCACCCTGTATGTAGATCAGGGGGCCTAATGCATGCACGGGGGGGGGGGGTTGCTGATTGAGCAATTTGCCATGCTGTTTGCACAGACCGGGTCTCAGTAGGTATGTATTTTGCTTAAAGCAACAGTCGAAACAAAACACTTATTTTTTTAAGATGTCCACAGCTATGGCTTGTGTAGGAATAGTCTGGCAGGTCTCTGGCTTTTCTGATAGCTGGTATTGTCATAAACAGTAATGCTTGATTCAGCCAATGCAGCTAGTGCTTGTCTGAGTTTTTTTTTAATTGGTTATTTTTTAACGATTTGGTCAGCTCCTCCGTGTCTTCTTGTCAACAAACCTGCCGACCACTGAAAGCAGCATACCTTGTGTACATGAAAGAATTCATTAATTGCACAACAGGAAGCCTATTGTAGTTTTCTATAGGAAAGTCCCTGGTATGCTGTTAGATGCACAGCACTTTATTTATCTGAGATTATTAACATTCCTCGACTTTCAGCTAACTACAAAGCAGCAGAAATCTGATCTAGAATAATGGAACTATACATCTGTGCAATTACCGCACTGACATTTTGCTTATTCCTAGCAGCTGCATGATGTCAACTTGCTTGCAAGTTTCCTATTAACTTTGTATATAATGTATTTACTCACTACCTTTGTGTCTGCCATTTTTTTTTTTTTTTTTTAGGCAATGTTCTTTTGTTTCCAGTGAAGCATAACAACTTTCAACATCCATTTAGGAGAGCGAAAGCTCAAAAATGTCAAAAATTTCAATAGCTGTACGACCTTAAAAGCTGTGGAATCCGTTTCATATGAATGCTTTAAAAAAGAACTCTATACTAAACACAGTAGAAATAAATATTTTATATAAACAGCTATTTATCCCTATTTATGTCTGTTATTTTTTTTTTGGAAGAAAAGGTTCTGCTGCTCCGTATTTGTAGTGAGAAGCTTGTGACCTTGCGCCTTGCTTGTGTGTGTTGGCGCCATTCCTCATCAACCAATAGGCAGCGGTGTATTTTGGTTTTGGGCTGCCCTAGGCAAGACTAAAATATGGAAGCCCCCTCCCTCAACATCTAAATTGGTCCCGCCCCAGCCTGCTTTAAAATTGCGCACGCTCATGCAACGGCGACAAATTACATCAATTTTACTATCCGTAGGCAACGCTTTAAAAGCCTTTACAGGTTACCACTTTAGATGTACATGGGAGGTCTAGTGCTAGAATCACTACCCATTATCTGACATTTGCAATGATACCTCAACATGTGTCAGACGATCAATGTTTGCGTGCGTGTGGGACCAACATTCCCATTCACCTTTGCGTGCGAGCATGGGAGGACAGGGGCACTTTAATTACTTTTTTTAATTATTATTAATTCATTAATTCATTTAGGTATTTATCGTTTTATACGGTTGCTTTAATTATTTCCTTTTTTTAATCACTTTTATTGCTGTCACAAGGAATGTAAACATCCTTTGTAACAGCAATAGGTGGTGACAGGTACTCTTTATGGAGGGATCTGGGGTTTATAAGACCCCAAACCCTTAAAAGCATTCAAAACACCAAAATCTGTGTTTTTGAATGCTTTCGATTGTTCAAAACTAGCGGCGATGATTCCCGAAATGATCTCATGTCATCGCTTATGGTTTACTGTTAAGGACAGCTGAACAAAGTCGATCCCGTGTCAGGATCAGGATGTACACATTTAGGAGAATACAGGATCATCATTTTCCTGAGTTACCTGATTCACAGATTTATTCACTAATACAAGCAGGTCGTTTTGCAGTTTACAGTGGCAAATATTGTACATAACCTGATATTATACACCCACCGGCCCCTTTTTTAGGTACACCTTGCTAGTACTGGTTGGGCCCCCTTTTGCCTTCAGAACTGCCCTAATTCTTTGTGGTATTGATTCAACAAAGTGTCCATAGTGACATGATAGCATCACACCGTTGCTGCTGATTTGTCGGCTGCACATCCTGCTCTATTGGATGAGATCTGGTGAGTGTGGAGGCCATAGGAGTACAGAAACCTCATTGTCCAGTGGTGAGATGATTGGAGCTTTGTGAGATGGTGC
Source organism: Lithobates sylvaticus (assembly GCA_028564925.1). NCBI lineage: Eukaryota > Metazoa > Chordata > Amphibia > Anura > Ranidae > Lithobates > Lithobates sylvaticus. The sequence goes on from CM053029.1 coordinate 568,626,279, forward strand.
ATTATCCTGCTGGAAGGAGCCATCAGAAGATGTACACTGTAGTCATAAAGGGATGGACTTGGTCAGCAACAATACTCAGGTAGGCCGTGGAGGTTAAAGGCAGGATAGATCCATGCTTTCATGTTATTTACATCGAATTCTGACCCCGTCATCTGAATGTCGCAGCTGAAATTGAGACTCGTCAGACCAGGCAACGTTTTTCCAATCTACTATTCCAATTTTGGTGAATCTGTGCAAATTGTAGCCTCCGTTTCCTGTTCTTAGCTGACAGGAGTGGCACCCGGAGTGGTCTTCTCCTGCTGTAGCTCATCTGCTTCAAGGTTCGATGTGTTGTGCATTTAGAGATGGTATTCTTCATACCTTGGTTGTAACAAGTGGTTATTTGAGTTACTGTTGCCGCTCTATCATCTTGAACCAGTCTGCCCATTCTCCTCTGACCTCTGACATCAACAAGGCATTTTCCACCACAAAACTGACACTCACTGGATATCTTTTTCGGACCATGCTCTGTAAACCCGAGAGATGGTTGTGTTTGAAAATCCCAGCAGATCAGCAGTTTTTGAAATACTCAGACCTGCCCGTCTGGCACAAACAATCATGCCATGTTCAAAGTCATTTAAATCCCTTTTCTTCCCCATTCTGATGCTCAGTATGAACTTCAGCAAGTTGTCTTCACAACATCTGGATGCCTAAATGCATTGAATTGCTGCCATGTGATTGGCTGATTAGCAATTTGTGTTACTAAGCAATTTAGCAGGTGTACCTAATAAATTGGCCAGTGAAGGTTTATTGGTATGTTTTATCTTGAACCTTCCTTTAATTCTTTCGCTGCCAGCGCCATTTTTGCATTTTTTACACACATCTGAAGATTACATAAAACCACCCAAACATTATAAACAGACACCCTAGAGAATAAAATAGTGGTCGTTTTGATTTTTTATATTACACAATATTATTGCAAAGGTTTAGGAAATGCAAATTTTCTGTAAAAGAATTACTAAACTTAATACTAAACTTAATTTTGGGGCACACAAACACAATAAAGTACCAATTTTTTTGGTAAGATAAAAAAATGAGGTTGCACCCAGTAAAGAGATGCTAAATAGGCAATGCTTTAAAAGCCTTCTACAGGTCATCAGTTTAGCGTTACCAAGGAGTTCTGGTGCAAAAAAATATTGCTCTCCCTCCAGCGTGAGTGGCCATATGTAACATGTGTATTGCAATCAACGTTTTCATGTGTAGGAGCCCCCGACATGTGTGTTTATGTTGTTACGTTCGTATATATGTGGGGGTGGGGGGGCCTAAAAACATTTTTGAAGGGGATTTTAGGTGTTTGGGTGTAACTTAAATTTTTTACAATTTAAAAATGTTTTTTTTTTTTACTTAACTTTTACTTTTTGTACAAAAAAGTCCTCTATGTGATGAATTTTTGGCCATCTTGACATAAGAGTTGTGCATGTGCCTGTTTACTATCCACCCATATGTTGTGCACATATGTTGTGCATATACCTTATTAAAACTGTATACTCTACTGGTTTACACTATGGAGAACGTTTGTTTTCTTTTATGATGCTATTCTCATACTGAGTCACATTGCACATTGAACTGTGGGAACATAGTGGTGCAGTTGTTTGATACTTGAGAGAATCTGGATATCTCATGGCGTGTATAGAGCACTGTTTGACCACTCTTTATCGGGGGTCATCCAATTCTGGTAAACCCCCCCTATTTTACACACTGAGGTGGTGTGTGGTTGTACTGCAAGGAAATTCTGAGTCTGTTGGGATTCACATAGTGGCGGCCAGTCCATACAGGGCACAGGGGGGCCTCATTGATGCAGTGAATTTCATGCACTCTGCTTTATTCAAAGCATACTGCACTGCAGTTCACAAATACGAGCAGACCTCATGGAATTGTATGGCAATTCTATAGCTAGACATTTCTCTGCCTTTCTTGTGGTAGATGATTGTGTTATTTCTCTGGGAACCATTTAGATGTATACACAGCCTTGATGGCATGTAGCTCTTCACACTTCGTTAATTCAGTGCTAAAAGTAAAAATGCACAACAAAAAGTCCAGCTGCACCTCCTGCACAGATATCGTGTGACCATTGCAATTGTGGGGAAGCACTCAGAAGCATGAACATAGCATTCATACCTGGGGGCAGTGGCATCGGAAGGGGGGGGGGGGGGCTGAGGGGGGCTGGAGCCCAAGTGGGTCCCCAAAAAGCCCCAGGCATTCACAATTCTATTATTAGCCCCAGAGCCCGAGCGGGGACCGGTCTGACCCCGAGCGCAGTTGAGTGACATAGCAGGTCCCGCCTTCTGGAGCCTGCAGAGCCTATGATGGATGTCCCACTGGTTCAATGCCGGGACCGCAAGACGTGTGACATCCATCATAGGCGCTGCAGGCTCCAGAAGGCGGGAATTACAATGGGGCCGCCTCGCTGCATCACTGTGAGAAGATCCCCGCTCAGTGCTCGGGTGGACGGCTCTCCTCTACTCTCCTGTCATGGCTCTGGCTCTGGCTGCCTGGAGTGCCTGCTGCTGTCTACTCTACTGTGATGGGCGCACCGCACACTACAGCTGAGCTGCAGAAGGAGGTCACGTCACCTGAAGTCTGGTCAGGTAGGTCAGTGTGTGTCAGTGTGGGTCAGTGTATATCAGGTAGGTCAGTGTATATCAGGTAGGTCAGTGTATGTCAGCCAGGTAGGTCAGTGTATGTCAGCCAGGTAGGTCAGTGTGTGTCAGCCAGGTAGGTCAGTGTGTGTCAGGTAGGTCAGTGTATGTCAGGAAGGTCAGTGTATGTCCGGTAGGTCAGTGCATGATAGGTAGGTAATACCCCTCCTCCACACAACCCCAATGCCCACGCCGCCCCCCCCCCCCCCCTGTGCCAGGCTCTGACTTCGGGCTGAAGCCCCTGGTCTTTTTACCACCTAGCAACGCCCCTGCCTGTGGGGCTGCTGAATATAACCCAGGTCTCCCTAGCTAGTATAGGGGCTGCTAGTCACTAGCACAGTTCCATGCCCACTGACAATACTGGCTCAGTGTAGAGGATGTCTTGTTTTTTTTATTTTTATTGTTGAATAACTTGAAACAGGAGGGGATTCAGGTGTTAAGGATACTCCAATGGAGGCCAATCCATATTGCTGCAGAAACACAGGAAAGTCCCACAGTAGGTCTTACTCACAATGGCCCAGGGCCTGACTGCGAGCCAGCTTCCACAGGTAGTTCCTCAGTGAGATAGATAAAATATACTTCACCAAACCAGGACTTTGCAACAGTGCACCTTCTGAGGCCCAACTGCAACTTTAAAGCACACTCTAGCTGCAACCCATGGGCAGCAGCCCCAGGAGAATAGGATTAGGAATTCTCCTAGCAGAGCTAAAACTCTGGCAAGGCCTCTCAAATATGTATTATCCCCCCAAACAACTGCTGGGTATCCAGGGATTGGCTGAATACTTGATACTTCCAGTCCTATATTATGGAAGCTTCTCCCAGAAGCAGGTAAGAGAAATCAAACACCCAACCTAGGAAGCCATGACCAGACAGAAGCAATAGATTACTTCTCTACTGACTACAGTGAGACCAAAAGCAAAATGTAGCCTAACAATCGTATTATAGGAGGGCACTACACAGGGATGCATGATATTCCTTCTTAAAGTAAAGTATGGGCAGATATTTCCCCCACATGTAGTTCTCCAGGACATATCTTCCCATGTATGTTCAGCCTTAAACATATTTCGACTTTCTTGCCAGTGAATCAGTTTCACAAATGAACCATAAAATAGTAGCCCTGCTTGAAGCTATCTCTCAACAGCACATTCTATATAATACTTGATTGACAGAAAAATCTGTAAAGGCAAAATTACACAAAAGGATGAGTCATAATTACTATAATGTTCAGAATCTGGGTTTACTGAGATTAAAGTGAATTTGTGCATTCAGCACTGAGCTTTATACAGCACTGGTTCAACACAAAAGAGTTCTTGAAATTCAAGAATGTAACTTTAATTTCGAAGCAAATCATACTTATCTACACACCTGTACACAGATGCCTATAAGGGGTTAATATGTCTGCCTGTGTAAGCACTTGGTTACCCTGGTTGTGCTCATTTCCTCATTAGTTGAGCCAGCCAGGTGCCAAATTTTACAATGTTTTGATGTTTTCCTGTGTACTTAGGAGCTAGGGGGTAACAAGACTGTACGGGTTAATGTTTTTCCTGCTATCTCCAGCCAGGTTACCGTCCCTACAGGTCAGCCAACATAAAAAATTCTTCCTGCAAGCCCCTAGGGAGAGTTCTTGTAGGTTCCTTGGAAAATACTGCCAAAATGTAGCTGGTTACTCTGTTGGAGAGGTCATCCTATTTGGGGGGGAGGGGGTGATTGGAGCCTAATCATGGTTCCTGATTAGGGCCCCATGCCTGAAGACTGTATAGACTTGTAGCTACTATTCATGAACTTGCTGCCTTAATAGATTACTGCCTATCATGGACTCTTTACTTTACCTCTTGTGAATTATCACCTTCATGGACTCTTGCCTTATAAGGGGCTGCTTTGGGAACTTGTCTTCTGTATAAGGTATGCACACTCTATGGGACGTTAGAAGAGCTCTGTACAGGAACTGTGTTGGAGTTGTTTCTTGAGAACTGTACTGTTATCAGCAACTACCTCAGTAAAGGATTTTGTTTGTTCACTTGCTTTTGCCTGGTCTGAGGTTTCATAAAGGGGTACATGCACAGCTTATCAAAAGAACAGGGCGTGCAAAAAACAACAGGGGGACTGAGCTAGAGGAAGTTGCAATGCATGGGTCTAACGCAGATAGTATTGTCTAGTTGAAGTTAATGTGTTGTTGCTAAGGACTACAATATTTATATCACATGCAAGGGAGCCAGTCAGCCAGGAAACGGGTGTCATAATTACATTTCCCTTTTAACAATCCATTAGCTTCCCCATGGCTTGTTTCAAATAATTAGTTGGGTTCTTTTTGGGGCAATAGATGTTTGCAAGGGTTCATTCCATTTCTCATTTTCCTTTTAGAAAGAGGTATCAACCTTCTAGACCTGTCATCCTTACCTCCAATATGAACCGCACTCCTCTGACCATGCCTCCAACCCCCCCAGTTTGAAAAAGGGAGGGTGGGCCGGGAGCCTGTCAGTGATCCACATATCCAAACTCACCGTCCCCTTTTTACCCCGCTTCCACTAATTCACCCCCATCCACTTCCATTCCCCCTCTCACTCCCCTAAGCCTGTTTCTGCTAAAAACTAAACTCTTATCACATTCTCCAAAAAACTATTTCTATTCAGTCTCTGGGGTATTCTTAATTTTTGTTTTTGTTTTTAAGTGTTCCTTGCAACTATATATGGCATTTACCATTGTTCGTCTTCCTTCTGTGTTAATATTTCTTCTTCTGAGCATCCTTGTAAGTCCAATTTATTACAGAATTCTTGTAAGTTTTCTGGAAACCTTAATCTCGTTGATATTCCGTCCTTCTGGCCTATTAGACATGCCGGAAAACCCCAACTGTACTTAGTGTTCTTTATTCGCATTTGCCCAAGTAAAGCTTTGAGGAGTCTTGGCCTAGCCAACATTTCTGTTGCCAGGTTTGTGAAAACTTGAAGGTCCACCCCTTCATATTTCAGTGGTGGTCGTCCTCTCATTTTCCCCCATAGTTGTGCTTTTTCTTCATATAGTTGAAATCTCACTATAACGTCTCGGGGTAGATCTGCTGATAGGTTTTGGGGTTTTCTGATCCTGTGGACTCTTTCTATCTTGAGGCAGTCCTCCACCGCTTTATCCAAAAGTGGATTAAATATTTTATTCAATATTTTTCTTAGATCTTCTCCTTTTTCTTCTGGTAAAGCACGGATCCTTAAATTCTTTCTTCTATTTTGGTTCTCCTGATCTTCTAGTTTATATAACATTCTCGTCTGATCTAATTGCATATCTTTAACTTGTTCTTTTAGGTTTATTAATTCTTGAGCTTGTTTATCCGTTTTTTTCTTCTGTCTCCTCTACTCAGTGTCAGCAACTGTCCCAAGTCGGCCCATAGTGTGGAGATTTCTGTTTTGATAGAATTTTCCAGTCTTGTAAACATGTCTGTCATTTCCAGTTTTGTTGGCATTTGGGCACCCGCTCCTTGTTCCTCCATTTTACTTATCTCCAGTACACTTTCTGTGCTTATATCTTCTCTGGATTGGTCTGAGGTCACACCTTTCTTTTTTCCAGGGTCTTTTTTCTTGTCTTTGTTCCCTTGTTGCTGTTTATCTGGTCCTGGACTCTTTGGGTTCCGGCCTGTGTCAGATATTTCTTGATCGTACTTGTATTTGCATTTTCTTTTGGGGTTTTTGGTTCATTGCCTTTTATAGTCCTACCTCTCATAGTGTTTTTTTTTACTTGTGATTTTCCATTTCCTCAGGTTGATTTTTAACTTGGTGTACCTTCTTTAATTTCCTTAGAAATGAACCACTTTTATCTGAAACCGGACTGCTCACTGAAGAAAAGTATACCGGGGTTTATGGTAGCTAGCTGCTGCCATAACAACAATATCCCTCTTCAAAGTGCTGACGTATATCGGCAAGAGCCAGTCCGGAAGTGGTTAAAGGTCTGACCGCACCAAAAAATGCTTCCCAGAAAAGACTGATTCCTCTATCACTTTCTTAACCTTTTTTAAGACAGTTCTCTTCTAGTTCATAACACCAATCCTGTAACAACTCAGTGAGATTTAATAGGTCCTCCGGTGGTTCCCAGAAGGGTTCAAGGGACTCTTCCTTTCAATTGAATGAATAGCCGCTGATAACACAGTTCAATAGGGAGTATGTAGAGCTGTTCAGGAAATACCTTTCCCCAGACCAATCATAGGCAGTTCATAGACAGTTCATATACAGTTTCATAGACAGTTCATGAGCGGTTTCATAGACTGTTCATAGACAGTTCATAGACAGTTCATAAGCAGTTTCATATTCAATTCATATGCAGTTTCATAGGCAGTTCATATGCTGTTTCGTAGACAATTCATTTGCAGTTGATAGGCAGTTCATAAGCAGTTTCATGGCAATTCATAAGCTGTTTCATAGGCAGTTCATTATTAAGCAAAGCATTAAATTGATCACTTTAGGTGCAAGTTATCACTCATCCCTTCTTCTCCGCTCGCTTCTTTCCTTCCAGCTTATCAAGATCTAAGCACCTGTAGGGTACCTCTACCTCTTCTCTCCCCTCTCCAGAGTCTTCAGGGAGAGGGATAGAAAGGTTAAGGGAAAAATAAAGGGAGTAAAAAGAAGGGAAACAGCAGAAAGCAGTGGCACCTGTAGATAAACTCCAGGGGAGCCGGGCTGTGTGTACTCGTATTAAGCTGATAGCCTTGTCATCCGGTACTCAGGGGTTCCCCGCCTTTGCTCCGGGCTCCACGTCTGTCACCGTTCTCACTGCTCTCTTCTTCTCTCACTCATTCACTGACAGGCAGGCTCTGGGGTTACCTTAAACGCTGTTTTCACAGCTCTTCATTTTCTCTCCCCCTGACTACACCTCCTCCTCTGCCTCCTCATCCGCTGGCACAAGCCTCTGCGTCTCTGGTCTCCGCTCTCCGCTCTGCTCTGCTCACCTCCACTCTCTGTTCCTGTGATGCCAACAGATAGCTCATAAAAACTGTCTGCTGGGTCACCCTTTCAAATACTTCCCCAGCTCGGCTCCCTCATTTCCAGCCAGTCAGTGCCGCCTTGTCCAGTTAGAGGCAGGGGGGTTGCCACTTTATTTTTCGGCTGCCCCACACATTCGATTTCCCGTTGGTATAACATAGCAGCTTCACGTGAGCTAGTATACAGTATGAGGGGTCAACGGGAATCAGCGAGGATCGGGACTATCATGAGTGGGGACGCTGCAGCCTCTTACACCGCGGGTCTCCCACAGATCTTCTCGGATCACCTTCTCACGCTCCCTCTCAGCGCCATTGGTTAGGCCTCACCCCCAACAAGGGAACGTCGCGTTCTCACGTGACTATTTTAAATTTGAGCCCAATTTCCCCTTTTCACCCACCCCACACAGTTTATAGTTAAAACTACATACCTAATATGAGCAGATAACCTTGCTGAAGAGCTATGGCCCATTCTAGGTCAACCTCCACTGAGCCAGTGAGACAGACCTAAACATGTAGTTTTGTTTTCTTTTTTCTCCATTGACTCTAATGGAGGATCCATCTACTGGTAAGCCTGCAAGGAGACATCTTCTCCTATAAGACCTATTGTTTTTATTTGTTTGTCGGATGTTAATAAAGCTTTTTAAATGAGATGTATTATTGCACAATTTCTTTGAAGCATGAACAACACAAAAACAATTGTCACACATTATTAACATCTAAACATTTCCATGTTTGATGAGCCACATAGTATTATCACAACCTTTAGCAAATTATAATACGCTTGGTTAGAAAGGTAATGTGTGACGGAAGTTTTACCACTGTTGTTAATTAGGGAGGCTTAAAGGAAACGTGTGCACTGACAAATACAGAGGCTAAACAAAAGTAAAGACGAGGCACTAGATACAGATTTTTAATGGGTCAAAAAAATTATCATTGGGCACACTAACTCTGATTTAACAGTACTCCACAAAACAAGAACACCCCTTAAAATGAGGGAAAAACTTCACTGAAAATCAATGTATATACAGTCTGAGAACCCAACCAACATCAAGAAGCTAAGGTTTTATTGATAAAATTGATTCATAGCAGAAAAAAAGGCAACACATTTTGAGGGCCAAACACAGTGGTGTACCTACAGGGGGGCCGGTCCAGGCCGGGTGCCACACATTGAGTGCCAGGCCGGCTATCAGAGCCGGGACAAGGCAGTGGCAGGTGCAAGAGGTGCTCTCTGTTCTGTAGCTGTGCTGCGCTGGCTCTCGTTTGTGTGAGTCAGCTGCTCTGTCATTGAGCTCACATCGAGCTCTATACTGCCACTCCTGGCTGCTTCATGTATGTGCACCCCTTGTACTGTATAGTAATGTATTTTCACAGGGATATGTGGAATCAAGACCTGGGATAAGGAAGACCACCATACAAGTGGGGGCTGTGAGTATAAGTGAAGGGAGGAGGCAGTTTGTGTACAGAGGGGGGCAGAGCTGTGTGTGTGTGTTTACAAATGTGTGTGTGGGAGGGGGGCTGGGGGGGCAGCTGAGTGTGTACAGGTGTGGGGGGAGGCAGCTGAGTGTGTACAGGTGTGGGGGGAGGCAGCTGAGTGTGTACAGGTGTGAGGGGGACAGCTGAGTGTGAACAGGTGTGAGGGGAGGCAGCTGAATGTGTACAGGTGTGGGGGGGAGGCAGCTGAGTGTGTACAGGTGTGAGGGGACAGCTGAGTGTGAACAGGTGTGAGGGGGCAGCTGAGTGTGAACAGATGTGAGGGGGAGGCAGCTGAATGTGTACAGGTGTGGGGGGGGGGCAGCTGAGTGTGTACAGGTGTGAGGGGGCAACTGAGTGTCTACAGGTGTGGGGGGGCAGCTGAGTGTGTACAGATGTGAGGGGGCAGCTGAGTGTGTACACCTGTGAGAGGGGGCAGCTGAGTGTCTACAGCTGCCGGCGGTGCGTGCCCCCGACCGCAACTGTACCTGCGCAAGTCAGTGACCGACTCTCTGCACTGCCCCCCCAATGCTCACTGGAGCACAGGGCTGTGGAGGAGGTGGGATCAGCCACCTCGGGCTATCAGCTGAGAGCCTGAGCCGGGTGCCGGTCCAAGCATGTGGCCGGATCCCAACCATATGATCGCAATTTTTCCCCAAGCCTGGACCGCCTCTGTGACATCACCTAACAGCAGGCTTCAGGTCACAGGAGTGCAGATTGAACTGCACCCTGTGATCCACAGGAGAAGTACAGCCAAATGAGCTTTGGCTGCACTTCTCCTACAATTGAACAAGCTGAAGTTAGAAGCTGATTGACTACCATGCACAGCTGCACCATATTTTGCGCTCTTCGGTTTTAGTAAATCAACCGTAAGTTGATCAAGGTAATAGTAGATCTGATATTTACACAGCACTGTCACATAGCACTTAGTCTATCCTGTTGGCAGGGCAGGAGACCTAACTTTTATCTGCTGCAGTTCAGTAACACTAATGCCGCGTACACACGATCAGAAATTCCGCAAGCAAAAGTCAGATGACAGCTTTTGGTTGGAAAATGCGACCGTGTGTATGCTCCATCAGACTTTTGCTGGCGGAATTCCAGCCAGCAAAATATTGAGAGCAGGTTCTCAATTTTTCGGTCGGAAAGCCAAGCTTGAGCGGAATTCCGTCGAAAAAAACATCCAAGATTTTTCAGATGGAAAATCCACTCGTGTGTACGCGGCATTACAGAGCTTTTCCATCATTCTGTGATTGGATGATAAAAGGAGAAGCAGCAAGCTGAAATACTTAACTTTATATCACTCTTTGTGTGTGTGACAAACCCAACCAGGACAGGGGCTTTTGGAGGGGACTAGGGGCTAGCCTCCTACCTCTGCTTCTTCTGGTCAGGGCATGAAAAAGAGCTCAGTTCAGTCTCTGATCCTATGGAGAGAGCAGGTCATTCTCTAATGATGGACAACAATGTAAAGAACTCTGAGAGCGAGACTTGGATTCATTCTCTGAATAAGGACAATAAAGCTTCCCTTCTGGAGTGGATGGAAAGGTGTAATATTAATCTTGTACAGGTAATGGCCTGAGGAAATATGGTGGTCCCCCTGCAGACTGAATTGGAGAAGTTCCTCCACTTGGGACAAAAATATTTATCAACAATTTCCCTCAAGTTTGACAGAGTTTCCCATGGCCCAGCCAATGTGGGCACTTCCTCCTCTCCCCTGCAGCATCTGCTCACTGACACAAGACAGCTGGAGTTGCAGGTTTATGTGACCAGACCAGAGCATATAAAATGTATCAAATGTGTATATATATATATATATATATATGTGTATAGTTGAAGTTTCTTCCACTTTACAGAGCTGAAATAATGTCTGTATTTTATATCTGACTTGAATTTAACTTTAATATATGTGTACTGTGTTCTGTAAACCCAGAGCCCAAGATTATTTCTAAGAACTTCTAAGAAATCAACAATTTCCCTCAAGTCTGTCAGAGTTTCCCATGGCCCAGCCAATGTGGGCACTTCCTCCTCTCCCCTGCAGCATCTGCTTACTGACACAAGACAGTTGGAGTTGCAGGTTTATGTGACCAGACCAGAGCAAACTTAAAATAGGGAAGTACACAGATATTTTATACATAGCTTAGGCAGGATAGATACGGGGGGGGGTGATTTTTAAGAATAGTTATAGTTATAAAATGTATCAAATGTATATATATATATATATATATATATATATATATATATATATATATATAGTTGAAGTTTCTTCCACTTTACAGAGCTGAAATAATGTCTGTATTTTATATCTGACTTGAATTTAACTTCAATATATGTGTACTGTGTTCTGTAAACCCAGAGCCCAAGATTATTTCTAAGAACTTCTAAGAATTGGTTGGAACCAGCAGGTAAAAGCCAGAAGCAAGCTACAGCTAATTGTGTGCATATCTTGCTGATATCTGCAAAGCTTATTGATTAAAAAAAAACTTAAACTAAAAAAAAAACGAATAAAAAAAAAAATAACAATTTGCTGAAATATATGACTTTAAAAGATTTTTCTTTCCTTTACCACCCAGTGATAGAGTTTTCCGCTTTGGAAGAGTTACAAAGGACAGGCACACAAAGGTACTATGTGGGAGTATATAAAAAAAGAAATATAAAGTTGTTTTGTAAGGAATAATTTCAACCTTTGCAGTGTTCGTGTGCCAGAACTGAGCACAAGAGTTAGCAATGTCTGCAGCCTGCGATAAGCCCTGGCTGTACGGGAAGGAGATAACATAGTCCCATAATAGAGAAATCACATCTCTAGCATGATTTAGCTGTTAGGAAAAAGGCAGCCATGTGGACAAGCGGGCAGCCATTTTTGTGCTGGCCAGTGAATTGATGTAGTGATACAGAACTGACCTTCAAATGCATTTTCCTGTATCATGACCACAAAAAGGAAGCAATTTTTTTTCCAGCAACTGCACATACAGTTAACAATATGTTATAAGTGCTTTCATCTAATTGTAAGGGCCGATTAACAACATATGTGATGGGGTGCATTGGTCAGGCTTACCCAGCACAGTCGCAATGCAAAGACAAGGTATTTTTCCTTTCATTTCCTAAGGAGCTGGCTCACACCATAGTGATGCAGTGCATACAGTATTTTTTTAAAGTACAGTGAGTAGATACAATTTAAAGTGGTTGTTAAGCTACTTAGTAAATTACACGCAATCCCCTCTGTTAGAAAGTGTTCTATGCTCCAGTGTCTGTGCTTTGTAAAAAAATATGCTAATTTCTACCTTATTTCACAGCACTGCTCGGCGCTCACATTACTCCTCACTGCTCCCTCTCCCAAACTGACAGCTGGAGCAGGAGGGGCCTGAGAATACCGCGCTGACATCATTTAGGAGGAGAGGAGGAGACAGCTGAGACATCCGCTGGGGAGGAGGGGAGGAGAGGAGGAGAGAGCCGAGACATCAGCCGTGGAGGAGGGGAGCAGCGGGGAGTCACGTGAGCGCCAAGAGGCGCTGTGAAATAAGGTAGAAATGGGCATATTTTCTGCAAAGCACAGACATTGGAGCATAGGACATCTTCTAACAGAGGGGATTGCGTGTTATTTAACAGCAGGAGGGGAGGGCACTGTCACTAGCTGACAGGCAGAGAGGGAGTGGGAGCTGCAGATGAAGGAGGCACGTAAACTGACCACAGTTTCAGGGCTCAGCAGCCATGATAAACCGTGGTCAGTTTACATAGGGGAAGGGGAGGGCAGAACCAGGCAGGATCGGCCAGGTATTTCAGGTGATACAGGGGGCCAAATTACACAGCACTAGCACTGTGCTGTGTAACATGCTTTAAAGTAACAGGATCCAATTATTTTTTTTAGGGTTACGAACGCTTTAAATTAGTTATATGGTCACAGCATAATTTTTTTTTTTTAAGATCAGCATTGTAATAGCAATACAAACAATAATTATATTTGATAATCAAATACAAGCTTACTTGAAAACGTTCCTTTCATGTTGTGCGTTCTGCCTGTCTGCTGGCCATCTCTTTTCACAACTTCCTGCATTCCCTGCATGCTTTGCAGCTTTTCCACCACTTTTTTACTTTCCATTTCTAAGGACTACATATCCCATGGTACCTTGCTGCCTGCTAGCAGTGATTCCTGTACTGACTCCGCCTCCTGAAACTCCTCCTCTCAGCACCTCTGTAGCTCAGAAGGCAGGCTCTGTGAATTGTGTGACACAGCAGTGCCTACTCACAGGGCAAAGTTCCACTTTAAGGTGTGACTAATCCAAATGTTGAAAGATTTCTACAAAATATAACAGGTTTGTATACTTTTTTACACACTGACCTTAGGTGCCTTGATGCTTGCTCATCCTAGTGAGGGGTGAATTTATGGATAACCTGAATACCACCACCACTACATGGTGGGTTTTAAACAGTTTGACCTCACAATAAGGCAGGGCTGTAGAATGTACCTTGAGCTAGGTATCTCGAGCTTTGTTATCTCGAGCTAGGTTGTGTTTTCAAAGGACACATGTTGTAGTCTTGGCCATCTCTTTACACTTTGCAGAAAAACAGATGAACATGGTTCTGTTATAATGTTTACAAATTAATAAAGCTGTTGCTATGCATGAAAAGTTTGAGAAGAACAGTTCTGACTTTATTAATGGCCTATATATATATACACACACACACAGGGGTTGTACTGAAAGTAATGCAAAAAAGGCCATACGTTTTTTATTGTGCCTGTGAAACCGGTTAGAGTGGCAGGAAAAGTAATCAAGGGGATATATGTTCCTCCACGGGTTCTTCGATTTGCAATCTAAGGTAATGCCAGCAAAGATTTCATGATAAAGAAAGATAGTTCTTTACTCTGTGTCAGTAAAGCCTGTTTCAGGGGGTGGATTTACTGGGAGTCTGATAGAGCTCTGGGAGGGACAGACTCCCAATTCCGTGGACTGCATTTTTATGCTTTCTGCCTAGGTCTTTATTAACCTCCTTGGCGGTAACCCCGAGCCTGGCTCGGGTCCAGCTTTTTGTGCTGGGAGCGGTAACCCCGAGCCAGGCTCGGGCTTGCGTTGCAGGATGCAGGGGGGAAGTTACTTACCTTTTCCCCTGGATCCTGCGATGTCTCCCCGCTGTGTGAGCGAGCCGTCCACTCGCTCGATTCACACAGTGCCGGGTGCCGCCGATCTCCGTTCCCTGTGACGTTACGACGCACGGGAGCGGAGATCGGCGCCAAATTCAAAAAAGTTTAAAAACACAACACATATACAATACTGTAATCTTACAGATTACAGTACTGTATACAAAAAATACACATCCCCTTTGTCCCTAGTGGTCTGCCCAGTGCCCCGCGTGTCATTTTATATAATAAAAAGATTTTTTTTCTGCCTGGAAACTGGAGATTGTCCATAGCAACCAAAAAGTGTCCCTTTATGTCAAAAGTGGTTTTAGACAGCTAGAAAACACTGATAAAAAAATAAAATCACAATTTATCATCAAACAATAAATTTAATGACAGCGACTATTCTGCAACTGAGCAAATTTCAGTGTTTTTGATTTGATTACATTATTGAATCATTTTTATATATATTTTTATTATATTATAATTTATTATTTTGTGTTTCAAACTTTATCATACCCGGGATGTCTACTAGACTCTGGTTCGGACAGATTTAAGTGAGTTATTCATAAGAATTGCATGCCTACAATATAAAAACGCCAAATTTCCATGCAAAATAATTGTACCACTTTCAGCACTAAATTCCAGCCAGAATCATACCGCCAGGGAGGTTAAGACAGCTGGTCCTAGAGTGCGTCGGAGGAAAGTAGGAGCATGACCGCTGGAAGCCAAACTTGGCTGCTGTTTTGTAAACGGGACTTACCTTTAACCAAGAACTTTGTCAGACCATGGATATAGTAAGGCTCAGTAAAGCAGAAGTTTACTTTCTTATGAGTTAGGGCAAAAGGCCCTTTCCTTCTATTTGTGACTATCCTTTGGATTAAACATGACACTTTTCTTAAAGAAACTGTGAGTTTGTCCCTGCCTTGAGCCTGATTCCCTACAACTTACATAGGTCATTCAAACTTTACATGTTAGTACAGTAAATCTTCCTCTATAGTAACCCTCCTTCTTCTAAATAATGGAATCCAAGCAGGAGCAATGTGCCATTATTGAGTTATTGATGAAGGAGAGGTGCAGGCTGTCCAACATCCACAGAAGGCTACAAACTGTTTACAGGGAATACTGCATTGAGTAATGTGCACAGATGGATGAAGAAGTTTAAAGAAGGGGAAACCAAAATTGAAGACAAACCACACAAAGGGAGACCATCAATGTCAGGCAGCCTGCACCCCTTCTTTAAAGTGTTATTAAAGGTTCAGCTTTTTTATAAAGCAAAATAACAAACATGTTAGGCCCCATGCACACGGGATGCCGATGCAAACTCTGCTGAACGCATGTTTTAAAAAGCAGAAACCTGCATTTTCATGCCACGTTTAGCTGCGTTTGTGTCTATAAGCGTTTGTAAAGATAACATCATATAGACCCTCCCCAAGCTCAGAAAGCATGTATTATTAACTAGTTCTGCCATTTTGATCAGAGTGAGCAGCAGCAGCAGCAGAGAGAGCAGTTTCACACTTGCATTTGCCTCTCTTTCTGTGTTTTTTTTTTTGGAAATGGATCCCATATTGAATACATGTCAGGAAATGCTCCTGATGTTGCTCTTGATGAGGCAGCAACGTTGTTGCAAATTGCGTGAGAGGTCCAGAGTCAGAGCTCGTCGATATTGGACCCAACCGTTGATGGCACAGCGAATGTCCGTTGGATATTTCACAAACATGGTGGGGGGTTGGGGCTGACTAGACATTGGTATGCAGGTTTTTCTGAAAAAAAGACATTGCTATGCTTTGGTCAGACTAGGTGGAGTCACTGATTAGATTAGAAATTGAATGAAGGGTTGGGGCAAAGAAGTGAAGGCATTCCTCAATGTCTAAGCTACCTAAAAAAATAGAGTTGTTTTATGGCATTGCATCAGTGAGTATATATGCTCTATGAACTATCTAAAGTAATTACGACATTTTACACCATTTTTTTTTTGTATTTTTTATGGTTTACCATCATATTTCTGAGTTTTCTGGTCCAAAAAATTGGGTTCCTTTAAAAACGCTTATAAACGCAAACGTGGCTGAACGCGGGTGCCGCATTTAGCCGCATTTTGCATCTGAAACGTGTAAAAGCAAAGTGTCTGAACCCATTTTTTTGCTTCTGGAAAAATTAGGTTAAACGCAACTGCATAAAAATGGGAAAAAACAAGACTGTGTACATGGACACATAGGATAACATTGCATGCGTTCAGGGGCAGTTGAAAAAAGTGTCCAACTGCCTCTGAATGCGCGTTTAACAGCGCCTCGTGTGCATGGGGCCTTATACTTACCTTCTCTGTGCAGTGGTTTTGCACAGAACAACCCCCCCGATGTACTTCTTCTCTGGTCCCCCACCGGTGCTCCTGGCTCTTCCCCCTTGACCAGTGTCCCCAGTAGAAAGCCGCTTACTATGGGGGAACTGGTGCATGCCCATAAGACACATAGAGTCCCAGCTATCTCCTTATTGGCTCATTGGCTGGGATATAATTGGCTGTTGGGGGGAGCAGCACACAGAAGGTTTTTTACCTTCATGCATAGAATACATGAAGGCCAAAAAAACCTTCAGCCTTTACAACCACTTTAAATTTAATTTATGGGTTTAAAAGTCTTGCATAACAAAAAAAAACTCCAAAGCAATAATTATCAATGCTCTTTGCACTGCTTTACTGAGTAAACCTCTTATGCCACGTACACACGATCGGAATTCTCGTCGGAAAAAACTCTGACGGTTTTTCCGACGGAATTCCGACAGAATTCTGCTCAAGCTGTGTTGCCTACACACGATCACACCAAATTCCGACGGTCAATAACACAGCGGGATAAAACACGTTCGACAGCACTATAAAAGGGAAGTTTAATGCTTCTGAGCATGCATTGAATTGTTTCCGAGCATGCATCAGAATTTTGCGTGTCGAAATTGCATACACACGATCGGAAAATCCGATAGAAAGGTTTTCCGTCGGAAAAATTGAGAACAGGTTCTCAATTCAAAGCCCGTCGGAAATTCCGACAGAAAAAGACCGTTGGGCATACACACGGTCGGAAAATCCGATGAAAAGCTCCCATCGGACTGTGTCCATCGGAAATTCTGACCGTGTGTACGCCGCATTACTGCCTTGCATATATCAACAGCACTTTCAGTAATTTAATTCACTTGAATAACATATATACACCAGTGAATGGTGAAAAAGTTGTCCCAGCTTGCCTTCATTCTAACCTACTCCTCTCCATTATTTATATTCTGTTTGCAATACTCACCCACAAGCTTATCTGAACTAAGTGTCCACCTGCAATTACACTACTAACCCTGTTCCTCCTACACCAGATACCCAGACAAAGACCTCCCAAACTGACACAACCTGCCAATTTTGTAAATATAGCTTCACCAGACACAGACATAAAAGATTGATTGATCCTCTTCAACAACTATAGTTCACAGTTCCTCCTATAATATCTGCTACAGGAAAAGTTCTTATTTTTCGAGAAACTCAAGTCGGTGACTATCAATTTGCAGATGATGAGGTCAGTGTTCTAAAAGGAACATGGAATTAATGTGTTTTATTAGCTTGATGTATCGCTGCTCACAGTTTGTACTAGAAGCAATCCACTGAGCTATGATATTGATGTCAAGCCACATAAAGGATGGATGTCTATGAACAATGCACTTCCCAGACAAAATATCATTCACACTAAATAACGCACAGTGGATGTAGGTGAGAGGAAATCTATTATTTTTCTATGTGCACTATTTTCTGTAAAAAGCCCGATTGTGCATGAAATTGACAATGTCTTGAAGCACAAAATGGTTTGTTTTCAGCCATGTCTCCTAGTAAATCTGTCCCTCCCAATCCACATTTCCTGTCAAAACCATTTAAAGTGTAAACACACAGCCTTGTTTTTAAGAACTGCTTATTATTTATCTCGTTCCATTAAAGTTTAAAGGGCTCTTGAAGTATCTATTGTGTCTAATGCCATATCTTACTTGTTGACATGTGGGACCTTTCATTCAATCTAGTGCAAACAGCTATGTATAAGGCTTCCATTAGGCAACAAGCAATTTGGACCTCTCCCAGGGGGCGTAAATGGGTCATTCAGAAGCATTAAACATGTGAAATAGAAAAAGACAGGTAAGAAATACTATTAACAAACCTGACAATTTCACTGTCCTGCCCTGCAGCATCAAATTTGCCAGTATAGTGACCTTACGTTCCTTATGTCAAAGGATAATTGGGATTGAAACACAATTTAGGCCATCTACAAACTTCAGTTGGTGGCCAGTCATGTACGTATGCACCAACTGACCACCAAATAATATTTTGTCAAAAAGTTTAACACAAATTCATTTGCATCCAGTAAAAAAATGGTGGAGAGGGAAGATTTGAGTGCCGGCTTAGTTCAAGGAAAAACAAAAGCGATTGACTAGAAAAATCCATCTTGACCAATTGCTTCTATCAAGGGCCATAATTAGTCAATAGATGCTGAGCAGGGTCTTTAGAATGGGAAACATTTCTGATGCACTTGCAATCTTTCAGATTTGGCAAATGTTGTGTTATAGGTGTAGGCACTTTTAACAGGGCTTATCAGAACTAAAGATATCTCAAATAAAAATAATGCTGCAAGGCAAGGTTTAGAACATGATGAGTAAGGCTGGCCTTACATACACAATGCAAATTTCTTTCCTGCAACCATGGGTTGCAATAAATAAAAACAATTCTCCCATCAACACAGACACTTCTGACATGGCAATCAGCAATTGTCTCTCCCGGGGGAAGCCGTCCCCACGGGGAGAAGACAGTAATTATCTCTATCAGCTATAGGAGCCGCTTGCCATAATCAAAAGCTAATCCGGTAGGCTGGTTTTACCCAAGTTGATTGATTGATCAACTTGGTACATTCCGCCTGCCCCTTAACGGTTCAAATCTCGCCTGGTTCCTGCTGCAGGAACCAGTCGAGATTGGAACCGTGTGGCCGGCCTAAGATTTTTTCTGCCTAATGTTGATTAGTAAGTTGGAAAGTCTCTGTGAATGATAATGAGTACTTACATACAGATACATAACTATTCTATTATATCATTGATGGGCAATGGAATCAGGTTAACTTAGGCCGTTCTCTACCCTAATATTGCTAATAATATATAACTGCATTTAAACTGAGCAAAACCACACAGAAAATCCTGAAACAGAATAAACTCATTATCCATGTACTGATATGACTTCCGAAAAGTGAATTATGATTGTTTTTTATGGGATTCTGTTTTAGGCTACTTTCAATGATTTATTAATAAGACCATAATATTTCTTACTCTTCAGCAATATTTAATTTGGTTATTAAAATGTAGCACAGATGTGTTTGGTCAGTAACCTTTTCTAATTAATTTCCTTTTACAAAAAATGTTATTGACTGAATCACAATAATAAGGACAAAGAGCATAATCACTTTCCAAGCAACGATACTCTTGATGAGTAGAAAGCCTGTGATTTGGAGCATAGATATTTTAAAAAACATATGAAACATAATATTGCACAGAGCACTCAAACATAGTGTAATTTAACAGCAAGGCCAGTCAATTGGGGAAAGTTAATGTTAATGGATAAATGAAGAGCTTAGGCAGGGTAGGCCTGCCCATATGGAATGATGTCTGATTGATTAACATTGGACATCATGCTGTTGACAGGTGGAGACGATAGGGTTAAAATTGTGTAATTATAACTTTTGTTGACATTTTTTTAAATATTACAAATAGAATACGGGGCAAAAGACAATATTAGGGTTGAAATTTGTTGGCACGTGCCAGCAGTAGTTAGGGATAGTGGTAGTGCTGAATAAAGCTGAAAAAGACAATACCAAGCAAGGCGAGGTGGAAACTGAAGAAAGAGGACAGTAGTAGAGGTGCAACGCATGGAATAGTGAGATGAGTCTTATGCCGCTACACACGAGCAGACTTTTCGACAGACTAGGTCCGACGGTCTTTCTGACGGACTTTCGACGGAGTTCCGACTAACTTTTCGAATGAACGGACTTGGCCACACACAATCACACTAAATTCTGATGAAAACGAACGTGATGACATACGACCAGACTAGAATAAGGAAGTTCGTAGCCAGTAGCCAATAGCTGCCCTAGCGTCGTTGTTTGTCCGTCGGACTAGCACACAGATGAGCGGATTTTTCCATAGGAACTGGGTCCAGCGGAGTTCCGGCAGGAAAATTTAAAACATGTTCTAGTTCTAAAGTCTGTCGACAGCAAAAGTCCGATAGAGCCCACACACGTTCGAATTGTCTGACGGATTCGTTCCGTCAGACCTTTGCTGTCGAAAAGTCCTCTTGTGTGTACGCGGCATTACAGCTCATAAAGGATTCACCAGATTTAGAAGAACACATTGGAAATACTGTACCATTTTATAATGTTGACCTGGCGACGTTCATCCAAACATGTTTTAGGACTTTGTTTTAGTAGTAAATTGTAAGAGATGGCAACCTATGTCTTCTAACATCCTTAAAATATTTTACAGTCAACCTCCCAAAGCTACTTCTTTTGTATGACCAACTTTTGTTCTATAATAGTAAAAATTGGAAAGGATTGCATGGCACAGCATTTATCCTTAGTCCTAACATAGGAAGGGGAGGAGGAAAGTGAAGAGAGAGGACAGTATAGAGGGGGAGGAGGA
Source organism: Lithobates sylvaticus (assembly GCA_028564925.1). Lineage (NCBI taxonomy): Eukaryota > Metazoa > Chordata > Amphibia > Anura > Ranidae > Lithobates > Lithobates sylvaticus. The sequence goes on from CM053029.1 coordinate 568,647,181, forward strand.
AAGTGAAGAAAGAGGACAATAGAGGTGAAAAATGTGGAACAGTGAGAAGAGTCTAACAGCTCATAAAAGATTCACCAGCTTCAGAAGGATAGATTGGAAATACTGTACCATTGTATAATGTTGACCTGGGGACGTTCACCCAAAGGGTACATGTTTTAGGACTTTGTTTTAGTAGTAAATTGTAAGAGATGGCAACCTATGTCTTCTAACATCCTTGAAATATTTTACAGTCAACCTGCCATAGCTACTTCTTTTTTATGACCAACTTTTGTTCTATAATAGTACAAATTGGAAAGGATTGCATGGCACAGCATTTGTCCTTAGTCCTAACATACTTTTAATTCAAACAAAAAATATTTTTCTCCCTGTCAACAATGGGCCCCACTGTACATTTGTTTTAATCAAGAACCCTGCATGTTATAAAGCTCTGCAGATGCCAATATCTGTATCATGCAGGTTTTCCCTACTGGTAAAGTCTTAAGCTCACCGAGAGAAGGCTTTGCTTGGTTGTACTGAATGCCTCAGGATTGCTGTTTTTAGTTTCCCATCAACCTGTAGAGCTTTCTCTGCTAAACACGTGTCACTTGTGAGGATTTAGCAATCAGCTTTTAAAAGAAAATCTTGGCCCACTGTGTATTCATTAAAGCCGTTTTAGAGTCTTAAAAAGAAACCACTTGAATGGCAAATTACAGATAGTAAGTCACCATAAATTCTGCTTGCCGTCAAACCTCATTAGGTGGAATTGTTGTGTTGCTCAACTGCAGTAATGCAAAGTGAAAGGCAAAATGGAAGGTGGTTGAATGCTTTGAAAAACTAAATTCGAATGTCTGCTTCCTTGTAATGGCACAGGGCAAAGGTGTTAATTGGTGATGTCTTTTCTCTTCTCTTCTTGTATAACTGATATTGTGAAACATCACATCAAGTGATTGCTTTTCTGCACTTTCTAAGACCATTGTGTAGTCATATGTGTGCCTGTGCATCTCGTCTTATCAAAATATGGATTCACATTGGCAGGAATATTTAATATGTCTGTTATATCATTAGGGTCGTTTAAAGAAGATTTTACAGCTGCAAGCTGCTTTATTTACAAACTCATTTAGATAGTTTATATTGCTATACAGAACTAACCATATGCAGAAATAGCCATTAGCCATTGATATCTCAATGGCCAATAATGACCAATTAGAACCTCAAGGGTATTATACTCTTTGGAATAAACTCAGGGTAACTTTTATGAGTAAAAAATACCTAAATATAACTACCTTTTTTGGCAATAACAACAAAGGGAAGATGGTGTAAGTCGGTTGGGAGTCATGCACATACAGTATCTGTCAACAGAAGTTACATAGTTACATAGTTAGTCAGGTTGAAAAAAGACACAAGTCCATCCAGTTCAACCACAAAAAAAAAAAATATCATACAATCCCATATACCCAATTCTATACCCACAGTTGATCCAGAGGAAGGCGAAAAACCCCAGCAGAGCATGATCCAATTTGCTAAAGCAGAGGAGAAAAAATCCTTCCTGATCCCCCGAGAAGTAAAAATCCTATAGATGGGAAGATAAAACTGAGTATTCTATGATCGGGATAATGACTTTAGGACTGAAATTGTTATATCTGAAGCCTATATTTTTCAGCTATACACTATATTACCAACATTTTTGGGACCCCTGCCTTCACACACACATAAACATTAATTCCATTCCAGTCTTAGTTCATAGGGTTCAGTATTGAGTTGGCCCACCCTTTGAAACTAAAACAGCTTCAACTCTTCTGGGAAGGCTGTCCACATGGTTGAGGAGTGTGTCTATGGGAATGTTTGACCATTCTTCCAGAAGCGCATTTGTGAGGTCAGGCACTGATTTTGGTTGAGAAGGCCTGGCTCACAGTCTCTGCTCTAATTCATCCCAAAGGTGTTCTATTGAGGTCAGGCCAGTCAGCTTCCTACACCCCAAACTCTCTCATGCATGTTTTTATGGGCCGTGCTTTGTGCACTGGTCCAATCATTTGTCGTTTTTCAGGGGTTGGGCTTGGCCTCTTAGTTCCAGTGAAGGGAACCATTAAGGTGTCAGCATAAGTCATAAGACATTTTGGACAATTTCATGCTCCCAACATTGTGGGAACAGTTTGGGGACGGTCCCTTCCTGTTCCAACATGACTGTGCCCTAGGGCACAAAGCAAGGTCCACAAAGACACGGATGAGCGAGTTTGGGGTGGAAGAACTTGACTGGCCTCAACTTGATAGATTACCTTTGGGATGAATTAGAGCGGAGACTCTGAGCCAGGCCTTTTGTCCACATCAGTGCCTGACCTCACAAATGCACTTCTGGAAGAATGGTCAAGCATTCCTATAGACACACTCCTAAACTTTGTGGACAGTTTTCTCAGAAGAGTTGAAGCTGTTATAGCTGCAAAGGGTGGGCCAACTAAATATTGAACCCTATGGACTAAGACTGGGATGCCATTAAAGTTCATGTGCGTGTAAAGGCAGACGTCCCAATACTTTTGGTAATATAGTGTATATAGTTTAGGGAACATCTAACACCTTTGTCTAGTTTTATTTTGGCTGCCTGTGTTCCATTGGAGAGATTTCTCTTTACTTCCTGTCTTGAAGAAATAGGGGAGCGGAAATCTCTCCAGATTAAGATAGATACACTGGTAGACAGTGTTCACTGTAGCAACTAATAATGAGCAAATAATAGAAAAAGGGAAAATCTGCACTGTTGATGATTCAGTAGTAGAATGGATACCAATTTTTACTTTTTATGTTTTATGTTTTATGTTACTTTTTAACAAGAAACCCATACCCCCCTCCCCTGGGGTGACCTAGCTTCTCTTATTTACGCAACAACATTTTCCATTACTTGAAGGGGTTGTAAAGGACATTTTTTTAAAAATAACAAACATGTTATACTTACCTCCACTGCGCAGCTCGTTTTGCACAGAGTGGCCCCGAACCTGGTCTTACGGGGTCCCTCGGTGGCTGTCTCGGCTCCCCCCCTCAAGTACTTCTCACGTTCATGCAAGCTCCCCTCGCATGGTGAGAAGCACTTGTGGGCGCTCTCCCGTGATGCAGCCGGCGGTTATAGCCGCTCGTTGTATCACTCGGCCCCGCCCCCGACGCGACACGTCATCGGATGTGATTGACAGCAGCGCAAGCCAATGGCGCTGCTTTCAATCCATCCACTCTAGCCAATCAACGGCCAGGGTGAGCGACGAAGAGGATGTCAGGGGTGAGCGTTGGACTTTCGAGGGGTCAGGTAAGTAAAATGGGGGGGCTGGGGGGTCCGGTATAGTCAGATGTTTTTTCACCTTAATGCATAGAATGCATTTTTTTTTTTTTACCTTTACAACCCCTTTAAATATCCCTTTAGCCCTCAGATAAACTGTTCTCTGTTATATGCTTCCCCCTTCAATGCTCCTGTTAAAACAATAGCCAAACCACTGCCTGACTCTTCCTTACAATGTCCCCACCAGACATAAAAGACCTCAAAATATTGTTATTCCATTGGGTATAATATCTATTTTCACATGCAGAAATGTTCTAGCTTTTTCACCCAATACAGGGCGATCATGTCAAGGCACTATGATTAAAATGGAGGACAAAAAAAAACACATGCTCAACGTTGCCTATTAGAAGTTCAGTTTCTACACTTTTATACACAGGGCTCAACTGCAGATAAAAATGCAGAACTTTTACACGTTCATTTGCAAAAAACCACCAAAGGAAAAAACGCACCTACAAAGGCTACCAATTTCAAAACAAAATTGTATATATTGGACATGTAGCGACGGGCTCCTGATGAGCATGCGCTATATGTTTTGTAAATTTAATGTTCCTAAAACCACAGTTGGGCTTTAGGGTTAACTGTTCTAAATTCTGGTTTCACTACCAGTCTGGCTGGATTTCACTGTGTTCTGCTTGGCCATAGGTGTCGGTGTCACCTCTTGCGGGCATGAGAACGCGTTGGGTGCCAATCTCTCTCTGAAACAACCAGTGGGTGTGTCATCGTGCTGGGAATTCTGGGAGAGGGTACTTAACCACTTTCAGACCGGACCAATTTGCAGCCAAAGGACCAGGCCCCTTTTTGCGATTCGGCACTGCGTCGCTTTAACTGACAAATGCGCGGTCGTGCGACGTGGCTCCCAAACAAAATTGACGTCCTTTTTTTCCCACAAATAGAGCTTTGTTTTGGTGATATTTGATCGCCCCTGCGGTTTTTATTGTTTGCGCTATAAACAAAAAAGAGCGACAATTTTGAAAAAAAAGGCATTCTTTTTTATTTTTTGCTATAATAAATATCCCCAAAAATATATAAAAAAACATATTTTTTCCTCAGTTTAGGCCGATACGTATTCTTCTACATATTTTTGGTTTGCGCAGAAGTTATAGCGTTTACAAGATAGGGGATAGTTTTATAGCATTTTTATTATTTATTTTTATTAGTAATGGCGGCAATCAGCGATTTTTATTGTGACTGCGACATTATGGCGGACACATTGGACATTTTTGACACATTTTTTGGGACCATTGTCATTTATACAGCAATCAATGCTATTTAAATGCATTGATTCCTGTATAAAGACACTGGCAGTGAAGGGGTTAACCACTATGTGGCAGTGTAGGGGTTAAGTATGCCTAGGGGTGTGTTTCTTACTGTGGGGGGCGTGGCTGTCAGCTAGTGAATGCTGATCTCTGCTCCAATCACAGGGAGCAGAGTTCGGCGTCACTAGTTGCTAGGCAGAACGGGGAGATGCTGTTTATTTCAGCATCTCCCCGTTCAGCCTTCCCGTGTGACGACTGCGGGTGTCCCCGGGACCCGCGACCGGCCTCACGGGGGTCCCGACCGGTGCGGGAGCGCGCGGCTCCCGGAGCGCTCCCGATGGCACGGACGGCATTAAAGAGGGACTTATATATACGCCCTCCTGCCTGTCCGTGCCATTCTGCCAAAGAATTTTGTCGTGCGCCGGTCGGGAACCGGTTAAGGTGCTGAGGTCACGTGCTATGGGGTTTCCGGTTGAGAAGATCTTTCTGTCTGTTTGGTCCTGGTCCTCCTGACCAGCCCTCAGGGGCACTCATGGCCTGAGGGGGAGGATCCATCCATTTCCGAGTCTCGGGGCTGGCTAGCCCGAGGCACAGTAACTGGAAGGAGGATTCTAAGGTGGTCCGGTGCCGTCTCGTCTTTGGAGAGGCCCAGCAACTGAGAACGCAACCAGGGGAGGACTCTTCAGAAGAGGGCCATGCAAAAGGCTGGTGCCTCGGTAAGAGCCTGGAAGCTAAGTAGAAGGACACCAGGTGAATCCACACTCGTATGGTTTTGCCAGACCGGCTGCAAGATACTGGTACAGTATGAGGGTTCTCTAAGCTCATCTATCCTTCAGTTACAACCAAGTCTGTGGCAGAGACTTTCATTTACAAGTTCTACAACCAAGTCTGTGGCAGAGACTTTGCTCTATTTGATTAATCTATCGGCTGCTAAATCTACTGAGAGGAGATTTATCTGATAGCTGTAATATCCAGTTGTGAATGGCTATTCTCTGGATTTCATAGTGAGAGACATTCAGTTCCAAGCAGTTTCCAAGAGTACCTGAACTTCCTACCCATACCCTTGATCCTTTATTGAGAGACTGTGTTTTGTCTACCATTTTTGCAAATTAAAATCCCAAAGCGGATCCAGTGTCAGTTTCTACAGTTCTTTGGGCCATCTACCTCGGGTAAACCCCTAGACGCACATGAGGTAAAGAAAGTAACGGTAAGCCCAAATTAAACCAGCAGCTCCTTCGGGGGTTAGTGCTACAGACATATATGTAATCAACCATGGCAAAGATGGGAAACCCCTTCCCCACATATACCTCTCCCCCCCTGGCACCCAACCCAACACAACCCACCCCACGCTGATCAGATCATGGCCACCAAAATCACTGCCACCCTCTATATCTCACTCCAGTGACTATGCTCCCCCTTCTGATGGTGACAGGTCCGGTTGTATCAGTGATCTGTGTGAAGTGATCTGTAGACTGAATGGCTAAATGTCTGTAGTGAAGGTAAGTCTGCTTGCTTTTTCGCCTGATTCGACCATCTGCAAGTTAACTTGTGTCCAACCCACTCAAACCCACGTCAATGTCAACCACCGACAAATAGGAGTTGTAAACAGACTACAAGGAGCATGTTGCCAAGGCACCTCTGAAGGACCCAGAAGGCACTCTGGGATGCCTAGGCTCCCTTGTTGAAAAAGGCTGCTTTAAAGAGATGTGCAGTCATCTAAAATCCCATTTCGGTCACATTCGTGTTACACGTCTTCCATTGCTGCTCAAGTATACATCTTTAATTCTGCTGCATATACTGATTTAGCAAACAAAACCAGTGAATATAGATAGAAACTATTTCTCGAATATTGTTTTAAATGATTGACTCGCTCGGTTCCTATTCCTCCAGGTCTTACACATACCTATTTGTAAATGTTATTACGCAGCATTCTCTACTGCTTGATAAACATACTATTTACATCTAAAAACGACAGCAAATCTTTAACAACATTATAGGGCTGATTACCTGCTATTTCCAATAATTCCTTGGTCTATCAAATCATTATATCATGCTCCAGGCATACTGGTAAAATGCATTAAAGATGTGATGAATGGTTGAGTTGTGTTTCACAAAGATCTTGTGTAAAATGTACACTCTAATTTTTTTTTTTTTCCCATTTTAGTGCATATCATTTGCTTCATGGGGGAATGAATATTGATGATCTATGAATATTTCTGGCAAACATGAACAATCTATGCAGCTGGGTTTTTATAACATCTGCCAGGAGATTTTCCTCAGTGTCTGCTTGACAGGGCTGCCTTTGATCACCTCAGATACTAAACCAAGATGTTAAAAAAGAATCACGCGGTCCAGTGGATAGAAAAAGTCAGCTTTACCCAGTTTAATACTGGAAAAAAAAATGACCTATGTTTCTATTGTAAGCCCATGGCTCCATTTTGTACTGCAGTTCAATGTTTAAAATAACGCGTCTAGTACATGTTTTACATTAATGACCTTTTTCTTCCTCGTAAGCATGTCCAGAAATACACTGTTGAGTTGCCTCAGAGGCTGGCAATCGGTTTGGCTCCATTTTAAATTATGCTAAAGCTGTTTTCCATTGCTGAAGTTTTCAGTTCCACTTTAATGAATCAGAAGAGAACAAAAATAAGGAGCAGCTGCAGAATATAATAAGTTTGGGCCTCTGAGCAGTGAGTGAAAGAGATTTTTTTTTTTGCTTTGTGCACAGGAGTTCCAGATGCACAAATATACTGTATACTCAGGACAGGCAGAATTGATACCTTATCATGCAATTGCAATAACATAAGTGACATAAGGTAGGGCAGGCTGTGATTTTTTTTTGTGGCTTCAGCTCAGGGATTTGTTATTTCCTGGATGACCTGTTTCCCTTTCTGCTTGTGCATGTAGTTCTTCAGCAGATGGAGAACCAGAAGAAATCCATGTTTTCTGATGAGTTATTGAGCACCCCAAGCTCCCCAGAAATTTCCAGTGGAAAATGTTGACTCTTTTAAAAATACATATTCGAGGACTATACCAAAAGCAATGCATAAAAGTACTTAAAGCGGAAGTAAACCCTTTGATTAAAATAGTTTAAAAAAAATGGCATGCCGGAAATGCTATCTGTCACATTGACTATGCTTTCAACCAAACTGTCAAACCATCCAATGGCTGGTGTCATAACTGATCACATGTGCAGCATCATGGCAGTTGAAGATTGAACAGAGGCCAAGATGGCAGCTTCCTTGGCTGAAAACGATAGGAGGGTTTACTTCCACTTTAACTTTTTTATTAACTTACAGGTTGTTCAAATTTAACATGTTGGTAGAGTAGCTCTTCCTCTTTCATTCCAGGTAAATATTGGATTACAAGCAGAAGGAACGTGCTGTCTTTGAAGTAGGGGTAAAGACTGTTTGACAGAATGTTTACAGAGATGATGCCATTGACAAGAGTCACCAATGACAAGACATTGCCCTTTTCAATAGAGTCACCTGCGTAAACCTTCTGTAGCCTTCTGTGGATGTTGGACAGCCTGCACCTCTCCTTCCTCAAGAACTCAATGACAGCACATTTCTTCTGCTTGGACTCTATTATTTACTTGGAATGAGAGAGAATAAAGCCCCGTACACACGGTCGGAAATTCCGACCACAAAATCCGTCGGATTTTTTCCAACGGATTTTGTCCGACACTGGTGTTGCATACACACGGTCGGACAAATTTGTCGGAAAATCTGATCATTCCGAACGTGGTGACATTCGTTGCGTACGATGGAACTACGTTGAGGCTAGTAGCCAATAGCTTTGGTCTCGTAATTTGATCTGAGCATGCGTAGCCCTTTGTCCGTCTGAATTCTCTACTCACGATAGGAAAAAGTCCGATCGGATTTTGTTGTCGGAAAATTTGAGAGCAGGATCTCAAATTTTTTCCAACGGAAAAAGTTAGCTGGAGCCCACACACGGGCGGATTTTCCGACAACATGGTCCGATCAGACTTTTTCCATCGGAATATCCAACCATGTGTACGAGGGATCAGAGTTAATATAGAGAAAAAGTTATGCCACGTACACACGACTGGACTTTCCGGCAGACTAGTCTTCCCGACGGACTTTCGATGGATTTCTGAACGGACTTGCCCACACATGAACGGACTAAGTCCGTTCAAAAGTCCATTCATTTTGAACGTGATGACATACCACGGGACTAGAAAAGGAAGTTCAATAGCCAGTAGCCAATAGCTGCCTTTGCGTCATATTTGGTCCGTCGGACCAGCATACAGACGAATGGTTTTCCCGATAGGAATTGAGTCCGTCGGAAATATTTGAAACATGTTGTATTTCTAGGTCCGTCTGATTTTTTTACAAAAGCGATCGGATTATCCCACACAAGATCGGAATAAACTTTATTTAGCATTCCCTGTGTTGTCGCACTGTATTACTGCTGCTATTTGTGGTTCTCCGTCCCCTTTTGTTTCTTTTTACTAGCGCAGTTACACCCTTGCTTTTCCAAAAAAAATATAATGTTTGGGGTTTCTAAGTAATTTTCTAGCAAAAAATTGTGATTTTAACTTGTAAGCAGCAAGTGTCAGAAAAAGGTTTAGTCTATAAGTGGTTAAACTGACCTCAATTACAGACTGAAGTTCTTTTTTACAGCTGTTGGCTTGCGCAGAGATCTTTCTGCACTGAATCGAGGAAATGATTGGGAGGTGGGTAGAATCGCAACTAATCGTGATTAATCGTGCTCTAGTGACCACTCTACAGCACCCTTTGCTTTTAACATCTATTTTTTGAAGACACCTTGTTGCATCGGTACTTATACCTCAGATTGTAATAGCTGAATGAGTAGTCAGGATGACGTCAAGATTGAGAAAAATTGTGCAGGCAGTAGATAGTTTGGAGGTCAGATTTAAAGCATTGGAAAATCTAAGGTAAACCAGGAATCAGAGGGGGATAGAGAAAAGATCAGGGCAAGCAGAAGAGCATTGGAGAACCAGGAGCAAGAAAAGTTAGCAACAGTAAGCGAAGAAGCAGGAACAGTTGGGCAGTACCACTGGAACTGCAACTGACTCTATAGTTGAGGTCAGTCATGGGGCAAGGACATCTAAAGTAGGGCAGTGATTCATTGAAACTCATTCATAAAAAAAAGTCATTGAGAAAAAAAAAAAGCGTAGGGGTCCCCCAAAATTCAATAACCAGGCCCTTCAGGTCTGGGATGGATATTAAGGGGATCCCAGCCAAAAAAAAAAAAAAAAAATGCGTAGGGTCCCCCTCAAAATCCATACCAGACGGACCTAAAAAAAAATGGCGTGGGGTCCCCTCAAAATCCATACCAGACCCTTATCCGAGCACGCACTCTCGCCTGAACCGTACCAGGCCACATGCCCTCAACATTGGGAGGATGCTTTGGGGGTCTAAGACCCCAAAAGCACCTTGTCCCCATGTTGATTAGGACAAGGGCCTCTTCCCCACAACCCTGGCCGGTGGTTGTGGGGGTCTGCGGGCGGGGGGCTTATCGGAATCTGGAAGCCCCCTTTAACAAGGGGACCCCCAGATCCCGGCCCCCCCCCTGTGTGAAATGGTAAGGGGGTACAAAAGTACCCCTACCATTTCACCAAAAAAGTGGCAAAAATGGTAAAAAGGACAGGAGACAGTCTTTGACAATTCCTTTATTAAAATCTTCTTTCTTCTTTCTTCATCCTTCGGATTCTTCATCTTCTCCTTCCTTCATCTTCTTCCATCTTCTTCTTCCATTTTCTTCTTCCTCCGATCCGCTTCTTCTTGCGCTGGTCTTCTCGTCCTTCTCGTCCGGCATCTTCTTCCGTCGGCGTCGGCGTCGGTGTCGGTGTCTTCTTGGGCCGCTCCGCGCAATGGGAGGCTCCCGCTGTGTGAGGCTCCGCTCCATCTGACAGGTCTTTTAAAACGGAGGGCACCTGGTGACCCCGCCCCCCTCTGACATCATGGGGAAAGCCATCATGGAATTCCCCATGACGTCCCTGTGCGTCAGAGGGGGCGGGGTCACCAGGTGCCCTCCATTATAAAAGACCTGTCAGACGGAGCGGAGCCTCACACAGCGGGAGCCTCCCATTGCGCGGAGCGGCCCAAGAAGAGACAGAGACACCGACGCCGACGCCGACGGAAGAAGATGCCGGACGAGAAGGACGAGAAGACCAGCGCAAGAAGAAGCGGATCGGAGGAAGAAGAAAATGGAAGAAGAAGATGGAAGAAGATGAAGGAAGGAGAAGATGAAGAAACCGAAGGATGAAGAAAGAAGAAAGAAGATTTTAATAAAGGAATTGTCAAAGACTGTCTCCTGTCCTTTTTACCATTTTTGCCACTTTTTTGGTGAAATGGTAGGGGTACTTTTGTACCCCCTTACCATTTCACACAGGGGGGGGGCCGGGATCTGGGGGTCCCCTTGTTAAAGGGGGCTTCCAGATTCCGATAAGCCCCCCGCCCGCAGACCCCCCACAACCACCGGCCAGGGTTGTGGGGAAGAGGCCCTTGTCCTAATCAACATGGGGACAAGGTGCTTTTGGGGTCTTAGACCCCCAAAGCATCCTCCCAATGTTGAGGGCATGTGGCCTGGTACGGTTCAGGCGAGAGGGGGGGCCGCTCTCGTCCCCCCCTCTTTTCCTGCGGCCTGCCAGGTTGCGTGCTCGGATAAGGGTCTGGTATGGATTTTGAGGGGGACCCCACGCCATTTTTTTTGGCTAGGGTTCCCCTTAAAATCCATACCAGACCTCAAGGGTCTGGTATGGATTTTGAGGGGGACCCTACGCCATTTTTTTTTTTTTTTTTGGCTGGGATCCCCCTTAATATCCATCCCAGACCTGAAGGGCCTGGTTATTGAATTTGGGGGGACCCCTACGCTTTTTTTTTTGTTTTTTATTAATGAATGACAGCTCTCTGTGTTACAGGAGCCATCAATTCATTAGCCGCGAGTGATTTAAATAGCTTTCTTCCTGCAAAAATGACACTTTTTTGCAGGGAAAGTTCTAAGCACAGGAAACCTGCCCTCCTTCACAGGCTACCTATAGACACCCCCCCAGATGTGATACTGCAATGCTGTTCTAACAGCATGCACACACATATCCCCAGAAATAAAGAACATATTGTTGTCAGCAGTCAGCAGCACACTGACACGCTGACACTGTGAGTGAAACATAATATGCGAGGCCGCCGCAGCGGCGGCCTCTTATACCGTGGGGCGTGTATTAAAGCCCCTGAGCTATAATTGGCTACAGGCATCCTGCCTGTAGCCAATTATGGCTCTCCTCGCTGCCGGCGCTGTGATTGGCCAAGCATGCGGGGTCACAGTGCATGCGGGGCCAATCATCAGCCAGCATTGCACTCCGCGGGCCGCAATGCATTGCGGGGCCGCTCGCATCACACCGGGCTCATCCTTACTAGAGACTAGGAAAGCTAGGGCCTGCACTCCCTATGGCATGAGAACACTCAAATTTAATAGTGTCCTTGGAACATAAGTCCCAAACATTCACAAAACACACATACCTGAATGAGCCAGACAGGCATTGCTAGGCTTACCTAATGGAAAGTCCAGCTTTCTCTGCTAATAACAATTTGAAGCACCCTCAATCAAATTTAAATTTGTATGATAACTATTTTATACAAGTACCGTATATACTCGAGTATAAGCCGAGGCACCTAATTTTACCACCAAAAACTGGGAAAACGTATTGACCCGAGTATAAGCCTAGGGTGAGAAATGCGCAGCTACTGTAAGTGGAAAAGAGGGTCAACAATGCCCATTTGCAGCCTCACTGTGCCCATTTGCAGTCAAAGGTCCCCCAAACTTCAAACTTGGTAGTTAAGGGTTCCTAGATACCCCCTAGCTGCAGAAAAAAATTGAAAAATTGGGGTCTCTGGACCCAAAGGGTCCCAAAATGACATTTCTGCAGATGGACACAGTTGACCGATTTTGGGGCCCCGTATCTCAGGGCCACTTGGTGCCAAAGTTGGTGCCAAAGTTGGTGTGCTAACCCAGTGGAACTATCGCTACAACATATCCAAATGGGGTTCCTATCACCAAGTGGCCCCGAGATTCGGGGCAAAAAAAGTCGGTTCGGAAAATGTCAAGCCCTTTTACTGCAGTAGAGAATGACATTTTCCGAACCGACTTTGGGGCCCCGTATCTCGGAACCCCATCTTTGGATATGTTGTAGTGATAGTTCCACTGGGTTAGCACACCAAATTTGGGGTTCCTAGAACCAAGTGGCCCCGAGATACGGGGCCCCAAAGTCAGGTCGAAAAATGTCATTCTCTGCTGCAGAAAAGTGCTTGACTCGAGTATATGCCGAGGGGGGCATTTTCAGCACAAAAAATGTGCTGAAAAACTATGCTTATACTCGAGTATATACGGTAGTTAAAAAATATATATACATTAAAGAATAGTTCATAAATGTTGAAGGTTTAAAAATGTAAATAAAACATACTATAAACCATTAAAGTTTTGTATTATGGTGGAGGTTGGAGACTTAAAGAGGAAGTAAACGCTCTTTTACAACTTTAGCTTACAGGTAAGCCTATATTAAGGCTTACCTGTAGCTAACAATGATATCTCCTAAACCTGCACGGTTTAGGAGATATACCTGTATTTGCATGTGCCGACGTCATGCGGCACATGCGCACTTGCGACAACTGAAGCAACGGCGCTATATGCCGATGCTTCAGTTGTTACTATGCCGCTCTCGTGCACATTCGCGTGACGTCACCGTGGCTCCGGCAAATCACAGCGCCGGAGCCGCGATACCCGGAAGTCACTCCGGGAGAAGATGTCGGCGGTCGGAGGGGGAGAAGAGGACCGATGCCGAGGCTTCGAACTCAGGTAAGTGATACATAATTAGCTAGTATGCTATGCATACTAGCTAATTATGCCTTTGTCTTGCAGGTTTTTTTTTTTTTTTTCGTTTTACTTAAGAGGGTTTACTTCCTCTTTAAAAGCCTTTATAATTTTGCTTATTGCTTCATCATTCTACAAACAATTAAAATATTTTCTGACAGCTATGTACATCTTGCAGCGATTCCCTCTAGTGTTCATCTCTTGTCTATTCTCATGTAAAGCAGAGATGAGATGCTGACAACTGCAAGATTTTTTAAAAAATCCTCTACGTTTACCTTCTAAAGGCTTGCATTGGTCTCTTTTGGTTTTGCGGCCACCACCCCACATCCCTGAATTTATCACCCTGACACTTTCATCATTTACTTTCCAAAGCCCTTTCCCATCCAGCACTTTATCATCCTGATCATTTACACCTAATAGAAAAGATGCTTTCAGGGGGCACACAATGAAGAAGAGGAAAAGGAAATATCAGCTATGTGAGGAAGGAAAAAGATCAAAGGAGTGTTCAAATTCATTAATTACATTTCTGTATTATTGTTGTATTGTCTGTACTAGATAATGCTAATTAGCATTAATAATTCAGAGATAGTGTTTGTAAATGACTTGATATTTTATTTATTGTATGAAATATATTTTAAGCTTTTGCTGTTGTTACTAATCAGATTATTACTTAACATTATTTTTTAAACCCCACGTATAGCCTACCCACACACACCATTTCATTATGTCCTCTTTGCCTCTCTCCTAGGCTGGCCAATCTATGGATAAACTCTATACTATTATGACATCACCATTTGTCATAATGTAGACATGTTTTGGGATACTAGATTTGCTCTGTTTGCATCTAAATTAATAATGTGAATTAGGCAGACACCACTAGAATTCACTCTACAATTATCTGGAGAAGCGGATCAAACCTATTATGCATCTGCCTTGGTATGAAGCACAGCTTCTGCTGATTCAGAAGAACCCTCAAATGGAGAGAGGCTGCACCATGCTGTGTGTGAGTTTAATCACAAGATTGTCTGTATTAAGTTCCTCTCTTCTAACAACAGATTGCAATTATTCATGAATACCACACCACTATGGGTCTACGTGATCTTCCAAAGCTGCAAGTAAGTCAATGATCACAGGAATCTGAGCCATAGATTCCAAGGTGATGTTATGGAATAAAATAATCAGGATAGAACTGAAATGTGAATTGTTTTAAAATGCCAAGAATAAATTAAATGATATAGGGAGGAGAAATATCTGAACGCCAAAAATTTCCTTCCCTGTAATGACCATACTAGTTTTACATACATTCACTCTAATAATCCAAAAGTTGGCTCTACATGGAGGGATCTGAATGTCTAGGTATGGCCCACCAATAAGACTCCCTTTGACCAATATGGCATCCACGGATTCAATTTATGCTACTAACCTCTTTATCACAGCCCACTAGGCAATTATGGGACATATCAGGTTGCCTCTGTTCATCTTAGCTTTATAAGGACAGAATAAAATATTTTACACAATTTCTTAGTCTTCTTAGTTAGATCCCATGTAGTGTTCACAAAAGTCTCCTGAGATCCACTGTCACACTGAGCCATACTTTGGGTTTTGAGTGGCATTGTTAAGTTTTGCGAATGCTTGGCTACAGATATACACTCTAATAGGCTAATTAAACAAAGTTATAGTAGGTGAGGAAATGGGTAGCCCGTATGCCTCCTACCAGGATCCCCTCCCCCTTCTCCCCTTCTACTCCTTGACCCTCAGATGCTGTTATAGGTACACATTTTTCATTCTTGTATTTCATCATTGGAACACTGTTGTAAATTCATACCTCACTATAAGATATTTCTAGATATATTCTCAAATTGTACATCGACATAAATAATATTAGAATTACCTCTTACGTACACACGGTCGGACATACTGACGACAAAATCTGTCAGATTTTTTGCAACGGATCTTGGCCCAAACTTGTCTTGCATACACACGGTCGCACAAAGTTGTCAGAAAATCCGATCTTTCAGAACAAGGTGACGTACAACACGTACAACGGGACTATAAAGAGGCCAGTAGCCAATAGCTTTTGTCTCGTAATTTATTCTGAGCATGCATGGCACTTTGTCCGTCGGAATTGTCTACACGCGATCGGAATTTAAACGATCGGATTTTGTTGTCGGAAAATTTTAGATCCAGCTCTCAAACTTTGTGTGTCGGAAATTCCAACGGAAAAAGTCAGATGGAGCCCACACACGATCGGATTTTCCGACAACACGATCCGATCGCACATTTTCCGTCGGAAAGTCCGACCGTGTGTACAGGGCATTAGGGTTCTTGTACATAGATGCCCAAAATGCCACAGTTTGAGGTATTTTTTTCCACTGATCTAAAATCAACTCATTGTTTTTAATGGGCCTGTAAACTTGTGCTACATATAGATCAGTTAAAAAAAAATGAATTACAAAAATATTTGTTGCTGGTTAGTATTTTACAGGTGTATGCATATGTATATGCAAGTATACTCGTGTGCATAACACCACCTTGTAAAAAAAACAGCTAGAATACATTTTACGCATGTGTATGCATACACATGCATATGAACACTTACATGCACACATACGTGCATATACAGTTCATCCTGACGTTTTTATAGAAGAACTTTCAGCCAGAAATACAGGGGGAGTATTACTTAAACTGGAGCACTCAGAATCTGGTGCAGCTGTGTATGGTACCTGTGATTAACCCTTGTCCTCAACAGGACTATGTCTGCCGTAAATGCTTCCTTTGTCCAGAACCAGCACTATCCAAGACCCTTTAGCCCACCCAGTTACTATTCGTAACACAGTGTAGTGTGAAAAACAGCAGACTAAGCCCCCATACACACGGTCAGAAATTCCGACCACAAAATCCGTCAGATTTTTTCCGACGGATTTTGTCCGAAACTGGTGTTGCATACACACGGTTGGACAAAGTTGTCGGAAAATCCGATCATTCCGAACGGGGTGACGTCTGTTGCATACTACGGAACTACGTAGAGGCTAGTAGCCAATAGCTTTGGTCTCGTAATTTGATCTGAGCACTTTGTCCATCGGAATTCCCTACACACGATCGGAAAAAGTCTGATCGGATTTTGTTGTCGGAAAATTTAAGAGCCTTCTCTCAAATTTTTTCCCGTCGGAATTTCCGATAGAGTGGAAAAGTCTGCTAGAGCCTACACACGATCGACTCAGAGACTCTCCCCCCACCCTTGGATTCAGGGTGGGGTAAACTGTCCAATAACAATAGACACACAGGTCAGGTGTATTCAAACTTCTCATCAGTAAACAGTCTTATCAGCAGGGAGAGCTGTTGGAGGACCCCCCCCCCCCCCAGAGATACACATATACTTTTCTTCCAAGGCAGACAGACACAATAAAACAATGGAATACAACCACACCCCAAATGATCCCAGCAAAGAATCCACAACAGCATGAGACAACACACAATATATACAACATTCCAATGTGGCTGTACAGTGAGTCTGACTAGCACAGATCATAGTGGGGTTCTCAGTCACCCTGTGCCCCTAATGGACAAAGGGTGATTTATAAATAAGAGGGTCTAGGGAAGCTGGACACAGAATTTCCAGAGCTCTCCAAGGTAAGCTGAGTTGCACAAACCCTCCACCCAAATTGACTCCCGTCATAGAACCCAATCAGCTTCTAACTTCAGCTTGTTCAATTAAGCTTTAACAATAAAACCTGAAAACATTTTGGTTTCTATGCAGAGCTGCACCAGATTTTGCCAATTTTAGTAAATGTCCCCCATTGCATCGGAAGTTCATACATCAGTACTGTGTGTAAGAACCCTTAAAGTAAAAATGTTACCTGAGGTAGTATGCAGTGTTATGCACTATTTTCCCTTTGTTGTGTACCTCTTCCTCTCTACCACACTCCCATGAGTGTAACATGTCATGTTGCATTACACTGTTTTCTTACATATTGTATAAATATAAATCTTAAAAAAAACAAGAAAGTTAAAAAAAGTCACAACAAGAATGATGAGGATACAAATGATTAAATCATATTGGTTGTGATCGGCTACTGATAATTAGGATCGGTTTATTACCAAAGTAATTCATGTTACTGAAAAAGGTCTATTATTCTATGTCATTTTACATGATGGTATCTGGACTAAACAGCTTTAAACTGTTTTTTAACCAGACAATATCGACAATATCTCTCTATCTATCTATCTATCTATCTATCTATCTATCTATCTATCTATCTATCTATCTATCTATCTATCTATCGATCTATCTATATAGACACATATTGTGATATTGGGGGATGTCTAGCTCAGTGGTAGATGCATTTTCAGTGAGCGTGGTAGCCCACTTTTATTTTTTGAAAGTAACAAAAATGAAAGTTCATAAATGCATGGGTTGCCCACACAGGGGTTCTTATCCCAAAAATTACAACACAAACAAAAATGCCAAGCCACCTGGCTCTCAAGGCTCACTCTTCTTGTCTTGGTCACAGTACAAAGCTGCGCAGGCCCCCTCCTGGCCTCTACGAAGGGGTTCTCCTGACATTCCAGGCTTCCATGCTCTTTCAAGACTCTCGGTCCCCTCTGGTCCCCAGGACTCTCTCTAACAGTTGTCTCAGCTATAGTCTCCCCCACTCTTTCAGCTGGCCCCACTCTTTTAGTCCACTGACCTGGAACCTCTCCCATATGGAGTGCTGTCTCAAGGATATTGCCTGGGTTCTTAAACAGTAGCACAACTCCCTCCTGGTTGCAGCAGCTGCTCCCACACCAACTCCCATGAACAATGCTCAGATCTACCTTATAATGGCTGTGTGCAACTGGACACACACACACAAACTGCAGAACTTCTGGAAAAACCCGGACACAAGACTCAAGACTCCATCCCTCCCAATGCTCTTTGTAGTATTCAAGTTTCCAGCCTCAATCCAGACTTACAAAATCAAGAGAAAACTTAAAGCATAGTTTTCTCTGCTCACAAATCTTCTGCTGGCACTTCCCAAACTGCCTCTCTGAGAGTCCTGTGCCCATGTTACATTCATTTTGACCGAGACAGGGACTCTCAATCTCCCTCTATATATATATATATATATATATATATATATATATATATATATATATATATATATATATATATATATATATATATATCCTACTAGTAAAGTGCTAGCTAAGGAAAGAGTCCCAGTGTGCCATTTTATTACAATGAATCCATGTTTCATGGTGCACATGCAAAGTCTTGTTCAAATTATATTATGTCCTGTCTTCACTCTATAAACCATATGTTCCTCCATTAGTGCCACAGTAATGGTGGACCAATGCACTGCTCCTTGTTCCGTCTAATAATAAAGCCCAGCTCTAGTCAGGAGCAGAACCATAGCCAAGTTTTTATATCTGTGTTCGCATTTTTTTAAATTCCACTTCTTGTCTATTTGATGGGTGTTGGACAGAAAAGAAAATTAAGGGAAATATTTCCAATTTTGATACAGGCTTTAATGCCTACATGCTTAAACCAATGCCAGAAAAATGGTTTTGCTGGAGTTTGACTTTAAATAGACCATTGCAGATCAGAGTTTTCCCTGACACATTTATGAAGTGAGAACAGATTGAAGGGTGTAACATTATAAGGACAAGAACAACTGTAACAGATATCTGTGGATGTGCTTGTCATGATAGAAAAGTAATTTTACAGAATCTGTTGATTTTAAGGAATCATTTTTGAACTGCTTATGTAGCACACATATTTCAAAGAGGCTGTGCTCACATTCTTTACGTATTCTTTCATCCATACGCATACAAAAGGACTTAACCAGGTCTCCCACATACTCACTTATTCATTATCTCACACTCTATCAGTTCCCCTCATGGGCAGAGCCCCCCTTTCTCACGGGAGGTCCTTCTCCACTTTATGTTTTTGAATAATTGCAAATAGATATAATTCTACCGGTTATCTCTTGATTTACAAAATGAGTCTAGCTCTAATTTTCCTTTCTTGTGCCATTTTCATTTTCATACTCATTTGACAATTTTTTCAGGAGGACAAGCTGCCTGCTGTGTACATGTGGCCTCATACAGTATGCTGTATGTACAGTAATTTATATTGCTGGTCAATGATGATCTTTGGTCAGTGCTTCATCTTATTCAAAGTACATCTTTTCTAGGTGCAACACCTTTAACTTTTGTTAACAATAACCTCCAACTGTCCCTCATTTGAAGGGACAGTTTTTCTTTTGAATTGGAATCTCAATGTCATGCTTTCCTCCTATGTTGTCTGTCTGTTTGGCCTGATGTTCGGACCTTTATTATTTTTTTTTTTTTTTACTTGTTGCTGGCAGCATAACACAAAAGGGTGGGCTTTAATGCCCACATGGGATGCATATGTCACTGGACAGCCAATGTTTCTGTGCTGAGTGCACAATGATGCACGATCCCAGCACAGAGACTGAGTTCTCAAAGACAGTTCTTGATCCCCACTGAGTGGTAGTAACTCCTGAACATGTGACCACTGTGACAGCCAATCACAGTCGTCATATGATCTCTGATCATTCCCACCCCATAGAAGCCCTATTAAAGGATCACCAAGACTGAACGGGAATGGGTTAACTAACAAATGGTGCTTTACTGCATATAACCTTCTGACAGGTAAACAAGTACATTGTTTTTTTTTTTTCAAAAACAAGCATAATGGAATAGTTGGGAAAAAAAATTGGCAGCTTAACCAAACATTTTTAGCATATTGATACATCAACTTCCACATAACAGGAATGTGGGCAAGGTTTGACATATATACGTTTTTCTTTAACAGGCATTTCCATTTTTACAGGCAAATTTGGAAAATACCTACTTTATATTTGTTACATATCCCCATTGACATAGCATTACGATTAAACAATTGTAGCTTACCTTTTTTAAAAAGCTCTTTTCTGGAACTTGCAACAAGGAACAATTCCACTTATCTGTCTTTGCTATGAGGGGGCTGAGAAGCTGTGTTTGCCATAACCAACCCTGTCAGTCCCATCAGTTGTATTCAATTTGAGCTCCTCCATTGAATGCTAATGAGAGTTGGACTCCCATCTTGTTCCAAGACCAGCTATTGGGATAGATCATGCTGAGCTATCTCAGAAATGATTGACACTTTGTCCTCTAAAACAGAGGTCATGAACTCTGTCCTCAGGGCCCACTAACGGGCCAGGTTTGCAAGATAACCGAAATATATCTCAGGTGATATCAGTTGCTGCTCAGTGATTGCAGTATTCTAGTCTGCATCCCCCCAAGGTAATACATAAAACCTGGCCTGTTAGTGGGCCCTGAGGACAGGGTTGATGACCACTGATCTAAAACATCTACAAATCATTTTTAATTTTTTTTTTGCATACGAACACATAACAATATATATAATGGGGTTTTCCCTTACTTGACTACAAAATTGTCAATACATGTTAAGGTGTCCCTTTTTCCAATTTCAGAAAGTTGGGAGGTATGCAAAAACCAAATATAATCTACCCCCAATCTAGGCCCTATGCTAACTACCCTGTAAAGGAGAGATCTGTTTACTTACTTAATCTAAGGGCAATCAGGTCTGGTCACATGATCTCCCGACTTGCCGGCTTCAAGGGAGAGGAAAGAGTAGTGACAACGACTGCAAATCGTGGGTGGTGACATCACACACAGACTCACAAAAAGATATCAGTTGTCCGCTGTCCCTCGCCTTCACTGAAGCCATGCTGTGACCTGATTACATGACTGGACTGGAGCGCACTTAACCATCCCACCCCTTTAAGAGGTTTCAGTTGCTGGTAGGCGGGGCAGGGTTTATGATCATATGGTCGCCGTAATTGGCTGTCATGGCAATCACATGATACGAAAGCTCCCTTCGAAAGAAGTAATCGGGAGCTTACCGCAGGGCACACACTCTCGGCACAGCTGTGTTGGCTAATTGGCACGCACATATGTGGCCGCTTGGCACCAAAGCTCACCCGCCGAGAGGCCACATATTTGCATACCATCAGCGTCTAGGGGTTAAGTATTAGTTAAGTATACACATCTTTCCTTTACAGGGTACTTAACATAGGGCTTAGAATGTATTGTGGGAGAAGGTTAAAAAGAGAAATAGGGGTTTGGGCTTTTTTCTGTATTAATACTTACCTAGGTGGGTGCAGCATGTGTCCGAGGTCCCCCTGGCGCCTCTGCACTGAGAACCAAGAGATCGAACACCACCGATTGCTTGGTTCTGACAGCTCCCCCAGCAGAGAGTTACAGAATGTCAGTCACAGCTCTCTGCTCTGCCCCTCCTTGCTTTTTGGAGTTCAGGGCTGTGGAGGGGGCGGAGACGGCCAGCTCAGTCTCTCATCGGCTCGCTTAGAGGCTGAGCCGGGTGTTGGTCCAGGCACCTGGCGAATCTAGAATTTATTGTCATGATGACGCGGTGCCTGGACTGACTTCTGTGATGTCAGCAGAGAGTCGACTTCAGCCCACTCTCTGCTGAAAACGGGTCACAGGAGTGCAAAACGAACTGCACTCCTGTGATCCATAGGAGATGTACAGCCAAACGAGCTTTGGCTATACTTCTCCTTTAAGGTTTTGATAAGACTTCTACTTTAAATATTGATCAAACTCACAACCCCTTGTATACAAGGACATTTATAAATAATCCTTGGTGGATAAGGGGTTAAACAGCGATGTGACACAGAGGAAGCTCAACTGCTTTAACAATTCACAGAGTGGACAAATATAACTGGTTATCCTACATCAAAACACGGAACTGCACACAAAGGGAAGAAAGAGGAACATACAGGAGGCAAAACTAAAAGGTATTTATTACAGCAACATACTTCCACTTTGAAATTGCATTATCAATTATAACGTTTTCAGAATGGTGTGTTATATGATTGCTTTAATCTATGTCAATGGCTACCAAAAATATGTTTTTTCTCGTCACAGAATATAAAAGAATTAAATATAATTTTTAACATACTAGATTTTTTTTTTGTCCTGTGAATTTCCAATCTTACCACGCTGTACCAAACTAGCAGTGTTTTTCCCTTGTATTTCTAAAGTTATCAACTTTTTCTCAATCTGGACAAGCCTCAGCAACCATCTGATGCCCACAATTTAATTTCAGACTTCTACGGGATGAAGTGTCAGGAGAATGTGCAGAGGTGAGTATTCTCCAAATCACAGTTGACCAGAGCATGGCACCCCTGCTGTTCTGTGAGATGCATATGCTTCAGGCTCAGGCTTGGGTGAAATCATACCTAACTGCAAGGTTCTACAGCAGACTACAGACAAGGGAATTTATTTATATCAAAAAGAGATTCTGCTCAAAGGAGTTTTTTTCTTGTTTTTTCTTGTAACAAAACTATGTGTTTCCCAGGCTGATCCCCTTTATATACAAATCTCATAAGCAAAGAAAACATTATTGGTCCTATAATTAAAATGTCTGTTCGGCAGCATTGCTTTGCTGGCTGTGCCAGTAGGGTTAGGTTAAACGATCCTTGACATATTCAGTTAATAGTAAAGTACTCAAAAAGATTTTTTTTCCCTGTAAATTGAATTTAATAGTTCCCAATAGAAGCAAATAACTAGCTGGTAGGCACTTAGGATTTGATAACTAAATATTATGTAAAAAAATATTTATGCATGTATATACTATAAAGAAATGTGTATATACAGAATATATATATACTATATATAATCCACTAAGAAATAGGACTAGAAACGAGATGCAATAACCAAAGGTCTATAGAACAGTGCTTGGAGCCCATCTATTTGGTTGGTGTGTTTTCTTTTGTTTTCTACAATGTGTAATTCCCTCTAGAATTTCTTTCTTTCTTTCTTTCTTTCTTTCTTTCTTTCTTTTCTTTCTTTCTTTCTTTTTTTCTTTCTTTCTTTCTTTCTTTCTTTCATTCATTCTATCTACCTAGTTATACAGTTGCAAAGTGCAGTTCAGCAAAATATTCAGGGACACATATCTATACACACATATATATACTGTATATAGATGGAAAGTGTGGTCTGGTAAGATATTTAGTGTATCAAATTAAATTATTATTAAAAACAAAGTATATGTGTATATATATATATATATATATATATATATATATATATATATATATATATATATATATATATATATATATATATATATATATATATATATATATATATATATATATATATATATATATATATATATATATATATATACACACACACATTATCTCCCAAAGGAGTACACCACTCACATTTTTGAAAATATTTTTTTTTATATCTTTTCATGTGACAACACTGAAGAAATAAGAAAGAAACACTTTGCTACAATGTAAAGTAGTGAGTGTACAGCTTGTATAACAGTGTAAATTTGCTGTCCCCTCAAAATAACTCAACACACCAATAATGTCTAAACTGCTGACAACAAAAGTGAGTACACCGCTACGTGAAAATTTCAAAATTGGGTCCAAAGTGTCAATATTTTGTGTGGCCACCATTATTTTCCAGCACTGCCTTAACCCTCCTGGGCATGGAGTTCACCAGAGCTTCACAGGTTGTCACTGGAGTCCTCTTCCACTCCTCCATGATGACATCATGGAGCTGGTGGATGTTAGAGACATTACGCTCCTCCACCTTTCCGTTTGAGGATGCCCCACAGATGCTCAATAGGGTTTAGGTCTGGAGACATGCTTGGCCAGTCCATCACCTTTACTCTCAGCTTCTTTAGCAAGGCAGTGGTTGTCTTGGAGGTGTGTTTGGGGTCGTTATGTGTTGGAATACTGCCCTGCAGCCCAGTCTCCGAAGGGAGGGGATCATGCTCTGCTTCAGTATGTCACAGTACATGTTGGCATTCATGGTTTTCTCAATGAACTGTAGCTTGCCAGTGCCGGCAGCACTCATGCAGCCCCAGGCCATGACACTTCCACCACCATGCTTGACTGTAGGCAAGACATACTGTGGTTGCCGCCACACACGCTTGACACCATCTGAGCCAAATGAGTTTATCTTGGTCTCATAAGACCCATGTCATTAGTCTGCTTGTCTTCAGCAAACTGTTTGTGGGCTTTCTTGTGCATCATCTTTAGAAGAGGCTTCCTTCTGGGACGACAGCCATGCAGACACAAGCTGTACAATCACTACTTTACATTGTAGGAAAGTGTCATTACTTCAGTGTTGTCACATGAAAAGGTATAATAAAATATTTACAAAAATGTGAGGGGTGTACTCACTTTTGTGAGATACTGTATATGTATATACATATATACTGTATATATATATTGCACAGTTAAATAACACAGATTCTTTGGTAGAAAATAAAATGTTTATTAAGAAACTGTATATACTAAATATATTTATATACACCATATTTGTGTAACGACCTCCTTTATTTTGGCACAGTATTTGTTATATTAAATCACATTTCTCATTAGGCTTAATGCGAGGTAAGAATTCTGATATCAGTCCTTTTTTTACGCATGAGGCTCTATTTACAAAGCTTAACACAAGGATATACATCTTTCGTTTTAAGCCATGTGATAGTAATACTCGAATCCCATGGGACTAAAAATTACTGTCACTTTTTGGAAAAGAAGGCACCTTCTCCTGGTGTTTTAACTTTGTGAATTGAGCAACTGGTCTGTTAACATGGCAAAAGAAGAAAAAAGGTAAGTTACATTTCCCTGAAGATCCTCAATATTTTAATAATAAAAATTGTTTTAATAATAATCATTTTCAAAATTTCTATGTTTGATAGGCATGGCAAAATGATGCATTTTACCTCATATGTAGATATAGTTGTGATAACTTTTTCTATATGGACATTTGCTTTATAATTATCATTTTGATGACAGAATAATATATATATCCCCCTTTCTTGTAAGTATAATGTATTGAATGCACTCTTTAAAGTGGAACTAAACCCATCGATTTAAAGTGATTGTAAATGATCACCTTTTAAAACAACTCATTCAGTGTAAAATGGAAATGAAAGGCAAAACATTTTTGTATAGATATAAAAAAAAACATTCTAAATACATTTTTTCCCTTTTTTTTAATAAGTTATCACATCCCCTCTGTTCTCAGCTGCATAAGAGCTGGGGGGAGGAGAAGGAGCAGCACTTTGAGCTTCCCAGTGAATGGCTGTGCAGCTGGGGGCATGTCAGGACAAGTATGATCATCAGAGGAGAGTACACTGAGTACCCAGCATAGCTAGAAAACTGATCACGGTGGGCTCTCCTGCTTACTGTGGTCAGTTTTTAATAGGAAAGCAGAGGGACTGGCAGGAACACCAGGGATTTCACATAAAGTAAGCAATACAAAGAGAACAGGAGACTTTCCCATACAACTACATGGTACAGCAGCCACATATCAGGAACATAAAATGTTGGGGTAACAAACGCTTTAACGGTTTCAAAAAACAGGTACATTCTCGACATACCAGGAATGCTAACTGTCACATTTGCTTGTGCTCTCAACCAAACTCATAGTAACATCAAGCCGGCTATGAGGAAGGCTGTCATAACTGAATCGTATTTGTTTTTTACCAGTGTGTTTTAGTATGTAGCCAACAAAGATTTTGATTTTATGGACTACACTAAGTTGCCAGCTTGATGTCACTAGGATTTTTATTATTTAAGTGTGGGAGCACTACAGCCAGAGCACCGGTCCTGAGCCACTAGAAGCAAAATCTGCAGTCGAGCTTTGGTATTGTTGATTTTCTGAACCAAACTGTCAAACCATCAAATGGCTGGTGCCATAACTGATCACATGTGTAGTACCGTGGCAGTTACAAATCAAAAAGAGGCTAAGCATGCAGCTTCTTTGACTGAAAAGTATAGGAGGGTTTAGTTCCACTTTAAATTTCAACTTATATATGTGTAGGCAATAATATAATCAATAGGAGAATTCAACAATGTCAAAAAAGGCATACTTAATACATTTTGGAATACATTTTTAACTACGTTCAACGTTACACATGATATGCTATATGAATCATAGAAGGCTGTTCAGATGTACATTTTTATACCCAGTTTGTAAAATATTTAAGGAAACTTTCCATTTCAAAGCTCAAATGGAGGTCTGTAGAGACTTCTGTAGGACTCAACAGAGAGTTCAATGCCTGCAACTCCCCTTCATAGAACATCATTATTAGTGAAACAGGCAAGGTGCAATTCAAGTTTTCACCCACAATAATCTTACACCACATCTTCTATTCATAATGAAAAGCGTCAACCTAGACTAAAAAAAAATGCTTAAAGCCCAACACCAGATAACATTATTTTGTTTAACATGTAACTTCACTTAAAGGGGAAAGTACCACTCCTCCTCCTCTCCACCCCTGCCCAAAACACATTTTAGTTTTTGTTTTTTACAGGGAGCGGGTACCTTTTTTTGTTGGTACTCGGTCCTACTTGCCTAAGAAGAATGATGTTGCTTGCCCTGCCACCCCCTCCTCACCTCCAGCCTCTTGGGGCAAGTCACTCCAAGGATGCTGCAGGACCAGTCTCGCTGCACCATGCAATTTTGGGCATGCTTGGTCTCAGCCAGTTCCCAAATCCAAGATGGTGGCACCGGGGTCCCGCAGTCAAGAGAAGAATCTGCAGAAAAATTAGGGTATCTATGCCTCCCAGGCTCTCTCCAGAACTAAACAAAAAAGTGCTGGCTGGTTTGGGGCTTTAAGTATCACTTTTTGTTCTGGTTACTAAAGCATTGGGCTACAGGACACACAAACATGTATTCACACATACATATGCAAAAATATTCCTACAATTTACAAACAGACATCTCATCAGGCACTGCGGTATATGTGCATGAAATGTTTTATAATATTATCAAGCTAAACCATCTGTATAGATCAGTCTTTCTCAACCGTTTTAAAATTGAGGAACCCTTGAAAAAACCTTCTGGTCCCTGGGAACCCCTGCTAATAATTACTATATCTACATCTCACAGTACAATGGCATGTTTATCAGAGGGAAGAATGCTCTTCATGAAGCTTACACACGAGCGTAAAAAATCTTGGATGGAATTCCGCTCAAGCTTGGCTTGCATACACACGGTCACACAAAAGTTCTCTGAACTTTCGACGGTCAAAAAACGCGGTGGCGTACAACACTACGACGAGCCGAGAAAATTAAGTTCAATGCTTCCAAGCATGCGTCAAATTGTTTCCGAGCATGTGTCGGAAATTTGCGCGTCTGAATTGCATACAGACGAACGGCATTTCCGAAAGAAACTTTTTCCGTCTGAAAAATAGAGAACATGCTCTCAATCTTTTGCTGACCGAAATCCAGCCAGCAAAAGTCCGATTGAGCATACACACGGTTGCATTTTCCAACCAAAAGCTCACATCGGAATTTTGCTGGCTCATTTTCCGATTGTGTATACGGCATTACACTTATGGTTATTGGGAAGAACCCCATCCTTACAGAAAGCTAAAAAGATCAATGGTGTCAGTGGTTACTTATCTGAGATGCAGAAATCGCTCAAAGAACCCCTAGCAACCTCTAGAGGAACCATAGTAACGGAACCCTGGTTGAGAAAGGCTGGTCTAAATATTTTGAGTTTGAATGTCTATGAAAACAGGAACACAGCAACCCTTGACAACCCTATAACAAGTGCAGCCATCAGAATTCATCACTTTGGCTGGCAGGCATTGAGATAACTAATTACAAAACAATATTCTCATAATTTGGATGACTGCAGCAATAAGGTGTTCCTGTATCCAGAGACTGTTTACCTGAAAACAGAAAGCGCTCAATAAACCCTTTAGGCACCATTCACACCCGGGAAGTTGATTTACTAAAGGCAAATAGGCTGTTGCAAGGTCGTTTTTAGTTTGCACAGGAATTTACCCTTAGCTTAGTAAACGTGATGAAAATTCCTTTGGCAAATAATATCCAATCAAGTACAAGCATTGCACATGATTGGGTAATATAAGTCAGCAGAGCTTCCCCTGCAAATTGAACAGACTATTTGTTTTTGTTTTAGCAACTCCCAGGATTCTATATTCTATTCCTATTTCATCGCTTCTTGATCAATAATTTTCTGTTCTTCATTGGTCATTCATTGACTAGCAATATTTGTATTTGTGGTAAGCTTTTGATACAATAACATTGATGTTAATGGTTCAACGTAACCAGGACCAGAAGATTAAGTTGTCGGATATGTACCATATCACCTTATCAAATATTACCTAATGATCAAATCACTGCAGCCACAGTTAAACATAGCTTTACTAAAGGAGCGGAGAAAGTTTACTTAGTAAGTGAATTTATTCAGTGAATAAGACGGTAGCGCTATGATTATTTTGAAAGTACGTGGACATTAAAAAAAAATAAAAGATTTCTCCTCCTATAATTTAAAGCCCAGCAGCTGGAAACTTGAAATAAATCCCTTGCTCATTTAGTTCTACTGAACTTTTTCAAGTAGATTCACATGATCATATGCCCCTCTGTGCTAGTAGACTAGTCCATGTGGTGTCTTTTCTTCTATACTCCAGTAGTGTAAGGTTCTGACATCATCAAGACCAACGCAGGAGAGTAGGGGAGCGCTATCAGCTGGAGGAGTGAAGGCTCAAGTAAGTATAAGCACTTTTCTCTCCCCTAGACTAAATAAGCAAGTAACCCTTGCAGGCGCAGTCCCACTGCAGGGGATCATTTTTAAGTCTCCCAGAGTTAGGCTTTAGGTGAATAATGCTTTTACTAAGTGAAATCTTTTACTCTTTTAGTAACTCTGCCCCAGTGAATTCCAGTGTTGTAGGGTGGTCCAGACGAAACAAAGAACAAGTTACATAACACAAAAATTAAAAGAAATCTAGGTTACTTTTTAATTCACTGTGCAATTCGTTTTGTTCCAAATTCGTTTTTTTAACTTATTTTGACAAACCTGTTTAATGCATTTTTCAGAATAAATTAGAAAATTTGAAAATTCGGGAATTCGTAAATTTGAAGTTCGAAAATCCGAAAATTTAAAAAAAAACTGAAATAATAACTAACTATTAAATTCGTAAATCCGTAAATTTGAAAATTCTAAAATCAAAAAATAACAAAAACCCGAAAATTCAAAAGCATAACTAACTAACTAACTAATAATAACAAACCATTAAATCATAGGTATTGGAATTTCCTTTCAAATTTGGCTGTTAGTGAACATAACAAATACAAATACAAATACAAATACAAATACAAATACATCCGAAGTTACGAATTTTCCGAAATAATGAATGACGTATCTAAACGAATGGAACATAATGAATTAATAATAATAAATAGCAATAATAATAATAAAACCTTTTTATTATTATTTATTAATAATTTGTTCCGTTCCATTTGTTTAGATGCGGCATTCGTTATTACGGATAATTTGTAACTTTGGATAAATTTGTATTCATTACGTTCACCTAACAGCTAAATTTGAAAGGAAATTTCAATACCTATGATTTAATAGTTAGTTATTATTAGTTAGTTAGTTCTTTTAAATTTGGGATTTTCGTTCTTTCAAATTTTCTGAATTTTGAATTTTCAAGTTTGCGGATTTACGAATTTACTAATTCTTGTATTTACCAATGTTCTAATTTACAATTTTTTTGAATTTATGATGTTTCAAATGTATGATGTTTCAAATTTATGAATTTTCTAATTTACGAGTATACAAATTTTCTAATTTACAAATTTACAAATTGCGATCATAATGAATGACCCGAAAAAATTAAAAAACACCCAAAAAAACGAATGAAACTAAACCGAACAAATTTTTCAGGCAGTGCACATGTCCAATTTACAGAGAAATACGAACAGTGATGTAAGTAACTGAGTTAAAATAAACAGTTACATAACGCAGTTACTTTAGAGAGTAACGAGTAATCTAACTGATTACTGTTCCCCTCATGGTAACGCAGTTCCCATTACTTGGGCAGAGTTACCTCGATTACATCTACTGCCACTAGATGGCAGTAGTGTAATTCCGGTGTCCTGCCAAAAAAAGTTCACCCGCCGGATAAGGACCCCCTGTTGTGCGCAGGTGCAGCGCTTGCGCAGTACGAAGGACTACGGAGCTTACGAAAATTGCCGAACCTAAACAGCTCTGAGTGAACTCTACTCCGCGCAGGCGCAGTTACATGTAATTGTACGAGGCAATGCCGTACGCTCCCGATGCTCATGCTACTCTGCAAGGGGCGTCTATCGTGTAACTAAGGGGTGGGTCTAGTATTACTGTAACCAAGGGGCGCATTTATTATTCTTGTTATATATCGAGCTCTGCCCATTAATTTAACATTCACTCTCTTCTGTAGCCATCCGCCCCTTACACAATATAATAATAATAGACCTGCCCCTTGCTTACACGCTATAACAGATCTGCCCCTTGGTTAGAGTAATAATAGAGCAGCCCCTTGGTTACACGATATATAACAATAATAAATGCGCCCCTTGCTTACAGTAATACTAGACCCGCCCCTTAGTTAAACGTATAGAATATTAAAAAAAAAGTCACAGTTACTTTGCTGCGTAACTAATTACTTTTCCAATGTAGTAACTGAGTTACTAATGCAATTACTTTTTGGGAGAAGTAATTTGTAACTTAACTAATTACTTTTTTTTAAAGTAAGATGACCAACACTGGATATGAAAGGGCATAACATTTGCACATAGGGAAGCAACCAAGATTATTCAATAAGGTTAATTATAAATTAACCACAGGGATAATCTGTGGTGATAGTATGCAATCAGATTTTGTCCCTTTTGGATTATGAACCGCAGATAGAATAAAACAAATTGGCTAACTGGTTGGTAATCACTGCAGATAAACAATTGTTGCCATTTCACACACATGCATTGGGAAGATTCACCTGTAGAAAATGTTTGGCCAATATCAGATGCATTGCTATAATAATATGCCCAGTGAGAAATGTCTACCAGGACAGAAGCTCTAAATTACTGTATAAATGCAATAGCAATACCATCACGTATTGTGGGTAATATTAGACTGCAAAGGAAGGGGATTTTTTTGAAAATGACGTGTTTGAAACAAACCTAGGCTAAAAAAAAAAAAAAATATCGTAGTGATCTTCATAAATCCTATTCAAGTGATCTTCAGTAAAAACCTATAACAAAGCTATGATTTGTACGCTGTACTCATTTATAATGGTCTTGTCTTTGCGTTGCCTTATCCAATATGTTTGTAAAAAAGTATACCCAAAGGGTTTGGAGTACCTCTACAGTTGTCCTGCCATAAACTATAAACTGAGCACTAACTTGATTAAAGGGAACTTTTCTGGGAGGAGTACTAAGCATCCTTCCAACAATGCTACCTTCCAAGCTCCTATACTGGTTCTCTTTCTTCCATGCTTTGAGGTGGATTTACTAAAACTGAAGAGTGCAAAATCTGGTGCAGCTCTGCATGGTAGCCAATCAGCTTCTAACTTCAGCTTGTTCAATTAAATAATTTTTTTTTTAAATAACAAAAAACATTTTATACTTACCTCCTCTGTTGCAGTGGATTTGAACAGAGCAACCCATATCCTCCTCTTCTCAGGTCCCTCTTTGGGGGTCCTGGTCCCTCCCTCCTGTTGAGTGCCCCCACAGCAAGCAGCTTTGCTATGGGGGCTATGGGGGTTATGGGCAGCTTTGCTATGGGGGCTATGGGGGCATCTGAGCCGAGCTTCTGCTCCATGTGTCCATTCAGACACGGAGCTGCTGTTTCGACCCCGCCCCCTCTCTCTCCTGATTGGCCAACTTACTTTGGTTGACAGCAGCTGTGTTTCAGCCAATCAGGAGAGAGAGTCCCAGGTGGCAGAGGAACTCGTGGACATCGCTGGATAGAGATAGGGCTCAGGTAAGTGTTAGGGAGGCTGAGGGGGTCTGCTACACACAGAAGGCTTTCTTTTTATCTTAATGCATAGAATGCGTTAAGATAAAAAAAAACTTCTGATATTACAACCCCTTCAACTTTGAATACTATTAGCTAAACCACTTGCTGCCAGGCGATGTACCCGTACGTTGTGGGACTTTAGGTGGGGACGTATTAGGGGGGCTGAGGGGGGCTGCTGCACACAGAAGGCTTTTCATCTTAATGCATAGAATGTATTAAGATGAAAAAAACTTCTGAGTTTAAAACCCCCTTAAGCTTTGATTAAAAAAACAAAAAAAGTTGGAAGCTGATTGATTACCATGCAGAGCTGCGCCAGATTTTGCACTCTCCAGTTTTAGTTAATCAACCCCTTTGAGTAACTACTCGGAGCAGGTAAAATAATAAGAATTTCTGCCTATTGTTTGACTTTTCTGATCTGCTAACCTGGTCCAGGTCAGTGACCCAGAAATCAATTAATCCAGAGATGACCAGGCAGTTGTCATTTTCAGGAATTAGCTTATTATCCCATCACAGGATCACTTTAAAGAGTAACTCCACTTTGGTTGAAAAAAAAATTGCAAGGCCGTGCAATGCTGTACCCAAACAAAATTGACGTCCTTTTTTCCCCACAAATAGAGATTTCTTTTGGTGGTATTTGGTCACCTCTGCAGTTTTTATTTTTTGCGCTATAAACAAAAAGAGACCAACAATTTTGAAAAAAAACACAATATTTTGTACTTTTTGTTATAATAAATATCCCCATTTTCTTAAAAAAATTTTTTTTTTTTCCTCAGTTTAGGCTGATATGTATTCTTCTATATATTTTTGGTAATAAAAATCACAATAAGCATATATTGATTAGTTTGAGCAAAAGTTATAGCGTCTACAAAATAGGGGAAAGATTTATAGCTTTTTTTTATTATTATTATTATTTTACTAGTAATGGCGGCGTTCTGTGATTTTTATCGGGACTGCGACATTATGGTGGACACATTGGCCAATTTTGACACATTTTTGGGACCATTGGCATTCATACAGTGATCAGTGCTATAAAAATGCATTGATTACTGTAAAAAATGTCACTGGCAGTGAAGGGGTTATCACTAGGGGGCGATCAAGGGGTTAACGGTGTTCCCTAGTGTGTGTTCTAACTGAAGGGGGAATGGGACTAGCTAGGGGAAAAGATAGATCGGTGTTCATACTTTGTATGAACACACGATCAGTCTCTTCTCCCCTCAGAGAACCGGGATCTCTGTGTTTACACACAGAGATCCCGGTTCTCGCTGCGTCATCGGCACCGAGGGCAAGCAGCGGGCACACGCGTGCGTGCCTCTGGCGGTGCGCACGTGTCCCTAGAGGCCAAAAATAGAAGCAACGTAACATGACCGTGATTCGCGCAGCCGAGTCATGTTGCCGCAGTACAACTGTGGCGGCTGGTCGGGAAGCGGTTAATAATCAGCCGATGCACTGTCTGTGTTCTAATGAGGAAAGCTGCAATGTCTGCATCCATTTAGAAACAATTACATCTTTCTATTTGTCAACAAAACCTAAATTTCTATTACAGGGGGTGCCTAAAATCTGACTTGTATCTAAAGCCCCATACACACGGTCGGACTTTTTCATCAATTTGGTCCGATCGGACAAGGTTGTTGAAAAATCAGACCGTGTGTATGCACCATCGGACAGTGTTCGTCGGTTTGTCCGTCGGACAAAGTCTTATCTCCTGCTGGAAAGATTTGCCGTCAACCCGGTCCGATCACACCAAATCCGAGCGTGTGTACGCTTGTCCGACCGGACAAAGTGCTACGCATGCTCAGATCACATTACAAGACCAAAGCTATTGGCTACTAGCCTCTACGTAGTCCCGTCGTAGGCAACAAACGTCACCACGTTCAGAATGATCGGATTTTCCGACAACTTTGTCCGATCGTGTGTACGCAAAACCAACATCAGACAAAGTATGACGGACATGGTCCGACGGACCTGGTCCACGGATTGTCCGCGCGTGTGTATGGGGCTTTAGACTTCTAGAACAATCAGTGAGCCAATCACACAAGCAGGAAATGGCATTTTTGGGGGAAGCTTTGTACACCAACCATGTGCAGAATACCTTTGAGTGGCCATAGTGCATTACATTATACATCAAATTACAGCGCTGCAAATTGAAATGCAATAATTATGAATAGTATTTATTGGCTTGTTTAGCAATTGTATATGGCATATTATGTTTTTTTTAATTGCCATACTTTTTCCATGAAAGTGAAGTTACTCTTTAAGGCTCCATTTACAGGTGCAAGTGTGACCGAGCACACAAGCATTTTTGCGAATTGCCATGTGCCATGTTTAGGTTAGCTTAGATTTTCATTTCAATAGACTGCCTTACATGTGAAAATTTCACTAGAGAGAGCATGGAAAACTCCCTCTTTCTGTGTTCTTGCAGCTCGAAATAGAATCACACAAGCAATGATCAATGCTAAGATAGAAGCCGTGCTCTTAGACAGAGTGGCCAAATATGAGAAACTCTGGGACTCATGGGTGTCAAACTTTTTACCCCCCAACTTTGATATTATGCTGTTCATTCCTTAAATTGTAAGTTCAGCTTTACAGAAAACACAGGTCCCCCTCCTCGCCCCCCCGGTCCCGCTGACCTGGACCGCCACAATCTCCGGTTCTATGCCCCGGAATACCAGCGCCAGGAGCCCGGGGCTTAGAA
Organism: Lithobates sylvaticus; assembly: GCA_028564925.1. Lineage (NCBI taxonomy): Eukaryota > Metazoa > Chordata > Amphibia > Anura > Ranidae > Lithobates > Lithobates sylvaticus. The sequence continues at coordinate 568,682,147 of CM053029.1, forward strand.
ATCCTCTCTCCATCCATGTGGTGTCTTCATAGATGACAGGACGGGCTATGCGGGCTGTTGATTGTTGGGCACCGCCCATGTGACGGCGCTGACCAATTAGAATGCTCCAAAATGTCCCCCTGACAGGGACGTGTTGGACATTCAGCTGAGAGGATTTCTAAGCCCCAGACACCTGGTGTCAGGGCTTAGAACCGGAGATTACTGCGATCCAGGTCAGTGGGACCGGGGGGGGTGAGGAGGGGGACCTGTGTAAGTTCACCTTACATAGTTTTCTGTAAAGGTCAACTTTCCCTTTAACTGGTAATAGAAACACATAGCATACTCCCAACAACATCTCCTAGAGCAGTGGTTCTCAACCCTGTCCTCAAGTACCTCCAACAGGCCATGTTTGCAGGTTTTCCTTTATCTTGCACAGGTGCTTTAAATCAGAGTCAATGGCTTGGCATTTTGACCCGCTACTTTATCTTAAAGAAAAGCTCCCAAAACATTGACTGTTAGGGGTAATTGGGGGCAGGGTTGAGAGCCACTGTCCTAGAGGACCCAATCTCCCCACCGGGGACATTCCCTTTCCTTCTCTCCACCCTCCCCTGAGGGTCTCTTCCCTTTTTTCTCCCACACTTTGCTTCTTCTCTTTCTATTATCTATATTGTCCATCTATATTTCCTACTACCAACCACATGTCCATTCTGGTTCTCTTGATAACCATAGCCTCTGCTTATCGCCTGCTTAACTTCTTCAACCTGGTAGGCTTCTGCAACTGTTCTTATAGTCCTAATCAGTCTAATTATCCTCATGGGAGTTATCTCCCCCATTCCAGCAACAGACATTGGTATCTCTATATTGTCTTATAAAAACATACTTACTGTTATTTCAGGGGTCTACCCTATGTCATGGAATCCTTTTGTCTAACATTTTGAAACAACATTGTGTTTGCCATGGATACCCTATCATTCTTTATTGTTGTTATGACTGTTATCTTAACCACTTCTTACTGATTGGCTGTATTTTATTATACTTGTATTATGTCTCAAAAGTGACATATTTGTTGTATTTTTTTTTTTATTCCTATCATCAATAAAATATTTGAACAAGAAAAATGCACCAAAAATTGTTCCACACCATACATGCATGCAACTTTGTTACAATGCACATTATTTAGATGCGTAGGGGTGCCATTAAGAATAAATGACACTGCCACATGTGTGCAAAAGGGCTGTGTGTTTTTTGTGCATTGCAGGAAAGCGCGCAATTTTGCATGTTTCCACAGGGGACGAATGTTAGCTTAGACTAAGGTGTTCTGAACACCATGCGCCGTGCAATAGCACAGTGCAGTTGAACACATATGGGTGAGAACCAATGTCAACCAATCATTTAAAGTGGTTGTAAACCTCAGACTTGAACTATGAACAAAACATATCCCCCTATAGCAGTGATGGTGATCCTTGGCACCTCAGATGTTTTGCAACTACTGTATATACTCGAGTATAAGCCGACCCGAATATAAGCCGAGGCACCTAATTTTACCAAAGAAAACTGGGAAAATGTATTGACTTGAGTATAAGCCTAGGGTGAGAAATGCGCAGCTACTGTAAGTGGAAAAGACGGTCAACAATGCCCATTTGCAGCCTCACTGTGTCCATTTTCATGTCTCACTGTGCCCATTTGCAGCCATAGGTCCCCCAAACTTCATACTCAGTAGCTAAGGGTTCCTAGATGCCCCCTAGCTGCAGCAAAATTTGGGGTTTCTGGACCCAAAGGGTCCCGAAATGACATTGCTACAGATGGACATAGTTGACCGAATTTGGGGCCCCTATCTCGGGGCTACTTAGTGCTAGGATCCCCAAATTTGGTGTACAAACCCTGTGGAACTAGCACTACAACATATCCAACATAGCTGGGGTTCCTAGCACTAAGTGGCCCAAGATACGGGGCCCCAAAGTTGGTTTGGAAAATGTCAAGCACTTTTCTGCAGCAGAGAATTACATTTTCCGAGCTTGACTTGAGTATAAGACGAGGGGGGCATTTTCAGCACAAAAAAATTTGCTGAAAAACTCGGCTTAGACTCGAGTATATACGGTACATTTCCCAAAATGCTCAACTACACTGCAGAGTGTATGAGCATCATGGAAAATGTAGTTCCAAAACATCTGGGTGCCAAGGTTCACCATCACTGCCCTATAGTGTTCTCTCAATCCAAAGTAGTAACTGTTATTTCTGTCTGCTACCCTGTTCCCCTGCTATCTGCATGAATCACTTCTGACAAGTTTTCCTGACACCAAGACAAAAAAAAAGGTAACAGGGAACACAGACTGTGACTGACAGCCTTAACTATGTTCCTGTGTGAAGCGGGAAGGGGGGGGGGGGTTGTCCATTCCCTTCAACCAACAAAATTGTGTTTGCTATGGATACCCTGTCATTCTTTATTGTTGTTATGACTGTTATCTTAACCACTTCTTACTGATTGGCTGTATTTTATTATATTTGTATTATGTCTCAAAAGTGACATATTTGTTGTATTTTTTTTTTTCATTTCTATCATCAATAAAATATTTGAACAAGAAAATGCACTAAAGTAGTGCATGACCCTTTTCAAAAACTGCTGAAACTTAATTGCAGACAAACTTAAAAAAAAACTCTGAACTTTGATATATGATAACGGGCACAACTTATGTAGGGGGATTTTTTTCATCTCTACTTATTACCTGGAGCCAGTCAATTCACTGGATATAGGTAAGGGTTTACAACCACTTTAAGGCCTCCTGCAGCTTGAAAAAGCTCAGTACAGTTTTTTTTGTACTGAGCTAAAATACAGCCCATTGATTGTAATGAGCTTATGCACACAGGCGCGTAAACAAGCCATGTGCATTCTTCAGTTTACAAAAAAAAAATTTAAATCTGCTTTTTGGTCAGTAATTGACGCCTCATGCTCGCATATGTGCGCAAATGCGTGCAAATTCCATTCTACATATTGTGCAAAACGAGAATGCAAGAATTCGTTTTCGCACAATACATACAAAAAAAAATAAAAAATCTGAAAAATGAGATGCTCAAACAGGAGTATCATGTGCAAGAGGCCTAAAACTATCATTTATACAATGTTTTTTGAACAATGACATGAAAAATGTGATCAGCTGAAGCTCAGTATAACTCATTTTTTATGTATTGCACTGTGTTATTATGTAAACTGTATAATTTGGAACAGCAGGAATGGAGACCAAACAAGTGAAATGCTTCCCATTTTAATAAATTAAATCCCAGTGGGCACGCTCTTACCAGTCACTGCTTGCATTGAGTAAAATACATTTTTTTTGCAGAAACCCGTAGCAATCGGAAATTTAGATTTGATCGATATGCTTACTTTAAGCAAAACTCTGATTTGACTATGCTCTGCTGACTTGGTTACTATGCTCTATGTCTCTTCCACTGTATTTATTAAATAAACCCAAAAACGTTCAGACTTTGCCCAGTCCTTTTGCAGATGTTCTTGTTAGGAATTCACACTTCATTAACCCATAGGGAGCAATTATCCCTATGGCAAACATTAAAGTTAATGTTGTGATAGTAACAAAGTGAACAGTGTGGAACAACTATGCTAAAGCCAAGAAATAACTAATTACTGTGATATACTAAAAGGGAATTTAGCAAGTCGTGGTGCCCAAAGGAGAACTTTTTTTTTCTCTTTTTTTTTTTTTTTTTAAAGGGTTGGTGTTTAGTTAAGTGTACCTCACATTCACAGCCCAACCACACCTTGCCCTTACCAGATAATATAATACAAGTAATAAAAATTCTGACACACAAAAAGATTTGTAAAACATTTCATTGAAAAATAATTACAATTTCTCCTGTTAAAAAAGTAATATTTCACGTCTCATCTCTAAAGATGCCCTTTTCTTACCAGTCTTCACTTTGTTAGTGACTTCCGTGACTTAAAAAGGCCCTGCTTTATGAGATCTCTTTAGGTTGCCAAAGGGTGATGACATCATTAATAAGGTGATTTGAAGTCACAGGATCACAAAGAGAACTCAAACACAGATTCCAAACAGGAAAAACACGACTAAGATTTTTTTTTTCATATTTTTTTCTTTTTTTTTTTTTTTAAACAAGAACGACTAGTGTTTTTTTTTTTTTTTAAAGATGGCTCCTTTGGAGTCTGTCTCCGATTTTTATTTTTTGTTATAAGTTGCTGCTCCGGTTGCTGTTGCTGTGGCATGTTTGGATAATTTTTGAAAGCAGAGGCTACTGGAGTTAAAGCAACATTATCTTTAGACAGAAATATTTTTTGTTTGTTTCTGTTGTAGCACAAGTTTACAACAGAGGACTAGTGCTGTCTTGTGAAACCGTGATCCAAAAGTTTTCTGTGCCTCCCTTCACATTTTGAGAGAACAGGCTAAACTTGACAACATAACAGGGAACATTAGAGGCTTAAAAGACGTGGCGTCCTTTGGTGAAGTAAACACCGACGTCGTGAACATAAATGCCTTGGTTAAGAGGTTTGGGGTGTCCGGGAAGGCTTATTGTGTTCAACATATATTCTCTGAAACCTAAAAAAAAAAGAAAAAACAAAGGCAAAATAAAGGAAGGAAAAACAAAAATAGGAAGGTACTTGAAGGAAAAAGTAATCAAAGAAATATTGCGTAACAAAATTTAGATTTTTTTTTTTTTTATAAAGGGAAAAACAGGTTGTGAACCAAATTATTATCCAGTGATCACAAAGGGATGCAGGACAAAAGAAACTGGATTTTTCAAAACATGCAGAAAACAGTTTGCCATGCCATGTGTCTTAAAATATGAAGGGGCCATTTTTTTCAAAAATATATATAAAATAATTTCTTTTAAATGTTTGTAGACTAATTAAGAAAAGCCAGTAGCTCATGGACATCATTAGAAATGGAAAATGCGTGTAAAGCAAACATAATTAAAATGAATGCTTAAAGGTTAAATCCATCCAAAACTGATCTCTCGGTCTTGGGTGGGAACTGGTGGTCTTAAAGCCCAACTTCTGGAAAAAAAAAAAAAAGTTCCCTTACAGTGGGGCTGTGTCTGCACTGCAAGGGTTAAGTGCTCATTTTGTCCAGGGGAAAGGAGAAAGCCTTCTACTTACTTGGTCCTCCACCCTACCGGCAAACGATGCTCTGCCACAATCCAACAGTGGACTGTTCCTAGAGTCTTGTGCCCAAAGCAGGTCTATGCAGAGCCGGGACAAAGGGGTGTGCAGGAGGGGAAGCTACCCTGGGTGCAATGGTTTATTAGAGAAAAAAAATAAGGAAAAGAAGGAGGGTGCACCAACCTTGTGCATTACCGATAGCAAATTTTTAATTTCAAGCTTAGAAACAATGTTTATACTTACAAACAAACAAGAAGTTTAAGGCTTAAGCCTTAAACTTCTTGTTTGTTTGTTTGTGAGTATAAACATTGTTTTTATGCTTTAAATTAAACATTTTAAGCATTAAGACTTAAACTTCTTGTTTGTTTGTGAGTATAAACATTGTTTTTATGCTTGAAATTAAAAATTTGCTATCGGTAATGCACAAGGTCAATGTGCCTCCCTTCTTTTCTTTTTTTTTCTCTAGTTACAAGAATACCCATTATTCTGAGGAGGCCTGCAAGACTATAGGCATTGCTTGAATGTAAAGAGTTGGTTGCACCACGTAATAGAGACTATACACCAAAGTGCAGGAGATTTTTTCTGCAATGGTTTATTGCAGGGATGGAGGTGCCCTGACCCTTACCCAAAGGGTGGGGGGGGGCAAGCTTGGCATCTTTGACCTTGTCCCAACACTGGGTCTATGGTGTCTGCTCTGGTCTTGATGAAGTCAGGACTCAGGGACTGGTATTGTGCCAGGATATTCAGAGGATCAGGTAGGTCTATCTCATTTCACCTCTCCCCTAGACAAAAATGATCAATTAACCCTACTATGCGGGCACAACCTTACTGCAAGGGAACACTTTTTTCCTGCTCATACACCAGATTTTTCTGTGAAAACCCTGATTTAAACCCTCAGTGACACCATTATGATCCCACTCAGCTTCAGGCCAAGCAAAGTAGTAAGCCATAACTGAACTGGCCACAGCAACAAGTGGGCAACTCACCAGCTTGGACTTATGCCAGGTTGGATAACAAAGGGTAGGTTGGGGTTGGAGCCAGGTTCTTCATTGATAAGAAATGTCAGGTGCTGTCCCTTACAGCTTTAATGACTTATGCTTTATTGTGCCCTTCAGAGTGTTGAGTGGAAATTGAGAGATCAGATTCGGGTGAATTTAGCCCTTAATAACCACATAACATACAAGACAGAGCAGCATATTAGATGGTTTCAGTCATGAAATACATGAAAGCATATTTTTTAAAAGTATACCTTTTCTTAGATTTAAAACACATAAAAAGCTATGCAATACTAAAATAAAATGGCCAAAAAGAATAGGCCATCAAATATTTTTACTGCTTAGGACGCTGTATTATGATGTACATTCATAAAGTGTACTCATTTGCTTTTTTAAGGGTCATGCATATACAGATAAAATATGCAAAATATATATTTTTTTATATTGAAAGTTAAATTTGGCTTTGCAGCTCATGACAACATGATAGTGCTCCTAGGAGTGAGATAAAGTGACATGCATGGATTTACTCTCTCAAAGTAATATAGACTAAAGCAGTACAGATTACTGCAAAGCCAAATTATCTTCTCCTTCTACCAAGATCTACCAAGCACCTCTTGGTATTCCTTACTGATCTATCCCTACTGTACTGTGCATATTTATGGCTAACACTTCAAAGTGTTTACATATTTTATAAATATTCCTTTTTAAAGTATTCATTTATAATAAATAATTCCTATAATAGATTACTGCAAAACCAAATGATCTTCTCCTTCTACCGAGATCTACCAAGCACCTCTTGGTATTCCTCACTGATCTTTGCCTCCTAATATGTACATATTTATAGCAAACACATCAAAGTGTTTACATATTTTATAAACATTCCCTTTTAAAAATATTATTTTATTATAAATATTTCTTATATCACATTTGTTACTACAGCTGTAGACTGTGTATGCAGAATTGTTTTTAATTATTATTTTTTATTTATTTTATTATTATTAGTAGTAGTAGTAGTAGTAGTGGCATCAGTAGTAGTAGTTATTTTTTTATTATTATTTTTTATTTATATTATTCGTATTATTATTATTATTATTATTAGTAGTAGTAGTAGTAGTAGTAGTAGTAGTATTAGTAGTAGTATTAATGTATTATATATATATTTTTTTTATATATACAACAGTTTTGACACCACTGTTATGCCCCGTACACATTTCCGACAACAAATGATGGATGTGAGCTTGTTGGCAGAAAGTCTGACCGTGTGTATGCTCCATCGAACATTTGTTGTCTGACTTTCTGCCAACAAATGTTGGCTAGAAGGTTCTCAAATTTTCCGCCAACAAATGTGTTTTTCGATCGTGTATACGCAAGTCCGTTGGACAGAAGTCCACGCATGCTCGGAATCAAGTACGAGCTGGAAGCCCTTGGTCTTGTAAAAATAGCGTTCGTAATGGAGACATCACATACGTCTTGTACGTAACTACGTTCTTAATTGTTGGCCAACATTTGTGTGACCGTGTGTATGCAAGACAAGTTGGAGACAACATCCTTCAAACAAAAATACATGGTTTTGTTGTCCAAAAGTCTGATCGTGTGTACGAGGCTTTAGAATTACAAAAAAACTCAAAATTAGAAAAGACTGTACACATTCCATAAAATACATAAATTTTAAATGATATCAACAACCTATTGAGAGATGTCACCACTGCATTGTGGGATGTATTGAGAGCATTACAAAGCCACACCATTTCTGGGACTAGGAAGTAACATTCCCCAGGTTTTATGTGATGCATTCTTCAGCAATGGATTGTAAAATACACTATATTATTAAAATTACCGAGTATCGGGATGCCTGCCTGCACATGAAATTTAATGGCATCCCAGTCTTAGTCCGTAGGGTTCAATATTGAGTTGGCCCACCCTCTGTAGCTATGACAGCTTCAACACTTCTGGGAAGGCTGTCCACAAGGATTAGGAGTGTGTATATGGGAATGTTTGACCATTCTTCCAGAAGCGCATTTGTGAGGACAGGCACTGATGTTGGAGAGAAGGCCTGGCTCACAGTCTCCACTCTAATTCTTCCCAAAGGTGTTCTATCGGGTTGAGGCCAGGACTCTTTGCAGGCCAGTCAAGTTCCTCCACCCCAAACTCGCTCATTCATGTCTTTATGAACCTTGCTTTGTGCACTGGTCCAAATCATTTGGAGGGAGTGTGGTGTGGGGTTGTTTTGGAGGGGTTAGGGTTGGCCCCTTAGTTCCAGTGAAGGGACCCTTAAGGCGTCAGCATACCAAGACATTTTGGACAATTTCATGCTCCCCACATTGTGGGAATAGTTTTGGGATGGCCCCTTCCTATTCCAACATGACTGCGCACCAGTGCACAAAGCAAGGTTCATAAAGACATGGATGAGCGAGTTTGGGGTGGAGGAACTTTACTGGCCTGCACAAAGTCCTGACCTCAACCTGATAGAACACCTTTGGCATGATTTAGACCGGAGACTGTAAGCCAGGCCTTCTGGTCCACATCAGTGTCCAACCTCACAAATGCACTTCTGGAAGAATGGTCAAACATTCCCATAGACACACTCCTAAACCTTGTGGACAGCCTTCCCAAAAGAGTTGAAGCTGCTATAGCTGCAAAGGGTGGGCCAACTCTATATTGAACCCTACGGACTAAGACTGGGATGCCATTAAAGTTCATGTGTGTGTAAATGCAGGTGTCCAAATACTTTTGGTAATATAGTGTATTTGATATTGGCTGGCACATTGTGTGCTCAATTTTGATATTAAGGTTAGTTGTGGGGGGGGGGGGGGGGTAAACAAGTGACCAGTGAATTTTGAAAAGGAAATTTTTTTTTTCTTCTATTTTTAATTCAATACCAATACAAACATCAATTACAAACTAATGAACATCTTCAGAGGGATACATATACAACTCCACATGCCTTATTGGCATGTTCTCTTTTTTACCTATTGGTCTGCAATAGACCATGCCAGCCTGCCCCTAGATTACCCTCCTTATTCCAGCTTGGGTTTCCAGGGGTCAGACTGCCAGAAAATAATTCCAGTTAATGAGTGTATCGGTAGCTTAAGGAGGAAAACTCATTAGAAGACACTAATGAAAAGCCAGTCATATTGTTTTAAAAGTTTTGTCTGTACAACCTTTTTAACTTTTTGTCTCTTTCTGCATGGATAGGAGCATTAGTTTGTTAGTCTCATGCAGTGCACCTCAATTAACATTCTATATATACATAATCCTACTTTTATTTCGCTCTAAGATTTTTAGTAGGAATATCTGCTGAAACTGTGTGAAAATGCTGCAGGGATAATGTTCTGCATGGGAACAAAAAATTGCTTGAATGTACATCACCAGGAAAGCAGAAAAGTGGAATCTGAACTTCAGTTCCTAGCTTCCCACACATACCATCATCAAACTGCATGGATGAGCTACCCCTCCTGTACCAATCTGCACGCACAGTTCCAGATCAAAGAAGAAGAAAGAAAAAGAAAAAAAATACATCAACATAGGCATATAACAGTTGTATCTCAACATTTTATATCCACCAGTGTACACTAGAAAAATATCCTTGCAGAGTCTTTAAAAGGTAAGTCCATCCAAAATCATAGCATATGGTATAGGTAGAGTTTGGTGGGTTGGGAAACCTGGTGTTTTTTTTTTATATCTTATGGGAATTTCAAAAGTTAAATCTCTCTACCATAGTTTATGGGTCTATTTGCCATCACCATGGAGTTTGGGTTGCCCACCATACCCTTCAAATTCCCATTCCTTCTGTTGTATTCTACATGACATAAAATAAATTAAAATTCTAACAAGATATTTAAAGAGTGCAACCCTTTCATAATGTCCATGGCAGTCAAACGGGCCTGGAAATTCAAGAGCAGAGATCTCTCCATCAAAACCCCTAATGCCGCGTACACACGATCGGAATTTCGGCCAGCAAAAGACAGATGAGAGCTTTTCATCAGAAAATGCAACCGTGTGTAGGCTCCATTGGAATTTTGCTGGAATTCCCGCCAGCAAAAATTTGAGAGCGTGTTCTTAATTTTTCAGACGGAAAAACTTTCTATCGGAAATTCCGACACGCAAAATTCCTACGCATGCTCGGACACAATTTGACGCATGCTTGGAAGCATTGAACTTGATTTTTTCTCGGCTCGTCGTAGTGTTGTACGTCACCGCGTTCTTGACGGTCGGAATTTGGTGTGACCGCGTGTAGGCAAGACAGCTTGAGAGGAATTCCGTCGGGAAAACCGTCAGAGCTTTTTCCGACAAGAATTCCGATTGTGTGTACTCGGCATAAGAGATATAAGAAACAAAATGAATGGTTCCTAATCCAGGGTCTGACCTTCAACAAAGTAAAAATGATAAACATAATCTGCTTAAACTAATAATATGAAAATGTCCTTTTTCCTGTCTACCTACCTGTCTTCCCTACTGACCATGTTGTTTAAATATACATAGTCCATGCTGGAAAAAAATAAGTAAAGCTATGTATTTGGTAACTTGTTGAACCTCAAGCAGCAGCATTACCCCACATGTTTTCCTTAATGCTGATCAATCGTTCACAATTCATCCCTACAAAAGTGTGTCAGTTTACTACCATTTCTGGGATTTCTTGCATAAACAACTGGCTCCTGGGAATGCCATACCATTTTATTTGGGTTAGGGTTAGGTCTAGGACCATCCTGGAAAAAGACATTCCCCTGAAAATCTTCTTATTGTTTTAAATTCACTGTTCACTCTACGATGCCAAGCAGTCCAGGTCCTGAGGCAATATACAAAACATTAGCCACTGCTCCCACCTATTACTGGCCTTTGCGACAAGGAGCAACATATATTAAAAAAAGGCTAAAGCCTCATACACACGATCGGACTTTCCGACAACAAAACCGTGGAATTTTGTTCGAAGGATGTTGGTTCCAACTTGTCTTGCATACACACGGTCACACAAATGTTGGCCAACAATTACGAACGTAGTGACGTACAAGAAGTACGTGCTATCTTCATTACGAACGCTAGTTTTACAACACAGAGCGATTCCGTCTCATCCTTGATTCCGAGCATGCATGTTTGTACTTTGGGATTTTGCCCGACGGACTTGTGTACGCACGATCGGAAAGTCAGACAACACACATTTGTTGGCTGAAAATTTGAGAGCATGCTAGCCAACATTTGTTGGCGGAAAGTCCGACAACAAATGTCCGATGGAGCATACGCTTTAATGTCAATGTCTTTTGTTTTGCGCATCGAGGCCTTCGGGTAAGACTGCGTAGGTTAATACACATGGTCGGACTTACCTCCAACAAGCTCACATCCAACATTTCCCATCAGAAAATCCGATCGTGTGTACGCGGCATAAGGAAAAATCCAAGCTCCACTTACCAACCAGCCTGCAACCAACCGCATTGTCCTGTCTAACAGTATGCGTTAAAAACTGGGGTTTAGTCTGCACACATTTGCAAATAAATGCGTAAACTACAGGCCCTGGCAAGGCACCCTGTTACTTGTAGTCCCTACCTCTGAGGCTCCACAGTGGAAGCACATGAATTATGATGGATATATATAAAGGGCAGATGGGCTGGAGGGAGGCCACCCCTCCTTAAAGGTACATAGGCACACTGAACACCCAGCAATATGGTTGCAAAGGCATCATCAGTGTGTTGCCTGACCAATATATCAACAGTACAAAAAGTTACCCACTGCCCCCACCTATAACTGGCCTTTGCAGCAAAGAACATTGGAGGCCAACACATGTCAAAAAAAGGCCAATGAAAAATCCAAGGAAAATTCCAAGTTCCACTTATCGACCAGCCTGCGACCAGTCAAAGGTAGTGACTACAGGTAACAGGGTGCCTTGCCAGGGCCTGTAGCTTACGCATGTTTTTGTAAATGCATGCAGACTAAACCCCTGTTCTTAACGTTAGACTGGTCAATTCGTTTTTTTGAAGGCTGATCAGTACGCGGAGCTTGGAATTTTCCTTGGAATTTTCCTTGGATTTTTCCTTGCCCTTTTTTTGACCTGAGGCAATATAGAATTTGCAAACCATAAAAATTCCATCCATTATACTTCATAGTTGGTATGGGGTTTTGTTATTAGTCTATAGTGCATTCTTATTGTAACAGATCATCTATCCACAGAATATTTTTTTCAGGAGAATTTAGGAATATTAAAATTTCAGAAACATGCAGTTTTTTTAAAACATTTGACACTATGGTGTCATTGATGATCATCATCACTCGGTCAGTGTTATTCCCATAGTGGACAAACACATACTTTGGCAACTTAAAGGAGATTTCTGAAGGCTCTTTACTATTATCCTAATTCATTTTACCCTCCTTCGTTATTGCATGCCGCTCTGTCGCTCTGGTCTTTGGAAGACACCCAGTGCATTTGTGGACAATTCATCTTACTGTGGATTTGGGGATATCCAAAAGTTTAAAAAGCTTTCCCAGGTTTGTGCATGCCTATAGTACTTAACGTTCTTTGAAGTCTCTTTGGATAAGGGGCATGCTTCTCTTAAAGTATATGTAAAACCTCACCTTGTAAGGAAACCCATTTGGTTTAAAATAGAAATGAAAGGCAAAACATTTGTGCACACATATAAAAAACATCATATATACATTTTTTCCCTTTTTTTTATAAGTGATCAGATATCCTCTGTTCTTAGCTGAATAAATAGCTCAGAGGGGGAGAAGAAACAGCATTACACTGGTCTTTTTCAGCATAGCTAGAGAAGTGTGCTTTCCTGATTAGTGTGGTCAGTTTTTTAAAAGGAAAGCATAGGGACTGGCAGGAACACGGATTTCACACAAAGGATGCAATGCAAAGAGAACAGGATACTTTTTCATATACTACATGGTATAGCAGGCAGATATCAGTAATAGGAAATGTTGGGTTTACATATTCTTTAAAGGAGAAGTACAGCCAAAGCTATTTTGGCTATAGTTCTCCTGGGGGGAAATCACAGGAGTTCAGTTCATTCTGCACTCCTGTACCCATTTTCAGCTGACAGTGGGCTAAAGCCTGCTATCAGCTGACCTCACAGGGTTGGTCCATGCTCTGAAAAGATCCTACCATATGGTTGTGATCCACCCAGATGCCTGGACCGGCAGCTGGCTCAGCCACTTAGCCTCTCGAAAGTACAGAGAGGTTTACTCTAGTGCATGGGTGCTCAACCTGTGGCCCTCCAGCTGTTGCAGAGCCCATCACAACTCTGCTTTGGGAGTCATGCTTGCAACTCTCAGCCTTGTAATGCCTCATGGGACTTGTAGTTCCGCAGCAGCTGGAGGGGCACAGCTTGAGCACCCCTGCTCTAGTGCAATAAGCTCAATTCGCACAGCTAACACAGCAAGTTAGTCAATTATTTACTATATTATTTACATAAATGTGACTATTATGTTCAGTTAAAGTGGATGTTAACCTGATTCATGTAATTTGACCTAAGCACATATATATGTAGTGTTTTCTTATCTCTCTCCAAAGTCATGAGTCCTGAGTCTTTCTGCTGCTCCTTTCTTCTGTTATCAGCATGATAACTTCTGATAAGTTCTCTGACAAACCAGCCTGAAATTTGTGTCGGGTGGGTGCCATTAATAGATTAGCAGAGAGATGGTCTATTCACAGCACAGCTCTGCACATTCCTTCCTTCCTCTGCCTATGGGGAGAGGGGTGTGTGCCTTTCCTACAATCAGCTGTCACACAGTGTATGCAAAGACTTCACTCCCAGTGCTGAACAGAAAGAAAAAATTCTAACATGATGAGCACTTTCTAAAGATTATATCAAACTGAAGACAGCAGATATACAAGTAAAACTTATGTAAGGAGATTTGTTTCATCTCTGTGTATCATCTGAGGCTATTCACTTCACTGGGTATATGTGAGGGTTTACATCCACTTTAAGTCCAATTAGGTTTGAAATGTACAGTCACATGGCTAAAATAAAGATACCCGTCATCGTAGTAACGCTATGTAAAACCAACAAGCCAAATAAATAGAAACTAGCATGTCAATTTATGTTCACTTGCAAGCCCATAATGTCAGACAGATTGCCCCACCCACCCCCAAAAAATATATACCACCAGCCCTTGGGTCACTTATCCTGAATAATGAACCCCTCTGCACTTTGTTATGTTAAACTTCACAAGTGTCTCTAAGAACATTGTGGGCCCATAACAATTACTCAGCTTCATCTTATCATATGTTAAAGGCACCAAGCATACCTATCTGCTTGAGCATGGAAAGCACACGTTGCATAATTAAAGGGTTACTAAACCCATTGAACCCTGCATTCACTATATCTGGTCTCCCACAGTACACAGAACATGGAAATGCAATTATTTTAGTAAATATAAACTGCTAAATACTTTTTCTCATGAGCAGTATTAAGCAGTCTGGTGACTTCTGTCAGTGTTCGCCCGAGCACTGGTTAAAGCTTGTAGGAGGAGTTTGTTTTAATTCTCTTCTGACTGTCCTATGAGGCTGCATGACTCCTGACCCTCTGTCTGGACATTGCCAATTGGCCCTGTGCTGATCACATGCACCCTCCAAAAAAAAAAAAAAACTCCAGCAATACACACCAAACTGAGCATGTGCAGAGTGCCTCCAAGGCTCTGTTCTATAAGCAGATGGATTGGGGAGAGTAAAAGAAGAGGAGGATCAGAGAAAGGATCAAACAGCCTTTTTACTCAATGTGGAGGAACCCCTTAGGTTCCACAGTGAGTATAACAAGCATGCTTTACTGCATATACAGACGGATTTTACTGTTGTGGGTTTAGTTACACTTTAGGACTTACAAAAATTGTTAAAAAGCACTTACTATGTAACGATTGCAAACCATAGCAACTGAAAATTTAGACTAGGTTTACTTGAGATCGTACAAGTAAAAAAGAATTAGAATTACTTAGCAGCATAGATTGAATTAATTAGCAAGGGGAAGCTCTCTTTTCTTGGCTTCTCTTTTTTCAGTTCCTTAAGCTGTAGAAGTTCATTAGTACAATTTTCTCATCAAAATGTTCACTTTAGAAGGTATTTTTTCACATTAAATAGTTATTAGTAACTTTGAAGCACTAAAAGCTTTTACTTTGCATACCTTTTTATATCATCTCAGAGGTTATCATTGTGTCTCTGCCTCAAAGTCTGCATTTGTGTCTCTCTTCTACAGGCATCCCATAAATCTGGTGCCCAACGCGAGGCCCGTGGAGCACACAACTTCTGATAGCATTCTGTATGTGGCCTGTGGCATATTTAGCTTTTCTGGCTGAGCCTTGCACATTGAGCATCAGGAAGACAAGGCAAACCATCACTAACTGTTAATGATCAAATTAATTGCTGGGAAACACTTTAAAGAGGATCTTGTTGCCTAATAACCCATCTTCCCAGATGTTTACCACCACCAACCTGTGCACTGGATGAACAGAAAGGCCCAGTGCCCAATTTAGACATGTGCGCCGTCAATAAATTTGTTTTGTTTTGTTCCGTTTCGTATTAGCCGTTAATTCGTATTTTGTAATTCAGGTCCGAAATTCAATTTGGATTCGTACGAAATACGAATGTTTGTTAGGTTCGTTAACTTTTTGTAAGAAATACGAATGTTCGTTATGATGAATTTATCATTATGTGTGTGCTCATTGAGGGGCTCCCACCATCCCTGTGCTGTGCTCATTATGAGGGGCTCCCACCATCCCTGTGCTGTGCTCATTGAGAGGCTCCCACCATCCCAGTGCTGTGCTGACTCCCTGGGTTTTTAACTTCATCATAACGAATAATCGTAATTAACGAACATTCTTATTTTGTCAGATTCTGAATCTCCCATTGACTACCAGTACCAGTCTCCCACTCCCATATTAAAAAAGGTCATTTTCCCAACCCTCACTCAGCAGCAGAAGAAAACCTCTGGTTGGTCAACAAAACACCAGTCTATGGAAGCATAGCAATTCGTATTTCGGATCCTCCCGAATGTACGAATTTACAGAAATTCGTACAAATTTTCGATTCATACGAAACTAATCGCACATGTCTAGTGCCCATTAGAACTAGGCTGGTGACAAACCTTTGGGTCCTCCTGTAGCATCTGCTACATGTTAAAGGATATACAGGCAGATCTTAGCATTGCAGGGGAAAACACACTTGAGGTCCTATAGTTACAGGGGTACTATACCATATGCCTGGTTAGCTGAGCTGATGTGTATTTTCTTTTGGGAGGAAGGTTTTTTTTTTTAAAAAAAATCTGAGTGAATTACTTATTCATCTCTGTTCCTTAATTTTAGTTGCATAGTTAACAATGTTTAAAAAAGTTTAAAAAAATCTATCTCGTAGAACCGGGGGGGGGGGGTTGGTTCAACCACACGTGGCCCTTGGAGCCCTCTGATGTGGCCCTCAACCTCAAACCAGGAAAGCGCACTTCTATTATATCCTGAGGGTTTGGTGCACTTTCTGAGAGTGCACCAAAACTGCACCAAAAAGAAAGCAGTCTTATAGGGGGCTCAGCATGTGGCTAATACCCCATAGTTGAGATGTGTTTTTTTTTCTACACCCCCCAACCACTGGTATAACATTAGGGATTGCAATGGTGACCCCTCCCCATTCTCCAGGGGGCCCGTGCGGTTTTCCTTCTGCAACTGTTAAAAACCAGCTTCTCCTCCCTCCCAACGGCATTCAGCAGCAGCTGCAGGAGGAAAATATTCATTATGCCTTTTAAAATAAAAAATTCAGAATTCCGAACCAATTGAATTGATTGAATTAATTTTGACTCGCGACCAGTTACCGAGTCACTTTAGTGGCCCTCGCCAGGGTTGCTGTTAGAAATCAAGGGGCCCATACAGCCTACCTGGCAGGGCCCCCCCAATATATCAACACCATATTTTTACTAAAAATACACTAAAATCATTATTAGCGGACACAAACATAACAGATAACCTGTGTGAAGTAGCCCTTTTTAAATAGTTTTTCCCATAAATTATTATTATTTTTTTAAATGTCTAACATTTTTACAATGATTTTATTTCAGCTTTGTTATTTTTTTACAGGACGGGGGGGATCAGAGGTGGGCAGAACAGGGAGGGGGGTCGGTGTGGGGGAAGAAATTACAGGAACGATGCCATGTGTCTGTGTCTCTCCCTGCAGCAGCTGAAAGCCGGCAAGAGGGGGAGAAACTGTATAGGGCATCCTTCTGTAACTGCCCCTCCACCTGACCGCACTAATTCCCCCTGCTGTTTGGGCCCCCTACAGGAGGACTGGTGGTCCCCCCTATCAGCGGCCCTGGCCCTTGCTCTTCAAAAGGTTGAGCACCCCTGTAGAACCTTTCAACAGAATTGGTCAAGAGGCAACTGTGACCAGTATGAACAAAAGCCCTTTTTCAATGTAATCAAGTCAAAATATTTACATAATAATATATTTATCACTATGGATACATAAATCACATTTTTTTATCATCCTTTTCATACATCCCATAGTTTTATGTTTTTTTTTGCAGCTGTTTCTTGGCCTTAGCATTTCCTTCTACAGCTCTGTTTTCCCAAGCTATATCCTATATAATGAATAGGTAGCTACTATCATGGTTTAGAATCATTATCTTAAAATGTATTAACTTTCAATTTCATCTACCATTTAACTGCTTATGTTGCCATTTTGTCAGAACCATTCTATAATATGTCACTACCCTGCTGAGTTTTAATAATGCTACATAATTTTGTGTCATCAGCAAAAAATGGGAACATTACTTTCTAATCAATTTACAGAGTCATTAATAAAAAGGAAGAAAAGAGCAATTTATTTGTGGTACATCACTGCTAATTCTAAGCCAATTGAAATATCTTTCTAATACCTAGGTAGGTATACACTTTTTTACATATGTTCTTTACCTATAACTAATTGTACCGTATTTTTTGCATTCTCAACCAAGTCAGTCTGTTATGAAGAAAAGCAACATATTATTGCAGAATTTAGTGTATACAATCAATAGAATATTGATCCTCAGGAAAAAAATGATTCAACTAGATATGTTCTATCTTTCATGAACTCATGTTAATACTCAGGGTTCTATGCCTACCGTGCCAATTCTGACACTTCTCTCACATATGTAAAAATTTGTGTTTTTTTGCTAAAAAATTACTTGGAACCCCCTAAACAGTATTTATTATTTTTTAGCAAAGTCGTTGCGGTCGTTGCAATTATTTATGTCACAGTTTTTGCGCAACAATTTTTTTAAACGCAATTTTTGGGGAAAAATACACTTTATTGACTTAAAAATAAAAAACAATTTATAAACCCATTTTTCTTATAAAATATGAAAGATGATGTTATGCCGCGTAAAAAGATACCCAACATGTCATGCTTTAAAATTGTGCACGCTCGTGGAATGGCACCAAATTACGGTACTTAAACATCTCTGTAGGTGCACTTTAAAAATGTCTATAAGTTACCAGTTTAGAGTTACAGAGGAGATCTGGTGCTAGAAGTATTTCTCTTGTGCTTAAGTTCACGGTGATGCCTCACATGTGTGGTGAAAACATGTGTTTACATGTGTGGGAGAGATCTACGTATGCATTCACCACTGCGTGCAAGAACGGGGGGGGATGAGGGGAATTTAATTTTTTGTATTATTATTACTACGTTTAAAAGCAAAAGATAAAAACACATATATATATATTTTAAAAAAAAGCCTTGTTTACATGTCGGAGGAGGAATCAGAAGCGACGTTATGACGTTGCTCCAGGCCTCTAAGGCCACAGAGACAAACAGAGGCCATCTTACCTTCACTGATTTACCGATTGGTCAGGTAAGCCCGGAAACCACCAAGAAGTGGCGGGAGAGGGGGCACCCCTCCCGATTCTAAAAGTTATCCAGTGGCAAATTTGCCAATTAGATTACTTTTATCTTGTAGAACACCACTGGCTGAAAAAAAAACAATACTGGGATTATGGCATATTGTTGCAGCCATAAACCTGGTAGTCACCTTGCCGACCAGGACATCATTTGTCTATGACCCGGTTGGCAAGTGGTTAATACAAATGACTGAACACCATCCTTAAATTGCCTAGCCAAGTTAAAGCCTCTGCGACCCGATTTAACTTATAATGCCACGTACACACGATCGGAAATTATGGCAGCAAAAGACAGATGAGAGCTTTTGGTCGGAAAATGCGACCGTGTGTATGCTCCATTGGACTTTTGCTGGCCAAATTCCCGCCAGCAAAATATTGAGAGCAGCTTCTCAATTTTTTGGTCTGAAAAAGTTTTGATTGGAAATTCTGTCTGTACTAATTCCGACATGCAAAAATCCTACGCATGCTCGGAAACAATTTGACGCATGCTCGGAAGCATTGAACTTAATTTTCTCGGCTCGTTGATGTGTTGTACGTCACCGCATTCTTGACGGTCGAAAGTTCAGCAAACTTTTGTGTGACCGTGTGTATGCAAACCAAGCTTGAGCAGAATTCCGTCGGAAAAACCATCCAAGATTTTTCCAAAGGAAGATCCGCTCGTGTGTACGCAGCATTACAGTGGCGTTTCAAGTGGCCCTCCTATCTGCTCCGGTGACCCACTCCTGCTCTGGTGACCCACTACTCTCAGGTGCTCCCGTCTGAAATGCCCATTCTCGCTGATTATGGAAAGTGTAACTTGGAGATGCTGCACTCTGTAGCCTGTGTGCTGGATCAGTGAATAAAAATCAGCTTCAGCCTAGGCTCCTTCCAGGCCATGCCCTCTGACATGTCTCGTGCTGCACTCGGGGATTAGTCATATAGATAGTTCCTTGACTCAGCTCTATGACTAAGCACTATGGATGGGGTAAAACCTGTCAGTGGCATGGCCTGGGGGGATCCTAGGCAGTGGCCTCTTTTCATTCACTGGTCCAGCACACAGGCTATTTAAGAGTGCAGCGCCTCTGAGTTACACCTTGTAACTTAGAACGTCTGTCAGGTATGTACTGCCCTATATGTCCTAATAAAGACAGAAACAGAATGTGAGAGGTAATCCAAAACCTTACAGATGTCACTGAAACAGAAAATGAACAGAGATCTTCCCAAGAGGCTTGTTACAATAACAATTGCCTAATAGGGGATTTCTTGACTAATTCTTTACATAATTTGAAATTAAAGGTGTTGTAAAGGTTTTTTTAAATACCAAACATGGTATACTTACCTCGTCTGTGCAAGGGTTTTGCACAGAGTTGCCCTGATCCTCCTCTTCTGGGGTCCCCCCAGCAGCGCTCCTGGCTCCTCCCCACATTGAGTGCAAGAGACCCTCCCGAGTCCTGCTGGGCCCATTGACACAGACAACAGGACTCGGCCCCGCTCATTGGCTCCTGTGTCACTGGATTTGATTGACTGATTGACTATCCTCATTGGATAGATTGATAGCAGCAGCAGCCATTGGCTGCTGCTGCTATTAATCTATCCAATGAGGACCTGAGACGGTGGTTGGAGCTGCTGGGCTCGTTCCCATCGCTGGAAAGATCAGGTTCAGGTAAGTAAAGGGGGGGCTCTGGGGGGGCTGTTGCACTACAGAAGGTTTTTCACATTAATGCATAGAATGCATTAGGGGAAAAAACTTGAGGGTTTATAACCCCTTTAAGAAAGGCCTCTATTAAGAAACAGCACATGAAGAGCCCCGCTTCCCTCTTACTGGTACTGATCCATCCACAAAAGCTTGTGAATGTCTATATATGAGAGCTGTAGGGAAAGTCATGTAAAAGTGGGCATACCTTTTGTATTAACTTACATAGATCATTTGAATTTCACATGTTGGTAGAATAACTAGTAAAGCTGGGTACACACAGGAAGTTTTCTTTTTTTACTCAACCAGTGAGTTGAACGTAAAAAAAAATTAAAATAGCAGATCCCTGCATCAACACAAGCAGTGTAGATGTGTGGATATCTCCTGCTATGCTTTTTCATTCTGACAAAATACACTGATCAGCCTTGACAACCATTGGCTGTAATCGCTAATCAAATGCTGGTTTTCCAGCATGCCTGTTCGACAAAAGCCAGCCGTTAGACCAGCTTCTGTTGAACAGACAACTGTACACCTGGACCAAAAGTCTGCCATCTCAATGTGAACCAGACATTTTCAGCCTATGTGTACCGGGCTTAACTTTTCTTCCTCGTTTTCACTGCAGGTAAATAAATAATAGATTCCAAGCAGAAGCAACACGTTGTCATTGAGTTCTTAATGAAGAAAGTGTACAGGGTGTCCAACATCCACAGAAGGTTACAGAATGTTTCCAGGAATGACTACATTGACAAGAGCAATTGTTGTTTATATTTGATATTTTATATATATTTTTCTGTATTTTTCTGTATTCAATATATGCCTTACAGCTCCTGAAGAAGCAATATAGCGAAACACGTTGAGCCAAACAGGCATTTATACAGCTCTATATAGCTTTTTATACATATTATTGTTTCTTATTATGTTGTGATAATTTTATATGTATTTCTCTATTTTTGAGAATCAACATTGTTTACTCTTTTTAACATTTGGATATTAATAAAATCTTTTAATTTTTAATGAAAAATATCTCTTGTGTATACCTGTGGCACCATTAAAATCCCCCTTGCCAGTTCTTCCCTATCAACATTTTTCAAATTGGGATGTGCCTTAGTGTGGTTTCTTTAAAGTGTAAGTAAACCCCCCTATCGTTTTCAGCCAAGGAAGCTGCCATCTTTGCCTCTGTTTAATCTTCAACTGCCACAGTGCTGCACATGTGATCCGTTATGACACCAGCCATTGGATGGTTTGACTGTTTGGTTGAGAGCACAGCCAATGTGCAGTTAGCATTCCCGGCATGCCTTTTTTTTTTAAACTGTTAAATCGATGGGGTTTACTTCCGCTTTAATACAGCAATAATTTGTCATTGGTGACTCTTGACAATGGTGTCATCCCCTTAAACTCTTGACAATGGTGTCATCCCCTTAAACCAGTGATTCTCAACCAGGGTTCCTCCAGAGTTTCCTAGGGGTTCCTTCAGCATTGGGCAATTTCTGCCTCTCAGATAATTTCCCACTGATACCATTGATCTTTTTAACTATCTGTAAGGTGGTAATTCTTTCCAATAACCACAAATGTAAGGACCATTCTTCCCACTGACCATCACACTAATGTATTATGAGTTGTCGATTTCAAACTTTTAGCAGGGGTTCCCTGAGACCGGAGAACTATTTCAAGGGTTGCTCTGTGTTGAAAAGGTTGAAAAAGGCTGCCTTAAACATTCTGTAGCCTTCTGTGCATGTCAAGAACTCAATGATGGCACATTGCTTGGAATCCATTATTTACCTGGAATAAAAGAGAAGAAGAAGAATAACTATATGCAGTGGTCTCCAAACTGTGGCCCAAGGGCTGGATGCGGCCCTTTGCTTGACTTTATCCGGCCCTTGGGGCACTATTCTTTCCACTGATACGAGACACTTTTCTGCCATCTGACACGGACAATGGAGCACCATTTCTCCCACTGACACCACGAATGGGGCACTATTTCTTCCTATGATACCAATGATAGGGCACTATTCCTCCCCCTAATACCAGATGTTTACTCCCACTGATGCCATAAAAATGTCCACTCCCACTGGCCACAGTCCGGCGTCTGAAGGACAATAAACTGGCCCTCTGTTCAGAATGTTTGGAGACCCCTGCTATAGAGGAAGGGTTACTCCACCAACATGTGAAAAATGAACAACCTATGTAAGTTAATAAAAAGTTATGTCCACTGCTGCCTTACCTTTCCGTACAGCTCTTGTACCTTATGCATTTGGTTATCCCACCTTTTAGATTTGACCTTTATATTTCAGATTGACCACACTTTATTAAACAGACTTATATGTAGGAACACACTTTTTAATCAAAATTTGGTTCAATGGGCATTTAATATGCATTCTGATTTTGGCAATTATATTACTTTGATAAAAGTGGCGAGAATCATGTGAATACCTTCTGCTTCAGGAGGAAAACACTGATTTAAGTCTCCAGATGTAGAGTTTTATGGCATGGTTTAATAAAATCCTAAAAAACATTAATCATTTTCAGATGCCTATGAGGAACTGTAGTCCTCTGGTGAAATATACTATCTTATTAAACATATAAGTAATGACTCCTTGTTAAATTGAATTCTCTAGATTCCAGTATTATCCAGTAATACAGTGAGTGCTTCATCGCTTGCAGTAACACAACAGAACACTGATTTCAGTCTCTATAGCAATGACAGACATTAGTTCTCAATAATATATGCAAAGACAAGAGACTGGGGAATTGCATAAGCTTTGTTTTAAATGAGTTCTGTGTTGGTGTTTGCAGGTTTTTTTTATGATATAGAAAAAAAAATTTGGTTAATTAATGTAATAAGCATAGCAGCATAATGTAATTGTATATAAACAAGAAAGAAACACCTTTCATTGTAAATATGTTAATATTTTTGTTACAATTACAATGTTGCCAGTCTGCAACTATCACTTCTCTACAATAAGGCAACCCGACAGCATCTTTTATACATGAAAATGAGATAGTAACATAATGTTCTGTATCAGCTGCCTGCATCCAAGGTATATATACACATAATGAGTGCTTTACGATCTTGATGCTTTTGCTTAACAACTGGTGCAACTGTCATTCTCCTAGAAGGGAGGTGAAGGGTCAAACAAGAAAAGCAACTTGCACTGAGCAAACTGATTGGATGAAAGCAGAAACCTGAAAATAGCCAGTTTTGACTTTCTGGGGTTCATTTATACTAAAAGCAAATAGGATGTTCACTTTGCAAGGGAAGTTGCACTTTGTAAAAGGAATTTACATAAGAGTTTAGTGAGTTTAGTATGAATGTGGTTGGATTTGATGAAATTGTGTCTTTTTTCAACCTCACCTACTATTTAACTATGTAAAACAAGTGTTTCTGTTGTGTATAGCTCTACCAGGAGGCCTAGTATAAGTTTGTCCTGTTCCTATTATTTCTTTGAATGCTGTATGAAGCTGATTCCCCTGTGTGGGAATCCTGATGTAAGGAATTTTACTTTACATAATTACTTAGTAGATAAGGTTGAATAAAGACAATAGTCCATCCAGTTCAACCTGTGTTGGTGTTCGTGTGTCAGTGTCGATAATAATTTCTCATATCCCTGTACATTGTGTTCACTAAGATGCACATCCAAGAGTCTTTTAAAAATACAATACAATACTCCCCGCTGACGCCACCACATCCTTATCACCCTGACAGTGCAAAAACTCCCTGCGCAGGTTTAGGTTAAACCGCTTCTCCTCCAACCTCATTGTGTGGTCCTGTGTCCTCTTACACTCCTCGAGACTGAATAGTTGTTTTCCTACGCTGGGATCACCATTGAAGTATTTGTAAATCACTATCATGTCCCCTCTCAAGCGTCGATTCTCCAGCAAGAATACATTTATTGCTTGTAGTCGTTCCTCCTAATTGAAGTCCCCCTTCCCCGTATTCATTTTTTTGCCCTTCTTTGGACTCCAGCTCCAGCTCCAGCACATCCCTTCTGAGGACTGGTGGCCCGAACTGGACGGAATACTCCAGATGTGGCTGAACCAGAGTTTTATAAATTGGCAGGATTATAGTTTTATCTCTGGAGTATATCCATTTTTTTATGCATGCTAATATTCTGCCAGCTTTGGTAGCTGCAGCTTGACATTGCATGCTATTTCTCTGTCATCTACTAGGACCTCCCGATTTTTTCCCATCCTTGATTCCCCCAGAGATTCTTGCCCTAGTGAGTAGTTTGTGTTTGTTTGTTTTTTTGGCCCCCAAGTGCATTACTTTACATTTCTCCACAATAAACCTCATTTGCACTGTAGTTGCTCACTCTATTATTTTGTTCAGGTCTGCTGTGAATTTATTGCCCTGGTTATTTTTGTATTGTCTGCTTATTTTTGTGTCGTCTGCTTATTTTTAAGTTGAGTGGCCAACAAACCCTGAAATACAGTTCTGACCATCGTGAACCCCCTTATCACAATATATATGAAGAATTGTCTAATCTAAGCCATAAGTCATAACAGCTGGGATCTGTAAATTACACAAGTAACCAATGATCACAGATCTATGCACAAATATTCAGGAGAATAAAAAAGATGATGTATCAGTAATTCTCCTAAATCATTCATCTCCAAAAAAAGAAGTGCCACAGTGTTGCAGCCCAGCAAGTGCTGTCAACCATGTTTTCTTAGTTTTTATCAGTGGAATGCAATGGGAATGTAAGCACAACACTAAGTACTTATGAGTATCGATCTCCATTTTAGAGAAGCCCTCAGCGAGTATTTGAAATATGTGGTAAGCATACAATTCCTATTGCTCTTGTACAATATACAAAGGTTTGCTAATGATTAAGCCAATAGTTAGAGCTGTGTGTTTGGCTAGGATTGCCTTATTCCCTTCTCAGACTCACTTTTCAAAATTCTCTTAAGCCTCAACAGTTGCAAGTGTTGATGACATCAATGTGAGCTTACACATGATCTTTAATGTTCTTTTTCACAGTTGATTTTTCTATTTGTATATAGATACATATACAAATAAGTATGTTCCATAATCATGTGTCACAAAATTACGTATGACCTTTAATACATTTTTTTTTACATTTAGTTTTGCTATTTGTTTATAGATACCTAGATACATATACAAATACATGGATAGATAGGTAGATAGATAGATACATTATATTGTCAAAAGTAATAGGACGCCAAAGCTAAAACCATTTGCAGCTGCTATAACAACTTCAACTCTTCTAGGAAGGCTGTCCACAAGGTTTAGGAGTGTGTCTATGGGAATGTTTGATCATTCTTCCAGAAGTGCATTTCTGAGGTCAGGCACTGATGGGGACGAGAAGGCCTGGCTCACAGTCTTTGCTCTTACTGATCCCAAAGGTATTCTAGCGGGTTGTGGTCACCCAAAGGGCCTGGTATGGATTTTTTTGGGGGGGGACCCCACAGCGTTTTTTTTCTCAATTCTGTCAAAGGGTTCCCCTTAACCGCTTCAATACACTATTATATACTCTGCACTGCACTATATACCCTGCACTGTATTATATATACTTCACTGACTGCACTATATACTCTGAACTGTATTATATATACTACACTGACTGCACTATATATTCTCAACTGTATTATATATACTACAATGACTGCACTATATACTCTGAACTGTATTATATATACTACACTGACTGCACTATATACTTTATTATATAACTGTATTATATATACTACACTGACTGCACTATATACTCTGAACTGTATTATATATACCACAATGACTGCACTATATACTCGGAACTGTATAATATATATACTACACTGACTGCACTATATACTCTGAACTGTATTATATATACTACACTGACTGCACTATATACTCTGAACTGTATTATATATACTACACTGACTGCACTATATACTTTATTATATAACTCTAATATATATACTACACTGTCTGCACTATATACTCGGAACTGTATTATATATATACCCCAATGACTGCACTATATACTCGGAACTGTATTATATATATTACACTGACTGCACTATATACTCGGAACTGTATTATATATACTACACTGACTGCACTATATTCTCTGAACTGTATTATATATACTACACTGACTGCATTATATACTTTATTATATAACTGTATTATATATACTACACTGACTGCACTATATACTCTGAACTGTATTATATATACTACACTGACTGCACTATATACTCTGAACTGTATTATATATACTACACTGACTGCACTATATACTTTATTATATAACTGTATTATATATACTACACTGACTGCACTATATACTCTGAACTGTATTATACATACCACAATGACTGCACTATATACTCAGAACTGTATTATATATATACTACACTGACTGCACTATATACTCTGAACTGTATTATATATACTACACTGACTGCACTATATACTCTGAACTGTATTATATATACTACACTGACTGCACAATATACTTTATTATATAACTCTAATATATATACTACACTGTCTGCACTATATACTCGGAACTGTATTATATATATATACCCCAATGACTGCACTATATACTCAGAACTGTATTATATATACTACACTGACTGCACTATATACTCGGAACTGTATTATATATACTACACTGACTGCACTATATACTCAGAACTGTATTATATATACTACACTGACTGCACTATATACTCGGAACTGTATTATATATACTACACTGACTGCACTATATACTCTGAGCTGTATTATATATACTACACTAACTGCACTATATACTTTGAACTGTATTATATATACCCCAATGACTGCACTATATACTCAGAACTGTATTATATATACTACACTAAATGCACTATATACTCTGAACTGTAATATTTATATATACTACACTGACTGACTGCACACTACACTAGCTACCTGCCGAATCTCTATTCATGCACTATATACAGCCGCCATGTAAACAGCAACCTTATATAGTATGGGGCGTGGACCCCTGAGCCATGATTGGCCAAACGCCTTTGGCCAATCATGGCTTTCACAGCACATTGCGCTGTCATTGGCCAAAGCATACATCGACTCAAACTTTGGGACCATCCCAATTTATCAAAGGTATTTATAAAATCATACAGTAACTATGCATGGATATATGATATGAAGTATATCTTGTAAACTTCTCTGTACAGCCCTATAGTCTATCTGATTAGATAGAAGTCTATGTGGTGAACATTGAATGTGACCCGGTCCATCTCTTCCTGTAATGCTACCCACTGAGGTCTCATAGCGTCTTATGTTACACTCACACATTGTACAATTTCCCAATTTCCCTTGGGGATTAATAAAGTATTCTGATTCTGATCGGATGGCACCCCGTCCATGGCAGAGGACTATTAGTAGCGGTACAAGCAGATTATCATGCAGTTTATGATTGCACTTTTGAAGGACTTTGGTTTCAGACAGTTTTATCTTCTCAATGTCCGCTCCAGTTCTCATCTCCCGGCTATTTCGCACAACTGATTATAACAGAGAAAAGTTATGTCCATAATAAAAACATCTAGAGAAACCACTGTCTGCTCAGTGCTACAAGATCAAGCAAGAGGAGCCCGCTAAATCATATCGCTACCGTTAATAAGTAAAGTGTCGGCACAATGGCTTATTATTCCTCTTTTATGTGCATCATCTATATAGAGGAAATGTTTGTTTAACACTGATGAGAAAAACAAATAAACCAAAGAACAGAGCAAACAAAGGAAAATCATGCACTACCCAGCCCTAGGTAGAAATGTATCCGCATATACAATACATCCATGTGTGTGTATTGTCTATATTAAAGTGAAATTATTTGATTCGAACTAGATAAACATCCAGAAACAATGACAGCTTACAGTATATTTTATGCATATTTTAAAGCAGTATGAAAGGAAAACTAAAATAATTGATTTAAAGAAGAACTCCATGCAGTGCGGGCACAGTTAAAGTGGTTGTAAACGATCACCTTGTAATAAAACCAATTAAGTTTAAAATATAAAATAAAGGCAAAACATTTTTGTATAGATTAAAAAAAAAAAATTATAAATACCTTTTCCCATTTTTTAAAGTGATCACATTCCCTCTGTTCTCAGCTTTATAAGAGCTGGGGGGAGGAGAAGCAGCAGCACACTGAGAGTCCCAGTGAATGACTGTGCAGGGGGGGGGGGCATGTCAGGACAAGTAAGATCATTGGAAGAGAGCAGGCTGAGTTCCAAGCACTGAGAACTGACCGTGGTGTGTGGTCAGTTTATAATAGGAAAGCAGGGGGACTAGCAGGAATGCCAGGAATTTCACACAAAGGAAGCAATACAAAGAGAACAGGATACTTTCTCTTATGTGCAGCACCATGGCAACGGCAGGTCAAATGGAGGCTAAGACGGCAACTTCCTTGGCTGTAAAGAATAGGAGGGTTTACAGTAGTTCCGCTTTAAACCCAAATACATTTTGTATTTTTTATATTGCATCTAACTAATTCTTAGATGTGGTGGCTGCATCAGATTTCTAAATTCTACGTATGTCTTCAAACTGGTCCGTTGCACCTGATTATCCGTGCAGTCTCAACAGTGCCCACCAGTGCTGCCAATCAGAGCCCACCAGTGCTACCAATAAGTGCCCACCAGTGCTGCCAATCAGTGTCCCATCAGTGCCCATCAGTGCTTCCTCATCAGTGACATCTGTCAGTCCTGCCTACCAGTGCCCATCAGTGCCACCTATCAGTGCCTATCAGTGCCCATCAGTGCCAGCTATGAGTGCCCATCAGTGCTGCCTGTCAGTGCAGCCTCATCAGTGCCTCCTCATCAGTGTCCACCAGTGCTGCCTCATCAGTGCCCATCAGTGCAGACTATCAGTGCCCATCAATGCTCATCAGTGCCACCTCATCAGTGCTGCCTCATTAGTGCCGCCTCATCAGTGCACATCAGTGCAGCCCCATCAGTGCACATCAGTGAAGGAGTAAAATTACCTGTTTGCAAAATTTTATAACATACTATGAAAAGGTTTTTTTTGTTTGTTTATTAAGCAAAAAATGTAAAACCCAGTGGTGATTAAATCTCACCAAAAGAAAGTTCTATTTGTGTGAAAAAAAGTGATACAAATTTTGTTTGGGTACAGTGTTGCATGACCACGCAGTTGTCATTCAAAGTGCGACTGGGCAGGAAGGGGGTAAAAGTGCCCAGTAGGGTTTTCTATTTAGGTTTTTTCTCTCTCGTCCTGGAATTTATATGGAGCTGCATATGGGAAAGAAGATTTGGGAGCTCTATATGTGAGAAGAGGAATGAAAGTATTTGTCTAATAAAACGCTCTATGCCTATCATTTATATGTGAGGCATAGTGATCATCAGGTGAGTGCCGAACCTGTGGGGAGTGGTTCTTTCATCTAAGTCACGTGGTGTTTTTTGGAGGATTTTCACACATGAATGAATAATACTGCAAAATAATTGGGGAATTTGTGGACATTTTAGATCACTATTATTTTTGACATTGGGACTATGGTTTTATGGACATGTTTCACATAAGGTGTATTTTTTTTAGATGGCTCATATTGATTTATAGAGCACACAGCACTACCTCAGTTTATTTTTTTCTACTTGGACATTTATTTTAGTATACTTTCAATAATATGCTAATATTTTCATGCTAAAACATGTACATAAGTACTGTACATGCAGACGCCACTCTAAACATCTTGCATGTTACAACACAATCATATAATGTAATAAATTGTATGGCTCATAGGACATTCATTCACACTACTTTAACTTGGAATTACATTTTATTAATACAGAAATTGTGAAACCGACTTAAAACTTTGTTTTTGTACCAGAATAAATAGCTGAGGTTCTCTGGTTCTTGTCAAGTCATGCACAGAGGTGCATAAATAATTCCTCATAAATATATTCATAACCCTATTATTTATGCACATATATCAAGCTATGATTACTGTAAAATAATATGACCAATTCATTCTACTTCTTTAGTGAAAACAACATCGATGAGTACAGAAACGGGAGACGCAACAGGCGCAATCTCCTAAGGGTGTAAGCTATGGGGAACCACGATCCACCAATTTCCATTGTATTCTTTCATTCCGCTACTCAACTTTCACTGCCTGTGGGGCAAAAGTGACCCTCATGATCAGAGCTCATTATTTATTCTTACAAGTCTTATTTCTTTGTTCCTCTATATCCGTAGTCACAAGAATGTATATATCGCTCTCAGCTATTTAATAACAAGAAACATCCATAACATCACCGGAGAGAAGATTAACAACCGAAGGAATGATGATCACAGGATGTTTCCATTTCCACCATGCAGCGTTACGCTACTTGGGATACATTACTCATTAGACCACTTTAGGAAAGTGCCAAATGAAAGGGCAACTTTTCATCTAATTTCATGTGCAATTTCCTTCACTAGAAGAGTATTTTTAAATGATGGCAACTTGTTAGTCTACTTTGAGTAGAGATCTGGAAAATACTCAGGATCAACTTAACACTCACTATCTTTTGATTCACAACCTTTTTTAGCTTCTTTGGAATACAGAAGACACACATAGATGCAACTATACCCAGGGCAACTATAGCCAACCGTCAGTTCTGTAGAAGAATCTTGCACAGCAACCATACGATTTATAATCAATGCCGATAAAGCATACGAACGTTTGCAAGGGAGTCTCTTGGTAAGAAAAATAGCTGAAAGTGTGCAACAGTAAATACTATACTATACTATACTTTATACTTTATATATATTCAAAATTCCAAGTTATACATTGACTTAAAGCAGCCCTGGTAAGGTTCATGTCTCTTTCTGTACCCATATATTCTCTATGTCCTATTGTTGATATTTTGCATACTATTTTCTAACTACCTGCATGTTCATTATATGCCAACATACTTTTTGACATGTTGCTGTGTAAAAATTAAAACCAACATGAGTATTCATTCCAATTTTTTTGTTGTCTATAGCATATAAAACGCCACACTGGAATCTCCTGAGGAAGTCGAGCGAAACATGTTGAGAGTGGTAGTGTCTGTTACAATATGCCCGTATAGAACAAGTGATTTGTTATATAGATGAAACTTTGTTCTCATGTTTTTTATCTTTATAATAAAAAATATAAATTTTATACATTGTTAAAGTGAGTTTCAATCTCGCTACTCAAAACCTTAAAAGTCCCAAGGTTTGTTACCCCCCCCCCCCCCCCCATTCCCATTTTTTGATTAACTATAGGAGGTTTCAAGTCCAACAGAATCCTTTAATTTTGTGCCTAACATTAGCCTGTACAAGAGGGTCAGCTATAATAATTTTACCATTCGAATTACCTAACTAAACCAGTGGAAAGCAAATATATATATATATATATATATATATATATATATATATATATATATATATATATATATATATATATATATATTTAAAGTGCATATAAAGCAAAATTCACAGTAGCACAACAATAACACAGTGTTGAATACAAAAATTTAATGATCGAATATATATAATAATCCATGTGCAAAAAAATTATAAAAAATATAAAAGATAATAAAATTAAAATGTCATAAAAAGAAATAGAAAAAGAAAACAAGAATCCAATAGCAGTCCTCTTTAAACAACAAAAAAAATGTGATGATATTCCCAGTGATGTCCTAATTAAGAAAAAACACTGGAAAGTATTCACCAACGTATGTGTCGAATCACATACAGTGGTGGATACTTTACAGTTTTTTATTAATTAGGACATCACTGGGAATATCATTACATTTTTTTTCGTTGTTTAAAGAGGACTGCTATTGGACTCTTGTTTTCTTTTTCTATTTCTTTTTATGACATTTTAATTTTATTATCTTTTATATTTTTTATAATTTATTTGCACATGAATTATTATATATATATTTGATGACTATATTTTTGTATTTTTGTCATTTTGTATTTTTGACTAATTAGATGTTATGCCCAGTACACACGGTCGGAAATTCCAACGGAAGATGTCCGATCGGACCATGTTGTCGGTAAATCCGCCCGTGTGTGGGCTCCATCTGACTTTTTCCGTCAGAAGTTCCGATGGAAAAAATTTGAGATCCTGCTCTCAAATTTTCCGACAACAAAATCCGATCAGACTTTTTCCAAACGTGTGTAGAGAATTCCGACGGACAAAGTGCCCCGCATGCTCAGATCAAATTACGAGACTAAAGCTATTGGCTAATAGCCTCTACGTAGTTCCGTCGTACGCAACAAACATCACCACGTTCAGAAAGATCAGATTTTCCGACAACTTTGTCCAACCGTGTGTATGCAACACCAGTGTCGGACAAAATCCGTCGGAAAAGATCCGACAGATTTTGTGGTCGGACTTTCCGACCGTGTGTACGGGGGCTTATTGTTGCGCTATTGTGAATTTTGTTATATACGCACTTTGATATATATATTTCATTTTCACTGGTTTTGATATTTATGGTTGTAAGTAGCAGCATTGGTTGTAATATTTCTTTGTTATTTGGAGCGCGGGAGATCACTATTATATACACATTTGAATTACCTGATTGGTTGGATCAATCCCTGATTAGGCGGGGTTAGAGATATTACAGTATTTTGGCAAGAAGCCAACTTCATGCCAAAACAAAAGCTCCAACCCCCCCCCCCCCCCCCCATTCAGGGGTCAATCTAAACAATCAGGTAATGTAAATGGTTGACCAATGACCATGTGGCCATATTAGGTCAATTATGTCACTGGAATCTCCATTATTACATTCAGTTGTGGGCCAGGGAATCCCAAAAGCATGGCTGATTGGGCTATCAGCCCGCTAGTGAAGCTATTTAATCTTTTATCCCAATATATTTGGCTGGAGTTCATTACAGACACTCCAAGAATGCAGATGATTCAGGTTTAATGTTGATAAATGTAAAGATTTGCACTTGGGGGCTAAGAATATGCATGCATCATACATGCTAGGGGGGATCCATAGTGGAGAAGGATCTGGGGCTCTTGGTAGATCATAAGCTCAATAATGGCATGTAATGCCAAGCTGCGGTTTCCAAAGCGAGCAAAGTCATTTCTTGTATTAGGAGAGGTATGGACTCCAGAGAGAGAGATATCATTTTGCCCCTGTACAAATCATTAGTAAGACCTCATCTGGAATATGCAGTTCAGTTTTGGGCACTAGTTCTCAAAAAGGATATCGGGGAACTGGAGAAAGTGCAGAGAAAGGCAACCAAACTGATAAGAGGCATGGAGGAACTCAGCTATGAGGAAAGATTAGAGGAACTGAATTTATTCACTCTTGAGAAGAGGAGAATAAGGGGGGATATGATCAGCATGTTCAAATATATAAGGGGTCCATAAAGTGAACTTGTTGTTGAGTTATTCACTTTACGGTCAACACAGAGGACAAGGGGGCACTCTTTACGTCTGGAGGAAAGGAGATTTCATCTCCAAATACAGAAAGGTTTCTTCACAGTAAGAGCTGTGAAAATCTGGAATAGACTCCCTCCAGAGGTGGTTCTGGCCAGCTCAGTAGATTGCTTTAAGAAAGGCCTGGATACTTTCCTAAATGTACATAATATAACTGGGTACTAACATTTATAGGTAAAGTTGATCTGGGGAAAATCCGATTGCCTCTAGGGGGATCAGGAAGGGATTTTTTTCCCCTGCTGTAGCAGATTGGATCATGCTCTTCTGGGGTTTTTTTTTTTGCCTTCCTCTGGATCAGCTGTGGGTATAGAATTGGATATATTGGATTGTACGATATTTTTTATTTTTATTTATTATTTCTTTTTTTTATGGTTGAACTGGATGGACTTGTGTCTTTTTTCAGCCTAGCTAACTATGTAACTATTCAGTGCTGACTACTTACCTAAAAGGGGGATAAATGTAAAACACCAGACAGATTTCTATTTTGTTCCACTGGTTTTCTAGCTTTCAACGTAGCACAACCCCTTTAAATGTTCTCCACTGCACAAAAACTCATCAAGCCTCCTTCCCTCCTTTCTCTTCTCCCCACCCTCTCCCCATAAGCCATGTCCCGGATCTTGACATTCTCCAGGCAGGAGCTTAAGCCAGTAGAACTGCCTCGCCCATTTAAATCCATTACTTAAAATTCCTTTTCCAATTTACCTGGCACAAGAACCCCTCCTCACAAACCAACCTACCTTAATGACCACCATGCTTACTCAGCATCAGGAACTCTATTTTCGATGCATTATTTACATCCATGTCAAAGAGCCTTCATGATACTGTGACATGTACCTACTCCTACTGACACATATGCATTTTTTCTTGACTATGGTGTAAACCACAATATATATGTTGACTGCTCTCTTCTCAAAGATGTACCAATAAAGGGGTCACAAGTCTGTTTTCTCATTTGGTTGTTTTATTTGATTACTACTACTGCTACCCTCGAAATTAAAATGGCTGTAGTTTCACACTTGTTTAATCTCAATAAAATTCTTGTAGAACAAAAACTTATCAGGACCTATTTCGTTATTTATGGTATCCCTAACATTGTAAATAGCTGACGGTAAAGTAAAGTTCCAATAACAATAATTTACTCCCCAGGAACACCATGATGCATCGACAGACTCGCCTGCCATGTAATGGCATGCAATACAGCCCCTGTGTAGAAGCTGAATGTATATATAAAATGGTGCGCTGGCTTGGATCTTTGTGTTGTCATTCTGCAAGCAATAAAGGCACATTACAAGGCTTCCTGGTGCTAGAAAAACAATGCAGTGGCTAAGTGATAGACAGTAAAGTCATTCATCCCATCAGTGAACAGGATGTTATACAAGGCTGAGAAGTTTATGCAGCATATAGCGTTGGTGATCTATTAAGTAAAGGGGTCATTTAGTTACATATTCTATTTCCATTGTTATGTTGTTTATTTTTTTACTTTAATTTAATAAAGGACAACTCATATAAGAGTAATAAAACACTGGTACTTTGGTAGATGAAGTGTACCAGAATTTTGGCTCAGAATGAGTTTGAGTTTAGTTCATTTTTCTAAAATTGAACAATAAGCAAAGCCCAAAGCTTTTTCCAGGAGGAGCTACTAATTTCACCCATTATTAATTAGTTTCTACACTAGTACTATCACAGAATATGTTTGTACTGCAAAATAAATTGTAATCTACAGTAAAGACACTGGTGAACAAAAGAAAACACACACAGACCCTATACATATTTAAAGTAATAACAAACCGTCATTTTTTTTAAAACTTTTAGCAGCTGATTTAGTAATTTACTCAGTATTTAATCTTGTATTCCTTGCCGATGTTTCTGTTTAAGCTGGTAGCATGACTGTTGATCAATGTTTTCTGTTTCAAGGTGACTCCTTCTTCTTGGAGCACCCTTTTTGAGCCACCCTCCATGCAGTCCCTGCATACAGGCATTAGAGGCGTGTTTCCCTATACTGTGTGAATCAATAGAAGCACAGAGCCCCTTAGCATGTGATGGAAAGGCCTTTCCCCCCGCTCCTCCCTCCTCCTCCTTTTCCCTTCTCCAACCTAACAGACTGGTTGGAGACTGCACTGTCCACTATTAACTTTTTTCTGTGAAAACTGGAAGTTCTGGGAATCAGCACTAAAAGCAACATTAAAGTTGGAAAAGTGCCTGGGTAAGAATTTTAATAAATAGTTCAATGGGAAATATTTATTTTATTGTGATCAATGTGTTTAGCTAAAAAATACTACTTTAACCACTTCAATACCGTGGGCTGTGATATGATGTCCACAAGGTGGATCTCCCATCCTGGGTGGACGTCATATGACGTCCTCCCATTCCCAGCCGCTTAGGGGGCGCACGCGCCCGCAGCGTTTTTCTCGGGACCCGGTGTGCGTGGCCGGCGGCCGCGATGTCCGCCGGGCACCTGCGATTGCCCTGGTAAACAGCAGGACCGTGGATCTGTGTGTGTAAACACACAGATCCACGTCCTGTCAGTGGAGAGGAGACCGATGGTGTGTTCCCAGTACAGAGGAACACCGATCGGTCTCCTCCCCTTGTGAGTCCCCTCCCCCCACAGTTAGAATCACTACCATAGGGAACATATTAACCCTTGCAGCGCCCCCTAGTGTTGACCCCTTCCCTGCCAGTCACATTTACACAGTAATCAGTGCAATTTTATAGCAACGATCGCTGTGTAAATGTGAATGGTCCCAAATATGTGTCAAAAGTGTCCGAAGTGTCCGCCGCAATGTCGCAGTCACGAAAAAAATCGCAGATCGCCACCATTACTAGTAAAAAAAAAATGCAATAAATCTATCCCCTATTTTGTAGACGCTATAACTTTTGCGCAAACCAATCAATATACGCTTATTGCGATTTTTTTTTACCAAAAATATTTAGAAGAATACGTATCGGCCTAAACTGAGTAAAAAATTTGTTTTAAAAAAAAAAAATAAATGAAATATTTATTATAGCAAAAAGTAAAAAATATTATGTTTTTTTCAAAATTGTCGCTCTTCTTTTGTTTATAGCGCAAAAAATAAAAACCGCTGAGGTGATCAAATACCACCAAAAGAAAGCTCTATTTGTGGGGAAAAAAGGACGTCAATTTTGTTTGGGTGCAACATCGCACGACCGCGCAATTGTCAGTTAAAATAGTGCAGTTGCGAATCACAAAAAGTGCTCTGGTAAGGAAGGGGGTAAAATCCTCCGGGGCTGAAGCGGTTAAAGAGGATCTTCACCCTTTCCCTCCCCTCGTTTTTTTTTTATACCCCCACCGGGTGATGTTTTCAGCACTATTCAGATACTCACCCACCCAGCGAATCCATTGTTGTCCAACTGACATCCTTCTGTCAACAGACAAAACTTGGTCCCCGCCTTCATCTTACTTGTGACATCATTAAAAGGCCCACTGGCTCTTCTAGGTAAAGCTGATGGGGTCTCGCAATGACGCACTGTTAGGCAACTGTTGGGGGTAACCCCTCCTACTGACTGAATAAAAGACTAAGGCCTCCTAGGAGATGTGACATGCATATCCTAGGAGGCCCAGTGAGCACTAGACAAAGTATATCCAAATGATGTGCATGGAGGGTTGGGGCCGCACTGGTTGTAAAAAAAAAAAAAAAAAGGTAAATAAACAAAAGCCTACCCTATTCATGTAGAGGAGGTGATAGAGGGCAGGGACACAGGGTTGGCAGGAGGTGTAGCTGCAATGGGCACAGCAGAGCAAGGGAGCAGAGAATGGACACAGGGCAGTGAACCAGTTCTACATCATGCATTAAAGTGGGGGGTGGGGGTGCAGTTCCGCATCCTTGCCCTGAGCGCTAGATGAACTTGTCCTGGTACTGGTAAAGGGTGAAGATCTGCTTTAAGCAACCAATGATTTGCACCTTTAAGTGGCGTAATCATGCACAAAAAAAAAAATATTGAATTTCAAACATGCAGAATGGAAATTTACGAGGGTTCTTCAAGTTTCCACACTTTTTTTAAAGTGGAAGTAAAGTCCCATTTTGGACTTTCATCTACAGGTAAGCCTATAATGAGG
This sequence comes from Lithobates sylvaticus, assembly GCA_028564925.1. Lineage (NCBI taxonomy): Eukaryota > Metazoa > Chordata > Amphibia > Anura > Ranidae > Lithobates > Lithobates sylvaticus. Next base: position 568,720,263 of record CM053029.1, read on the forward strand.
CTTACCTGTAGGTAAAAAAAAAATATCTCCTAAACCTTTACGGTTTAGGAGATATTCCCCGTGCAATACGCCGCTGACTGCAGCGGCGCATGCGCACGGGAGATTCTCGGCTGAAAGGCCGTCAGAATACGAACCCTGCCGGGACGAAGTCTCCCGTGCGCATGCGCGGGAGTGACGACATCGCGGCTCCAGCCACTCACAGCGCTGGAGTCGCGATACCCGGAAGACACGCCGAGGCAACATGTCAGCGACCTCAGCGTGGACCAGGTGAGTTACCGACGCCTCGTTCTAAGGTAAGTATTTCATAATGAGCTAGTATGTGGTGCATACTAGCTCATTATGCCTTTTCCCTTTCAGGTGTCTAAAAAAAAAAAAACATGTCAGCGGGTTTACTACCGCTTTAACTCTATTAAATATAAACACGTGTGGAAACTTTTTGAAGACCCCTCGTAAATAAAGGATATATATTTAAACCTGACAATATAATGCCCACCATGAAGGCATGGAGGCAATCTGCATTTTCTATTACCACCACTATGCTGCTAAGCATGATGGTGCACTAGTCATACCATTGTTCGCAGACCATACTGGCAAGTATGTAGATAGCATTAAAAGCCTCTTTTCCGACACACAGATAAGGATCATTGTGTTAATGGAAGGATTTATTTTTACTAAACACAAGGATAACTTTAATTTCATTCTAAAAACATGAAGGCTTCCCAGCAATTGCAACCTTCTCTAAATCCCCCTTCTGGGTAATATGAAAAGGTGGAAAGGAAATGAGAAACATATTTCAGTAATCTGAGTTGGAGATTTCTGTCCTACGAGGTCAATCCTGGCAGGTTAAAAATACAAATATGGTGCAACAATGTAACTAAATGCTCTACCAGCCCAGGATATCATTGGGAAGTGCGGCAAATGGGATTTATAAATAGGTGCAGCCAGATCGGTGGAAAACAAAATCACGACATTAGCACCTACGTCAATACACTTATCCTGATAAATGACTGTGCAGAATCAAAAAAAACTTCCCTATCAGTGTATAGAATGTGTTTTGTTTTGTTTTTTTGTCTATGTGCCTTTTTTTTCATAATGTCATACATAATAACCGTAGCTGTGGCACCATAAATGTGCGGATATTACAGAGATAGACTGCAGAGAGAAAAATAAGCTTGCACTGTGTATGCATTAAAACCAAAGTTAGTTTAGTTCATGTGCTGTTCTCTAAGGAACCACAATTATGCCATTATGATAAAGTGGAACTCCAAGCAAAAATCATAATTTTTATCTTAGTTTTAAGCCTTGTTCATACAGGCGTACTACAGTGTACACACGTGCAAGGGCCATGTTTGCCCGCATTGGGATGCACAGGTGTTCCATGCATTTCTGTGCAGGTAGTCCCATTCATGTCAATTGGGATATAGCAGTTGCAAGGACACAGCCGCTGCTCCCAATTTGACATCTGTGCGGGTGCAAGTCCCCGAATGCACACTGTCTGGGTTTGGAGCACCCGCTCAGTTGTCAAATTGTGAGCAGCGGCTGTGTCCTTGCAGTTGCTGCGTCCCAAATGACAAGAATACGAATACCTGCACAGGGATGCATGGAAAACCTGTCTATCCCCATACTGGGAAACATGGCCCTCGCTTGGGTGAATGCTGTAGTACGCCCTTGTGAGTGAGCCCTTAACGGTACACAAGGAGATTGCAAGTACCCTTATTATGTTCAATACAGTAGCAATGTGATCAGATTACGCCCATAATTTGAATTCTTTTAAAGCCTTTTCACTTATGGCTTCGAACTTCCCCACAATGTAAATTTCAGAAAGAATTGTGATATTAACCACTTGCCGACCTGCTCACGCCGATCTACATCGGCAAAGTGGCACGGGTGCACAAAACAACGTACCCGTATGTCACTGCGTCATCGGCGGCTATCGGGCGCATGCGCACTACGGGAGCGTGTCCACAGGTCTCACTGACTCGATGTCCGCCGGTGGCCTGTGATTGTGACACGGAGAGGCCGAACGTTGAGATGTAAACAAGGCATTTCCCTGTTCTGCCTAGCAACATGACAGGGATCTACTACTCCCAGTGATCGGGAGCAGTGATCTCTGTCATGTTCTAGTGAGCCCATCCCCCTTAGAGTTAGAACACGCCCAGGGAACACAATTAATCCTTTGAACGCCCCCTAGTGTTTAACCCAGGGGTCTCAAACTGGTGGCCCTCCAGCTGTTGCGAAACTACAAGTCCTGTCATGCCTCTGCCTGTGGGAGTCATGCTTGTACCTATCAGCCTTGCAATGCCTTATGGGACTTGTAGTTTCGCAAAAGAGCTGGAGGGCCGGCAGTTTGAGACCCCTGGTTTAACCCCTTCCCTGCCAATGACATTTACACAGTAATCCGTGCATTTTTATCGTACTGATTACTGTTTAAAAGCCAATGGTCCCAAAATAGTGTCAAAAGTATCCAATCTATCCCCCGTAATATTGAAGTCACAATAAGAATTGCAGATCTCCACCAATTAAAAAAAAATATATAAAAATGCCATAAATCTATCCCTATTTTTTACACGCAATAACTTTTGCGCAAACCAATCAATATACGCTTATTGCAATTTTTTTTTACCAAAAAACATGTAGAAGAATACATATTGGCCTAAACTGAGGAAGACATTTTTTTTTATATATATTTTTTGGGGGATATTTATTATAGCAAATAGTAAAAAATATAGCTTTTTTTCAAAATGTTCGCCCTTTATTGTTTATAGCGCAAACAATAAAAATTGCAGAGGTGATAAAATACCACCAAAAGAAAGCTCTATTTGTGGGAAAAAAAGGATGCAAATTTTGTCGTACGGCCGCGCAATTGTCAGTTAAAGCACCACAGTGCCATATCGCAAAAAAGGGCTTGGTCAGGAAGGGGGTAAATCCTTCCAGGGCTGAAGTGGTTAAATGATATAATGTATGATTTTGTAATTATTGTTTTTTCCATTATAGATATTGTATCCATATTTCGAAATAGGGAGCTTGAGGATCCTGAAGAAGCACTGGATTAATGCGAAACGTGTCGGTACACTAGGCTCAATATTTTATTTTATATACTCATATCATTCAAATATGGATACATTTTTAATATATTAATAAAGATGTATTGGTTTATTTTTAACATCTTGTTTCTATCTTTTGTATTGTGTGACACTTTAACATCCCCCTACTCCAGGCTCCTCTGTTGGAGACTTGGGGTTTCTTTATCCCATTTTGTGTCTATAATGATCCAATGTGGGATGGTGTCAGGTGTTCTTGATTGGGACACCGTCTCTCCTCCCACTTGTATACCCACCTTGCCGACTGCCTAACTGGGTATGTATGTCATGATTTTGACGTTTAATACCAGAGTTATGGCTGCAGCTAGATACCATAACCCTGGTACCATTTTTTCCCTTAGGTGGCCGGCTTTCTGATAAAAGTGATCCCAGTGGTGGATTCACTGCAAGATCACTCTTATAGGCAGCAAGAGAGGTGCCTCCCGCAGCATCATTTTCAAACTTACCAGAGCCATTCAATTCTGGAAATGATCCGATGTGGCTGTTTGCTTGGCGGGAAGTCGAGTAAGGGCCAGATGGACCCCACTCAGCTCTATGCCCTTGGAACACTGGAATGACCTCTAACGTCCTTTCCAGTTCTTGGGCATGAACAAAGGATTTTTTTTTTTTTAAGTCAAAATGTCAAAGCATGTTATTTTTCTTTTGCTTTTAAAGGTAAATGAGAGCCCTGGGGTCTTTTTCACCTCTCAATAATGCTTATTTCTATTACAAGGGATGTTTACATTCCTTGTAATAGGAATAGAAGTGAAAATAAATAAATAAATAAAGAGACAGTGTAAAAAAAAATATATATATATAAAAAAAAAATGTAAAGCGCCCCATCCCTCCATGCTTGCGCGCAGAAGCGAACACATACGTAAGTGGGCACGCAAATGTAAACAGTGTTTAAACCACACATGTGAGGTATCATCACGATCGTTAGAGCAAGAGCAATAATTCTAGCACAAGACCTCCTCTGTCATTCTAAACAGGTAACCCGTAAACATTTTTAAATTGTTGCCTATGGAGATTTTTAAGTACTGTAGTTTGTCGCCATTCCACGAGCATGAGCAATTTTTAAGCTTGACATGTTAGGGTTCTCTCTTTTTTATTTTTTGACGCAACCTCATCTTTCACATTATACAAAAAACAATTGGGGTAACTATTGTGTTTTTTTTTTTTTTTGCAATTCATTAAAGTGTTTCTTTTACCAACAAAAAAAAATCAAATACAGTGTGACATAAAATATTGCAACGTCTGCCATTTTATTCTCTAGGGTCTCTGCTAAAAAAAAAGGTTCTAAGGAATTTTTTTTAGCAAAAATTACCAATTTTAACTTGTAAGTAGAGCTTCACGATTCTGGCTAAAATGAGAATCACAATTTTTTTGCTTAGAAGATAGATCACGATTCTCTCACTATTCTTGCGGCGTAACATGATCTTTCACATTAAAACAAAAAAAATTGGGCTAACTTTACTGTTTCTTTTTTTTATTATTCATTGAAGTGTATTTTTTCTCAAAATATTGCGTTTGAAAGACCGCTGGGTAAATACAGTGTGACAAAAAAATATTGCAGCAATTGATATTTTATTCCTTAGGGTCTCTGCTGAAATATATATAATGTTTGGGGGGTTCCAAGTAATTTTCTAGCAACAAATATTGATTTTACCTTTAGAAACAAGTGTCAGAAAAAGATTTAGACTTTAAGTGGTTAAACTTCCTGCATTTACACGTTGTTTAAAAACTTGGCAGACTGCCCGATTTTCTTCTTTACACACAGAAGTTTCCCTTTGATCTAAGAAGGAAGTTAGTTACAATGTTTCATAACTTAACTGACTGCCCGGATGTTTTCTTTTGACAGCTGATAAGTCTCTCCACTTGTTATATGAAAGAATCGGCAAACTATGCAATAGAGATCGTCAGAGGGGTTGAATCGAGATCATGATTTTTTAATGATTAATTGTGCAGCTCTTCGTTGTAAGCAACAAATAGACATGTGCACAACAAAAAAATTTGTTTATTTTCGTTTCGTTTTTTTTGTTTCCGAAAAAAATTTGTTTATTTTCGTTTCGTTTTTTTTTCGTTTCCATTGATTCGTAACGATTCGTACATTCGTAAGTCGTCGGTGTTCGTATTCGTAACGATTCGTACATTCGTAAGTCGTCAGTGTTCGTATTCATAACGATTCGTACATTCGTAAGAGTTATTTTTCATTGATTCGTTTTTTCGTTAGTTTAATTTTGGTTTATTCGTTTATTCAAAATTCGGACGCATTCGTATTTATTCGTACATTTGTAACATTCGTAACATTCGTAGATTCGTAATCGGAGCATAATTCATAATTTTATGTAATGTGTATGCTATTATTACATTTTAATAATTTACGAATCGAAAAAAAAAGTTACGAATCGAAAAAAAAAGTTACGAATGTACGAATTTTTTCGTTCAATCTATTCGAAGCACGTTAAGCAGCACCATTGTAAGGGACACGGAAAATTTACCAATTCAACAAAAAAAAAAAAAGTTACGAATCGAAAAAAAAGTTACGAATCGAAAAAAAAAGTTACGAATGTACGAATTTTTTCGTTCAATCTATTCGAAGCACGTTAAGCAGCACCATTGTAAGGGACACGGAAAATTACCAATTCAACAAAAAAAAAAAGTTACGAATGTACAAATTTTTTCGTTCATTTTCGTTGTTCCGTTTTTCGGATTTTCTTCATTCGTACATTCATTGTTTCTTATTTGTTTTTTTTCGGATTTTCGTTGTTTTTTGGATTTGTTCGATTTGATTGATTCGTTATTCGGATTCGTTCGATTCGAACGATTCGTTCATTCGTACGAAAACGAACGAACGAACGTAAAAAAACGAAAACAAATTGCACATGTCTAGCAACAAATGTCAGAAAAAGGCTGGGTCAGCAAGTGGCTAAGGTAACCGGGGACGGGGGGTGGGGGGGGGGGGTTCAGATACATTTTAAGCCTCTCTTCTCCAGGGGGAATAAGTTTAATGTTTGTAATCGTTCCTCATAACTGAGATCCTCCAGCCCTCTTATTAGTTTGGTTGCTCTTCAAGTGCACATTATAGAGGGATATGCTTTGATTGACCACTTTAAGTATTCTCAAAACCTTGCGGTACAATGTCGTCAGCCAATAAGGCTTCATCAAATTGCATTCTTCTATAAGAAAAATTAATATTTTAGCAACGTATGCCTATTTCATTTCTAAAATGAGCCAACATGAAACAGACGCGAGTCATGCGGTGTGCATGAAACATTAATGTTGTGTTTTCTAGTTGCCCATCATTGCTCTCAGACTCTGACCACAATTCCTGTATGTATATGCCATTAAACCACCAGACCATTTACAAAGCGACTGGACCACAAAGAAGATGTAAAACATGAACTGTTAGATAGACTTCTGTCCAGTCAACAATTTACCAACTTCATAAAAGCTTTTCTTTTACCATAAATGATTCAACAATCCATACCTAACCACCAAAGCATTAAATGAGTAGACTGGCAAATATCATTGCTTTATAATGTACTAGCTCCATCTTCTACAGACATTATGTTTACCACAGTTTAACCAACACCACTTAAAGAAGATTCTAATTGATTTTTTTTTTTTCCCCTGAAAGCAGGAAATTGCATTTCCCCCAACCCATCTTGTATACGCAGGGGGAAAAGGATGGTAGAAAGAGCCAGGCTGAGCAGCTGTTCTTATCTTACCAAGAGGAAGTCAGTCTTAGGTTCTTAGCATGGAAATCTATTGAGGATTAGATATAAACTCACAATAACAGTTGCTCAACTCTCATGGGCAATTTAGATATTTATTTAGACAGAATGCAAATCAGGGTTTCATTGAAGCCGTATTTATGAGATTAAAGAGGCAGAGAAATATTTATGTGATATCACTGTAATAAATGCAAGGGCCATGCAAACTAATGTGTGTTAGGAGATATAAATAGATTTTCAGTTATGGTGAACATACGATATTACGGCAATAGAAAAGCTCTTCATTTGTTGAGTGGAATCATTAGAATGGTTAAGATGCAACAACTGCTGAAAATGTTTAACAAAGGTGTTGAGTAGCATTGCATAATCATAACCCTGTTTTTCTTATCCACGTTGGTTCTACAGAGACTGAGCATGGCGCATATAATGTTTGATCCAAAGGTATAATTAGAACCTTCAGGGCCCCACTGAATGTAATCTTGTAGGGCCTCCCTGACCGCCATGATCCAATCCATTGGTCTTGGGGTCTTTTTCATTGGTCCCAGGGCCCTTCCCTCTGAGCCTAGGGCCCGTCACACTGATCCCAGTGCCTTTTACTCCCATCATGGGGCCCTTTATAAACCCTGGTTCACACTGTAACATTAAAGCATAGCTCCCAACTGTCCTTGATTTCGAGGCACCTCTGTCCTTCTTTCCTCCTCATGTGTCCCTCATTTTGGTCTGATCTACATAGTTGTATATAAAATGCACTATTTATCTTTCAAAAAGTGTTTCCCAGTGCTAAACCTTTCCTCCAGTTTCTAAATTGCTGCATTTGTAAATGCCAAAAGCCAAAATAAAGGCATAGTAGTGGTAAAAAAAGCACTTGTGGGTTTAACCAATAATTTTTTTTGTATTAATTCTCCTTTAAGGGGCGCGTGGCAGGGGGTGTGTCCTATGCCTACATACTTTTGCTAATAGGTGTTCCTCATTCTCATCTCGAAAAGTTGGGAGGTATGCATACATGTCGAATGACATGTCAAAACACATTCCTTTTAAAGCGGGAGTAAACCCGCTGACACTTTTTTATTTTTATACACCTATAAGGGAAAAGGCATAATGAGCTAGTATGCACCGCATACTAGCTCATTATGAAACACTTACCTTAGAACGAGCCATCGGTAACTCACCTGGTCCACGCCGAGGTAGCTGACATGTTGCCTCAGCGTGTCTTCCGGGTATCGCCACTCTAGCACTGTGAGTGGCTGGAGTCACGATGTCATCACTCCCGCGCATGCGGACGGGAGACTTCTTCCCGGCAAGGTCCGGATTCTGCTGGGCCTTCAGCCGAGAATCCCCCGTGCGCATGGGCCGCTGAAGTCAGCAGCTCATTGCACGGGGAATATAAACTGTACAGGTTTAGGAGATATTTTTTTTACCTACAGATAGGCCTTATTATAGGCTTACCTGTAGGTTAAAGTAAATTCTTTGACTATACAACCACTTTAATGGGTGCCCTTAATCAATGCGACTGAAGTTGCAGGGAAAAAAAAGGTTCCTACACTACTTTTCTGTGACTATGGTGAGATTTGTGTGCCATAGACTGCAATGTTAAATCACAAAACATCACAAGAAATAAAGTTGCAACAAAATCACAAGTAAGTCACATGACTTTGGGGTCACAGCAGTGTGAATCAAGCCTTACGTTCCCACAGTGGCCCCCCACAGTGGTGGAGCCCAGACACACTATGCAACCATAGTAGTTCCACCACTGGTTTGAGTGCCACTGAGGAGTACTGCAAGCCTTCGCACAATGATGTCCTTAATGGGATTGGGTCTATCACAGCTTGGGCTTACTGGCAGTTGGTTGAATGATGCTGGCTTTCATTCAATCCAGAATACTGGTGACATCTAGCGTTGGAGGAAAATAACTGCAGGGGACAGCAGGAGGACAGGGCTCACACACGTGATGAGTAAACCTCTAATGGCGGTAGTGTCCCGAAACTTGGTCAAGACGACTTCTTGACCAGGCTTCTGAGGTGATTGAAATGGCCTGCAGTTATGCACTTACAATAAACAACAATGCACAATATATTTTAACCTACTGGGGTTATTTGAGTGCATAGACTATATTCTTAGAAAGGATAGTTTAATCATTAAAGTGATATTAAAGGCAATTAAAAAACAAAACCAAATATACAATGTACGTCGTTTAGACATCAACACATGTACTTAAATACAGAAATATGTGTTTACGGAAGTGCTAACAGAAAATTCTACATAATAAACTTATGCAATAAATATAGGCCAAATATGTTATAGAGTGGTTTTGCACAGAGCAGGCTCAATGCTCCACTTCTCGGGTCCCCTACTGGTGCTCCTGGCCCCCTTCTCCTGCCGAGTACCCCCAGAGCAAGCAGTTTGCAATGAGGGCACCCAAGCAGGCTTGCTCTCGAGTTGCTGCTCTGTTTGTTCATTCACACACAGAGCCACGGCTTTGCCCAATCCGTGCGCTCTTCTCATTTACCCACTGACTGTGATTGACAGCAGCGGAAGCCAATGGCTCTTGGCTGTCTCATCCAATGAGGAGGGAGAGTCCCTGGAGAGGGGAGGCTCTTGTGCATATCGCTGGATAATGATGGGGCTCAGGTAAGTATTGGGGGGTGTGCGGCTGCTGCACAGAAAAGGCCTTTTACCTTCATGCATAAAATTCATGAAGGTGAAAAAACCTTTAGAACCACTTTAAATAATATTTTCCAGGCCATATCACACCTATTGTTTTCTTTCAAATATCTCTTTATGCAAAAGGCATACCTCCAGAGACACAGTCTGTATGAACAGTATGGCAACATTTGTGTTTAAATCTGTGTTTAAACTTAGTACAATTAAAAATGAAGATCTGCTTGCACAGTCTAGGCATTAATTATAGAAAACACAGCTGCCCAGCCCCCTCATAAACAAAGAGAACTATGTAGGATTTTTCCTTTCTGGATGGTCCGGAATAGAGCATCTAAAAAAAGGGTAAGCTAACATTTTTTATTATTCTAGTCATCCTATGTGAATGGGAATTTGGGTAACAAATATAACATAGGCTTTACCTCAATGTTGGTGCAAAATTACACTTTAAACACTGGATGTCAGGTAACAGCATGCAACTAAATGTGACTTTGTCCATGCAAACATCTCCAGGTCACTTGAGCAGGTGTAGGGAGGTGTTGAAGGTCTGGTCCCCGTCAGCTTTATGACTTGGGAGCAGCGGAAGACTAATCCCAGGCTAATTCCACCATGGAGTTTTTGTTTTTAAAGTTGTGATGAGCCTTAGTGGGTTATTTACGAAAGGCAAATACACGTTGCACTACAAGTGCCCTTGAAATTGTACTGAAAGTGCACTTAAAAGTGCAGTCGCTGTAAATATGAGGGGTAGATCTGAAATGAGGGGAAACTTATTTTATTATCCAATCATGTGCAAGCTAAAATGCTGTTTTTTATTTTCCTTGCATGTCCCCCTCGGATCTACAGCGACTGCACTTCCAAGTGCACTTTCAGTGCAATTTCAAGGGCACTTTGCACTTGTAGTTTGCACTTGTAGTGCAAAGTGGATTTGCCTTTTGTTTGCCAACACATAAGCGCAAAAATGGAGAAAGGGGTCGTCCACTAAGTGTAGCATTAAAATCACCCACTTTATCAAAATAGAGTTGGCAACTTACTGGGTTAACAGATAAAAGGCATATCCCCACAAAAACCCCACTGATGGTTTGTCTTGCTTGTGCAGACTCCGGGCTCTGTGGAGGTGGCCCAGGACTTCTGGAAACCAAAACAGGAAGTTCCAGTAACTATCCTGAAGTGCACAGGGGAGCTGGTGCAGACGTGACATCACGTGGGTTGTCCTGTGGGTTTAGTACTGAATTTTAAATGTATTTTTTTATGTGTAGAGCATTGCATGCATGACTGGTTCCATATATATTTTGTTTACTTCACCGGCTCTGTTGGGCTTGGTAGTCCACCAGAGATTGTATAGAAATGTGTATTCCGCCCTGTGTTCCTATTGGCCTGAGGAAAGAGCAGGATGCTCTGAAATGCGTAGCCACCCCCACAGGACATCAGCAGGTCTGACAACCTTGTTCTTGTGGAGATATACCTTTTATCTGTTATAGCGGTAGTAAAATCTGCTTCGTGATTTTTACCTACAGGTAAGCCTATAATAAGGCCTATAATAAGACTTACCTGTAGGTAAAATCAATATCTCCTAAACATTTAGAAGATATTCACCCCGGATGCAGCCGATGATGTCATACGCTCTGAAGGTTCGGCATACTGTGCTGGACCTTCGGAGCACTGCGCCATAACCCAGGGCTCCCACAGGAGTGACGTCATCTCCAGCCACTCACACAACTGGAGTCCGCAAATAGGGAAGGAAGACCGGAGGAAGATGAAAGCCCTCCAGAGTGCCTTTGCTGGAGGGCTTTGTTTTAAGGTAAGCTGTTATTTTGCAGTAGAATTTTTTTTTAATTATTATTACAGCGGTTTACTACCACTTTAAAATAGTGAGTTGCCAATTGCACTCTAATAAAGTGGATGATTTTAATGCTACACTTAGTTGGCACCCCCTTTCTACCCGTTTGTTTCATTACAGAGGCTGATTTCTATTCTGGGGAGCCTGCCTTAAGTGAGTCTGTGGATAGCATTAAAGAACTATTTTTTTGAGTTGGACTTATTTTTTGTGCTGCTTGCCCTATTAGCCCCATTTATCTCTTGTTTTTTTGGTCAACATTTAAGTGCACAAGGTCACTTCATGTTTTAATCACATTGTTCTGCACAATTTCACCCAGTAAAGGTACACATGCTATTTTTGTTGAAACAGTACATTTGTGAGTAGTTAAGTGGTTCTTTCAAAGCTTTAGCTACCAGAAAAATTAGAGTTTGTTCCAGACATCTTTATTGTTTTCACCGCTTGTTCTATTAGGTGATATTTCTCTTTCACATCACATGGAACTTAATTGACCTTATTTTTACCAGGACAGAATGAAATCAGAAATTTTAAACTCAAAGTGTTTTTTTTTTTTTTTAATGTTGATCATTAAGTAGAAATATTCTACACAAGAGATTTGTTATATTATAAAGTACTGCAATTACTTAGATTAACTAACTACATTATTCATAATCTGAAAATTAATTATTGAAATATCATTGTTAATGCAGGAAATGTAATAAGATTGTGGTAGCTCATCCTGTTCCATCTCCTAGACGGCAAACATGTTTTTGTTGTGAACTGTCAGAATTGCAACAGGTGAAAATGTAAGCAGGCAGATGGTGCTTTACCCAAACAAGGATCCAAAGTCCAAGCTAAAATCTGAAACTTGGATGCTATTCTTGTGTGATAAACATGTGAATATGTGTTAATTTATAATTCAGAGTGTTTTTATTTTATTTTACAGGACTATAATTTGTGTCTATTATACATTTCAACGTACAATGCTACAAATGCTCATTATAATTTTTTCACAGCACAGCAAAACCTTGGATTGTGAGCTTAATTTGTGATGGAAACATGCTTGTAATCCAAAGCACTTATGTATCAAAGTGAATGTCCCCATAAGAAATAATGGAAACTCAGATCATTTGTTCCACAACCATTTATTCATAGGTCTTTCAGTTTATAGTCCTTATAAAAAGATTATAGCAATGTGATCGGTTGTGTAACCATGAAATGTCCATCCACAAATGGAAGCCTCCACAAGGGGATTAGAAGCAAAACCCAGCAGGAGCTACAGAGTATAAAAGAGAAGGTAGGCGCCATTTAATGAAGGTACAACATTTAGCAACTCACTTGGTTGATGATTAAAAGAGGCACATCTAAGTATGCAGATATCTGAGTTAAAGCTATCCAGATAGGCCCTCCTCCTCACCAGCGGCTCTCATGGCTGTCAGACTGTAATAGTGACCGGGAAGACTTCCCTGCAGTAGAGCGATCTGAAAGCGAAGCTTGAAGCGCTCATGGAGCTCAGAGTGGAAGGGGTGACGTCGATAGTGGTGAGGAGGATGATCTATATGGACAGCTTTACCCCAGATGCCTGCATACTTAGATGTGTCTGTTTTAATTAATGAATGAATGACTTGTATAGCGCTACCTATGCGAACCGAATCACCTCAGGGCGCTTTTTGCCGCTGGTGTCCATCTGCGGTATAGCGTGGTCCTTTACCCCATGGGGTCCCGATGCGCTAATCATCAACCATGTGAGTTGCTAAATGTTGTTCCTTTATTAAATATAACCATATTGCTACACTTATGCCCCATACACACGGTCGGATTTTCCGACGGAAAATGTAATATCCGACAATGTTGTCGGAAATTCCGACCGTGTGTAGGCTCCATCGAAGTTTTATCTCCTGCTCTCAAATTTTCCGACAACAAAGTCCTATCAGACTTTTTCCGATGGTGTGTAGCGAATTCCGACGGACAAAGTGCCACGCACGCTCAGATCGCATTACAAGATCAAAGCTATTGGCTACTAGCCTCTACGTAGTCCCGTCGTACGCAACGAACGTCACCACGTTCAGGATGATCGGATTTTCTGACAACTTTGTCCGACCGTGTGTATGCAACACCAGTGTCGGACAAAATCCGTCGGAAAAAATCTGACGGATTTTGTGGTCGGAATTTCCGACCGTGTGTACAGGGCATTAGAGGCACCTCTTCTATTTTATACTCAGTTGTGACATGACGCTACTTGTATATCAACACATCGCTCGTTTATCAAATCAAAATTTATAAAAAAAATAATTGCTTGTCTTGCAAAACACTCTCCGACCAAGGTACTCTCAATCCAAGGTTTTACTGTACAGAATTTTTTACATTTTACATAAAATATTATTATTGCAATTTGCTATGGGGGCAGTTAGAAGCAAGGAGTATCCAGGGAGCACCGGCGGGGGACCCAAGATACGGAGGATCAGGGGCTGATCTGTGCAAAACCATTGCACAAGGCGACTAAGTATAACATGTTTATTTAAAAAGCAAAAATTCCCTTTACGAACACTTTAAATCTGTACAAGCTTTGCTTCCTATTTGTACATGCCAATTTAAAAAATGTATGTTAAAAAAAGTGATGTATTCCATGTTATATTCAATCCCTATGAGTTTTCCTATGCAGGCTGCATCCAGATTGGTTGTGTTCTTAATGCATTTGGGAATTAAATCTTCATCTCACAGCCCCTGCACGAGTCGATCACAAATGGATAAAAACACATGGAACATCTGGATACATTACCGATTCAGGTCATCTACAGCTAACATGACATGCCTTAACAACCGAGCATGTGTACAAACATAATTCGATTCATGGCTGTCAGCCTATACATGCTAACTATTCGCTTAGTTGCATTCCCTATATAATGCTTCTTACTGTACACACTTTATGAATGTTTCTTCACACCGGTCCTGAGGGACAGTTCATGGGCCAGTTTTAATAACACACTTGCTCAAGCAGAATTTAAAAATCGAAATGGCTGGAGCCACTTCTTGATTTCATCAAACGTTGACCCATTGACCTAGGAAACCACCGTCCTGGGAGAGCACACATAAGTTAAGCAATCATATCAAACAAAACAGAGCATCAATACAATACACTTCCTGCACTATGCTAAGTGAAAACCACCAGCGTCCAAGAAAACCCAGATCTTAATGCCAAAGGCCGAATCAATGAACTTAACTTGCACTGTATAAACTGTAAACTCTGAATTTACCATCAATTCCTAAAGTAGACATTTCATGCACATTCCAAATATCGTCATTAAAAGATTTTATCAAAACAATTGTCTCTACTGGCTTGACTATACTTATTCAGCCAGCTATCCAATAAACCTTTCTGGGTGAGGTGATCCCCAGTTACTCAGATCCCCTACAGATGGCTGCAATGGCACTCTCTGTTCTATGTTGCATGTTCCGCTCAGTTGAGGCCCAATGGCAGATGGCCCTATACTAGGACTATTCATTACGGATCTCAGATAGCGATTTTCCTATGTCTTCCCATCCTCCCCACCTACTCCCACCCCTCCTCTCCCTTACCCGCCCCCATTGTCACCACCCAACTGCCCCTTTTTTTATACCCTTACTTGATGGACTTAATAGATCTCCAGACTTTGGGTTGGGATAGATGTGCCCTGTCAGATCAACTTTAAATTTCTTGTGGTGAATGGGGATGGAGGTTGAGCAGTGGCGGCTGGTGGGTTCTTCTTTTGGGGGGTGGCAAGCAAACAACACCCCCCCTGGCAGCACCCCCCACGCATGCAGGATCACCTGGCACTTTGGCCAATCAGGAAACAGGTTTCACGACCTGCCTCCTGATTGGCGGGGAGGAATTTTAGTGTGAAAAAAGCGAAAATTCATTCGATATCGTCACACAACAAGTTGAAGCCTATTAGAGATATGTAGAGATATGTAGATCAGGGGGCCGGACGCATGGATAGGGAAGGCAGTGCCTCTATGGACGGGCTGCCGCTGGGGTTGAGGGAGGGGGTGGGGTGGACGAAGGGGCCCTGACCCATTCCCTTCATTCATATTCCTATTTGCCATAATTTAAGAATATTCCTTTAACCGCTTGCCGACCGCTGCATGTAGATGTACGTCGACAAAATGGCACAGCTGCGCAAATGGGCGTACCTGTATGTCCCTTTGAATTTTGTCCCTGTAATTGGGAGCGGTGATCAGTGATGTGTCACACGTAGCCAATCCCCCCAGTTAGAATCACTCCCTAGGACACACTTAATCCCTACAGTGCCACCTAGTGTTAACCCCTTCACTGACAGTCACATTTACACAGTAATTAATGCATTTTTAATCGCACTGATCGCTGTATAAATGTGAATGGTCCCAAAAATGTGTCAAAATTGTCCGATATGTCCGCCATAATGTAGCAGTCATGATAAAAATCACTTATTGCCGCCATTACTAGTAAAAAAAAAATTATTAATAAAAATGCCATAAAACTATCCCCTATTTTTTACCAAAAATATGTAGAAGAATACGTATCGACCTAAACTGAGAAAAAATATGTTTTTATATATTTTTTGGGGATATTTATTATAGTAAAAAGTAAAAAATAATGTGTTTTTTTCAAAATTGTCGCATATTTTTTGTTTATAGCGCAAAAAATTAAAAACCGCAGAGGTGATCAAATACCACCAAAAGAAAGCTCTATTTGTGGGGAAAAAATTACGTCAGTTTTGTTTGGGAGCCACGTCGCACGACCGCGCAATTGTCAGTTAAAACGACGCAGTGCCGAATCGCAAAAAGTGCTCTGGTCTTTGGCCAGCCAAATGGTCAGGGGCTGCAGTGGTTAATTCTACCACAATTTGTACACCTTTCATAAGATTTCTAGTTGTTTGTGTACTCCAACTTGTACACTGCTGGGAAAAATGGTCAGCCTTATTTATTTATTTATTTTTTTCATGTTTTATTATTTAAACCTATTTTTAATTTTAAAATCCTAAATAATGAATAAAAAAAAAATTTCATTTTTAATGCTACATCAGTATAAATGAACAAAGCTGTTGTCCTTTATTGTACACAGTGGAACACAGCCATACAAATGCTGAGAGATGTTTTAATGTGGTGTTTTGATCTGATATATGTACAATTTGCAAATACATTCCTCAATTTTACAAAAGTGAGTACACCCCTAAGTGAAAATATCCAAATTGGTCCCAATTAGCCATTTTCCCTCCCCGGTGTCATGTGACTCATTAGTATTACAAGGTCTCAGGTGTAAATGGGGAGCAAGTGTGTTAAATTTGGCGTTATCACTCTCACTGTCTTATATTGGTCACTGTGGACAAAGGCAAATCTAGATCTCTGGAGATGGACTTGTAACCTTGAGATTGTTGATATTTTTCCACAATTTTGGTTCTCAAGTCCTCAGACAGTTCTCTTCTCCTCTTTCTGTTGTCCATGCTTAGTGTGGCACACACAGACACACAATGCAAACACTAAGTGAACTTCTCTTTTTTTTATCTGCTTTCATGTGTGATTTTTATATTGCCCACACCTGTTACTTACCCCAGGTGAGTTTAAAGGAGCATCACATGCTTGAAATTTTGAAAGGGTGGCAAGAATTTTGACCAGCCCATTTTAGGAATTTTGTGTGACATTATGTCCAATTTGCTTTTTTTCCTCCCTTTTTTGTTTTGTTCCAATACACACAAAGGGAATAAACATGTGTATAGCAAAACATGTGTTACTGCAATACTTTTCTGTGAGAAATACTTGATTTTCTGGAAAAGTTTCTGGGGTGCCAACAATTTCGGCCATGACTGTATATATATCTATATATATAATATATTTTTATCTGTTTTTCAAACCCCTATCTATTTATTAATAGCATCCCCCCCTTCCGGATCAGCTAATACATATATTATTTTTACTAATTTATTAATCTATTTCATGCAATAGTGGTCCCTGAATGAATTAATGTTTTTAATGGTTTAAATGCTTATTTTTATTGCTTATTCTATTTTAAATACATTTTTTACCAGAGTGACCTGCTCTATGTGGAGGCTTTTTTTTTTCTCCCTTTTTTTTTTTTTTTCTCCATGAAACATCTCATATGTTGATGAGTATACCCCCTTCTGAATCGGTATTTGGACGTGGCTATCAAATATGTGACATCTTGATACATGCACCGTGGCCATATCCTCTGATGCCATGTAACCTTAAAGGGAAGAACGGCTGTTGTGGATTACTCTTTATGCCTGATTGACTCACCGCTACGGTGTGTGGGTCCACACCATTTGGTAAGAGTACCCATTTCTTTCATTTTAAAGTTTGTTTTCCTTTCTACTGCGTGCTGGAAGAGGAGATATATGCATCCCTAAGGCATTTCATATATTTGGGTCTCCATGCATGAAACCAGGTGACACCCTGTGGTGAAGATCCCATACTGCTTTGGGAACTGGCATTGAACTATATAGTTCTACATCCACATCACTGTTATACGGACTTTGTGTGTATGTTTATGTTCTATTGTGTTTATCACGTGCATTTTTTTTCACTTTCATTGTGTTGAAGTGGACTTTATTATTAGCACACAGAGGACACTTTTTACTTATGATTCACTGTCCTATGCCGTGAGAGGCATTGGGCAAGTGTTTTTCTTTTTCACCTATTTTTTATTACTGGTTTATTATATGCATTTATTTGGATATATCACTTTAATCAGTTTTTTCAGCGCTGCATTTTTTATTTTTCATTTATTGTCACAATTGTATCATTGTTGATGCCGGCTGTTTTGTTTCACTTTTGATTTGCAAGTAGCGCAACTATATATTGTTTTTTCCTTATTTTATATACTGAACTATCTTATGAACTGAATTTTTTATTTGCTATAATGTCACTTTATGTATATTTTAATCCTTAATTTATATGTCGCTTGATCATTTTGCACATATCATCTGTAATAGTTTAGATCTAGGAGGTTTATTCTGGGAAGTATTCTCCATTCTTCCAGCAAACTGAGGCACATATAAGGCTGATAGCAGCCTTGTCCTATCAGCTTGAAAAAGGAGCACGAGTGCGCATGCTCTAAAACGTTGTCGCGACCCACCAGTGACGTCATCACGCCTGACACCGCGTTCCATCCCTCACTATCGACAATCAGCCGAATCCAAGCCTCGTTTCCACCTCTCTGGCTGCAGAGATCCTGCCTGTCAGGATACCCCTCCTCCAGGCTAAGATAGCTGTGCAAACTCTGTTGCGCAGGGACGAACGCCACGCCAGTGTGGATGGACATGTGCCTTAACTCCCTAACTTCTATGTAAGTGGATAATGCACCTGTATTATAGTAAAATGTTACAGTTCTATCTTAGTGGCGCCTGTTTCTCTTCTCTTTGCATATTTGGAGTCTGCTCTCAACTTCCCCAAATAAGGCTTGCCCTGGTTTCTGGACTGTTACACTATATACAGGTCTCCCTTCTACAGCTCATCCCCTTTATGCATTCATAATGAGTACTCCACCTAAAGGACTTACCTGATGGACTCATGTATTATTATACATACTATCTGGCAGCGCCACTATCCCAATTTTTCTCATAACAATGTTTCATCTATTCAGGGCCATGATTAAGGCCTGAATGGTAGAAACACGTTTACATTTATATGGCTGTGTTCCATCGTTTACAATAAAGAACAACCACTTTGCTGATTTATACCAATGTTTTGGCTTCTCTTCATGAATTTGGCATTACTGGAGTTCCAGAGACCTTCCAGCCAGAGCACCGGGTTTAAGAGCCATTTACAAATCGCAGTAGAGGCTGTAGCACTGTCCCATTTGTTTCTCCCTATGGATACCATTGTTACGAAGCCTTGTTGACATGTTCCTGCAGCATATCTCACATCTACTGCCATTTAATTTGCCTAGGCAAGAAACCAGGAAGTAACTGAAGAAATGAGAAAAAAAAGTTGAAAACAAGTAAATATGATATACCTTCCTATCTATTTACTAATGCTAGCAGCATCAGTATTAAAAATAATCTATGATGATTGGTCGAGTGAAGTTCCATTTGAAAAAAAAAACATTACTGATCATTCCACCTTAAATACACGGTGTGTTTGTGTTGACACAGGTTTCATGGGGTGCCGTGTGTAAGTGATAGGCGTTCTACAACTGGCTTCAGAAATGAAATCTGAGGACTGCAATTTCTGAGAACAATGCAATTGTTTAAAGTTGACGAATCTACTGCATTCCGTGAGATTGACAGTTCTGTCGACTTTGCTGTTTTAAGTGATATCTCCTCTACGAGCCCTGAGGAAATATCTCCTTCGTCCTCCTGCCGGGATTGAATGTGTTCGTTACGATGATTTATTGATCCGGAAAACCTTACACCTGATATTTACAGTACTTGTCATGTACAGAACCGCGATTAACATTACCAACATTGCGCCGTGGATTTAAAAAAAAAAAAAAAAAACAGTCCTTAATTTTGTTATATTTTGTAAGGTTAGCCAAATGTCTTCAACTTTCAAATTAATTTGAACTCTATGTTCTTGGTTTTGGACGTTGATTTATTCCATCGTTACAATGACTTGACATTGCCCGTTTATCCGGTAGAGGTTAAAGCAGCCTAGGTGCGAGCGCGGCCTCCTGTATTTAAGATGATCAGAGCGGCTTCACCGTTCAGAATTGTTTTTCTTTTTTTTTCTACTTTAATGGTTTCAACTTACAAGCAAAAGCAACCACGCAACATTTCACTCGGTGTCAAAAACAGCCTCCCCGATCACAAACTGACAGGCAACGCTGCTGATATTTCTAAAGTCAAGAAAGATAACATTAAAACCTGACATTTAGCAGCGCTAATTGCTTAATTTCCATGTAGAAAACCCTTGTGTGTGCTTTATTTTAACTGTCATTGATTCTAGTTCTTCCAGGATATGGCAGCCAAGGCCTTGTGAAATCTACATTCTAAATGAGGCCTCATGCGATCGGCCCTTAAGGCTGGAATTGTTTATCTGCTTTACCTCTGACAATCTGCTATTGCGTATTTTGGCATTGGTAACCACGATCCATGGAGGATATATGTATATTAAATGAAGACCATTTTTTTTTTCTCCTATCGGCTTGTTGTGTTTGCCCAAAATGGAATACATTAAAACAAAATACGATGACAGCTCTGAAATTACAAAGTCATTTAATTCACAAATAAGCGGAGGTAAATGATCGCATAATTGGCCTGATGGCTGATATATACCTGCCAGCCTGAAAAACGAGTTCAAAATTAGGAATTTGAAGCCAATAAAATGATGGAAGTATTCTATGTTGGTTACCAAATGAGTTACATTTTAAATAGTATTAAACCCTCAACATTTTTAGCTTAAACCTCAAGCATGAAATATCCAGAGCACTAAGTGTCATTTCTGTCTGCTACTCTGTTCCTCTGCTATCAGCATGAGTCTCTTCTGACAAGGTTTCCGGACAGCTATGAGTAAGCACTGACTTTGGTGTGAAACGCATCAGTTATGTGGTACCCCCTTCCTTTGCTGTTGATCAATTGATGTGATGTGACCCTCAATTTTTAATAAAAAACACAGGATTTTAAGCTTTTTTCTGGTGTGCTTCTATCCAGAGTTTTTCTCCTGCTATTGCCTGCCTATTGTGTGTGTATCAGCCAGCACCTGGGGCTCCTTGATCGGGAAAGATAAGCATCCACCCTGGAGGGCTATCCTGGAGCGGTGGTTTCCTTTCTCTAAGGTTTCCTGACACCAAGAGAAAACATGTGATGGGGAGGGAGCTCCAGCACACATCATGTGATTGACAGTCTCAGCTCTGTTGTGTGTTGTGTGAAGGGGAGAGGGTGTCCCTTCCCTCTAATAGACTCTCAGAGCTCTCCTCGCTGAACTCTGAAGTGTGTAACGTTGGCTCTCTGTCCCCTGTTCACTGACAAGCTTCATAAATTCTGCACTTTGGGCTAGTTTACACTTGTTTCAAAATATGGGTTTGGACACGCTTTGTTAAAGCACTCTGAAACGCCAGTCAAAGCTACTGACACTAAATAAAATGATTAGCTTACAGTCCTGTTTATACCTTGCTTTTGCTTGGTGCTTTGGTGGGGCTTTGATGAGGCTTTGGTGGAGCTTTGATGAGCCTTCGGTGGGGCTTCAGTGGGGCTTCAAGCAAGCTCTGCCATAGACTTCTATGGAGGCTTTAAAGCACAACTAAAGCGACATGGGGTATAATTTTTGAAGCAAAGCCGAAGCAAAGCTAAGCAAAAGCAAGGTGTAAACAGTACTGTAAGCTAACCATTTTATTTAGTGACAGGAGCTTTTACTGGGGTTCAGATAGCTTTGGCAAAGCGTGTCCGAGGGCAAGTGTAAACAAACCCTTTGAATGGATGTAGAGAAGAGAAAACTGCAGATAAACAGGCACAACTTGTGTAGGAGGATTTGTTTTGTCTCTGTGTATAACCTGAGGATAGTCACTTTACTAGGTATATGTAAGAGTTTACAACCACTTTAACACATTCCCCAGTAAACTATTTGTTAAGATTATTACTGCCTATGTGCTGCTTGCTCCTGCCCTTTCAGGACAGCTTCCCTGAACTTCTGGTATTCACAGGAAAGAGTTAGATTGCCACTAAATGATGGGGAAGATTTACTAAAACCGGTGCATACAGAATGTGGTGCAGCTGTTCATATTTACCAATCAGCTCTCAACTTCAGCTTGTTCAATTAAGCTGTGACAATAAAACCTAGAAGCTGATTGGTTGCTATACACAGCTGCACCAAATTCTGTATGCACCAGTTTTAGTAAATCCCGTTCAACATCTTTATTCTCCAAGAATAATCCATACACATCCCCTACGTAAAGGCCTTGTAATATATTGTTGCATGAACTGGAAAGTGATGGCCAGTAGACAGGCAGCACTAAAACATGAAAGGAGATTTTTAAAGTAAGCTTATAAAGGATTTTCAAATATAACTATTGTTTGTATTGCTATTACAATGTTGATGTTATGTGGCCCTGATTTATCAAGCTTCAAAATTGCCCTCAATGTCTCATTCCTATGTTAACAAATGTGATAATATGACATGGGAGAATACTTTAGCATTAATCTTACAGAGGGCATGTAGGGCAATGTCAGGACCTTGATCTAAGCCTGCAGCCTCTGCTGTGTCTGGCAATGTCTCTGCTTGTTGAGCCACCTGAGAGCCACCCTGTCTGGTCCGCTGGGCAAACCTTGAACTCTTTGCTCCTCCCATGAGCTTCCTATATAAGCCATGCCTTTGCACTTCCTGTTTGCCATATTATTGTGCTCTTTTCCAGCCAATATCTCATTCTTGTCACTCCTGCTGTCGACTGTATCTCTGCTACCACTCGTTACTGACTTTTGGCTTGTTCCTCAACAGCGCTTCTGCTCAATCCCAACCTGCAGCGATGTGTTACCGACCTTTGGCTTGTTTACTGACTATGCTTCTGCTTGATCTCTACCTGCTATATATGCAACTGAACCCCGGCTTGCTCACGTCCTGGTGAGGTGATCCTGAGGACGAAGTCCTGGTACTAACAGGCAGCAAAACCCATCCCCACCATCTGGTAAATACCGGTTAGTGCTTAGACTCTGCACCACAGGGAAGCCCGTGCCATCCGCCAGGATGACCTGCTGCTGCACTTAACCAGCTGGTCGGTGGGAGCCTCACTACTGCTATAGTGCTATAGCTACTGGCCTCCAAACCTGACCTCTGACCGTGACAGACAAACTGTTGTGGGTATGAAGTGCAGGCACCTAATGCTTCAGCAGCTTCCCAAACCTTCCTATTATGGCCAAATACTGAGTCATTCTCTCAGACAAAGCTCTTGGGAGTGTTCCCAGCCCCGCATCACACTTGGCCTCTCCACACGGAGGGCAGCCTCACTGGCCAATAGGAATTCCAACAGGAATTTGGTTATTACATGAGGAATTATCTGCTTTCCTTCCAGTGACAGAGTTTCTATAAGGGTAATGAAGGTTATAGATGATAAATCATGTGCACATGTGCCACCTGTGATGCTGGACACCTCCCTGTCTGATCCATTGGACAATCCTGCCTTGTGCCTTGTTTCTGCTGAACCTTGAACTCCTTGCTCCTCCCATGAACTTCCTATTTAAGCCATGCCTTTGCACTTTCAGTTTGCCAGATTATTGTGCTCTCCCCAGCCAATATCTTGTTCTTGTCACTCCTGCTGCCATCCGTAACTCTGCTACCACTCGTTACTGACTTTTGGCCCCTCGAATGAGGAATTATCTCTATAAGTGTGATGATGGTTATAGATGATAAATCATGTGCACAGGAGTCATATTATTACCAGCACCCAGCTCCATTTTCTAAATGTTATGGATGTGAGGAATTATCTTGCATTGTGCAGTGTACAAACTACAAAAAACTACTGCATGTCCCTTCTGCCAACACTAACTCTATCTCCTACCATGTTTTTTTATTGTGGAACTTTAGTTTCGCTTTAAATCTTTTTAGAGCTAGACCAATATATGATATCATAACCTAATTTCCAGGTCCAGAATTAGAACCATTATATGTGAACTAGATTTACCAATGGTTATGCAGAGATGATAATACAAGTGTAGAACAAAGCAAGAAAATGTTGTGTAAATGTTAAGTTTCAGTGCTGCTTCTTCCACCCTCCTGACCTAAGCACAAGACCCCATGTGCATTATGATAAAAAAAAAAACAGCTTTGGCCTTAACATGCTAGGAGTGCTAAAACCAGAACAATATCACAAGAGACAAAAACATTGTCTTGTTACCAGAACCAGATCCATTATTCCAAAACCTAAACCATGACTGTAGAGGCAAATTTAGAACCACAGTAGTAGAAGCATATTAGTACAACTAGAACTAGTACCACCATAGCTTTTTCTACATGGCATGCCAAAAGCAAATCCACTTAACCACAGCAACAAGGACCAGACCCAAACTTATATTAATCAAAGTTGTACAATGTTACTAGAACAAGAACCCGAACCATAGTATTGGAAGGTGTGCCACGTTAGTATAACTAGAACCAGAGCTATGTTATTAGAAGGTGTACCATGTTCATATAACTAGAACCAGTGCTATGTTATTAGAAGGTGTACCATGTTAATGGCCAAAACAAGAACTATGTTATTAGAAGGTGTACTGTGTTAGTAGATCTAAAAGCAGGATCATTTTAGTACAGTAGAAGGTGTATCCTATTCGTATACCAAGCACTAGAACCATGGAACTACAAGGCATTCCATGTTAATAGACCAAGAACCAGAGCCATTTTATTAGAAGGTGCACCATGTTAGTATACTATGTACTAGAGCCATGATATCTGAAGGTATACCATGTTAATAGACCAAGAACTAGAACCATGTTATTAGAAGGCATACCATGTGCATATACCAAGCAGTGGCACCATATTATTACAATGCATACTAACTATGCTATGTGGTGTTGGGTGCAGCACACCTGCTCTTCTTACCAATCCCTCTGACTGTATTGTCCAGCTCTCCTGGTTCTCTTGACTCACTTTAGTCACAGGGCCCTGCTGCATGGCCCAATCCTGGCCTCTGGATAGGGGTTCTCCTGACATCCTAATAGGCGTTGACCTGACTCCTGGAATGAGACCTCCTATCTCCTGGCTCCTGGCTGGGACACCGCTGATCCCTGGTTGAGTCTAACTGTCTCTGGACTCCTGAGTTGGGGTCCTCTGATCCTTTGTTGAGACCTCTTGTCTACAATATGGAAGCTGTCTCCAATGTGGGAGCCCTGGACCATACTCAGGCTTGAGTATATAACAACCCTGCTTACCTGTGTACTCCCACAGGCTGCAGGCATCCAGAAAAAGCCAGACACAGAATTAAAGGTTCTGTCCCACCCAAGACACTTTGGAGCCTTCCAGCTTCAGGCCCAGAGCCAGATTTACAGAATCCAAAAACAGCCAAAGACTCGAAATGATAGTCTGAAACCTTGTGTTATTTTCACCTACATTTTCACAGTGGCAGGGCCTCACACTATCACAGTTAATAGACCAAGAACCACAACCATGTTATTAAAAGTTGTACCATGTTAGTAAACCAAGCACACGAACCATGTTACTGCAAGGTGTGCCATATTATTTGACCAAACACCACAA
Source organism: Lithobates sylvaticus (assembly GCA_028564925.1). Taxonomy (NCBI): domain Eukaryota; kingdom Metazoa; phylum Chordata; class Amphibia; order Anura; family Ranidae; genus Lithobates; species Lithobates sylvaticus. The sequence goes on from CM053029.1 coordinate 568,745,699, forward strand.
CCATGTTACTAGAAAGTGTACCATGGTAATAGACTAGGAACCAGAACCATGTTACTGGAAGGCATACCATGTTAATTGAATAAGAACTATAACTATGTTACTAGAAGACGTACAATGTCATTAGACCAAAAACCAGAGCCATGTTTCTGGAGGGTGTACTGTATTAGTATACCAAATACTAGCTCAGTATTACTAGAAAGCTTACATATTAGTGTACCAAGCACTAGAACCTTGTTACTAGTAGGCATACCGTGTTAATGGATCAAGAACCAGAACCATGTTAAATTGGACAACGTCAAAGTGAATTTCCAGGGGTGCTAGAGTTGCGTTTATCTAATATAAAAAGTTATTAGTACCCAACACACCACAGTATTTGGGATGTTTTCAGCCAACCCTTTCTACTTCACATCATTTAAATTCTGGCAATGTAAAATGAATGATACTTTTAATACAAGGTACCTGTCATTTATTTATTAGCTCGAACTATGTGTGCTACAGCTTCAGATGTATGCATTATAAATCAGCTGTATTCCCAGACATTAAAAATGCATCCAAGTCATAATGTATTATGCCTAAAACATATTTATTAATGTTAAAGGTCTCAAATCCACCCTTTCCTCACTAACAAGCAGCTGTCTATATTGTTCAACACAGTGTTCTTGCCCCTAAAAAATGTATGTCTCTGAAAATCCCACTATATTTAAACAGGGAACATCTTCACAATATAAATTCCCCTTCTTTGCAGATTTTTTTTTTTAGGGCAAAGCACAAATCTTCAGACATTTTCCCACTGGTACATGTACACCACCCCCTCCATTCACTTCAATTAAAAATCCATTTACAGTATAATAGGTGGGAATGCTTGTGTAGGTACAGCTATAAAAGAAGGCCACAGTATCCCCCGCTTGTAGCCACATTTCACTGTTAGTTAATATACTGTAACTATATTATTAAGGCCTAGAACAATATAGTGCTCTACAGACACACTGTTTATAGCAAGAAAATAAAAATCTGCCAGTTAGCTGACATCACATTACATTGTGAAAACAACGAATCTTCGGGCATACTAGGGGATACAATGCAGACACATTGCTTGAAAGTCTAGGAACCTGGTGCACTTTATACCGTGTACAAACATGTATGGTAAGTGACAGCTGCTAAAGGGACCAAGCAAATATATGGTACAGTTTTCTTGTTAAAAAAAATATATGGTACAGTTTAGACATGTGCAATTCGTTTCGTTCCGAATTCGTTTTTGAACAAATTTAGACAAATTCGTTAATTCGGAAATATACGAATTAACAAAAACCTGTTTAACTAATTTTTCCGAATATTCGTAAATTTGAATGTTCGAAAATGTGTAAATTCGTACATTGGTAAATTCGTACATTTGCACATTCGTAAATTCGTACATTGGTAAATTGATACATTTCCACATTCGTAAATTTGTACATTCGCAAATTCGTACATTCGTAAATTAGTAAATTAGTACATTCGTAAATTAGTAAATTCGGAAATCTGAAATAATAATTAACTAATAATAACCTAACTATTACTAACGATTAAATTATAGGTATTGGAATTTCCTTTCAAATTTGGCTGTTAGTGAACGTAACAAATACAAATTCATCCAAAGTCACGAATTATCCGAAATAATGAATGCCGTATCCAAACGAATGGAACGTAATGAATTAATAATAATAAATAACAATAATAATAAAAAACGTTTTATTATTATTATTTATCATTAATTTGTTCCGTTCCATTTGTTTAGATGCGGCATTCGTTATTTCGGATAATTCGTAACTTCGGATAAATTGGTATTCATTACGTTCACTTACAGACAAATTTGAAAGGAAATTACAATACCTATAATTTAATAGTTAGTTACTATTTCAGATTTTACAATTTTCGGGTTTTTGGATTTTTGCATTTACGAATGTACGAATGTACACATTTACGAATATACAAATTTTCTAATTTACGAATGTACAAATTTACAAATTTACGAAATTACGAATTTACAAATTTACGAAATTACGAATTTACAAATTCACGAATGTACGAATGTACAATTTACAAATGTACAAATGTACGAATTTACGAATGTACTAATTTACGAATGAACAAATTAGTTAATAGTGATCATAACGAATGAACCGAAAAACTGAAAAAAAGAAAACAAATAGAACGAAAATGAAACAAATACATTTTTTGGCAGTGCAATGTCTAGTACAGTTATTTCAAATTAAAATGATTGATTAGCAGAGGTCACCACCACCCCCATATTGTCTTAACATATTTTAGGCACATTTTAGGCGCTTTTTTGAGCCACAGGAGGACCCCTTTCACTGTTTCTCTGATGAAGAGGTAATCCCATGGCTCAAAAATGTAACATTTGACTTTGATAAAAGCTCTTATTTTACCTAACTGATGTGCTGGAAATGGTTGTAATGGTAGGGTGCCAAATGCTTAGGTCACCGTACTCTTTAACCAACTAATTTCTGGACATGGGAGTGGTTTCCCTGAGCATATTGTGAGATACTTTTGAAATGGGATCCTCGGGTGACCAGGGACTTTGGTCTATGCTATAGCTCACCCCTTAATGTAAACCTACCCCGTTAGAGACCCCCAGTCTGTCCTGACCAGTATTCTCTAGTTGTGCTTCCACATATCCTCTACAGGCCTTACAACAATGAGTCCCTTGGCAGCCCACACTGAGACAAGGTCCTTACCAAGAGACATTCTCAACAGAGGTTAGAAGAAGGAAAAGTTTAGAAGCTGAAAGTTTTTCAATGCTTTACTTGAACAATCCATTTATGCAGGCTTCAGTCATCATGGTCCCAGGCGACGACACAATACTTCAGTTGCAAACAGAACATTTAATAAGTGAGGAGAGAACATCAAGGAGTAGTACATACCTTTCCAGGGGTTGCCCAGAGTCCTGGATCACCAGAGAGAGGGGATGCGAGCAATCTCAAAAGTCCTGCTACTCTTGTTCCCTGCTTCCTCCCTAAGGCTTCATGTACACGGGACATTTTTACAACCTCTCCTGAACGATTTAACTTGACAAATAGTAACCCACGTTTAAAACTTCCATGTTTTTCCATGTTTACATGTCGCAGTTTAGCAGCAGCAGTGTACATGAGGCCTAAGAGGAAACTCCCAGAAATAAACCTAAATCTTTACTGTAGCCTGGTCCTCAGACACTTCCCATGATGGCTATCTGCCAAATGTTTGTTATAGATGTAGATGGTTGAGAGGGTCCAGAACATTATACAGCACCTCATCCCAAAAATTGAATTAGGAAAAATAGTGGAGAGGTAGAATATGTATGTATGTATATGTATTTTTCAAAAAATTTAATTATGATTAAATATGTGTGTTTTTAATATTATTAAATAAACATTTTTCTAAAGAATTACGTTGTTGACAGGCACATTAATAGCACCACTGTAATCCCTTGGTTCTACCTCTCCACTATTTTTCCTAAATGTTTGTTATACTCTAGTCCTCTACCCAAGGTGCCTCACTGCTTGCAAGGCTGGCATTAGCTCTAAGTAAAATCTGAATCACTGCCGTCTTACATGAGGGGGCCTTTAGTGGTTCTTACAACACATACACTATTACACCTTAACCTATTCGATACTGAATCTAACTTTGTCTTGTGGCCAGAAATGGGAACTATACTAAGCCCTTACCCTACACAGTTTGAATGAGGCCCTTTGCTTGCCTTTATCTGACCCTTGGAGCACTATCCCTCCCACCGATATGAGGCAGTATTCCTCCCACTGACACCAACAGTGGGGCATAATATCTAGCACTGATACCAATGATGGGGTGCTATTCCATCCACTGAGACCAACAGTAGGGCATAATTCCTACCGCTAACACCAACAATTGGGCACTATTCCATCCACTGACACCAACAGTGGGGCATAATTCCTCTTACTGATATAAACAATGGCACACCCTTCTTAACAATAACACCAATGATGAAGCAACATTCCTTTTACTGACACCAAAGATGAGCCACTACTCCTTCCACTAACACCAACGATGGGGCACCATTCCTTCCACTGGCAACAATGGGACATTATTCCTCCCATCAGCACCAATTCTGTGTCAATACGCCTCCTAACTGACCACAGTCAGTAAGGTCCTTGATGATACCCTGTGGGAGGGTGAAACGTTGATGCAATTTCCGGTATTACTGACGTCACTTCCGGTCCCGTGGAACGCACGTTCTCCTGAGCAACTTTATTTACAAACCATTGGATCTGAAGATTTGACTACTCCATTAGCCCTGGACACCAATACAAAGCTTGAAGCAACCCACCAGACTGAAAAGCTGGGGGTCATTACAATCTGTGAGTGGGGATACATGAGGGGTGTGTTTTGCACCTGAATACGTCTGCAATATTTCTGCACGTTTGTTCCCTTCGGATTGAAGTACCTAGAGTCACTTTTACATTTGTGTTTGGACTTTATTTTGTTAATCATTTGATTGTGTTTTTTCACACATGTTTTTCATACTTTAAAGCCCCATACACACTATCAGTTTTTCTGCTGAGTTTTTCCTTCAGATTTACCAAAACCATATAATATGAGGTCAAACCTTAGGAGTTTCAATTTGTATGCAATCAGGCAGGCCCTTGCTCTACATGGTTTTGGTAAGCCTGAAGGAAAAACTCAGCAGAAAAACTGATAGTGTGTATGGGGCTTAATGGTTGTGAGCGCTATATTTTATATTTATAAGGAATTATTGTAGTTGACAGTTGGATGTATTTACAACTATTTAGTAAGGCTCCATAAAGTGCAGCTGTGATGTTTGAAGCACAGTAACCCACCTTAATCGGGCTGCAGAGGGGGTAATAGGTTTTTCACATTTCTTTTTGTTACATCAAATGAGCCCATTTAGTTCAGGAATCTTTCTTTGGCTTTACAATTGCAATTTCAAATGTTTCTTGAGCCCAAATGACATGTTATTTATTTCAACAAAGTAAGCATATCCTAAACCCCATTTCTTGTAAGACATTTGAAAGGACTACATTGTGCAATTGTACACACGATTAATGAAAGGTGTACAGCTGTGGAATCCTCTGCGTATTTGCAGTTTTCAAAAATTCCATTATCCACAGCTGACCAAACACAACATACAAAAGAGTCGATTGCCAGTGGCAAAGCTTGGATATGGTTGATAGCAACGTAAGTAAAATTTAATGTTGATACTATAACCCCGGCTTGACACTATTAGCCTGCTGCACCCAGCCCAGTCTTCATGCTGAGTGGACTGTATACATAAGGTTACATTGATTTACAGCCATAAACATCTATACTTCTTTCTCTATGTAACTACTGAGAACTTTTTAAAATAATCTGCATTATTTACTGATTTTATTTGAGCATTTTGTGCAAATAACTACCTGGAATTTTTTATAAAATTATTAAAAATAAAAAGTTCAACTGAATAAGGCAATTTAAAATGTCTTGCTTTATAGATCAATCCTTAGTAGTGTATTTCTAAATAAAAAAAAAAATAGCATAGCTGTTTATCTACTGCACATAAATTGGATGTGTTGGAATGAGGCAAAAGTTAATGTTCTCAATAGTCTCTGCAATTCGAATATGTGAGTGGGGAAAATACTGCATTATGGGCTCTAGATGGCGCTGACCAGCATAAAAAAAGGTATGCTCCTCAGCACCATCTAGTGGCCCTAATACAATATTTTCTGCATTAAAGTGGTTGTAAACTCTCTCCCACAACTTTATCCCATGTAAATCAGCATAAAAAATCCTAATGAACACTGCTTGTAGATATCGCCTTACTTGATTAGTATTGTTGTAATCCTTTTTGTTCTTTAGAATGACGTCACTGAGCATGCCCATATCTCCCCTGATTTACGGCACACTCTGTTTGTCTGTCTATTATAAGGACTTCCTACGGCACAATACTGAAATCCCACGAGACTGCATAATCACTCAATCACTTCCTTCTACACCCCATGTGACCATGTGACATCACATGGAGTGTAAACTTGGGCATCGGACAACATTACTGCAGTCTATCAGCTGAAGCTGATAAGACTGAAATAGGCAAACACTAGATAATCGTCACAAGTAAATACTATGAAATAAAACAAGTCAGCTATGAGCAGGGAAGCAGGGTTGCCATAGAAACGTTGGATTGAGAAGGAGGCTTGGTTAACAGTAAAGGAAGTGCTCAATGTAAGGGCGGAAATACACTCTACTGTGGACTAAAGACAATACTTAAGATGGTGCTGCCTATCCCCTGGGAATACATTTTTTAAAGCTTCTTTAACCACATCCCGACTAGGCCATATCCGAAAGACGGCTACAGAGCGGTCGGCTTATTCTGGATGTACGTCCGTATGACGTCCTCCCAGAATCTTGCTCCCGCACGCCCCCTGGGGCGCGCACTCGGAAAACATCCGTGACTGCCGGGTCCAGAGAGCCCAGTGCATCACGGTAAATGGCCGCTGATAGCATCCGTTTACCATGTGATCGCTCCGTCAAATGACGGAGCGATCACATGTACACAAACCGGCGTCATGTCATGGCGCCGGTTCCTCCCTCCCCTCTCTGTACAGTGAGAGGGGAGAAGCGGAGATGGGGAGAGATGTTAGCAGTGCCGTGGGCTGGATGTGAAGTGCCCATAGCGCTGCTCAGTGACACTGCAATACTGTGCAATAGTCTGCCAACACTGCAATACTGTGCAATAGTCTGCCAACACTGCAACACTGGGCAATAGTCTGCCAACACTGCAATAGTCTGCCATAACTGTGCAATACTCTGCCAACACTGCAATAGTCTGCCAACACTGTGCAATACTCTACCAACACTGTGCAATACTCTGCCAACACTGCCAATACTCTGCAACACTACCAATACTCTGCAACACTGCCAATACCCCCCAATACTCTGCCAATACTCTGCCAATACTCTTCAATACATTTATATTTATTTTTTATTTATTTTTTATATTTTACGAATTTTCTTTCGATTTGATTTAAAGCGGAAAAAATAAAAAAACCCAGCTGTGATTAAATACAACCAAAAGAAAGCTCTATTTGTGTGAAAAAAGGACAAAAAAATACAGTGTTGTATGACTGAGTAATTGTAATTCAAAGTGTGAGAGCACCGAAAGCTGAAAATTGGTCTGGTTAGGAAGGGGGTTTAAGTGCCCAGTGGTCAAGTGGTTAAACAATAAGTAATATGTGATTTGGGCTGAATTACAGTAGCTATTGTTTGATAATTACTTATTATAATGGACTAAATGAAAAGAAGCATCAGAGTGGGAGAGTTTACTTCCTCTTTAACCCTTTTGAATTGCAGAGAATATAGCCTGGAAACATTCAGTTTTGGCACATTCAGACAGAACAAATTTACATACAATTTCAAAGGATGAATAGCTATGTACATTTTTTATTAATGAACGCTAAGTGCTGTATGGAGTTCATGAACCCAACCACTCTAAAGTTAACCAAAAAAAGCTTAAATTATTAGGTGATCTAAGTGATAACATAATATAATTTATAGATATCGATATCTATATATATATATATATATATATATATATATATATATATATATATCCCCTGCTGATTGGGACAGATGACAGGTCCATGATGTCGGTCCATATCGGCCTAATTCATGAAGAGCAGGTATGGACAGAACCTGCTCTATGGGCAGCCAGGAGTAAACGGACTCCGCTGTCCATTTATACCCAGCTGCATCTGATTCTGTCTGCCCATACACAGTCCTCTTCCATTTTATCTAGCGGGCCTGATCGGAGGTAGATGGGTGTACATGGATACAAGTCTGTATACACCTGCTGGTCCATAATAATGCATAAACCTTCCAATTATGTCCATTTGAAAAACTGAAATTGGCTCCCACTGCTGTCAATCTCAATAAGCGTATATTGATTGGTTTGCACAAAAGCGCAATAGCGTTTACAAAATAGGGGATAGTTTTATGGCATTTTTATTAATATATATTTTTTTTTACTAGTAATGGCGGCGATCAGCGATTTTTATTGTGACTGTGACATTATGGCGGACACATCGGACACTTTTGGCGCTATTTTGGGACCAATCACATTTATACAGCAATCAGTGTGATTAAAAATGCATTAATTACAGTATAAACGTGACTGGCAGTGAAGGGGTTAACCACTAGGTGGCGCTTAAGGGGTTAAGTGTGTCCTAGGGAGTGATTCTAACTGTGGGGAGGAGGGCTATGTGTGACACGACACTGATCACCGCACAGGGAGCTGTGATCAGTGACACTGTCACTAGGCAGAACGGGGAGATGCTTGTTTACATCAGCATTTCCCTGTTCTTCCTCTCCGTGAGACGATTGCGGGTATACCCATGGACATCGAGTCTGCGGGACCCGCAATCACACTCACGGAGCTCGTGGCGGATGCGCGCATCGGTGTGGCGGCGAATTTGCCTGTGCGTGCCGTCGTCGTAAATGTGCATGCGGTGGTCGGCAAGAGGTTAATAAAAAATTATCAAACGTTTACAACCAAGTTAACATTTAACAGCAGATTTAGAAGGTGGGGGGGGGGGTCTGCTTTAAGGACTTTAATGTGTAGAATTATAAGGTATGGCATGGTTTTAATTTCCTAGATTATAAGGAAAAACAGCACAGCTCTTGTGTGCACACATCATCTGCCAAGTGACTTCCCAACAATGCATTTGCAGCAAAACTGCCATTGACCTTTGTTTCTTAATATCGTACCTTGCTGATCTAAAAGAAAATTGAAGCAGAATGCAGATTATTGTGAATACAATAGACTTATCATTTTTAAGCCTGCTCTAATAACTATCGTATTCATAACTATTGTTACATGAGTTAAAAATACAACAACCAAGGAAAGGTTTCCAGCCCCTATCGGAAAATCGGTCTCCTCAAACCTGTTTTCAATATTTCAGATCTGGCTCCGTTAGGCTGAACTAAGTGGAAACAAATAAGCATCCGTCATCATATGCCATAAGCAATTTTTGTTAGCATAGGGTGAACAGAAATCCATATCCAGCCAGTGTTCTATTAATAGTGCATTAAGGGCTTGCTTTTCACAGGCTGTAACTTAGTAACTCTTATTGATAAGCCATTTCAAAGAAAAGTCGGTAAGCTGGATATGTAGAAAAAATGCTTCAAAGCAAGCTTTGGTATTTACTCTTACATAAGTTCCAAACCCACCGTTGGCGGTGTTCAATCTGATTTTCTATAAACGTATATGTTTAGTAGATATCCAAAAACATAGTAAAATAGGGTTCATAGCCACTACTGTACTGACTCCCTATGACTCCTATAGGCCATTCTGAGACTAAAATATATTATTTTCACCCTAAAGCAGAGCTACGGCCACATTTTATTTTTTTATTTTTTTTAAATGATCCGAGCATTATTCATTTTTAAAATAAAAAAAAACGATTATAGAGAAACAGGAACCACCGCTTCAGGAAAGCTCTCCACAGAGTAAGCTTGTTTTCCCAATCAAGAAGCCCCAGGTGCTGGCTAGCACAATCACAGTAGTAGACAACAATGAAAGGAACTCTGGACAGCCGCACACCGGGAAAATAATAAAATCATGTGCGTTTATTCACTCAAAAAAATTACATCAAAGCAAAAAACAATCCACGGCAATATGGAAGGGCACAAAAATAACTGACGCGTTTCGCACTGAAATCAGTGCTTATTCATAGCTAGTAAGTATGTTAGCTATGAATAAGCACTGATTTCGGTGCAAAATGCGTCAGCTATTTTTGTGCCCTTCCTTATTGCCGTGGATTGTTTTTTGTTTTTAAGTGATTTTTTTGAGTGAATAAAAGCACAGGATTTTAAGTTTTTCCTGGTGTGCGGCTTTCCAGAATTCCTTCCATTGTTAAAAAATGATTATACATGGTAATTGTGGATCTCTCTAAACTATAAATTAACTACTTACAATTTTCTCCCTCCTGTTGTGGCCGTTGCCATCATGATTGTGAGCATGTGAAGCCCAATCGATATATCTTCCTGTATTCGCTTTGGAGAGGTGCATGCTGGGTAACCAGCATGCACCTCTCGATCTCACGCATGCGCGATTCACCAGTGACCGTAGTGCCGATTGTTTCTAAAGTTGCCATAACAACGGGCTGCGACGGAGGAAGGTCCCCCCTCATTGTTATGGCAACATAGATAAACACATCTCGGCGCTGTGATCCGCCTTAAATCGCGCCATTTCCTATCAGGAAATAACGTGATTTTTGATCACAGTACTGCCCACAGGCGAGGGAGGAAGTGAGGAGGAGCTCCGCGGACCAGGAAGACTAGGAGGACTAGATAGCAACAGGGCGATTCTGGTAAGTATAAAACATTTTTTTCCTCCAAATGTTTTTTTATAGGTTTAGAGGAGTCCGATTCAGAAAAAAATAATTCAGGGTGGAACTCCGCTGTAACCAAAGACGAAAATACTACTATACTAATATTTAGAATATTTTTTCACAATATTCTAAGTAGCTAACAAGAAAAATATTAGGATCTTTCACTTCTGAAACATTTTAGAACAAATTCATTAGTAGATGTATTTAATACACATAGCCTTTTACACCCCTTAAGGCTAAACAGATGGCTATTTCTTTTGTATTCCTTTTTTTTCACAGTAGTGTTCTGACATTTCTATGCCAAAAATTTGGCATGCACTTTGACACAGAGATTTCCAGCATCAGTGAGGTGAGTATACAAACAAGTATTTAAGTTTACAAAAGGAAACGTTAGGGATGGGATGACAGGCAGGTCAGTATTTGAGTTACAAAATGGATTAGGGTGAAAGATAGTGGTGGGCAGCGGCATCCGGTCCATAATGGGTGCAGGGGCCCCGCCCAACTAATCTCCAAGCACCGGCTTCCAATCTTCAAGGGGGGCACCGGGCGCACAGATCTCTACGAGGTTCAAAATGGTTGGGTTTCGGGCGCAGAGCCCACCCACTTGTGACATGAGCGAATCAACATTTGCTATTGTCTTCCTGCTTCTCCTCCTGGCCAATCAGAACAGGAAGCAGGTCCTAAGACCGGATTGACCAGGAGAACAAGCGACCGGATTGGCTGGGAGGAGAAGCCGCCGAAGCCACTCACTACCAGGATGGGGTAAGTGTATACCTGGCAGGCGGGTGAGCAAGCAGGCGGGGGGGTTTGTTTGCCACCCCCCAAAAACAAAAATGGAGTACCAGCCGCCACTGGTGGTAGGGTTGCAGAAAGGGTTATTGTGAAGGTTAGTGGTAGGGTTACAAGAAGGGTTAGTGTGAAGGTAAGTGGTAGAGTTACAAGAAGTGTTATTGTAGAGGTAAGTGGTAGGGTTCCAAGAAGGATTAGTGTGATGGATAGTGGTAAGCTTCCAAACAAGCTTAGTGTGAAGGTTAGTCATAGAGTTACAAGAAGGTTAGTAAGAAGGCATAGCATAGCATTGGGTGACAGGGAGGTCAGTATTTGGATTACAAGAAGGGTTAGCGTGAATGATAGTGGTAGCATTACAAGACAGGTTGGTGTGAAAGTTAGTGGTAGCGTTACAAGAAGGGTTAGCGTGAATGATAGTGGTAGCATTACAAGACAGGTTGGTGTGAAAGTTAGTGGTAGCGTTACAAGAAGGGTTAGCGTGAATGATAGTGGTAGCATTACAAGACAGGTTGGTGTGAAAGTTAGTGGTAGCATTACAAGACGGGTTAGTGTGAAGATTAGTGGTAGAGTTATTGTAAAGTTTAGTGTTATGCCCCATACACACGGTCGGACATTCTGACCACAAAATCCATCAGATTTTTTCCGACGGATTTTGGCCAAAACTTGTCTCGTTCAGAACGCGGTGACGTAAAACACGTAGGACGGGACTACGAAGAGACCAGTAGCCAATAGCTTTCGTCCCCAAATTTGTTCTGAGCATGCGTGGCACTTTGTGCTTTGTAATTCTATACACACGATCAGAAAAAGTCAGATCGGATTTTGTTGTCGGAAAATTTTAGGTCCTGCTCTCAAACTTTTTCCGTACGAAATTCCGACGGAAAACGTCTGCTAGAGCCCACACACGATCGGATTTTCTGACATAATCCAATCAGATTTTTTCCATCAGAATGTCCAACCGTGTGTACAGGGCATAAGGGTTCCAAGAAGGATTAGTGTGAAGGATAGCGGTACTGTTCCAGGAAAAATTAGTGTGAAGGTTAGTGGTAGGGTTGCAAGAAGGTTATTGTGAAGGCATAGCATAAAGTTGGGATGACAGGGATGTCAGTAATTGGGTTACAAGAAGGGTTACTGTGAACGTTAGTGGTAGCATTACAAGAAGAGTTAATGTAAAGGTTAGTGGTAGGGTTATAAGGAGGGTTAGTGTAAAGGTTAGTAGTAGGGTTATAAGGAGGGTTAGTGTGAAGGTTAATGGCAGGGTTCCAGGAAGAGTTAGTGTGAAGGTCAGTGGTAGCATTACAAGAAGGTTTAGTGTGAAAGCATAACATTGTTCTCTGCTTCAGGTGCTGTAAACGAATGTGTTCCTTCTATTCCCTGCCTCTATTAGCTTCTTTTTTTTCTACTCTGACACCACTTAACTTAATAGGGCTGGGAGACTCAGCAGTAAATGAAGGGTTGTTGCATAAAGGAGGGGGCTCTGTTAGGTGAGATGGAATTAAAGAACAACATGTAGATCTAGGTACTACAGGTCAGATTCTTGGCCATTTTAATGGCACTGATGACTCTGTAAATGTTCACAAAGGTAGATAACTAAAAATGTTAAAATGTACTTCTAATGGATTCATGAAAAATATATTTCAAAAGGTGCTCTTTAAGACAAAACAAGCACCCTCCATTGACTCCCTTTAAAAATGAAATCTAAAGAGTGAAATGCTATAGTTGCACAAACAGATGTCAAAATAAAAGTATAACTAAAGGCAAATGCTTTTAGGATAGAATGGAGAGGGGTTAAAACCCTCATCTGTTTTTTTTGCTGTCTGTTCCCTTGTTAGTGAGATAAACCTGAGAGTGAAAGTAAAAGCAAATCCTAAATGTTGGGATTCCAACAGGAATATATACATTTTGGGAAATAGAACAGGGGAATTCTTCCAATGGGGACGCTAGTTCTGGTAACAACTTAATGTCCACTTACTTACTATTTTGGCTACAGGACAAGAAGTGAAGGAAAATCTCCCTATAAGGACACAGATGGCAAAAAACGAAATTTACAGGGGTTATAACCCTCCTTTACTTTATCCAAATTGGAAAAAAAGTTTTGCCTTTAATTTTACTTTTATGTTTTGTATTACTATATATTAAAAAACTGTTAAAAATTACCCAACTTTGACCCTGTCAATCAATCAATTGTATACTGAGCTGAAGGATGCCAAAATATCTATACATGTTAGAGGCTGTCCTATATCTAACACAAAATGTAAAATATGTTTTCCACCTATTCCCCTATTCAGCAAGTAAAAGATTTCAGCACAGGGGTCCTACTTAATGGGCAGGTGGACTTTAAATTGATTTGTTCTGTAAATACTGAATTTCTCTTTTTTTTTTTTTTTTTTACAGGTATATAGTGCTGTTTTTTTTTTTTAATTATCCCTGAAAGGGGTGCTAAAAACTATTATAAGCTATTGTATTATTAAATATTAATTACAATGCATGTATTCACCCTATTTTATACACTTTATACGCGTAAAATAAAAAGTTTGGAAAATCAGTAAAAAAAAATAAAAATTCAATGAGGCAATGAATTTTAGACATGTGCACACTGAAGTATTTTGTTCCAGAATTTTGTTTCCGTCCGAAAAATACACTTATTTAGTTACTCCAGAAATTCGTTTTTATTTATTTTGTTTCGTTAAAAAATGCATTCGTCCGAAAATCCGAAATAATTAAGGTTGAATCTGTCATTGAAGGCTTATAGTGTCTGTCGAATGTTCTAAGAAGATTCGACAGAGCAGCTAAACTGTACGATGCCGCAATCGTACATTTCCGGTCGAATGTTCCACTTACAAGCTATAGTAGAATTCTAATGTATGACACTAGTAATAATTATATTTATTAATTATTATTACTAGTCAACCAACATTAGAATTCTTCTATAGCCTATGGGCGGAGCATTTGACCATAAATGTCCGCTCGTGGCGACTACTTCGTCGAATCTTCATGTCAAATCTTTTCTCTCTATGTCGAATAATCTTCGCCTAATAGAGTTAGGTTAGGCACATTCAACCTTTTTTGCTATTGTCTCTATAATGTTTCTCTCTATGTTGAATCTTTTCTCTCTATGTCGAATCTTTTCTCTCTCATAAATGTCTGCTCGTGGCGACTGCTTCGTCAAATCTTCATGTCGAATCTTTTCTCTCTATGTCGAATAATCTTTCTCTCTCATAAATGTCCGCTCGTGGCGACTGCTTCGTCGAATCTTCATGTCGAATCTTTTCTCTCTATGTCGAATAATCTTGGCCTAATAGAGTTAGGTTAGGCACATTCAACCTTTTTTGCTATTGTCTCTATAATGTTTCTCTCTATGTCGAATCTTTTCTCTCTATGTCAAATCTTTTCTCTCTATGTCGAAACTTTTCTCTCTGTGTAGAATAATCTTGGTCTAATAGAGCTAAGGTTAGGCACATTTGACCACAGGTTCGATGGACACAGATCACTATTGTCAGCGTCATGTCAAATCTCCTATCTATATTGAACTGTTGCAACGAAAACAAAAATAAAGCATTTGTTTATGTTTGATCTTTTGGTTTTCGGATTCTGCACATTCGTTATCGTTTGTTAAAACGATAACGAAAATACCCGAAATTCGGAAGAAACCGAATGCACATGTCTAATAAATTTTGATCGCATTCAAAGTTATTCTCAACATCACAGAAGAGTTTCTATTTCAGGTGGACAAATGAAAATGATACTTTAATTTGTTCATCTACTGGGTATAATTAAAGCATAACTCCACTTTTTTTGAGAAAAAAACATTCAACTCTGGATGTACATTGCAAGGATTATAACAATCTTTGTTGCAGATTCCTACCTTTTGTTATTCTAAAGAAATCCCTGTGTGTTTCTCTGTGCCTCTGTTCTGAGTGGGTCTAATGCGAGTGTTTTTCATAGTTATCAGTCAGCTGTGCAGCTGCAGAGCACTAATGAGGAAAGCTCCCCTTTAGACGTGCTCCTATTGGAAATATCTTAGCAAAAATAAACATTTTGTTACCAGGGAAGTCTGAGATCTGACTTGTATATTAGACAGACTTCTGGGAAAATTGGTGAGCCAATCACACAAGCAGAAAATTATGTTTCTGGGGAGTGGTCAGTACACACTCTGTGTACAGAACAACTCTAGGTAGCCATATTGCATTGCATTTATAGAAAATTACAGCAGCTGCAGATTGAAAAGGAAAGGTAATTTTTAATAACATTCAATTACAATATGACTTGTATCGCAATTGTAAACGCTATATTATTTTTTCTTTATTTGCAATTATTTTCCCCCATGGAGGAAAGTGGAGTTACCCTTTAAGGTTTTCAGAGACCCCATGATGATTATTGTCAGGCCTATTCAGGCTGATCAAACAGAGAAAGCATTGGAGAAACTCTACATTCTGTTAGAAATCACGGGGGCCCCATACATCCTACCTGACAGTGTCCCTCCCTTTTTTTTTCTTTTTAATTTTTTTTAACAGCCTTGGTGTAAACAGAGAGCCTCAGCTGTACTGGACAGTGAATGAATGGGAAGCACTCTATGGCTCCCAGTTCATTCACAAACTGAAGCATAGTAAACGCAGCTTCAGTGATGAATGGACACAGTGAGTGATTGGAGCCAATAGCTCACTGTATTCATTCAGGAAAAGAAGGGGCTGGTGAGTAGGACATATTTACCACACACTCTCTGCTCTCCATCCTGAAACATTCCCCTGTTTGCAGTCAGCAGCTACCAATGCTACCAATGCTACCCCCTGCAGCACTCCTGGAGGAAGAAAAAGAAGGCGAAGCCAACAGAGCTGCAGTGGGTGCCACAAGAGTTGGCAATAAGGCAGTACAGCCAACACTCCTGCTAAGCAGGTGCCTGGGCCCCCCTTTTGAACTGATGGGACCTGGGCCAGGTACAGGAGGGCTGGCTTCACTTTGTCAGCAGCCCTATCTACATTAATATGAATAATAAACCGCTCCATTCTTAGCATTGAAAGGTAATGAAAATAATGTCAACAATATTTCTAAAAGAAGGGTGGGGAAGGGGGTGTTTATTAGTGCCCCCCCCCCAATTACTGCATAAAATGGACTTAACACTTTTTGAACAATTGAAAAGAAAAGATGGAAATAAAGGAACATTAAAGATAAAGCATTTAACTCAAAGGCAGCAAAAAAAAAATGTGATAACCATAAGGCTGAAGATCACGAAACAGCAATAAAATGATTTTAAAAAAGTAATTTATAAGAAGTACTCAATTGGGAACATTGTCAAACACTAATAAAGCTCTAACGTTGACTATCACATCATCTATCCAATAACTTTGGTGTAAAATCAATAGATCAAATGGCTTTGATGCAGTGGTGGGGTGGGCATATGCAGGGGATTAATCATAGTTACCTGAAGAAGAAAATCTTTCTCTAATAGGTACAAATGAGGTACACTTTGCTAGACAGTCCATCTAACCAAGCAATAAAGACAGGCTACACATTCCATTTACAAAAAATCGATCCAATCCACTTAGAAATCATTTAAAGAAATTGTCTGGTCTAAATTAAAGTTTTATAACTACTTTAGATCCTTCTATATAGAAACTTCCCTTAACCGCTCTTAAACAGTAGTTAAATCCCGTCAAGCTGTTTTTTTTTTTACATTAATCTGATCTTTGGAATATATTAGCAATCATGGGGCATTATACCTGAATGGCTAAAGTACAATGCTCGGCTTCACCTGTACATTAACATAGAATTACAGCTGTTAGTCTTGGAGAGAGAGCAAGGAGGCAAAGTAACGGGAACTCTCTCGGTTACCACCTAAGCTGGTGAGAAGCAATTGTGTAAACAAATTTCCATTAAAAATTCCCTGTGATAAAAAAAAGAAACCTGATATCTAAGCATTTTTTCAAAACAATGTCTTTTTGTCCAAAAAAATACAACTTTTGATTTCATTTTTGATCACAGTCAGTATTTACTTGTTCAAGAAATATATAATACTTACACGTATCTGGCTTGTGACAATTGTGGCTCTGGCGGAAATATTGAGGATTTTCAATAACGGGGATCCGTGTCATTCCAATGACCACAGTGTCCGGTCCTGCATCTAGGGAGTTTGGTGTGGTTATTCCATGGTTAATATGATGAAGAGGACTGGCGGAATCTTCTTCCCCGCTAATCACTGCCACGGGACCTGGGAAGATCACAAATTAATTAATGAAGGAGCATTAATACTATCTCATTTAGATTTAATTATGCCACTAAAATTAAACAACGAAAAGGGCTCCTAAAACTTTTAAAGGGCAAGGCTAGTAATAGACAACATGATTTTGTTAGCAATGACCCCTATCCATTGTAACCAGTTGTAGAGAATTTGATGAGGACATCTCACGATGAAGACATCTCACTTTTTACTTGTGTGTTCTGTTCTCCAGACGACAAAGTACTGTATATACTTATAAGCCGACCCGAATATAAGCCGAGGCCCCTAATTTTACCACAAAAAAATGGGAAAACTTATTGACTTGAGTATAATCCTTGAGTGAGAAATGTGCAGCTACTGTGGAAAAGAGGGTCAAACAAAGCCCATTTGCAGCCTCACTGTGCCCATTTGCAGCCATAGGTCCCCTGAACTTCAAACTTGGTAGTTAAGGGTTCCTTGATACCCCCTAGCTGCAGCCAAAATTTGGGGTCTGGTCTCTAGACCCGAAGGGTCCCAAAATGACATTGCTGCAGATGGACACAGTTGACCGATGGGGCCCTGTATCTTGGGGCCATTTGGTGCTAGGAACCCCAAATCAGGATGGATATGTTGTAGTGTTGGTTCCACTGGGTTTGCACATCAAATTTGGGATTCCTAGCACCAAGTGGCCCCGAGATACGGGGCCCCAAAGTCGGGTCAGAAAATGTCAAGCACTTTTCTGCAGCAGAGAATGACATTTTCCGAAATGACTTTGGGGCATCGTATCTCGGGGCCACTTAGTGCTAAAAAAAACAAATTTGGATATGTTGTAGTGTTGGTTCCACTGGGTTTGCACACTTGTGGCGTTCTTAGCACCAAGTGGCCCCAATATACGGGGCCCCAAAGTCGGGTCGGAAAATGTCATTCTCTGCTGCAGAAAAGTGCTTGACTCGAGTATAAGCCAAGGGGGGAACTTTCAGCAGAAAAAAATGTGCTGAAAAACTCGGCTTATACTCGAGTATATATGGTAAATGTAGATGGTGTTTAAAGCTGGCCATACACTAGCATAATTGTATTCAGAATTTTTCATTTTAAGAATATTAATTTGTTTTCGATGGCAGTGATGGGAAAATTTGAACAGAGAAGGATGGAAAATATTTTTTGAACAAAGGAATTTATAACACAATGAAGATGTCTCACTTCAATTTTTACTAGTGTGTTTTGTTCTCCAGGGGACAAAGGAAAAGTAGATGTTGTCTAAAGTAGGCCATACACTAATAGAATTTTATATAAAAAAAATAATTTTAAGAACGTTCATTCGTTTTGCATGGCAATGATGAGAAAATTTGAACAGGGAAAGATTAAAACATTTTCTTGAACATAGGAATTTATAACAATGTATGTGGTGTTTGTTCGGGAAAGTCCATTCATTCCAAAATTGAATGTTGAAAGCAAACAACATTTTGAAGTACTTTTGAACACCATTTGTCAAGCCATTGAATGTCGAAATTTTCTTAAGAATATTTGTTCTAAATTTGCTAGTGTAAGTGTAGGCAAGTGCAGTCTGTACTCCCCTGTAAGTGGTGCTCGACCGAAGCAGCAATGCAGAAGGTGATGGAAGTCGTGAGGAACTTGGTTCTTCTATGACTTTCTAGGGCCATGAGGGAGATAGCTGTCTGACTGGATGCTGGCTCCCCATGTGACCCCAGTGGCCATCTTGGGGAAGGCAGAGTCTATTTAGACTCAGGCCCCTGGGGTTTGGCACGCTTTGTGAGAGTGGCTAGTGTATCGAAAGGTTCTTGGTCTGGAAGGAACAGTTTATAGTGTTAGGGAAAGGTTCCTGAGGAGTAGGGAAAGTGCAGGGACTACACTATCTCCACTTAGTAAGCCTTCCATTTAGGTGTGGACCAACCAGGCCAGATTCCTGCTTCTCAGTGCAAAAGCTGTCGGCATAATTTCAAGAGTACAATCTTCTGCTACTGTTTGTAAGTGGCACTGGTTGGTTTTACCTACCTGGCAAGCCTAATTGTACATTGTTGGGACTTTCTAAATTTACCAGTATCATCCACCTTGACCTCTGAGTGTTTTCTTTGCCATCAGCGCACCCTACCCACATAAGTCTGTGTCACATATTCACTTTGCCCTGTGAGTAGGCACTGCTTTGTCACAGATTTCACAGAGCCTGCCTCCTGAACTACAGAGGAGCTGAGAGGAGGAGTTTGAGTTTGAGTCAGTACTGGAATCCCTGCATGCAATCAGCGAGGGATCATGGGCTATGTAGTCCTTAGTGTCCCTGCTTTTAAAACAAGCTATATTTGATCATAAAAACTGTAATGCCCCGTACACACGAGCGGAATTACGCTCAAGCTTGGCTTGCATATACTTGGTCACACAAAAGTTCTCTGAACTTTCGACCGTCAAGAACACGGTGACGTATAACACTACGATGAGCCGAGAAAATGAAGTTCAATGCTTCCGAGCATGCATCAAATTGTTTCCGAGCATGCGTAGGAATTTTGCGCGTTGGAATTGCTACAGACAAACTTTTTCCGACCGAAAAATTGAGAACATGCTCTCAAACTTTTGCTGGCCGAAATTCAGCCAGCAAAAATCCAATGGAGCCTACACACGGTCACATTTTCCGATGAAAATCTCTCATTGGTCTTTTGCTGGCCGAAATTCTGATCGTGTGTACGCGGCATTAGTGTAATTTTCATGCGTGTATTTTAAAATAAAAATTCGTACTGCACTATAAGAGGCACCTTCGGCTTTCAATCTGAGTCCATGAGGGTATAGAAGCGCTGGTGGCTAATGTGGTAGCCCGGTTGGCTCTTGAGACCAGTCGGAGGACCTTTGGGAGTGGCATCTCTATATCTTGCTATTTGTGACTACCTGTAATGGGGGTCATTTATGTTTGGTGAGTGGACTGTGTGCATAAATGTAGGTGAAAGAAGATAGTGAAGATTCATAAACTGGTATGGGAATTTATAAGAAGATATTGTCTGTACTGGTGGCTGTTTAATGGACACTGCATATATTTATGCACTTTGTTGATATATATTTTTAATAGAATTGTTTTGATTATTTAGGGAGTGTGGGTATTATATTTGCAGCACATAAGCTTATCTTGGATTGTCAAAATATAACTATTGTTTGTATTGATATTACAGTACAATACTGATGTATTAAAAAAAGGTATATGCTGCAACCGTAGATTTAATTTAAGGCATGTTAAATTTACTCTTGGAAATCCTATTACAACCCTTGATGGGCTACTTTAGCATACCTTAAAGGCTATCACAACTTGATGAATCGATGGCAAAACCACTAGTATACCTGAAACTGATAGCCCATAGGGACCAATGAATCACATCATTGTGTCACATTATTAAAAAGTCTAGGCACTGGCTAAAGCAATTAACTTTCAAGTGTAGGCTACACAACAATAATAAGGATATGATTCACTTTTATGATTCACTGTACATTCCATTTTCTTTGATTTTTTGGATGTGTCCTTTGGTAAGTTTTGTAAAGAGTTCAAAATAGTAACATATTAAAAATGTAGACCAGCTGGTCACTGGACAAGTATCATCCTCGTATTAAGAAGCTCACTCGGCGCACAAGTACTATACTATTACTGACTATATTTGAGTTTTCTGCCTCCTGCCGGTACTTTAGAACAGAACTGTGTTTTCAGAACATCACAGACTAATTTGAATAATAAATTGATGGCCTACTTTACAAGTCATTCATGGCAGGCTGTGTGTGTATTAAGAAACCTTCTAGCACTGTGATTGCAAATATGCATCAAAAATTTATACAAACAAGTTGTGCTGGAGATTAATAGAAAACACAGACACAAGGAAAAAATGCCATGCTTAAAATGAGTTGGCTTTAATCACTGTTGCCTTATCCTAACATAAATCTTGGAAATCTATGGATGCTTTGGGCATTCTACATTTGTAATTATGTATTGCTTTTTTTTTTTTTTGAATTATTAGGAAGCATGGGCCTTAATGAGCTCTTCGAATGCTTTGCCAAAACATTGCGTATGATGTTTTTTTTCATACCTAGAAAAATGAAAGCTAAATATTTATTGTTCCTTAGAGAATAACAGCCATTTACAAGCTTTGGATGTTATTTAAACAATGAGGTAAAAAAGAATGCTGAAGCATGGATCGCCATCTCTTCCAAAAAAAAAATGAAAAGAGGTGGACTGGTTTACTAGAGAATTATGATAAAAATAAATACATTGATACATAATATTATGGTAAATATGCTTGTTATGTATTATATGTATGTACAGAGATGATATCCTAAGGAGCTGCTGGTATCCTTGGGTACCCGTACTGTCACCACGAAGAACTCACTGACACACCAGCAATGACCCATTAATTGACATCCCTTCTGTCAATCTATGCTTGAAGGTTTAATTTGTTTAGTCCAGATGAGAGAAGATTAGAAGCCACCGGATACCCAAAACACAGCACAAACAAATTCTCTCTTCTTGCAAATATCTTCAGTCGGGAGCTGGTAGTGCACCTTTAAGTTGAGACCAACAATCTACTATTGTGTTTAATGGACTAAGCTATCTTCTTCCTGAAGGCGCTCCCCTTTAACAGCCACCTTCCTGTCTTCCAAATCCTAACATAGGCCAATTCCCTATCTTTGGGATCCAGCACTGGAATGTTCTGGGATGCAAAAAAAATGCTATCAGCAGGCCTGGAAGGTGAAGGACCCTTCAATACTACATCCTCTCCAGGGGAAGCCTGGGAGGCTAAGGACCCTTCTGGAAGGAATCCCCAAATGTTTATCTCTTTCACCAGCCTACATCACTGGCAAAAAACCTCTTAGTGATAGGCCAGGGTAAAATAAACATTCATACCCCATAACATTGTATTTTCTTGCTGTATCATCTGGAGAACACTTCTCAGAACCAGGAAGAAGTAAACAATGGCCTTAGCCTATGGGAAACCCAACAAATGCAGAAACAATAACAATCAGAGTTCAGAAGGGCTACAGTCTCGCTGCTCACTAAATTCAGAATAGGGACAAACCTGCTTATGGCAGGATCCCAACATATGTATTTATTTACTTATTTTTAATTGAAGATGACCCTACACAGAAAGTTAAAACCAAACTCCTAATGTGAGTTGATACTTGAATGCCGCATACACACAATCGCACATTCCGACAACAAAATCCATGTTTTTTTTTCTGATGGATGTTGGCTAAAACTTGTCTTGCATACACACGGTCACACAAAGTTGGTCGGAAGTAGCGAACGTCAAGAACGCGGTGACTTACAACATGTACAACGAGCCGAGAAAAATTAAGTTCAATAGCCAGTCCGGCTCTTCTGCTTGATTCCGAGCATGCGTGGGATTTTGTGCGTCGGAATTGGCTACACACGATCGGAATTTACGAGAACGGATTTTGTGGTCAGAAAATTTGAGATCCAGATCTCAAATTTTGTGAAATTCCGATGGAAAAAGTCAGATGGAGACTACACACGGCCGGAATTTCCGACAACAAGCTCCGATCGCACATTTGCCGTCGGAAAGTCCGACCGTGTGTACGGGGCAAAAGAGTTACTTAAATATAACCTAAAACGCTACATCGCTAACACGGTGCCAATCCTGTAATTGTAACCTGTCATATAACAAATGATAGATAAAACAGAGATAATTTACAAGATACAAATTCCCGGAGGTATAGGAATAATTGTCAAAGTGGTAAAAATGTGGCTGACACTATGGTGCTTGCAATGCTGCTTTCAGTAGTGGGCTGGGAATCCAAACTCTGTAATGCAAATGCGCTTTCTCCCCCTCCCCTTTTGCGTTACTTAATGAAATGCTAATGATCTTGTTGGAATAGATATTAAAATTGCAATTAAAAATTGCAATGAAATACCCAAATATTTACCTCTCTTAGGAAAATGCTGGCCCAGCCTCCTCCCAGTGCTACTCTATTGACCAGAAGCCTAGACCTTTGGTTAAATAATCTATGTTGAAGGGAAAAATAAGCCAACCTGAACTTTCATCCTTCCCAGAGACCATATTATAAAAGAATAGGCTCCCAGCTATGTGGAGGGAGCATGATGTTCTTCAAAAAAAAAGTATGCATTTGATTCGTTTAATTACACAATACTTATTCAGACTCTTAATAATAATACATTTTATTTATAGTGCCCGTTACATCAAAAGATCTCAAAGTATAGAATATGAGAGGACGAGGAAGAGAGAGAATAAAGGACTTATTTTCTTCTTCCCCCCCCCCCCCCTTTATTCCCCTTTTTTTTTTTTTTTTTTTTTTTTATATTTTTTTTTCCTCTTTCTTTTTTTTTTTTTTCTTTTTTTTTTGCTTGTTTGGAAGTATGTTGAGAGGAATCTTGATGAATGAATGGAATATAAGGGGTAGGAAAGAATGAAATAGAAGTATTAGTAAACTTAAGGTAATATGAAGGAGTAAATAGGGTTATACTTATAATGGAGCATGGTAAAAAAGTAATAAAGTAAATATAACCATTAAGATATTTAGAATGTGCTCTGTGAGTAAGTGTAATGTAAAATGTTTTAAAAGAAAATTTTGATAAATAAAGATATATATATATAAAAAAAAAAAGATCTCAAAGTTCTACAGGTTTATACAAAACAATACAGACTTAAGATAAGATTTAAAGTGGTTCTAAAGGCAGAAAGTTTTTTTTACCTTCATGCATTCTATTCACCAAGGTAAAAAAAACTTCTGCACGCAGCTAACCCAACCCCTCCATATATTTACCTGAGCCTGATCTCGATCCAGCAATGTGCACAGGGGCTGCTCCTCTTTTGGCTCTCTCACGCCTCATTGGCTCAGAGACAGCAGTGGGAGCCAATGGTGTCAATCCCAGCCAGTGAGAAGGGAGCAGGGGGCAGGGCTGAGCCTCAGAAATGAGCCTGCACAAGTTCCCCTTCATACCTAGCGGCTTGCTATGGGGGCATTCGGTGAAAAATTAGGAGCCAGGAGTGCCAGCCCCCCAGAAGAGGGGGGGTCGGGCTGCTCAGTGCAAAACCATTGCACAGAGCAGGTAAGTATGACATGTTGGTTATATTTTAAAAATACCATTTTATTTTTTACAATCACTTTAAGAACAAGTCACAGGTGTGTACACCATCATGTAGAAATCATAAAGACTCACTGACAGCTGGGCCAAAATTAGAAATTGAGTTTTCTAAATATCAGAAGATTATTTTTCACCCTTGATGTACATCCACTTCAGCCTAAGTCAGATGTACAGTAAATATTGATCATAAATCTACAGGGCTTGTTATTTTCTGCTCTATAAGCAGAGGCCAATTGACAAAATCTATAATTTTCCAAACAATAAAGCCTATGCACACATCTCTCCAAATACTATAAGATAAGGTATGTTGTACTAGGTAACAATTATAGAAAAGCTTGCTTTATTCAAACTATTTTAAATGTTATACACTGAAGACAACTGATCTACTTTCTGATTTTTAGCTCAATGTCATAGTGTTTCATGTTTAAACTATGGTTGACTGATGATGTTTTTTTTATAGTTGGAGAAAAGGGAATAAAATCAGAGCGAGTGACTCATGCTGCTAAATCCCACTCTCATGCACGCTGCAAGTGACTCATTGTAAACTCTTTAGATCACAACGTATGAGATGCAACAATTGTAAAATGGGAGCCAAGCCTTCAAAGCTTTGACATTACAGTTAATACCTTTCATTATACTATATGTGGTGTTTCCTGGGAACATCTGGGAGACTCATTTAATTTACCATTCTACTCATATAGCCATCACATCACTGACTAAAGTCCTATGCATATAGGGGTTTTGATTTGTGGATAAATCAAGAGTGTTTTTTTTTTTGTTTTCTTTAATAAAATTATTGTGCTTCCTTTTTTTTTTTTGTTTTTTTTTTAAAGTGAGACCCAATTATAAATGTCTGATCTAGGCTTCGCAAAAATTTGAGTAGACCCCTTCATGCATTGTTTGGAGTTAAATTCCAAGCTAAAATGCAGGTTAATGTCTATGAAGCATGCTTTTTTTCCAGTTTACACCCAAGTCAGCTTTATGTTGCCTACAGCTTTATATAGTAATATTGCCTTGGGTATATGACAGTTTTCCTGGCTGCCTGTGAATTTATATAGACTCTACCTTTTAAAAATATATTTTTTTATTTTTTTGCATTATAAATGTTGTATCTTAACCACTTAAGGACCGAGCCTCTTTCTGAGATTTGTTGTTTACAAGTTAAAAACAGTTTTTTTTTGCTAGAAAATTACTTAGAACACCCAAACATTATACTTTTTTTTTCTAACACACTAGGGAATAAAATGGACTGCCGTTGCAATACTTTCTGTCACACTATATTTGCGCAGTGGTCTTACAAGCTCACTGTTGCCTTATGGGTTTATGTGAAATCTCCATTGAAATCTGGAAAATATTGTAATTATGAATATATCTCTTTTGGCTTGCATCCATGATAGTGGGGCAAACAGCCTTCCTCCAAGCTCTTGTTAATTGCAGACAATGCAGGGCCGAGGCTTGTATATACAAACAATGGAGAGCCAATTCCATTGTTTGTCACCTATTCACTTCAAAGGACCCCATGCTGGGATATGCAATGAAGTAAGTCCCACCCCAGGTTTCAATACTTAAACTTCCCAGGACCATTCAAGTGTATCTGCATCACTAGGATTTTCATTAAAGGGGGCTGGCTTAGGAAAGCTAACCAATCAGAAGTCACGCTAGGCCAGCCTATGGGGCATCAGCATTACTCAGAGAAAAAGGCGGCAACTTCCTCTTTTCGGGGAAACCAGCCAGCATGAGGGAGCCTGGGTAGGAGGATGGCAGCTAGCAGGGAAAGGTATGCCCTGCTACTTGTAACTAAATATGCTTGTAGATCACTGTCTGAAGGAATATGCTCTATATTCCTTCATGTATATATTTTATTTCAACCTAGTATTGTATTCCTTGATGTAAGACCATAGCTAGAGGATTGTGTATTATAGACTTTTAACTACCTTTAATAAATGTTATTATATTTAAAGCTTCTCCTCCTGGTCAATAGAACTCTTATTTAACCCATAACATACTTTGTGAGTAATAAATCAGAAACAGAGATTTTAGAGGTTAACAGCACTTTGGGGAAAAAATACACTTTTTTGAATTAAAAAATAAGACAACGCATTAAGAGGAAACACTACACTCCGGACCGGGACCCGGAAAGAGTTTATAATCCCTCTGCTCCCCTTGATCATGCTGGGGGAGGATATGGGGGGAGATGAAAGATGAAAATGTGATCCTCCACCCTACGACGACAACTTCCACTTCCTCTACCGGTTCCTGGTCACTTCATCCTAAGTTGTACTTTCATGCTGCCTTCTTTAAATGGTTTTGTTATATTGTCGTTGTTATACGTTGTTATGTAACAACTACTTTGTACTGATTGTTTAACCTTGTTTTTACACTGAATAAAAACTTTTTATGGAAAAAATAAAATAAAAAATAAGACAACAGTAAAGTCAGACCATTTTTTTTATATTGTGAAAGATAATGTTACGCTGATTAAAAATTGATACCCAACATGTCACGCTTAAAAATTGCGCCCGCTCGTGGAATGGCGACAAACTTTTACCCTTAAAAATCTCCATAGGCGACTTTTAAAAAATGTTTTGAGTTACAGAGGAGAAAAAAAGCATGACAGGACCTCTTAAATATGAGATCTGGGGTCAAAAAGAAATCAGATCTCATATTTATAATAAATGCAATAAATAAATAAATTGTCATTTGAAAAAAAACAAAAATTGGCCCCTTTAGAGCTTTTGACATCGCTTCTACTCTGCAATGATATGGAAACGGGTGGGGGCCCTCTTCCCCTCACTGGTCTCCATACCCAGCAAGGACAAGGATCCGATCGCCTCCCCGCTACCGACGGATCTGGTAAGCGGCGGGAGGGGGGCCTCTCCTGCCACCCATAAATGTGATCTTGCGGTGAATCCACCGCAGAGACCACTATTATCTGAAACCGGACTGCTGGCTGAAAAAGAGGATACCGGGGTTATGGGAGCTAGCTGCTGCCATAACAAAGATATCCCTCTTCAAAGGGATGTATATTGGCATGCGGCAGTCTGGAAGTGGTTAATTTATAGGTATGCATCAGATCCCTTTTTTCTTTCTCCCTTTAGAAAACCAAAATTTGTATGTCTGGGGATGCAATTGCTGCAGAATATTGAATACTGTTTTATATGATGGTTTGAGTTATTTTCCTTTTCTAAATATACAATAAAATCTTATTGAACCAAACAACTGAGACCCAAAGTTATCTTGTTGAGATCCAAAAGAGTTGGTTGGCAGCAGAAGCAGTTTTGGGTGAAGATAACCCGGCCAACGTTTAGTAAATTATTTTTTAGGATACAACACCAAGGATATAAGTTACCTCTACAGAAATGCATCATATGTCCTGGCTGATGATTTTTGTAAAAATTCTCCCTTCAGTGATGTCAGATCCTCCTCACAGTGGCAAACTTCCAGCGCTGCATGGGTCTACTGCAGGGGTCTCAAACTGGCGGCCCTCCAGCTGTTGCCAAACTACAAGTCCCATGGGGCATTGCAAGGCTGACAGTTACCAGCATGACTCCCTCAGGCAGAGGCATGATGGAATTTGTAGTTTCGCAACAGCTGGAGGGCCACCAGTTTGAGACCCCTGGTCTACTGCCTCAGCTGTAACAGCGAAATATTCCACCACTTGCACTCCCTCTTCACCCTACTTGTTCATTAACCAAACTCCTTGTATTTTGTTCACATAATGTAAAGCACTCTGTGATTAGAGGAGCGGGGTCCTGTCATTCACCTGCCTGTCCTCCATTCACAGAACGCTTAGGGCTAACGCACACAGGACTGCAAGCCAGGCCTTCTCATCCACATCAGTGCCTGACCTCAAAAATGTACTCCTGGAAGAATGGTCAAATATTCTCATAGAGACACTGCTAAACATTGTGGACAGCCTTTTCAGAAGAGTTGAAGCTGTTATAGCTGAAAAGGGTGGGCCAACTCAATATTGAACCCTACGGACTTATGCCCCGTACACATGATCGGACTTTCTGACAACAAAACCGATTTTTGTTCGAAGGATGTTGGGTCCAACTTGTCTTGCATACACACAGTCACACAAATGTTGGCCAACAATTACGAACGTGAGAACGTGGTGACGTACAAGACGTACAACGAGCCGAGCAAAAAAGGAAAAGTTCAATAGCCAGTGCGGCTCCTTCTGCTTGATTCCGAGCATGCGTGAAACTTTTGTGCGTTGGACTTGTGTACACACGATCGGAAATTCCGACAACAACGTTTTGTTGGCGGAAAATTTGTGAACCTGCTAGCCAACATTTGTTGGCGGAAAGTCCAACAACAAATCTTCGATGGAGCATATACACTGTCGGACTTTCAGCCAACAAGCTCACATCCAACATTTGTCGTTGGAAAATCCGATTGTGTGTAAGGGGCATAAGACTAGGATTCCATTAAAGTTTGTGTGCGTGTAAAGGCAGGCGACCCAATACTTTTGGTAATATAGTGTAGCTATCAGTTCTAGGCTGCCTCTGTAATGTTCTCATTGCTATATATATTTTGCTATTGTAGCGGCCATAACCCTCAATGGGGTGGCCTTGACTTTTGGGCTTACCGGTTACCTCCGCTTGGCTTGTTCTTCCAGACCTAGGGTTAGTACCCAATGACTTTGGACACCATAAAAGTTCTTTAGAAAGTTTTTTTTTGCAGGGGTAACATCCAATAAACACAGCCTCATATAGGAATAGAGGGCAAGGGTGAAGAAACTCAGGCACCTTGAACTGCTGACTATTAGGAAGTCTCTAATGCAAACCCAGAGAGTACCCAGAGCCACTCGCAGCTGGGCGCTTCAATGCTGAACGTATGTCTAGCCAGAGATTACGGCGGTCAGCACTTGAACTCAGAACTTGCAAAGTCTCTGACCTTGAATGTGGTTGCCACTGATAATGAACAGGAACCTCTCCTTAGTACCTGGAACATTCTCTGTCTCCTTGGCAGTATTGGGAGAGAGTGGATCCATTAGTGTCCTTAAAAACCCAGCAACCAGGCACTTCTTGGGATGCCAGCTTGCTCGCCCTCCTCCGAAGAGTCCTCCCTGATCGCTTACATGAGCTGCGGTGCCCCTCCAAGTTGAGAGCGTACCCGGACGCCTTGAATCCTCCCTCAGTTACTGCGCCTCGTCCCAGCCGGTTCCGAGACTCGGGAACAGATGGCTCCTTACCCCAGACCAAGCAGGTCTTACGGGGTTATCCAACCAGAACATGTTGCGGGGCGGCACACGCTCCCGGCACCGGGACCCCTCGTGGGGCTACCCCGGTCCAGACTCAGGAACAGGCAGCTAGTGCCGAACGAACCCCCGAACACGTGACTTCAGCATCTTAAGTACCCTTCCCCAGACTCCTCAGCGGGGCCAGACGCACCCACTGATTGGCTCCGGGGAATGCCAATACCCAAACCGTCCAACCAGGCCTGGTTCTAAGCCTGTCATGTGCACCTAACTGCACACATGACCAGGCAGAACCCTAACACAGCCCGGCCAAACTGATGCTAAAGTGCAAAACCTACACAATTGACCCTCAGAACCATTTTACCATTCTGAGGAAAAAACTAAATTTAAACATAGCGGACACTTTGCAAAGGTGTCACCGCTACACTATGTAATCACGGGAAGTATATCTGTCATCAGTTTCTGTGCATTTGTACAACCTGTATTAGTCAGCCTTCTCTGGGTTTGCAACATTTATTTTGCACGGCACAATGGGCGATGATGCTGCTATATAAATCATTAATAGAAACCTGCTCAGTCAACAAGAATGTTGTATCTGTATCAGATTTCCATACAAAGCTTCTAGATAAATATTACATTTCTGGTTGTTTTGATCAGGAGCAATATCTTGGTCAAGCACAGGGCAACATATAAAGTTGCACAATTACATTACAGATGCAGCCATTGTCCAATTAGTTTGCTGCCCAGATGTCTATTGGCTGCCCCGAGCACCCGGGAGGTTTAGATGTACTATTAACGTTCTTGGTAATGGCATCCATGTCCATTTTAATAATACATATGATACATATTTGATTTTGTGTTTTGACCTACTGTAACCTGCATTATTTCTTGCACATTTTCCCATAAAACAGTGCATCAAATATTCTAAACACATCACTTTGTTCGCATAAAAAGGTCAAGGAATGTCTTCCATATGACAAGCCATATAGTCAAGCAGCCATATCGGGACAAGCATTGTCTTTTTTTTTCATAATGTATTCTCAGGTCATTGGGGACCCATACAGAATACGTTGGCCTCCTACCACATGTTTTCAGTGATTTCTGAATAAACTAAACAGCATCTCAACAGCACCTGCTCCTGAATCCCCCCCCCCCCCCCCCCCCAATCACAAACGCATGTAGCCCGACGCTAAAAAGCTGTTTTTCATATTTTTATATATTTTTTTTTCAAAGTGCTTTTTAATGCACTGCTTTCCATCTTACTCCTCCAAACTGAGATGGTTTATTGATCCTGTCAGTTTTCTTACCGTGATGGCTTATTTCCTTGGGCACCCCATATTTCTATTTGTTCTGCTAAAACACAACACCGTTTTTAACCCCTTGAGAGTACAGCAATAATACGAGTTGCAAGAACCTTTCTGTAGAAAAAGTTCCCAGGGAGCCAGTTAGCGTTTTATCAGCTAAAATTATTTCATACTGTACTGTCTGAGGAATAGACTAAAGGTAAAAAATGATTTATAATGGAAAAATACAGTCAGGATCAAAGCCAACAATATCCTTAGATAACGTCAACTTATGAACACCAGCTATTTTCTTTTTTACCTTTTTTTTTTTTTTTTTTTTTACATCAGATGAAGCCTTAACTGGAAGTCCTTTTTAGTTAGCTGAGTATGTTTGTTCCTAATAACAACAGTTTGAATATAAAGTCAAAGGAAAGTCAAATCAAACACCATGGTGCATCATTATGTGTTAGCATGACTAAACTGTAGGCTTCACTGCTATAGTCCCAAAATATTTTTTTATTAGAAAAAAATCTAGATACAA
The DNA here is from genome assembly GCA_028564925.1 of Lithobates sylvaticus. Taxonomy (NCBI): domain Eukaryota; kingdom Metazoa; phylum Chordata; class Amphibia; order Anura; family Ranidae; genus Lithobates; species Lithobates sylvaticus. Next base: position 568,777,207 of record CM053029.1, read on the forward strand.
GGTTTTGTTTCACTTTTCCTAAATGTTGTGCCTTGTTTCCAGTGGCGTCTGTTTTTTTATTTTTCTGTGGGGGGCACACAACCCCCCCCCCCAATGCCTGCTCGCTCGCTGTCTGCCGGTCAGTATGACACCTGCCCCATCTAGGTGGCGGGAGGTGGGAGGCGGGCTGTGGGCAGCGGCTCATGTGTTTTCTCCTCCAGCTCGGCGGCTTCCTCTGTGTGTATATGTGTGTGTATATATATATATATATATATATATAGCTATATATATATAGCTATACATCTAAATATATATATATATATATATATATATATATATCTATATATATAGATATATAGATATTTATATATAGATATATACCGTATATATATCTAAATACATATCTATATTATAATATATGATACTTTATCATATTATATAAAATAAAATGGATGATCATAATATAATGTAATATAATATATAATTAATATATTTAATATATTTATAATTCATTTAATTAAATTTCACCTAAATAAATAATTATATATATATATATATATATATATATATATATATATATATAAAATATGATACTATATAATATTATATATAATAAAATTGATGATTTTAATATAATGTAAAATAATATATAATTAATATATTTAATACATTTATATAATTCCATTCAATTTCACCTGAATTTATTTCTCTGCAACATAAATTGAAAAAAAAAAAATTGTTGAAATTTGAAACGCTAATTTTATACCTTTAAAGCTGGTAGTCCAAGTATTCAGGATAATAGACATCATCCATGATTAAAAATGTACATCATTGCATCTTATAGGATTAATAGTGTCAACTATCAAACAATAACTTGTTAAATTTTTCTGGAAACCGTTCACCTATTTCCTAACAAGTTATTGTCCAAGGTGACACTACATATTAAACATTACTCGGGCTCTTTGTGGCCTGATTTCCTCACGGCCTCATATGTGATGCTCATAAATTAGCAGGCCCTGTCATATCTATTCCCTATTGTTCATACTACTGTTCAGCCGGTCAATATATGGCTGTCTAACTGCCTTAAATATCCTGTCTCCAATTTTTTCAAGATCTAATGAGTTGGCATTTGAATCTGTATAAACAGATGGCTAATAATCAGTGGTTAGCAGTCCTAATGGATTTGGCTTTAATTTTTAAACACGGCGGGACCCCTCAGGAATTCCTGCATACCACTGAGGTTCTACACGTCTCAGAGTCAACAATGTTAGCTGGTTACTGATTACAAGTCAATGAAGGCAAAGTTGTATGTCCTGGGCCGGAGAGGACGCAGAGGTGTTTCACCATGTGCATTTTTTTGAATACTAATTTGACGGGCTTCAGCTGTAATGATTCCTTCACTCTGTAACATTTTCTTTAAACACTTGCATATTTATGCCTGCTGATACACAGTGGCCCCTATCTCAATGTCCTGTCAGCCAAAGGAAATAACTAATGTAAATTCTGCATCGATTGTGTTCAGACACCAGATCAGGGTTATACTCTTCATAAAGTTCTTGACTGAAGAATAATACGTTTTCGGCAGGAGGAGATAAAAATCATTCGATAGGATGCAGAAATATAGATTTCTAATTAACTATTTAAAGCCAAGGATTAACAACAGTGCAAATTGAAAAAAAAACACCTAAAATACAGCAAATTACACCAATCTATGACTTTTCATTGTTCAGAGAATGCATTCATAGGCCTGAGGGTTCTCTCCACCAGTGGTCGCCAACCTTTCGGAACTCATGGACCACTAAACTCACAATTTTGAATCCCACGGACCACTGATATAAATTTTACATGTCTTATACATACAATGCTTTGGCTCTCTGCCTCCCTCCCCCTGGATCACACTGCTGCCTTGTACACACAATGTTCCGGCTCTCTGCCCCCTGCACTCTGCCCCCTGCACTCCACATTACATTGCTGCCTTACACAGATTCACCTCCTTATCCAGCCATGTGCTCAAGCTCCCTGCTCCTTCTCACAGTGTGTGATCGGCGCTGCCATTGGAAGTCCCCTCCTTCTTCACCTCCTGCTCTCTGCACTACTCCCGGCAACTGAGTTCACAGGAGCCGGAACTTAACAAGGAGGCATCAGGTATCAATGTGCGCTGACAGTGTGGACTGCCAGCGCACATTAATAACAACACTGGAAACAACATCAGCAGTATACATCCGCCACAATATTGATTTGTGGCAGAACCCCTGGAGAACACCAACATTCTCTGGTGGACCATCAGTGGTCCACAGACCACTGGTTGGGGACCGCTGCTCTACACAACCCACAGCACATAATCACACATACAGTATATACTGTATATATGTATATACACTCACCGTCCACTTGATAGAAAGGTAACAGTAAATCAAATAACCACTCGTTACAACCAAGGTATGCAGAATACCATCTCTGAATGCACAACACATGGAACTTTGAAGCAGATGAGCTACAGAAGCAGAAGACCACACCAGGTGCCACTCCGGTCAGCTAAGAACAGGAAACCGAGGCTACAATTCGCACAGGCTCACCAAAATTGGACAATAGAAGATTGGAAAAACACTGCCTGGTCTGATGAGTCTTGATTTCAGCTGCAACATTCAGATGGTCGGGTCAGAATTTGGTGTAAAAACCATGAAAGCATGGAACATCCTGCCTTGTATCAATGGTTCAGGCTGGTGGTGGTGTAGTGGTGTGGGGGATATATTCTTGGCACACTTTGAGCCCCTTAGTACCATTTGAGCATTGTTTAAATGACACGGCCTACCTGAGTATTGTTGCTGACCATGTCCATCCCTTTATGACTACAGTGTACCCATCTTCTGATGGGTCCTTCCAGTAGGATAATGCACCATGTCACAAAGCTCCAATCATCTCACCACTGGTATCTTGAACATGACAATGAGGTCACTGTACTCCAATGGCCTCCACAGTCACCAGATCTCTTCCAATAAAGCACCTTTGGGATGTGGAACAGGAGATTTGCATCATGGATGGACAGCCGACAAATCTGCAGCAAGTGTGTGATGTTATCATGTCACTATGGACCAAAATCTCTGCAGAATTTTTCCAACACCTTGTTAAATCTATGCCATGAGGAATGAAGGCAAAAGGGGGTCCAACCCGGTACTAGGAAGGTGTACCTAATAAAGTGTATATATATATATATATATATATATATATACTGAGCAAAAATATAAATGCAACACTTTTATGTTTGCCCGGATTTATCATGAGCTAAGCTTAAAGATCTACTACTTTTTCTATGTACACAAAAGGCCTATTTATCCCAAATATTGTTCACAAATCTGTCTAAATCTGTGTTAGTGAGCACTCCTCCTTTGCCAAGATAATTCATCCACCTCACAGGTGTGGCATATGAAGATGCTGATTAGACAGCATGATTATTGCACAGGTGTGCCTTAGGCTGGCCACAATAAAGGCTGCATAAGGCTGTGCGCTAGCACATTTAAACACTTATTGGGTGCCCACTGGTTTGTTACTTGGCAACCACTTAACCCCAAGTGAAAGACACAGGCTCTGCCTCTGATGGATTTGATGGATCCACTTACTAATTCACTTCTATATCAGCGATCAGCTGCACAAGATCTACCTTGAGAAGAAAATCACAGGGTCAAATTCATTGGATTACCAGAGAAGTAGACCAGTTAAGAATTTATTATTCTCTAAAGGGGCTGAACCCAACACTGAGTTGAGTATTTTTTTTTTTCCAGGGATCACAGAGTTCACTTTTTCATATTTTTCTTAACTACTGTATGGTGTGCATTATCCCATATAACACATAAGATGTGCTCTTCTCCTGCTGGGCCACTTCAGGCTGACAGATAAATTACCGGCTCTAAGCTAACAAACACTAAGGCAGTTTATATGTTGCTAATGATAAATGTTCTGATGTATGAATGCCAAGATACAAACATCATGTAAAGCTGTTACATTTATTTTCTTGAACGCATATTCCATCCAAAACATGCATTTCAATTTTGTGTAGCAGCTAGCCAATTAAATGACGTGCAGGCTTCTTATATCTCTTGGGGGGTCCAATAGGAAAAATGTAAAGTTCTTCCTATCTGGTGCATCTGCTATGACCAAACTTGAGGTACAGAAATTGCATTTCTGTTCTTGCGTGTGGTCCTAAGCAAGGTGGAGAAAAGAATTAGCTGTCTAAATGTAAAAGAACTGTTTTCTGAGCCAGCACTCTTAGTGGAAGGCATGGGCACAGACACACAATCTATTAAGATGGCTTGTACTGGGAAAATGCTAATGAACTAATAACTCTCAAAGAATAAACTGGTGCTAATTCGCTATAATTAAAGGGTGTTTAAACCCAAAACAAAAAATGTAATATATTGCAGCTTACTAGTCCCTGGTGTGGTGATTGTGTTTGTTCTCTTTTTTTTTACGCTTCTTTTGCTTCATTTTCTTCTCGTAAACCTGCAAATAACACATGTTTTGTCTATGGGTGGCTACGTCCCTTCTCCACTGTATCTATGGAGAAATCCATGGTTGGCACCCCAGGCTGCTCTCCTGATATGGACTACAAACATATCTGTGTCTCTTCATCTCCATAAAATGGGGGGGGGGGGGGGGAAGTTGTTTACAGAAGGTACTTAAGAAAGTACCTAATGCAGCAACCACCTTTAAGGACTCTAATGCCTTGTACACACGTCGGACATTCCGACCACAAAATCCATCAGATTTTTTTGGATGGATTTTGGCCGAAACTTGTGTTGCATACACACAGTCGCACAAAGTTGTCGGAAAATCTGATCGTTCTGAACGAGGTGACGTCAAACACGTACGTCGGGAGTATAAACAGGGCCAGTAGCCAATAGCTTGCGTCTCTTAGTTTATTCTGAGCATGCGTGGCACTTTGTCCGTCGGAATTGTCTACACACGATTGGAATTGAAACGATCGGATCATGTTGTCGGAAAATTTTAGATCCTGCTCTCAAACTTTGTGCGTTGAAAAATCAGACGGAAAAAGTCTGATCGAGCCCATATACGATCAGATTTTCCGACAGCATGATCCGATTGCACATTTTCCGTCGGAGAATCCGATCGTGTGTACGGGGCATTAGCTGCAATATATTATATTGTTGTTCTTGGGTCTAGTTATTCTTTAATGATTTTTTTTTTAACTTTACATTTTTATTAGCTTCATAAAGAGCAATCCAAGGTGTGTGAATATTCTTAGTTACAGTAAGTATGTTATGGTTAACATTATTTAACCCGGGGCTACATCACCAATCTAGTCTCCAAATATCAGCCAAATCGTCCTCTCCGCTCTTCTCAAGACCTCCTACTCTCAAGCTCTCTCATCTCCTCCTCCCATGCTCGTCTCCAGGATTTCTCCAGAGCCTCTCCCATCCTCTGGAACTCGCTACCTCCACCTGTTCAGCAATCCCCTACTCTTGCTACCTTCAGGCGATCCCGGAAAACTCATCTCTTCAGGAAAGCCTATCACGTCTCAACTAATCTTTTACCACTTCCATCAGCTCATTCCCCACAGTTACCACCTGCCCCACCCTATTAGATTGTAAGCTCTTCTGAGCAGGGCCCTCTTAATCCCCTTGTATTTTATTGTATTATAACTGTATTGTCTCCCTTTTATATTGTAAAGCACTGCATAAACTGTTGGCGCTATATAAATCCTGTATAATAATAATAATTTAACAACAAACAACCGTAAATGTATAAGTAAAATAGTAAACCATTGTACGGTACAAAATTTTGCCGTGAAATAAGTTTGTAAAGTGTCCTTCAATCCGTCTACCCCAATGGGTGCTAACTGATTCTTTAATGATTTAACCACTGCACTTCTTCTGCAAGTCTCTTTAATTTGCTGGCAACCTAAGTCGGCCATAGATGGTTCGAATCTTGGCTAGTTCAGCAACCAAGTCCATGTATAGGCAGGCATCAATTGACTTGGCTACAACCAGCATGTCAGATTTCTAGCATGCGATTCTAGTCACTAAAAATTACCACAGTGTTCTCTCGGCTAGACATGTGCACACTGAAATATTTTGTTTCGGAATTTCGTTTCCGTCCAAAAAATTAATTTATTTAGTTACTCCTGAAATTCGTTTTTATTTATTTTGTTTTTTGTTAAAAATTGCATTCGCCCGAAAATCCAAATGAATTAAGGTCGAATCTGTCATTGAAGGCTTATGGTGTCTGTTGAATGTTCAAAGAAGAATAGACGGAGCAGCTAAACTGTATCACTCTGTATAGTTTAGCTGCTGCGTCAAATCTTCTTAGAACTTTCGACAGACACCATAAGCCAAAGATTCAACGTTTGTATGTTTTTCGATGCTTTGTCGAATCTTTGTCGTTCATGTTGATATATAAAGTATATAGTTCAAACAGAAAATGGACTGGTGAAAGTGATCACTGATCAGACAGGTAACAAGATAGGGTATATAGAATCTATATAGAATCTCAATCTATAATATAGAATCTATAATAATAAATCCCCCCCCACAACACGGGCAGCCTCTGAGGCTATCACAACACTAACAACACTAGTATCACTATCAGGTTCACAACACTAACACAATAGCAGCAGATTATTATGAAAAAGTTAAGTTGAACTGTAGCTTGCTTCACTATTGTTCTGCTGCTGTGCTTATGCTTAATTGTTAAATAATTCAGGTTCTCTGACAAACAGACCAGCTAAGATTGACTGTCTTCTGAAATGATTCAGTGTGTGTGTCTCTCTGCTAGCAATCGTAAGTGAATGCAAGTTGGCTGTACGTGTGTACTTAGTTCTAGCTATTTTACTGCTCCTCCTCTTTGGTTACAATCAGCCAATAACATTCATCATCATCATTATTTTTATTTTACTTCCCCCACCCAGTTCTAGCAGCAATCTTTCCTCTCTATGTCGAATCTTTCCTCTCTATGTCAAATCTTTTCTCTCTGCGTCAAATCTTTCCTCTCTATGTCAAATCTTTTCTCTCTGTGTTGAATCTTTTCTCTCTATGTCAAATCTTTCCTCTCTATGTCAAATCTTTTCTCTCTGTGTTGAATCTTTTCTCTCTATGTCAAATCTTTTCTCTCTATGTCAAATCTTTTCTCTACGTCAAATATTTTCTCTCTACGTCAAATCTTTTCTCTCTACGTCAAATATTTTCTCTCTATGTCGAATCTTTTCTCTCTATGTATAATAATCTTGGACTAATAGAGTTAAGGTTAGGCACATTCGACCACAGGTTTGATGGACACAGATTGTTATTGTCAGCATCGAATCTCCTATCTATATCGAACTGTTGTCACAATGAAAACGAAAATAAAGCATTTGTTTATGTCGGATCTTTCGGTTTTCGGATTCTGCGCGTTTGTTATCGTTTGTTAAAACGATAACGAAAATACCTGAAATTCGGTCGAAAATATATTCGGAGGAAAAGAAAATGCACATGTCTACTCTCGGCAGGGGCAGCTCTCTGCTCCTCCCCCCCTGGGAAAACACAATAGCTCCAGGGAGGGATTCCCCCATCAACACTGACTGTGACCTGCCCTAGCCCTAATACTGTCCTGATGTAGAAAGGGGGGTGGGGGGGAGTAAAACGTATGCAATATGCCTTACCCCTATGTAAATGCTGATCAACATCAGGATCTTTAGGGGTTTCAGGACATGGGAGGGAGTACGCGACAGAACCTTATTTTGCCATCTATCTATGTTGTAAAGCACTGTGCAAACTGTTGGCACTATATAAATCTTGTATAATAATAATAATAATAATAATCTATCTTTCTTATTTGTCTTCTATCTACCTTATTTAGTATGTAAAGCTGCCAGTACATGTACATTTTAAATGCATCCATTGTGTTGACCAATATTCAAGAGTAGACCAACAATAAAGTACAAATGGCTTCATAATAAGACTTATAATACCTTTTTTTTTCTTTTTAGGACAACTGCTGCAACGCAAACTCCCATAAGCCACATGGCCGACCACAAAACAAGACAACATTTTTTCCAGATCCCTTTGGCACTTAAAGGATTAACTGATCTGAATCCCAGACATAAAGATGAAATCATTTTTTTTCCACATGGCCTAATCCCTTATATACTAATTAGATTTCCGTCAGTTTCATTGCACTTGGTGCGTTGTAGTCTTACTGCCACGTGCCAGGAAATCTGCAAGGATCATTGAGACAGCCTCTGCCAATGGCAAGCCGCCAGTAAAATGGGCGAGCGATTGGCTGTGCCAACTTCTTAAGCCTTTCTGAAAGGTAAGCAATCCAAAAAAACATGTTATGTTATGGAATAAAATCAGTGGATTTAAGTTTTCAGGACAGGGCTCTAGTGAACTCAAATTCTATTTTTGTTTAATTTGCTAACATAATCCCTTTTCTACTAAACCTATAGAGACGGGCTTACAAAGTCAGCTAGAAATCTGCACTTAAGTTCTTTAAAATGTTTTTATATAACAATCAGAAACTAATACCTAGACTTCTTTGAACTGGCGTAATTATAACGGGACATAGTGGGAAGGTAATTACTTACTTTATGAAATCCATCTATTAATTTCATGGCCTTTTAGAATAAACCTAGCCATAAGCTGGTTTGCATTGGGAAGTTTTTACACAGATTCAAAGAACATTTGTTGCCGAGAAGATCGTTGGTGAAAAAGCTATAGGAAAGTATTTTGCTATTGTTTTATCATATCACTCATTGCAATTATAACTGTAATTGCCCTGTAAGCTTGACAGTAATTTGTATAGATATATAGTTCCTTGAAATCACTTGCAAGGAACAATTTTCCGGCACCATGGAAAGTCACATGTACATAAGATTCTGCGTGCACCAGTTTTAGTGTCCTGAGAGCGATCGATTGCACCATGGAAAGTCAGTTTGACTGAAATCTCCAAGACCTACCTAGAAAGCTGCAATATCTTTTGTATGTAATGAAAATTCTTTAGATATTCTAAAACTTTTATTGCACTTTGTCAAAGCTTCTATGGCACCCTAACCTGCATGTGGGCTGCATATATTCCAGAAAGCAAATGCCATTTACAGCTAGAGAAGAATCCTAAAGCACAACTGATCAAAATATAAAATCATATATCCTCTTGGCGCCAGAACCTCCTGGCCCTTTAACCACTTGACATCCGTAGGCCGTCATATGACGGCCTCTACTTTCCGGGGGTATATCTTAATGATGCCTGTAGCTACAGACATCATTCAGATATTGCCCTTTTCAGCCGGCGATTCCCTGCACCATAAGAACCATCATAGCGGCTGTTCCATCGCTTGATTGTTCTTACGTGCGGCGGGAGGGGAGGCCCCCCCCCCTCCCGCCGCCCTCCGGTGCTTCTACCGTTTCACCGCTTCCATCGGTGAGTCGGACACAGGATCCGCCCGCCCCCGGATGATTACCATAGAGATTTCCGGCGGACCAGATGGTCGCTGGAGTCTCTATGATCGTTCGGAGGCCTGGCGCGATGTTATGACGTCACGCCCGGCCTCTGCATTCAAATACAGGGGGTCCCCGACTTACGAACGCCCGACCTACGAACAACCCCTACTTACGAACGGGGCGCTGCGGGGACCCTCCGCCATTTTTTGTCATTTTTCGCCGTTCTGCGCATGGAGCATCGGAAAATGCCCGCAAACTTCGGAAATGTCCGTAATTTGCCGCGCATGCGCAGAACGGCATTCGACGGAACATCAGAAATGTCCGGAAATGTCTGTGTTTGTCGGTCTGCGCATGCGCGGCCGACTTACGAACATTTCCGACTTAAGTACAGACGGGCAGTCCCTAACGAGTTCGTAACTCGGGGACCCCCTGTAACGGCGACACCTTGGCTGGGAAGCGATGATCATTTTTTTTTTTTTTTTTTAATTTTAGGCTTCCCAGCCTAGAGATGAGATGTGGGGTCTTATTGACCCCATATCTCACTGTTAATAGGTCCGATCATGTAAAATTCATATTACAAGGGATGTTTACATTCCTTGTAATAGGAATAAAAGTAATCACATTTTTTGTGTCAAACTCAAAAAATAAAAGTCAAATTAACAATAATAAAAAAAAAAATTTTTTAAAGTGCCCCTGTCCCCGTGAGCTCGAAGTGAACGCATACGTAAGCCCCGCCCACATATGAAAACGGTGTTCAAACCACACATGTGAGGTATCACCGCAAACGTTAGAGCGAGAGCAATAATTCTAGCCCTAGACCTCCTCTGTAACTCAAAACATGTAACCAGTAAAAATTTTTAAAGCGTCGCCTATGGGGATTTTTAAATATCAAAGTTTGGCGCCATTCCACGAGTGTGTGCAATTTTGAAGCGTGACATGTTGGGTATCTATTTACTCGGCGTATCTTCATCTTTCACATTATGCAAAAAAAATTGGGCTAACTTTACTGTTTTTTTTTTTTTTAAGCATGACATTTTTTTTTTCTGAAAAAAACGTGTTCAAAAAATTGCTACGCAAATACCGTGCGAGATAAAAAGTTGCAACGACCTTGATTGTATTCTCTAGGGTCTTTGCTAAAAAAACATATATAATGTTTGGGGGTTCTATGTAATTTTCGAGCAAAAAAATTATGAATTTTACATGTAGGAGAGAAATGTCAGAATTGGCCTGGGTGCGAAGTGGTTAAGGGGTGCTGGAAGGCAGGTGAGGTTTCTAAACATGTGACCACAGTAGTCACATGATCGTAAAAGCTCCAGAAGTACCCTTTGCACCCCTTGCCATTACATACATTCAGTGCTGGAGGTACTGGAAACTGCGCTCCCACTGAAAAAATGCCCTGGTCCTTAGAAATTGAAAGTAAATAGCAGAGGAGAAGCTGCAAAGCATGCAGGGAATCCAGGAAGTTGTGAAAAGAGATGGCCAGCAGACAGGCAGCAATTACAACATTTTTCAAGCAAGCTTATGTTGGATTGTCAAAAATAACTATTGTTAGTATTGCTATTACAATGCTGATTTAAAAAAATAAAAAAAAGTGCATGGCTGCATGCTGTGACCGTAGATTTCCTTTAATCTCAAACAGATGTCATTTGGTCTCACCATTAAAAGATTATTCACAGTGCTTTCATAAAGACAAATGTATAGGTCAAAGGGCAATGCAGAGACACTGCTGATATAAAGACGACTACCATCTAGAAAATGTCAATCTATAGATTTTTTCTCTTGATGGAATTTATTCAGTCTGATGAAGTATTGCATAAATAATCCAACGGATATGCAAATTTTAGGCAATGGATGATAATCATTTAATTTGTATGAGTACCCTAAATCAGTGGTGATCATCCTTTTGCTATTTTTAACTCAGTTCTATACCACTTGAAAATCTACATGGTAATTTTCCAGCCCTGAAAAACCTGATATGTGTGCTTTTATCTGGTTGTTCTAACAGTAGACATGTGCACACTGAAATATTTCGTTTTAGAATTTCGTTTTCGTCCGAAAAATAAATTTATTTAGTTACTCCCGAAATTCGTTTTTATTTATTTCGTTTTTCGTTAAAAATTGCATTCGTCCGAAAATCCAAATGAATTAAGGTCGAATCTGTCATTGAAGGCTTATGGTGTCTGTCGAAAGTTCAAAGAAGATTCGATGGAGCAGCTAAACTGTACGACTCTGTATACTTTAGCTGCAATTCCACCCAATTCCAGCAGCAATCTTTCCTCTCTACGTTGAATCTTTCCTCTCTACGTCGAATCTTTCCTTTCTACGTCGAATCTTTCCTTTCTACGTCGAATCTTTTCTCTCTATGTAGAATAATCTTGGACTAATAGAGTTAAGGTTAGGCACATTCGACCACAGGTTCAATGGACACAGATTGTTATTGTCAGCGTCGAATCTCCTATCTATATCGAACTGTTGTCACAACGAAAATAAAGCATTTGTTTATGTCGGATCTTTCGTTTTTCGGATTCTGCACTTTCGTTATCGTTTGTTAAAACGATAACGAAAATACCTGAAATTCGGACGAAAATGCATTCGGACGAAAACGAATGCACATGTCTATCTAACAGTACCAATATCAGCTGTGTTAAAACCCTAAAGATATCAACAGATGTCAGGTGGTTGTTATCCAATATTGGCAAAATCACCAGGATTAGGAAACAAGGAATGACTTTTAGCTATACAAGATACCATAGACCTTAGCTGGCACCCTTAGCATGGATCATATCATTTTGGTGCATAGAATGTAGTGCACATTTTTCATCAAAATTTTTTTTTGTGCAAAACAGACAGGCACCAAGAATTTTATTGTATAGCATTTTCGATAAGGTATGATATCTGCCAATGGCATTTCATCTTATCAGTGGATAGATGGACTTAGGCAGGCCATACATACATCTTGCGGGAAATAAATTAGCACGATTCCCCCATTAAAGTGAAGCTCCACCCTAAAGTGGAACTTCCGCTTATCGGATTCCTCCCCCCCTCCGGTGCCACAATTGGCACCTTTCAGGGGGGAGGGGGTTGCAGATACCTGTATAATACAGGTATCTGCACCCACTTCCGGGACGCATTATCCGAGAGGCCCGCCTCTATCCGAGAATGCCCCGCTGTGTCTTGGGAAACACAGTTCCCAGGACACAGCGGGGACCAATACAGACGCGCAGCGCGACTTGTGCATGCGCAGTAGGGAGCCGGGCAGTGAAGATGTTGCGTCTTCACTTCCTGATTCCCTGACAGAGGATGGCGGCGGGGCAGCGAGAGACGATCGCTCGCTCGTCATCTTCTGCCGACACCGCTGGAACCAGGAACAGGTAAGTGTCCATTTATTGAAAGTCAGCAGCTGCACTATTTGTAGCTGCTGACTTTTAATTTTTTTTTTCAGGTGGAGCTCCGCTTTAACATAGACAGCGCTGACACTAGAATCCCTCCAACTGAGCCATTGTCTGCTCTCGGGGCAGGGCCAGCCATCCCCGCTGGGTGAAGACAGTGATTATCGCTAGCAGCTATAACAGCCACTAGCAATAATCGTAAGAGAATCCGGCAGGCTGGCCATACCCAAGATGATTGATCGATCACCTTGGTACATCCAGTCTGCCCATTAATGTTTCAAATCTCGACCTCTTGAACCGACCAACATTCAAACTGTGTATGGCCGGCCTTAGACAAAAGACAAATAAGTGTCACAAATCCAGTTCTAGATAATCCTGCACCACATCCCAGGGACATATAACAAATAATAGATGACCATCCTGAGCAGCAGTCACATAAAGGTGGAGGGACTTTTATGGTGCCTACTCGTCCAAGAGATTATACGCATACATTTATAAAAACATTAACGTTTATTGATATTTACTGACTATTTAACCACCCATAAACGTTGGTTGCTAGTCCAAAAAAAAACAATAGAAGAAAAGAGATCTTAAAATCAACATAATCAAAAAAGATGATATATAGATATATATATATATATATATATTTTTGTGTAGCGCTGGCTCCTGACGAGCAGGCGCTATTGTTTTTGAAAATTAAGTTGCCTGAAGCCACAGTTGGGTTTCAGGCTAATTTCTCCAAACTTCTGGTTTCAGTACCAGTCCAGCTGGGTTGCACTGGGGTCTCCTTGACCGCAGGTGTCGCTGTCACCGCTGGCAAGAGTAGAAACGCAGTCTAGCTGGATGCATTGAATGCCACTTATTTCTCGGAACCAGCCCAGTGGGAGTGTTCTCCTGCTGTGCGGTCTGGGGGGTGGTATTTAAGGTACCGACGCCATGTTGGCGGGGGGGGTATTTTCTGTCTTTTTGGTTCTGGTGGTCCTCCTGACCCAGCCTCATGGGCCTCCTGGCCTGGGGTGCGGAACCATGCATCCTGTGTCTCTGGGCTGGCTTGCCCGAGGCAACGCAACTGCAGGGATAGGCCCGAGTAACTTTCAGAGCCTACTGATCCAAGGAAGGTCCGGTGCCATCTCATCTGAAGGGAGAGGCCCAGCAACTGAAGAGCCCCAGGGGAGGACCCTTTCAGGAGAAGGCCGTGCGCAAGGCTGGCTTCTCTGAAGGAACCTAAGGACTTAGTTGAAGGACGCAACCTGGATCAACACTACGGTATTGCCTGATCGGCTGAGAGAAACTGGTACCGTATGTTAGTTCTTTGAAGTTCATCCAATCCCTCAGTGACGCTCAAGTATAGCTTACAAGTCTGTGGCAGAGACTTTATCGAGCATCCTACCGGCTGCTAGGCCTAGTGAGAGAGACCTATCCGGGGGTTGCAGAAATCCAGTTTGTGGAACAGTGATATCCTCTGGATTCTTCTAATATCTTCTTCCTGCAATCTAAGTACCTGAACTCACCCCTAACCCTCTACCCTTTATTACGAGACTTTGTCTTCTTTTCTAAATAAATAACACAAAAGAGGATTCAGTGTCAGTTTCAACATTCTTTGGGCCACTTTCCACGGGATCCCCAAGATGGAGAAGCAAGCAGGGGAGATAATGGTAAGCCCAAATAAAACCAGCAGCTCCTTCGGGGGTTAGTGCTACATACATATATATATATATATATATATATATATATATATATATATATATATATATATATATATATATATATCAATACAACACCTTATTGCAGTGTAACACTCATCCACAGTAATAGTATAACAATAGAATATCTTTCACTTATAGGGATAGGTTACATAAGCACCCAACCACCCCTATACCATTCCATATGGTTCTGCTGTACACGAATCATTACTATATTAGACTGTGGAGAGACTACAATCTCTTGACATGTTTCGCTAGTACACTTCAGGGGTATTCACGATAGTACAAAAAAAGAGAACATAATATAGTATTCAAAGATTAAAATAAATATTAATTCAACATGAGCAAATCTGTTGTACTACCTAGAATACCCCTCTCCTGAAAAAAGGCAGACTAGCAAATGCGCCAAGAGATTGCAGTCCCTCCACATTCTAATATTACAATGAGTCATGTACTAAAGAACCATATTGGTTGTTTTATGGGTGGTTGAGTAGTTATATAACCTATCCCCATAAGAGAAAGACATTCTTGTATTATACTATTACTGTGGATGGGTGTTGCACTGCAATAAGGCGTTGTATTTATATGTTATCTTTTTTTGACGTATGTTGATTTCAAGATCTTCTTTTTATTTATGTTGTTTTTATGGACTAGCAACCAATGTCTATGGTTAAATAGTCAGTAAATATCAATAAACTTTAATGTGTTTATCCATATTTGAGTATCATTTCTTGGATGAGTAGGCACCTTAAAAGTCCCTCCACCTTTTTATGACTGCCCTTCGGGACAGTCATCGAATCTTTGCTAGATAGATTTGGCCAGCAAAAACATTATATCATTATGTCACCAGACATAAGAACGACATGTGACTCTCATATTTACATGTATGACACCCTTCACTAATCTAAAATATTACATCAATACTATCCCCTTGTCCTGGCAGGTCTTGATAAATTTCACAGTTTATTCTGGGAGTTTTTTTTCCATTTAAGTGATAAATGGACTTTCCTGGAACTCACCATTATGGCAAAGCCATTACAGGGTGTATTGGCTCTTTCTGATGAATTGGTCCACTAATTGCTTTAGGAGAGGAATGTTAGTTAAGATCTATAGCCCTAAATTTACATACATCTGGTGGGTACTGTAATGAAATGATAACATATAGCTTGGTGTCAACGAGCGACTGTTCCTATAATTCATATTTTTTTTCCTCCCAAAGTCATTGAACAGAGATGTGATAACTGCTACTGAAGTTGGCTCCATAACCCTATCTCAAAGAGGGCTTATTCCCTTCTCAATAAGTCTATGACAAGAGATGTATGACCAGAACTGGGCTGAACACCTACAGAGCTTTCAAGAATCATTTGTCCGTAAGATAGTGATAACAGGCATTCATTTATTATCAATGGTGTAAAGACGTGTATTGGCTCCTCGAAGACTTATTGTAGGACACCATGATATTTTTATTCAAATGAATGCAGCTATTAAAATGTACAATCTGGCTACAAGTAAGTCAAAAGGGTAAAATCGTAAGGCTCACAATGTCTATGAATGAAACCATTTCTTACTCTAACGTGTTTACTTAGGATGGTCCCTTGTTTCATAAAAATTTTCATAGGTAATAGAGGTTAATCTACCTAAAGAAGTGGCACAGACGGCAATACTTCTTGGCAGGGGTTCTAACCCTTTCCTACTCTATCCAAAATTAGACATAAAAAACACATTGGCTATATACACTTTAACAAAAAACAAAGGGCATAGGGAAATGCCAGAGAAGGGCATGGAAACCTTCTTATGCATTAATGACCACCTGCTCCAACCAACAAAGGCATTCAATATAAGATGATAGGCACAGGGTATACTAAATTGCTGGTTTAAAAGCATAATTATTTGCATGGGGACCATAGTATAAATATTTATTTAATGTCAAAGAGGGTCACCTTTATTCATATCTTAAAGCGGGGTTCAACCCTAAAGTGGAACTTCCGCTCATCGGAAACCCTTCACCCCTCCGGTGTCACATTTGGCACCTTTCAGGGGGGAGGGGGGGTGCAGATACCTGTCTAAGACATGTATTTGCACCCACTTATGGGCATAAACTCCCACGGGAGTCTATGCTTCTTCCTGTCCCGCTGCGCTGTCTCCAGAGACAGCGCGGAGCATTCCTATTGCATTGCGCGACTCGCGCATTCGCAGTAGGGAACCGGGAAATGAAGCCGCAAGGCTTCATTTCCTGATTCCCATACCCAAGATGGCTGCGGCAGTATCCGAGGACCAAGGGCCGGTTTGGCCTCGGGTGCCAACATCGCTGGACCCTGTGACAGGTGAGTGTCCTTATTTTAAAAGTCAGCAGCTGCAGTATTTGTAGCTGCTGACTTTAAAAAAAAAAAATTTTGCCGGACTCCCTATTTAAGTAGATTTTTCCTTTGATTTGGAAAAAGGAAAGGCCAGTTCTCTTACATATCTTTCCAACGTGAGTCTTGCTGCTGTACAAATGTGCTGAATTTAGCAGTTTTAAGGGTTTCAGGCTTCAGGTTGTTTATAACTTAGTAACAAATATAATTCCCACTGTATTCAAGATCAATTTTACTAATCTATCATTAAGGTCGGCAATGATGTGGCATTTCAAATATGCAGTATGTTAGAGGAGAATAATCGTGTCAAATGCTTTGAGAGATGAGGCTTACAGCATACAGATTTTAGACCTATGTTTCCTCTTGGTGTTTGCTGGGTTCCTTGTAAAAATAATAGTTATGTGGCTGTCTCTGGCTTATCATTGACATTGAACAAACTTTCAACCAGTGGAGACTAATGCCCTGTACACACGATAGGATTTTCGAACAACAAATGTTCGATGGGAGCTTGTTGTCGGAAATTCCGACCATGTGTAGGCTCCATCGGACATTTTCCATCGTAGTTTCCGACAAACAAAATTTGAGATCTGGATCTCAAATTTTCCGACAACAAAATCCATTGTCGTAAATTCTGATCGTGTGTACACAATTCCGACGCACAAAGTTCCACGCATGCTCAGAATCAAGCAGAAGAGCAGCACTGGCTATTGAACTTCATTTTTCTCGACTCGTCGTACGTGTTGTACCTCACTGCATTCTTGACGTTTCGGAATTTCCGACAAGATTTGTGTGACCGTGTGAATGCAAGACAAGTTTGAGCCAACATCCATAGGCAAAAAAAACATGGATTTTGTTGTCGGAAAATCCTATCGTGTGTACAGGGCATTACTAATCTCTGACCTCCAAATCTGCATAATTGTTCTAAAGTCAACGACTCCCCAAACTGAAGCCACTGGATTAGTATTATGACCAAACAACCAGCATTTCAATAAGTAGAGGTCAGGAAGATCAGTCTGCATATTTATCTCACCACAGGTTTGCCTTAAAGTGGTTCTAAAGGCTTAAAGGATGGCTCAAAGAAGTACAGTTCGTTTTGCACTCCTGTGGCCTGTTTTCAGCCTGATTTTTCCTGATTGTCCGAGAGGAGAATCAGGAAGACAATAGCGAATATTCATTCGCTATTGTCACACAACTGGGAGTGCTCTCCCCCCCTGAGCCCACCCTTTTTTTAAAGCCAACTAGAGCCTCAGGCTCTAATCACATGCTTCTAAAAAAAAAAAAAAATTGGAATCCATGTGTCCTGCGCCCTGCATGTAGATTAGGGATGTGGCGCCCCTGCACCCCATATGGACAGGCCCCCACTTGTGGTTGAGAACCCAAACATCATCAATAATCAATACTCTTTATAAAAGCCTTGGAGATTTATCATACACCTCTGGAAGCAGTGAACCAGAACCTCACATTATTAAAATTAATAAAAAAATCAGAAAATCACAGGTTATTGTTTTTAACTTCAACTTTTTACAAGTTCCTCAAATTACCCAAATATTGTCAGGTAACCCAGTTTTGAGCTTAGATTTTAAAGGCTAATGCCCCCTACACACGAGTGGAATTTCTGTCGGAAAAATCTTGGATGGTTTTTCCGACGGAATTCCGCTCAAGCTTGGCTTGCATACACACGGTCACACAAAAGTTCTCTGAACTTTCGACCGTCAAGACGTACAACACTACGACGAGCCGAGAAAATTAATTTCAATGCTTCCAAGCATGCGCCAAATTGTTTCCGAGCATGCGTAGGAATTTTGCATGATGGAATTGCTACAATTTCCGATCCTAACTTTTTCCGTCGGAAAAATAGAGAACCTCCTCTCAACCTTTTGCTGGCGGAAATTCCACCAGCAAAAGTCTGATGGAGCATACACACAGTCAGAATTTCCGACCAAAAGCTCACATCGGACTTTTTCTGGCGGAATTTCAAATCGTGTGTACAGGGCATAAGTTCACCTTTACATGTTACACTCGTATTTCGGGTGTAAATGTAACATATTACTGTACACCTCTCCCCGCACTCCCCAATCCCCCCTCTCACCGCATCCGCTCACAATTTAAAAAACGCGCAGCTCCGCCTGCACAACCGCCTGCACAACCGCCTGCACAACCGCCTGCACAACCGCGTCACTCATTCGCACAG
The DNA here is from genome assembly GCA_028564925.1 of Lithobates sylvaticus. NCBI lineage: Eukaryota > Metazoa > Chordata > Amphibia > Anura > Ranidae > Lithobates > Lithobates sylvaticus. The sequence goes on from CM053029.1 coordinate 568,796,251, forward strand.
ATATGTGATTGAACTACAAGTCCCACCTTCACAGTGGCAGATGGCTTGTAGCCCTCAATGAACTGCGAGGACACCGGAGTTCATTATTTCTCCTGCACTACAGTATCAATCTGCCTGTACATGGAGTATGGTAACACAGCTGTACTGAGTGTCTGCAGGAGCCTGACATTGCACCCGGGATCTGCTGATCTCAGGTGCAATGCTCTGCAGGCTCCTAAGAAAAAAAAAATAAATGCACATTTTTTTATTTGCAAAACAATGCGCATTTCTTATTTTTTTTTAAATAAGTGAACGTATTATTCAGGTATTTATGGTGCACAAACAGGTTAACCCAAATGAGGTGTTATTTTTACCCTTGCCTTGTGTTCACTCACCCAACGCTGTATCACATTTACTATTTCCAGCACAGTTCTTGCCTAGTTTCTCACATCATCAGTATATTAAAAGATGTAGGAGATGTGATAATTCCAGGAGAACTAGAATCGTAACTAATTAAATGCAGCATTAACAAACAGAAATATGAGACTTCGCTTTTTTTTTCTTCTTAATTTTGAAGCAATATTTTTTGGAGTCTATTAGCATTTATTCAAAGGAAACACCAGATGTTACCTCTTTGGATTATAAATACATTTTAAAAAAAAATTGTGTTATAGGACAAATCACCATAATATCACCATAGTATTACAAAACAAATAAGAGTGTAGGTTTTGGGTCAAGAAATTTAAAGTTTGGCAATTCCTGCAGCTGCCTTGTTTAGATAAATGATGAAGCATAGGTCATGTATTGTGTGCTTGTTGCTGTCCTGAGCGTCCCGACTGATCCAAACCTAGTAAATCCTTCGTAAACTGGGAGTTCCAGACCAGAGACAAAAATACGTAAAGCTAGAGCCATTCCATTAATGTTAAAGAAAACTGTCATCCAAGTATTCTGAACAGCTATGTGGCCAACATGTCTCAATATAACTTATCTTTGCTTTGCAGATGACAAATCCCGCACAAGAACTTCAGTTTTTCAATATTTTAGAAAGTGCATAAACTTGATTCACTATATTAAATTCACTCCCATCAACTGATATTCCTTGATTTCTCCATAACTGTTAATCTGTAATACCTCTGCTGCTGCCAAACTTCCCCTACTTTTCATATATGTCAGGGATTTGACAGGATTGTCACTCCTCTGTGTGTATTTATAGAACATTTACATAGCTGTTCATCCATCAAAACTGCATGAGAATTCATTCTGTGCAAATGGACACATTTTAATGTCTCCAGGCAATACTCTCTGCAATTTCAATGTTTAAAGTGATTGTAAAGGATATTTTTTTTGTTTGTTTTTTTTTAAATAACAAACATGTTATACTGACTTCATCTGTACAGTTGGTTTTGCACAGAGCAGCCCCGATCCTCCTCTTCTCAGGTCTCTCTTCTGCTCTCCTGGCCCCTCCCTCTGCTGAGTGCCCCCTCAGCCAGCAGCTTGCTACAGGGGGCACCCGAGCCGTGTCAGAGCTCCGTGTATCCATTCCATCTCTTCCCTGATTGGCTGACTGAGTTTTCTGCTGTGTCTAAGCCAATCAGGAGGAGTGTCTGGGACAGCTAAGACACTCATGAACATCGCTGCTCTATATATATATTTATTTTTATTTATTTTTTTATTTAAAAAATGGAAGCTTTAGAATCACTAGCCTGGTTTGCAGTCTCCGCTCTAATTCATCCCAAAGGTGTTCTATCAGGTTGAGGTCAGGACTATGTGCAGGCCAATCAAGTTCCTCCACCCCAAACTCGCTTATCTATGTCTATATGGACCTTGCTTTGTGCACTGGTGTGCAGTTATGTTGGAACGGGAAGCGGCCATCCCCAAACTGTTTCCACAAAGTTAAGAGCATGAACTTGTCCAAAATGTCTTGGTATGATGATGCCTTAAGAGTTCCCTCCACTGGAACTAAGGGGCCAAGCCCAACCCCTGAAATATTATTATTATTATTATACACGATTTATATAGCGCCAACAGTTTACACAGCGCTTTACAATGTATAGGGGGGACAACACAATTACAGTACAGTTCAATACAAAAGGTACAGGAGGGCTCTGCTCGTAGAGCTTACATTCTAAAGGGAGGTGGTGGTGATACAAAAGGTAATAACACCCCACACCATAATACCCCCTCCACCAAATGATTTGGACTGGTGCACAAAGCAAGATCCATAAAGACATGAATGAGCGAGTTTGGGGTGGAGGAACTTGACTGACCTGACCTCAACCTGATAGAAAACCTTCGGGATGAATTAGAGCTGAGGCTGCGAGCCAGACCTTCTTGTCCAACATCAGTTCCTGACCTCACAAATGTGCTTCTGGAAGAATGGTCAAATATTCCCATAGACACACTCCTAAACCTTGTGGACAGCCTTCCCAGAAGAGTTGAAGCTGTTATAGCTGCAAAGGGTGGGCCAACTCAATATTGAACCCTACGGACTAAGACTGGGAGGCCATTAAAGTCCACGTGCGTGTAAAGGCAGACTTCCCAATACTTTTGGTAATATAGTGTATATGTATATATATATATATATATGAAAAATCCGGAGGATTGCTGCACTTAAAAACTTTGTTTATTTGTTCAAAGATATATATATATATATATATATATATATATATATATATATATGTGTGTGTGTGTGCGCGCGCGCGCGCATATATATATATATATATATATATATATATATATATATATATATATATATATATATATATATATATATATATATATATACATACATACATACATACATACATACATATATCATTTTTTTTTCTTTTTAATTATAATCACTTTAAGCAAAAAGAAAATAGATGGGCTTATTACCTATGTGCACCAAAACAAATAAACAAAGTTTTTAAGTGCATCTATCCTCCAAATTTTTCTCATATGTATGGTTGGTGAGAAGACCAGATTGCCTTGCACTAACTGCAGACCCGGTGCAACTTTCCCCAACTACATTGAAGATATATATATATATATATATATATATATATATATATATATATATATATATATATATATATATATATATATATATATATATATATATATATATATATATATATCTTCAATGTAGTTGGGGAAAGTTGCACCGGGTCTGCAGTTAGTGCAAGGCAATCTCCCCAACTACATTGAAGATATATATATATATATATATATATATATATATATATATATATATATATATATATATATATATATATATATATATATATATATATATATATATATATATATATATATATATATATATATATATATATATATATGTGTGTGTGTGTGTGTATATATATATCTTTTTTTTTTCTTTTTTTTTTATGGAAGCTTTATAATCACTTTAAGCAAAAAGAAAATAGATTTACATATGTGTAAATATATATATATATATATATATATATATATATATATATATATATATATATATATATATACTGTATATGGAAAACGACTACAGTGCATTGACGTTAGAGCAATTTCTACCTGCCGATGACCTGAATAGTAACGTACTAAAATAGTATCCATTTACTGTATGTAAAAAGTAAAACCAAGAAGCTGTACGATCTTTATGGACGGTTGCATATTTTAAAATATTTCCTTCCCAATAAATGAAACTCTTTTGCCTTTTCACCATCATAATCATATTACAGTTGTTAGCCCCAAAAATATATTTTTATGTGACACACAAAACTTAAAACTACAACTATGTAGTTAACTTGGCAAGAGTTTGTAGCATATTCTTCAGTCAAGCAGATAATAAATTACATCCTTTCCCATAACTATAGCGTTGTAATATCACTCATCGAAAAAGGTCATTTCAGCTCAACACCAGTGATCGGGTTTCTGGGCTGAAATTCCAGATTCTGCAAGTAGCCGTGCTTCCTTACCATAAACATGAACATATTCATTGTCATGGTACTTTGAGAAGCAGTGATTGTGACATGCTGTTCTGTTTACAGGAAATTGTTCATGGTGTTAGGCATTTTAGAAGGCTGTTGTGAGACCCCTGAGCCCTGTGATACATAGGTGTATGCTTAACAATCCATTCCATCCATTAAACACAGTAAAAATCCAGTAAGTGTTCATTTGCAGAAAGCACATGGTAATATTGCAAGTTAGAAATTGAATTGATCTGAGAAAAAAAACGCCTCTAATATGATAAAGATTTAATATTTTATTTTCTGTAAATTATTCAGAATGTTGTTGTCAGATGGTTCAACTAAAACAATGTGTAGGGCTTCATTTTCTCTGTTAACCTTGATTCTTCAGGATGCAAAATTGCCCATGTTTTGGTTAGGTTACGGACATAGGTGTGCAGCCTATTGTGTTAGGGTGTGCATCCCAAAGCTCAAACACATATGCGTGTGTGTGTGCATGTGTATGTAGCGCCCACCACTTTTAGGTGGGTGCTAATAGGTAAGCGTTAGGTAAAATTGCCAGTCCTTTACCCTTTTGTTTGTTTAGGCCTGGTTGTTAACCACTTTCAGACCGGACCAATTTGCAGCCAAAGGACCAGGCCCCTTTTTGCGATTCGGCACTGCGTCGCTTTAACTGACAATTGCGTGGTCGTGCGACGTGGCTCCCAAACAAAATTGACGTCTTTTTTTTCCCCACAAATAGAGCTTTCTTTTGGTGGTATTTGATCGCCCCTGCGCTTTTTATTTTTTGTGCTATAAACAAAAAAGTGCGACAATTTTGAAAAAAACACATCCTTTTTTATTTGTTGCTATAAAAAATATCCCCCAAAAATATATAAAAAAAAAATTTTTCCCTCAGTTTATGAGCGATTATTGATTGGTTTGCGCAGAAGTTATAGCGTTTAAAAGATAGGGGATAGTTTTATAGCATTTTTATTAATATTTTTTTTTTTTTATTAGTAATGGCGGCGATCAGCGATTTTTATTGTGACTGCGACATTATAGCGGACACATCGGACATTTTTGACACATTTTTGGGACCATTGTCATTTATACAGCAATCAATGCTATTTAAATGCATTGATTCCTATGTAAATGACACTGGCAGTGAAGGGGTTAACCACTAGGTGGCAGTGTAGGGGTTACATGTGCCTAGAGGCATGTTTCTAACTGTGGGGGGGCGTGGATGTCAGCTAGTGAATGCTGATCTCTGCTCCAATCACAGGGAGCAGAGATCGGCGTCACTAGTTGCTAGGCAGAACGGGGAGATGCTGTTTATTTCCGCAACTCCCCGTTCAGCTTTCCCGTGAGACGATTGCGGGTATCCCCGCGGCGATCGAGTCCACGGGACCCTCGACCGGCCTCACGGGGGTCCCAACCGGCGCGAGCGATGGCACGGCGGTATCTTAAAGGGGATGTACCTGTACGCCCTTATGCATGTCCGTGCCATTCTGTCGACGTACATCATCATGCGCCGGTCGGCAAGCAGTTAATTTGGTTTGGGGAGGAGTAGTAGAATAGAGGGGGGTGTGACCACCTGTACTTTGCCCTAGAAGACCTCCCTTGCTTCTCCAAGAAATGTTCTGGAAAGGAGGCGGGTCAGGGACTGGAGTACAGGCAGCCTATATGGCCCTGGCCCAATTATTAATTTGTATGGGCAGGGGCGGGACATATATATATACTTAGGTCACATGGTTCCTGGGGGAGATGGGAAGAAACTAAGACCTGAGTAACAGCAAAATGTTACTCCAATGAGCAGGCTTGAAGGCCTGGGGGTTCAGAGACCCCAGTGCTGGAGAGCAGGAACCTAACCTGAAGGCCTGAGGGTTCAGAGACCTCAGTGCTGGATGGTTCAAGCAAGCAAAGCCATCAAAGAAACCCTGGGAGAAGTGAGCCAGGCATCCCGGCTGGGATGGATTTAATCACAAGAAAAGTAGCTGCAAAGAGGATGGAGTAGACCGGGATGTTAACTGGACTTTCCTGAACTGGCCTGGGGAGGATCGCAGGAGGCAAGCAAGGCAGGTGAGGCCTGGGACTTCCAGCATCCAATTACCAAGATGCTTTTCAGAGGGGCATCGATCAGTTCACCAAGGGAAGGGGACTTAGATACTCAAGGGAACCAGAAGGAGGAGGCAGCTCATACTTTCCTCTTATACAGTTGCACTGCACTGGAACCAAGAAGAAGAATAAAGTTATTTGTTCAACCTTTATTGACCGTGTTGTTGTGAATCATGCGGGGTGGAAGAACGGAGGTATGTTAGCAGTACTGTATGAACTCCCCAGCAGCTCCCAAGGGAGTAGTGCGCTACATGTATATATACTTACGGTGTCAGTAGAGCAGTGGACGGTGTCAGTAGAGCAGTGAACGGTGTCAGTAGAGCAGTGAACGGTGTCAGTAGGACAGTGGATGGTGTCAGTAGAGCAGTAGACGGTGTCAGTAGAGCAGTGGACGGTGTCAGTAGAGCAGTGGACGGTGTCAGTAGAGCAGTGGACGGTGTCAGTAGAGCAGTGGACGGTGTCAGTAGAGCAGTGGACGGTGTCAGTAGAGCAGTGGACGGTGTCAGTAGAGCAGTGGACGGTGTCAGTAGAGCAGTGGACGGTGTCAGTAGAGCAGTGGACGTGTCAGTAGGGCAGATGGACGGTGTCAGTAGAGCAGTGGACGGTGTCAGTAGAGCAGTGGACGTGTCAGTAGAGCAGTAGACGGTGTCAGTAGAGCAGTGGACGGTGTCAGTAGAGCAGTGGACGTGTCAGTAGGGCAGTGGACGGTGTCAGTAGAGCAGTGGACGTGTCAGTAGGGCAGTGGACGGTGTCAGTAGAGCAGTGGACGTGTCAGTAGGGCAGTGGACGGTGTCAGTAGAGCAAGTACTTCTCACCTAAATGCGAGCTCCCTCGCATGGTGTGGAGTACTTGCGGGCGCGCTCCCGTGATACAGCCGGCGGCTAGAGCCGCTCTCTGTATCACTCGGCCCCGCCCCCCGGCGCGCTACGTTATTGGATGTGATTGACAGCAGCGCTAGCCGATGGCTGCGCTGCTTTCAACCCATCCACTCTAGCCAATCAACGGCCAGGGTGAGTGGCGAAGAGGATGTCGGGGGCGAGCGCGGGACTTTCAAGGGGTCAGGTAAGTAAAACGGGGGGGCTGGGGGGGCGGTATTGTCTGATGTTTTTTCACCTTAATGCAGAATGCATTAAGGTGAAAACATTTTTACCTTTACGACGCCTTTAATATAGTGTAGTTTTGCTTTAAGGCAAACTCGCACACTGGGTTTCAATCTGTCTTCAAGAATACAAAAAAAATAAAAAGTTATCTATCACTCTCTGTAAACAAAAGGAATTTCTGTTCAGTAGGGCATTGATGTCTATTTATCTGTTAAGCTTGTCATCAACATACTGTATCTTATAGGAAATGCAATGAAATAGTGATTTGTACCCGGCGGTGCTTCATGCTGGCAAATATTGTAAATTAAGCTTCATAAACCTGAGTGAGTGAAAGCAGAACAGATAACATTGTTTTTTTTTTTGTTGTTTTTTTTTCTCCCTCTGCTTAGAGATGCAATGAATTTACAGTCTCATAAACCTGAGCCAAGTCCTGTCCTGTGAGGCAAACAAAAGAAAATCAATTTCTTAATTTTTATTAGGGGATGCGGGCAACGTGCCATCAACGGCTTACTCCGCGACTTACTAAAAGGGCATTTTATGTATACGGAGTGAACTGTGTCCTTGCAGTGCTTCTCCTGGATGGAGATAAGGGCGTGCGGGGGCATCCTGTTATGACCATGTGTGCCGCAATATGTTCTGATTTATCCAGTAAAATGCGGCTGATTTTAGTGCAGCTGTGAAATACGGCACACTGCGTAAAAATCTGTCGGTTGTGAAAAGTCTCAGGCAGATTAATAAATTGCAGCGGGAATAGGATGGAGTCATTTTGGTGTATTGGGAAAATAAGGAACAGAAAAATAAAAAAAGATACCAGTTCTCGCACACATTTGCTTACCAATGCTTACTAATTAGACAACACACTATTCTTCAAGGGTCCATTGAATAGAACACAGACTACTGTACTGTCAATCTGCAGTTTTCTTATATCTGTATCAAACGTTATTAAATGCTTGCCGACCAGCCGCCGCAGTTTTACACAATGGCGCGGCTGGGCGAAACTATGTAATGTTACGTCACTTCGCCTTTTGGCCACTAGGGGCACGTGCGCGCTCGCAGCGTGTGCCTGACCCCAATATGAGTGCCCCAGCTCCCGCGATGACCGCGGGTTCCCGCGATCACTCGTGACACAGCGAGAATGGGGATCTTATACACAGATCCCGGTTCTTTCAGGGAAGAGGAGACAGATTGTGTGTTCATACACTGATCTCAGTCTCCTCCTAGACAGTCCCACCCCCCCCCCCCCACAGTTAGAACACACCTAGGGAACACAGTTAACCCCTTGATTGCCCCCTAGTGTTAGCCCCTTCCCTGCCCGTGATATTTACACATCAATCAGTGCATTTTTATAGCACTGATCGTTAATGGTTTAAAAAATGTGTCAAAAGTGTCCGATGTGTCCGCCATAATGTTGCAGTCCTGATAACAATCGCAGATCGCCGCCATTACTAGTAAAAAAAAATAGTAAAAATTCCATAAATCTATCCCCTATTTTGTAGACGCTATGACTTTTGCGCAAAAAAAAAATCAATATACGCTTATTGTGATTTTTTTTACCAAAAATATGTAGAAGAATACATATCGGCCCAAACTGAGGAAAATTGTTTTTTTTTTGGATAAAAAATGTGGGATATTTATTATAGCAAAAAGTAAAAGATAATGTGTTTTTTTCAAAATTGTCGCTCTTCTTTTGTTTATAGTGCAAAAAATAAAAACTGCAGAGGTGATCAAATACCCCCCAAACCAAAGCTCTATTTGTGGGGAAAAAGGAACGTCAATTTTGTTTGGGTACAATGCAGCACGACTGCACAATTGTCAGTTAGAGCGACGCAGTGCCGAAACGCAAGAAATGGCCTGGTCATTGAGCAGCAAAAATCTTCCGCGGGGGGGGGGGGGGGGGTGTGAAGCGGTTAAGAACCAAACCAAGCCTCTTTATGAGATCTGTTGTTTACAAGTTAAAATGATTTTTTTTTGCTAGAAAATTACTTAGAACCCCCAAACATTATATATATTTTTCAGACCCTAGAGAATAAAATGATCATTGCAATACTTTATGTCACAACATATTTGCGCAACGGTCTTACAAACGCAATTTATGGGGGAAAAGATACACTTTTTTGAATTAAATAATAGGAATACAGTAAAGATAGCCCATTTTTTTTTATATTGTGAAAGATAATGTTACGCCAAGTAAATTGATACCTAACATGTCTTGCTTCAAAGTTGCGACCCTTAAAAATGTTACCAGTTTTGAGTTACAGAGGAGGTCTTTTGCTAGAATTATTGCTCTTACTCTAAGAATCGCAGCGATACCTTACATGTGTGATTTAAACACCGTTTTCATCTGCGGGCGCGGCTTACTAAAGCCCACTTCTGCATGCGAGCTTGGCGGGACGGGACGCTTAAAACATTTTTTTATTATTATTATTTATTTACTTTTTATTTTTACATTTAAAAAAAATATAATTGGGTCACTTTTATTCTTATTACAAGGAATGTTAACATCCCTTGTAATAGAAAAAAAGCATGACAGGACCTCTTTAATGTGAGATCTGGAGTCAAAAAGACCTCAGATCTCATATTTACACTTAAATGCCATATAAAAAAAAAAATTAAAAAAATTAAATTCCCATTTTAAGAGCATTGGGCGGAAGTGATGTTTGACGTGGCATCCGTCATCCAATGGTATGGAGCCGAGTGGAAGCCATCTTTCCCTCACTCAGCATTCAGCCTCAGAGGGGAAAGGACCCGATCATCTTTGCCTTCACCGACGGCTCCTGTAAGCAGCAGAGACCACTGTGGAGCGGCGAGAGGGGGGCACCTCTCCCGCCGCCGATAAAAGTAATTTTGTGGCGAACCCGCCACAGAGACCACTTTTATCTGAAAGCGATAACATACATGGCATCAGATCTATACAAGTAGCTCAGCAAAACGGAGCATGTACAAGAATGAGGTCTAAGTTGGGCGAGTGGGAATATATCAGAGAAAACACAGTGAAAAAGAAAAAAACATCTCCAGGGTTCCCAATATATATAGAATAGCCCCAACTTGGTGAAGCAATCTTATGGAAAATACAATGGGAAACTACCGGGGTTGAAAGAGAATCCCCAGTGGCTAGCATATCCCAATAAGAACATGAAATGTAACAACATAATCAGATACATAACAGCAAAAAACTGCATGGAAAAAATATCAGACTGACTGAAAGGGTATATAAAGGGGAGAAACAGAAGAAGAAAGGGGAATAAAAAGGAAAATAGCAAAAAATTGCAGAAAAAGAACACACACAGCTTAGAGGGACAGGACATAGGCCCAGAGCAGAAGGGAAAATGACATTAACCACTTTCAGACCGGACCAATTTGCAGCCAAAGGACCAGGCCCTTTTTGCGATTCGGCACTGCGTCGCTTTAACTGACAATTGCGACGTGGCTCCCAAACAAAATTAATGGCCTTTTTTTCCCACAGATAGAGCTTTCTTTAGGTGGTATTTGATCGCCCCTGCGGTTTTTATTTTTTGCGCTATAAACAAAAAAAGAGCGACAATTTTGAAAAAGCGCATTCTTCTTTACATTTTGCTATAATAAATATCCCCCAAAAATATATAAAAAAAACGTTTTCCTCAGTTTAGGCCGATACGTATTCCTCTACATATTTTTGGTAAAAAAAATCGCAATAAGCGATTATTGATTGGTTTGCGCAGAAGTTATAGCGTTTACAAAATAGGGGATAGTTTTCTAGCATTTTTATCAATAATTTGTTTTTACTAGTAATGGCGGCGATCAGCGATTTTTATTGTGACTGAGACATTATGGCGGACACATCGGACATTTTTGCCACTTTTTTGGGACCATTGTCATTTATACAGCAATCAGTGCAATTTAAATGCATTGATTCCTGTGTAAATGACACTGGCAGTGAAGGGGTTAACCACTAGGTGGCAGTGTAGGGGTTACATGTTCCTAGAGGCGTGTTTCTAACTGTGGGGGGGCGTGGCTGTCAGCTAGTGAAAGCTGATCTCTGCTCCAATCACAGGGAGCAGAGATCGGCGTCACTAGTTGCTAGGCAGAACGGGGAGATGCTGTTTATTTCTGCATCTCCCCGTTCAGCCTACCCGTGTGACGATCGCAGGACGGGGGTCCCAACCGGCGGGAGCCGCGCCGTTGGCAGCGCGCGCTCGATTGCATGGCGGCATCTTAAAGGGGACGTACCTGTACGCCCTTATGCCTGTCCATGCCATTCTGTCGACGTATATCGTTGTGCGCCGGTCGGGAAGCGGTTAAAGAAGAAAAAAAACTAAATCTCTCACCCAGGGCCTAATAACAAGTCCCAGAGGAAATCAACCAGGACACGAAAATTCCTGTAAATAGGCATCCGTAAAGACAAAAGGGTTATTTACGAAAGGCAAATCCCCTTTGCACTACAAGTGCACTTGGAAGTGCAGTCGCTGTAGATCTGAGGGGGACATGCAAGGAAAATAAAAAAACAGCATTTTTGCTTGTACATGATTGGATGATAAAATCAGCAGAGCTTCTCCCAATTTCAGATCTACCCCGCAGATCTAAAGCGACTGCACTTCCAAGTGCACTTTGTAGTGCAAAGTAGATTTGCCTTTAGTAAATCAACCCCAAAGTGTTGCCAGGGCCTTCAGGTGTCACAAAAGTCCTGGTGTCCCGGTGTCCCGGTGTCCCGGTTGCTGAGTGTAGCCGCAAGGTCTTCCATGTCCATGAGTTTATTAATTTTGGTAAACCAGAGAGACCTCGAAGACAGGTGCACGGACCTCCAGCACAAGGGAATGCACGCCTTGGCCGCATTTAATAGATGAATAGTAAGAGAGGTCTTGTATTCTTTAATGGACCATTGAGAGAGGTGCAGCAAACATGCTGCAGGGTCATCCGCCAGATCGACATTAGTCAAGTGTTAGATAGTACTACCCACGTCTTGCCAGAACAGTCTAAGCTTTGCATACTCCCAGAAAATATGTAGCATTGTGCCACAATCCCCATTGCACCACCAGCACACGTCAGGTACTTGCGGAAAAATACGTTGTAAGGTTGCGGGAACCCAATACCACCTCGTCAGGATCTTATAATTGATCTCTTGGACCTTAGTGGCCATGGAGGATTTCTGGGCAAAGTGGAGGATTTTCTCCTTTTGCGAATCGGTAAACTGTAAAGCAGGACTGTTATTATGTTGAACTCAACTGTACATAGTTACAATGATCCAAGCTGGACCATCGTAACTATGTAAATATATCCATACCTGTGATTCTTCTTTAACCGCTTCCCGACCGCCTCCTGCACATATAGTCGGCAGAATGGCACGGCTAGGCAAAACCACGTACAGGTACGTGGCCCTTTAATTGCCTAGCCGTGGGTCACTCGCACCCCCGAGGGCGCATTTGCGACCCGGTCGGGAGCTCCGTGATCACGGCCGCGGGACCAGCGGACCCGATCGGGTCACAGAGCTGAAGAACGGGGAGAGGTCTGTGTAAACAAACCTCTCCCCGCGCTTCCTACTCTGCCTGTCATTGATCGGCTGTTCCCTGTCATCGGGAAAGCCGATTAATGACGTCAGACGTCAGCTCCGCCCCCTAATGTTAAAAAAACACACACGTCACAGCCCATAACCCCTCCCCCTAGTGGTTAACTCTTTCACTGCCACTGTCATTTATACAGGAATCAATGCATTTAAATAGCATTGATTGCTGTATAAATGACAATGGTCCCAAAAATGTGTCAAGAATGTCCGATGTGTCCGCCATAATGTCGCAGTCACAATAAAAATCACTGATCGCCGTCATTACTAGTAAAAAAAAAAATATTAATGAAAAAGCTATAAAACTATCCCCTATTTTGTAAACGCTATAACTTTTGCGCAAACCAATCAATAATCGCTAATTGCGATTTTCTTTACCAAAAATATGTAGAAGAATACGTATCGGCCTAAACTGAGGAAAGAAAATGTTTTTTTATATATTTTTTGGGGATATTTATTATAGCAAAAAGCCAAAAATATTGAATTTTTTTCAAAATTGTCGCTCTATTTTTGTTTATAGCGTAAAAAATAAAAACCGCAGGGTCAATCAAATACCACCAAAAGAAATCTCTATTTGTGGGGAAAAAAGGACGTCAATTTTGTTTGGGAGCCACGTCGCACGACCGCACAATTGCCAGTTAAAGCGACGCAGTGCCGAATCGCAAAAAAGGGGCCTTGTCCTTTGGCTGCAAATTGGTCCGGTCTGAAAGTGGTTAATGGACCATCGAGAGAGGTGCAGCAAACATGCTGCAGGGTCATCCGCCAGATCGACATTAGTCAAGTGTTAGATAGTACTACCCACGTCTTGCCAGAACAGTCTAAGCTTCGGATACTCCCAGAAAATATGTAGCATTGTGCCACGATCCCCATTGCACCACCAGCACACGTCAGGTACTTGCGGAAAAATACGTTGTAAGGTTGCGGGAACCCAATACCACCTCGTCAGGATCTTATAATTGATCTCTTGGACCTTAGTGGCCATGGAGGATTTCTGGGCAAAGTGGAGGATTTTCTCCTTTTGCGAATCGGTAAACTGTAGAGCAGGACTGTTATTATGTTGAACTCAACTGTACATAGTTACAATGATCCAAGCTGGACCATCGTAACTATGTAAATATATCCATACCTGTAATTCTTCTTTAAAACATGCAGCCTTCCCCTTTATTGGGCTGTACAGTGTAATGTAATGATGCCCCTGCTGGGCAGTGGCCCAGTTAAGTCCAGAGCAATGCTTAATCTCCCGACTCTCTCATTCCTGGCATAGACATATCATAAAAATGATATAAGCATTTCATTCCAAGACACACTGTGGAAGGAGTGGGAAGAAAGGCAGCATCCAATTGATTTTCAGCATGTCTGCTCTTTACCGTTCAGTACAAATACAACAGCAAATCAATAGGAATAACACCACCTTAGACATCTAATCTCTGCTGTTCGTTAGATGAATTTTTATAAACTCCTCTGCATGGCTACAGTTCCACCAGAAGACACCCATCACAAGGCGAGGAGGTTTCATTTCACAAGATAAAGGATCAGAATCATGGGAAGGTTAATTAACACTACTCAAGTTCCTAATTCACTCATTTTCTGCTGCTGAAGTCTCAGACTAATTGCAATTTGACTAATAGTATATACTTTATTTTTTATTTTTTTATTTTTTTTTGACAGAGTAATGCTGCATGCCATTAGCACTCTTTAAAATGGAACTGAGCTACTACATACAAATATTTGCACAAATAAGCAATTATGCATATGTATTTTTTTTTTACCAGAACCATTTAAATAGCAGTGCGGAGATTAAAACTTGCATTATATTTGTAGTATCGATTTTGTAGGAATTAAGGTATATGTAAACCCTCACCTTGTTAACCACTTCAGCCCCGGACCAATTGTCAGCCAAAGGACCAGGCCCCTTTTTGCGATTCGGCACTGCGTCGCTTTAACTGACAATTGCGCGGTTGTGCGACGTGGCTCCCAAACAAAATTTGTGTCCTTTTTTTCCCACAAATAGAGCTTTCTTTTGGTGGTATTTGATCGCCCCTGCGGTTTTTATTTTTTGTGATATAAACAAAAATAGAGCGACAATTTTGAAAAAAATTCAATATTTTTTTGCTTTTTGCTATAATAAATATCCCCAAAAAATATATAATTTTTTTTTTTTCCTCAGTTTAGGCCGATACGTGTTCTTCTACATATTTTTGGTAAAAAAAAATCACAATTAGCGATTATTGATTGGTTTGCGCAAAAGTTATAGCGTTTACAAAATAGGGGATAGTTTTATAGCATTTTTATTAATATTTTTTTTTTACTAGTAATAGCGGCGATCAGCGATTTTTATTGTGACTGCGACATTATGGCGGACACATCGGACATTTTTGACACATTTTTGGGACCATTGTCATTTATACAGCAGTCAATGCTATTTAAATGCATTGATTCCTGTATAAATGACACATGCAGTGAAAGAGTTAACCACTAGGGGGAGGGGAGGGGTTATGGGCTGTGACGTGTGTGTTTTTTTTAACATCAGGGGCGGGGCTGACGTCTGACGTCATTGATCGGCTTTCCCGATGACAGGGAACAGCCGATCAATGACAGGCAGGAAGGAAGGAGTAGGAAGCGCGGGAGAAGTTTGTTTACACAGACCTCTCCCCGTTCTTCTGCTCTGTGACCCGATCGCGGGACACCAGCGCCGATCGGGTCCGCTGGTCCCGCGGCCGTGGTCACGGAGCTCCCGACCGGGTCGCGAGCGTGACCCACGGCTAGGCTTTTAAAGGGCCACGTACCTGTACGTGGTTTTGCCTAGCCGTGCCATTCTGCCGACGTACATCGGCGTGAGGCGGTCGGGAAGCGGTTAAAACTTGCATTATATTTGTAGAATCGATTTTGTAGGAATTAAGGTATATGTAAACCCTCACCTTGTTAAAAAAAAAAAAAAAACAGTTTAACCACTTGACATCCGCGCTATGGCCGAATATGACGGTCTCCCATGTGCACGCTCCCTGAGCGCACCCTGCAGGGAGCGCGCTGTGATCACCGAGTCAATGAGACTCGGGTGATTACCGATCCGAGTAAGGGTTGGTCCCGGCCCCTTACCATGTGATCAGCTGTCAGCCAATGACAGCTAATCACATGATCAAAACAAAAGCTCGGTGATCGTTTTTTTTTTTCTCCTCACGATGACACCATTGCAACGGTGCTTTGCGGGCGGTTTTAACCCTTTTTTAGCGGGTGTTAAAAGAGTCCCACTAGTGGCAGAAAAGTGCTCCAAAAACTACGGTAAAGCGCTGCTAAAAATAGCGTCGCTTTGCAGCCAACACTCGGGCGCTGGCAGTGTGAAAGAAATACAGTGCCCTGGGGGGGGGGGGGGTCTCCTTAAAAATAGCGCTGTTTTACCACCAGCGCACTGCCCCAGAGTGAAAGGGGCCTTAAAGCATGGGACTATGAGCATTGAGCTGTGATTGGACAAAGTCATCATCATTTTATCCAATCAGGGCTCTGACAGTGCTCTGTGTCCTCCAGGTGTCATCCAACTAGGGCCATAGAATGCACTGAGCAGTGCGCGGCGCATTGTGGGGCGTTCGGCGGGCGAACTTCCCACTGAGCGCCTCCCAAATTCGGGTGTTCACCAAGCGGGCGTACAGGCAATATTCGGGCCGAACTTTTGCCTGGCCCGAAATGTTCGCCTAACTCTAAACACAAATTACTCTTCAGAGGACACAGCACACCAGCACACGTGTAAAAAAGCCCTTACAGTTTTAGAAGGTTGGAGTTATACTTTAAGCCAACAAGAAGTATGTGTAGCTAAAAACTGCTCTTATCTTTTTATCAATAACCAGCACAGACTGTGCACAGACTGTGCAGTGCATTGTCCTCTCATCCAGCCAAACGCAAACCCACTCAAACCAACTTGGCTGGAACAGCTTGTATCATATTTGATGTCATCAAACATCACTTCATCAAAGAATCATTCTTGGGAGCAATAGAGGTCAAAGCAATGCTGGACCTTGGCCATTGCTTCTTTGGCATAATTACTTGAAATTTCACATTCAATAAAAGCAATCAAAAGATTTCTTACTCAAAATTATTACTGTGGCCTCTATGTCACTTGAAGCTTTTTGCTTGCCTTTGTTTCCCAAGCTTTGATATTAGGGCCAAAGAGAATTTGAAATGATTTGAAAAGAGGATCTTTAACATCTAAGGACATAATGCTTATTTTAAAAAAGGTTTCAAGTACAATACAGGTAAAGTAAAATTAATGTCACAGTTGACTCAGTGCATACTAATGAGCATTTAAAGTGTTTAACTTAATCATTCCCAGGGATCTACATAGACTTTTCACTTCAAGTGGCTAGTCTGAAGCCTGCATTACAATTTTAGTTTTAGTTCTTTAAGTTCTCTTCTTGTTTTTTTGCTTTCCAAGTTCTAGAGAAATAGTAAGACAAAAAGAAAATGTCACACAGAGAACATGATCGCAATGTATTTCCTCCTACAGTGACTGCATGGAGTGTTGCTAACCAATTTTAAGGACGGGGAGAAGATGTACAGGACGGGAAAGGTACAGACAAAAGTATAAAATGATTTTCTTCTTGTAGGCATTTTGCTGAAAATTACAGTAGGATTGCTTTCTTTCTGAACACCGGATCCAGTTTAGACACTCAACACTTAGCTGGGCATTGAGTCTTAAAGGGATTGTAAAGGGAATTATTATTTTTTTTAAATAACAAACATGTTATACTTACCTTCACTGCGCAGCTTGTTTTGCACAGAGTGGCCCCGAACCTGGTCTTCTAGGGTCCCTCGGCGGCTGTCTCGGCTTCTCCCCGCAAGTACTTCTCATGTTCATGCAAGCTCCCTTGATACAGCCTGCAGGCGCGCTCCGTGATACAGCCCTCGGCTATAGCCGCTGACTGTATCACTCGGCCCGGTCCCCCGGCGTGTCGCGTCATTGGATGTGATTGACAGCAGCGCAAGCCAATGGCTGCGCTGCTTTCAATCCATCCACTCTAGCCAATCAACGGCCAGGCTGAGCGGCGAAGAGGATGTCGGAGTCGAGCGTGGGACTTTCGAGGGGTCAGGTAAGTAAAACGTGGGGGCTGGGGGGGCCGGCATTGTCAGATGTTTTTTCAATTAATGCATAGAATGCATTAAGGTGAAACATTTTTGACCTTTACAACCCCTGTAGCCTCCCTGGTGGTATTCCCGAGTCTGGCTCGGGGTGAGATTTCAGTACCAAAAGCGGTATTCCCGAGCTAGACTCGCAGGATCCATGTAGAGGTTTACTTACCTTGTCCCCTGGATCCCCGCTGTGATCAGCTAGCCGCCATGTCTCGTTCGATTCACAGTGCCGAGCTCCGTTCCCTGCGATGTTGCGACGCACGGGGACGGAGTTCGGCGCCAAATTCAAAAAGTAAAAAACACAGTTTAGATACAGTATACTGTAATCTTACAGATTACAGTACTGTATCAAATAATTGTACATCCCCTTTGTCCCTAGTGGTCTGTCCAGTGTCCTGCATGCAGTTTTATATTATAAATACTGTTCTTTATGCCAGGAAACTGGAGATTGCCCAAAGCAACCAAAAAATTTCAGTTTACGTCAAAAGTGCTTTAGGACCAGCTAGAAAACAGCGATAATAAATTATAATCACTTGCAGAATTGAGCGATAGCGATTTGTGGGGAAATTCGTCATCAAACAATAAAAGTAATAACAGCGACAATTCTGCAACTGAGCAAATTTCAGTGTTTTTTGATTTGATTACATTATTGAATAATTTTTATTATTATTATATTATTATTTGTTATAATTATTTATAGTTTTATAGTTATTTATTATATTATATTATAATTTATGATTTCGTATTTCAAACTTTATCATACCCAGGATGACTCTTGTTTGGACGGATTTAAGTGAATTATTATTATTATTAAGTGAAAGACTCCATTCCCAAGGCATTTCTGAACAGCGCCTATCGGCACCGCCCGGCTCCAACGCCCCCACCTCATGCCAAACGCGGTACTGCATGCGCTTTGACCTGAATCGTGCTTGTTTTGCGAGACAAGACTTGCAAACCGAGTTACGATTTTTAAAAATACAGTGCTCGTATTGCGAAACACTCCTTAACCGCGTTACTCGCAATCCGAGGTTCCACTGTACTTTAATTCCTACAAAATAGTAAGATAACATTGCCCACTTCTGTACCTTGTAATTATTGGTTTTATGGTTACATAGCTCTGGCTTTTTTGGTAAAAATTGTAAACGATGTAAAGTATGAGCAACTCCCAGTAAATTGTCTGCGCCCATTTTATTAAGTAGCAGCCTGCGCCTCTACGTATTAAATACATTGCACCTTTAAATGACCCCCCACAGCATTAAAATCACGCAAGGTCAAAGATATAATTCGGGGGCAGAGAGACTTGAAAAAGTAACACATTCTCATCGACAAGATATTTTGGCAACGTTCTGCTCTCTGATCCGCTTGAAAAATACAACCGCTACACAACCAAAACACTTGGCCTCTGGCTTCAATCTCTTATGGAAATTAATGCCAATGGAAGTGTCAGTTTCAATTTCATAATGTTATTGGATGTAGGCGAGGCTGGAAGAGGTCCCATATTCCTGACAGCCTATCATAGTGATAGGGATTATGGGTAAGCAGACGGACAGTTCTGACAGGAGAGGCAATGACTCAAGATCAATTAAGCTGACAAGGCTATCTGTAAGCTACATCATTTATTGCTGACACAATTACATTCTCTATGGAGATGAGAGTTTCACAAAAGATATATTTATATCATATCAAATGGTAATCAGAAACCATTGAATTTTTCGAGGGGAGATAACTGGTCCCTCTCTTGCTCGACACTCAAGTGAAGTATCATATTTGCATGATGCTGAGATAAGGAAAGCTAATGTGTCGCTGCAATATAAAGCTTACGACTATACAAAATAACCTCTTAATTTACTCCTGCTATGCCCATTACCTTTATATAAGTCAATGTGAATAATAATTTTTTTTTTCAGAATTATTAGTGGAAAAAAAAAAAAAAAAAAGATAAACCTCTTGTTGGCTGCATGCTGTAAGTAGCTGACGCCTCTAGCAGACTCTCTTAGTGAATAAATCAGCATGCATCATTAAACACAATATACATCGTGCCAAGGGCTGTTGACTCACTGAACTCATCCTTCTGGACAAGGTCGTACTCGGTAGATCCAGGGGAGAACCACTCTGTTGCATGGCGTGTATTTGGGCATATCCAAATTTTGGTAACATAATATGAAAGATATCTAATTGCCAGGAGTTACGTGAAACTGTTGCAATTCATTTTCTTTTTAGGAGAACTAAGAGAACGTAATGACAAGGGGTGTATTGGCCTATGGCAACTGCCCCATTTAACTAGAAAATGTAAATTAGTTTTGGGATGCTGAGCACAGGCCTAATTATTCAGCCCTTCTTCCTGCCTCAGTGAGGATAAGGATAATGGGGTAAGCCAAACGTGATAGAAACAGTGAGAGATTCAAGCAGACAAAGAGGTTCTTGTAAAGTCATATCACCACTGTTGTCTTTTAATGAAGTTTTTACAATTTTTAGCTGATTTAGCAATATAAAAAAAAATATCATGGCACTCATAAGAGCCGCAAAACAAAATGTAGCTGAAGCCTGGAGGCCCTCATCCTTGAATAAACAACACAGAAAAAAATCACGCCTTGATCCATGCTAAAATAGACGTCATCAGTTGTGATAAAGTTCGTAAAAATTTGGCAACCCTGGCTTAGGCATTGTCTGCCATCTGATTTTAATGGTTCTTTACTACTTTACTTTACCCCGCAGTATAATATTCAAAATGCTAACCACAACATACAAGGCCATCCACAAAATCGCCCCCAGCTACATAACCCCAACCTCTTCTGCAGATATCGCCCAAATTGTCCCCTCCGCTACTCCCAGGACCTCCTGCTCTCTAGCTCCCTTGTTACCTCCTCTCATACTCGCCTTCAGGACTTCTCCAGAGCCTCTCCCATCCCCTGGAACTCCCTGCCCCGGTATATCAGATTAGCCCCTAACCTGTCCACATTTAGGAGATCCCTGAAAACTCACTTATTCAGGGAAGCCTATCCCACCTCCACCTAACAACTGTCCCTGAGCCACCCCCATCAAATCATTCCCTGCATCTATTACCTTTTGTACCACCACCCCCCCTCCCTTTAGAATGTAAGTTCTATGAGTAGGGCCCTCCTGTCCCTTCTGTACTGAACTGTACTGTAATTGTGCTGTCCCCCCTCTACATTGTAAAGTGATGCGTAAACTGTGGGCGCTATATAAATTGTGTATAATAATAATAATAACATTGCCTTGGTAATGTCCTACATTTTTTCTTCCCACTGGACATCCTGTTTTGTATGGCCTTACTACTTCCGGGGAACTACTGCCTCCTCTCCACTATCAGTCTCTTTTTCCTTCTATTCATTTACTTGTCTTTTCTCTCTCTTTTTTTCCCCTCTATTTATTTAGTCCTAGATTTTACCAATTGGTACTAATTTGCGTAAATCTTATTCATGCCAGTCCTGTTTTTGAAGTTACAGATTCTCACTTCTTATAACTTATGCTTAGTGCTTATATTTTTTCATGTATGTTGCTTATTTAGCTAGTCTTGTTTATAATGATTTTATGTTGAACATCTTGGACATTGGAGTATAGTGCTAGTGATAAGGCCCCTTTCACACAGGCGTTTCCCGATTGTCCGTTTTTCATCCATCCGTTGACGGATGAAAAACGGAAACCAATGCATCTCTATGGAAAAACGGACATTGACGAATGCAGATTTACACGGATGATCATCCATTTACATCTGTTTTTCTATAGATATGCATTGATGTCCGTTTTCCATCCGTCAACTTGTGCACTTTGCAAGTGCAGTTGCACTCTGCATGGGTCATTTGCTCCAGAGCTTAGTAAAAGATGTGAAGCTTCCCTTTGCAAAGAATACCCAATCACATGCAAGGAAAATAAAAATAAAAAAGCAGCATTTTTGCTTGCACATGATTGGATGATGGAAGTCAGCAGAGCTTAATCTCATTTACTAAGCTCTGGAGCAAATGCCCTTGCAGAGTTCAAATGCACTTGCAAAGTGCATAGTCTATGGGGTTGATTTACTAAAGGCAAATAGACTGTGCACTCTGCAAGAGCAGTTGCTCCAGAGCTTAGTAAACAAGCAGAAGCTCTGCTGACTTCCATCATCCAATCATGTGCAAGCAAAATTGCTGTTTTTTTTTCTTCTTGCACATGATTGGATAATCTTTGTAAAGTGAAGCCTTGGCTCATTTACTAAGCTCTGGAGGAACTGCACTTGCAAAGTACAACTGCACTTTGCAAAGTGCACAGTCTCATTGCCTTTAGTAAATCACCCCCTGTGCACTTTCCAAGTGCAGTTGCACTCATTTTCTTTAGCAAATGTAAGACCCTTTCACACTGGGGCATTTTTCAGGCGATTTAGCGTTAAAAAAAAAGCGCCTGAAAGAAGCCTTATCTGCAATCCCAATGTGAAAGCCTGAGTGCTTTAAGAGCCCTTTCACACTGCCAGCGCCCAAAAAATGCTGGTAAAGCGCTGCTTAAACTAGCGGCGCTTTACCAGCACTTTTAACCCCCGCTAGTGGCCGAATATAAAGGGTTAAAAGCGCCCACAAAGAGCAGCTGCTAAGGTGCTTTGCAGGCGCTTCCCATTGATTTCAATGGGAAGTGGCACTTTAGGAGCGCTGTATTCACTGCTCCTAAGCCGCTGCAAAGAAGCTGCTTGCAGGACTTTTTTTGACGCCCTGCCAGCGTAGCGCGTCAGTGTGAGAGCATTTGGGCTTTCACATTGGGATTGCAGATGAGGCTTCTTTCAGGTGCTTTACAAGGAACTTTTTTTACTGCTAAAGCGCCTGAAAAACGCCCCAGTGTGAAAGGGGTCTAAATGTAGTAAAGCTTCAATTTATAAAGAATACCCAATCAGGCGCGATGAAAATTTAAAACTAAAAATCACTTTGCTTGCACATGATTGGATGATGGGAATCAGCAAAGCTTTACCACACTTACTAAGCTCTAGGAGTGCAACTGCACTTGCAAAGAGCACAGAAGTTGATTTACTAAAACCGGAGAGTGCAAAATCTGGTGCAGTTGTGCATTGGTAGCCAATCAGAGTCTAACTTCAGCTTGTTCAATTAAGCTTTGACAAAAAGAACCTGGAAGCTGATTGGTCTCTATGCAGAGCTGCACCAACTTTTGCACTCTCCAGCTTTAGTAAATCAAGCACACAGTCTCTCTGCCTTTAGTAAATCCACCCCATTGCTTGTATTTCCATAATTATTTTTTATGAGATGCAGCAATGCAGAATAAACCGCTGAAGAGATGTCAGCATCTACATCTTAGCTGTACTCCATTAAGTGTCCTCCATCTTCAGATCGCTAATTAAAAGAGGCGGGGACAATTAAGCAAAATGTCTTTTTGATTCCGCAGCTAATAGAGAACTGATCACGGAGACTATTAAATTATCATCCACTTTCTTATCCTCTACTTGTAGTGAGGATTTCTCTTCAGTGACAACACTCTTATCTGAATACTTAGCGAGCTGGCACAGATCATATCGGCTTTCAGTTAGTTAATCAGCGCCAGAGGATTGTAAAGGGAAAAGAAAAAAAAGAAAAAAAAATATCAGAAAACACTTGTCTCACTGAAATGTTGAAGGGCAAACAATGTAAATTACAAAGTTCATTTTGTTACTCTTGCCTAAAAACACGCTTTTCGTAGACGGCATGTTCTGATTAAAGCAGCAATAATAGGTCAATTACTGTAGACATTATCATGAAAACTGGCGTGTTGTGTTCTTAGTCTGTATTTTAATCACACATCTTGAAAGAAGCTCACGGTGACTTTCTGAAAGGAGGGAATTTGTAGCGGGAGCTGAATGTGAAATACATCACACTGGATCATCTAGGATTTGCCAACCAGCTGTTCGGTGGCGTGCGCTTACCCCCAGGTAAACAGGATGAAAACCGCCTTTCACACATGTAGTAATATGCGCTCATGCTGAGGTTTTCAGAGTTTCTTTCTGTGTAAACAAGCAGCCTCAATCCAAAGGCCATGTGGCACCCCATGAGTATGCCATAAATCAATGACACAAAATGTCAATTTTCAAATTAGAATCTAACCTCTAACAAAATCAAGGTTGCAATTAACAAAAAGCCACATGCGTGTGTAAAAATGCACTTATGATTGGATCAATCCGAATTACTTTTTTTTTTCCTAATTGTATTTGAATTGCATTGACCCTTTAATCCTATTGCCAGGCAGTAATTAATTTGCTGAAGATATTTTCCCTTTTGTATGGTTGTCCTGGAAATAGTTTTCAAACAGTTCTGAAGCAGTCTTTCAAAGACCATCAAGTGTCACGGCTATACATACATATTTTTTCCAGTATTTTTGTGTGTTTATATGGCTTCTATAAGCTTTTATTGTTTACAAAATTTGAATTCATTTATTATACATACTTATATAACACTGTCAATTTATGCACCGCTTTACATATTTATATCATACATTCACATCAGTCCCTGCCCTCAAGGAGCTTGCAATCTAAGTCAAGCCACAAGGAAATGCGCCTCAATACCTTTGTGAGAAAATAGAAAAATACATACCAAATCGCAGCCTTCGATCAACAAACCAAAACCGCCTTCTCATCCCCAAAGCACGCTACAAATCGAAGGGAGAACGAAGATTCGCAGTACAGGGACCTTGACTATGGAATGCTCTACCAAACAACATCCACTTGGAAGAAAACCATCAGGCCTTCAGGAAAAAACTCAAGACCCACCTCTTCTAAACATGGCATCACAACAAGAGCAGACAAGCGCCTTGAGGCAATTCAGTTCGCATTTGCAGCGCTATACAAATCATTCATTCATAAGTCAAGCCATATATGAATCAATTCTCTTTACTTCCACCATTGGTATACAATATACAGAAGCTAGCAAGGATCTGTTATTTGCAATGGAAGTAGTGGTCAAGATTGTCATATGCAGCAGGTTCTTGTGACAGTGGGTCAACATTTTCGAGCAGCGTTCATTGTGATTGTCACTGACCAACATTGCTTGACAACACCATCAATTTTGTATTTACATTGTGGGACATTCCATTCCTGGATTTTGGATTATCTCCCAATCAGTGGGGTAATTCTGCAATTTGCACACATTGGTCCATATATAAATTGTTTGTGGTTTTAGCGCGATTCTATTTTTTTCCAATTTATACAGCAGTCGGTGCTATAAAAATGCACTGATTACTGTGTAAACGACACTGGCAGTGAAGGGGTTAACCACTAGGGGGCTATCAAGGGGTTAAGTGGAGTGATTCTAACTGTGTGGGGGGGAGGCGCTTCAACACACATGACAGCGATCACTGCTTTCGGTGACAGGGAACAGTGATCTCTGTCACGACACTAGGCAGAATGGGGAAATGCCTTGTTTACAAAAGCATCTGCCCGTTCTACCTCTCCGTAACACAATCGCTGGCACCCGGCAGACATCGAGTCTGTGGGAGCCGCGGTCACAGTCACGGAGAATGCGGCCCGCAGCACGGCTTCTTAAAGGGGACGTACCTGTAAGCCCTTTTGCGCACCAGTGCCATTCTGCCCGCGTGCGCTGGTCGGGAAGCGGTTAAAAGAAATCCAAATTAAATAAAAAAAGACAGTAATGTGTATCAACATCAGCCTTTAAAGTGAAAAAAGGTCTGTTTTTACAATCCGCGTCTTATTTAATGGCAGTAAATACAAACAGGGCGATTATCAACTCTATGACTCAACAATTTGTATTCGCAAACATTTGCCGGCAATTCACAGAACACACAGCCAACGGCCTGCATCTAATTAGTTCTAAAATACAACAAATTATAACTTTCTCTGTGAATCATAGAGTGCATCTAAGTACAACCATTTCTGATCCCTGTTCATGTGAATCACGGTGACATTGGATGTTGATTTCTGTAAAACACATTTATTACGGGTTAGTGAAGTCCACAAAAGGGCCGGCTAGATGTTTACAAAACGCAACAGCTTCCACTTGCCAAAGGGCTGAGCCGAATCAGGTAGCGGTGAAATCCGTCTCTGTTCGTTAAATCTCAGTGACCCATACTCATAAGAATTTGGCTTGGAGCTGCTGCCCATAATTTATTACACAAAACCCTGCTGGCAGTTCTCTTGTTCTAATGCACCAGAAAAAAAAAAAAAAAACGCAGCATATTTTTATTCTGCTAAAAATAATTTCCACATTACGGGACAAAAAAATAAAAGATAAAGACTCTAGAAGGACGGGAAAACTGCTCCTAAAGACCCATCAAATTTTGATATGTTCCTACTGTAAACCAGGTTGTAGTTTCATGACCCTCTTTCTATAGGCAATTCAAGGTTCCATGACCTTGAAATGCCAATCTCAAGCACAACAAGCCGGTTCAGTCAAGGCAATAATTCAAGGCCCTTTTAGATGCACTAATCTCCCTGCTGCTGGAAGCTTCTTATTTAATTTGCGCCACTCACCAGCGATGAATTAATTCAGTCGCACTCTTTTTTTTTTCACAATAAAGGCGTTTGCAGGACACACCGTATGTGCTTGACTCCACGCGGAGCTCCTGCTATATAATGCAATGTGGTATTTTTTTTCTCTCTATACTCATTGTTTTTGCCCGAGGTTATTTCCTGCAATGCAGATATTTTGATAATGGGTTTCTAAGACATGGCATGGCAGGATGGCAAAATAAAATAATTGGCCACTTGAATTGCAAAAAAAAAAAAAAAAAAAAAACACCCTGCTCATAAGATCAACACTAACTGAGGCGCAGAAGGACAAAGTACGGTGCAGACAGCTTCAGGGCATGATTGTTCAAGGTAAAAAGGAAAAAAGTAGCAAATAAAAACAAGTAGAAATAGCCATGGCATCACGGTTATTAGTGTTCTGCTTGTAGTAAAGTTGTATTGCAGGCATTATTAAATGTCTTTTATAAATACCTTTTAAGTGTTAAACCAGAATTGGGAACTCTTGGATTAGCGCGCATGAAATGACTCAATAAACTGTCCAATACCTTTAATTTATTTTTCTTTTGGCCAGCACACAGAGCTGCACAGCCGTCATTGCACAATAAAAGCATGAAAACAGGTTAGTGTAGCATGACTGAAGGATACCTGTAAGAAGGAGACACATCATTTTTTATTATATGGAAATAATGCGCTACTGTATTTCTAGGATTTTGAAATCTGAACGAGCACTTAGGTTAACTTATATTTTTTTTTAAACGTGGACTGTTTGCTAGAGCAACACATTTAATTTTGTTTTAAATTTGCAAGCCTGGACTTGGAAAATGAAATGATAAGAGGGTTTACTGAAGCGGGTATTTTCACCATAGACTATTAACCTTAACCACTTCAGCCCCGGAGGATTTGACCCCCTTCCTTACCAGAGCACTTTTTGCGATTCGGCACTGCATCGCATTAACAGACAATTGCGCGTGGTTGTGCGACGTTGCACCCAAACAAAATTTACGTATTTTTTTCCCCCACAAATAGAGATTTCTTTTGGTGGTCTTTGATCACCTCTGCGGTTTTTAATTTTTTGCGCTATAAACAAAAGAACAGCGACAATTTTGAAAAAAACACAATATTTTTTACTTTTTGCTATAATAAATATCCCATTTAAAAAAAAATATATTTTTTTTTTCTCAGTTTAGACCAATATGTATTCTTCTACATATTTTTGGTAAAAAAAAATCGCAATAAGCATATATTGATTGGTTTGCGCAAAAGTTATAGCGTCTTCAAAATAGGGGATAGATTTATTGCATTTTTTTATTTTTATTTTTTTACTAGTAATGTCGGCGATCAGCAATATTTTTTCGTGACTGTGACATTGCGGCGGACACTTCGGACACTTTTGGCACATTTTTGGGACCATTCACATTTACACAGTGATCGTTGCTATAAAATTGCACTGATTACTGTGTAAATGTGACTGGCAGGGAAGGGGTTAACACTAGGGGGCGCTGCAGGGGTTAATGTATGTTCCCTGGGACCGATTCTAACTGTGGGGGGAGGGGACTCACAAGGGGAGAAGACCGATCGGTGTTCCTCTCCACTGACAGGACGTGGATATGTGTGTTTACATACACAGATCTACGGTCCTGCTGTGTTCCCGGGCTATCGCGGGTGCCCGGCGGACATCGCGGCCACCGGGCACGTGCACCAGGTCCCGAGCGACGCCGGGAATGGGAGGACGTCATATGACGCCCACCCAGGATGGGAGATCCACCTTGTGGGCGTCATATGACAATGGGCGGTATTGAAGTGGTTAAATAAGCTGTCAGGTACTACTTATTAAACTTTAAAGCCCCATTCTTGGCTCACCGCTCTGGAATCAAAATGCTTTACCCCCCATCCCCCTGGAGGACTTCCTGCTGTACATGATTCTTTTTTTTTATAGCCTTGTCTTTTTCAGGTATCCTCGGACCATCCATGCAACACATAAGGGTTGATTTACCAAAACTAGAGAGTGCAAAATCTGGTGCAGCTCTGCAAAGAAACCAATCAGCTTCCAGGTTTTTTGTGAAAGCTTAAAGTGATTGTAAAGTCTTTTTTTTTATATATATATAAAAATAACAAAACATGTTACCATATTTTTCGCTCCATAAGACGCACCTGACCATAAGACTTACCTAGGTTTTAGAGGAGGAAAACAAGAAAAAAAATATTCTGAAATCAAATGGTGTACCAAAATATTTAACAGTGCCCATGAAATGCACCCTGACCTGTGCCAAATAAATGCAGCCTTACCAGTCCCATTAAATGCAGCCTGACTTCTGCCCATGAAATACAGCCTGACCTGTGCCAAATAAATGCAGCCTGACTTGTGCCCATTAAATGCAGCCTGACTTGTGCCCATTAAATGCAGCCTGACTTGTGCCCATTAAATGCAGCCTGACTTGCAGCCTTGCCTGTGTCCATGAAATGCAACCTGTTATGTGTCCATTAAATGCAGCCTGTTCTGTGTCCATTAAATGCAGCCTGTTCTGTGCCTGGCGACTGGCAAGGATGTTATCACAGTCATCTGTCCACCTGTCACTCAGAAGACAGAGCAGCCCGAGTGGCAGTACTCCATTTGGCCGCTGGGGCTGCTCTGTTTCCTGTCTTCTTTGAGTGACAGGAGATTGCCCGGCGGCGGCGATGACGGGTAGGGGGCTGTTCAGTATTCGCTCCATAAGACGCACAGGAATTTCTCCCCATTTTTTTGGGGGGGGGGGGGGGGGGAGTGCGTCTTATGGAGCGAAAAATACGGTAAGTGCAGTGGATTTTCACAGAGCAGCCTGGATCCTCCTCTTCTCGGGTCCCTCTTCTGTGCCCCTGGCCCCTCCCTCCTGTTGAGTGCCCCCATAGCAAGCAGCTTGCTATGGAGGCACCCAAGCTGAGCTGCAGCTCTGTGTGACCATTCAGATATGGAGCCGTGGTTCAGCCCTGCCCCCTCTCTCTCCTGATTGGCTAACTGACTTTGATTGACAGCAGCGGAAATGGTGCCGCTGCTGTGTCTCAGCCAATCAGGAGGGAGAGTCCAGGATGGCCGAGACACTCATGGACATCTCTGGACAAATATGGGGCTAAGGTAAGTATTAGGGGGCCAAGGGGGGCTGCTGCCCATAGAATGCATTAAGATAAAAAAACCTTCTGACTTTACAACCCATTTAATTGAACAAGCTGAAGTTAGAAGCTGATTGGCTACCATGCACATCTGCACCAGATTTTGCACTCTCTATGGGGTCCCCTTCAAATCTTCCCCAGGGACAGGAGTGGTGGTGAGGGGGGGGGGTGTCCTTCAATGATGTAGGTTGCTGTGGGGAAGCTCCTTCAGGACTCTTGTCCACATTTACCCATATGTACAGATTGTCCACAGGAGATTGAGGACATCTGGTGGCAGAAAGACATTACTATGGGGGTTAGCACCAGAAAGCAGGTGAGTACTACAGCATACACAGCTTTTTTTGTTTGAGGCTGGGTTCACACCTATGTGAATTGGATGCGGGTTTCCCTGCATCCAATTTGCATAGCAGTAGATTGTGACCGGCTCTCTATGGAGTCGGTTCACACATCTCCGCAGCGGCTCCGGTGCAAATTGCACAGGAGACCTGTGCATCTTTTGATCCGTTTCAGGTCTGAATTCAGCCCAAAATGAGGGCTTAATTCAGACCTGAAGCGGTGAATGGAGACGCATCGGACGCCTGCTGTGAGCCGCTGCGTGTTCTGGTGTGAACCCAGCCTTAAAGTAGATCCAAGGTCAAGTAAGGGAGGGTTATAACTAGGGTTGTCCCGATACCGATACTAGTATTGGTATCGGGACCGATACCGAGCATTTGCGCGAGTACTTGTACTCGCACAAATGCTCCCGATGCCTTATCCGATACCTGGTCGGCGGGTGGACGGATAGGGCGGGCGGAGTCAGGGCTGGTGAAGGCAGAGGGGGCGGGCGAAGTCTGCGGGTGGACGCAGAGGGCGGGTAAAGGCAGAGGGCGGGTGAAGGCAGAGGGGGCGGGCGAAGTCTGCGGGTGAAGGCAGAGGGGGCGGGCGAAGTCTGCGGGTGAAGGCAGAGGGCGGGTGAAAGCAGAGGGGGCGGGCGAAGTCTGCGGGTGAAGGCAGAGGGCGGGTGAAAGCAGAGGGGGCGGGCGAAGTCTGCGGGTGAAGGCAGAGGGCGGGTGAAGGCAGAGGGGGCGGGCGAAGTCTGCGGGTGGACGGAGAGGGCGGGTTAAGGCAGAGGGCGGGCAAAGTCTGCGGGTAAAGGCGGAGGGCGGGCGGAGTCAGTGGGTGGACGAAGAGGGTGGGCGGAGTCAGCCTGTGTAATTAACACATTGAAAGGGGGCGTGTGTGAAAAGGGGTGTGTCTTCTGCTGCCCTTTACTTCACTGTGAGATTGAAGCGTTTTCTTTCACTTTTCTATCTCCTCTGGAGATCCGAATACAAAACTACAGAGAACGATCAGGGTGAGAGAGATGAGAGAGATGAGAGAGATGAGAGAGAGATCAGAGAGATCAGAGAGAGAGAGAGAGATCAGAGAGAGAGAGAGAGAGATCAGAGAGAGAGAGAGAGAGATCAGAGAGAGAGAGAGAGATCAGAGAGAGAGAGAGAGAGAGATCAGAGAGAGATCAGAGAGAGAGAGAGAGAGAGAGAGATCAGAGAGAGAGAGAGAGAGATCAGAGAGAGAGAGAGAGAGAGATCAGAGAGAGAGAGAGAGAGAGATCAGAGAGAGAGAGAGAGAGATCAGAGAGAGAGAGAGAGATCGAGAGAGAGAGAGAGATCGAGAGCTTGAGAGAGATCAGGGAGAGCGAGAGAGATCAGGGAGAGCGAGAGATCGAGAGAGCGAGAGATCAGGGAGAGAGAGAGATCAGAGAGAGAGAGATCAGAGAGAGAGATCAGAGAGAGAGAGAGAGATCAGAGAGAGATCGAGAGAGAGAGATCGAGAGAGAGAGAGAGAGATCAGGGAGAGAGAGAGAGATCAGGAGAGAGAGAGAGAGAGAGATCAGAGAGAGGGACAACAGAGAGAGATCAGGGAGAGAGACAAAAGAGAGGGGGGGAGAGGGACAAAAGAGAGGGGGGGAGAGACAAAAGAGAGGGGGGAGAGACAACAGAGAGGGGGGGAGAGACAACAGAGAGGGGGGGAGAGACAACAGAGAGGGGGGGAGAGACAACAGAGAGAGGGGGAGAGACAACAGAGAGAGGGGGAGAGACAGACCAGAGAGGGAGAGAGAGAGACAACAGAGAGAGGGGGAGAGAGAGACAACAGAGAGAGTCGTCAGCGGCTGAACATCCCGATACCCATCTTGGTACACCCTGCACTCGGCTGTAGTAAGCCAGCAGTGGACATCTTGTTACACCCAGCCCATATAGTTCGAGCTGGGTGTAACAAGATGTCTGCTGCTGCTTACTGCGGCAGGGTGTACAGCATTTAAAAAAATAAATCCTTTCCTCATGTCATTTATTGCTGCATTTCAGTGCCAGCCACCTGTCAGTGCCCATAAGTGCCATCTATCAGTGCCCAGAAGTGTGGTCTATCAGTGCCAGCCACCTGTCAGTGCCACCTATCAGTGCCCATAAGTGCCACCTTTTAGTCCCCATCAGTCAGTGCTAGCCATCAGTCAGTGCCACCTATCAGTGCCCATCAGTCAAACTGTCACATGACATCAAAAAAAAGTATCGGTAATCGGTATCGACGAGTACTTGAAAAAAAGTATCGGTACTTGTACTCGGTCTTAAAAAAGTGGTATCGGGACAACCCTAGTTATAACCCCTGTCATTGTCTTGCTATCTGTGTACCATTGGGGGAATTTCACTTCACTTCCTGTCCCATAGCCAAAACAGGAAATGAGAGAGAGAAAATTCCTCCAAAGTAGGAAATCCTTAGTGGTCACCAGAGTCACCAGAACTATTTTCCTTATTGGAAGGCTTTCTCCTCTATTCCTGTTCTGGTAAAAACCTAACATTTTTGATTTTCTTTCATTTTCAGTTATAATGGTAAACAGGACAAATAGAGAGGATGAATCTGTGTAATGAGACAGCAATAAACTATGCTATCCAACACAACAAAAAAAATGATCTTTAGTTATACTTAAGCATCCCTGCTGAGGAACTCTTTTCTTAACAGAAATGTTTAGCCTGAAGTTGGGCTTAAGATGTATTAAATTTAATTTATTATAATTTAAATTACATTTCTGCTCTGGTCTACACCACCTAAATTTCAAAGTTTAAAACAGACATTCACCCAAAAACAACAGTAAACATCTT
Organism: Lithobates sylvaticus; assembly: GCA_028564925.1. Taxonomy (NCBI): domain Eukaryota; kingdom Metazoa; phylum Chordata; class Amphibia; order Anura; family Ranidae; genus Lithobates; species Lithobates sylvaticus. The sequence goes on from CM053029.1 coordinate 568,828,728, forward strand.
TCCCTCTCCCCAGTCTGTTCTGCAATCCCGTTAATTTTTTTTGGGAAGTGAGTACCTTTTATTGGATGTACAAGCTTCCACGTCCTAATTCTGTCCCTAGGCAAGAATGATGAACAATTGGCAATACTTCTAGATGCCGACTTACAGTTTTCTCATAGCTTAGTGAAGCTCATCTCTAAAGCAGGACAGTTGCTAAGTGGTTAGTACTTCAGCATGGCAGCACTAGGGTCATTGGTTCGATGCCTGGAGTCTGCATGTTCTCCCAGAGTACCCGGGTTTCCTCCCACACCCCAAAGACATGCTGGTAGGTTAATTGGCTCCTGTCTTAATTGGCCCTAGTATGTGAGTTAGAGACCTTCGATTTTGTAAGCTCCTCGGGGGCAGAGACTGATGTGAATGTTCAATATCTCTGTAACGTGCTGCATAAATTGTTGACGCTATATAAATATCTTTAATAAGTAAATAAGGTGAAGTTTTGAAACCCAATGGATGATTGGAGAAATTCCAGCTTTACCTTAATAAGCTACATGAATATTCACTTTGCAAAGCAAACTGTTTCTACTGCTTTAATAAAACCCAGTAGTAATTTCCTTGAATTTCCTACATTTTACAATTCTTTGTACTGTACAATATGATGCATGTTCACAATTCACAGCTAGCATGGAATCCATCAGTCTTTGCTGTCAAATAATTTTGCCAACTATCTGCAGGCAGCATATGCTTTTTCTATTTAACACATTTTGCCTTCATGAAAGAACATGTAATATAGTTTATTTTTGAGTTCCAAGATATTTTTATCACAATTATTTGTGTATGCAACCTAATGATTCATAAAATAGTATCTCTGTTATTAATATAGCCATTAATCATTTGTAATTGGTCACACAGCACAAATAACACATTTTGAAAAGAACGAGTAACCTTCTGGCCTCAGAGCAACAACTGGATTCTTGGATTCCTCATTTCCTTTTTAGAAACACAGGAGAAAAAAATGATAAATGGAAAATGGTTGACTGAAAGTGGCACCAGAAAATTTTCCTTTAGATCATGTTCATAAACAAGGCCAAATGTGCAAGGTTGAAGCGTTGCCCTTAGAAAGCAATCTGAATTTATATTTTACATCATTATAAATTTGGGTTATTAAAGGAGAAAGGCACAAAGTGTACAAAGCCATCATCAGTTTCATCTAACTGATTTGACATTGGTAAGTGGACATTTAAGGATAAACATGTAAAGATAAAACTAAAAACACTTTTTTTTCTTTTAAAAATTGAAAGTAGATCTAAATCACTAAAATTTAAAATCTTTAACATGTTAATCTTCTCAAATCAAATAAAAAAAAATCTATGGTGATCTGGTTATGAAGGTTTTAGTTTGGACACGTCCTGCTATGGGGTGGCAATTGTTTCCCAAATTTGCTCCTGCATTATCACTCTGTTTATGTCTATCATTATCACCGTGCTCAGGCAAGGGCTACCATTGTCATTATAACAAAGCCGGTCCAGGAGGGCAGTCAGAGGGGAATGAAAACTCCTCCTACAAGCTTTAACCAGACACTGATAGGAGTCATAAGACTGCTATACAGTGGAACCTCGGATTATGAGAATAATCCGTTCAAGGAGTATGCTCGTAATCCAAAGTACTCGCATATTAAAGCGAGTTTTCCCATTGAAGTCAATGGAAACGGAAATAATTTGTTCCGCATTGACTTCAATGGGATGCAATACCGCACGCGGACGGAGGCGGGGGGCGCCGGAGAGCCTCGGAAATGTCCGAAAAGGCCCGAGCACACTTCGGCTGACCTCGGCAAACCTCGGAAAGACTCCGTTCACAAGCCTTTTAGAGGTTTGCCGAGGTCAGCCGAAGTGTCCTCGGGCCTTTCCGTGCATTTCCGAACGCTGGAGATCATCGCTGTTCGGCTCCGGCGCCCCCACCTCAGGCCAAAAGCGGTACTGCACATCGCTTTTGGCCTGAATCCTGCTTGAAACCGAGTTAGGATTTTTAGAAATACAGTGCTTGTTTTGCGTTACTTGCGTTACTTGCAAACCGAAGTTCCGCTGTATACTGATGATGAGAAAAGGTATTTAGCAGTTTATATTTACTAAAATATATGCATTCCCATGTTCTGTGTACTGTGGCAAAACAGATATAGTGAATGCAGGCTCCTGGGTTTAGTAAGTTTAGTAAGTTTAGTGTTTAATGATTAAGCACAGAATAAATGTGTGAAACGCGTCTACGTGACTCTATGTTGGTGTCTTTGGTGTTATCATGATCAATAAAAAGGCACTCTGTACCTCTGGATGTGCAGCCATTTATTTTTTTCTTCCTGGGTTTAGTGACACTTTATTAAAAAGCGATTAAACCTAAATAACATTTGTTTTTCATGAGTAGCTGCACATCATTGCTTTTTGTTGTTTAAAGCACAACTCCAATTTTGTTGAGAAAAAAACTTCCCCCCCTGGGTGATCTATGTATATTGCAGGGATTATAACAACCTTTGTTGCAGATTCCTACCTAACACTGTATCCTGTATACCTGTATCGCAAATGTACATGCCATATTTTTTCTTTATTTGCTATTTGTTTCCCCCATGAAAGTGGAGTTACCCTTTAATAATTCCATACATTTTATTATATTGTATTATTTATTTATATTATTAAATCTTTTATTTTTTTTTATTATTTTATTATTATATATAGTGTAAATTGTAAATTTTCATGTATGGTTTATACATGACATTATAATACAGAAATAGTATTATTACATTTTATTGATAGATATGGTACATAATTTGTGTATTTGTTTGCATTATAAAGTGCTGGAACTGCTATTAAAAATTGACTCTGTTTTTCTTCTGTATTCTAGAACTCAGATGTCCACCGCCTACCTTCACCTTTACAGCTAATACCTTTTGTTAGATGCATAACAATCCTATTGTTCCTTCCTTTGATTTTTTTTTTTTTTTTTTTGAAAACTGGTCTCTAAAGTTAAGCAAAATTGTCAAAAGCCTTGTAGTCCCCGCATTAGCCATCTTCATGGCATTACGAGTTCTCTTTAATCTACTGCTGGTACAGAAATACCCATGGGTCGAGTGCGAGTGTTTGAACCTCTCTGACTTTTTAGAAGCTGGTTTTCAAAGAACATCTGTAAATGATGGTTGATAAGCAGGCCAGGTTATCAGATATGCAGTCTAGTGCCAGTGGGATTTGGAGAGAAGGAAAACAGCCACAGAAAGACTTGCTTTATGATATAACAAAGAGTAATATATAAAGGCTCATAGATTAAATTAATTTGGTATAATGTTATAGAAAGAGTAAGAGGGTTAGACTGTTTGGTTTACTTTATTTGCCGTAGCTAAATAATGGGAGTCATGGTTAAACTGCATACACAGGATGGTGTACATAAATTACTGTATACCACCGCTGCCTCTGTGAAAAGCTCTGATATTGAGAAGAATCCCTTGTGTTCTCCTCCCTGCGGCATGCAGGCACATATAAGGAGCATTGAATATGTGAAAAACGCAGCAACGCATAGCACTCAGCTTCTACTTCTCAGAAGTTTAAAGCAGTCAGAAGATTACAGTTTTGTAAGGGTTACTCTCTGCTCTTGTTTTTTCTCCTTATTAAATATGCCATGCTGATAGTTCTGACAAGGCATCCAATGTGTGAAGTGTGGGAAGAACTCAATGGGACTTTACAAATGTAACATTTTCTATTTTAATAGTGAAATTCAGACTCCAGGTGCAGCTACCTATTCAAAATCAAAATAATTGTTTTGGCTGGTGTTCCCCTGTTACAGGCGTTCTCAACCAGGGCTCATTGAGCTGTGGTTAGTTGACCTTCTATCTGATGGTGCCTTCATAGTGAAAAATGTTCATTGCCACTTTGGCTGGTGTTCCTCTGTTACAGGCATTCTCAACCAGGGTTCCTTCAGAGGTTGCTAGGGGCTCCTTGAGCTGTGGTTAGTTGACCTTCTATCTGATGGTGCCTTCATAGTTACATGTTCATTGCCACTTTGGCTGGTGTTGCCCTGTTACAGGCATTCTCAACCAGGGTTCCTTCACAGGTTGCTAGGGGCTCCTTGAGCTGTGGCTAGTTGACCTTCTATCTGATGGTGCCTTCATAGTTCCAGGTTAACTGCCACTTGGCAGAGCCAGTAGCATGACACCAATCATTTTTTTCAACCGACTGTAAGGGTGGCATTCTAACCAGCACTGTAGGGGGGGTCAATCCTTCCACTGACCATCAATGTGAGAAGCATTTTGCTCATGAACCCTGAACAACTAATCTAGCAGGGGTTCCTTGAACACCTTAAAATTATTGCAAGGGTTCCTCATAAGTAAAACGTTTGGGAAAATCTGCTCTATTAGAAAAGATACATGATTAACTGCTTGCCAACCATATAGCTTACATATACACTGGCAAAGAGGCTCTCCTGTGCTGGATCTTGTACCTAGTACACGATCTGCACCCTCGGGCAGGGGGCACACGCGCTCTGCCCCGGCTATGTTGTAATTTGTTACAGCACATGTTGATCACTGCATCCCAGACAATGATTGGCCACTGGGACCTGGTGATCGGCACCGACCAAACAGCTGTGTCATTGTAAACAATACAGAGCTGTGTTCACAAACAGGGTATCTTGTTGTTTTTCATTCCCTGCTAAGCAGGGAATAAAAACAACAAGGTCCTTAGTAAAAGCAGCATACATTACACATAGCTAGGCACACGGTTAACCCCTTGATTGCCCTAGATGTTATCCCCTATCTATCCAGTAGCATTTTTACAGTGACAATGCATTTTATTAGAGGAATTTATTATTAGAGGAATTGAGTTTTTTTTTTAACTCTAAAAAAAAAGTGATTCTGTTCCTTTATAGTAGGTCCAACAGCATAGTGCTTGTGCTGTGTAATCTGTCACTCTCTATGCTGTAAAAAGCATGGTTGATCCTGCCTGTTCCTGTGTCCCCCAATGTAAACTGACCACGGTAATCATGGTTGCTGATCTATGAAACTGTGGTCAGTTTACGTGCCTCTGTCATCCCGTTGTGCTAAATACCTAATTTCAGATCATTTCTGTTCAGTCATGTGACCTCCGGCTGCTCTCCTCCCCCTATCTAAGGGCTACAGCGGAAGGGGCTGAGCGGACAGCACAGCAAACACATGACCTCCCAGCTGACACCAGAGGGGTATCTCCCGCTGTAGCCCTTAGATCGGAGGAGGAGAGCGGCTGGAGGTCATGTGACCGCACAGAAACAATCTGAAAAAAGGTATAGCTTGGTAGACCAGAGGGGTTGGCAGTAATCCTTTTTTGACTTTACAACCACTTTAAGCCCCAAGCAACGCTACACTTAGGTGTGAATGGGCACCATTGAATATAATAGTAAAACAAAATGGAAAAGAGGAATCAAAAATAAACACCACATCCCAATTTTTTTCCCAGCAAGGTGAATATCCCAATGATTTAATCTCATTGATATATTGAAGGTAATTTATTTTCCCTTCCTATATAGATAATATAGATTTATGCTTTATGTTTGTTTTTTTATCTCTTCTGATATAAATATATGCTTCTCCTATCATGTTGTGTTGTTTTTTCTTAATAGGAAAAAACTTCCAAACAAATTTTTTGCCCTTTTCTGCAAACCTTGATGGGGATCAATGCGAAGAGGCATGGTGTTTCTGTGCACATATGAAATTTGTATTTCTTCACTTTCAATCATGAGTTATATATACACATGAAGCAGTTTTATTTTTATTTTATTTTTATCTTTATAGCCATTATTGATATAAACTTTTCTTTATGCCCCATACTTGATACATTTGATATATTTTGATATTGTCTGCATAATATATTCTTTTATTTATGCCAATTTGTATGTTTGTATATGCATACCATATTTCAACATGAGCATTTATATAATCTTTTGTTGTTTATAGCATAATAGACGCAACACACCAAAAATCTCCTGAGGAAGCTCTGCTGAGCGAAACATGTTGAGAAAGTGGTACTATCTATGCATTATGCCTGATTTTGTGATACAAATACAAAGTTTTATTGAAAAAAACAACTAATTTTTGTTCAGAATCAGCAGCCCCTGTCTGATGCGGTGCTGTCACAGAGCGGGGGAATAAAAGCAAACCTTCACCACAAGAATATCGATGGTCTCTAGCCTGAAAGGAACATCCTATTTTCCTCACTTGGGGAATGTCCTGGGACTGACCTCATTTCCAGTAAATTACCTCCTAATAATCCTGGCTAAACTTTAAAACATTGATCATCAGAATTTATCTATTGCTGGATCACACCCTAAAGTTTTTCCCAATCTCTTTTGTATCTGGTGGTATACCAAGATCAAAAATCATTATCCCCTGCTCATATGAACATCTATTCTGCCCCTATTAGGGAATAGAACACAAAAAGCTCCTGATGAAGCGTTTACACAACGCGTAACATGCAGGGCAATCAAGCAAAGCAATCTACGATTCTGTATATGGTTTTCTATGTCAAACTATTACTTGTTAGATCTGAGTGTTACTATTCGAGTTTTCAAACGATATATGATCTAAATTGATTACCCTGTTAGTGCAATCTTTAAGCTTTTAGACTATTTGTATTTCTTGCAAATCTCTGTATGTCTTTTGCTTTGAGTCATTTTATGTTTATTTTGTAAACAAATCTTGTTAATTTTTATAAACTTGTGTTTTACGCCTACAAAGTCCATCATTCTCAACAACAATTTGTTATTTTTTTTTCAATAAATCTCAAATATCTGGACGTGGCACGCTCTATTTTATATCGTATCCACAGTACCACCCTGTGGTGATACGTAACCATTTTAACCGGTTCCCGACCGGCGCACGGTGATATATGTCGGCAGAATGGCACGGACAGGCAGGAGGGCGTATATATAAGTCCCTCCTTAATGCCGTCCATGCCATCGGGAGCGCGCCGGGAGCAGCGTGCTCCCGCGCCGGTCGGGACCCCCGTGAGGCCGGTCCCGCTGACTCGATCGCTGCGGGGACACCCGCGATCGTCTCACGGGAAGGCTGAATGGGGAGATGCGGAAATACACAGCATCTCCCCATTCTGCCTAGCAACTAGTGACGCCGATCTCTGCTCCCTGTGATTGGAGCAGAGATCAGCATTCACTAGATGACAGCCACGCCCCCCCACAGTAAGAAACACACCCCTAGGCATACTTTACCCCTACACTGCCCCCTTGTGGTTAACCCCTTCACTGCCAGTGCCATTTATACAGGAATCAATGCATTTAAATAGCATTGATTGCTGTATACATGACAATGGTCCCAAAAATGTGTCAAAAATGTCCGATGTGTCCGCCATAATGTCGCAGTCACAATAAAATCGCTGATCGCCGCCATTACTAATAAAAAAAAAATGATTAATAAAAATGCTATAAAACTATCCCCTATCTTGTAAACGCTATAACTTCTGCGCATACCAATCAATAATCGCTTATTGCGATTTTTTTTACCAAAAATATGTAGAAGAATACGTATCGGCCTAAACTGAGGAAAAAAAATGTTTTTTTAATATATTTTTGGGGGATATTTATTATAGCAAAAAAAATAAAAAAGAATACGTTTTTTTTTCAAAATTGTCACCCTTTTTTGTTTATAGCGCAAAAAATAAAAACCGCAGGAGCGATCAAATACCACCAAAAGAAAGCTCTATTTGTGGGAAAAAAAGGACGTCAATTTTGTTTGGGAGACACGTCGCACGATCGCGCAATTGTCAGTTAAAGCGACGCAGTGCCAAATCGCAAAAAGGGGCCTGGTCCTTTGGCTGCAAATTGGTCCGGTCTGAAAGTGGTTAAAACAAATACAAAATTGTCTCATGTTTTTTTAATTATTTGTAATAAAGTTTATATATTTTATATGATGTATTGGTGAATCTATATTTCAATATACAACACCTCCAAAGTCCCGAGGCTTGCGACCTCTAGCCCTTCATTCCTTTGTTCATTGAATATAATAGAAATCCTAGTGTTGAGCATCGAAGCGTTTCTTGTAAAGCTTCAAATCGCACTTCAAAATCGCTCAGGTCTAAGGTCAGGGCTTGTGCGGCAGATATGCTTTACAGCTGGGGCGAATGTTAAAGGATGTATATCTCAGTAAGTCGAATATAAATATGCCCCCAAATTGCCAATTGTGATTACAATATAATATTTTGGCTGTCAATGTCTAGGCTGCTTTTGTGAGTTTTTCTGTAATATATTTTATTTAAAATCTCTACATTTTTTATGTCTGAAATATAAGATTATGCGGAAGCAAAAAAAAAAAAAAACAGCTAAAGATCTGTGTCTGCATCCTTCGAGGCTGCTGTACAACTGACATGGAAATACTGCATGTTCCATAGCGTCCGTAAGATAGCAATAATTCACAGCGGGCTGGTGGCCCAATTTGATAGATGAAGCACACTATCTCACAGGAGCAGATATGGATCTCTCATGGCACTGTGTTGTAGCAGTGACCTCTGGCCAAATGTACGATTATTGAAAAAGATATAATGGCGGGATTTTAAAGGCAATTTTATCAGCCACAGCCGTTAATTGAATTATAGTCTTTTTTTTTTTTTCCTATGGTTTAGCACATTAAATTCAGGGCAATTTCTATTAAGCATAATAAAGGCTCCAGATTAATTATGATACGCGGGAGATCCTGCAGTCAACAAGGCAGGACCCAGTTTTAACCTACAAATGAATTTTCTTGAATGTATTCATTTGTTTGATTAATGTCTACCCAGATGGAAAGTAGGCTGAGTATTAATTATTACATGCAAAATGCACGTGTTGTATTTCACCCCTAGCATGATCAGCCACATGTATCCCATTTTGCTGGATAATATGCTGAGAATGGCTGTGCTTTCTGCTGCCTTTCCCATGTTTTGCACAAATATCGGCAGGGAAGAAAGCTGCATCTTCCCTGAAAACTGACATTTTCTATTTAATTATGGCAAACGATTTCTGGGTATTCGGCACAGAGTAATGCATAGCCTGATGGCTGTGTAGTTGTTTATAGGTCAAAATCATTATTCTGGCTTGTGCAGAAAGCCTGACCCTCTCTGTTGGCAAATTATTATCATGTCTTAAAGAGATACTAAATCCTTTTTTTTTTTTTTAACCACTCGCTGACCGCCCTATAGCAGTTATACTGCTACAAGGCCACAGCTCTGTGCAGGATCACATATATATATATATGTAATCCTGCACTTCCGCCTGCAGGGGGCGTGCATGGCACTGATGTGCCGCTTCTGCTGTGATTCTTCACAGCACAAGCCAATCTGTCAGTGTTTTTGTGTACGGTATGTTCTGCTTTCACTAGGGGAAGAGATGGATTCTAGATTCACAGAATCCACCCCCCCCCCCCATCAGAACAGCGATCTGCCTTGTTTACAGATAAAAAAAATGCCCAATAAGCATATATTGATTATTTATGGATTTTTTTTTTATACTAGTAATGGTGGCAATCAGCAAGATTGTGATATTGCGGCGAACATTCTGACACTAAGCCCCCGTACACACGGTCGGAAATTCCGACCACAAAATCCGTTGGATTTTTTCCAACGGATTTTGTCCGAAACTGGTGTTGCATACACACGGTCGGACAAAGTTGTTGGAAAATCTGATCATTCCGAACGTGGTGACGTTCGTTGCGTACGACGGAACTACGTAGTAGCCAATAGCTTTGGTCTCGTAATTTGTTCTGAGCATGCGTGGCACTTTGTCCGTCGGAATTCTCTACACACGATCGGAAAAAGTCTGCTGGAGCCCACACACGGGTGGGTTTTCCGACAACATGTTCCGATCGGACATTTTCCGTCGGAATTTCTGCCCGTGTGTACGGGGGCTTACTGTAGTCTACCGACAATCAGCGGGTGCGAGGGACATCAAGTCACCGACACCCACCGATATTAAGTAAACTACACAGAATGGGGAACTGTCTATGTAAACGTTCTAACAGGGGGAAGGGATGGATTCTGTGTTCCTGTAAAGGAGGGACTGGAATCCATCCCTACCCCTAGTAAAAGCAGCACATACAGTACATAAAAACACTAGCTAGGCACACAGTTAACCCTTTAATCTCCCTAGATGTTTAACTCTGTATTAATGTCACTGGTTCCCACAAAGTGTCAAAAGTGTCAGTGTCCAACTGTCCACTGCATTTCTCAGTGTCAGTATAAGCCATTGCTAGTACAACTTTAAAAAAAAAAAGAAAATCCATTAACCACTTCAGCCCCGGAAGAATTTACCCCCTTCCTGACCAGATCACTTTTTGCGATTCGGCACTGTATCACTTTAACTGACAATTGCACAGTCGTGCGACGTTGCACCCAAACAAAATTGACGTCCTTTTTTCCTCACAAATAGAGCTTTCTTTTGGTGGTATTTGATCATCTCTGCGGTTTTTATTTTTTGCGCTATAAACAAAAAAAGAGTGTCAATTTTGAAAAAAAAAAAGCAATATTTTTTACTTTTTGCTATAATAAATATCCCCCAAAAATATATAAAAAAACTAATTTCTTTCTCAGTTTAGGCCAATACGTATTCTTCTACATATTTTTGGTAGAAAAAAATCACAATAAGCGTATATTGATTGGTTTGCACAAAAGTTATAGCGTCTACAAAATATGGGGATAGATTTATTATATTTTATTTTTATTTTATTATAAATGTTTTTCTGTTTATTAGTAATGGCGGCGATCTGCGATTTTTATCATGAGTGAGACATTTCAGCGGACCCATTGGACACTTTTGACACATTTTGGGACCATTGTTATTTATACAGCGATCAGTGCTATAAAAATGATGATTACTGTGTAAATGACACTGGCAGGCAAGGGGTTAAACACTAGGGGGGCGATCAAGGGGTTAAGTGTGTTCTAGGGTGGTGATTCTAACTGTGGGGGGATGGGCTCACTACAACATAATAGAGATCACTGCTCCCAATGACAGGGAGCAGTAGATCTCTGTCATGTTGCTAGGCAGTACAGGGAAATGCCTTGATTACATAGGCATGTAATCCGCTCTGTGTCACGATCGCGGGCCCCCGACGGACATCGAGTCTGTGGGACCCGCGGGCACGCTCACGGAGTACGCGGTGATCGCGCTCGCCCACTAAGCCACGTCTTAAAGGGGACGTACAGGGACGCCCACTTGCCCAGCCGTGCCATTGTGCCAACGTACATCGCCGTGCGCTGGTCGGCAAGCAGTTAATAATATATGCTTGGTATTTTTTTAAACGTAGCAGAATACATATCGGCCTAAATTTATGAAGAAATTTGATATTTATCATTTTATTATTGGATGTGTTTTATAGCAGAAAGTAAAAAATACAGCTTTTTAAAAAAAATCATTGCCAGTATTTTGTTTATAGTGCAAAAATAAAAAAAAATGCGGTGGTGATCATTAAACCACCAAAAGAAAGCTCTATTTGTGGGGAAAAAATGACATAAATTGTATTTAGTTACGGCGTTGCATGACCGAGCAATTGTTAGTTAAAATGACACAATGCCGTATCGCAAAAAAAATGGCCTGATCATGAAGGGGGGTAAATCTTCTAGAGGACAAGTGGTTAAAGAAGAATCCAAATATGGATATGTTCACATTATTACTTTGCTTTAGCTTGGATCAATGTAGCTATGTATATACCATACCTGTGGGATCCCTCTAGAAACTGGAAATCACTATTAGTAGTAGTAATAGTAGACATAGACACTTCAGTGACCTCCACTTGTTTCTGGGTCCCATGTCGAGGGGCCACCCTGCTGCATTGTGAACATAGAGGTTGGCTGCTTGGCATGGACACCATTCAGAGATCGCTTTTCATTTTCTCAATTAATACAAAGTGTTCTCTGATTGGCTAAGGTGGAGAGGTGGACTGAGAAAATCATGCTCTCCACTTCATCTAATCAAAGAATGCTTTGCATTCACTGAAAAAATGCAAAGCATTCTCTGAATGGCACCCGACCTCTTGTGTTCGCAATGCAGCAGGTTGCCCCCCCTCGACACAGGACCCAGAAGCAAGTCACGATCAGTGGAGTAGCGATGTCTGCTACAGTGATTTACAACTTTTACAGGGATCCCCAGGTATGGTATATGCATAGTTACATTAGTTCAAGTTGGACTATTGTGAATATTTAAAATAAATTACTTGTAATTCTTCTTTAACCACTTGCCCTCCGGAAGAGTTACTTCCTTTATAACAGGTCATTTTTACTGCGCTATTTTTAGTGACAATTGCACGGTCATGCAATTCTGTACCCAAACATAACTTATTCAATTTTTTCACACAAATAGAGATTTCCTTCAGTGGGATTTTATCACCCATGGGTTTTTTTTTATTTTTTATTATATAAGCGAAAAAAACTATTACAATTTTGAAAAAAAAAACAATATTTTTTTTTATTTTCTGCTATGAAACATCAATAAATAATAAATAAATAAATAAAAATCAAATCTCTTTGGTGTTTTTTGTAAAAGCTATAGCATCTAAAAACTATGAGATATACGGTATACTGTATTTTTTTTTTCTAGTAATTTTTTATTATTTGTACAATTTTACTTTTAAATATTTATTTATTACAATGTTTCCTTTTTTTTTTAAATCAACCCTGTTGGGGGGTGGGGCTTTGGTGAGATCTCCCCTTTGAGACAGAGAAAGGAACTGAGGACACAGATTCCCCAGTCCCTTTCTCTGCAGCCTCAGCTGCACTAAGGCCTGATTCGCACCTATGCATTTTTAGTGCTTTTTGCATTTTGCAGATTTGTACTACAGTCCATTTAACATGGTTTCCTATGGAACACGTTGTATAGTGAAAATCTGCAAAATGCAAAAAGCACTAAAAATGCATAGGTGTGAATCAGGCCTAAAGGTGAATGGAGGGAAGACAGAGGCTCCTTTCTATTCATAAACTGAAGCAAGTTTACGATGCTCAGTTATTAATGGAAAGAGTCAGTGACTGTCCATTCAGAAAAGGAAGGAGCCGGTAAATGACATATATATAGGCTCCTTCCTTCGCTCTCCATCCTGACAGATCGGGGACAGAGGAGGGCAGAGGAGCTCTTCTTTTGTTTATAGCACAAAAAAAAAATGCAGTTGTGATCAAATACCACCAAAAGAAGGCTCTATTTGTGGGGGAAAAAGGACGTTTGGTACAGCGCCGCACGACCGCGCAATTGTCAGTTAAAGCGACGTAGTGCCGTATCGCAAAAAAATGGCCTGGTCAGGAAGGGGGTCAATTCTTCCGGGGCTGAAGTGGGGAGTATCTCACTAAAACTGAAATTCTTACTGTAGGGGGTGCCTAGAATCTCCAATCACGAAGCAGGAAATTACATTTCTGGGGGGCGTTCTGTACAATAACTGTGTACAGGATGTTATAAACAATTTACATTTAATTTATGACAAAAAGGATGCAAAGAAATGGTCATTTTTAATAACACTACAATACAATGTGGCTTGTGTAGCAATTGCATATGGTATATATACTGTATATATAAATAAATAAATAAATATATATATATATATATATATATATATATATATATATATATATATATATATATATATATACTGTATATATAAATATATATAAATATATATATATATATATATATATATATATATATATATATATAAAAAAATATATAAATATATATATATAAATATATATATATAAATAAAAAAAAAAAAATATATATATATATAAATAAAGAAATAAATACACACATATATATATATATATATATATATATATATATATATATATATATATATATATACACACACACATTTTTTTCCCACAAAGTAACATTTTTGTTCTTGGGTTTATAAACACTTTAAATCTAAAGACTGCTTACAATAGTGGGTTGTCAAAATGTTGATTTTAAATGATGTTTTTGTTGTACAGATGCTGTAAGGTTTTAGAGCAGCAATATATTTCTACTCTGCAGTACACAAGCTGACATTAGTGGAGGTTTTGGACAGAAGCCTGTCTCTCTAACAACGTCAAAGCAATTTATCAGTTCTCGTTCATTTGCGGTTTTCTTTTGTTTTTATAACACTGCAAATTTAAAAAAAAATATATATAGCGAGCCTGTTCTGTCCTCGTACAATTTCAGCAATCAGAGACGGCTTTCAGCAGCGAGCATTGGAGAATATCTTAGCAGACATAAACCGACACAGCCAGAATGATGCTTTACCCGCTCCACGTATTGTTACAATCAGGAACACACAGTGCAAAGGGCAGAAAATCAATACTCCTGCAGACTGAGGAGAAATATTGCAGAAGCCAAAAGGGTACAAGTATGGCGGATGGTTGGCTATGGGCATATGCATACATATAAACAATCATTTCCTTCTGCTTCCACATGCAAAGATTGAGAAAAAAAGAAATACCATGATAAAATCAAAGTATTGACATCAGAGGCCTTTTCTTTTTGTATACATTAAGGCCTCATATAGATGTGCGGTTGGGGGATGTTAAAGCGAAACTAAACCTGATGCATTAACAGTTTAAAAAAACTGTTTATGGGTGGGTGCAACGTCTGTCCCAGAGGGTGGAATGCGGCCTGGCCGGTCTGCACCCAAGCGGGAGGCTTCCAGGAAGGATGGTGTATCTTAACCTGTCCCTTACCTGTCAGGAACCTACCTCCAGTCAGGACACGGGTGATCTGTCCCTATCCGGTCCACTTGCAGAAATGCACAACAATCCCAGGAGCCAAGGTCTTAAATAGACTCTGCCTGAGCCAAGATGGCCGCCAGAGTCACATAGGGTGGAAGCATCCAACTGAATCGCTTCCCCAGTGACCCAGGAAACCATAGAGGAAAAGTTTCCTCCTGACTTCCTCTCCTCCGGCAGTTGAGCGCCACCTGCAGAAGGAGAAAGAAGACTGCACCTGTCTACAAGTTACATTCCCAGCATGCTCTCAACCAAACTGTCAAACCATCAAATGGCAGGCGTCATAACTGATTACATGTGCAGCATTATGGCAGTTGAAGATCAAACAGGGGCCAAGATGGCAGCTTCTTTGGCTGAAAAGGACGGGGGGGGGGGGGGGGGTTAGTTCCGCTTTAAAAAAATGCAATTGAGCTATGTGAGGCAAAAAAAGGGGTAAAAGAAACAAAGAAAGGTAGACAAAGGAAAAAAGGAAAAAAGTAAGACAGAAGAGAGGGAGAGAGGAAAAGGAAAGAAGGGGTAAAGGAAAACGTGGCATGGGGTGAGGTGGGTACATATAAGCTGGAAGAAGAAAAGTGAGAGCAGGAAAGGAGGTATGTAAAAAAAAAAAAGGCAAAATCAGGGTGAAGGGCAAGAACCAAGAGAAAAAGTGAAGGACAAGAACCAAGACAAAATCACAAAACAAAGAAAAAGAAAAGGAGATGGGAGCAGCAAGGGCCATAGAAATTAGAAATATGGAGATACCAAAACGACAAACATCCAAATTAGTGGATTAAATGGGATTGGGGCTAAGGTGGCCCAAAACCTATCCATGAGGGACAAAGCTTCTTAACTAGGCTGGTAGTGTCACCACCACAGTACATTATCCCACTGGTTGCTTCAAGAAAACGTAGATATCAGCCCATAGTCAAGTAGGGGGCAGAAGATAAAGAAAAACACATTAGGTCTTGATGTATCAAAACCAATCATGATGGCAGGTCAAGGCAAATAGAATCGTCTGTCATCGTGGAAGCATGTAAATGATAAATTAGTATTGAGTCCCCCTGTGGGTACCGCACCAAAAGTGTGAATTCAGAAGGTCTCACGTTGCAAGAGGAAACATTCATGGTCCCCGCTATGGTCCCCGGCCTAGCTGGTCACTTGACGTGTTCAATCACCAAGCCCCTAACCTTGTGAGTCTGATGTTGCCTGGCAAGCAGTGACACTGAACCCCACTGGGTGTGTTCCTATGGTTGGCCGCATCTAGCGAATGTGCCCGATTGATTAAATTACTTCATATCCTTTATACATGCACCAATGCTATGTTCCTGAATATTGTTACTGCACGTCCTTACAGAATAAATAATAATAAATATATATATATATATATATAAATATATATATATATATATATATATATATATATATATATATATATATAGATATATATATATATATTTTTTTTTTTTTTTTTTTTGGGCAATCCTCTATTAATATGGCAGCTTGTGTATTACCTAATATTTTATATATATTTACTAGAACATTTTGCCAGTATCTATGACATCATACCACGTCAGAGGGCAAAGGGGTGGCTCCTTTTTCCTAATGTCTGATTGGTGGGTGTTTATTTAAATATCTTTACGTAATTTTATTCAATTATTACATGCCAGACGAAAGGGTCCTGCACAATTATGAAATATCGTGCTTCTCTGCTGTGATCATTCTTCAATAAAAAAAAAACCTTGGGCTTTATCTGAAGCTCCGTTGTGTGCTGGAAAATATTTACACTGTTTTGTGCATGGTTCTAGTCTCCAGCGGGTTGTTACTGCACCTTCATTACTTTTGAGCCTGTTCCAGGAACACGTGTGAGGGGAATATTAACAACAACTATTTCACATGCATACAAATACCAGGAACATTTTTTTTTTGTTAACTGGAGCCTAGTAAACTACCAGCATGTGGTGTGTTGGAGGCACCCAGTGGAAACCCATGAAAACACAGAGTGAAAATCAGTCCAAGGACCCCAGTGCTATAAATACAGAAGTTCTAACCCCTAAGCCACTCTGTTGCTTGTTACTTTCTCCTTCTTTCAATGATTACTGCAATACAACTACTGTAGAATCAAAGGATGCTTGCCCACGTCTGTAGGTCCCGCATGTGTATGTAAGCAATGATAGCATCACACATGTTCCGCCGGACATCCACACGAGCGGACTGTCCGACAGAAAAAGTCTGACGGAATCTTTTCATCATATATTCCGATCGTGTGTATGCCTCATCAGACTTTTTTTTTTTCAAAAATTCTGACGGACCTAGAAATAGAACATGTTCTAAATATTTCCGACGGAACCAATTCCTATCGGGAAAACCACTCGTCTGTATGCCGTTCCGATGGACCAAAAACGACGCATGCTCTGAAGCAAGTACGAGACGGCAGCTATTGGCTACTGGCTATTGAACTTCCTTTTTTTAGTCCCGTCGTACGTGTTGTACGTCACCGCGTTCTAGACGGTCGGACTTTGGTGTGATCGCGTGTAGGCAAGACAGTTTCAGCGGAACTCCGTTGGAAATCCGTCGGAAAAAACGGTCGTGTGTATAAGGGATTGCCACAAATGTTGGAGGAAGGAATTAATTTTGGGGGCCATAAATCATGGTTAAATCTAAACTGATAAAAAAATTGCAACTGGCACTATGTTATTCTCTGCTTTTAGCAAATGTATAAGGTTTGGGGGTTCTAAGTCATTTTCTAGCAAGAAAAAAAAGCTTATTTTAAAATGGTGTGGCACACAAACTGGTTAACGAAAACAGGAATTTGCTTTTCACATGACTGAAAAATTAAAGTGGGCCTGAAGGCAGAAGTGTTTTTTACCTTAACGTGACTGTAAAGTCTAATTTTTTTTTCTATAAAAATAACAACCATGTTATACTTACACTGTTGATTTGCACAGAGCAGCCCAGATCCTCCTCTTCTCGGGTCCCTCTTCTGTGCTCCTGGCCCCTCCCTCCTTTCAAGTGCCCCCACAGCAAGCAGCTTGCTATGGGGCACCCGAGCCGAGTCACAGCTCCCTGTGTCCATTCAGACAGGGAGCCCCGGCTTGGCCCCACCCCATCTGTCTCCTGATTGGCTGACTTTGATTGACAGCAGTGGGAGCCAATGGCGCCACTGCTGTGTCTCAGCCAATTTAGGAGGGAAAGTCTCAAACGGCCGAGACACTCGTGGACATCGCTGGACAGAGTTGGGACTCAGGTAAGTATTAGGGGGGCTGAGGGGGGCTCCTGCACACAGAAGGTTTTTTTTTTTTATCTTAATGCAGTATGATAAAAAAACTTTCTGACTTTACAACCCTTTTAATGCATTCTATGCAATAAGGCACTTATACTTACCCGAGCCTGATCTCGATCCAGCGATGTGCATAAGAGCAGAGGCTCTCCTGGCTCTCTCTCTCCTCTTACAATGTTAGTTATCGGTAAATGTCTCTGAAACATGCCACATCCAAATAACTAGACAGAAAGAAGAGATAACACCTAAATGGACCTTTAAGGCACTAATGCCCCGTACACACGGTCGGAAATTCCGACGGGAAAAGTCCGATCGGATTATGTTGTTGGAAAATCCGATCATGTGTGGGCTCTAGCGGGTTTTTTTCCGTCTGAATTTCCGACGGAAAAAGTTTGAGAGCAGGACCTAAAATTTTCCGACAACAAAATCCGATCCGACTTTTCCAATCGTTTGTATAGAATTCCGACACACAAAGTGCCACGCATGCTCAGAATAAATTTTGGGAAGAAAGCTATTGGCTACTTGCCTCTACGTAGTCCCGTCGTACGTGTTTTACGTCACCTCGTTCAGAACGATCGGATTTTCCGACAACTTTGTGCGACCGTGTGTATGCAACACAAGTTTCGGACAAAATCCGTTGGAAAAAATCTGACGGAATGTCCAACAGTGTGTATGAGGCATAAGATTGCAATATAAGTAGAAAAGTATAAATGTTTTATTACTAGCCTGCATATATCAAAGATACAAGATAAAAATAGCGGAATGTTTAACAATCATGCATATGAATTGAAACAGTAACCAAAGTGATTGATAATGTTTTCTTATGATTCACCCAACGCGTTTCGGAGTTTTCAAAATCTCCTCTCTCTCCTCATTGGCTCAGAGAGAGCAGCAAGAGCTATTGGCTCCTTCTGCTGTCAATCACAGCCAGTGAGGAAGGAGAGGGGGGCGGGCATCAGTCTCACTGTCTGTGTCAATAGACACAGACAGAGAGGCATTGGAGAAAGCCATGCGATGCTAGCTATGTTGCTATAGGGGGAATTGGGGGGGGGGGGTAACCAGGAGCGCCGGCGAGAAGAGGATGATTGGGGCTTCTCTGTGCAAAACCATTGCAGAGAGCAGGTAAGTATAACTAGTTTATTATTTTAAAGAAATGTTAATTTAATCACTTTAAAGTGAAAATCCACACTTTTATTGAGTGACCATTCTCAATCCCTTTAGTCATTCAATTTCTATGCCCCATGGAAGGAAAGGCTCTCGGTCCCACTCAAGTGTTAACATGGCCTTGCCCTATTTATACTGTTCTTTGTTGCTGTATAGTTGCCTGTTGTATTTAACCACTTGCCATCCGCGCTATGGCCGAATGACGGCCACAACGCGGATCTCAATTCCCGGGAGGCCGTCATATGACGGCCTACCCTCTGCACGCTCCCTGCGCGTGCCCTGTAGGGGGCGCGCTGTGATCACCGAGTCACTGAGACTCGGGTGATCAGCGATACGAGCAAGGGGCGGGTCCCGGCTCCTTACCATGTGATCAGCTGTCAGCCAATGACAGCTGATCACATGATAAAAACAAAAGCTTGTGATCGTTTTTTTCTTCTCCTCACACTGACAGCGGAAGAGAAAAAAAAAGCCGATCACCGGGTTATCTTAAAGGGACATCGGTCCCACCTTGCCATCCCCACAAGTGCCACCTTGCCATCCCCATAAGTGCCACCTTGCCATCCCCATAAGTGCCACCTTGCCATTCCCATAAGTGCCACCTTGAAATGCCCGGAAGTGCCACCTGTCAATGCCCACCAGTGCCACCTGTCAATGCCCACCAGTGCCACCTATCAATGCCCACCAGTGCTGCCAATCAGTGCCACCTAAAAGTGCTGCCTATCAGTGTAACCTATCAGTACCCATCACTGCCACTCATCAGTGCCCATCACTGCCACCTATCGGTGCCCGTCACTTCACTGCCGCCTCATCAGCGTACATCAATGACGGACAAAAATTATCCATTTTATATTTTTATGACAAAATTAAAAAAAAAAAATTTCTTCTAAATTCGGTAGTATGGAGAGATCCACCGCTCCAGGATGATCCACCCAAACTCAATCCCACAGCTGTTCCTATGGTTAGAGAACCCAGGTGCAGGCACGGCACAAGCTGATGAAGATGCAAATTAAGGACTCTGGACGGCCGCACTCCAAGAAAAATTCAAAAACCTTTATTGGTAAAATATGGAATCACACAAAAATAGGTCACAGCAAAGCAAGAAATCGCTAATGCATTTCACACTACCAAGAGTGCTTACTCATAGCAGGTCACAGCAAAGCAAGAAAATCGCTAATGCATTTCACACTACCAAGAGTGCTTACTCATAGCTTTGAGTAAGCACTCTTGGTAGTGTGAAATGCATTAGCAATTTTCTTGCTTTGCTGTGACCTATTTTTGTGTGATTCCATATTTTACCAATAAAGGTTTTTGAATTTTTCCTGGAGTGCGGCCGTCCAGAGTCCTTAATTTGCATCTTCATCTTCTAAATTCGGTCTTTTTAAATTTTTTTAACTAAAAATCACAGAGGTGATCAAATACCACCAAAAGAAAGCTCTATTTGGGGGGAAACAATTATAAAAAATTAATTTGGGTACAGTGTAGTATGACTGCGCAATTGTCATTCAAAGTGCGACATCGCTGAAAGCTGAAAATTGGTCTGGAAGGGAGGGGGGTTTAAGTGCCCGGTAAGCAAGTGGTTAATTCCATCTGAATATGTATAATGCATACAGAGATTTCTTTGCCATATTTCATGCAGAAACATCACGCTTCCACTCTTCTAGAAAAGTGCAATATTTGCCGCTGGTCAGAGAACTGCTGTTAATAACCATGGGACACCGCCTCTTCAAACCAATACTAAAATATTAATTTAGTAGAGAATCCAGAGGTAGCATAATAGACAACACAAAATATCTTCTGCAGTGTCAGCTCTGTTGTCTCAAATAAGACAGATGCACGAGGTATAAGGACAACATGTTCCGACAGCACCGAAGATAAAGCAGTCTGTACTTTGCACATGCTACTATATACCTTATTGCTTGTTCAACCCATTATTTGTTCCCGGGAATACTAAGCATTGGAGCTGCTCATGTTGTGCTATCCTTAATTGTATTCTTGTCCAAGAATATTGCCATAAAAACTATTATATTTGTATTCTGTTTGCAGTGTAACACTATAAAGAGATTGGCTGGGGCACCCGCTGAATAAAATACAGTTTATGTTACACTGCAAGCAGGATTAATTAAAGCAGCAGAGATATTCAGCCCTTCTGCTATAATATAAAAGATAACAATGCTGATAGGACAGCTAGCAAGATATTAACTTTCAAGCTCTACATTGCATGACGTTCTTTCCTGCGGACAACCCCTTACCTTCATGCTCATATCGGTAAATGAAGAATTTTGGGAACAGAAATCTACCTATCTCAGCACTAGAAGTTAAGGAGGGTCTAGAACAGGGGTTTCAAACCCTCCAGCTGTTGCAAAACTACAAGTCCCATCATGCATTTGTCTGTGGGAGTCATGCTTGTAACTGTCAGCCTTGCCATGCCTCAAGTTTCGCAACAGCTGGAGGGCCACCAGTTTGAGGCCCCTGGTCTAGAACAGCCGTTTTCAACCTTTTTTTGCCAGAGGAACCCTTGAAATAATGTACAGGTCTTAAGGAGCCCTCGCTAAAACAAATTAATTGGGGGTCAGTGAAAAAAAATTCTCTACATTGGTGATTAAAGGGAGGAATGCACCTTACACTGATGGGCTGTGTGAAAAATATTCCTTACATTGGTGGTCAGTAAGAAAAATGTCCCTTAAATTGGTGGTCAGTGGGAAAACTGTCCTCTTACATTGGGAGTCAGTGGAAAGAATGCTGCTTACAATGGGGGGCAGTGGGAAGAATCCTCCAAACATTGGTGGCCAGCGAGAAAAATGCTCCAAACATTGGTGACCAGTGGGAAAAATGTTATTTATCTTGGTTGGTCAGTGGGAAGAATGCTCCAAACATTGGTGGCCAGTGGGAAGAATGCCCCCCTTACATTGATGGTCAGAATGCCTTCCTTATAGATAACTAAAAAGATCACTGGTGTCATGCAGTTGGCTCTGCCAAGTGGTATTGGCCCTGAATGCAGACACAATCACATAGGAGGTCAATCAGCCACAGCTCAAGGGACCCGAGCAACCTCTAGAGCAGGGATATGCAATTAGCGGACCTCCAGCTAGGGCCGTTTTTAAGGCAGGGCAAAAGGGGCAGCTGCCTTGGGCCCTGTCATTGTTGTGGGGCCCAAAGCAGCTGCCTCATACTTGCCAACTATCCTGGTTTAAAATCCCTCGTCCCTTGAGGTTCTAGTCCTATGTTGTGCCCCAATATCTGAGTGTGAAGTGCTGCTACTAATGCTGCCCAGCTCTGTCCTATTGTTGTGTAAAGATGACTCACCTGCAGACCCTGTGATTACATGTAAATTAACTGCATTCTTATGTAAATAGGGGCGGCCGGTGGCACAGTAATCTCTAGCAACAAATCAACAAGCAGAAATCATGTGCTGTAACCTCTAGCAACTAATCAGTGAGCCGTAATGTGTGCTGTAACTTCTAGCAACCAGTCAGTGAGTAATGATGCACCTAAACCTCTGGCAACCAATCCCAATAGCTGCCTGATCTGATTCAGTAAACTGATTTTGAGTCTAGCTGCTATTTATTGTATGTCTCAGAGCAGGTGAAGAGCAACACTGCATGGGGGGGGGAGAAAAGTCTTGCCCAGGGTCCAATCAATATTAAAGATGGCCCTGCCTCCAGCTGTTGCTAAACTCCAAGTTCCCTTAATGCCTCTGCTTCTGGGTGTCATGCTTGTAGCTGTCTTGCTATGCATCATGGGACTTGTAGTTCTGCAACAGCCGGAGGTCTGCTAATTGCATATCTCTGCTCTAGAGGAACCTTAGGGTTCCATGGAACCCTGTTTGAGAATGATGGGTCTAGAAGGAACACCTGTTAAAATACTTTAATAGGTTTAACTGCATGGTGCTTGCATGAGTTTTCTCCAATTACTCCAATTTCCTTCTACAATCCAAAGACATGCTGGTAGGTTACTTGGCTCCTGCCTTTAAATTGGCCCAAGTAGGTGGATGCATGCCTGATAGGGACCTTAAAATAGAGGTATGGGTACTTAAAAAAAAATAAACATTCATACTCATCTTAGGTGGATGCAAGAACCGAGCGATCAAAGAATGTTGACCTCCCAGTTCTCGGTCTTCACTGAGCAGAGAGCCAATAAGCATCTAGCGACTGTCAGTCACCAGCTCTCTATGCTTCCCTTCCCACAGCGCTGGGCTGTGCTAGGGGTGGGATTGGCTGGCTCAGGCTCTCAGCTTTGTTCCTACTTCTCCTTTTAAATAGTAAGCTCCTTCAGGGCTGGGACTGATGTGAATACACAGTATGTAAAGTGATGTGAAAATTATCAGCACTATATAAATACCTGAAATAAATAAATAATACATAAATTAATACCTAAAATAGATAAATAAATAATAAAAGTGACACCAGCATAAAAGTAGACACCCCTACCATAATCTTGGGGTGAGCTGTAGATATAACAATCATAAGCTGATTTTTCCTGAGATTTGAAAAAAAAATTCACGGGTTCCTCAATGTTGAAAAGGTTTAGAAAGACTGCCATAGACATATGGACAGCATGGTGTATCGGGTAACGGCTAGCAAAAAAATATCAAGTTGGTACAAATTTTTATTATAGTAAAGTACTGACATGTCTAGTCTTATAGGCTATAGGAATATTTACATCAATACAAGGACCGTTTCTTCATTCAGTACTATATATACAGTATATAGTGTGTATATATATATATACATATATATATATATATATACCATATATACTTGAGTATAAGCCGACCTGAATATAAGCCGAGGCACCTAATTTTACCACAAAAAAATGGGAAAACGTATTGACTCAAGTATAAGCCTAAGGTGAGAAATGAGCAGCTATTGTAAGTGGAAAAGAGGGTCAACAATGCCCATTTGCAGCCTCACTGTGCCCATTTGCAGCCATAGGTCCCCTGAACTTCAAACTTGGCAATTAAGGGTTTCTAGATGCCCCCTAGCTGCAGCCAAAACGTGGGGTCTCTGGACCCAAAGGGTCCCGAAATTACATTGCTGCAGATGGACACAGTTGACCGACTTTGGGGCCCTGTATCTTGGGGCCACTTGGTGCTAGGAACCCCACATTTAGTGTGCAAACTCAGTGGAACCAGCACTACAACATATCCAAAGTTTCTATCACCAAGTGGCCCCAAGATATGGGGCCCCAAAGTCGGTTCGGAAAATGTCAAGCACTTTTCTGCAGCAGAGAATGACATTTTCCGAACCGAATTTGGGGCACCGTCTCTCTGGGCCACTTGGTGCTAGGAACCCCATCTTTGAATATGTTGTAGTGCTAGTTCCACTGGGTTCCTAGCACAAAGTGGCCCTGAGATACGCGGGGCCCAAAGTCAGGTTGGAAAATATCGTTTTCTGCTGCAGAAAATGCCTGACTCAAGTATAAGCCGAGGGGGGCATTTTCAGCACAAAAAAAATGTGCTGAAATACTCGGCTTATACTCGAGTATATGAAGATGCAAATTAAGGACTCTGAACGGCGGCACTCCAAGAAAATTTTAAAAGCCTTTATTGGTAAAATATGGAATCACATAAAAATAGGTCACAGCAAAGCAACAAAAAGCTAACGCGTTTCACACTACCAAGAGTGCTTACTCATACTCTTACTATACTCGAGTATATACGGTATATCGGCATCATACAATATTACATTTTTGGAATGCAACATTGATTAAATGAACCATATTGTACCATTTTAGAACTGATAAATACATAGACAAGTGGAGGACCTGGGAACGCGGTGGATCCGGCTGAGCTGTTCATGTTCAGTATACTCATCTTTACTTATCAAAGAAACGCAGTATAGTAAAATACGACCATCATATCTTATTCTGGCAGAAGCACACTACAGTAGATTGCTCTCTATTCATTTCCAGATTCAGCACTTCATTCGAGAGAAAAAAAGAAAAACAGTTGGATGCCAATTGAGCTTGTATTATTTATGGCCTTCAAGGTAAAGAATGTGACAGAGAAAGAACCTCAACGTAATCTCTCCCATAGCTGGTTTATCTGTGCATAATCCAAGTAGTAGAGAAACTCAATCCCGCATCACTCCTATGTGTCATTTTAGCAGCTAATAAACACGCATAATATAGAAATGACATAATGACACGTCTTGCGGAGCATGGGGACTATACAATTACAGCAGCTTCAGCGCTTTCTGGATTGCAGCACCGCCGTAATATAATAGTGTTAGTCATCACACAGAAGTGGAAAGGATTCAGCTTTACTCCTTCTATCTATTCACTTTCACACCTTGCCTGCTCACGGTGCATGTACAACTAGAGTTATCAAACAGTCTTCTATGCCTGCTGGTTATCAATAGCCAGTAGACATGTGCAATTCGTTTAGTTACGATTCGTTTTCCGTTCAAATTCGTTATATTCGTTCATTCGTTATCGTACAAATGAACGATTTAGTAAAAATTTTAACGATTAACGAATTATCGAATCGAACGAATATGAAAAACAACGAAAATCCGAAATAATTAAATTAGAAACAACGAAACTACGAAAGAATGAAAATCCGAAAAACGAAAACAGGAACAACGAAAATCAAAACGAAGAAAAAATTTGTACATTCGTAACTTTTTTTTTGTTGATTTGTAATCTTTCGTGTCTCTTACAATGGATTGAACGAAAAAATTCGTACATTCGTAACTTTTTTTTTTTGTTGTCGATTCGTAATTTTCTGTGTCTCTTACAATGGCGCTGCTTAACGTGCTTTGAATGGATTGAACGAAAAAATTCGGATATTCGTAACTTTTTTTTTTTTTGTCGATTCGTAATTTTCCGTGTCTCTTACAATGGTGCTGCTTAACGTGCTTCGAATGGATTGAACGAAAAAATTCGTACATTCGTAACTTTTTTTTTTTTAGATTCGTAATTTTCCGTGTCTCTTACAATGGCGCTGCTTAACGTGCTTCGAATGGATTGAATGAAAAAATTCGTACATTCGATTTTCATTCGTTATCGTACAAATGAACGATTTAGTAAAAATTTTAACGATTAACGAATTATCGAATCGAACGAATATGAAAAACAACGAAAATACGAAATAATTAAATTAGAAACAACGAAACTACGAAAGAATGAAAATCCGAAAAAACGAAAACAGGAACAACGAAAATCAAAACGAAGAAAAAATTTGTACATTCGTAACTTTTTTTTTGTTGATTTGTAATCTTTCGTGTCTCTTACAATGGCGCTGCTTAACGTGCTTCGAATGGATTGAACGAAAAAATTCGTACATTTGTAACTTTTTTTTTTTGTTGTCGATTTGTAATTTCCTGTGTCTCTTACAATGGCGCTGCTTAACGTGCTTTGAATGGATTGAACGAAAAAATTCGTACATTCGTAACTTTTTTTTTTTGTCGATTCGTAATTTTCCGTGTCTCTTACAATGGTGCTGCTTAACGTGCTTCGAATGGATTGAACGAAAAAATTCGTACATTCGTAACTTTTTTTTTTTTTTTTGTCGATTCGTAATTTTCCGTGTCTCTTACAATGGCGCTACTTAACATGCTTCGAATGGATTGAACGAAAAAATTAGTATATTCGTAACTTTTTTTTTTTTTGTCGATTCGTAATTTTCGGTGTCTCTTACAGTGGCGCTGCTTAACGTGCTTCGAATGGATTGAACGAAAAAATTCGTACATTCGTAAATTTTTTTTTTTTTTTGTCGATTCGTAATTTTCGGTGTCTCTTTCAATTGCGCTGCTTAACGTGCTTCGAATGGATTGAACGAAAAAATTCGTACATTCGTAAAAAAATTTTTTTGTCGATTCGTAATTTTTCGTGTCTCTTACAATGGCGCTGCTTAATGTGCTTCGAATGGATTGAACGAAAAAATTTGTCCATTCGTAACTTTTTTTTTTGATTCGTAATTTTCCGTGTCTCTTACAATGTAATAATAGCATACACATTACATAAAATTATGAATTATGCTCCGATTACGAATCTACGAAAACAATTTTACGAAAGTACGAATAAATCAATCTTACGAAAGTACGAATGTAACTAAATCTACGAAAATACGAATGCGTCCGAATACAAAATATAACGAAAATACGAATTTCGAATAAACGAAAATTAGACTAACGGAAAAACGAATCAACGAAAAAATAACTCTACGAAAATACGAACGAGTCCGAATACGAACACCGACGATTTACGAAATTACGAATCGTTACGAATCAACGGAAACAAACAGAAACGAAAGGAAACTAAACAAATTTTTCTATTGTGCACATGTCTAATAGCCAGTAAGAATTTTTTTTTGGAGTTACTGAAATTATAAAAATAAAGGAGCTATAACATTAAAAAAAAAAACACATGGACAATTTGGGTGCTGGCCACTGTAGTCCATCTTCAATCCTCATCAGAAATATGAAAACATATATCCACTCCACTCTTAGCTCCTCTTGCCCTATTTTTTAGTTTTCGGCAAAATGACTGCATACAACGTCTCTACCTGGGAACCAACCTTCCTGGATGCGTTTCACCACTCCTGGCTTGCTCTCAAGGATAGGATAGTGCAGGACGGGGGACTTCCCCTATCCCTGGGAGCAGGCTAGCAGTGGTGAAATGCACCAAGAAAGGTTGGTTCCCAGGTGGAGCCATTGTTGAATGCAGTCATTTTGTTGACAACTAATAATTATGGCAAGAGAAGCTAAGAGTGGAGTGTGGCTGATACATTTTTTCATATTTCTGATGGGAAGTGAAGATGGAGTTCAGTGGCAAGCACCCAAATTGTCCATGTACAGGAGGGGCAAGTCTTGAGCAGAGAGCTGTGCATTTGGGTATGTCTCTGCTATAACACCCTCCCGTTACAATGGTTCTAAAGTCAAAATTATTTTTTTACCCTAATGCGTTCTCTGCATTAAAGGAGTTGTAAAGACAAGGTTTTTTATCATAATGCATTCTATGCAGTAAGATAAAAAGCCTTCTGTGTGTAGCAGCCCCCCTCAGCCCTTCTATTACTTACTGGAGCCCCCTCTCTGTCCAGCAATGTCCACGTATCCCACGGCCATCCGGGACTCCCCTCCTGATGACATGCGCACTTGCGACAACTGAAGCAACGGCGCTATATGCCGATACTTCAGTTGTACTATGCAGCCCTCGTGCACATGCGCGTGAAGGCATCGTGGCTCTGACAAATCACAGCGCCGGAGCCGGGATACCCTGAAGTCACTCCGGGAGAACATGTCGGCGGTCGGAGGGGGAGAAGAGGACCGATGCCGGGGCTTCGATCTCAGGTAAGTGATACATAATTAGCTAGTATGCTAAGCATACTAGCTAATTATGCCTTTGTCTTGCAGGTTTTTTTTTTTTTTTTTTTTTTTTTTTTTTTTTAAGAGGGTTTACTTCCTCTTTAAGTTCTGGATCTTCTTGTCACTGTCCTATGTGTACTGGCTACTCAAGCCTGGTGCGAAATGAAGCAAAGACCTTCAGTGTTATAAAAAAAAAAAAAAAAAAACTGAATATTACAAATAATAAATTATGCTAATTGGAGAGCTGCGACTAAGCACAAGTTACATCAAATTTTTACTAAATTCTAATATGTCTAATCTACCTAGTTTGCATTTTTCCATATGTACAGTGTCTAGATAGATTAGATTTCTTAGTACAGAATCCGTATATCTGCTGAGCTGTAGATGAAAACAAATGTGTTTATTTTATCTATATGGGAAAGACGGTTGATTTTACTAATGCACACCCAAAGCTCTTCTTATCTTCCCTGGGTACATCTGATATATGTAAGTGCCAATGATCGTCATCATTTTAATGTGTGCTTTTCTCTGCTGACCCTGTAGGAATTGATTGAGACACTTTTTTATTGTGATAAAGTGGTGATGAGGCAGCGGCTGAAAACAATGACTTTGTGAAGTATAAATGCTCAGGCCAGAATTGTACCTGCAGAATTTTGCTTTGATAAAAAAAAAGAAATAGCTTATAAAATTGTCACGCAAGCTATTTAGTAATTGAATGTTATCAAAAATGACCCTATATTTCAAACTGACAAACAATTAAATGCCGTATGGTAACGTTGAGGATTTCTCTACACTGCTGGTGTACAGATTGCCCCCAGCAATTTCATTTTCTGCTGTCTGATGATTGGTTCACCAATTTTCTTAGACATTGCTGCTAAGATATAAATACAAGTGTAGGCACCCTTTGAATAAGGAATTTCATTTTTAAATGGCCGCGGCAGCATCCGGAGATCGGCTGGGGTGCCAACATTGCAGGCACCCTGGACAGGCAAGTGTCCATATATTCAAAGTCAGCAGCTACAGTATTTGTAGCTGCTGATTTTTATTTTATTTTACCCAGGCCGGTGTTCTGTCATGAACAGTCCGGCTATCACCAAGTGTCCGCTGTGTACTGCGCATGCGCAGTACGGAGCATAAGGAAAATCAAAAAAGAAAATCTCCGAAGATGAACAGCGCCTGCGCCGTGAGTCGAGGTGTAAGCCCCACCATCCAAGCGGACATAGGGCTACACAAACTTAGAGGGCTCCTCGCGGGCTCGCGCTTCGGGCTCGCCGCGCTTCGGGCACGGCCTCACTGCATTCAGCTCTTTTATATTCTAACTCTATGTCCAATTGGATGGTGGGGCTTGAAAGTGGACTCACAGCGCAGGCGCCGTTCATCTTCGGCAATTTTCGGAACCTGGGTGTCCTGTGTACTTTGTGATGGGGGACAGAAAATGATAGTACACGGGACCTCCTCTTTAACCACGTAAGGAATGCCTGCAGTGTACTGTGAACAGGAGGCCCATATAGGTTCAGCGACGTACCTGTACGGGTACAGGAAGCGTGTGCGCCCCCGCCCGCCGACTCCTGATGTGTTTAGATTTGTTTGTGGGATTTTGTCGATTAGACACAGCAGGATTTTATTAGCAGATCCAGGACAATAAATCATGTCCAATTAATCAATTAATGTTCAACCAATCAACACAGGGCTTTGTACTGTGGAAATAATCTCTCCTTTTCTCAGAAACAACAAGATTTTTAGTAGAAAGCAGCACATGCACATATTAACACTTGTTAGACCCACTTAACCCCTTGATTACCCAAGATGTTAACCTCTTCCCAGCCAGTCTCATTAGTATAGTGATAGTGTAAATTATTAGCACTGATCACTGTACTGGTGCCACTGGTGATGTCAGTGTCAGTTAGTCAGTTCTCACCCAGTGTCAGTTAATGTTAGATTGCCTACAACACTATCACAGTTCCATTATAAGTTTCTGATCTGTGCCATAAGTAGTATAAAATAAAATAAAACAGTTATTTTTTCTTTAAATTTTAGTTAATTTAGTTTAATAAAAAATAAAAAAAAAACACTGTGGTAAAATCTTCCAGAGCTGAAGTGGATAATGACTAGATTGGTAAATGAAACCCAAAAGAATATTGCACAAGAGTTGATGTAATAACTAATGATAAGGTTATAAAGAGCAATAAAAACTTGACAGCGCAAACTGGTCCAATGGGCTTCCATCATGCTTTTCCACTAAAACCAAAGCATTACTATTTGCACACAGAGCATTTTGACCCCTGCTAATTCCAGCAATGACTCAGTAGTAATTGACAGCTTGAAAAGAAAATCAAGATGAAGATGCCTACGGTTTTTCTCCACCAGGAGCCATTGCACTGTCCGTAATCTCTGGGTTACATAAACAATACTACCTCCAGACAGCACAGGTGCTAAATAGCTGACAAGGGGCTCCTAACGAGAGACAGACGGGCCGCCTCATTAAATGCTGCAGGTGTCAAAGCATCCATGTTGTTACACCATATTTCCAGCACTATAGTACAAATTACAGTCACATAAACAACGAACAGAAGATTAATGGCTGCTACCTCACACTTACAAAACAGCTGAAACAAATGTTTTGGGGGTCTCGCTTGAAAGGAGCCTGAAATCGTTTCCTTTAATACTTCCAATGGTTCACATGGGTAGATTGTTCTCACCAGCTCGCACAGCTTGAAAGGAAGTATGAAAGACATACTGCCAAGAAGAAAATATTACATCCAGTTAAAGTCACCATGAGATTACTGTGTCCTTTAAGACACAGAAAAGGCAAAATGTTTTGTTCCCTTTGGCGCAAAAATGTAAACTGAAGCACCATTCTACAACTAAAGTTCCAGATAAGGTTTTATTCCAACAAAAGTCAGCAGGGTGATTCAAAGAGTATCCAATGCATTTTGGGGGGCTAAAGATGTCTAAAGACCCTGTTGATGGCCATATTCCTTTTGCATGGTAATGTTCCCTGGTCTCCTCGTGTTTGGAGATGCTGATGTTGGCCATATTTCTGAAGGGTGGTAATGTTCCCTGGTCTCCTCGTATTTGGAGATGCTGATGTTGGTCATATTCCTGTGGGTGGTAATGTTCCCTGGTCTCCTCGTGTTTGGAGATGCTGATGTTGGCCATATTTCTGTAGGTGGTAATGTTCCCTGGTCTCCTCGTATTTGGAGATGCTGATGTTGGTCATATTCCTGTGGGTGGTAATGTTGCCTGGTCTCCTTGTGTTTGGAGATGCTGATGTTGTCCATATTTCTGTGGGTAGTAATGTTCCCTGGTCTCCTCGTGTTTGGAGATGCTGGTGGTGGCCATATTTCTGTAGGTGATAATGTTCCCTGGTCTCCTCGTATTTGGAGGGTGGTGGCTATATTCCTGTGGGTAATAATGTTCCCTGGTCTCCTCGTGTTTTGAGATGCTGGTGGTGGCCATATTTCTGTGGGTGATAATGTTCCCTGGTCTCCTCGTATTTGGAGGGTGGTGGCTATATTCCTGTGGGTAATAATGTTCCCTGGTCTCCTCGTGTTTGGAGATGCTGATGTTGTCCATATTTCTGTGGGTAGTAATGTTCCCTGGTCTCCTCGTGTTTGGAGATGCTGATGTTGTCCATATTTCTGTGGGTAGTAATGTTCCCTGGTCTCCTCGTGTTTGGAGATGCTGGTGGTGGCCATATTCCTGTGGGTGGCAATGTCCCCTGGACTACATGTGTTTGGAGATGCTTGTGGCAGACATATTTCTTCAGTACCATCTAAGCATGGCAGTCTGATATACTAGAACGGGGGGACCAACAGACACACATTGGGTGTAATATTGTGGATCATCAAGGGACAGATACTGTGTATGATTTTATGGGATATCTATTATTATGTTTGTAAAAGCTTGGCATGTTAAGCCGCACGAATTGATGTAAATTGTTGGGTCTTGAAGAAGCGGCTATGCACCACACAACATGTAGACCTGTATCTGGTAAAAAACATATGTCACAATATGCTGATGTATGGTTGTTATCGAAGAAATGTACAGTAGATATATGTAATCTGCTTTAATTGATGTGAAGGATGACCTTGATGGATGTCCTCCTTATGCTCTTACTAAAGTATTAAAAAATTTGATGTGGAGTAATATTAATCTATTTTTGTTAGAAATGTATAAGCCCCAGTGCATAGACAAGGCAAAGTGCTTTGTGTCCTATGGTACACAAATGTAAATTGAAGCACCACACCACCTGCTAAAAGGCCCAGATATGACTTCTAATAAATGTCAGCGGGACCTGACCAATCCCCCTGGAAGCTGGAAATGTAGTAGGCACCTCTACTATGATGATTTCCACTAGATTCTGGGTTCCATGCTAAACGGCATCACTGCTGACTTACTGAACACAGGAGGTTAGTCCATTGGCATTGAGAAAATGCAAAATTATCTCTAAATGGCACCCATGCTGAGTGGTTGGCCTCCTGTGTTAATAATGCAGCAGGGCAGCTATTTGGCATGGGATCTGGAGGCTAGGGGAGATCACTGGAGCACAACAATTATTTCCAGCTTCTAGAGGGATCCCACGGGTATTTTATATGCCGAGTTACATTGTTTTATGCTGGACCAATGTAACTATGTAAAAATATTCACACCTGGAATCCTTATTTAAAGGAGAAAAATGGCTAAAGCTCTTTTTGCCATATTTTTCTTAGTTCTGCACTCCTATGACCTATATTCAGCTGGCAGTTGGCTAAAGGCCGTTGTACAGCCTGTCCAGGCTCTGCAGGGATCCCGACAATAATGTTGGGATCTGACAAGATGCCTGACCGGCAGCTGGCCCAGACTCTCAGGGAGTCCTCACCCCCTCTACAGCCCAGAACTCTAATGACCGCTGGAGGGGCAGAGCAGAGAGCTGGTGACTGACAGTCACCACTCTCTGCTCACTGAAGACTGAGAACTGAGTGGTCAGCAGTCATGTGATCGCTCAGTTCTCAGACATAGTGTTGGGGGAGGGGGGTGACAGCTGAAGCATCGGACTGATGTTGCAGCCATCTAGGTGAATATCATTTTTTTTTTCAATCCTGCACTTCTCTTTTAAATATCAAGAATATTCAGAGGCGTGATTAGAAAAGGGGGCTTGGGGAAGATGCCCAAGGTTCAGAAATGACAAGGAAATCTAACACTCAAAAATTATACATTTTGCCTTGGAGCTATCTTAAGTAATGCAATAGAGCCATGGGATTAATGACAGTTGCAGATTATTTGAAAAAATGGATGGGGGCTGCTGTTGTAAATCCAATGGCCAAGGCAGGGAATGCAATCAATCAGCCCTCCTAGGACGTGTTAATGAAAATGCGTAATTAACACATGACACACCATTCATGACATGTGTCTTCAGGAAATCCCAGACATATAACTATGCAGTAGCACATTATAGCAAAGCGATAAAATAAAATCACACAAGATCAACATATGGCGACTTCATCTTAATGCTGTGTGAAAATGTATTATTTTTGGAGTTGAATTTAAATATCTGCTGCACGGGGTATGTTAATAATTAAACCTATATACCTTGTCAACCTCTCTAAATATATCTGTTCTTGGTAAAAAAAAAAAACACCTAATTTTTGATATATCATCATGAAAGCTGTGCAGCATTTCTTTTTTCTTTTCTTTTTTTTGTACTAATTACAGATTCAAATTCAGTTGTTCATGTATTTTTTCTTATTTTACAGTAGTTCCTCAACATGAAGACATTAAATGTCAATTGGCATTCACTCTAAAGCCCCATACACACGCGCGGATTATCCGAGGACCAGGTCCGTCGGATCATGTCCGTCGTACTTTGTCCGATGTTGGTTTTGCGTACACACAGTCGGACAAAGTTGTCGAAAATTTCCGATCATTCTGAACGTGGTGACGTTTGTTGCCTACGACGGGACTACGTAGAGGCTAGTAGCCATTAGCTTTGGTCTTGTAATGTGATCTGAGCATGCGTGGCACTTTGTCCGTCGGAATTCGCTACACACAATCGGATTTGGTGTGATCGGACTTTGTTGTCAAAAAATCTATCCAGCAGGAGATAGGACTTTGTCCGTCGGACAATCCGATGGAAACTGTCCGATGGTGCCTACACACGGTCGGAATTTCCGACAACATTGTCTGATAGGACAGAATCCATCGGAAAATCCGACCGTGTGTATGGGGCTTAATGCCTTGTACACACAATAATCCATGTTTTTTTTTTCCCGACGGATGTTGGTTCAAACTTGTCTTGCATACACACAGTCACACAAATGTTGTCGGAAATTCCGAACGTCAACACGTATGACAAACCAAGAAAAATGAAGTTCAATAGCCAGTGCAGCTCTTCTGCTTGATTCCGAGCATGTGTGGAACTTTGTGCGTCGGAATTGTGTACACGCGATCGGAATTTCGGACAACGGATTTTGCTGTCGGAAAATTTGAGATCCAGATCTCAAATTTTGTGTGTCGGAAATTCCGATGGAAAATGTCCGATGGAGCCTACACACGGTAGGAATTTCCGACAACAAGCTCCCATCGAACATTTTCCGTCGGAAAATACTATAGTGTGTACAGGGCATAATTGTGTTGGTAAGCAGCCTTGTTCACATATACATGGTACCATGTCTGAATAGAGGAGGGGTGAGTTGAGTGTTTTAGACCTTGAGGCATACAATATGAAAGCAATATCCAGGCATCTGTTCTGGTGTGCAGTAAAGGAGCAACATTAGTATGCTGTTGCCAGAACCCAAACATTAAACCCAGCTACAGGAAACCTAATAATGTTCCCTTGTAGTGGGGCTGCACCCAAACTGGAAGGGTAAATTGCTAATTTAGGTCTTGGAGACATAGAAAAGCTCTACCTACCTGACAGGGACATGCGATGAGGTCAGTGGCTGGTGAGGCACTGGCTAGTATCAGAGCCAGATACACACAGGTTACACGCGCCCCAATCGTTAGAGCGAGATCACTAATTCTAGCACTCTAAACATGTAACCTGTAAACATTTTTAAAGCGTCGCCTTTTAAGTTCTAATGTTTGGCGCCATTCCACGAGTGTGCTACATTTTAAAGCGTCACATGTTAGGTATCTGTTTACTCAGCGTAACATCATCTTTCTTAGTATACAAAAAAAATTGGCTAATTTTGGTGCTTTTTTTTTTTTTTATTCATGAAACAGTTTCTTTCCAAAAAAAATGCATTTGAAAAATTTCTGCGCAAATACTGTGTAACATCAAAAATTGCAATGACCACCATTTTATTCCCTAGGGTGTCTGCTAAAACAATATATATATATGATTTTTACATGTAGGAGAGAAGTGTCAGAATTGGCCTGGGTAGCAAGGGGTTAATTACCATAAGTAAGTAATATACAAATAATTATTATATATTGTTTTTAAGGTAATTTACTATATTTTCAAAACCTGTACTCAAGCAGGTGGCTTAACAGACAAATTATTGAAGCTTGAAGTTATAACTTAACCAGTATTTCACAGTAAATAGATAAATAATAAATTATTATGTTATAAAATATAGCATAATAATATATGATTTAGCTTGATTAAAACTAACTAATTATGGGTAAATCTTATACGCACAAACCCATGTTTTTTCCTTGTGGTTAAGAGGGTTGGGCTGGAAGAGAGTATGTGTCTCTTAGACACATGCCCCCTTCTATGACACTGCAGTGGGAGGCGCGCCTCCACTGCAGCATTTTTATTGGACAGCTTGGTCCAATGGTACTTTACCATTGGTCCAAGGCTCCAAGCTGTCCATTGAGCTCAGTGTTTCTGACAAGAAGCTGCAAACAGAGTGTGCCAGCTTGTATTTAAACTGGC
The DNA here is from genome assembly GCA_028564925.1 of Lithobates sylvaticus. Taxonomy (NCBI): domain Eukaryota; kingdom Metazoa; phylum Chordata; class Amphibia; order Anura; family Ranidae; genus Lithobates; species Lithobates sylvaticus. The sequence continues at coordinate 568,865,016 of CM053029.1, forward strand.
CGCACTGTATGTAGTTTCTAACAGGCTGCGCAAGAAGCCCCATATCTCTGGAACCATAGGTCATAGGAGCCCCACATTTTGACCAGTGGTGGGATATGACTTCTATGTCCCCATCACAGTGTTTCCATAAATCAGGTACCCCGACCATGGTGTCCCCATACATAGGGTGTCCCCCATCACAGTGTTCCCATACATTGGTATCCCAGCCACGGTGTCCCCATCCATCAGGTGTCCCTATCACAGTGTTCCCATACATCGGGTATCCCAGCCATGGTGCCCCCTTACACCACGAGGTTCCCCCATCACTTTGTCCCCATTACATCAGGTTTCCCCATCGTTTTGTCCCCATACAGCAGGTATCCCAGCCATGGTGTCCCCATCCATAAGCTGTCCCCATCACAGTGTTCCCATACATCGGCTATCCCAGCCACCGCACCCCCTTAAATCAGGTTCCCCCATCACTTTGTCCCCATACAGCAGGTGTCCCCCATCACATTATTCCCATACATCAGGTATCCCGGCCACGTGTCCCCATCCATCAGGTGTCCCCATCACAGTGTTCCCATACATTGGGTATCCCAGCCATGGTGCCCCCTTACATCAGGTTCCCCCATAACTTTGTCCCCATACAGCAGGTGTCCCCCATCACATTGTTCCCATACATCAGGTATCCCAGCCACGGTGTCCCCCATCATGGTGTCCCCATCCATGATGGGGGGACACCATCATGGATGGGGACACCAGAGTTGTGCCCCCCCCTTTTCTCCTTGTACTCTCAGATCATAAAGGTTGTTCCAAACTGCAATAAAGGCAGTTTCTGCTTCCTTTCCTGCAACGAGAGTTTTTAGTCTCAGTGCAGGCTCTCTTCCATCCCCTGCAAAGACGAGTGGCGCGACCAGACAAATTGCCAGTGCACCCCCAGCACAGCGCCCCCCCCTTTTCCTAGCCATAATCATGGGCCTCCCATGCACCTGGGGCACTTGGGGCCCCTGGGCGGGGCCCAGGTGTGCCCATTCAATAAGACAACCCTGCTTTAGGGGGGGGGTTAAACATTTTTTTTTCTGCACCCCAACTGCAAGTCTACATGAGCCCTAACTCTGACACCACACTTGGAATAATGGAGTTTTAGCAGAGATGCCCTTTAGAAAAACGATCATTCATATTAATCTCTGTGTTAATCTAGTTCACCCTGTGTCATGCAATTTTGATTGCCAGTTTCAAGCCTCAAACCTTATTCGACAACTGACACGTCTGGGAATGTATAGCCCGCTCCAGCGTTAAGAAGCGCTGATGCAGGAGACAGCTAAGAACCTATATCAATCTGTCCTGTCTCAGATAGTGCGGCTATAATTAAACAGAACCTAAATGTTTTAATGTAAGAGGGATTAAGGGAGAAGTGGGACGACGTGTCACTTGTGTCTTTCCGTTCCGGAGTTGGAGCTCTTTAGCCCGCTGAGATGTTCAAGGTGATAGCAGGTACTGGCAGGGACACAATTTGGAAAAAGATGTGTAAGCCAATAAAGCAGATAAAGTGCAAAGCAATTCCCGAGTTATGTGAAAATACTGCAGATGTTTTCATTGGATTACATTAGCACCCATTAACCACTTGCTGCTTGTGAATTCTGGCATGCCCTTTATAGCTCCGCTATAAAAGGATTACTGCAGGTTTCCAAATTCAGTAGAAACCCAATAAACCTAAAGCTTTGAATAGTCAGAAATTATATAATACAGTGGCAGGGCATGAAGGAGGGGAACAAATAATGGCATGAACTAAATGCTGGGCTGCTAATAAAACTGTGTGAACAGGTATGGGAGCTAATAGGGCTCATGCACATCGGCATAAAACATGAAATACAGTCATATTTCAGCATCCGGGAGCCACAGGGGTTGCATATAGCCAACTATACAAATGAATTACAGAATACGGCAGTATCCTGTACGGGGATAAAGGTATAAAATGAATAAATACATCATTATAGGCACCCCTGTCAGTGGTAAATGGTTGTCTCAACCTTCTAACTGCCATTTTTCTGGACATCATGGTCTGTAACAGGGACGTACAGTCAGATGAGGCAGGTGAGGCAGGGCCATGAACATAAAAAAAATAAAAACGATCAAGCTTCGAGGGTGGTAGCTTGGCGACCTGGGGGTCACAGTCCTACCCCATCACTGGTCACAATTTGGAGCTACTACGACCTATGGTTCCGGAGACACGGGGCTCCTTGTGCAGCCTGTCAGAATCTACATACAAAGCGGCCAGTTTAAATACAAGCTGGCACACTCTGCAGCAGACTGATAGGACGAGCTCACAGTGCCTCTCACTTCTTGTCAGAGGCACTGAGCTCAATGGACAGCTTGGAGTCTTGGACCAATGGTAAAGTTCTATTGGCCCCAGCTGTCCAATAAAAATGTTGTAGTGGAGGCACGCCTCTCACTGCAGTGTCATAGAGGGGGGCGTGTCTAAAAGACAAATGCTCCCTTCCAGCCCAGCCCTCTTAACTACAAGGAAAAAACTTGGGTTTATGGGTATAAAAGTTACCCAAAATCCCATGTTTTTCTCACACAGTTAAGAGGGAGAATGAGAATCTGCTGCCTGATGAAAAGGCACTGTTTTAATCAAGCTAAATCATATATTATTAGGCTATAATAACATAATAATTTATTATTTATCTATTTACTGTGAAATTCCTGTTCGGAAGTCAGGCAGGCAGAGCTCCTATATTTTGTTACCAGAAGCACCTATAGGACTTGTAGTGTGTTCGTGGCAGGCAGGCAGAGCTCCTATATTTTGTTACCAGAAGCACCTATAGGACTTGTAGTGTGTTCGTGGCAGGCAGGCAGAGCTCCTTCATTTTGTTCCCAGAGGCACCTATAGGACTTGAAGTGTGTTAGTCCCATTACACACACAGAGCTATATTTTCTTCCCAGAAGCACCTATAGGACTTGAAGTGTGTTAGTCCCATTACACACACAGAGCTATATTTTGTTCCCAGAAAGCACCTATAGGACTTGAAGTGTGTTAGTCCCATTACACACACAGAGCTATATTTTCTTCCCAGAAGCACCTATAGGACTTGAAGTGTGTTAGTCCCATTACACACACAGAGCTATATTTTGTTCCCAGAAGCACCTATAGGACTTGAAGTGTGTTAGTCCCATCACACACACAGAGCTATATTTTGTTCCCAGAAGCACCTATAGGACTTGAAGTGTGTTAGTCCCATCACACACAGAGAGCTATATTTTCTTCCCAGAAGCACCTATAGGACTTGAAGTGTGTTAGTCCCATTACACACACAGAGCTATATTTTCTTCCCAGAAGCACCTATAGGACTTGAAGTGTGTTAGTCCCATTACACACACAGAGCTATATTTTGTTCCCAGAAGCACCTATAGGACTTGAAGTGTGTTAGTCCCATCACACACACAGAGCTATATTTTGTTCCCAGAAGAACCTATAGGACTTGAAGTGTGTTAGTCCATCACACACACAGAGCTATATTTTGTTCCCAGAAGCACCTATAGGACTTGAAGTGTGTTAGTCCCATTACACACACAGAGCTATATTTTCTTCCCAGAAGCACCTATAGGACTTGAAGTGTGTTAGTCCCATTACACACACAGAGCTATATTTTGTTCCCAGAAGCACCTATAGGACTTGAAGTGTGTTAGTCCCATCACACACACAGAGCTATATTTTGTTCCCAGAAGCACCTATAGGACTTGAAGTGTGTTTAGTCCCATCACACACACAGAGCTATATTTTTGTTCCCAGAAGCACCTATAGGACTTGAAGTGTGTTAGTCCCATCACACACACAGAGCTATATTTTGTTCCCAGAAGCACCTATAGGACTTGAAGTGTGTTAGTCCCATTACACACACAGAGCTATATTTTTCTTCCCAGAAGCACCTATAGGACTTGAAGTGTGTTATTCCCCATTACACACACAGAGCTATATTTTCTTCCCAGAAGCACCTATAGGACTTGAAGTGTGTTAGTCCCATTACACACACAGAGCTATATTTTGTTCCCAGAAGCACCTATAGGACTTGAAGTGTGTTAGTCCCATCACACACACAGAGCTATATTTTTCTTCCCAGAAGCACCTATAGGACTTGAAGTGTGTTAGTCCCATTACACACACACAGAGCTATATTTTCTTCCCAGAAGCACCTATAGGACTTGAAGTGTGTTAGTCCCATTACACACACAGAGCTATATTTTGTTCCCAGAAGCACCTATAGGACTTGAAGTGTGTTAGTCCCCATCACACACACAGAGCTATATTTTGTTCCCAGAAGAACCTATAGGACTTGAAGTGTGTTAGTCCCATCACACACACAGAGCTATATTTTGTTCCCAGAAGCACCTATAGGACTTGAAGTGTGTTAGTCCCATTACACACACAAGAGCTATATTTTCTTCCCAGAAGCACCTATAGGACTTGAAGTGTGTTAGTCCCATCACACACACAGAGCTATATTTTGTTCCCAGAAGCACCTATAGGACTTGAAGTGTGTTAGTCCCATCACACACACAGAGCTATATTTTTTTCCCAGAAGAACCTATAGGACTTGAAGTGTGTTAGTCCCATCACACACACAGAGCTATATTTTGTTCCCAGAAGCACCTATAGGACTTGAAGTGTGTTAGTCCCATTACACACACAGAGCTATATTTTGTTCCCAGAAGCACCTATAGGACTTGAAGTGTGTTAGTCCCATCACACCCACAGAGCTATATTTTGTTCCCAGAAGCACCTATAGGACTTGAAGTGTGTTAGTCCCATCACACACACAGAGCTATATTTTGTTCCCAGAAGCACCTATAGGACTTGAAGTGTGTTAGTCCCATCACACACACAGAGCTATATTTTGTTCCCAGAAGAACCTATAGGACTTGAAGTGTGTTAGTCCCATCACACACACAGAGCTATATTTTGTTCCCAGAAGCACCTATAGGACTTGAAGTGTGTTAGTCCCATTACACACACAGAGCTATATTTTGTTCCCAGAAGCACCTATAGGACTTGAAGTGTGTTAGTCCCATCACACACACAGAGCTATATTTTGTTCCCAGAAGCACCTATAGGACTTGAAGTGTGTTAGTCCCATCACACACACAGAGCTATATTTTGTTCCCAGAAGCACCTATAGGACTTGAAGTGTGTTAGTCCCATCACACACACAGAGCTATATTTTGTTCCCAGAAGAACCTATAGGACTTGAAGTGTGTTAGTCCCATCACACACACAGAGCTATATTTTGTTCCCAGAAGCACCTATAGGACTTGAAGTGTGTTAGTCCCATTACACACACAGAGCTATATTTTGTTCCCAGAAGCACCTATAGGACTTGAAGTGTGTTAGTCCCATCACACACACAGAGCTATATTTTGTTCCCAGAAGCACCTATAGGACTTGAAGTGTGTTAGTCCCATCACACACACAGAGCTATATTTTGTTCCCAGAAGCACCTATAGGACTTGAAGTGTGTTAGTCCCATCACACACACAGAGCTATATTTTCTTCCCAGAAGCACCTATAGGACTTGAAGTGTGTTAGTCCCATCACACAGAGCTCCTCTATTTTCTTTGCAGAAGCACCCACAGGACTTCTAGTGTGTTAGTGGCATCACACAGAGCTCCTATATATTCTTCTCAGCAGCACCCACAGGACTTCTAGTGTGTTAGTGGCATCACACAGAGCTCCTCTATTTTCTTTGCATAAGCACCCACAGGACTTCTAGTGTGTTAGTGGCATCACACAGAGCTCCTCTATTTTCTTTGCAGAAGCACCCATAGGACTTCTAGTGTGTTAGTGGCATCACACAGAGCTCCTCTATATTCTTCTCAGCAGCACCCACAGGACTTCTAGTGTGTTAGTGGCATCACACAGAGCTCCTCTATTTTCTTTGCAGAAGCACCCACAGGACTTCTAGTGTGTTAGTGGCATCACACAGAGCTCCTCTATTTTCTTTGCATAAGCACCCACAGGACTTCTAGTGTGTTAGTGGCATCACACAGAGCTCCTCTATTTTCTTTGCAGAAGCACCCATAGGACTTCTAGTGTGTTAGTGGCATCACACAGAGCTCCTATATATTCTTCTCAGCAGCACCCACAGGACTTCTAGTGTGTTAGTGGCATCACACAGAGCTCCTCTATTTTCTTTGCAGAAGCACCCACAGGACTTCTAGTGTGTTAGTGGCATCACACAGAGCTCCTCTATTTTCTTTGCATAAGCACCCACAGGACTTCTAGTGTGTTAGTGGCATCACACAGAGCTCCTCTATTTTCTTTGCAGAAGCACCCATAGGACTTCTAGTGTGTTAGTGGCATCACACAGAGCTCCTATATATTCTTCTCAGCAGCACCCACAGGACTTCTAGTGTGTTAGTGGCATCACACAGAGCTCCTCTATTTTCTTTGCAGAAGCACCCACAGGACTTCTAGTGTGTTAGTGGCATCACACAGAGCTCCTCTATTTTCTTTGCATAAGCACCCACAGGACTTCTAGTGTGTTAGTGGCATCACACAGAGCTCCTCTATTTTCTTTGCAGAAGCACCCATAGGACTTCTAGTGTGTTAGTGGCATCACACAGAGCTCCTATATTTTCTTCTCAGCAGCACCCACAGGACTACCGACTACAATGGCTGGAAGACCGCCAAGGGGAGGCAGAGCGTGCAGAGCCAAGAACACAGGGCAGGCAGGCTCTGTTTCTAGTGGACGTGGCCGTGGACGTGGACGTGGTCGTGCATCGTCATCAGCACGTGGCCATGGGACACGCGCGTCTTTGTTTTCGGCAGCTGGACATGTGGAGCCGCATCATGCTGAAGGCTTGGTAGAATGGATGACCAAGCCCTCCTCATCCTCCTCATCCTCTCTCACCCAGGCTCAGGGTACTGACAGAGCATCATCAGCCACCCCTTCCCTAGACCCACCATGTCCTCCTGAGGAGTCCCCCGAACTCTTTGAGCACAGTGTTGGGTACATGCTCCAGGAGGATGCCCAACGATTCGAAGGCTCGGATGACGATACCCAGCTTGAGGAATCTGGCAGTACAGTTCCACCAGCTGCAGCTTACTGCCAGGTTTGCTCTAGTGGTGAAGAGGGAGGGGATGATGAGGTCACTGACTCCACGTGGGTGCCTCAAGGGAGAGAGGATGAGGAGGAGGACGAGGAGGAGGAGGATGCGGCGTCACATGTCCAACGAGGCAGGATGCCCCCTGGAGGCCAGGTAGAGGCCAGCACAGCAACTGTACAACACCGCAGAGCTCCGCCTGTGCAGGGCGCTGCCTCTGCACGTTATCAGAAAAGTTCTTTGGTGTGGGCCTTTTTTGAGACGAGTGCAGCAGATCGCACCACTGCTATTTGCAATATTTGTCTCAAGCGTATCTCGCGTGGCCAAAACATCAGCCGCTTGGGCACGACAAGCATGACCAGACATATGGCGACCTGCCATGCAGCTCGTTGGCAGGCACACATAAAAGACCCACACCAAAGAACTAAGCGGACCTCTCCTTGCTCCTCCTCAGCTGGATCTCCATCCCCACTACACCTTCAGTCCTCTCTGAAAGCTGCTCTGAGAGGACTGAAGGTGTAGAATTCGGTGTGTCACAACCAAGTACTTGCAGTACACCGACGTCCGAATGCAGCAGGCAAATTTCCCTGCCCCAGCTGCTGGACCGTAGAAAGAAGTACACTCCCAGCCATCCACATGCCCAGCGGTTGAATGCTAGCCTTGCTAAATTGCTAGCACTTCAACTGCTGCCTTTTCAGTTGGTAGACTCGGCCCCCTTCCGTGAGTTTGTTCAATGTGCGGTTCCTCAGTGGCAGGTTCCCAAACGCCACTTTTTCTCGCGGAAGGCGATTCCGTCTCTCTACCGGCATGTGGAGGGCAATGTCCATGCCTCGCTGGACAGGGCGGTCAGCGGTAAGGTGCATATTACCGCTGACTCATGGTCCAGCAGGCATGGACAGGGACGGTACCTTTCTTTCACGGCCCATTGGGTCACTCTATTGGCAGCTGGGAGGGATGCAGGACAAGGTGCAGTAGTGTTGGAGGTTGTTCCGCCACCACGCCTCCAAAACGCGACTACTGCTACTGGTTGTGACACACCTCTCTCCTCCACCCCCTCCTCTTCTTCTTCCTCCAGTGCTCTGTCCTTGGAACCAGCGGTGCTCCGTAGGCGTACAAGGGGCTACGCAAGTACGCAGGCAAAAAGATGCCATGCCGTGCTTGCGCTGGTGTGTTTGGGGGACAGGAGCCACACTGGGCCAGAGGTTCTGGCAGCTCTGCAGGGGCAGGCCGAGAGGTGGTTGACGCCACGTCAGCTTAAGCCAGGAATGGTCGTTTCTGACAATGGCACCAACCTCCTCTCCGCCCTGCGACAGGGGCAGCTCACCCATGTGCCCTGCATGGCTCACGTCCTCAACCTGGTGGTGCAGCGGTTCTTGGGCAGGTTCCCAGGCTTACAGGATGTCCTGAGGCAGGCCAGGAAAGTCTGTGTGCATTTCCGCCGATCTTATAATGCCAGTGCTCGGCTGACTGAGCTGCAAAAGGAGCTGAACCTGCCCAAGAACCGCCTAATATCTGACATGCCCACCAGGTGGAACTCAACGTTGGCCATGCTGCAGCGACTGCACACGCAGCAGAGGGCCATCAATGAGTACCTTTGCGACTACGGCACCAGGACAGGGTCAGGGGAGCTTGGTTTTTTTTCCCCACGTCAGTGGAGCATGATCAGGGATGCATGCACTGTCCTCTCACCATTTGAGGAGGCCACGAGGATGGTGAGCAGTGACAGTGCATGCATCAGTGACACTGTCCCTCTTGTCCACCTGTTGGAGCATACGCTGCGTGGGATAATGGACAGGGCACTTGAGGCAGAACAGAGGCAGGAAGAGGAGGACTTCCTTGCCTCTCAAGGCCCCCTTTATCCGGACAGTGTTCCTTCTGTCCCACCCATCACACAGGAAGAGGATGAGGAGGAGGAGGAGGAGGAGGAGGAGGAGGATTGTGTGAGCATGGAGGTGGAGCCTGGCACTCAGCATCAGCAGCAGCAGTCTTTTAGGGATGATGTACAGTCCCAACAAGCCAGTGGACTTGTACGTGGCTGGGAGGAGGTGGCTGGCGATCATGTCATCCTCAGTGACCCAGAAGACTCCGGACCGAATGCCTCAGCTAACCTACGCTGCATGGCCTCCCTGATCCTGCAAAGCCTGCGGAAGGATCCTCGTGTTCTTCGGATCAAGGAGAGGGACCATTACTGGCTGGCCACTCTCCTTGATCCGCGGTACAAGGGTAAGGTTGCGGACCTTATCTTGCCGTCGCAGAGGGAGCAGAGGATGAGACATCTCAGGGAGGCCTTGCAGAAAGGTCTGTGCAACGCGTTCCCAGAAACTGGGAGGCTACAAACTCCTGGTCCTGGGCGACGAGTTGCTGAGGCTTCGGTCAGTGGCAGAAGGAGCGGTGGGGAAGGTGGACGTCTGACCGATGCGTTCAGACAATTTTTTAGTCCGCAGCCCCAAGGTATGATCGGTTCCAGCAACCATCGCCAGCGTCTGATATACATGGTGCAGGAATACCTTGGGGCAAGGTCAGACTTGGACACCTTTCCCACCGAAAATCCTCTGGCTTACTGGGTCCTGAGGATGGATCACTGGCCAGAGCTTGCACAGTATGCAATTGAGCTACTGGCCTGTCCTGCCTCCAGCGTTCTTTCCGAACGCACATTCAGTGCTGCTGGAGGATTTGTGACTGATCATAGGGTGCGCCTGTCCACCGCCTCGGTTGATCGACTGACATTCATCAAAATGAATCAGTCTTGGATCACCACCAGCTACCAGGCACCTGAGGCGGATATAACCGAATAATTTTTAATGTCACATCCCTTCAAGACTGCCTATGCTGATGCTGAGTGACTGTCCTCTTATGTTCACTGACTATCCTCTTCCTCCTCCTCAATGATCCATGCCACCACACCAGTGCCTAAGGCACAATTTTTCAGCCCCTGTTTAACAGGGGCGTGTACTTACAATTTTTAAAAAAAATGCTTCGCAACACGTGTGACTGCTGTGCTCCAAGTACAGTCTCTGTGAGGGCCGTGTTGCAGTGTTGTGGCACCAGCACCAGTGCCTAAGGCACAATTTTTCAGCCCCTGTTTAACAGGGGCGTGTACTTACAATTTTTTAAAAAAATGCTTCGCAACACGTGTGACTGCTGTGCTCCAAGTACAGTCTCTGTGAGGGCCGTGTTGCAGTGTTGTGGCACCAGCACCAGTGCCTAAGGCACAATTTTTCAGCCCCTGTTTAACAGGGGCGTGTACTTACAATTTTTTAAAAAAATGCTTCGCAACACGTGTGACTGCTGTGCTCCAAGTACAGTCTCTGTGAGGGCCGTGTTGCAGTGTTGTGGCACCAGCACCAGTGCCTAAGGCACAATTTTTCAGCCCCTGTTTAACAGGGGCGTGTACTTACAATTTTTTAAAAAAATGCTTCGCAACACGTGTGACTGCTGTGCTCCAAGTACAGTCTCTGTGAGGGCCGGGTTGCAGTGTTGTGGCACCAGCACCAGTGCCTAAGGCACAATTTTTCAGCCCCTGTTTAACAGGGGCGTGTACTTACAATTTTTTAAAAAAATGCTTCGCAACACGTGTGACTGCTGTGCTCCAAGTACAGTATCTGTGAGGGCCGGGTTGCAGTGTTGTGGCACCAGCACCAGTGCCTAAGGCACAATTTTTCAGCCCCTGTTTAACAGGGGCGTGTACTTACAATTTTTTAAAAAAAATGCTTCGCAACACGTGTGACTGCTGTGCTCCAAGTACAGTATCTGTGAGGGCCGGGTTGCAGTGTTGTGGCACCAGCACCAGTGCCTAAGGCACAATTTTTCAGCCCCTGTTTAACAGGGGCGTGTACTTACAATTTTTTAAAAAAAATGCTTCGCAACACGTGTGACTGCTGTGCTCCAAGTACAGTATCTGTGAGGGCCGGGTTGCAGTGTTGTGGCACCAGCACCAGTGCCTAAGGCACAATTTTTCAGCCCCTGTTTAACAGGGGCGGGTAATTACAAATCTTGATCTAATAGTTCACAGCAGGGCCCATTCCTGCGCCCACCAAGAGTAACTATGAGGGCCTGCAGTCTTGTGGCAACACCGTCCACCACCACCGCCAAAGGCCCAATTTTTCTGCCCTGTTCATCAGGTGCTTGCAATTACAAATCTTGATCTAATAACTCACAGCAGGGCCCATTCCTGCGCCCACCAAGAGTAACTATGAGGGCCTACAGTCTTGTGGCAACACCGTCCACCACCACCGCCAAAGGCCAATTTTTCTGCCCTGTTCATCAGGTGCTTGCAATTACAAATCTTGATCTAATAACTCACAGCAGGGCCCATTCCTGCGCCCACCAAGAGTAACTGTGAGAGCTTACAGTCTTGTGGCAAAACCGTCCACCACCACCACCACCACCCCCAATTTTTCTGCCCTGTTCAAGAGGTGCATGCAATTACAAATCTTGATCTATTAACTCACAGCAGGGCCCATTCCTGTGCCCACCAGTCTTGTGGCTACACCAACATCTAATAGGGCAAATTTCTGCAGAGTATATACGCCAGGCCCCTACTTTCAAACATCCAACTTACAAACGACTCCTACTTGCAAATGGAAAGAGAAAACAGGAAGTGAGAGGAAATCTACCCCTAGGAAGGGAAATTCTATCCTGTTAGATTTAATTTGGGAAAAAAGGTATCTCCTCTCTACTGATACTTTATCACCAATCCTTGTTTCAATTAAAACCCCACTTTTCCAAAAACATTTGTCATTGGGACGGAAAGTGAGGTGACATGTTCTGAACACATGTGCAAAGACAGCAAATGTTACAGGGGTGATAACCCCTCCCTATGTTCTCCAAAAAGCTTAAAAATAGATTTTTTTGGGATGGAGCTACACTTCATAATGTACCTGTTCAGATTCTACTTAAGATCAAACCTAAAGCCGCAAGTGGTTTTAAATGGCTTCTTTTTTTCCTTTACAAATGTCATTTTGTGCAAGGACAGTTCTAAACACGGGAAACACATGCCACTTCACAGGCATACTTTAGACACCCCCCAGGTACCATATTTAAAGGAAAATTTCACTTTTTTTTTTTTCACTTTATGCATCATTAAAATGACTGCTCCCGAAAAAACGTTAGTTTTTAAAAGTTCTTTTTGCATTGATATATGTCCCCTGGGGCAGGACCCGGGTCCCCAAACCTGTTTTATGACATTAACATGCATATTGGCCGTTGTAATTAGCACTTTTGATTTCGAACGTTCGCGTCCATTATAACGTATAGGGTTCGAAAATTCGCGCGAACTTTCGGTCCGTTCGAAGGTTCTGGTTCGAACCGAACCCGGGGGTGTTCGGCTCATCCCTATTCGGAAGTTATAACTTCAAACTTCATCAATTTGTCCTTTAAGCCACCTGCTTGAGTACAGATTTTGAAAATATAGTAAATTAACTTAAAAACAATATATAATAATTATTTGTATATTACTTACTTATGGTAATTAACCCCTTGCCACCCAGGCCAATTCTGACACTTCGACACTTTGAAAATTACTCAGAACCCCCAAACATTTTGGTCTGATCTATATAGTTGCATATAAAATGCACTTTTTATGTTTCAAAAATTGTTTTCCAGCGCTAAACCTTTCATCTGATTTCTAAATTGCTGCATTTGTATATTGCAAAAGCCAATATAAAGGAATAGTAGTGGTAAAAAAAAGAACTTATTTTTATACAATTATGCTTTAAGAGGGCGTGGCAAGGGGTGTGACCTATGCTGCATACTTTTACTGATAGGTGTCCCTTATTCCCATCTCAAAAAGTAGGGAGGTGTGGTCAATGTTGATTGAAAGGGTGAAAGGGTGATACTCTTTAAGTATGACAGTAGTAATAATACATACAATTCAATGACACCCTTATCAGAATTTCCGCCAGCAAAAGTCCGATGAGAGCTTTTGGTCGGAAAATGCGACCGTGTGTATGCTCCCTCTGACTTTGCTAGCAGAATACCAGCCAGCAAAAGATTGAGAGCAGGTTCTCAATTTTTCGGTCGGAAATTCCGTTCGTCTGTAGCAATTCCTATGCATGCTCAGAATTTCCGCCAGCAAAAGTCCGATGAGAGCTTTTGGTCGGAAAATGAGACCGTGTGTATGCTCCCTCTGACTTTTGCTAGCAGAATACCAGCCAGCAAAAGCTTGAGAGCAGGTTCTCAATTTTTCGGTCGGAAATTCCGTTCGTCTGTAGCAATTCCTACCTATGCTCGGAAACAAAATGACACATGCTCGGAAGCATTGAACTTCATTTTCTCGGCTCGTAGCGTTTTACGTCACCGCGTTCTTGACGGTCGAAAGTCCAGCAAACTTTTGTGTGACCGTGTGTATGCAAGACAAGCTTGAGCGGAATTCCGTCAGAAAAAACATCCAAGATTTTTCCGACGGAAAATCCGCTCGTGTGTACGCGGCATTTAGAGAAATCTGTGGGTGAAAGAAGAGAACTAAAAGCCATGACCACAAGGGTCATAAAGTAACCCTAGAGGACAAATATGCTTGTAATTGAACGGCTATTGCCGGCTCTGCCGGGTTGTCAGAGATCCACAGAGAGACTTTCTGGTGATAGCAGGCAAGAGAAGCTAGATTCTCCATCGGTCTCATTAGCCTTGGGGTAGTGTGTCCTTTGTTCAATATAACACACAGAGACCTATAACAAATAATGAAAGTTACCTACAAAACTTCTTAGAAAAAGTCAATCAATACTTGCTGCCAACTTCATTTTTCAGTGTGCATTTCCCAGTAATGCTCTAAATCAGGTGTTTGGAATTCAGTAAACAGCTGGTTCCAGCTTCAGTTTGAGAGCCCTCTGGTTTTGCCTCAATGGGTTTGTAATTAATCAAGCGTATCTCTGCTGGAGGCTTGTTCTATTCCAAATACTGCGCTCAAAGGGACTCCCGGCACATCTGCCTGACCCTCGTTTTGCACATATGCAACACAAAAAAGATATTTGAAATCTAATTATCACTTACCACACAACCTGACACATACACAAATCCAATCTCCATTCTAAGAACAGTACGAGCCTATTTCTACACACACAAGAGATCATTATTGGCACGCTACAAGTCCATCATTAATCGAAACTGCAGCAATTATTAAGTACATTCCCTAAAGCTTCCCTGTCTATTGCACTGTGCAATAAAATGAAAGAAAAACATGTTCCTCTACAGTATTTGAAATTAGTTTATCGTTGCCATTTGACTCCAAGGTACACCACAATATATATATATATATATATATATATATATATATAGAGAGAGAGAGAGACAAAATCAAGAGGGATTGCTGCACAAAAATTTTTTTTAGGAAAATTTTTAAACAACATATATATATATATATATATATATATATATATATATATATACAACCACTAGCCGCCCACCCACTGTCATATGACGGCGGGACTCAGCAGCTCTCGTTCTGGGCTGCCACCGTCATATGACGTGATCGCCTTCTCGGGCCACTAGGGCACACGTACACGCCGCCAACGTCACTGGGGACCCGATGCGCGTGCCGCGATGGCCGCCGGACACCCACGATTGCCCAGTAACTGCGCAGGACCGTGGATCTGTGTGTGTAAACACACAGATCCACGTCTTGTCAGAGGAGAGGAGACCGATGGTGTGTCCCTACATGGTCCCTACATGGTGTGTCCCTACATAGGGACACCGATCGGTCACCTCCCCCAGTCAGTCCCCTCCCCCCACAGTTAGAAACACTCCCAGGATAAACATTTAACCCCTCGATCACCCCCCAGTGTTAACCCCTTGCCTGCCAGTCACATTTACACAGTAATCAATGCATTTTTATACACTGATCGCTGTATAAATGTGAATGGTCCCAAAAATGTGTCCACATTTTTTTTTTTTTTTACCAAAAATATGCAGAAGAATACATATTGACCTAAACTGAGAAAAAATTTGTTTAAAAAAAAAAATAATAATTGGATATTTATTATAGCAAAAAGTAAAAAATATTGTGTTTTTTCAAACTTGTCCCTCTTTATTTGTTTATAGCGCAAAAAATAAAAAACGCAGAAGTGATCAAATTGATCAAATACCACCAAAAAAAAGCTCTATTTGTGGGGAAAAAATTATAAAAAATGTCATTTGGGTACAGTGTTGTATGACCACGCAATTGTCATTCAAATTGCGACAGTGCTGAAAGCTGAAAAATGGCTTGGGCAGGAAGGGGGTGAAAGTGCCTGGTATTGAGGTGGTTAAAGAAAGTTCAGAGGATGAGGTGCACATCGGTCATAATAACATGTGCAAGCATTCAAGCCTTCCCAAGGGCTTATATAATAGAAAAAAATCAAGAGGGATTGCTGCACAAAAAATGTTTTAATGAAAAATGTAAAACATCCAAAATATACATGCAGTCATAGTTAACGGTTTCGGGCTAGTACAGATCATGCCCTTCAGGCATGAAGCTTTGAAGAGCCCACCCACTTGTGACAATAACAAATGAATATTCGCTATTGTCTTTTGGCTTCTCCTCCTGGCCAATCAAGACAGGAGACTGATCAGGTTGGCCTTGAGGAGAAGGCAAGGAAGCCATGGAGGGGTGAGTGCATAGGGGACCATCATTGTGGAGAGGCTGAGTGCAGGCGGACCTGGAGGGGGGGGGGGGTTGTTTGCTGCCCTTCCCCCCCAAAAAAGTTTTGGCACCAGCCACCACTGTTCTAATGCCGCGTACATACGATCGGAATTCTCGTCGGAAAAAGCTCTGATGGTTTTCCCGACGGAATTCCGACGGAATTTCGCTCAAACTATCTTGCCTACACACGGTCACACCAAATTCCGACAGTCAATAACACCACGCCTTAAAAAACGTTCGACTGCACTATAAAAGGGAAGTTTAATGCTTCTGAGCATGCGTTGAATTGTTTCTGAGCATGCGTCAGGATTTTGCGTGTCGGAATTGCATACACACGATCGGAAAATCCGATAGAAAGGTTTTCCATCTGAAAAATTAAGAACAGGTTCTCAATCCAAAGTCCGTCGGAAATTCCAACAGAAAAAGACCGATGGGCATACACACGGTCGGAAAATCCGATGAAAAGCTCCCATCGGACTGTTTCCATCGGAAATTTCGACCGCGTGTACGCAGCATTAAGATGTTCTATCAGGTGCAGGCCAGTCAAGTTCTTCCACCCAAAACTCACTCATCCATGTCTTTATGGACCGTTGTTTGTGCACTGGTGCGCAGTAATGTTGGAACCATAATCCCCCCTCCACCAAATGATTTGGACCCAGTGCACAAAGCAAGGTCCATACAGACATGGATGAGCGAGTTTGGGGATTGGGGATTGGGGAGGTGGCTCGCTTCCTCTGTGATTTTACACAGTGGGAGCTGATCAGCTGGTCCCATGGACCCGATGTCCGCCAGCATCCGCTGATCATTCTGTACACAGGCAGAACTGCAGTCTGCCTAGGTAAACAAGGCAGATTGCCGTTCTGTCAGTACAGAAGGCATGGATCCTGTGTTCCTGTAATGCAGGGACATGGATCCATGCCTCCCACTAGTAAAAGCACCTCCCCCACTGTAACACATGTTATGCACACTATTAACCCTTTGATCACCTCTGATGTTAACCCCTTCCCTGCCAGTGTCATTAGTACAATGGAAGTGCATATTTTTAGCACTGATCAGTGTATTAGTGTCACTGGTCCCCAATAGCGTTTTAAAGGTGTCAGTTAGGTGTCCGATTTGTACGCCAAAATATCGCAGTCCTGCTATAAGTCACTGACGATGCCGATATTAGTAAAAGAAATTTAAAAAAAAAATTCTCTAAATATATCTCATAGTCTGTAGACGCTATAACTTTTGTGTAAACCAAAATACACTTATTGGGATTTTTATTTTTTATTTTTTTATCCGTGATGTTTTATAGCATAAAGTAAAAAATAAAATTATATATTTTTTCAAAATAGTTTGTTGTTTTTTGTTTATAGCACAAAAAATAAAACTGCAGAGGGGATCAAATACCACCAAAATTAAATCTCTATTTGTGGGAAAAAAATTATATCCATTTTATTTGGGTATAGCGTTGCACAACTGCACAATCTTCAGTTATGCCCCGTACACACGGTCGGAAATTCTGACGGAAAATGTCCGATCGGACCATGTTGTCGGAAAATCCGCCCGTGTGTGGGCTCCATCAAACTTTTTCCGTCGGATTTTCCGCCGTAAAAATTTGAGATCCTGCTCTCAAATTTTTCGACAACAAAATCCGATCTGACTTTTTCCGATCCTGTGTAGAGAATTCCGACGGATAAAGTGCCACGCATGCTCAGATCAAATTACGAGACCAAAGCTATTGGCTACTAGCCTCTACGTAGTTCCGTCGTACGCATCGAACGTCACCACGTTCAGAATGATCGGATTTTCCGACAACTTTGTCCGACCGTGTGTATGCTACACCAGTGTCGGACAAAATTTTTTCGGATGGAATTTGTGGTCGGAATTTCCGACCGTGTGTACGGGGGCTTAGAGTAACGCAGTTCCGTATCACAAAAAAATGCCTGGTCATGAAGGGGAGTAAATCTCTGGAGCTGAAGTGGTTAATAGAGGTGAACAAAAAAGGGGTGATGGGGAAATGCACTGGAACGCATCAAAAACGCAACTGGAATGCATTAAAACAGCATCAAAAACATGCATGCAGAAAATGCATCCGGAATGCAGGAATTGTGGTGTGAACCGGTCCTTATATATAATTTTATGCCTAACAATTTTTATTTCTGTTTTAGTTCCACCAGAATTTGGAGTGATCCAGCTTGGTAGCTTAATAAAAGTAAAAAAAAAACATAACACTCTTTTTTAGCAACAAAAGATTCTGCATTGACCTATACGACATGTTTAGGGCACAGAGAAGGGTTAATTCACCAATGACGCAGGACGCTCTCCCTGCACAGAAAAGGCCTCACTGTCTCCATGCTCTGCTGCACTGATCTTTAGTATTGCTATGGAGTAAATGAAGATAGAGAGAATGGGCATTTTTCATAAAAATACAATTTACAATTATGGCTCCAGTCATTTACCGGGCTATTAACATTCATCAAGGTCAAAAAGGACACACTGGCATTAGTTCTATTGCCTTTCCATTGCTATTCTTCTAATATTCCCCTACAGCTTGCTTATTCGTTTGGCACTTACTTTAAACCTTCACCTCGTTTTACTAACTCTAGTCACAATGGGGCCATCGGCACTGTCCATTCCTCGTAAAAAGGATGTTTTTTGGGAAATGTCTGCAGTGTTGGGTGTCTAAACAGTAAGAGCTCAATTAGAATTGTGGTTGGAGGCAGTAAAAACATGGGGATAAGCATAGTGGTCTGCCTATTGGTCTAGCTAAAAGCTCATGGGGCCCAATTAAAAAAAAAAAAAAATTAAAATTAAATTAGGTTTCAACCACTTCCGGACCGCCGCACGCCGATATACGTCCTAACTTTGAAGAGGGATATCTTTGTTATGACAGCAGCTAGCTGCCATAACCCCGGTATCCTCTTCTTCGGCCATCGGTCCGGTTTCCGATAATAGTGGTCTCTGCAGCGGATTCGCAGCGAGATCACTTTTATCGGCAACGGGTGCCCTCCGACACTTACCAGAGCCGTCGGTAGCAGCGGAGGCGATCGGATGCTTGTTCTTCCTGGGTATGGAGATGAAGGAGGGGAAGATGGCCCCCACCCATCTCCATACCACTGCAGGGCGGAAGTGACGTCAAAACATCACTTCCGCCCATAGCTCTTAAAGGGACTTTTTTTTTTATTATTGCATTTTAGTGTAACCCCAGATCTCATATTTAAGAGGTCCTGTCATGCTTTTTTTCTATTACGGCATGGCATGGTAAGGCATGGTTACATTCAAGGTAGTAGGAATAAAAGTGACACAATATTTTTTTAAAACAACAGTGTAAAAATAAAAAATAAAAGGTAAAATAAATAAGAAAAAACCCAAAAAAATGTTAAATGCACCCTGTCCCGCCGAGCTCGCGTGTAGAAGCAAACACATACATGAGTAGCGCCTGCATATGAAAATGGTGTTCAAACCACATGTGAGATATCGCCGCGATCAGTAGAGCGAGAGCAATAATTGTAGCCCTAGACCTCCTCTGTAACTCAAAACAAGCAACCTGAAGAATTTTTTAAGCGTCGCCCATGGAGATTGTTAAGGGTAGAGGCGCCTGCTTCAGTGATTTTTAGGTTCTAGAGCAGTGGTTCTCAACTCCTGTCCTCAGGACCCACTAACAGGCCAGATTTTAAGTATTACCTTGGGGAGATGCAGACTAGAATACTGCAATCACTGAGCAGCAAATGATACCACCTGTGATGTATTTCAGTTATTTTGCAAACCTGGCCTGTTAGTGAGTCCTGAGGACAGGAGTTGAGAACCACTGTTCTAGAGGAATCCCATAGGTATAGTACGAGGTGGTATCAAAACGTTTCAAGACTAGTGTAGCGTGACATTGATGTGGTTATGTATATGTCAATGTTAAATCTGTGGACATTAATGTGGTTCTGCACTTAGAGCCATCTAGTGACCAAAATGGGTAATGCACTTGTGTGTTATCATATTTGAACAAACCTAAAGACTCTTACAGTAAGTGACTGTGTTTTGATTTGGAAGGTTGACTTTTTTTACCCAGGAGTCTGTGTGACCTACCCATGAACACTCTCTTATACAGTGCATGCTGGGTAGGGTATAAAAAGAACCGGCGCGGCCATATTAGGTCTCTTGGGATCATGTTGCCTGTCTGTGCGGACCTCTGAGGAGGTTTCCCGGAGGCAGCGGCAGATAGTCACCGCAGAGTGCAAACCTGCTTGTTTGCGAGGTGACCGGACGGAGCCTGAGAGACGGTGACCGGATTGACAAGACGAAGAGCCGCTCCTTGGAGTATCGGAGGACCGGATCCATTCAGCGGAGTGACACGGAACATCTGGCCCAGCTGTTACAGAAGCAAGCTGCAGTTACCGGATCAAAGTCATCACCCAGAACTCCGATCCAGTTGGTGAGCGGGTTACTGCCCACCGTTTGTTGATTTGTTGCACGCAGTTAGACTCACTTACAGGCCTCGCTGGAACCTGTAGTTCCAAGGAGGAGTAACAGAGCAACTGACATTGAGCAGGCTTGGGGCCCACTTCACTTTGGTGCCCAAGCGTTGTGTATAAGTTCTTGGAGTTACACCCGGAGCACCCTAAGCTAACTCTTCACATACCTTTTTGGATTACAAATATCAGAGGAGTCATTTTTAGCTAGCGAAGAAAGAAGATACGGAAGAAAGTACTTTCAGAGAGGCCTCACATATAACTTTTAAAGTAGGGGGAGCTTCCAGGTTTAAATACATAAAATATATCTTTCATATTGTATTTGTCTATTGATATATATTGTGCTATCATCCTACGTTGGAATGATAGCGCAATCCCTGTAACCACCTGTTTAAATATTTTGCTGTAAAAATATTTCTGGTTAAGTATTCAGTTGTGTGGCGTGCTGTTTTCCCCACCAGGTGTAGCCAGTGGATCCTGAGGGTATCATACAGGTACTTTACACTGTTATATATTGTACTGTATTGCATTGCACCACAGCTGTGCCAAGGGGACTGAGTTAAGTTAGTGGGGTTTCTAAGAAGAGTGCAGGCCAAATTCAAACTAGCAGCTGCTTCGGGGGTCAGTGCTACACTAGTTTTGTAACACACCAACAGATGGCAGCACACGGCTGCACACACAGTCACAGGGCACAGAGCACGGACATTCATAAGTCAGTGTGCCAAAAGACATTGTCCTGTGTACATCATGAGCTGTGCAACTGGTGCTAATCTGAGCATGTGCGTTACCACGTCTGCTATTTCATCATGGACAGCAAGTTAGTACAAACATGAGTTTCTTGCTGGAAACAACATGATCTCACTTCTGCACCTATCCTTTTTGCCAGATTTGGCTCCTGCGGACTTTGCCCTCTTCCCGAAGATGAAGATCCAACTAAAAGGTCGCAGATTTGACACCAATGCGGATATCAAGTGCGAATCGCAGAAGGTGCTTGGCACGCTTTGAAAAGAAGACTTCCAGAAGCGTCAGGAATGCTGGGAGCGCTATCTTGCTGTGCAAGGGGACTGTTTTGAAGGTGATCGTGTGTAAACATGGATAAATAAAGTACTTTCTTAGTAAACAGAACTAATCTCAAAACTTTTTGATACCACCTTGTATATACATAGTTTCTTCAGTCCAAGCTGGATCAATGTCAAAAAAGTTACATACCTGGAATTTTTCTTTAACTGTCCAGCTTCTACCAATAACTGAAATATCACTTTTTGAGTTAACCCTTTAAATACTAACTAATAGACATGTGCAATTTGTTTCGTTTCTTTTTCGTTTTTTTTCGTTATCTTCGTTTATTCGTTATCGTACGAATGAACAAACCATTCGCTAAAAATTTTAACGAATAACGAATCGTTTGAATCGAACGAATACGAAAAACAACGAAAATCTGAAATAACCAAATTAGAAACAACGAAACTACGAAAGAAGAAAATCCAAAAAACAAAAACAAGAACAACGAAAATCAAAATGAACGAAAAAATTCGTACATTCGTAACTTTTTTTTTTTGTTGAATTGGTAATTTTCCCTGTCCCTTAAAATGGTGCTGCTTAACGTGCTTCGAATAGATTGAAGGAAAAAATTCGTACATTCGTAACTTTTTTTTTTTTTTTTTCGATTCGTAATTTTCCGTGTCTCTTACAATGGCGCTGCTTACGTGCTTCGAATGGATTGAACGAAAAAATTCGTACATTCGTAACTTTTTTTTCGATTCGTAATTTTCCGTGTCTCTTAAAATGTAATAATAGCATACACATTACATAAAATTATGAATTATGCTCCAATTACGAATCCACGAAAACAATGTTACGAAAGTACGAATAAATACGAATGCGTCCGAATTTCGAATAAACGAAAATTAAACTAACGGAAAAACGAATCAACGAAAAAATAACTCTTACGAATGTACGAATCGTTACGAATACGAACACCGACGACTTACGAATGTACGAATCGTTACGAATTTTTTGTTGTGCACATGTCTAACAGACACCATAAGCCTTCAATGACAGATTCAACCTTAATTCATTTGGATTTTCGGACGAATGCAATTTTTTATGAAAAACGAAATAAATAAAAACGAATTTCGGGAGTAACTAAATAAATGTATTTTTCGGACGAAAACGAAATTCCGAAACAAAATATTTCAGTGTGCACATGTCTACTGTTTTGAAGGTGATAGTGTGTAAACATGGATAAATAAAGTACTTTCTTAGTAAACAGAACTAATCTCAAAACTTTTTGATACCACCTTGTATATACATAGTTTCTTCAGTCCAAGCTGGATCAATGTCAAAAAAGTTACATACCTGGAATTTTTCTTTAACTGTCCAGCTTCTACCAATAACTGAAATATCACTTTTTGAGTTAACCCTTTAAATACTAACTAATAGACATGTGCAATTTGTTTCGTTTTTTTTCGTTTTTCGTTTTTTTTCGTTATATTCGTTCATTCGTTATCGTACGAATGAACAAACCATTCGCTAAAAATTTTAACGAATAACGAATCGTTTGAATCGAACGAATACGAAAAACAACGAAAATCTGAAATAACCAAATTAGAAACAACGAAACTATGAAAGAAGAAAATCCAAAAAACAAAAACAAGAACAACGAAAATCAAAATGAACGAAAAAATTCGTACATTCGTAACTTTTTTTTTTGTTGAATTGGTAATTTTCCCTGTCCCTTACAATGGTGCTGCTTAACGTGCTTCGAATAGATTGAACGAAAAAATTCGTACATTCATAACTTTTTTTTTTTTTCGATTCGTAATTTTCCGTGTCTCTTACAATGGCGCTGCTTAACGTGCTTCGAATGGATTGAAAGAAAAAATTCATACATTCGTAACTTTTTTTTCGATTCGCAATTTTCCGTGTCTCTTAAAATGTAATAATAGCATACACATTACATAACATTATGAATTATGCTCCAATTACGAATCCACGAATGTTACGAATGTACGAAAAAATACGAATGCGTCCGAATTTCTAATAAACGAAAATTAAACTAACGGAAAAACGAATCAACGAAAAAATAACTCTTACGAAAATACGAATCGTTACAATACGAACACCGACGACTTACGAATTTACGAATCGTTACGAATTTTTTTGTTGTGCACATGTCTAACAGACACCATAAGCCTTCAATTTACAGATTCAACCTTAATTCATTTGGATTTTCGAAACGAAAGAAATTTTTTAAATCAACGAAAACGAAAGAAACAAAAAATTAAACAAATTTTTTGTTGTGCACATGTCTACTAACTAAATTGGACAATGCAATACTGCAGATTTTATAGGTCTAATAGAAGAATCAAAAGATAAAAAAAAAAAAAAGCTAGCATGTGTTATTCTTCGACAGTTCCTCTAATCAGTGATTTATGGTTTTACTGTATTAAAACAGAGTAGTTACATGTAATCACTTCCATCACAGATATAAAAACAAAGAGGCTTAATTTTCACTGGATTATACAAATCTCATGCCCCTATAGACAACCATGCACCAAGAGCAGCTGGTTTTCTAGCACAGGCACAGCCTCAAACACAGAGCCATTTATTCCTGCTGGTATACCGCTCTTTCAAGCTTATTAGTGCTCATCAGTGAAAGATACAGAAACAACAATTCATACTGAGGAAAGTCTGAGGAGCAACATGATTGCATTGCCTTCCCAATATTTTAGTTCAAAAACTTTTCGGAAACTTTGGTCCACCCCATAATAACTTTAAAGTATTATGAAACCCGAATCGTTTTTTCAGTTTAACAAATTGAGCACAACAACATAAACATTCAACAGAAAACTACTAACATTCTTACCCCAGCACTTGCAGTTTATAACGTTTAATGCTGTTGGCTTCTGCTTTCTAAGTGCTACTTCTCTGAACTTCTGGTCTTCACAGGAAGTTAGCTTGAATAATGAAGGGGGAGGAGGAGGGAGGTTTAGGGGAGTGCCTTGCAATCCCAGGCTTTGTGGTTTTGTGTTTCTATGGATGCACACAGTGTAAGGAAATAAAACTTTAGTCCATGCATGCAAGAGTGGCTCCAAAGGATGTTACAATAGAAAAAAGTAGGGCTGTTACTGATTCAAATTTTCATGTTCGATTAGTCGATTTTTTTTTTTATCGATTAATCAACTAATTTAGATTAATTATAACGCACATACAGATCCAACTACTTTTAGCTGATCTCCTTGCCTTACAACTCTGCATTAGTAAGTGGTAAATGTGGTATACACTATATACAATCCCCCAACACTAGTTTGTTTCCACAATCCATGACTTAACTTCACAGTTCACACAAATACGTTTTAAATTCAAACTGTAGCACTGATGTAAGTCATTTTTTTTTCCACAGTAGCGTGACAATCCCTCCACCTCCGGTCTAACTAATCACTCTCACCTTATGGCATGGACCCCTGTGCAAACAGGTGGTCATGCAAGCGGGTATCAAAAGGGTTAACACAGACCATAAACTTCTCTCACGTCTCCTTAGATCTCAGCAAGGACGCCAGGTCATGGGTAGAAAGAAAATATCTAAGTGCTCACCGCTTAAGTATAAGATTTCATTTTTGTGTTCAAACACAAACTACTCACATAAAGATGATAAAAACACAGCATGTAAAGCCGGCAATCGTGTTAGTTCCGTAGGGCAGCAGCGGGTGACGTCACCGGACTCCTCCTCCCTTCCCTTCGTTAGCAGACAGAGGCACTTGGGGAAGGGGGGGAAGAGTCCGGTGACGTCGATGTCCGTGATGTCACCGGATCTTCGACGGAACTCCCTGAAGACCCGGAAGCCAGCGGAGAGGTGAGTACCGATCAAAAGAATTTTGATCGATCAAAAAAATTAATCGATTAATCGAGGAATTAATCTTTAATTTCCACAGCCCTAGAATAAAGCCACCCTGAAATAGGAAACCTGGGGCAGCGGTCATGACACCATACAAACATAGAAAAGTGACGGCAGAAAAAGACTTTGGACTAGTCCGTTGAGTCTGCCCATTTATTAATTTATTTTTATGGGGTTTTTTTTTATTTATTTTTTTGTTAACTTCTTGTCTGAGTATAGATCTATGTTTTGTCTCAAGCATGTTTGAAGCCATTTACTGTTGACTATCTCTGCAGAAAGTTTTTTTCCAAGCATCAACTACCCTTTCAGTAAAATAATACTTTCTAAAATTAGTTTTGAAATTTCCTCCAGTTAGTTTGAGGTTATGTCCCTGTTGAACATAGGCAAGGATTAAAAGATAAAGAAGCTGCATACTCAGTAAGTGAATAAATCAGCTACTAAAGTGCTAAAGAAATGAGTTTAGTATCACATTAATGGCTGTACTATTCCAGTGTTACTAATTAAAGGAAATGTGTGTGATTGCTAAACCTCCAGAATGTCCACTTTGCGGACATTTGTCCCTGAACGCATAGTGTACTAAATGCAAGTACCACTTAGTACTGAGTTCAAGAGCCAAAAATAATATATAGAAGCAGTATTCTATATGTAGCACCCTCCTAGTTTATGTGCTAGGATGTAAATAGTTAGAGTGGTGTAATTTGTTCTTCCTCCTAACGGTGGGGCTAGAGGCAAATCTATCTTCAGCGGGTCTGCTTAACAGAATGCTGCAATGTATTAATTAGGGCTGTGCCTGTGTTCTGGTGCTGTTGAATTTTGCTTGGACTCCTCTCGCTTTCTAGAAACTAGTAGAGCATTCTGGATCATGGGTGGGAGCATGAGTATGTAGAAGTCACAGTTAATTACAGGGGAGGTGCCTGTGAGCATGGTGGGATGGGTCTATATATTCAGAGGACATGTGATCTCGGGGACCTTCCTTGCCCTGATGGTGGAGTACACCAGCCGGGGATGAGGTAGGCACCAAAAGCCATACGGCCTCAGGTGGTTGACTGGAGGGCCTGAAGCTAAAGTAAAGGAGAGACCCTGATGCTTCAGAAGAGCTGACTGAAAGAGAGCCATGCCTGAGGATATTCTTACAACTCCAGTGAGTACAGACCAATGATCTAGGGGTCTTTTGGCTACCCCTTGTGTGCTAGTACAGTCAGCCAAGGGTCCAACAAAAAGGGATCTCTCACTAGTGATCTGAAGAGCTTGCCGAATTGTGATTACTGCATAGGACTTTGCTCAGTTCAACTACTTTTGGACTGCCGAGTAGTCTGCTGTAACTGGCTAGAGCTCTGTCTACCTGTCCTGCTTTACAAGGGACTTTGCTCATGCTACTGATTTCTACATTGCTACATAGGAGAAATCTGCAATCTGCTATCTGCTATCTGCTCCCAGCAAGGGACTTCACCTGCTACTCAATTCTAGATCAGCTAGAGTCCTCAAGTTGTTTATATTTTTATTCTACTGTATCCTACTAAAATCCCCTACTCTATCCAAGTCCCTACAAAATAAAACTACAAAAAAACAACACCCCTAGACTGGTCATTGACTACAACAAGCCTAAGTGTGTGTGCCTGGCTGAAGAATATACCTTGCACCTGGCTGCCAGTGAATTAGTGCGGACTGTCAGTGTAATACTCAAGTGGCTCCTATGGAGGTAGCGCTACATATATATATATAACAGTTTCCTGCTATCACTGGTTCCAATGACTTTGACCAAACATGGCCATAGCCACAGCCATTGGTCTATGATATCACCACCCTCCCCTTCCCTTATATAGCTGATTAGAGGTTAGGGTACTGTCATTCGGTTGTGAGTATTGTCAGCATTAGCCATGTGGGCCAGGATGTCTGGGGTTTTTTTCAGGTAGTTTGCAGGTGACAGGCATTCTGATTGATAGTGGTCCAGTGTAATTTTTAAGGATTTTTCACTTTTTAATAAAGAACTTGTCAAATGTATGAGTCCATTTAATTCTGAGTTACAATTCTTTTTTTGGGGAATGAGTAGGGGTACTATGTAACCCATACTCATTCACATGGGGTGGTGGGGTGGGCTTGTCTTCTGCTACAGGAGACAAGCATGACTGAGATGCAAAAAACATGGAACAAATATATTTGGTATTGTAAAACCCTCTGAAGTGCAGTTTTGGTTTTGTGTGGTTTTAACCCCTAAAAGCCTGTACCACAATGCTATATTTCACTTGAATGGTTTAGTGGGCAGTGCTGCCTACCAGATGTGACAGGGGGGATCATTTCTGTGAAACGTGTCTATACCCTGTATGGATCGTTTGCAGCTTGAGAAGGGGAGGGGGTGGCATTTGGCTGGTGGAAAAAAACATGGCTCAACCACCTGTTTTTACCACCATCACCCTACCTCCAACAGCAAGTGCAAACTAGGTTTAAATGTCATCCAGTAAGGGATAACATCTACTTCAATCTTGTAGAGACTTAGGCCCCTTTCACACTGGGGCGGTTTTCAGGCGGTACAGCACTAAAAATAGCGCCTGTATATCACCTGAAAAAAACGGCCCCATTCACTCCAGTGTGAAAGCCGGCGGGCTTTCACACTGGAGCGGTGCGCTAGCAGGACGGCAAAAAAAGTCCTGCTAGCAGCATCTTTGGAGCGGTATAGGAGCGGTGTGTTCACCGCTCCTATACCGCTCCTTTCCATTGATTTGAATGGGACACCGCGGCAATACCGCCGCAAAGCGCCGCAAAGCGCCGCTACGGCGGTGCTCTGCGGGGGATATTAACCCTTTTTCGGCCGCTCGCGGGGGGTAAAACTGCACCGCGAGCGGCCGAAACCCGCGGGCAAAACGACGGTAAATATAGCGCTGCTTTACCATCACCGCGGCTCCCGCCCCAGTGTGAAAGGGGCCTTACAGCAACTTGAAGACCTCCAGAAAAGAGTTATGCCCCGTACACACGGTTGGACATTTCGACCACAAAATCTGTCAGATATTTTCCCAATGGATCTTGTCCAAAACTTGTGTTGTACACACACGGTCGGACAAAGTAGTTGGAAAATCCGATCGTTCGGAACGAGGTGACATACACAACGTACGACGGGACTACGTAGAGCCCAGTAGCCAATAGCTTTCATCTCCAAATTTCTTCTGAGCATGCGTGGCACTTTGTACACGTGATCGGAAAAAGTCAGATCGGATTTTGTTGTTCCCAAAGTCAGATCCTGTTCTCAAATTTTTTCCATCGGAAATTCCGACGGAAAAAGCCCGCTAGAGCCCACACACGATCGGATTTTCCGACAACATAATCCAATCAGGCTTTTTCCATCGGAATCTCCGACCGTGTGTACAGGGCATTAGACAAATCCTTCTTATGTCAAAGAAGCAGAATATTTAAGGGCTCATGTTGGCTGATATGAGGCAGCTGAAGCACACAACTGCCATAACCAAGCAGAGTGACACTGATTAACTGTTGTTAATTCTACAACTGTCAACCCTACATTAAGTCCTTGGCACCTGTTGGCAATGGTTTATACGGCTCACATCTAGTTCTTCAAACAAACCCATAATTTTCCATCATTACATTTGTATTTATTTATGTATGTATTTATTTATTTTTTTCAACTCCTTTTTTTTTGGGCTTTATTGAAGTTTAAATGATGTTGCCATTTATAACTAGAGCTCTTCATACTTACAAATGATCAGTGCTGAGAATGTTCTCCGGTAAGTTATTACAAAGCCAACTGCAAAATGCATTAGCCGTAAATGTTTTACAGATGATGTTGTGACAAGCCTTTTATATACTCTGTTATGAGATGTGGATATTGCTATGAACAATATATGCTCATATTTAATACATGAACCTGAGGGGGCAACTATAACTCTACTTATAGCCCCCCGCAGGCAAAGGCGAGCGTATCTCATCTAACCGCAATGCTCTAGCTCGGCTTCCGCAGTGTCAGACTCTGAAACTAAAGTAATGACAGAATCTAATGTGCTCTCCATAGAGTTTCGTGCACAAAAACATCCTGTCATCATCCCGCCGTCTTCCACTACTAGTTGTTTATGCTTTAATTATCCCTGACTCTTGAAAATTAATAAAACAGAGGCTCTTAATTAATATGCATTGTGGCTCAAAGTGTGTCTGGTTATGAAGTACATATGATTCCACTGAACTCCTGTCAACTTAACAGATGAGCCGCAGGAATCCAAAGTCTAAAAATTATCCGTAATGAAGAATTCATACGGATTAACCCCTGACTTTCCTTGCAGTAGAGTAGCATTAGACACTTTTCATCATTTATGCCTTGCCAGTTCCTACTAGAAAAGTGTTAATATGTGAAGCATAATACCCTACAAAAAAATATCATCTTAAACTGGATATTCAAATGACTAATTCTGCTCTGCTCTGCTTTTAATTGTAGTAGGATTTTGCCAAGATTGCAGATTTAGAGCAGTAATAGAATCCAGTGCTTAGAAACTGGATGACTGATGCATTTAATATGTGGTGTATAAAGAAAGCAGAGTCTATAGAACTTGCTTGATATATTAGTTTCTATTTTACAGCACTTTTGTCTCTGTAATTTAAACTATAGTCCTTCAAACTGGCTGTGAGTCAGATGGCTATACTAAGAAACAATGTCTTATCTATATTTGCGGTTAACAGGCATAATCATTATGAATATACATTTGAGAAAACAGTATCGTTTCTGACTGGCATGCAATACCCATAGGCATAGGATTAAATGAGCACCTACCCTCAAGAAGTAAATTTAAGATTTTCTGTGAAGGAAATGTCATGGCTTAGAGAGGCACCTTTGTGTCACTAGCAATTGTGGCTGTCCATAACAATTTTTTCCAAATGTCACCCACAAGCTTTAAGTCCATCAGAAAAGTTGTCACCATGTGTGTTTCTAAGGGTATTTTAGTGATGTTTATAGCATACATATAAGAATGATGCATTTTAGTTGCATGTATTGTTTTTAGAAGCTAGACTTCCCTTATTTATCTGTTAATGAATTTGTTGGACTGGTTCATG
Source organism: Lithobates sylvaticus (assembly GCA_028564925.1). Lineage (NCBI taxonomy): Eukaryota > Metazoa > Chordata > Amphibia > Anura > Ranidae > Lithobates > Lithobates sylvaticus. The sequence goes on from CM053029.1 coordinate 568,895,101, forward strand.
AACTCAGGACAGGAGGCGATGCTACAGGAAGTAGAGGGAGGGAAAAAAGGACTTGGACACAGCCATGTGCTGAGGACACAAAGGTACCGGTAGTTCTGAAGGACTGTTAAAAGCAAGGAGCAGTCTGGAAGAAGACTCTATCTCCAGGGAAATAAGTAGCTGTTTAGTGTAATTGCATACATTGTTCATGCTCATTTGCTGGGAAGGATAGATAGCTTGTGCATGTGTATACTATATGCCTATTTTGTGATAATTTGTATGTCTTGTATTGTTTTTCCTACAACTGTATGTACATCACTTTTGTTTAGTAAAGCACATTCATGTACTACAGACGTTTTTAATGTGTCCTTGGTTTACTGCGAATAACCTTAAAAGAGGCAAAACAAAACACCATGGCAGGATTTTCCATATACAGTATGTAACAATTTAATGGCACATCGGGTTAAAATCAAACATAACAGACCCACTATCACTATAATTATGAGTAAGGCCAGTGTGGCTGAAACCCGTTAGCGGGTCTGTTATGTTCATTTTTAACTTGATGAGACAATAAATTGCTACATATATTGAAAATCCTACAGTGATGCCAACTTTTTTGATGAACTATTAAGTGGGTGGCCCACAGGGGCAAAAGTCTGAGCAATGGCATTGCTCATTTCTGGGATTCTGTGAAGTGGTTGAGCACAGCCCGCTTTGGTATTGCTGGTATCCTACAAGCTTTGCCCCACTGGCTAGGTATGAGTTCATCAGGCAGGAACATAATCCTTAGCCTGACAGAGCTAAGAAAAGGTGGCCATTACAAAGCCTATGGGTAGAGACAGACAAAAATCATACGAAAGAAACAAACAGTGATTTTAATAATGCTTAAAGTGAAACAATAAAAATGAAATATTCCTTTAAATATTGTGCCTGGGCAATGTCTATAGTATATCTGTAAAGTGGCGCAGTTTTCCCATGTTTAGAACAGTATCACAGCAAAATGACATTTCTAAAGGAAAAAACGTAATTTAAAACTGATCGTGGCTGTAATAAATTGTCTGGTCTCGGCAATATAGATAAATCTCATTGAAAATAAATGGCATGCCCCCCCCACCCAGTCCATTACCAGGCACTTTGGGTCTGGTATGAATATTAAGGGGAACCCCGAACCAAAAAAAAAAAAATAAAATTGCATGGGGGTCCCCCCAAAATCCATACCAGGCCCTTCAGGTCTGGTATGGATATTAAGGGGAACCCTGCGCCAATTTTTTTTTTAAATGGCGTAGGGGTACCCCTAAAATCCATAGGTCTGGTATGGATTTTCAGCGGAACCCTGCGTGAGAGGGATTTAAATCGCAGGACATTTTATTTATTTTTTTCAATAAAGGACTTGTGCCAAAGTGTCTCCTGTAATTTTTACTATTTTTTACACTTTTTTTTGTGAATTGGTAGCGGTACAATGTACCCGTTACCAATTCACATAGGGGGGGGGCAGGATCTGGGGGTCCCCTTGTTAAAGAGGATTTCCAGATTCCGATAACCCCCCCTGCCCGCAGACCCCCACAACCACCGGGAAAGGGTTGTGGGGATGAGGCCCTTGTCCCCATCAACATGGGGACAGGGTGCTTTGGGAGCTACTCCAAAGCATCCTCCCCATGTTGAGGGCATGTGGCCTGGTACGGTTTAGGAGGGGGGGCGCTCTCTCGTCCCCCCTTTTTCCTGCGGCCTTCCAGGTTGCTTGCTAGGATAAGGGTCTGGTGTGGATTTTGGGGGGGACCCCTACGCCTTTTTTTATTTTGGTGCATTGTTCCCCTCGCTGAACGTCTGAACAACCAAAGTTCGGCCCGAACGTATGCTGGGGCCGAACCGTTCACCCATCCCTAATCACCAAATCTGTTTCAAAAGTAAATGCCTGCAACCAGTCAGTATCTTTTGTTAGAGGAACCAGTCTGGAACCAGTCTGGTCATAATGCCCATGTGGTTCTAATGAAACTTAATGCAACTAACTTGAGCTGGGACACTATAAGGTTCCTAAAATAAAAAAGGCACCATTAGAATGAAATGCATAGGACTGGTAGTATGACATGACACAAAGTGAGTAGGGCTGTTTCTTGTACTCCATAGCATTAATTCTCATTTTTCTTTGAAAATTTCCTACCTTCCTGCTGTACTTGTCCTTAGCATTTTGAACATTTGCTGATTATGCGGGTCCTTAGCTAAAACACTCATAAAATCACACAAAAGTGGAGTTATTGTAAGCTATTTTAAGAGTTTTTCAGATACATTATACTACAGACACAACACAACTCATCTACTCCTCCCCTTTTCAACAAATTCCAAATCTTGTACAAAGCATGCACAACCACAGACAGAGATAAAAAAAAATGGAGAACGGGTACAAACAAGTATGACTAACTGGGTTCCACTTGCATTGTCACCTTAAAGCACATCTTGACAACCAAGAACCATGGTGCAACTACTCTACTGGCCATAAGTCAGTCATGTCAGTATCTTTCCACTTTGATATAGCAGAGATATTAAATACATACTTTCAAAGTCCCTGTTTTGTATCTCTGTGGAAAACATTGGCAACACTACTAGGCCTTCTTCAGGTGGCACAACTCACCTACAGTATCTAACCCAATGGTTTGCACTGCAAATATGTCATGCAGCCATGATATTCGATGGCCAAACTGTTGTAAATAATTTCTTTTTTTTGTTCTTCACTTTTTGTGATGTATATTTGTATATTGTTTTGTATGTTTTCTAAATAATCCAATGAAATATTGATTACGGAATATCCATGTTTGTTCAGGTGCCGAGATAGTCTGTCAGGTTGGCTAAACCCCCTCTTGTTCCTCTTTTTCTATGTCATGCAGCCACAAGCCAGCTTTGGTAACCCATTGAAAAATGATACACTGCCAATGGCATGTGGGTGGGGTCTTCTGTGCCCGCGCATGTAACATCTCGCCTGAGGGCATACTCAAAAATGCCCAGGACCAGGAGGAGGCTGCAGTCATGTGAGAAATAAAGCATTAAGGCAGTACCTGACTCAAGCTAAGAGATAAGCCACTGTGCAGCAATAACATACAGAGTTCTTATGTGAAATGTTTTGTCCAATGTTACTACACACTTGTAACTGATGTAAGTTTGTATTAGGAGGAACGTGCAGAGCCTTTGCCCACTACTCCATTCCAGTGTACCTCTGTTACCTCACTCCCAGTAACAGTATGGAGTCAAATACATAGCTTGCCCTATACGTGCTCATTAACTCTTTCCTTCCCGTACCTATCGATCAGGCCTTAGATCTCAATAACACTAGTCTGCTCCCAGTGACTGGAGGAGTCGGACAGCTAGGGAGGGAATCAGAGTACCGACCGTCTCGCTCTCGGAGGATCTGTCACCTAGCTGGTACAACGCCAAACCACTGGTTGCTGTAGCTGTTCCTCCTTTCAGTTACCCATGGCAGTTACCTCATCTTCCTTGCCTTCTGAATTAACCTTTTGTAGTGGTGTTACACAAACCCATAGCGCTGTTACAGACCCTGGTTCTGGGTTCCTGGATTGGCCCACAGGTCCCAGCAACCTTCTTCTTCAACAGTTCCCATTCCCTCTCCCAGGGACCACAACCTCTCCCCTTTTATAATACATGGGGAAAAGAGCCAGTCCCCAAAAAGTCTGTGCGCTTGCCCAGAAAAATGTGGTAAAACATTAGCCCCTTCTCCCTGGCTTGGGCAGCTGAGCTGGCTATCTAACTACAGTAGGTAACCTGCCTCCATACAGCCAAAATCTCAGAGCTGCTCATCAGTGCTGGTATTACAGAAGACCACAGGAGTTGTGGGATCTCCTTGCAGTTCAGCTAGGGAGAGCGGTAACAAGAGTATGTTTTTGTCAATTTTTTTTTCTATAAGTGGAAAACCTTGTTTAAATAAACCTCATGGTGTCCTTCTTAATCTATGGGGCATAAACAATGTTTACAAAGTACAGTAAAATAAAATGAACTGAGTAGAATTACTTGCTTCAAGCTCATAATACACCAAGAGAGACTCATCAAAGACAATGGAGTATTGAATTCCACTTAGAGTCCGTCTGGGAGCATGGCACTTAGAGAACATCTTTTTAATGGCCCAATGAGATCTTTACAATGGAAGTAATTACTGATATGAGAACATTCATATGTAACACATACACACAGGATCCTTTTCCTAATCCTCATATACTTTATACTTATTAAAATCCAAAGCTTAAGTGTCTCCACTCTTTTAGATGTAAGCAACATGGAAAATTCTAAACTCCCCTGTGGATGTTTGTTACTGTATTTCTGTCTTAGCAAAGCAGTTGAAACTTCTGGCACTGGTCCCAACCCTAAATAGTTCAATCTCATGACTGTACTTAAACTTCTAACACATGCATCAATTTAAAAGTCCGGCTGATTAATAATGTTGTCTTTGGTAATGCATTTAGCTTTGAAGAATATGCAGAGCAGACAAAAACAAACCTGTGTTTTCACTAATTGGCACAATTATGGGTATTATCTGCCTACACGTTTTGCTTAAACAGAAACGGTATTTAATATACATGATGCTCCTACCCCACAGTCATAAATATACATGTTAAGCTATGTAGCTTATACATTCATTGAACCTTTTTCTAAGAAATAAGCATGCAATTCTGTGTTATTCATTATGTGCAGTGGTAATATTCTATATTGGGTTCATGGCAGTAGCAATTACACAGCCCACGAGTCTTAACCTTTTTTTTTTCTCTTTTTTTTTTGAAGGCTTTACAACATTTATTGAGAAGAAAGGATTCCCTTAAGAAGAATTATTATGTTCAAGGTAAGTATAATTTTTTACTAAAATAATGATGTAGTTTTGTATATCACACCAAACAACAGATAAATTGTATTTAATTGACATAGTTACATAGTTGGTAAGATTGAATAAATAAACCCATCTATCCAGTTTAACCTGTGTGGGTGTGTGTATGCATGTATGCCTCTACCACTTCCCATATCCCTGTATATTGTGTTCGATAAGATGCCCATCTAAACGTTTTATTTTTTAAAGTATCAACACATTCCACTGACACCACGTTTGTGGAGAGGAGTTCCACATCCTTACCATTCTAACAGTAAAGAACCTCTACCCAGTCTAAGGTTGAACCACTTCTCATCCAGCTCCATTGAGTGACATGTCCTCTTAAGCAGCCTGAGACTGAATACTTTTCTCCATATGCTAGAATCACCATTTAGATATTTAGATGTTGCTATCATATCTCCTCTTAAGCGTCTCTTCTCCAAGGAAAATAAGCTCAATGTGTTTAGCCTTTCCTCACAACTGAGGTCCCCCATTCCCCTTATTAGCTTTGTTGTCCTTCTCTAGACTCTCACCAGTTTCAGCAAATCCTTCCTGAGGACTGGTGACCCAAACTGGACAGCATACTCAAAATCCAATACTTATATTTGAAAGTTATCTTGATCTGTGCCCAGCTAGATTACAATGGGCCATCAGCAAACACTACAGATGCACCTATGTGACCACTTTGTCTCTTCCAGTGGTATGTACTTATGTCATAATTCTATGGACTCTAATAAATCTCCCAACTGCAGCACTGGGGCCAGATGTGGCACTTTGGTTGCATTTACCAGAGTCTTGGGGCATTATTCCATCCACTAACTCCAACAATGGTACACTGTTCCTTCCAGTGGCCCCAATTATGGGGCTTAATTCCTCCCACTTACACCAACGATGGGGCACAATTCCTTCATTTAATACCAAAGATGGGGCATTGATTACTCCCACTGACACCAGGACATTTTCTACTCCCACTGGCAACAGTCCAGCCCTCCTAAAGTCTGAAGGACAGTAAACTGGCCCTTTATTTAGAAAGTTTGAAGACCCTGGTTCTAGGCCACAATAAAATGGTAGGATTTTGGTAAAAAGTATATCCTACAAAAAGAAATAGAAATTTTAGTTAAACAGTGTTGGAAGTATACCAATTTTTTACAGTACGTAAAATAAAAAAATATATGTCAGGGGTAAAAATTACACTCAAAAATCTAATATCTGCTCACAAATTCCAAAAGATGTCTATAATTGTCAATTGATGCCTGGGTACCCATTCGTGATGAGCTCATGTTCGGTTTCAACTTGGGTTCATAAAATAAATGCCAGATTACACTCAAAAATCTAATATCAGCACACATATTCCAACAGGTGTCCAAAACTGTAAATTAATGCTTGATTCACAATTAGTGATGAGCTTGCATTTGGTCTAAACTTGGGTTTGGCCAAATCCAGAAGTAAGCTGTAATTTCTGGGCCATAGAGTAGCAGCCAAGACATTCTCTGCCCACATATACAAAGAGCCAAAGATTCTTGTGGCAACATTGACCCAATATAGCCAGGTGGCCTTATTAGGTCAAATGTTATGCAACCTCCAAATGCCCTGTACACACGGTAGGATTTTCTGACAACAAAATCCATGGGATTTTTTCAGACGGATGTTTGCTCAAACTTGTCTTGCATATACACGGTCACACAAATCTTGTCGGAAATTCCGAACGTCAAGAACACAGTGACGTACAACATGTACGACGAGCCGAGAAAATAGTTCAATAGCCAGTACTGCTCTTCTGCTTTATTCCGAGCATGCGTGGCACTGTGTGCATCAGAATTGTGTACACACGATCAGAATTTCTGAATAACGGATTTTGTTGTCGGAAAATTTGAGAACCAGATCTCAAAATTTGTGTGACGGAAATTCCTATGGAAAATGTGTGATGGAGCCTACACACGGTCGGAATTTCCGACAACAAGGTCCTATCACACATTTTCCATCGGAAAATCCTATTGTGTGTACAGGGCATAAGTCCCTTCTCACCATAACCTGTATGGTTACACCAGGGTTTCTCAACCAATTTAGCATGGAACCCTAGGATTCATTCAGAGGTTACCAGGGGTTCCTTGAGCAATGAGCAATTTCTGCTCCTCAGATAAGTTCCCACTGACACATTGGCCTTTTTAGCTATCTGTAAGGGGGCGATTCTTTCCAAAGACCACAAGTGTAATTGCAGATATAGTAATTGTTATCAGGGATACCCAGACACCAGGAAAAGTTATGTCAAGGGTTCCTCTGTGTTGAGAAAGGCTGGGTTACATTGTCTATCAAATAGAATTCACAGGACTATTATTCTTGAAATATGAAAAAAATTCTGTATGCATCTTTATAAATACAGGAGGAAAAAAAATGATATTTCACAGGTATTGTGAAAACTGAGAAATATTGGCTTTAGACTATTATATACAGGCCTTCCTGCAGAAGGACTGGTCCAACACTGCACACGGATTCCACTTGGTTTCCTCCCATATCGCTCTCAATATGCAAATGTAGATTTCACTTCAAAAGGCTTCATAGACCTTTCAGTGTATAATACAAGTCTCCATACTGTGAAACAATTGTCTTCACAACAATATAATTTAAGCAATTTTCCAAATCATTCAGCTGTTCAAAACTATTGACAGACAAAGATTTATTATGGTTGGAAGTCAGAGGAAAAGTAATTTCAGGGGTAATCAGAGGTTTTTACAGGTCTGGAATACAGAGAGAGAGGGATGAATATGTATAAAGATACAAGCACATGTTTGTGCATGGTATAGGTATTGAGATTATCCCAGATCCAGAGTGTATGCACACAATCTTTCAATTCCTTGAACAAAAGTAAATTTTCCACATACATAATAAAACCATTTTATTTTACAGCTTAACCACTTAAGCCCCGGACCATTTGGCTGGCCAAAGACCAGAGCACTTTTTGCAATTCAGCACTGCATCGCTTTAACAGACAATTGCGCGGTCGTGCGACATGGCTCCCAATGAATGATGTGTTGAGTTTGCTCCGAGTTCAAGTGCGGTATCAGATTTTTTCTGGCAGTGGATCTGAACCGAACTGTTCACATAAGATTTGAGTGTATGTATCGTGTACTCCAGCCGGGTTTTCTTTGTGGTACCAGCTGAGTACTGTTTTTAATTGGTTAGTTCACCTGTACCTAATGATGACATATTAGAGCAGTATACAGATGTTTGTGGTGACTAGTTCCAATGGACTAATAATGACTAAGCGCTAATATTTGCATGAAACGCGCCTACCTCTTTGTCCTCGGCTCCGTCTGTCAACCACCCGTCATATGAGTCTTCAATAAAAGGATTTTTGGAAGTGTAGCCGTCTAGAATCATTTCCTTATATTTGACAATAAGCCCACGTTCACATTGGAGCGAATTGTCATGCGATTTGACGCACCCTATTGTTGGCAATGGCACTGTTCAAATCTGTGCGAGGCTGACTTTGCAGTGCCGCATCGATTTGAAAAAATAATTCCTGTACTACTTTTGGTCATTTCGGGTGTGACTTGGATAGACATTTGTACATGAAGCCGCACAGATGTCTTTCAAGTCGCACCTGAAGTCATACCGACATGCGACTTTTAGTCATGGGGATCCCCATGACTAAGCTCCGGGGGGGCAGAGTGAAACATGTTGGAGGCGTGACCCGATGGGAGCCCAGGCTGAGGTTGTCTCTCTCATACCACCACGGGACTCCGTGGATGTGCTGCACCAGGGATCTTTCCTTTCTTCCTTCCAGTGACTACATGAGCACGGACGAGCTCCATTCCTTGCTGGCACTCCTGCAGTGTTTGCATCATGACCCACACTACTCCCCATAGTGACCGAGCCTGAGCGGCATACTAAATAAACTATGAGTCACAGTGCCACATCTTCAAGAGGGCTTGTTCTGTTAAAAAAACAACAGACTAATGCCGCGTACACACGACCAGACTTTCTGTCAGAATAAACTCCAACGGTCTTCCCGATGGAGTTCCGACCGAACGGATTTGCCCACACACGATGGGATCAAAGTCCATTAGTTTCAAACGCGATGATGTACAACGGGACTAGAAAAGGAAGTTCAGTAGCCAATAGCTGCCCTAGCGTCGTATTTGGTCCATCGGAATAGCACACAGACGAACGGTTTTCCAGAAAGGATGTACTATTTCTAGGTCTATCTGAATTTTTTTAAGAAAAACGATCGGATTATCCCACACACGAACGGAATATCCGACGGAATGATTCCGTCTGACCTTTTCTGCCGGAAAGTCTGGTCGTGTGTACGTGGCATTCCTGGCCAGATCACTCAAAAAATAGAAGAATAAAAAGGGCTAAAAAAGAAAGTGAATGCAGCCATCACATCTACAGTAAGCATTAATAAGCTGCAATATAATAAAAGTTTGTATTTTGTATTTGGGTTTAATACTGCTTTAACTTTCGCTAAATTTATTATAACATTTGACTGTGGATTTGAAAATACTTAATAGTTTATTAACTTTTTTACATTCATACTGTTTGAAAATACATAGCCACCACAAAACAGCACAACTGATAGCAATTGCATATTTCATTTCTATTAATAAAGCTAACTCTTTATTAGGTAAGAGGAGAGGGCATTAGTATCCCCCATCATAATCAACCACTTTGTTTCAAAGTACCTATTAACTAATGCTAAATTATAATAGAGGAACACTGGAAGTACATTTGACATCCACATAAATATCAAATGAATGTGCTTTGATCAGATGTATTATAGTGAATACTAAATGAATTGATAGTGATGGACCTCTTAAAAGGTTTCCTGATAGTGTGTGCTGAATATATTTTCTTTTTCTTTTATGTTCTGCTTAGGAAATAAAGAAAAAAAAAATGTATCTTCCTCTGTTTGACCTCACGACTAAAATGATAATGTCTTCTGCCAAACTCTACTGCATTTCAATGGATACATTCACTCAACAAAAACTGAAGATTAATATTATATAATGTTATAATGTACACCTATCCACCTGTTGGTATGGTTAAAAAATGTATTTGGGTGAAAGCAGTTTTTTTTTGCATATGACAACAGATGGATTTGAAGATTGCACGAGAGTTGTACAGAAAGAAATGCAAAAGTGGCCTTACCTTTTCTTATTAACTTGCATGGCGGTGGATGCCTGTGGCTATACTTTGGGCAGGACTGCGATGGTGTCCTAGACTCTATGATATATGACCAATCAATTTATGGCTGCAGAGTTTCTTGGGTATGCCTCATTGTTGAACCTAACATATATATTGATGGGACTCACATTTTGAGTTACCTTTTCTGGGTACGTTACTACTCACCTAATCCTTGGGATCCATCCGAGGTTTATCTGTTATACTGCCTTTAAAATGCTTGGGATCCATCTAAGGTCCATCTATCCCACTGCCTCAAAATTGGGACCGATTTTTGGTTTCAACTTTTTTTTTACACTGAGCACAGTTACAATGGCCCTGGCCATATCTGCTCCCATGCTCGCCCAGGGATATCTGCTTTGACGCCCCTTTGCGGCTGTTGGCTGGCTGCGCCTGACCTTGGGTGTTTAATTCCCTCTATATTCTCCTAAAGAAGTGGGTAACCACAAAACATGTCGAACATGATGGCCTACACTAATGCATCTTCTCTGGAGTAACCTCCGAGGTAGAGGTGACCCCAATGGTGGGGGTGTGGAAACTTTCACAAGGGATTTGTATGTATTCTTTTTATTATTTTTGTCCTGATTTTTGTAATGTATTTTGTAAATAATAAAATTTATTTTATGTAACTAAATCTTGCAATGTCTTGTGATGGTACCGAGAAAATCCTGTTGCCCCACTACATCCAATCTTCTTTTTATAATATTTACGATGCAGATACCTAAACTTTAGAATAATACTGTTTTTGAGCAATTATTTTAAACATACATGGGTCATTCAAATTTCACATGTTGGTTTCTCTTGAAGCTCCTCCTAATGTAGGCGGATAGGTATATTTAAAGCGGAGCTCCACCCTAAAGTGGAACTTCCGCTTATCGGATCCCCCCCCCCACCGGTGCCACAATTGGCACCTTTTAGGGGGGTGCAGATACCTGTATAATACAGGTATATGCACCCACTACCAGGACTAGCTAGCCGAAGCTGGCCCGCCCATATCCGAAGATGCCCCGTTGTGTCTTGGGAAACACAGTTCCCAGGACACAACGGGGACCAATAAATAAGCGCAGCGCAACTCGCGCATGCGCAGTAGGGAACCGGGCAGTGAAGCTGCAAGCTTCACTTCCTGATTCCCTGACAGAGGATGGCGGCGGGGGCAGCCGAGAGACGAGCGATCGCTCGCCATCTTCTGCTGACACCGCTGAAACCTGGAACAGGTAAGTGTCTATTTATTAAAAGTCAACAGCTGCAGTATTTGTAGCTGCTGACTTTTAAAAAAAAAAATTCCAGGTGGACCTCCTCTTTAATTAGCCTCTGTAATCAGTCTTATGACTCCCTGACCAATTGGGTCTCAGGACCTGTTTCCTGATTGGCCAGGAGGAGAATCAGGAAGACAATAGCGAAAAATGTATTTGCTATTGTCACACAACCGGGTGGGCTCATGGCGCAGTGCTCTGTGCCCCAAGCCCACCCTTTTTTGAAGACAATTAGAACCTCAGGCTCTAATCATGTGCTTAAAAAAATAACAAAACAAACCCATTGAAATTCATGCGTCCGGCGCCCTGTATGTAGATTAGGGGCCGGGGCGCATGGATCAGGGGGTGGCACCCCTGCGCCCCTAATGGAGCGGCTGCCACTGCCCCGGTCTTATTCATTTACTTTTGATTGATCAAGCTCATGGGGCCATCAACAATCAAAATCTATTGTCTGTGGATGGGAAATAGGGGTCCAGGCTATTTGTCCTCTTTTAACCTCCCTGGTGGTATTCCCGAGTGTGGCTCGGAGTTAAATTTCAGTACCATTAGCGGTAACCCTGGGCCACACTCAGGATTGCATCTCAGGATCCTGGTCCAGGTTACTTACCTTGTCCCCAGGATCCTGTGATGTCCCCCCACTGTGTGTGCAGGCTGTGTCCTCTGCCTGATGCTCTGTGTTCTGGGCACTGTTCCCTTCGAGCGTCGCAATGCATGGGGGCGATCCCGGTGGCAAATTCAAACAGTACAAAAAACATAACACATACAGTACACTGTAATCTTACAGATTACATTACTGTATCAAACCTTTTGTCCCTAGTGCTTTGTCCAGTGCCCTGCATGCACTTTTATATTATATATACTGTTCTTTCTGCCTGGAAACTTGAGATTGTCCATGGCAACCAAAAAGTGAGTGTCCCTTTACGTGAAAAGTGGTTTTAGACCCGCTATAAAACAGTGATAGTGAATTAGAACACTTGCAGAATTGAGCGATAGTGAAACGTGGGGAAATGCATTTTATTATTATTATATTATTATTTTTTAATAATTATTTATAGTTATTTATTATATTATCATTTATGATTTTGTGTTTCAAACTTTATCATACCCGGGATGTCTACTAGACTCTTATTTGGACAGATTTAAGTGTTATTACTAAGAATTACAGGCCTACAATATAAAACGCCAAATTTCTATGCAAAACAACGTACCGATTTGAGATTCAAAAATCTGACATAATCATACCGCCATTGAGGCTACACAGATATGTAGATTGCACTGAAAATAAATCACGGTGCATTCTTGTCTTTCAGACCACGTCACTGGGACCAGATCATGCAATCATCGGATCCTCAGATAACCCAACACAAGTGAGAATGCAGCCACAGTGCAGTTCCCAAACACAAACACATTAAGCTGAACAGCCCTAACACAATGCAAAGAGGCAAACAGCGCAAAAACAGAACATATTCCACATTGGCCAAACATAAGTCTGCATAACGTGGAAGCTGGCGTCTTATTAGTTGCTATAGGCAAAATATCAAATCTCTTTTCACCACCATTCAGTACGACTCACAGGTGTAGACGTTAATGAATTGGCCGCTTGTTCTTTTTCTGCTTGTTTCGTTTTCATCATTTATATTTTTTATAGAAAAACGCAGCCTCTCCGAAATATGGTTTTATCATCTTGGTCCTTCATTCTAGTCTAATAAACAGTGAGTCCTGTCAAGTCACATTTTTCTCCACTGGATGCCTCAATGCTAATTTACACAAGATTTGAAAGGGAAGCGTTGCATCTGTTACGCAATATTAACAAGAAATGCCAAGCAGAGGAGGAAGAAAATTCAATGAAGGTGGCATTCTGCCAAGGCAAGAAACTACCCTGAACAACACAGAGATATTATAACCAGTTTAACAAGGAGCTACATCTTTAGCATGTATTTTTTCTCTCTAATTGACAAAACAAGTCTTTTGTGGCTGTAATTTTGAAGCAGATCAATATGAGAGGTCGCATACTAGCTTGCAGTGATGGTGCTGCCAATTCTTTCATTGCTAGCTCTAATATAACTTTCTGAAACAGTTTAAACATGTATGGCAACAGACAGGCTTTAGCGACCATATACAGCTTAAATTATAGAGACAGTGGGGTTGAGTTACTAAAGTTTAATAGGTCATTAGTAAGACCTCATCTAGAATATGCAGTTCAGTTTTGGGCACCAGTTCTCAAAAAGGATATCGGGGAACTGGAGAAAGTGCAGAGAATGGCAACCAAACTGATAAGAGGCATGGAGGAGCTCAGCTATGAGGAACGATTCAATGAACTGAATTTATTCTCTCTTGAGAAGAGGAGATTAAGGGGGGATATGTTTATCGTGTATAAATACATAAATACAAATACATAAGTGGTCAATATAGTGAACTTGGTTGTAGAGTTATTAACTTTAAGGTCATCACAGAGGATAAGCGGGCACGTTTGGCGGAAAAGACATTTAACCTCCAAATACGGAAAGGCTTCTTTACATCAAGAGCTGTGAAAATGTGGAAAAGACTCCCTCCAGAGCTGGTTCTGGCAAGCTCAGTAGATTGTTTTAAAAAGGGCCTGGATTATTTCCTAGATACACATAATATAAATGGATACTAAAATTTACAGGTGACGTTCATCTAGGGCAATGGTTTTCAACCTGGGGTCAGGACCCCCTCGGGGGTCGAATGACGATTTGCCAGGGGTCACCGATTCCTGGGCTGTTCCTGAAGCCCGCACCGCTCTCCCAACCGTTTTGCGGCCGCCCAGCTGGGCTGTTCCTGGAGCCAGCGGTCGCCCACTTAGCCTCTTCGCAGAGACTAGCGGTCAGCTGGCTGGGGAGGAATGTGAAGTGGGAGGGGCTGGAGGAGACCCAATCTCCTGATTTCGGCATTGGTGTCACTGCTGCGAGACACCACAGAGCTGGAGACACAGTGAAGCCGGAGACACAGTAAGTAATACTACCTGTGATTAGAGTTGCCATTAAAAGTCCCCACTACAGTTTTCAGATCAGCAGATGAACTTGATCAAGAGCAGCTAAGTTGGCCAAATACGGAAAGGCTTCTTTACATCAAGAGCTGTGACTGCCACTCATCCCATTCCCCCCACCCCCCACCAAGAAGTAAGAGAAGGAATAAAAATAGAGAAAACATTGAAGGGAGAAGAAAAGAGGGGGAGGAACAAAGAAAAGGGGAGAGAAAAAATAAGAGAAAGAACAAGAAAGATGGCTAAAGAGAGGGATGGGGAAAAAAATAAATAAATTAGGATAGCGAGAGATAAAAGGGAAAGAAAGGAGAACAAAGAGAATGATGTGGTAAATGTACCATAAGGGGTTTTAATTCTGTACGAGTGGAAGGGACTCAGGGAGCGCTAAATGTCTGTGGATTAGGGGCGCAAATTACTTGTCTTGCCTTGGGTGCTGACAACCCACGCTACGAAAATATGTTTACTGTTAGGGGTCCACCCAACATGGGAAATTTTATCAAGGGGTCACGGCACTAGAAGGGTTGAGAACCACTGATCTAGGGAATATCCAGTTGACTTTTGGAGGATCAGGAAGGAATATTGTTCCCCTGCAGGAGCAAATCGGATCATGCTTTATTGTTTTTTTGTTTTGTTTTATTGCTTTACTCTGGATCGACTGTAGGCATAGGATTGTGTATATTGTGGTTTGATTTGTGTGTGTTTGTTTTTTCTTTGGGTTGAGCTGGATGGAATTGACTATTTAACTACACAACTATTCATAATAGTGCAAATCATAAAATAGTTACTCATAGCATGTGAAGTGCAAGCACTCTTATATATATACATTATAATCTAGATAATCTAAAATGATGCCTGCTGGGCACATTTATGAAGTGGCTGTTGCAACACCAATTATTCACTTGCACTGAGTATATAGCAGAGTAAAACAGATTTATGGATCCACCACAAGAAGACCTTGATAAAAAGGAGATGTGACATCTTGGGAAGGGCAGCACTTTATGGAACAGCTATTTCATGATTGAATGTTACCATCATTTATAATATGCACAAAAAACATATTAGAACACCTTCTATGTAATAGTTGGCTAGTGTATGACTTTCATGTCATTTGTGTGAAGTATTGCGAACCATGTATATTAAAAGTCTAGGTCCTCAGAACCTTTATACAGCAAAGCCAATATGACTGTATTTATTTTGCTTATGAGAAAACCAATGTGATTTTTCAATACATAATATCAAAATCAGTGCAGTCCGCATCCAAGCTAAAAAAAAAATGAAATGCAGTATGAAAACTATTACAGGGTAAGCCAGGTAGAGATCAAATTATATTTCAGACCTCATTTGAAAATGTATTGCTCAATAACACACCAGTTTCAAAACGGAACTAAATCCATTTAAAGAGGAAGTAAACCCTCTGCGATTTTTTTTCGTGACTGCGACATTGCGGCGGACATATCGGACACTTTTGACACATTTTTGGAACCATTCACATTTACACAGCGATCGTTGCTATAAAATTGCATTGATTACTGTGTAAATGTGACTGGCAGGGAAGGGGTTAACACTAGGGGCGCTGTAGGGGTTAATGTGTTCCCTAATAGAAGTGATTCTAACTGTGGGGGGAGGGGACTCAAGGGGAGAAGACCGATCATGTGTTCCTCTGTACTGGGATCACATGATCGGTCTCCTCTCCGCTGACAGGACCGTGGAGCTGTGTGTTAACACACACCGCCCCACGGTCCCGCCCGGTCCCGTTGTTTTAACGGGCAATCGCGGGTGCCCGGCGGACATCGCGGCCGCCGGGCACTCGCACCGGGTCCCGAGCGATGCCGCGCGCACGCGCGCGCCGCGGCGGCGCGCGCGCCCCCCAGGCGGCCGGGAATCCGAGGACGTCATATGACGCCCACCCAGGATGGTAGATCCACCTTGTGGGCGTCATATGACAGCGGGCGGTGTTGAAGTGGTTAAAGGGTAAGTTCACCTTTACAAAAAAAAATAATAAATGCACATATTTTTGTAGGTAAAAAAATATGCAGTTATTTTTTTTTTTGTTGTTAGGGACCTGTAAAGCATTGCACCCACAATCAACAGATCGTGGGCGTAATGCCATGGTCCTGCAGACTGTCTGTGTGCAGTTTTCCCATTCATAGAATACTGTGAAGGAATGACGTGGCCAGGCAGGCAGAGCCCTGCGCGGCCACGTCTTTTTTAGATTGTGACAGCTAAACAGGGGAGAAGATCCCATGCTAGCTGTCAGAACGGGGGATCTGGAGAGAGCAGGGGCATATGTAACATGTTACATGTTACACCCTGAATATATTACAAAAGTTGAACGTATCCTTTAACTGTTTCCCAAAACAGTTAGGCTTCGGTCACACCTAGGCATTTTTTGGCGGTTTTCTGCTCTACGCCTCAGCTCTAAAAACGCCCAACAAGACAAATCCCATTAATTTCAATGGACACTCTTCACATTTGAGCGTTCTGTCGCCTAAAGAAAAACGCCCATCGCTTGAAAAAGTATTCTTTTTTGGCAGATTACAGGCGTTTTAATTATTTTACATTGGTGACCGTTTGAACTTCAAAACGCCTGGACAAAAAAGCTGCAAAAACTCAGCAAATACACCTGAAAAAACGCTTGAAAAACGCCTGTAAAATAGTAACGCCTAGATGTGATAACGGAGCCTTACACTCAAGGCATGCTTTGAATGATCACATAAGAAAAAAGAAAGCGAAGGCTCACCAGCCTTGTGCACAAGGCTGGTGCTCCCTCTCTTTCTTTTTTCTTGTGTGACTGTTATGCCCCGTACACTCAGTTGGAAATTCCGACCACAAAATCTGTTTGATTTTTTCCGACGGATTTTGTCCGACACTGGTGTTGCATACACACGGTCAGACAAAGTTGTCGGAAAATCCAATCATTCTGAACGTGGTGTAGTTCGTTGCGTACGACGGAACTACGTAGAGGCTAGTAGCCAATAGCTTTGGTCTCGTAACTTGATCTGAGCATGCGTGGCACTTTGTCCGTCGGAATTCTCTACACACGATCGAAAAAGTGCGATCTGATTTTGTTGTTGGAAAATTTGAGAGCAGGATTTCAAATTTTTTCCGTCGGAAATTCCGACAGAAAAAGTCCGATGGAGCCCACACACGGGCGGATTTTCCAACAACATGGTCCGATCGGACATTTTTCGTCTGAGTTTCCGACCGTGTGTACGGGGCATGAGGATATCCCTATTCTGGAGAGGAACAAGGCCTAAAACATTATCCATATTGAACTCTAGATCACCAGATCAACACACTTGTGCGCAAGAGTATTTGTACGCTTGATGTTTTGAATGATAACTAATAGTTCCTTGAGCTCTCAACCAAACTGTGAAGCCATCCTGGTTGCTTTCATAACTAATCACATGTATAGCACCATGTTATCTGCAGATCAAACAGGGGCTAAGATGGCAGCTTCCTTGGCTGTAAAAAACAGGAGGGTTTAGTTCCATTTTAGGTATGTCATTAGACATTTGAGCTGTCAAAGGAGTTGTATAAAGATTGTTAACAAAAGAGTACATTTATACTATAAAGAACAACATGCAAAAAAAAGTACAGCCAGTAGTCTGAGTTGGTCAGTATTATAAAAGAGTTCCAAATACTTTGGGAACTATACAAAAAAAAAATCTGAACACCTGTAATATATACAACATATACTAGCAACAGAGAAACATCAGCAGCATAAACACACATCTGCAGATACATTTCCATAAGCTTAAACTTTATAATAGCATAGGATACCAATCCATAGGACAAACTCGTCATCTTTTCTTACCTTTCATACCAAATTTGGAACGTCTTCCATATTTGTTGATAACTATGAACAGAACCACTAAAAGGACACATGCAAACGCTGCTAGGCCAACTGCTATTGAAACCTGTAAATAATTGGAAAAAAAAAAATTAACATCTTGAGTAGGAAAACCCAATTGAAGACCTCTAAGTGAAGATTTATATCATATAAATATGATTTCGATTTCTCATACATTCAAAATGTATGTCATTTTCACATATCTCTAATGAAAACATGCAGCATGGCATACAGCATAGGATTTTCACATTCATACATCATGCAATGATTTGTATTGGTAATTTGTACTGACTGCTATATTTATGTAATGTTGAACACATTGTAATGCATAGCATCTTTTGAATTTTTTCTAGAAAAAAATATTTTTCAAACTATGGAAACAGATTTCCTTTAACCTAAATAGGCATATCTTATGTTCTCAGTAAATTATATTATACTGCATCCCGAGTCCCCAGATGCATTTACAAATGCAATCTAGCCTTACCTAAATTAACATTTATTTGATATACATGAATGGTAGCAATAATAGTTATTACTCCCATGGGAAGGAGTTTTGTTGCTTAGAACTCTAAATGGAGAGTGAACAAACCACATATCAAAAGTCCTATTAGGTTTCCATTTAAGATAGTGGTACAACTTCCTTGTTAGTTAAGGTTTGGTTTTGAGAACTTCATTGTTTTTAGTACAATTTTTTAAAGCATATTTAGCCACAATCCATTCACTACACCAGGGGTAGGGAACCTCGGCTCTCCAGCTGTTTTGAAAGTACAAATCCCATCATGCCTCTGCCTCTAGGAGTCATGCCTGCAATTGTTGGGCTCTTGCAATGTCTCATGGGACTTGTAGTTTCAAAACAGCTGGAGAGCCGAGGTTCCCTACCCCTGCACTACACTGTAAGCTGCAAATGAAAAAGTGTTGCGTAAGAGACAACAGAACGAGGTAGTAGCTGGAAGTGCCTCTTCTGTAAAGGCCTCTGTTCCTGGTTTCACTTTATTACTAAGGGTCCTCTGCATATTACTACTTGGAAGGGTCTAGAGAAGGAGTCTTCAAGCTTTCTAAACAAAGGGTCAGTTTACTTTCCTTCAGACTTTAGGGGGGGGAACTGTGGTCAATGGGATTAGAAAGTTCCCCAGTGGAAGCAAACAATGCCTTCAGCTTGGTGTTCAGTGGGAATAAAAAAAAATAGTGACTGTGGTCAGTAGGAGGAGGAATAGTGCCACATTATTGATGTCAGCATGAGGAATAGTAGCAAAGGGCCACATCCAGCACATGGGCAAAACTTTGGGGACCATCAGACTAGAGCAGTGGTAATATATTGCAATTAAAGAAGAGGGAAATTTGAAAAAAATATGTGAATTTGGGTGAAACTATTATAAATAGAACCTAAAAATGCATGATGTGGTCACTAGCTAAATGGATGTCTCCAGTGGGTATTTTATCTGGACACATTTATAAATGACTTTACAAAGAATTATGGATCTAAACTAGACATGTGCACAACAAAAAAAAAATCAGTTTATTTTCGTTTCGTTTTTTTCGTTTCCGAAAAAAATGTGTTTATTTTTGTTTAGTTTTTTCCGTTTCCGTTGATTCGTAACGATTCGTAAATTCGTAAGTCGTCGGTGTTCGTATTCATAACGATTCGTACATTCGCAAGTCGTCGGTGTTTGTATTCGTAACGATTCGTACATTCAGTTATTTTTTCGTTGATTCGTTTTTTCGTTAGTTTGATTTTCGTTTATTCGTTTATTCAAAATTCGGACACATTTGTATTTATTCTTACATTCGTAACATTCGTAAAACATTCGTAACATTCGTAATCGGAGCATAATTCATAATTTTATTTAATGTGTATGCTATTATTACATTTAAAGAGACACGGAAAATTACGAATCGAAAAAAAAGTTATGAATGTACGAATTTTTTTGTTCAATCCATTCGAAGCACGTTAAGCAGCGCCATTGTAAGAGATACGGAAAATGACGAATCGAAAAAAAAAAAAAAAAGTTACGAATGTACGAATTTTTTCGTTCAATACATTCAAAGCACGTTAAGCAGCACCATTGTAAGGGACACGGAAAATTACCAATTCAACAAAAAAAAAAGTTACGAATGTACGAATTTTTTCATTCAATACATTCAAAGCACGTTAAGCAGCACCATTGTAAGGGACACGGAAAATTACCAATTCAACAAAAAAAAAAGTTACGAATGTACGAATTTTTTCGTTCAATCCATTCAAAGCACGTTAAGCAGCACCATTTGTAAGGGACACGGAAAATTACCAATTCAACAAAAAAAAAAAGTTACAAATGTACGAATTTTTACGTTCATTTTTATTTTCGTTGTTCCTGTTTTCGTTTTTCGGATTTTCTTCATTCGTAAATTCGTTGTTTCTAATTAGTTTTTTTCGGATTTTCGTTGTTTTTCTGATTCGTTCGGTTCGAACGATTCGTTATTCGTTAATTTTTTTTTCGAATCGTTCGTTCATTCGTACGAAAACGAACGAACAAAAATAACGAAAAAAAACGAAAAACGAAACAAATTGCACATGTCTAATCTAAACAAGCAAAAGCAATACTGGCAAGACATAGAAGAGGCAAAGAATGTAAACGATGACAACAATTATGACTTTATTGTAAGTGCTGGAGCTGGCTTCCGCTTCTATATAGTAATGTTAGTTCCACTATTTTAGACTAGGTTACATAGTCATAATTAAAATTTGTAAAAATATTTAAATACATTAGGTCTTTCAATACCTTTGCTGAATACAATCTAAAAAAGTGCTACCATATACCCTACAACACTGTTCATATTCAGCCTGGTGATATGTCCAAATATGGAATTTGGAAAATAAATCATAATAAATGTCATCTACTATACTACATACAAGAATTCCCAGGAGTTCTCGTTTTCCCAGGACAATTACAGCTGTTGTTTGTAAGCTATAACTAGGAAAACCAAATTTTAATTCTGGGGCACATACCCAATGTCTTAAAGTGCTGGCACTGACAATAACAGCCAATTAATTTTACTTGTACAGGTTAGTGTCTAATACATTATTGGTTGCCATGGTGAAGGAGATTCACTATGGATTCACTATGGAACTGTATTTTTTTTTTTTTTAATTCCCTTCCGGAGTGCTGTGTGAGGTCTGGGTCTGCTTAGTAAGAAGTCTGCTTGTTGAGGGCAATGTCACACCTAGGATCGTGTTGCCAACAATTAGCCAGGGATGGTGTCACAATATAGGGCAGAAAAATACCTATCTCCATGGTGTAGATGCCTTGCTGCCCCAGGTGAGTGAGGAAATGCATTCTTGCTGCCATGGGAGATTCTGCAGTGTTTCCATCAGTGAGTGAGGAGGACCATTGAAGCAAGTTAGTACCTCTCTCTTAGCTGTAGTCATTGCTAGTAGAGTGGATCCCTATAATTTATTGTTTCTCCACAAGTAATGATGTCAATGATACTGCAGAAGCACCACACAAAGGACAAGCTTAATTGATCATTACTCAAATGTGGGGATGATGAGGACAGTTTGTAGTCTTTCTAAAGAGCCTAGAAGAGATCTCCCCCTTCCTGATTCAAACCTGGGCATTGTGATGATGCTGGCTCTCTAATTACTCTCTGGAATATATATTGGGGGAAGAGGAGGCGCCCCACTGACACCAAAGCTGAAGGGGAGTGGCATTCGTTTTCGTCCAAATGCATTTTTGTCCGAATTTGAGGTATTTTCGTTATCGTTTTAAAAAAACGATAACGGAATTGCAAAATCCGAAAAACGAAAGATCCGACATAAAGAAATGCTTTATTTTCATTTTCGTTGTGACAACAGTTCAATATAGATAGGAGATTCGACGCTGACAATAAAAATCTGTGTCCATTGAAGCTGTGGTCGAATGTGCCTAACCTTAGCTCTATTAGTCCAAGATTATTCTACATAGAGAGAAAAGATTCGACGTAGAGAGGAAAGATTCGATGTAGAGAGAAAAGATTGCTGGTGGAATTGCAGCTAAACTATACAGAGTCATACAGTTTAGCTGCTCCGTTGAATCTTCTTTGAACATCCGACAGACACCATAAGCCTTCAATGACAGATTCAACCTTAAAGCGGTAGTAAACCCGCTGAAAAAAAAAATTATTTTAGTACACCTGTAAGGCAAAAGGCATAATGAGCTAGTATGCACTGCATACTAGCTCATTATGAAATACTTACCTTAGAACGAGGCGTCGGTAACTCACCTGGTCCACGCCAAGGTCGCTGACATGTTGCCTTGGCGTGTCTTCCGGGTATCGTGACTCCAGCGCTGTGAGTGGCTGGAGCCGCAATGTCGTCATTCCCGCGCATGCGCACAGGGGAATTCTTCCCGGCAGGGTTCGGATTCTGCCGGCCTTTCAGCCGAGAATCCCCCGTGCGCATGCGCCGCTGCAGTCAGCCGCGCATTGCACGGGGAATATCTCCTAAACCGTACAGGTTTAGGAGATATTTTTTTTACCTACAGGTAAGCCTCATTATAGGCTTGTCTGTAGGTAAAAGTCATTTTTTTCACTTTACAACCACTTTAATTAATTTGGATTTTTGGACGAATGCAATTTTTAACGAAATAAATAAAAAACTAATTTCGGGAGTAACTAAATACATTTATTTTTTGGAGGAAAACAAAATTCTGAAACGAAATATTTCAGTGTGCACATGTCTAGAAATGAGTCCCATTGACACTATGGAGGAAGAGGGGTGGTGGTGGTTGTGGTGGTGGCATGTGTGTGTGTGTGGGTGGGGGGTTAATGTATCCCACTGACACCAATGCTGGGGGGATGGAGAAGGTTAATGTGTCCTTCTCATACCAATGCTGGGGGAGAGTTAAAGTGCATGAGTGCATTAGAACTCTTCTTTAAGCAAAATACTAGGCTTGTAAACTGTTAAATTGAAGGCAGTAAGAAAAAAAGAAGATTTATTGAGGGTGCAAAATTACATTTCACTTGGGTACTTATTCTATTCCCATGGTATTATAGCACTATGTATTTTTCAAGCCTAACTCCCAAGCAAAATGTCAGATATTCAGCATGCTGTATGTCATGGGCGAGAAACTCGCCCGAGTGCCTAATTTAATTAAATAGGTTCTTATCCTCCACAGTTATCATCATGTAAACATTTTGAAAGTGTTTAGAAACACTCCTTTCATTTGCAATGTAGAGATTACCATAGAATATGCATCAAGACTGCAGGATTTGTGCTCAGATCCCGTTTACATTCAGTTCATTATCAGTACAGAAGCCGCCAGTGTTAGAAAAATACATTAAAAGCTGAGGCTGTGTTTTCTTAAGACATCAAAATTTAACTCACGCCAAAAGTGTCCTCTTCTGGTTTATGAGTCACGCTGATTGGAGGCGTGGGACTTACTCCAAAATCTGCTACTGAAACAAAAGGAGTTGAATAAATCTATGAACAATGTATTATTATTCTCCTTATGCACTGCCTGCTTAAAAGGCCACCAACTATTTTTATCACAGGGTTCAGATAATTGGATAGCAGCAGACATACCACTGCATTTCACTACCTGGGGACCTGTCTTATTTTGAATATAAATGTACATTTGCCTCGGGAGGTTTAAAAGGCTTTGTAATAGAACTCAAGGATAATCAAATATGGACATCTTCAAACTTATTATAGAGAATAGCATGCTGGTTAGTTTGCTGCTGTGACCTTAACTTCCATTTTTATTTGTGGCCTTGGAGACTTATGTTCCATTAACAATGAAGATACAGTTAACAAGGAATGCTGCAAATTCTTGGCTGAACATATATTGGTGAGTATAGGGATTTCTCTGGCAAGACCCCCTTTGGTTTCCTGTCAACATGATCTATTAGGCATTTGGCAAAGGGAGACCAAACCCATCAGACCTATCCTGTGAATTGTGCTTAATGGAGCAGCCCTGTATATTTAATAGAGCAGTAAGAACAAGTACGTACCTGAAAGAAAATAGTCAGTATTCTCTGTAAAAAGGACAGACAAGTAAATGTCAGATTTAGTAAAGCAGAATAAAATATGCAGTACCTAAATCAGAAAACTAGGGTTTTAAGGATAAAGAAATCTTTGAAACAAACAGTCATATGCCAGTCTACATACATATATGCTTGTGAGTCCCAAGGGAGTTTCTGGATTTCTACATGAATGGTTCCTAAAATGTGATCTGAACTTTATTTGAGGATAATGATACTAAAGACAGTTGATGTAATGAATCAAACACACATTTTACATTTCCATACCTATATTCAATTTTCATACCTATATTGAGCAAATGGCCTAAACATACAAGGTCATTCATGGATAAGGTACATGAAAACTCAATGTCAATGAGCCAAGTGTTGTGGTCAGTCTTAGGGTGGGTTTGACCTACTTCAACCAATCTTAATGAAGTACACACGGTCGGATGTTGGTCCAAAACAGCTAATTTGCATGTTGGTTGTCAAAAAGTCAGATCGTGTGTATGGGCCTTTAGGGTGGGTTTGACCTACTTCAACCAATCTTAATGAAGTACAATATGCTGACGCTGCAATACACATCAGGATGATTTATTACATATATTCTGGCCCTGACTTTGGTTACACACTTTCTGGACCCAGGTACATGCCTATTCCCAAAAGTTCACTGACTGTACAATTCCCCAAAACCCTGCTTTCTTCCTCCTTTTTCACAATGACTTTTTAATTAAACTATATAAAAAAATACATCATTATCCACCTGGTAAATGTAGCACATGCCTGTATTTTGGCCTTATGGAATTCTACCTCCCTGCCCACAGTTCGACAATGGTTCTGCCACATTGACGATATTGAACATATGGAGGATCTAACTAACTCTCTCAAAGGGACTACCAGTAGATATACCAAAACATGGTTTTACTGGTTGGATTTCTCCTACAAATAAATGATGGGCGACAAGCCCTTACAGGTACTGGGGGAACCCATAAATAGCCAACACCAGTGTAACAACCTTGACAGACCTTCTTGGTTAGCAATAAAAATTATAAGGTCCTACGGCCACTAACTGGAAAGGACTTCCTCCTGCCCAACCCAGATCCCTATACCCTTTCCTTCCCCTTTCTCCCCTCCCCTCTATTTCTCTCATTACTTTCTTTATTTTTCAGACTATACTAAGCCCTCAAGTTCCACCATTAGGTGCAGCTTGCATATTTTAGATTATGGTAATCAGGACACATGTGAATCCCGTATTAGTTGCTAATGCTCAAGACATGCCTTCTTTACTGTCTGATCTGTGGCAGATCTACATAATCGATGGAATGATGCTCCCTATTGGGTTTCCCTTTAAGGGGGGGGGGGTGAGATTGAACTGCCATGTCCTCACTTAGCATTTATACACTGTTGATAAAATATTTCTTACAATTTTTTAATGTGTCCTTTGTGTTTGACTGGCCTCACTGGGTCTACAGTTTCTGTGTATCCTGCTGCTGTTTGTATGCTTAGTAAAAACAGTTACGATAAAGAATGCATAAAAAAAAGTACAATGTAGTGTGATCAAATAGGATTTCAAAGGACCTCAGAAGAACTTTTGTTAAAGCTTGAAAGCCTGGAAAGGTTTATGAAATGATATCTAAGAAAATTTAGCACAATCGCTACTCTACCTAAGAGTGGGCATACTACACACAGCAGTACAAGGGCACTTCTTAAAATGCTTTTAAAATCCTTATACATGTAACAAAGAACCTTGGGCTGGTAAGGATCTGAAGGAATTTCTTAACCTAGATCCCATTTGTGTTTCTGAGTCTAATATAAGAAAACACTTGAGAGAATGTGTATACTAGAGGTTACTACACAGGAAACCATAAAAAAGAACACCACTCATCTGAAGCCTGCTGAACATTACTGGAAGCTATATTTGGGAAACTTTAGATCAGAGTATCAGGGATCACTCCCTGTGGTCAAAAAACTTAAGCAACATAACCATGATAAAAAAAAAAAAAAACATACCGTATATACTCGAGTATAAGCCGAGTTTTTCAGCACATTTTTTTGTGCTGAAAGTGCCCCCCTCGGCTTATACTCGAGTCAAGCACTTTTCTGCAGCAGAGAATGACATTTTCCAACCCGACTTTGGGGCCCCATATCTCGGGGCCACCTAGTGCTAGGAACCCCAAATATTGGTGTGCAAACCCAGTGGAACACAACATATCCAAATTTCGGGTTATATTCGGGTCAGCTTATACTCGAGTATATACGGTATACGTAATTCAGCAACAGAGTAGTTTTAACAGAAGCTATACCATATATTAAAAAAAATGCCTGACCTTAAACATTTTTGAAATGCTGTGGCATAATATGAAGCAGACTGTTTAAGCAAGACATCCCAAAAATATAAAACAGCTAAAACAGTTTTGATGTGAAGCCCCCCTTTTTTTTCAGGAAAGAACAACTTTGCAACATAGGACATAGGAAGGCCACGATAAAAGGAAATACAGCATTTCAAAAAAGTTATGTGGCAGGATAACCAAATGGTACATTAACTATATTAAATAAGAACAAATACCAACCTTCTTTGTCAAATCCAGAGTAGATAGAAATAGAAAAAAATAATTGAATAAAAAGAAAAATATAAGAGAGAAAGACAGGAAAGATAGGAACGTACATCATTGATCGCTATTAACGTATTGTATATGTGAACTCACTCTCAAAGGTCTATAAAGAAGACATAGTGACACACTGTACAACTAAAATAACACTTCGGCGTGGTGTTAAATGTCTGCTATGAAAGAATGTAGCCATATTTCAAAGCAGGGTCCTAAAAAATGTCTTAGCCCCCGTACACACGGTCGGAAATCCTGACCACAAAATCCGTCAGATTTTTTTCGACTGATTTTGTCCAACACTGGTGTTGCATACACACGGTCGGACAAAGTTGTCAGAAAATCCGATCATTCTGAACGTGGTGATGTTCGTTGAGTACGATGGAACTACGTAGAGGCTAGTAGCCAATAGCTTTGGTCTCATAATTTGATCTGAGCATGCGTGAAACTTTGTCTGTCGGAATTCTCTACACACGATTGGAAAAAGTCTGATTGGATTTTGTTCTCGGAAAATTTGAGAGCAGGATCCGATGGAAAAAGTCAGATGGAGCCCACACACGGGCGGATTTTCTGACAACATGGTCCGATCGGACATTTTCCGTCGGAATTTCCGACCGTGTGTACGGGGGCCTAGAAGTGTGAAAATCCCAATGCATCAAGATGATGGACTATGTTTGAATATACACCTCCAGTTGATTGCCATATGCTGCTGTCAACAACTCCCTTATCATTATGTTAAACATAGCAAACAATGCACTTCTCTGAAATGTTTTTTTTTTTGTTTTTTGTTTTTTTTTGCCATTTCATATGCTTTAAGTACAGCACCTCATTATAGAATGGGGTGGGTCAGTAGATCTCCAACACCAAGGTACAGGTTCCATTGGTTAGAGTTACACCTTTTTTAAATCAATGACTTGGTCTACTTAAATAAACAGTTTAATAAAGGTAAGGCAATGTAATATGTTTTCAAATACGTTTGTTTTAATTCCCTTAAAGCGGAAGTAAACCCATCCTAAAAACAGTTTAATTTCCGGCATGTTTCATAAATGTAACACTCCCATTGGCTGTGCTCTCAACCAAACTGTCAAGCCATCCAACGGCTGGTGTCTAAACTGATCACATGTGCAGCATCATGGCAGTTATAGATTAAACAGAGGCAAAGATGGCAGCTTCCTTGGCTGAAAACGATAGGGGGGTTTACTTACACTTTAATTTAGAATTACATTTTCACATTGTAGGAGCTATTCATGCAGAAATCCCAATATTTATATTGTATTCTATAAATAGATTTTCCATTATTTTAGTTACAATTAAATATTCATGAAGTAATATATCACATACATTAAAAGACTGTCAAAGGTCTTCTAGGACTTCTATATAAACATATACACAACACTAGTGTATAGTTAAGATTTTTCTTAGCCAAAAAAAAAAAAAAAAAGAATAATAGCATATTTCCATTGTGCCTTTTTTTTTTTTTTTTATCTTTCTCCCTTTTACACCATTATCCCTGAAAATAAGATTGAATATAATGATGGTAATTTAAAATTTTGATTAATGCATCAATAATTTGAACTAGCTTTCAATGGCTTTGTTAAATTACAAAAAAAATCTGTAAAGCTTTACTGAGCCTGAATAACGCAGAGGAAAAAAAAAAAAACTCAGTATCAGATGATGCCAAATTGGATAAAAGATGGACACATTTTCTGAAAACCAGCCTCATTTAAACCATCTCTTGTTTTCTGAAATAATGTGTTATTCAAGTGGGAAAAAAAGCCCAAACACTCTTCACATGTTTCCGACATATACAAATAATCATACTGGCAGCCGGAAGTAAAATCAACATGCTATGCACAATTTTTTTTTTTTGTTTTCTAATAGAACTTAAAGCTTTGTGTAAGAAGCCCCAGTTCCAGCTTCTAACCTGCATAATAGGTTGTTAAAAAAGATATCTCAGCTAGTATCATATAGCACATCATGCAAAAATAAAATACTCTCTATTACTGCTTGTACCATAACCATGAAGTTAAGTACTCTTGTAACTACAATTATTATATATATATATATATATATATATATATATTATTTTTATTTTTTTTTTTTTTTTTTTTTTTTTTTTTTATTATCCTACCCTTAAAACTATACAAAATTGTTAACTACTAGAATTTTTTGTTTTATCACGTTATAAAAAGGGGTACTATCTTAGTTGTCAGTATTTTAGTATGATTTCCAGAGACACATTGACGCTAAGTTAGTGTAGCCCAATTATCTACATGTGATGATGTCTCAGAAAGGCCATCAACTACTATATTCTCCTCTAGCGATGGACTAACTGATTGGTGAATGGGTCAAATTGGGGAAATCTTATCGTCTCTGGTGAATCACTATTCCCTGAATCTCCTAATCTTGCGTCACCTACATTGATTCATAAATCCATATAGTTAGACTTCTTAATTGCATGAATATTTGTAAAAAAAAAGATCAATCAGTAAACACATATGGTATTCTAGAGAATTAGATTATTGTACTTCTCTTAAAGGGAACAGATAGTCCAATTTGCCCCTTCACTAGTATAGGGGCAGATTCACTCATCTATTTTTTTTATTTATTCTTTTATTTGAACTAGTTTATAAATTCCTGTGTTGCATTTTCAATGCTGTCAAGCGAAAAAAAAAATGATAGAAAAATTATCCTAACCTGTAGAAAAAAAGGATTATTAACCATAACTAACTAACTAACTAACTAACGTCACCACAAAGAGCCAAACATTTAGAATCTCAGACTGGCCCTGGAAATTAGGGAGACCAAAAGACTACGCTTTGTTCCATGGTTTACCTGTCGTTTTCCAAAGAATTGACATTCAATTACACAAGCCATTAGTACAAAGATCAGCACTCACATAAGCTACCCCAAATTCTCATGCCGCGTGCACACGATCGGAAATGCCGCCGGCAAAACTCAGAAAATGCGACCGTGTGTATGCTCCATCGGTCTTTTGCAGAGCATGTTCTCTATTTTTGGTCGGGAAAATTTCCTATCCGAAAATATGCTACCCCAAATTTTCATGCTGCCTACACACGATCGTAAATGGCGCCGGCAAAACTCCGATGAGAGATTTTTGTCGGAAAATGCGACTGTGTGTATGCTCCATCGGTCTTTTGCAGAGCAGGTCCCCTTTTTTCGGTCGGGAAAATTTCCTGTCCGAAAATGCGATTGTCTTTATGCAATTGGGACGTGCAAAAAATCAGGCATGCTCGGAAACAATTTGACGCATTCTCGGAAGCATTGAACTTAATTTTCTCGGCTCGTCGTAGTGTTGTGCGTCACCGCATTCTTGACGGCCAAAAGTTCAGAGAACTTTTGTGTGACCGTGTGTATGCAAGACAAGCTTGAGCGGAATTCCGTCGGAAAAAACATCGAAGATTTTTCGGACGGAAAATCCGCTCATGTGTACTGGGCATAAGACACCTACACTGAAAGGTTAAAGGGGCCAAATCAAAAACCTGCATCTGCTACAGGTTTTAAGTAAAGTGAAGCCATCATAGAAATGAAGTCATGAAAAGAAATATGAGTTGTCCCACAATATAGCTCCCCTTCTTTTTTAACTTTGGGTCAGGATTTCTGAGCCACTAGGAAAATAAGACAGCCGACAAGCAGCTGGAACAGCCAATGGCCACCTGTGATATCATAGTTACATAGTTACATAGTTAGCTAGGCCGAAAAAAGACGCAAGTCCATCCAGTTCAACCATAAAAAAAAGAAATAATAAATAAAAATAAAATATAATAAAAATAAAATATAATAATAATAAAATATCCAATCACAAAACAGTGGAGGCAAGGCAGTAATCTCTCCACTGAATGAATAAAGTTGTTGTGATGGAGAAAACCTCTAATGCCGCATACACAAGAGCGGATTTTCCGTCAGAAAAATCTTGGATGGTTTCCGCTCAAGCTTGGCTTGCATACACACGGTCACACAAAAGTTTGCTGAACTTTCGACCGCCAAGAACACGGTGACGTTCAACACTACGACGAGCCGAGAAAATGAAGTTCAATGCTTCCGAGCATGCGTTGAATTGTTTCCCAGCATGCGTAGGAATTTTGCGTGACGGAATTGCTACAGACGATCGGAATTTTCCAATCCGAACATTTTCCGACCGAAAAATTGGGAACATGCTCTCAAACTTTTGCTGGCGGGAATTCGGCCAGCATAAGTCCAATGGAGCATACACACGGTCGCATTTTCTGACCAAAAGCTCTCATCGGTCTTTTGCTGGCCGAATTTCCGTTCGTGTGTATGCGGCATAAGACACCTACACTAAAGGGAAAGGTAAAGAGGCAAAACTGACAGGTTAAAATGTGGATCAAAAAGACGGAATAAAAAAGGTTACCTTAGAAAATATTTTCAATCACTAGCAAGTTGATTGCTATATTAAAATCAGAGATGCACAGAATCATCTAAAATGTTCATGATAATTTATAAAAAAAAAATTTGGCAGATGCATTTACAAATTAACGTAAAATGTTATAGAATGTGTGAAATGAGAAACTAAATACAGTAAACTGAAAAAAGATTACCTGATGGATATGGCTGTTCCAGAAAGTGTGCATAAACAGTTTGGTTAACAGCTCCATACTTATTTTTAGCAATCAAGGTATAATTTCCATTGTAATAATGTGTAGGTTTATTAAATAATAGGCATCCTTCCAGAACATTGTCCTGCCCATAGTATTCTGTACGTATGAAATCCACCTGCCGCAAAGCCTCTTTGTTATGATACCAGGTTAGTTCTGGACGTGGATTCCCTCGTACCACAAATTCTATACAATGCTCGAGACGCGATACCGGCTCCTTCAAACTCAGGATCCGAGGTGGGTCTGGTAATTCAAATACAACAAACGAGATAAGAATGTTCAGCTAAGGATCGTAGATTTGAAGTTACAGCTTCAGTAACATATGAGCATACACAGTCTGAGCCCACTAAACATACAAGCCAAGAATAACTACCGTATATATACTCGAGTATAAGCCGAGTTTTTCAGCACATTTTTTTGTGCTGAAAATGCCCCCCTCGGCTTATACTCGAGTCAAGCACTTTTCTGCAGCAGAGAATGACATTTTCCGAACCGACTTTGGGGCCCCGTATTTCGGGGCCACTTGGTGCTAGGAACCCCATCTTTGTAGTGCTATTTGGGTTTGTACGCCAAATTTGGGGTTCCTAGCACCAAGTGGCCCCGAGATACGGGGCCCCAAAGTCGGGTCGGAAAATGTCATTCTCTGCTGCAGAAAAGTGCTTGACATTTTCCGAACCGACTTTGGTCCCCGTATCTCGGGGGCCACTTGGAGCTAGGAACCCTTTGGAAATCTTTGGATATGTTGTAGTGCTAGTTCCACTGGGTTTTCGCACCAAATTTGGGGTTCCTAGCACCAGGTGGCCCCGAGATATGGGGCCCCAAAGTCGGTCAACTGTGTCCATCTGCAGCAATGTAATTTTCGGGATCCTTTGGGTCTGCAACTAGGGGGCATCTATGACAAAATATTGACACTTTGGGCCCAATTTGGACATTTTCACTTGTGGTGGTGGTGGTGTACTCACTTTTATTGCCAGCGGTTTAGACATTAATGGCTGTGTGTTGAGTTATTTTGAGGGGACAGTAAATTTACACTGTTATACAAGCTGTACACTCACTACTTTACATTGTAGCAAAGTGTCATTTCTTCAGTGTTGTCACATGAAAAGATATAATAAAATATTTACAAAAATGTGAGGGGTGTACTCACTTTTGTGAGATACTGTATCACCTACCATGATCCCTTTTTACCAATTCTGAGAGCTTCCAAAAAATTAACCCATACGTAAATGTTACTGCCGTGGCATTTTGCTTTTATGCAAATTGTGGCTATGTGAAAATTTCATTTCTGTACCTCCTGTACAGATATGTAGTAATTAACTGGATTTCCCATGAATGTGAAGGTACAGTACACAGACCCAAAGCTTGAATAATATAATACTAGCTCAGTGTGCTTCCTTTTAAAAAAAGGTTCTAAAGGTTGGAAGGTAAAGAGCATGTCTGAGAAGATAGCTGTGCCTCCATCTTTCATTACTTACCCATTATGTTCAGTGAATGTGTTCATATGCAACTTGCTGAGATCAAAACACTTGATTTAACTATTAGTAATGGAGGCAATGCTAGCTGTCTATGCGTAAAGGTCATTTGAACAATAAAAGACTAACTAAGAAACCTATTTGATTAGCCTTATCCTGGTCCAATTCATAATTCAGCCTTATTACTTCCTATGCTTCCTCACTTTGTGATATACTGTGTAGAGTAACTGCTGAAAACTTTGAAACTCAGGACAGTAGCCCTTGGTCCAACTTACAGTTGACGGTGAGTAATACAGTTGCGTTGGTCATCCCCACCACATTTTCTGCTATGCAGGTCAAGGCGTAGCCGTTGTCTTCTCCGGAGACATTCACTAGGGTCAGGTTAATAGAGTGCACATTGGTCCAATTGACATTGGTCTGTAGCCAACACAAACATGCAAGGAAGGCGTTAAAGAATTATGCAAGAAAGCCGTTAAATATTGAACAAAGCAAATGCAAAGAGATTGCTATGAAGCTATCAGCACAAAAGAACAAAAGCAGCTTTCATTATGACATCAAAGAAGATTTCAGCAGAGAAAAGAGAATTCAATTCTACAAATGGCTTTTTTTTTGTACATAGTTATTTCCTTAACAATGTTAACTATATTTTTTATCTCTATAATTGCCAGAATAAAGTCCAATTTCCATATAAACAATAGTGGGGAATTTGTACAATTGGTAAAAAATGTGTTTTGTGCGTAATAGCTTTACACTTTGCAATTGTGTAAGACATTATAGAGCTATTCAAATCGATAATTTCTTTAAAATGCAGAAAATACGCAGATTCTAAAATATAATAATTAGTGTTTAAGACATTATCTATAAAAGAGTAATACAAACATAGCGGAACAATGTTATCTGCTCACGTAAAATTCTGTGTTCATTAAAGTATGTAAAGTCTTTACAGACCTATCATTTTAAATGATTTAATAAAAAAAAAAACGTTTTTCTTTTTTTTTTTTTTCATCCGTCTATCAAGTGATATTTCATTTATAGGTCTGATGAATGGGTCTCAACTAGGTATATTTCTGTACTTGCATGGCCTTTTATGAAAAACACAGACAGAACCTCAGAAGAGTAAAATGTTGGGAGAACAATGGCAGACCACAGGGAAAGCTTCAGTGGGACAGAACACATGGAGAATCTCAGCAGGGCAAAACACAGGGGCGATTTTAGTGTGGCAAAACAATGAGAGAACCTCAGAAGGACAGAATACAGGGAGAAGCTAATTAGTGTAGATCACAGGGAGAACCTCAGGATGTTGAAATATTGGGAGAACTTCATTAGGGCAAAACACAGAGAGAACCTCAGCAGAGCAAAACACAGACAAAATTTCAGCAGGGCAAAACATGAGAAGAACGTTAGGATGATGAAACACTGGGAGAACCTCCTTAGGGCAACAGACTGAGAGATGCTCAGCAGGCAAAACACAAGGAGAACCTCAGCAGGTGAAACACAAGTAGAATCTCAACAGGGAGAACACAGAGGGAACCCCAGCAGGACAGAACACTAGGAGAACAGTAGCAGAGCTGAACACTTGGAGAATCTCAGCAGGGTAGAACACTGGGAGAACCTCAACTGGGCATAACACTGTGAGAACCTCAGAAGGGCAAAATACAAAGAGAACCTCAGCAGGGCGAAACACTGGGAGGGCAGGGCAAAACACAGAGACAATTTTAGTATGGCAAAACAATGAGAGAACCTCAGAAGGACAGAACACAGGGAGAAGCTAATTAGGGTAGATCACAGGGAGAACCTCGGGATGTTGAAATATTGGGAGAACTTAATTAGGGCAAAACACAGAGAGAACCTCAGCAGAGCAAAACACAGACAAAATCTCAGCAGGGCAAAACATGAGAAGAACGTTAGGATGACGAAACACTGGGGGAACCTTATTAGGGCAACAGACTGAGAGAAGCTCAGCAGGCAAAACACAAGGAGAACCTCAGAAGGTGAAAACACAAGTAGAATCTCAACAGGGAGAACACAGAGGGAACCCCAGCAGGACAGAACACTAGAAGAACAGTAGCAGAGCTAAACACTTGGAGAATCTCAGCAGGGCAGAACACTGGGAGAACCTCAACAGGGCAGAACACTGTTAGAACCTCAGAAGGGCAAAATACAAGGAGGACCTCAGCAGGGCGAAACACTGGGAGACCCTCAGCAGGGCAAAACACTGGGAGACCCTCAGCAGAGCAGAACACAGAGAGAACCTCAGCAGGTCAGGACACTGGGAGACCCTCAGCAGGGCAAAACAGGAAGCACAAGCAGAACCTCAGCAGGACAAAACACAGGTAGAACTTAAACAAAACAAAACAATAGAAGAACATCAACATGGCAGACCACAGGGAAAGCCTCAGCAGGACAAAACACTGAGAAAACACCACCAGGACAGAACACTGTGAGAATGTTAGCAGACTAGAACACTGGGAGAAGCTCAGTAGGGCTAAACACAGAAAGCACAAGCAGAACCTTAGCTTGACATACGCTGTAAGGAATGACTACATCAGAATCATTCTATGACTTGGAACCGACCAGACCAAAGGTATTAGACAATTCTAATTTTAACAGATGTTAACTAAAGGGGGATAAATCTGCATTGTCCTAAATAAATATCAGAAAAAAGCATTAGGCAGAAGGGAAAAAGCAAATGGAAACAGACAAGTGACAGGTTTAGACACAGAGATGTGACATGCACTGAGTAATAGAGACAACAGAGGGCTTGGACAGACTTTACACTTGTACAGTATTACTCAGAAGGAACAGATGCCACTCTGGGCCTTATGACCTTCTTCAGCACTTTTACTAAATGGAATGGACAAGGTTCCCACCCCTATAAAATATAAATGGGAGATTTTCAATTCAGTTCACTGCACAAGTGCACAGCTAAGCAACTCTGCTAAATAAAATCTGTTAAAAGTTCTGACAAACTTTTTCTCACCAACTCAGTTTGTTCCACAAACTAAAATACTATCATGATATCTCACATTGTACACTCTTGTCACATATTATTATCATTTGTATCTTATCGCTATTATTTTATATTATTATTGTAAATTGCTTCTGCTTTTTTACGAAGCAGTGCGAAGAGCACTGAGGAAAGATTTGGTAACTATTTTATATGACCAGAATTGAGAAAATTAAATGAAATCTAATTGGGAGCTAAAGGTTCAGATAACTATATATTGGGCCCTCCTGCCCACCAACCTTTGATTAAAAAAGCAAAGGAACCAGGGTGAATATTGTTGGCTGTACCATGACTGCATCCAATTAGAAGCATCCGCTGTTTTGGTATTTTGGCAGCTGCCATACAATAGCCCAGCAGTTGGATTCATCCATTTGTGCTATACATTAATTTGTTAGATTCTTATTTTTTGCTCAGCCTGGCAGGCAGAATTTAAACAATTGATCAGTGTATGCCCAGCCTTACAGCAATTTTTACATCTGCAAAAAAGTAGAGGTAAATACTTGGGTATATAAACACATATTGACAGTCATTATACATTCCTTAGTCATGCCACATAGAAATTTTCACCCAAAACACTTCAAAACAACTTCAAAATCCACTTTTGTTTTTATTTAGTAAGAAATCTGCAGGGTTTCTATCACTATCTGTATTAGGGAGATTACCCTAACTTCCCTGTCCCAGTGAGGTGAATGGGTGACACTAGGACAGGAAAACAAAGATAACAAAAAAATAAAAATCTAACCCTTCCCTACAATGTTCATGTTTATCAGAAGAACATATTAAAGTGTCTGGGCAAAATATAATAGGGTTTTTCCTACTTACAATAAAATCCATTACATAGAGTTCATTAAGGGACATTTGAATTTAGAGACTGTTTAGAGACTGTTGTGTTACAGCTGCCTACAAGATGATGTGGAAACTGGCAAACAAAACAGTGACCAGCTCCGTATAACCCCTCTTACTCCCAGCATGCTTAAGTTCATTTGAAAGGTAAACCCAGATCATGACCGTAGATATGGAGCAGTGGGACCTGTGTCTCTTATTAAACTTCAAGAAATACATTTTTGGTAAGTACAAAAATCACATTTTCTTCCATTGAGGGAACTGTTGGGATGTCCCAAAAGCAATCCAACTGCTGGCTTGGCAACAGCCACCAATCACCAACTGTCCCACAAGAAAATAATATAACTGGGGACTGCCTGCAACCTAAAGAGCAACTTGAAGGATCTTATGCCCATAGTTGGCATCAGAAAAAGACAGAATATCCACCTGGTAAAAATTAGAGATTGAACAAAATACCAGCTGACAATCTTGTAAATCTGGTAAACAGTAGCTTGATGCGGAAAAGTCCAAGGAGCACTCACAGATCTAATAGAGTGTGCTTTGACAGAGAAAGGTGGAAACAGATCCTTAAACTTGAGTGTTCATCTGTTTGAGCCACTGAAAAATGGTGAAATGAGAAGCAGACTTCCCCTTTATGTACCATCAGGAATGACAGAGTGGTTCAGTTTTTTTGATTGAAGCAGTGGTTGGAAGATTGACAGCACTTGAGCTAAAGAGTTCTCCTCATATTCACTCACAGGAGATGCACACAGGAAATGAGATGGGAGACTTCTAAGAATTCATCCACACACTCAAGTCTGTAGGCATGAGGTCCAGACACTTCATAATTTAAGAGTCAGTTTGAATGGCAACCAGATCTCTTTTGATGACCCTAATCTAATCATTTACGTTTGGCAGATCCAAGTTGTGGCCATGGCACGTTGTAGGGCAGGGACTGCCAGATACAACAAGATTTTACATTCGCTTGTCAATGAAAAACAGGTGCATTCATCATATGAATAGTTATGACTTTGCTAAGATGAGAAACTACCAGATTCACAGCAGGTTCAGCTCACCTTTTGACAAAGTCCACCTCAACTGGCTACAGGAGTGATACTGATAGCCACTAGGGATGAATACTTTGTTTTTCCAGTCTCCATAAAGACGACGGCAAACAATGGGTGCATATAAATAATTATAGCAGTCTTGTGAACTCTGTACCTAGGCTGAGGACAGCACTAGTAGAATCCACAAGTTCAACCTCTAATTTTAAAGTGATGTGAACCATATCAATATGAACCACTGTGGTCTCTTTAAGCTTTGGAATACTGGCAGCAACCTGCAAATCCTTTAAGGATTTAAGGCCCCTTTCACACTGGGGCGGGGAGCCGCGGTGACGGTAAAGCAGCGCTATATTTAGCGCTGCTTTACCGTCGTTTTCACCGCGGTTTTCGGCCGCTCGCGGTGCGGTTTTACCCCCCGCGAGCGGCCGAAAAGGGTTAAACACCCCCCGCAGAGCGCCGCCGTAGCCGCGGTATTGCCGCGGTTTTACCGCGGTCTCCCATTGTAATCAATGGGAAGGAGCGGTATAGGAGCGGTGAACACACCGCTCCTATCCCGCTCCAAAGATGCTGCTAGCAGGACTTTTTTTGTCATCCTGCTAGCGCACCGCTCCAGTGTGAAAGCCCGCCGGCTTTCACACTGGAGTTAAAGGGGCCGGATTTTTTCATGCGGTGAACAGGCGCTATTTTTAGCGCTGCACCGCATGAAAAACGCCCCGGTGTGAAAGGGGCCTTAAGGATGGCATTGTTCATTAAGGGCTTAAGGGCCTTAGTTTATCTTTGAGACCAAGTTTCTTGTTACACCCATGTTTATCTGGAGTTTGGATATGAACAATGCATGGGTCTGTGCATTGCCCCAGTGATGCATTGATCTTGGTTGCAATGCTCCACATGCCTCAATGCAAATTAATAAATGCACATTCTTTCTTTTATAAATATGGGTGCATCTATTCATTTATTTTAGAAGGCTATGCCATTAAGAGACTGAGCATCTGTAATGCCTTGTACACACGGTTGGACATTCCGACCACAAAATCCGTCTGATTTTTTTCCGACAAATTTTGTCCGAAACTGGTGTTGCATACACACGGTCGGACAAAGTTGTCAGAAAATCCGATCGTTCGGAACATGGTGGCGTTCGTTCCATATGACGGAATTACCTAGAGGCTGGTAGCCAATAGCTTTGGTCTCGTAATTTGATCTGAGCATGCGTGGCACTTTGTCCGTCGGAATTCTCTACAAACGATCAGAAAAATAAATTTTAGCTCCAGCTCTCAAATTTTTTCCGTCAATTTCTGACGGAAAAAGTCTTATACAGCCAACACACAATCGGATTTTCCAACAACATAATCCGATCGGACCTTTTCCGTCAGAATTTCCGACCGTGTGTACAGGGCATTAGAGTTTTGGCCCTTCTGGCCAAGCAGCCACTAATGCCACGGATAGATCTGATAAGGATTCTGCAGGGGAAGGAGTGAAAATACACCTATAATTTCTGCAGGTCAGCATCAGCAATTAAGGTTTCAATCTGACTCCAAATTTTGCACAAAGGTGCAAGATAGGTGAGATAGAGCCAAGGAGAGGGCCAAGAGTTAGTGAGAAAAATTCTAGACTGCCAGTGTCAGCCTTTTGAGGGGTGCATTGCAGACAGTACCAGAACTGTCAGTGGATCATGAGCTGTACTCACCTGGGACTGCTCCCTATTTGTCTGACATATGTCATCTTACACTGCAAGGTAGGGCAATGTGGGTCAGGGCCAAGCCTTTAATACTCAGTGCCAAGCCTTAAACATTTTTCTGGTAGCAGAAAAGGCTTCAGGCAGCCAAGTCACTGTAGGTGGGT
The DNA here is from genome assembly GCA_028564925.1 of Lithobates sylvaticus. Classification (NCBI taxonomy): domain Eukaryota; kingdom Metazoa; phylum Chordata; class Amphibia; order Anura; family Ranidae; genus Lithobates; species Lithobates sylvaticus. The sequence continues at coordinate 568,934,652 of CM053029.1, forward strand.
AGTAGAGACGAAGCAAGCATAAATCTATACCTTCCTTACAGTGCAAAAGCAGCATCGGAAAATAGAGAAGGAAACACACGTGCGCCACATTCCACCCAGCTTTAACCCCTTCTGCTGTAAACTGGCAGCAATTGGGGAACTGTAAATGGCACCCAGTGGCCATACAAGTGAAGTAGCTCCCTGTGCTCAGCCCACATGGCCCATTCACAAAGTGAGCCTTCAGAGACAGGGTCACGCTTGGGGCTTCACCATGGTTCTGGTTTCAGAAAGAGCTAATAAATTAGCTAAAAGTCTGAAAAGCATCACTCACAACGCAGAGCCCAGAGGTCACATTCCAGGATAGTGATGCAGTCGTCCAGTTCAGCAGACCTCAAAAGCTAGTCCAGATCTACATAGCTGAGACCAGCTCAGCAGCTTGTAGAGTTATCTTAAAAAGTAGCTAGCAAAAAATGATTAGACTCTTCTCAGCTGAGCAGAGAAAAGGTGTCCACCCTTCTAGGACACTAGCAAAACACTAAGGCATGCTGGGACTAAGAGGGGTTATACCAGGCTGGTTACTGTTGTTTGTTTTTTTTTGCCCTCTCTCAATACATGTACTTTTCTCCATGTTTTTTTTTGTTTAAAAAGCTACAATTGCGGACAAACACCTGATGATCCTGAGAAAAAAAAATGGCTATGTACACATGATAGGATTTTACAACAACAAAACCGTGGATTTTTTTTCCAAAGGATGTTGGCTCAAACTTGTCTTGCATACACACGGTCACGGTCAATGTTGTCGGAAATTCAGAACGTCAATAACGCGGTGACGTACAACACGTACGACGAGCCGAGAAAAATTAAGTTCCATAGCCAGTGTGGCTCTTCTGCTTGATTCCAAGCATGCGTGGACTTTTGTGCGTCGGAATTGTGTACACACACTCTTAATTTCTGTCTTGTTGTCGGAAAATTTGAGAACCTGCTCTCAACATTTTTTGGCGGAAATTGCGACAACAATTGTTCTATGGAGCCTACACACGGTCGGACTTTCCGACAACAAGCTCACATCCAACATTTGTTGTCAGAAAATCCTATCGTGTGTACGGCCTATAAGTGTTTTTTTTGCCCAGACATATATTTTAAGACATTTATTCTAAATTATATACTGTATACATAATGATTGAGTACATTCTATTCATGCAAAATATACAGATAATATGCTTAGAAATGCAAATAGGAAGAAGGAGAGTACTTTTTTTACTTTGACCTTTAAGTCATGACTCTCACCTGATGTGTGTTAATTGAATGTAGGTTTGTAACAGTCCAATCCACATCTGGTAAGGGTGACCCAGACCCATTACAGGTGATCACAGCATTGTCCCCTTCATGGACCACCAAACTGCTGTGACTAACGCTGATCTCGGGGACATCTGCACACAAAGAAAACAGATCACTGCATTACTTGACCTCCTAATAAAAAATATGATCTTCCAGGGAGTTCACTAGTTCAGCTGTGTAAAGTATACCTCCGAAAATCTGATTACTTTGAGATATGGTTTCATTTTATCCTCCAAAATGTTTTTTAAGTAGCCCATCTGCTCCTATCTTAATTCCCCATGGACAATTTAGTGATTATATTGCAGTCCCCTAATAGGCACCATTTTTAATCTTGAAACCTTTGCTGATATGAGCTGGAACAAAATAAAAACTAGTCACAATAATGTCATCAACGTTCGTAATTGCCCTGGGTTTGTAATCCAGAAGATGCTACAAGGAATGCATTAATAGAAAAGCCTTCCATCTGCAGCTTACGGAGCGACAGAAATGCTACTTGAAAATAGAGGAGCCTCTTTAGGTTTTACATTTTTTTTGCAAACAAAACGAAGGAACCTTAAACAGTGGCGCTAAGCTGATTATATTGATCACATATTCTCCGGCACCTGTTGGCAGGCTGTGGAAAATGGAGCTGTGAGTGGCAGTGAGAATTATTTATCTCGATAACGTAAGCTAATCCTCTAGGAAGACAAGAAGGCTGGAATATATTCAAATGCTCAATGCCATCAGAAGCCGCGATAGCATAATTCAAGTCAGTGCTGTACCTGCATACTCAACAGGACATGCTTTGTTATCTTATAAAAAAACAAAGTTCAGGTGAAAGACACAGAAGATAAGAGAGCACTGATCTCATTTTTATACAGTTCTTTTCCGATTTGCCTGGTGTTTAAAGCTTGAAAAGGCTTGAAAAATACACTTTTGTTAACATTACTTTCAATGTATATCTAAATGTGGTGTTTTTTTCTGTTTTGGATAGAGTAGGGAAGATTAAAGCAAGACATAGATGATGCAATTTTCTTTCCTGCAACCAGAGGATTGAGTGTTGATGGATCGCTTATTTCCTCCATCAACACTGATTGTTGATCTGTACCGTATCGTTGTGTTCTGCCAACGAGAAGCCAGCCCTGCTGGCAGAACACATTTATTACTGCTAGGGGCTATAGCCGCCAGCAGTAATCACATGCAAAAAAAAAATCTGACAGGTTGGTTGTACTGAAGTCGATCAATGGATCAACTTCAGTACAAACAATGAAAAGGAACCCTCGTGAGTAACACTTTAACGGCAACAGGGTTATGTGCAAAAATATAGCACTCAAAATGGTGCCATGTATTATAAAAGTAATAAAAGCTTTATTATTGACAAAAAACATTCAAGATAAAAGCATTAAATCACATAGATGTAAGATGTAATTCATAGTTTATGTTAGATATACAAAATGTCCACCAAATGTGGGTCACAACTTGAGATAGTTCCCATAATGCAGATTTCAACGTGTTTCGAGAATGGTATATTTCTGCTGAGGTATATATACACCACAAAAAGGAACTATACTCTATTACAATGCGGTACAGTATACTGTCAGAATAGCCATAATAGAACAATTTAAAAAATCATTTAAAACATCCTTGAATGATCACCTGGGAGAAAATGGAGAGAGCCGGCCAAGAACCCACGGCCCCTGGGGTTGCAAGAAAAAGCCACAAAACAGTCCACAACTTTGTATAATATAGATATATTGTGTGAGCTGGTTGCATAGTAGGTACATATACAGAAGCAACACAAATTAGCGGAGAGAGGGAGAGCCTCTGAAGATCTTTTCTGTATACAAAGTCAATCTGTGGTGATGTATGACCATGGATGGTCAGAGGACTTCATTACAACCAGCCTGCACATAGATGGATCAAATCTGATCCGGTCCCTGCTGAACCGGCCAAGATTCAATTCATCTTTGGATGGTTTTAGACTGTGTCCCCTCTGAGAGGATTACCCTATTTTTTCCTAGTGACCATGGTCACCAAGAAAGAAGTCCATAAATAGTTGTCACCTGAGCAAAAGGTGAAGGAAAATCCTTCAATAGGAACTTCTGTGATGACACTCTGAGATGGGAATTTTGCCCACTTTGAAGATATTACCTCTCATTTCCTGTTGTGTCTCCAGGACAGAAGGTAAATAAAATCTTTCAAGCAGAATAAAGGAAGCAAAAATTTAACTGATAAAGGTTCTAACCTTTCCCTACTACCAAACACTCTAGTAGAGTGCCCATTCAGTCATTATGCTCAGATGCAGGCACAGGCCACTTTAACGTTAAGTAGAATTCTGTGATAAACCAAACTAATCTTAAAAATTTTCACTATCCCCTCCTTAATACTCCTATGCTGACTAACCTGTGTAAGAAAGATGTATAAACTTACCTATTTGTATCCCACTCCAGTTCAGTCACAAGATCAAGCTCCCCTGTGTCAGTCAGCTTTGAAGAGGAGAGAGCGATAACAATGGATGGGCCATAGGAAACTATGGGTGGTGTCACCGCTCCAAGCTGTACCAGCTTTTGTCAAGCATTGTCTCTTCTTCCTTGTACCTGCTGCCGGCTGACACAAGGAAGCTGATTTACTAAAGGCAAATAGACTGTGCAGTTTGCACGCTGTAAGTGCAGTTGCCCCAGGACTTAGTAAATGAGGTAAAGCTTCCCTTTGCAAAGAATACCCAATCACCATTGGATGATGGAAGTCAGAAGAGCTTCTGCTCATTTACTTAACTCTGCATCAACTGCACTTGCAGAGTGCAACTGCTCTTTGCAAAGTGCATAGTCTATTTGCCTTTAGCAAATCAATCCCAAGGGGTCACGAGACCGGACCAGAGCCAGCTAAATAAAGGTGAGTACAGACATACCCCTCTTTACGGACGCTCACTTTGCGTACACTCGCGAGTACGGACATACCTGTGAGTGTATGTAAAGTGTATGTAAAGTGTCTCGCAAGCTGCAGCTGAGTAATCTGTGCACGGATAGTTCAGTTTCCCCGCTACTTGGAAACACGCTCTACTAACTGTGAGTCTATATGCGTCTATATGTGAGTCTATATGCCAAGATAACACTATCTAGAGCTGTCACTGTTACTGCCCTGGAATTTATGTGCACAGAATAAGAGAGAACTTGAGAACCTGAGAACTTTATTTCCACTGGTCCGGTCGGCTGTTACAGCCTAGCATCTGTGCCATTTTCTTGTGTTCAACTGTACAGTACTATAACTTCCCTCAACAGCCCCTGACACCCTAGAAGTGAAAAAAGGTATTGCTTCACTTTAAGTACCATTTTTTTTTACATTTTCTTTATTTAAAGGTATAAAGCAACAGATATACAATAAAAGTATGTAAAGCCCCAGTATACCGTTATAGAGAAGATTCTATCACTCCGACTTAAATGTGTGCATGTAGGGGATCTGAACCTGCCTTGTGTTTTCATTTATGCTGAACTTCGTCATTCAGCATTATCTTGGGGGGTGTCCAAAATAAGATCGGCTGTTGCCCCGGTTTGCTGGAGTTAGATTAGAAAGGATAGATCCCTTGGGTACAGTATGTAGTTATGATACATTTCCTTTCGGGTAGAATTATGGATAATAATTGAAGGGGGTTTACTATGTGTTAGCTTTGTGTATGGCTGCTGCGGCAGATAATAGTGGTGTATGCAAAGTGGATATGAAAAATTATTATGTGGGTATTTGAACTGAGTACCTAGGGGGGTGAGGGGAGGGGGAGGGTATGACAAAAGAGAAAGGAGGAGGGGCAGGGTGGGGTGGGAGGGGAAGGGAAGAGGGAGGGATGAGGTGTAAGAGGGGTGGAGGGCTGTCTCTGACTTCTCTCCTCAGTTTTTAGATTAATTAGGGGGTTCCAGTTTGATTTTGGGTGCGTTTTGGAGGGTGGCGGCCTTTAAAGGGAAAGGGATGTCAGAAAGAAGATTTGATCTTGGAGGATGTGGAATACAGTTTGTGGTGGGCAGAGCTCTATGTGATCATGATTCGTTTTTTTTATGTGGGTGGATTGTAGTTTAAGTATTCAGATGTTGTCTGGAAATGCAACCAACAAGCCCACTTTTTGCTAAATTTTGTGGGGGTGTCGTGTGCGATGTGGATCAATTCTTCTATTTCAGCTACTTTTCGGATTCTATTAAACCATTGTTTGATTGTGGGTGTTTGTGTCCAGTGCAGAGGAATGTATTGTTTTGCTGCGTTAATCATGCGCATTGCTAGGGATTTGTTATAGGATTTGTGTGGTAGGGGTGAGTGGTGGAGTAGGAATTGGGCTGTGGGGCGAGTTCCAGATCGTAGGATGTGACCTGAGAGGTGATGCGACATACTTCTTTCCAGAGCGTTTGTAAAGGGGTGCAGGACCACCAAATGTGTAGTAGAGTACCTTTATCTTGATGGCATCTCCAACAGATTGCTGGTATAGCGGGATTGAATTTCTTTAGAAGAGCTGGTGTGCGGTACCATCTAGATTGGATTTTGTATCCATTTTCCTGTGCAGTGACATTGTTCACCCTTTATGGATGTTCAAGAATGTTTTTTTCCATTTCTCTGCTGAGAGTGAGATGGAGAGGTCTTTTTCCCATTTTTTGTAAACTAAGCTCTCATTGGCATGTTGGTCTGCTAAAAGAAGGTTGTGCGTGGAGGATATCAGATGAGGTTGGTGTGTTTCCTGGGTGCATAAACTTTCAAAGGTGTAAACTGTCTCAAACACTGCAAGTTTTTGTCTAGGGACTTTAGGTAGCGAGCAAGCAGTAAATATGTCCAGAGGGGGATAGGTGGCTTTTCCAGTCGGGCGGAGAGTTGGGAGGCAGTTAGGAGTTTCCCCCGTTGAAAGCATTGGTGGGTTCTGATGTGGTCATGTGGGCAATTGTCGGTAAGATAGTGGCTGTGCATTCCTGGAGGGAAGTCTGGGTTTAGTTTTACTGGGATCAGTGGACCTGGGATGGAAGATGAGTTGGTGTGGGTACACGTCTTGCGGAAGCAGTGTAAGGTAGGTCCTATTAATGGATGAAGATGGATCTATAATGGGATGTGATGCAAGGTCGTCCATGATAAAGAGGCCAGGGGTAGGGTTGTGAAGGAAGCTTCCAGTGGGTTTAAGTACACTTTTATTTTACATACATGCTCTGGTCCCATTGTGTACTTAAAAGTGGGGTATGCTTGTATACACATCTTTCTTACAAAGGTTAATCAGCAAAGGTGTTAGGAAGGGAGAAGGGAGAATATTTAAGACTAGTTAGGGTTATCCTGGAATTCTACTGTATTTTTACACAACTCCCTGGGTTTCTACACACACCTAGGGAATATACGTTCCTCAGCTTCCCTCCCACAGCAGCTCAAAGAGCCACACCTGATTAGGCAGAGGTATAGTAGCTAGGGGCAAGTAATTTGCAGCCAGGTGAAGCGGTCCTCCACTGTTGGAATAAGTGTGCCAGCAGCCAGCAGGAGCCTAATAGCATGTCGATTCTCTGGAAGACCCAGCTACTCTGGGGACCCAGTTGCTAACAGAGTACTCTAGTTTCAGTGGACTGACCATTTGTCTTTGGGTCTTGGATCCTTCCAGTTGTTTTCCTGTATCACCAAAGATACCCTGGATTTCACTGTGAGGGACATAGTTTATTAGGATAATGACAAGTAGCTGTTTATGTTATAAACTGTTTTACTGAAGCAATGTTTCTTAGCTAGATTCTCTGTTGTTATAGAATGTTAAAAAGACCTTTGTTGTGAAGAGATCATGTTTGTGCAGCTTTCATAGTCTGTATTATCCTGCAGTGTATGCATGTTCTTTGCCATCTTGAAACTATTTTGCATATTGCTATCTTTGCGCCTGTTTAGAAAACTGCTACAGTTACTCCCCATCTGATCATTTGATTCTGTTAAAAAAAACATCTTCAAATACACTTAAAGGGATTGTAAACCTCATGTTTTTTCTCCTTAATGCATTCTATGCATTAGGGTCTTTTGACACGGAAGTGTCCGTGTACGGGCTTCACTTTGCTCAGGGGGGATCGCTTTGTCGATCCCCGCTGAGCAGGCAGATGACAGGTCTGTCTCTGCACACTGTCCAGGGACCGACCTGTCAGAGTGCCGCTCTCTTCGATGGGGGATCGGATGAAGATGGACCATAGAGTCCGTTTTCATCTGATCCGCCAGACGGATAGAAAAATAGGGTTTCCATGACACCGCGGACATGTCACCGCTGACATCCGTCGCTCCATAGACCGGTATGGAGCGTCCGTTCAGGTCCGCCTAAAAAACTGACAGGCGGACCTGAACGGTCCGCCCGTGTGAAAGGGGCCCAAAGGTGAAAAACCTTCTTTGCTGCAGCTGCCCCCAGAGTCCCCCCTTATTCTTACCTGAATCCATCCGTTCCAGTGACGAGCACGAACCCAGTGGCTCCAGCCCCTGTCTCTGTCCTCATTGAATAGATTGATAGCAGCAGGAGCCATTGCCTCCCGCTGCTTTCAATCAAATCCAGTGACACAAGGGGGGGTGGGGCCGAGTCCTGCTGTCTATGTTAATGAACGCAGCAGCGGGACTTGGGAGCGAGCCCACACAGGTGCTCCCACGGAAAGCAGCTCTCTGTGGGGGTACCCGATGAAGAGGAGGGGCCAAGAGCACCGGCGGGGCATCCTAGAAGAAAAGGATTGGGGCTGCTCTGTGCAAAACCCTTGCACAGAGCTGGTAACTATGACATGTTTGCTATTTTTATCTAAATGCAAACTAAACTTGCATTTAACTAAATTATAATTTTTTTGCATTTAACAAAATTTTTTTTTAAATGCAAAATTTTAAATTACCGTATATACTCGAGTATAAGCCAAGTTCTTTAGCACATTTTTTTGTGCTGAAAGTGCCCCCCTCGGCTTATACTCGAGTCAAGCACTTTTCTGCAGCAGAGAATGACATTTTCCGACCTGACTTTGGGGCCCCGTATCTCGGGGGCCACTTAGTGCTAGGAACCTGTTGGTGTGCAAACACAGTGGAACCAACACTACAACATATCCAAATTTGAGGTTCCTAGCATCAAAGTCGGTCAACTGTGTCCATCTGCAGCAATGTCATTTCGGAACCCTTTGGCTGCAGCTAGGGGGCATCTAGGAACCCTTAACTACCAAGTTTGAAGTTCGGGGGACCTATGGCTGCAAATGGGCACAGTGAGGCTACAAATGGGCATTGTTGACCCTCTTTTCCACTTACAATAGCTGCGCATTTCTCACCCTAGGCTTATACTCAATAAGTCAATAAGTTTTTCAATTTTTTTGTGGTAAAATTAGGTGCCTCGGCTTATATTCGGGTCAGCTTATACTCGAGTATATATGGTAAATGCAAACCTTTACAACCCCTTTACCTTGCCTAAGAAAAACATGGGGGCTGCCATTGTTAACCTTCAAAAATACTAGTTACCTGAATCTCACAATATACAACTGGCTTTAGCAGTGTCTCGGTGACTGAGCAGGAACAAATATCAGGATATATAATTTTGTAGCTACGTACTCATTCTGGGCTATTAATCACAAATTGAGGACAGAGGGCAATACTGAGGGCACAGTCAGCAAAGCAACTAGTAGGAGGCCAGTAATTGCTGCCTATATATTTTTTTTTTAGAAGAGAGTATTTTTAAAATAAATATGCTGGGTACAGAGATGGCCTGAGAGATGGCAAATGAAATGGACGGCTGCTTATCCTTTGATGAAAATGTGGAGATTTTGCAGTAACAACTCTAATGCAGCCCTCTTCCATCCTCTTCTCCAGCAATGATCAAACATGTGTAGGCTCTCTAGGTACGTTGCCTATATTTCTACAGAGGTAAGTGACTCAGTCCTTTCATTTATGGCTTATTGCAGTTGTCTCTGGAGGTAAATCCTTGTTCTTGAAAGCTGAAGTCTTCTTAAACCATAATTTAGTTTTTTTTTACACCATTTACCCAACTCTAGAGGATTATTTTTCTAACTTAACAATAAAAAATATTTTAAACCACAAACTTTTGCTTTAGTTTTGGTTAAAGTGAGAAAGGATTAAAAAAAAAAAAAAAAACCCTGTGTGTTGTTTACTGCTATCTGGGGCTTCATTAAAGAGATTTACTCTTACTTTGTATCCAGTGGCGGACTGACCATTCGGCCACTCGGGCACTCCCTGTGGGCCACGGGCCACTAGGGGGCCCCATCAGGGTTGGCAGCCTCAGTAAAACCAGGGACAGACAGATTTTTACCAATGAGGAAGTGGTGGAGAATCTACAACAGGGACACAGACAGCAATACAAATCTGCCAAGGGTTTTGAACAGCTTAGTGAAGGGTAATCAGAGTCTCTACTGGAAGATTTACCTTCATATCTTCTAGTAACAATTGTAAATGTTTTGATTCCCAATTACAGTGGAACCTCGGATTGCGAGTAACGCAGTTAACGAGCGTTTCGCAATACGAGCACTGTATTTTTAAAAATTGTAACTCGGTTTGCGAGTCTTGTCTCGCAAAACGAGCATGATTCAGGTCAAAAAGTGTGCAGTACTGCATGAGAGCTGAGGGGCCGCCGATCAGCGCTGTTCGGAAATGCACGAAAAGGCCCAAAGACAGCTCGGCTGACCTTGGCAAACCTTCGGGAACGGAGTATTTCCAAGGTCTGCCGAGGTCAGCCTAGGTGTCCTCGGCCCCACCTCTGGCCGTATGCGGTATTGCATGCCATTGAAGTCAATGCAGAACAAATTATTTTCGTTTCCATTGACTTCAATGGGGAAAATCGCTTTGATATGCAAGTATTTTGGATTAAGAGCATTCTCCTGGAAAGGATTATGCTCATAATCCGTAATTCTACTGTACTTTATGTCTTTATGGCAATGGTTGCCTGGGCATATAGATAAGTTGAATCTACCTAGTGGAGCAACAGACAGGAAAAAAAGTTGACAATTCTAATGCATCTCTACTTTATCCAAAACCTTTTTTTTTTTTTTTAGCTATACATACACTTTAGCCGTTCCTCAAGCTATCCAAAGCTAAAACAAACTGCTGTCTCTAGATACACTTTGGGGTTGATTTACTAAAACTGGAGAGAGAGAGGGGGTGGGGCCGAACAGCGGCTCCATGTCTGAATAGACACACGGAGCTGCAGCTCGGCTCGGGTGCCCCATAGCAAGCTGGGAGCAGCGAAGAGGTACCCGAGAAGAAGACGATCCAGGCTGCCCAGTGCAAATCCACTGCAATAGAGCAGGTAAGTATAACATGTTTGTTGTTTTTTTTTTTTTTTAAATGAGACTTAATAACCACTTTCAGACCGGACCATTTTGCTGGCTTAAGACCAGACCACTTTTTGTGATTCGGCACTGCGTCGCTTTAACTGACAATTGCGCGGTCGTGCGACGTGGCACCCAAAAAATTTATGTCCTTTTTTTCCCACAAATAGAGCTTTCTTTTGGTGGTATTTGATCGCCCCTGCGGTTTTTATTTTTTGTACTATAGAGTACAAAAAAGAGCCACAATTTTGAAAAAAAACACATTATTTTTAACTTTTTACTATAATAAATATCCCCCAAAAATATATAAAAACACATTTTTTTCCTAAGTTTAGGCTGATACGTATTCTTCTACATATTTTTGGTAAAAAAATATCACAATAAGCGATTATTGATTGGTTTGCGCAAAATTTATAGCGTTTACAAAATAGAGGATAGTTTTATAGCATTTTTATTAATAATTTTTTTTGTTACTAGTAATGGCGGCGATCAGCAATTTTTATTGTGACTGGGACATTATGGCGGACACATCGGACATTTTTGACAAATTTTTGGGACCATTGTCATTTATACAGCAATCAGTGCTATTTAAATGCACTGATTCCTGTGTAAGGCGTGATTCACACTTGCATTTTTTGTGCTTTTTGCATTTTGCAGATTTGCACTACAGAACGTGTTCCAAAGGAAACCATGTTAAATGGACTGTAATGAAAATCTGCAAAATGCAAAAAGGACAAAAACATGCATAGGTGTGAATCAAGCCTTAATGACACTGACAGTGAAGGGGTCAACCAGGGGGTGGCAGTGTTGGGGTTAAGTGTTCCTAGGGGCGGGTTACTAACTGTGGTGGGCGTGGCTGTGTGTTAGTGAACACTGATCTCTGCTCCAATCACAGGGAGAAGAGATCAGTGTCACTTGTTGCTAGGCAGAACTGGGAGATGCTATTTACTTCCGCATCTCGCGATGGCACAGTGGCATTCTTAAAGGGACGTACCTGTACCCCCTTATGCCTGTACGTGCCATTCTGCCGACGTACATCGCCGTGCGCCGGTCGGGAACTGGTTAATTGAACAAGCTAAAGTTAGAAGCTGATTGGTTACCATACACAGATGCACCAGATTTTGCGCTCTGCAGTTTTAGTAAATCAGTTGGAAATTGTTTGTTCATTTTCTATATTTCTGTGGTGTGTGAAATAAGTGAACAACTTTTTTTGTTTTTTGATCAATTCTTTTACAAAGACAGAAAACTGACATTTGACATTATGGGTTTCATACAAATAGGGAGGTTAATCCACCTTAGTTACCCAATGTTACAAGAAGCTACTGGTTAATAAAACTGTCCAACCCACAAATGAGTTGTCCACTTTACGTGGACTTACGCTTAAAACCTGCCACACTTAAAACAAACACTTACCACAATGTGAGATATTCATACTATGTAGGGGGATGAACCGGCCCTCCCTGTTCATACACTGTAGTGACTGACGTCCTAGATTTGCTTCATTCTTAGAATGACCAATTTGAATCCAACGAATGTCACAGCTGCAGTTGAATCGGTTGTTTTCTAATTTCCTGAAATTAGAATAAATCGGACTTAGAACTCACCCTTTAGGATACATGGATTACCAGCATTAAAAAATAACATTAATAATCTTGTTATTAATTTGGGATCTCAAGAATACTGCTGTTCCCCCAACTCCACCTGTATGCCTGGGTGTATCTAAACCCAAAAACAAAAATAGAATACATTGTAGCTTATCAGTCCTTAGATGTGGTGGCTGTATTATTCATTTATTTGAAAAATTTAGAGTGAAAACACACTTGACCTGCGCAAATGGTGTCAATTAAGATTAATGAAAAAAACAAGATAGGAGCAGCTCGTTATAAGTGAAATAAAATAGTGAAAGTAATTAATAAAAATTAATTAAACCGCGCTCTCTGTGAATAATTACATTAACAATGTAATTATGACAGTGACAGTGGGCGGGCAGCTAGTGGTTAAGGGGGGATATGATCACCATGTATAAATATATAAGGGGTCCATATAGTGAACTTGATGTTGAGTTATTCACTTTATGATCAACACAGAGGTCAAGGGGGCATTCTTTACGTCTAGAGGAAAAGACATTTCATTTCCAAATACGGAAAGGTTTCTTCACAGTAATGCCACGTACACACGAGCAGACTTTTCGGCGGACTAGGTCCGACGGTCTATCCGACAGATTTTCGACGGAGTTCCGACAAACTTTTCGAATGAATGGACTTGGCCACACACAATCACACTAAATTCTGATGGATTCGAACGTGATGACGTACGACCAGACTAGAATAAGGAAGTTCGTAGCCAATAGCCAATAGCTGCCCTAGCGTCGTTGTTTGTCCGTCGGACTAGCATACAGACGAGCGTATTTTTCGATAGGAACTGGGTCCAGCGGAGTTCCGGCGGGAAAATTTAAGACATGTTCTATTTCTAAAGTCTGTCAGATTTTACGACAGCAAAAGTCCGATGGAGCCCACACACGATCGAATTGTCCGACGGATTCGTTCCGTCAGACCTTTGCTGTCGAAAAGTCCTCTCGTTAGACATGTGCACAACAAAAAAAAATTTGTTTATTTTCGTTTCGTTTTTTTCGTTTCCGTTGATTCGTAACGATTCGTACATTCGTAAGTTGTCGGTGTTCGTATTCGTAACGATTCGTACATTCGTAAGAGTTATTTTTTCGTTGATTCGTTTTTTCGTTAGTTTCATTTTCGGACGCATTCATATTTATTCGTACATTCGTAACATTCGTAACATTCGTAACATTCGTAGATTCGTAATCGGAGCATAATTCATAATTTTATGTAATGTGTATGCTATTATTACATTTTAATAATTTACGAATCGAAAAAAAAAGTTACGAATCGAAAAAAAAGTTACGAATGTACAAATTTTTTTGTTCAATAGAGACACGAAAAATTACAAATTGAAAAAAAAAAAAAAAAGTTACGAATCAAAAAAAAAAAAAAGTTACAAATCGAAAAAAAAAGTTACGAATGTACGAATTTTTTTGTTCAATCCATTCGAAGCACGTTTAGCAGCACCATTGTAAGGGACACGGAAAATTATCAATTCAACAAAAAAAAGAAGTTACGAATGTACGAATTTTTTCGTTCGTTTTCTTTTTTCGGATTTTCTTCATTAGTACATTCGTTGTTTCTAATTAGTTTTTTTGATTTTCATTGTTTTTCGGATTCGTTCGATTCGAATGATTCGTTAATCGGATTCGTACGATTCGAACGATTCGTTATTTGGATTTGTACGATTCGAACGATTTGTTCATTCGTACGAAAAACGAACGAACGAAAATAACGGAAAAAAAAACGAAAAACGAAAAAAAAATAAACGAATTGCACATGTCTACCTCTCGTGTGTACGCGGCATTAGAGCTGTGAAAATGTGGAATAGACTCCCTCCAGAGGTGGTTCTGGCCAGCTCAGTAGATTGCTTAAAGAAAGGCCTGGATACTTTCCTAAATGTACATAATATAACTGGGTACTGACATTTATAGGTAAAGTTGATCCAGGGAAAATCTGATTGTCTCTCTGGGATCAGGAAGGATTTTTTTCCCCTGCTGTAGCAAATTACATTATGCTTTTCTGTTTTTTTTTTTTCACTTCCTCTGGATTAACTATGGGTATAGGATTGGGTATATGGGATTGTATGATATTTTATCTTTTCTTTTTTTCTTTTTTTATGGTTAAACTAGATGGACGTGTGTCTTATTTCAACCTGACTAACTATGTCTGGCGGCAAATAGTATTTGCATGACTGCGGTTCTGAGGTTATGTGGGGAAGTTTCTTTTCCTAAGCTGAGAATGGCTAATGAGGGAGAGGGTTTAGTAAGGATTCTATCTAATATTTTCAATAAACGTAAGTTTGGGGGAAAAGAAGAAGAGTTTTCTTAGCCCCCGTATAACTTTGTAAAAAGTATAGGTGTAAAGTTAGAAACCCAAACCAACCAATCAGAAAGCAACTTTCATCTGTCCACTCTAAGCCCCCATACAAATGGTCGGAAATTCAGATGGAAAATGTCTGATCGGACCATGTTGTCGGAAAATCCGGCCGTGTGTGGGCTCCATTTGACTTTTTCCGTCGGAATTTCTGACGGAAAACATTTGAGATCCTGCTCTCAAATTTTCCAACAACAAAATCCGATCGGACTTTTTCCGATCGTGTGTAGAGAATTCCAACGGACAAATTGCCACGCATGCTCAGATCAAATTACGAGACCAAAGCTATTGGCTACTAGCCTCTACGTAGTTCCGTTGTACGCAACAAACGTCACCATGTTCAGAATGATTGGATTCTCCAGCCAACTTTGTTCGACCGTGTGTATGCAACACCAGTGTCGGACAAAATCCGTCAGAAAAATTTGACGGATTTTGTGGTCGGAATTTCCGACCGTGTGTACGGGGGCTAAGTTGTATTTTAATAGTTGTACTGTGTTATCTGTTTGCATCCTGTTGTTAAATAAGCCCATATTTTATTAGTGTTTTTTCTTTATTTAAACCTACGGTGACCAGAGACTGTCCATGACATCATACCATACAAAAATAATGTTGCTTTTCTAATTCCTGTCCTATGAGGAATAGAATCTCTCACTGAACACTGTTGAAAGTTGAGAACAAGCTGGGAAGCGACTGCTGAAATGTCACCTCTAATGACTTTCCTAAAAAAGATAAATTTGTTCCACCTGCAAAATCACAGCGGACAGCTTTGGCTTATTATAGCCCATATTAAGTTAAAGACTTTAGGGCATTTGTTGTTTTAAGTAACTTTTATGTAATGACCTGTAAGTTGTTTGTGCGGATCTCAGCAGTGGTCATACACTGGCCAGAATTGTAAATATATTTCTCTTTCAGCACAGGTGGCTTGGTTAGAATTTCCAGGCTGGGCTTCAACGTATCATTTTTTTAGGCAGGAATGCAATTATTGTTATACAATTGTAAATGAGCAAGGAGCAGAGAGTAATGCAAGAGCATAATCAACCATTTAAAGGACACTTGTGTTTAATTTAAAATGAACAAACATAGAAATGCTACACAAGCCATTTTGTAATGTACTGTTTTATTTTGTTAGTTTTTTATGTTTTTTTTGATTAAAGTATATATTTTTTTTATTCTATATTTTATTTTCAGAAAAAAAGAAATTCCTTTATACATAGACAACAACGATTAGACAAAATATTTCTTGACCACGTACAGACCGGAAGAATTTGCCCACTTCCTAAACAGACCATTTTTTATGATACGGCGCTCCATCAGTTTAACTGACAATTGCGCGGTCATGCAACGTTGTACACAAACAAAATTGATGTCTTTTTTTCCCCACAAATAGAGATTTTTTTTGGTGGTATTTGATCACCTCTGCGGTTTTTATTTTTTGCGCTATAAACTACAAAAGACCAACAATTTTGAAAAAAAATATATATATATTTTTTGCTTTTTGCTTCAATAAATATCCAAAAAAAATAAGAATAAACAAATTTCTTCACCAGTTTAGGCCAATATGTATTCTTCTATATATTTTTGCTAAAAAAATCACAATAAGCGTATATTGATTGGTTTGCGCAAAAGTTATAGCGTCTAAAAAATAGGGGATAGATTTATGGTATTTTTATTATTGTATATATTTTTTTACTAGTACAGGGGGTCCCCGACTTACGAATGCCCGACCTACGAACAACTCCTACTTACAAACCAGGCGCTGCAGGGACCATCTGCCGTTCTGTGTGGACATCGGCTTTTCTGCGCATGCAAGGCCAGATGGAGCCACGGAAAATGACGGAAATGGCTGTTATTTGCCACGCATGTTCAGAACGCATTCAATGGAAAATCGGAAATGTCCGTAATTGTTGTTCTGCGCATGCGCGGTCAACTTACGAACATTTCCGATTTGCAAACAGGGGGAAAGTCCCTAACAGGTTCGTAACCCGGGGACCCCCTGTAATGGTGAAGATCTGCAAATTTCAGCGGGACTGCCACATTGAGGCGGACAGATCAGACACTTTTGACACATTTTGGGACCAGTGACATTTATACAGCGATCAGAGCTAACGAGCGTTTCACAATACGAGCACTGTATTTTTTAAAATCGTAACTGCGGAACAAATTATTTTCGTTTCCATTGACTTCAATGGGGAAAATTGCTTTGATATGCAAGTACTTTGGATTAAGAGCATTCTTCTGGAAAGGATTATGCTCGTAATCCGTAATTCCACTGTACTTTATGTCTTTATGGCAATGGTTGCCTGGGCATATAGATAAGTTGAATCTACCTAGTGGAGCAACAGACAGGAATAAAAGTTGACAATTCTAATGCTTCTCTACTTTATCCAAAACCTTTTTTTTTTGGCTATACATACACTTTAGCCGTTCCTCAAGCTATCCAAAGCTAAAACAAACTGCTGTCTCTAGATACACTTTGGGGTTGATTTACTAAAACTGGATAGAGAGGGGGTGGGGCCGAACAGCGGCTCCATGTCTGAATAGACACACGGAGCTGCAGCTCGGCTCGTGTGCCCCATAGCAAGCTGGGAGCAGCGAAGAGGTACCCAAGAAGAAGAGGATCCCGGCTGCCCAATGCAAATCCACTGCAATAGAGCAGGTAAGTATAACATGTTTGTTGTTTTTTTCTTTTTTTAAATGAGACTTAATAATCACTTTCAGACCGGACCATTTTGCTGGCTTAAGACTAGACCACTTTTTGCGATTCGGCACTGCGTCGTGTTAACTGACAATTGCGCGGTCGTGCGACGTGGCTCCCAAACAAAATTGATGTCCTTTTTTTTTTCCCACAAATAGAGCTTTCTTTTGGTGGTATTTGATCGCCCCTGCGGTTTTTATTTTTTGTGCTATAGAGTACAAAAAAAGAACGACAATTTTGAAAAGAACACATTATTTTTAAATTTTTGCTATAATAAATATCCCCCAAAAATATATAAAAAAACATTTTTTTCCTAAGTTTAGGCTGATACATATTCTTCTACATATTTTTGGTAAAAAAAAATCGCAATAAGCGATTATAGATTGGTTTGCGCAAAAGTTATAGCGTTTACAAAATAGAGGATAGTTTTATAGCATTTTTAATAATCATTTTTTTTTTTTACTAGTAATGGCGGCGATCAGCGATTTTTATTGTGACTGGGACATTATGGCGGACACATCAGACATTTTTGACACATTTTTGGGACCATTGTCATTTATACAGCAATCAGTGCTATTTAAATGCACTGATTCCTGTGTAAGGCCTGATTCACACCTATGCATTTTTAGTGCTTTTTGCATTTTGCAGATTTTGCACTACAGAACGTGTTCCATAGGAAACCATGTTAAATGGACTGTAATGAAAATCTGCAAAATGCAAAAAGGACGAAAAATGCATAGGTGTGAATCAAGCCTTAATGACACTGGCAGTGAAGGGGTCAACCAGGGGGTGGCAGTGTTGGGGTTAAGTGTTCCTAGGGGCGGGTTACTAACTGTGGGGGGCGTGGCTGTGTGTTAGTGAACACTGATCTCTGCTCCAATCACAGGGAGCAGAGATCAGTGTCACTTGTTGCTAGGCAGAACTGGGAGCTGCTGTTACTGTTACTTACGAACATTTCCGATTTGCAAACAGGGGGAAAGTCCCTAACGAGTTCGTAACCCGGGGACCCCCTGTAATGGGGAAGATCTGCAAATTTCAGCGGGACTGCCAGATTGCGGCGGACAGATCAGACACTTTTGACACTTTTTGGGACCAGTGACATTTATACAGCGATCAGAGGTAAAAATAGCCACTTATTACTGTATAAATGTCACAGGCAGTGAGGGGGTTAACACTAGGGGGTGATCAAGGGGTTAGGTTTTCCCTAGGGAGGTGCTTTCTAACTGTGGGGGGAGGGGACTGACTGGAGAAGACAGATCGCTGATCCTGATCACTAGGAGCAGCAGATCTCTTTCTAGTCCCCTGTTTACATACACAGATCCCTGTTCTGGCTCTCTGAGGAGCGTTCACGGGTGGCTGGCGGACATCGAGGCCACCGCCAACGTGCATCGGCTCTGGCGTCGCGCCCCCTATAGCTTCTAAAAGTGGCCAGTGTACAATGACGGCGATTCACGCAGCCGTGCCAACCTGCCGCAGTACAACTGCAGTGGCTGGTCGGCAAGTTGTTAAAGCTGTACTCCAGGTATGATCTTTGCATATTTACATTGGTATAGCTAGGCACAATGTAAGTGAGCCAACCAGGGCTTTTTTTTCCCAGGGAATAGGTTAGGTGCAGGTACTCCCTCCTTCCGAATCACCCCTTGTCTCCGCCCCCTATCCACCTCCAAGCACTGTCCCTTGGTTCCACCCCTTACCCACCTTCCAGTACCACCCCTTTTAGAGAATACACAACCAAGTAATTTGTATGGAATTTGATACTGTTAATAAGAAAAGCAATAAAACTGATCCCCTTAAGTCAACAATAGACCTCCCCATCAAAAATACCCCCCCCCCCCCCATCAATAATAGACCCCAAGCAACAATATATCCATCCAGCAACAATAGAGCCACCACAAAAAGAAAATACCCCACTTCAGCAACAATAGATCTCCCAGCAGCCAACAGCAATAGACATCACATTCACTATGACAATTCAAATGGTACCCAAATAAAATCAATGTTTTTTTTTCACAAATAGAGCTTTCTTTTGGTTGATATTTGATCACCTCTGCAGTTTTTTATTTTTTTTTTTCGCTATAAACAGACAATTTTGAAAAAAAAAAAAACAATATTTTTTACTTTCTGCTATAAAACATATCCAATTAAAATTTAATTCAAGCCAATATGTATTCAGTTACATATTTTTGGTTAGTAAAATCCCAATAAGCGTATATTGATTGGTTTGCGCAAAAGTTATTGTGTCTCCAAACTATGGGATATTTTTACCTTTTTTTTTATTTTATTTTTTTACTAGTAGATCAGCGATTTTTAGCAAGACTACGACATTGCGGCAGACAAATCTGACACTAAGTGACACTTTTTGGGGACCAGTGACACTAATACAGTGATCAGTGCTAAAAGAAATGCACTGTCACTGTACTAATGACACTGGCATGGAAGGGGTTAACATCAGGGGCAATCAAAAAGTTAAATGTGTTCCCTGGGAGTGCTTTCTAACTGTGGAGGGGATGCTCTAAGACAGGGGCCTCAAACTGGCGGCCCTTCAGCTGTTGTGAAACTACAAGTCCCATGAGGCATTGCAAGGCTGACAGTTACAAGCATGACTCTCACAGGCAGAGGCATGATGGGACTTCTCGTTTCGCAACAGCTTGAGAGCCGCCAGTTTATCTCCATCCGCTCTAAGATCTCCATCTTCTCCGCTGCCAGAACTGCAATCTGCCTTGTTTATTTTTTGTTTGTTGCCTCTCTCGGAAACGATTGCAGTTGGCCGGTGGACATCGGGTCCACCAGACCTGCTGATTGGCTCCCCCTCTGTCCAATCAGCGTGCGATTGGGTCACTGGCCACGTGCGCACGTCCCCTAAAGGCTATTGCACAACATAACATACAGGTACGTAATTTCACACAATAGAGCCACTTTGCCGCAGTATATGTCCGTTACGTGGTGGTCGGAAAGTGCTTAATGAACTGTAAATTTTAATGAAGAGAAAAATGAAAAATCAATAAAAAACAAGTACAGTTACCTTTTAAATTATATTTTCATGTGAAAAGAACAATGATATTTTAAAACACTCTGTTTGCCCGCTGTGCTCAGTTACTCATCTGCCCCTTTCTGGGCCACCTTCATGTGATGAGATTAATAAAATCAGATCTATGGAAAATATCTATGGGTTGCAGCATAATGCTCTTTGCACTTATTAAGTAAATAAATACACTCCAAAGTCAAAAGGTTTCAGTAACAACAAGAACATTAATAACATTATGTGTTTTTTCTGTTTTCCAAAAGGCTGCTTTATATTTGTAATACAAACATAAATAAAATAAGCTTAATGGCTGAAAATGTAACAATAGAATCATTGTTTTAATAAAGTTGTACCCTCGCTATATATTGTTTACGATATACACATTTCCAAAGGCAAGTAATATATTACAATTTTAATGTTTAACAATAATATTAGTAATAATAACAATAATAATAATTAGAAACAGAAGAATATGAAAAAGATTTATAGCTAAACATTTAATATTGATCCCAGACTCCGGGAGAGAATAATTGATTTAATAATAATTGATTTAATAGAGTTGTATCCCTGATATGCTTATCAATGTCTTGTTTACAATGTATGTGAAGAAGAAGAAGAACATATGCATTTTTAAGAAGAAGAAGATGAAGAAGAGGATATGCTTATCAATGTCTTGTTTGCAATATATGCATTTTGAAGAAGAAGAAGAAGAAGATATGCATTTTGAAGAAAAAGAAGAAGAGGATATGCTTATCACTGTCGTGTTTACAATGTATACAGTTTGAAGAAGAAGAAGAAGAAGGAGAAAAAGAAGACGAAGAAGAAGAAGAAGAAGAAGATATGCATTTTGAAGAAGAAGAAGAAGAGGATATGCTTATCACTGTCGTGTTTACAATGTATACAGTTTGAAGAAGAAGAAGAAGAAGGAGAAAAAGAAGACGAAGAAGAAGAAGAAGAAGAAGAAGAAGAAGAAGATATGCATTTTGAAGAAGAAGAAGAAGAAGAAGATGAAGAAGAAGAAGAGGATATGCTTATCAATGTCTTGTTTGCAATATATGCATTTTGAAGAAGAAGAAGATAAGCATTTTGAAGAAAAAGAAGAAGAGGATATGCTTATCAATTTCTTGTTTACAATGTATACAGTTTGAAGAAGAAGAAGGAGAAAAAGAAAAAGAAAAAGAATAAGAAGAAGAATAAGAAGAAGAATACGAAAATATGCTCATCAATGTCTTGTTTACAATGTATGCATTTTGAAGAAGAAGAAGAAGAAGAAGAAGAAGGAGGAGAAGAAGAAGAAGAAAGAAGAAGAAGAAGAAGATATGCATTTTGAAGAAGAAGAAGAAGAGGATATGCTTATCAATGTCTTGTTTACAATGTATGCATTTTGAAGAAGAAGAAGAAGAAGAAGAAGAAGAAGGAGGGGAAGAAGAAGAAGAAGAAGATATGCATTTTGAAGAAGAAGAAGAAGAGGATATGCGTATCAATGTCTTGTTTACAATGTATGCATTTTGAAGAAAAAGAAGAGGTATAGTTGAAATATGTAAAGATTGATCCCTAGTTCTACATCAGAATCATCATTTTAATTAAATGATACTCCTGTTAAACTTTTAATGTTTTTTTCTAAAGAGAAATTATATGTTAACACCAAAATACTAATCATATAAATTATAATAATAATAAAAAGAGGAAGAAATAGATTTATAGCTAAAATGTAATATTTATCCTTAACTATAAGACGGAATCATTGTTTTCATAAAGTTGTCTATCTGCTTATTAGCGCCTAGTTTACAATGTATACATTTCTTAATTGCTAGTGATATAATAATAATAATTGTTATATTGGAACTAGTAGCAGCTGTAATATGCCTCCTAGCTGATGCTATCTGCAAATACATAGTAAAATAAAAAAGCATGTGCATGTACACAGTAAACCGGTCACACATATGAGGAGTTCATAATGGAAATAAAATAAAAAAGTGCATAAACGGTTACCCTCTTACATTGCGTACCTTGAAGTAAACCTGTGCTTTGCCAGTGCAGGGCAAAGCAACAGTGTAAAATTGACTTAATTCTCCTTAACAGCGCGTAGTTACCTTCTTTTCCCCCCAAGCTATCCCATTGAGTCATTGACCAAAGGAAAAGTAAGTGTAATGCCGCGTACACACATTCGGACTTTGTCCGCCGGACCTAGTCCAGTGGACAATCCGCCGGACTTTCCGAGCGTGTGACTTGCCCACACACGCCCAGACTTCTGCGGCGGACAATCTGCGGGAAAAAGTCATTTTGAAAATGAACGGACTTGCCCACACAGTCCGTTCATTTAGAACATGACTTCAGGTAGATGGGACTAGCGAAGGCAGTGAATGCCGCCGCGCTAGCCCAGTCACCTGGCATGGATTTAAAGGGAATTCCCCCAAATCCATCTCAGACCCTTATCCGAGCACGCAGCCCGGCAGGCCAGGAAAGGGGTGGGGACGAGCGAGCGCGGCAGGTGACGGGGCTAGCGCGGCGACATTCACTGCCTTCGCTAGCTCCGTCTACCTGAAGTCACGTGCTAAATGAACGGACTTTCCGATGATCGGCAAGTCCGCTCATTTCCAAAAGTCCGGCGGACTAGCATACTAACCGCGGTATTGTCCGCCGGACTGCCAAATCCAGCGGATAATTTTAAAACAAAACTTAAAACCTAGTCCGCCGGACTTTTGGCGCCAAAAAGTCCGCCGGTGCCCACACACGAGGGGATTGTCCGGCGGACTCGAGTCCAGCGGACAATCCCGCGTGATAGTCCCTTTGTGTGTACAAGGCATTAGTGTAAGCTAAAAGTCACTGAAGTCATAGTTTTCCGACAACAAAATCCGTTCTCGTAAATTCCGATCGCATGTACACAATTCCGACGCACAAAGTTCCACGCATGCTCGGAATCAAGCAGAAGAGCCGCACTGGCTATTGAACTTCATTTGTCTCGGCTCGTCATATGTGTTGTACGTCACCGTGTTCTTGACGTTCGGAATCTCCGACAAGATTTGTGTGACCGTGTGTATGCAAGACAAGTTTGAGTCAACATCCGTCAAAAACAAAACATGGATTGTGTTGTTGGAAAATCCTATCGCGTGTACAGGGCATAAGGGAGGGTTATAACCCCTGTCAGGTTTGTTTTTGCTTGCTTTGTCCCAATGGAGGGATTTCCCATCACTTCCCATCTCATCACCAAAACAGGAAGTGTGAGGAAGACCCTGCAAATTAAGGGAATTCCTTGGGGACCCCCGGGTCACAGAACTAGTGTCCTCATTGGAATATTTCCCATCTATAACTTTTCTGGGGGCAACCCAAAATGTGGTACTTTCTTTTACTTTCACTTTTAATGATAATGGTAAACAGGAAAAAACAGAGACGGCGAATCTCCCTAATGGGGACATAGACAACAATAAAAACTGGCAGGTGTTCTAATCCCTCTCCCCTCTATTCAAAACTCAAACACTTTTGCCGTTAGTTATACTTTAAAGATGTGGATGGGGCTAGGCTCAGCTTTTATGGGAACATTTGGAAGTTCTATATATCTTCAGCCGCTCATACCATCAAATCAACTGATAATTTTGACAAGTAGTTTTCGGAGGCGCCTCGAAATATGCATTTCTTTCATTACATTCCCAGTGTGAATCGGCAGATTTGTTACAGGTTTAGTTTAATAACAATATATCAACTTTTATAGAATGTAGTTCATACCTCTGTGATGCTCCAGATTATGAAAGATGAACGTTAGAGAGATAAAGTAATGAATGAAAATCTGCACAGCCCAGTTATTCTTATCCAGGCTGAGAGGAGAATTACTTTACCAGCAGAATATTTATGTCACAAAAACTGTCTGCCCTAGAGACTCACAAAATGGCTCTTATTTCTACGTCTTATCATCGATAAGGGCTTCCATGATATGAGCTTTAACTCCAAACTACTGTAACCAATAAAGTGGATAAAATACTGTCTTGCATTTCTGTTGATAATTAATGAAGACGGCATTAATAATGAAAGACCAGTGTGCTCGAGGGCTGAATTTACTAACAACCTGCATTAGTGCCAATGATGTAACTTGTCTTAATTGAAAGACACCTGGGAGGTCTGAGCACAAATTATCTTTTGCCATTTACTGGATCCATTTAACACCACAAACCTGCTGCATTTTTTGTACTATGGATTATTTATACATCGGCCTCATTATTTATTCATGCTGCATTCTACACGGCTATTTTGGATGATGTTTATGGGAAGACAGCCAGTTATTATTTTTCTTAATGTAGTTATGGCTCCCTAATAGCACCCATCTATTTAAAAAATAACAGAAGGGGGCATTTCCCCCTAAAAAAACTACACACACACTAGCAATAAACTATAAAACAATGCACAGAGAACTTTTAAATGGTTAAAAAATCATACGGCGCTAATAAACAGGAGTATGGTCCACATCTGCCATGGAGTTAAAGGGCTGGATTTACTAAAGGCAAATAGGCTGTTTACTTTTCGCAAGGGAATTTTCATTTTGCAAGTCAATTTTTCCTTAAAGCAGGACTTTACCCAAAAGGGGAAGTTCCACTTGTTTGCAGGAATGGTGCAAGGTTTTTTGACACCCTAGGCAAAAACTTTTTTTGCTGCCCCCCCCTGACTCCACCCCCTTTTCCCTGCCCATGTATACCCCATCTTTTTAATAAAGCACCCATCAAATGCAGCCTTACCAGTGCCCATCAAATGCAGCCTCCCCAGCGCCCATCAATGCAGTCTACCAGTGCCCATCAATGAATGTTTGCTTGCTTCTATTCATTTGGGAGTCAGGACAAAGACATAGTCCTCTGCCACCGCTGCGCCTCTGACACTATGTGCGAACGGAGTGGCAGCTGCCTGCTGATGCTGAGACTTAGTTGCTTGCTGCAGAGAGAAGAGAGTAGGAACACCAGTGGCCGGGCGCCCTAGGCAGCAGTGCGCCCTACTAGGCTGCCTAGTTTGCCTAGTGGTAACACCGGCCCTGCTTGTTTGTACCCTCCTCCACTGCCACATCTGACACTCTTTGGTGATCTGAGGCGGAAGTTCAGCCCACTCTCCTTCCCCCGCAGTCTTCTAGGACACATCACAGGTCCCAGAAGACAACAGGACCACGCACAAGGTGCAGAGCAGCTTGCACAAGCACAATAGAAAACAGGATGTGAAGCCAAGTGGCTTCATTTCCTACTTCCCTTTCTAGAAATGCCGGCGCTTCTAGAAATGCCAAAGCTGATTGAAGAATTGGCTCGGTTGAAGACATTGTTGGAACTCTGGACAGGTGAGTATCCTTACAGCAAAAGTCAGCAGCTTCAGTATTTGTAGCTATTGAATTTTATTATTCAGGGAGTCTGGAGTTCCTCTTTAACTTAATGATTGTGAGGAAAATTCACTTTGCAAAGAATACCTAATCACATGCAAGAAAAACAAAATACATTTTTTTTTTGTTTATTCATGATTGGATGCTAGAAGTCAGTGGGGCTTCATCTCATTTACTAAGGTAAGGGAAAATGCCCTTGCAAAGTGAAACTTCCTTTGCAAAGTGAACAGCCTATTTGTCTTTAGTATATCAACCTCATAGTGTGATGTTCTTCAATGAGATTTATTTCTGAAATAAAAAATAGAAATGTACCACAGTATAAGAGGATGTTTTTTTTCTTCCCCTAAGCCACAGTTAAATTTGACTAACTGCCTATTCATGATAGCCAAAACCACTTACCTCTCCCCCACTTCCACTTTTTACCCTCTCCTAAGTTTCTGCCTAAACAACTGATAGAAGTCTACATTTTAATTGAACAACATGGTGCTTTCATGTCTGGTACTGTATTCAGGCAGGACCCTTTGGCTAAGATCAAGTAGTATCTGTTATCGGTGTCCAGTGAGGACGGTCTGGTATCATTCTGTTTTTTGGCTGGCATGGCTGGCTGTATAGCATGAGTGCTCAACCTATGGTCCTTCAGTTATTACAGAACTAAGTCCCACCATGCCTCTGTGTTTGGGAGTCATGCTTGTTTTAATGACAGTCTTGCAAGGCCTCATGGGACTTGTAGTTCTGCTACAGCTGGAGGGCCACAGGTTGAGCACCCATGCTGTATAGTAGCCCTGCTGGTATACTGGAGACCTTCCTCATGGGAAAGAAACCAAATTCAGGACCCATTGGGGGTCAGGAATATTTCCTTGGTGTGGAGGGTTCCAAAGAACCCAGTGCCTCCTGATTTGAACTGTGCTACCTTGTCTGGCTGATGAGTGGGAAGGCAGATGGCTCACAGTGTCATGTGCCCCCTCTCAGGTGTGGCCTGGGGAGGTTGGAGTAACACTGTGGGTTTGGGAAACAACTGTGTGAAACAACACTTTGGCCACAACATCAAATGCTTTGTTTCTGCACCTTGCCTCATGGGTTAGGCCTTTTGGCCGTGAAAGAAAGAAGGAAGAAGAATAAACAGAATATGTGTGGACCTATGCAGAAGAGAGCCTGATTTTGCACTTTCCAGCTTTAGTAAATAAACCCCATTGTGTACTTAAAATGCCTGTACAGTGGATGGATATCATAAGCCCTGGGACCATATTTCTGAGGGATGCAGTTGTGTACTTAAAAGTGGGGTATGCCTGTATATAAGGGGTACATCAATAAATATACTACAAAAGGCTGCTAGCATCCAGAGAAGGGCATCTACAACACTCAGAAAACCATGGTTCATCTGGTATTACCAATCACATTACTGTAATGCCACGTACACACGCTCGGAATTTCCAACAACAAACTCCTGGATTTTTTACGACAGATGTTGGTCTCAAACTTGTCTTGCATACACACGGTAATTCCAACAACAAATGTCCGATGGAGCCTACACACGGTCGGAATTTCCGACAACAAGCTCCCATCAAACATTTGTTGTGGGAAATTCCGAGCATGTGTACGCATTATCCTAACATGTCTTAATATGCTTGTTGATTGACTATGTTTTACGTGTGGACTTGTTTACTACATTCAATTGGTTACTTGTAAGACTTTACCAATGTATGATTGTTATTTGCAAAAACTGCAAATAAAAATCTTATTGAAAAAAAACAAATAAATAAAATAAATAAATATGGACAATGTTTTACTCATTACAATATAAAGTAGAACAGAAGTTAACCCAGACAGCTGAAAGTTCATATAATATTTTATTACGATAGCACAAACCCACCAAAAAACACCTTTAGAGTGAGACCTGATCCACATCCCAATCTACGTCAATGAATCCGATGTACTTGATACCTCTTTGTATAAATAGCACATGTGAAACATTTCTGAGAACTAGCTTTCTCTTGTGGTTAGTGATAATGTACCTTGTGAGACCTTGTTATGTAGGAGAACAGTATAACAGTTCTGTACTGAAATGTTTTATGGGCCTTACTTTTTTGCACGCTTGCAAAACTTACTGAGCGATTGCCAATTGAAAATTTGTCATTTAATGAGTTAGGTCTTAGTTAAAGCCTAAGTTCGATTTATTTTTAATTTTCAGCACAAGGAACAGTGCTTACATTCATTGAGAATTGTTCTTGAGTAAATAGAGGCTGTCCTAGTTGAAATATTACCCCCCCCCCATATTCCTGCAGCAGTTATCTTCTGGTGCTGTGGGGGTTAATATGTGCTGGACCTATTATAGACACTCGTCAACAATGACAACTATGCCTGCCTTTTCTGCTCCCATCCTCCATTCAAACTCTACTATCGGCTGTTAATAAGCACTGTATGAATGGAGGATGGAAGATTTGAACTTAAGCCTCATACACACGATCAGATTTTCCGCAGGCAATACCTCAGACTTTTGTCTGAAGGGCGTTGGCCCAAAACTTGTCTTGCATAAAAACAGCAAGCAATTGTTGGCCAACAAGCACAAACGTAGTGACGTACTACGAGCCAATAAAGTGGAAGTTCAATTGTCATGCACCACCCTTTGGGCTCCTTCTGCTAATTTTGTGTTAGTAGAAGTTTGGCGAGTGTTGATTCGTGCTTTTCATTTTGCGCTTTTCATTTTGCGCTTTTCATTTCGTGCTTTTCTGTTCGTTTCTGAATGCCCGTTCGTCAACCAACTATGTTGCGGAATCGGAGGAGATAACGTGTTATTTATTATTGGCCTTGGAGTTATTGCTTTGACCCAAGTCCAGTCCAGGAACAGGAGGAGGAGGATTTCTTGGACCAAAAATTGGTTGCTTTAATAATGGGACCAATTATGTTATATGCCTTTGCTGCGGGAGCTCCAGGAGAAGAATGATTTTCGGAATTATCTCCGTACGATGTAAAGTGCCTGAAAACTGGCTCACCTGCAGCCCCAGTGTGAAAGCCTGAGTGCTTTCACACTGGGGTGGTGTGCTTGCAGGATGAGAAAAAAAGTCCTGCAAGCAGCATCTTTGGGGCAGTGGGGGAGCGGTGTATACAGCGTTCCTCCACCGACCCTGCCTATTGAAATCAATGGGCAGTGATGCCAAAGCGTCGGCAAAGCCCTGCTAAAACTAGTGGCGCTTTACTGCTACCACCCCCCTCTGCCTCAGTGTGAAAGTGCCCTATTACACCAATGCTGCAGCATAAAGGTATGGATGTTTGTTTTTTACAAACCCATATTTCTCCTTTAACTAATGTTTGGGTGAGGGTCCACATTAGGTGGGAATAATGATAATGATATTGTAGCTTGCAATGGATCAACAGGAGAATTATATTATAGAAATTATAGAGACTATAGAAACAGAAGAGATTATTTTTAGTTAACATTTAATTTCTGTACAGTTTTAATCGCTTAACCTTGTGAAAATGAGTTTGAAATGTTTGGATAAACTAAAATCCAAGAAATTATGTTATGTGCCAAGTTCGTTCACTTCTATTTACTAACCTTGGTTTGAGATCAAGAGGTCATCTGCATAATTAAATGTGCTAAAAGGGAAAAGTGATGAATGCTTTTCCTCTTAGCACTTAGATTCTAGCCACACATTAGCAGCTGCAGCCATATAAGTGTACATGCAAGCCCTGGGCTCTGATAGAGATCACATTTTTTTTTGCTCATTTAGTGCATTGAACATGAAGAATATGAAGTATTCCTTCTGACGTAAATGTCATCAGACAATGAATTTTTTTTTTGGTTCCTAGAGGAAAGCCCCAGAGCTTTGTATTCTGCTTCCATTCAAGTGTAATAACAGGATTTTAACCAACCACTAAGCAGAACAGAGAGGTCTGGGAGTCTTCCATATAAAATATATCAAAGACTGACAAGTAATTCTAGGGTGTCTCTATAGAGCTTCCTGGAAAAGTGTGCACCGGTAAGAGCGTATTTGCTTTTCATAATATGGGATGACAGATCTTGAGAAGAGGAGGTGTCATCTGGAAGATTCTGCTGTCACTGCTCAAACAATGGATTATCATAACACCTTCTAGAAGGACAATTTCTTCAGTTTTTGTTGGGCATCATCTTTGTTTGGGTGCCATGGTGACTATCGCTTCCTAAAAATAAATGCTGCGTAGAATAATCAACAAAATGCAACACTGGTAGGTCTGCAGGAGTCAGCATGAGCTAGAGTGATGTGATCAAAAGAGCTTAAGTGGTTGTAAAGGTAAAGGTTTTTTTCTTTGTTTTACCTTAATGCATTCTATGCAAAAGCTTCTGTAATCAGGACCCCCCCCCCCCCGCCCCTTATACTTACCTAAACCTGATCTTGATCCAGTGATGTGCACCAGAGAGCACAGGCTCTCTTGGCTCTCTCTCCTTACTGGACATAGAGGCAGCCCATGAGGAGAGAGCTGGGGCGGGGTCAAGCCACGCTGTGTGTGTCAATGGAACACACACAGCGCTGCTCGGGATCAAGCACCCCATAGCAAGCGGATTAAAATCCAGTCACAGTGACCCCCTGTGGTGGGATGACTATTGCACAACATAACTGAACCAAAACTTGCAGCAGACTTGCAGAATGTTTGCATAGAAAGTTGATCTGGAGTCATGCAATGCGGACTTGCTGCACTTGTGCAACAAACTTGTGAAGCCTGGAAAGTCTAGTAATAGCTTAGCAAGTCATTTTCAAACTTGCAGCACAATTGCTTATAGGGGCGGACTGACAACTCATGGGGGCCCCCGGGCAATATGAGATTATGGGGCCCCCGGGCAATCAGAGATTATGGGGCCACAGTATACACACACACAGTATACAATCACACAGTATACACATACATGTACACACAGTATACACCCTTGCTATAGGTGTAGGCCATTTACATACCTTATGAAGCCTGAATGGAATACTCCCAGGGCGTTGCTAAGTGAGGCCTAGTGGTCACTGCTCACCTCCACCATCACAGGAGGGAGCTCTTTCTCTGATTCAAACCCCCTCACATACTCTTTCTCTCCCATAATGCAGTAACCCTGAGCTCAGAATTTGAGAGCTCACTCCTGTGATGGTGGAGGATGACTAGGCCTCACTTAGAAAAAAAGACTATCCTGCTTCTAACTATTACATTGTGTTTTTACTTTCTCCATCATCCCATCTTCCACAGTTATTACCATTTGTATCACTTGAACCCTCCCTCTAATGACCCGTACACAAGATCGGATTTTCTGACAACAAATGTTGGATGTGAACATGTAGGCGGAAAGTCTGACCGTGTGTGTGCCCCAACGGACATTTGTTGGAGGAATTTCCGCCAACAAATGTTGGCTAGCATGTTCACAAATTTTCCGACAACAAATGTGTGTTGTCAGACTTTCCGATCATGTGTAGACAAGTCCAAAAGGTTGTCCAAACACAACATTAGCAGAAGGAGCCCAAATGGTGGCGCATGACTATTTAACTTCCTTTTTATCGGCTCACCATACGTCTTGTACGGCACTACGTTCGTAATTGTTGGCCAACATTTGTGTGACCGTGTGTATGCAGGACAAGCTGGAGCCAACAACCTTCGAACAAAATTCCACGTTTTTTTTGTCGAAAAGTCAGATCGTGTGTACGGGGCATTAGATTGTAAGCTCTAATGAGCGGGGCTCCCTGATTCCTCTTGTAACAATTTGTATTGTATCTGCACTGTCTGCCTTCATTTTGTAAAGTGCTGTGCAAACTGTTGGCACTATATAAATCCTGTATAATAATAATAATATCGGCCCAAGGCTGCTAGCCCTTATGATATCCAACCAGTGTATGCAAAGTGCAACTTCGCTTGTGCAACAGCCTATTTGCCTTTAGTAAATGAACCCCAAAATCATAATATTCTAAGAGATTTGGTCGTATTCAATAAAGAGTTTCTAACTGCAATAAACCAGACAAACCAGTTACAATTCACACTGCTATAGCTATACAAGTGCAAAAATAATTCTGATTCTTCAACCAGTCTTCCATTTATTGTAAATCTAATTCTTCATCATGCACTACTGGTCTAATCCATGCTGGGGAATATATCAAGTGATACTACGCTTCTATAGGGTCAATTCTGTCACTCTGTTTATTATTGCGGTCAAGATGTTAGGTGCTTTGCCCAGCTAGCTGTAGGAAAAAAAAGAATATTGCACCGAACCTCTGCCCGTCAATCACTTGTACAAATGAAGTAGGTTGACAGTATACATCTTCAAACAATACATTTGTCTGGGTGTCTGTAAGGAAAATGTAATCTAGGCTTTCTGTTTAGAAACAGATCTTCAATATCGTGACACTTGATTTAAGAAACCAAATCCCCATTTCCATCAAGTCTCCCTCGTGTGCATAAACATCAATCTTTCTAGTGGTTCCAAAGTGAAATGCGAAAATTAACAACAGTGGAACGTGTTCTAAGAGCAGACGTAACCTTGCGAAAACGTAATAAATGAAAAAAGGTGAAATAGTGGAAAAGAGCGCATAGACTTAACTCTTTGGTCTACGCTCCGGGGTTTTTAGTTTACAAAGACCTTGGACTAAGGCAGCCTCTGGACTTTTAAGTGTTCAATAAAATATCTAAATAGAGGTTACCTTCCCTGAATTGCACATGTCAAAACAATGAGTACATCCATATTTATAGGAAGCTGATGTCATATGCAAACCTCAACTTTTTCTGTGAAAGTCAAGCTTGCCCTCCACTTCCCTTCTCTCTACATTAAATAAAGTGTTTTTTTGCAAAGAAAGCATTTAAAGCCAAACTTCAGGCAAAAAGCGATATTAGGGCATTAGCTAGGTACCAAGATGATATTTTGGCAATAGCTAGGTTCCCAAAAAATTACAATATGGGAGCAATAGCTAAGTTCCAACAATAAGAGAATTGGGGCATTAGATAGGTACTAATAAAGATGATATTTTGTCAATAGCTAGGTTCCAAAAAACAATATAGGAGCAATAGCTAGGTTACAATAACAACTGAATTGGTGCATTAGCTAGGTACTAACAATAATAATGATATTGGGACATTTGTTATGTATCAATAAAAACAGTTTTGGGGCATTAGCTATGTACCAATAAAAACAGTATTGGGGCATTAGCTAGGTGCCAATAATAATGATATTGGGGCATTGGCTATGTATCAATAAAAACAATATTGGAGCATTAGCTATGTATCAATAAAAACAATATTGGGGAATTTGCTTTGTGCTAATAAAAACAGAATTGGGGCATTAGATATATATCAATAAAAACAATATGCGAGCATTAGCTAGGTACCAATGAAAACAGTACTGGAGAATTGGCTATGTACCAATAAAAATGGAATTGGGACATTAGATAGGTAAGACTAAAAACAATTTTGGGGCATTAGCTATGTATCAATAAAAACAGAATAGGGGCATTAGTTATGTACCAATAAAAATAATACTGGAGCATTAGCTAATAATCACAATATTGGGGCAAATAATAAAGATATTGGGGCATCAACTATGTGCCAATGAAAACAGAATTGGGGCATTAGATACAGTATGTACTAATAAAAACAATATTGGGGCATCATGTTAGGTTCACACCTGTGCATTTGCTTCAGCTCGCATTTGCGTGGGCACAGCAGCCCTTTCATTTGAATAGGCTGCTGTATCTGTGGGAAATGGAGGAAAAAGGAAATCGCATAGTGCCTTTGTACCATGCCATTTCTAGCGCCCTAAAATGCACTGCATGAATTGTAGATA
This sequence comes from Lithobates sylvaticus, assembly GCA_028564925.1. Taxonomy (NCBI): domain Eukaryota; kingdom Metazoa; phylum Chordata; class Amphibia; order Anura; family Ranidae; genus Lithobates; species Lithobates sylvaticus. The sequence goes on from CM053029.1 coordinate 568,968,047, forward strand.
ATGCAAAAGAGCAGCGTGTTCTGTCTTCGGGTGGTTGCGAGTACAGGAACAGATGTGATTTACCTGCTGTCCCACCCTTGCAACCATCCACAACAGTGTGAACTTAGCCTTAGATAGGTAGCAATAAAAATTATATTGGCGTGTTAGTGTGGCACCCTCCTAGTTAGAGCAGACTCCTAGTTTAGCTCCTCTGTAATTAGTGGAGCAAGGGTTGATTGTTCTAGCCTGCTCAGTGTTACATAGGCTGCTGGTCTGATTGCTTCCCCCTGCATTCTGGTAACTTCTAGGAAAGCAGAGGGAGAAGAATTGGGTGCATTTTTTTTATTAATAAATCTCTTTATTATTTTTTTCTTTCCTTTAAATCAACAAAAACAAACACGAATACAATACACAGTACAAAACACAATACACATTGGTCAAAATATATATTCATCATTGAGATCCTCAACGGATCACAATACCATTTTCATATCTGATAAGTAAATTAATGACATACCAAAAAAAAAACACAAAATACTATCTAGAACATAACATAAACCTTTTCAATGACCAGAATGTCAGCCTTATCATGTATATCTTTAGCAAATCATATCATGAATAATCCATTTAATCTATATAGCAATATATGTATCGTTATCATATCTAAAAATTTACGTTAAAGATTAGAAGTCAATATTGTTGGGGGGAGAGATGATCCCCGATGAAGTCACGTGACGGTGACGACACACGTAGGATACACGGACACCGGAAGTGACGTTCTAGACGCGAGCTTGCTGCTCGTTTCCTACAAGGATTGTGTACAAACATACAAATGTGAGTGTTTATTTGATTTTAATGTAATAAACCAGTGTTCAAAACGACTACACTAGATAGCCCTGTATTTCTCACCTTGGTCATTATGGCTTATGTATGCTGAGCGCTGCCTGCTAGTGAAGAGGTATCCAGCCCCCAGAGGTATCCAGCCCCCATTGCTACAGAAGGAACTGAACAGAGGAAGAGGCTTGTGACCAGATCCACATCCCCCCTGAAGTGGCCACATATCTCCCTGGCTCCTGTTCAATGCTGCTTACCTTGCAGCAGTAAGGTAATCATTTAGGACACCCATAGGTGTCAATCATCACCGAAGATCCTCAGCACAGAGCACGCAGCATCCACACTGTCACTTTACTGAAGACCCATCAGCACTGATCTTTTTCCACGCTGCACTTGCAATACTGCAAGCAACGCCGCAGAGCCATAGCTTAGCACTATCACTGTTCTAAAATTTCCTCACAGTCATCTCACGCCTATGCGTTTTATGAACTTTTATGCGTTTTTAAGAATTTTATGTGATTATGAACTTTTATGCGATTATGAACTCCACATGCGTTTTGGAATTTCACATGCGTTTATGAATTTTATACTTGCAATTTTATGAATTTAAGTTGCTATAGACACCTCTATTTTTATCTTCACCTTGTTCACTCCATCACAAACGCTGCTTAGCTGTTTATGCGATTTTCTAACATATTTTGCACACTTATTCACCTGTTCACTTGAACTGTATATTAATCTGATTTTAGCATTTTTATGCACATCAGTCACTCATAATCTCACAGTTTTTTACTGATTATTCTATCTTTATATATTTCGTCATCCAATTGACTTTTATATATTGTGTTTAGGTTGTGTACAACTAACAGCTCAACTCAATTATTTATTACATTTTTTTGGGAGTGCAACACCACACATTGTTTTTTTTCAATATTGTTGGGGGATGCCGTGTAGGGCTCCTCCAACCACTTAGCCCAAATTGTTTGTATTTACGAGGACAACCCATAGGTGTCTCGATGTAATGGTAGACTATTATTAACCAGTTGTTTCCAGTATACTAATGTGGGCGGGAAGGGCTTCTTCCAATAAAGGGCAATAGATTTTCTGGCATAAAACAGAGAAATATTAACGAATGTCCGCTCTGCCTCTGTTGGAATAATATCCTTAGCCAAACCCAGCAAACACACTGACATAGTAACTGGCATATGGGCATGTAAAATATAATTTAACAAAGCCACCACCTTCATCCAAAACCCTACAATATATGGACAAGTCCAGAAAATGTGTGTGAAATCTCCCAGAGCCACACCACACCGCCAACAGTCTGAAGAACATGTAGGTGGGGGGGGGGCAGTGCCGCTGTGGACAGTGGGAGGATATGGGGGTTGGTTGCATTGAGGGGAGGTTAGTGCCTATGTTGTGGGGGGGGCAGTGCTGCTGTGGACAGTGGGAGGATATGGGGGGTTGGTTGCATTGTGGGGAGGTTAGTGCCTATGTGGTGGGGGGGCAGTGCCGCTGTGGACGGTGGAAGGATATGGGGGGTTGGTTGCATTGTGGGGAGGTTAGTGCTTATGTGTTGGGGGGGGGCAGTGCTGCTGTGGACGGTGGGAGGATATGGGGGGTTGGTTGCATTGTGGGGAGGTTAGTGCTTATGTGTTGGGGGGGGGCAGTGCTGCTGTGGACGGTGGGAGGATATGGGGGGTTGGTTGCATTGCGGGGAGGTTAGTGCCTATGTGGTGGTGGTGGGGGGGGGCAGTGCCTGTGTGTGTGGATAGGGATTCATGCAGCAATGGCAGCCTACATCATTTTCTTAGCACCAGTCTTTCCTAAAAAAAAAATGACTTCATGTTTTTATGTTTTCAATCTAAATCTAAAAACAAAAAAGGTGTGAGAACTTGGCTTTCCTTAGACCTCCGGCCTTGGACAACTGACATTTTTGCCTTAACCTGGCTAAAATCCCCACTATGCTGGGTGGCATGCTGGGACTTGCGGCTCTTCGGCAGTTGGAGGTCTTCGGTAGTTTAGGTCTGCTCTTGACTCCATAAAAGTGACTATAGTGAGTTTGCGCCATATGTTTTATGGCTATATATCAGTCAGCTAATAACATTTCTGCAGATTAATTGACATCCCCGAAGACAACTTCAGCATCCTTCTTTCCAAAAAAGAAAATCTTTCTAGTTCCCTGCGTTGTGCTGTGTGAGGAATTTTATGCATGGATGATGAATTTGCATAGCTTTGTTCCCCTCCTAGTGCTCAGCTCCAGAATTTATACAAGACGTTTTATATACAGGTGCGGCAATAAACACAAAGATGAGAACAAGACAGATAGCGATATAAAACATGGAACATAAAATTGAATTAAAAACAAGCATCATCAAATGAACAGGAATGATGGTAATGTCAGTGTGTTAAATAATGAAAGAATAAATAGAATTAGTTGACTTTCTTGTTTATTACCAAGCGTGTGTACCTTCTAATTTCTGGTTCTCTAGGAGGACGATTCACTTTAGGAGTATTCACCTAGGAAAGTGAATGTCTGTTTGGCATAGAAAATAGGGGGAAGTTGTTTTCACTTTAGGGCCACATACACACTGTAATCTCTATGACACATTTTCTCCTATAAGAGTTTAGCAGAAGAAAACGAGGTAAAAAGATGCACTTTTGCGTGCGCATTCCCGCATAGACACGTGCGGTTCATTTCGTTTTCCGAATTGAAATTCGGCCAAATCTTTTGTTGTTTGGAAATGCGGATGTATCCAAATTAAAACTGAAACGAATTTAAACAAATCCAAAATAAGAAATCAAAATTTCGAACATAATTCAAATAGTTTTCAAATCGAATTTGAATTTCCGAAGAGAATAAAATAGAATAAAAAATAAAGGAATATAATAGAAAAGAATAGAATAGAATAGAAAATAAAAGAATATAATAGAATTAGGGTTGTCCCGATACCACTTTTTTAAGACCGAGTACGATACCGATTACTGATACTTTTTTTTAATGTCATGTGAAAGTTTTCAAAGCACAATACAGATTAGGTGGCACTGATATGCAGCACTGATAGTTGGCACTGATTAAGCAGCACTGATGAGCACTGATAGGTGGCACTGATTAAGCAGCACTGATGAGCACTGATAAGATTATGTGGCACTGATGGGCACTGATATGCAGCACTGATGAGCACTGCATCTGGAGGCTTATTGAGTGGAGACAGGATTGAGAGGTGGAAGTACAGTGGAGACAGCGGAGGTGGTGAGATCTTTTGAATATCCTGGTGATATACCAGTAGAAGTTGGCAGCGCCGCATAAGGTGGAGCGGCTCTTTCTTTCCTGCACCTATTGCTCCTTCCCCACTCTCCAACTCCTATACAGATGAATTCCTATGTTCCAACAATTTAGCCTCAAATAGGTGACCTTCCCCAGACTGATCCTGCAATCATTCAGTCTGTACCAGCCAGCTAACCGCCATGCCTCAGTGAGCATTTTGCCCATCAAAGTCAGAAATCAACGAACAAATTGTGACTGAATATTCTCTACTAGGCTGCTCCAATAAACTTTCAAACTGCAAGCCAGCACCCGCAATCTTCCAGGTGTATTGCATGCACACTTTCCTATTTTTGGCCCCAAGTCATTTTGGACTTGTAATGCAATATCTGGTATGTCATTTTATGGCAATCAAGTTTCACTTTCTACAATCCTTGATTACAAGACCAACAAGCAGTGTGTTTGATTGAATGAATGGGTGTGTGTGCAGCTGCGATTTCCTTATCATGATAACTTAGTCTTTTTCATATAATTTGATGGTTATTCACTGAATTTTTTGCTGTTTTGTGAGTTCAATGGTGCGTTTTTTTTCATCAAAAAAATAATCAACCGTGGTGTGCCACCAAAGTGACCTTCTTGGTAGGCTTTCTTACTTTTGTTTATAGATGTGAACCTAGCCTTAGGGGGAAAAAAAGCCACGTTTAGTGGCGTTTGGCATCTGAAACTTGGAAATCTTCGGCGTCTGAACCCATTTTTTTGCTTTCGAAGAAACGCTGTTAACCACTTAAAGACCAAGCCTCTTTTTCAGACTTGGTGTTTACCAGTTAAAAACAAATTTTTTTGCTAGAAAATTACTTAGTACTCCCAAACATTATACAGAAGGGGAGCAGAGATAATATTGATGGAGGTGCAGAGGTGAGTTCGGGCAATTACCCCCCCCCCCCCCCACCCCCGAGAAAATAGTGAGCAGGTTGTCGGGTGACTTAGCGAGCAGGCTGCTGAGCGGGCCGCCGCCGCGGGAGAGTGAGCAGGCTGGCGGGCAGGTGCCGCGAGTCAGTGATCGGCAGATGGGCAGGCGCTGTGGGTCAGTGAGCTGGCGGGCAGGCGCCGCGAGTCAGTGAGCAGGCTGGCGGGTGACTTGCAGGTGAGGGAGCAGGCTGGCAGGCTGCTGAGCGGGCGGTCGGGCGGACAAGCAGAGAGATGACAACATCTTTCACTACCCCCTGCATCACCGCATTTCTGCGTCTAAAAGAAGACTGCCATTACTGTGCAGGCGCAGGCAGAAGAGAGATTACATCATCTCTCACTGCCCGCCCTCACTCTGGGACAACAGGGACACTGTCACTGTGCACTGGCATATGACAATCCGCATCTGGTGGCAGGCGATGGTGGCAAGTGACAAGCTGCATCTGCTGATAGGCAACGTGGAAAGTGACAATCCGCATCTGATGACAAGCAACGTGGCAAGTGACAATCTGCATCTGGGGGCAGGCAACGTGGCAAGTGGCAATCTGCATCTGGTGGCAGGCAACAGTGGCAAGTGTCAATGCTGCATCTAGCAACAGGCGACTGTGGCAAGTGACAAGCTGCATCTGGTGACAGGCAACGTGGCAAGTGACAAGCTGCATCTGGTGGCAGGCAACAGTGGCAAGTGACAAGCTGCATCTAGTGACAAGGCGACTGTGGCAAGTGACAAGCTGCATCTGGTGTCAGGCAACAGTGGCAAGTGACAAGCTGCATCTAGCAACAGGTGACTGTGGCAAGTGACAAGCTGCATCTGGTGACAGGCAACGTGGCAAGTGACAAGCTGCATCTGGTGGCAGGCAACAGTGTCAAGTGACAAGCTACATTTAGCAACAGGCGACTGTGGCAAGTGACAAGCTGCATCTGGTGACAGGCAACGTGGCAAGTGACAAGCTGCATCTGGTGACAGGCAACGTGGCAAGTGATAAGCTGCATCTGGTGGCAGGCAACAGTGGCAAGTGACAAGCTGCATCTAGTGACAGTCAAGGTGGCAAGTGACAAGCTACATCTGGTGGCAGGCAACAGTGGCAAGTGACAAGCTGCATCTAGTGACAAGGCGACTGTGGCAAGTGACAAGTTGCATCTGGTGGCAGGCGAAACACACTCAGCAAGTGCATTCCAATTTAATAAGATCTAAAAAGTCCATCAGACACAAATCTATTCAAAACAGGCAGTGAGTGGTAAGTGGGAAAGAAAAACAAAACAAAACAGTGATCAATCCAAAAGAGTCCCTCCCTATGACTAAGCTCCAGTGGGTGAGACGAAACGCGGCAGTGGGGCATGGTTTTGGCAGAGCCATGTAGGCTGAGGCTGCCTCTTATTTTCTGTCTACACCAGATGATCAGAAGAGCGGCAATCCTTTTATTCATATGAGTCAATCCAAAAGACACAAATTATGTATTTCATCTATTTTGTTTTCTTTTGTTTGTGTTTGTTTATTTTTTTTTTCTTTTTGTTTTTTTTTTTTATTGCTAATTTGCTTGCAATTACACACAACTACAAAATAATTGAAAGAAAAATAACAAACAAACAAAACAAAAACAAATAAAACTGTAAATAATGGAAATAAATACAGACTCAAATTTTCATCTGCCTTTTAATAACTATAACACATAAAAGCACCATAAAAAAAATCTACAAACAGATAAAAGAAAAAGACTGAAAACAGATGAAAGTCCAAAAAAATAAATAAAAAAATATCCCCTATACAAAATTAGTACGCCTTAACTCAGCAAGTGCATTCCATGCTAGATAATGATAAAGAGGCAATTTAGACCGTCTGCCAAACACGGCTCACACCTAAAATATTTCAATGTTTTGATCCAGAGACGTCTTCTCTTTCAAATGAGGCAATAAGCAAAAAGTCGTGGTACTATTTATACTTTGTAGAAACATTCCAGTGATTTAATTGGCTGCAAATTATTCAGACCTGAGTACAGGACAGAGATAATGGCTCAAACTGGAGAAGATGAAGACTAGGAAACGAGTCCCTTTAAAAAAAAAAAATGATTTCAAGATTTCAGATTCTTCGCCTTGCGCTAACGGCTCTAAACATGGAGAGCACATGGCTGATGGCGGTAGGTCTGTCTCGTTCTACTCTGAAAACTCAGCAAATGTTGATAAATAACTGTTTGCTGTTTTCATTACACAGACGTTGGGAGGGGGTCTGTTAATCTGGAAGCCTCTACTGATACAATTTAAGTTTACTGCAAATAGGGAGCTTGCCAATTTACAAAAAAATTAATGTTGTTAATTTACACCGAGGCGTGCTAACAAAAAAAAAAAATGATGGAATTACTTGTACAGCGACCAGATGTCCCAGTTCAGATGTCCTAATTCATGTGAATTCTAAATTAAAGGTATCAGTATTCTAAACAGAACAAGGATATTTAATAACAAAACAGGGCAGGCTTTATATTGAGATTCAGGGCCATTTTTTTGACAAACCGGGGGCCTACCTGTCAATGTTAATACCTTCCAGCTGTTGGAAATTTCATGAAATATCCTTAAGGGAAAACAGATGGCAAAAATAACAGGAAAAAAACTGACAATAACTTTAACCCCCCCTGTGCCCCCACCCAGCCTATTAAAAATAGAAATAAATAATAATAATTTGACTTAATTTAATTTAAAGCAGAGTTCCACACTCACCTGTCCCACGGTCCAGCAATGCGGGGATAGAAGCCCCACTCCTCTCCCCCTCCTCTCCGCGGCGCCGGCATTTTGACTATGGGCGCCCGGCTGTTGCTTCACAGCCGGGCACACACTGTGGCTTCACAGCCGGGCACACACTGTGGCTTCACAGCCGGGCACACACTGCGAATGAGTGTGCTGCACGATGCGCTGTGATTGGCTGAGCAATCTCCCAGAAGATTGCATGGAGGGAGGGGAGAGGTGAACTTCCTTACGGCACAGCGGAGCCCCGGGAGGAAGTGGGAGCTGGGTGCCTCTAAAAAGAGGGTATCCGCCCCCCCCCCACAAAAAAAAATGACATGCCAAATGGGCATGTCAGGGGGTCACCTTCCCTTAAAGTGTTACATTTTTGGGTGGAACTCCGCTTTAACCACTTGCCGACCACTGCCAGCACATATACGTCGGCAGAATGGCACGGCTGGGCAAAGTAACGTACCTGTACGTTACCTTGAATTTCCCGCGGTGCATGCGTGCGCGCACCTGCCGCGAGCTCCGTGACCATGCCCACTGGTCCCGCGGACTCGAACGCCGATGGGATACCCACGATCGTGTCACGGAGCTGAAGAACGGGGAGATGCTGATGTAAACAGCATCTCCCCATTCTGCCTAGTGACAGGACACTGATCGTCTGCTCCCTGTCATCGGGAGAAGCAATCAGTGGGGTGTCACACACAGCCACGCCCCCAGACAGTTAGAAACATGCCCCTAGGATACACGTAACCCCCCCCCCCCTAGTGGTTAACCCATTCACTGCCAGTGACATTTTTACAGTAATCAATGCAATTTTATAACATTGATCGCTGTATTAATGCCAATGGTCCCAAAAATGTAAAAATGTGTCAAAATTGTCCAATGTGTCCGCCATAATGTCGCAGTCATGATAAAAATAGCTGATCGCTGCCATTACTAGTAAAAAAAAAAAATATTAATGAAAATGCCATAAAACTATACCCTATTTTGTAGATGCTATAACTTTTGCGCAAACCAATCCATAAAAGTTGTGATTTTTACCAAAAATATGTAGAAGAATACGTATCGGCCTAAACTGAGGAAAAAAAATGTTTTTTTATATATTTTTTTAGGGATATTTATTATAGCAAAAAGTAAAAAATTATGCATTTTTTTTTAAATTGTCGCTCTTTTTTTGTTTATAGCGCAAAAAAACTCAGAGGTGATCAAATACCACCAAAAGAAAGCTCTATTTGTGGGAAAAAAAGGACATCAATTTTGTTTGGGAGCCATGTCGCACGACCGCGCAATTGTCAGTTAAAACAACGCAGTGCCGAATTGCAAAAAACGCTCTGATCAGGAAGGGGGTAAATTCTTCCGGGGCTGAAGTGGTTAACTACTTCCTGACCGGCGCACGACGATGTACGTCGGCAGAATGGCACGGACAGGCATAAGGGCGTACAGGTACGTCCCTTTGAATTTGCCGCCATACCATCGTGCGCACGAGCCGGTCGGGACCTCCGTGAGTCCGATCGCAGGTCCCGCGGACTCGAACGCCGCGGGGATACCAGCGATCGTCTCACGGGGTGGAAGAACGGGGAGATGCCGATGTAAACAGCATCTCCCCGTTCTGCCTAGCAACAAGTGACACTGATCTCTACTCCCTGTGATTGGATCTGTAAAACACAGCCACGCCCCCCACACTTAGCAACACGCCCCTAGGACACACTTAACCCCTACACTTCCACCTCCTGGTTAACCCCTTCACTGCCAGTGTCATTTACACAGGATTCAGTGCATTTGTATAGAACTGATTGATGTATAAATGACAATGGTCCCAAAAATGTCCGATGTGTCCCCCATAATGTTGCAGTCACAATAAAAATCGCTGATCGCCACCATTACTAGTAAAAAAAAGAATTATTAATAAAAATGCCATAAAACTATCCCCTATTTTGTAAACCTATTTGCGCAAACCAATCAATAATCGCTTATTGCAATTTTTTTTACCAAAAATATGTAGAAGAATACGTATCGGCCTAAACTGAGGAAAAAAAAAAAGTTTTTTTATATATTTTGTTAGGGATATTTATTATAGCAAACAGGTAAAAAATAATGCGTTTTTTTCAAAATTGTTGCTCTATTTTTGTTTATAGCGCAAAAAATAAAAACCGCAGAGGTGATCAAATACCACCAAAAGAAAGCTCTATTTGTGGGAAAAAAAGGACGTCAATTTTGTTTGGGAGCCACGTCGCACGACCGCACAATTGTCAGTTAAAGCAGCGCAGTGCCGAATCGCAAAAAAGTGCTCTGGTCTTAAGCCAGCAAAATGGTCCGGTCTCAAAGTGGTTAAAGATATTGAATGCAATATATCTATATAAAAAAAAAAAAAAAAAAAAAAGCTCTACAAAGTCAAATAATATAGTCATAAAAATACTTTAAAATAAGTGCAGAGAATTATGTCAGTAGAGAACAAAAATAAAGCTTTAATTTTCTTTGTAATGTCCCTTTAAGCTCTGATTTTACAGGTTGGCATGGCGGCTGGAAATTAAAAGGTGCTCAAATGAATGGTGCAGCAAATATGCAAATGTATTTGCCCATTATTTTTTTATGGAAAAACATACATAAACTATAATGAATTTCTGAATTATGCAATTAAATATGGGGGCAGCGAAGTATAGAGTGTGCGATCCCAGATGCCGTGTCCTTGCTTAGTCAACATGAACTTTGCGCACTTCTCTCACAATGAACTGCCATAAATATGTAACAACCTTCTAAATCACTAGTCTATTTTCTAGTAAAAAAAAAAAAAGTTGATATGGAAAATCATCAAATACTGGGACTGATGTATAAAAATTGAATGTAAGTAAATAGTTTGTCTCCTACAGCGGCGATTGCAGTTCCAGCTGCCATTTTCTACAGCAGATTAGTATTTGATTGGTTGCTGTAGGCCATACCTCTGCCTTTCCTATCTTCTAGTTTTTATATACAGGCATCCCTCGCTTAACGCAGAGGCTGTGTTCCCATGTAAATTAAATTTCCATGTCAAATAGAAGATATATCTATTCAGTCAGGGAGATTTAGCAAGCAAGTTACTGACAGAATAGGGCAAATATCTATTGCCAACCAGGCTGTCTCTTTTTTTAGGATAGGAACTTCAATGGTTTTGTGTATTTTGGACCTCTGCACCAACAATCCTGGGACAGTTTTGCAAAGACCTGTGACAGATGTAGCACTGACCTTGCTTAAAACCTACAGTCAAAGAACTATAGGTTTAACCACTTGCCTACTGGGCACTTTTACCTCTTTCCTGCCCAGGCCAATTTTCAGCTATCAGTCGCACTTTGAATGACAATTGCGCGGTCATGGAACACTGTACCCAAACTACATTTTTATCATTTTTTTTCACACAGATAGTTTTTCTCCTTCACTGACATGCACTGATGAAGCTGCACTGATGGCCACTGATAGGCTGCATTAATGGGCACTAAAGAGTCATCACTGGTGGGCACTGATGAGGCTGCACTGGTGGGCACCGATAGGCTGCACTAATGGGCACTGATGAGGCAGCACTGATGAGGCTGCACTAATAGGTGGCACTGATGGGCACTGATGAAGCTACATTGATGGCCACTGATAGGCTGCACTAATGGGCACTGATGAGGCAGCACTGATGAGGCTGCACTAATAGGTGGCACTGATGGGCACTGATGAAGCTACATTGATGGCCACTGATAGGCTGCACTAATGGGCACTGATGAGATGGCACTGATTAGGCTGCACTGATGGGCACTGATAGGTGGCACTGATGAGCGACACCGATGATGAGAAACTGATGGGCACTGATTGGCAGCACTGGTGGGTCTTTATTGGCTGCACTAATGGGCACTGATGAGAAATCACTGGTAGGCGCTGAGGAGGTTGCACTGATATGCAGCACTCATGAAGCTGATGAAGCTGCACTGATTGCCACTGATAGGCTGCACTAATGGGCACTGATGAGGTGGCACTGATGAGGCTGCACTAATAGGCGACACTGATGGGCACTGATGAAGCTGCTCTGATGGCCACTGCACTAATGGGCACTAATGGGCACTGATGAGGCTGCACTGATAGGAAGCACTGATGGGCACTGATGGGCATTGATGAAGCTACACTGATGGCCACTGATAGGCTGCACTAATGGGCACTGATGAGACAGCACTGGTGGGCGCTGAGGAGGCTGCACTGATATGCAGCACTGATGGGCACTGATGAAGCTGAACTGATTGCCACTGATAGGCTGCACTAATATGCACTGATGAGATGACACTGATGAGGCTGCACTGATAGGCGGCACTGATGGGCACTGATAGATGGCACTGATAGGTGGCACTGATGAGCGACATTGACGATGAGGCAATGATGGGCACTGATTGGTAGCACTGGTGGGTCTTTATTGGCAGCACTGGTGGGCACTGTTGGAACTGGGCACTGATTATCAGTGTTTATGTCCCTTTTAGAGAAGCCAGTTATCGGCTCTCTTCTCCTCTCCTAATGCAGTCAGCATGAGGAAAGGAATTATATTTACATCCGTGATTAGCTGTGATGGGACACAGCTGATCACGTGGTAAAGAGCTGCTGATTGGCTCTGCAGCTCAATCTGTGATCAGCAGTGTCTTCCGCACACCGTGATCACAGAGCACACTGCCCACACCCAGCAGTGGGCGTGCGGCGGGCGCGGCCACAGGATCATACGATGGCCTCCCAGAACTAGCCATTCAGCTGTAGCCATCATTTGGCTATAGATTGGTTGGCAAGTGGTTAACTTCAGCTTAGTACATTACAAGGCTGTTTGGTTAGTCTTTTGCAATGTAAAAAGACAATGACTCCTTAAGCCTGACTCAAAGGTGGAAAACTAAAACAAGAAGCATTTATTATTTTTTTTTTCTTTTTAGGATTGAACTAGATGGACTTGTGTCTTTTTTCAACCTGACTAACTATGTAACTATGTAACTATGGTTAGTGCTGAAGTCAGAAGCTGTCTGCTGTATGCAAAATAAAAAATATACCCCAAATTTGCCCAATTGTGCGCAATTGCATAATGTGCATCGAATACTAGCACATTATGAAATACTTACCTTAGACCCGAAGCCCTCCTGCGGCGAGCTGTCACCCCTGACAGAACTTCCATCGTCCCCTGGTCTTTTTTTCGGGGTTCGCGAGTTTCGGCTGTATGAGTGGCTGAAGCCACGATGACATCACACCCTTCAGGTCCGGCGCAAAGCTCTGAAGGTCCAGCACAGTATGTCGGATCTTCCCAGCACATGTGCCGGTGACATCAAAGGCTGAATCCAGGGTGATTTTCGTTTTTTTTACCGGCTTACCCTTAGGCCCCTCTCAGACTGGGGCGGGAGCCGAGGCGACGGTAAAGCAGTGCTATATTTAGCGCTGCTTTACCGTCGTTTTAGCCGCGGTATTCGGCCGCTCGCGGGGCGGTTTTACCCCCTGCGAGCGTCCGAAAAAGGGTTAAAATCCCCCCCAAAGCGACGCCGTAGCGGCGGTATTGCTGCGGTATTACCGCGGTGTCCCAATTGAAATCAATGGGTAGGAGCGGTATAGGAGCGGTGCATACACCGCTCCTATACCGCTCCAAAGATGCTGCTAGCAGGACTTTTTTTACCATCCTGCTAGCGCACCGCTCCAGTGTGAAAGCCCGCCGGCTTTCACACTCGAGTGAATGGGGCCGTTTTTTTCAGGCAGTGTACAGGCGCTATTTTTAGCGCTGTACTGCCTGAAAAACGCCCCAGTGTGAAAGGGGCCTTAGGTAAAAATCACAAAGCGGACTTTCCTACTACTTTAACTGCAAACCAGGAGAGATGGAAAGTGCATCTATTTAAACATCTGTTCCAAATGTTTGCTGCAGATGTAGAACATGTTGTCTGAATAACTAGAGATTTTGACATATCCAGATAAGAGATTATATCTAAAATAAGTAAATTGGGTTTTCTGTTTTGTGCTTTTGCTACAGTATGTAGTACTTAGTGTTATTAATCATCAATTGCGCACAAATTGGCTTGTGTTTCCATGCTGCCTGTACCTTCACTACACAGTTTATCTGAGACTGTAGGAAAAAATAATTGGTGATTTTATTTGTCTTTTCTTTTTTCTTTTGCAGAGAAGCAGCAATTTCTATAATGAATAACATAAGTAGCTAAAGCCATGTGTCTTCATTATCTATAGCAAATAATTAAATATTATCTTACATTTTCTCATCTGCAAAGGGATAAACTGAGATGACATGCTACCCCAAGAATGTGTAAAGGGTAATAGACCACACCCTTTTGGTCACATGATGAGGATGATAATTATTATTATTAATATTATTTAAGAACTGGAAAAAAGTATGTGCTGATGGAGTTCAGAGGGTGGTGATAAATGAGGAATACTCGGAATGGTCAGGGGTGGGTAGTGGGGTCCCCCAGGGTTCTGTGCGGGAACCAATCCTATTTAAAGTGGTGTTCCAGCTTAAAATTTTTTTTTTAAAAGTCAGCAGCTAAAAAAAAAGTCGCTGCTGACCTTTAATAAGTACACTTACCCTCCCAGGGTGCCCGCGATGTCGGTCGTGGAGGACAAGCTGTCCCTCGGCGATCCGGTTCCAGCACCGCCATCCTCAGTAAGTGAAACGGCTTCACGTTTCCTACTGCGCATGTGCGAGTGTCATTTGTGAATGGGGAACGCGATGTGTTGTGGAACACAGTTCCCATAACACACCGCGCCCCATTCACTAGAAGACGGAAGGAGAGAAGATCACCGCGGCGCTGGAAGAGGCAAATTAGGACGATCTGCCTAGCAACAGCCATTTCTGGTAAGTAAAAAAAAAATTTTTTTTTTTTTTTATTTTAAATTGTTATTAACATTTTTTTAAAGTTTTTTTTTTCAGGGTGTCCTACCACTTTAATTTGTTCATAAACGACCCGAAGGATGGGGTAAACAGTTCAATCTCTGTATTTGCAGACGATACTAACGCAATAACTTCTCTGCAGGATGTGGAAACCTTGCAAAAAGATCTGAACAAATTAATGGGATGGACAACTACATGGCAAACGAGGTTCAATGTAGAAAATGTAAAATAATACATTTGGGTGGCAAAAATATGAATGCAATCTATACACTGGGGGGAGAACCTCTGGGGAATCTAGGATGGAAAAGGCTCTCTGCCACAGACTTGAATGTAACTGAGGGACATGAACAACTTTAGAGAGCTATCATACGGTACCAGTATCTTGCAGCCGGTCCGGCGATACCGTATGAGTGTAGATCCGTTTAGTGTCCTTCAACTGAGCCTCCATGTCCCTTCAGAGAAACCAGCCTCGTACATGGCCTTCTCCTGAAGAATCCTCCCCTGGATGCTCCTCCAGTTGCTGGGCCTCTCCTTAGATGAGACGGCACCGGACCACTCTTGGATATATAGGCCCTGAAATCCATTCAGGCCTGTCCCTGCAGTTGCTTCGCCCCGGGCTATCCAGCCCGAGACTTGAAATTGCATGGATCCGCACCCCAGGCCAGGAGGGCCGTGAGGGCTGGTCAGGAGGACCAGGACCAAACAGACAGAAGATATCTTCTGGACCGGAACCCTGAAACACGTGATCTCAGTACCTTAAATACCCCCTCCCAGAATTCACAGCAGGACAAACACTCCCACTGGGCTGGTTCAGAGAGAAAGAATGGCATCCAATATGCCCAGCTAAACTGCGTTCTCATACTTGCCGGCGGTGACAGCGACACCTGCGGCCAAGTAGGACTCAGTGCAGTCCAGCCAGACTGGTACTGAAATTCAGCAAAATGTGAGGGGTGTACTCACTTTTGTGAGATACTGTATATATACATACACACACACATATGCATGTGTGTTTGAGCTTTGGGGCACATACCCTCATGCAATAGGCTACGCATGCCAGGCAGTCTACATCTCCACACCTGGTCTAATGTTGCTGAAACTTTTAATATAATACTTATGAGCTGATATTACAAAAATTGAGGCTTTCACATACCATCCGAGCTGTGATATGTCTGCTTCTGTTAGGCTTTAGTACTAAAAGTCCACTTAAAATTTACACCAAATGGAGTATGTAGATTCTACTGCAAAATGACCAGCAGATTAACAATAAAGCGTGATGCAGTTTCTATTTGCAATCTCATTATAATCACCAAGACAAAAATAAGAATGCGCACAATATTCTTGTCTAAATTAATAAAACCATTACCATTACTATCATTAACATCTCATTTCCCTTATGACCTTATAATGGAAGCCCTTTCCTTAGTTATGCTAAATGAAGCATGGACGAGGTTGGAATATATGCAGATATGTCTAAACTGGAAGTTTAAAGAAGCCCAAATGGGGAACCGGACCACAAATCAGACAACCTAGACAATATTGGCTTCATTTATGTTAATTGAAATAGCTGACTGATGCGTCTCCATCTCATTAACTTTCACTCATGCGATTTTGATCCCAATGTTAATAATTATTGTCTGAGCCAGCGATAGACAATAGGGCATCTAGTGCAACTGTCTGAAAATAAGGACAGATAGTCTCTTCTTATTGAGGCCATGGAAGGCTATAGAAAATAAGGTTATAGGCAGCAATCTAATCCATTAGCCTGCTCAGACGTATTCTTTCTAACCCGGTTTGCCGTTCTTGATGTGTCATTATTTTTTTTTATTTTCTGAGATCACTTGTATGTTCCGTCCTGGCCCATGATAGAATTTGTCCTCCAGTCATTTAAATAAGCGCAGAACTTGCCACTTTAGATGTGATTACCCTTCCCCTGAACCTTTCTGCATCACAGCAGAATTTTTTTTTTGTTCATGCTCTTTCTAAAATAAATTGTAGATATCAATCTTGTGTAAAGAATATGCTGAAAACTGGATAGGAAGTGATGGGAAATATCTCTGATGGAGCACAGAGAAAATCAAATTTTTAGTAGAGTAATGAAGGGTTTAAGCCAAATTCCTGGGTTAAATGTTGTTCCTAATAATAAGCAACACTAGTATTTGAATGCCCAAGTTGTGATCAACCAAAAAATACTATGGTTATGGTAACCACCAATTAACGTACTGCTCACAGGCTTCTACAGTGGGACTTCAGTTCCACTTTAGGAAAGCCAAAGCCACCAACCAATTCAAAAATAATGGCACCGGGGATCAGCAGTGCTGAGAAGAATGGGTTATGGGGAAGCCAACCTTGGATCCCATCTATGGTCTGTTAAGTATAGGCTTACTAAAAGTCAGCAGTTACAGAAATGTTTTTTTTTTTTACCTTACTATATTTTGTGCTTTAACCGCTTCAGCCCCAGGCGATTTTATCCCCTTCCTTACCAGAGCACTTTTTGCGATTTGGCACTGCGTCGCTTTAACTGACAATTGCGCGGTCGTGCGACGTTGCACCCAAACAAAATTGACGTCCTTTTTTTCCCACAAATAGAGCTTTCTTTTGGTGGTATTTGATCACCTCTGCGGTTTTTATTTTTTGCGCCATAAACAAAAGAAGATCGACAATTTTGAAAAAAACACAATATTTTATAATTACTTTTTGCTATAATAAATATCCCATTTTAAAAAAAAAACCTAAATTTTTTACTTAGTTTAGGTCGATACGTATTCTTCTACATATTTTTGGTAAAAAAAAACGCAATAAGCGTTTATTGATTGGTTTGAGCAAAAGTTATAGCGTTTACAAAATAGGGGATAGATTTATTGTATTTTTATTTTTTATTTTTTTTACTAGTAATGACGGCGTTCTGCGATTTTTTTCGTGACTGCGACTTTGCGACGGACACTTCGGACACTTTTGAAACATTTTTGGGACCATTCACATTTGCACAGTGATCGTTGCTATAAAATTGCACTGATTACTGTGTAAATATGACTGGCAGGGAAGGGGTTAACACTAGGGGGCGCTGCAGGGGTTAATATGTTCCCTGGGACCTATTCTAACTGTGGGGGGAGGGGACTCACAAGGGGAGGAGACCGATCGGTGTCCCTCTCTATCCGTCTTGGAACACATGATCGGTCTCCTCTCCAGTGACAGGACGTGGAGCTGTGTGTTTACACACACAGCTCCACGGTCCCTCTGTTTTCCTGGGCAATCGCGGGTGACGGTGGACATCGCGCGTGCGCGCGCCCCCTAGACGGCCGGGAATAGGAAGACGCCATATGACGTCCACCCAGGATGGGAGATCCACCTTGTGGACGTCATATGACGGTCGGCAGTATTGAAGTGGTTAAAGCGGAGGTCCAGCCTAACAAAAAAAAAATACATAAAAAGGCTCCTAAAAACGTGAGAAAAAAAAATTGAATAAAAAATATTGAAAGAAAAAAAAATTGAAAAAAAAAAAATTTTTTACTTACAAGAAATGGCTGTTGCTAATGGCTGTTGCTAGGCAGATCGTCCTAATCTGCCACTTCCTATTCCGCGGTAGTATTCATTCTTCTCCTCCTCGCATTGTCTTCTGGGGAATGGGGAGCGATGTCTTCTGGGACCTGTGTGTGTCCCAGAACACAGCCGGCCATTCACAAAGCGCATAAGCAGTAGGAAATGGGCAGTGAAGCTGCAAGGCTACACTGCCTGTTTCCCTTAGTTCGAAAGGCGGCGCCGGGACCGATCCGATGGACGTATCGGCCTCATGCGGCCGACATCGTGGGCACCCTGGACAGGTAAGTGTGCTTATTAAAAGTCAGTAGCTACAGTGTTTGTAGCTGCTGACTTAAAAAAATAAAAAATTTCAGCTGGAACACCGCTTTAAGGTAAAAAATATCCCACTATTTATCCTAGCCCCGCAGTCTCCAGCACTATCTTTGGCTCCAACTACACTCCACCAATTGCCTGCCTTACAGGAGACCATTGAAGCCATGGGCTCTTGCTGCTGTCAATTAAACTAGTGTGAGAGGGGGGGCATTGGTGTGAACTATTGGCTCTGTGTGTGTCTATGGATGCACAGAGCCTGGCTTCGGAGCGTGCATTAACCCAGTTAGCAGCCAGCTTGCTAAGGAGGCACCTAGAAGGTGAAAGTGACAGCACCAGTGAGGGGAATGCCACGAGAGCATAAAAAAAAATGGTTTTCTATGCAATATCATTGCACGCAGCAGGTAATTATGACCTCTTTTTTTATGAAAAGAAAACAAAATGGAATTTAGTTATACTTTAATTTTCCAAAACCAAGGTAAAGTTCCCTTTTAACCATTCCCTACTCTATTGGGAATTGAAAATACAATTTTTGGCTATACATACACATTAAAGCCAAATTCCAGGGTCAAAGCTGAACTCCATCCAAGTGAAGGAAAGGTCACCATTAGAAGCCGGGGAGACAGGAAGTTAAATGACCCTGTTGCGTTGCTCTACCTGTGCAAATCACAGGATAACTCCGTAAGAAAATGAAAGGATAAATATTCGACATAACTGGGTTCAAATACCACGTTCCTTAAGTTTCCTCCTTTTACAACGAAGCCTCTTTTATCAAGTCAAGCAGTGTTAGCAAGCAAAAGCTGTCAGCTACCCAGCAGACCTCTGTGAAGGTACGGCTTACCCTTCATGGTAAAATTAACACATACAGTTTGTCACGCAGCAGAGAACGCTTGAAGAGCGTAACCTGTCAAGTGTTCAGCTAATATGCAGGACAACAGCAGTTAGATCTTCTTCTATGGCGTGTTTTGGCTCCGGAGTACAACATTTACTACAAACACACAGTCCCCAGAGCTTTGCTCAACAAGGTCAAATAGGTCATCTAATTTGAAGCAGCAGCACCATGATAGACGTAGTTAGGCCTGGGAGATGTCTTGTTGTTTCTTTAGAATAGCTTTGTCAGCTCTGCTACTTCTGGGCTTTCCCTGTCTCTTCTTATGTGTGCAGCAATAATGCCTCTACCTGCGGTCTTTTATTTCTGTCATTACAGGTAGCGTTTCTCTCACTTTGAAAACACCAGGGGACTTTGTGGCGGTGGAGAATGTGCTCAGCTTTGGATGAGAACCGGATCCCGCTCATCTTCCTCCCATAATGTAGAGGTCATATTGATTAAGGCTATGAGGTTGCTTCACGGCACAATTGATTCCATGTTTGTTATTTTTGCATAACAACACTTAGCATTGATTTTAGGTAATAAAGTGCTGTTCTACTTATCAGATTTGTGTCATATTTTTTTGGTGCATTAGCAAGGAACAATAAATCAGGGTTATGTTACTGGGAACAAATAGCACAGGCGGCATCTTTTTCTTCCTAAGTAAATGGTGTCCTAACTTAATTACCAACATCAGCATTCTGTACCGCTGATAATAACGTGTCAGTGGAATGGGGTGACCAGAACTTAGCACACTGTTATCTACCTGAAATAGTTCCCCAGTGTGGCTGCACTTATTATACAGAAATTGCTTGCCAAGCCTATGTTTATGTTCTTATTTCCCCCAAAACTGAGTATTTTCATCAGAAGCCAAAGATATTTTTTCCTAAAATTTTTTGTTTTCTATTCTCTGTCCTCCTACAGATGTGAATGTAGGCGTGACTGCGCTAACTTCAAGTGAAATGAGAAAAAGCAGCTCCAAAAATTTTGACAAACATATAAAGCATAAATGGTGAATGTTGTAGCGTTAATACATGTACACGCGCAGTTTCCTATGGAGTCCCTCAAGGATCACCTTTGTCACCCGTGCTCTTCAACATTTACATCCGTCCACTCCTCAAAATCATCAGCAAATCAGACCTATGCTTCCACTCATACGTGGATGATACTCAACTCTACCTTCGGATCCCCGGACAAAAAGACCAATATCAGGAATTAGAAAAATGCCTCACATTGATAGATGACTGGATGTCCACGAGCTCCCTCAAACTTAATGGATCCAAAACAGAACTCTTTCTCCTAAATGCAAACCAAAATATTAAATCTACGACCCCATGGACTCCACCCACTATCCTTGGACAGACCATCCCCCTAAGCACAAAAGCCAAAAGTCTCTGAGTCATCTTCGATTCAGAAATGTCAATGGATGCACAAATAGGATCAGTAGTCAGCGGATCCTACCATCTTCTACGCCTGCTACGTAGACTCATCCCCTTCATTCCAGAAGAGGAAAAAGCAATAGTAGTAGGAACAATCATCAACTCTCGACTCGACTATGCAAACTCCCTCTACATAGGACTACCTAAATTCCAGATTGCATGCCTACAAATCATCCAAAACACGGCAGCAAGACTAGTCACAGGAAAAAAAAACATGGGAATCCATCTCCCCCTCCCTGAGAATCCTACACTGGCTAACCGTAAAGGATCAGATCACATTCAAGACCCTCTGCCTCACACAAGGAGACGCTCCTCAATACTTATGCGAAAAAATAAAACACTACACTCCCAATCGCAACCTCCGATCAACCAACCAAAACCTCCTCCTCATCCCCAAGTCCCGGTACAAATCAAGGGGAGAACGAAGATTTGCAGTCCAAGGACCACGGCTATGGAATGCTCTACCCACGAACATCCGCTTGGAAGGAAACCATCAGGCCTTCAGGAAAAAACTCAAGACCCGCCTCTTCTAAGAAGGAATCAACGCAGGTCGGATCAAGCGCCTCAAGGCGATTCAGTCATTCATACACATCGATATTCAAATAAAACCGTGCAAAAGGTCAAATGTTCAAGTGACAAGTATAAAAGGACAAACATGAAAAAAGTCCAATAGATGAACTGAATCTGTTATAGATGGCCTATATATCATCCGCAAAGAGATGGTGGGACAGGAACGCTTTGTGCTGACACTGTCCATCCAGAAAAACGTCAAGATGGTATTTCATCAATAGAAAGAAGAGGTATATGTACTCTTACTGGATCTGGTGGACTCAATTGTCAGCGGCAAAGAGTCATATAAGCATGGGTGCCGGAATCGGCTGTCACACAGAACTCCAAGGAATCCAAAGCCTCCACCAACGTTAAGGGTGATCACCAAAAAAGAACCTGCGATGGGAAGAACACCAAGACTGGATCCGAAAAGTCAGAGACCCGACAGGAAAGCAGGGCAATCTCTCACCCTGGTGGTATGAAAAGAAGAATGCTTCCAATGATGTAGATCAAAAAAGTATTTTTTTTTTATTTATAAAAACTTCAACTGGGGCCTTTTTGGTTGAAACGTGTTGGACCAGGCTTATTGCTCCTCACATTGCCCAAAACGTTTAACTTGTCATCAAAGTTTTTTATTGCTGTATGCCGGTTTTTATAAATAAAAAAACATACTTTTTTGATCTACACTATTGGAAGCATTCTTTTTTTCATACCACCCGGAAGAGAGATTGCCCTGCTGTCCAGTCGGGTCTCGGACTTTTCGGATCCAGTCTTGGTGTTCTTCCCATCGGAGGTTCGTTTGGTGACCATCCTTAACATTGGTGGAGGCTTTGGATCCCTCCTACAGATACCTTGCAAATATCTATCCAGCTTGGGAGCTTTTTTCCATTGAAATTGCATGCAGCAACAGGTCAGTGTATACCAGTGGTCTCCAAACTGCGACCCTGGGGCCTGATGTGGTCCTTTTCTTCCTTTACCTGGCCCTTGAGGCATTATGCCTGCCACTGACACCAACGATATGGCATTATTCCTGCCACTGACAGCAATAATGGGGCACTATTCCTTTTCACTGACACCAACTATTTCTCCCCCTAATACTGAAGATCTGGCATTTTTTACTCCCACTGGGCCCAGTCTGGCCCCCCTAAACTCTGAAGGACAGTAAACTGGCCCTTTCTTTAGAAAGTTTGGAGACCCCTGGTCTATATCTATTATTGCCTTACATCCACGCACAGTTGCAAGTATCCAATTCCATACTATGAAATAAGTCTTTTAATAATAACATAGAGGTAAATACACGTATACACCCTAAGATTTGAAATGCTTCAATTACTTTATTTTTTTCTTTTTTCATTTTTATCTACTATTATTATTTTTGCTCATTGCGATTAGGATGATTATGATTATTATTGTTTAAGGTGATTAATATTATTATTATTTTTTACCAATGTTTTTAACTCTTGAAATATGATATTTAGGGTTCTCTTTTAGTATCAGAACATGTAAGCATTTTGTATTTTTTGTATTTTTGCTTTTATGTCTCAGTTTCATATATTTGTTTTATTGTGTTTTTCTCACATTTGTCTGACAGCCCTGAAGAAGGGGGAGTTCTTTCCCCCGAAAGTCATTGACTTTGATGTACTTGATGTACTTGTTGATATTACCAATAAATACCTTTTAAATTACTTTCAAATCCACATTCTTTTGGACGCCAGGCGCTCCTCCCTTCATACTTTTCCAAGTCTACATGTGAATATGACCATAAGGCTGTACCAACAAAAAAAATCGTTTTGTTTCATTTTGTTTCCTTACGTTTCCATTAATTCGTAACAATTCGTAATTTCGTAAGACGCGAGTTTTCATATTCGGACTCATTCGTATTTTCTTAACAGATATATTTTCGTTGATACGAAATGATTCGTACTTCCGTTAGTCTAATGATTCGTAATTTCGTAAGACCCGAGTTTACATATTCGGACTCATTCGTATTTTCGTAACAGATATAGTTCCGTTGATACGAAATGATTCGTACTTACGTTAGTCTAATGATTCGTAATTTCGTAAGGCGTGAGGTTTCATATTCAGACTCGTTCGTATTTTCATAACAGTTATATTTTCGTTGATACGAAATGATTCGTAATTCCGTTAGTCTAATTTTCTTTGATTCGAAATTATTAATTTTGTTAGATAATAATTTTGTTGATTCAGTACACTACTCATAATTTAGTAATTGTTACTCTTGTGAGATTGCTTTTTTCGTTGATTCGTACTTTCGTAGGAAATAAAGAATAATAATCCTATGCTTTCTTTTCTAATAAGTCCTGTACTTACTCCCGTCCACTACCGTCCACTCCCTCAGTCACCAGACCTGACTCCGTCTCCTCCTCAACTGAATCTAAAAAGATTCAGGAATGCCGTGTGACTCAGACACAAAAGGGATAAGCTGATTGGCTAAAGATATTAAGTAAGATACATCACTCACTAATACACTGCCCATTCGAAAGAACGATTTGAGAACACAAAATTACAAACATACGAAATTACGAACATACATATTAAGATACACTTACACTGTCCATTCAAAAGAACGATTCGAGAACACGAACAAACGAAATTACGAACAGACGAAGAAACGAAATTACGAACACACGAATGAAAATATAAACATACGAAATTATGAACAAAGGATTGAAAATACGAAATATAAATCATTCATTATAGATGTCATTTTCTTTCTTTTGCTGTTAAGGAGTTTCGTATTTTCATAAGTTTTTCCGTTCGTAAGTTCGTATTTTTGCATGCTCGTTATTTTGCTTATTTGTAATTTCGTAATTTTCGTATTTTGGTTCTTTCAGCTATTCGGATGTTCCAATTGATCTGAATGTACGAATACTAACAAATTCATACGGAAATCTATTCTTTACGAGCCGAATCGCACATGTCTAGCCCAAACCCCAAGAGGTTTCGTTACCATCACTTGAGACTGGGCATAACCTACAGGAGGGATTCCTTCCTACTTGCACAAACAACCACCCATCCACGACCAGTTACTGATTCAGTTAGTTCAGCACGTCTCCAGCACAAAACAAGAAGCCTATGTTTAAAGAAGAAATCCAAGTATGGATATTTTTACATCATAACTTACATTGGTCCAACTTGGACCAATGTAACTATGTACTGTATATACTTATCCTTTGCACCCAGCACTGTCTCTATAAATACGTCATTACTGTTCAGCGTTGATGGAGTATCCCACAGCATTCTGAGCCCTATCCAAGTTTATTCAGCAATACATTTAAAAGAAGGAAACCCCTAGACTGTTCATTGAGCCAGAAAGAGTGACTGTTGCTGTGGGCCTGGCTGCCGCTGCACTAATCTGGGAAAGGAAGCTGTGGCAACTCAGATGGCCCTTTGGATGGGGGGGGGGGGGGGGGGGCTCTACATAAGAGAAATATATTGTTAGACCAAAATACAGTTTAATTTAGCTGGATAATTGTATCTTCTCATTTCTTGTAACAGACTGATTACTACAGAATGTAACTATGCAGCTACAATACATTATACAAGTAACATAATTTTCATTAGATCCTATTAACTTAGCAAGGTTTAGTTTATCTGCTTTCTTTCTCTAAGTGATAGATGCACTAAATTTAACCTGATTAGGGGCTTTTGTCAGCTATATTTAAGTCATTATATTTTAATACCAGTAATTGGCACAACGTATAGTTTATCTGGTGCAATCAGTAAACAGATCAGTAAGGGGTTGTAAGGTCAAATAGAAATTTAATGACAGTTTTTGCTTGTCTACATATATATTGTCCAACAATGTCTCAAGGTAAGTTCAATATCCTTTAGTGAAATATGGAATTGATTTAACATCCCATTTTTGTTTGAAATAAGCTTTCAACACTTTATCAATAATTCAGGAACCTGCATTCTGCAGCCCTTATTTCCCTGTCAAATAGGTCTACGTCTCCTGAAGAGGTTAGAAGATGTATCTCACGGGATCTTTAAAATTGCAGCTACTTAACCGGCTTGGTGACAAATGGATCTGCAGTGCACGGCTAAGCAATGGAGTGTTAGATTGCCTAGTCTTTAGCTGGTTAGGAAGGCTCCCCAAGCAGTAAAACCTGTCACCAACTTTACTGACAGAAAAACTATATTGGAATTTCAAAAGGCTCGTTCTCTGCATCTGATGGCAGATTTTATTTTTGGATCATTTTGACAACTAGGGCTCTCATCGCCACACTCATATTTTATCAGATTTATTCCTGGATATTACCAATATTACTACTGAGAGAAATGGGAATCTTTATAGAATATGACCATTGCAGCTGGGAATATAATTGATATGGCTATATACAGGTATGTGACTTTGAGCAGTGCTGCACCACAACTTGAAGTTAAAGAAAAATCCTGATATATGCTATAAAGTGATGCAACTTTACAATAAGATTACAAGATATTGGTAGATGTATGGTAGCACTGGACTGGTATGGTTGAGAATTAGTTTTATTGTAAATCCAAAAAGAGGTAGGAGGGTATCCTTTGGAGAAGTTAAACTTGTGATAATGGTGGTGTGTGTAGACTTGGTTGGAGTCCTTGGCTACTGTCCCTCTGGGAGATCGCTCACCAGAAGATAAAATCCTTGTTATGTGGCTAGGAGCACCTAAACCTAAAGCGGAACTAAATCCTCCTATCCTTTTTAGCCAAGAAGGCTGCCATCTTAGCCTCTGTTTGATCTGCAACTGCCATGGTGCTACACATGTGATCAGTTAGGACTCCAGCCATTTGATGGTTACACAAAAAAACACACAGATGCTGGCACTCAGAGCACTGATATGGTCTAGCACAACCAATAACAGCAAACACAATTAGTGCTGATAAGAAGAAAAGCGTTATTGATAAAAATATATATAAAAAGAATGTCCAAGCTAGGATAAAAAGCCAGTTCATAAAGCTCAATAATGGAACAAGATGAGGTAGATGATGTTGATAGTAGATGGGAAACTAAGTCAAAATGATATAGCATGATCGCAAAGGGCTGCTCTTCTCAGGAGTGAAGCCGGCTCGGAATCAATGAGAAAAAAGTAAAGATAGGAGAGCGCCTCTGAGTAAAAGTGTTTTAATCAATAAAAACAGACACAAAAATGTAGGCACTTACATGTCTGTATGGTAAGAAGCTCTACACGGGTCATCATAGTAAGGTTAGTATCAATAGCATACTTTCAGGAGTATCACAGCGTCAGTATGCAAAAGGTCCGCGGAAAGCCAAGAAGAAAAACCAGCTGAGTTTTTGCAGGAGAGGCTGGCGAGCAACTTGTGGAGACTGCGTGTGGCGTCAAAGCAATAGGAGAAGGAACCTGACGCATTTCTGAGCATGCACAAGGCCCATAAGGACTTTTTCAAGTGTCACTTCAGTTCTAGAGCAAAACATTTTTTGAAATTACTCAAGTCCATAAACGTACCAACGAATGGTCGGATGAGCAATTTTTTATGCTTTCTAGTCCGAACGTCGTAAAAAATTCCAGTCCAGTTTAATTCAGCTGCCCTCATTGCGATCAGGTCATGCTAACACTCAGCCCTAATTAAGAAAATAAAGATCTTTTTTTTTTCCAATACCATTACACACTATAACTCAAGCACTGAAGAATTGAGGAGTCCAGTTCCCCCGAAATCCGTTAACTGCATCTTACATTTCTGTTCATATAAATAATTCAAAGGAACCTCCAAGGGGGATGACTGTTTTTCACTTGGTGCTCCTAACAACATATCCAAGTTCACAAGACGGCTGTAAAACCAACCATCTGAGGGATGAAGTGAGGAATTGCAAGGCCTATGAACTAATGAGGGATAGAACCATTGGACGAGCAGCATAACATACAACTATGAGGTTTAAACCCTATATTACAGAATATGGCTCCAACTCAAAAAATGCCCCCATTCTATATAATTGTGTGGCATACCACATATATTACCATTCAGGAATTTTATTTGGCTTAACAAAGTCACTTTGCCCTGTTTTCTCTGAATCTGTAGGCTCCTAATACACTTTCATAGTGTACAAATGTACACACATTTCTCAAAGGACAGTTCTGCAGAAATGGGATCAGAACACGAATACAGAAATACCATACTCACAGTTCTGTAAGCTCTAGATTTTGAAAAAGCTGCCATGATAAGGTTGTCAGACGGTTTCCTGAAAGATTTCTGCAATTGTAATAATAAAAAAAAGAATGATTAATAATTAGAAAAAATACAAAATGCATGAAAAAATGTATTCTGTTATATACGACTTTCTTGTAGGTAATAATGATGCGCTATAAAAATTTGAAGTCTTCCTTTAGGAGTTTACATCATATCAGCCTGTTGTATTGCATAATAATCAAAAAAAGACTCAACTGGCACAAATCAGATTTCAAGTGTGACAGTAAAAGTTTGCATATAGATTGCAGAACTAGTTCTACATTTATTATTTCTTTTGTTATATTTTAGTGAATCAGCATTAGACAAAATGTATGACATATACCGTGAACATTTCTACATCTCAGGGAAAGCTCTTTGCATAAGAAAAAAATGATATGACAATGATCTGATGCATCGGTGGAAAATATATTCATACAGTGTACAATTTCTTCCATTTAACAGCCTGAAGTGTCTGAAAAAGATTAACTTTTTAATGTTAGCTGAGGTCCGGCAGTAAAACTAGCGCTGCACATGTTTTTGAAGATTAAATATAGCTAAGAGCCATAGACCTGCCTTTATACATTGTAGTTGGTCCTAGATATGACAATTCACTTTCAAGCAGACCAATCACTTATAAGCTCCCAGGTAATGCATTGGCATGATGTCTGTGCCTCAGCATTTCCTATGAACAGCCATTACAAGAGGCACCCAGTCACCCTGTTGCATGTTACATTAGTGGTAACCCATGGCATGTGTCCTACGTCTCCAGACTGATGCCCTTGTATTGGGTCTGCAAACTGTTCTCTATTCAGCCCATGTAATAAAATTCAGCATACCTAATGCAATCCCCCCACCATATTTAAGCAACAATGAGGAGTTAGTAATGACATAGGGGCCAGTAGATGGAACCTTGATGAACAATGGGTAACACAGGCCTCCTTGCTGCAGTGCTGTAAGCATGGGAATCCGCAGGTAGGGGCAAGGAGGGTCAAGTGCCCCCTGAATCAGGGATCGGATCTTAAATTCAGCACAGTTGCATCGCTATCGGGTTGTGAGCAGCCTGCACCTGGGTGCCACCCACCAGTGGGGTGACACCATCAAGGTGCTGTCAAGCCCCCACCCCCATCAGTGTACTGTGACTGTGGGCTCTTTTCCCTGCTCAGTCCAGCAGAGAACTTGGCGGTGCTGTGACAGGAAAAAAGCGAGCTGTGTGCTACCAGAGGTTTCCCCCGCTCACCCCCCTCCCTTTCTCCTGTCAGGGAGAAGAGACACCCCCCAGGTTCCCCGCCCAGCTTCCTGCCCACTCAGTTCCTTCCCTATTGGCCATAACTGAGGGCCAATCAAAGGAGACTAGGAGAGGAGAGCATCATGGGACATGTAGTCCCAAAGATTGGTGGCCCCATTTTCCACAGGGAGGAGGCTACAGCTCGATCAAGCGAGAGATTGAGAGACTGTAGCCTGGAAAAAAGCTGAGGGAGAGAGTGCTACAGGACAAAGAACAAGGAGTGTGCTGAGCGAAAGTCGAAGACCGTCGGACCTAGTCTGACGGAAAGTCCGGTCGTGTGTACGTGGCATTAGAAGCACTGCCCTCATCAAAGGTGGCCACGGAGGTCAACCCCGGGGCAGCAGCATCTATTCGGACAGCTGCCCACCCAATGAGCAAAAACCCATTCCATATCAACGTTGGGATTTTGACTTTCCTTCTGGAAGTTTCCACTCACTTCCTGGCATGTCTCTGCCAAACTTTTAAAAGGAAACAAAGACTGCAATAAAATCTCAATAGGGGTTCTAAATCTTTCCCACTCTGAAAAACTGGCTGGGTATTTACTTAAATTGAGTAGACTTTCTTTATTTAGCATAGGTGCAATATTCCCTGCATAGGCTTAGTTGCACACAGATTGATTTTACTTGTTCCCTGGAAATAGTCCATAGCAGAGGTGCAGTGTTTGCTGTTTAGCATTAGCTCCGCAGTGATTTATTTTAGGTATTCCCTGGAGATACTTTTCAGCGTAGAAGAAATGTGTCCTGAATAGATTTAGAAGTGATTGCTGCTTGATTTTATTTATTGTCCAATGTTAATATTTAGCATAGTGCCGATGTTTCCTGCACAGCATTATGTGTGCATTAACTGATTTTACTTACTGTCCAGAGTAATGCTTTAGCATTAATGCAGTGTGTCTTAAATACTATTAGCTGTAATAGATTTGATGCTCATCCTGTAGCTATGGTTTAGCACAGTACCTACGTTTCCTGGATTACATTAGCAGTTTATTGATTTTTACTTACAAGTGTCTTAGACTCCACGCACCTTGCTCATTTCATTGTGGTTCACCTGCGTTTGGATATCCTTACACTTTCTGTGGGTCCATTGTGATAGTGATAAATGCCCATATTGCAGTAGAGATACAAGCCCGGGCAAGGTATGAACAATGTTTATTGCATCTATAGAGAGCACAATGTGGCGTACAGCATAGCTTAGATCACGGTTTCATATCCTTTTTTCAGTTAAAGCGTAACTCCACTTTTGTTGAGAAAAAAACATTCCCCTCTGGGTGATCTATGTACATTGCAAGGATTTTAACAAACTTTGTTGCAGATTCCTATGTTTTGTTATTCTGAAGCCCCTGTGTGGAGTGAGTCTAATGGGAGTGGTTTCATAATTATCAACCAGCTGCTGCACCTGCAGGGCTCTAATAAGGAAATCTGCAATTTCCTATTGGGAGTATCCCATCACAAATTACATTTTTGTTGCAGGGAATGCCAAAAATCTGACTAAGATTAGTGTAGACTTCTGGGAAAATCAGTGAGCCAACCACACAAGCAGGAAATTATGTTTCTGGGGGCATTCTGTACACATTCTGGGTAGCCATATTGCAAAATATTACAACCCATCCACAGCCATTTGCAGCTTTATGCCCCGTACACACGGTCGGAGATTCCAAAGGAAAATGTCCGATCGGACCATGTTGCCGGAAAATCTGCCCGTGTGTGGGCTCCATTGGACTTATTCCGTCGGAAATTTGAGATCCTGCTCTCAAATTTTCCGACAACAAAATCCGATCTGACTTTTTCCGATCGTGTGTAGAGAATTCCGATGGACAAAGTGCCACGCATGCTCAGATCGAATTATGAGACCAAAGCTATTGGCTACTAGCCTCTACGTAGTTCCGTCTTACGCAACGGACGTCACCACATTCAGAATGATCGGCATTTCCGACAACTTTGTCCGACCATGTGTATGCAACACCAGTGTCGGACAAAATCCGTCGGAAAAAATCCAACGGATTTTGTGGTCGGAATTTCCGACCGTGTGTACGGGGCATTAGGGTATGGTTGGGGGGTGCTACAAACATAAAGAAATGTTGAGATTAGGTTGAAAAAGGGTGGGCCCACATCCCAATTACATGGAATAAGTGGAAAGGTTCCCCCTAATGGGACTTTAATGGCCCAACTAATTATTTAGAAAGCAGAAAAGCAAAAAATATTGAACAATTAATATAAAAAAATATATAAATGATATTTAAACAATGTATAAAAGTTATGTATATTCAAACAATAGTGGCTGGTGTACATGTAGGTCAACACAACATATCAATTGAGATGTAATACTCATAGGTCCAGGACTATCGTGATGTTGCCACCAGGGCAGATATCCAAGGATCACACCCAAGGATGTCCTTGGATATCCTTGGATATCTTTGGATATCTGCCCTGGTGGCAACATCACAAAAGTCCTGGACCTATGAGTATTACATCCTAATTGATATGTTGTGTTGACCTACATGTTCACCAGCCACCATTGTTATGAATCTACATGCCTTTTATCCATTGTTTAAATAGATTTTTTTATGTTTTATATATATTGTTCAATATTTTTTTGCTTTTCTGCTTGATCATAGTGTGATTGTTCTAAATTACCAGTTGGGCCATTAAAGTAAAGTTAAGGGGGAACATTTCCACTTGGGGGTGCTACAAATGTCAATCAATAGCACATGTTTACCACCCCCCAACCGCACGTCTAAACTTAGCTTCAGTGTTTGGGAATCTCTAATGCCTCATTCACGTGTGCCTAGCTGCTAACTCACGGTGGATCGTTTGGTCAGAAGTGGCTGGCCGACAGATAGCAGGTGATAGAAATGGGATATGCCACCTCCTGCAGGTCTATTTGACAAGCTATTTTAAGTGTGTCCATTGTATGTGGTTGCATCATGGTTGTGGCACAGCCCTCTTCACCTCTATGGAGAATAGTGGCAGATGGTATCACCAACCGCGACATGCCCATGGAGCGCTGCTGAGCACACTATTGCTAAGGCACTGTGTATGGGGCTGTCCAATGGTCGTTGCCTGGTTTTGAAAGATGGCTGAGGTGAGCTAAAGCCCAACTCTGTGAAACTTGAAAATCCGCCCTTGCAGTGGGGATGTACCCATACGGCAGGAGTTAACTGTTTGTTTAGGTCTAGGGGGCATAGAAAAGAAGATTGACTTATCTGAATCTCTGCTCCTCTATGCTGTCAGATTGGTTCCTGCAGTGTCTTCTCCCCCATGCTCCAGCCTAAGGTCATCACTCATCAAGACTAATGCAAGGATCCATAGCCCCGGATTATTATTATTATAGGTACTTATATAGTGCCATGAATTTACGCACTTTACAGACATATAGCTATATATATATATATATATATATATATATATGACCCTAATGACCCTAGCATTGCTAGGTGTTAGTGCTAACCACTTAGTCCCTATGTCCTGTTGGATGTGATGACTCCAAGGGAAAGTCCACAAGCTGGATCATGGGCAAGCGCCATCTGCTGGGGCAGAAGAGGAGTGTTTTTACTCTTTCCCAGAAATGGGTTGGACATTAATATAACACCTCAACTGCCTACTATTTCCGCCTGACAATGCCCGTGTGAAAATAACCTAAATGATGCTTATTTATTTTTTATAGTTCACTTGTTCTTTATTAGAGATCACAGAAAGGATATGTTATTAATGGCTGATATCACTGCAGGTACAGAAAGATAATAATGATGAAAAAAATTATCACAATGAATATGTGAAGCCTAGTTCACAACATTTATAAAAATAACCCAAGTATTTTATTTTTCCATGCTTTACTTGCTTTAAAATAATTAGGTAGGCTAGACTGCGTGTTTTCATTACTTTTTATCTGCAAAACTGATACAAACACAATAATTCTAAAGACCACACTCACATTTCAAGCCAAAGAGTTAATCTGATACATAACCAGTCCTGAATGACAGCTGCTGGGCACAGACGCAAAGAGAGCCCAACATTATCTAAAGAAGCAATTTTCCAGTCTGTTTAAAGTTTCCAGTGCTATTAGCCACATTTCATTATAGTTCATTATTAATTATAAAGACAGTGTGCTGCAAAACGATGAGTGCATAGAGGCGCCATTCATAAATAATTTTGGCACTGAGCAAATGACAGAAGCATAGCCAACAGATATATGCAGACAAATGTACCTAGCCTGGAGAAGCCAGGAATCAAGGGTACGAGAACTCAGTATAAAAATCTATCTATCTATCTATCTATCTATCTATCTATCTATCTATCTATCTATCTATCTATCTATCTATCTATCTATCTATCTATCTATCTATCTATATATCTATCTATCTGTCTACCTAATTACCTATCTATCTATGTAACTATCTATCAGACAAGGTTTTGAGAATTAGGGTCAGCGGAGGCTGCCTATTGTCTCCGCTCCAGCCCCCCCCCCCCCCCCCATGTAAGGGGGGTGCTGATGTAAGAGGGGCTCTAATAGGGACATTGATGTGACAGGGGCACTGATAGGGTTCCTGATGTAACAGAGATTTTCGATCGGGACTCTGATGAGAACCCTGATGTAGGGGGGGATACTAATGTAAGGGCATCTCTGATAGGGACATTGATGTAACAGAGGTTCCAATTGGGACTCTGATGAGGACCCTGATGTAAGGGGGACTTTGATAGGGACCTTGATGTAAGAGTGGATACTGATGTAAGGGGGTCTCTAATATTGACATTGATGTTACAGGGGCACTGATAGGATCCCTGATGCAAAGGGGATTTCAAATAGGGCTCTGATGCAATGGGGGA
This sequence comes from Lithobates sylvaticus, assembly GCA_028564925.1. NCBI lineage: Eukaryota > Metazoa > Chordata > Amphibia > Anura > Ranidae > Lithobates > Lithobates sylvaticus. The sequence continues at coordinate 569,001,670 of CM053029.1, forward strand.
GCCTGATGTAGGAGGACTCTGATGGGGACCACGATGTTGGGGGACTCTGATGGGGACCCTGATGTAAGGGGGGATACTGACGTAAGGTGTCTCTGATAGGGACATTGATGTAGCGGGGGCACTGATAGGGTCCCTGGAGTAACAGAGGTTTCAACTGGGACTTTGATGCAAAGGGGGACCATGATGTAAGGGGGACTCTGACGGGGACCCTGATGTAAGGGGGGATACTGACGTAGGGGTCTCTGATAGGGACATTGATGTACCGGGTCACTGATAGGGTCCCTGATGTAACAGAGGTTTCATCTGGGACTTTGATGCAAAGGGGGACCATGATGATGGGGACCCTGATGCCCTGATGTAGGGCATACTCTGATGGGGAACCTGATGTAAGGGGGTCTCTGATAGGGACATTGATATTCCAGGGGCACTGATGTAAAGGGGATTTCAAATAGGACTCTGTTGCAAAGGGGGGGGGTCTGATGTAGGAGGGACTCTGATGGGGACTGCAATGTAGGGGGGACTCTAATGGGGACCTAGATGTAGAGGATACTCTGATTGGAACTATGATGTAGGGGGGACTCTGATGGAGTCTCTGATGTAAAGGTAGACTCTGATGGGGACTGTTTTCAGCCGACAAATATTTGTTACATATAAAACATGGCCATCGTACTGAAAGGTTTGGAGACCCCCGGTGTCCGAGATGCCATCATGCAAGTAATTACCCTAAAGTATGTAAGAGGGCTGAAAAGTTTCAGCATTTTCCAAACACATTTCATAAAGTGCGTTTCCACTTTTGCAGCCAAATTGGGATAACACCTACTTTATATTTGTTACATGCCCCCGTTAAAGAACATATAAACTTAACATCTCAACTATCAGTCTGCCCCCACATGCCAGGGTGCTAGGGGTAACCCTATACTCTGAACTGTCCTTTCAGGCCCACATCCAATCTCTGTCCAAATCATGTCACCTTAGCCCCCGCAACATCTCTAGAATACGCTCCTTTTTAACTCTCGCCTCGACTACTGCAACTCACTCCTCATTGGAATACCTTTACATAGACTATCCCCCCTTCAGTCCATCATGAATGCTGCTGCCAGGCCCATCCACCTTACCAACCGCTCAGTGTCCTCCACCCCTCTCTGCCAATCCCTGCACTGGCTTCCACTCACCCAACAAATACAATTCAAAGTACTAACAATAATCTACAAAGCCGTCCACAACTCTGCCCCCAGCTACATCACTAACCTAGTCTCAATATACCAACCAAGCCGCTCTCTTCAGTCCTGCCAAGACCTCCTGCTCTCTAGCTCCCTTGTCACCTCCTCCCATGCTCAACTCAAGGACTTCTCCAGAGCTTCTCCCATCCTTTGGAACTCCTTACCCCAATCTGTCCGACTGTCACCTAATCTATTCATCTTTAGACGGTCCCTAAAAACCCTTCTCTTTAAATAGGCTTATCCTGCTTCTAACTAATACACCGTTTTACTTTCTTCATCAGCTCATTCCCCACAGCTATTACCTTTTGTATCAATTGCCACTCCCTCCTAGAATGTAAGCTCTAACGAGCAGGGCCCCCTGATTCCTCTTGTATCAAATTGTAATGTAACCGTAATGTTTGCCTTCATTTTTTTAAGCACTGCGCAACTGTTGGTGCTATATAAATCCTGTATAATAATAGTAATAATATAGTCAGATAATACAGATAACGAACTGTCAAGTCGTACAAAGCCAACATAACATTCCTAAACTTTTCAATTCAATTATTTTTGAATCTTACAATTCTTTTTGTTGTAATTTGCTGTTAAAGTATTCCGCATCAATGCAAAAATATCTTCAGCTTCAAATCGTACAATGTTTTTAGCCGCATTTTCTTAGATATTCTGCCTGTGATACCTTCCAATTACATCTTTTAATCTTGTGAAAAACACATTCCGAAACCTTGAAAAAGTACAATTGGCCGATTCACTTTATAGCTCCTGATGTTTGCCAAATCAAAACAATCTTGGTATATAGTTAAACGCTTGAATAAAACATACTTTGTTTTGAAAAGATGTGTTCTGGTAGTTATGACACATAGAATAAAAATGACATTGATATCACAATAGGCAAGGATATCGACTTTTATATGTTACAATGAATAGAAATGGTGCTGATACCACGGATGTAGACTTTCATATGCCACCGGTAATGCCAAAGCTCATTTATAATGGAATTGGCCACGTCAGAATTGGCCACTGCAGTGGTGGTACCTAGAATATTTTTGACCCAAGGGTGATCATTTTTTAATCCTCCTTCTCCAAAATGACCTGAAGCAATAAAGCTGCACCAAACTGTGGACATGGCAAAAATATGCTAACAGTGGGATGAGCTTAAAGGGGCATAGTTAAAGTGGTAGTAAACTCAGTTTTACCACTTGTACCTACAAGTAAGCCTATAATAAGGCTTACCTGTGGGTACTGTGATTATCTCTTAAACTTGCACTGTTTAAGAGATATTCACACTTCATGCACCCGGTGATGTCACTGGTGCATGTGCTCTGAAGGTGCGGCACACCATGCCGGACATCAGAACCCATGGCATAAAAGGAGGCCCCAGCCACTCATGCAGTCAGAGGCTGTGAAACCGGAAGGAAGAACAGGTGAAGATGGAAGCCCTGTCAGAGGTAACAGCCTGCCACTGGAGGGCTTCGTTTTAAGGTAATTCTCTCATAATGTGCTAGATGTGGTGCATACTAGCACATTATAACATTGCCTTGCAGGGGAAGCTTTTTTTTTTTTTAACTCCGATTTATTACTGCTTTAAATAGAACCTGAATGTACTCCCTATATACACAGCACACATGTGCCACAGTCCCTTTACCCAAAAAAAAAATATTTAACCACTTGCCACCCACATAACACATACAGTATCTTACAAAAGTGAGTATTCCAACATGATAACAACCCAAAACACACCTCCAAGACGACCACTGCCTTGCTAAAGAAGCTGAGGGTAAAGGTGATGGACTGGCCAAGCATGTCTCCAGACCTAAACCTTATTGAGCATCTGTGGGGCAGCCTCAAACGAAAGGTGGAGGAGCGCAAGGTCTCTAAGGCCCCTTTCACACTGGGGTGTTTTTCAGGCGCTACAGCGCTAAAAATAGCGCCTGTACAGCGCCTGAAAAAATCCCGCCCCCTTCACTCCTCCGGCTTTCACACTGAAGTGGTGCTAGCATCATCTTTAGAGCGGTGAAGAAGCGGTGTATTCACCGCTCCTATACCGCTCCTACCCATTGAAATCAATGGGACACCGCGGCAATACCGCCGGCAAAGCGCCGCTGCAGCGGCGCTTTGCGGGCGGTTTTTTTGCCCTTTTTCCGCCGCTGCTAAAACAACGGTAAAGCAGCGCTGCTTTACTGCCGACACCGCTCCTGCCCCAGTGTGAAAGCGGCCTAACATCCACCAGCTCCATGATGTCATCATGGAGGAGTTGGAAGCGGAATCCAGTGGCAACCTGTGAAGATCTGGTGAACTCCATGCCCAAGAGGGTTAATGCAATGGTGGAAAATAATGGTGGCCTCACAAAATGTACACTGTTATACAAGCTGTACACTCACTACAAAGTGTAATTTCTTCAGTGTTGTCACATGAAAATATATAATAAAATATTTACAAAAATAAGAGGGGTGTTCTCACTTTTTTGAGATACTGTATGTGCATTGGCACAGAGGGTGGGCTTTAATGCCCATACAGCACACATATGTGTCTATAAGTGTCAGAACTTTCTGTGCTGACAGCATGCTCATTGTGCCTTCCCATTACGGCAACCAAGCTGTCAGAGACAGTGATCAGTCCATACTAGTGACCAGGAGATTGCGGGACTGCCTCCCAATCCTGTGACCACTGTGACAGCCAATCACAATGGTCACGTGATTGGCCGATCCTTTCCACCTCCTGGGCATAGGGACCCTATTAAAGGAACAACAAGGCTGAGTGGTAAGGGGTTAATGACTATGCAACAAGAAAAATTGTACCAGGCATGCACAAACCTTAGCACACTGTTCCATAATTTATGCTTTTGTGAACACAGCCTGCCTTTAAGAAGAACTTCTGGAGTAATGTATTTAGAGTGCAGTAGTCAGAAGACCAAATGGAAAGCTATAGTAGAAGCAAGGTTCTGGGTTTTAAGTTCACTTAACTGAAAACTGTTATATTGGTTATAGTAATAATAATACCAATAATAGTAGTAACAGCCACAATAACCCAATTCCAGATTCATGATGAAATTTAAAGGGTAATTTCACCTTTGTATGCTTTTTTTTTTCTAAATTCCAGCTCTCCTATGCTGACATCACAAGTCTCCCACAAGGTGCGGGAGTCTCCCGCATTTCTGCGGCGGCTCCCCGCACACCCGCAAGTGCCTCCCAATATCCCGGGAATGATCGGTGTGGCGGGCAACAGCTGTGAACACAGATCCCCCTGTATAGCTTTTTAGCTGACAGCTAAAGCGAGATCACTCCCGTGTCCTGTGATAACTGAGCAGAGTAAAACTGTGTTAACTCTGCTTCAGTTTATTAAATGAGAGGAGCCTCTGTCTCCTCTCCATTCATCTACAATGCTAAGAAAAGGACTGGGGAATCTGTGTCCTCAGTAATTTCTCTGTCTCAAAGGGGGGATGTCAGGGATCTGTTTAAACTCCTGTTATCTCACCAAAGCCCCCCAAAAATATAACAAATATATAAAATAAACAACTACTGACACCACTCCCCTCTTGCCTACCAAAACACTGTCCACTGCCTCAACCCCCTCCCCCCAAAAACCAAAAAGAATTGTGAAAAAAGTGTAATACAAATTAAATTGTAAAAAAATCAATATATTAAAATAAAAAAATACAGACACCATCCACTGCTAAATACCCCCGCCCCCTTCCTCAGAAGCACTATGGGGGGGGGCATGTTATGCGGGCGCGGAGCGCCACCTCCCTGAAATTAGTTTGCCACCTCCCTAAAATTTGTTTTTGCAGGTTGGGATGTCTGCCTATGCACCAATATAGCATTCATGTACTTTTTTTGCAAAAATGTCAAAGCTTTTCATTAAATCTAAAGTCACTTACATCTCTTGTCCTAATCCATGTTTCCAGACGTTTCCATTTGTAATGTGTTTCTTCCTGATCAGACTTTAGGTCATGACACAGGAAGGAGTTGACCAGCTGACCTCATTAGCACACATCCTGCATCATCCACCCTCCCACTCCCAGATGCATGTTTTTTACATGAAATGCAATCAATCAGTGATCACCCTCCTCACTAAATACACAATAAACAATCAGATTGCATAGTGTATGGCCATGTTTATACACCTAAAATTACTAGTTGTGCTTTCAGTTCCATTCATTGTTAACGGCACACCAAACACAGAAGCAAACACACATTTTTCCATGTGAAAAAACGAGGGGCAAATGCTGCAAAACGCACAGTAAAAAAATACACAACCCACAAAACGCCAAAATGTCCCATTAACCACAGCCAATTGAAATCAACAGGCTGCCCTACGCTTGTCACAGGAAAAACGAGACACAAAATGTGCGCTCCCACTATGCTAGATGTGAATGGGTCCTGAAAGTGAAATTGGTAGACATGTGCAATTTGTTTCGTTTTTATTTGTTTTCCGTTAAAATTCGTTATATTCGTTCATTCTTTTTCGTACGAATGAACGAATGATTCGCTAAAAATTTTAACGAATAACGAATTATCGAATCGAACGAATATGAAAAACAACGAAAATCCGAAATAACCAAATTAGAAACAACGAAACTACGAAAGAAGAAAATCCGAAAAAAGAGAACAGGAACAACGAAAATCAAAATGAACAAAAAATTCGTACATTCGTAACTTTTTTTTTTTGTTGAATTGGTAATTTTCCGTGTCCCTTACAATGGCGCTGCTTAACGTAATTTTCCGTGTCTCTTACAATGTAATAATAGCATACACATTACATAAAATTATGAATTATGCTCCGATTACGAATCTACGAAAACAATGTTACGAAAGTACGAATAAATCAATCTTAGGAAAGTACGAATGTAACTAAATCTACGAAAATACGAATGCGTCCGAATTTCGAATAAACGAAAATGAAACTAACGGAAAAACGAATCAACAAAAAAATAACTCTTACGAAAATACAAATCATTAGGAATACGAACACAGGCGACTTACGAAATTACGAATCGTTACGAATCAACGGAAACGAACAGAAACGAAACGAAACTAAACAAATTGTTCTATTATGCACATGTCTAGAAATTGGTGCGATAACACAAGAACAGTGAGGCTCCATTCACATCTGTGCGTTTCCTTGCATTTCAGAAATGCACTGCACCAAAAATCTTGATATGCAGAGATGTGAACGGGGCTTGACAGCTGAGCGTTTCTGTCCACTCCCTCCTATGTACTTGTATAAAGATGGCCATACACTATGCAATATGATTGTATATTTAGTGAGAAGGGGGATCACTGATTGATTGCATTTCATTTAAAACACACCTGGGAATGGGAGGGTGGATGATGCAGGGTGTGTGCTAATTAAGTCAGCTGGTCAACGCCTTCCTGTGTCATGACCTAAAGTCTGTTCAGGAAGAAAGACATTACAAATGGAAATGTCTGGAAAAATGGATTAGCACAAGAAAAGTAAGTGACTGTAAATTTATTGGAACGCTCTGATATTTTTGCAAAAAAAGTACATAAATGCTATATTGGTGCATAGGGAAGCTGGAATTTAGAAAAAAAAGTGTACAAAGGTGAACATACCCTTTAAGTAAAATCAGAAATCTGATTACAGTTTCGAACATCACAATGACTGATATTTTTAAATAAGTTCATCTGAAACGAGTCTACAATCTAGACACTTGCTTAGCATTTGCATTGCCATTCACCTTGGGATTCAGTCACCTGCCACTCCTTGAACTTTAGTAAAGCGCTGAACAGGCAAGACGAAATGTAGGTTAATGTGAACCCTGGGATGAGGTTGTTACAAATGACAGATCTAAATGTCTGACTGATCTCAAATCATGACCCAAATGTATTTAAGTATTGAGTGGGCTCCAGTGAATGGACATTCTTCAGCTGTAGCATATTGCAGAAGCTTCAGTGGCGTTGCTCTCAATCTATTCTGAAGACTGAGGTAAATGTAAACTCCAGGCAAGTATTTGCTTGATTGATCTTCTAGTTAAAAGTATGGCCAAACTTTTTAGGCTGTACTTCTTTTTAGGGTCACAGGAGTACATATACAACTGCTGGGGCAGAGCCGTGCCTGGCTTGGGAAAGATCCTGACAATATTGCCTGTATTCACTCGGCTGCTTGGTTGACAGCTGGCTGTGCCCTTCAGCGTGCAGCTGATAGCTGGAGCCAGCCATGCCCATCCCATTCCCATTCTGGTCTTCAATGTGCACTGGAGGAGATGAGTAGAGACTGATAGTGACTGTTCTCTGCTCCAAGCAGACCTATAGCTGATCAGTAGTCATGTTGTAGGCATGTGTATTTTGTTTTCCTGGAAATTTCCTGGAAATGGGGACACTGTCAGGTGGCTGTTGTGCAAAGAGAGTGGAGAACAAGTGGAGTGGAGAAAAAGGGGGAACCCATGTTCCTCTGAGACCTCCATCTGAGCTTCTGCCCAGTTGGAAGTTGCTGCCCTGACTGACCACCATGGCCATCTTTAGTGTGTAATAAACAGCACTGTCTGCCTTCGATCGGCATGCATTTTTTGTGAGTGGTCAGGTCAGAAATTGAACCCCCACTGGTTAGGGACAGATTGTCTATCATAGAGGCAGGTTCTTGTGGAAGAGGGACAGACTAGGGACTGTCAATGTGTCTCAGGAAACAGCCCTCACTTTCTCAGGTGCCAAGTTGCATGATTACCTTCCAGCCGCCTCCTTTGCTTTCGAGTGTCATGAATATCCCCTGTACGGTTCATTGTAAGTGTTTCAGCTGGTGCGGTTGTGTATGCAACCTTTGTTGGATGTCCTCAATACCACAACCTTAATAAAGCCATGTGAGTTCTATTTCCTATGGGCATCGAATGCAGAGCCCCACCCACACTGCAAACCAGGGGTAGGCAACCTCGGCACTCCAGCTATGGTGAAACTACAAGTCTCATGAGACATTGCAAGACCCTGACAATCACAAGCATGACTCCTAGAGGCAGAGGCATGATGGGATTTGTAGTTTCACTACAGCTGGAGGGCCGAGGTTGCCTACCCCTGCTGTAAACTATCAGTTCTCACACACTATTGGCCATAAATTTGTCTTTTCTTTTCGTTCTGCTGGCAGGTTAAAAAAAATAGAAAAACCGACCCAATTCCCCCATCCACACATTGGAGGTGGATGGGGGAATCCTCTACACTGAGCCCTATTATTCTGACAGTGGGGAGATTTCCTCTCTATCAGAATACACAGATCAGTGCTGCACTCTATAGCCTGCAGAGCTGATCAAGCAGCTAAAAACCGACAGGGCAGTTGAACAGAAGTCAATGAGTAGAACACAGTGGCCATAAATGGATCAAAGTTCGACTGGTCCTTTCTGAACCACCTACATTTAGATCCATGTATGGCTAGCTTTAGAGCTGGTATTGAACAGCAACAGTGTCACACCGTTGCTGCATCATGAAGATGACTATTAGTCATGCCATGATCTGGATAAATAAGAAACTCCCATGTACGTTTTTTCCATATTTTTTAGTGATCATTGAAGTAAAGCTCAAAAAGTTCCTTTATAGCCATAAACAATGTTGTGCAAAGCCTGTGCCGAGAGTAGAGCTGTGGGAGGGACCCAGTAGCTCCTCTCACTACAGAAAAAACTACAGGAAGGGGCGGAGACAAGACCCGTCACCTTGCACATAGAGAGAGAGCAGCAGTGACCGGTCTTTATTACAGGAAGGAAAACTTTCACACTGGATTACTGCACAGATCTGGAAGAATTATTCAAAGAACACCAAGATTCAAGGAAGAATACACATGAATTTATTAAAATTATATTTGTTTATCCCGGAGTTCAGTTTCAAAGTAAACCTAAATTAAAAAAAAAAAAAAGTTTTGGAGAGAATGGAGATGTATTAGAACACCTGGGAGGTTTTTATTGCTGTCTGTGTCCCAGTTAGGAAGATTCACCCTCTATATTTATCCTGTTTGCCATTATCACCGAAAGCGAAAGTAAAAAAATAAAATATTGGGTTGTCCCCAGAACCGGAATCTAGGATGGAAAAGGACCTGGGGGTCCTAGTAGATGATAGGCTCAGCAATGGCATGCAATGCCAAGATGCTGCTAACAAAGTAAACAGAATATTGGCATGCATTAAAAAGGGGATTCATTTCAGAGATAAAACAATAATTCTCCCGCTCTACAAGACGCTGGTCCGGCCGCACCTGGAGTATGCTGTCCAGTTCTGGGCACCAGTCCTCAGGAAGGATGTACTGGAAATGGAGCGAGTACAAAGGGCAACAAAGGTAATAAAGGGTCTGGAGGATATTAGTTATGAGGAAAGGTTGCGAGCACTGAACTTATTCTCTCTGGAGAAGAGACGCTTGAGAGGGGATATGATTTCAATGTACAAATATCGTACTGGTAACCCCACAATAGGGATAAAACTTTTTCGCAGAAGGGAGTTTAACAAGACTCGTGGCCACTCATTAAAATTAGAAGAAAAGAGTTTTAACCTTATGCCGCCTACACACGATCAGACTTTCCGGCAGAAAAGAATCTTTCCGTTGGATATTCTGATCGTGTGTGGGATAATCCGATCGTTTTTCTTCAAAAAATTTGAATGGACCTAGAAATAGAACATGCTTTAAATCTTTCCGGCTGAATCAATTTCTATTTGGAAAACCGTTCGTCTGTATGCTGGTCCGACGGACCAAATACGACGCAAGGGCAGCTATTGACTACTGGCTATTGAACTTCCTTTTCTAGTCCCGTCGTACATCATCGCATTCGAAACGAACGGACTTTGGTGCGATCGTGTGTGGGCAAGTCCGTTCGGTCGGAACTCCGTCGGGAATACCATTGGAGTTTATTCTGACGGAAAGTCTGGTCGTGTGTACGTGGCATTAAACTACGTAGAGGGTTCTTTACTGTAAGAGCGACAAGGATGTGAAATTCCCTTCCACAGGCGGTGGTCTCAGCGGGGAGCATCGATAGTTTCAAGAAACTATTAGATAAGCACCTGAACGACCGCAGCATACAGGGATATACAATGTAATATACAATATACAATGTAATACGGACATATAATCACACACATAGGTTGGACTTGATGGACTTTTTTCGACCTCACCTACTATGTAACTATGTACCTATGAATAGAGGGGAAATCTTCCAATGGGAATACTAGTTCTGGTGACAACCAAGGATTTCCTCAGTTTACAGAACTTTCCTCTTTTTCATGGTTTTGGCTACAGGAAGTGAAGGGAAATTTCCCCAATGGGACAAGATCGCAAATACCTGACAGGGGTTATAGTCCTCCTTTAGTCTATTCAAAATGGAACAAAAGTGTTGCCTTTAGTTCTACTTGAAGCTATGCCTGTTCCATCGTTCTAGAACAGTTCTTTTTCTGACCTAACTGCAGCCTCACCCAGACACTTTGGAGCATAAAAGAAAAACAAAATGAGAGAATCAAGACAAAAGGCTGCAGTCCTATCCAAAAACTGTGCAAGAAGCCTTGATGGATCAAGCCACATGGGATATTGTTTCACATTCTATAAAGAAACATTATGTTTATATGCAAATATAACCATCAACAGAGTCTGAGGCTGATGGCAACGAGGCTCGTGAAAGCTGAGACCAATAAATTGAAAGCAAAGTGCCCAGCTATTAAAACAACATAACGGTAGAACACCCCACAGTATTAACAAAGTAGGATACGTTTGTTCTCTTCTCTGTTTTGCATAATTTAGTGTGAAATTAGACTGTTAGAATGAATCAAAAACAATTAAAGCAGGTTTACCTAATTCCTCAAAACCAACCAATCAAGAACAGGCGCATTTGTAAAAATACTGAAAGGTTCAGGTGTGTTAACATGTTGAGTCTCATTTATCAGTGTCTGGATGAAGAATTGCTGTCCATCACAACTAAATTTGTACAAGGAAAAAAAAAAAAACGAATTGGGGGCTATGGGCACCACAAAGTGATTTTTGAATACACTTTTATAAATGAGGATATACTGTTCCAAGAAAAAGTATGTGAACCCTTTGGAATTAACAGATGTTCTGCAATAAATTGCCATAAAATGTAATCAGATTCTCAATTAAGGCAGGCCATAGATCATGCAACTGTTTTCTTCCATAATAGATGGAAGGAAAAAAAAAAGCTATATTCCCCAATCAGAACAGTCAGTGTTGATTGGGGAATCCCTCCTGCAGCACTGTTGTGTTCTTACAGCAGGGAGCCTTCCCTGCTGGCAGGATACAGTGATTAGTGTTGCTGGCTAAAGTCTGCGACACTAATCGTTGAGGAAAAACCTGACAGGCCGGTTGTACACAAGTCAATCCACAGCATTGTGAATGTTTAATGTGTGTGTTTAACCACTTGCCGACTGCCTAATGTACTGTGGCAGGTCAGCTCTATTGTGCAAAATCACCTACCCTTTAGGTCATTTTGTGCAATAGCCACTGGAGGCGCGATCGCGCTCTGATTGGACAGAGGGAGAGCCAATCAGTGGGTCCAGCGATCGTTCCCGAGAGAGGCAGAACAGCAGTCTGCCTATGTAAACAGGGCAGATCACCGTTCTGACAGGGGAGAAGATAGAGATCTTGTGTTCCTGCTAAGCAGGAACACGGATCTCTCTCTTCACCCAGTCAGAGCAACCCCCACACAGTTGTATCATAAGAATTGGCCTGGTAATTAAAGGGGTAAAACCTTCCAGGGCTGAAGTGGTTAATAAATATACTACTGTCTATTATTAAGACTTAAGCTGGCCATATATGGATCGAAATTTTGATCCATGTATGGCCAGCTTAAGTCTTAACAATAGACAAACACAATGTGCTTATGCCGATTGATAAAAAAACTCTCAAACATTTTAAGATTGCAGTTCATAAGAAGCATTAGCTTTACATGGATGTTGCCCATTGACAGAGTGACACCTCTAGGAATGTCACTCTGTGACACCAATTCTGCATTGTCCACATTCAAGGACCTGTAGGTAGACAGAGTCTAATGCCGCGTACACACGAGCGGAATGTCCGACAGAAAAAGTCAGACCGAAGCTTTTCAACATATATTCCGATTGTGTGTATGCCTGATCTGACTTTTGTTTTCGAAAATTCTGACGGACCTAGAAATGGAACATGTTCTAAATATTTCCGACGGAACCAATTCCTATCGGGAAAAAACGCTCGTCAGTATGCTGTTCCGATGGACCAAAAATGGCGCATGCTCTGAAGCAAGTACAAGACGGCAGCTATTGGCTACTGGCTATTGAACTTCCTTTTTCTAGTCCCGTCGTATGTGTTGTACTTCACCAAGTTCTTGATGGTCGGACTTTGGTGTGATCGTGTGTACGCAATACAGTTTCAGTGGAATTCCGTCGGAACTCCGTCAGAAAAACCTTCAGAGTTTATTCCGACGAGAAAACCGGTCGTGTGTACAGGGCATTAAACTCCTGACAGGTTTTACATGACTTTCTTTAGCAGTCTTGAGTGAAGAATAGCCAAGCACAGCTTATGTTTAGAACATGGTTGAGGAGGGCAGCTTTAACTTAGACTCACTTTAAGAGACGGAAGATGTATAAAAAGTGGCAGTGAAACAGTGAATTGCCATTATTTCTGCCCAGAACATTTTATTTACTATTACTTTGCATGTTAATGCATGTAATGTTTTCCGTGTTGGATGCAAGGACAATTTAGCTGTCCTTTAAGTGAATTATGATAGAGCAGATCCTTTCAGTTAGGGAACACAATTAAAAGAGATGCACAGACACAACACAAAAGCCACTATCATTCTATCATGTATTAATGGAAGCTGAAAGGTTATTTCCAGAATGCCAGTGAAAGTAGAATTCTAGTAAATAAAAGCCTCATCAAGTGCATTACCATGAAAGCAAGTGCGGAAACTGGAGTTATGCAACAAACTGCATCTTTCCATCATATAAACTTATAAAAACAGGCTATAATTTACAGAAAGGTTAAAGTGAATCACGAATTTCATCTAAAAAATATAATAATGAAAAATTAGTTCAATAATGAGATTTTAAAAGTTCTTGAGGGTCACAGGAAGCACCCTCATGGCTAACAGAGGATATAATTAGAAATAGACTTGAAAAACGTAACATTAATAAGTCACGAGGACCAGATGGCTTGCACCCGAGGGTCCTTTAACCACTTCAATACCAGGCACTTAGACACCTTCCTGCCCAGACCAATTTTCAGCTTTCAGCGCTGTCGCACTTTGAATGACAATTGCACGGTCATACAACACTGTACCCAAACTAAATTTTTATAATTTTGTTCCCACAAATAGAGATTTCTTTTGGTGGTATTTGATCACCTCTGCGATTTTTAATTTTTGTGCAACAAAAAAATTTTGAAAAAAAAATAAGCTTTTCTTAGCTTCGGTTACATTTTTTTGTAAATAAGTATGTTTTCTTCTTCAATGACGGGCACTGATATGGCTGCACTGACGGACACTGATGGGCACCGATGAGGTGGCACCAATGAGGTTGTACTGATGAGGTGGCACTGATGGCCACTGATGATGGGCACTGATAGGCAGCACTGATGGGCACTGATAGGTGGCACTGATGGGCACTGATAGGTGGCACTGGTATGCAGCACTGATGGGCACTCATAGGTGGCACTGATGGGCACTCATAGGCAGAACTGATGGGCACTCATAGGCTACACTGATGGGCACTTATGGGTGGCACTGATGGGTAATTATGGGTGGCACCAATAGGTGGCATGGATGGGCACTGATGGGCACTGATAGGTGGGCACTGATGGGCACGGATGGGCACTGATAGGTGGCACTGCTGGACACTGATGGGTGGCACTGATGACACTGATGGGTGGCATTGCAGGGCATCACTGATTTGTATTGGTACACAATGGTGCCAGTCAGTGCCCATTTGTGGGCACTGACTGGCACAGTTTGGGCATCATTTGCACATGTGGATGGCCAGGGGGTACATACCTGGCCATCCACATGTTGCCCACTTCCCTGGTGGTCCTAGTGGAGTCCCTGGTGGTCCAGTGTGGGCATCTGAGGGGGGGCTGCGCTGATAAACAATCAGCGCAGACCCCCCCCCTTTCAGGAGAGCTGCCGATTGGCTCTCCTCTACTCGCGTCTGTCAGACGCGAGTGAGGAAAAGCCGATCACCGACTTTTCCTGTTGACATCGTGATCAGCCGTGATTGGACACGGCTGATCACGTGGTAAAGAGCCTCCGCCGGAGGCTCTTTACTGAGATCAGTGTAGCGTTGTGTCAGACTGACACACTGCTCCACCGATCACCGCAATGCGCGTCCCCAGGGGCGCGCGGCGGCATGTTTTCCTGAAGGACGTCATATGATGCCCAGTCAGGATAACAAAACCACCACCCGGCCGTCATTAAGCGTAACTCCACTTTTGTTGAAAAAAAAACATTCTACCCTGGGTGATCTATGTGCATTGCAAGGATTATAACAATGTTTGTTGCAGATTCCTACCTTTTGTTATTCTGAAGAAATCCATGTGTGTTTGTCTATGCCTCTTGGCTGAGTGGGTCTAATGGGAGTGGTTTCATAATTATCAGTCAGCTGTGGCAGCTGCAGGGCACTAATGAGGAAAGCTGCTGGGCCTGCACCCCTTTAGACATGTTCCTATTGGAAATATCTCAGCAAAAATGAAATCTGACGTGTATCTTAGTGTAGACTTCTGGAAAAATTGGTGAGCCAATCACACAAGCAGGAAATTATGTTTCTGGGGAGTGGTCAGTACACACTTTGGGGGTTGTTTACGAAAGGCAAGTCCACTTTGCACTGCAAGTGCACTTGGAAGTGCAGTCACTCTAAATCTAAGGGGTAGATCTAAAATGAGGGGAAGCTCTGCTGATTTTATCATCCAATCATGTGCAAGCTAAAATGCTGTTTTTTATTTTCCTTGCATGTCCCCCTCGGATCTACATCAACTTTACTTCCAAGTGCACCTGCAGTGCAAAGTGGATTTCCCTTTTATAAATAACCCCCTTTGTCTACAGAACTACAGAACAACTCCATGAAGCCTTATTGCATTGCATTTATAGAGAATTACAGCGGCTGCAGTTTGAAAAGGAAAGTTAATTTTTAATAACATCCAATTACAATATGACTTGTATTGCAATTGTACACGCTATATTATTTTTTCTTTATTTGCAATTTTTTTTCCCAAGAAAGTGGAGTTACCCTTTAAGGAACCCGCCAGAAAATTGTTCCTTATTTTTAAGAACAGTCAACTGACTGGTGTGGTACCAGCTGATTGGAGAAAAGCCAAAGTAACACCAATATTTAAAAAAATGGACCAAGATATATTCCAAGGAATTATAGACCAGTTAGCCTAATATCAATAGTTTGCAAACTCTTGGAGGGGGATGATAAGGAACTATATACAAGATTTTTGTAATGAGAAGGGCATCATTAGCAGTAATCAGCATGAATTCATGAAGAATTGTTCTTGCCAAACCAATCTACTAACCTTCTATGAGGAGGTGAGCTGCAATCTAGATAAAGGAAGGCCTGTAGATGTGGTGTATCTGGATGTTGCAAAAGCATTTGATTTGTTTTTTTTACTGTACAAAGTAAGGTCCGTCAGCATGGACCATAGGGTGAGTCCATGGATTGAAAACTGGCTACAAGGGCGAGTTCAGAGGGTGGTGATAAATGGGGATAAAAATGAGGACATGGTTTCATTACTGGTGTGTGCCAGTTCCTCCAGTCCCCCACCTGAACAATCTGATTAAACTAGTCATTGAGCCCTGGGGTCTTAGTGGATCTCCAGAGTCTAATGCCGCGTACACACGGTCGGAATTTCCGATGGAAACAGTCCGATGGGAGCTTTTCAACTGATTTTCCGACCGTGTGTATGCCCATCGGTCTTTTTCTGTCGGAAGTTCCGACGGACTTTGGATTGAGAACCTGTTCTCAATTTTTCCGACGGAAAACCTTTCTATCGGATTTTCCGATCGTGTGTATGCAATTCCGACACGCAAAATTCTGACGCATGCTCGGAAACAATTTGACGCATGCTCGAGAGGAATTTAACTTCCCTTTTATAGTGATGTTGAACGTGTTTTATGCCGCTGTGTTACTGACCATCGGAATTTGGTGTGACCGTGTGTAGACAAGACAGTTTGAGCGAAATTCAGTCGGAATTCCGACGGGAAAACCATCAGAGCTTTTTCCGATGAGAATTCCGACCGTGTGTACGCGGCATAAGGATGAGTGTTTTGGTGGCATTCAGCAAGTGGATGGTAAGGTTCATATATAGTTGAGAGGGACATGTTTGTATAGTGCAAAAGGAAAGTAGCTGGTTCAAAGGGTAGGTCCCAATCTATTATCTGTTGATCCATAGAGTGAACTTCCGTCCAGAAGGGGCATATCCAAGGACAGGACCACTGGATGTGTAAAAGTGTTCCTTTGTATGGTTAGCATCGCCCACAGACATTCGGCACACCAGGAAAAATGGCGTGGAGGCGGGTTGGGGTACGGTACCATCGACTACGTAGTTTAGGAAAACTCACCTTCCCTTCTCTCTTCTTCTCACTCATTGTGATCTTGGCTATGGCTATCTGGATCTTTCTTTATTTCAATAAAGTCTTTGTGGAACTAAAAGGTTTTGCCTTTGGTTCTACTTTAAGGAACGTTTAAGTCTGTGACCTGCAATGGTGTGTATATTATCCTGGTGATAGGTATCAGGTTAGGTGTCACAGGTTCAGCTGCTTTCCCGAGAAAAGAAAAGTGCCAGACAGTGAAAAGTAGGCGAGTGTGATGTAAGGCTTGTCAGTTGGTTTTAGCATCTGTTGTTTCTCCCCCCATGTTCCCTCCAAGCATGTTCTCACTTCTCTCTAACGTCTCAGAACATCACTAGAAGTGACATCTAAAACTTTTCAGCAGGGCATCTGTAGAATATGATCCCACACATTCAAAACCACATTGCAATTTTTAAAACTGAAAAAAAGTATCTTCCTTCCTTTACCATCCTGTTTTGCAGCACACTTCTGGAGAATGACAACTGCAATTTCATTTCAACGGTACCAATGGGAAATAATGTTGAATATATACAATAAAATGCTTCACGCACAGTGGACGTCTTAGACGATACCTCCTCTGTGGGTACGTGATGGGCACATTTTCTAAATAAACATATAAAAGCAACAAAACAATAGAGCTACAGAACAGTCACTGAGAAAAAAAGCTTGTGTTTTTGGACTTGGTTCAGTTTATTTCAGCACATCTGCTACAGATTTAAAGTGCCACTTTTCGGGGGATAAAAGGTGTAAATCCATGAAATCCTGCAGAATGTGAAACATGAATAGCTGAAAAGTCCATAAGTCACAGTAGACAATGTGCGCTGATGAATGATCCATACAGATCAGAACGTTTAACATGTCTATCGTTCACCCATAAAACTCACATAAGATCTGTAGCAAATTTAATCATATTGCAGTATATTCATGTTTTTTTTTTTTTTTCCTATTATCCAACATGACTGATCAATGCCTGTGAATAAATTAAATCCAGTGTATAGAAAATACATTTGCATAGGTTCACTAATGTTTGGCAGTGTCTACGTAGCCCACAGCCAAGACTCGGTAAAACTATATGCTATGCCAGAAAAGCAGATGCCACTTAAAACTGTCAGGAAATCTGATGGGCTGTTGGGCATTGCAAAATACGAAGAGGAATGCTTCTGGGATAAAGAGATTAAACACATGACAGCAGAGCAAATTACAGAGGAAAATAAATTTCACTCATCATGAGTGACTGGGTCTCTGCTCTCTATTCTACAAGCTGTAACATTGATAATATATACTGTAGAAATTATATATATATATATATATATATATATATAGATAGATAGATAGATAGATAGATAGATAGATAGATAGATAGATAGATAGATAGATAGATAGATAGATAAATAGATAAATAGATAGATAGATAGATAGATAGATAGATGTTTTTTTTTTGTGATCACTTTAGTTAGATTGCATTTCTTTTGTACAAAATCAATAGTTTTCAGCTTCAAGTTAGAAACTTGTGCTGATGCTTTAAGCCCCAGGTAGGGTTAGGCTGGACATACTAGATGGATCAAAATTCGTCTGAGTTTCGATTTATGTGTGGCTGACTTGGGGTTCCTCTATCCACCCCACATGTGTGCATGGTGGAATCTGTAAATTTTTTTGTTTGATCTTGGCCAGCTTTATTGTGCTACTTCAGGGGTTAACTTGATGTCAGAGAAAAGAATATTAGCTGAGTGCTAAGGAAGAAAAGACGAAGGCTGTTGTTTTAGGGATTTCAAGAAGATGCATCACCAGTAGACATGTGCAATTCGTTTTTCGTTTTTTTTTTTTTTCGTTATTTTCGTTCGTTTGTTTTCGTACGAATCCGAATAACGAATCGTTCGAATCGTACGAATCCGATTAACGAATCATTCGAATTGAACAAATCCGAAAAACACAAATTAGAAACAACGAATGTACGAATGAAGAAAATCCGAAAAACGAAAATAGGAACAACGAAAATGAACGAAAAAATTCGTACATTCGTAACTTTTTTTTTGTTGAATTGGTAATTTTCCGTGTCCCTTACAATGGTGATGCTTAATGCGATTCGAATAGATTGAACGAAAAAATTCGTACATTCGTAACTTTTTTTTTTTCGATTCGTAACTTTTTTTTTCGATTCGTAACTTTTTTTTTTTTGTTGAATTGCTAATTTTCCGTGTCCCTTACAATGGTGCTGCTTAACGTGCTTCGAATAGATTGAACGAAAAAATTCGTACATTCGTAACTTTTTTTTTCGATTCGTAACTTTTTTTTTCGATTCGTAAATTATTAAAATGTAATAATAGCATACACATTACATAAAATTATGAATTATGCTCCGATTACGAATCTACAAATGTTACGAATGTTACGAATCAACAAATCAACGAAAAAATAACTCTTACGAAAGTACGAATCGTTACGAATACGAACACCGACGACTTACGAATGTACGAATCGTTACGAATCAACGGAAATGAATAAAACGAAACGAAAATAAACAAATTTTATTGTTGTGCACATGTCTAATCACCAGGGCTTGCAAAATTTAGTAGAATACCCTTGGGGAACAAGTACATATAGTCCTGTTTAGATGTGTGCTGTGGTTAGAAAATAACAGCTAATTTTTGTATGTTTGTGCTGAAAAAAAATGCACAGTTGCTCCATTGTACTACAGGAACAAGGTGACATCTCCTCCTCCTCATCTTCCATTCTTAAGGCCCCATTCCCATCCCAGTGTAGCAGAATCATAGGCAGAATCACGTAATTCTGCCTGCGATTCTGGAATATGCTAAAAAATGTGCAATGCGCGTTTGGGTGCCATTTATTGCTAATGGCCCCCAAAACATGATGAAGAAACAAAACACCCAAAAACATTAGGGACTAGCATTGGGCTAGCATTTCTATGTCTTCCACATTGCTTTTAGATGTTTTTTATAGATTTTTATGATCACTTTTAGATTCTGTATCTTGAATATCATTGTAAGATTTTTTATATTTGAATAAACCATCCCTGGTTGACCTGCACCATATGGAACCCTCTTCCATTTTTCCTTCCATTTTTGGGTTCTGCTGATTACTTACCCACCTCTACTTCCTGGATTGTCCTGGACCCATCTGGCTGTGGGGTACCTATTGCCTGTCGTTTATACGATTTGGAGCTGTACATCCTTCATTGCTTTCAGCGTGACATCTCCCAGAATGGAGGATTTTCAAGCCTGTTATACTCACTGCCATATGGTATTTTGGTCCACCATTTCCGGTAAGGGTACCTCACCTTTTCTATGTAAACCTGCACAAGCATCCAAAGGTATACCATCCGGTTTATCGGGAGTACACATCCCAGCCCATTTAGGAATGGGGGAATAACATCTCTCTCCACTTCTTATGGACTTGGATCTTTGGACTGTTGTACCCAGTACATTCTGAATCACTTTGCCAGATTTATTTGATTGTATTATTGTGTATTGATATTTTTCACGTGTATATTTTCACAAGCACTAAAACTTTGGTATCTGCCTTAGTTGTTGATATTTATATTATTATATGTATATATGTTTCCTTTATTAGGTCACAAAATTTAGCGCTACACATTATCTTTGCACATTACACAAAAACATGTGCCAGAATGCACTATTCAAAAACATACCAAAGTTGGCTCCAAAAACGGGAGAGGCACTACTTTGATGCTTTTTTGGAGTGGAGGGCAGCCCATTCAAATGAAAAGTGTTACTTTAAAAAAATGAAAAAAATTGTGATCTGGAAACATCACTATGTTAATGGACCTAAGGCTGCACAAGCTGCAAGGGGGGATGTGGGTGACCATTAGATCATGTCACAGCCAGGACCGGGAATGAATATAGACCTCCTCCAGGCACAATAATCTTCCTGGCAGCATTTTTCCAATTGGCAATTGGAGAAGCCGGGATGAATTTGGAGACGCTTCAGTCACAGTGACAGCCTCCTAAAACTGGGGATTATCCCCAGGAACCAGGGACAGTTGGTCACCCTATTAAATCAGTACTACCAACACAACTACACCAAGAGGCTAAAGCAAAAAAAAATACCTAACAAAAACAGAATTGTTCCAGAAGTTCAGTGCATTAGTGGATTAGTCTTCAGTGTATTTTCCCTTTTAAGAAAACAGCAGCAAGCGGCTAAGATCTGGATTACGGCATGAACGGAGAGTGACCTTTGGACGAATCATGTTCTCAGCCATCGCAGAAGTCTCCATAAGTATATTTTACCATTTGAGAGTCGATAACTGCTATGTTAATATAAAACGATTGTTCATAATCAAAGAGAGAAATAGAAGGAGAATGAAAGTGTATGGGTTAGTAAGTTGTGTTTCAGTGGTCATTCCCGAACATAATTCTTCCCCTTATTGCCTTTATATAACAAATCCGTTTATATCCTTTATGATGGAGTCTGAAGAAGACATAGCCAAGTTATTATGGTAATGAGCGGCCAAGGCGAGGGAATTCACTGAACCATAAAAAACTGTTACTGAAAAAAAGTGTGACTGATACATAAGCCAGTGCTTTATTCTTTCTCAGATCACCTTGCATAACATCCACAACTCATTCTTATGACCCTTTACATTAATATGGGGGGATATTTTATGGTGCAATAAGAACAGTACTAGTTCTCTACCTGTAGTTTTTCTTCGGTATCTTTGTATGGCAAGAAATAACATTACAGACACAGCTGATAAAACAAAAGTAAAGACGGTTCAGGGAAGATACTTGTCATGGCAGATTTGTCATCATGAACGCCCTAGTGTGAATTTTTCATTAGGCCCTTTTATCATTTCACCTATTTAAAAAAAAAAAAAATGTAATCTGAAATTCCAAGTAATTACAATTGTAGAAAATCTGCAATTGCTTTTTTACGCAGATAGAACATACATTTTGCAAAATCACTATTCCTCTACCCCCTGAATACAGATGAAAAAATGTATATCCTATATATCAGGGGTCTCCAAACGTTCTAAACAAAGGGACAGTTTACTGTTCTTCAGACTTTAGGGGGACTGTGGCTATTGAGAGAAGAAAAGGTTGTTTGTTTCAGTGGGAGTAGGTGTGCCCCATCATTGGTGTCAGTGAGAGGAAGTGTGTTCCATTGTTGGTGTCATTAGGAGGAATTATGCTCCATTATTGGTTTATTTGGGCCCTATTGTTGGTGTCATTTGGAGGAATTGTGCCCCATTGTTGGTGTCATTGGAAGGAATAGTGCCCCAAGGGCCAGATAACAGCAAGCAGGGGGCCGCATCTGGCCCCTTGCCCGCATTTTGAAGACCACTGCTATATATGTTCCTGTATGTGGCCATTATATAGTCAGAAATAGAAATAAAAAGTCTTGCTCATATATTCCAAGTAGACCCTCTTTTTTTCTATTGTGTTGTGTGTGGGATTCTGTTTCAATTGCCAAGATTATGAGTGAGCTGAACTGCCCTTGATTCGGTTTGAGAAGGATTCCATGAATGTCAAAGAAGTTGGAATGCTGGACCCCAAATAAATCAATGGGAGACAAATCTGCCAAGTCAAAAATGCCCATTTTCTGGGCTAATAGGCAAAAGAGTTGTGAAAAAATAGCATGGAAGGGATGGCCACTTCCCTGGGGAACATGTACCAATGCAAAAAAAAATAAAAAATTCTATTTGACCAGGAACAGTATTTTTTTATGCATAAAGTGTAACATTAAAATGCCCAACTACTTAGTCCTTCCTGTCAATCACTGACTCACCAAAAGAAAAAAAACCGACCCGGCACACACGACTGACCCTTCTTGCCAAATGACAGCTTTATATAGCCAGTGGGCATATTTGGGCAGTAATGCCACTGCTATCCATGCCCTTTTGCTTATAATTCCTGGCCATGCAAGTCAATTATGCTGGTGAAGTTGCTTCCTTAGCAACCACTGACAGTGGGAAGCTGTCATATGTAGAAACAGTAGGATACTACTCATAATATTCAGCTCTTGTACAGGGAGGAGGGCAAACAGGTTAAAATGTGAGCATTTGTCCAAACACCCAAAGTTAAGTACAAACTAGGTTCTGTAGCAACTCTCACAGCGACTTGGCAGCAGTGAGAGCCATTGACTCCTGCTGCTGTCAAACAGATCTTGTGAGAAGGGAATGGGGGCAGGGCCAAGGCCAATAGAAGCACACAGCCCAGTTGAGGAGCAAGTCCGCAGGTGTGCCAACATAAGAAGCGGATTCCTATGGTGGCACACAGAGAAGAGGAGTAGCCTAGACCTCGGGTGGGTGACCCCAGAAAAGGTGGCTCAGTACTTTGGCACAGAGCAGGTAAGTATAATATGTTTGCTATTAAAAAAATAGACTTTCCGGCAGCTTTGAAGTGATACTAAAGTCTTGTTTTTTTTTTGTTTAAAAATAACAAACATGTTATACTTACCTGCTCTGTGTAATGGTTTTGCACAGAGCAGCCCAGATCCTCCTCTTCTCGGGTCCCTCGCTGGCTCTCCTGGCCCCTCCCTCCTGCCGAGTGCCCCCACAGAAAGCAGCTTGCTATGGAGGCACCTGAGCTAAGCCGCTGCTCTGCATGTCCATTCAGACACTGAGCCATGTCTCGGCCTCGCACCGTCTTTCTCCTTATTGGCTCACTGACATTGGTTAACAGCAGATGGAGCCAATGGCGCCCACTGTGTGTCTCAGCCAATCATGAAGCAGAGTCCCGGGCAGCTGAGTCTATTGTGCAATAGCGCTGGATCGGTGCTCAGGTAAATAGAATGCATTAAGATAAAAAAACACTGCATTTACAACTACTTTAAGTTAAGGCTGGAGTTAAGCGTTAACAATTTAAGGCTCAACATACAAAAAATTTCTACAAATTAGAAAGTCTCTCTTTCTCTTCTAACAGTAACAAATTTTTTATAAGCACTGAAAAAAAAGGTCATAATCATTATCATCATTACCATTTATCTTAAAATAATATGTTATTATTTATATAGTGTTTCCACCTGTAAATATGAGAATGAGTGATAATAAATAAGAAAATAGCTTTAATTGAAATCTATAATAAATCATAAAATAAATAAAATGACCCTTTTGAAAGAAAATCTATTATAATATATATATATATATATATATATATATATATATATTGTATATATATATATATATATATATATATATATATGTGTATATATATATATATATATATATATATATATATATATATATATATATATATATATATATATATATATTTAAATACGCATGTGCACACATTTTTTACATTATTTTAAACAGTCATGTACACGTACGGGTAGGCATTGATTGATGGTACACACTGGCATTTTGATCTAACCAAACTCAAAAAACTATGAGAGCGTATAAAACAATAAATAGCATTTCTCAGCAAGGTAAACTGATAATTTATAGCACCACCTAAGCTGGTAATAGCAGCTGATTTACGTACTATTCACATTCCTCATATCACAACAGCTGAGAAATGCTTAGGATTTTAGCACTGCTTGGAGAAGAGATTATCTGCATACTATATACTGTACTGTTTGATCCAGTTATAAAGCATACCATCGCCTATATGAAGAAGAAAGACATTTCTTTTCTTCACACTCTACCCCTGTGCTCTTCTGCCCAAGATGGAGGCCAGTGGGTGGCTTGGCAAGGTTACAAATTGTCACAACTGGCTGTTAGTCTCATTACTTTCTCCACAGGACTTCTATAGTTCTTCCCATTGTTGTGAAACCTATATTTCTTCATAGTTCCTTTCAACATCATTTAACATGCACCATTTACCTACATTCAGTAATGGCAGCTATTTTTGTGACATGGGCAAATATATGAGGATTCTTTTGGGAACGTGGGTACTGAAATGCCTTATGCCTAAATGTTTACACAAAATAAATGGTTTTCTCCTGTGGGTGTAGGTGGCAGATGGGATATACTTTAACGACTTTATAACACATGTGGCACGCGGTAGGCTGCCACATACAGTAAAGAGTTGGATATTAGCATTGAACCTCATGGCTGGCTTCAACAGAGAGTGGCTTTTGCATTTTTTTTAGTACTGTTCTATTCATTCTCAACAAATAATAAACTGTAGAAATGACAAGTCAAGTTATGAGAGTTTACATAGGGAGGATGAAATGTCACTATATTATATTTTATGATACAACAAGAATTGGTACATCATGTTCTATAAGACAGGATAGCTTCTAGTAGACTAAAACTTGATTTAGGATTCTTTTGTGGATATTTATTATTATGTCAATCCCATTCTAAGAGCTCATGTTCATTTTTGTTGACTTGAAAAATACTTAGGGGCCCATTTGCAAAGCAAGATATAGACTTGCCTCAGCCCTACCTCTGCTTTTAAAAAAAGGGAAGTTTTATAAGGTACAAAGGTACAACAGTGTGTTTTGCTTGCTTTGGGACTCCTAATTAAGCGAACCCCCAATTAATTCCATTAATGAAAGAAAGGGTCCTGGCTAAAGGACAGCCCGGTTACAAGACTTTTCAAAGTCAATTGTCTGGTCCCTCCTCCTAATACAGAGTATTTTCTGTAGCATTATATACAGAGAACACTTTACCGGACACTGTAGACTTCACACCCTTGTGGAGTGGAGCACATATCCAACCGGGAGCCGATAGAGCTATCTTGTCTCATCTCCCTGTTTTAAAGCCCACCAATGGTTTACATGCCCCATAACTAACCACTGGATTTGAATAAAAATACATATCTAAAAGCTCTAAACCTGCAATTACATGATGCACCGGCCCTAAATCTTCTCCAACTCTATTTTCTGCAAAGGTCCTTCTTCAGGTCATCACATTGCCGCCTGCATCTCATGGAAACTTCCTATTAGGTGTCTAGCACCTGGGTTCTCTCAGGATCTAGAAGATGATTGATGAATGTGGAGAGGCATGTAGGGATCGGGCACCATTGCAGTGGCATTTCAGTGCTTGATTAGCAGCCCTCCACACCAGAAATGGTGGTGGTGAGGGACCTGGGTGGGGACTTAGATGGTTTTAATGGCTTCACAAGGTAAGGAAAGAAAAAGAAGAAAACTTTGAAGGGTGGATAAGAGTTGGGTGGGAGGGGAGACAAAATCCTAAAATTTAGTTTTAAGTATGACCCTAACTTCAGCAGGTCTCAGGAATTGTTTGAACATCACCAACAGAGACATATTTTCTTTCATGAATCACAAGTGATAGTGTCACAGACAGTAATAATAGGAGTTATAACCTTTTACTTTTTTTAAAATCTCAAAATAGAAGTCAAGTGACACTGTCACAATAGTCTAATGTATGGAACACACACGTAATAATCAACAGAGTACAACAAAATCCTTACCCTGTCCACTTATCTTACCTGTGCCATAGGCATATTTTATGCATGGAAGGATTTAAACCTATTTGAGCAATTGAGAAATACCCCCACCCCAGCCCTAGCTTTTACCGTACCCAGATCTCCTACCATATGACCTCTACCCCCCACCCTGTGATTTTCTCTCATGTTTCTATCTTCCGCCCCCACTTTTTACTACTATAGCCCCTTAACTCTAAACCTTTTTAAATCCCCCATACTTTACTGGAGAGCCCTTCAACCCATGTTGACAACTTAACAGGTTGTTCCACATACCCTCCTACACTTCAACAGATCTCAGGACTTCTTCAAGCATTTTTGGAGAATTTTTTATGAGCATTTATATGCACATTTTCCGGGTGTTTTCAGGTTTGTGAGTTTGTTTTTTTCACTTCTTTTTAGTCAATAGAAAGCTAGTTACTGTGATAAGAAAAGGCGAAATATGTGCATTATGCTTGTTTTTAGGCTTTTTAGGCACTCCTTTTGTAGTCTAAATGACCAAAAACGTGTAAATCTGCGACAAAGCAGCTCATGTACTTTTTCAAGCTTGTTGTTTAGTTCGGAAGAACTTATGCTTCAAGGCGCTCAGGTACGAATGGGGTCTAACAGTGCTAACAATCATTTGATTTATATCCTAATCCCATAACCAGAAAATTGAACTAATGATGTCCTACAAACTTTTAGAGCAGCCATTCTCAAGGAGATTGCTAGGGGTTCCTAAAGCAGAGGCTTATTGATTTCCCATCTGATGGTGTCTGCATATTTCAGGGCCCACATCACTTGGCAGAGACAGCTGCATGATACCAATAATCTTTTTGGCTGTCTTTAAGAGGTGCATTATTCCCACTGGCAACCATTATAAAAAACAGTGTCCTATTCCCCAGTCTTGAATGTAATTTTAAGGGTTCCTCTGGGTTATAAAGGTTGATAAAGGCTGTATTAGAGAGTTACTTTAATGTTTTTGCTCTGCTTGTATTTCATTTCATTGTACTGCTCTGTGGCTTGGTATGAACATGTACCCTACCGATGTCTCTTCAGACCAGTGGAGTAACAACGATAGGGCGGTCCGCCCCTCTTGCCACACATTGGGGGGTGTCAAGCTGGTGCCACTTAGGGGTGTCAGGCTGACGCTGCTTATTCATCGGTTATGCTCCCCTTGTCGAGCATAGGGAGCTTTGACCTCTAGCAGTCTCCGCAAAGATAGTGGTGGCCCGTGGAGGGCAAATGACACATACGGCGGCAGGAAGTGCCCGCTGGAATGCATTTCTGGCTCCATTTCCTGGTCCCTGAGGTTGGTGTGTGATCCATGTTGCAGAACCACGCTTTTCTTCATGCTTTGCACCCCAGCGAACACCCCAGAAATGTTTACATCCTGATTCTACTGTCACCTTCTGGTCCCGCAAACGTGCACCACTGTGGTAAGTGTGCGCACAGCAGTATTTTTTCACTTAGATTATAGCCAGATGGGGGGTGTGGGGTGTTAGATGGAGGGGTTGTGCCAGATGAAGGGGGTTGTGCTAGTTGGGGGGGGTGGCAGATATAGGATCCGCCCCGGGTGTCAAATACTCTAGGTACGCCCCTGCTCCAGACATAATTATTATTGTTATATCACCTGTTGAACCTACCCTAGTCTCTCTTTCTTTTGCATTACCTTGTTTTCCTATAACTTTAAACATTTGTATCAACTTTATTTCCGTAAATATGAAGTTAGAAAAAAAAAAATAGTACAATCCTCTGTTCTTCATTCCTTCCATTGATCAACCTCTTGCGCACTGACACAACCATTCTAAACAGGGTTTGAAAATCTGCTTCACAATACTAACATCATTAGTCCTGGCAAAGTAGGTGAAGGATGCACCCTATGTGCTTGTGTGTATCTAATAACAGTGCCAACAAATGGTTAAATTAACTAAGTCCTTTTGCATTAAGCAAGGAATTTGAGGGGAAAATTGAATTTTCAGTGAGCCAAGGAAATTTCAGTCTTTCAATATCACTAAGGAAACAAAACAGACTTATCTGTGTTCCAATCTATAAGCAAACAGGAAAAGCGCCTGTTCACAACAGCCTTCTAGTTTATTCCTGCAAATTTAATTTAAACCCATTTTTAAGAATATAAAAGAATTGCCCCTTTTCCCCGTTTTTTTTTTTTTTTGGCCAGGAATACTTCATATAAGAGGTCACTTGACCTTAGCAGCGTTAGCGGACATCATTAAAATGTCTAAACAATGGAAATCCTTAAGGAGAGTGAGAAAACGGATCAGAGGATATGCTGGTCAACATATTAGAAATTCAAGGCATGAACACAGAGTAACACACGCTCTCTTGCAGAATTGACTCTGAAGGGCTTTTTTGTTTTATTCACACCCTAGACAATTTCATTTTTTTTTGCACAAGAAATCACATAAACACACAGCTGTGTAAAGTAAAAACTCACATCAGAATCTTTTGAATTTATGTGCAGATCTCCCGAGGTGCAAGATGAAGTTATGGCGGTATAAACGTAAACATCATCTAGCAAATTGTGTCCACTGAGAAGTCATTTTATAAAATATTCCATCAGCAACTTCTCACTATTTATTCACAGGAGTAATAGTGTAATATTGTTTGCCTTCCACAGAAGTCCAAGGCCTCAATGCAGCAAAAGTCTTGCGACTCATTTAATTTGCAATATCAGGACAGTTATTGCCTAAAACAGGATCTCTGCATAGACATAGCTGTCACAGAGAGGTATTCCTTTTTTGTTTCGAAAATTATTATTAATATTATTTATATTATATTGTAATAATTAGCACAGTAAAACCTTGGATTGCGAGCATAATTTGTTACGGCAGCATGCTTGTAATCCAAAGCACTTATATATCAGAGCAAATTTCACCCATAACAAATAATGGAAACTCAGATAATTTGTTCCACAAACTTGATAAATGAGTAGCGTGTCACATGTCACAACTGTGTATTAAAGAGGAGAGAGGTGCCTCTAAGTGTGGCAATATGGTTACATTTAATGAAGGTACAACATTTATCAACTCACATGGTTGATGATTAAAAGAGACACATCTAAGTATGCAGACATCTGGGGTAAAGCTGTCCTCATAGCCCATCCTCTGACCAGTCGGTTCTCACTGATGTCAGTCTGCAAGAAGACTATCCTGCAGGAGAGCGATCTGAAAGCGAGGCTTGAAGCGGTCGTGGAGCGCAGCCTGGAAGGGATGATATTGATGGCGGTGTGGAGGACGCTCTATGCGGACATCTTTACCCCGGATGCCTGCATACTTAGATGTGTCTGTTTTAATCATCAACCATGAAAGTTGCTAAATGTTGTACCTTCATTAAAGGGGTTGTAAACCCTTGTGGTTTTTCACCTTAATGCATTCTATGCAAACCTCTTGCAGTGCAGCAGCCCCCCAGTGCCCCCGTTTTACTTACCTGAAACCTCTCTTTCTTGTGCCGGTGATAAGCACACCAGCTCTAGCCAGTGTCTCGTGTCCTGATTGGCTAGATTGATAGCAGCGCAGCCATTGGCTCCTGCTGCTGTCAATCAAATGCAATGACGCGGGTGCCGGGGGCGGGGGCGTGTCCAGCATTCGTGTCTATGGACACTGAATGATGGACTCGGGAGCACAACTCAAGGTAACCCCCTAGGGAGAGCGCTTCTCCTAGGGGGTTATCTGATGCGGGGAGGAGCCGCGAGAGCCGCCAGGGGACCCCAGAATGAGCTGCACAGTGGAGGTAAGTATGATATGTTTGTTATTTAAAAATAGAAAAAAAGATCCTTTACAATCACTTTAAATGTAATCATATTGCTACACTTAGAGGTGCCTCTCTTCACTTTTATACTCAGTTGTGACTTGGGGCTAGTTAAACTGAACTGCTCTTGAGTTTAATTCCCCCCCCCCCACCCAACTGGTCTTCACACTGGCAAGCAAGGTCCATAAAAATATGGATGAGCGAGTTTGGGGTGGAGGAAGTTGACTGGCCTGTGCAGAGTCCTGACCTCAACCCAATAGAATACCTTTGGGATGAATTAGAGCAGAGACTGTGAGCCAGGCCTTCTCTCCAACATCAGTGCCTGACCTCACAAATGCGCTTCTGGAAGAATGGTCAAACATTCCCATAGACACACTCCTAAACCTTGTGGACATCCTTCCCAGAAGAGTTAAAGCTGTTTTAGCTGCAAAGGATGGGCCAACTCAATATTGAACCCTACGGACTAAGACTGGGATGCCATAAAATTTCATATGCGTGTAAAGGCAGGTGTCCCAATACTTTTGGTAATATCGGGTATGTGAGCTATACACAACGGTACCTTAATGTAAGAAACCACTTAATGGCTTTTAGCAGCATAAGGATCATAGTATGTTTTTATAATGGTGATAAAATAACAATTATTACTATTTTACATCTGCTAAGAAAAAAAGCAACCAAGGTGGTGAGGAAACAATTGTGCATTGCAGCAAAGTGCTTTTAGGTTCTATGTTATCAAGAACTATTAACGGTCCTAAAATTAGAAACACATTCATGTGCCCACAAGCAACAATTTCAAGTTTATATTAAATCAGTTACTAAAACGATTTCTCGTGTCTTATGGGAAGCCTCTTTTATTTTACTCAACAGGAAAAGAAAAAAAAAAAAAAAGATTTTTCTTAACTGTTCTTTCTCCGAATTAATAGGTAGGTAACTGCATCCTTCTCCAATTAGATAAAAAGTACTCTTTTGCTAATTATAATCAGAATGAGAAAAGCATATTAAACTAATCAAATTAGTGTGCAGCTCTTAAAATATAATATTTTACTAATTATATTCTGCGGCATATTCTGAATATTTTGTGATTAAAATGAGGTTTGCTATTTAAATGAGCTAAGATAATAATATACAAGGAACACCACAGAATAAGAAATTTAACAAAACCACCAAAGGGTACTACAACATTTTTAACTGGTCCCAAGAGGAATACCGAGGCCAATGCTGACCACCTTGTGAAAATACTAGTTGCCTGATTGTTTCTTGATTCCATAGCATTGAGATATTCAATAAAACAAGTGTGGGTCAATGCGAAGAAGGGGCTCCTAGTTTGTGCATTTGTTCCAGGTTGGTAACTGAAAATGTATTGAAGCCAATGGACTAGCATGACGGCTAGTCAGCCAGCATATTTAGAAGAAAATGCAGAAAAGGGCAACCCAACTGATAAGAGGCATGGAGGAGCTCAGCTATGAAGAAAGATTAGTAGACATGTGCACAACAAAAAAATGTGTTTATTTTCGTTTTGTTTTTTTCGTTTCCGTTGATTTGTAACGATTCGTAAATTCGTACGTCGTCGGTGTTCGCATTCCTAGCGATTCGTATTTTCGTTAAAGTTATTTTTTCGTTAATTCGTTTTTTCGTTTATTCGAAATTCGGACGCATTCCTATTTATTCGTACATTCGTAACATTCGTAACATTCGTAGATTCGTAATCGGAGCATAATTCATAATTGTATGTAATGTGTATGCTATTATTACATTTTAAGAGACACGGAAAATTACGAATCGAAAAAAAAAGTACGAATGTACAAATTTTTTTGTTCAATCCATTCAAAGCACGTTAAGCAGCGCCATTGTAAGAGACACGGAAAATTACGAATCGAAAAAAAAAAAAATTTACCAATGTACGAATTTTTTCGTTTAATCCATTCGAGGCACGTTAAGCAGCGCCATTGTAAGGGACACGGAAAATTACCAATTCAACAAAAAAAAAGTTACGAATGTACGAATTTTTTCGTTCATTTTGATTTTCGTTGTTCCTGTTATTCGGATGTTCTTCATTCATAGATTCGTTGTTTCTAATTTTGTTTTTTTTTCGGATTTTCGTTGTTTTCGGATTCGTTCGATTCGAACGATTCGTTATTCGTTAAAATTTTTACCGAATCGTTCCTTCATTCGTACGATAACGAATGATCGAAAATAACAAAAAAACAAAACAAAATGAATTGCACATGTCTAAAGATTAGAGGAACTGCATTTATTCACTCTTGAGAAGAGGAGAATAAGGGGGGATATGATCAACATGTATAAATACACAAGTGGTCCATATAGTGAACTTGGTGTGAAGTTTTTCACTTTAAGGTCATCACAGAGGACAAGGGGGAACTTTATGTCTGGAGGAAAAGAGACTTAATCTCCAAATACGGAAAGGCTTCTTCACAGTGATGCCCTGTACACACGACCGGTTTTCCCGTCGGAATAAACTCTGAACGTCTTTCCGACGGAATTCCGCTCAAGCTGTCTTGCGTACACACGGTCACACCAAATTCCGACCGCCAAGAATGCGTTGACGTAAAACACGAACGACGGCACTCAAAAAAGGAAGTTCAATAGCCACTGCGTCGGAACAGCATACAGACGAGCGTTTTTTCCGCTAGAAGTTAAAAATTTAGAACATGTTCTCTATCTAAGTCCGTCTGAATTTTCTATGGAAAAAGTCCGATGGGGCATACACAGGGTCGGAATATACAATGAAAAGCTCTCATCTGACTTTTTCTGTTGGAATGTCCGACCGTGTGTACACGGCATAAGAGCTGTGAGAATGTGGAATAGACTCCCACCAGAGGTGGTTCTGGCCAGATCAGTAGATTGCTTTAAAAAAAGGCCTGGATTCTTTCCTAAATGTACATAATATAACTGAGTACTAACATTTATAGGTAAAGTTGATCCGGGGAACACCTGATTGCCTCTAGGGGGACCAGGAAGGAATTGTTTCCCCTGCTGGAGCAAATTAGATCATGCTTTGCTGGGGTTTTTTGTCTTCCTTTGGATCAACTGTGCGTATAGGATTATGTATATAGGATTGTAAAAATTGTATTTTTATTTTTTATTTTTTGTTTTTCCCCTTTTTATTGGTTGAACTAGATGGACGTGTGTCTTTTTTCAACCAGACTATGTAACTACGTAACTACATCTAAATGTAATCACTAAAATCTCATACAAGCTCGTTAATGTAACTTCCAAGGTTGAATTCAATTTTTTTTTTTTTAAAACATGCAGCTTTCAGGAATATAATAGTGATCCTGACATTGAGGTCCTTTTATGAAGCACTTCCTGTTAGGCCTCATGCACACTAGGCATACAAACACCATGTTAAAAATGCTAACCTATTACTATTTATTCAATACTGGTGAGTAAAATACAAAAAAATTAATAGAGGTGGAAAAATATAACTTTACTGAAGTAAATTTTCCCAAACAAAACTCCAAAAGTAAGGATGCGGTTACAAGTAGATTGTGCTGGATTGGGGCATTTGATGGGTTTCTTGTGTCTCTTGCAGACTCTATTATAAAGTACTCCCTGCTATAATCCCAAATGCTTTTTCTGACCATGTTGCTTCCTCATTTGTCAATTTTTTTTCCAGGTGGTGACTGAACTGATATAAAGCAGTATTAAAATAAATCAAAATTAAGTTATTGGTTTACTCAGTCTCAGATGTTGAATCAGCATATGTATTTTTTTTTAATTAATCTACTTTATTTTCACCTGATGATCAGCCAGGGAGTTATTTTTAAACTCCCTTTTACAGACCAATGGTGGTTTGTTTGCCGCCCCCCGCTAGAGCCCCAGTCGCCACTGCAGACCAAGCTGTGCCGCAAAAGTGGCAGTTAGTGGGTTAAGACATGCTGCCTGCAACTAGTTGATAAGAGAATTCAGGTGGGCCCAAGAAAATGTTTGCCCTGGGTCCAATCAATATTAAAGACGGCCCTGTCTAGAGCATAGCTTAAGTTATGGAAAGGGCAACTAGTCCATACATACCAGGTTGTAATGACTATTGGTGTACACAGATTATTGGTTTCTACACAATTGTAATAAAGATTTTTTGATTTTACTTGGCTGTAATGCTTCTTACGGTACCAGGAAAAATCTTTTTGCCCCATCCCCTTTCCCTTTGTCTTTTTTTTCAAACTGTTATTGATGTCTCCTGCTCTCTAGCTCCTTTTTTACCTCCTCTCATGGTAGTCTTCAGGACTTCTCCAGATCCTCTCCCATCCTCTGGAATTCCCTCCCCCGGTATATCCGATCCGCCCCTAACCTGTCCACCTTTAGGAGATCCCTGAAAACTCACTTATTCAGAGAAGCCTATCCCACCTCCACCTAACAACTGTCCCTGGCCACCCCCATCAAATCATTCTCTGCAGCTATTAACTTTTGTACCACCACCCCCTCCCTTTCGAATGTAAGCTCTATGAGACGGGCCCTCCTGTCCCTTCTGTATTACCTTTACATAGACTATCCCCCCTTCAGTCCATAATGAATGCCGCTGCAAGACTCATCCACCTTACCAACCATTCAGTGTCCTCCACCCCTCTCTGCCAATCCCTCCACTGGCTTCCACTCACCCAACGAATAAAATTCAAAGTACTAACAATAATTTACAAAGCCATCCATAACTCTGCCCCCCCAGCTACATCACTAACCTAGTACCAAAATACCAACCAAGCCGCTCTCTTCGGTCCTCCCAAGACCTCCTGCTCTCTAGCTCCCTTGTCACCTCCTCCCATGCTGGCCTCCAGGATTTCCCCAGAGCTTCTCCCATCCTTTGGAACTCTCTGTCCGACTGTCCCCCAATCTATCCATCTTTAGACGATCCCTGAAAACCCTTCTCTTTAAAGAAGCCTATCCTGCTTCTAACTAACACTGTTTTACTTCCTCCATCAACTCATCCCCCACAGCTATTACCTCTTGTATCAATTGACCCTTTCTTTTTAGATTGTAAGCTCCAACGAGCAGGGCCCTCCGATTCCTCTTGTACCAAATTGTAATGTAATTGTAATGTCTGCCTTTATTTTGTTAAGCGCTGCGCAAACTGTTGGCGCTATATAAATCCTGTATAATAATAATTATAATAATATTGCACTGTATTGTGCTGTCCCCCCTCTACATTGTAAAGCGCTGCGTAAACTGTTGGCGCTATATAAATTGTGAATAATAATAATAATAATGAGTTTAGTTCCATTTTAAAAATTTAGTTTTTGAGGCCTAACAGGAAGTGCTTCAAAAAAGGACCTCAATGTCAGGATCATCCACTATTATACTCCTGAAAGCTGCATGTTTCAAACAAAAAAATGTAATTCAGCCTTGGAAGTTACATTAACGAGCTTGTATGAGGCTTTAGTGATTACATTTAGATGTAGTTTAGAATTGTTCTTTCAGCCAGCTTGTTCTGTGGGCCTGTTTTTCAGTATTTTATTAAATCCAACCACTGCGATTCCAAACCAGATTTATTTTAATGCATGCTGCCAATTCATAATGAGCCAAACATCAGCCAATGCCATTTTTTGGTTAAATTATAGGTTGCCTCTATAAATATTAGCTCAGTCCAAAAAGGATTACCTGGTATAAGTGCACTGGAGAATAAATATATTTAATTTCAGTGTGTGAACTATTGCCTTGCCGTTAAAAAAGTGGAGCGTGAAGTGCGGCGGCATAAACTATCACTAACAACCCATTCTCCATTTTTGGAAGCCGCCTGCCCATCTTTTTCTGTTTTGCCTCAAGTTGGATGATGCACGTGGGATGCCAGTAATCGGCTCTCATGCCATGCAGACAAATGCGAAATTCAGGTTTGCTCCCTTTGCCAAGAATATATTTTTTTCTGAAAGTAGTATTTACAAATAACTCACATTTGTGTGATCGTCTCGTGCCAATGTGGCCACCTGTTCTTTATGCTACCCGGTAAGCATCGCCCCAGTGTGCAACCTGATGGATTTTTAAAAATGTGCCCAACGCACTTGTATGTTTCCCAAATGAGCCAAACAATCCTAGCAATTATAAACAGACTTAATTGTTGGCATCCCAAACTGGAATTTTTCTCGATGAAATTCTATAAACAACAAAAAGACTGCATCACACTTCAGATTAATTTGGGGAATGGAGCTCTGCTTATGTTCTATCCACATGAAGCATACATTATGTACACATGAAATGAACATTAGCACAGGTTGCATTTTTTGTAATTGTTTCCATTACATCTTGTTTTCCCAAGTCAGTCACTTGCTGTATATCCAGCCAACAGAGAGGAGAATGAAAAGCTGAAGGCCATTTGAGATATTCTTTACAGCAGAATCTATCTGCGTATTTAAAAATAATACAAAAACAATACAAAGTTTTTTAATTAGTAGAGACATAACAGATTTTTGTATACTGTATATAACTAATGCATAACTCTCCAAAACACACAGACTTGAACAGACCTCTAAACCAAAAACACAAATATGATAATGATATACTCAATACACAACTGGTTCTGAATGTGTGTTTGGTCTTTTTAAAATGTAAGCTAACTATAAAAAAAATATATATATTTTTTTCAATGGTACCCTAGACAATATTGGGTGAGTGAGGGATAAGGTAAGTTACGTTTTAAACGTGGGTTACTATCTGTCAAGTTAAATCGTTCAGGAGAGGTTGTAAAAACGTCCCGGGTACATTAAGCCTAAAACTACTTTTCAATGGTATCCTAGACCAGTGTTTCTTAACCTTCTTTATGTCAAGGTACCCTTTAACCACTTATGGACCACCCGCCGCAGTTTTACGTTGGCTGTTTGAAGGAGGGTATCGTTGTTATGGCAGCAGCTACTGTAGCTGCCATAACCCCGGTATTCCCTTCTTCAGTGGGCGGTCCGATAAAAGATACAAGTGGTCTCTGCAGCCAATTCGCCACAAGCTCACTTTTATCGGCGGCGGGAGGGGGCCCCCTGCCTATTACCGGAGCCGTCGGCAGAGGCGGAAGCGATTAAGTCCTGTCACTAACTGGGTATAGAGACGAGTGAGGGGAAGATGGCCCCCACCCGTCTCCATACAATTGTTGGGCGGAAGCAACGACAAAACGTCACTTCCACTCACAGCTCTTAAAGGGACATTTTTTTTATTGCATTTTAGTCTAAATATGATATCTGAGGTCTTTTTGACCCAAGATCTCATATTTAAAAGGTCCTGTCATGCTTTTTTCTATTACAAGGGATGTTTACAAAAATGCCTACAAATTGCACAACAATTGTATACAAGCCAGTGTGTGGATGAAGCCTGCCTTTTTAGTTGCACTAAATCACAGGTTTTCATTG
The DNA here is from genome assembly GCA_028564925.1 of Lithobates sylvaticus. Taxonomy (NCBI): domain Eukaryota; kingdom Metazoa; phylum Chordata; class Amphibia; order Anura; family Ranidae; genus Lithobates; species Lithobates sylvaticus. Next base: position 569,038,862 of record CM053029.1, read on the forward strand.
TGCATGATTACAACTTTCTAGCTGACGGTGTCTTAATGACCAATGGCATCATCAGTTGAAAAGGAGGATGTCAGTTGCTTGCATAGCACCCTTGTTTGACCCTCCCCAGCCCCTCTCCATCAGCGTTGGGGTTACATTAGTTGAGTGATGGCGAAAAACTGAGGGAGAAGAGAAACATTGGAATACTAGTCAGTACCAGTTTGCAAAAGTACACTTGCTTTGGAAGAATAAATTACCTCTAACATTGGGTGTCCTACTTGGACTTGTGGATGTTGCTGCATTATGCAAAACCATTATAATAGCTTTTACACTTTTGAATGGGGGCGCCTCGAGACTGTCCAAAATTTTTAAAGGGTGCCTTGACTGAGAAAAGATTGAAAAACACTGCCCTAGAGAATACTGGGTGAGTGAGGGATAAGGTAAGTAAAACTGCTTGCCAGTGGTACCCTGGACCAGTGTTTCTCAACTCCAGTCCTCAAGACACCCCAACAGGTGATCTTTTCAGGCTCTCAGGATCACTTAAGTGCTCCTGCTCCTCATTCCAGCATGGCTATGGCATTCTCCCTGTCTGTGTCCACCTGCAAGGTGATTGATGTGGTCAGTCACCTGTTATAAGCAAGCCAAATGCTCAGTCCTTCGCTTGTGATAGAGTAATACCTGTGTTGTTCTGGATCGAGCTCCCTGTCTGTCCCTGTGTATGACTTTGGACCGGATTATTGGACTTTTCCTTGAACTCAGCCTGCCTTTTACCTGGACTGTCATAAAACCATGCTATCTGTCTGCTAACTGCAAGTATCTCTTGGCTTTGCTCCATTTGCACCTGCCCTGGTGTGGAGGCCAGGCACTATAGCATTGTGTATAAGTCCTGGGGGCAACCAAGTACCGATAGGCCTGCTTGCCTTAAGGGAAAGGGGGCTGCTATAGGTGAAGCTCACAGTAGCTAGCTATAGTGTTTGACCACGTGCGTTGGGGTAGACGTGACACAGGCTTTCCATTATTTTGCACAGGTGATTTAATCAGTTTCATTGCCTTAGTAATTACCACAGCCGTTTCATCTGAGGGAAATCCTGAAAACATGACCTGTTTGGGCCTGGAGTTGAGAAACACTGCGATAGACGATACTGGGTGAGCAAGAAATAAGGTAATTAAAACTGCTTTTCTATAGTACCCTAGACAAAAACAAGGGTAAGTATGACATTTCCCTGGAGTTCCGCTTTAAGGTATAAAACCTACCTTACATTAAATCGCACAAAAATAAACTGACAAACATGCCCTGATAAATATTATAATTCAGTATTTTCCAAGAGTATGTGAATGCATTCTATGTTCCCCCACTGAGTTGATTTATTTATGCATTTCATTTTACTGTGATCTATTTAACAGACGAGAGATTTTTTTTTTTCTGTGGATGCAAAAATAAAGTGGTTTCAAAGGTCTAACATAGTGCAGGAAATTAGATGTGTGATTATTATTACTAGTTTGGCAATCAGTGTATGGTACAGCAACACTTGGCTGCGGCCAGCCCTTGCGTTCATATGAGCCCATATGCTTCAGACATGTACTTGCAAAAGACAGTATGTGTGCAATCAGCATTAATTTATATTCTTCAAATTATGAATCAGACACAGCATCTCGGATAATGAAAAATGTGCTTAGCTTCCTGACATTTCAATTTAAGGCAGTATTTACCGAACATGATACTTTGTGAATATGCAAGATTATTTTGCCATCTGAGAATTGGATATTAATTTTATCGCATGAATTCTGGGGATATCATTTTTTTTTTAACCAGTAAAGGTAAATTAGGAAATGGAGTAATGGGGAAAATCTACCGTCCTTTTATATTAGTTAAGTTGTTTTATTTCATTTTATGTGAAAAATGTGTTCAAGCTAAGTCCACAAGTAAATGTTTGCGCAATTGTCTCTGTTTATAGAATGGGAATTTTTCATTTTTAGCATTCATTTCTTCAAAGCTGCAAAGGAAGAGGTTACTTTTTATAATAAAACTCCTTCCACATTGCACAGAATGTCCTCAGCAAAAGTACCCAAGAGCCGTACACAGTTTTAATTATTCAATTATATATTAGAAATAGTCTGTCATTTATTAGCCGGGGCTGGTTTATGTGTCTACTAGGCCACTTAAATTGTGCGGCCGCATATAATTTCAAATGCTTGTCCATTTTAGTACACTTCAAATAATACAAATGTATTTGGTAAATTTCTATTTCCTAATTGGATAGTACAATTAACCACTTCACGACTGCCCACCGCATATTTACTGCGGCAGATTGTCCGCTCTGTGCCAGATCACGTACCTAGTACTAGACATGTGCAATTTGTTTCGTTCCAAATTCTTTTTTTAACGAATTTCAACAAATTTGTTAATTCGGAAATATCCGAATTAACGAAAACCTGTTTAAATTTTTTTCCAAATACTCGTAAATTCGAAGATTTAAAAATTTGTACATGCGTAAATTCGTACATTCACACATTCGTAAATTTGTACATTCTTAAATTTGTACATTTGTAAATTTGTAACTTAAATATTACAAACTATTAAATTATAGGTATTGGAATTTCCTTTCAAATTTGGCTGTGAATGTAACAAATACAAAGTTATCCGAAGTTACGAATTATCTGAAATAAAGAATTCCATATCTAAACAAATGGAACGTAATGAATTAATAATAATAAATAACAATAATAAAAACGTTTTATTATTATTAATTTGTTCCGTTCCATTGGTTTAGATGCGGCATTCGTTATTTAGGAAAATTCGTAACTTTGCATGCATTCGTATTCGTTACGTTCACTAACAGCCAAATTTGAATGGAAATTCAGGTACCTGTAATTTTAAAGTTAGTTATTATTTCAGATTTTCGAATTTTCGGGTTTTCGGATTTTTAAATTTCAAATTTCCAAATTTCCGAATTTTCTAATGTACAACTGTACAAATTTTCGAATTTATGAATGTATGAATTTTCAAATTTAAGAATTTACGAATGTACGAATTTACGAATTGCGATCATAACGAATGACCCGAAAAACGAAAAAAAAAACAAAAAACAAATGAAACAAAAACGAAAAAAATAGATTTTTTGGCAGTGCACATGTCTACCTAGTACGAGATCTGACACCTCGGAGTCCGGGTGCGTGGTGACCCGCTCCTGCTGTGATAACACACAGTGGAAGCCCAGAGGCGGGTACCGTGGACTTGATGCCAGCCTGCACCCGCTGACTGGTTAGTACACAGGCAGAACAGCAATCTGTCTATGTAAAACAAGGCAGACCGCCGTTTTGTCAGTAGGAAAGACATTGATCCTGTGTTTCTGCTAAGCAGGAACACGGATCTCTGACTTCCTTTAGCGGAAGCACCTCCCACAAAGTGAGTAAGCACTTGCTAGGAACACTTAACACTTAACATTTAACCCTTTGATCACTGTATTAGTGTAACTGGTCCCCAAAAAGTGTCAAAAGTGTCAGTAAGTGTCTGATTTGTCCAAACTTTTTTTTTTCAAAATTGTCGGAATTTTGTTGTTTTTAAGGCAAAAAATAAAAACCGCAGAAATTATTAATTACCACCAAAAGAAATCTCTATTTGTGGGGAAAATTTTTATTTGTGTACAGACTGACAAACAGACTCCTATTAAGGGTCACTGCCGGTTGACGCCTCTCGAAGGGATACCTTCTTCCTTCGTTCTTGGCTCTGAGTAAGAAGGTATCCCTTCGAAGCGTGTCAGCCGGCAGTGACCCTTGATATCTCTTGTGTACCATCTGGAGTCTGTTTGTCAGTGAACCAATTGTCGTCATCTGGAGATCATATGTATTTGCAAACTTTTTTCCACATGTTTGTGAGTAGTATTTTTATCTTATTTTTAATAAAAAAGACATTTAAAGGATAATGCACAAGGCTGGTGCTCCCTCTTTTTTTTTCTTGTTTTTCTGACTATTAGGATTTCCCTATCCTTGAGGACAGCAAGGTCTGAAGAATTTTCCAGCATAAACTTTTAGTCCACCTGGTAACTCACTTGTGCGCAGAAGGGTTTGTTTTTCTGCTATAATTTTTGGGGTATTTGTACTGTCCTGGCATTTTCAGGCCTCAAGAAATGAGACCGTCAGTACATCAGGATTGATACATTTTCAGATATATACAACATAGTTTGTGGACTCTATAACTTTAATACAGACTAAATAATATACACTGATTTGGGTTTTTTTTACCAAAGAAATGTAGCAGAATACACTTTGACCTAAGTTTATCAAGAAAGATTATTTATGTGAAAAATTTTATAACAGAAAAAAAGAAAAACACATTCTTTTATCGCTTATTTAGCAAAAAGCCCAGCTGGTGGTCAATATTTGGGATGGGGGGGGGGCGGCAAACAGACCTGGCCCCCTCACTTCCCCCCCTTTGCGGCTCTCGATCCACTTGCGGCATTCCATTTGCACTAACACCACCCCCGCGGCTCTTGATCCACTTGAACTACCGCCACCCCCCCACCTTATACTGCGGTAGAGGTGTCGGGAGGAGGACGAGGTGGTGGTGCACTGCTGAATCCAGGCTCCTGGAAGAGACTGTTGCTGCTGCCGGGGCCATTGCTTCTCCTCCCGGCCGAACAGGAGGCGGGTCCTGAGACCTGATTGTCCGGGAGTCCTATGACTCCCAGCCAATCGAGTCTCAGGACCAGCTTCCTGATTGGCCGGAAGGAGAAGCAGGAAGACCCGCTAATGCCACACAAGTGGGTGGACCCCTTTTGAAGCCAATTAAAGCCTCTAATGACGTGTTTAAAAAAACAAAAAAAAAACACATTGAAATCCGTGTGTCCAGCGCCCTGCATGGACATTAGTGGCCTGGCGCATGCATTAGGGAGGGCAGCGCCCCTGTGCCCCAAATGGACAGGCCGCCACTGGTGGTGATTGAATAGCATCAAAAGAAAGCTCTAGTTGTCTAAACAAAATGATAAAAATTTAGTTTGGGTACAGTGTTGCATGACCGCGCAATTGTAATTCAAAGTGCAACAGCGCTGAAAGTTAGAAATTGGCCTGGGCAGAAAAGGGGGTAAAAGGATTGAAGTGGTTAAGAGGTCCACTGTAGTGATTTTTGAAGGCGTTTTATTCTTTATGTTAACATATATGAAAATATTTGTAACATTTGTAAGTACTTTCCATTATTAGCCAGTAAAAACGGGATTTCCTATTTAATTCCAGTCTCCCTTGGTAAATACATACAGTATATGCTTTGCAGTCTTCTGACTTTGGTGAGTTGATGTACATTAACACATTATATGCACACGGTCCAAACCAGGCAATGTCTAATGTGTTTTACTGGGAATAAACTGTGGAGTAACACAGCCAAGCAGCTGGTCTAGGTACAACATTACACAGAGTAACAAAGTCTAATGAGGAGAAGGCATGGCTGGGTAAATGTTTGTGCTGCAGGTGCCTATAGGCACTTCGCCTCCCGCATAACAAATTCAGCATTTCTATTCCAGACAGATATTTATGCAGCCTGTATCTGGCACAGAATGCTACAGTATTCTCGTCTTTGCAGATTTATGGGAGGAAGATGGAACACGTGCTGCTTTGCCCAGGTTTATATACATTAAATTTGTAAAAAAAAAACACACTCAAGAGTCCAATACCTAGAATTCCAACAGCCGAAAAAGGTGAAATCATGTATGTCTTGGGAACAGTTATTGCAAGCAAGCTGGAAGCTTAGGGGTCTTATTCAAAAAGGCGTGTTCAAAAATGGCACTGATTCTGCCCCCGATTCTAAGATGCTCATATGTGAAGGGGGCCTTACATGAAGCCTACTGAGATTATGATCACCCCTTCTGAAACTCGCCTTTTCCCCAGTCATTCAACAATAAAATGGCAATATTTTAGTGGACAGTAAATGCTCCGACATTTGACAGTTAAATGACAGATGGTGAAGACCTTTGATCCAAATGGAAACAAGGGAAACATAGGGATCGATTTGAGGACTAAGGCCCCTTTCACACTTATACGACTTGTCCCACGATTTGGGACTGCAAAGTAGCATGACAAATCGTTCCCCATGATTTCCAATGACAGCCATTCATATTAGTACGACTTCAAGTCGTTCCAACTTCAAAGTATTCCCTGCACTACTTTGGTCCGATTTTGATGCCACTTACACAGGCATTCCTTGAAATCGTGGCGAAATCGTGGCAAAAATCGCGGCCACGAATCGTGGCAAAAACGCAGCAGAATCGCGCTACTTTGAAGTCAAGTGTGAAAGGGGCCTAACACAGACATTTGCAGGGACCACTTGCAGCACTTCAACATTGCTGCTACCTTAACCACTTCAATACCGGGCACTTTTACCCCCTCCCTGCCCAGACCAATTTTTAGCTTTCAGCGCTGTCACACTTTGAATGACAATTGCACGGTCATACAACACTGTACCCATATGACAATTTTATCATTATTTTTTGAGACATATAGAGCTTTCGTTTGGTGGTATTTAACCGCTTGCCAACCAGCCACCGTCATTATACTGCGGCAGGTTGGCACGATCTCGTGAGCCGTCGTAGTTATATGTTGGCTCGCAGGATTGGGATGCACAGTGGGGGTGCCGATGCTCGTGCCGACGCTCGTGGCCGGCGGTTGCGATGACCGCCGGCCACGAGCGATCACGGTCACGAGAAGCAGAACAGGGACGTGTGTGTGTGTAAACACACAAATCCCTGTTCTGTTCTGAAAGGAGATGGAGATTGTGAGTTCCTAATAGCTAGGAACCACAATCTGTCATTTCCTCTAGGTCAGTCCCCTCCCTCCTACAGTTAGAAACGCACACAGGGACCGCCCCCCTTGTGTTAACCCCTTCCCTACCAGAACCACGATCTGTCATTTCCTCTAGGTCAGTCCCCTCCCTCCTACAGTTAGAAACGCACACAGGGACCGCCCCCCAAGTGTTAAATATCGTGGTGTTTCATGTCCACAGGTATGACCATAGCTCTCCTAATTAATTTTTTTATATACACATATACATCACCTTACCTTTAGTGTTTCACTCAACCAATCACACCCCACATTACCTTCACCTCTACTCCCTCAGCCCCACGTCACTTCCCTGCCCGTGGTTTCCCCTTCACTTCCCCTTCCCCCTTCCCCCCCCCCTTTTTTCCCCCACTACTCTTTCTTTTTCCCCCCCTCCCCTTTTTCTTCTTTCTTCCCCTTCGTGCTTTCCCCTTCCCCCTGCCCCACCTCCCCCCCTGTTTTTCACTTTCTCCCCTTTTTCCCCCTCTTTCCCTCCCTCTTTCCCTCTTTCCCCTTTGTCCCCCCTCCTTCTTGATGTCTTCCCTCTTCCTTTTTCCCTTTCCCCTCCCCCTCCCCTCCCCCTCCCCCTTCTCTCCGTTTCCCCTTTCCCTTTCCCCTCCCCCTCCCCGCCTCCCCCTTCTTTTCATTCCCAAAATCCCCCCCCTCCCTCCCCCCTCCTCTTACCCCTTCCCTCACCCCTCCCCTCCCCACTGTACAAAAACCCTTTTCCTCCCACTTCCCCACTGACATAGTTTCACGCACTCACATTCTCTCTTTCATGCACAGTGCTTCTAGTTCCTTTTTCTTTTTGCCGTGTCTGTTGCTGTTTATTTTGAAGTCCTCTTTTTCAATACCCCCACACATTGCATATTTTAGATGCTCTGGTCATCCAACATGGCACACGCAACCACAAACTATAATTATAAATCGAGGCTCAAACCAACAAAGGTTTTTCTGGGCCGCTACATATACCCCTTACACTAACTCCTAGTATAACCTTCTAGGTGGTACCTACGCATCCTGTGCTCCCCTCCAGGTTGTGTCCTCTCCCCTCCAGACACCACTGCCTCGGCAGTGGGAGAAGAAGGAGAGGAACCCCTTAACGTGTGACTTCTCGCAAGGCTCTGTGACGCCCGGGGGCCCTGGCGACTCTTCAGCGGATTATATTCTGGCCTACCCCATGATGAGCAGATGGTGTCCTTCCTATCAAAATTCTCCATGTGGGTCCACCACATAATTACTATTTCCAGGATATACGTTTTTGTGCAGACCCTTCTTTCCCTCTGAGGAAGACCCTTGTATCGGGTCGAAACGCGTCAGGGACTATTTTTTCACCTATACGACAGATCATGTATATACTTTTGTTATGTGATTATTAATCTGCTTAAATGTATATCCATGTGCTTTTATATATAAATATATATGTACTATCTATTCCCACTGGAGTTCATGTTCTAACCCAATGTTATTAACAATTTTTATTAATAAATTTCAAACTTGATTACATGTTAACTCTGACTCTTTCAATTGTACGCTGCCTAAAAACCCCAACGTGGGGGATTATTCCTTTTTCCCAAGTGTTAACCCCTTCCCTACCAGAACCACGATCTGTAATTTCCTCTAGATCAGTCCCTTCCCTCCTACAGTTAGAAACGCACACAGGGACCTCCCCCCTAGTGTTAACCCCTTCCCTACCAGTGAAATTTTTACAGTAATCAGTGCATTTTTATAGCACTGATCACTGTATAAATGCCAATGGTCCCAAAAATGTTTCAAAAGTGTCCGATGTGTCCGCCATAATGTTGCAGTCCCGATAAAAAATCGCAGATCGCCGCCATTACTAGTAAAAAAAAAAAAACTAATAATAAAAATGCTATAAATCTATCCCCTATTTTGTAGACGCTATAACTTTTGCGCAAATCAATCAATATACGCTTATCATGATTTTTTTTACCAAAAATATGTAGAAGAATATATACCGGCCTAAACTGAGAAAAAAATTGTTGTTTTTTTTTTAAAAAATTGGGATATTTATTATAGCAAAAAGTACAAAATATAGTGTTTTTTTTTCAAAATTGTCGATTTTTGTTTATAGCGCAAAAAATAAAAACTGCAGAAGCGATCAAATACCACCAAAAGAAAGCTCTATTTGTTTGGGTGCAATGTCGCACAACCGTGCAATTGTCAGTTAAAGCGGCGCAGTGCCGAATCTCAAAAAATGACCCGGTCATTCAGCAGCCAGATCTTCCAGGGCTGAAGTGGTAAATCACCACTGGGTTTTTTATTTTTTGCTAAACAAATAAAAAAAGACTGAACATTTTTAAAAAATATATATTTTTCTTTATATCTGTTCTAAAATGTTGCAAATAAGTAATTTTTCTTCTTCATTGATGTGCACTGATAGGCGGCACTGATTGGCAGCACTGAGAGGGTAGATATAATAACATTACTTCAATCCACTTGTGAGCGATTGAAATAATAATAGATTAGCCGATTCGTCAATGCAACGGGCTATCTCCCTGGTAGCAGACTGAACACATATATGAAAAAGGAAAATGGTTGGGACAAGAATAGTCCCAGGATTGCAATCAAGGGGATAATCAACAACAGGATTTAATCAATTATATTATTAACTTTATTGATGAATGAAAAAGTATGAAAAAAATCCCGCTGGTGCACCACAGAGGCCGCCCAAGTAGGACACGTTCCTCCACGATATCTACTAGTAAATATAAAACACTATAAACTGTAGAAAAAAAAAAAAGCACTGATAGGCACTGATATCGACGAGCCGAGAAAAAATTAAGTTCAATGCTTCTGAGCATGCGTCAAAATAGTTTCCGAGCATGTGTAGGAATTTTGCGCGTAGGAATTGCTACAGACGATCAGAATTTCCGATAGAAACCTTTTCCGTCTGAAAAATTGAGAACATGCTCTCAAATTTTTGCTGGCGGGAATTCGGCCAGAAAAATTCCGATGGAGCCTACACACAGTCGCATTTTCCGATGAAAAGCTCTCATCGGTCTTTTGCTGGCCGGAATTCTGATCGTGTGTAAGGCTCTAATGGGCTTCAAAATAGGGTGGGCTTGGGGCGCAGAGCATTGGGTGGGGTTGGTATTGGTTTTTGGTTTAACAACCCCCCCCCCCCCAAATATTGATCACAGCATCCACTGGTTTAGAGCACAAACATATATATATATATTGATTATTTATTATAATATAATCATTGTAATTTTATTTGCTTTTAGCAGATTACTGTAGTTTTCAGGATCACACTTGATTATTCTGCACAACACCTCTATAGTTTCACACAATCTATTATTTTTTTTGTTTTGCTTTTTATGCTTTTGCCTACAAGATATTTTTCTACGGCTTCCTTTTGAAAATCTGCTTGATGTATGTCTTTTGTATTCCTTGCTAAATAAACCTTGCCCTTGATTTCAATGCATATGTAGTGTTCCCTAGCAACAGCATCTCTTCCACTTGCCCTTTTCAATATGCACATGCTAACAGAGCATAGATGTTCACAATGTCCAGGAGCCGTACCAAGGACTTGTTGCAGAGACGCGCACGGCACAGGCGTTACGCACCTCGGGTATTGGGGAAAAAAAAAAAAGTATTTTGTTTCTTTTAGCTTGTCAGCTGGATATGCTTTAATGGCGGAAACAGGTATTCAATCACTGAAGATCTGTGAATTGAGTTTGTGTTGAATAGCGGAACATGGCATTTTCCATTATTGTTGTATAATAAAAAAACACAGTTTGTGGTTTGATTTTTATGTTAGAAATAGAACTGTTTAAAGTGACACTAAACAATATACTTATTCTCCAAAAATAATCCATACACATCCACTACTTAATGGCCCTGTAATGTATCGTTCTTGAAATCTTTTCTTACTGTGTTTATGAGCCCCAGAACCCCCCCCTTTACTTTCTCTTGCTTGAAACAAGCAGTGCATGTTAGTTGTGGTCAGTGGTGGCTGGTGCTAATTATTTCGGGGGGGGGCAAACTAACACCACGTAACCCCCCCAGGGGGAGACAGATGGTGGACAGAAAGGGGGCCATCGCCGCAAGCACCCAACCCCCCTTCCCTCTCCCCCATATGAGATGAACGGCGGATGGGAAAGCATCCCCCTCTTCCAGCATTCGATGTACGAGAATGAAACGGCGATCCACCCCCGTGGGAGACGGACCTTATAGGGGTTGTAAACCCTTGTTTTTTTTAAATAACAAACATTTCATAATTACCTCCACTGTACAGTTCATTTTGCACAGAGTGGCCCCCGATCATTGTCTTCTGGGGTCCCCCAACGGTGCTCGCGACTCCTCCTCGCATCAGTAAACCCCCTAGGAGAAGCGATCTCCCTGGGGGTCACCTTGCAGGTGCGCTCCCGAGTCCATCATTTGCATCCATAGACACAAAATGCCAGACCCGGCCCGCCCCCGGCGCCTGCTTCATTGGATTTGATTGACAGCAGCAGGAGCCAATGGTTGCACTGCTATCAATCTATCCAATCAAGAGTACCCCGGGCAGAGAGGGTGAGTGCATCTCCACCGAGGGAACAAAGGGCTCAGGTGAGTAAAATGGGGGGCTAGGGGGCCGGCCAGTGTCAGAAGTTTTTTCACCTTAATGCATGGAGCCCTGCTGCCGCTGTGATTTGACATAGCAGGAGCCAATCAGCAAGTCCAACGGCCGCCAGAACCTGCCAATCGTTCACAGGAAAGGCAAAATGGCAGTCTGCCTATGTAAACAAGGCAGACCACATATCTGTGAGGGAGGAAGATGCAGATCTTGTGTTTCTGCTAAGTAGAAACACGGATCTCTGTTTTCCTCCAGTCACAGCATTCCCCCTACAGTTAGAAAGCACTCCCTAAGAGCACACTTAACTCTTTGATCGCCCCTGATGTTAAACCCTTCGCTGCCAGTGTCATTTATAGAGTGACAGTGCTTTTTTTTTAGCACTGATCACTGTATTGGAGTCACTGGTCCCCAAAAAGTGTCACTTGATGTCAGATTTGTCCACCGCAATGTCACAGTCTTGCTAAAAATCGCTGATAGGATTGCGCATGTGCAAGAGATCCAAGATGGCCACTTGAGCCCGGAGCTCCGCACCTCCCCAGACCAACGGCGCCTACAGAATGGGTCAGGAAGGGGGTAAAACCCTCCAGAGCTGAAGTTGTTATTATGCGTTTCAACGCAGTTTCCCCTTATTTATTACATGAATTGGGTTGAAGGAAAAATGTATGGACTTTGGAGGCACGTATAAAATTGATAACAATTTATTAATCTTCATTAAAACATTAAAAAATTTCACAATACAAAAATTACAACACATAGGACATCTAAAATTTAGGTAGGACTCCCTGTGGTTCCCCTAGAGGATATAATACCATATATTGTATGACAATTTATATAAATGCATCCACATGTGTACTCCTCTCAATTGTCCTCTTGTCCTCCTGGTATAAAGGAATTCTGCTAAACATGTTACGCAACCAAAAAGTCACTTCTTCAGGAGCTTGAATATGAGGAATATGAAGAAGCGACTTTATGGTTGTGAAACATGTTGACCAGAATTCCTTTACACTAGGAGGACAAGTGTAACCCCCAATTGAGAGGAGTACACATGCGGATGCATTTACCATATATACTCGAGCATAAGCTGGGTTTTTCAGCACATTTTTTTGTGCTGAAAATGCCCCTCTCGGCTTATACTGGATTCAAGCACTTTTCTGCAGCAGAGTATGACATTTTCCAACATGACTTTGGGGCCCCGTATAGCACCAAGTGGCCCCGAGATACCGGGCCCCAAAGTCGGTTCGGAAAATGTCATTCTCTGCTGCAGAAAAGTGCTTAACATTTTCCAACCCAAATTAGGGGCCCCGTATATTGGGGCCACTTGGTACTAGGAACCCCATATTTGGTGTGCAAACCCTGTGGAACTAGCACTACAACATATCCATATCCAATTTGGGGTTCCTAGCACCAAGTGGCCCCGAGATACAGGGCCCCAAAGTCGGTCAACTGTGTCCATCTGCAGCAATGTCATTTCGGGACCCTTTGGGTCCAGAGACCCCAAATTGTGGCTGCAGCTAGGGGGCATCTAGGAACCCTTAACTACCAAGTTTGAAGTTCGGGGACCTATGGTTGCAAAAGGGCACAGTGAGGCTGCAAATGGACATTGTTGACCCTCTTTTCCACTTACAGTAGCTGCGCATTTCTCACCCTAGGCTTATACTCGAGTCAATACGTTTTCCCATTTTTTTGTGGTAAAATTAGGTGCCTCGGCTTATATTCGGGTCGGCTTATACTCGAGTATATACGGTATATGAATTGTCATACAATATATGGTATTATACCCTCTAGGGCAGGGATATGCAATTAGCGGACCTCCAGCTGTTGCAGAACTAAAAGTTCCACGAGGCACAGCAAGACTCTGACAGCCACAAGCATGACACCCAGAGGCAGAGGCATGATGGGACTTGTAGTTTTGCAACAGCTGGAGGTCCGCTAATTGCATATGCCTGCTCTAGGGGAACCATGGGAAGTCCTACCTAAATCTTAATTGTCCTATGTGTTGTCATTTTTTTATTGTGAAATATAGTTTTAATGAAGATTAATAAATTGTTATACATCTTATATGTGCCTCTAAAGTCCATACATTTTTCCTTCAACCCAATTCCATGTAGTTTTGAGATGTGGCACATGTGTGTTATATGTGCCCCTTAGCCACCTAAGGGCACTGTACTTATTTCAATATTTGATCACCCTATTTACTAAGCTCAGTGATCTTTTTTTTTTTTTTTATTTGTTTCCCCATTCGTTTAGTAAATCAACCCAGCTGTATTTATTATTTATTTAACTTTTTTCAAAAAAACTTTACATAAGAATTGGTAGCAACTGCATTTATACATTTTAACATTTTCAATAAACTTTATAGAAAAATTGGTAGAACTTCATTATTATTAGTAGTAGGGCCGTGGAAATTAAAGATTAATTCCTCGATTAAGCGATACATTTTTTTGATCGATCAAAATTCTTTTGATTGGTACTCACCTCTCCGCCGGCTTCTGGGTCTTCAGGGAGTTCCGTTGGAGATCCGGTTACGTCACAGACATCGACGTCACCAGACTCCTCCTCCCTTCCCCAAGTGCCTCCATCTGCTAACAAAGGGAAGGGGGAGGAGTCCGGTGACGTCGAAGTTCTGATTGAACGTAATGCATACGGGGGAGGAGCTACGCATGACGTCACCCGCTGCTGCTCTACAGAACTAACACGATTGTCGACTTTACATGCTGTGTTTTTATCATCTTTATGTGAGTAGTTTGTGTTTGAACACAAAAATTTAATCTTATACTTAAGCGTGAGCACTTAGATCTTTTCTTTCTACCCATGACCTGGCGTCCTTGCTGAGATTTAAAGCAACGTGAGAGAAGTTTATGGTCCGTTTTAACCCTTTTGATACCCGCTTGCATGACCACCTGTTTGCACAGGGGTCCATGCCATAAGGTGAGAGTGATTAGTTAGACTGGAGGTGGAGGGATTGCTACTGTGGAAAAATAATTACTTACGTCAGTGCTACAGTTTGAATTTAAAACGTATTTGTGTGAACTGTGAAGTTAAGTCATGGATTGTGGAAACTAACTAATGTAGGGTGATTGTATATAGTGTATACCACATTTACCACTGACTAATGCAGAGTTGCAATGCAAGGAGATCAGCTAAAAGTAGTTGGATCTGTATGTGCGTTATAATTAATCGAAATTAGACTATTAATCGATTTTAAAAAAAAATCGATTAATCGAACACAAAAATGTTAATCAGTAACAGCCCTAATTAGTAGTATTATTTCACCTGAACACGTCTACTACTTTTAGCTGGCCCAGGAACTAATATCAATAGAAAGGTTTAGAAAAACTGCACAGCTTTCCTGACCAAAATTTAAAGTTGGTTGCGGAAAAAAACAATAAGGCACTGCAAGCTGGCATCTTGTAAAGAGCTCTCCCTCAGCTACTAAAAGCCTTCCAATTAATTTTAGATAACATGGTTGAACAGAAGGATTTTTAATGAAGGCAGTTGACCTTTAAGAATAATTAATATCAGGATAACTGACTAAACTGGAAAAAAAAAAAAAAATGATTAAGATTATTTTAATATATCTACAGCCAAAGCAGTTGCTACTTCTTTGTTTTCAGAAGAATCGTTCCTTCCTTATCTCTTATTCATTTTGATCTTGCACGCAATTAGTGTTCCAAGATACTGGTGGAGTGACAAATAGTCCTCAGTCTAAGGTAAATAAAACCATCAGGTTTCTGCATCTGCCCGGGATCTTGTTGCTTAGCAACAAAGGGAAAAAAAAGCAATTCAAGTGGCTATTTGATTCACATTCGGCATAAAGAGCGTTGAAAGAATAACAAGTAGAAGCATGTCTTATTCACAAGAGGTGGGATCCGTGGCTGGTGCCACCTCCCACACCATCCCCACAGCTTATCATCCCTCATACCATCCGTCTTATTTAGCTGGGTCCAGATATCCTTGTCACAGTCTAGTTATGATGCTGAGATGATGCTGGATCCTAGGCGATTCGTGGAAACACTTTATTATATTCTGTTTACTACAAGCCTGTTATTAGTTGTCGTGTGCTTAGAATGGAAATCTCTTTCCAAGAAAGAAGTGCCCTTTATTGAACCCTTAAAGCTAATAATTACTCATGCTTGTTATTAAAGAGCCTGTGACGTGCATAGTTGATGAGATTTAATCCATAAACAGGTCCGTTGGAGAAAACATTGCTGCTTTCAAATAGAGTAATCAGGATAATACAAAAAATACAAGGGATATGGCCCTTGGTGAATAAATCTACTTTTTTAAGCTTATGATAAAATAATTTCCTTTATGTATTTGTAAGTTTACAAATCAGGTTGATTTTTATAGAAATGGCTTTAAAGTGGAACTAAACCCTCCTAACCTTTACAGTGAAGGAAGCTGGCATCTTAGCCTCTGTTTGATCTGTAGTTGCCATGCTGCGGCACATGTGATCAGTTATGGCACCAACTGATGGCTTGACAGTTCAGTTGGTAGCACAAGAAAATGCCTTGAATGTAACTGTTTTGGGAGACAGATAAAAGGATGGGTTAGTTGTAAGAGCCCTTTCACGCTGAGGCAGTTTTCATGTGTTTTAGCTCTAGAAATAGCGCCTGTAAAGCACCTGAAAACTGCCTCTCACGCCACCTGAATGTGAAAGCCTGAGTGGATTCACAGTGGAGGGGTGCACTTGCAGGACGTTAGAAAAAGTCCTGCAAGCAGCATCTTTGGGGCAGTTTGGGTGCACCAGCGGGGGTTAAAAGCGCCCCGCTGGCGAACAAAAAGCACTGCTTAACCACTTTAATGCCCCATACACACGGTCGGAAATTCCGACGGAAAATGTCCGATCGGACCATATTGTTGGAAAATATGCCCGCGTGTGGGCTCCACCGGACTTTTTCCGTCGGAATTTCCATCGGAAAAAGTTTGAGAGCTGGATCTCAAATTTTCCGACAACAAAATCTGATCAGACTTTTTCCGATCGTGTGTTGAGAATTCCGACGCACAAAGTGCCACGCATGCTCAGAAAAAATTTGGAGATGAAAGCTATTGGCTACTGGCCTCTACGTAGTCCCGTCGTACGTGTTCGACGTCACCTCGTTCCGAAGGATTGGATTTTCCGACAACTTTGTGCGACCATGTGTATGCAAGACGGACGGATTTTGTGGTCGGAATATCCGACCGTGTGTACGGGGGCTAAGACCAGGCCTATTTTTCAAACTTGTTGTTTACAAGTTAAATTCATTTTTTTTTTTGCTAGAAAATTACTTAGAACCCCCAAACATTATATATATATATATTTTTCTAGCACCCTAGAGAGTAAAATAGCAGTCGTTGCAATACTTTTTTTCACACCGAATGTAATCCCTTGTAATAGAAAAAAAGAATAACAGGACCTCTTAAATATGAGATCTGGGGTCAAAAAGACCCCAGATCTCATATTTACACTAAAAAATACACTAAAAAAAATTAAATGTCATTTGAAAAAAATAAAAATAAAATGTTGCTTTAAGAGCTATGGGCAGAAGTGACGTTTTGACGTCAAAACGTCACTTCCGCCCAAAGCTCTTAAAGCAACAATTTTTTTTTTGGTATGGAGCTGGGTGGGGGCTATCTTTCCCTCTCTCATCTCTATACCTAACAGGCAGAAGGACGTGATCGCCTCCGCCACTGCCTGCGGCTCCAGTAAGGGGCGGAGGGTACCGGGGGGGCAGGAGGGGAGCCCTCTCCCGCCGGCGATAAAATCGCCGCAGAGACCACTTTTATCTGGAAGCGGACCGCCCGCTGAAGAAGAGGATACTGGGGTTATCGCAGCTAGCTGCTACCATAATAACGATATCCCTCTTCAAGCAGCCAACGTATAATGATGGCAGGTGGTCCGGAAGTGGTTAAACAGGTTAAAATTGCTTTAGCGCTAATGCACCACTTCAGCCCCGGAAGGATTTGCCCCCTTCCTGACCAGGCCATTTTTTAACTGACAATTGCGCAGTCGTGTGATGTTGTACCCAAACAAAATGTATGTCCTTTTTTCCCCACAAATAGAGCTTTCTTTTGGAGGCATTTGATCACCTCTGCGGTTTTTATTTTTTGTGCTATAAACAAGAAAAGAGTGACAATTTTGAAAAAAACATCATATTTTGTACTTTTTTGCTATAATAAATATCCCCCAAAAAATTGAAAAAAATAATTTCTTCATCAGTTTAGGTCGATATATATATTTGTCTACATATTTTTGGTAAATAAATTGCAATAAGCGTATATTGATTGGTTTGCTCAAAAGTTATAATGTCTACAAAATAGGGGATAGATTTATGGCCTTTTTATTATTATTATTATTATAATTATTATTTTTTTTGTATACTAGTAATGGCGGTGAGCTGCAATTTTTATCGGTACTGCAACATTGCGACGGACACATCGGACACTTTTCACACTTTTTTGGGACCAGTGACATTTATACAGAGATCAGAGCTAAAAATAGCCACTGATTACTGTATAAAGTGGCAGGGAAGGGTTAACACTAGGGGGCGATCAAGGCATTAACTTTGTTTCTTATGTATGGTTCTAACTGTGGGGGGAATGTGGCTGACTAGAGGAGGAGAGAGATTGTTGTTCCTACTTAGTAGGAACACACAATCTGTCTCCTCTCCCCTGACAGAATCTGGATTTGTGTGCTTACACACGCAGATCCCGGTTCTTGCTCTGTCATGAGCGATCACAGGTGCCCAGCGGTCATCGCGCCCGCCGGACACATGCAATGGCTCCGGGGACACGATGCGAGCGCCTGCTACAGCGTCTTAAAGACCCGGCGTACAGCTATGATGGCTTGCGCAGCTGTGCCATCATGCCGCAGTATAACTGCGGCGGATGGTCGGGAAGTGGTTAAGTAGTGCATAATTGTCATTACTATTAAAGCGGAACTAAATCCCCCTCTTGTTTTCAGCCAAGGAAGCTGCCATCCTGTCCTCTGTTTGATCTTTATGGACCTTCCTTTGTGCACTGGTGCGCAGTCATGTTGGAACAGAAAGGGGCCATCTCCAAACTGTTCCCACAAAGTTGGGAGCATTAAATTGTCCAAAATGTCTTGGTATGCTGATGCCTTAAGAGTTCCCTTCACTGGAACTAATGAACCAAGCCCAACCCCTGAAAAACAACCTCACACCATAATCCCCCCCTCACCAAATGATTTGGACCAGTGCACAAAGCGAGGTCCATAAAGTCATGGATGAGGGAATTTGGGGTGGAGGAACTTAACTGGCCTGCACAGAGTCCTGACCTCAACCCGGATAGAGCCTTCTCATCCAGCAGCAGTGCCTGACCTCGCAAATGCGCTTTTGGAAGAATGGTCAAACATTCCCATAGACATTCCCATAGACACACGCCTAATCCTCGTGGACAGCCTTCCCAGAAGAGTTGAAGCTTTTATAGCTGCAAAGGATGGGCCAACTCAATACTGAACCCTACGGACCAATGCCCCGTACATGCGGTTGGAAAATCCGACCACGAAATCCATCAGATTTTTTCCGACGGATTTTGTCCGACACTGGTGTTGCATACACGCGGTCGGACAAAGTTGTCGGAAAATCTGATCATTCTGAACGTGGTGACGTTTGTTGCCTACGACGGGACTACGTAGAGGCTAGTAGCCAATAGCTTTGGTCTTGTAATGTGATCTGAGCATGCGTGGCACTTTGTCCGTCGGAATTCACTACACACGATCGGAAAAAGTCTGATAGGACTTTGTTGTCGGAAAATTTGAGAGCAGGAGATAAAACTTTGTCCGTCGGAAAATCCGACGGAAAAAGTCCAATGGAGCCTACACACGGTCGGAATTTCCGACAACATTGTCCGATAGGACATTTTCCGTCGGAAAGTCCGACCGTGTGTACGAGGCATAAGACTGGGATGCCATTAAAATTCATGTGCGTTTAAAGTCGGGTGTCTCAATACTTTTGGCAATATAGTGTATATCCTGGACACTACATCAAGATTTTGGACTGGGTGTTCTATTTCCAAACTGTATTTCTTATTCTGCTAAACAGAGTAATATTCAAGTCTCATGAACTGAGATTGCCATGCTCTACAATTCCCATTACTCCTAAATTCATCTCTCCCATGTACTATAAACTTACAGCTAAATAATTTTATGAGCAAAACCCAGATCATCCCTATGGCTGCTTCAATGCTTATTTTATCTTCTTTGGATATTTTGCAGGGCTATTCATCACAACAAGCACTATATTAACAGCAATGTATTTTAAACCCAGCAATACATTTGGCAGTTATTGCCTACTGTCAGCTCTATACACATTCATTGCAGAAAATAATTGCACCCTAATACCATAATCCACAGAATACACCTTTATGGTAAGTATGCGGTTATAGGATTTTGCAAGCAAAAAAAAGACGAATTGCAATGACTATTCAGGGTTGTGTTTTGTTTAGCAATGACACAATGCCAACATAATTATATAAATGATCCCTACTCTCATATAAATATAATAAGATTCAAATGAACACCTTGGTAATATGTGAAGGTTTTGGAGTTTATCTTGGAATTTCCTAACCATATCACGGCTAAGGCCGAAGGCCAAGTGCTTTTGGCAGGACATGATACACATAGATACTAATCCTATATTTCAAAAAGCAGAGCGAAAAAATAATCCCATATAACACTGACTATAAAATACGGTTGTCTTGCTTCTTCATATTCCATCAAAGATTAGTCTACTGATGGTTTGTCTGTCTTCATCATATCTATGGAGTTCGTGTAATATCAGACAATATCCAGATTCAGTTAATCTATCTTGAAGGCATATTCCAAAACCGCAAATTCCTGATTGGCTCTGAAGTCATATGGAGTTCAGTGTTATCATTCATCCAGTCACTTCACATAGAAACTACTATGAGTTCCTACAGTTGTCATGTCCTCCGAAAGATCTGTGACAGCAACTATATGCTATCATTTAACTTAGACAGTTGAAGGAAACATTCAATTCGGTATGAGAATGATATAGTGATATAGTGAAGTTGATTTACTAAAGGAAGAGAGGTTATTCACCTAGGAAGGATAAGTTAAGCCTGTATTCATTAAAAAAAATATTCAATTCATATGAACCAAATATTAACAGCACTAAACAAATGTGAAAAAATGTGGCCTCTTATAAAAAAAATTGAAGAATTGGGCATGGGTAGGGATTTGTACCATCATCCAGAAATCAAGTGGTATAGAAACTGGGAGCCTAGTCCCCAACTAGGCTACCATGAAAATGGGGGGCAAATTGGATTATCACGGTACAGTAAAAATGATATAACAGAGAAATATATGAAAATTACAGAAGATTTTATTGATGCCGAAAGACAATTAAAAAATAAAACATAAAAACTCTACACAGTATGTCACAAATGTGTATTCATAATGGTACAGTTGATCACAGATATGATTGTCCTCAACTAGTTTCGCGGGCATTAGCCGCTTCATCTGGAGGTTATCTGTGATTAGATCAAAGAGACAGTAATGTATAATAGTTGGCAGATAAAAGCAAAAAAAGCATATCATACAGCATCAAGCTTAACAAATCTTCAGTTTTTAACTTTCTGAAAGGACACATTTGGTGACATACTGTGTAGAGTTTTTAAGTTTTATTTTTTAATTGTCTTTCGGCATCAATAAAATCTTCTGTAATTTTCATATATTTCTCTGTTATATAATTTTTACTGTACCGTGATAGTCCAATTTGCCTCCATTTTCATGGTAGCCTAGTTGGGGACTAGGCTCCCAGTTTCTATACCAGCGCTAAATAAATGCATTTAACCAAACTGCAGTAAAATTACATGAAAATGAAAATGAAAAAATACTAAATAAATTAGAACAGTGATAATAGTAATAGTAATCACCGTTCACCAATCCAAATATGAGGAGACTAATCAATAAAACAAACAAAGGCTGCAGTGGTTTCTACCTATATATATATATATATATATATATATATATACAGGAAAAAATCATGCTATAATCAATAACAGTCCATGAATGTCCAAACTCAAATGAATTGAATAGGCAGCCAGCGACAGGAGGAAAGTGTTATCGGAAGTGAAGAGAAATCCACCACAGGAACGGAGTAAACTACGGCCGATTCAGTCCTACACCAGCACCGATTGCACCCTGTGCTCATCGGAATAGGTGGATGCTTACCAGAGCCAAAACAATTGGAAGCCTTAACCTGGATCTCACTGCATACACATCCTCGAATTATCACTCCTCCGGTCACATAAGAAGGGGTGTCAACATAAAAGGATACAAACAACTCACTTGCATAGTGTTATACCTTTCATTAAGCGCAAAAATCGCCCCACCATAGATCGCACTTACATTAAAAACGGTTAAACAAGCATGTCAGCAAAATACTCCATTCAGATCTGCTAAGGCTCTACCTCACCAACGATTGGCGCCGTAACGATGCGGACAGCTGGATGAGACCCGGGACGAGCCTGCTGGACGCTTTCGTGACTACGTCTTCAGAGAGCATCAATTTTCATATTGAATACCCAATCATGTTCGAAGACAATTAAAAAACAAGACATTGTCTAGCATGTGAATGCGTAAGCAAAGAGAACACAGCTTCTTTTTATTTACTAGCATTCATTTTGCAAAGTGAACATACACTTTGCAAGATAAACAGTCTCTCTTTATGTAGTAGCTCAAGTCTGAAGTCTACTGGTTGCACAATGTTTAATTATAAATTATAATTTGAAAGTGAAATAAAACCCAGTGGTAGTACTATGGTCATAGTAAACACCTCTTGGCATGGGGACAAAGGGTTTCCCGTTGTGGTCTACTTCATATGCCTTTGGCATTTCATCCATGGTGTCAGACATTTGGAATAAAAACTACTATAGAACTATGTGTATTCATCTCTTCCTTTAGTAACTCAACCCTGATGTCTTCCAATGGCGATTATACTTTGAACGTGAAGAAAAACCCAGTGGTAGAACTACAATCATAGTAAACACCTCTCGGCAAGGAGACAAAAGGTTTGCCTTTATGGTCTCCATCATAACTCATTGACACCTCATCCATAGTGTCAGGCCATGGAAATAGACTGTACTATGGAGCTATGCATATTCAGCTCTTCCTTTAGTAACTCAACCCTGATGTCTGATGTCTGATGACTTCACTACAAGTGCACCGGTTAGGAAATCGGGACCCCATTCGTACACATGTCCGGACTTTCCGGCAGACTAGGTCTGACGGACTAATTAGTCCGTCGGACAATCCGATCGTGTGTGGGCTAATCTAATTGTTTCTCGTTAAAAAAATCCGACAGACCTAGAAATAGAACATGTTTCAAATCTATCCAACGGACTCAATTCCTATCGGGAAAACTGTTAGTCTGTATGCTGGTCCGACGGACCAAATATGATGCAAGGGAAGCTATTGGCTATGGTCTATTGAACTTCCTTTTTTAGTCTTTAGTCCTTCTTTAGTCCGTTCATGTGTGGTCAAGTCCGTTCATTCAGAAAGTCCATCCAAACTCCGCCGAAAGTCCATCGGGAAGACCGTCAGACCTAGTCTGCCGGAAAGTCTGGTCGTGTGTACGCGGCATTATGGTTACAACATAATTGTAAACACCTTTAGACCTGGTAACAAATGGTTTTCCTTCATGGTCTCCATCATACCACATTGACCTCAGCCATAATGTCAGGCCATGGGAATAAACAGTACTATGGAGCTATGCGTATTCATCTATTCCTTTAGTAACTCAACCCTTGTCTGCTGGTTACACAACAAAGATGATACTTTGAAAGTGAAGTAAAATCCATTGGTACAACTATGATCATAGTAAACACCTCTCTTCCTGGGGTCAAAGGGTTTCCTTTTGTAGTCTCTATCACACTCCATTGGCATTTCATCGATGGTGTGAGGCAGAGGCAATAAACAGTACTTTGGAGCTATGCAAATTCATCTTTTCCTTTAGTTACTCAATCCTGATGTCTACTGGTTACAAAATGGTGATTATACTTTAAAAGTGAAGTAAAACCTATTTAAAGAACTACAATCATAGTAAATACCTCTTAGCCTGGGGACAAAGGGTTTACCTTTGTGGTCTCCATCATACTCCATTAGTACCTCATCTATGGTGTTGAAAAAACAGTACTACGGAGCTATGTATATTTAGCTCTTCCTTTAGTAAATCCACCCGATGTCTACTGGTTACATAAAAGTGATTATATTTTGAAAGGGAAGTAAAAGCCAATGGTAGAACCATAATCATAGTAAACACCTCTCAGCCTCCCAAAGGGTTTCCTTTGGAGATCTCTATCATACCCCATTGGAACCCCATTCATGGTGTCAGGCAATATGAATAAACAGTATTAGGCAGTTATGTGTATTCATCATGCAATGTAGGCATAGTAAGTTGCCAGCACCAATGAGATATTTGCCAATCTGTTTACCTCCAGTTTTTGTTTTTGGGAATTGCTAGAGAACTGCACAAATATAGCAGACCTTAAAATATGCTCTTAGAAGAAGATTACAATGGACTATATTATGTCCTCATTAACCTGCCTCTAGGTCACAATCCAAGGTGACATGCAACTCTGCAGGACACTAATGTATACAGCTAATTTTCTCTAAAACACTTATCTCTTTAATAGGATAGAATAGTATAAATATCCCAATCCAATTATTTATCCAGCTATCTAAGTGTCTTGATCCATTTGCAAATTTACAACCAGTTACCATAAAAACAAACATCAATGCAGATTTACTTATGAAGATTGACTGTGCTCATCATGAAGTCTTCCTGTACACATCATAAATTTTGATTTTTTTTTTTTTAATTAAAAGGCTTGGTGAGCACAGCGTACATACCTGTGCCTTGTAAAACATCACAAACTGCCAGGCCTTGCGTGCAAATGAAAAATGGCTTATGTCATACAGTTTGCTGCTACATATTTAAACCTAACAAAATGAATATTGATCATAGAGGGTAGAGAAAACATTAGGACACATAAAGGACTTCACTACAAGTGCACCGGTGCTGCATCAACTGCATTATTCCTAGACAAATAGCAGTCATGGTTTATGTATTGAATTATCCAGGAGACTAGGACGCTTAATAGACCGCATTCTGATCCAAAGACTTAACCATATTTCTGGAGAATTGGACATTAATAGCTGTGTAATGTGTCCTATAATTTGCGGGTGTGGAGTAGAAATGAATCCATATGTTTATATCACTATAAAAACATTTGCCTTGATGCCTTTTACCACTGGTGACAAGATGTCTGAACAGGCGGATGTCTTTGGGTAATTAAATAAATGAGCGCTATATAAAAAACATAAATCGCCCTCTCCGTATGGGAAGTATCACAGAGGACTTGTAAAAAGCTCTCTTGGATACAATCACCCTTACAAAAGAATCGGGGCTGTCATTGTAACAGCGCCAAACTACACCTCTTGTAATGTTCACAAGATGATATATTTTCATTTATAATGATATAATTACTAATTTTGTATTATAATCTTGCATAACCTCACTCTTGTACCTTTTTTATTTCTTCAGCAGAAGAGGGAACAGAACCCATCGTAAGGGTTGACCTACCTAAGTATCATGGTTTATTTTGAACTGAAAGTAAAGAATGTTAAGTTTATTCTACTCTATGGACAACACAGCAAGAGTAATACAGTACCTCCCGATGCAGCCTATAGACTCTGGAGTGAGTATTAAGGAGCACCTTATACAAAAGCTAATTTAGTCTTAAAAGTTTATTGGTAAAAGGAATGTGTTTCAGGGCAGGCCTCCTTCTTCTTCAGGGCTTCAGTAGTGGTTGTTGTTAGAATCATGATGGGATATATTAGAAGACCTATGTTAACCTCCCTGACGGTATTCCCGAGTGTGGCTCGGGGTGGATTTTCAGCACCAAATGCGGTAACCCCGAGCCACACTCGGGTTTGCATCTCAGGATCCAGGTACAGCAAACTTACCTTGTCCCCGGGATCCTGCGATGTCCTCCCCACTCTGTGTGCGAGCCGTCCTCTGCTCGATTCATCACAGCGACGAGCTTCGTTCCCTGCAAGCGTTGTGACGCACAGGGATGGAGAACGGCGCCAAATTCAAAAAGTTAAAAACACAATACATATACAGAACACTGTAATCTTACAGATTACATTACTGTACAGGCATACCCCACTTTTAAGTACACAATGGGGTTTATTTACTAAAGCTGAAAAGTGCAAAATCAGGCTCACTTCTGCATAGAAACCAATGAGCTTCTAACCCCAGCTTGTTTAATTAAGCTTTGGTAATACAACCTGGAAGCTCATTGGTTTCTATGCAGAAGTGAGCCTGATTTTGCACTTTTCAGCTTTTAGTAAATAAACCCCATTGTGTACTTAAAAGTGGGGTACGTGTGTATCACATTATTTCACATTCCTTTTGTCCCTAGTGGTTTGTCCAGTGCCCTGCATGCAGTTTTACATTATAAATACTGTTCTTTCTGCCTGGAAACTGGAGATTTTCCATAGCAACCAAAACCGTCCCTTTACATCAAAACTGGTTTTAGACCAGCTAGAAAACAGCGATAATAAATTAGAATCACTTGCAGAATTGAGCGATAGTGATTTGTGGGGAAATCCGTCATCAAACACTGAAAGTAATGACCACGATAATTCTGCAACTGAGCAAAGCTCAGAGTTTTTGATTACATTATTGAATAATTTTTAGTATTATTATATTA
Organism: Lithobates sylvaticus; assembly: GCA_028564925.1. Lineage (NCBI taxonomy): Eukaryota > Metazoa > Chordata > Amphibia > Anura > Ranidae > Lithobates > Lithobates sylvaticus. The sequence continues at coordinate 569,064,969 of CM053029.1, forward strand.
TTATTTGTTATAAAAATTTATAGTTATTTATTATATTATAATTTATGATTTCGTGTTTCAAACTTTATCATACCCGGGATGTCTACTAGACTCTTGTTTGGACAGATTTAAGTGAGTTATTCCTAAGAATTACAGGCCTACAATATAAAACACCAAATTTCCATGCAAAATAATTGTACCGCTTTCAGCTTCAAAAATCTGAAATAATCATACCGCCAGGGCGGTTAAAGCTTGATAAAGACTAGCATCTCTTCACCGCACTGATCTGCCAGCTCACAATGCGGTTAAAATATGACAGTCTTCTTCAAGCTCTAACATAGGTCTTCTATTACATCCCACTTTGATTCTAACAACACTTACTCAGGAGGAGGACTTTGCCTCACATGTTGGCCATTTTTGAGGCTCTTAACCAATAAAATTTTAAAAAGAATTTTAAGGCCTCATTCACATGGACATGCTTAAGCTTACATCTGTGCAAGGATCATGTTTTGCCTGCATAGGACACACAGGTGTCCTGCGTATCTGCATGCAGGTAGCCTATTCATGTTAATTGGGATGTATTGGCTGCACAGACACATCCACTGCTCCCAATTTGACATCCATGTGGGTGTAAGCACGCAGGTCCCCAAATGCAGACAGTGTTCAGGGACCTTCACGCCCCTGTACCCACAAAAAATGTCAAATTGGGAAACGCTGTGTCCCAATTGACATGAATGGGACTCCTTGCATGTTGGTGCACAGAACACCTGTGCATCCCATGGTCCTCATACAGGTGTATGCTTAAGTACACCTGTGTTAACGAAGCCTAAGTGATATTAGTATTTATAATATGCACCCGTCAATACCCACTCTGGAGTCTGTTGTCTGCAGAACATTCCTTGTGTCACAATCAGATAGGTAGCAGCCTATAACTAGAACAAGGTCCACATACACTATACCTTCATCATTGATCAGCTCCTTTGAAGGAGGATGCTTTTTTTTTGTATATTTATCAGAACCAAATCTCACATCTACAAGTCCAGAACTATCACACACACACAAGACTCCTGCGACAGCAATATAAATAAGAATCCATGATGTAGGATGGTAAAGGTGGACATATCTTCCCACCCAAAGCCTTGTAAGAAGGACGGCAGATAATTTAGCAATTTTGGGCTTACCCGTTACCCCCGCTTGGCTTCGTCCTCCAGGTCTAGGGGTTCCCAGAGTTAGTACCCAACGACTTTGCACGCTGACACCATAAAAGTAATTTTGAACGTTTTTTTATTTGCAGGGGTAACATTCAACAGACACAGTCACATGTGGGAACAGAGGGCAAGGGAAGAAAACTCAGGCACGTTGAACTGCTACGTATATGAAAGTCTCTATTTGCTAACCCAGAGAGTAGCCACTCGTAGCTGGGCGCCTCCAAGATGAACAAATCTCTAGCCAGAGATTATGGCAGTCAGCACTTGAATAATGAAATTTCCTTGTCTTTAACCTTGATTCAAAGCGGTACTCAGAAACAAAACCGGAACCTTTGCTCAGTACCTGGAACGTTATCCGTTTCCTTAACAGTATCGGGGAAGCGTGGATTATTTTCTGTCCTTGACAACCCAGCAACCAGGCACTTCTCAGGATGCCAGCTTGTTGGCCCTCCTCTGAAGAGTCCTCCCCCAGTCGCTTGCACGAGTTGCGGTGCCCCTCCAAGTTGAGAGCACACCCAGATGCCTTGAATCCTCAGTTACTGCGCCTCGGACCAGCCAGTTCCGAGACTCCAGAACAGATGGATCCTTGCCCCAGACCAAGCAGGTCTGTGGGGCCTGTCAAACCAAACATGTTGCGTGGCGGCACACACTCCCCTGACCGGGACCCCTCGCGGGGCTACCCCGGTCCAGATCCAGGAAACAGGCAGCTCTGGCCTAACGAACCCCGAACACGTGACTCCAGCCTCTTAAGTACCCTTCCCCAGACTCCTCAGCGGGGCCAGACGCACCCACTGATTGGCTCCGAGGAATGCCGGTACCCAAACGTCCAACCAGGCCTGATTTTGAGCCTGTCATGTGTACCTCACCGCACACATGATCAGGCAGAACCCTAACACAGCCCAGTCAAACTGATGCCAAAGCTTCCTTATCCAATTAACTCTCAGAACCCCTTTTACTGTTCTGAGAGACAAAAATAACGAAATTTACAATAGCGGACACCTAGGGAAGGTGTCACCGCTATATAAAGTTCTCGAAAGTAAACTTTATTAATAGTGAAAAGCTGGTAAAGTTGCAGTATAGCCAAACCTTCACCATATATCCCTCTGTTTAATGTAAATGTACCACAAGCCTAGAGACCCAGTCATTGGCACATGAAAGGTCTAAAATCTCTGAAGGCTGGTATATGAAAAGGTAGGTTAAAGATTTCCAGGGCTCTTTGGAGAGCTCACATTTTAACAGAACAATTTATTTGACTGGTTGCAATGGTCTGCTGCACAGCAGTTTGCTTACTATAGTCTTTGCCTATATAATGACCTAAAGAAGAGCTGTCTGGCTCGCTCATAGTTCAAAAACATGCTAGAGTTAACGGATCAGTAGAGACTTATTTTGAAAGTAAGGAGTGTGCCTGTGAATGTGTATTTCATATAACAAGCAATTAGTCCATCTCCTTCATTTAACAGAAAAAAGAGAATAATATAACTATTAAACAGATCCATCTGTTTGGTGATATGTGAAAATATGTCACTCATGAAGCTCATTTTGGGTAGAGTTCTTTTTTTTAGGATACATATCCTCAATAAAGTCAAAGGACTCACACACTTGGCTGAACTTATCAACACGAAAGGTGTAAACACAAATAATATATTCCATACTAATAACTATGTAACTCGCTGTAGGTGAATTTCTGGCAAGATGTCAAAACAAACCCACATGAAATTATGCAGAAAGCATCTGTTAAATCTTTTGCATATGTCACATATAAAATGTGCAGCGAAGTATAAAGATCTGTTTCTTCAGCCCCTTAAATCTCCAAATCCATTTTTTGACTTTTCCGTGGAAACAGATTTTAAACAAAATTTGACCAATCAACTTTAAAAGGAAGGTTAGCTGTAAAATTTCATCTTTCACCTGGGCTTAGAAGTTATATTCATCTTTATCATAAAATGTACCATGCAGTCAAGGTTTCACAAAATTGTTTTAAAACACCTTGTAGCTTTGAAAATTGGTGCTCAGTTCACATGCCGAATCTGTAAATTAATGGTAGCTTTCCAAAAAAAACCTTCCTGCTCAGGATCGGGGGGTGCACCATACACAGGGGGCACCCCAGCATCAAGGCAAGGGATGCTTTTTTTCTCTTTAAAAATCCATGTGCACGAGAGAGCATGCTCTCTGCTCCCCTTTTACAGCAGCTCAGCCACTGTGCTTATGAGGGAAAGAGTTCACACTGCACATGCTTGGGACTTGAAAGAGGGAGAGAAATCATTACTAGGGGCATGCCCACCATAGAGTTCACCCCACATCTAAGGCAGGACGGGTTGATCTCTTACAATGGTCGATTTTTGGCCAGTCTTTGGGGAAGCCTCCATTGGACTACAGGTATGACATTTAAAATAAGCGCCAATTATGAAAGTTGCACTGGGGCCCATTGACTGGATGGCATTTCTTATTACAAAGGTAAACTTAGATTTAAAAAAAATAAAGGAAGCTCAAATCTTATATCTTACAGATACCCACAATAACTGATGAAATGCCACTTTAAAGTAAATATCCATGCATTGTTTTATGCTTTCATATGATGCTTTTGTCTTTAACAGCACTGGGTGCCACATGGCTGTGAATGGGTTAGGCTATGGGGACCTTGATAATAATGTTATCAGAAGGCTAAATAATCAGTAGGACTTATCAAATATAATGAAACACAGGCATAACTTTTTGTTAACTTATACAGGTCATTCATATTTCACGTGTTAGTAGAGTAACCCTTCTTCTAAGTAACATCCTTTCTTACGTTCTACGTAAAAATATGGATTCCAAGCAGAAGCAACATGCTGTCATTCAGTTCTTGGTGAAGTAAGGGCGCGGGCTGTCTGACATCCACAGAAGGCTACAGAATGTTTATGGAGATGACACCATTGACAAGAGCAATGTCTTGTAATTGGTGACTCTTGTCATCTTGTCACTCTTGTCATCTCCGTCAGCCTGCACCCTTCCTTTGTCAAGAGCTAAATGACAGCACGTTGCCTCTGCTTGGAATCTATTATTTTCCTGCAATGAAAACAAAAAAGAAGAAGCGTTCCTATAGAGCAGTGATTCTCAACCAGGGTTCCGTGGAACCCTAGGGTTCCTCCAGAGATTGCTAAGGGTTCCTTCAGCATTGGGCAATTTCTGCCTCTCAGATAAGTTCCCACTGTTCCCAAGATCCCATTGATATTTTTAGCTATCTGTAAGGAGGTAATTCTTCCCAATGACCACAAGTGTAAGGACCATTCTTCCCACTGACCGTCACACGAATGTATCATGAATTGTAGTTTTCAAATTTTTAGCAGGGGTTCCCCGAGACCGAAGAACTATTTCAAGGGTTCCTCTGTGTTGAAAAGGTTGAGAAAGGCTGCTATAGAGGATGGGTTACTCTACCAATATTTGATATTTGAATAACATATGTTATTAACCCCCCTGGCGGTAATCCCGAGTCTGGCTCGGGGTGGAACTTTAGTACCATAAGCGGTAACCCCGAGCCCGACTCGGGCTCGCATTGCAGGATATAGGGAGACTTACTTACCTGGTCCCCTGGATCCTGCGATGTCCTCCCGCTGTGTGTGCGAGCCATTTGCTCACTCGATTCACACAGTGCCGAGTGCCGCTGATCTCCGTTCCCTGCGTCGTTACGACTCACTGGAGCGGAGATCGGCGCCAAATTCAAAAAAGTTAAAACACACAATACACATACAGTACTGTAATCTTACAGATTACAGTACTGTATAAAAAAAATACACATCCCCTTTGTCCCTAGTGGTCTGCCCAGTGCCCTGCATGTCATTTTATATAATAAATACATTTGTTTCTGCCTGGAAACTGGAGATTGTCCATAGCAACCAAAAAGAGTCCCTTTATGTCAAAAGTGGTTTTAGACCAGCTAGAAAACAGCGATAATAAATTAGAATCACAATTCATCATCAAACACTAAATTTAATGACAGTGAATATTCTGCAACTGAGCAAATTTCAGTGTTTTTGATTTGATTACATTATTGAATCATTTTTATAGTTATTTATTATATTATAATTTATGATTTCAAACTTTATCATACCCGGGATGTCTACTAGACTCTGGTTTGGACAGATTTAAGTGAGTTATTCATAAGAATTGCAGGCCTACAATATAAAACGCCAAATTTCCATGCAAAATAATTGTACCACTTTTGGAACAAAATTACAGACATAATCATTCCGCCAGGGAGGTTAAAAAAAGTGCACTTTTGCATTACTGTTGTTAAAGCCCTTGTATAATGGACTGCATGCCTACCTAAAAGAGTACAAGAATCTATGCTTATACTGTATTTGTATCATTGTACAGTAAACAGTTACACTGATAGCCAGAATAGCAATAACCCTTCTGCTCTGGTTGTGCAGTTTTTGTGCTGCCAATGAATATCGCTTCCTATTGGTCCCCTACCTGCACTGTATCATCAAAAATGTTAATTAGTAATGTTAAGCTGCTTACCATACCTAGGAATATATATAATATATATATAATGAAAGAATGCATATAGTAGTAGTCCAAGCAACTACATTTTACTGGTTTTCATAAAAATTTTCTAAGCCATTGAAAAAAAAAAAAATCAACCAATAGAAACATATAATACTTTTTGATGAATAGCTCATATCACAAATGTCACGGACAAATACATAATGAGGCATCAGACCACTAGCATGATTTTCCTTAGCATTGCCCTTAATCATGTTAACAATGATATTTTAATATAAAAAAAAAAAACCTCATTGGAGCCATTATTTTCTGTTATACCAACTGGCTCTGTAATTAGTATGGAACAGGAAGTGCTCATCTTCTAATTGTGATTACACAGCTGGGGTCCAGAGATTTGTAAAGGAAAAAGAACATTAAAAGATGACAGAAATAGAAATGACTTCAATTGTGACATTTTCCCAGCCTTGTTCTCGTTTGATTGCAAAATGCATAGGCATCGATGTCTTCTGGACCAGACTTCATGTCTGAATGCCTGCTGTGTATCTTTGTCACTTGCAGCCACCTGCGTACTGACAGATATCTAAATAGATATCATATGCATAGACATATGTTATTCTTACTGTGTTTCTGCATACATACAGTACCTACCTTTTCACAACTTTTTCTATTTATGAGAAACCCTTACATTTCTTACTCTTCTCACCAGCACCCCCTTCTCCTACAATAAGGAAAAGGTCTTCAAAATCTGTATATTTTGATGTTTGGCATTGCTCTTTCTAACCCTTCTGCCCTTAGCACTGACCAGAGAATGATTAAGATAGGAGGGAGGCCAGCAAGACAACAGCTTCCCCCCATCACTATGAATGACATTGTTAAGGTTTGCACCCAGCACACCCAATTGACTTCACCTGTATTGACATGGCCCCGCTCCATCAGCCACCAGCTTCATACAAGTGCATCCTACCTTGTGACTGGGGATAAGCTTGGGTTTGGTTCAAACACATGTTTGTCCAAATGTGAAAGGAAGCTGCCAGTGTCGGGCCAATCAGCTGCAGCCTAGGCATTCCCCACCTTGCAGCTGTATGTTGGCAAAGGTGCAGGGATTCTTATGACTTCATTGACCTAATAGGACCATTTGGCCAAATTGGGTGAATGTCATTAAACTAATATGGCCATGTCGCCATAGTAGCTCAATCATGTCATGAGCATTTTCCCACAGCTTTTGTGTATATGTAACTACTGAGCGGGGACTGACTTGGCTGCATCTGATTTGCCTAGCACTGACAGCTTTGCCCCCCCCCCCCATCACTATGAATAATATTGTTGAGGTTTGCGCAGAGAAGTGACCCAATTTGCATCACCTGTATTGGCATGGCCCATCTTTATCAGACACCAGCTTCCTATAAGTGCTTCCTCCTTTGTGATTAGGGATAAGCTGGGGTTTGGTCCAAACACATATTTGTCCAAACCTGAAAGGAAGCTGCCAGTGTCTGGCAAATCAGCTGTAGCCAAGACATTCCCCGCTCCGCAGCTGTATGTAGGCAAAGGGGAAGGGATTCTTATGACTTCATTGATCCAATATGGCCATTTTTGGCCATACTAGTTCAATGTCAATGACCTAATATGGCCATAGTAGGTCAATTATGTCACAAGCATTTTCCACCATCTTTTGTGTATGCATAGCTATGGGGCGAGGAATGCCTCTGCTGCTTTTGAATGGCCTGGCACTGACAGCTTCCTCCCATGTTTGAAAGAACATGGGTTTAGACCAAGGGTCTCAAACTGGCGGCCCTCAAGCTGTGGCGAAACTACAAGTCCCATCATGCCTTTGCCTGTAGGAGTCAAGCTTGTAACTGGGACTTGCCTCATGGGACTTGTAGTTTTGTAACAGCTGGAGAGCTGCCAGTTTGAGACCCTTGGTTTAGACCGAACCCAAGACGAACCTAAGCTCGTCTCTACTTGTGATGTGACAGGCAGTGATGTAAGTAACTCAGTTAAAATAAACGGAGTTACTTAACGCAGTTACTTTAAAGGGTAACGAGTAATCTAACTGATTACTCTTCCCCTCATGGTAACGCAGTTCCCATTACTTGGGTGGTGTTACCGCAATTACACCTACCGCCCGGGAGGCCCGCCGTCGCCGTGCTGCCTGGCCGTTCGTTCCGCCACGAGGAGGGTGGCTTTCGCCCGCTGAGCTAAGAAGAGGCTGAGACTCAGAGAGACAGTCTGGACCTCCCCATCCCGCCCCACCTATCCAGAGAGAGAGAATGTAGGGAGGTGGGGCCTCCACTGAAAAATGACCAGCTGCCACCAATTGAGTGAAGGGGAGGGTCTCTCTCTCCATGAGGAAAGGCATCCCTGGAGGCATTCAAGTAAGTGACTGTCTGACGATTCAAATTGTAGTGAAATCGATCCATCCCAAGTCCTCCACCACCTCTGCTTCTTACTGATCCCATCCCTAACCACCCACTATCACTTCTACAACAGAGGTGATGGGGGGGATAGGGTAGGGATGAGATCAGTGGTGGTGGGGGATAGGATCAGTAAGAGGCAGAGGTGGTGGTGGGAGAAGATGGCACCACCACCGCTGCCACCCCCCCAAGTACCACCGCTGCCTGCCACCCCCCCAAGTACACCACCGCTGCCACCCCCCCAAGTACTGTACACCACCACCATTGCCACCCCCCAAGTACCACCGCTGCCACCCCTCAAGTACCACTGCTGCCACCCCCTCCACAGTTACTTTGCTGAGTATCTAATTACTTTTCCAATGTAGTAACTGAGTTACTAACGCAATTACTTTTTGGGAGAAGTAATTTGTAACTTAACTAATTACTTTTTTAAAGTAAGATGACCAACACTGGTGACAGGCAGATGTGTAGTTGTGATCAATCGTGCTTCCTCCCTGGTTTACTGCAGGAACATTACAATTGTAGCTGGACCCCCTGAACATCCACTGGGTCCACAGCTACTGCTTAGGTTTCTTTGTTGATTATCCAGCTCTGCCACTGGCCATTCTCTGAATAAAGGTAAAAAACATCCTGGGTGCAGCCATTAAGAACCCGTAATAATATTTACAAAAAGAAAGTTATGAAGCAGTATAAACAAAGATGAGACATTCCCTTTAATTTTTGCACAGGGTTAAATAGTCTGTTTTATGTAAAAGGTTCAAGGTTATTATATTTCAAGGTCATAGACACCAATGATTGACATGTTTGTCTATCTTATCTTAAATATCTCAAGACACTGTTTTCCCCAAGTGATGTCATCTAATTATCGATGGCCGATGAAAGCTGGGACCTCAATGACCCGGCAAGCTGAGATGGTTGAGCCGAGATAATGTGAACAATAGTCTTTCTTTATCTACAAAATACTTTGTGCAAACCGAAGCCTCTCCATTTAGTTCAGGCTGCACTGGAATGCACAGGAGAAATTACAAACACAATAATGTATATTGTGATATAATTAACTGCAGACATTCATTACAGTTTATTAATTGGCGGTGAGATGGACAATCCCACACATCTTGTATAGGATCACCTTACAGTATATTAAATCCGGTAAACCTTACATTTAAAATTCTTGTAAAGGTAAAGGGACTTTTTTTTTTTTACCTTAAATCTATATTAAACCCTAAACCATAAATGTAATATTTCTCAGCTTACCAATCATTAGATGTGGTGGCTGCATTCTTTTTATTTTTTTGGGGGGTTTTTCCCTCTGTTTTCACCTGGTGATCTGGTTAGTAACACACCTCCTGTATTAGAGTGCCAGCACTCTGGATGAAGGAGCACAGGGGACATCTGTGACAGCATCAGTGTCAGTCTGAGGGCAGGGGAGTGTTAGATGTACTAGCAGATTTAGAAACACTAATTGAGGAAAAACTCCAGCTAATACGTTATAAGCAGTTACAGCAAACATTTTTTTTTTCCTTTTAGGATAAAGGTTTTACATGAATAAATATAAGCTGATCACTGTAAGCACCCCTGTCAGCGGTAAATGGTTTGTCTCTTTGTACCACTATTCTCTGCATTAAGGTAAAACACATTTCCTTGTCAGATCCCCACCAGCCCTCCATCCTTAAACACCTACCTGAGCCCAATCTTGATCCAGCGCCTCTGCTGCAGCCTTATGCCGTGTACACACGGCCGGATTTTCGACAGCAAAGACTCGAGTCCGGTCGAAAAATCTGTTCGTCTGTATGCTAGTTAGACGAACGAAACCCGACGCTAGGGCAGCTATTGGCTACTGGCTATGAACTTCCTTATTCTAGTCCGGTCGTACATCATCGCAGTCTAATCTATCAGGCTTTGGTTTGATTGTGTGTAGACAAGTCCGATTCGACAGAAGTCTGTCGAAATGTCAGACGGAATTCAGTCCGTCGAAAAGTCTGTTCGTGTGTACAAGGCATAACTCTTCTTTCCCCTTCTTACAGGAGGCTTGGCAGCAGTGCGAGCCAATAGCTCCTGCGGCTATCAAATCAAATCCGCAGGAGTGTTGTGGGGGGGATTGGCTGAGCCGCATTGTGTGTATCAATAGACACACATAGCCCAGCTTGGGATCAAGCCCACACGTGTGCCTCCATAGCAAGCGGCTTGCTATGGGGGCACTTAGAAGGCAGATGAAGCCAGGAACGCCGAAAGGGGACCCCAGAAAAGAAGGATTGGGACTGCTCTGGACAAAACTATTGTACGGACCAGGTAGGTGCAGATCCCAATCATAAGGTCGCAATCCTACCTGAGCCTGAACTGGCTTTGTGACGTCAGCAGACAGTGGAATTCAGCTCTCTATCTGCTGAAAACAGGTCACAGGAGTGCAGAACGAACCGCACTCCTGTGATCCACAGGAGAAGTACAGCCAAACAAGCTTTAAGGAACATCTAGAAAATAAGAAATATTGAAACCAATAGGTATGCAGTGTGAATGGGAATGTATAACATATAGGGGTTGAATTACTAAAGGCAAATAGACTATGCACTTAACTTGAGCTTAGTAAATAAGCAGAATTTCTGCTGACTTCCATCATCTAATTTTTTGTGATCAGTATTCTTTGCAAAGTTGCTACACTTTTTGGTTGCTATGGACAATCTCCAGTTTCCAGGCAGAAAAAAATCTTTTTATTATATAAAATGACATGCAGGGCACTGGGCAGACCACTAGGGACAAAGGGGATGTGTATTTTTTGTATACAGTACTGTAATCTGTAAGATTACTGTACTGTATGTGTTGTGTGTTTTTAAACTTTTTTGAATTTTGCTCCGATCTCCGCTCCCGTGCGTCGTAACGTCGCAGGGAACGGAGATCAGCGGCACTCGGGCACTGTGTGAATCGAGCGAGCAGACGGCTCGCACACACAGCGGGGAGACATTGCAGGATCCAGGGGACAAGGTAAGTAACTTCCCCCTGTATCCTGCAATGCAAGCCCGAGTCTGACTCAGGGTTACCGCTTTTGGTACTGAAGTTCCCACCCCGAGCCAGACTCGGGATTACCTCCAGGAAGGTTAACTTACCCAAGCATGCTATATGTTACAAATTGAAAAACGAGCGCTACAAGTTCCTTTTTGAGGAGTTTGAATTTTCATTGTGTTCCGGGTATCGCCTGCGCCATTGGTACTGCTGATTTGTTAAGCTGATACGGACGTAATTTTCCGCCCTTACTTCGCTGCCCTGCCGAAATCTCACGCATGCGCCATACTGCCGTAACAAGCCTCGATCTCGATTGCCGTTACTATGGCAACAGAGCTTGTTCAGTCACAAGGGGGAGTATCAGGAAGAGAAGAATGATTTGTGTATCGCGAGACTTCTCCTCTATGCCATTCAGAGGAGAATGTCACACACAGCACTTTGTATACAAGCCGGAATTATACAAACGGCATTATATACATGCCGATCTAGCAAGTCCATACTGCGCAATCACGCATGACGTCATGCACTAGGCAAACACGATTATAATCAAAACTAACCAAGTAAGTGCACTTTCACAGGCAGCGATCAGCTGCCTGTGTTATGTAGTTTCAGATAAGATAAAGTTGTATTAGAGGGTTTACAACCACTTTAAAGAGGAAGTATAGTCTCCCTGTTTAATTGTACCTACAGGTAAGCCTATAATAAGGCTTACCTGTAGGTACTGTGAATATATGCTAAACTTGCACCATTTAGGAGATATTTACTATATATTCTGCCGCCGACGTCATCGGCGCATGCACACTGAAGGAACGATCTGCTCGTGCCTTTTCTTCAGGGTCCGTGCCGTGACCGGAGTGACGTAATCGCAGCTCTGGCCAATCACAGCGCGGGAGCCTGCAAACCCGGAAGTAACTCCAGGAAACATGTCGGCCGTCTGATTAGTGTGCTGGCGCCGATCCAGGGCATCGTTCTAAGGTAAGTATTTCATAATGAGCTAGTATGCGATGCATACTACTTTATTATGCCTTTGTCTTGCAGGTTGTTGTTTTTTTTTGGGGGGGGGGGGGGGGGTTTGGAGGTTTACAACCTCTTTAAGAATACACAAACTGATATCAGTGAAAGCAATGTGATAATAACCAAGATCTGCTTCCCGTGAGCCCAGAAAAAGAGATGAGTAGGTATTTAACCAATACACAGGAGGGAAAAAAAAAAAGATCCGCACTAACCATACATACGGTGTACCCAGAGCCACTGGACAATAATTGAAAGTGTCAGCTTGTATCTCTCCTCCATTTGCAGTGTTTGTCAGATAATAGCATCTGACATATTATCCACTGTTCCTGACTGGGCTCCACTGAGGCATGTAGGAAGTTGTGGGGAAGTACGACAGCACGCACCCAAGATATCAGTCACATTTGCCTTCTGCTTTTCAACTGTGCTTTTTGTTCTAATGATCGGAACGGCGGCGCTGCGAGTGCTTTTCCTGCAGACTGATAAATAGCCCAGGGGCAGCAATGGGTAATAGACATGTGTCATCTATAATATATGTTACTTGCTCATTGATTAAGATACTGTGACACCTTTGCTCATGCGTCATTAGCACAAGGCACGGATGTGACATTCCATGATACGGATGAAGATGTCTTTTCTTTCTTTCTTTCAGTAAGAAGAATATGTAATACCTCATTGGGAAGCGGCTTCAAAGCTGCAAGTGATATAGAAGTGGCTTTTGCAAGTGCACACTCAAATTCAGCAAATAATTGGATGTGCCAGCCCATCTTACCTTTCATTAGACATCTACAAAAACATGGCATACTAGGTCTGTGGTTTTTGCAACTTTGAGCAACATTAAAATGTGGATTTATTTTGGCTAAGAGCATAATGCAGAAGATATTGAATGTTAAAGTTAAACCCATCAATTTAACAGTTACAAAAAACAGTTACATTCCCGGCATGCCAGGAATGCTAACTGTCACATTGGTTGTGCTCTCAACCTAATTGTCAAACCATCCAATGGCTGGTGTCATAACTGATCACATGTGCAGCATCATGCCTTCTGAAGATTAAAAAGAGGCCATGATGACAGCTTCCTTGGCTGAAAATGATAGGAGGGTTTACTTCCACTTTAAAGTTTTTTTTTAGGCAAACGATCCACCAGTCCAGTTGGCACTTCCAAGCTATCACCTCCCCCGCCAAGTAGGGTTCCGGCTCAGTATGCAAGATACATGTGAGCAAAAAATGTCCGGATGGCCGCACTCCAAAGAAATACCTTTATTGAAAACATAGTCCATAAAAACATTGGAGAACAATCCTCTGATGCGTTTCACACCACTATTAATTAATTATTCAGACGATCCCTGAAAACCCATCTCTTCAGAGAAGCCTATCTGGCCCCCACCTAACAACTGTACATTTATCTTCTCAATCAGCACATCGCCCACAGTTATTAACTCTTGTATCTCTTGACCTTCCCTCTTAGATTGTAAGCTCTAAGGAGCAGGGCCCTCTGATTCCTCCTGTATTAAAGTATATTGTATTTGTACTGTCTACCCTCAAGTTGTAAAGTGCTACGTAAACTGTTGGCGCTATATAAATCCTGTATAATAATAATAATAAATATTACCAGTGCTTAATCATAGCCCGTAATGCCTGTTTTTTTTTTTTTTTAGAATGCATTAACCAATTGACCTCCTGAAGATTTACCCCCTTCATGACCAGGCCATTTTTTGAGATATGGCACTGCATTACTTGAACTGACAATTGCAACGCTGTACCCAAATAAAATGTATGTCTTTTTTTTTCACAACATATAACTTGGATTTTTTCCGGCCGAATTTCTGCTGCGTCATACCTCGATTTCACAATCAGCTTACCACCGGTCTTCAGCCACGCACATCGTCAATGCGGCCAAAATGTGGATTCCGTACCCCCCCCCCAACAATCTCTGACTGGCTCTGTCGAGTTGGGAAAGTAGCTGAAATGGAGGAACTTGTCCACCAGGCAAGGGAGACACCCACTAAATTCACAAAGACCTGGGCATGCTGGTTCCATTTTGTTGAATCAGCAGAATACACACATACCTTGACCCTCCTCCCATGAATATGACCTTCACAAGACCAAGGGGAGGTGGGGGGAGATCCCCCACCCCTCCCCATCTCTCATTATCTGACACACCCATTCCCCTCCCTTCTTTATTCCTTCTGATTCTTCCCCCCTCCTCTTTTTTTTCCTTCCCCACCCCCTTCTCACACCTTTCTCTATCCTCTGTCTTCCTACTACTTTTACAGGCGGATATACGCTACAACATTTCATCCATTATATACACCGGGCTGGGACGACACCCACCTGATAGCCATGACATACAATTCCCATGCTACTGGTCGAGCCCCTAACGCTACTCTTTGGTGACTCCTATGCCATTCCATCTGAAATCGCTGCACCACATTCTTGATCTCCACATACTCCCCTCTGTCACTGTGACATCAGGTTATATGATTTATGGGTTAGACATTGACTATTCGTACCTATGTGTGCCCACTGTTACCGCTTTGGTTGGTTAGTCCCATCACACACCCTTGGGTTATGATTATGACTCATTTGTGAGAAACATTCCCTCAACGAGTTTACAGGTCGGGTGATGGGAGTTAACTACCTAATTCTCTAAAGCTGGACGATATTATCTCTATGTTTTTCCTCACTTGAGGGTTTTCTCTTTCCCATGTGTTCCCCTGGGTAAGATGGGGATGTTCGTCAATAACTTTAATTAACATGTTTCTATGTTTATGATCAAACTGCATTCTGACTATCTTACTGTATTGGAATTCTATGAAACTCAAATAAAAAAAAAATTGGAATTAAAATTTAGGTATTTTTTCCCCACAAATAGAGTTTCCTTTTGGTGGTATTTTTTCACCTCTGCACTTTTTATTTTTTGTGCTACAAACAAAAACAGAACGACAAACAATATTTTTTACTTTCTGCTATAAAACATATCCAATGAAACATTTTTTTTTTTTTTAAATCAAATGTATTCGTAAATTTAGGCCAATATGTATTCTGCTACATATTTTTGGTACAGAAAATCTCAATAAGCGGACATATTGGTTGGTCTGCGCAAAAGTTATAAACAGGGTAAAAGGAATGTAAGGCGCTCATTGTATACGACAGAACTACGTAGAGGCTAATTGCCAATAGCTTTGGTCTCGTAATTTGATCTGAGCATACGTGGCACTTTGTCCATCGGAATTCTCTACACACGATCGGAAAAAGTCCGATCGGATTTTGTTGTCGGAAAATTTGAGAGCAGGATCTCAAATTTTTTCAGACGGAAAAAGTCAGATGGAGCCCACACACGGGCGGATTTTCCGACAACATGGTCCGATCGGAGATTTTTCGTCGGAATTTCCGACCGTGTGTACAGGGGCTAAGTGCAGTAAACAAAAAAACTTTAATTGCCCAAAGGATAAAAAAACACTTACTAGAATTAAAATTAAGCAAGGATCATCATAGTGGATAAGATAGAAAGTCCAGCAGCAAGTGGTCCCAGAGGTAAGCCAATATGCAACTAGATGGAGTAAGTCCCAACCAATAAGCAGAGAAGGGGGTGCAGGAACCCTGGGCCCGGGCACCCTTGCTGACATCACATCTGGGTCCTGCATTCCATGTTGGTCCGGGGGGCACGGCCGCCCTTCCTGGTGCTTCCTCCTGCAGCTCCCCTCTGCTGGTCGGTCGGGACTTACTCCATCTAGGTGCATATTGGATTACCTCTGGAACCACCTCCCGCTGGACTTCTTATTGTATCCACTATGACGAGCCTTGCTTAATTTTAATTCTAGTTGTAGTCGCATAGAGCCTGGTATGGATTGGTGGGGGGGCTCTGTTTTTTTTTTTTTTTTCTCAATTCGTGTTCAAAACTGATGACATGTGCGATTCAGAAGTGTTCCCTTAAAAGACAATGAGCCTGGAATTTGTATCTGAACTGCACCGCAGTGCTCAGAAAACAGGACTATTTTTAAATTGACACTGAATTCACACTGCCGCTGCACTGCATATATGTGAACCAGCTCCATAGAAAGCCAGTTTGGTTTACATATCATGCTAATAAGTTCAAAACGCATCCAATTTGCATATATGTTAACCAAGCGTAAGTATCCATGTCATCATGTAACTGTCTAAGTGGAGAATTCTCATGTTGGAGTGTTTCCTTCTCTTGTGGTTTTGTCTACATAATAGAGAACGCATGCCAACACAGATGCATACCTCCCAACTTTGTTACTTACATACATAATTATTGTCTAAGTGAGAATTGCCAAAGTGGAAGTAATTCCTTGTCAGAAACAGGTACCAACTCTCTCAAGAAAAAAAAACCTTCAAACATGTTGGCGGGAGAGGCAGATTAGCGTCACTTTCACTTTTAAGTGAATTCTGCTTTAAGTTTTTTGATATGAAGGTATACTGAGGCAGGAGACACCAAAATAAAGTGTTTGGTACCCCAACACTTCATATTCCTGATATGTGCCTGCTGTACCATATACTTGTATGAGAAAGTATCCTGTTCTCTTTGTATTGCTTCCTTCATGTGAAATCCCTGGTGTTCCTGCCAGTCCCTCTGCTTTCCTATTACAAACTGACCACACTAACAAGGAGAACACACTATGGTCAGTTCTCTAGCTATGCGGGGAACTCAGTATTCTCTCCTCCAATGATCAGACTTGTCCTGGCACCCCCCCACACACACACACAGCTATTAACTGGAAGGATCAGTGTGCTGCTGATTCTCCTCCCCAAGCTCTTATGCAGCTGAGAACAGAGGGAATGTGATCACTTATAAAAAAAGGGAAAAAAGATATTGATAATGTTTTTTTTTCTATCTATACCAAAATGTTTTGCCTTTCATTTCTATTTTAAACTGAATGGGTTGCTTTACAAGGTGATTGTTTACAATCACTTTAAGTTCCTCCTGCCAGTGTTCTGTCAAGAGAGCCAACTCGTCAAAATCTCCAATTACCTAACTTCCGTTTCCTCTCCAGCAGCAGTAATTGCAGATTTTGACAACTTGCCTGTTTACACAGAACACCGGCAACGCATACACTACAGTAGACAATATAATGAGTGGGCATTGTTAGTCCACCTGCTAGTGACCAACAACATGGCCGCCTCCAAGGTGACGGCAACTTTTTTTACCGCTTAGCCGTTGTTCTATCAAAACAGACAACTCTTCGTGTACCATGGTGTATACGCTGCCGGTGTTCTGTGAAAACAGCCAAGTCGTTGAAATCTGCAATTACTGCTACTGGAGAGAAACCGGAAATGACGTAATTGGAGATTTTGACGAGTTGGCTCTTTTGAAAGAAAACCGGCACCAGACTCATGACGTGGTTCTTGTGTCACGCATATGTAAAGTCACATGACCGAAGTCTAATGACTGCTTTTTAATTGTAAAAGTTACGTGGGAATTTGGATTTTAAATACTGATATCCATTGTTGTATGATTACTATATTGTAAAATTTAATGTTTACACATATCTCTGACCAGAGCTCATATTTTAAACATTGATGTGTGTTTGTAATTGTTGCTGTGTATTCAATAAAACTCTTTTTTTTTTTAATTTAATGACTTTAATCTTGCTGCGCAAAAACCCCACCGGGGGGAGACTTTTCCATATTGCAACCCATTTGGGGTGGCAGAAACACATATCACATATATTCATGTGTTTCTTCCATGTTGTAAAAGTTACATTTTTTATTTTATACAGTTGCTAAATTTAATGACATATCTGGAATGAACTCACACACACTTGTATAATTACTGATAGATTTGCTTGGAGAGCTTTTTATTTTTATTTATTAATATAAATAATTCACACATCAATAGAATAAGGTATTCCATAGAATACAAGCTTTGTCTGCTTCCTCACCTTACAAAAAAAAAAAAATATACAGTATATACTTTTCTTATTGCTTCCAACTGAGGCCTATCTGTTCAGCAGCAGCATAAATGCTGCATTCTGGTTTAGATGACTCAAAAAACCTTGAGCTCCGAGGTAATTTTCCCTGAGAAAAAAAAAATCCATATTGCAAATTGAATCATAAAAAGCAGACAAGATAAAACAAAAGCAAAATGTCTGAAAAACATCCAAGAATATTAAGGAACGGTTCACCCTGGGTTAAATTTGCATAAGGCCCTGTTTCCTGTGACCTGTTTTGCTGGAAAATATTTCTAAAGGTTGAAGACTGCTTTCAAACACACTTAAAGAAAGTAGATGGGTTTATTTGCAGCTAAAATGATAACATAAAATAAAAAATAAAGAAACTAAAAAAAAACAAAAAAACGCAAAGCACATTTTCATGCAGCACAACACAGCAGGCACCAATAGGGGGTTTTGTAAATGGAGACACAAAGCACTTCCAATCGCCCCTGCTGGGAACTGATGTGAGGTGCGGAATGAAAAATGGGTGTTTTTTTTTTACTTTCTTTTCCTTTTTAAAGCTAACGTTATACAAGAATGTGTTACAGATGCTGAAATGTATTTTGAGGTTGCTTGCTTGACATTCATCTTTATTGAAAACAGCAAACACTGACGAGAAGATCAAAATATGCCAGAACATAGGACATTTTAAAATAAAGGCAATCGATGACAAGAGGTTTTTTATATATGTATATATATATATATATATATATATATATATATATATATATATATATATATATATATATATACATGTAATAATATGTTATTACACTTAGCCATAATAATATGCCTAATATGTATAATAAAGAAGCCAGTAGCCACACAAGAGCTTGCAATTAAAATGACACAGCATGATATCCTTATTCTCCAATAAATAATACACTTCCACTGCTTAATGGCCCTGTAATCTATTTTTAAAATAGATAAAATATTTTTAAAATTGTATTTATTATATCGTTTTTTATTATGTTTTTATGTCTTCTTTTAAGTCCTCCGTGAGGTCCTAAACCTCTACTTTTCCCTCCCTTCACTTCCTAAACCTCAAACTTTTTGTTAGTACAAATAGTGTTCAAATGTTGTACATCTGATTACAGCCATTCTTATAACAAAGATAACTAAGTAGAATTCTTCCTTGCTGGATGTAGATTATGTTAAAAGGTCATTTGCAATTGCCACATTTCATTTGAAGTTATGTTATGTGAATGGGGACATGTAACAAATATAAAGTAGGTATTATTTATACAATTTGGCTGCATATGGTGAAATACCCCTCCGCTGTCACATTTGGCACCTTTTAAGGGGGAGCGGGTACTTGTTTTTGACAGGTACCCACTCCCACTTCTGGCTCAGTTTGCTGCAGCGAACTGAGCTGGAAGTTCAGCCACCCCTCTTTCCCCTGCAGCCTTCTGGGACACATCACAGGTCCCAGAAGACTGCGGCCCATTCAGCAGCGCACTTCAGGCATGCTCAGTAGGAAACCAGCAGTGAAGCCACCAGGCTTCATTGTTGGTTTCCCTTAGTCAAGATGGCGGTGCCAGCACTCAATACCCGATTGAACAATCGGCTCAGGTGAGGACACCGCTGGATGCCTGGTAAGTGC
Source organism: Lithobates sylvaticus (assembly GCA_028564925.1). Classification (NCBI taxonomy): domain Eukaryota; kingdom Metazoa; phylum Chordata; class Amphibia; order Anura; family Ranidae; genus Lithobates; species Lithobates sylvaticus. Next base: position 569,084,617 of record CM053029.1, read on the forward strand.
CCAAATATGTCAGCAGCTACAGTATTTGCAGCTGATGACTTTATCTCCTACCATCAGATAATTATTAACTTAATTATTAATAATTATCGTTACAAGTAGCAAGAAAACTGCAAGGAGGTTGTCTCATCCTCCATACTGTTCCAATACAAGGTAAGGATATGAGATGCATGTTGATGTGTACACCAGTGGTAGCTGCTGCTAAACTTTTTTAGAGGGGGGCAGCGAACAAACCCCCCCAAGTCAGCACTCACCCCACCACAGCACTGTCCCCTCGCACTCAGCCCCTCCGCGGCTTCCTCTGCTTTTCCTCCCGGCCAACCTGATCCACCTTCTGTCCTGATTGGCCGGGAGGAGAAGCTGAAAGACAATAGCAATTATTGATTCGCTATTGTCAAGAGGGAGGGTTCAGGACGCAGTGCTCTGCGCCCCAAGCCCAACCTTTTTAAAGGCAATTAGAGCCTCAGGCTCTAATCATGTGGCTTGAAAGAAAAAAAACTCATACATCCCATGCAAACTGGGGGGTGCCCCTAATGGACTGGTTGCTCCTGGTGTACACCCTTGCTCCTTGAAATAAAAAGACTAGTCTCACTGAAGAAAATTTATGAAAACTGTTTTCTATATCAAATATATACTGATCAGTTTCCTTGAGTTTGGAGAAAAGATTGGCTGATTGGTTGCTATTGGCAGTGTTGTCAACATTCCTACTTAAAGTGTTTAAGTCAAAATTCATGGTCACTGCCAGCCCCTGCATTAGAGCCTGGCATACCACACTATATAAGTCATTTCTAAAAACAAGCATTTTAAATACCTATTTAGAGCTATCTTCAGGCCAGTCACATAATTTGTGGGCGCTTTACAACTCCGATACATGGCTTCTGCAGAAGGGGCCGATATCTCCCTCTTACTTCAGCTGGGGAGATCACGTGGCCTCCCACAGAATCCCTGTCTCGGAGCTGTAAAGCAGCCACGAGTCATGTGACAGGCCTGAAGATAGCTCCAAATAGGTATTTACAACATTCATTTTATAGAAATGACTTACATAGTGTGGTATGCCAGGCTCTAATAGAGGGGCTGGCAGTGACAATTGTAAGTTTTTTTATATTTTTAATAATAGAAGCTGGGGGCGGGGCGGAGACAGAGACACAGAGAGGGAGCTGACAGGCAAGGAGGAGGGGGTGAGGGGGAGAGAGGAAAGCATAGAGGCCAGCTGCGTATGATGGAGGCACGCACACTGACCATGGTGGCCAGAGCCCTGATTTTTGTGGTCAGTACAGAGAGGGGATACAGGAAGTGGCAGGTTCAGGGAGGGTTTTTTACAGTTTAGAGGGGGCAGATTAAAAATCCCAATAAGCATATATTGATTGGTTTGTCTCTTATAATAAGAAACAGTTGGCAACACCAGCCAACCATGGAGAACAGCTCCAATCTTGCACCAACATCAGACTTAATACAGTGTTTAGACCAGAAGAGATTTTTGATAAAAACTGGTGTGCATATTAGATGAAATGCACAGAGTAGATTTTTGAAGATGAAATCTACAATATCTGGTTGTTAAATACAATAGCTCTGCTTTTTATCCTGTTTTCATTAATTGTGGATAGGCTAACAAAGAGAAGGACAAGTGGATTTGTTCATAGCTTGAAAACAGATCCCGCACTGATACTCTTCATGGACCACGGTCCACTGAAACTGACTGCTGATTTTGCCAACTGAAAATCTCGAGAAGTAGTGCAAAGCAGCAGACACTAGAGTAACCCAAAGTCCAGTTTAAATTTCAATGGAGTTTACTGAAGGCAAATCGACTGTTCAATTTGCAAGGGAATTTTCCCCAGAGCTTTATGAATGTGGTGAAATTTCACTTGCAAAGAATACCCAATCAAGTGAAAGTAAGGTAAAAAAATGGATTTTGCTTGCACATGTTTGGGTGATGGAAGTCAGCAGAGCTTCATCTCATTCAGTAAGCTGAATGGATACCCTATTTGCCTTTAATAAATCAACCCCAATGAGTCTAGTTAGAAACTAGTTTTAGTCCATTAGTGGAAGTCAATAAGAAAATTTAAATAACAACCCTGATCACGGCAAAATAATCTATTGAATGCACATATTGCCTGTACTTGTCATACCCAATGGTCTCAATGCTCATAAGGGTACAAGGTGGTGTGTGTTGGTATTACTGTATATCAGAATATTTTTGCATGAGTGCACAAGGGTGCTCTAGCATATAGAACAGTGATGGTGAACCTAGGTACCCCAGATGTTTTGGAACTGAATTTCCCATGATGCTCATGCACTTTGCAGTGTAGTTGAGCATCATGGGAAATGTAGTTCCAAAACATATGGGGTGCCAAGGTTCACCATCACTGATATAGAGTATGCATTCTAGTATAACAACTTGTGTAAAAGGGCTGCTCTCAAAATCTAAGATTAATGATATACCAGCCAAAGTTTATAAAAGTGTTTTAGAAAGAGTAAAATGGGAAAAATGATGGTGAATTACCTTCTTTATTTGTTATGTTTACCATTACCATCAGAAGTAAATGAAAATCCCAAGTTTTGGGTTGTCCCCAGAACAGTAATAGAGGGGACATTTTCCAATTAGGACACTAGTTCTGGTGACTACCAAGGATTCACTCACTTTCAAAGGATATTTTCTCACTTCCTGTTTTGGTTATGGGACAGAAATTAAAGGGAAATCTCCCCAATGGGACCAAGAGAAAAAAAAAACTATCACGTGTTATAACCCTCCCTTAGTCTATCCAAAATGAAAAAAAAAATGTCTTTAGTTCTACTTTAATGTTGCTATAAATATTCTTATCATTATTACACTCTACCCACTCTGTCTTAAATGTGAGAAATCATAAAACAGATACAAGGAATAATTTCAGATGATACAGGTGAGAAGTCCTCTTATGTCAGAACCTCCTGAAATACATTAGGATTGATTTACTAAACCTGGAGAGTGCAAAATCTGGTGCAGCTCTGCATAAAAAAACAATCAGAGTCCATTTTTTAAATTGAATTGAAAAAGCTGAAGTAAGAAGCTGGCTGACTAGCAAGCAGAGCTGCATTGGATTTTGCACTCTCTAGTTTTAGTAAATCAACCCCACTATGTTTTAAATAATATAATATTATACAAATATTAATATAATAATAATTTACAATATTATATTATGCAGATAATCAACTGTTTTCAATTATTTTTCGCAAATAGTTTCATTCAGTTTTAGCCTTTTAAGTACTCTAGTTTATACAAGACAAGTACAAAGAAAACTAAAAAAAAATGTAATGACATATTTTTCTGCAAACGCTGAATAGCCAACTGTATGAGAATTCAAATGTGCTTTAGCTAAAGTCCAACTTGCAAAGAAACCACTAAACATGATGTCTTCATGAATGGCAAGAATTTGTCTTATGTTAGCAGCGCTAATTTTGTGTCTCCAGTAATTGCTCATTACAGACAATAATATTCTGCCCTTCAAATACCTGGAATTTTGATATCATAACAACTTCACGCTATACTTGCAAAAGCCTCAGAAGAACGAAATGCCAAGGCTGTATTCCAGACCATTAACGGTGGATGCAATGTGTTACCGAAACCAATACAGCATTACAAAGTGATCTACAACTTAATTAAAACAAGAAATTATACTTTATAAAATAAATAAATAAATAAATGTTGCAAAATCTAACAGATTTACAAATGTACAGATGGAGTCACGGGCAGGGAGTTTTCACAGGAGATTTGAAGTGAATATACATGCTGTTTGTTAGTAAGCAAGACAATCTAACGCATCAAAGTATGTTGGATTTCTTTGCCAGCAACACTTCTTGAATACATACCATACATACAAGAGAGAGAGAGAGAGTAAAATGTTTTACTGCTAGTACTGTCTTATTTTGTATAAACTCGGATGTCTTCCAACTGTATACTTAAAGTGAACCTGTTCTTTGATCACACAAAGAAAACCAATATACTCTATTCACTCTATTACCCTCAGAACAATATGAAACTAATCTAAAGCCGGCATAACTTTGTTTATTGACTGACATAGGTCGTCTCAAGTTCACATGTTGGTAGAGTAACTTACGATATAGTAACTATTCTTTTTTTTTTCATTGCAGGTAAATAATGAAATCCAAGTAGAAGCAAAGTACCATCATTACATTTTGGATGAAGGAGAGGTGCAGGATGTCCAACAGCCACAGAAGCCTTTATAATGTTAACGGAGATGACACCAATAACAAGGGCAATGTTTTGTCATTCGTGACTCTTGTAATTGATGTCATCTTCGTAAACATTTTGTAGTCTTCCGTGGATGTAGGACATCCTGCCCCACTCCTTCATCTTGATGAAGCACGTTGCTTCTGTTTGAAATCCATTATTTACTTGCAATGGAAAAGAAGAAGAAGAAAAACATATGCTATAGAGAAAGAGTTACTCTACCAACATGACATTTTAACAACCTATAAAACATGATAAAAAGTTATGTCCACTTATGCATTACTTTTGGTGCAGCCCTCGTAATTACCCTTTTTTACTCATCCACTGCTGGCTGCTGATTGCAAAGAATGAGTAAGCTAATTTGTTTTTTTTGTTTGGAGCTTATACAGGGCTGACTGTCTTCCCGGTGATCATGTAACATCTCCGAGCCAAGTATTTTAATCACTCCTGATAGCTGTAAGTGGGTGACCAAAAGATAAGTTATGTGTGCCATGAGTAAAGCTTGGGTCCCCATTAAGGCAAAATGTACTGTTGGTTTGTCTATACATATGTGTATGCTAATGGTGGCTATGTATTGAGTATTACATTTGGAATCACTTTGATGTCCAGGCTGGCATTACTGATGTTGTTTAAAGGCTACGTTCACTTAATAAATAAACTGGCCCATGCAGACAGGGGACCCCAGTAATATAAAATTCACTGTTTGTAAAATACATTGTTTAATGCACATGCCATATCTGCTGGCCTTTTCTGTCACCCATGAAGCCTGGATGAAATACTCCCAATAGCTTATTTTCAGTATCAATATTCCCAACGCACATGTTCCTGGAGAAGGCTAAGGGATAGCGGTTGCTGCAACAACAGCCAGCTGGAGACCGGAAACTTCACAGATCAATGCACATATTTTCCAGCACACCATGGATCTTCAAATAATGTCCAAAGGCTTTATTCAAAGTGATTACATCACAACAGAAAATTTGGAACTATGCAGGACCCCTTTGCCATGCATTCCCTGATGAAGGGATCCGGTGTGACCTCAAAACATTGCACTCCTTCGTTGTGATGTCATCACTTTGAATAAAATCTTTGGATGTTATTTGAAGATCCATGGTGTGCTGACTTATTTTCAAGACATGGCAGACATTGGATGCTCATGCCCAGCATCACAGGAGCTAACGTCCCTTTGGTTGTCTTCAAAGAAGAAGGCTCAGTGATTATTTTGTTGAAGCCAATATTCTGGAAATAAGCCAGGATGTTTTTTGTTAGCACACAGGAATTTCACCTTACCATTAAAAGTCGTATTGGTTGTTCTTACCCTTTACCACCAGCCCAGGCCAAATGTTCCCAGGCATCCCCTGAATATATTATATATAAAAGTGGCATGCTCATGAGTGTTGCACAGTATTCATACACTTTTTGTGCTAGTGCAAGTGCTTGTGTTGAGTGTTGAGTGTTAGCTTCCAATAAATCAAGTCATTAAGAATGAGGCTACCCAAAATAAGTCCATAACTGCTAATAGCTGTACAAAACAAAGCATTGCTTTCAATATACAAGCGAAGGCATATGTAGACGTCAGGCAAGGATTTGTGGTTTTTCCATCAGTATTGTAAATGTCTCTGCATAACAAAATAGTTAGTGGACTGACATTTATTAATTGTTGTCTGGACATATTGATTTAAAAAATCCATTCTACTTAGAACAGCTGTGGTATGTGTTACAGTATGCATAGTGATTTATGTCCATACTCAAAAATTTGAGTTTGGCCATATGGTGGGTTAGGAAGGGAACTTTTGTATTTTGGTTGACCTAGTGTATGTTGTGTTGAGTATCTGTATCAGTTTCTACAGGAGCATACGGTACAGAAGGGAGATGCTGGAATCCCAAATGAACACAACTATGAAAAAACAGACTGGAGAATAGAAGGTTAGATATGGGATTATTCTGTCTCCACTGATGACTCCATCTGTGCTCATGTTCTTAGTAGACAGTAAATGTTAAATGAGACATCCAGACAAAACACAACATTTTGAGTTTAAGTGATACTCTTTTATTGGCTAACCTAAGTGATTAAATATACAGACTTTGAAAAAACATTAGCTTTCTTTTTCTGTCATTACATTTATAGGCACAATGGCAGGCATATTAGATATAAGTACAGTGTCTGATGAAGAAATCTAACATGTTTTTAAAACTTGCATGTTTTATAACTTAAAACAGTGTTGGTTAACCTTCTTGACATATGGGGCCTCAAGTGCAGCCCGACATCGCCAAAAGGTTGCACATAAAATGTGATAATGTAATGCTCCAGAAAATTTATCAGAGACCACAGACATGCAACAGGAGACATTTAGAGACTTTCAACATGCTATAGAACTTGTTGAAGATTGTAAACATGTTGTTGGAAACTGGGGACAAGCCTTAAGAAGTTGTCAAAGACTGGAGACTGCTGGAGATTACTGCAATTACAGAGCAATGGGAAACACAAATTAATGTATGTAGGGTCCTTGAGGGCTTCATAAAAAGTGTTAAAGGGCCATGTACAGCCCCTGGACTGTAGGTTGAGCACCAAGGACCTAAAGTGACCTAAAGTGAACCAGTGTTTGTCCATGTACATACACTATGTTGCCAAAGGGATTGGGACACCTGCCTTTACATGCACATGAACTTTAATGGCATCCCAGTCTTAGTCCGTAGGGTTCAATATTGAGTTGGCCCACCCTTTGCAGCTATAACAGCTTCAACTCTTCTAGGAAGGCTGCCCACAAGGTTTAGGAGTGTGTCTATGGCAATGTTTGACCATTCTTCCAGAAGCACATTTGTGAGGTCAGGCACTGATGTTGGATTAGAAGGCCTGGCTTGTAGTCTCCACTCATTCATCCCAAAGGTCTAAGGACTAAGACTGGGATGCCATTAATGTTCATGTGCGTGTAAAGGCAGGCATACCAATACTTTTGCAATATAGTTGGGGAGCCCCAGTCTATACCACAGCTACATTTAATTAACAGAAGTTAATCTTAGTCATAAGTGTAACATATGTCCCTTTGTGCTTTGGTATGATATGCAATAGTCTAATGATGTTGTCAAGCAACCTAGAAGCCTTTATGTTTTGTAGGTGTTCCATTGATGCTCTACCTCCTTTTTCTCAGAGGACATCTATGACAGTTTGGGCTTCTTTGAATTTCCTAGCTCTTGGAATCCAAAAGAAGTTGTTCCCCACCAATAACTGTTTGATCTACTTTGAAGTTGAATAAATTCATTTTAGAAAGAAAATTTTTTTATTACATGACTTTCAAATCATGAACTCCATCTCAAACTATTATCTTTGAGTTCAATTTAAAAGCAAAAATTCAAGCAAAGTTTTATTTGCACTTATAAAGTTTATGAACCTCTGAAATCCGATATCAAATTCAATTAAACTGCTGCTCGTATTCATGAGGACATGTTTACAATGTTTAACTTGTAATGCTAAATGTTTAGTCTTTAGACTTTCAAAAATCAATATGTGGCTGTACAAAGTGAAACATTATTTAGAACACAAGGATTAAAGAAATTACAAATAAGTCACAGAACAAATTTAAGAGGTGTTGTAAAGTCTAGCCCAAGGAAAACAGATATTAAGCACGGGACTCCATCGGCCAAGGTGTAATTAACCAACATTAAACTATTTATACAACTAAAGGGAAAAGTTATTACTTTATCATCTGTGTGTGAAAGGTGAATGTTTTAATAAGGGCCAGTAACACAATTAACTATTAAATTAGTAACTTTAACAAACTTTACAGTATTGATTGGTGTACAATATCCTGTTGATCTAAAGTGAGATATTTTCTTGTACGCAAATTAGTCCCTAATAGTAAAACAACCAAATGTCAACCACTGTCAGCTTACACAGAAAAAAAGGTTGGTTGTGATGACCAGCCAACAACACGAACACCTCAGTTCTGCATGCATTTGTAATTAAGTGGCTTTACTTCTTAACTTTAAAAATTTCAAGGATAGATAGGTGCTGAGTAAAATTAAGTATGTTATCATGTTATGCGCAACATGGTCAACAGCAAGGAATGCATGCCTCAAAGTTGTGTTTGTATTTGTTGTGTTGTATTTAAAAAGTGGGGATATTTATAAAAACCTAATTATAAAAAAAGAAAATCCATTATATTTAATGATACAAGCTCAATCTACCCATTTCTTTATTATTACATAGGTTTATGAAAAATTGTTTTAGAAAAAAAAAATGTATTCCTTCATTATTATTTTTTTTATAGAAAATCAGATCCTGTGTTGTAGTAAAGATAATAGGGCAAAGGGATTTCTCATAATATCATTACACATTTAGTCAGGTTGAAGGCACAAGTCCATCTAGATCAGCCAATATAAAAGAAACAATCAAATAGAAACCTCCATATAAACATTCCTATACCCACAATAGATCTAAAGGAAGGCAAACAAAAAAATAAAACAATAAAACAATAAAGCATGGTCCAATTTGCCCAAGCAGGGTAAAAAAAAATCCTTTCTGACCCCCCAGGAGGCAATTGGGTATTCCCTGGATCAACTATCCCTGGTGTTCTTACTTATAAACATGGATTGTTAAATTATTAAAGTAGAAGTTCACCCTAATACTAAAATCTCAAAATCTACAGGCATCCTCAATCTAAGACTAACCTATCTAGCCCTGTAAAGAAGAAATCGCTATACATACCTTTTCTGAAGCCAATCCAGTCCGGTCCCACACTGAACTGTCAGCGGCAGCTTCTCTGTGGAGGCGGGTGCAGAGGAGGCAGCCGACAATGGAAGCCCCATAATAACTCTATGGGTGACGTCATGTCCCAGGCATTTCCCGGCTCTCTCTTTTGCAGACCCAGACCCGATCGGTATGTTTAGTGATTTCTTCTTTACAGGGCTAGATAGGTTAGTCTTAGATTGTGGATACCAGTAGATTTGGAGATTTTAATTTTAGGGTGAACTTCCACTTTAAGTGTTGCTCGGTGGTGGAGGTAGCAGGAGAAATACATATTTACATTCTTTTTTTTTTTACAGGGCATTTTTATTTATTTATTCTTGTACAGGGATGCATTGTGCAGATTATTGATATATGCTGTAATTTAATGTAATTGGTTTACACTAAAACTCAAACATTATTCAAAATAATTCACTTTTGATCCCATGAGCTTGCATACTGATTTAACCACTGAGCAGTAAACAGCAAACTATAAGGCCTCGTTTAGATGTGCTTTGAAATTTGAATGACCATTAGTGCACTTATAGCATTAAGACATGTTTTTGATGCGTTTGTGATGTGTTTTTAATGTGTTTGGTGGTGCCTTAAGTAACACTTTCCAGACATCTTCTTTGTGTTGGTTTTCTATTGTATGGATTCTTATACTATCATCTTAGCTAGTAACACTCTCAAAATGCATCTCAAATGTGCTATAAGCACCATAGGGGCATTTGTGGCATATTTGTAGCACGTTTACATTGACACCAATGTCAACATTTGGGGAGCGGTAAAGCCAGCCAAATGACACACATTGAGTAAATTTTGGCACAACGCAATGCAAAGTGATGCCAATGCGACCATGTGAACAACACTGGCAGCCGCAATGATGCACATAATTTTGACAGCCGTTTGTAGGGCTTCAAAAACATTTATGAAACGCCTGCTTGTGTAAACTTAGCCTTAGCCAGGCTATATGTGATCTTTTTTTTTTTTATGCAACCAGCTGGTTGAACTAAAATAATTGAGCTAATTTCCCCATCCACACATTCAATGTGGATAGGGGAACTCTTCCCACTGAGCTATAGTATTCTGAGACTTCCCTGCCAGCAGAATACAATGATCACTGTTGCTGGCTATAGCCTGCAGCACTGATCATTTGGGAAAAACCCAACAACCTGGATTTTACACAAGTTGACCAACAGATCCATTTGTGTACAACCAGCCAATCCATACATGGATCGAAATTTGTCTGATCCCTGCTGAACTGGCTAAATTTAGATTCACGTATGGCCAGTGTTCTGCTGAGAAAGGTCCCCCGTCGGATAGTGTCCGCCCTGTACTGCGCAGGCGCAGCGCTTGCGCAGTACGGAGGACTAAGGAGACGCCGAAAGTCTCCGAACATGGACAGCTGTTCATGAGCTGTACGTGGCACCTGCGCAATTAACACTACATTATGTCACACGCTCCCACACGCTCCCGATGCTCGTGCAACTCTGCAAGGGGCAGATGCATACAGAAGATGGCCAGAGCTCATACGATGGGTGTGTATTTATCAAAGGGGCGGATCTTTGTAACCCGCCCATCAACATTGAACTACCCACCCTTATCAGCTCTGCCCATCATTGTAAAACTGCAAAGACGTGTACAGGCATACCCCCCTTTTAAGTACACAATGAGGTTTATTTACTAAAGCTGGAAAGCGCAAAATCAGGTTTACTTCTGCATAGAAACCAATGAGATTCTTACCCCAGCTTGTTCAATTAAGCTTTGGTAATAAAATCTGGAAGCTCATTGGTTTCTATGCAGAAATGAGCCTGATTTTGCACTTTCCAGCGTCAGTAAATAAACCCAATTGTGTACTTAAAAGTGGGGTATGCCTGTAGTTTACACGCTTCTCAATATTACATCTGCCCCTTTGAGAAATCCATCCCCCATCGTATGAGCTCTGACCATCATGCGGCCTCTTCTGTATGCATCCGCCCCTACACCCGCCCCTTGCAGAGTTGCACGAGCATCTGGAGCGCGCGGGAGCGTGTGGCACAATGTAGAGTTAATTGCGCAGGCGCCGTGTACAGCTCATGAACAGCTGTTCATGTTTGGAGACTTTCGACGTTTCCTTTGTCCTCCGTACTGCGCAAGCGCTGCGCCTGTGCAGTACAGAGCAGACACTATCCGACGGGGGACCTTTCTCGACAAGACACCAAGTTTCATTTCTAATTGTGGTAGGAGAAGCAAAACTTTCAATGTGGACTTTACCTCCAAATAACAGCTGTAGCATGACATCATCCTATAGATAGCCCTACAATAATTTTGATATATAACAAAGTAACCACAATGTAGTCATATTCAATTTAAACTGTTTAGGTGTCATAAATCTATCATTATCTCCTTGGCGTGGGAAGAACCTTTTTATGTAAACTTTAAGTGATTGTCCATGAAAAAAGTGCTAGAAAAGTTAATGAAAATGTTATGCTCACTGGGATAGGAAAAAGGGGCCTGTTTGGTACTGTGAGATGATGAGATAATCATTGAAGCTTTGATCACTTATTCAGGTGACAAAGCTGGACAACTTCAAGAGCGGAAATTAAAAAATAAGATATTCTGAACTGCACATTTAGTGAAATATTTGAGAAGAAAAGTACGAAGGTGGATTTTTTTTTTCCCACCACAAGGGATACTGTAATTGGATATAGGTAAATGTTTCACATTTGAACATGATTTATGCACTCCACGGAAAATCAGAACTGAATTAAAAAAAAAGCATCAAGCATTTAGATCCTAGTTCTCGTCAGATTAACGTCAAAGAATAATTACAATTGCAGTTCTGGCAACAAGAGACTATCTGTGCTCCAAGCAGGCCAGGATTCAAGTAGAGTTAATTGGGCTGATTTACTAAACAAGCAGAGGGGATCACTTAGTTAAGTGAATGTTCACTATGCAAAGTGTATTGTCATTGAGCTTAGTAAATATGGTGAAGCTGTAATTCACTTTGATCATCGAATTATATGCAAAAAAATCCTGTTAATTTATCCTTGCATATGATTAGAAGCGAACACAGCTTTACTATATTCACAAAGCTCAGTTAAATGTACAATTTTCGAAGTTAATATTCACATTGTTAAAGCGAAATTCCAGACTAAACCTTAAAAATCCTCCCTACCGTCTCTTAACACCTATGCTGACTAACCTGTGTAAGAAAGATGTATTTATTTACCTATTTCCGGAGTGTTTCGGTCTGGTCATATGATACAGCTCCCTTGAATACAGTTTGTAAAGACTTTAAGTGCCACATCCCTTGCATAACATATCAATCAAAAACTCATGTGGAATCAAAAATTGGGACTTTTGAGGCACAACACCCCTATACTTAAAATATAATATTTATTAATTTCATTTTAAAATGTAGAAAAATTACATACATTTTTTTTTCAATTCACAATACATGATTAGAAAAATTGTTAATATGTTTTATCTTGTCCATGTCTGGTAATCATAGAGGTTTAATGCGTTTCTTGGACATGGTCCACTTCCTCAGGAGCCAATGATGCATAGTTTATACAGCATACAGCATTTAAATTGTGTGCTGTATAAATTGTGTATCATCGGCTCCTGAGTAAGTGGACCATGTCCAGGAAACGGGTTGAGACTCTATGATTACCAGACATGGCCCTAATAAAACATATTGGCAATATTTGGCTGTTTTCTATTCATGTATTTCAAATTGAAAATGTTTTTTTATGTAATTTATCTACATTTTAATATCAAATGAATAAATATTATATTTTAAGTATAAGGGTGTTGTAATACAGCTCTCCTGTGTCAGCCTGGACATAGTGAGCTAGGGCTTATATGATAAGTCCATGGTCCAAATAGTCACTTTAATGCTTTGTACACACGGTCCGACATTCCAACCACAAAATCCATCGGATTTTTTCCGACGGATTTTGTCTGAAACTTGTGTTGCACACACATGGTCGGACAAAGTTGTCGGAAAATCAGATCGTTCCGAACGAGGTGACGTATAAAACGTATGACGGGACTACGTAGAGGCCAGTAGCCAATAGCTTTCGTCTACAAATTTATTCTGAGCATGCGTGGCACTTTGTGCATCGGAATTCTCTACACACGCTCGGCTCTTTAAGATGCCTCCGTCAGCGCACACACGCACCGCCAGAGGCGTGCATGCACTTCCAAAGTGTGTCCCCGGAGCCAATGCGAGTATAAACACTGATCTCTCTCTTCCCCTAGTCAGTCGCATCCCCCCTACAGTTGGAACATACATAGGGAACACAGTTAACCCCTTGATCGCCCCTGGTGTTAACCCTTTCCCTGCCAGTGTAATTTATACAGTAATCAGTGCATTTTTATACCACTGATCGCTGTATAAGTGTCACTGGTCCCAAAAATGTGTCAAAAGTGTCCAATTTGTATGCCGCAATATCGCAGTCCCAATAAAAATCGCAGATCACCGCCATTACAAGTAAAAAAAAAAAAAATAATAATAAAAATGTCATCAATCTATTCTCTATTTTGTAGACGCTATAACTTTTGTACAGGCCAATCAATATATTTATTGCGATTTTATTAAACAAAAATATGTAAAAGAATACATATCAGCCTAAACTGAGGAAAACATTTTTTTTTACATTTGGGATATTTATTAAAGTAAAAAGTAAAAGATAATGTGTTTTTTTCTCAAAAATTTTGCTATTCTTTTGTTTATAGTGCAAAAAATAAAAACCGCAGAGGTGATCAAATACCACCAAATGAAAGCTTTATTTGTGGGAAAAAAAAGATGTCAATTTTGTTTGGGTACAGCGTCACGCGACCGCGCAATTGTCAGTTAAAGCATCGTAGTGCCGTATCGTAAAAAATGGCCTGGTCATTGAGCAGCCAAATGTTCTGGGGCTGAAGTGGTTAAACGGCCAAAATGATTTATTATTCTGGCCAATTAAATGAATTAACACCTAAATACTTAATGCATCTGAAACGCGGTACACAAGTTTACAAGCTTCAAGAGTTTTTTTTCTGCCAAACTCTGCTGCCAGTAGGGAGTTTAGGAGAGATAGAAAAACATCCAGTGTGCGTGAGGCCTAACAAAACAACTAGAGATAACAGTGGATACCCCTAATACTACGAAAAAAGTTATCGGGAATTCATGGAATTAAAATGGAAAATACAAAAAAAAAAAGAAAGCAGACCTTAGAGTGGTAGTTTAATATGTTTACTTTTTTCTTAACATATTGATTGTCCAGTGATCGCCCATATCACCCTCGCCTGGTAGAGGATAAGGCTGGACATTTGGTTATGCTCTAGGTTTCAACATCTATAAAGCTGCAATGGCCTGCTTTCTATGACTTAAATTTTTTTTTTTATTATTTGCTAGAAGGTCACATTTTATGATCAAATGTCTACACAGTTGACTCCAACCTGTTTGTTTCAGTTGGATATTGATAACAACTGAAGGTAACAAATGTGTCTGAAAATGTATGTTACCAAATACAACCAATGAAAATGATCCATTTCATGTTTAGCACAGTAATTTCATGAATTAGGGCATCAGTAATTTTTTATTGCAATTGCTAAATAAAAAAAAAAGCACAACAAGAGCATAAAAAATGTGAATTTGCAAATATTTCAGTGCTAGTAGTTAATACAACAATGCATAAAATAAACAGCTAAATGTAATTTTGGTATATTTTTGTAAATATACTAAATAACAAGCCCCAATCGTCTCTTAATTAAGGTCAATTCATCACAAAGATTACTCACGAGGATAAGGATGCTTATTTTCAAAAAGGTGACAGTTAATTTTAAGTGCCATTTTTTTTAAGTGACAGTTATTTATATATAGGTCCAATAAGAATTGCAAATAACAGTCATATGGCTAAAATAAAGAGTCTTATCCTCATGTTAACGCTTTGTGAATTGAGTACAATGTAATAGAATTGTTTCTATTCCTAGAAAATTCCTAGAAAAATTCATAAGAAAATACAATTTTCAGTTTTAAATTAGCTTTTTTAAATATTACGAGTCAACTTCAACATTGACTGATAGTCACTTCTCCTGACTCTTTCTGCTCTGCAAATATCACTATGTGCCTATGAAAATTAGAGTAAGTACTATGGATATTTACAAAAACAAAAATCGCTTTAAATTTATTTGACAATAATTACCTGAGAGCAGGTACTGGTTTCTTTACTTGGGATACATTACCCAATCACTTTTATCACCCTTTATGAGTGAAATCATGCCTAACAATCAGCTAGGCAGAAGCAATTCTTCAAATCAGAAGATAAAAGCTACAAACTAGATCACTTACATGTGGTGCAAATGTGGATTCTTGGAAAATGCCCTCGGCTGTATGCTCCTGAGTCCTGAGTCCTTGATTGTTCTGTAAACAAAAACAACTACATTATTATTACTGCAATAATTGTATATATATATATATATATATATATATATATATATATATATATATATATATATATATATATATATATATATATATATATATATATATATATATATATATATATATATATATACACATATATATATATATTCATTTTATAAATAGCATGTACATTTGTTCAAAATTGTATATACAAATTAACATGAACATATGTTCAAAAGTACACTCACAGTAGTACATTATTTACCAAGCATTATTTTAGGTTTGTACATCTCAGGATTTACATTGCAACTGTAAGTGAGAACATATTATTAGAAATTATTAGGTTAGTATTGGAAAGTGTGGTGGTGGTTTAATTTGTTTTCTTTTTTTTTACGCTTTTTTTCCCTTTATTCCCAGCTGATGATCCATCCAGTAACACACTTGCTGTCTTATGCCCCGTACACACGGTCGGATTTTCCAACGGAAAATGTCCTATCGGACCATGTTGTCGAAAATTCCGACCGTGTGTGGGCTCCATCGTACTTTTTCCGACAACTTTGTCCGACCGTGTGTATGCAACACCAGTGCCGGACAAAATCCGTCAGAAAAAATCAGACGGATTTTGTGGTCGGAATTTCCGACCGTGTGTACGGGGCATTAGAGTGTCTCCTCTATGGATGGTGGAACAACGAGGACCCCTTGGACAGCAACACTGTCAATCTTTCAACACAGACAGTGTTGACAGGGGAATCTGGAATTGTCTTCTCCAGGTTGGGGGTTGGGGCGCGGGAGGGGGAAGCCACCCCACCAGGAGAAGACAGGATTATTGCTAGTGGCTATAGAAGATATTTGGCAGGCTGGTTGTTACCAAGTTGATCAATCTATCAACTTGTTACATTCAGCCTGCCCATTAATGGTTCGAACCAGTTCCTGCTGAACTGTCCGAGATTCGAACCGTGTATGGCCAGCCTTAGTTTTTTTTTAGTTCTCTAAAAAAGTTGCAATATATTAAAATTTTGTTTTTGAGTTTAGTACCACCTTAAGCATTAATATTCATGTGCTGCATCAGAATTTTGCCAAAATTTGGGACAACATTGTCCTAAAGGGATAGCGTGAAGTCCGCGTCTCTCCTAAGGCGGACTTCAAAAAGAGCAGAGGAACTCCTATCTAGGCTTGGCCTTAGGAGAGACGTTGACTTCACGCTATCCCTTTAGGACTAACCGACTTGCACTTGCTGATTACACCTGGTGTCCGGATCGGCACTGTAACATGTGAGTGTAATCGCCATTTGTTGTTGTCATTTACTTTTATCTATTAAAAATACTACACTATGAGACCTCCCTCTATGTCTCTTGTGGAGTAATTTTTCCCATCCTAGTTTCATCTCGAGGGGCCAGTGGAGTGGAACTGTGCTGTCAGTGGAATCAATTGGTATTCCAGAAGCGCTGTTTGACCTTCCTGTAAAAAGGGGTCATAATTCTCTGGTGAGTGGCCACCCATCTCTTGAGCACTTGTGGTGAAGAACTAGGAATCCGATTTTGAGCATCACAATTTGGTGTTGGAATTTATCATATATGGACTTTTAGCTTGCTATTTATATGTATTTGCATGTTTGATTCACTCAACATCACTAGCGCCTCATCCTTTAATATAATTTCCCTGCTGTTATTTGTTGTTTTTTTTATGCAAAACTGTTTACTATGATTTAACATTAACATTTAATAGCGCGGATATTTTCTATTATTTATTAACCTTTGTAAAACACTTTCAATGAATACTAATGAAATAGAAAAATAAAGTTATGTACGCAAACAGTACAAACCCTTAATTCTTTTATCCTAAGCTTTTTAATTATAAATACTTTTCTGATGTAATTAGTAGAACCGGTCACGTGATGTTTGTGTTACTTTACACAGTTGCTTTGAAAAAACAACATGTTGATTATTGCCTTCAGCATCATTGGCCTGTTTCCTCCAGGCCCTCACTGGTATGTCTGCTCTAAGCCGCTCCATGTGATATTTTCTGCCACAAGCTATTGTAAACATGATTTGTTTTCAAGCCGTAGTTATGTGAAATTATAGAAAGCTGGCGATTTCACAAAAAAACAGTTTTGGCTAAGTGTTGCAATCAACTAGGATTGTTTTTTTTTTTTCTTTTTCCTACACACATTTCTTGCAGACGGGAGGTGAAAAAGGCCATGTATCCCCCAATTGCCCGATTGATTCTGGCGGAACTTTGGAAGCTAACCTATTTTATCTGTAACATTGACAAAGTATCACTGCATTATGCTCTTAAGTGTAATAAATCACTAGCTCTCCATGGAGACCTGCTGGATACAGTAATTCTCTTCTGATCCCCTAAATTCTTCTATTGTATTGATTTATTCTTTACACAACTCTTCCGTTCATATATATCAAAAGGATATTTTCTGCTCATAACAAGCCAAGGCTAATCTAACTTGCATAACTGCAAATCTGTTCATAGGAGTTGTATTAAAGGGGCCGTCAAAAAATACGCCTTTGGAAAAAGTTCTCCATCCTTATAAGTATATATACTTTTTACATTTTAATCCAGACCATATAGACCAAAGTCCGTTTGTTTTTGAACGTGATGATGTATGAAGGGACTAGAAAAGGAAGTTCAATAGCCAATAGCCGCTTTTGCATCGTATTTGGTCCATCGGACCAGCATACAGACGAACGGTTTTCCTGATTTTTTAGAAAAATTATCGGATTATCCCACACATGATCGGAATATCCGATGGAATGATTCCGTCTGACCTTTTCTGGCGGAAAGTCCGGTTGTGTGTACACGGCATAAGGGTTAGCTCTGAGGCAACCAAGTTACACTTTTCTAAATTAGGTGAAGTCTTCTATTTTCACATAAGAGACATGGGGCTCCAATATTTTTTTTCCCTTTAACTTTCTGAAATATTTAGGATGGTGAGATGCCATTTTTGGCACAAGAACAGGTTTGGGATTGTTCTCCTCCTTAGGACCCCTTAAACATTTAAACCCACAAAAAAAGTTATTTTGTATTCTTTTTTACCTCAATGCGTTTTTGCCAATATGGCATAATTCTTCAATTTCACAAAAATTTGGGGGAGATAGCCCGCGATGTCAGCCGCCGAGGCCGACATGTCCCTCGACTCTCGGGGTCCCAGCGCCGCCATCCTCACTAAGGAAAACAGGCAGTGGATCCTTGCGGCTTCACTGCCCGTTTCCTACTGCGCATGCACGAGCCACGAGGCGCTTTGTGAATGGGACGCGCTGTGTTAGGGAACACACAGTTCCCAGAACACAGCGCGCCGCATTACCCAGAAGACAACGCGGAGGAGGAGAGAAGACCAAAGATCACCGCGGAGTAGGAAGGAGGCAGATTAGGAAGACTGCCTAGCAACAGGGATTTCTGGTAAGGTAAAAAAAATGTTTTTTCAAATGTTTTTTTTTTTTTTTAAGAATATTAATGCTCTTTTTTTTTTTTTTTTTAGGGCGTCCTTCCACTTTAAGGTAAAACTTCCCTATACCCCTTTCTTTCCCTCCTCACTGATGCCCCAGTGATATTGTGCACAACACAACGACATCCACACAGAAACCACATAAGGCTTCATCTGAGTATATGTATATTGGTGAGAAGGGGGTAAGCTTGGGCAAATGTTAGCTTTTACCGCAAAGTACACCTGTCATGCGAGAAGTATGTGGGACTGCTCTCGCCTGGCCTATTTCTGAATATGCCAGCTGCCTAGTTGTGTCTGGCTTTAATAATTGTGATAGGAGATTTTGTGTTAGTTAATAGGACTTTTAAGGTGGCACTTCAAAAGTCCCATTAACTATAACAAGATTCTCTAGCATAGGATGTGGTGCTTGAGTGACCTTTCCATGAGTCTACATTTTTGATCTATTTATTAATTTTGAGTCACAGACTCAGAACAGGTGAAGTCATTAGATCCACATGCAAGTCAGTGAATTAACATTCTCATAAAGAGAGGTCCACTGTGGCAGCCTACAAAATTCTCCTACAATAGGTGTACTTCAAAGTACCAATATCTTTAAGAACAATCAACAACAACATTCCCATTGGATTTCCTAGATCCCTAAACACTATATATGATATGCAATTTAATTTGAAGTACTCAAGTACCCAGGTGTTTGTTTTTGACAGATTAAGACAAAAATCATTCAGTATCAAATGAATCCCATGAGCACCGTGACTCGGGTTTAAAAGCCAATCTTTCAAATTTATATAAATACCATTAAAGTTTGATTATATGGTACCCAAGCATTTCTATAGAAGTGATCATTAATTATTAAACTTGTTTTTTTTTTTGTTCAGATGATTGGCTTTTCTTTCACTTACTGTTTTGTGATGCTTTCTCAGAGGTCAAGTCCATTGCTGCTGATATTTCTCTTAATAGATTCAACCACTTATGCTTATGAATTTTGCATGAACTTAATGTTCACTATTAATGTAAGAATGTATTTATTTTTTTAAATAATTGAATTCACACAAAATAGCTTTATATGTTTAAAATGAATCCTAGCTTTAGCTTTTTCACACTGTATCATTCTGTAGAAAACACTAGTGACCATTTTAAATGGTTACTATGTACAGCACAATTCTTACTATAAGGTGCTCATCGGCCAATTGTGTCAAGGTTAGGAAAAAGAAACAAAAAAGAATATGTTGGGACTTTAAATGAGACCATTGGTCTCCATCCCTGTTAATATGAAAACGGAAAGGGAAATGGGGGCAGCCTGGGCAATTGGAACTTTGTGTGAAACACAACATCAGGACATGATGAGT
Organism: Lithobates sylvaticus; assembly: GCA_028564925.1. Taxonomy (NCBI): domain Eukaryota; kingdom Metazoa; phylum Chordata; class Amphibia; order Anura; family Ranidae; genus Lithobates; species Lithobates sylvaticus. The sequence goes on from CM053029.1 coordinate 569,104,759, forward strand.
CATTAAACGTACATTTTTACGTTTAACCACTTAAGCCCCGGACCAATTTGCAGCCAAAGGACCAGGCCAATTTTTGCGATTCGGCACAGCGTCGCTTTAACTGACAATTGCGCGGTCGTGCGACGTGGCTCCCAAACAAAATTGGCGTCCTTTTTTTCCCACAAATAGAGATTTCTTTTGGTGGTATTTGATCACCTCTGCGGTTTTTATTTTTTGCGCTATAAACAAAAATAGAGCGACAATTTTGAATAAAATGCATTATTTTTAACTTTTTGCTATAATAAATATCCCCAAAAAATATATATAAAAAATATTTTTTCCTCAGTTTAGGCCGATACGTATTCTACATATTTTTGGTAAAAAAAAATCACATTTAGCGATTATTGATTGGTTTGCGCAAAAGTTATAGTGTTTACAAAATAGGGGATAGTTTTATAGCATTTTTATTAATATTTTTTTTTACTAGTAATGGCGGCGATCAGCGATTTTTATTGTGACTGCGACATTATGGCGGACACATCTGACATTTTTGACACATTTTTGGGACCATTGTCATTTATACAGCAATCAGTGCTATTTAAATGCACTGATTACTGTGTAAATGACAGTGGCAGTGAAGGGGTTAACCACTAGGGGGCGGGGAGGGGTTAAGTGTGACGTGTGTGTTTTTTTACTGTAGGGGGCGTGGCTTGGCATTCAACATCACTGATCGTCTTTCCCCTTGACAGGGAACAGACGATCAGTGTCAGTCTCACTAGGAAGCATGGGAAGAGGTTTGTTTACACATAACTCTCCCCGTTCTTCAGCTCTGTGACCCGATCGCGGGACACCAGCGGCGATCGGGTCCGCGGGTCCCGCGGCCGTGGTCACGGAGCTCATGACCGGGTTGCAAGCATACCGCCGGCGGCGCGCGCATGACCCACGGCTGGGCTCTTAAAGGGCAACGTACCTGTATGTTGATGTGCCCAGCTGTGCCATTCTGCCGACGTAAATGTGCAGGAGGTGGTCCTTAAGCGGTTAATGACTCATCATGCCCTAGTGTTGTGTTTCACACAAAATCCCAATTGCCCCGCCTGCCCCTATTTCCCTTTCCGTTTTCAAGGTTAGGAAAAAGCTGCACCAAGATGAAAATCATTATTTTTTACTTTAACCTTGATATCTTTTAGGCAAATCTAGCAAAGGAACTGTACAAGGAAAAGAGCTCAATTACTAGTGAGCACTTGGGCATCATTTCTTTTCTTCAAGGTTTTGGGTACTTAAATAATCGTTCTTAAAGTGGTTGTAAAGGCTCAAGGTTTTTTACCTTCATGCATATGCACAAAGGTAAAAAACCTTCTGTGTGCAGCAGTCCCCCAACCCCCCAATACTTATCTCAGCTCCATTTCGATCCAGCGATGTGCTCAAGATTAGCAACTCTCTCAGGTCTCTTCCTTCTTATTGGCTGAGATAGCAGTTGGAGCCATTGACCAGTGAGCCAATGAGGAGATAGCAGGGTGGGGCCGAGCTGCGCTGTGTCTGAATGGACAGACAGAGCAGCAGATTAGGAGCGAGCCTGCTTGGGTGCCCCCATTGCAAGCTGCATGCTATAGGGGCACTCGGCAGGAGAGAGGTGCCAGGAGAACCGTCGGGAGACCCAAGAATAGGAGGATCGGGGCTGATCTGTGCAAATCCACTGTACAGAGCAGGTAAGTATAACATGTTTGTTGATTAAGAAAAATCAGCCTTTGTTATTACTTTAATATAAAACAGGCAAAGCGCTGCAGACTCTAGGGCAGTCTTGTTTCTGTGCTTGAAAATTTAGCAAATGCTAAAATGGGTGAAAAGTAAAACCCTAGCCCTGACCTCAGCATTGCCATATGTCTTGGAAAGCAAAATATCAGAACAAAGTGTTCATACTATTGGGTTCCATCTGGGGTAGCCATCTTCTATACCTTTAATAGCAGGACCTATGTTCTATGATTGTATTCTTTGATGACTAAACTTGTCTACTTACAATAAGCCATGGCTATATCCATATGGAGAAGCCACCATACCAATTTTCTCATGAGAAGTCCTACAGATGCTAACTCAGGACATTCAGTATATGTAACCTATCAAACATAGAGAGCATAAACATATGTGCTTAGGTCACACTTTAACATGGCAATCTACAGAAGTTGCTAAAGCGACATAAAAAGAAAAAAAACATATAGGAAGGCAATCTTACAAATATATGATCCTAATAAGGGTAAGTGTACTTCAGAACAGCATACTCAAAGAGGCGCTGGAAACTTTTAGACTTGCAAGTGTAGTCAGATGAAGGAGAACTTCAAACAAGCTCAATAGATCTAACAATGCAACTCCCCCACAGCATGGCTTCCCTCAATGGTCACCCAACAGTACTTCAAGCCATGGAAATAAAGGAGCGCCTAAGATAGCTACCAAGCTGTTAGTTAAATAATCCTCTGGATTAATAAGAAAGCTGGTGGCAGTCGTTTTGAAGTATATATCCAACTACAGGCAAGAGAAACTGGTCATGAGTGATATATGTAGGGCTGCCATTACACACCTCCATATTCATTCTGAAGCTCTTGGTTTAGCACAGTGGTGGTGAACCTTTTTGCACTGAGTGCCCAAACCACGACACAAAACCAACGTATTTCTTTCAAAAAAGTCCCAACACAGAATTAAACCTACCAGAGGCTCTGTACAGAGGATGGGACTGATCATCTCTCTGAATGAGCCCTAAGGGACTAAAAAAGTAAGATTCTGCCAAATTCGCTCCGAATGCAGGAATCAGGAATGCATTGTGCTCAGAATACACTGTGCAACATACACTGACCTACCTGACACATGCACTCACCTACCTGACCATTACACTCACCTACCTGACCATTACACTCACCTACCTGACACATGCACTCACCTACCTGACAAATACTTCCTGCACTACTCACATCCCCATCCCCCACACACAGTATATTGTAGATTGGAGGATCCATCCTCCTCCTTACCTCTCCATGGCCTCATCGTCCAGCTCTCCCTGGGCAGTATTGTAGGAGTCCCCACCATCCAGCCACTGCTCAATATCCCTACCGCTGGGAGGTCAGCTAGCAGCCACTGCACCTCTCCCCATGGCCATGGATGATCTGCTCCGAGCACCGGCCCTCCCCCTTTGCTGTTTCACAGGCTACACCAGAGGGACAGACTGAACCTGAGTCATCCTGGAGCAAGGGTAGATGGAATAGGGTGCCTGCAAAGAGGAATGCCCGAATGCCTTACCGGAGGTGTAGGGGTCCAAGGGAGGCAATAAGCTTCAGCACAGACCCGGCTCGGCATGCTATAGGTAGGTTCGCCATCACTGGTTTAGCATGACAAACAGGCAACTTCAATTTTTAGAACAGCTTAGCACTGGCAACCCAAAACATTTCTTTCAGTACAAGTTGAAAAAAAAAATTATGGATATCATAACCAGCTCTGGCATGTTGAATCTTGGGAAGAGTAAAGATGGGGGAGCTATATAATTGCAATGGTAACTTGATTATCCATGCTGAACTCATGGACCGTGAAAGAGAATAATTGAAAATCATGGATAATTGAGTTGCATGTGAGAATTCATTAAAATATCCCATTTAACATTTTCTCTTGAAGATATGTACACCTATAATCATTTGCATGGTTGGCTCAAGCAGGAACAATCAGAGAACCAGTATATATATATATATACAGTTGTGCTCAAAAGTTTACATACCCTGGCAGAATTTATGATTTCTTGGCCATTTTTCTGAGAATATGAATGATAACACAAAAACTTTTCTTTCACTCATGGTTAGTGTTTGGCTAAAGCCATTTATTATCAAGCAACTGTGTTTACTCTTTTTAAATCATAATGAAAACAGAAACTACCCAAATGACCCTGATCAAAAGTTTACATACCCCAGTTCTTAATAACGTGTATTGCCCCCTTTAACAGCAATGACAGCTTGGAGTCTTTTGTGGCATTTGTGGATGAGGCTATTTATCTTCTCAAATGGTAAAGCTGCCCATTACTCTTGGCAAAAAGCCTCCAGTTCCTGTAAATTCTTGGGCTGTCTTGCATGAACGGCACGTTTGAGATCTCCCCAGAGTGGCTCAATGATATTTAGGTCAGGAGACTGAGATGGCCACTCCAGAATCTTCACGTTATTCTGCTGTAGCCAATGACAGGTCAACTTGGCCTTGTGTTTTGGATCATTGTCATGTTGGAATGTCCAAGTACGCCTCATGCGCAGCTTCCTGGCTGATGAATGCAAATGTTCCTCCAGTATTTTTTGATAATATACTGAATTCATCTTGCCATAAATTTTGAGCAAATTTCCTGTGCCTTTGTAGCTCACACATCCCCAAAACATCAGTGATCCACCTCTGTGTTTCACAGTAGGAATGGTAGGCCTTGTTGACTCCTCTCCAAATGTAGCATTTATGGTTGTGACCAAAAAGCAACAGGTCTCATCACTCCAAATGACTTCGTGCCAGAAGGTTTGAGGCTCATCTCTGTGCTGTTTAGCATATGGTAAGTGGGATACTTTGTGCCATTTGTGTAGCATTGGCTTTCTTCTGGTGACTCAACCACACAGCCCATCTTTCTTCAAGTGCCTCATTATTGTGCATCTTGAAACAGCCACACCACATGTTTTTTCAGAGAGTCCTGTATTTCACCTGAAGTTATTTGTGAGTTTTTCTTTGCATCCCGAACAATTTTCCTGGCAGTTGTGTCTGAAATTTTAGTTGGTCTACCTGACTGTGGTTTGGTTTCAACAGAACCCCTCATTTTCCACTTCTTGATTAGAGTTTGAACACTGCTGATTGCCATTCTCAATTCCATGGATATCTTTTTATATCCCTTTCCTGTTTTATATAGTTAGTTAACTACCTTTTCCCACAGATCCTTTGACAATTATTTTGCTTTCCCCATGACTCAGAATCCAGAAACATCAGTGCAGCACTGGATGAAAGATACAAGGGTCTGTCAGGAGACCAGAAGCTCATTGACCTTTTATACACACACACTAATTACAAGAAAGCAGATCACAGGTGAGGATGGTTAACTTTAATAGCCATTCAAACCCCTTTGTGACAACTTGTGTGCATGTTATCAGGCCAAAATCACCGGGGTGTAAACTTTTGATCAGGGTAATTTGGGTAGTTTCTGTTGTGATAATGATTTAAAAAGAGTAAACACAGTTGATTGATAATAAATGGCGTCATCCAAACACTAACCATGAGTGAAAGAAATGTTTTTGTGTTATCATTCATATTCTCTCAAAAATGGCCAAGAAACCATAAATTATTTTTTGACCAAGAACAGGTTGAGTGGCTAGCTTGGTTACAGTATGTGGATAATGATATTTTGATTTGTGGACACCTTTTCCTTTTATGTTCCATTGAGCAACACTTTTCTAAACTGTATTTAAAGTAGTATTAAAGTTTTTGCGGGGGGCTAAAATAAAAAAAGATGTTATATTTTCGTGTTCTGTGCAATGATATTGCACAGAAAAGCCCCTTACCTCTGCTTCTGGAAATCCCCACTGGTGATGCCCACTCCTCCTTCCTTGCAGGTGCCCGCAAAGCAAGCCCTGTGCTAAGGAGACACCAGTATGGGCAGCAGCCATGCTCCCGTTCCCTCCTCACAGGATTTGACTGACAGCAGCAGGACCCAATGGCTTTCACTGCTCTCAGAATCACCCATGAGACAAGAAGAGAGAGCAGAGAGAGCGAGCCGGGGACAGTGATGGATCACGGGAGGAGGCAGGCAAGTGTTTAGGAATGGGTGGAGGGGATCAATTAATGGGGGGGAGGATGCATTAAAGTGATTATAAAGTCTTAAGGTTTTGTACCTTAATGCATTCTATGCATTAAGGTAAAAAAAAAAAAACTTCTGTGCTTGGGATCCCCCTAGCCCTCACCCCCTATACTTTCCTGGGCCCCATTGCAATCCAGCGCTGTGCATGAGAGCAGCGGCTCTCCCTCCTCACAGAGTAGATTGAAAGCAGTCAATAAATCGCTGTCAATCAAATTCTGTGATGTGGGAGCAGGGAGTCATGTCCTTTTTTTCCCACAAATAGAGCTTTCTTTTGGTGGTATTTGATCACCTCTGTGATTTAAATTGTTTGTGCTATAAACAAAAAAATACAGACAATTTTGAAAAAAAATATATATATTTTTTACTTTCTGCTATAAAACATATCCAATAAAAAAATTCAAAAGATCTAATTTCTTCATCAGTTTAGGGCGATATGTATTCTTCTACATATTTTTGGTAAAAAAAAATCCCAATAAGCGTATATTGATTGGTTTGCGCAAAAGGTATAGACTCTACAATCGATGGGGTAGATTTATGGAATTATTTTTTTTTTTATTGATTTTACTAGTAATGGTGGCGAGCTGTGATTTTTAATGTGGGACTACGACATTGTGGCGGACAAATCTGACACTTTTTGGGGCCAGTGACACCAATACAGTGATCAGTGCTAAAATTGCACTGTCACTGTATAAATGACACTGGCATTAACATCAGGGGCAATCAAAGGGTTAAGTGTGCTCCTAGGGAATGCTTCCTAACTGTGTGGGGGTTGGATGCACTAGAGGAAGAGAAACATCTGTGTTCCTGATTAGCAGGAACACAAGATCTCTCTGCCTGTCTGACGGAACGATGGTCTGCCTTGTTTACATAGGCAGACTGCTCTTCTGCCTCTCCTATGAACGATCGCAAGTGGTCCGTGGCCATCGCGGCCGCCGGACCCGCTGATTGGCTCCCGCTGTGTCCAATCACAGTGGGAGCGCGGCTCCAGCAGTGCCAGTACGCCCCAGAGCCGACAACAGGAATCACGTACAGGTATGTGATTTTGCACTTAGGGGTTGCCCTGCCACAGTAAATGTACGCGGGGCGGTCCTTAAGTGGTTAAAGACTGGATTCATATATACAAAGAAAGATATAGCAAATATTTAGCTTGCTATTTAGGATAAATGTACACAGTAGAATGAGATATGTACACCTTATTTAGTATCAAATAGAGCCAGCATTGGTGAATCCATACCAACTATAAGTGAAAACAGCAGTTACAAGAAAGTTGTATTAACAAATCAAATACTTGGTGGGATTGATTTACCTAGGGCAAAAACAGTGGAACCATGGATTGCGAGTGACGCTGTTATCGAGCGTTTTTTGCAATACGAGCACTGTATTTTAAAAAATTGTAACTCGGTTTGGGAGTGTCGTCTTGCAAAACGAGCACGATTCGGACCAAATTGGTGTGCAGTACCGCGTTTGGCCTGAGGTGGGTGGGGGGCGCCGGAGCCAAGCTGAGCCAAACATCGCTGATTAGCGCCGTTCGGAAATGCATGGAAAGGCCCGAGGACAGCTCTGCTGACCTCGGCAAATCTTGGGAACAAAGTCTTTCTGAGGTTTGCCGAGGTCAGCCGAGGTGTCCTCGGGTCTTTTCAGCCGTTTCCGAGGCTCTCTGGCACCACCGCCGAATCTGGCCGCATGCGGTATTGCATGCCATTGAAGTCAATATGGAACAAATCATTTTCGATTTCATTGACTTCAATGGGGAAACTCGCTTTGATATGCGAGTACTTTGGATTACGAGCATTCTCCTGGAACGGATTATGCTCGTAATCCGAGGTTCCACTGTATGCTATTAACTTTGCAAGGGAAATTACACTTTGCAACGGCATTTTCTCCAGAGATTAGTGAATGAGTTGAAACTCTGCTGGCTTCTATCATCCAACCATATGCAAGCAAAAATGCTCTTCTTTTTTTTTTCCTTTCTTGTGATTGGATATTCTAAAAAAGCAGCATATAATTGGATGATGGACGTCACCACATTCGCTAAGATGTGATGCAAATTCTCTTGCAAAGTGCAACTTCCCTTGCAAAGTTAACAGCCTATTTGCCTTTAAAATCAACCCCCAGTATGGGCATGAGAAGCAACAGTATATAAAATGTTGCAAAAAGAGAAATCTTAAAAAGATAAAAAAGAGGATAGATAACAGAAAATGAAAAATAAAAATGTGGTGAGGGAAATGAAAGAAAAGAGAGTGAGGCAGAGAGGTGTGAGGAAGTTGTCCCTTTTTAGCCGTATCCATACAGCACACCTGTAGAAAACCATTAACAGATCATTTGTCTTTAGCAGACGAGGGAAACCCTTGGATTGGATCCAGGTAGTTAGTTTGTCATTTTGGATTCTGTCTTGGCAAGTTTGTATCAGATCCTCCGTTATGATCCAAAAAACAATCTGGAATGAGATCAATAGATGTTGTTTTCCTAAATAATAAAAGATCTGGATGTATTAATTCTATGTGTTGGATTTTTGTATGTTAAGGTCAGAACATAGGAACGTGACCTTAAACTAGCAGGAGGAAAGTTCCAAACTAATCTTAGAAAGTATTATTTCACTGAAAGGGTAGAGCAGAGGTAGTTAGTCGATCAACAGTAAGAGGATTCACATATGTTTGAAATGATCTACTGCAGTGGTCTCTAAACTGCCCAGCCAATTGCTTGCTTGCCCTTGGGGCACTATTCCTCCCACTGACACCAACAATGCGGCAGTATTCTTCCCACTGACACCAACAATGGGGCACTATTCCATTCACTGACGCCAAAGATGGGGTACTATTCCTCCCTCTGACACCAATGATGGGGAACTATTCCTCCCACTGACACGAACAATGCGGCAGTATTCTTCCCACTGACATTAATGATGGGGAACTGTTCTTCCTTCTGACACCAACAATGCAGCAGTATTATTCCCACTGACACCAACAATGGGGCACTATTCCATTCACTGACGCCAACGATGGGGCACTATTCCTCCCTCTGACACCAATGATGGGGAACTATTCCTCCCACTGACACCAACAATGTGGCAGTATTCCTCCCACTGACATTAATGATGGGGCAATATTCCTCCCTATGACACCAATGATGGGGAACTATTCCTCCTTCTGACACCAACAATGCAGCAGTATTCTTCCCACTGACATCAATGATGGGGAACTATTCCTCCTTCTGATACCAACAATGCGGCAGTATTCTTCCCACTGACATCAATGATGGGGAACTTTTCCTCCTTCTGACACCAACAATGCAGCAGTATTCTTCCCACTGACATCAATGATGGGGAACTTTTCCTCCTTCTGACACCAACAATGCAGCAGTATTCTTCCCACTGACACCAACAATGGGGCACTATTCCATTCACTGACGCCAATGATAGAGCACTATTCCTCCCTCTGACACCAATGATGGGGAACTATTCCTCCTTCTGACACCAACAATGCAGCAGTTATCTTCCCACTGACACCAACAATGGGGCACTATTCCATTCACTGACACCAACGATGGGGCACTATTCCTCCCTCTGACACCAACAATGAGGCAGTATTCTTCCCACTGACACCAATGATGGGGCACTATTCCTCCCTCTAACATCAATGACGGGAAACTATTCATCCTTCTGACACCAACAATGCGGCAGTATTCCTCCCACTGACATCAATGATGGGGCACTATTCCTCCTTCTGACACCAACAATACAGCAGTATTCTTCCCACTGACACCAACAATGGGGCACTATTCCATTCACTGACGCCAATGATGGAGCACTATTCCTCCCTCTGACACCAATCATGGGGAACTATTCCTCCCTCTGACACCAACAGTGAGGCAGTATTGTTCCCACTGACACCAATGATGGGGCACTATTCCTCCCTCTGACACCAATGATGGGGAACTATTCCTCCTTCTGACACCAACAATGCAGCAGTATTCTTCCCACTGACACCAACAATGGGGCACTATTTAATTCACTGACGCCAACGATGGGGCACTATTCCTCCCTCTGACACCAATGATGGGGCACTATTCCTCCCACTAAAGATGTAAAATAGTTTACTCCCACCAGGACATTTTCTACTAGGACTGGGTACAGTTCTCCCCCCTTTACGTGTTACTAAACCCACAGCAGTAAAATGTGTCTGTATATGCAGAATAGCATGCTTGTTATACTCACTGTGGAGCTTAAGGGGTTAATCCTCTATATTGAGTAAAACTGCTCTTTGATCCTGTATGCACAGATCCTCCCCCTCCTGCAGGGTCTCTCCAGGCAAGGCCAGATAAGACAGAGTCAAAGTCAGTCATGCTCAGTTTGGTCTCTATTACTGGAGAGAATATTTCCTTGTTGAACTGAGCTTTTCAGGTCACATGATATTGACATCACACATGTGGGCGTGTATACAGATCCCAAATGACAGCCCAGTCCCTCTCTCCTCCTCCATGCCCAGTAATTAAAAAAGAACACAGTGGGTGGAATGTCACATCTTGATTGATGGATGATCCGCCTCCCATAACAGCATGAGGACACAGGCTATAGTGGAAATCTCCTCCTACCTGAACACTCAGCACTCGGGCAAACCCTGCAGTTCATTATGTGACCATAGTATACAGATCAGCCAAAAAGGTATATAGTGGCAGTATTTTAATGTAAAAAGAAGATTTATGAGCTGTAAGCCTAAGATCTTTAAGCCTAAAAGACAGTTAACTGGCCTCATGTTTAGAAACTTTAAGACCGTTGATCTACTGTATACTCAGACAAATAAGAAAAAAAAAACGAAAAAAAAAAAAACGTAAAAAAAAACGTAAAAAAAAAATGTAAAAAAAAAAAAAACGAAAAAAAAAAAAACCATATGAATAATAAAATCATGGGGCAGACTTGATGGACCACTTGTTTTTTTTTTCTGCTGTCACTCTTCTATGTTTCTAAGGCCTTTTGCACACTGCAGCTTGAAAATGCTCAGTACAGCTTATTTCTTTTACTAAAGCTAAAATACAGCCCATTATTTGTAATATGCCTAAGCACACAGGCGTGTAAACAAGTGCTGTGTATTCTTTAGTAAAAAAAAAAAAAATTGAAAAATCAGCATTTTTGGTCACGCCTCGTGCGCGCAAATGCACATAGATTTGTCCATTGACAATGTCAATCCGAGAACAAGTTTCCACGCATGCGCGAAAATGTGCGTGAAAATTGCGTGAACGCATATGCGTGAAAATACATGAAAAAACTTCTGAAAAAGTAGATGCTCAAACAGGAGTATCCTGTGCAAGATGCCTAACAGAAGAGGAAAAAATAAACATGTAGAAAGTTAGAGGCTGCTTTGAAAGGACAGTAATGGAATGAGATGTTTAACTCCTTCAGATCACTGCCACCTATCAGTGACCATCAGTGCCAGCTATCAGTGCCACCTATCAATGCTCTTCAGTTCCGCCCACCAATGCCACCTATCATTGCCCACCAGTGCCACCTCATCAGTGCCCGCCAGTGCTGCCTATTAGTGCCCATCAGTGCCACCTATTAGTACCCATCAGTGCCACCTTATCAGTGCCCATCAATGCAGTCTATCGGTGCCCATCAGTGCAGTCTATCAGTGCCCATCAGTGCAGCCTATCGGTGCCCATCAGTGCAGTCTATCAGTGCCCATCAGTGCAGCCTCATCAGTGTACATCAATGAAGGAGAAAAATTACCTGTTTGAAAAATGTATTAACAAAATATAAAACGGTTTTGTATTTTTTTTTTTTTTCGGTCTCTTTTAATCTTTTTAACAAAAAATAAAAAACCCAGAAGTGATCAAATACCACCAAAAGAAAGCTCTATTTGTGGGGGAAAAAAATGTGTACAGTGTTGTATGACCGCGCAATTGTCATTCAAAGAGTGACAGCGCTAAAATATAAAAATTGGCCTGGGCAAGAGGGGGGTTTAGGTGCCCAGTAAGCAAGTGGTTAATAGCACAGTGTAGAAATTAGCCGTACTCCACAAAGTTTGTTTGGCAGGACCAGACGGATCAGATCTGACCACACCGGGTGCCACTCCTGTCAGCTAAGAACAGGAAACTGAGGCTACAATTGACACAGGCTCACTAAGATTGGACAATAGAAGATTGGAAAGATGTTGCCTGGTCTGATAAGTCTTGATTTCAGCTACGAAAGTCAGATGGTCGGGTCAGAATTTGGCACAAACAACATGAAAGCATGGATCCATCCTGCCTTGTATCAATGGTTTAGGCAGGTGATGTAATGGTGTGGAGGATATTTTCTTGGCACACTTTGGGGCCCTTAGTACTACCAATTGAGCATCGTTTAAACGCTGCGGCCTACCTGAGTATTGTTGCTGACCATGTCCATCCCTTTATGACTACAGTGTCCCCATCTTCTGATGGGTCCTTCCAGCAGGATAATGCACCATGTCACAAAGCTCCAATCATCTCACCACTGGTTTCTTGAACATGACAATGGCCTCCACACTCACCAGATCTCACCAGATCTCACCAGATCTCACCAGATCTCAATCCAATAGAGGACCTTTGGGATGTGGTCGAAGGGGATATTCACATCATGGATGTGTAGCTGACAAATCTGCAGCAACTGTGTGATGTTATCATGTCACTATGGACCAAAATCTCTGAGGAATGTTTCCAACACCTTGTTGAATCTATACCATGAAGAATGAAGGCAGTTCTGAAGGCAAAACTGGTCCAACCCGGTACTAGCAAGATGTACCTAATAAAGTGGCCTGTAAGTGTATATTAACCCATATTATGGGAGGCCAGAGAAGAAAATAGCAGATAAAGTTCTACTAATCACCACTCCTTAACCAGCTTACTGAATGAACAATAAGGCCTGATTCACACCTATGGCATTTTTAGTGCTTTTTGCATTTTTCAGATTTGCACTACAGTCCATTTAACATGGTTTCCTATGGAACACGATCTGTAGTGCAAATCTGCAAAATGCAAAAAGCACTAAAAATGCCTAGGTGTGAATCAGGCCTCTAGGAGCAGGAGCACAATGGGTTAAAAAAACTCACTGTACCGTGCCAATCTACAGATTCCTGTTTGGCTTGAATAGCTGACCCATCCTTTCACAGTGCTGCTACAGAATACAAAAGTTGAAGAGCTGGCTTGATTAATGGATGTTGTAGGGAAGACAAAGGAACATATTATCTATATGTCCAAGACATAAAGGGTTGATATACTTTTCAGGCAGCTATAAATGTTGTTTATCCCTGACTGCACCTGCGCAGTGAGCCCCTTGAGGCTGGATTCACACCTATGCGTTTTTAGCGCTTTTTGCATTTTGCAGATTTGCACTACAGTCCATTTAACATGGTTCCCTATGGGTCACGTCCTGTAATGCAAATCTGCAAAATGCAAAAAGCACTAAAAATGCATCGGGTGTGAATTTGGCCTAAGGCTCGATTCACATCTATGCATTTTGCTTTTGAGCGTTTTTGCAGTGCTTTTTGCGGTGCTTGCCGCGTTTTTGGACATGCGTTTTTACCGCGATTTGCGTTTTTGTATTTTTAACTTTTTTTTTACACTGTGGTTGCTTAGCAACCAGCTATATACAGTGTAAAAAAAAAAAAAATAAATAAAAAAAACGCAAATCGCGGCAAAATCGCGGTAAAACGCGACAAAAACGCGGTTTGGATGCGGGTCCATTGACTTCTATTACATGCAAAACGCTGCATGAAAAAAAGTCCCTGACCCTTTCCAAAAACGCAGAGGCACAAAAATGCATTGATGTGAACATGTCCCATAGGAACCCATGCTAAAAAATTTCCCTGCATTTCTGCAAAATGCAAAATGCATCAAAAAACGCGCTAGTGTGAATGGAGCCTAAAACTTGTATGGAGCCAAACTACGAGATTAGAGACACTTGATGGTCTACTTAGGCCTGGTTCACACGTATGCAGGTTGCAGTTTGCATATTCTAGGTGCATTTTGCATTTTTTAATACACATTTTTGATCCATTGAAGTCTATGGAACCAAAAACCAGAAACAAGTCCCTGGCCCTTTCCATGAAATGCAAAGATGTGAACGTGACCCATAGGAAGCCATGTTAAAAGGACTATAGTGTGTTTCTACGCAACTAAAAACACACTAAAAATGCATAAGGGTGAACCAGGTCTAATAAAACATTGTCTCGGCATTCTCAAGATGTTTGATACGTTTTTGTCAGCTCCATCTAGTGGTCATAATGCAGTATTTTCCTGATTGAGGTATTTTGGTAAATTACTGCATTATGGCCTAGAGATCTTTTTGCAGCTGGTATTTTTTTTTTTTTCATTCTTGCAGTATGGACTCATTGCTCTAAAGCACCCACCATGTTGAGGGCATGTGGCCTAGTATGGTCCAGGAGAAGATGGGGATCTCGCTCACCCCCCTCCTTTCTTGACCTTCGGGGCTGCATGCTCAGATAAGGGTCTGGTATGGATCTTGGGGGGGGGGGGGGGGGGGGGGGCTGCACATAATTTTTCTGGTGTGGGGGTTCCACTCAAATCTATACCAGACCAAAGGGTATGGTATGGTCTTGGGGGGGTGGGGGGCTGCACATAATTTTTCTGGTGTGGGGGTTCCACTCAAAATCCATACCAGACCAAAGGGTCTGGTATGGTCTTGGGGGGGACCCCACACCTTTTTTTTTTTTGTTTGTTTTTTGGCTAGGGTCTCCTAAAAAAAACCCTCAGAGCACAAGTTTCACCACAAGTCGGATCATCGTGTTTCGACTTGGATGCAACTTCTATTCAAATCTCATAGGGAACCATTGATTTTGACATGTCAAAAAAACAACCCTTGGTGTGACTTAACACTGTATCCAGCGTTAAGCCATGTTTAGCAGATTTTAGTGGAGTCAGACATTTTTACAGCTGTAACTGCGGTCCCCAGAACGCGCTGGCCCTGGGTTTTTTTTTGCAGCTTGAAAACGCCTATGCCACTTACAGCTTCTAAAAGCCTTTGTGTGCATGTGGCCATAGAATAACATGGAGAGGCCTTTTTAAGTCTCAAAAAAAAAAAAATTCTTTGTTCATGAAGCCTTAATGTTCAGTGGGCAGCTATGAGGAACGCATGTGACGTGTACTAAGCTACAGGATCTGTTTAAGTGGAAGGAGATGATCGGTGTCCTCTATGTTTTGGGCAGTTAAAGCAAACAAGGTACAGTAAAACCTTGGATTGCGAGCATAATTCGTTCCGGAAACATGCTTGTAATCCAAAGCACTTGTATATCAAAGTGAATTTCCCCATAAGAAATAATGGAAACTCAGATGATTCGTTCCACAACCATTTATTCATAAGTCCTTCAGTTTATAGTCCATATAAAAAGATTATAGCAATGTGATAGGTTGTGTAACCATAAAATGCCCATCCACAAATAGAAGCCTCCACAAGGGGATTAGAAGCAAAATCCAGCAGAAGCTACAGAGTATAAAAGAGAAGAGAGGCGCCTCTAAGTGTAGCAATATGGTTACCATATATACTCGAGTATAAGCCGACCCGAATATAAGCCGAGACACCTAATTTTACCACAAAAAATGGGAAAACGTATTGACTCAACTATAAGCCTAGGGTGAGAAATGCGCAGCTACTGTAAGTGGAAAAGAGGGTCAACAATGCCCATTTGCAGCCTCACTGTGCCCATTTGCAGCCTCACTGTGCCCATTTGCAACCATAGGTCCCCCAAACTTCAAACTTGGTAGTTAAGGGTTCCTAGATGCCCCCTAGCTGCAGCCAAAATCTGGGGTCTCTGGACCCAAAGGGTCCCGAAATTACATTTCTGCAGATGGACACAGTTGACCGACTATGGGGCCCTGTATCGCGGGGCCACTTAGTGCTAGGAACACCAAATTTGGATATGTTGTAGTGCTGGTTCCACTGGGTTTGCACATTTGGGGTTCCTAGCACCAAGTGGCCGAGATATGAGGTCCCAAAGTCGGGTCAGAAAATGTCATTCTCCGCTGCAGAAAAGTGCTTGACTCAAGTATAAGCCGAGGGGGGGCACTTTCAGCACAAAAAAAATGTGCTGAACAAACTCGGCTTATACTCGAGTATATACGGCACATTTAATGAAGGAACAACATTTAGCAACTCACATGGTTGATGATTAAAAGAGGCACATCTAAGTATGCAGGCATCCGGGATAAAGCTGTCCACATAGACCATCTCCTGCACCGCCGGCTCTCACCGCTGTCAGTCTGCAATCGTGACCGGGAAGACTACTCTGTGGTAGAGCGATCTGTAAGGGAGGCTTGAAGCGATTGTGGAGCGCAGTGCAGAAAAGATGACATCCATGGTGGTGCAGAGGACGGTCTATGTGGACAGGTTTACCCCGGATGCCTGCATACTTAGATGTGTTTGTTTTAATGATCCACAATGTGAGTTGGTAAATGTTGTACCTTCATTAAATGTAACAGTATTGCTACACTTATGCCACGTACACACGGTCGGAAATTCCGACCACAAAATCCGTCGGATTTTTTCCGACGGATTTTGTCCGACACTGGTGCTACATACACACGGTCGGACAAAGTTGTCGGAAAATCCGATCCTTCTGAACGTGGTGACGTTCGTTGCGTACGACGGAACTATGTAGAGGCTAGTAGCCAATAGCTTTGGTCTTGTAAAGTGATCTGAGCATGCGTGGCACTTTGTCCGTCGGAATTCGCTACACATGATCGGAAAAAGTCCTATCGGACTTTGTTGTCGGAAAATTTGAGAGCAGGATCTCAAATTTTTTCCATCGGAAATTCCGACTGAAAAAGTCCGATGGAGCCCACACACGGTCAGATTTTCTGACAACATTGTCCGATAGGACATTTTCCGTCGGAAATTCCGACCGTGTGTACGGGGCATTAGAGGCGCCTCTCTTTTCTTTTATACTCTGTTGTGACCAGATGTTACTTGTATATCAAGACATCGCTTGCATATCAAGTCAAACTTTATTAAGAAATGTTGTTTGTCTTGCAAAACGCTCTCAAACCAAGTTACTCTCAAACCAAGGTTTTACTGTATGTGAAATACGGTGAATCCTGCCATAAAATGCATTTTCCAACTGAACATTTATAGTAGAGAAACGCCATTAAAACTGTTCATCATTTAGACAGTGTATCCAATAAAGTCCTTGTTTGGTAAAAGTCATTTGTCACAGTAGAGGCAGTAGTCCAGATTTCGTAAGTGAGCATTTTATGTGAAGGTCCAGGAATTTTACAGGATGTGGAGCTCTGCAAACAACTTCATTAGCATGAGCTAATAAAGCCTTTTGTTAAGAGCTTGCCAGTTCCTGTACTCTGTGTTTCACGGAAGACCACTACAGATTAAATATGATGTAAGTGTTGGAAAAAATACTGGAACTAGCCACGGGAAATCTACATATGTAAAAAAAAAAAGACCATTTAAAGGCTACCAGCATGTTTTAATAAGGTTAAGAGCAATGCCAAACCTTCCAGCAACCTATCATTCATTATTTCTACAGCTCTAATCCTGAAATAGGTCATTGGTTACCATGGATTACTCCATTTTTTAACTCGCTTAAAAGATAGCGTTGTCCTATTAAAAGACCTGGATCATATTGATTAATGGTATCCAATCAATAAACAAGCCCCGGTATACTGAGGACAGGTTATGTATACCTATTATTTCTTGGAACACTTTATAATCAGCTTTTTAATCCGTTCTGCTGGAAGCTATTTTATAGTTATCTGTAATGGGTTACTTTCATAGCTTTACAAGACATTTCTCAAACATAGCTGCGGTTTTGCATGCAGGATAGGTTGAAGTTTTGAAGGAGTATAGGGCTGACATCACTATTAAAAGGCAACTGTGACAATTTATAACATAACATCCCAATAATAAGGTAATCAATCCACATTCTGGCCAAAAATCTTCCATATACCCTCAGAACTCGTATTCACATACTTATAATTGTGCCCGGGTTGGCAATATTATCCTTAGGAATCAAAAGTGTACCTCCCAAATTTGGATCTATTACCACCTATATTCTATTAGCAAGAAGACTATCAATAGTCCGGCACTGGAAGTCTAATGCCCTATGCACACGGTCTGAAAATCCGACCACAAAATCCATCGGATTTTTTCCGACGGACTTTGGTCAGACAAAGTTATCGGAAAATCCGATCATTCTGAACGTGATGACGTTCGTCCGTTACGACGGGACTACGTTCACCATAGTAGCCAATAGCTTTGGTCTCATAATTTGATCTGAGCATGCGTGGCACTTTGTCCGTCGGAATTCTCGACACACGATCGGAAAAAGCCCGATAGGATTTTGTTGTCGGAAAATTTGAGATCCTGCTCTCAAATTGTTTCCATCGGAAATTCCGACGGAAAAAGTCCGATGGAGCCCACACACGGGCGGATTTTCCAACAACATGGTCCGATCGGACATTTTCCGTCAGAATTTCCGACCGTGTGTACGGGGCATAGTTGTATACCTGTTATTTTGGATGTGATCAGAATAGAAGAAACACATTATTCGTATAAAATCATTCTTGCTTCCAACAATGGCAAATACTCCAAAGCTATAACTATGTGGCAACCCTGGATTAAATGGTATAGACACTGCATAACTTCTTAAAGTGGAGTTCCACACAAAAATTGAATTTTCTCTTTAAGTGTTGGTGACCCCCTGACATGCCACATTTGGCATGTCATTTTTTTGGGGGGGGGGCACCCCCTTTTTGTAGGCACCCAGCTCCCACTTCCTCCCAGGGCTCCGCGGCACCAGAAGGAAGTTCACCTCACCCCCCTCTCTCCCTTCAATCTTTTGGGACACCTCACAAGTCCCAGAAGATTGCCTAGCCATTCACAGCGAGCAGCCACAGTCGGGTGTTCACAGTTACAATGCCAGTGCTGCAGAGAGGAGGGGTAGAGGAGCGAGGCTTTGTTCACCCACATCGCTGGACCGCGGGACAGGTGAGTGTCCAATTATTAAAGGGGTGGAACTCCGCTTTAACCTTACCAATAGTTTGATTTACTAAAACTGGAGAGTGAAAAACCTGGTGTGGCTCTGCATACAAACCAATCAGCTTTCAGTTTTTTTTTTTTTGTCAAAGCTTAATTAAACAAGTTAGTTTAAAAGAGAAGTATGGGATTTTTTTTTATCCCATAATCATACTTAGCTAAGTGGATGCAGATCGGTCCAATGCTGCATCTGTCCCCTGTCTGTCCCCTGTCGCCTCCTCACTGAGAACCGAGCCACCGAACACTGCCGATGGCTCAGTTCTTTCACCTCCCTGAGCGGAGAGATGCTGCCTGTCAATCAGCAGCTCTCCTCCCTGCTCCTCCATGCTCACTGGAGCTCTGAGCTGTGGAGGAGCCAATAGCTGCGCTGCTATCAATCTATCCAATCGAGAGCCGAGAACCCCGGGCAAAAGAAGGGCGCGTCTCCGCCAGGTGAAATTCCATGGCTCAGGTAAGTAAAACGGGGGGGGGGGGGTGAATGACAGGTGTTTTTTCACCTTAATGCATGGGATGCATTAAGGTGAAAAAACACAAGGGTTTAAAACCCCTTTAAAGCCAGATTATTGTGCTCTCTCCAGACAATATCTTGCTTGTGTCACTCCTGCTGCCATCTGTATCTTGGCTACCACTCGTTACTGAGCTTTGGCTTGTTTCTTGACTATGTCTCAGCTTGATTCCAACCTGCAACCATTTGTTACTGTCCTTTGGCTTGTTTACTGACTGTTTTTGCTTATCCTTACCTGCTATATCTGCTACTGGACCCCGGCTTGCTTACATCCTGGTGGTGCCATCCTGAGGACCAAGACCTGGTAGTAACATGCAGCAAAACCCATCTTCACTATCAGGAACTGTGGTGAACACCAGTTATTGCTCAGACTTTGCATCTCAGATGAGCCCGTGTCATCCACCATGGTGACTGGCTGCGGCACGTATCCAGCTGGTCCATTGGAGCCTCTCTACTGTTAAAGCTACTGGTTTCTGAGCCTGACCGTGACAATCACATTTCTGGACCTTCACACACACACACATATCCATAACTACAGTCCATCCATTAAAATCTATGGCACATGGTTTAGCACAGCAGCATCTACACACCATGTACAAGACCTAATTATTTGCAGATTATATCTAGTCGGCAACTTAGTTCAGACATATGCAGGTGCGAAGGAGGCTGGTGGATTAATTAGGCACAAAGTCACACCTGCATCTCACGTCACTGGTTCATAGAGGTTCATATTGAACTCTCATTAACCAAAGCTGCAGATGCAATAATGTTTCAGAAAAAAAAAAAAAAAAAAAGTTAAAACTTGAGCATATGTTATAAAGTTTAAGCTAAAATGTTATGACATTTCCATATCTGATACATTTGTTTTTGTCAAATAATACATTGTAATATCTAAATAGGCAGGTTTGGCACTCACAGCCTTTGGAGTCCAGTGTAAAGTTCCATGTCCACCGCATTCAATGTGTGTAATGCTTTCCAGTTCTCTATTTCTCTGTAAAGGAAAAAAAAAAACAGGTGGATATTAGCAAAGATTGTTGCATGACAATACAATGTTCATTTACTGATGTAGTGCTATTTATAGAAAGGAGATAATTGATTCAGTTCAGCATATTGCAAGGGATTAGGAAGTCACACACTTTACTAAAGACTGACCAGATCAACTAATTAATCAAAGACGCCAATTAACAAGACGTATGGATGAACTTTTGCTGCTGCTGGAACGAGAAGCCAAGTTACGACTAAAGCTGGCCATACACGTTTTTTACAAGTGATTGATTTTCTAATGGTAAGTAGGGTCAAATCGACATTTGTTTTCGCCCCCATAGTGGCGAGAAAAGTTGGAATGGAACATTTTTCTCAAACAAATGAAATTCTAATGCCCCATACACACGGTCGGAAAATCCGACCACAAAATCCATCGGATTTTTTCCAACTGATTTTGTCCGACACTGGTGTTGCATACACATGGTCGGACAAAGTTGTCGGAAAATCCGATCATTCTGAACGTGGTGACGTTTGTTGCCTACGACGGGATCACGTAGAGGCTAGTAGCCAATAGCTTTGGTCTTGTAATGTGATCTGAGCATGCGTGGCACTTTGTCCGTCGGAATTCGCTACACACGATCGGAAAAAGTCTGATAGGACTTTGTTGTCGGAAAATTTGAGAGCAGGAGATAAAACTTTGTCCGTCCTAAAATCCGACGGAAAAAGTCAGATGGAGCCTACACACGGTCGGAATTTCCGACAACATTGTCCGATAGGACATTTTCCGTCGGAAAATCCGACCGTGTGTACGGGGCATAAATGTGAATGTGGTTTTTGTATGGGGAAAATTGGACATATTGGGGTTGATTTATTAGAACTGTAGAGGGCAAAACCTGGTGCAGCTGTGCATGGTAGCCAATCAGCTTCTAACTTCAGCTTGTTCATTTAAGCTTTTACAAAAAACCTGAAAGCTGATTGGTTTCTATGCAGAGCTGCACCAGATTTTGAACTCTCCAGTTTTAGTAAATCAACCCATTGTAATGAAATCTGTTTAGTACGTCTGGGATTCCATTCAAATAGCAGGTCTGGATGAAATTTTAAGGGCTCTCGAATGAAATTAGTTAGATCAGTGATGGCGAGAAAGCTCTCAGAATGATTTTTCTATGAACGTTTGAACAGAGACCTAACCATGTATGGCCAACTTAACTAGTATCTGATGAGAAATGATAAGACCCTTTTCAGAATTGGTGAGAGATCACATAGACCATTCCATGCCTTTGAGTTCATTCAGTGAATTATCCAGTGTTTCTAATCGAAAGTTGATAGAGTTGCAAAAGAACAAAAGTGCACTGATAACTTCATGGACCAACGAGAATAGCATTTTCTGAAGTGAGTACCAAGGCACAGTATCAGACACCCAGAAGAACAGACAGCTCATAGCTAAACCTCATCATCTGCCAGTACTGAATGTATACACGGGACAAACATAGATCTATACTCAGACAAAAAAGTTATCAAAAAAAATTAAAAATACAAGACGTACAAAAAAAAACACCCAAAAAACGAGCAGACTCGATGGACCACTTGGTCTTTTTCTGCCGTCACGTTTCTATGTTTCTAAACAAGTGGCCTCATCATCAAATTTTCTGCTACAGCTATAGTTAGGCCCTTAATTATTAACCTACCATTCACATAACATACACTTTGAGCATTAAAGAGTATGCAAAGCCTAATAATGAACTTTTCTTATTTATTTCCCATGGTCTTTTAAATGTGACATTGACATATTTTGTTCTGTTTCATAAGTGCAATACACCACCTGTTGATCCTGCCAGAAATTCAGTGTTGCCCTGTGTACTCTGCAATGCAATCGAGAAAGTTATCAGGAAGTATATTAAGACTAAAACACCCTCCACTATGTTATGCATATATGAAAAGAGTAATGCCCCGTACACGCGGTCGGAAATTCCGACCACAAAATCCGTCCGTTCCGACGGATTTTGTCAGACACTGGTGTTGCATACACACGGTCGGACAAAGTTGTCAGAAAATCCGATCATTCTGAACGTGGTGACGTTCGTTGTGTACGATGGAACTACATAGAGGCTAGTAGCCAATAGGTTTGGTCTCCTAATTTGATCTGAGCATGCGTGGCACTTTGTCCTTCGGAATTCTCGACACGCGATCAGAAAAAGTCCGATGGCATTTTGTTGTCGGAAAATTTGAGAGCAGGATCCGACGGAAAAAGTCCAATGGAGCCCACGCACGGTCTGATTTTCCGACAACATGGTCCGATCGGACATTTTCCGTCGGAAATTCCGACCGTGTGTACGGGGCATAAGTGTTTTGTATTCCTAAAGCACATCTTATCCTAGGGTGACCACACTGATCCTGCTAAGATAAAGTACAGCAAGCGAGTGTTATCTTAGGACATGAATTGTGTTGCTGGCAGGATCACAAGGTGAAAATAAAGGAAAAAGCCTGAAAAAGACAATGAATACACTCTCGCATCTAAGGACCGGTAAGCTGCAATAGATTTGCTTTTTTGTTTTTAGATATACCTTATGGCAGCCTTTCTCAACCTTTTCAACACAGAGGAACCCTTGAAATAACATTTAATCTCAGGGAACACCTGCTAAAAATCCAAATGTCTACAACTCTTGATAAATTAGTGTGATAATCACTGAGAGTAATGTCCCTTACACTTGTAGTCAATGATAGAATTCTGCCCTTACAATTAGCTAAAAGGATCAATGGTGTCAGTGGGAACTTATCTCATTGCTCAAGGAACCCCTAGCGACCTCTGGAGGAACCCTAGTTGAGAAACCCTGCTTTCATACCACATAAGGTCAAGTACAAGAAAAAGTACAGAGATTGACGATAAAGAGAAGTAAAGTCCATAATATCGTTTTTTTTAACCATTTGACGCCCAAAGGTGCGTACATGGACGTCCTTGGGTTTCAGTGGTTATACCGGTATGATGTCTGCACCTACAGGCATCATCCCGGTAGCAATCTTTTTAGTCGGCGATTCCCTTTTTTGCAGAAGTGATCTGAGTGGCTAATTAGCCACTCGATCACTTCTGCGGGGTGGCGAAAGGGGGTCCCACCCCCCTCCCGCCACCAGCTCTCCCAGGCTCTCCGATCCCATTACAGTGCCCGGGAGTGATGCGGCCGACGGTGATGACTGCCCTGTACAAAGAGAGAGGAACTGATGACGTTTCTCTCTCTCTGTAGCATTACACCACTTCCGGTTCCATCCCTTTGTTTATCTGGTCACCAGGAAAGCAGCCAATCAGATCGATATGTGTTTGATTGGCTGCATGGGAGGCCAGAGGAGATATTTGGGGTCTATTAGACCATGCATCTATTAGACCCCAAATCTCTCTATAAAAAGGACCTGTCACGGCCCATGCTGTCACAAGGGATGTTGTTCATCCGTTGTAAAAGCAATAAAATTAGTACAAAGTGTAAAAAAAAGTACAAAGTGTAAAAAAAGTACAAAGTGTAAAAAGAAATAATAATAATATTTTGATAAAAATATATATATTTTTTTTTAAAGTGCCCCCGCCCCACTATGCTTACACGCAAATGCGAATGCATACGTTACATCAGCGCGCATATATAAACGGTGATCGAACTACACATGTGAGGTATTGTCGCGAACATCAGAGTGAGAGCAATAATTCTAGCACCAGACCTCCTGCGCCACTCTAAGCTGGTAACCTGTAAAGGCATTTAAAGCGTCTCCTATGGAGAATTTTAAGCACCGTAGTTTGCCGCCCTTCCACGGGCAGATGCAATTTTAAAGCATGACATGTTAAGTATCTATTTACTCAGCGTAACATCATCATTCACATTGTACAAAAAAAAATGGGCTAACTTTAATGTTTTTTTTTTTTTTTTTTTTTTTAAATGAATGAAAAATAATAGCGTTTAAAAAAACGCTGCGCAAATACCGTGTGACATAAAAAATTGCAACACACACTATTTTATTCTATAGGGTCTGTGCTAAAAAAATATATAGTGTTTGGAGGTTCTAAGTAATTTTCTAGCAAAAAAAAAGTAGATTTTTACATGTAAAACTGAAGTGTCAGAAATGGCCCGGATGGTAAGTGAACTATAGCAAAACAAAACAAAAAAAAAAAAATGCTTCCACCACACTGCATGGGTTAAATGCATGTTCTTGCCCAGGGTACCAATAAAAGTAAACTTTGATTTTGTATAGGTTAAGTAAACCTATTGAGAACAGAAATAATGTTCCTTCTATTGCCGACTTAATATGTAAAGGTGTCAGCTCCAGGTCGTCATTGTCATCTTGACTCTACAACCTTGTGAGTCACTGACCAAGAACAGACTTTTCAGACTTCACTGGCTACGTGATCAGTTTTGGTCCTTAACTTACTAGGTAGTCAAGCCAAGACCAGAATGACAGCTCCACAAGCCTACACCTTGTTAAAAATGCAGTAAATTTCATCCTCCATATTTCTATTCTCAACGGATCAATCTCAGCTTTCTTAAAACACTTTTGGATGTGGCATCAAGTGGTGAAATATTATTAGACGGTGATCTAACAGTGGGAAGGGAGAGTTTTTAAATTAGAGCACAGAAGAGGGAAGATTAGATTAAGAGTTAATGAAGCTGTCAAGACCAAAAGAGAATGTTCATGAAATAAGTTTAGAGTCAGGAGAGAAAATTTATGTCCCCCGGTGTAAGGCAAGGAACGCTAAAAAGTAAGAGAATGCCAAGAGAAGCAGAGATTCGAGAGTGTGATAGATCACACCAATATGGTCAAACAAAGAGCAACAATTGCGAGGGCGTGAGCTTCTAAAGATGGATAACTATGATTAAAGTATGATAAATTACATAGTAAACTGTCCCTAACATTTAGTTTTCGCTTATAGTATAAGCAGGGCTCTAGAACACAGTTTACGTTGGAAAGGCATAGTGCTATGGATCCAGTATGTCAACACAAATCACTCCAGCTGGACCAATCTAATTTCCTTAGATACCAATCTAGAAGGGAACATTCAGAGGACTTCAAAGTCCTCCTTGCCACAAAGTCCTCCTTGCCACAACGCTAGTGAATGGGGCCTTAATCTTTCTTTTCCTGGTTCTTAAAGCAGAACTTTATCCATAACAGCCTGAACCTCGACTTTCCAATCCAATTAGTCTTATCCACTTTTTGTCCTTTATCCATAACAACTTGATAAAAAGAATGCTCTTTACCAAGGATTATACATTTCACAATAATAATTATGATACCAAAATTAAAGTTTGCTGTAAATTGACTCCAGCATTGCTCCTGTTTCTGCCATTGTCTTAAAGCCCACAGCAGTCACTTCCTTACTGAGAACTATCCCCTCTCCTTGGTCTCAAAAACGAATCTATACGTTATTTTCTGTAATTAAAATGTGTGTATTTCCAGCCTTAATTGTATGTCTTAGCTCAGCTACAGGGGAAGGCTGCTATAGCTGACAGTGTTCAGGTTCACAGATGCTGGTGCAGAGGAAGAAAGGAGAGAATATCAAGGAGATAAGATGATGTAACGATTGGCTTCTCTCGAATGGGAACGTTTGAAAATTTTCATTCGAACAGCTCATGAAGCCAATCAGGGGAGGATTCACCCATTCACCTCACTTGTGTGGATGGGGGGATCAGTTTGTTTTTTTGATCAGCTCACTGGCTGATCAAAAAGAAAAATATATCCATCTATGGCCAGCCTTACTTAGAATCCTCCTAGTTGACCACGCACACTTGTACCTACTGGATAAAATTTGAATTTATGAGGTTATAGTCAGGGACAACCACAACCTGGCTCCTAGCCTCCTCATACTAAAGTCCTCCTCTTCACATGCAGCACAACCTCTCTAACTTTCGAATGTGAGGGGAACCACACATGGACTCAATTCAATTCTCTATTATTGTCTATTGTACACTGTTATTATGATTACATGTCACCTACAGTACTTATATTGAAATAAAAAAATAGAAAAATGACTGTGCTTAGGTTAAAATAGCAGGCAGACAGCAGCTAGCATATATTATGGGCAACAATCTACAAGTATACAAAAGAAAAATGCAGCACATAAATGTCCATAAAAGAAGAGAAAATGTCCATCAATCCTGAGAAGCACCCAATAGGTGAGTGATTCTTGGCTTATAGGTCAGTAATAGTCTTCCACCAACACCACAGTAAGCCAAGCTTCTTACCCTTAAGTATGGACCACTAGATTATAGGTGGTCATTAATACCCAAACACCAAACTCCTCTAAGCCCCCGTACACACGGTCGGAAATTCTGATGGAAAATGTCCGATCGGGCCATGTTGTCGGAAAATCGGCCCGTGTGTGGGCTCCATCTGACTTTTTCCGACGGAAAAAATTTGAGATCCTGCTCTCAAATTTTCCGACAACAAAATCCGATCGGACTTTTTACGATCGTGTGTAGAGAATTCCGACAGACAAAGTGCCACGCATGCTCAGATCAAATTACGAGACCAAAGCTATTGGCTACTAGCCTATACGTAGTTCCGTTGTACGCAACCACGTTCAGAATGATCGGATTTTTCGACAACTTTGTCCGACCGTGTGTATGCAACACCAGTTTCGGACAAAATCCGTCGGGAAAAAAAACAACGGATTTTGTGGTCGGAATTTCCGGCCGTGTATACGGGGGCTAAGTCTTAGCCACCACAGACTGCTCCAGTATAAATCTAGGCATCTCTCCTCATGTTAAAGGTGTAAGAACCAATACTACTTCTTGGTGTAGTATATCAAACCACTTAAAATGTATTATAACCACATAGATATTCTCACACAGTAGAAGCTAAAAAAGAGCATGTCATTTAAAACACTTCTGATGGTTTCAAACCAGCAAGATGGTCACTGTCAACATACACAGCGACGCCACACTTCCAGATCTCTACACTACTTATATTGAAAACTTAAAAAAAAATGTATCAGAAATTAATATCCTTAGTGTTAAAATCTGAATTTGTACTACACGAAATTTGGCACTATCATACATCACCAGACGTCACCAATCCCATACATAGCCAAGAGGACGGGTTGTTTTGTGTGGCGGCCGACACATACAAGATATCTAAGGCGCTTTGTATCAGCGGCAGCTGTAAGTGCATATCTTTTATTTTACTAAATTTACAAAGATTTTACACTATGTGGAGCACTTTGTTCTTTTGATATACCACCATATCCTTTACAGCATCAAGGGGTAAATGTGTTGGGAGACCATCTGGACCTGGAGAAAGACCTTGGCTGGGCTAAAGCCACAAGCGCTAACGATCCCTTGTAATGAGGGATCAATAGGAGCTGGTAAGCGAGCCCTTTAGCTGTTGGTGATATCTGATATCTGTATCACTTCGGTGGTGGATGGTGGAGATCGCTATCACTTCACTTGTGGACTGATTTTTTTACTTATTTTCACATTGATGTCCCATTATTTGTGAACTGTTTGTTTTAATTTATATGATTGAATAGCGCGACCTATATATATTTTTATGTTTACTTACTGTGCACATGTCTCAAAGAAGGTTTTCTGCTTATAAATTTTTAGAATGTTCTAGCGCATTTTCTTTCACATTTTTAGTAATGTATACAGGCATACCCCACTTTTAACTACACAATGGGGTTTATTTACTAAAGCTGGAAAATGCAAAATCAGGCTCACTTCTGCATAGAAACCAATGAGCTTCTAACCCCAGCTTGTTCAATTAAACTTTGGTAATAAAACCTGGAAGCTCATTGGTTTCTATCTAGAAGTGAGCTTGATTTTGCACTTTCCAGCTTTAGTAGATAAACACCATTGCGTACTTAAAAGTGGGGTATGCCTGTACCTACTATAAAATGCCAAGATCTGATCAGTGATGTATACCTACTTTTGATCCACCCTGTACAGGGGGTCCCCGGGTTACAAACAAGATAGGGACTGTAGGTTTGTTCTTAAGTTGAATCTGTTTGTAAGTCGGAACAGGTACATTTTTTAAGTGTAGCTCCAGCCAAAAAATCTATTTTTAAGTTTTTTAGATAACATAGAGAAGGGTTATCACCCCTGTAACATTTGTTTTGCTGTCTGTGCCCCTGTTCAGAAGATTTCACTTCACCTTCTGTCCCAATGACAATTGTATTTTGAAAATTTTGGGTTGTTAGGGAAGCATGGACTGGTGATAAAGCATCAGTGGAGACACCTTTTTCCCATATTAACTCTTACAGGAGTGAATTTCCCTTCCTAGGGGTAGATTTCCTCTCACTTCCTGTTGTCTCCCTCCGTTTGTAAGTAGGAGTCGTTTGTAAGTCGGATGTTTGTAAGTCGGGGACCCCCTGTATTATGTACGCTGTTGGTTCTTGGTGTCCCCTGATCTAAGACTTTTCTCATAGAACATGAATTTAATTTCCTAACACACTTTGCTCTCTCTAGGTGACAGGGGAAGTATCCTCCTTATTACCGATGACCTCCCTTCATACATTTGGAGCAGCTCATGCTTGGAGTTGCCAATCTTCACCAGCTGGAGATCTGCAGAATGCCAAGAGCTGATCTAAATCCTTGCACACAGCTTTAGTTACACATATATAAACATGCAGCACTAGTCAGCCTGGGAATAAATAATGATGTACTGTGCATACATTAATTATGGAATATGACAGAAAATCTCTAGCAGGATGTGATATATGACTGCATGCTGTAAATCTATAAATCTGCAGAAAAACACATGACAACTAGTTACAATGAAGCTGGTGCTGTGTAAACAGTCCAGCCACTGAAGAGCTAAGGTTGCAGTGTATGACTTTCGCTATGTGAAGATGAAATTAGAGGATATTTTCCCATATGTGATGTAATGAAAGCTGTATCCACTCAAAGCATATTGTAAAACTGAGCCTGGGATGATCCACACAACCAACCTGATGAAATTAACTTTACATCAGAAGCCCCTCTTCATATCAGAGGTCCATCATCATATTAGAGGTCCCCATAACGTGTTAGAGGTCCCTCATCTTATTGGAGGTCTTCCCATCACATCAGAGGCCCCCCATCACATCAGAGGTCCCCCATCACATCAAATGTCCCCCTTTCACTTCAGTAGTCCCCTATCACATCACAGTCCCCTCATCACAACAGAGGCCTCCCTATACATGAGAAGTACCCCCATGACAGCATACCCCCATCACTTTAAAGTCCGTCCATCACATGAATGTATCCCCATCACCACATAGTCCCCACATCACAAAATCCTTATGTCACATCAGAGGCCCCCAATCACACAGTCTGCCTGTTAAAGAGCACCCCCCCCATCACATGGTCTTCACATCAGACCCAACAGCAAGGCAGATGACAGTAGGTGGAGCAGGTCTGGAGGAGGCAAACTTGTGTCCTCTCTTGAAAACTAGGGGTAACATTGCATGCTGTCTACCCTGGATCAGCACCAGGTGTTGCCATGGTGTGGGAAGACCTGCCACTGTCACCATAGCAACAAACGATTCTGTGTCTCCTGCCCTAGAGGGTCATTTGTCGTTATGCTTCTCTGCACCATGGCAATTCATGACACTGATTAAAGGCAAAATGGATCCAAAAGGCAAAATGGATCTGCACCCTGGCGGACTCTAGCAAACAGGTTTGTATGGAAGGCAAGAGTGTTAAAGCTGAACTCCATGCAAAAATATAATACATACATTGTTGCTGCTCAGTCAATTTTTATAATCGTTTATATACATCTGGTGTAAATAGCTGGACTTGACTTAGTATCAGCCTCTTCCAATCCCCTCAATGGTAACTTTTAGAGTCTAAGACAGTATACACCATACACAGAGATAGGGAGGGCAGTTATATGAGCCAATCAGATATACTTCAAACAAATGTGCTGATGAGCACCATGCAGTATACATGTGCGATTAGTTTCGTACGAATCAAAAATTCGTGCGAATTTCCATAAATTTGTACATTCTGGAGGATCCAAAATATGAATTGCTATGTTTCCGAATTTTGTATGAAATACAAAATTTTGTTTACGAATTTTGGATCCAAATTCCGTTACAAAGGAAACGTGACTGGTGTTTTGTTGACCAATCAGAGGTTTTCTTCTGCTGCTGAGTGAGGGTTGGGAAAATTACCTTTTTTAATATGGGAGTGGGAGACTGGTACTGGTAGTCGATGGGAGATTCAGAATCGGGCAAAATAAGAATGTTCGTTAATTACGATTATTCGTTATGATGAAGTTAAAAACCCAGGAAGTCATCACAGCACAGGGATGGTGGGAGCCCCTCATAATGATAAATTCATCATAACAAATATTCGTAATTGTTACAAAAAGTTAACGAACCTAACGAAAATTCGTATTTCGTACGAATCCAAACTGAATTTTCGGACACGCGGAATACGAATAACGGCTAATACGAAACGGAACAAAACAAAACAAATTTATTGACGGCACACATGTCTACCATGCTGATAAATTGTGAGAGCAATTTGACTAATGACCTCATCAGTCACCTTCACTGCCCAATCAGCAGGCTGGAGGTCATAGAAGATACCACTGAGCCTCTTTTATGTTGTGTCGGATTTTTTGCATGTGATTACTACCAGCGGCTATAGACACTAGCATTAATCATTGTGTTCAGCGGAATCAGCAAAATCAGAGAATTGCATACTCTATGACCTGCTTAGAACTCCAATTCTTTTTTTTTCAATTCTTTATTTAGATAAGGCATACAGTGATACAGAAACCTTAACAATGATGTACACACAGTACAGTACCTCCATGAATGAGACCACAGCACAAATATCAGAATGTCGTACATGAGATAAGACATATAGGAACTCCAATTCTTAAAGTGTAACTAAAAGAGTAAAGAGGGATTAGAATGCTTGTCAGCTTTTATGGCTGTCTG
Organism: Lithobates sylvaticus; assembly: GCA_028564925.1. Classification (NCBI taxonomy): domain Eukaryota; kingdom Metazoa; phylum Chordata; class Amphibia; order Anura; family Ranidae; genus Lithobates; species Lithobates sylvaticus. The sequence continues at coordinate 569,135,981 of CM053029.1, forward strand.
TGGCCCTGTTAAGGAGATTCATTCTCTCTCTTTGTCCTGTTTGCCATTATCATTGAAAGTTAAAGAAAATGTGGGCTGTCCCCAGAAAAGTAATAGAGCGGAAATCTTCCAATGGGGACACTAGTTTTGGTGACCTGGGGGTCCCCAAGATATCCCCTTAATGTGCAGGGATTTCCTCTCACTTCCTGTTTGGCTATGAGGCAGGAAGTGAAGTGAAATCTCTGCAATGACACACAGATGGTGAAAAAAAATCGAATGCCGCGTACACACGATCGGAATTCTCGTCGGAAAAAGTTCTGATGGTTTCCCCGTCGGAATTCAGACAAAATTCCACTCAAACTGTCTTGCCTACACACGGTCACACCAAATTCCGACGTTCAATAACACCGCGACATACAACACGTTCGATGGCACTATAAAAGCGAAGTTTAATGCTTACGAGCATGCGTCGAATTGTTTCCGAGCATGCGTCGGAATTTTGCGTGTCGGAATTGCACACACACGACCGAAATTTCCAAAAGAAAGTTTTACTGTCGGAAAAATTAAGAACAGGCTCTCAATCTAATGTCCCTCGGAAATGCCAACAGAAAAAGACAGATGGGCATACACACAGTCGGAAAATCCGATGAAAAGCTCCCATCAAAATTTTTCCATTGGAAATTCCGACCGTGTGTACGCGGCATAACAGGAGTTATAACCCTCCCTTGCAATATCCAAAATGAAAGAAAAAGTTTGCCTATAGTTCTACTTTAATGTTAACGAATCCATGAGAAGGAAGTTGGGAGATTTGACTACCAAATAATAGTTCTTTATTACAATGATGATGCAAGCATGCCTACTGGTTTTGTCCGAAACATTTTATGTGGACATGCACTTTTGACGCTGACCTTACTTTGTCTGAACTATAATAACTGGAGAGAATATTCCAACTTGGTAGGAATGGTTATTTCTTGGTCTGACTGTAATTGGTAGGATCCAGTGACCATCCTCTCCCATCTATAGGTTCCTTCGTTAGCACATATGGTATAACAAGGTGTTTCTGAAGTCATAGCAACTGGAGGGTGTCTCCTTCTCTCGTATCTTACTTTACCTCTTTGCTCTTTAAGAGAAATGTGAAAATTGATGCCGCAGTTTCCAATGAGTGAGAAAGAGTTTGATGGAATTCAATATCGATTTCCTTATTTGTCATCCAAAGTCATGTTGCAACCACACATCTGCCACTTAAAATGAATCAACAGACTCAAAAACAAGCTAATTGAAGCATGTTGTTTGGGAAGTTAAATGCGGAACAGAACGCTTTCCACTCTAGACAAGAGCTTTGCAGATTGCAGCCTACATTGTAAATGTTATGTCACCTTTATACCACTGTACAGAAAGCTAGGAACGGTGGGGTAGAGTTACTAAAACTGGAGTCCAAAATCTTATGCAGCTGTGTCATGGTAGCCAATACGCTTCTAACTTCAGCTTGTTCAATTAAACGTTGACAAAAAAAATACTGGAAGCTGATTGGCTTCCATGCAGAAGCTGCACCAGATTTTGCACTCTCCAGTTTTCGTGAACCAACCCCGATTCGTCTTAGAGCATTTGCATTACAAGAATCATATTCTTTATCTTTTTCTAACCAACCCTTGAAAAATAATAATGTGAATGTGATCACTATGCAATTTCCTGCATTCTTTACACGTTTCTTTATATATTTTCAAGCATAGGGTCAAACGCTGAGTTACAAATAACAGATTGCCATATATTACATACACATCCTTTGGGTCAGTCTAAGATTCACAAGCTGATGGTACACCCAAGCCTTTGCTGCTCCATCTATAGCCAACAGAGCAAGTTTCTTTATATCCGCCTGTAGGGTTCAGTCTGTAGGCAGTGTGCCCACTGTGTACACGGTGCTGATACAACTGGATAGAACACATCTTGTCCTTTGTGATCAGTTCTCATTTGTCGGCATGTGTACACAGAAACCATGTTGCCAATAGGCATCAGTGAACCCTTCAGGCAATATCACAGAATGCCGCTTCAAAGGAAGGCACTGTGCTGTCAGCACCCATCTATCTGATTCTTTGCATGCATCTTATTGTTATCTGAGTAATATTTTATAATGTGACACTGGCACTCAACCGTCAGTTCAAAGCACACTTTCTTGACACTTGCCTGGTACATCATAAAACCACAAATCTGTTATGTTTGTAAAGAGCAGCCTTTCCCAACCTTTTCAACATAGAGGAACCCTTTAAATAATATTCCAGTCTCAATGAACCCCCTGCTAAAAATGACTAAATCTACAACTCATGATACTTTACACTTGTGGTCAGTGGGAAGAATGCTCCTTACACTTGTGGTCATTGGGAAGAATGACCACCTTAGATAGATACCTAAAAAGAGCAATGGTGTCAGTGGGAACTTATCTGAGAGGCAGAAATTGCCGTTGCTCAAGGAACCCCTAGCAACCTGTGGAGGAACCCTGGTTGAAAAACCCTGGTATAGGCCATAACGTGCCATATTTCCCCCTGTTTTGCACAACCAGCACTAAATGATGAAAACTGAGAAAGCTAAGCCAAACTAAAACTAATAAACATTATGTTTGCTTTTTAGATTTAAAGTGATTGTAAAGTCTTGTTTTTTTTTTATATATATATATATATATATATATATATATATATATATATATAAAGATAACAAACATGTTATACTTACCTGCCCTGTGTAGTTGATTTGCACTTCGGTGCTCCTGGCCCCTCCCTCCTGTCTAGTGCTATGGGGGCACTGGAGCCGAAGCTGCAGCTCTGTGTGTCCATTCAGACATGGAGGCCCGGCCCCTCTCTCTCCTGATTGGCTGACTGACTTTGATTGAAAGCAGCGGCAGCAAATGGTGCCACTGCTGTGTCTCAGAAAATCAGAAGGGAGATTCTCGGATGGCCGAGACACTCATGGACATCGCTGGGTAGAGATGGGGCTCAGGTAAGTATTTAGGGGGGCTGGGGGCGGCTGCTGCACAATAAAGGTTTTTTTGCTGCAGCTCCGTGTGTCCATTCAGACATGGAGCCCCGGCCTCTTTCTCTCCTGATTGGCTGACTGACTTTGATTAACAGCAGCAGGCGCCAATGGCGCCGCTGCTGTGTCTCAGCCAATCAGAAGGGAGATTCTCAGATGGCTGAGACATTCATGGACATCGCTGGATAGAGATGGGGCTCAGGTAAGTATTAGGAGGGCTGAGGGTGGCTGCTGCACAATGAAGGCTTTTTTGGCTGCAGCTCCGTGTGTCCATTCAGACATGGAGCCCCGGCCTCTTTCTCTCCTGATTGGCTGACTGACTTTGTATTAGGGGGGCTGACGTTGGCTGTTGCACAAAGAAGGCTTTTTATCTTAATGCATAGAATGCATTAAGATAAAAAAAAACTTCTGACTTTAAGACCCCTTTACTACCGCTTTAAATCAATGGGTTTAGATCCATTTTAAAAGATCAGGTCCTCTTTAACACTTAACCATCATTGAAATTGCAGGCAGCTTAAGCTCCAAACACCTTTTGTAGGAAATCCTATTAACATTTAAAAATGTAGTTGCGGTAAATAACAAACATGCGGGTAACATTTGATGTTGGAGGTGTCTGCATAAATAGAAGTGATTCATCAACGTATAAACCTTACTGCCCACTAATGAGCTATTTTTAAGTTGTGTACACATGCTAGAGATCTGTGCTGAGTAACACACTGTATTCTTCATTAAATATGCTGGGAACATGATTAGTGGTTTTATTGCATAAAAAATAGATTAAAGCAAAAAAACTGGCCCGTCTTTAGCATCTCCCAACCCACACAGCAGATATGCAGCCTATTCTCAGGTGGCTTGTACTTGCTGCTCTTGGATTAAAAGCCATCTCATAGCGCTGACAAGCTGATCTTTGCAACATTACAGTGGTTAGTAAATAGTTCTTAAGCGGTTTGTAAACATTCTCTGAAAAATCATGTGTTTTCCCCCAGCGGACCTATATCTGACTCAATCACCAAGGCCATTTATCAAGGCTCACGTGGTGCCCAAGATGTAGTCGCTTTCATGGAGAGCCATATATGGTCTCGCTCCTTGGCTTCCCCCTCTATTGTAGACATATTTAGCTTGCTAAAATAGAGCAAGTATATTTCGCAGAACTGGAAAAAATAACTGGGCAAAACACCAAGACAGCAGGCCAAACTCCGTCAAGCTGAAGTCTGTCTGGCAAGTTCTCAGGATCCATTTTGGGTTTGAACTGTAAACGTCTTAAAAGATAGGGTCATACCTCGATAGGCCAAATAAGGTTGCAGCTTGCATATCATTTACAAGATTTATAGCAATATGTAATATATTTAAATGGGCACTTGATTTGTTTTCTAAATATACAGTGGGACTTTCCATAAAATATTTGTTCCGCTAAGCGTTTCCAGTTGTGGCATCTGATACCAATTAGAGTCCTGAGTTATAGAGTCCAGAATAATATGTTCATCACAAAAATGAGTCCACCGGCTATTACAAAGTCATATCCATACTACTACTTCCCAGTTCTCTATAACCTCATTAGGTGTGCATGTACCGTAATGGCACTTGTGGGCTAGTGTCTTAAGCAGCAGGCTAAGAGTGAAGCACCAAGTCTCAAAATGCCAAACCGTGATCATTTTTTATTTATATGCAGAAAATGAACTACAGATGGAAGTGTATGCAGGGGAATTTTGAGAGTCATAAGACTTAATATAGTTCAGGGAGCATGAAATCATCCCTTAGTTCTCTTTTCAAATTGTTCAGGTAAAAAATAGCTGTGAATAATAAAATTTGCTGGATTTATAACACTAAGAAATACTCTTTTTTTATTTTATGCTACAATACAAACTTGGTGTTTTTTATGACTGGCAGCAAAAATACCCAAACACAAATACCCAATACATTATGTGTAGGGGTGGGGTGAGCGTGGGACACCAATACTCCTACAGAGGCACCATCCCAGAAGATATATATAAATATATTTCAAAAAAATAATAGAACAAAGTGGGACTCTAATTGTGCCTCAGAGGAGTACAAAAAATTGAAAGACAATATAATTATACAAAAAAAAACAAATTTTTAAAAATTCTTGACCTTTTGCATTTAAGTCATTTTATGTAATAAATGTCGGTACAATTTTGGGTATATATATATATATATATATATATATATATATATATATATATATATATAAATATATATAAAACATGACTATGTTTAAATATTTTATATCTTTTAATGTGGTATAGGAATTTTATCAACATCTGTTGTAATGTTTATATTTTCTGATATAAGTGTATATAAAGACATATAGATTAACATATCTATGTTGAGTGCATCATTATGTATTTACATTAGTTATATGATATATGGTACATTCATCAACACTCTATTTGTAGAATTCACACGACGTTTACATCTATGCTATCCTCAAGGCCCTGACGAAGTGGAATCACCCGCGAAACGCGTAGGCCATTTTCTGTATAACCTGCTGGTAACTAGCACATCCCTGAACTCAAATTGAATCATTAAGACTGTAATGTATCCTTAATTTTGTTTTTTAGAAAATAAAAATGTGTTTATTTTTGTATAATTATATTGTCTTTCAAGTTTTTGTACTCCTCTGAAGCACAATTAGAGTCCCACTTTGTTCTATTATTTTTTTGAAATATATTTATATACCCAATAGATTAGTTGTGATGGTTGTCATGTTGAGTGGTTTGGGACCTATAATTTGAATTTGGTTGGAAAGATTACTCCAACGCTGTATCCTGGCCTAGGCCGACAATGTCCAGGCCAAGGGCAGCACTATGCAGGGTCCTATCATCCTGGACCACAAACCTTCCTCACTGTGCTATATGTTTTCTGCTGCACCATTGGCATGGTTATATCTTCTCAGTCCTCTTCATAAAATTATTAGAAACTTGTGCTTAAAGTAGAACTATAGGCAACACTTTTTTTTTTTTTTTCATTTTAGATAGAATAAGGGAGGGTTATAGCCTCTGTCAGTTTATTTTTTACCATCCCTGTCCCATTGCAGCGATTCCCTTCACTTCCTGCCCAAAAGCCAAACAGAAAGTGAGAGGAAATCTATGCAAATTAAGGGAATCCATTGCCCCCCCCCCCCGGCCCTCAGAACTAGTGTCCCCACACATTTCAGGGTGGGTCTTAAACAGCAACGGGTATGGCCTTGACAGGAAGGGGTGGGTCATATTTAAATTAGGGGGGTGCACGAGTTTAGTCAGGCCTAGGGCAGCACAAAACCTAAATACACTACTGGATTACTTTTATCTCCTACAGCTAATAACTTTTTGGATCATTAGTCTTTGCCTTGCTAGAGACATTATTCAACTTTGCCTAGATGGCTCTGAACCCCCCCGGATCCCCCATTGAAGCAACTTTAATACCCAGATAGCAAGCGATTGTGCTGCAAGTTTTTGCTAGACTTTCCAAGCTTCACAAGTTTGTTGCACATTCGCAAACATTCTGCAAGTCTGCTGCAAGTTCTGGTTCAGTTATGTTGTGCATAAGTCATCCCACCACAGGGGTCACTGTGACTTGCAGAGCTCTTGCTGTAGACTCACAACTGCAACTTTGCTCTTGCTAGAGACTTGCCATGCAAGGAAATAGTCCGATCGGATTTTGTTGTCGGAAAATGTAAGATCCTGCTCTCAAATTTTTTCCGTCCGCTAGAGCCCACACACGATCGTATTTCCCGACAACATAATCCGATCGGACTTTATCCATCGGAATATCCGACCGTGTGTACGGGGCATAATGCTGAGAGTAGGACCATCCATTGGCCTTTATGCCTTGTACACACGGTCGGACATTCCGACCACAAAATCCGTCAGATTTTTTCCAACGGATTTTGACCGAAACTTGTGTTGCATACACACAGTCGGACAAAGTTGTTGGAAAATCCAATCGTTCCGAACGAGGTGACGTACAACACGTATGACAGGACTACGTAGAGGCCAGTAGCCAATAGCTTTCATCTCTAAACTTCTTCTGAGCATGTGTGGCACTTTGTGCGTCGGAATTCTCTACACACGATCGGAAAAAGTCCGATCGGATTTTGTTGTTGGAAAATTTTAGATCCTGCTCTCAAATTTTTTCCGACGGAAAAAGCCTGCTAGAGCCCACACATGATCGGATTTTCAGACAACATAATCCGATCTGACTTTTTCCATTGGAATATCCGACCGTGTGTACAGGGCATTACTCGTTTGGTTATGTGTTTATTTGTCATCAAAGTATGAGTAGTATGAGTACAGCCTTGCATCGTACCACAGAAAGACAAATATTTTCCTGGTCTAGGATTTTTCTTAATGGCGTACAGTAAATATGTTAGATAGAAGAACACACGTGCTAATTAGTAACATTTTCAAACCACCACAATGACAACATTGCCGGTGACTCTGATAAAACTATAAACCGGCATTGTTTTGGCTTTTAGGAGCAAGAAAAACACAAAGGCAAAGGATGACATTTCACCAAATTATTCTGAATAGGCTGTCAGCATTGAATTAATTCACACTGTTCTGTTTTTTTTTTTTTTTTTTTTTTATATCCTTTTGTTTCCATCTTCACTGAATTAATTCACATTGTTCTTTTTTTTTTTTGCCTTTTTGCATGTTTTATTAATATCTAAAGCATAGCAACAGTTGTATCTCATATCTAGCACAAATAAGAGAAAAAAAAAATAGGAAAGATCAAGGTTTCCTGCGGGAATGGCCTTAGACGGAGCTATGCATCATAAAAAATGCAAAACATCTGTGTTCTGTGCATTAATGTATATTTTATAGGTGTGCACTGAAATTATGTGCATGCCTACAGGTATGTATAGTCTTGTGGGTAAAGGGATATAGATCTTCAGAAAGAAATTCTATATTACAGAGCTGAGGTGCTGTCAAGTTGGAAAAATAAGCAGTGACATTGGCTGATTGGGTTTCTTGATGTTTTGTATTCATTTTATGTATTTTTCATCAACTTCGCTGGAAACAGTATAGAAGCAATCAAACATAGTCCGTTAAACTATAGCTTGTATTAAAATACTTTAGATTAAAGGAATGCCTAATGTCAAGACATCCACAGAAGTGTCAATAGATCTGAAAATAATAATTTATGAGTAACATTAAGAACTAGGATATTCCAGAGCTGGTTTTAGTTCAGTTGCATCAGAATGTTCATTGGTTATCTGGTCTGAAATAAAGTTTTGCACATTTTTGCACCCTCTAACAGACTCTGCAGTGCAAAGGGCAATGATGAAGTCCAAAGGGCATTGAATAACAGCAACTAACCAGGTTTTAGTTTACTGTGGTAAGAGTGAAGTTGGTTTCTTATTAGTTAATCTGGAATATCGCATTTTGCTTACCATCATTGCTCCATGTACTACTTTGCTAAATAATCCTATATTTGTTTTATTGTGGAGCACTGATGGTACTACTACAGTAGCACATAAAACTGTAACAGGGCCTTCAATGGAGTCGCTCACACTCTGTTCCATAAGAAGCCTCTCCGGGAGTACACCTTTCCAATGGAGATGAGTGAACAATGGAAAAACATGTTCTGCCAGTGTTTCGGTTCCCAAGGTTCCCATAACTTACACAGCTGAGGGAATATTAAATATTCCCATTGGTATTAGTCAACTCTTCCCACCATCCCTAAGGAGAAATGGTGTTTTCAGTAAAGTATTGGAAGAGTGGCAGTGTACCCTGTAGTGACCTGGTGTGGGTGTCCAAACGCTATTGATCTCTTTTGTTTAGAGATCATTGTGATCCAGTAAGGAGTTGGCACTTGTGGTTGTGGGGTGGCCTGGGAACACTGCATGTTGGAATTATGCACTTAAAGGGGTTCCAAAGTCAGAATTTTTTTTTTATCTCAATGCATTCTATGCATTAAGATAAAAAGCTTTCTGTGTGCAGCAGCCCCCCTCAGCCCCCCTAATACTTACCTTGGTTCCCTTTCTGTCCAGCGATGTCCATGAGTGTCTCAGCCGTTTAAGATTCTTCCTCCTGATTGGCTGAGATACAGCAGCAGCGCAATTGGCTGCCACTGCTGTCAATCAAATTCAGCAAGCCAATCAGGAGAGGGAGGGGGTAGGGCAGGGGCTGGGCTCTGTGTCTGAATAGACACAGGGAGTTGTGACTCTGCTTGCTAATAAGCAAGTAGCATACTACTAATAGGTGCTATCCTAATAAGGATATGGAAGTAAAGTCCATCCTTTTTAGGGAAAATGATGTCGCATAGGGCGGCCCCTGCTTAGTACTTCCCATGTATTGTACTTTCTTATTAAGGCAATGATGTCACACTGGGCATCCTCTGTCTAGTACTTCCCATGTATGGTACTTCCTTGTTAAGGCAATGATGTCACACATGATTTCCATGTATGGTACTTCCTTAAAAATTTTATGATGTCACATTGGGTATCCTCTGTATAGTGCTTCCAATGTATAGTATGTACTTGTTAGGGCACAAATGGCATATAGGCTTCTTGAACTGATGTGTCTTCCTTTGGACCACTTTACGAGTCTACTAAGCAAATCAGGTTTGCCATTAAAGTAAATAATTTCTTCAAAGTAAAACTCTGGCTCGGAGTGGACAGGATAGTCTTGACAGTACAGGATAGGAAAGACACGCTGTCAATTCTGACCCACACAAGTAATTTTGCTCAACCATACTTTCCAGACTTGGTATACAGGGCTGCAGTTTAATGACCATATATAAGACAGGCATAACCTATGGCAATAGCATTAAGAGTTGGTTTTTCAATCAAAGCAAGGATTTTGTTTGGGTCTGTATGGACAACATATGCACTTTCTTAGTACAGTCATCCCTATATGTACCAATTGCACTGCCTGTCCTTGAACTATTAACATAAAAAGTGGGTACAGAATCGAAATCGTCCATAAAATATATTCATCCACCACACATAGCACCATAGTGACAGCTGTATCGGTCACCTGGGGGTATAAATTTAGGCAAAATTGCCTTTAGAATAACCTCAAGCAGATATCAGATTTCAAATACTGTAGTCCAGATGTTTTCAACTGGGGTGCATTCAGGTGTCTTCAGGGGTGCCTTGGCAAAATACCTAGAAATTGGCCAAAAACGATATACCGTACAAGCCAGCGGGTGGATTAAGCCTGCCTGTTAGTTACACAGTGTCCTAACAACCAATGGTGTCATTGGTTAATAAGGAGGACATTGTTCACCTGCCCCTCTCCTTCAGCACCAAGGTTACATTAGCTGAGTGAGAGAGAGAAAGTGAGGGAGAAGAGAAACATTGGAATACTATTAAGTACCAGTGTGCATTATAAGTTTGTATTTCTAAAGGCCAATTCAAATTGTTCATTAAACTTTCTCAATTCATTTATTCATTGAATTCATTTTGCTTCTAGCGCAATTATTTATTGGTAAAACGGCATTTCTCATGAAAGCAAATATTATATTTTAGTGTTTTTAAACTTTTCTTCACACAATGTAATTAAGAATTTATCAACTTCATTCTGATTCACACAGCAGCAAGCTCTCACGAGGGGGCAGAAGGTGTTATTTTGCAATAACGCAATGTACCGCAATACTGTAGCTGCAATCAAACATCTCTTTTAAAGTCTCTTTTAGAAAACATCAATAGAGCAGTCCCAGAGACACTCTACGGCAAAAAAGCACAAACTTTTTAATAAAGTTTCCTTTGTTCGATGAATGTACTTATATTTGTAAGCACGAGATCTTGACTTGCACAAGCACTTGGCAATATTATTGTCAAAAACGCTCCTTCAGGACTGAAATCAATGTGATTTCTGAGAGGCACAAAAATGAAAAAGGAACCTAGGGTTCAACGAGGATGGGCAACCTTTGGCACCCATTCTCTGTTCGAATTTTGTCTCCCAGGGTGCTTAGGCAGCCAGATAGATTTTGCAATATTCTGTGCTAAAATGTTCTTCCTGGCTGAATTTTGTGGGAAATACAGTAAACAAGAATGTCCTATTTTCTCACACTATTTTATGTTTATAAGAAATGTTCTGCTGGACAGGACTACATTTACCATACAGACAATTAGGCTGGTCATAGCTGAGTAATTTTAATTTTGTTCAATCAGCGGGTTGAACGAAAAAAAAAAATGACTTGATTCCTCTTTCCACACATTTGATGTGGATGAAAGGAATCCTCCCTGCTATGTCTTTGTATTTTGACAGTGGGAAGACTCCACTACACAGAGACATCAATGGGAGCCCTTGGCTTCTACTGCCAATCAAATTCTAGAAGGAGGGAACAGGGGGTGGAACCAAGCCACACTGTGTGTGTCTATTGACACACACAGTGTGGCTTGGAATGGAGCTAGCATGTCTCCCCCATAGCAAGACACAGAAGAGGAGGAGCCAAGAGCACCGGTGGGAAACCCAAGAAGAGGAGGTTTGGGCCACTCTGTGGAATACAATTTCACAGAGCAGGTAAATATATAATGCTTAGTATCAAAAAAATTCATACATTTACAACCGCTTTAAGCTTTAAAGCTTTCAAAATAAAAACAGAGTTGTGGTTGCTAAACCAACTATGAGCTTCTTCAAACATTTACTTTCCTGTGACATATTCTATATGGCACTGGCTAGCCAACAGTGGGACATCCTTAGCGTAAAGAATATGTCCTTGGCAAGTCAAGGGCTACTAAGCAGATTATTACTATAAAACTCAAAATTTTCTAAACAAAGGGCTGGTTTACTGTCCTGGCTTCTAGGGGGACAGGACCGTGGTCAGTGGGAAGAGAAAATGTCCCATCTTTGGTATTAGGGGAGGGATAGTGCCCCAAAGTTGGTGCAGTGGGAAGGATAGTGCCCCAATGGTGGTGTCAGTAGGGGGAATAGTTACCCACCATTGGTGTCAGTGGGAGGAATAGTGCCCCATCATTGGTGTCAGTGGGAGGAATAATGGCTCATTGTTGGTGTCAGTGGCAGAAATTACACCCCTCTGTTGGTGTGGAGTGGAGAGCATAATGCCTTTTATCAAGGGGAAGAATAGTGCCCAAGGGCCAGATAAAAACAAGCAGAGGGCCATATCCAGCCCCCCTTTTAGTTAGGAGACCAGTGCTAAAAAGAAAACTTAAAAAGGAGCTCCAGGATCCCTCACAAAAAATGAAAAGTCAGCAGCTACAAATACTGTAGGGATCCAACGGTGTCCTCACCCGAGACGATTCTTCAATCGGCTATCAGATGCTGGAGCTGCCATCTTGACTAAGGGAAACCGGCAGTTTCCTACTGTGCATGTGCGAAGCAGCGATGCACTTTGAGAATGGGCTGCAGTCTTCTGGGACCTGTGAGGTGTTCCAGGAGGCTGCAGTATAAGGAGAGGGGGCCAAACTTCCATCTCAGTTTGCCGCATTGAACTGAGCCGGAAGTGGGAGCAGGTATCTGTCAAAACCAGGGGGGGGGGCAAAATTACACTTTGCTACAATGTAAAGTAGTGAGTGTACAGCTTGTATAACAGTGTAAATGTGCTGTCCCCTCAAAATAACAACACACAGCCATTAATGTCTAAACCACTGGCAACAAAAGTGAGTACACCCCCTAAGTGAAAATGTCCAAATTGTCAATATTTTGTGTGGCCACCATTATTTTCCAGCACAAGGGGTACTCTTGGACATGGAGTTCACCAGAGCTTCACTGGTTGCCACTGGAGTCCTCTTCCACTCCTCTATGACATCATGGAGCTGGTGGATGTTAGAGACCTTGTGCTCCTCCTACCATTTTAAGGATGCCCCACAGATGCTCAATAGGGTTACGGTCTGGAGACATGCTTAGCCAGTCCATCACCTTTACCCTCAGCTTCTATAGCAAGGCAGTGGTCATCTTGGAGGTGTGTTTGGGGTTGTTATCATGTTGGAATACTGCCCAGTCTTCGAAGGGAGGGGATCATGCTCTGCTTCAGTATGTCACAGTACATGTTGGCATTCATGGTTGCCTCAATGAACTGTAACTCCCCAGTGCCGGAAGCACTCATACAGCCACAGACCATGACACTCCCACCATCATGCTTGACTGTAGGCAAGACACACTTGTCTTTGTACTCCTCACCTGGTTGCCGCCACACGCACTTGGAACCAAATACGTTTATCTTGGGCTCATCAGACCACAGGGCATGGTTCCAGTAATCCATGTCCTTAATCTGTTTGTCTTCAGCAAACTGTTTGCAGGCTTTCTTGTGCATCATCTTTAGAAGACGACAGCCATGCAGACCAATTTGATGCAGTGTGTAGCATATGGTCTGAGCACTGGCAGGCTGAACCCCCACCCCTTCAACATCTGCAGCAGTGCTGGCAGCACTCATGCATCTATTTCCCAAAGACAACCTCTGGATATGATGCTGAGCATGTGCACTCAACTTCTTTGGTCAACAATGGCGAGGCCTGTTCTGAGTGGAACTTGTCCTGTTAAACCGCTGTATGGTGTTGGCCACCGTGCTGCAGCTCAGTTTCAGGTTATTGGCAATCCTCGTATAGCCTAGGCCATCTTTATGTAAAGCAACAATTCTTTTTTTCAGATCCTCAGAGATTTTTTTGCCATGAGGTGCTATGTTGTACTCACTTTTGTGAGATACTGTATAATATACCCACAAGTATCAAAAGGCATACACAAGTATAAAACCCCTTGTCATTGCATATTGGTGGGGATGATGACATCATAGGCTCTAGGCCACACCCAACGTGTTTCGTTAGCAAATGGGACATCTTCAGGGAAAAAAACTTGTTCTCTTCCCATCATCCCTGAGGGTAATTGGTGTTTCCTGGTACTTGGTACAGAATTGGAAGTGATCCAAGAGTGGCAGTGTACCCTGTAGTGACCTGGTGTCGGTGTCCAAGTGCTATTGATCTCTCTTGTTTAGAGATCATTGTGTTCCAGTAAGGAGTTGGCACTTGTGGTTGTGAGGTGGCCTGCATACTGCATACTGGATTAATGCACTTAAGACATATTCAGGCATTTTATTGGCTTTTGTGACCCTAATTTGGATATTCAGAATGGATTTATGCTATCATTTACAATTTGTTTTATTTCATTTTTTCCACCAGATTTCTGTTTGTCAATATTTATTGTTTTTTGTAGTACTTTTTGGGATGAAGCTTTTGATAACTTCTTTCCATTTTTCAAGTTTTTTGGTACTATATTAGTGTCCAATTATTAATTGATATAGGGTTTTGTGCATCGTTTGAGATTATTATAAAACAAATTCCTAATGCTTTGAAATCCTTAGTACATAAAGTTTATGAAGCTTAAAAGGGCAAAGAAAGTAAACCAGAAAGGCTACCGAGGACTTTCATAGCTGTTTTCAGCTGTCCAATCTCATTACATAAACCAGCCCATTCCCGCAAAATGATTACTGGTGCCAATAACAGATTAATTACCCCATCCCATTTAATTTATACAGAATGTTCTAAGGCTGCAATTGTATAACACTGTTCAGAGCCATTAGCAATGATTAAATGGTGTTATAAAATCTCGGTGAAACGGCATGCTCATATGAGCTTTCAGAACACACACCAGTGCGGAAAGCCGGCAACTCTGGGAATTCTTACAGGAAAAAGTTTGCATGAAAAGTTTGTGTCTAAGTTGTTTAGGTTGCAAGTGCTGCCAAGTGCAGGATAATGAGGTAATAATGTCTAGATGTTTCTCTGCTGTGCAATTAACATGACAGGGAAAAACTGGAAGGAGTTTATTGTCGATCAATCACACACACAAAATTAAAAAAAAAAGCACGTTTATGTACACTAATACACATATCCCCTGTCCATGTAAACTACTCTGCAGAGGAATGCATGTCTTACAGTTTAACCACCTGAGATCCGCGCTATAGCCGAATGACTGCTACAGCGCGGATCTAACTTGCCGGGACTATGTCTATTGACGTTGTCACGTTCACAAGCGGCCTGCGCGCCCCCCTAAAGGGCGCGCGCGGCGCGCTCTGTGATCAGCGAGTCTGTGAGACTAAGTAAGGGGTCGATCCCGGCCCCTTACCAAGTGATCAGCTGTCAGCCAATGACAGCTGATCATGTGATAACAACAGAGCCGGTAATCAGATTTTTTTCCTCCTCGCACTGACAGCGCGAGGAGAGAATAAAATGTCGATCACCGGCGGCAGTGAGAGGGACATCAGTCCCAAACTCTGCAATGTGCCCAAGGTCCATGGTGCCCATCTGTGCCCTATGCAAGTGCCGCCTACCAGTGCCCACTAGCTCCACCTGTCAGTGCCCACCAGCTTCACCTGTCATTGCCCACAGTGCCATCTGTCAGTACCCACAGTGCCAGTGCCTACAATGTGCCTTTACAGTGCTGCACATCAGTGTCACCTACCAGTGCTCATCAGTGTCACCTACCAGTGCCCATCAGTGTCACCTACCAGTTCCCATCAGTGCCACCTATCAGTGCCCATCAGTGCCACCTATCAGTGCCACCTATCAGTGCCCATCCGTGCCACCCATCTGTGCCACCCAGCTGTGCCACCCATCCGTGCCCATCAGTGCCATCTTATCTGTGCCCATCAGTACCGACTTATCTGTCCCCATCAGTGCCACCTTATCTGTGCCCACCAGTGCAGCCTATCAGTGTCCACCAGTGCAGCCTATCAGTGCCCACCAGTGCAGCCTATCAGTGCCCACCAGTGCCGCCTCATCAGCGCATATCAATGAATCATAAAAATTACCTGTTTGCAAAATTTTATAACAAACTATTAAACATGATTTTTTTTTTTCCCATCTTTTTTTTGTTTGTTTAGCAAAAAAATAAAAACCCCAGCTGTGATTAAATACCACTAAAAGAAAGCTCTATTTGTGGGAAAAAAATGATAAAAATTTCATTTGGGTACAGTGTTGCATGATCGCGCAATTGTCATTCAAAGTGCGTCAGCGCCGAAAGCTGAAAATTGGTCTGGGCAGGAGGGGGGTTTAAGTGCCCAGTAAGCAAGTGGTTAAGAACTCAGGTTCACATGTGTGGCAGGGACTGCCGCTCTGTTTTTAGAGGTGTTTGACAGGCGTTGGGGAAGTGATATCTCACCTCTTCAACACCTAATTTAACCCTATAATTGCCATACAACCACACCACAATTGTGTGCATTGCACACACTTTTAGAGCAGTTGCAGCACAGCCCCAAATTTTTTTAGTCATTACTCTTTTCACTAGCTGCTATTTTTAGGTGTATGTACACTATATTACCAAAAAGTATTGGGACGCCTGCCTTTACACGCATATTATTATTTAAGGTACTTATATAGCACCGTCAATTTACGCAGCACTTTACATATACATTGTACATTCACATCGGATCCTACCCTCAAGGAGCTTACAATCCAAGGTCCCTAACTCACATTCAGAAGCCAATTAACCTACCAGCATGTCTTTGGAGTGTGGGAGGAAACCCGAGTACCCTGAGGAAACCCACGCAGGCACAGAGAGAACATGAAAATTCCAGGCAGGTGGTTGGGATTTGAACCAGTGACCCTTTTAACTGCTGGGCGAGAGTGTTACACTACACCACTGTGCCACCCACATGAACTTTAATGGCATCCCAGTCTTAGTCCCTAGAGTTCAATATTGAGTTGGCTTATCTGATATTAGTTTGCATTTAACAGTTCAGAAATTCAGCAAAATAGAAACCAGAAAGGGATTTTTTTTTTATCAGGCTTTGAAAATGCTGCCTCGGCAAAAACGGTCAGATGTTGGATGCTTTTCACGCATGATGAAAGGCCTGTCAGTATATTGCTAGCCTTAAAAAGCAACCTTAAATGGCACAGGAAACTGCTGTTTAGGAACATGAAGTACATTGTTGGCTTAGAGATTATCCAAAAAAAAAAGAGTACCATATGTGAAGATTACTAATTGTTCATTAAGGGGCCTTGCCCACACTGCAAGGGTTAAATAGCTTGTTTTCTAGAGGAGAAGAGAAACAGTTTTACTTACCAGATCCTCTGCAACCCTGAAAGATGGCACTCTCCCACATTCCAGTGGAGGACTGTCTCTCGTAGTCATCATGTCCAGTGTAGGGCTCTGGACCCTTCTTTGGTCGTAATGATGTCAGGACCCCAGACCACTGAAGTGTTGGGGAGAGGAAGCTGTGGGGACCTGCCCAGCTCTAGGGAGGCACAGAGTAAATCTTCTTTCTTTGTTCCCAGACCAAAACCATCAAATAGCCCTTGCAATGCGGGCACAGCCCCACTGCAAAGGATAATTTTTTAGTTTGCCCAGAGTCAGGCTTTAACTTCGGAAAATGAAGTTTGTTCTTTGCATCCCCGCTCCGCAATTACAAAGTGTCTTATTTTCTGTTTATACAACGTATATCTTTTCTTTATTTCTCTTTGGCTCCCTCCCTTGCTGCAATTGTAGGCTAGGCCAGAATGACATGCCCCTGGTCCTGTAGCTTCCTGGGATACTCATGTCACAACTCCCAGGAGGCCACTGGAGCAAAGACACAGAACGTCTGGGAACAGGCCAGAGATCAGGCTCAGCACTTCATTGAGAGTTGGCAGCCAAAACCCAGAAGATGCCACCAACTGAAGAGGACCAAGATAGCAGCGCGGGAATCAGGCTATGTCACCCTAACAGAAGATCACAGTGGGACAAAGCAAGATCTACTGTGAGGATGAGTACCGTATCTACTCGAGTATGGTGTGCAAACCCAGTGGAACCAACACTACAACATATCCAAATTTGGGGTTCCTAGCACCAAGTGACCCCCGAGAGACAGGGCCCCAAATTCGGTCTACTGTGTCCATCTGCAGCAATGTCATTTCGGGACTCTTTGGGTCCAGATAGGGGGCATCTAGGAACACTTAACTACCAAGTTTGAAGTTCAGGGGACCTATGGCTGCAAATGGGCACAGTGAGGCATGCAAATGGGCACAGTGAGACTGCAAATGGGCATTGTTGACCCTCTTTTCCACTTACAGTAGCTGCGCATTTCTCACCCTAGGCTTATACTCGAGTCAATACGTTTTCCCAGTTTTTTGTGGTAAAATTAGGTGCCTCGGCTTATATTCGGGTCGGGTTATACTCGAGTATATACAGTACGGTACTTATTTTGAAGTTAACCTTATGATATAAGTAAGAGGGAAAAAAACATGGGAGGGGAGTTAATGAGGAATTTAATAGTTTACCAAAACAGTTACATTAAAGGCATGCTGTGAATGAAAACTGTGACTATGGCTTGGATCCTCAACTGAACTGTCAAGCCATCAAATGACAAGTGTCATAACTGATCACATGTGCAACTGAAGATCAAACCAAGGCTAAGATTTCACAGTTCAGCGCATGCAGGACAAAGTTACCTCTAGATCAAACCAAGGCTAAGATGGCAGCCTTTCTGACTTTTTGACTGTAAAGGGTAGAGGGGGTTTAGTTCTGTTTGAAGTACCACTTTAATAAGTGGTCCCATCCTATAGGTGCAATTTCACAGTTCAGCGCATGCAGGACAAAGTTACCTCTAACATTGAATCATGGAATTAGATTATCTTTGCAATAAAATACATGGACTTGAGAAGAACTGGATTTCCCATGGGACAATCCATGCTGCTGGTCATTCAAGGTTGTCATATATAGCTGTTAGCGCTTGAAGTGGTTCTAAAGGCAGAAGGTTTTTAATCTTAGCAGCCCCCCTAATATTTACCTGAGCCCCGTCTTGATCAAGCGATGTTGCACAAGAGCCTCGGCTGCCTGCGGACTCTCCCTCCTTATTGTCTGAGACAGCAGCGGGCACCATTGGCTGTCAATCAAAGTCAGTGGGCCAATGAGGAGAGGGGGCGTGGCCGAGCCACGTCTCTGTGCCTGAATGGACGCACAGAGTAGTGACTCGACTCGGGTGCCCCCATAGCAAGTTGCTTGTTGTGAGGGCACTTGACAGGCGGTAGGGGCCAGGAATGCCGATAAGGGACCCGAGAAGAGGAGGATCTGGGCTGCTCTCTGCAAAACCAACTGCATAGAGCAGGTAAGTAAAGCATGTTTGTTATTTGTAGCCTCCCTGGCGATATGATTATGTCAGATTTTTGAGTCTCAAATCGGTACAATTGTTTTGCATAGAAATTTGGCATTTTATATTGTAGGCCTGTAATTCTTAGCAATTACACACTTAAATCTGTCCAAACAAGAGTCTAGTAGACATCTCCGGTATGATAAAGTTTGAAACACAAAATCATAAATTATAATATAATAAATAACTATAAATAATTATAAAAAATAATAACATAATAAAAAAATGAATTTCCCCACGATTCACTATCGCTCAATTCTGCAAGTGTTCTAATTTACTATCGCTGTTTTCTAGCTGGTCTAAACCCGCTTTTGATATAAAGGGACACTTTAGTTGCTATGGACAATCTCAAGTTTCCAAGCAGAAAGAACAGAATTTATAATATAAAACTGCATGCAGGGCACTGGACAAATCATTAGGGACAAAGGGAGGTGAAATTATTTGATACAGTAATGTAATCTGAAAGATTACAGTGTACTGTATGTGTTATGAATTTTTTTTTTTTATTTGCCGCTGGGCTTCGCCCCCATGCGTTGGGGCGCTCGCAGGGAATGGAGCCCGGCACACAGGACATCGGGACAGAGGACAGAGCCCACAGACACAGCGGGGGGACATCGCAGGATCCTGGGGACATGGTAAGTACACTGCACCAGAATCCTGCAATGTAATCCCGAGTGTGGCTCGGGGTTAACCGCTAATGGTACTGCAATGTAACCCCGAGCCACACTCGGGAAAACTGCCAGGGAGGCTAAAAAAAAAAAATACTTTAATATCACTTTAATGTTAAAATAATTAAGCAAAAAACAATCTGTGCAGTCAAACGTCTAATGTGGGTTGCAAGAAACACAGAAAAAGTGATTCCACACCACTTAGGTTATAACCTTACTGTTACATTATTGTGTGGCACTGCTAACGTTGATGCGAGAATCTCTTGCATACCTTTATACAAGTCCCAGAAGGGTTCCAAAGCTATGTCTTGCTATTATTATCACAATAGATAATGTGGGTCAGCCGGCTATGCAAAGAATGACTTGTTATGTTTCATATTTCGAGACATATTCAGAACTACTAAACAAAAGATATACCAAAATGTATGTTGTGCTAATCTAGACTCATTAAAGTTAATTTTGATTGGCAGGTATGGGTCAATGACTTTGTTTTTTGCACTTTAGACTGTATAGGCATGTTAGCCTTCGCATCTCCTGTCTTGTCATTTCTGACCACGTAATCTGTTCTGGCAGCTCTCATAAGTTCAAGAACGGAGTACATCACACTAATAGCACATCTCCCAGTTGGAGAAGAGCAACGTACTGGCTCTGCCCCCTGATGTACGAGAACCAATCAGACTTTATGCTTTCATTATGCAACTTCCACTAGACAAATAAACATTTATAACTGGTTAGTTGTTTGGGTCAAAGCACAAAATTTGTTCCGACAACAAGCCCTATTGTGTATTCCAGACATTTCCAGGGACATACCTTACAAAAATAGAATTGAATTAGATGTGACTATTCGTGTGACAGTATGTTGACCTAAGACGTTACATCAGAGTTTAAGACAACAAGGTCTGTTGCAGATCAGATGGCAAAGAAATCTTATACAGCAGAAAATAAGCCCTGCCAAAGTTAATTTTCATTGTCGCTTGGACGTGCCATGTCTTGTTGCCAACAAATACAGTAAACTCAATATTCCAGACAAATGGTCCCCATCTGCATTTTATTAGACAGTTTTACTCTTGATTATTTACATGATCTTTTGTGAACACAAAACACACACACTACTCTAATGTCATCCAATACGGAACTGAGAATAATGGTGAAACTTAAATACCATCAGTCTGACTCTTATGTTCAGATATACACTATATTACCAAAAGTATTGGGATGGCTGCCTTCACACCTACATAAACTTTAATGGCATCCGAGTCCTAGTCCGTAGGGTTCAATATTGATTGGGTCACCCTTTGCAGCTATAACAGTTTCAACTCTTCTGGGAAGACTGTCCACAATTGTCCACACCTTTAAAGTCCCGGGGTTGGTGAACCCCAAGTCCAGTTTCCTTGTTCTATTTGCATATTTGGGATATGGTGTCTTGTTTGAGGTCTCTACCCCTTTATTTGTTATTTTCCCACAATTGTGTTGTCCCCCCTATACATTGTAAAGCGCTGTGTAAACTGTTGGCACTAAATAAATTGTGAATAATAATAATTTAGGAGTGTGTCTATAGGAATGTTTGATCATTCTTCCAGAAGCGCATTTGTGAGGTCAGGCACTGATGTTGGAGAGAAGACATGGCTTGCAGTCTCCACTCTACTTCATCCCAAACATGTTCTATCGGGTTGAGGTCAGGACAGTCAATTTCCTCCACCCCAAACTCACACATTCATGTTTTTATGGACCTTGCTTTGTGCACTAGTCCAAATTGTTTGGTGGAGGGGGGATTATGGTGTGGGGTTGTTTTTCAGGGGTTGGGCTTTGACCCTTAGTTCCAGTGAATGCAACTCCTAAGGCATTAGTATACCAAGACATTTTGGATAATTTCATGCTCCCAACTTTGTGGGAACAGTTTGGGGATGGCTCCTTCCTGTTCCAACATGAATGCGCACCAGTGCACAAAGAAATGTCCATAAAAACATGGATGAGTGAGTTTGGAGCGGAGGAACTTGCCTGGCCTACACAGAGTCCTGACCTCGACCAGATAGAACATCTTTGGGATGAATTAGAGCGGAGACTGCGATCCAGGCTTTCTTTTCCACATCAGTGCCTGGCCTCACAAATGCGCTTCTGGAAGAATGGTCAAACATTCCCATAGACACACTCCTAAACCTTGTGGACAGCCTTCCCAGAAGAGTTGAAGCTGTTATAGCTGCTGTGGCGGTAGGACCCTGTGCTACCTAGAGGATTGCTGGTTTATGCCAGATTTTGGAGAGAAAGGCACGCTGATTGCACAGCTGTGTGCTGGGCTATTTAGTTTTGACCTGGCTATGGCTCAGGGTTCCACCCAACAGACAGGAAGTCTGTGCATGGGAGTCAGGTGGACTCCCATTCCTCTGAGAGGAGTCATGCATGTCTGCAGGAGGCAGACGTACTTGGTGACAGAGCAGCAAGACGCTGATCAGGAGTGAGCTAGGAGAGAGCTTGTCTCTAGGAAACTCTTTTAGGTCTGAGGAGCAAACCTAAGGCCTAGGCTAAAGGCCTGAATCAGCCGTATGGGAAGAATGTAAGCCAAGAGGCTAAAGTATTGAGTGTGCAAGATTCAGTAATGGTGGAACCCCCTGCGTGGGTACTGATGTCTTTGTGAACTTTTTTGTGCTTTTAAATAAAAGTGGGCTACCAGGCCCTTAAAAATACAGTTTTGTACTGGCGTACTCACTGGAAAACGCACCTACCGTTGAGTCTGATAACCCCAATCTTACACTGCAAAGGGTGGGCCAACTCAATATTGAACCCTATGGACTAAGACTGGGATGCCATTAAAGCGGTGTTGTACCCACATTTTTTACTTAATCTTATCCCATGCAGGTAATGTCACACATGCTCAAATGCCACACTAAAAAAATTATATCGCCGTAATTACCTTTATATCGAAATTTGTAGATGCACTTCGTTGGGAGTAGGCGTGTTCATTGCCTTTCCCCGGCTCGCACTGTCTCCTGGGAGCTTAGTGTCAGGCTTCCCAAGATACAGTGCGGAACGGCGTCATGCTAAAGTCACGTGATGAGGGTGTGTCGAAATCGCCATTTCCTTGGTTATCTTCTTTGTATATGTTTGGTTGCCATCACAACAGGGGCGGGAACTTTCGACGCCGCCGCTCGTTGTGATGGCAACCCGGAATTTGACGGCGCTGCGCGCTGTTACCTGAGCATGCGCGGGAACGAGCGGTGAATGCTGGGAGCATCACCGGAAGTAATTGCTTGTGGGTTTCAAATGCCCACAAGCAAAATGGAAACGCCCGGGACAAATTTTTATAAGTTGTTGTAAATGACTAAATCGGCGATCCGGGGATGAAGAAGCAGCAGCAGGTGAGTGCTACAGTTAGTGTTTTGGCAGAAAACAATGACAAGAAAAAAAAAAAAAAGATAGGTCCGCGGAATCTCGCTTTAAAGTTCATGTGCGTGTAAAGGAAGGTGTCACAATACTTTTGACAATATAGTGTATGTGTGTTCGTCCTGTACATCAACATATAAGTGCTAGAGGAGTACAGTCTTGCATCTTACCACAGAGAGGCTTCAAAAAATGGAATTACTACAAGAGCACACAAAACTCTCCAATGGAGATGAAAAAAATATGTCCTTCCAGTGTTTTGGTGGAAAGGTTCCCAATACTCAATCATTTGTGAGTGATGGGAACGCAGGCCTCCCAATACTTTTGATAATATAGCTTAAAGGGTCTCACTTTATTTGCACCTCTATACTAGGAAAATGATTGGGTGTTGTTGGTAATATCTGGTTTCATTTTCTGCACGATGGTCAAACTTTATCAAAGTATTCTGATGAAGCTTTTCTACCATGAAAACGGACACCTAAACTATGTTCAATAAAGCAATGCACAGTATGCCATAACAACTAATCCCAAGTCAATACTCCTGCTGAAGTAAAATGATCCGTTGCCATGGACTGCTGAGCTTTGGATGTGATCATTGCTCATTCACCACCTTATTGAAAAAAAAAAAACAACATATCTTTTGAGTTGAAGCAATGATAAACAACCGGTCCTCAAACACAATCACAAGCAGATATGGCAGGTGATATAATACAATAAAGCATCTAGTACTTTGACGGTATTAAAGCAAATGTCACTACGTTTGCTTTCCAATCATGTTGTGACATTTATATAGGTAGTAAAGAAACAATGTAAGTGAAAAATATGTACCCATAACGCATATTATTAATGCATAAACCTTTGAATGTGACAGAAGCGTGACATTTGTTTCAATGTATTTCATTTTGCTTCCAAGGTATTCTGCATATGTATCATTTATGAAGACAATAGGCATTTAAAAATAAGCTTGCTCAGGCAATAGCTGATCTGATTTGCTGGTGAGTTTATGTAGAACCAATATAAAATGATGCCGAGGCTTGGGTGAACATCAGATTTCAATTCTGCATCTCTAAGCTTGAGGCAAATAAGTGAGCTGTGTAATGCCATAAAATATAGTCTATCTTTATCCCAGTAGTGCACATTTGGCACTCTGCTTAATTCCCTAAACCTGCTGATACAGAGTTCTAACAATAGAGAGTAATTTGCTACAGAAAAGCCTGTGTATGTATTTTCTCACCAGCGTCAGGGCACTAGAATTATATCTGGATGGCTCCTGGATTGCCAAATTCCCATTTGGGTTATCATGTAGAATATAGGTCAAGATTTCCATAGATGACTTATGAAGTGTACATATTATACAAGAAAGAGGAGTGGATCATGGGATAATGGCGTTATCTAGAATCTAGCTCCATATATAACAGTCAATTCTTAAAGCTATAAAGGGCATGTTGCATATGGAAGAAGTATGAGCTTTAACATGCTTTTGCATGCATTAAAATTGATCTGTTGCAAATTCTGATCTTTGATGTTTTCAGAATTCACAGAATGACATTTTGCTATAGGTGGAATCACTGTTGTTCAGAAATTGAACTGAAAGTTTAAAAATAAGAGCTGAGCTCAACAGCTGATTCTTATGCCGCGTACACACGAGCGGGTTTTCCATCGGAAAAATCTTGGATGGTTTTTCCGATGGAATTCCGCTCAAGCTTGGCTTGCATACACACGGTCACACAAAAGTTCTCTGAACTTTTCGTCCGTCAAGAACGCTGTGACTAGGGATGAGCTTCGAGTTTGAGTCAAACTCATGTTCGTCTCGAACATTGCTGTGAACACACTGGTATGGATATTTGGGGGGAACCCCACGTCGTTTTTTTTTTAAATTTGACACAGTGTTCCCCTTAATATCCATACCAGACCTGAAGGGCCTGGTAATTGAATTTGGGGGGAACCCCACGCATTTTTTTTTTTATCAATGACTCTCAATGACTGATCTCTGTATTACTGGAGCCGGCAATTCATTATAACTGCTTTTAAATGACTTTTTTTCCTGCAGAAATGTCATTTTGTGCAGGGACAGTTCTAAGCACGGGAAACATGCACCCCTTTACAGGCATACTATATACACCCCCCAGGTACGAAATGTAAAGGAATATTACACTTTTATTGTTTCACTTTAAGCATTATTAAAATACTGCCCCTGAAAAAACGGCCGTTTTTAAAACTTTTTTTTGCATTGATACATGTCCCCTGGGGCAGGACCCCGGGTCCCCAAACCCTTTTTAGGACAATAACTTGCATATAAGCCTTTAAAATGAGCACTTTTAATTTCGAACGTTCGAGTCCTATAGACTTTAATAGGGTTCTAATGTTCACACGAGCTTTAGGTCTGTTCGCAGGTTCTGGTGCGAACCGAACCGGGGGTGTTCGGCTCATCCCTAGCGGTGACGTACAACACTACGACGAGCCGAGAAAATTAAGTTCAATGCTTCGGAGCATGTGTCAAATTGTTTCCGAGTATGCGTAGGAATTTTGCGCGTTGGAACTAGAACAGACGATCGGAATTTCCGATCGGAACTTTTTCCGACCGAAAAATTTAAAACCTGCTCTCAATCTTTTGCTGGCTGGAATTCGGCCAGCAAAAGTCCGATGGAGCATATACATGGTGACATTTTCCGACCAAAAGCTCTCATCGCACTTTTGCTGGCAGAATTTCCACTCGTGTGTACGGGGCATTAGTGAACTTATTATGTTAGTAACATTCTAAAATACAGAAAATGTATATAAACAGGTGAAAGGAATACGTTTTTAGCACAACATCCCTTGAATATTCTAATACAAAATAAGCATTGGATAGGAGTGGGAATTTAAAGGTGCTATATCAATTAACCAAAAAAAAAAAAAACGGTAAAATCCAAATATATTGCAAATCCATTTTAAAATCAATAGACAATTTCACAAAACTGTTATTTATTGATATCCCTTGTATTTACTGTATGATATTGGCAGAGTCCTCTATGCATTTATCTTCTACATGTTTCGCTGTATGGCTTCTTCAGGAAGTATGCATACAGGGTACTAAAAGGAATACAAAAATATACCTGTAAGGTACATGGTATTTATTTAAGTGATTTAAATAGATGCATTGTGCAGAGAGGTAGAAACCCACCAAAATACACACCATCCTACTGTATTAATTGATATAGCCCCTTTAAAATCCCACTACTATCCAATGCTTATTTTGTATTAGAATATTAAAGGGCTGTGGTGCTAAAAACATATTCCTTTCATAGTTACATAGTTACATAGTTAGTTAGGTTGAAAAAAGACACAAGTCCATCCAGTTCAACCACACAAAAAAATTAAAAATAATATCATACAATCCCATATACCCAATTCTATACCCACAGTTGATCCAGAGGAAGGCGAAAAACCCCAGCAGAGCATTCTCCAATTTGCTAAAGCAGGGGAAAACATTCCTTTCTGATCCCCCAAGAGGCAATTGGATTTTCCCAGGATCAACTTTACCTATAAATGTTGGTACCCAGTTATATTATGTACATTTAGGAAATAATCCAGGCCTTTCTTAAAGCAATCACCTGGCGCCTGGTCTTTATACTTCCTGAAGAAGCCATGCAGCGAAACATGTGGAAGATAAATGCATAGAGGATTCTGCCCATCTTTCTAGGTGCCCTGTAACGCTAGCTGCAATATTTCAACAGGGCATCCTGCCCTCAACACCCCCCCCCCCCCCCCCCCAGCTTGAGGCACACAATAGTGCAACACTACAGCTAACAAGGAGATTGCTTCTTTACTAGTTAAAACCTGTCTCTGGCTCCCAGGACTTTCCCAAGGCAAGCACCAGCAAGAGTAATGCGGGGGGGGGCTTCATGCTGGGGCCTGCTGCAAGTGGTGGTAGTCAGAGACAAGCACTCGCTGGCAAGACAACGGTCTCCTTACTAGCTGTGGTATCAAGTGTCCTTGTGCCAGGGTGGGGGGGCCTTGGGATCTGACATTGCCTCTAGCGTTACAGGGCACCTATGAAGATGAGACAAAGTACTACATGTGCTTTGTCTCTTGACAGCTCAGTACTGAGAAAAAAAATATACTTTTCTTTTAAGAGATACTCAAACAAGTTGAACTAGTTTGTTGCCAAATCATTATAACAAACTGCAAATATGTAAAATCCAGAAAGTTCACTCAATTTACATTCATCCACAGCAGGCACACACCACCTCACAGGGTCATTGGGCACATACCTCCCAAAATCTTTGCTATATTTAGATTCAGATTCAGAATACTTTATTAATCCCAAAGTAAC
The DNA here is from genome assembly GCA_028564925.1 of Lithobates sylvaticus. Lineage (NCBI taxonomy): Eukaryota > Metazoa > Chordata > Amphibia > Anura > Ranidae > Lithobates > Lithobates sylvaticus. The sequence goes on from CM053029.1 coordinate 569,163,362, forward strand.
TTCCTCTTTCTGATTTCTGCATCACCACCCACATTTAAACTGGCGTGAGAATAGGACTTATAATTCTTTATCTACCTTCCCAGTCACCTGTTGATAAAGCCACAGTAAGTGCCCGCCAGCGTAGCAACATATAGATTCATCCAACAGTATGAAACTTCCGTACTACCCAAGTTGTAGAGAGGAAAAACCCACTGTCATCGCGGTTAGTAATTGGGCGGAAAAGTGATTAAAATCTAGTTGTGCGCTCTTTAATCCACACACCAGGAAACTGGAGAATTGTTTCTCATTTATCAGATGTAAATCAATCTACGTAGCAGCGTTAAGTGACTGGAATTTAAATGCAAATAAAATACATTTTCCATTTACTTAAATCCATTAGATAATATACTTACATGTTCAGAATGTGGAACTGTTAATTAATATGATTTATAAGTAAGCGGTATGGGTGGAATTTTCAATGCACGCAGAAATAAACTGGAAAACCAATTATAGAACAAATCTTTAAAGGTGAAACATCGTTTCCGAAAGAATCAGTCTCCATCCCATCAACTAGTAACTGCAAACTTGAGAAAGGGTTCACTTCTGACCCAAAATATTGCCTTTCATGGAGTAAGTTTCACTGATATCCAAAAATCTGCTTCTATGAGATGGTATAGTCAAGCCTTTATTTATCATTATGTTGGATGATTCTGTTAAGCTCAGAAATTTTGATTAAAATAGCTAATTAAGTGTACAGAAGTCCTCTGTGCTGACCATTTGGAATACTGCATCATTTCCGAGATATAGCAAAGCCGTAACTACAATAAAATCTGCAAACCATAATATCCATCATACTGCAGATCTGTTATCTTTACTTGTCCATCTTTGGACATGAAATTGACCACTGCACACACTTAGGCCCCTTTCACACTGGGGCGGGAGCCGCGGCGACGGTAAAGCAGCGCTATATTTAGCGCTGCTTTACCGTCGTTTTAGCCGCGGTATTCTGCCGCTAGCGGTGCGGTTCTAACCCCCGCTAGCGGCCGAAAAAGGGTTAAAATCCCCCGCAAAGCGCCGCCGTAGCGTATATTTAGCGCTGCTTTACCGTCGTTTTAGCCGCGGTATTCTGCCGCTAGCGGTGCTGTTTTAACCCCCGCTAGCGGCCGAAAAAGGGTTAAAATCCCCCGCAAAGCACCGCCGTAGCGTCGCTGTGTGTCGGTATTGCCGCGGTATTACCGCGGTGTCCCATTGAAATCTTGAGCATCTGAGGACCACAAACTGAAAATGCTATTTAATTCATTTTTTATATTCAAAATAACCCACCCATCCATCTATGTCTCCATGCTTTATTTTGTTGATAAATCACCTTTTTTTAAAAAAAAACTTCCCCCCACTCGCATTTCTAGCCACAGCCATCTTGAGTAAGGGCAGATGATTCCTGTAGCATTTACTTTTATGGAACCCAGCTGCCCTTAGCTCAGGCATACAGGCAGGAAGGTGTGCTTGGCTGAGAAAGCCCCTCCTCCCATAAAGACTCCTGGGATGTATGACATGATTTCGGCCTAGGCCAAGAACCAAGAAGCAACTGAGGAAATGTAAAAAAAAAAAAAAAAGGTATGCAAGTAAATATAATACACCTTCCTATCTATTTACTAATGCTAGCAGCATGAGGATTAAACATAGCTCATGTTGAATAAGAAAGTTTAACTCCGCTTTAAGGATTTTACCTTTAAACTAAAATTGGACTACTTTAAAGGATCTGACATCGCCAGATGTCCAATGGGTATAGGAGAGGGTTCTATACCCAATTGAAGTTTGGGTATACATCCTGTATATCTGCTGTCTTCAGCTTTCTATATTCTTTAGAAAGAGCACCTTGTGTTAGAAATTGTTCTTCCTGTTTCAGCTGTGGGAGGGGAGTATGGGCATACACTGTGTAACAGCTGATTGGAGGAAAGGCACACACCCTCCCTCTCATAGTCAGAAGAACGAAGATACTTGCAGAGCTGAGCTGTAAATAGACAAGCTCTCTGCTTATCTGTCTCTATGTTCCTTCCCCGCCACACAATTCCAGCTGCTTTTATCTCCTGTGTTGGAGAGCTTCTCAGAAGTTATAATGCTAATAACAGAGGAACGGTGCAGCAGAAAAACACGGGACTTAGGGCTTTGGAGAGAGATAAGTAAACTCTACATATATATGTGCGCAGGTCAGATTTCATGAATGGAGTAAAGCAGCCCAATCTTGAAGATCATCTGTAGCGCTACTTAAAGCGGAGTTCCACCCAAAACTGGAACTTCCGCTCATCTGATTCCTCCCCCCTCCAGTGCCACAATTGGCACCTTTTAGGGGGGGGTGGCAAGATTTCTGTCTTTGACAGGTATCCTTTCCAACTTTCGGGAGCCTCAGCCAGGGCTATTGACGTCAGGATCGGCTCCCTCCTCTTCCCCTGTCGCTGGGCCAGTAGGAGAGAGGAGCGGGCCTTGCGCATTGCGCAGTATTGTTCCTGGGTGAAGCCGAAACATCAGTTGCGGTGCCGACATCGCTGGACTCCAGGACAGGTAAGGGTCCTATAATTAAAAGCCAGCAGCTGCGGTATGTGTTCATTTTTTTTGGGCAGACCTCCACTTTAAAGGGGAGGTCCAGCCTGGGTGAAAAAAAAATGAAAAATCAGCAGCCACAAATACTGTAGCTGCTGACTTTTAATATTAGGGCACTTATCTGTCCAGGGAGTCCGCGATGTTGGCACCCCAGCCGATCTTTGGATCGACTCGCTGGTTCCATACTGCGCATGCACAGTATGTCTCTGTTTTGCTTCAGTGATAGTTGAATTGTGCCTTCCCCCTGCCATACTTAGCAGTGACATTGCCCCCCTCTAGGGGCTCCCCCTACCTTTCTACCAACCCCCGCCCTCACTTCCTCCTCCATGATGCGCCTAAGCCCTCTTTACTCTCTCTTTCCTTTCTAGGCTGATTTGCTGTTTTTTAGCTCTATGGCCCCCCCCTTTTTTCACATCTAAGTATATCTTCTCTACACTTACCCCAGACATTCCGGGACCATACACTCTCCACTGGGAATACTGGCTTAGACCAATCCTGTTTACGGTCTTCCAGTACCACCCAGGGGTGTTAACAGAAGATTTGATGTCACCAAGGGGCGACACCAAATGACAGCTCTAAAACAAATTTCTTTATTATGGAAAATTTTTGATAGCGCCCCCTATTGAGCAAGCCCCTTCCTTTTCTAGACTTTGATGTTGCTACTCCCGCCAAGTCTAGACTATTGGCCTACCTTAGCCTGCTCCAACTGGGGCCTTTACTCCCGTATCATATATATTTGCCTTGTATACCTGTACAATTGTTACCGGTTATGTTTTCATGGCTTGATATTTACTGATGGCATGCAACTGGCATGTTTTGTCTTTTCTTGACTTATTCCTCTTATCGCATTTTGATATACGTTAATAAAATCTTTGAACCAAAAAATAACTTAAAGGGGTGTTTCACCTTACAAAAAAAAGTAGCTGCTGACTTTTAATAAGTACACTTACCCTCCCAGGGCGCCCGCAATGTTGGTCGTGGAGGACGAGCTGTCCCTCGGCGATCCGGTTCCAGCGCCGCCATCCTCAGTAAGGGAAACGGCTTCACGTTTCCTACTGCGCATGCGAGTCGGCGCGCGGCCTACTGCGCATGCGCGACTCTAATTTGTGAATGGGGAACGCGATGTGTTGTGGGACATAGTTCCCATAACACACCGTGCCCCATTCACCAGAAGTCGGAAGAAGAGAAGATCACCGCGGCACTGGAGGAGGCAGATGAGGACGATCTGCCTAGCAACAGCCATTTCTGGTAAGTAAAAAAAAAAAAAAAAAAAATTTTTCATTTTAAATGGTTACTAATATTTTTTTAAGTTTTTGTTTTCAGGGTGTCCCACCACAAACACCAGGAATAGCAGAGAAAAGAGAAAAATCTTTAAAAGCAAAAAAATTATATTAATATTAATAATAATAATAATATTATTAATAATAATAATAACAATATTAATAATAACAATAGCTTTATATAATTTTAATAATAATTCTTAAAATAAATATACTTTATGTTAATAAAGGTATAATTATAATGATTTCATTTTTATAAATGTACAGTTTTTAGAGTAAAACCTTTCCTTGATTTTATCTATCTATATGCGTCCTTGCATTTAAAAATGAACAAGCCACTTGCAATAAAAGTATTTCCCATCAGCACAGTGTCAAGCCCCACAGCACCAGATTATTTCTGAATGTCCAATGGTGGTTAATTAAGAAATGCAGAGACAGCTTAATAACCTGACAGGTACATTCACAGTGTACATCCAGGAAAATCCCATTGTTTAATGTTCCTGCTCCATCAGCACACTTCTGTCATCTGCTGCCACCAACATCTTCCTTAAGGGTGTCGTCACACCTCTGCAGTAAAGCACACTGTCTCACCTCAGGGAATCTGCAGCTTTAGTCCAATATCCATCTTAGTCAATTGGTGTGGTTCACATCAGTGCATAGAAATGCCGTTCCTTTTTTTTTTTTTTTTTTTTTACAAATTCCTTCCAGCTGAATTTGTGCATTTTTGTCCATCACTTGAATGGAAATGCACTAATGCGGTGTTTGCCCTACAGGAAATAATAGTCCAATACGTAACAGTTTTTTCCCTTAAAGCGGAAGTAAACCCATCCATTTAACCGTTTCAAATAACAGTTAAATTTCCGGCACGTGCCAGGAATGTAAGCCTCCCATTGGTTGCGCTCTCAACCAGACTGTCAAACCACCCAATGGCTGGTGTCATAACTGATCCCATGTGCAGCATCATGGCAGTTGGAGATTAACCGCTTCAGCCCCGGAAGGTTTTACCCCCTTCCTGACCAGAGCACTTTTTGCGATTCGGCACTGCGTCGCTTTAACTGACATTTTCGCGGTCGTGCGACGTGGCTCCCAAACAAAATTGACGTCCTTTTTTTCCCACAAATAGAGCTTTCTTTTGGTGGTATTTGATCATCTCTGCAATATTTTTTTTGTTGCGCTATAAACAAAAAAAGAGCGACAATTTTGAAAAAAAAATTGAAATATTGTTTACTTTTTGCTATAATAAATATCCCCCAAAAATATATAAAAAAACGAATTTTTCCTCAGTTTAGGCTGATATGTATTCTTCTATATATTTTTAGTAAAAAAAAATCACAATAAGCGTATATTGATTGGTTTGCGCAAAAGTTATAGCGTCTACAAAATAAGCAATATTGTTTACTTTTTGCTATAATAAATATCCCCCAAAAAATATATATATAAAAAAAAAAAAAAATTCCTCAGTTTAGGCTGATATGTATTCTTCTATATATTTTTACTAAAAAAAAAACACAATAAGCGTATATTGATTGGTTTGCGCAAAAGTTATAGCGTCTACAAAATAGGGTTATAGATTTATGGTATTTTTATTATAATTTTTTTTATCTGCGATTTTTATCGTGACTGCGACATTATGGCGGACACATCGGACACTTTTGACACATTGTCATTTATACAGCGATCAGCGCTATACAAATGCACTGATTACTGTGTAAATGGCACTGGCAGGGAAGGGGTTAAACACTAGGGGGCGATCAAGGGGTTAAGTGTGTCCTAGGGAGTGATTCTAACTGTGGGGGGGATGGGTTTCCACTCACATGACAGCGATCACTGCTCCTGATGACAGGGAGCAGTAGATCTCTGTCATGTCACAAGGCAGAACCGGGAAATGCCTTGTTTACATAGGCACTTCCCTGTTCTGCGGCTCCGTGACACGATCGCTGGGACACCAGGCATCGGTCGGCAAGTGGTTAAACAGAGGCCAAGATGGCAGCTTCCTTGGCTGAAAACGATAGGTGGGTTTACTTCCATTCACTAACAATATAACGGAGACAAAACACCTGTAGAAATAATACATCTAAATCATAAAATAATGCATAAAACTGGATGTGTCAAAACTGCTACATTTTCAGATGCTCAAGTGTAACTATATTACCTCTCTGAGTTTTTAGTGTCTCACTACTAAACTTCATTTTCAGGGTGGATAAAAATCAATGATTTTTTAATTTAAATTAACTAATTTAATAAAAGCTCTGTTTATTCAGCATGAAATGGTGCTTAGTTAGATAGCACGAGGCTGTATATTCTGCAATATTTATATTTTTTGTAAACTCATTCAATGAATTTCAAGCTCTGCAAGCTGAGATAGCATGCACTGCATTGATGCATTCACACAATTTCACAGTAACCATGAGATAAAACAAAGTCCAGGAATATTCTTTTCTCCCATTGTTTTGCAAATCTTTAGCAAATGTGCACTACAAACTGTATGATTGAATCGGTTCGGATATCGCTGTTTTACTAACCTGACCGCTTATTATTCTAAATAGGAAACCTTTGTTTTGTTTGCAAATATTAAAGATTCTAACTACCAGCAAGAATAAGTCCTTATATTTAACCACATGCCGACCGGGCCATAGCCGAAAGGAAAGGACCCGGCGCATCACGGATCATGGTAAAAATGACGGAGCGATCACATGTACACAAACCATGACGCCGGTTCCCTCCCCTCTCTGTACCGATCGGTACAGTGAGAGGGGAGTAGCTGAGAGGGGGAGAGATGGGACCAGCGCTGTGGGCTGGATGTGTAGTGCCCACAGCACTGGTCAGTGCAACACTGTGAAATACTCTGCCACCACTGTGCAATACACTGCCACCACTGTGCAATACTCTACCAACACTGTGCAATACTCTGCCAACACTGTGCAATACTCTGCCAGCACTGTGCAATACTCTGCCAGCACTGTGCAATACTCTGCCAGCACTGTGCAATACTCTGCCAACACTGTGCAATACTCTGCCACCACTGTGCAATACTCTGCCACCACTGTGCAATACTCTGCCAACACTGTGCAATACTCTTCCAATACTGTGCAATACTCTGCCAATACTGTGCAACACTGCAACACTGCAATACTCTGCCAATACTCGCCAATACTCTGCCAATACTCTGCAATAAATTTTAATAGAAACAAATAATTTTTTTTGATTTATAGCGCAAAAAATAAAAAAAAACCAACAGTGATTAAATACCACCAAAAGAAAGCTCTATTTGTGTGAAAAAAAGGACAAAAAATTCATTTGGGTACAGTGTTGCATGACTGAGTAATTGTCATTCAAAGTGTGAGAGCACCGAAAGCTGAAAATTGGTCTGGTTAGGAAGGGGGTTTAAGTGCCCAGTGGGTAAGTGGTTAAAGAGTCAGAGAGGCGCGGGCTGATGATGTTACAGCCTCTGCCAATCCAAGCAGGCTTTGTATTCATTAATAGAATACATCGCTCGCCGTGATTGGCTCCAGAAAAAGCAGGAAGAAGCATATCACCCACAAATGCACTTATGGAAACGCTCCGGAATACCTTCTCGAGAAAATAAAACACTACATACCCAATCGCAGTCTTCGATCGGCTAATCAAAATCTCCTCCTCATTCCTAAATCCCGTTACAAATCAAAGGGGGAACGGAGATTCGCTGTCCAAGGACCACGGCTATGGAACGCGCTACCAACCGACATCCGCATGGAAGAAAACCATCAGGCCTTCAGGAAAAAACTTAAGACCTACCTCTTCTAGAAGCTTGACAACAAAGCACGAATACAGCGCCTTGAGGCGATTCAGTTCGCATTGTAGGGCTATATAAGTTATTCATTCATTCATTCATTCATATGGCGTCAGCTCCAGCAAGAAGGAAGAAAAAGGAAGCGTCGGAAGCCTCGGAAGGGGGGTCGTCTTATACGGTAAGTACAGGAAAAAAATGCTTAAAAAAACTTTAAGATTAGGGGGTCGTCTTATACGCCCCGTCACCTTATACACCGGCAAATACGGTACTGAGGATTCCCAAGTCTTTAACCTGTTTGTCGTTTGACAACACGAGCTGGTTGGACTCACGGAACATATGTTCTCCTGAGTTCAAACCATCCGGTAAGCCTTCATTTCATTTGGATATCAGCATGATGTTTTGAAGTTCTTCAATGTTTTTCACAATTTTGACACACAGTGGTCTCTTAACTGTTTCCTGTATGGACTTTTGAAAAACATTCACATGTTCTGTTTTGCACTAATATATGATATTGTTTTCACTTTTATATTGAATATCACTATTCAGGGATTTATATCCCAGTATTTATTCACACAGTTTGGTCGTTGTTTCAATTTCTGACTTGGACGTTTAGCGCCACACTATATAATTTATATAGGGAGTACTGGTCTGTAGAGTTGTATTGCACTGAAGTATTCTCAAGAGGCTGATATTTTAATCAGTCTTGCTTGTTATCTCCAGCAAATATTGTTAAGCTGTAGGTCAAAAAGGTTAATTGGATGGCAATACCTCAAGATGACTTAAAAGGTGGGATATCTTTGACCTATTGTGAATCCGCAAAGAGTTAATAACATGCTGTAATGATCCAGACATGTGGGCCTCCTTGTATTCCGTTTATTAAACCCTTATCTCACTTTTAGAGAGACTCACTCACCAAACCACAGCAGCGATGATGACTTATCCCGGATGCTGCAGCAATCCATATCACCATTAACAAGTGCTTAATTTCTCATCTTGATTATCTTGTTTGCATTAGTTGGAATTAAACCCTAGAATCCCCACTGGAGGGATTCCAGTTTAATCAGTCAGGGAAAAGTTCCATCACCTCATTTATATTAACGATGAAATTTCCAGATCTATTCCTTAAAACCCTTAGGCTGTCAAAAAAGGACCAAATAGCAATCACAGAGAAAAGTAAGCTAGGAAAGGGGTTGGCAACAGGTTGATCACAATCTACCTATCGATCGGGGTCATGTGATGGGTAGATTGCAACCCTGCTGGTCACTGCCTCTCAGACCATGGATCAATAGGTATTGCCGAGCTGGGGGAAGTCCTAGGCTCCTCCTTTGCTCATAAGACACAGCCAATGGGACACCTGGGAGGACTTCCCTCTTTCTGCCAAGTGCCATTCCATCTGAGGTCTGATAAGAGAAATTTACAGATGCCGTGGACCATTTTAGGTTGGGGAGGGGTAGATCTTTGTACTGGAAAGGAGACATTTTTGCTTGTGTGTGCTTAGTACTACTGACCTCTGCACTGACCCCAGAACTCTGTTATGCATACTACTGACCTCTACACTGACTGTTACTACTGACCTCTGCAATGTGTATTACTACTGACCTCTATATTGTGAATTACATACTAATGACCCCAGAACTGTGTTGCATACTACTGACCTCTGCACTGACTGTTACTACTGACCTCTGCAATGTGTATTACTACTGACCTCTGCAATGTGTATTACTACTGACCTCTGCAATGTGTATTACTACTGACCTCTGCACTAGTTGTTACTACTGACCTCTGCAATGTGTATTACCACTGACCTCTATATTGTGAATTACATACTACTGACCCCAGAACTCTGTGTTGCATACTACTGAGCTCTGCACTGACTGCTACTACTGACCTCTGCAATGTATATTACTACTGACCTCTGCACTGACTGCTAATACTGACCTCTGCAATGTGTACTGAAAATGGCCTCTATATTGTGCATTACATACTACTAACCCCCGAACTCTGTGTTGCATACCACTGGCCTCTGCACTTACTTTTACTACTAACCTCTGCACTTACTGTTACTACTGACCTCTGCAATGTGTATTACTGCTGACCTCTATATTGTGCATTTCATACTACTGACCTCTACACTTACTGTTACCGCTGACCTCTGCACTTACTGTTTGTACTGACCTCTGCAATGTGTATTATTGCTGACCTCTATATTATTGATTACATAATACTAACCCCTGAACTCTGTGTTGCATACTACTGACCTCTGCACTCCCTTTGATCTCTCTTTTACTTATTTATTTTCCTTTCAATCTGTGTTACTTAGGGCCCATTCAAGCTGATGCATTTTGCTGCATCTTTACCTTGCAAAAAAAGCAAGGGAAAAAATGTTCCCTTTAAATCTTATGGGACTCTTCACAGCACTGTGCTGCGGGTGAGGCGTGTTTTGAAAAGTCCTGCTTGCAGAACCTTTGGTGCAGTTTTTAAAATTGCAGCAAAAATGCAGGTCCCCTTTAAAATGAATAAAAAATGCGCAAAAAAAACCCATCAAAAACACATCTGTGTTTTGTTTTTGCTGTGTTTTTTGAGTCACACGTTTAAGTTTTAACAGGTGTATATTGGGTAATAGGCAACCAGAAAACGCACAGGAAATTCATCCTAAACGCAGCAAAAATGAATATGCATATTTGATGCATTTTTTTCAACAGAGCAGTGTCACAGCAGCATTACTCCTGACCCCTGCATTCTGTATTAATTACTACTGACCCTTGAACTTTGCATTACTTTCATTGTACTACTAATCTCTGCACTCTGCATTACTTACTAGTGACCCCTAAACTCTGCATTACCTACCACTGATCCCTACACTATTCAAACCTTCCTCACTTTTTCTTGGGGCCTTGCTAGGTTATCTCTTAAAAAAAAAAATCTGCAATGTCCCAAGAAAAGTTATCCAGCATTCTTCTGAACACGGTAGGCAAATTTGAAACCCCATGGGAACCCTGGGCCCAATATATGGGCACATCCCTCTCTCCTTGCACTACGCCTGAATGAGACTTCTGCAAAACACATAGATCAGTGTTTCTCAACTCCAGTCCTCAAGGCGCCCCAACAGGTCATGTTTTCAGGCTTTCCGTTATTTTGCACAGGTGCCCTCCCCTCCTTTCTCTCTCTTTACTCTTCTTTCCCCTTTCCTTCTGCCTTCTCTCGATAATCCCCAAATATTTGGGATGTCAGAAGGCTCTTTTTTAGCTGAAAGTTAGAAGTTTTGGTTCTACAGTTGCGATTAAGGCCAGCCATAGTACCGGTCACAACTGCGTATACGTGGTGGGATGGGGGTTGGACTTGGGGGCCTATGAACCCAGCCTAGCACAGCTTTATTCCCATGGGGGTGCCGTGTGTAAATGGTTCTTTCCTGGTTCGCCCTGATCTCTCCACTTCTGTTGTTTCCTTTACGGCACCCAGAAACCTTACATATGCTTCTGAATCAATCTGGTTCATGATCTGGGTTTTAATATATGCCTTACGGTCTTACATTCGCCTATTGTTTCCCCGATATGTCTTTGTAATCAACTTACTGAGCTCTACAGCACTTTTTTGGAGTTACTCTAATATTGTAGGGCTGTTACTGATTAAAATTTTCGTGTTCGATTAATCCATTTTTTTTAAACGATTAATCGACTAATTTTGATTAATTATAACGCACATACAGATCCAACTACTTTTAGCTGATCTCCTTGCATTGCAACTCTGCATTAGTCAGTGGTAAATGTGGTATACACTATATACAATCACCCGACACTAGTTAGTTTCCACAATCCATGACTTAACTTCACAGTTCACACCAATACGTTTTAAATTCAAACTGTAGCACTGACATAAGTAATTTTTTTCCCCACAGTAGTGTGACAATCCCTCCACCTCCGGTCTAACTCATCACTCTCACCTTATGGCATGGACCCCTGTGAAAACAGGTTGCCATGCAAGCGGGTATCAAAAGGGTTAACACGGACCATAAACTTCTCTCACGTCTCCTTAGATCTCAGCAAGGACGCCAGGTCATGGGTAGAAAGAAAAGATCTAAGTGCTCACCGCTTAAGTATAAGATTTCATTTTTGTGTTCAAACACAAACTACTCACATAAAGATGATAAAAACACAGCATGTAAAGCCGACAATTGTGTTAGTTCTGTAGTGCAGCAGCGGGTGACGTCATGCGTAGCTCCTCCCCCGTACACGTTACGGTCAATCAGAACTTCAACGTCACTGGACTCCTCCCCCCTTCCCTTTGTTAGCAGACGGAGGCACTTGGGGAATAGGGGAGGTGTCCGGTGACGTCACCGGATCTCCGACAGAACTCCCTGAAGACCCGGAAGCCGGCGGAGAGGTGATCGATTACAAAAAATTAACGTTTAATCGAGGAATTAATCTTTAATTTCCACAGCCCTATTATATTGTAATGTAAAAATCTGTTTTCAATATTATGATGTCCATTTTCTAAATGTATGTTATTTCTTAACCTGAAAATAAAAGTTTTGAGAAATAAAAAAAATAAAAAATCTGCACCCCAATGATCTTTGGTCTTGTCAATATTATTCAAGTAGATCCCCCCTCTCCAGGATTGCCTAACAATGTTCTAGTCTCTATCCAAAATGAATATACACCATAGCTCCCAACTGTCCCTGATTTCGAGGGACTGTCCCTGATTTGGAACAAAGTCCCTCTGTCCCTCTCTCCTCCTCATTTGTCCCTCATTTTGGTCTGATCTATATAGTTGTATATAAAATGCACTATTTATCTTTCAAAAAGTGTTTCTCAGTGCTAAACCTTTCATCTGATTTCTAAATTGCTGCATTCATAGATTTCAAAAGCCAATAAAAAGAAATAGTAGTGGTAAAAAAAAAAAAAACATTTAATTAATATTTTTTTTGTATAATTTACCTTTAAGCGGGCGTGGCGGAGGGTGTGTCCTATGCCTACATACTTTTGCTAAGTGCTAATGGGTGTCTCTCGTTCCCATCTCAAAAAGTTGGGAGGTATGCATACATGGTAGTACTGATTAATGCCCTGTACACACGATCGGACTTTCCAACTGAAAATGTGCAATCGGAGCTTGTTGACGGAAACCGTGTGTAGGCTCCATCTGACTTTTTCCATCGGAATTTCCGACACACAAAGTTTGACAGCTGGATCTAAAATTTTCCGACGACAAAATCCGTTGTCGTAAATTCCGATCATGTGTAGACAATTCCGACGCACAAAGTTCCACGCATGCTCGGAATCAAGCAGAAGAGCCGCACTGGTTATTGAACTTCATTTTTCTCGGCTCGTCATACGTGTTGTACATCACCGCGTTATTGACGTTCGGAATTTCCGACCAACTTTGTGTGACCGCGTGTATGCAAGACAAGTTTGAGCCAACATCCGTCTGAAAAAATCCCATGGATTTTGTTGTCGGAAAATCCTATCGTGTGTACAGGGCATAAAACTCTGCGAACCTGGAATAGCCTGTACTGCAAGTTAAATTTATTTTCGATTTAAAAAAAAAATAATGTTTCTATTCAGCCGAAATAATGTTGCCATACCCTAGGGCAGTGTATAATGACCCAGCTCCCAGTGCTTGCTTACAGAACATTTTCTGGGTCATGGATGAATTAGATAATTGATCCTTTCAAAAATCTACACATATAAGATACTATAGCAATCATTTTACCTCTATATGAGGGGACCTGGAAACATACAGTGCTAGTGATCCCCTGGGACCGGAGCTGTGAAACAATTATCTTGAAAAAAACGAAAGGAACTCATGCAGAAAAGGTTTTCATTGCTCCTACAGGTCTTCAGAAGATCATCTTTTTACCTGCCAATCCGGGCAAGATGCCCTTAGAACTGTATATAGAGCTTTCTGAAAAGAAATTGCATAGAATGTTCAATTCTGTATAGGCAGTTAACAGTAAAATATCGCAGCTCTTTTTCCCATCAGGGCCTTTGTCGACAGGATTTTGTTTGCATCAAACAGGTTTTGCATTTCCATACAAGGTCTAAATAAATAAATGAATAAATAAAAAATAATAATAATAATAAATAATAACAATAATAATAATAATAAATAATAAATAATAAATAATAATAAAGCAGGTCTAAGGCAAGTCAGAAGCCTAGGCATGAGCAGGGGGTTTGGCAGGTGTGCCTGGGCACACCCTAATCACTCTGTGCTGTGCCCATTCCCCCTACTGTTCTGGCTTCCACACGTGTTGCTCTCCCCCCGGCTGCTGCAGCAATATTTCAGAGAGAAGAGTTTGGGAAGAGGCTAATCGATATGTCATTTACCGGCCCCTTCTTTTTCTAAATGAACACAGTAAACACAATCAATTAGACGTGTGCAATTAATTTCGTTCCAAATTAGTTTTTTGTCAAAATTTGGCATATTAGTTCATGAACAAATTTTTTAAAAGAACGAAAATCCAAAAATTCGTAAGAACAAAAAACATTTCCGATAATTTTGTTGTTTGTATTTTCCATTGTCATTAAATTATTACCATATTCATCGGCGTATAACACGCACCGGCGTATAAAACGCACCCCAAGTTCAGGAGGGAATTTTAAGGAAAAAAGCTTACTTTTAAATGCCCATCAATGCAGCCTTGTCCCAGTTCCACCTGCAGCCTTGCCCCAGTTCCACCTGCAGCCTTGCCCTGCAGCCTTGCCCCAGTTCCACCTGCAGCCTTGCCCCAGTTCCACCTGCAGCCTTGCCCTGCAGCCTTGCCCCAGTTCCACCTGCAGAATTTAAAAATGGCGCCGCCGAGATACAGAGCCGTATGTCTGTGTATCATGGTGGCGCTCGATAGTTATCGTAAGCTTTCGACCGCTCTCGTCAGCTTTCGGCCATTCTCAGCCGCTCTCGGCGGCTCACGCGGGACTGCGAGCCCTTACCGAAGATGGCAGCACCCGAGGAGCGAGGGACGATTCGGCCATGGGTACCGACATCGCGGGCGCCCTGGACAGGTAAGTGTCCATATTTTAAATGTCAGCAGCCGCAGTATTTGTAGCTGCTGACTTTAAAAAAAAAAAAAAATTCCGGGGACCTCCGCTTTAACTTGAAGCAGTACTAAATTTTCCTATCCTGTAAAGACAACGAAGCTGCAATTTTAGCCTCTGTTTGATCTGCAGTTGCCACAGTGCTACACATGTGATCAGTCATCACCAGCTATTTGGTGGCAGGACAGCTCAGTTAAAATCGCAAGCAACTGTGGCAGTTATCATTCCTGGCAAGCACTGAATGTAACTATTTTTGGAAACCGTTTAATCAATGGGTTTTGTTCCACTTTGATGTGGTGGGCAGTCTAAACTGCAGAGGAGATTTTTCAGATTGCCAACCGAATGAATCCAAGTGAATCCGCTTATCACTAGAACCGAATGAGATCACGTTCTCTGCTTGCCTCAAAGTCAGAACGGCGCTTAATGTCCCCCGAGGCACGCATAGAATAGTTTTCCAACAATGTTGTTGTCATGTTTTGATTTTGAATAGAAAGCCATGTTAATTGTTCAGAAATCTAGTTTTATACCCGTTTAAAATCCTGCAGAGCTGCTTTATATTTCCTAATAAGTAGCAGCCCACCAAGTTCTTCGATTTTTGCTGCATGAAAAGGAAACAAATTAAAGGAGATGTATAGTCACAGCATATACTGTAAGCATTGTAATAACAATACACACAATCGTTATATTTGACAATCCAATATAAGATTCCATACCTCCCAACTTTTTGAGACGGGAATAAGGGACACCTATCAGCAAAAGTATGCAGGCATAGGACACACCCTTTGCCACGCCCCCTTAAAGGAGACTTGTACAACAACAAAAATTGGTTAAACCAACAAGTGCTTTTTTTTACCACTACTATTCCTTTATATTGGCTTTTGGAATGTACAAATGCAGCAATTTAGAAATCAGATGAAAGGTTTAGCACTGGGAAACACTGTTTGATAGATAAAAGTGCATTTTATATACAACTATATAGATCTAGACATGTACAATTAGTTTTGTTTTTTTTCGTCTTTTTTTTTTTTTTTGTTATTTTCGTTCATTCGTTGTCGTACGAATGAACGAACGATTCGCTAAAAATTTTAGCGCATTACGAATCGTTCGAATCTGAAAATAACGAAAATCCGAAAAAAACAAAACAGAAACAACGAATGTACGAATGAAGAAAATCCGAAAAACGAAAACATGTACAACGAAAATGAAAATTAACGAAAAAATTCGTACATTCGTAACTTTTTTTTTTTGTTGAATTGGTAATTTTCCGTGTCCCTTACAATGGTGCTGCTTAACGTGCTTCGAATAGATTGAACAAAAAAATTTGTACATTCGTAACTTTTTTTTTTTTTTTTTTTTTTCGATTCGTAATTTTCCGTGTCCCTTACAATGGCGTTGCTTAACATGCTTCGAATGGATTGAACGAAAAAATTTGTAACTTTTTTTTTTCGATTCGTAATTTTCTGTGTCTCTTAAAATGTAATAATAGCATACACATTACATAAAATTATGAATTATTCTCCGATTACGAATCTACGAATGTTACGAATGTTACGAATGTTACGAATGTAAGAATAAATACGAATGCGTCCGAATTTCGAATAAACGAAAATTAAACTAACGGAAAAACGAATCAACGAAAAAATAACTCTTACGAATGTACGAATCGTTACGAATACGAACACGACGACTTACGAATGTACGAATCGTTACGAATCAACGGAAACAAAAAAAAACGAAACGAAAATAAATGATTTTTTTTCGGTAACAAAAAAGCCAATTACTTGAAAAATCTAATTTGAGGTTGGGAGTGCTGCCTGTCTGCTGGCCATCTCTTATCACAACTTCCCGGATTCCCTGCATGCTTTGCAGCTTCCCCTCTGCTGTTTACTTTCAGTTTCCAAGGACTACATATCCCATGGCACTTTGCTGCCTGCAAGCAGTGATTCCTGTACTGACTTTGCCTCCTAAAACTCCTTCTTTCAGCACCTCTGTATTTAGGGTTGCCACCTCATCCCCTTAAACACATATGAATTACACAGGCTCTGAAGCTAATTTAATCACTTAAGGACTGCCCCACACAGATATACTGCAGCAGGGTGGCCCACAGGTACGTGATTTCGTGCAGTGGGCCTGGAGCGCGCGCGCTACTGGCGACCCACTCCCGCTGTGATTGGACACAGCAGAAGCCAATCAGCGGGCCACCCGCAATCGTTTACAGGAGAGGCAGAACTGTGGTCTGCCTATGTAAACAAGGCAGACCGCTACTCTGTGAGGGAGGAAGATGGAGATCTTGTGCTTCTGCTATGCAGCACTCCCTAGGAGCACATTTAACCCTTTGATTGCCCATACCGTTAACCTCTTCCCTGCCAGTGTTATTAGTACAATTACATTAAAATGGAAAAATGTGTCACTGGCGCAAAAATTATAATAATAAAAAATAATAAAAAAATAAATTGCAATCTGATCTGCTGCAGTTAATAGGTCCTATACCATGGATAAGAAAAGAATATATGTTTGAAATGTAACTGCGCTGATCCAAAAGTGCTTATACAATATTACTACTGAAACAGTGTCTGCGCCGTGTGCGCCAACCTTAAAACTAAAAAACTGTAAAGTGCGATGTATCAATATGTCAATCCATAGTGCAAATAATCAAGTGCAAAATATCAAAACATTCAAGAGATGAATGTTTTGGCAGAAAAAAAATGCCAAATGTGCCCAAACCATGGGTAAACGAGCCTAAGCACTAGGTGTTGTCAAGGTATTGAAATGATGCCCTGGAAGCTTCTTGTATACAGCAGAACACCTTTACTATCATTGAGGATGTTATGTATGTCTTACAGCATTAGAAACATGAACAGGAACAAGGAGCATACAACTACACCACCGAGAAAGATAACACTTCCTCTAGTTACATTACCATAGATACACACTACAGTGCCACCTACTGGATAGATAAGTATAATGTATATATATTGTTCACAGTACAGAACAATACTGTTGTACTTCCAACACTAGGTACATTTAGCGCTTGAGTGTTTTCTAATTTTTATGGCCAGAATAAATTAATATTCTGTCCAATGAAATAAATAAACGCCCAAGCATTTGACGCTCCCAAACGCGTTTGCAAAAACGTGGCTAAGTGAGTTTTTGAAGCTGCATTTCTCCTGCCAGGAGAAAAGTGTTTATAAAAGCCCCAGTGTGTATGAAGCCTAAATGTTTGGGAATATTCACAAAGTAGGTTAAAGCATTTCTACATCCTAGAAACCAAAAATACTGTAGCTGGTGACTTTTATTAATAAGACATTTACCTGTCCAGGGAACCAGCATGGTCCCCATTCTAGTTGACTCTTCACCAGTCTTTAGGTCCCTGGGGTGCCGGCATGCTTACTATGGGAAGCCAGCTGTGACTTCGCACTGCGCATGTACGAGCTTTGTGAATGGTTCCTCAACCTTCAGGGACCTATGACGTGTCTAAGAAAGCTGCGGGGGTAGGTGGGGGATAAAAACTTGTCAAAGCCAGGTACCAACTCCCCCCAAACAATTAAAAGTCAGCAGCTACAAATACAGTAGCTGCTGACTTTTAATATATAGACACTTACCTGTCCAGGAATCCTGGGATGTCCTCACCCAAATCGATTCCTCAATTGGCTTTGGGTGCAGGTGCCGGCATCTCAAGTAAGGGTAACAGGAAGTGAAGCCTTGCGACTTCACATCTGGTTTCTCACCGTGCATGAGCCTTATGGATGGTCCCGTAGTCTTCTGGGACCTGTGATGTGTCCCAGAAGACTGCAGGGAAAGAGGGGGGCAACTTCTGGCTCAGACCACCACGGCAAACTAAGTCAGAAGTAGGACTAGGTACCTGTCAAAACCAGGTACCCGTTCCCCCCAGATAAGTGCCAAATGTGTAGGGGGGAGGGCGCAAACAAGCAGAACTTGCCTTTTGGATGGAGCTCCACTTTAAAGAAGAGGGTGCAAACAAGCAGAACTTTCCTTTTGGGTGGAGCTCCACTTTAAAAATGAGGGTGCAAACAAGCAGAACTTCCCTTTTGGATGGAGCTCCACTTTATAAAGAGGGTGCAAACAAGCAGAACTTCCCTTTTGGGTGGAGCTTTACTTCAAAGAAGAGGGTGCAAACAAGCATAACTTCCCTTTGGATGGAGCTCCACTTTAAAGAAGAGGGTGCAAACAAGCAGAACTTCTCTTTTAGGTGGAGCTCCACTTTAAAGAAGAGGGTGCAAACAAGCAGAACTTCCCTTTTGGGTGGAGCTTTACTTCAAAGAAGAGGGTGCAAACAAGCATAACTTCCCTTTGGATGGAGCTCCACTTTAAAGAAGAGGGTGCAAACAAGCAGAACTTCTCTTTTGGGTGGAGCTCCACTTTAAAGAAGAGGGTGCAAACAAGCAGAACTTCCCTTTGGGTGGAGCTCCACTTTAAAGAAGAGGGTGAAAACAAGCAGAACTTTCCTTTTTGGATGGAGCTCCACTTTAAAGAAGAGGGTGCAAACAAGCAGAACTTTCCTTTTGGGTGGAGCTTCACTTTAAAGAAGAGGGTGCAAACAAGCAGAACTTCCCTTTTGGGTGGAGCTCCGCATTAAAGAAGAGGGTGCAAACAAGCAGAACTTCCCTTTGGGTGGAGCTTCACTTTAAAGAGGAGGCCGACAAGGGGAACTTCCCCTCAATACCTATGCGAGAAAATAAAACACTATGCACCCAATCGCAACCTCCGATCAACTAACCAAAATCACCTCCTCGTCCCCAAGTCCCGTTACAAATCAAAGGGAGAACGAAGATTCGTAGTCCAAGGACCACGGCTATGAAACGCTCTACCCACGAACATCCGCATGGAAGAAAACCATCGGGCCTTCAGAAAAAAACTCAAGACCCACCTCTTCTAAGAAGCAGGACAACACAGGACAGACCAAGCGTCTTGGTTTTGCAGCGCTATACAAGTCATTCATTCATTCATTCATGAGTGTAGAACACCACGGCCCACCACGGATGGTCTATTTTGACCACAGATTCACCATATGAGTGTAGAACACCACGGCCCCCCACAGAAGGTCTATTTTGACCATAGATACACCATATGAGTGTATAACACCACAGCCCCCCATGGATGGTCTATTTTGACCATAGATAAACCATATGAGTGTAGAACACCACGGCCCCCTACGGATAGTCTATTTTGACCATAGATACACCATATGAGTGTAGAACACCACAGTTCCCCACGGAGGGTCTATTTTGACCATAGATACAGCATATGAGTGTAGAACACCACGGCCCCCCACGGATGGTCTATTTTGACCATAGATACACCATATGAGTGTAGAACACCACAGCCCCCCACGGATGGTCTATTTTGACCATAGATACAGCATATGAGTGTAGAACACCACGGCCCCCCACGGATGGTCTATTTTGACCATAGATACACCATATGAGTGTAGAACACCACAGCCCCCCACGGATGGTCAATTTTGACCATAGATACACCATATGAGTGTAGAACACCACAGCCCCCCACGGATGGTCTATTTTGACCAATAGATACACCATATGAGTGTAGAAGCCCACCAGACTGCTCTCTGATTAATCATTCGGCTGGTGGGATATAAAACCAAGTCTTAAGCCCATAACCGGCGTTTACAGTCACCTTATCTGTCATATCCAGAATCAGCTAATTAATGTACAGTCAGTATAAGGATAATGAATTGCGAGCGGCACTGTAAATTGCTTGTTTCTGCCCTCAATCAGACTCTCAAGGGCGTCATAATACGCAGAACAAAACAACAGTGTTTCATTTTTACATTTTATTTCCATGTGAAAAAATAAAGGAATTTATCAAACATGCCACCATCGTACAGACTGTCCTTTGAAACATGTACAAAAACATGCTAAACAAATGTTCCCATCAAAATCTGATTAGAAACAAAAGACAAAGCCGTTGGATAATGTCTCCGACTCGCTCCCATTTTGCTGCACTGCTGTTCCATTTTATGGCACTCATTCTGCTTTCTAATTAGGACAAATTATACAAAGTCTTTGGGAAAAAAAAATAAAAAATGTCTAAAGAACATGAAGTGACATTATAGTGACAGTGTGTGGGGGCATTCTGTTTTAGTCTTTGGTAAATGCGGTTCGTTAAGAGAAGAGTGGGCTGGTAATGAATTGATATTTTTTATGTGTTGGATTTAAACCTTTCACTACCAGATTCAAATGCAGACAGGAACATTTTCTCCTACATCTTCTGATTCACCTTGGCTGTGTGGGAGATGGAAGGAACCCGGAATGTGTGGGGGGGATACTCAGCAGATCAGGAGATTGTATTATGGTGATTCCCTTTATACCTAACAGTATAAATAACTATGGAACTTTCTATAGCAAACAGAGAAAATGGCAAGTTGAGGAATTGGGGTTTTAACACTGGTGCATGATGGGAGGGATATTTTCCCCATTTTTGCAATGTTCGATGCACTAATCAGAGCTCTTTAAGCATTTCTAAACCCAAAAAATAAAATGTTGATTTTTAACCACATCATCATATGACGTCCAGCAGGGGCGCGCATCGCGCTGTCCAACACACTGCACCGCCGATCTAGTTAAAGAGCCTATGACGCGCGTAGAGGTGGATTTCCTGACAGGGGGGGGGAGGGTTGTTTGCACTGATAATCAACGCATTGTTTATCAGTGCAGACCCATCAGCGATGCCCACCGGTGCCAGCCAATGATGCCCATCAGTGCCCCGCCAGTGATGCCCAACAGCGCCTGCCAGTAATACCAATCAGTGCCAACCTGTACCCATATATATATATATATATATATATATATATATATATCTATATATATATATATATATATATATATATATATATATATATATATATATATATATATCTATATACATATATATATATATATATATCTATATCTATATACATATATATATATATATATATATATATATATATATATATATATATATATATATATATATATATATATATATATATATATATATATATATATATATATATATATATATATATATATATATATATATATATAGATAGATAGACAGATAGATAGATAGATAGATAGATAGATATATATAGATATATAGATATATATATATACATGTACCATATATACTCGAGTATAAGCCAAATTTTTCAGCACATTTTTTTGTGCTGAAAATGCCCCCCTCGGCTTATACTAGAGTCAAGCACTTTTCTGCAGTTGAGAATGACATTTTCCGGCCCCGTATCTCGGGACCACTTGGTGCTAGGAACCCCAAATTTGGTGTGCAAAGTGGAACTAGCACTACAACAGTTCCTAGCACTAAGTGGCCTCGAGATAAGGGGCCTCAAAGTTGGTTCGGAAAATGTCATTCTCTGCTGCAGAAAAGTGCTCGACATCTTCCAAATCGACTTTGGGGCCCCGTATCTCGTATAAGAACCCCATATTTGGATATGTTGTAGTGATAGTTCCACTGAGTTTGCACACCAAATTTGGGGTTCCTAGCACCAAGTGGCCCCGAGATATGGGGCCCCAAAGTCGGTCAACTGTGTCCATTTGCAGCAATGTCATTTCGGGACCCTTTGGGTTCAGAGACCCCAAATTTTGGCTGCAGCTAGGGGGCATCCAGGAACCCTTAACTACCGAGTTTGAAGTTCTGGGGACCTATGGCTGCAAATGGGCACAGTAAGACACAGTGAGGCATGCAAATGGGCACAGTGAGGCTGCAAAAGGGCATTGTTGACCCTCTTTTCCACTTACAGTAGCTGCGCATTTCTCACCCTAGGCTTATACTCGAGTCAATACGTTTTCCCATTTTTTTGTGGTAAAATTAGGTGCCTCGGCTTATATTTTGGGCGGCTTATACTTATATATACAATATATATATATATGTATATATATAGTTTCATAGTTTCATAGTTAGTAAGGTTGAATAAAGACATCAGTCCATCCAGTTCAACCTGAGTGAGTGTCTACAATTGTCCCCATCCCTGTACATTGCACACTCACATCAGTCCCTACCCTCAAGGAGCCCACAATCCAAGGTCCCCATTCATATACTAGGGCCAATTTTGGACAGAAGCCAATTAACCTACTTGCACGTCTTTGGATTGTGGGAGGAAACCGGAGTGCCCGGAGGAAACCCACGCAGGCACAGGGAGAACATGCAAACTCCAGGCAGGTAGTGTCGTGGTTGGGATTCGAACCAGCGACCCTTCTTACTGCTAGGTGAGAGTGCTAACCACTACACCACTGTGCTGCCCACACAGCATATATATATATAATTATATATATAATTATATAGTTTTTCTTTTTGGTCCTATGATGTAAGGAGGTGCTGGAGACTCAACAAAAGAAGAACGTTTATTCTCTAGCGTTTGAGAATTCTCCTATTAAAATCAATGCAATTTGGTCCACCACAAAATGGCCGCCAGCCAGAGCCCTAATTACAAGGACAGATTGTTTAGTGTTGATGGGGATGCTAGGAGCAGAAGCTGTTTGCAGAGACGTCTGAGGGGACAGAGTCCGTCTTCACAGTTGTGCTGGAGTTTCCCATACCTCGCGGGATGTCTGCATAGCTGAGGCTGTCAATCACCCGCTGTGTGCGGCAGAAGGGGGGCAGGGCTGTCCACAGGGATTGTATGGTGTCAGTATAATCTTTCAGAAGTGACTCGGATAGCAGAGGAATAAGAGAGCAGACAGAAATCACTAGGTGTTTTGGATTGAGACAAGTACACACTATAGCGGGGAATGCTTTGTTCATTTTTAATTTCAGAGGTTTACAACCATTTTAACTTAGGATGAACTGAGGATTGGAATGCCAGACATGCAAATTCTATGTTTTTCCCCTATGGTTCTTAGATGATAATGCACATTTTGTGATTTTGTCATCTAGTTAGGAATGTATCTTTTTATTTCTATCCCAAAACGATGCCTCTTTCATTATAAATCTATAGACATCAGCATAGGAGACAGCAAGCAAACAAAGCTCTGAGACATCTGAATAGACTTTCCTCTTGAGCCAATTTTAGTTCAGTTTCTCATGTCATGGATGATCCAATTATCTGTGGTTCTTGCATGTCTGTAATATGCATGTCGGTGTCGATATTGGCGCATTGTATCACGCCAGAAAACAAGTTCTGTGTCCATTCGCAGTAAACCAGCAGTAAAAAAAAGCATGATTTAAAAGCCGAAGCCACATACGGTGGTAGAGTGGTTAAGACCGCAGTATGGTAGCCCCAAGGCACCATGTCACACTCTGATCCAATATGCTATCTGTGTAGATCTATGTGTTTCTGCTGTCTTTCTTCCCCAGGGTCAGAAACACACTGAAAGAATAACGGGCTTGTGACAAAAATTGTCTCTGGTGTGTAGATTTGGTAAGGAAATTAAGCCCTTTAGAGTCAGGGGCGCTCGTGCCCACGCTAGTTTTCTTTTGCATGCTTCTTTTAACCACTTCAGCCCCGGAAGAATTTACCCCCCTTCCTGACCAGAGCACTTTTTGCGATTCGGCACTGCGTCGCTTTAACTGACAATTGCGTGGTCGTGCGACGTGGCTCCCAAACAAAATTGACGTCCTTTTTTTCCCACAAATAGAGCTTTCTTTTAGTGGTATTTGATTGCCTCTGCGGTTTTTATTGTTTGCGCTATAAACAAAAAAAGGGCGACAATTTTGAAAAAAAACACAATGGGGTTATTTACTAAAGGAAAATCCACTTTGCGCTGCAAGTTCACTTAGAAGTAAAGTCGATGTAGATCCGAGGGGGACATGCGAGGAAAATAAAAAAAAAACAGCATTTTAGCGTGCACATGATTGGGTGATAAAATCAGCAGAGCTTCCCCTCATTTCAGATCTACCCCTTAGGCCCCTTTCACACTGGGGCGTTTTTCATGCGGTACAGCGCTAAAAATAGTGCCTGTACACCGCCTGAAAAAACCGGCCCCATTCACTCCAGTGTGAAAGCCGGCGGGCTTTCACACTGGAGCGGTGCGCTAGCAGGACGGCAAAAAAAGTCCTGCTAGCAGCATCTTTGGAGCGGTATAGGAGCGGTGTATTCACCGCTCCTATACCGCTCCTACCCACTGATTTCAATGGGACACCGCGGTAATACCGCGGCAATACTGCTGCAAAGCCCTGCTACGGCGGCGCTTTGCGGGGGATTTTAACCATTTTTTGGCCGCTCGCGGGGGGGTAAGACCGCCCCGCGAGCGGCCGAATACGGCCGCTAAAGCGACGGTAAAGCAGCGCTAAATATAGCGCTGCTTTACCGTCACCGCGGCTCCCGCCACAGTGTGAAAGGGGCCTTAGATTTAGAGCGATTGCACTTCCAACTGCACTTGCAGTGCAAAGTGGAGTTGCCTTTCGTAAATAACCCCCAATATTTTTTACTTTTTGCTATAATAAATATGGCAACTTTTTTTTTTTAAAAAAAGCTCTTTTTTTCTCAGTTCAGGCCGATATGTATTCTTCATATTTTTGGTAAAAAAAAAAAACACAGTAAGTGAATATTGATTGGTTTGCACAAAAGTTATAGTAATGGCGGCGATCTGCGATTTTTATCGGGACTGCGAGATTATGGTGGACACATCGGGCATTTTGACACATTTTTGGGACCATTGGCATTTATACAGCGATCAGTGCTATAAAAATGCACTGATTACTGTAAAAATGTCACTGGCAGGGAAGGGGTTAACACCAGGGGGGGGGCGATCAAGGGGTTAACTGTGTTCCCTGTGTGTGTTTCTAACTGTAGGGGGAGGGGGCTGACCTAGAGGAAATGACAGATCAGGGGTTCCTAGCTATTAGGAACTCACAATCTGTCACTCCTCACAGAACAGAACAGGAATTTTTTGTGTGTTTACACACACACATGTTCCTGTTCTGCCTCTCGTGCCCGCGATCGCTCATGGCCGGCGGTCATCGCAACCATCGACCACGAGCATCGGCACCCCGGCAGTGCAGCGGGTATGTGCGTGTGCCTGCTATCCCAATCCCGTGAGCCAACGTATAGCTACGACAGCTCGCGGGATCGTGCTGACCTGCCGCAGTATAATGACGGTGGCTGGTCGGCAAGCGGTTAAAGGAGAATTATTCAAAAATGCTTTTTAACACTACTATTCCTGTATACAGAAATTTAGAAATTGGATGAAAGGTTTAGCACTGGGAAACACATTTTGAAAGATAAAAAGTGCAATTTATATACAACTATATAGATCAGACCAAAATGGCTGCACTTCTTGGTTTTAAACAATCACAAGTGAAGTGTGGCTACAGGAAAAGAAGGAGCACTGCGCATGCGCTTGCTTCCAATAAGGAATCGTGCTCCTTCCTGTGTGTGAGTGATGAGAGCTCAACAGATGTTGTGTCCCAGATAATAAGCAGGACAAGGGATCATTAACAAATGGAAGTTTTTTGGACAGGCCGTTTGCATACCTCCCAACTTTTTGACATGGGAATGAGGGAAACCTATCAGAAAAAGTATACAGGCATAGGACACACCCCCTGCCACGCCCTCTTAAAGGAGAATTGTACAAAAAAACTAAATTGGTGAAACCCACAAGTGCTTTTTTTAACCACTACTATTCCTTTATATTGGCTTTTAGAATTTACAAATGCAGCAATTTTGAAATCAGATGAAAGGTTTAGCACTGGGAAACACTTTTTGAAAGATAAAAAATGCATTTTTTTATACATCTATATAGATCAGATCAAAATGAGGGACAAATGAGGAGGAAAGAGGGACAGAGGGACATTGCTCCAAATCATGGACAGTTGAGAGCTATGCGTTTGGCTGTTTGGATGCTACACAAGGCATACAGGTATTGCAGGTACAGTTTCAGACACTGAACAGTGTATTGTAACCTACTGGGGCCCTTTGAGTGCATAGTGTTTTTTTTTTTTTTTTCCTCAAAAGATGGACTTACTTACTTACACAGCTTTAAAGAAGAATTCCAGATATAGATATTTTAACATAAGGACTTGGGTGCAGCTTGGACAATGCAGCTATGTATATACCTTGCCTATGGGATCCCTCTGGAAGCTGAAAATCACTGTAGTAGGCACTCCAGTAATCCCCAGTTGCTTCCGGGTCACGCTGCCGAGTAGCTGCCCCACTTCTTACTGAACACAGAAAGTCACCCGCTTGGCACAGCCGCCATTCAGAGAAAGATTTGCATTTTCTCAATGGCTGCAAAACGTTCTCTAATTGGGGATTGTAATGTCCTTGCCCTCTTTTTCCCCAGCTGAGGTCCCAGATACTGATGCTTGTATGTTTAGGAAACAGGCAGAGCTTTATCACATAGTATATGTCAGTTTTTGACCATACTGTAGTTCTAGATTTTTTTATTTTTGCTGTTAAATTTGAGAAAACTCCTTTATATGTTTGTTATATGTTCCCATTCGCAGCGGGAAATCTTATGTTTTAGATGTTTTTCAGAAAAAAAAAAATAATAATAATAATTTGGGGTTTACATTCACTTTAAACCACTTTAAACCACTTTAAACCTTGGTTAGAACAGAGAGTGTTCAAATCTAGTTTACAACTGATAAAGAGATTTGCCAGCACAGTACAGACAGGGTCAATTATGGCAAACATAGCTCCCCAGCCCCCCCCCCCCCCCCCCCCATTAACAAAATAGAATGTTCAGTGCTGAAAGAGCTTCTAAAATGGTAAGCAGCAACTTGTAAATCCCTTTTTTTTACATTATGCTATGTGAATGAGAACATGTAACAAGTATAAAGTAGGTATTATCCAAACTTGGCTGCAAAAATGGAAATACACTTTAAGGAAAGAATATAATCATACAAAGTTACACTTTTTTCCTTTCGATGTAACTAAGGAGGTAATTTGGGCCAAGTAGTAAGCAGAAACATGTCACATACCACCAGGATTCTCTTGGTAGGAAACACAAGTTACAAATTTCATTTAGAGAATTCTCCTCTCTGTTTATGAAATTCAAATCATTTTATTTTGCCAACTTTAGACTTTTAACGTATTTGGTTGCCTAACGCAGAAAAAAAAACAGCTATGACACACGTAGACCTAATCCTCAAACTTTAAGCCATAAAATACCCAAATAAAACCTGTACTTTTACAAACTTACATCAACAACGAAAAAAACGTATTTAGTCACAGTCATGTCCTCACCAAACGGACTTCCAAAATAAAATTAACCACTTCAGCCCCGGACCAATTGGCAGCCAAAGGACCAGGCCCCTTTTTGCGATTCGGCACTGCGCCGCATTAACTGACAATTGCGCGGTCGTGCGACTTGGCTCCCAAACAAAATTGGCGTCCTTTTTTCCCCACAAATAGAGCTTTCTTTTGGTGGTATTTGATCACCTCTGCGTTTTTTATTTTTTGCGCTATAAACAAAAATAGAGCGACAATTTTGAAAAAAATGCAATATTTTTAACTTTTTGCTATAATAAATATCCCCAAAAAATATATAAAAAAACTATTTTTTTCCTCAGTTTAGGCCGATACGTATTCTTCTACATATTTTTGGTAAAAAAAAATCGCAATTAGCGATTATTGATTGGTTTGCGCAAAAGTTATAGCGGTTACAAAATAGGGGATAGTTTTATAGCATTTTTATTAATATTTTTGATCGCCGCGAAAAATCGCCGCGATCATCGATTTTTATTGTGACTGCGACATTATGGCGGACACATCGGACATTTTTGACACATTTTTGGGACCATTGTCATTTATACAGCAATCAATGCTATTTAAATGCATTGATTCCTGTATAAATGACACTGGCAGTGAAACAGTTAACCACTAGGGGGCGGGGAGGGGTTATGGTCTGTGAAGTGTGTTTTTTTTTTACATTAGGGGGCGGGGCTGACGTTTGACGTCATTGATCGGCTTTCCCGATGACAGGGAACAGCCGATCAATGACAGGCAGAGTAGGAAGTGCGGGGAGAGGTTTGTTTACACAGACCTCTCCCCGTTCTTCAGCTCTGTGACCCGATCGTGGGACACCAGCGGCGATCGGGTCCGCTAGTCCCGCGGCCGGGGTCACGGAGCTCCCGACCGGGTCGCGAGCTTTTAAAGGGCCACGTACCTGTACGTGGTTTTGCCTAGCCGTGCCATTCTGCTGATGTACATCGGCGTGAGGCGGTCGGGAAGCGGTTAAAGAAGACATTTTTACCTAAACTTTCAGTATTTGAGATGAAGAAATTACCCTAAGCTCTTGTAACTTCATAATCGCTCAGATTAGCTACCCGCTTTGTCCCATAATAGTATTCCAATTGGAGGCTATTTAAAGTAACAACAGGGGATATCTTTCTGCAGAAAGGCAGTGGGAAATTGTTGACTTGAAGTGCTGAAATATACTGAGGTTTGCCGAGATATATAAACTTCTATGAGGTCATAATACAATGTTGACCCTATCCAGAGATCTGCTGTTTATGGGCTACCTCCTCATCAGAGGAAGATTGGCTTTTTGAAAGGGAGTTTTACAACTTCGTAAAAAGTTTAAAATACTTCAGGATGTTTTGTTTCTTTACTCAGCTACTGTTTTACAGCAAAAGGTAACACTTTCAGAGTTTCATAGCTGGCATTTATTACCCAGCCTCTGCTTGGTTGCATGTCGGCACATTCCACGTAATCTTTGACAAGATGAGAAGACATCTTACCAACAACTGGTGAAAAATTCTCTCTATTCTCAATAATACCACCAGGATCCACTAAAGCAGGGGTCCCTTTCTAAACAAAGGGCAAGTTTACTGTCCTTCAGATTTTATGTAGGCCGGACTGTGGCCAGTGGGAGTAGAAAAGGTCCTGACATCAGTGGGAATAAGCAATGCCTCGTCTTTGGTGTCAGTGGGAGGAATAGCGCCCATCGTTGTTGTTTGTGGGAGGAATTGGGCCCCATCATTGATGTCTGTGGGAGGAATTGTGCCCCGTCGTTGAAGTCATTGGGAGGAATTGTGCCCCATCATTGATGTCTGTGGGAGGAATTGTGCCCCATCGTAGAAGTCATTGGGAGGAATTGTGTCTCATCGTTGAACTCATTCTGAGGAACTGTGCCCCATTGTTGAAGTCATTGGGAGGAATTGCACCCCATCATTAGTGTCATTGGAAGGAATTGTGCCCACTCATTGGTGTCATTGGGAGGAATTGTTCCTTATTGTTGGTGTCATTGGGAGGAATAGTTCCTTATTGTTGGTGTCATTGGGAGGAATTGTTCTTTATCGTTGGTGTCATTGGGAGGAATTGTGCCCCTTCATTAATGTCAGTGGGTGGAATTATGCCCCATTGTTGGTATCAGTGGATGCAATAGTGACCCAAGAGCCGGGTAAAAGCAAGCAAAGGGTCGCATCCAACCCTGGGGCCACAGTTTGGAGAAAAGTGAACTACGATTGAATCTTTCATAGGGTGGTCAAGCAACAATAAGGGGTTCCGTCAGGATACCATAGATCTTCTAACCCCTTTTCGTTCCCCCTCTTCTTTTTCTATTTCTTTCCCATCTATTTTTCTTTAACCTAAGCGGTTGCTCCTTCTCAAGCAACTGCCCGTGTTGATTACAGTTCTGTTATACATTGTATTGTATTGTATTTCTCATCCGTAATTTACATGCATTGATGTCTGATATTGCTTAGTGGAGTGGTGATGGGCCCTGGATCCCGGACACAGTTTGATCCCAATGGGGGTGGCTGGGAGTAGGGGCTGTCTCTACACCCTACTGTTTCACATGATCTTCAATGTTAGCTAACATATATGATCCAAACCTAGCTACCATAATGTTGTTTATTTCTCACTGTACTGACCTTTATCTCATTTATGTTGATATTTTTTGTGTACACACTGTTTTCTTTTTCATGTTGTTAAAACTCAATAAAAAACTATTGAAAAGAAAAAAAAAAAACTGAACTATGATGTCCTCCCTAAAGCAGTCAACTGTCCTGCTATGGTTTAGTTACTGTTTTCTATATAAAGAACACATTGGAAATATCTGTGCAAAAGCAATTACTTCTTTTGCTTGGAAAGGCTTATTATTATTCAGCAGGAAATCTTTTTTTTTTTTTTTTTAAGTGCATTTTTTATTAACGTTTTACAGAATTAAAAAAATAGATCATACATAGAAAACACCACAGATGGAAACAGAACCAAAAGTGGATGCAACAATTAAAGTGGCTTACAAATCGTTAATAACTGTAGCATATATCATTTTCAAAGAATAAAGAAGGAGGAAAAAAAAAAAGAAGAACAAAAGAAGGAAAATAAATGCAATTGCGACATATAGCTATGAGTAGAGTGGAGAGAACACACACATGAGATGGAGGAACTAAAAAAAAAAAAATGTAGGACTGATATCCCCCGCCTGTTTTGTTGGGGTACCAAATTCAGACATCCCATATCCTGTTGAACGGGGGACAGCATCCCCCACCTGAGCCGTCACATATTCCAATCTACAGATTTCTAAAATCACAGTTGTAGAGAGGTTGTAGACTGTAGACTGTAGAGTAGACTGGTTATTATCTACCACCACCATGGGTGGTAGACGATAACCAGTGTAGTGGAATACTGTAGTTCTTTTGGCCGCTAACAAAATAAAAGAAGCAAGCTTATTTATAGACTTTCCAATACCAGGGAAAGGGAAGCCTAAAAGACAATGTGGCGGATCCAGCAATAAAGAATGGTCAAGTACTCGTTGGATCGGAGACATTTAGAAATGAGATATGCCAATGCTCTCTTGCGACTGATTCTAGGCTTTCTATAAGTGGAAGAGTATACAATTTGCTACATGGGTGACTGTCCCCAACAATAAATATAAACACTTGCAACATCCAGCAAATACATGGAATTATACAGAGATGAACAGCTTCAATAGACATTGGAGAAGTTTAGGAGATGAAAAGTGGAGGGGTCAACCTTTCCACCGTAGTAGTTCTAGCCTTCCTCATCATTCTAATAAATATAATTTAATATAATTTAATGCCATTTGTGTTCTGGTTAGCAAGATTTCTCCTCACTTCCTGTCCCGCTGATGACTGGGACATAACCTTAGGAAAAAAAGTCCTGAAGCAGGGCACAGATAGTTAACAATGACAGTGGATTCTAATTGTTCCATACTTTGTTAAAAAAATAATTATAGACACCCTTCACCACTGCATCATTTACAAATGGGATATGCCAATGCTGCTGTGCGACTGATGCTTGGCTTTCCATAAGAGGAAGCATGGCTTTTTTTCAGCTAGAACTTGGTGAAACTCAGTTCCACCACCTCAAGCTCAGGCCCTCTGCTCCCTGATCACCACCATCGCTTGCAAACACAGATGTCCGGCTTCTGTGTTTACAAGTGAAAGCTTGTCTCCCAACCGCTCCCATAGATCTGATCTCCTGAGTGACTGCCACTGAGTGCAAGGTGGGGACCAGGGAGATGCAGGTGCAGATCTCAACACCCCAACTGAATGATCCCCTTGCAAGTGAGAGAGGCAGAGCCACCTACAGTGTGTGGGGAGGTACTAGAGCCGGCTGGGTGCTTCAACTTAATACGCCAACACAAGTAAGACAAGTGGAAGATGGTGGAGCTTTTAAGGAAGGAAGGAGAAGATGGAGACAGTGGAAGGGGGGTTGCATGCAGAGGTCAAAGTTGAAGAGGGTGAAAGTGAGTAGGATAGGGGATGCAGAGGTAACCAGCTGTGGAAGAATGCTGGACTCTGCACTCTGTGTAACACCCCCCCCGAAACTCTGCACTCTGTACATAATGCACCCCTGGTATTTATTGCCCCTTCCACTGTTAGTGAAATCTGACCACACTCACTATTTGATGCGGTTTGGAGGGTTTGTGTGGGGAGGGTTTTTTGAGAAGTCATGGTTGAGTTCATGCACCTATTTTCTGAGAAAAAAAAGCCCTGAGTGGAAGAGTATACGATTTGCTACATGGGTGACTGCCCCCAACAATAACTAGAGACACTTGCAACATCCAGCAAATACATGAAATTATGCTTAGATGGACAGCTTCATTGGGTAAAGGAGAAGTTTAAGAGATGAAAAGTGGATGGGGTCAGGCTCCCAACCCAACAGCCCAAGAATTGCATATCAGAGCACTGAGGGGTTGTTAAGAAAATAGCAATCCCCTCCTTGAAGAACAATCTTGACAGGATAACTATACAGGGAAGGTGAGTAGGGGCTAAAGCAATCAAAAAACCCTCACTCTAATCAGTGTGTAGCACAGTAAAGCCTTCTTAAAATAGAAGCAAATCATATCTTTACATCCCATTGGCCAGATGCACATACAGAACCGCTATTGTATAGAGAATAAATACAGTAGATTAATATTATAAAGGCATTTCAATGGCCTAAAGTAAGAAATAATCCTTTTTTTTTGGTATATGTGACGGAATAAAATATGTGAATAGTCTCTGCAGGGCCGGATTAACATAGGGGCTATTGGAGCTGCAGCTCCAGGCCCCTTTCTCAAGATAGGCCCATTTGCCCAAAAAATAAATAAAAATAAATAAATAAAAAGATCGACTTCAAGGGTTGGAGCTCGGCGATCAGGAGTCACAGAGACCCCACATTTGGGGGTAGGTAGCCAAAGACCTACTCCAGCACTGGTTAAAAGATGGGGCTGCTTTCATCTATGGTCCTGGAGATACGGGGCTCCTTGCGCAGCCAGTCAGAAGCTCCATACAGAGCGGCCAGTATAAATACAAGCTGGAACACTCTGCAGCAGACTGAGAGGATGAGATCACAGGGCTTATAATAAGCAGGCCAATTCTGACACTTCTCTCCTACATGTAAAAATCATCATTTTTTTGCTAGAAAATAACTCAGAACCCCCAAGAATTATATATATATATATTGTTTTAGCAGACACCCTATGGAATAAAATGGTGGTCTTTGCAACTTTTTATGTTACACGATATTTGCGCAGCAATTTTTCAAACGTCTTTTTTGGAAAGAAACTGTTTCATTCCATAAAAAAAACCCACTAAAGTTACAACGATTTCTTTTGTGTACCAAGTGATGCTTTAATTTTTTTTTACAGGTTACATGTTTAGAGTTACAGAGGAGGTCTAGTGCTAGAATTATTGCTCTCGCTCTAACGATCGCGGCATATGTAACCTGTGTGTATCTGGCTCTGATACTAACCAGTGCCTACCCAGCCACTGACTAGTATCTCTCCCCAGACTTTCCCCACACACTCTCTCACCTGCTGACCTGTGGATGGGGGAATTACTCCCGCAGTGTTATTGTGTTCTGCCAGTGGATACAATGATTAGTGTTGCTAACTATAGCTGGCAGCACTGATTGTTTTGTGGAAAACCTGACAGGCTGGTTGTACTCAAGTCGGTTAATAGGTTGACTTGTGTAAAACCAGCTAGCCCATACATAGATCGACTATGGCTGGTCTCTGCTTAATTGGTGTAATTTCAATCCATGTATCACCCACTTAACCACTACTCAGTCCCTAAACATCCTTCCACAAACCTTTACATTTTTCCTTCCCAGATTACTTCATCCTCCTCTCCTATACATAGTGCCCACTGTCATACTCTCCACACTACTCTCCTGTACATACTGCTCACTGTCATACCCTCCACACTTCTCTCCTATACATAGCACCCGCTGTCATATCCAACACACTCCTCTCCTGTACATAGTGCCCGCTGTCATACACTTCTCTCCTGTACATAGTGCCCACTGTCGTACCCTCCACACTCTTCTTCTGTACATACTGCTCACTGTCATACCCTCCACACTCCTCTCCTATACATAGTGCCCACTGTCATACCCCCAACACTTCTCTCCTATACATTAGTGCCCACTGTAATACCCTCCACACTCCTCTCCTGTACATACTACTCACTTTCATACCCTCCACACTCCTCTGCTGTGCATACTGCCCACTGTCATACCCTTCACACTCCTCTGCTGTACATAGTGCCTTCTGCCATACCCTCCGCACTCCTCTCCTGTACATAGTGCCTTCTGCCATACCCTCTGCACTCCTCTCCTGTACATACTACCCTCTGTCATACCCCCACACTCCTCTCCTGTACATACTGCCCACTGTCATACCCTCCACACTCCTCTCTGGTACAAACTACCCTCTGTCATACCCCCCACACTCCTCACCTGTGCATACTGCCCACTGTCATACCCTTCACACTCCTCTCCTGTACATACTACCCACTGTCATACCCTCCACACTCCTCTCTGGTAAAAACTACCCTCTGTCATACCCCCCACACTCCTCACCTGTGCATACTGCCCATTGTCATACCCTTCACACTCCTCTGCTGTACATAGTGCCTTCTGCCATACCCACCGCACTCCTCTAATGTACATAGTGCCCACTGTTAGACCCTCCACATTCCTCTCCCTCACCTGCACATACTTCCCACTTTTATACCATCCATACTCCTCCCCTATGCCTCTTACCCACAAAAACAGTTCTTTAAAATTATACTGAATATCCTCAATGTTACCAGCTCTAGAATGGGACCACTTTTGTTAGTTCAACTAAAGGAAATCTCAGTCCTCATATTTGTTCTGCCCCATTATTAGTACTTATTTAATTTTGTAATTACTACTGTGATGTATAGATGAACATAGGGGATGTCATCTACTCTAAATATAGCACTTGTAAAAAAAAAAAAAAGGTGTCCCTGAAAATATTTTTGAAGTGTTGGCAACTATGCACTTAGGGCACTGCCCAAGGGCCACAGGGTCATTAGGGGGCCCCATGAGAGGCTCCTGTGATATTAACCACTAGCTGACCGCCCACTGTCAAATGACGGCGGGACGGTGCAGCTACTGTGGCGGGCCGCCGTCATATGACGTTGTCTACAATTTGGCCACTGGGGGGCGCGCGCGCGCCGCGTAGCTGGTGCCCCGGTGCACGTGCCCGGCGGTCGCGATGACCGCCAGGCACCCGCGATTGCCCGGTAATCGAGCAGGACGTGGATCGGTGTGTGTAAACACACAGATCCACGTCCTGTCAGAGGAGAGGAGACCGATGGTGTGTCCCTTGTACATAGGGACACCGATCGGTCTCCTCCCCCAGTCAGTCCCCTCCCCCCACAGTAAGAATCACCAAGATAGGGTACACATTAACCCCTGCAGCGCCCCCTAGCGTTAACCCCTTCCCTGCCAGTCACATTTATACAGTAATCAATGCATTTTTATAGCACGGATCGCTGTATAAATGTGAATGGTCCCAAAAATGAGTCAAAAGTGTCCGAAGTGTCCGCCGCAAATGTCGCAGTCACGATAAAAATCGCAAATCGCCGCCATTACTAGTAAAAAAAAAATAATAATAAAAATGCTATAAATCTATCCCCTATTTTGTAGACGCTATAACTTTTGCGCAAACCAATCAATATACGCTTATTGCGATTTTTTTTACCAAAAATATGTAGAAGAATAAGTATTGGCCTAAACTGAGGAAAAAATTTGTTTAAAAAAAAAAAAAAAATTGGATATTTATTATAATAAATAGTAAAAAATATTATGTTTTTTCAAACTTGTCCCTCTTCTTTTGTTTATAGCGCAAGAAATAAAAACCGCAGAGGTGATCAAATACCACCAAAATAAAGCTCTATCTGTGGGGAAAAAATGATAAAAATTTTATTTGGGTACAGCGTTGCATGACCGCGCAATTGTCATTCAAAATGCGACAGCGCTGAAAGCTGAAAAATGGCTTGGTCAGTAAGGAGGTGTTCGTGGCTGGTAGGCAAGTAGTTAAAGCGGTAATAAACCTTTCTAATATTACTACTTTTTAGAGGCCCTGAGGTAGGTTATGCCATAATGTACAAGTATGCACAGCATATTAGCACATTACGGTACACTTAAATTGTCAGACTGAGCCCTCCAGTGCTGTGCTGTGATCTGGCGGGGCCCGGGCACTTTCATCTTCACCCGGTCTTCCTTCCGGGTTCTGTGCCTTCGGTCACTTACCTTGGCCGGGCTGCGTTGATGTCATTCCCAAACATGCATTCTCTGTCTCTCATCCTCCCTCCCTTAACCCTCACACCTCTTTCATCCCCTGTTCCTCTCTCTCTCTCATTCTCCCTCTCTCTTAATTTAATTTGTTATAACAAAAAATAGTTTGCATTTTTATTTATTGTTTATAAAAGGCCCCACCAATATCCTCAGCACCAGGCCCATGATGTTCTTAATCTGGCCCTGAGTCTCTGTTTTGAGTAAGCTATACTGAGCTAAGAATCTTGCAAACATTTTCTTCTGTCCTCTTAAAAGGATGCCTGAAATGTATTTATATAAGAAAATCACAGACAAGTATGAAAATACATTTCTGGGGGTGACCTGTACACTGGGTAGAGTGCTGCCATGGTTGCCACAGTCTGAATTAAGCTGTTACTAATTAAGTTGCAGTGGTTAGCAAGTCTTGCCATTCCAAAGCAAACCAAACAAAATGCAGCAGGCACCAGTGCCCTGGCAGATCACAATACAACCTAACAATACAATCTCTGTACACTCAGCTTTAAAACTACTAGACATGTGCATTCGTTTTCGTCCGAATTTCGTGTATTTTCATTATGGTTTTAACAAACGATAACGAACGTGCAGAATCCGAAAACCGAAAGATCCGACATAAACAAATCCTTTATTTTTGTTTTCGTTGTGACAACAGTTCGATATAGATAGGAGATTCGACATGACACTGACAATAGCAATCTGTGTCCATCGCAACTGTTGTGGAATGTGCCTAACCTTAGCTCTATTAGTCCAAGATTGTTCTACAGAGAGAGAAAAGATTCAACATAGAGAGAAAAGATTCAACATTATAGAGACAATAACAAAAAAGGTTGAATGTGCCTAACCTAACTCTATTAGTCCAAGATTATTCGACATAGAGAGAAAAGATTCGACATTATAGAGACAATAACAAAAAAAGTTGAATGTGCCTAACCTAACCCAGATTATTTGAAAAGATTTGACATGAAGATTCGACTTAGCAGTCGCTGCGAGTGGACATTTATGGTCAAATGCTCCGCCCATAGGCTATAGAAGAATTCTAATGTTGGTTGACTGATTAATAAATATAATTATTACTAGTGTCATACAACATTAGAATTCTACTATAGCTTGTAGGCGGAACATTCGACCGGAAATGTATGATTGCGGCTTTGTACAGTTTAGCTGCTCCATCGAATCTTCCGCCTACAAGCTATTCAGTCGAATCTTCTTAGAACATTCGACAGACACCATAAGCCTTCAATGACAGATTCAACCTTAATTATTTTGGATTGTCAGACGAATGCATTTTTTAACACAACAAAATAAATAAAAACTAATTTCGGGAGAAACTAAATAAATACATTTTTCGGACGAATACGAAATTCCCAAACAAAATATTTCAGTGTATTTATGTCTAAAAACTACCAACATTAAGCAGTATGAAGGCCTACCTACTCTATCCCAGTCAATTTATATCCAATCAGGCAGACTCTTGCACAACATACTTGTTGGTAGATCTAAAGGAGATTTGCACAATCAGATTGTAACATGTGTGATGAGCTTTAGTGTTCCGATAAGACCAATTAAACGCCCAACTCTACCCAAAATTTACTTTTTCCCATCCCTCTCTTGCCCTCTTCCTCTAACTCATCCTGCCCAGTATAAAGGCCTCCTTACCTGGTAAAGCCAGTTATACTCACTGGAGACCCCTAACCAGGTCCCCCCTAGTGCTATTTCCTCCTGTGGGGATTGCTAATCCAGAGCTGCATGTTAACCCTTGCCGTCTAGTCCCCTTCACTACCACCGGTCCAACTGTAGATATGTTCTGGATCCTAAGAGGACTTCTAGATTCTGTTCTGGATCCCAAGAGATCCCCTCCCATTGACAGCCAACGGGAATTATCCATATCACTCAACCTCCAGTCCCCTTCACTTTTATCAGTCCGACTGCAGATTTCTGTATCCCAAGAGGACTCCTCAACTGTCCAGGCCAAAGTGTGAATAGCGCTCAGACAGTGGCCACCCAGAAGAAGGATCCATCCAGGATGTAAACAGGAGATGGACCCAACGCTGGATGATCACATGACCACAACTTAAGGTCATTGAAAAAGTATTTTTTTGTTCTGTTAACCCAGCAATCAGATAGAGCAGGGGTCTCAAACTGGCGGCCCTCCAGCTGTTGCGAAACTACAAGTCCCATGAGGCATTGCAAGGCTGACAGTTACAAGCATGACTCCCACAGGCAGAGACATGATGGGACTTGTAGTTTTGCAACAGCTGGAGTGCCGCCAGTTTGAGACTGCTGAGATAGAGGGTAATGGGAGGAAGGGGGCTACTTTTATCCCGGAGTTGGGCTTTAATATTTTTCAGTATTTAACTGAGAAAGGTTAAGTATAAGCATGTAAATGCAATATATTCTATGAGTATGCTTCTAATGCCACGTACACACGGTCGGAATTTCCGATGGAAACAGTTCGATGAGAGCTTTTCATCGGATTTTCTGACCGTGTGTATGCCCATCAGTCTTTTTCTGTCGGAATTTCCGATGGATTTTGGATTGAGAACCTGTTCTTGATTTTTCTATCGGATTTTCCGATCGTGTGTATGCAATTCCGACACGCAAAATTCCGACGCATGCTCGGAAACTATTTGACGCATGCTCAGAAGCATTAAACTTCCCTTTTATAGTGCAGTCGAACGTGTTGTATGCTGTGGTGTTATTGACCGTCGGAATTTGGTGTGACCGTGTGTAGGCAAGACAGTTTGAGCGAAATTCCGTCGGAATTCCGACGGGAAAACCATCAGAGCTTTTTCCGACGAGAATTCCGACCGTGTGTACGCGGCATAAGTCCTGTACGTCAACACCCATTAACTTCTTCAAGACAGTTTTGGGCCATCAAGTTTAGGTGGTTGGGTGCCCCTAAATCTATGAGCACCTAGTTACTGCCAAGAATGTTATTAATATCTAAATGAGGTCACTTCCCCATGACCTACATATACCAGTTTCTATAGATGGAGAAAGGTTTTTTTTTTTTGTAGTAGCTGCAATCATCACTTTTAACAACGATAAAAATGGAGAGATAATCTTAGAACACAGATCATATGATTACATTTTCTGAGCACTGGATTCTTTTATATGTGATTCATAACCTATATAAGTGCAAAATAAATTAAACCGGATGCTTTCTATTTAAGCCATATGCTTTACATTACAAATTGCAATCATAAATTCCATTTAGATTTCTTTATTGTTGACGTGTGGGAGAGATTTCCAATTATATTTTTTTCCTCTAAGTCTTTGAGAACTCATGTGTGGGTATTTATGGTTCATTATGTCTGATTGATGTACAATCTCTAGCTTAGAAGGTCTAGATGGAGTTCTTGATATTCCAAACTTAACGTCACCCCAAAAAATCACCTTCAGGAGAAATAAAAAAAAAAAAAAAGTAATACAACATTACATATACGCGGAATGCTAATCTGCATAAATTTTATTTTGTGTCAGGTTGTGTCTAGAGAAGGTTTATTTCTCTAGGTCACGCAAACGCCGGAAACAAAATGGCTTCCAATGGCCAAGAAAGTTATTGCTCCTCTGAGGACAAAGACGTTTGGTTTTTAGGAAGGCTCTGAATGTTACCGTTTCTTCTTTTAATTACAAACACAGCAGGCTATAGCTGAATATAAATTCATACATTACCAAGTTCCTTCTAGCCACATCTATGCTGGATGGTCCACGTGATAAATGATAAAACAGTTTTCCTTGATTGAGCTGCAAGATGTATGCTCCAAAAATGGAAAGAAACCAATACTTATTTTCCATTTTAACAAAATCTTTTCCACTAAATATAGATCTGTTCAAGAAATGTTTCTTCTAGTTACTGTTTGACTTGAATGTAAAATATTCCATTGTTTTAAGGGAGCCTCCAGAAAGGTATTTCTGTTTAAAGTTTGGGTTAAAGGCAGTCTGGTCAAAAGTTGCTTCCATCTAGCCCAGCAATAGGTAAAGGTCATCTCCGGGGAAGGGAAAAGTCCTCCCTTAGGCCCGTTTCACACTGAAGCATTTTTCACGCGCTACAGCGCTAAAAATAGCGCCTGTATAGCGCCTGAAAAAAGCGGGTCTTTTCACTCCAGTGTGAAAGCCGGAGGGCTTTTACACTGGAGCGGTGCGCTAGCAGGACGGTAAAAAAAGTCCTGCTAGCAGCATCTTTGGAGCGGTGAAGGAGCAGCGCGGCAATACCGCCGGCAAAGCGCTGCTGCAGTGGCACTTTGCGGGGGGTTTTTAACCCTTTTCCGGCCGTTAAAACCGCACGCTATCGGCCGAATACCGCTGCTAAAACTACGGTAAAGCAGCATTAAATATAGCGCAGCGCACCGCACCGCCCCAGTGTGAAAGGGGCCTTAGGCTCGATTCACATCTATGCATGTTGCTTTTGAGCGTTTCTGCAGTGTTTTTTGCAGTGCTTGGCGCGTTTTTGGACACGCGTTTTTACTGCGATTTTGCCACGTTTTGTGTTTTGCGTTTTTTTTTTACACTGTGGTTGCTTAGCAACCAGCTATATTCAGTGTAAAAAAAATAAAAAAATAAAACGCAAAACGCAAATTGCGACAAAATCGCAGTAAAAACACGGTATAAACGCGCTACTTGCGTTTTGGATGTTGGTCCATTGACTTCTATTACTTGCAAAACGCTGCATTTTGCAGGAAAAAAAATCCCTGACCCTTTCCAAAAACGCAGAGGCACAAAAATGCATTGATGTGAATATGTTCCATAGGAACCCGTGTTAAAATTTTTTCCTGCATTTCTGCAAAATGCAAAATGCATCAAAAAACGCATTAGTGTGAATCAAGCCTTATAGTGGGGCTGCAAGTAGTAAAGTGCAGCACTAGGTTTAAGCGCAAAATGACCCTGTGCATAAAAACTTATATAGAGTAGGTACAACACAATATTATAAATGTGCAATATTACCTAAACATAAATAGAAAAAAATTCAAATAAAGTGCAACTGTGCCGTGCATTGTAATAAATTGTGCTATAAGCAACCAAATAATTACTTTCATTGCAGTCATATGCGAAAATGCATGGCGAAACCAAAGTCGCATACAAAATGCACAAATTGGAAAACGATGTAAATGAGAAAAATTTTTCATATATTGCTGGAATTCAATGTAGTTACTTCAGAGTGCAGCGTATAACGTAGATCAAGTGCTCATCACTGTGTTTCCCATCACCTCATTAAGATAAAAGACTTACCAGAAAGCCTGCGACCTCCCTTACAAACAGCGCTTTTAGTGAAATCAAAGGTTCACCGATGGAAGACTCTGGCGTTCCTCTCTGGAAAGATCCTTAGACATCCAATGGAGTCCCAGGGATGTGGACAGCAGGAGATGATAATGTAGAAAAGAAGAAAGACTCCAAGAGTGTAGAAAGTCTTCCCAAAGCGTTTTATTAAAAAAGGGGAGTTGCAATACATAAAACTCCAAAGCAAATATAAAAAATACTGCAATGATCCTTGCAAGGAAAAAAGAACATACAGGTCCGTTTAAAATCAGATTGCGTATGTGCAGAACGTATGTGCGTAGCAACCCGTGTGTGAGTAGCATCCCGACATCCCGGCGATCGTTTCGTCAAATATGATGCCATCAAGGGTAACCCTGATGACGTCATATTTGACGAAACAATCGTCGGGACGCTAAGCCCACACGTTCTGTGCATGCGCAATCTGATTTTAAACGGACATGTATGTCCTTTTTTTTACTTGCAAGGATCATTGCTGTATTTTTTATATTTGCTTTGGAGTTTTATGTATTGCCACTCCCCTTTGCTCCTTGCTCCCAGCACAGCTTATTTTGCTGCTTCTCTCTCCCTCAGTCTGAGCTCTGCAGTACAGGACATCAAGAGGCTGATACCAAATCAAATTCAAGTACTTATACTGCTTTCATAAAAAAAAAAGTATATTTAAAGTGGAACTAAACTCTAAATCAACATGAACTATTTGCAATCCTCATGCTCATTATATTAGTAAATGTATAGGAAGGTGCAGTATACTATATTTACTTGTT
Source organism: Lithobates sylvaticus (assembly GCA_028564925.1). Classification (NCBI taxonomy): domain Eukaryota; kingdom Metazoa; phylum Chordata; class Amphibia; order Anura; family Ranidae; genus Lithobates; species Lithobates sylvaticus. The sequence goes on from CM053029.1 coordinate 569,206,039, forward strand.
TTAAACCTTAGTTGCTTCATGGTTTCTGGCCATGGCCAAAATGATGTCATACAGCCCAGGAGTCTTCTTTCATCTGGAGGAGAGGAGCAGTGGCTTTCTCAGCTCAGCGCATCCCCCTGCCTGTATGCCTGAGCTAAGGGCAGATGAATTCCAGTTATATCTGCCCTTACTTAAGGCCAGAAATGCTAGAGGAGTTGGCGTTAAAGTAATTTCTTAACAAAATAAAGCATGGACACATGAATGGATGAGTTTGGTTTGATTATTAGAAATTAATTCAATAAAGTTTTAAGTTTGTGGTGCTCAGATTATATTATATTTTTGTATAGAATTGATATAGCGCCAACAGTTCGCCCAGCATTTTACAATAAAGAGGAAGACAGTACAGTAAAAACACAAAAATGTACTAAAAAATGTTGCTTGTCTTGCAAAACGCTCTCAAACCAAGTTACTCTCAAACCAAGGTTTTACTGTACCACCGTTTCCTTTTGTTTCTATGCTTTTTATGTCTCATTTAGTTACTAGCATTCAGACTAAGTCTTGCATTACAAATATTTTGGACTTTCCAGCACAAATTTTTGTCTTTCCTGTTCCTGACAGGTCGATGCATATGTATTGTAACATCCAGAAGCCCTTACTAGGAAATAAAAATGCATACGGTCTTCTAGCTGAAAGTTGACACAGCAGGTGGAGAATGCTCTGGGATTGACAGGAAGTTTGAGAAATAGAGATCTTTCATAGAAGTCGTTAGAGCTAGACTTAGAAGGCCCAGCTGGAGGCCTATCGGAAGACTTCATGTATCAACTCTGTCCAATTGGTCTGACACTTGAGCACAATAAGAATGGCATGAAGAAATAGTATAAAGCCGGGGTAAAAGCTAAAGTCAAAAGGTATTGCAACTACGGCATCAATATTATCTGAAGAAATAAATTCAAAACTCGAACAATTTCTGTTTTTTTTTTTTTTTTTTTACCTGGCAGACTAAACAAAGAACAGCTGCATCCAAGCACAGATTTTCAACTTGCCAGGTATCTATATTGTTTTGATAATTTCTATTAGTATTTCCTGCTGATGGTAGCTGACATTTTGTTTCTTGGTCTCTTTAGATTTTTGAGCCATGATCTGCCAGCATTTAGACACAAAAAACAACAGATGGCGGTGATCGGCATTCATCTCAGCGGCCGTCTCCGGCTCCTCACTAATCAGATAGAGTTTAGACATCTGAGACAAAAGAGGGGCTGCAGAATCAGATAACTAAATGCTGCCTGTATCCAATATATATATATATATATATATATATATATATATATATATATATATATATATATATGTATATATATATATATACAGATATATATCTATATACAATATTTATATACAGATATATATATAGAGATATATATATATATATATATATATATAGAGAGAGAGATAGATAGATAGATCAATATATCTATCTATCCATATATATATATATATATATCTATATACACACATATATATATATATATATATATATATATATATATATATATATATATATATATACAGTGTGTATGTATATATATATATATATATATATATATATATATATACATATATGTATGTATATATATATATGCGTATGTATACTGTATACTGATATATATATATATGCGTATGTATACTGTATACTGATATATATATATATTTATTTATTTATATTAGAACCTCTACTTTGTCTATTCATTTTACTGATAACGCAAACAATATGCAGATGTGTTCCCTTTTTTAGTGGGGCTTCTGCATTGGCTACCGAAATAAGAGCAGATGCAAATCATAATAAGGAAGCCATGACTTTCAAAGAGTATCCATTTCATAGGCAGAAACTAACAATAAAGCTGCCCTTGGCCCCCCTGTGTAGCTGATGGGGTCTGGGCCCAGTACAACAGGACTGGTTGTACTGAGTTATCAGCGGCCCTGGTGGTGCACACTACAGTGATTTCCAGCTTCCAGAGCAGGATTTCTCAACCAGGGCACCATAGAACCCTAGGGTTCCTCCAGAGGTTGCTAGGGGAGCCCTGAGCAAGGAGCAATTTCTACCTCTCAGATTAGTTTCCACTAATATCATTGATCTTTTTAGCTATATGTAAGGGAGTAATTCTTCCAAAAGACCATACGTGTAAGGAGCATTCTTCCCATTGACCACAAGCGTAAGGAGCATTCTTCCCAATGACCATACGTGTAAGGAGCATTATTCCCACTGACCACAAGTGTAAGGAGCATTCTTCCCAATGACCACAAGTGTAAGGAGCATTCTTCCCAACGACCACAAGTGTAAGGAGCATTCTTCCCAATGAGCACAAGTGTAAGGAGCATTCTTCCCAATGACCACAAGTGTAAGGAGCATTCTTCCCAATGGCCACAAGTGTAAGGAGCATTCTTCCCAATGGCCACAAGTGTAAGGAGCATTCTTCCCAATGACCATACGTGTAAGGAGCATTCTTCCCAATGGCCATACATGTAAGGAACATTCTTCCCAATGGCCACAAGTGTAAGGAGCATTCTTCCCAATGACCACAAGTGTAAGGAGCATTCTTCCCAATGACCACAAGTGTAAGGAGCATTCTTCCCAATGGCCACAAGTGTAAGGCACATTCTTCCCAATGACCACAAGTGTAAGGAGCATTCTTCCCAATGGCCACAAGTGTAAGGCACATTCTTCCCAAAGACCATACGTGTAAGGAGCATTCTTCCCAATGGCCACAAGTGTAAGGAGCATTCTTCCCAATGGCCACAAGTGTAAGGAGCATTCTTCCCAATGGCCATATGTGTAAGGAGCATTCTTCCCAATGGCCATACGTGTAAGGAGCATTCTTCCCAATGGCCACAAGTGTAAGGAGCATTCTTCCCAATGACCACAAGTGTAAGGAGCATTCTTCCCATTGACCACAAGTGTAAGGAGCATTCTTCCCAATGACCACAAGTGTAAGGAGCATTCTTCCCAATGGCCACAAGTGTAAGGAACATTCTTCCCAATGGCCACAAGTGTAAGGAGCATTCTTCCCAATGGCCATATGTGTGAGGAGCATTCTTCCCAATGGCCATACGTGTAAGGAGCATTCTTCCCAATGGCCACAAGTGTAAGGAGCATTCTTCCCAATGACCACAAGTGTAAGGAGCATTCTTCCCAATGGCCACAAGTGTAAGGAACATTCTTCCCAATGGCCACAAGTGTAAGGAGCATTCTTCCCAATGACCACAAGTGTAAGGAGCATTCTTCCCAATGACCACAAGTGTAAGGAGCATTCTTCCCAATGGCCACAAGTGTAAGGCGCATTCTTCCCAAAGACCATACGTGTAAGGAGCATCCTTCCCAATGGCCACAAGTGTAAAGCCCCATACACACGCACGGATTATCCGAGGACCAGGTCCGTCGGATCATGTCCGTCGTACTTTGTCCGATGTTGGTTTTGCGTACACACGGTCGGACAAAGTTGTCGGAAAATCTGATCATTCTGAACGTGGTGACGTTTGTTTCCTACGACGGGACTACGTAGAGGCTAATAGCCAATAGCTTTGGTCCGTCGGAATTCGCTACACACGATCGGATTTGGTGTGATCGGACTTTGTTGTCAAAAAATCTATCCAGCAGGAGATAGGACTTTGTCCGTCGGACAATCCGATGGAAACTGTCCGATGGTGCCTACACATGGTCGGAATTTCCGACAACATTGTCTGATAGGACAGAATCCATCGGAAAATCCGACCGTGTGTATGGGACTTAAGGAGCATTCTTCCCAATGGCCACAAGTGTAAGGCGCATTCTTCCCAAAGACCATACGTGTAAGGAGCATTCTTCCCAATGGCCACAAGTGTAAGGCGCATTCTTCCCAAAGACCATACGTGTAAGGAGCATTCTTCTGAGAGTTGCAGATATAGTCATTTTTAGCAGGGGTTCCCTGAGACTGAATAATTACTTCAAGGGTTCCACTGTGTTGAAAAGGTTGAGTATATTGGTCCAAACTTGATCAGTGTAACTATGCAAAATTTGCCATACCTGGAATTCAGCTTTAACTGGAGTCCTTTCATTTTTAGAAATGCATAGGAGCATTGCTCATTTGCACATCATATGAGTGAATTTATGAAGGATGGACCTCTGTGCATCACGCAGCCCACACCTAGGACCGCTCCAACTATTTATAATTACTGATTACTAAATACCAACAATAATGTGCAACAAATTATATCCCATGACAGGCCGTTATTCATGATCGCTGCAGATGATGTATGGGCAAAATGTGTTCTGCTCTGCATATAAACCAAGTAGCCGACCGGGCAAACATTAAGCTGCTTAATGGAGTCATTCTGCTTGAAACCAATAGATTATTCTGTCTACCTAAGATGAAACACTGTTTTTCACATTTATATATAAACTAGGTTCCCCAGTGCCGTGACTCTGCGTGTCCCTGATTTTATGCATTTATTTTGGAGGTAGCAAATCCTGAGTCTGGTTGCTATAGCAACGCTATGGGAATTCTACCAGACTGGATTTTAATATATGTTGCTTCATGATGGATTTACTTCATATGGGGCACAGTGCCAAGACTCATTCCCTGTTTACAGTCATGGCACATTGACAGCATACATGTTACATGTGCAGAGCTGTACGCCATCAGATCACTGATTCCTGAGCTCATGTACCCTACTTGCTCGCATCAAAGTATAGTGTGAAATCTCACATGCTCCCTATAGTTGTCTACACTATTGCCATCAAAATTCATCCCAATTTGAATGTGATATATATGTTGCATGCAGTGGAACCCATATGGCGAGCTTCATTTTTAAATAATTAATAATTATAAAATAAATAATACATTTTAATAGCGCTGTGGAAATTAAAGATTAATTCCTCGATTAATCATTAATTTTTTTGATCGATCAAAATTCTTTTGATCAGTACTCACCTCTCCGCCAGCTTCCGGGTCTTCAGGGAGTTAAGTTAGAGATCCGGTGACGTCACGGACATCAACATCACCGGACTCCTCCCCCTTCCCCAAGTGCCTCCATCTGCTAACAAAGGGAAGGGGGGAGGAGTCCGGTGACGTTGAAGTTCTGATTGAACATAATGCGTACGGGGGAGGAGCTACGCATGACATCACCCGCTGCTGCCCTACGGAACTAACACGATTGTTGGCTTTACATGCTGTGTTTTTATCATCTTTATGTGAGTAGTTTGTGTTTGAACACAAAAATGAAATCTTATACTTAAGCAGTGAGCACTTAGATCTTTTCTTTCTACCCATGACCTGGTGTCCTTGCTGAGATCTAAGGAGACGTGAGAGAAGTTTATGGTCCGTGTTAACACTTTTGATACCCGCTTGCATGACCACCTGTTTGCACAGGGGTCCATGCCATAAGGTGAGAGTGATTAGTTAGACCGGAGGTGGAGGGATTGTCACGCTACTGTGGGAAAAAATTACTTACGTCAGTGCTACAGTTTGAATTTAAAATGTATTTGTGTGAACTGTGAAGTTAAGTCATGGATTGTGGAAACTAACTAGTGTCGGGGGATTGTATATAGTGTATACCACATTTACCACTGACTAATGCAGAGTTGCAATGCAAGGAGATCAGCTAAAAGTACTTGGATCTGTATGTGCGTTATAATTAATCGAAATTAGTCGATTAATCGATTTAAAAAAAAATTGATTAATCAAACACGAAAATTTTAATCAGTAGCAGCCCTACATTTTAAATAATAAATCTTTTTTTTTTTTAACGTAATATTGCACACAGTTGTTAAAATAAATTTAAGTTATTTATCAAATTCTTGATTTATCAAAATCTTGATTCTTGTTGCATCTCAGTTGTTTTTCTACTCTCAATTAACATATTCTAGCTCGAAGCAGAAAAATGTGGAACCAAATGGTTCAATACACATAGGCACTCTGCATCGGCATTTGCAAATATTGTGTCTATGACGCACACAAATTTATGTAATGCTCACTGTTACTTTAAATATTTAAGAATATTTTACTTTTGGGATTAATAGAGCATAAAGAAAACTTACAAATGTACAGTTCATGTATAAGACCAGCCAAACAACTCTATACTTTGACTGCAATATGACCAATAAAAGCAATTCTAAAAATAACTTTGAGGGCAGAAATGAACACATTAATGTTAGGGTATAGTTCTCTGTGAAGAATTTTCCCATTGCCAGTAATTATTATTATTGAGCAGGATTCATATTGCGCCAACAGTTTGCTCAAGAAATAAAGGGAACCAGTAGAGTTGCAATACAGTTCACAGCAGGAGAGTTCAGAGGGTCTTGCTCGTGATATAAAAGGTAATAACTGCGTTGGTTGAACTGATGGAAAACATAAAAGTACAGCTTCTTAGGTGGAGGTAGAATAGGCTTCCCTTAAGAGATGAGTTTTTAGGAATCACCTAAAGGTGGACACTGTAGGAGATCTCCAGCCAGATTGGGGTAAGTAGTTCAAGAGGATGGGAGAGGCTTTGGACAAGCTCTGGAGGCCAGCATGTGAGGAGGTGACAAGGAGGCAAAAGAGCAGGTGGTCTTGGGAGAAGCAGAGTAGATGGTCATTTTTTCAGATAAGTATGGTGATGTAGCTCAGGCCAGAGTTGTGGGTGGCTTTGTAGGTTGTTAGTTATTATCATGGAAACCTCAGAATTGGGTTTGGCTAGGGTATGAACTAATGCCCGGGCAATTGCAGTGACAGTAGCCAAATGGCAAGTCTTTTGATGGACTTGAAAAAAAAGAAGGTTTGCTTATGGTAAGCCAAACAAAAACAAAGAGATATGAGAATTAGAGCCCAAGAGTAATATAGATAGAAAGGTCAGAAAAATGAGAAATTCAGCAATATATATATCTTTTTTCTCTATTTTAAAATCTAATTAATAACAACGGATGATAAATAATTGGTAAACATGCAACTAAATACAGTTTCATAATACAGCACCTATAGCATTGGAGAAAACAATGCAAAACAGGATGGAAGGAAGGTAGGTATTGCCTTTTATAACTGTGTCCATCTGGACAGATTTCTCTTAGCTTCCTGTCCCAAAGACACAACAGGAAGTGAGAGTTGTCAAGGAAATTGATGTCCCTAGGAGGGGTGAATCTACTTCCCGGGACCTAGCCAGCACTAAAAAGCAGACAGTGTTTGTAATCTTTCCTCATTCTCTTAAAAACTGAAAAACAAAATGCTTTGGCTATACATAGTCTTTAAAGTGGTTCTAAAGTCAAAACGTTTTTACCTTTTCAAAAATGTTATTGAGTACAAGATTGCAGTACAAACAGAAATAACAAATAAACTGTTACTGTTACAAACATCATACGTGTAGATTTCCATGTCATACAGAGCATGTGATTACGCATTACAATCATATGGGTGGTTCCCTGAGTCAAACAAAAGGGGACATTAAGATGTTGTAAGTGTTTAACGGGTTCACAGGTGGTCTATAACTTTGTCCGGGGTCAAGCCCCAACATAAACATACATAGATTGGGCTACCGGTGCGCCATAAGGGAGAACAATGGTAACAGATGAGGTCCTTAGGGCATGAGATGCCCCTGACTCAACTTAGATTCGGGGAAGGGGAACACAGAGGGGGGAAGGGGGGGCGGGAGGAGGATGAGGGGGAAAGAGTGGAAGGTAGCGGGGACAGCTGGGAGGAGTGAGAAAAGGTTTTAGAGTTAGGGGGGAGACTTCCCCCTAGGGAGGGGAAAGAGAGAGAGCAATGAGAGAGGTGGGGGGAGGGATGGGTATAAGAAAGAGTGTAGGTTCAGGTTTGGTCGAGTGGCTCCCAAGAGCCTGAGGATTTACTCCATGTCAAAACGTTTTTACCTAAATGCATTCACTACAAAACAGGATTTTACAGCTTTCTATCCTCTCCCACATCCCTAAATATATACCTGAGTCCTCAATTGCTCCAGCGTTATGCATGGCTCAATCTCTTTTTTCTTCCTCTTCACACAGGGACTGGGGCAGCAGCAGGAGCCATTGGCTCCTGCTACTGTCAATCAAATACTGGGGGGAGGAAACAGGGTCAAGATGCACTGTGTGTGTCTACGAAGCGTGGCTCCATAGACACACACAGCTTTGGAGCAAGCACTCATGTGTGGCACAAATACTCATGGCAAACGGCTTGCTTTGGAGGCACAAGGAGAAGAGGAGGAGCCAAGATCGCCAGCTGGGGAACACAGGGGAAAAGGATCAGGAAGGCTCTGTGTAATACCATTGCACAGAGCAGGTGAATATAACATTTTTATTTTTTAAATAATTTAAAAAAAGCCTTTAGTAACACTTTAAGTATGGGAGTACTTTAAGCTGCCAGACTACAAGCTTGTTTTTATTGGTTTTGGTAACCAATTTTAAGGTTCACAGACTGGTAAATGCAAGTCTACCAAAACAAATTCCAATATTAAAAATATAAAATAAAATTAATAATATTTTTCAGCATGTACACCACACATCACAGATGTATGTAATTAAGCATGTCTTTATTAATTGATTTTCACATTTACTACATGTGTGGTGTTCCACCAATTCCAAAGTTCAATTTTTTTAAAAGAGCTACCCCAACCTTCCAAAATCTTTCCCAAAACTCCATGGTCCATGCCAAATGTCTATAATCTGCACACAGTTTGTTAGATATTTTGTCCCAGAAAGTACAGCGAACACACAGAGCATGAATGCCAAGATTCAATGCCAAGGCTGAGTGATGTGCCTTCACTGTTTATGAGAAACTTCACTGCATTCCTGGCAAACAATACTCCCCTGATATTTATTACTAATGAAATTGCCTGGTGCCATAACAGAGTTTAGAATCCTGGCAAAGACTCCATACACTGCTTGTAATATCAGTGAGCTATAATAACAGTTAAACTTAAAGGTCATCTAGCAACCTGAAAACTTTATTCACATTGGGCATATTGCTTTCTGTTGCTACTTTTGTGATGTTAAGTGGTTAACATTTTACAGCTGCCTCTGTTTCATTGCTAGTATTTGTCTTTACTGTCCTACTAAATCAAGATAAGAAAAGACCAAGAAAGCAGTGGCAACCACATTCCAGTGTTTCTAAATGTAAAATATTGCACCTAGGAAAAAAGTATCCCTTGATGGAGTACAATATTGGGGTACAGTGTTGGCAAGAACTACATAGGAAAATAATTTTGAGTGACCTATATAAAACAATGAGCAAACAGTGTGGCCAGGAAGTGGAAAAAGTGGACAGAATTTTAGGATGTATCACTAGAGGGACCATCAGCAAGATGAAGGAGGTCCTGATTCCTCCAAATAGGTATGTAGTTATCACTACAGTGATCACTAGAAGGAGAAAGTAGGTCCTGATTCCTTTATATAGATGTTTAGTTATCACAAGGGGGATCACTAGCAGTAAGAAGGAGGTCCTAATTCCTTTACATAGATCTTTATATCGCTAGAGGGGTCACCAGTGGAAGGAAGGAGGTCCTGATTCTCCTATACAGATCTTTATATCTCTAGAGGGATCACCAGCAGGAGGAAGGAGGTCCTGATTCCTCCAAATAGATATGTAGTTATCACTACAGTGATCACTAGAAGGAGAAAGGAGGTCCTGATTCCTTTATATAGATGTTTAGTTATCACAAGGGGGATCACTAGCAGTAAGAAGGAGGTCCTAATTCCTCTACATAGATCTTTATATCGCTAGAGGGGTCACCAGCAGAAGGAAGGAGGTCCTGATTCTCCTATACAGATCTCTAGATCTCTAGAGGGATCACCAGCAGGAGGAAGGAGGTCCTGATTCCTCCAAATAGATATGTAGTTATCACTACAGTGATCAATAGAAGGAGAAAGGAGGTCCTGATTCCTTTATATAGATGTTTATTTATCACAAGGGGGATCACTAGCAGTAAGAAGGAGGTCCTAATTCCTCTATATGGATTTTTATATTGCTAGAGTGGTCACCAGCCAGAGGAAGGAGATCCTGATTCCTCTATATAGATGTGTAGTTCTCACTAGACAGATCATCAGTAGGAGGAAGAAGGTCCTATTTCCTCCATATAGATCTTTAGTTATCACTAGGTGGATCACTAGCAGGAGGAAGGAGGTTCTTATTCCTCTATATAGAGCTTTATATCACTAGAGGGGTCACCAGCAGAAAAAAGAAGGTCTTGATTTCTCTATATAGAACTTTAGTTATCACTAGAGGAATCACCAGCAAGAGAAAGGAGGTCCTGATTACTGTTAAATGGATCACCATCAGAAGGAAGGAGGTCCTGATAACTGTCAAATCGTAATGGCACTATGAACTGCCAGTATAAATATATATTTATAAAAAAGGGGCAGATTTGAAGGACCACTTGCTATTTTTCTGCGTTTCTATGGATCTTCTTGATTTTCCTGAACACCCCTACATCACTCCTACCTTTTCACAGAGCAACTGATAATGATCAGTCAAGAATCCAAAATGCCTTTTTTCAGACAATGATGGACTGAGCATGCCTGTTGTGTGGATACACACATATACAATGGTAGAAAACATGGCGGCACCAAATGCGGGTAATGTGAATAATGTTAAGCTTCTACATGCTCTTTAATAGTTGGGCTGGATCCATTGAATAAATATACACAAGAACAAAAATAATAATAATAATAATTACCAGTTAAGTCAAAAGCATTTTTATTTTGCAAACTACTAAACCCTCATCTCCTTATGTAATGCAGATGAACAAAGGCAGATGTTCAAACATGTCAATGTTTAAAGTCCAACCTTGATGGGACCAAAGGCTTCCTGTATACAGTGAAAAAGTGTAACCATCCAGGCACAGGTATGTAGTTTTCACAGAAATAACCGCAAACATAAAGCCCAAAATATTAAAAATAATGTGGCCACCATATCTAAGAGCTGGTTTTCTTGGCAGTATATTATCGTTGTATGTGCATGTAGCCACACAGCCACACAGTGGGCATGCTCAGTCCAATTGCTCAGCTGCAGTATATTATGTTTTCATCTTTGGATTCAGATGGGCTTTAAAGCCAAACTTACTTCAGGCACAACAATAAACAAATCAGTGCAGTTAACTTAACTTTGACCCAGGGGACGGCTTTTTTTTTATGTCTGAATTTGGGCTGTAATGCTTGCTTGTCCTCTGTATCCTGAATATCTCCAGATCTCAAGTGCAAAAGCATGACAAGGACTATCAAAGGACTATCCAGTGGACAATAGGATATGGGAAACTATAAAGGATTTGGTGTCAACCAGATTATAGATATAAATGATAGGTCCTTATATCAAAATCATTACAGGGACTCCTTGCTCCTGCTTTAAATACAATGCCACTGCTGTGGTAAGTGCCATTTTTAACAGTATTAAAATATAAGATGTTAATTCCTATCCTAATTTTTTTTTTTATAGTTGTATATAGGTTCATTTTGAATAAAACTACTTGCTACATGCTCTGGCTGTATGGAGAAATTACAGGCATACCCCACTTTTAAGTACACAATGGGGTTTATTTACTAAAGCTGAAAAGTGCAAAATCAGGCTCACTTCTGCATAGAAACCAATGAGCTTCCAGGTTTTATTACCAAAGCTTAATTGAACAATCTAGGGTTAGAAGCTCATTGGTTTCTATGCAGAAGTGAGCCTGATTTTGCAATTTTCAGCGTTAGTAAATAAACCCCATTGTGTACTTAAAAGTGGGGTATGCATGTATTCAGCTAGAATGTTCTGTAAAGGGATTATATACTGTGCTGCGACTATGTACTTGTGGTCAACCTAAAGCTTAGTACACACAATGAGATTATCGGACGAATGATTATCCATTTATTTATTTTTTTTGGATACTAATCTCCATATCGAAAACAAATAGGTTACTAAAGTATGAAAATTCTCATACGTCAGAATAAAAATTTGGAAGTGATGTAATGTGTTGTAGTGTATTTGTATTGTATTTTCAGAAGAAAACTGTACTGATTAAATGAAAATTGTATGATCTGGTATTGTACGAGAAAAAATGTGTTTGTCCCTTCTGAAAATTTCGGACAGCTGTGTACTAATAATCCCATTATCATATGATCGATTCAAAAGCCGTATTCTTTGTATGATATTCTGATCGCGTGTACGGGGCTTAAAGTGGAGTTCCACCCAAAAGGGGAACTTCCACTTATCTGTCTTCTCCACCCCCTCCGGTGCCACATTTGGCACCTTTCAGGGAGGAGGGGGGAACGGGTACCTGTTTTTGACAAGTACCCTTTCCCCACTTCCGGAGACGGCGACCCTCGGAAGTTTGGCCCCCCTCCTATTTCCTCCGCCGCTGGGCCAATGCGCAGTAGAACCGGCTGTGAAGCCAAACAACTTCACTGTTGGTTTCCCTTACCATGAATGGCGGTAAAGAACCCGACAGCCGATCCAAAAAAAGGCTGGGGAGCTGACATCGGGGGAACCCTGGACAGGTAAGTGTCCTAATATTAAAAGTCAGCAGCTATAGTATTTGTAGCTGCTGGCTTTTAATTGTTTTGTGGGGGGGGACATCTCTTTAAGGGCAACCATAAGACCTGATATTGATGCATCTTTACTGATACAATCTACTACTTTCAGAGCAGAAGTGTTTATGGCTGATTATAACACAATTACATATACAGAAAGACCTATATAACAAATGAACCATGCAAAGTGACTGTACAGAGGTATTTCCAGAAGGTACTGTAGATGAGGTGTGAGCACCTAGGTATGTGCAATCATGTTTCCAATCAGTAAACTATCCATGCTGATCAACATATGAAGGACCCTTGTCTTGCAGCATACACTGAAGTGAGCACTGCTGCAAGTTTTATTATTTACTTAGAATGTGCTGTAAAGGGATTAAATACTTTGCTCTGGCTTTGCAATTGGGGTCAACCTAAGAGCGACAATAAGACCTGATGTTGATGCATCTTTCCTGATACAATCTACTACTTTCAGAGGATACGTGTTTATGGCTGGTTAAAACACAATTACGGTACATATACACAAAGACCTATATAACAAATTAATCATACACAGTCACTGCACAGATGTATTTTTCAGAGAGTAGATGGGGTGTGAGTATGTGCAAACAATTTTCCAATCAGTAAATTATCCATGCTGACCAACATATGAAGGACCTTTGTCTTGCAGCATACATTGAAGAGAGCACTGCTGCAAGTTTAATAAGCCTATGTCTTGACGCACCTGGGTGATATGAATGAGGAAATATGCCCCTTGTGTTATGGTTTCCATGGTGAATTCGCACTTTTAATTTCACACTTGCTCCTCTAATTGGAATCACAAGTGAAAATGTAAAAATAGTCAAACACTGTCTAGATGAAACACATCTTTCTTCTACTCCTATAATAAATAAAAGACGATGTTTGTAATCCCAGACTGTTTAATGTAAATTCTGCCAACTACAGGGAAATCAGTTCTGAGGAAAAGGGAGTCTAATGTGTATTCTTCTCCCATTACATCACCAAGTGTAAAGTTGCAGCTATTTTTTAACATAAAACCTGTCAAAGCCATTCCATTCTATGTTATCTGCAAGTGGCCTTCCAGGCGGCTTTCTCCTCTACAGAGATCCAAGAGCTAAACAAGGATAGAAGCTAACACAGTCACTATGGAATACAAAGCCGGATTTATTTCTGTATGTCCTTCCTCTTCCCATATATCTGTGATGGTTTGGGAAGTTCTGGCTTGACAATAATGTAGAAGATGGTAATTAGTGGGTTTAACTAGGAAGCTTTGGAAGAGAAAGAATAGAAACAGTTAAAAAGATGATAAAGGCCAGAAAGAAAAGTGAAAAATAAGGTTCTCTTTACCCAGGAGTTATTCTAAACCCTTAGTTTTTGAAACTCTTTCAGAAGCTGATTTAAAGCTCAACTCTGGGCAACTAAAAAGTGATCCCTTTGCAGTAGGGCTGTGCCTACTGTATAGCTTGTATAACAGTGTAAGTTTGCTGTTCCCTCAAAATAACTCAACACACAGCCATCAATGTCTAAACCGCTGGCAACAAAAGTGGGCACAAAGTGTCAATATTTTGTGTGGCAGACATTATTTTCCAGCACTGCCTTAACCCTCTTGGGCATGGAGTTCACCAGAGCTTCACAGGTTGCCACTGGAGTCCTCTTCCATCCTCCATGACAACATCACAGAGCTGGTGGATGTTAGAGACCTTGCGCTCCTCCACCTTCCGTTTGAGGATGCCCCACAAATGCTCAATAGAGTTTAGTTCTGGAGACATGCTTGGCCAGTTCATCACCTTTACCCTGAGCTTCTTTAGCAAGACAGTGGTCGTCTTGGAGGTGTGTTTGGGGTTGTTATCATCTTGTAATACTGCCCTGTGGCCCAGTCTCCGAAGGGAGGGGATCCTGCTTTGCTTCAGTATGTCACAGTACATGTTGGCATTCATGGTTCCCTCAATGAACTGTAGCTCCCCAGTGCCGGCAGCACTCATGCAGCCCCAGACCATGACACTCCCACCACCATGCTTGACTGTAGGCAAGACATACTTGGCTTTGTACTCCTCACCTGGTTGCCGCATCACGCTTGACACCATCTGAACCAAAAAAGTTTATCTTGGTCTCATCAGACCACAGGATATTAATCCAGTATTCCATGTCCTTGGTCTGCTTGTCTTCAGCAAACCATTTGCAGGCTTACTTGTGCATCATCTTTAGAAGAGGCTTTCTTCTGGGACAACAGCCATGCAGACCAATTTGATGCAGTGTGCGGTGTATGGTCTGAGCACTGACAGGCTGACCCCCCACCCATTCAACCTCTGAAGAAATGCTGGCAGCACTAATACGTCTATTTCCCAAAGACAATCTCTGGATATGACGCTGAGCACGTGCACTCAACTTCTTTGGTCGACCTTGGCGAGGCCTGTACTGAGTGGAACGTGTCCTGCTAAACCACTGTATGGTATTGGACACCGTGCTGCAGCTCAGTTGTAGGGTCTTGGCCATCTTCTTATAGCCTAGACCATCTTTATGTAGAGCAACCATTCTTTTTTCAGATCCTTATGCCCCGTACACAAGGTCGGAAATTCCGACGAAAAATATCCGATCGGACCATGTTGTCTGGAAATCCGGCCGTGTGTGCGCTCTATCGGACATCGGATCCTGCTCTCAAATTTTCCGACAACAAAACCCGATCAGACTTTTTCCGATCATGTGTAGAGAATTCTGACGGACAAAGTGCCACGCATGCTCAGATCAAATTAAGAGACCAAAGCTATTGGCTACTAGCCTCTACGTAGTTCCGTCATACGCAACGAATGTCACCATGTTCAGAATGATCGGATTTTCCAACGACTTTGTCTGACCGTGTGTATGCAACACCAGTGTCGGACAATATCCGTCGGAAAAATTCTGATGGATTTTGTGGTTGGAATTTCCGACCGTGTGTATGGGAGCTTAGAGTTCTGTGCCATTTTGAACTTCGAGTGACCAGTATGAGAGAGTGAGAGCAACAACACCAAATTGAACACACCTGCTCCCCATTCACACCTGAGACCTTGTAACACTAACGAGTCACATGAAATTGGGGAGGGAAAATGGCTAATTGGGCCCAACTTGGACATTTTTTACTTAGGGGTATACTCACTTTTGTTGCCAGCGGTTTAGACATTAATGGCTGTGTGTTGAGTTATTTAGAGGGGACAGCAAATTTACACTGCTATACAAGATGTACACTCACTACTTTACATTGTAGCAAAGAGTTATTTCTTCAATGTTGTCACATGAAAAGATATATTCAAATATTTACAAAAATGGAAGGGGTGTACTCATTTATTGTGAGATACTGTAGATTAGGTTTTTTACTTAGCAAGGGAATATTTGCTGTGGTTGTACATGATTGGATAATGAAAGTCAGCAGACCTTTACCTCATTCACTAAGCTCTGGGGAAAATAATCTTACAAAGTGCAACTTGCCTTGCAAAATGGACTGTCTATTTGCCTTTAGTAAATCAACCTTAGACTGTTTGACTGCTATAATTCAGATTTTTTCGGTTGCTATGCTCACCCTTCACATCATCATCACATCATATATAGTGGACATGATAATGATGGCTGAAAATAATGGATACAGCTCTACAGCTAATGGTCTGATAAAACAAAAATGTTGATATCTGATTAGGAATTATTTATAACCGATCATATGATTCTCAGATACAATGAAAAGCTTTTTATATTTCACAATGCTTACTGCAAAAGCAGTGTGAATCTTCATAATTCTGACAGCTCTCATTTAAACCATAGGTTTACATCTGCTGCTAATTATACCACAGGGGGTAACTTTAATGGGATCATGGGGTTCTTTTTATGTCAATTTTTAGCAACAGATTAGAAAATTAGCAAATAATGCCACGTATAAATCTGCATTACACATGGAATCATGTTAAAAAAATAAAAGATTTATATAGAATTGGATTTAATGGTAATAAATAATAGTACAAATCCACATCAAGTTTTAATTGGTGCACACATTTCATAAAAGGGAAAATACTTAAAACCTAAAGTTTAACTTTGGTTGGCTGATAAAAATACTCTTTTGGTAGCCACCATCTCTGTGGTCTTGCATTGTATGTGAGGACATTGGGGGACTACCCACTTCCAGGGGCAGAGAAGAGCACTGACTGCCAGAGGAATAAGAAATAAGGTATGTATTTCCTTCAGTTATATACTCCTAAACTAAACATGAATTACATAGTTAGTCAGGTTGAAAAAAGACACAAGTCCATCCAGAATTAAACCCTTACTGTACAGGGTCTACTAAAAAGTGATTTTTTTTTTTTAAACCTAAGAGAAATATTGGGGAACCCACTGACCTCCCTCTAACAATATTAGTTACAACGCTGTGTCTGGCTTCAGTACTTGCTGAGTCACTGACCTGGAACCAGCATTTGCATTACAAAGTAATAGTGAAGTCAGTATTCTATGTGTGGGTAGGGTGCAGAGTGGTGCACTGGCAGCAGGGAAAACACTTAAGCCCCATACACACGGTCGGATTTTCCGATGGATTCTGTCCTGTCGGACAATGTTGTCGGAAATTCCGACCATGTGTAGGCACCATCGGACAGTTTCCATCGGATTGTCCGACGGACAAAGTTCTATCTCCTGCTCTATAAATATTCCGACAACAAAGTCCGATCACATCAATTCCGATCGTGTGTAGCGAATTCCGACGGACAAAGTGCCACGCATGCTCAGATCACATTACAAGACCAAAGCTATTGGCTACTAGCCTCTACGTAGTACCGTCGTAGGCAACAAACGTCACCACGTTCAGAATGATCGGATTTTCCGACAACTTTGTCCGACCGTGTGTATGCAACACCAGTGTCGGACTAAATCCGTCGGACCAAATCCGATGGATTTGGTGGTCGGATTTTCCGACCGTGTGTATGGGGCTTTAGAGGTCAAGAAGGATGAAAACAGTATATCCTGAGAGTTACAGACAGCATACAAACAAGCCTGGCAGGTAGGCACAGCTGAACGGAGTGACTAACAAACAGTAACAGAGGGTCAAGATCCTAGAATGATGCTAACAGCTTCTGCAATGAGGAGCGGGAATGCCGCCTGGCCGATCCACACCCAAACGGGAGGCTTCCTATGAGGAGATGATGTAGTCTCTGCATTTTCTCTTCTCCCCAGGAAACTTTCCCTGCTGCTAAGCACTGTCCCTGCCAGACAAGGAAAACAGGGGTGAACAGCGGCGCTAGATATGGTGATAACATAAAATTATATAGCAACTGAAATATAGGTACACATAAAATGTGTGTGTGAATAAGCACACATAATATTAAAACATTTGTCCATAAATGATCCGAGATCTTGTATGATTAGGACCTGGAGATAGCTCCCTTAGAGTGAAGCGATGGGCTCTGTGTAGAAATGGGAACAGAGGGGTGCCAGACTGAGTACAGTATAAATCATATATTTAATAAAAGCAAGTAGTAACTCACAGGTTAAATTAGAGTTCAGTATGTGGTGAAAATCGCCAGTCCTTGAGTCTCATAAATGTCTTCGCTTTGCAGCCTGGGGCACTGGTGTGATCTTACAGGGATCCAGAGAATGCTGGAAACCAGGAGGCAGGAAACAAAAAGCAGCTGTTTGTGACTTCACAGGAACAGGAAATGTGCCTATTCACAGTGGCAAGGAACCTGTCCCTACACTAATCACTTGCATAAAGAGTGCCAAATCTGAGTCCTAAATAGGCTCTGCCTGACACAAGATGGCTGCTGAGGTCACCTGGGTTGCCAGTGTCCAATCGGACAGCTGTCTCCTTGTGACCACAGGAAGTCATAGAGGAACTGAGTTCCTCACAACTTCCTTCCCCTTTGCATTGCCGCTTCGGTCCAGCACCACATTCAGTGGGGAATACCGGCTGCACCTACCTACATATGTGTTCCAGGTCAGTGCTTGATCAGTGATGGCATCCTCCATGTTTCTCTTAGGAAAGCTGTCCTCCTATAAACTTCAGAAGCACAGCAGTGTGTATGGTGACTAGCATATTAGTTCAAGCCGAGAAAACTAAACATGCTGTTCAAGTTCTTCTTATGTTGTATGTTGGGCGCTCATGTTATCTGCTTATAATTTGGCTTGGATTCATCTATCAAAAAACAGATACTAAGAAAAATAACACTTTCGCTCTCTCCAGACCTAGATGAAGACATACAGTATACAGAATCTATATGTACAGCATCCAAGAAAATGGCCATCTGTTGTTTGTCAGAGAATTCATCCTAGTGTTATATCTCCTCTAATTAAATCTTGCAAGGGAATAACTACATTTGGACATTCCTTTGGTAACAATAAAGCAATTACATCACAAAATTAGCTGTAAGCCCTTTAACCCACTTTCACCTTATGGTTTATAAAGAGACAGTTACATTGTGTGATCTAATTAGCTGTACAGCCAGAATGTTTTTAGATACAGGAGTAGAGCATACAAGACTATCACCCACGTGACAAGTCTCGAGCACACCACTGAAGGACAACAGCATTTTTGGGTAATGGAAAGTAGAATAATTTGAAGTAAATAGAAAGCCAAGCCTCTCACTTTCTTGTCTGAAAAAGTAATTGCAATAGAAAGAAGCAGTTTGTTTCAGCATAACATAAAGAGAAAAGGAAAAAAAGCTACAGCTGAACTCTAAGTCCTAATCTCGTAGATACCTTCATTGTTACAATACCCTCAGTTTTGAGTGAAATGCATCAAAGGATAAGTCTGTATGGGCTGGAGTTCTATCAGTAAAACGTATTTTTGACCAAATTTCGAGTGTGGCTTCATCGTTTTTTTTTTAATTGAGTGGGCTGCAATGATCCATTGAGGGCTGGCACCCAAGGTTTAGCAGGCACGGCAGGTTGGTCCCTTAAATGGGGTTAAATTGCTTGCTCGTTCCAAGATAGTTGAAAACTAGAGATTAGTGAAGTGGGTTTATTCACGGGAGGGTTGGCAAACTCTGTGGGAAGTCCACAAACTCCAAACACAGCATTAAACCATACTGAAGTCTTTAAGAGATGAAACTTGTAATCTTTTAATGACCCTTTTCAAGGCTAATTTGCAAGCTAATGTTAAAAGGAAAATCATGGGTAGCTGTGCACTTCCACGGAGGACATGTGCCAATGAAAACAAATTTAAAAAAATAGAGTTCAGCAGGAGAGGGTCTTTTCATGTGGCTTAAAAGGCAGCATATACATATATACATATACAAATAATATGTTTGTGGGAATGCCTAAAAGCTTCCTGTAAATTAATGGAACAGTACAACAGGGAAACAAAATAGGAAAAAAAGGTGTAGAGTTCCCCATTAAATGTTAACCATGCCCTTATCCAGGCATGCAACCTGGATGGCCAGCAAAGAGAGGGCAGAGAGCATGTGGGCTCAGCTTCCTGAACCAAACCGTGCCACATGTTCAACATTGGGGGTAGTAACTTACAAGAGGACCTTAAATGTGAACATACCGCTCTAGTCTGTAGTCCCACAAAGGAAGTAGTATCCACCCTAATTGGGTTTAGCTGGTGCTGGCTCTGCTCATAGTAGAGGAGAAAAAGGAAGTCTGGATGGCCGCACTTCAAAAAGACATCTTTATTAATAATGGGTAAAATCCAAGAGATACAGTTACATCATCAACGATACAGCAAACATCATGGATGGGTAACGCGTTTCACGCCTCAATGGCGCTTAATCATAGCGCTATAGCGTCAGACTTCCTTTTTCTACCTTACAAGAGGAGTGGTAAAGAGACAAGAGCCTCTTCCCCACATCCTGTTCCCCCAAAACGGTGTAGGGGTTTGTGGGGGGAATTCATCAGCATCTCATAGATTCATCATCACTACGATGAGCCAATGCCTAAGTTACGCCACCACCACCACAACCGGAAAAAGTAATACTGTTTTACCAGATACTGTTGATGTTGGTACTACTGCCACTACATGACACATCCTCAACGCTGCTGTAATTTAAACAACATCAGCAGGTATCCAGGGTGAATGATAAAATGGCAGTAAAATGGCAAAGTGTTACAACTCCAATGTTGGAATGTTGTTGGTGAGGCCCCAATGGGGAGATTCCTCTCTATTTCCTGCATTGCTATGTACATGTAACAAATATTAAGATAAAAACAGTCATAGTTACCTGTCCTTTTTAGAAAAAGACACCCTGTCTTAAAGAATGTTTTCCTGTTCCTATTTTTTGTGAGGACTACAAAAATAAATTAAAGCGAATGGAGACTATGCAATGCTAAAATGACACACTAAAGGCAAACAAAAAAAAATAAAATCTTATCAAAGCTGCTTTAATTAAATCAGGCTTGCTTGTCTCAAGTTTTTATATTTCTAACCAGATAATGTACCAGAAGATGTGGCTGTTAAAAAATAAAATTTAGAGCGTGAGATGTAATAGGTAGCAATAATAAATAACAAATTAGCACAAAAGTCTAGCTCAATAAATGTCATAAATGAATACAAAGTATAACACATTACCAGTCAAATTGTGCAGGAAACAGAAGTATTCCTTAAAATCTCGACCAACCTTAAGAAATGGCAAAATCTCAAAAGAGTGCATAAAAATGAAGCACAACAAGAAATAATTGGATTGATTTACTAAACACAAATAGACTGTGCACTTTGCAAAGTGCAGTTGCTCCAGGACTTAGTAAATGAGGTAAAGATTCACTTAGCAAAAAATACCCAATCAAGGAAAATGAAAAAAAAAAATGCATTTTAGCTTGAACATAATTGGATGATGGAAGTCAGCAGAGCTTCTGCTCATTTACTAAGCTCTGGTGCAACTACTCTTGCAGAATGCAACTGCCTATTTGCCTTTAGTAAATCAACCCCAATGTATTTAGTTTTGTTGAAAGCTTGTACAACGTCTAAAATGCACTCACAAATGTGTAGGCTTATAGAGCAAGAAACAAAGACCCTTTAGGCAACCCATGCGCAGTGAATGGGTTATGGTTAATGTTACATCTGCATTGGCAAGCTTTGTCTGCCATCGATGGTGAACCTGTCCCATACTCAGTTCTCTGCGCTACCCAATTTTAGCCTTAAAGGTTGTGTTTAGGGGACAGCTTACCGTTTTTCGATCTAACGGGTTGACAACAAACAGAACTCCAGTGGAGAGGCCACCAAAGTCCTTTAGACATAGTGGAAACCACCCTCTTTCTAAACCCTTTGAAAAATGTATGAAACATTCTGCCACTTTAGGGTAGAGCATCAGTTTAAGATGCTTCTGAGGTCATTTAGAATATGACCTGCAGTTCACCTCCTTTCAACCAGCATTGGACCTGCTTCAAGCAGTATGGGAATGCAAAGCCCATCTGACACAAAAAAAGGCTGTTGACTCAGGACTAAAGCTGGCCATGTACTAGTAGATTTTCAAATGAATGTTCTTATGAAAATTCATGTAAAAATTCATATTACAATTCTCATTACGTTTCATGACTTGACAAACATTGTTAGTACTTCAAAATTTTGTTTGCTATTAACATTTACTTTTGGAACAAGTAGACTTTACTGAACGAAAACCCCATGCACTGTTACGAATTTGCTCATTCAAGAAAACATTTCCAGTGTTCTTAAAACCAAAAAATGATACCAGTGTATGGCTAGCTTAAGACTGTTCCCAATTGTATAGATTAAAAAATTGTGGTGAAGTGTTAACTGGTAAAGTAGAATTCCAGTCTAAACCTAACTAGTCTCAATGTCCCCTCCCCTTCTATTAACTCCTATGCTGACTAACCTGTGAAAAAAATAATGCTAAGGAGCGCAGAGAGGGCTCAACAATGGCTGGAAATTCCAGGAGTGGTGATGTCACCCATAGATGGGTGCGCATCTGTTGCCGGTGCTCCCTCCTCTCCCCTGCACCTGCCGCTAGCTGACACAGAGGAGTCAGATCACATGACTGTACAGGAGTGGGCTTAAAAAAGGTAAGTATATACATCTTTTTTTACACAGGTTAGTTAGCATAGGTGTTACGAGGGGGGGGGGGGCATTTTTAAAACTACTTTAGGCTGGAATTCTATTTTAATCATATGTTAAGATAAATCCTTATTTAAAAAAGATCCTCACTCATAAAATCCTCTCCACTTCTCACCACCTCCCTTTTTCACAATTGGAGATTATTTTTTATTTTTCTTGCAGTCATTTTTTTTTTTTTGCACCCCCACTTTTGTATTCTTTGCCTGAGGACGATGGCTTATGTCGGCCATCTGCACCCTCTTGGGATATACACAAAACACATTCCAGGGGGCTGTGGAGCCAAAGTATTGGTTGTTTTCAGAGTCATAATCAAGATCCGCAGCTCGACTACAAATACGCGGGATCAAGGGATCGTTATCAGGAGGCCGGCTGGGGAACAAGCAAGAGACCCCCAGTTTCCAATTCAAGATGGTGGCATGGAATGGGAACTGTAGCAGAAGACCAACAGGTGAGGAAAGGACAATGCAAGAATCACTGGATGTATAAGTAATTTTTATCCTGAATAAAGGCGCATCAAAGGTAAAAATGGAAATAGAAAATTCATGAACAGGGATGAAGTTCCTCTGTCATATTTGTAAAGATGGTAGCATTTATAAGCTTACAGAAACACAATAAATTATATTTGACTTTTTTTTTTCTCTTTTTGGTATTTAGAAATTAGGAAATGGGAAATATATCTGAGAATCTGTGCCGGAGACTGTTAATCGTTCATGTGGGGAATGTAAAACAGACATTCTCATGCATCTGATCCCCCAGATGTAGTGAAAGCCAAACAAAAGTGGCATTTGTTGAGTTGATGCTAACAGTTCAGACCATAGCATGGGGTTACAGAATGTGGTTAATCAGTGTACAGAGGAATAATAAACATGATCATTAATTATAGCAAATAGAGGCCTGAGGCCACTGACATATGATTCTTTGAGCTGTATGTAAGTGATTTTATTCAAAGGAAAATAAATAAGTGGTTTACCTTAGTAATAGCTGCACAAATGGGAACATCAGCATTATACGTATATCAACTAAATATTTCCACTACCACAATCAAGCAAAATTATCATCATTAGTACCAGCCCCCCCTGTATCTATACTACCACAGACACATAATAAACAGACCCTTCAGCTGACAGAATCCTAGAGTGGAAAATCCCATTGTGGGGAAATGATAGAGATGGGACAGTTCACATAGCTCCAGCATAGACAGATAGGCCAGCAACCAGTTAAACCATAGCTTTTATCTAAACTGCAGTGGAAAATGAGGTATGCAGCCGTTGCTGTAAGCATCCGATTTTACTTTCTATAGTTTGAATAAGTTAACACTACTCTGTTGTTAAAGGATATATAAAGGTTTGTTTAAAAAACTTATTGTCATACTTACCTCCTCTGTGCAGTTGGTTTTGCAGAGTGGCCCCAATCCTCCTATTCTGGGGTCCCTCAGCAGTGCTCCTGGCTCATCCTCTTCTCGGGTGCCCCGTTGGAGAGCCGCTCTCCCTCGGGGCACTCATGCGGGCTCGTTCCGGTGTCCTGCTGCTGAGTCCATTGACACAGACAACAGGACTCGACCCTGTCCCTGGCTCCCTCATCATTGGATTTGACAGCAATGGGAGCCAATATCTGCGCTTCTATCAATCTATCCAATCAGGACCTGAGACACGGGCTGGAACTGGTGTGCTCATCCCCGTCGCTGGAAAGACTGGGTTCAGGTGCGTCAATAGACGTAGTCCCGGCATCTTAGATCCGCGCTGTAGCCGTCATTTGGCTATAGCGCGGATCTCAGGTGGTTAAAGTAGAACTATAGGCAAAACTTTTAGATAGAGTAAGGGAGGGTCATAACCCCTGTCAGTTTATTTTTCTCCATCTGTGTCCCACTGGGGGATTACCTTCACTTCCTATCCCATAGCCAAAACAGAAAATGAGAGGAAATCCCTGCAAATTAGGGGGATTCCTTGTGGACTTTCAGACGACCAGAACTAATATTCCCATTGGAATTGGAATTTCTCTATTACTTTTTTGATGAGAGCCCAAAATTTGTGATTTTCTTTTACTTTTACATTCAATTTTAATGGTAAACAAGACTAATAGAGAGGGCAAATCTCCCTGACAGGGACACAGACAGGAATAAACATTGACATGGGTTCTAATCCCTCTCCATTCTATCCAACACTAAATAAAAAGTTTTGCCTTTAGTTGTACTTTACCATTCGTTGGAGTTATTTTCTGATAATTCCAGCACTGCAAAATCCTACTTGTATTTCTCTTTACTAGGGGGCAGACTTGATGGACCACATGGTCTTTTTCTGCTGTCACTTTTCCATGTTTCTATGTGTAGATTTGAACAAAGAGTGGAAATACACTTTAAACCGGCCTATACTTAGCAAACTAAAATTAAATATTCAGAGTTTGAAAAGGATCAGAAACAAACCAGAATTTATTCTTTACTGATTGAATCACCACTAACTCCTTGAAAGCTGAATCCTAAAAAGTTGACAGGTTGATATGGATTACAACTAGCACTTCTTTCTGTAATATCTTCAAATAATTGCCACAGTGGTCAAACTTCAAAAAAAGTTTGAATGATTTACGTAATTATATATGAGGTGTTTTGCCACGTAAAGTATGGTTTCACATAAACCCTTCTTTAACATGGCAGGGATCTCAAAAACCAAAGCACTGTAGTACAAATGTCAACTTTTGCTGATAAAGTCAAGGGTTGAATGGTCCCCTTCCACTTCTAAAACAATCCTTAAGGCCGGTGTCCCATTGATTTCAATGGGTAGGAGCAGTATAGGAGCGGTGAATACACCGCTCCTTCACCGCTCCAAAGATGCTGCTAGCAGGACTTTTTTTACCGTCCTGCTAGCGCACCGCTCCAGTGTGAAAGCCCTCTGGCTTTCACACTGGAGTTAAAGGACCCGCTTTTTTCAGGCGCATTACAGGCGCTATTTTTAGCGCTGTAGCGCCTGAAAAACGATTAGGTGTGAAAGGGGCCTAAATTTGGTACAAAAGAAAAGCTCACCCCTCACATAAGCTTGTCCCACAACAGGGTTTAAAAGTCCCCGCCTGCTCCAAAGGTCCAGAAAAGTCACAATAGCCCAGAAGCGTCTCAGTTGCCAGATAGCCCACAGCCCTCTCACAACTGCACCCAGTTTCACTCAACAGCTCATTAACACCAAATGGCTGCTTCCTGACATTTTCAGCTCAAACCAGATAGGTTAACCGTTGCAGGTCCAAGGTACCTGTAGTCAGGATTGGAGGCTCTTTCCCACCCAAGATCTCTCCAAGCCTCCAGGAAAACCGCTAAGCACAACCCCTTGCCTGCATGCCTGAGCTAAGGCCAGCTGGCTTCCAGGATGTAAATGGTACACAAATCATCTGCTCTTATTCAACATGGCCACAGCTATAAATGCCAATAATGCTATTTTTCAAAGTGATTTCTCAACAAAAAAAAGCATGGAAACATGAATAGGTTGGCGAGTTTGCTTTGAATATTAAAAATAAATGAAAAGAGAATTATGGGTTGTTTTTTTTTTTTTTTTTTTTGCATAATTATACTTAATTCCAGGTACCATTTCAGGACTTAAAGCGGAGGTTCACACAAAAATTGAACCTCCGCTTTTCGGAACCCTCCCCCCCTCCGGTGTCACATTTGGCACCTTTCAGGGGGGAGAGGGGTGCAGATACCTGTCTAAGACAGGTATTTGCACCCACTTCTGGGCATAGACTCCCACGGGAGTGGGAGTATTTAGCAGCTGCAGTATTTGTAGCTGCTGACTTTAAAAAAAAAAAATCTTTGCGGGTCTCCCGCTTTAATAATTCTGCGCCCTCTTGCCTGTATGCCTGAGCTAAGGACTACATGAATCATCTACCCACCCTTACTCAAGATGGCCACAGCTAGAAAATGCTAGGCAGTGTTATTCAAAGTAAGCTCTCAACAAAATACATGGAGAAATGGATGGATGTGTAAGTTTTCTTTGACTATTAAAGATGATTTAAATAGCATTTTCAGTCCGTGGTGCTCAGATACAATTCAGTTCCTCTTTAAGAGTTTAGTGTCACTTTAATACTTTTACATGCTTTCTAAAATACACATAAATATACATTTTACAGACTTGTGTTTTGATAGATGGATTGCATCATATTATACTTGCATTGTGCTCTAGTGGGCACCCGTTTTTGCCCCTTGTAAACACCGAATGAACCTTTATATGTATATAATTATCTAACAGGAGGACATTTAGCATTGGTGACAGTAAAATTACAATACAGCATTCACTTTTTTTTTTCCCCTGATCCTCTAGAGACGCAAGTATTGAGTTATTATTAGTAAGAGGTTATTGCAAATGACTAGTAATGCAGCAAACCTTATTAAACATGACTTCTCATGTCATCGAGTAATAAGTTAATTATATGCTGAGTTTTATATCTCATTCACAATACACAGAAATTGTAATTATGTTAAAAAGTTAAAGA
Organism: Lithobates sylvaticus; assembly: GCA_028564925.1. Lineage (NCBI taxonomy): Eukaryota > Metazoa > Chordata > Amphibia > Anura > Ranidae > Lithobates > Lithobates sylvaticus. Next base: position 569,232,996 of record CM053029.1, read on the forward strand.
CTACCTATCAGCTTGCAGGCAAAATACGAACCACCGAAGAAGAGGTAGAAAATAAATATTCCTGCATTCCGTGTGAAACCAGTGGTAACAAGCTTGCCTGTTGGCAGAAGATGCCGTGCCGGTGTCGACTAGCGACATCCATCACAGAATTACAATTTTTAATGCATTGTGAAAGGCGCGGCTTATCAACGTTTTGATCACAATAACAATGGCAGCTATCTTGCGGGATTTCATTTGGATAGTGGCTCATTCCTTTGGCTGCCTCACAGGCATTTATGCATTTCAATAAAGCGAAGCTGATGACCTTTTCACTTCTTGTGTGGCTTAATGTTGACTTACGACAGCTTCTCTCAGCGCGAGAAAGGTTTTTTTTTTGTAAGCATGACGTTGGTGTCAAACCGGATACAAATGAACATTTACAGTCTTCAAATAAAGAAAGGTTTATTACTCCCTTATAGCTTTTCCTCTATAGCAAAAACAAATAAACTGGATTTTCTATATAAAGATCAACCAAGCTATATATAAACACGGCGTTAGAAAATATGATGAAAAAAAAAAAATTGTGATACTTTAGTAGGAAAGGTTCATTGACGATTAAATTACAAGCCATACATTGCTGTCTGCTGATGTGTGATATTCATATCTATTCACCATTGCTAAATCTGAAAAAATTATAACTGATATTTGCTAGAAAATGTTTCTTTTCAAGAATCAGTAACAATATCTAGGCAACGTCGGGGTTTACTGCCTTCCAAATACAAGTCAAAAGCAATAAAAGTCTACAGAAGAGATTCTGTGATGATATAAATAGAATTTGTACTATAATTTTCTTGAATATACTGCATATATATATATATATATATATATATATATATATATATATATATATATATATATATATATATATAGTGTATACACACCAAGTCAAGGGTTACCTAGGTTATGGTCCATGAGAAAATAGAAGCTTGGGTCTCTTACCAAATGAACAAATATTTGACAACACCTTGGTCCAAACATTTCTCCCACCTCACTTTGCTATGGATCTCAAGGCTCTAGGCCAGTGATGGTGAACCTTGGCACCCCAGATGTTTTGGAACTACATTTCCCATGATGCTCCACTACACTGCAGAGTGCATGAGCATCATGGGAAATGTAGTTTCAAAACATCTGGGGTGCCAAGGTTCACCATAACTTCTGTAGGCATTAGAACTTTACCAATTTCATCTCACTCCCCTTCCATCCATGATTTTTCTTTTCCCTTAAAGTCATGGGTCATAGACCTCCTGCCCCTCTTCCCCCCTTGTCCCTTGGTTGCTTTGGGATGAATCATTGTCAGGTCACCTGAGACCAGGTAACAGGTGCACTAAGTAGGAGTCGGAAGTGCACCGCTAGGTAGTGGACCTTAGGACTGACTGCTGCGGATTGTACCCATGGAGATTCAGGACACAGGTCTACTGGATCACTAATACAGATCCCAATGGGAGCTAGAGCATAGATTCCCCAGGGCGCGGAGTCTAAGAGCCAGCAGGTGTTCGCCAGAGCCTCTAGTGGTGAGGATGGACTTCGCTGCAGTCTGGCTCCAGGTCGCGGCCCCCAGGGTCTCACAGCTTGCGCTTACAGTAGACTACAGGAGAAGGAAGCAGCAGGCTGGAACGACAAGGATAGTAAGGGGATAAGGCAGAGGTCAGGGTAACTAGCAGACAGGAACAACAGAGTACACGCCAAAGGTTCAGGGTCACAGGCAGACAGGGATGGTCGGGGACATGCCAAAGGGTCAAGGTCACAAGCAGACAGGAATCGTTGAGAACACGCCAAGGTCGGTAACAGAGACAAACATACAGCACACGGCAAGCAGGAACCAGGAAGCCGAACACACCATGGATACACAATGGTTGATCAGCACCACTGGCTTGCAGTGCACAGGTTAATATAGGGTTCCCTGATAGGGCCTGGGGTGGAGCCATGCTTAGAGGAGAGGTTATAAAAACCACCAGGTGAGAGTGGCTGGCCTCTTAGTCTGAACACATGAGGAGAGGTAAGCAAACAGGGAAAGATTACTGCATAACCATGACAATCATGAAGTGGACCAAATAACAGTACATGTACAGTGTGTAAGAGTTATCCAGGTTATGGTCCATGAGAAAACAGAAGCTTGGGTATCTCACCAAATTGACAAATATTTGCCAAAACCCTGGTCGAAAAAAAGTCTCCCACCTCACTTTCAATGGATCTCACGGCTCTAGGGATCATCAAAGCTTTACCCATTTCATCTCCCTCCCCTCCTATCCATGATTTTTCCTTTCCCTAAAGTTGTGGCTCACAGATGTCCTTCCCTTTCCCCCCACACCCCTTGTCCTTTGGTTGCTTTTGGATGAATCATGAAGGGGACTAAATTATATATAATGGCTGACTGTTTGGTAGTGCCTCATCTCTGTTCTGTAACCAAATGTCCTATTGGTCTTTATGAATCTATATATGGAACATATTACTCTTAAATGTTTTTTTTGCATTTGTGTACCAGTGCTATTCAACTATATTCCCTTGGAAACTTAATAACGAGAAAGACAATCCTGAGAAAGACAATCTTCTGCCCCATTAAAAGTAAATATAGGCCGCACTCCAAAACATATCTATTCTTTCTATTTAATTCGTCAAAAGATGAAAACTGAATATATAGACCCGAAAACACCTTCCTTGATGCATTTCAACACTGCTGGCTGACTCACAAGGACAAGCAAGCACAAGCCTGTCTTTGTAATGTGCATCCTTAAAAGGAATTGGCCATTTTTTTTTTCTGTTCACTTACCTGATTTATGCCTATATCTAATTTCACTTCCTCCTTTAGGCACCACGGCGCCGTGCATCATTCACGGTTTTGCATTGCCTCCTGGGAGATCTTGGTCAGCTTGGCATGGCACTGCTCCCGTAACATTTAACATTGGCGTCTATGGAAATTATTGGTCAGCTTGGCATGGCACGGCTCCAGTAACATTTAACATTGTCGTCTATGGAAAATCTTGGTCAGCTTGGTATGGCTGTGCCATGTCAAGCTGACCAAGATTGCACCGTACTGCACATGTGCGAGATAGGCAGGTACATGCTGGGTAGCCAGCATGCACGGAATTCTATATTACGAGTGCTAGTTTACAAGACCGACCGCTTCTGCTTCCCAGCATGCATGTTTGTACTTTGGACTTTTGTCCGACGGACTTGTGTACACACGATCGGAAAATCCAAATGCACATATTTGTTGGCGGAAAATTTAAAGACATGCTAGCCAACATTTGTTGGCGGAAAGTCCAACAACAATTGTCCGATGGAGCATACACACGGTCGGATTTTCCGCCAACAGCCTGTCATCCAACATTTTCCGTCAGAAAATCCGATCGTGTGTACGAGGCTTTCATTTTCTGACTAAAGTTCCACTTCAACTCCTGCAGTGTGGAGGGGCCCCACAGCATAGGAAGATTTTTCGTAATTCCTAGAGTGGGGCTTTAAAAAACAACTATGAATCTGAACTGAATATTCCCAAATTGCAACAGTAAAATCAGTGTTAGAAGTACTGAATTTTTAAACGCAAACATTGTTTGTAGCCTTAAACATCTAGAAGTTCAAAATTTCAGACGTGTATTAAAACGAGTTAGATCTATAAAAGATAAATTGGAGAAGGCATCTAGGACCTTAGACAACAACTTAAATTGTATTCTACAGTTTTCCATAAAATATTGCAAACGATCCACCCGCAGCTGTGCAGGAAAGCTGTGACTTCAAATACATGTTTAATTAGGAATTCAAATGTTCAGTTGCCATTGTAATACATTTGGTGGGAAATGGTGAAGTGCAGCCAGTTACACAAAAGGATCTGTGATCTATGGGAATATGGGGGCTTTTACTGTTAGACAAGGGAAGAATTCCATGTCTGGCTACAGCTTTCAACCGGCAATGTGAGACAAGGTTTTTTACACTTTGCTTTTGGACTCGCTACCTCCTACTCACTCAACCAAATTGTGAACATGCTGAGAAAGAGACTGAACTAATCCAGGATCTTCAACACGGCAACAATTCCAACAGTGTATAAATTAAACCCAGGTCTTGCTAAATCAAACTGGATGCCGAAAGAGAAAAGTGCCACATTTGATCTATTCCTCAGATAAAGGAAGAAAATGGAAATTATGAAATGCTGCATGCAAATATTATGTTCTCCAATTCTATCCAGCGGATGGAGCTCTAGGCTTCTTATCACTTGATTTCCAGACTAATTTTATCTTTTTTGCTGAAAAAGCGTTCAATAGCTAGAACTCAAATTTCCACACTTCACGGCAGAGACCCATACCTTTACCTTACCCTTTTTTGCTTGTTTTGTTTGTTACAAAAAGCAAATAAGCTGTTCCCTCTGTATAGGAATCTGTACATTGCAAGGGAATTTTCCTTTAGCTTATAGAATGAGCTAAAGCTCTGATCATCCAATTGTTTTAAACCACTTGCTTACTGTGCACTTAAACACCCTTCCTGCCCAGACCAATTTTCAGCTTTCAGCGCTCTCGCACTTTCAGTGACAATTGCGCGGTCATGCAATGCTGTAACCAAATGAATTTTTTATCATTTTGTTCGCACAAATAGAGCTTTAGTTTGGTGGTATTTATTCGCGACTCCGTTTTTTATTTTTTGCGATATAAGCGAAAACATAGCGGAAATTTTGAAAAAAAACAATATTTTCTCCATATTTTTTTAAAAGAAATCCAATAAAATCAAATTTTGTCATAAATTTAAGCCAAAATGTAGTCTGCTACATGTTTTTAGTAAAAAAAAATCCGTTAAGTGTATAATAATTGGTTCGCGTGATCACGGACATATGTACGCAAATGATCATGTACAGATGTGTGCAGGTGATCACGGACATATGTGTGCAGATAATCATTGGCACATGTTATTTTACTGGGACATATGTGAGGGACATGTGTTTTTATTATTTGGGGACATGTGTTTTTATTTGGGGACATGTGTTTTTATTATTTGGGGACATGTGTGTTTTGGGGACATGTGTGTTTTGGGGATATGTGTGGGGACATATGTGTTTTACTGTGGGGACACTACTGGTGATCAGTGAGTAAAAAGCTGTAAAAAAACACTGATCACCAGCCGGCTGCAGCGATCCGCTCTCCTCTCCTCACCAACGACTTCCGTGTGAGGAGAGGAGAGCCGATTGCCTAGCAACCGGCTGTTTGTTTACATCACATGACGGCTGTGATTCGACACGGCCGTCATGTGATCAGGAGGGCCAATCACAGAGCCCTCCTGCCGATCCGAGATGCGCCGTGTCCGGGTGACACGGCCGCATCGGGATCGCGCCGCTGCGCGGGCACGCGCGCGCGCGATCCCTCTACTTCTGAAGGACGTTCCGGAACATCCGATCAGAAGTAGACGGCTCCCACCCGGCCGTATATGTACAGTGGCCGGGTGGGAAGTAGTTAAGTATAAATACAGATTATTTTTTTTTCACTTTCATGTGATTGGGTATTCTTTGCAAATTGAATTTTCGTATTTTTTTCTACATTAAGGGAAAATTCCCTTGCAATGCGCAAATTCTCTTGCAAGGGAATTGTGTAACTGGCTGCACTTCACCATTTCCCACCAAATGTATTACAATGGCAACTGAACATTTGAATTCCTAATTAAACATGTATTTGAAGTCACAGCTTTCCTGCACAGCTGCATGTGGATCGTTTGCAAAATGAACAGCCTATTTTCCTCAGTAAATCAACACCAAAGTATCTGAAGGCAAACAGATTATTGTGTTCTATATTTAGAAATGCCGTAAAATTGGTCACCAACCCACTAGTATAATTATAACAGTTTTGAACACATTTTACTTCATTGGTTTGCAAGTGTTAAACTTAAAGTGTTACTAAACCCAGGACCCTGCATTCACTATATCTGGTCTCCCATAGTACACAGAACATGGAAATTCAATTATATTAGTAAATATAAACAGCTAAATACTTTTTCTCATCAGCAGTAAATAGCAGTCTTGTGATTTCAATCAGTTCCTGGTGAAGCTTGTAGGAGGAGTTTTCATACTGAACTGAGCTGTCCTATGAGGCAGCATGACCCCCGACCCTTTGTCTGGACAGTGCTGATTAGCCCTGTGCTGATCACATGCACTCTCCCAAGAAAATAAAAAAAAGTAGGAGAATTTGCCAGCTAATTCAGCTGTGTGTGTAATCTGCGCTTCAGCTTTATTTCTTTGTTTTCTATCCCTGTCTATGGACAGGGTCGTTTTTAAGGCAGGGCAAAAGGGGCAGCTGCCCTGGGTCCTGTCATTGTTGTGGGGCCCAAAGCAGCTGCCTCATACTTGCCAACTATCCTGGTTTAAATTCCCTCGTCCCTTGAGGTTTTAGTCCTGCGCTGTGTCCCAATATCTCAGTGTGAAGTGCTGCTACTAATGCTGCCCAGCTCTGCCCTATTGTTGTGTGCAGATGACTCGCCTACAGACCCTGTGTTTACATGTAAATTACCAGCATTCATATGTAAATAGCGGCGGCCGGTGGCATTGATATGTATATCATGCCCCCCTGAGGTCATATCCAAAGTAATCTCTAGCAACCAAATCAACAAACACAAATGATGTGCTGTAACCTCTAGCAACTAATCAGTGAGCCGTAATGAGTGCTGTAACCTCTAGCAACCAGCCAGTGAGCGGTAATGATACACTGTAACCTCTGGCAACCAATCGCAATAGCTGCCTGATCTGAGTCAGTACACTGATTTTAAGTCTAGCTGTTATTTATTGTATGTCTCAGAGCAGGTGGAGAGTGAAACTGAATGGAGGGGGGCCCAAGAAAAGTTAAATATTCAAGATGGCCCTGTCTATGGACAGACATAAACCCATCATATTTGTCAAGGAAGTAGTCTGAATATCAATATGAATGAGTTAGAAATACTATACTGTTAAATTGCTCTAAAATGACACATGGCAACACCAACTACTACTATCAGCAGATACATGATATTATCTAGTTTTCTTTGTTTTAGCTTTTGGCGCAATTCCTTTTTTATTGCTTGTTTTTTTTTTTTTTTTATTGAGGAGGTTTGTTATTTAGGTGTGCACTGATCCATCTCCTCTGTCTACTCTATAAATGGGAAGAAGCAGATCAATAAGTTTACCTATTATACCTCTTTGCTAACCTTCTGACCGGGCTAGACGCGCAGTTTACTCTCTGACATATCGGTGACAGCCGAATATTGCAATTTGATGACAAAATGGTAAAAGGTTGGAGAATATCATGAATAAGGTTAAAGGTTTAACAGCAGGCAAGTCAGGGTCAGATTAAGAAGGTCAAATCGTTCTTATCTGCAATCGATATACAAGGTGGTAGGTGTAAGTGGTGCCCTTCCATGTTAATTATCTGTGCAGCGTGATTTGTTCCCGTTCAAGACAACCTATTATATATGCATTGCTGATTAGAACTTCAAAAGTTAAGTGCATACAACCCATAGTTTGCCGTGAATCATTTCCAGATTCTGACATGTTAAGTAGACAAATATAATTGCAGTTCAACAATAGGTTTCTTTAATAGCATACCAGCCACAAATGGTAGAGTCATATAGAATATTATGCGAGACGGAACCCGTACATGAGGATTTCCAATCTTCTCTATAGGGAACTCTCTGCATGGCTCGCCAATCGCCACACAATGACCCTGATTTACTAAAGAACTCGAGAAATTGAACATGTTCACGTAGCTTCGTAAATGCGTTGACAATTTACTTTGTGAAAAACATCTGATCACATGCAAAGAAAATTAAAACAAAAACAGGATTTTTGTCTGCACGTGATTGGATGATTGGAGTCACCACAGCTTCCACGTATTCACAAAGCTTAGTAAAGAGTTAAAATTCACTTTGGAAAGTGAACATGCTCAATCTCTTTAGTAAACCAGGGTCAATGTATTTCAGTGGCACTTCTATAGGTGGTATTACTTGTTACTAGATTCATTCTGTACTGTTGGCAGCATACAAACCAGTTATCAAGGTTTCCACACCAGACAGGGCCTTTGAACCTCTTGACTGTATCTTCAAAATATTTATAGTTTAACAAAAAGACCTTTATGGGTTCTGGTGAGATATTTTACAACTATAGTAGGTCATAGGAAGGCTGAAAAGTAGGTCAGTTATAGCAGTGAACAGCTGGATATTGTCCTGCTCAGCCTCTCATACATGATGTCAAATAAAAAAAATAAAAAAATAATAATAATATTTTTTTTTGTATTATTGTTTTTGTCTTGTTCTTCTTGCTATTATTATTATTATTATTAGAAGTATTATTATTATTATGTAACTTTAGGAGTACATAATGTACTTGTTTTGCTGATTTTAAAGCAAATAAACATAATAGTAATTATTATTATTATTATTGATCCAATTATCAGGTTCCCGGTTTTTATTTTTTATTATTAATATGTCTTATAAAGTTACACAGTAATAATAATAATAATAATAATAATAACAATAATACTAATAATATTGTTATTATTATTATTATTATTACTGTGTAACTTTATAAGACATATTGGAAATAAAAAATAAAAGCCGGGAACCTGATGAATATTAAATAAATCAGGGTACCACCATGAGTAATGGCAGGGTATGTACATTAGATAAACTTACACACAAAAAATAAAAAATTAATAATTGTATGCACACCCAAGGGTTATCTCCTCATAGCTTATTTAATAAAATATAGAACAGCATCACATGATATAGCTCTCCAAAAAAAGCCCCCCCCCCCCCATCCACCATGTATCTCCTACAGACCAGTGCCCTCCCTCCCCTAAACCCTGTAATGGATATCCAACCCCTATCGCTCCCTCCCTCCTATGTATAATGGGGCTGCGGGAGACCTCCCTCCTCAGAGCTGAAACCAGGAGACTATGTTTTTTTGGAGAGCTATATTATGATTTCAATGAATCAGCTATCAGGAGAAAACCCTTGGGTGTGCATGCAATTATTTATTTTTTTTGTGTAACTTTATAAGACCTTGTATAGTCTTCATCTGCTGATTTTAAAGATAATAATAATATACATATTATTATTATTATTATTATTATTATTATTATTATTATTATTATTATTATTATCTATTTTTTCTTCCTCTTCTTCTTCTTCTTGTTCTTCTTCTCCCACTTCTTCTTTTTCTTCTTCTTTATGTTCTTATGTTCTTCTTCTTTTTCTTCTTTTCCTACTTTCTTCTCTTTAGTATTATTATTACTATTATCGTAAATTCTTATTCATATTATTATTATTATTACTATTTATTTTTTTATTTATTTTTTATTCTTTATTTGCAAAATAACAATACAACTATTTTTACTATGTAACCTTTTAAGACCTTTTGTATTCTACATTTGCTGATTTAAAGCAAATAATAAAATGATAATAACAAAATAATAATAATAATAGTAATAACAATACTGTTATTATTATTATTATATAATACAATACAGAATTTCATATAATACAATAAAGAATTTAGCTTGACACCAACTACCGGTAAGTCATTGGTTTATTTTGCTGGAGGTCATTGACACTCTTTACTTTTTACTCCTATTGTTTTCCCCTTACATATTCATCAGTGTAGTTTTTATAAAGGGCCATCATGACTTGGAATCCTGTGGTAGTGGTTCATATCCCAAATATCCTTTTGTTCTGTTCCTTGTAAAATCGTAGCTGGTTAAGAAAATTTACTAAGCCAATGACATAGCAAGTCTCAGCTGAAAAATCTGAACATAAACTTGTCAAGAACAGACTCCCAGATCACCTGCTCCACATTTCATGCTGCAGTAAGTCTCTATCCCCTGTTTGTGTTCTAAAGTCCCAATTTCAGCAACATTATATATCAGGCTGCCTCGCTGTCACCTGCACTATTCTGTAACCAGTCAGTAAAATATCTAAACACTGCCAGTTATTGCTTGTGGAAGAGTTTCAAAGCTTGCTATAAAACAGAAGCAAGCAAAGACCTAGCTTTATTATTTTATGTTTTTTCTTTTTTTTTCTTTTTATTTCCCGTAGGGAAGATGTGCTCTAAAGCCTCTCTAAAGTTATTTTATTATGGTCAAATAGTACAATAACTAAAATACTAAAATCTAGGCTCCTCCTCCACGCTGGACACTATGATGAAAAGAAGGGGGCCAACTCAACACTCTGAACTCAGTTGACTATTCAATTATTCGCTGGAAATGCACATGGAGAGCGTAATATTTGCCCCCTTTTGGACAGTATTTATTTCTTTTTTTAAATTATCATTATGCTTTTAGGGATACTTCCCTAAAGATTGCTGTTTGTTAGAGGTATAAGCCACACAATGCCTCTAATGCCACGTACACACGATTGGACTTTCTGGCGGACTTATGGGGCATATGGGGCATACACACGGTCGGAAATTCCGACCACAAAATCCGTCAGATTTTTTCCGACGGATTTTGTACGACACTGGTGTTGCATACACACGGTCGGACAAAGTTGTCGGAAAATCCGATCATTCTGAACGTGGTGACGTTCATTGCGTACGACGGAACTACGTAGAGGCTAGTAGCCAATAGCTTTGGTCTTGTAATGTGATCTGAGCATGCGTGGCACTTTGTCCGTCGGAATTCGCTACACACGATCGGAAAAAGTCCGACCGGACTTTGTTGTCGGAAAATTTGAGAGCAGGAGATAAAACTTTGTCCGTCAGAAAATCCGACGGAGCCTACACGCGGTCAGAATTTCCGACAACATTGTCTGATAGGACATTTTCCGTCGGAAAATCCGACCGTGTGTACGGGGCATTAGTCCGGCGGACCAGAGTCTGTCGGACAATTCAATCGTGTGTGGGCTCCAGCTGACTTTTTCTTCCCAAAAGTCCGGCGGACCTAGAAATAAGACTGGCTTCAAAATTGTCCACCGGACTCGAGTCCGGTCCAAAAGTCCGGTTATCTGTGTGCTAGTCCGACGGACTAAAACCGACGCTAGGGCAGCTATTGGCTACTGGCTATGAACTTCCCTATTCTACGTCATCACATTCGAATCCGGTTGACTTTTGGAGTGATCGTGTGTGGCCAAGTCCGTTGGCTTGAAAGTACGGCGGACCTCAGCTGCAAAGTCTGTCGGATTGGGCACCGGACTAAGTCCCCCGGAAAGTCTGCTCGTGTGTACGCAGCATTAGAAGGTTAAAGTAGTATTAGTGACTTTTATTAGTTGTATTAGTGATTTTTACTTTAACACATTCAGATTAAGCCCCATAAACATTTCCCAGGAAGGTTTTTCTTAATCTTTTTGCCCAAACATTTACATTTTTTTACTTTTCAACCCCTGGTTCCAGCTCCTGTTTTTATAGTTAGAATCCTCTTAGATTGGTAGTAAGTTGAAAATTGCACCCTTGCATTGGTGGTCAGTATAGGTGGGAGATCAATCGTCTACTGCTCACTGGTCATGGAACCTCTAGCAACCTCAGGAGGAACCCTAGAGTTTCATGGAACCCTGGTTGAGAAATACTGATCTAAAGCAATCATCCTTTTATTTCATTAGTTTAAGAGGTACCGGTATTCATTTATTAATGCTAACACAAATTGAGCAATGTGTGTAATATACAGTGCCTTGCAAAAGTATTCACCCCCTTGGCATTTTTCGTGTTTTGTTGCCTCACAACCTGGAATTAACATGGATTGTTAGAGGATTTGCATCATTTAATTTACAGAACATGCCCACAACTTTGAAAATGTTTTTTTTTTTTGTTATTGTGAAGCAAACAACAAATAGGACAAAATAACAGAAAAAGTCAATGTGCATAACTATTCATCCCCCTAAAGTCAATACTTTGTAGAGCCACCTTTTGTGGCTATCACAGCTCCAAGTCACTTTGGATAAGTCTCTATGAGCTTACCACATCTTACCACTGGGATTTTTGCCCATTCCTCCTTGAAAAACTGCTCCAGCTTCTTCAAGTTGGATGGTTTGCGCTTGTGAACAGAAATCTTTAAGTCTGACCACAGATTTTCTATTGGATTTAGGTCTGTGCTTTGACTAGGTCATTCCAACACATTTACATGTTTCCCCTTAAACCACACAAGTGTTGCTTTAGCAGTGTGTTTGGGGTCATTGTCCTGCTGGAAGGTGAATCTCCGTCCTAGCCTCAAATCGCACACAGAGTGGTACAGGTTTTGCTAAAGAATATCCCTGTATTTAGCACCATCCATCTTTCCCTCAACTCTGACCAATTTCCCAGTCCTGACTGCTGAAAAACATCCCCACAGCATGATGCTGCCACCACCATGTTTCACTGTGGGGATGGTGTTCTTTGGGTGATGTGATGTGTTGGGTTTGCGCCAGACATAGCGTTTTCTTTGATGGCCAAAAAGTTAAATTTTAGTCTCATCAGACCAGAGCACCTTCCTCCATACATTTTGGGAGTCTCCCACATGCCTTTTCGTAAACTCAAAACGTGCCATTTTGTTTTTTGCTGAAAGTAATGGCTTTCTTCTGGTCACTCTGCCATAAAGCCCAACTCTATGGAGCGTACGGCTTATTGTCGTCCTATGTACAGATACTCCAGTCTCTGCTGTGGAACTCTGCAGCTCCTCCAGGGTTACCTTAGGTCTCTGTGCTGCCTCTCTGATTAATGCCCTCCTTGCCCGGTCCGTGAGTTGTGGTGTGCGGCCGTCTCTTGGCAGGTTTGCTGTTGTGCCATATTCTATCCATTTGGTTATTATAGATTTGATGGTGCTCATAGGGATCATCAAGGATTTGGATATTTTTTTATAACCTAACCCTGACTTGTACTTCTCAACAACATTGTCCCTTACTTGTTTGGAGAGTTCCTTGGTCTTCATGGCAGTGTTTGGTTAGTAGTGCCTCTTGCTTAGGTGTTGCAGCCTCTGGGGCCTTTCAAAAAGGTGTGTATATGTAATGACAGATCATGTGACACTTAGATTGCACAAAGGTGGACATCATTTTACTAATTATGTGACTTCTGAAGGTATTTGGTTGCACCAGAGCTTTTTATGGGCTTCATAACAAAGGGGGTGAATACATACGCACATGCCAATTATCATTTTTTTATTTCTGAAAAATTGTTTTATGTATATATTTTTCTAATTTTACTTCACCAACTTAGACTATTGTGTTCTGATCCATCAAATATAATTCAGATTAAACAAACATTGAACTAAAGGCTGTAATGTAACAAAATAGGTAAAATGCCAAGGTGGGTGAATACTTTTGCAAGGTATTGTAAATAAGTAAGCTTTACATGTCCCCAAAATTGTTTAAACCAAAAGAGGAGGCAAGACAAATAATGACAGGAGCACAATAGGGACCCGTCTGCACAATTGTATGAGATCATTCAGCTGGACGGAATTGAAACCATCTAGAGGTAATTTCGCCAGTCACACTTTGTTCCAGCTGTTGAATGCATTGACTCCAACAGACAAGACTGACAGAAGCTGTCTAGGATTTGTGTTAGTTTTGTGCTTATTTGTAACAGCATGGAGACCAATAGTTAGACATTTTAAGGCAACTAAAAGACAGTAAATTGTGGCTGCTCTGATAAAATGTTAATAAGAAAGTATATTTTTTCTATATGAATTTGTTATATAGTAAGGTGAACAGAGGTTGAAAATTATATCCGAGGACACCCTACTGACCACGCCCATTTATATACCACACCCATAAATCCCATGCCCCAATTTGTGAACATCTCCTTTCCCCATTTTTAACATTCCCTTAAACAATAGGCCGCACAATTTTAGAACAAGAGTCAGACCTTCAAGGTATAAAGACAAAATAAACGGATTTCAAATATGAGGCACCAAGCTATGTACTGTATGTATAGTTAGGAGGAGCAATTTGAAGGTACCAAGAAGAAAAAATTTGGAAAACCGACCACCTATTAAAACTTTGAAAAGAAAAATGAACAAAGCATATTCAGCTATAGTGTGCACCTGCCTCTATCCAAAGCACCTAGCAAGATTTCTGCCTCCTCTCTCATTGCTCGAGTCACTTCTGACAATCTACGCCAACACCAGAAATTCCCAGGAGATACCCTCCCCCCACGGCAAGTGATTGACAGCCTCGACTGTGCATGTTTCCCTATGTGATTGTGTGGAGGGTTGTATGTTTATTCCCCCCACTCAGGTCTCAAATTACACTTAGGTCTGTGCTCTATGCTGTGCAGTGTGTGGTATTGGAACCCTGCCTTCTAAAACGCGACTCAAGACGTTCCGACTTAGAAAAAGGTTCCTGTACTTTGGGGCGACTTTGGTGCGGCTTGCATTGACTTCTATAAAGAAGTCGCTTTGCAAGCTGCGCTAAAGTCGCGCCGTATGGGGCGGCTTCAGAGTCGGACAACTTTGAAAGCGCCCCTGTGTGAACCGGCACTTACAGTCCAATCAACTGATTCATTTTGTGCTGGAGGTTGGATTACTGGCAAAGTGTTTGTTTTTGGGCAGAGGAGAAGAGATATTGTCATTGTGTGTGTTAATGGATTCAATAAACGACTTTCCAAACTACGAATCGTTATCATGAATATATATATATATATATATATATACATACATAAATATAAAATCAAATTGATATACATACAAAACTAATCGATTCGGTATAACAAATATCGACACTCTACAGAATGTACATGTATTTTCTGAATGAAAACGAAATGAAACGAAGCAAAATATTCCGTTGTACACAAGTCTAATTACAACCAGTTTAATTATTGCAGCATGCAATGAAATAGTGCCAATGGTACAAAATATGCGGCTAACAGTGGCAAAGAAAGAAATGCACCACTATCCACCACTTACTATGTAAGGGAAAAAATGTCCTTGTGTTGGTGGTGTCTCTGAAAGGAAATAACAGTGCTGCATCACTGTCAGTGGTAGGAGAAAATGTCAGTGTAAAGCCTCGTACACACGATCGGATTGTTGGCCAACAAAACAGTGGAATTTTATCCAAAGGTCGTTGGCCCAAACTTGTCTTGCATACACAGGGCCACACAATTGTTGGCCAACAATTACCAACATAGTGACGTACTAGACGTACTACGTTGTTTTTCCAGCTCTTTAGCGCCACCCTTTGGGCTCCTTCTGCTAATTTTCGTGTTAGTAGAAGTTTGGTGAGTGTTGATTTGTGCTTTTCTTTTCGCGCATTTCATTTAGCGCTTTTCAGTTTGTTTCTGAACGGCCGTTTGTCAACCAGACATGTTGCGGAATTGGAGGAGATAACGTGTTATTTATTATTGGCCATGGAGTTATTGCTTTGACATTTTTTTTTTGGTTGAATAATGATTTGATTTGGTATATTTTCTATATTTTTGGATGCAAAGAATGCACTTTTTGGTTAAGTTCTATTGGCAGATAGCACGTCTAATTTTATCTTTACATTTTTTTTAATACACAATAAATAATTGTGTAGAATAATACTTGGCTGTGTGTTTTACTTCAAATGATAGTTTGGGAGTCGGCAGTTACATTTAAAAAATACAATGTAAAATTGACAAGGGACACCAACATAGTTGTATCTTTGATATTAAAAACTAAGACTGACCACTTCTGCTTCCGAGCATGCGTGTTTGTACTTTGGACTTTTGTCCGACGGACTTGTGTACAGACGCTCGGAAAATCCAACAACAGACATTTGTCCGCTGAAAATTCGAAAACCTGCCATCCAACATTTGTCTGTGGAAAGTCAGACAATTGTCCGATGGAGCATACACACGGTCGGATTTTCTGCCAACAGCCTGTCATCGAACATTTCCCGTCGGAAAGTCTGATCGTGTGTACGGGGCTTAATGGGGAGAAAAAAATGCTGCTGTGTCGGTGGTGTCAGTCTGAGCAATTTGCTTTCAAAACATACCTTAGCCACCATACAGTGTGGTGAAAAGCAAACACAATTGTATACAGACAGCTGTGTACTAAGTAGACGTCAATGATTGTCAGACAATGACTTACTTATATTCTGAGACCATGTTGTTGATTAATGGCCCCTTCCACAGACCAGATGAATCTGTACAGAGTGTTTGCTTAGCATTACTTCAGAATGTTGTTGCTGAATTTGTCATTTCTGAGCTGATTAGGCCCTCAATTCGCCATTGTAACCAATTTTTTCACTGCATGGTGTAGAAGTGTATATTGATTTTTTTGGATGGTTTTCACATACTACTGTGTGTAAACAACGCAAAGCTCTCTTTTGACAGCGGCGATGTGCCGTTTTTTGTTTCCCTGCAAAGCACATTGCTTAGTAAAATCAGCACACATTGGAAAATTTCAAGGGGTATGAATACTTTTTCAAGGCACTGTATGTATTTATACTGTAGGTTAAACAATTGCTACCATTAGCTCAATATATGACAGGGAAAGGTCATAAAGTAGTAACAACTATAAATCAAAAAGTAGTAGGCTAGGCGCAAAGTATAGTTTCTAGAGTCTAGAGTCAGACAACCATTTATGACTTGTAGACGCAGGAGTTACAGGTCAGGTAAAGGTAGAGAAGTCTGGTTCTACAAGATATACTCAGCGGGCCCTTGGCCAGGCACGGTTTAAATTCCCAGTGTAATGGTGCTGGTGTAGGCAGTGTAATACGGCATCTATGCCAGCACCATTTCACTGGGAATGTAACCCCTGCCTGGCGAAGGACCTCCAGAGCATATCTTGTGAAATCAGACCTCCATACCTTCTCCAGACCTGTAAGTCCTGTGTCCATAAGTTAACCGCTGCCTGGCTAAGGACCTGCTGAGCATATCTTGTGAAACCATACCTCCATACCTTCTCCAGACCTGTAAGTCCTGTGTCCATAAGTCCTATATGGATGTTTGATAGCCTACAACTTTGTGATCAATGACAGTTTCCTCTTCTTTCAATATAAGGTGTGTTCAAGCACCCCGCATACCACTGCCACTCTGCAGGCCACAAAGGAAACCCTCTAAGTGGTGATACCTGGTGTGGATGGCCCCCCTTCCCACATTGAACTACTGCCCCTCCTGACACCCCTTCCTTCCCAGCCCTTCTCTGATTTATACTAGATTCCACAAGAATTGTGTCAGCAGTGACAAATCTGCCTTTTGGCAACCTAATGGCACCGAATGCTAGGATGCAGGCAAACACCTGTGCCTAGGAAATACATGACTCATGGGGCCACCTGAAGCCTGGCCACCTGCATCCTCCTGGAAGGGGGGGGGGGGTTTACGCCTGACATTGCAACTAATCTTTTAAGCTTTGTACACATGTGTGGCTAGGGGTAGTAAAGCCAGCTGGTTGAGCAACTCCCCAACCTCACACCAGAACAACAACATGCAGTCACTCACAGCCGCATCAAAAATGAAACGGCATGTTGCTTTCGGAGGGTGTTGTCACCACTAAACGCAGCCCATGCAGATCTATGGGGCTGTAATCATGCATAATGCATTTGATTCTGGGGTGGTAGTGCAGCATTTGAAGGGCTAAATCAGGCAGTAAGGAGATAACATAGCACCTCCTCTTCACCTGTCAAATGTCTCTGAAAAGAGATCTGTCGTCCTAGCCGCACATCTGCAGGAGCCCTTAGGGCATCTAGGAAGATGGAACAAAGTACTTCAGGTATTTTGTCCCATCACAAACTAAAGAGTGTTAAAGTGGTTGTAAACCCTTACAGACCACTTTGACCTACATGTAAGCCTAGATTAAGGCTTATCTGTAGGTCCAAGAAATATCTCCTAAACCTACACGGTTTAGGAGATATTTGCAAAGACAGGCACCGATGTCTATGGCGCAGTGTGCAGGCCGCCGATAACGGCGATATGCCGCTAGTGGCAGCTCCCGTGCGCATGTGCGGGAGTGATGTCATCACGGCTCCGGCCAGTAACAGCTCCGGAGTCGCCATAAACAGAAAGAAGATGGAGGCTCCGTAGAAGAGGGGACATCGGTGACATCGCTGGCACCTGTGTCAGGTAAGTGACACATAATAGGCTACTATGCGATGCATAGTAGCCCATTATGCTTTACCTGTGCAGGTAAACAATTTACTCTTTAAAAAAATAGTGATAACTTTTCTTTAAGCTCCTTTGGTCCTACATCTGCTGGGAATCATAAGATTGCCCTTTGTTTTGTACTCCTGTGACCCATAATCAACCAAAAGCGGGCTAAAGTCCACTGTTTTATGATGTCACTCAGCCGGTCCAGGCTCTTTAGAGATCCCAACTTTAATGTCTGGATCCACCCAGATGCCTGGACTGGCAGCTGGCTTAGCCTCTCAGTGCTACTACTGAGAGCCTAAGCCAGCCACTCCCATCCCCTCCACAGCCCAGCGCTCCGGTGAGCGCTGGAGGGGCACAGCAGAGAGCCGGTGACTGATAGTCACCGGCTCTCTGCTCGGTGAAGACCGGGAACTGAGAAATCAGTTTTCTTTGAGCATCCACGTAGGTAAGTATAAATGTTTTTTTTTTTAATCCCAAACATCTGATTGCTCAAGGTCAAATAATACTTTGTATACTCAGGTGGTCCAGCCTAAGACAGTAAGATAGTCAACATTTATGTAAGCTTGCTGGACAGTCTGCTGGTCTTCTAGCTTCAATTTATTTAAAAAAAGGGCCTTCAAATAAATACAGTATTTAATGACAGTATTTGATGATGTTATAGAATGACTGGGTCAGCAGAACCTTGGAAAATAATGTCCTCTACTTTATCATTTTATAATAAATATTTTCAGACCTTATAAGGTCCTAAATTGTTATATTAATCTAAACAAGTGTTATATTTATAGAAATTGCAAAGAAACACTCTTCTACATAAACCAATTTGCAATTGAAGGTTAGTGCTCCTTTAATTAGCATGGCATCATGACTCACTCATCCAATCTTGTCATATCACTATCTGAGAACATACCTGGAGGCATCAATTAACCTTTTGTTCTCTATAATATTTCATAAAAAAATATTAATGATTTGTTGCTTTTTTTATTAAGTTACAATTAGAATTCATCTGTACATTTTACCTTCTATTTTCTGGCAGCATGTCTTAACCTTGGAGAGGTAGTGCTCCCAATAAAAAATAGCCTAATTAAAAAGTAGAACAAATATGACATGAAGTTCACAACATTCACCCCGTACAACCTTTCTAGGTGCCAAACACATCAAAATGCATACAAGTTTGTATCCCCTTCTTTTTTAATACTACGTCATTAAAATATATCCTCTTATTTTGTTAATTAACCGCTTCAGCCCTGGAAGATTTTACCCCCTTCCTGACCAGAGCACTTTTTGCGATTCAGCACTGCGTCGCTTTAATTGACAATTGCGTGGTCGTGCGAACTTGCACCCAAACAAAATTTGCTTCAAACAAAAGTCCTTTTTTTCCCCTTTTTGGTGGTATTTGATCACCTCTGTGGTTTTTATTGTTTGCGCTATAAACAAAAAAAGAGCAACAATTAAAAAAAAAAAAAAACTCAATATTTTTTACTATAATAAATATCCCCCAAAAATATATATAAAAAAACATTTTTTTTCCCCCTCAGTTTAGGCCGATACGTATTCTTCTACATATTTTTGGTAAAGAAAATCGTAATAAGCGTTTATTGATTGGTTTCCGCAAAAGTTATAGCGTCTACAAAATAGGGGATATATTTATGGCGATAGTTTTATAGCATTTTTATTAATATTTTTTTTTTTTACTAGTAATGGCGGTGATCTGCGATTTTTATCAGGACTGCGACATTATGGCAGACACATCGGCCAATTTTGACACATTTTTGGGACCATTGGCATTTTTACAGCGATCAGTGCGATAAAAATGCATTGATTACTGTAAAAATGTCACTGGCAGTGAAGGGGTTAACCACTAGGGGGCAATCAAGGGGTTAATGTGTTCCCTAGTGTGTGTTTTAACTGAAGGGGGGAGGGGACTGTGTAGGGGAGATGACAGATCGCTGTTCATACTCTGTATGAACATAAGATGTGTCTGTTCTCCCCTCAGAGAACTGGGATCTGTGTGCTTACACATACAGATCCCAGTTCTCCATGTGCCCCGAACGATCGCGGGAGCCTTTCGGCGATCGCGACTTCCGGGCACTCGCATTGGCTCCGTGGGCGAGCGGGGGGGGGGCGCGCGAGCACCCCTAGTGGTCAAATATAAAAGTGATGTAAAATGAGGGCGATTCGCGCAGCCGAGCCATGTTGCCGCAGTACAACAAATACATTCAACTGCAACAAAAAGCCAAAACAAGAGCAATACCTGATTTATGATTGGGTGCTCCAATAGTAATCAGGTTTAGTTTAACCACTTGAGTTCCGAAAGATTTTACTCCTTCATGACTAGGTCATTTTTTGCTATTGGACACTGCTCTACTTTAACTGGTAATTGCGCGGTCATGCAATGCTGTACCCAAACTAAATTTATATATATTTTTTTCACACAAATAAAACTTTATTTTGGTGGTATTTAAATTTTTTTGCAATATAAATGAAAACAGACAAAACATTTGGGAAAATATATATATTTTTTTTACTTTCTGCTATAAAACATTTCCAGCAAAGAAAAATGAAAAAAATTCTTCATGCATTCTGGCCAAAATGTATTATGCTACATGTCTTTGATAAAATAAAAAACCCAATAAGTATATATTGGTTCACGTGAAAGTTATAGTGCCTACACACTATGGTATATATACTGAATTTTTTTATACTACTTATGGCGGTGATCAGTGACTTTATAATGAGACTGCAATAGTGCAGAGAACAATCAGACACCAACTGCCACTGAGGCGAACTGACTAACTGTCAGTGACATCACCAGTTGCATTATTATAGTGATCAGTGATAGTACTGTACACTGACACTGGTTGGGAAGAGGTTAACATCTAGGGCAATAAAAGGGTTAAATATGTGCCTAACTATGAGTAATGTGTGTGTACAGTGTGCTGATTTACTACTAGATCTCTCAGTTTCTCATCCCTGATTTTACCAAAACCGATCTCTGGGCTGTGATTGCACACAGCCGATCAGCAGGTCCCGGCCACGATTCATTGGCTGGACTTGCTGACAGGCTCCCGCTGTGTACAATCACAGCAGGTGCTGGGCAGGGGGAACAAATGTGCCCACCCTTAACCCGGAAATAGGCAGCGACATATGGGTACCTTGCTTTGCTTATAGTGGCCACTCGCCCACAGTACATTGTAGGTGGTCAGCATAGGATCTGGAAACAAGGCTAAGTGACTTAACTAGGCACAAAAACATAGGAACTGGGGAGCAGAAAATGGCAGTAGGTGCTCTGGACCAGTGATTCTCAACTCTGTCCTCAAGTACCCCCAACAGGCCATGTTTTAGGAATTTCAGTAATTCTGTTAATTATAATAGCTGTCCAAAATACCAAGCCATTGACTCTGATTTAAAGCATCTGTGCAAGATAAAGGAAAACCTGAAAACAGGGCCTGTTAGTGGTACTTGAGGACAGGGTTGAGAACCGCTGCTCTGGACTGATGAGTCAAAGTTTGACATATTTGGCTGTAGCAGGAGGCAGTTTGTTGGTGAAGGGCTGGTGAGCAGTACCATGAGTGTCTGCAGGTAACTGTGAAGCATGGTGGAGCTTCCTTACTAGTTTGGAGCTGCATTTCTGCAAATGGAGTTGAAGATTTTGTCAGGATTAATGGTGTCCTCAATGCTGAAAATTACAGGCAGATACTTATCCATCAAGCCATACCATCAGGGAGGAGTATGATTGGCCCCAAATGTATTCTGCAGCAGGACAACCACCTCGAAAATACAGCCAATTTTATTAAGAACTATCTTTAGTGGAGAGAAGAACAAGGAGTCCTGGAATTGATGGTTTGGCCCCCACAGAGCCCTAAACTCACGTAAACTGACCACGGTGTCAGGGCTCAACAACCATGATAAACCATAGTGAGTTTACAGGGGGGATCAGCCAGGTATTTCAGGTGATACAGGGGCCACGCTTTAAAGTAACAGGATCCTTTTTTTTTAGGGTTACAAACACTTTAACACTTCTATTTCCGAAAGCATTCCGAATTTCCGAATTTACCTCATTCTTTTCACATGTGCCAAAACCTTTGCACAGATATATATATATATATATATATATATATATATATATATATATATATACATATATATATATATATATATATATATATATATATATATATATATATATATATATATATATATATATATATATATATACATATACATATACATATATATATACATATACATATATATATATACATATATATATACATATACATATATATATATACATATATACATATATATATATATATATATATATATATATATATATATATATATATATATATACATATATATATATATATATATATATATATATATATATATATATATATTCTGTATATACAGTATAAATATGTGCACATACTGAAGAATGAAGAAGAAACAACCCTTTCATTTAGTTTTATGCAATATGTACCTAACTTCCCTACACTTTACATCTTACATCTTTACAATCTTCCTGCAAATACTCACAGAATTGGCCTGGTTGAATTCTATATTTAAAGCAAATGAACTCTAAGTGGTAAGCTCCATGCCAGCACATTGCTATAGTTAACTGCACAATATCATGTAGTGTTTCGATTACACATGGTTAACCAGTCATTATTTGATAGCTCACTCCATAGGAAATCTGCTAATCTAGCTTAATATAAATGCCTTATTTTAACCCACCAATGTCCTCATTATTTAAAGAACTATAGGCAAAACATTTTGGATAGAGCAAGGGAGGATGATAACCCCTTGTCAAGATTTACCTTCACTTCCTGTCCCATAGCCAAACAGGAAGTGAGAAGAAATCCATGCAAATTAAGGGATATCCTTGGGGACCCCCAGGTCACCCAAACTAGTGTCCCCATTGGAAGATTTCCCCTCTATTACTTTTCTGGGGACAACCCAATTTGGGATTTTTGATTTACTTTCACTCTCAATGATAATGCTAAACAGGAAAAATAGAGAGGGTGATTCTCCATAACGGGGACACAGACAGCAATAGAAACTGACAGGTATTCTAATCGCTCTCCACTCTATCCAAAACCCCTCCAAAAAGTTTTGCTATTAGTTATACTTTAACCGCTTAGCAGCCACCCCATGTACATTTTCTGCGACAGGGTGGCCACTCTGTGCCACTTCCTTCCTTACTTCGCATTTTTTTTGGGACCAGTGATATTTATACAGCGATCAGTGCTATAAAAATGCACTCCAATGTAATGTAAAAATGCATATAGAAGCAAAAGAGAAGGCCTTCAAACAATACAAAGGTTGAGGGATCATCATCAGCATTCAGAATTTATAAAGAATGCAACAAGAAATGTAAGGGTGAAATTAGGGCGGCTAAGTTAGAACATGAAAGACATAGGAGGAGAGCAAAACAAATCCCAAGAAATTCTTTAAAGTGGTGTTGCACACAAAAAAATATTATTTTTTTAACTCGCCTTTAAATGCCTGTTGCTAGGGCGTCCCTCGTAGTCTGCCTCCTTCAGTGCCTGGGCTGGTGACATCACTTCCCCTCAGCGCAGGAAGGGCTCAGCTCTGCCCATGATAGTTCCCAGATGACTGCGTGGCCAATCACTGTGAAGCCACAGCCAGGTGCCCACAGTTGCAATGCCAGCACCGCCTAGTGGAGGGGGGGACGAGCGGAGCTTTGACCACCCGCATCGCTGGACTCTGGAACAGGTAAGGGTCCAATTATTAAAAGTCAGCAGCTGCAGTATTTGTAGCTGCTGACTTTTATTTATTTTTTTCAAATGGAAACTCCTCTTTAAGTATGTAAACAGTTAAAAAGGAGGACAGACCATATTGGCCCCATAAAGAATGAGGAAGGACATCTGGTTACAAAGGATGGGGAGATGGCGAAGGTATTGAATTTATTCTTCTCCGAGGCGCATGCGCGGATGCCTGAGCGAGCGGTTGTCTCTGCTTAGCGCTCCGCTCCGAGGGTGAAGAGAACCGGAGGACTACGGGTCCCAGCGGCGCCGCGAACGGCGCAAAACAGCAGGAAAAGCCACACTAGGACCCCAGGTGATATTATAATGGTCCTGAGGGGCCCTAAGAATAAAATTAAAGTGGCCATGGCTAAAACAGCGCCGGCCAGGCAGGCAGCAAAAATGGCGGCGGCAGTCTCCTCACAGGCTCCCGCACAGCATAGCAGTAAAGCGCCCCCTCTGACAACAGAAGATATTGTAGATTCAGATTCAGATGCTGAGATACCTCAGCATGAAAACACTGAGGACATGTTTAAAAAATTTGAAAGTATGCTAAATAAAGCCTTAAAGAAAACATCTGACAAAATTACTGAGAAACTGACAAAAGAGATTAGAGAGTTGGGCCAGAGAACAGCTGAACTAGAAATAAGAGTGGATGACCTAGATAGCTATACACAGCAAAACGCCTCAGAGCTTGAAAACCTAAAGGAAGAAAATCTTATGTTACAATCACGTTTAGAGGACCAGGAAAATAGGGACAGGCGTTCGAACCTAAGAATTAGAGGAATTCCTGAGACAGTCCTAGATCTCCAAGCCACCATGACGGCATTATTCCAGGAATTACAACCTGGCATACCTGTGGAAAGATTGGAACTAGACAGAGTGCACAGAGCTCTAGCCCCTCGCAAAACAAATGGCCCCCCTAGAGACATAATTGCTAAATTTCACTATTATAGAACCAAAGAGCAACTTTTGGCGGCTACTAGAGACAAGGAATCCCTGCAATTCCAGGGCTATACATATCAGCTTTTTGCCGATATATCCCCTCTCACGGTTGCTAAACGGCGGGCACTCAAACCCCAATTGCAAATTCTGCAACAACACCAAATTGCCTATCACTGGGGATTTCCATTTTCTCTACGTTTTACATTTCTGGAAACAAAATACGTTTGTAGATCTCCGGAAGACCTGCAATCTGCATTGATCGAAATGGGCATTGCTGACAGATCCACATCCAACGACCATTCCCGCAGACGCTCAGCCTCCAGATCTCCTCAGCATAATATCACAACATCCTCTACAGGAGCCCCTTCATCTTCTCGCCAACATATACACAAACGGGGTCGGTTTGAAAACCCAACCCCCTCCAATGAGGACTCTATGGACTGATACTCTATTATAATCCGCCCTGATTCTGTTTAATCCCAGCACTACTTGCTGGTTGAAAAATTTGAAAATCATCTCCACTCATCTTCCTAGTTCCATAAGGAAATTTCTTCATTAGACTGGTTCTCTTTTTTTCAGCATGTTTCTTCCAAAACTCTGACTCCTAACAATAATCCCTTACCATTCTTCTTCCCTCTTCACTATACATTTATTAATGTTTGACTGATATATAGGCATCTTTCTTTTTTAGGTCTCCCCTCGGTTTTTCTTTTTCTTTCAGCAAACCTTTATTAACTAATGCACTAATATACACAAAGTATTGCCTATATACCTCTTTTTACATCAGGGTCCTTAAGTATAGTGATCCCTTTATTATATAGTTTTCTAATTCCCGTGGTCCTCCGGTGCTGTTCTCCCCTCAGGAACTTCTTGTGCCCCCTGTACCATCTTCAGGTACCCGTCCAGATCATGCGGGTCCCTGGTGATGGCCTTGGAACCTCCCGGAGCATTTCATATATGCTCCGTAGATGTTCCTATACCCTGCTCTATTATCTATCCCTAGGATTATTATATTATCATAACAGGGTCGATTGTTTTTTCTCTTCTTATTTTTTCTCTTTATGCTTTATTTTTTTCTTTGTTGTTTTCTTTACACTCTCCTTTCTCCAGGTGGTGAACATGAACCTAGAAGTAAGCCATATTTCTACTATCATAATATCTTATGCTATGCAGTTATGGCCCCTATAAATGTGTTATCTTTGAATGTACAAGGGTTTAATATTCCCCATAAACGCTCAAAAGCTTTACGCACTTTCCATGCTAAAAAAGCCAATATTATATGCTTGCAGGAAACTCATTTTATTGATAAGGCACATCCTAAATTCCTCTCATCAACTTATCCACAATTCTATGTTGCCTCAGCTTCGGTCAAACAACGGGGTACCCTTATAGGTTTCCACCGTAACACACCATTTACCCTTGTGTCACAACTTAACGACCCCGAAGGCAGATACGTATTGATTACTGGTTACCTATCTGACGCCCCTATTACGATTGTCTGTTACTATGCTCCCAATAAACGACCATTAGCTTTTATGTCTCATCTCCTCCAAATTATAGATAAGCATAAATTCGGTATGTTAATTCTTTGCGGAGACTCTAATACTACAGTATTCCCCTTCTTAGACAAGTCTCCACCTACCCCCAATGCGAACACTAACAAACATACTCTACAGCCACTGCTTACAGCACATAAATTAGTGGACACCTGGAGAGAACTAAACCCTACCAACAGACGTTATACACATTATTCATATCCGCACAAGTCATTCTCCCGCATTGACCATATCCTTGCCCCATCTAGTATGTTACCAGAAATAGTTTCCTCTAAAATAATCCCAATGCCTTGGACTGACCATTGTGCAGTCTTTTCCACTTTTGCTTCAACAATTCCCTACTTGGATCATTAACGACTCATTATTAACTCACCCATCTCATAAATTATTGATTGAACAAGCGCTCTCTGAATACATCTCCACTAATGATACAGATGATGTTTCTTCCATAACATTGTGGGAGGCCCATAAATCTGTTATTCGAGGAAACTTGATTCGTTTAACATCAACACTTAAAAGGGAACGTAAACGTATGTTTGCGAAATTAGATAATGCTTTTAACACATGCCATTCAACTTTTCAATCTTCACCGACGATAGCCAACCACATAAAACTAGACAAAGCGCGACTTGACCTAGACCTTTTCTTAACGGACTCTGCTGATAAAACGCTACGTAAACGCCAACATATTCACTATCGCAAAGCCAACAAACCTGACACCCCATTAGCACGTTGTTTAAAGACGACACAAAATGTACAGTCCTCATATAGATTGAAAACCTCTCGCGACGGATATACCAGTAACCCAGTAAAAATACTTGAAGTATTTCACTCCAATTTATCTAAAATATACTCCCCTAACCAAGACTTTGATGCATCAAAAGCAGATTCTTTGTTTGCTAATATTAATCTTCCCAATTTAGACCAGTCTCAGAGAGATATTCTTGAGTGCCCTATATCTACCTCTGAAGTTCAGATTGCAATAAAACATTTAAAACCCAATAAAAGACCGGGCCCTGATGGGTTCTCAGCACTTTATTATAAACAATATTCACATATTTTAGCACCTATTTTGTCTAAAGCCTTTAACTCCATCCTTGAAAACCACTCTTTTCGTACAGAAACACTCAGCTCCATCATAGTAATGATTCCCAAACCTCACTCTGATACTACCTCCTGGACAAACTATCGTCCTATATCTTTACTCAACATCGATATTAAATTACTAGCTAAAATCTTGGCTACTCGCCTTAATAACGTCATAGGGCAGCTAATACATCGCGACCAAACAGGTTTTATGCCAAAAAGACAAGCAGGCGACAATATCAGACGCGCTCTCCTACTCATACATGCAGCTAAAACTAGACGTATTCCCTCATGCTTTGTATCTCCCGATATTAGAAAGGCGTTTGACTCTGTTTCCTGGCCATATATGTATTACATGCTCCAAAAATGGGGATTTGGGAATCATTTTCTAAAATGGATCTCCTCACTGTATGATAACCCAAAAGCATATATTAAATATGCTGGATATAAATCAGCTACGATGAATATCTGTAGAGGTACTAGGCAGGGCTGTCCCCTGTCCCCCTTACTTTTTGCCCTTCTCATCGAACCATTGGCACAACTAATTAGGACAAATGCGGACATTAAAGGTATTGAACTAGGAGGTTACCAACATAAATTATGTCTCTTCGCTGATGACATCCTCATCTTTTTATCTCATCCACATATTTCTGCTCCAAACTTGTTGAAGGTGCTAGATAAATTCGCTATGATTTCAGGACTCAAAGTTAATCCCGCAAAATCTAACGTGCTTAATAT
Organism: Lithobates sylvaticus; assembly: GCA_028564925.1. Taxonomy (NCBI): domain Eukaryota; kingdom Metazoa; phylum Chordata; class Amphibia; order Anura; family Ranidae; genus Lithobates; species Lithobates sylvaticus. The sequence continues at coordinate 569,261,072 of CM053029.1, forward strand.
CTCATTGGAACAAACTGACCTCTCACACCTGCAAACTATCTTACCATTCCATTGGGTTCCCACTCAGTTACCCTATTTGGGAGTTCAACTCACATCCTCACTCAAAGATTTATTTAAGGTTAACTATTTACCTTTATTGAAATTAGTCACTAACCAAATGAAACAATGGTCTTCCCTTCCGTTATCTTGGTTGGGACGAATTAATGCAATAAAAATGACGATTTTACCAAAATTTTTATATTTGTTTAGGGTCTTACCCATCCCAATACCTGCATACTTTTTTAGGATAATACAACGTAGAGTCTTGGCCTTCATCTGGGGAAAAACCAAACCAAGGATTCCAATGACTACATTATACCTAAGTAGATTGAGGGGTGGACTCGGTTACCAAATTTTGTTACCTACTATTCGGCTGCACAACTTTCACTTCTTACGAAATACCATTCAGTAGAAGAACCACCCCTTTGGGTGTCAATTGAATCGGTCGAATGCGACCCCATCTCTATTGCCAATATACTGTGGATTCATCCCACAGATAGATCACATATCACTAACCCTATAACGAAGCATTCTTTATCCGTCTGGGATAAATTTGGTAAACCCTCCAACCTTCAGTCCCCACATAATCCTCTTCTTTCCTTCCTTGGGAATCCGGCTTTTTACCCAGCCTGGAAGTATCCAAAATCATTCTCCGCCTGGTCCACCTGCAATTTAATCCGGTTTCATCAAATATGTAATAGTTCCAATATACTAGAATTCCCAGAACTCTGTGACACCTATGGGCTCCCAAGATCAGAAATCTTCAGGTATCTACAAATCAAAAATTTCTTTACTCCTCTTCTTAAAGCTGGTACGTCACTTAATCAAATATCACAATTTGAACGCATATGTAAAAGTGATCCGCATGTTAGAGGCGTAATTTCCGTGTTATATCATCAACTTACTATTCTGCCTAATGATATATTGCCCTCTTATACGGATAAATGGGCTTCAGATATGAATCGTGTTCTAGACACTAATGACTGGTCCAGTATATGGTTAGCTACTAAAAATTCCTCTCAAAATTGCTTAGCTTTGGAAACTAACTTCAAAGTTTTGACAAGATGGTACCTGGTACCTGCTAGAATCGCTAAGTTTATTCCAACATATCCTATCAACTGCTTCAGAGGCTGCTTATCCCCAGGTACACAATTCCATATCTGGTGGCAATGTCCGGTGGTTCAAGAATTCTGGGAAAACATTTTCGCCATGGCTTCTAAAGCGTTGGAATGTTCTATTTCTCCCGATCCAGCCACGGCCCTCCTCAACTTGAAACCTCCATCGCTAACCCATATCCAATTCAAATTATTTCTCCAGTTGAGTACTGCTGCTAAACAAACTATAGCTAAAGCCTGGAAATCCAAAACCCTAATAGTAGCAGAAGCCAAACACAGAATGAATAGAGCTCTGACCTTTGAAAAAATGTCGGCTATAGAAGATAATAGTATCAATAAATTCAAACTGATTTGGCAACCATGGGTTAAACATTACTTGCCCCCTGACTTTGACCAGTCATTACTGTTACCCCAATAATTTACTGGTTAACACAACGTTTAGTTTCATTAACCTGTTTATTAAGATATTCATCGCCTGGAGAGTTTCTCCTTTTCCTTCTCTTTCCTTCTTTCCCTTCTTCTTATACTTCCTTCTCTATCTCTATCCTCATATATCTCCTTTAAGATACACGAATCATATTTATGTGATTCTCCCACCTTATCCTCATAATTTTATTCCTTCATAACCGGCATGACGTGTCTTTCAGGTTGAATAACCATATGTAAAAGAACGCTGTGACTATTAGGTTGTGATCTTATCTTGAATAGATACATTCCTCTCCTCTTTTCAATATATACCCTTCATATATTCCTCTTTGTATATAAATTTAGCCCTTAATCTCTCACCACTACCTTGGTACTTGAATACCTATTTTTCTCATTGCCCCTACTTTGCCACAGTTAGTACCCATGTGGGGTGGTAAAGTAGTCTGGAGGCATGCTAATATTGCCCCTGGGGGTGAGTCAGAGACAAGCCCCGAACCCCTATGACACGACCATATAAGTTTCTTTCTCCACAGTGTTCTTCTCCTATAGATTACACGTTACACTCTAGATTGTATGGTACTTATGCTTTGTATATTCATTATTGCACTCAAGACATCCCATGTATGAATATTAATATATGTCATGTATCTTACTGTTTTCTTTTTTTTTTCTGTTTATGTATTGTTTCTGGTTCTTTTTGAAAATAAATAAAATCTATTGAACAAGAATTTATTCTTCTCCTCAGTCATCAAGAGGGAATTGGTGCAGAGCTCCATGGACGTGCTGACGTGACGTCCGCACGGAGGGAGGAGTTCAGGAGCCTGAGGGCCGAGGAGATCAGGTGTGCAGCCAGGGAGGACGCGGGACCGTACCGTGGGTAAGATGCAGCGGACGCCCGCCGGCCAGCTCGTCTTCCCGGGGAAAGCAGCACAGGAGGCTGGGGCACCAGTCTAAAGAGAAAGGCAAGGCAAGCTACAAGAAACGACGGCTTTAACCAGCATCAAACCGGTATGTGCAGCACCAGCCCTCCCTCCCTGCTCTGCCTCCACCTCCACCTGGATCCCCCTTCTCAGGCATAGCGCGGCAGACTCACAGGCGGCAGTAAGGCAATGGAGCCGACCGTGAGTATGCATCACACACTCTAGGAAGCCCGCACCACCAGGAGGTAAGACCAAGCTATTCACAGATTTGGTCGGCAGAGGATCTCTCTTTTCTAAAACTGAAAAATCATACCAGGACATGTTCTTCTACTGTCTCGTTTTTTTTTTTTTTTTTTTTTTATTTTGTTGGTGTGTCTCTGCTATTAGCTCCTGCCTGCTCCTTGAGGTCAGGGGTCAGTATGATGAAGCTCTAAGAAATACCGCAGGGGGCTTAGGTCGCTCTCCTCAGGGGGCGATACCATATAGTAGCTATTGAAACACCACAGAGGTGCCCCAGCCGGGAACAAGCAGGTACCTGGGCACAGTAATTAACAAACAGGGGGACATTTGGGAACGGAACCCTGCGATTACCTCTCGGGGGGGTGACAGAGACGGTAACACCCCAGGAATGTAAGGACCTCACATCCCCTCTAGGCTTGCTGGATCAAGTTACATAAACGGAAAATTTAGGGGGTCTCTATAAGGTTACACCACATTACATACTGTTAAAAAGGGAACTGTTCTTTTTTTCTTTTTATTTTTTACTCTGCCAACGCTTGAAATGGTTCAATCGCAACGAGGCAGCTGTCTTTAATATAGCGAGCAGGTGTAAAGGGCGAGGAGACAGAAGACTATAGAAGGGGTGCCTGAAACAGCCCCCTTACAGCTACCATATCTGCAACTTCACACCAGGGATCAGCAAACAGGGATCACAGGGGACAAGTCCATGCGACTACTGCTCTAGGACGGATGGCGACAAAAGCTGAAAACACCTTAGAACGCACAGACACAACATCCCCCCCCCATCTGACTAGAGCGATATACATAGCATGACAGGCGAGTTAACGGGATGAGGGGAGGATATACCATATTTTATTACTTGGAAAAGTGAATTGCTTGCCTCCTTCCAATCCCTGAAACGTCTCGAACCCTGATGGGATAACCTGGCATGGAATGCTACCGAATGGTTGATTGAAACAGCCCCCCTTTCTCTATTGGGTATCAGAGGAAAGCCCAATACAAGCCCATCAGCCCTAAACACCACGTCTGGAACTTCGCGTCAAGGGCCAGCAAATAGGGTCTATAGGGGACAATTTTATGCGATTATAGCATAAGAAGGCGACAAAAACTGAAACACCTCAGGAGGGTACAGATCCCACACCCCCCCTCACCTGATTAGAGTGATATACAAGTCATGAGAGAGGAGACAGTGGGAGTCTGGGAGGATACACCTCAATATTCTACCTGAAGGGGTGAACCGTCTATCCGTCTCTTTTTTTTTCCTTTTGTGCTAGTCTTTTTTGTCGCTTTTTTTTTTTTTTTTTTTTTTTCTAACTCTTAAAAGGCTCAGTACCCCGTTAAGGTAGCTTGGCGCAATTACGGCGACAGCCCCAATATAAGGTTTAGAGGCGGAGGAAAAAGGGCCCAGGCGGTCCAGGCATTCAATAAAACTGGGGAGGAGGATAAGACCCACCAGGAAGGTCAATATGAGTAAAGACCAAGCGAAACAGACAAAGAAGGTAACCACCAAAAGTGGTAAGGGGGAGACAAGCACAATTAAACATTATTTAAGACAAGCCGCAAGTCCAAAAATATCTGGAAAAGAGACCCAGGTCAGAGCCTCTCCGGAGAGCAGGGGTGGGGCTGAGGGCGAAATCAACAACTCTAGAGCGGACCTCACTATGGAGACCGAGACTGATCTTAGCCGGGGGGAAGACCAGCTGGCAGGAGCCCATATTCCTAACAAACTAGAAATGGAGGCAATGCTTCTACGCCTTGAAAATGTCATTAAATTAGAAATTAACTCTCTGCGGGAGGACATGGGCCACATGCTGTCAAGGGTAGAAGCGGCGGAAGGGAGGATGGAGAGTATGGATATGGAAATTTCGAGATTAAAATCCCAATTGAAAAGCGCCTCCTTTACCCAGAGAGACACCCTCTATAAAATCGAGGACCAAGAGAATAGGGACAGGAGGCAAAATCTGAGGCTACGGGCCGTCCCGGAACAAAGAGGGGAAGACTTAGACAAAAAGCTATGGGCAATCTTGGGCCCAATAAGCGGCAAGGACTCAAATCATTATCCTGGCATAGAAAGGATACACCGAGTAGGAAGAATGGAAAGGCGAGACTCGGAAAGGGCACGGGACATTATAGTTAGATTTAGTCATTTCAAAGAAAAAGAGGACCTTTGGGCGAAAATAAGAAATAAGTCTCCCTTATTGTTTGAGGGCGTAGAGGTGCAAATATATGCGGACCTATCAGCCCGTACCCTTGAAAGGCGAAGACATCAAAAACCACTGTTGGAAACCCTCAGAAAGGAAAATATAAGATACAACTGGGGCTTCCCTTCGTGCCTAATTGGGATAAAAGAGGGGTCTACGGCCAGGTTGAGGTACCCCGAGGAAGTGCAAGGTTTCTGTGCGAAACTCGGGATCCCAGTCCCGGAGCTTCAGGGCTGGAATGAGATGGAGGGGGTGGGGGATTTTGGGGGGGAGGGTGGAGGGGGGTCGAGGGGTAGGGAGACCCCACACCAGAGGTAGTAAAATAATCCTGATCAAGTCGGCCCTGCCCACCCCCCTACTTGTCGCTCGGGTATAGGGCGGCGGAGGGGGGGTGGAGGGCCTAATAAACTCCACCTCACCAGGCATCTAGAGTCCGAAGGAAGCCACACAAGATGGCCCCCAAGGACCTAGATACCCTAGAATGGGTAGGAAAGGAGGGGGGGGTGGGGGGGGGGGGGGGGGGGAGGGGGGGGGGGGGGGGGGGGAGCGGGAGGGGGGGGGCTGAGGGTAATAAAGGGGAGGGGGTCCACATCTGCTGCTAGGTCGTCATCACCAGTAAATCCTCGAGGGGAAAAAAAAAAAGAAAAGAAAAACTCCAAAAATAAATGAAGGATACTGAAATTAATTTTATATCTTACAATGTCAAAGGCCTAAACTCACCCGGCAAGCGCCTGAAGGTGCTAAAAGAATTAGAGAGATATAGGGCCGGAATAGCTTTTTTACAGGAGACTCACCTGGCACACTCGTCCAATATCAGACTGTTTTCTCCGGCTTTCCCAATTTGGTTCTACGGAGACACTTTCTCAAGTAGGGCAAGAGGAGTGGCCATCGGGTTCGCGAGGGACATGGACTTCAAGGTAGAGGACAGGGTGACGGACCCTGAAGGGAGATTCCTGTTTCTCAGGGGCTCTCTCCGGGGGGTAGAATTCACACTGGCCAATGTGTATGCCCCCAACAGTAGAGCTATCCCATTCCTTGAGGCAGTTCTCCGTAGACTAAGAGTTTTTAAGAAGGGGTATTTGATCCTGATGGGGGATCTCAATTTTGTAATGGACCCGGCCCTGGACAGTACGTCTGGTGCGACGGGGAGGGGAAACGAGCAACTAAAAAGGATAAAAAAAAAACTCTCGGACGATCAATTGTTGGACGTTTGGAGGATCCAGCATCCACAGATAAGAGACTATTCGTTTTTTTCCCCCGTCCACCAGACGTACTCTCGCCTGGATCACATCCTAATAGAACATGGCATTCTAGATAGGGTTAAGGACTCAGAGATAGGAATAGCATCTCTTTCGGATCATGCGCCAGTTCTTATGGGGCTCAGGTTCCCTGAACATAAACAATCCCCAGGTGGATGGAAACTCAACCCAGAACTACTATACGACGAAGAAATTAGAGACTATATTAGAAAGGAACTGGAGTGGTTTTTCCAATCCAACGATAATGGGGAGGTATCAGAGGCCCAACTATGGGACGCCCATAAAGCGTTCGTAAGGGGGCTCCTGATTGCAAAAGGCGCATGGAGAAAAAAAGAGAGGATGAGAAAAACACAAGTATTGTTGGCGGAGATCAAAACCCTCGAGCAAAAACACAAAGGTGGGGGGGCACTAACTCAGGGCATATACTCAGAGCTCATGGAAAAGAGAGAAGAATTAAAAGATATAGCCGAGCAAGAAATCAGACAGAAGTTCAATAAGATGGCAGGGGAACAGTACGCTTGGGGTAACAAGCCGGGGAAATACTTAGCAAGAAAGCTACAAAAAAAGAAAACCAGAAATTTCATCGAAAAAATCCAAACAAGAAATGGGGAGATGAAGTTTACCCCTCGAGAAATAGCATCTACATTCAGCGAATATTATAAAGAACTGTATGAGGTGAAAACCAAGGGAAGAAATGACAGAGAGGATAAGAGCAGGAACAGCAGCGAGTTTTTAGAGAGGGCGGAGTTAACCGCCCTAAGTGGGGAAGAGAGAGAGGAGCTTGAAAGACCGATAACCGAGGAGGAGATCCTAGCAGCCATCGCCAACTCACCAATAGGGAAAAGCCCGGGCCCGGACGGTTTTACGACCTTATATTACAAAACGTATAAGGACATCCTCATCCCGAGAATGCAGCGATACATGAACGGGTTGGGGATAGACTTTGACCTGAGCGAGGAGGCCTTAAAAGCCACGATCACCCTCTTGAGGAAGGATGGGAAGGATGGATCGGTGTGCTCAAACTATAGGCCTATCTCATTGCTGAATTGCGATACAAAACTATACGCCAAGATCCTGGCAGATCGATTAAAGGGGCATTTGGGCACACTGGTCCACCCAGACCAGGTGGGTTTTGTCCCGGGCAGAGAAGGGAGGGACAATGGGATCCGGACATTGCTGGCTATGCAACAGATGAGGGACTCCAGAACCCCCAGTCTACTCCTCTCAATTGATGCAGAAAAAGCATTTGACAGGGTAGACTGGGGGTTTATGTTCAAAACCCTGGAGAGGATGGGCTTTGGCCCGAGGATCATCCAAAAAATCAAAGCTCTGTATACCCACCCGAAAGCAAACATTAAAGTAAACGGAACGGTATCCGCTGAGTTTGAAATGTTCAACGGTACCAGGCAGGGGTGCCCTCTGTCCCCCCTCCTGTTCATTCTATCCCTGGAACCACTGTTAGCCACAATCCGCGGAAATAGGGGGGTAGAGGGTTGTAAAGCCGGTAGCGAGGAGCACAAATTGGCGGCCTTCGCGGACGATGTTCTTTTTTACATCAGCTCACCCCAGAAATCTGTCCCTATTCTCCTCAAAATATTAAAAGATTATGGGAAATTAACGAATTTTAGAATCAATACTACAAAAACGTTTATTCTTAATATTAATCTCAGTAAAAGCGAGAAACAGAATTTTCAGAAAATAGCCAGCTTTGTCTGGAAGAAACGGATAAAATACCTGGGAATAGAGCTGGCCAACAACCCGAGGAAAATCTATAAAATAAACTATATACCGCTCCTAGAGGACATAAAAAAAAAATGCCAAGATTATAAGGGAAAAGGCCTTTCCTGGACAGGTAGGATAAACACGGTAAAAATGATGATCTTGCCGGTCATTACATACAAATTCCAGATGCTTCCCCTCCCTCTACCAAAGAATTACCTTGGAAAGCTAAGAGCCATAATAATGAATTTCATATGGAACTCAAAAAAACATAGAATCTCTCTCCAAATTCTAAAACAAGATAAAAATCTGGGGGGCCTGGCGGTCCCAGACATAGAAAGCTACTACCAAGCCATAGTACTATTGAGAATTGCAGAATGGGGTAAAATAGGGAACACTAAGAGATGGGTTAGTATAGAAGAAGCACTGAGTAAAGCCAATCTGGGAAAGATGGTGTGGAATCCCCCGAAATTTAGGTCACTGGGTGAGAATACACACATAATCACAAGCACTACTTTGAAAATTTGGGACAAGACTTATAAAACATATAATAAGACATACAACTCTCCACTTATAGCACTTAAAAATAATCCGATGTTCCCGCCAGGGACCAAGGAAATAGGGGGCGAATGGATTAGTAATGAGGGCACTAGGTTGGGGGAAATTATTTCCAAGGGGAAAGTTATGGCACTGCACGAGTTACAGACAAATAAGGCACTTTCCATAAATGGCTGGCGGTATCGTCAGCTAACTCATTTTGTGGGTTCTCTTCAGGGCCCACTAAGGGGGGCTGAGGATCTAACAAAATTCGAGAAAATATTCACAGCAGAATGTTCTAAAAAAAGAATCTCCAGAATCTATAAATTGCTTCTAGAAAAAGATAGAGCCGAGATACCGCCTTACCTTGTCAAATGGGAGAGTGAACTAGGAACACAATTAGAAGTAGGCACAAGTAAAAGGATTTTAAAATTAGCGCACGGGTCTGCCGTAGATGCGAAAACGGCGGAAACAAATTTTAAGTGCATGGCTAGGTGGTACAGAACCCCCGACAGGGTTAGTAATTTTCAGGCGGATGTATCAGCAAACTGTTGGAGGGGGTGCGATCAAAGGGGTACAATGGGTCACCTATGGTGGAAGTGCCATAAAATCCAAAAATTTTGGGAGACTATCTTAAGATTGATAAAAGAGATCACAACGATCGAGGTGAAAAATGACCCCTGGGTAGTCTTGATGCATGCTACATCTATGGGAACTAGGCAATATAAAGACACATTGATCCCACATTTGCTCAATGCGGCGAAAAAGGTAATTCCGAAGAGGTGGAGGGACATGGAATGCCCCCCCCTATGGGAATGGGTAGATGCGGTCGAATCCACATATATGATGGAATGTGTACTGAATTTTAGAGAAGGGGGCAGAGAGGCCACAAGGGCCAGATGGGAGAGCTGGAGAAAATTCAAGAGGTCTTGGAGCCTCAGGGAGGCATTGAGAATTCAGCCTTGACATTAGAAGAGCCTGAAGGGGAAAGAAGCGTTAGATTGATTTAGCCGTGGAACAGCAGACCCCACGGGCACTCAAGGACACAGGCGAGAGGATCAACAAACAATAAGGAAAAGGACGTCCTAGCAGCGGACAGGGAGGGGGGGGTGGGTAGGGGGGGGGGGGGGTCGAGGGGATAAGGAAAAATAATAAAGTTGGTAAGGGAGACGAGCCGGGGGTAAAGAGCCTGAAGGGCAGTGGATGCGCGGCTAGACCCACGGGTCCGGTAGGCGCGAGTGGTCAGGGAAACCCCATGTATGGTTGATTTCGAATCTCCTTTTAATGCAATGAAAAAAAAAATAAAAAATCAAAGATTCCACAAATGATGCTAAGAAAATAAGAGGGGATGGAGATGCGGGTATAGCTGACACTCCCCCATGAATGTTCTTTCTGAAGTGGAAAAAAAAAAAAAAAAAAAGAGGGAATTGGTGGCTTCAGTAACCAAAACTGCAGTGAAAAATAGAAAAAATGGATACGGCGCCAAATGCAAAATCAAGCACTATCACAAACTGACGCTGCTCCTAAAATTTGTTTTAACTAATAACAAAAATTAAAAACAGTGAAGGGTGCAACAGTAGTGCAATAAAACAGGCTTAAATAATAAACATAAAGTGAATATAAGTGCAATTAATATAAAAAGTTCATGTGATATCCAACATTGCTATAAGACAAAAACAATAAATCTTCTTATATGTGCTCCAGACACTGTGTGTTCTTGAAGTGCAAATGCTTCAAAGTAAAGTACTTCACCTGAAGTGATATGTCAAAGCGCTCACCAGATAATGTCGGCCACAAGTGACCACCAGGCATGTAATGAACCAGACAGGCTTCTATCATCTGATGTTCCCTTTAAGGGCGAGCCCCCCACCCCAAAGCATCTTGCCCCATGTTGATGAGGACAAGGGCATCTTACCGACAACCCTGGCCATTGATTGTCGGGGTCTGCGGGCGTGGGGCTTATCAGAAACAGATCCCTGCCCCCCACCCTATGTGAATGAGTATGGGGTACATTGTACCCCTACCCATTCACCTAACACATTTTTTTTTAAATTAATCACATTACGCACGTTTTTAAATTATTTTTTTAAGGCAGCTCTGTCATCTCTTGCAATTTCTTCTCCCCTCTCTGGCTCTTCTGCCTCCTCCACTGATGTCTTCTGCCTCTGCTGGAAACTAGCAAGTGTGTATAACATTCAGCGTGCGTCTCAGCGTGCGTCCCAGCTGTATGCAGGAACAGAGGACTGATGACGCGCGCACGAGCGTGAAATATATTGAAAAGGAGGCTTGACACGCAGTATACGAGTCTTCTGTTCCTGCATACAGCTGGGACACATGCCAAGACGAACGCTGAGTGTTATACACACTCGCTAGTTGCCAGACCGGACCCTGCTAGTTTTAATTTGGCATGGAGTTCCCCTTCAAGATCGTCAGAGCACAAGTCACATGCCAAAGTTGGGTCAGTTAAGACGGTGATCCAACTTTGATCCGACTTCAGTGATAATCAATGAGCTGAAATAGGATAAAAGTCGGACCAAAGTAGTTAAGACGGCTCCCATAGGGAAACATTGATTTTCACACGTCATGAGACATGAGCTCCCAATGTCGGAGCGTTTGTCGTACCAGTGTGAACCCAGCCTTAACTAATTTGCTGACCACTAATCATCAATGATTATTCACATGGGCAGTAGGTAGAGTTCAAGTATCTCTTTGGTAAGTTGTTGTATTGGAATGGTTAAGATGTTGATGATAGACTTAAAGCAGAACTAAACTCTCCTATACTTTTCAGCCAAGGAAGCTGCCATCCTAGCCTCTGTTTAATCTTCAACTGCCATGATGTTGCACATGTGATCAGTTATGACACCAGCCATTTGACGGTTTGACAGTTTGGTTGAGAGCACAAGCAAATGTTAAGCCCCATACACACAGTCGGAAAATCCGACCACCAAATCCATCGGATTTGGTCCGACGGATTTAGTCCGACACTGGTGTTGCATACACACGGTCGGACAAAGTTGTCGGAAAATCCGATCATTCTGAACGTGGTGACGTTTGTTGCCTACGACGGGACTACGTAGAGGCTAGTAGCCAATAGCTTTGGTCTTGTAATGTGATCTGAGCATGCGTGGCACTTTGTCCGTCGGAATTCGCTACACACGATCGGAATTGGTATGATCAGACTTTGTTGTCGGAATATTTATAGAGCAGGAGATAGAACTTTGTCCGTCGGACAATCCGATGGAAACTGTCTGATGGTGCCTACACAAGGTCGGAATTTCCGACAACATTGTCCGATAGGACAGAATCCATCGGAAAATCCGACCGTGTGTATGGGGCTTTAGAGTTACATTCCCGGGCAGATGTGTGGAATTTAATTGTTTTTTTAGTTTCGCTTTCAGGATGGAAGGGGTAGAGGGTATAATACTTTTGCTATGGGGCCATGTCAGTTATAGTTATTTCATTGGCCGCAACAATACATTTTTAGACTTATTTAATAAAGCAGTGCAAAGAGCGACAATAACATGCAAAGTGCAATACGACCTATTAGCCAATCAGATTTCAATGAGAGAAGAAATATGGTTGCTCAATTCACTCTACTTTGCACATTGGTTTTTCTGTACATAGAGGAGCATAACAGCTGGTGCATTTTTTTATAAGGCTGTTCGTTAGAATAGTTTTTTTCTTTTTCTCTCCTGCACATGATAGTTACTTTACTTCTATGCATTGCAGAAAAAAACTGAGAGACCAGTGAACACTCTCTAAGACCCATCTGTCATTACTGATTTGCAAATTATACACTAAAGTGCTATGTTATTCTTCTAAGGATTAGATTCTGTGTAGATTTCCCTTGTGCTATCACATCGTGGACTAACATGACTGAATGTATCAAATGTTCTTGAGTTTTCCCTCTGCACATATTTCTTTTATCCCTACTCAATTAGCATAATAGTCTGTAACACATTAATGAATGACAGGCTGCGTACAGATATCTGAATATTACCACTTATCACCTGCAGGCAAAAATAAGTGCAGCAGATAAATTAAAGATCCTCCTGATGTGAATACTTTTTTTGTGTCATTTTAACATCATGCTGAAGAGGAATAAACTTCCGAATGAACAATCAAACCAAATAGTGTTTAATCAATGGAAAACATTATAATGTGCTCAAATTAAAGAAGGCATGGCTTAAAAATAGCACATTTTCAGCTTGGCAACGTGTTTTTTTTTAAATAGCTGCTGATCTGATTGTTTGTGTATAATATGTTATGCTGAATACTCTCTGCGATTAGAATAAATTCAAAAGCTTTAGTATATGTATACCACTGAGATAACTGATTTTTTTTATATGCAGGACAAGAGCAGCACAGCACATGGGAGTTTGGGAGAGGCTACTTCCAGCAAGGCTTACTTGCACAGATGTCTTGATTATTAACCACTTACAGACCGAAGGTCTTCCCCCTTAATGACCAGGCCATTTTTTGCGATACCGCACTGCGTCGCTTTAACTGTACCCAAACAAAATTTACATCATTTTTTTTTCCACAAATAGAGCTTTCTTTTGGTGGTATTTGATCACTTCTGCGGTTTTTATTTTTTGCACTATAAACAAAAAAAAGCGACAATTTTGAAAAAAAAAAACGACATTTTTTACTTTTTGCTATAATAAATATCCAAAAAAAAAACATCTTCATCAGTTTAGGCCAATATGTATTCTTCTACATATTTTTGATTAAACAAAATTGCAATAAGCATATATTGATTGATTTGGGCAAAAGTTACAACGTCTACAAAATAAGGGATTTTTATTATTATTTTAATTTTTTACTAATAATGGTGGCGATCTGCGATTTTTTTAGCGGGACTGCAACATTGCAGCAGACAGATCGGACACTTTTGACACTTTTTGGGGACCATTGACATCTATACAGTGATCAGTGCTATAAAAATGCACTGATTACTGTGTAAATGTCACTATCAGTGAAGGGGTTAACACTAGGGGGCAATCAAAGGGTTAAATGTATTCCCTGGGAGGTGTTTCTAACTGTGGGCAATGGGACTGACTGGAGTAGGAGAGAGACCACTGTTCCTAATCACTAGGAACTGCAGATCTCTCTCTTCTCCGCTGTCAGAACGGGGATCTGTCTGTTTACATTCTGACCCCATTCTGGGTCTTTTTCCCGCGATCACAGGTGGCCGGTGGACATCGCGGGCTACTGGCCACGCGCACCGAGTCCCCCGTCGTGCAGCGGGCGTGCGCACGTGCCTGCTATGGCTCTTAGAGGAGCCGACATACCAGTACAGCGATTCGTGGGTACGAACTGACCTGCCGCAGTATAATGACGGTGGCTGTTCGGCAAGTAGTTAAAGATTCCCCATGAAGTCTAAGGCCCCTTTTACACGGGCCGGATCCGGTTTTGCTCAGCAGAGGATCCGTCAGCTGATCCCCTTCTGAGCTGAGCAGAGCAGGCAGATGACAGATTCATGTTCATCTGCTTATGCAGAGCGGACAGGGAGACAGTCCACTCTGCTCTATGGGTAGCCGGATGTAAGCGGACCGGTTGTCTGTTTATACCTACACTGCCCTAAGATCCTATCTGGCCAGACAGAGGGGAACAGATCCCCTTCCGTTTTTTTTTTTCTTTTGCTGGATCAGAAAAGACCCGGAGATAGCCAGGTGTAAATGGACAAAGGTCCGTTTACATCCAGCGCTACATAGAGAAGAATGGAGGGTTGGATCGGGTCTGGCTCGAAAATGGACAGCTGGACCCAATCAGACCTCTTGTGTGAAAGGAGCCTTATTTTTGTGGCAAATGTCCAAGACTATCAAAAAGGAATATAGCAAATTCTTCCAAAATCTTTAGAACCACACATTTCCTGTTATCCAGCCATGACTAAACATTGCTTCCTATAAGTCAGCCTTTCTCAACCAGAGTTCCATGGAACCCTAAGGTTCCTCCAGACATTTCTAGGGGTTGCTTGAACAATGAGCAGTTTCTTTCTCTCAGATAAGCAACCGCTGATACTAATGATCTTTCTTAGCTACTATATGGGGAGCATTCTTTCTATTGACCACCAATGAAAGAACCATTCTTCCCATTGGTTACCAGGCTAATGTTTTGAAAGCTGTAGATATAGTAATTACTGGAAGGGGTTCCCTGAGACTTGAAAGCTATTTCAAAGGTTCCTCCTTGTTGGAAAGATTGAGAAAGCCTGCACGAGTCTTAATCCCTAGATGGCTTACCTAGTTCTTGTTGGTAGCCTCCCCACCTCCCTTACTTTATAAGCATTCCTAGTATTGGGGGGTTTCATATTAATTTGATCATAACCTTTCTAATTTGCTTCCCACGAAAGTCAAGGTAGAGTTGATAGGAACAATGGCTATTATCACATCTGAATGCAGTTGCTCATGCTCTAACATCAGCTGTTCTTATCAGGAACCATGAATCAGAGAGAGAAAGAAGTGCAGTAAAACAATCACACTTTTTACTAAAATGGTACAAACAGAGTAAATGTAGTCAAAACATAACCAGGGCTCTGTAACCAGAGTGGGTAGTCGGAACAAGCCAGTGAAACAGGAATCCAGAGATCAGGGTAGTAGAGGCAGTAAACAGAATCAGGAACCAGAAGGTAAGTCAGCCAGGCAAAAATCTTTAACAGGAAAACACAGCAGAGAGTATCTGGATATGTTGACCAGGCAAAGGCACAGGAGTTCTGATCCAGGCTGTTTAAATAGCCAGCAGGGCTAGCTGACGAGCAGGAAATGAAGACCAGGTGAGTCACTGTGGAATGCAGAGTACTGGCAATTAACCGACAGCTTAGCATAGAGCTCTGAGAAGGAAGGGCTTAGCCCAGCCCTGACAGTTCTTTCTCTGAAAACAAGCTGGAGTGCAATTCTAAAGATAAAACAGCAATTACATCAAAAGCTATCCTGACAAAAGTCTAAAAAATTCTCCTTACTTATTTAATAACTACCTGCCCTAAATAATTCACTCAAAAGGCCACACACAATGGTGGTCTCTTACATTTGTGATTCGGAATCGGCAAAACAGTTCACTTGGATTTGAAGGTTCAGCAAATTGTGCCGTCTCCTGTAATTTTTAAAATTTTTGTCACTTTTTTGGTGAAATGGTAGGGGTACTTTTGTACCCCCTTACCATTTCACTAAGGGGGGGAGGTCGGGATCTGGGGGTCCCCTTGTTAACTACCTGAGATCCACGCTATAGCCGAATGACGGCTACAGTGCGGATCTAATGTGCCGGGACGACGTCTATTGACGTCGTCCCGGTCACGAGCTGCCTGCGCGCCCCCTGAGTCCCCTGAGCCCCCTGAGTCTGTGAGACTCGCTGGATCACAGATCCGAGTCAGGGGTCGATCCTGACCCCTTACCACGTGATCAGCTGTCAGCCAATGACAGCTGATCATGTGATAATAACAGAGCCGCTGACAGCGCGAGGAGAAAAAAAAAAAGGCGATCACTGCAATGTGCCCAATCCATGGTACCCACCTTTGCCCCATTATAGTGCCGCCTACCAGTGCCCACACTGCCATCTGTCAGTGCCCACAGTGCCATCTCTCAGTGCCCACAGTGCCATCTCTCAGTGCCCACAGTGCCAGTGCTGCACATCAGTGTCACCTGCCAGTGCTCATCTGTGTCACCTACCAGTGCTCATCTGTGTCACCTACCAGTGCCACCTATCAGTGCCCATCAGTGCCCATCAGTGCCACCCATCAGTGCCACCCACCAGTGCCCAGTGTCATCCATCAGTGCCCATCCGTGCCCATCCGTGCCACCCATCCGTGCCACCCATCCGTGCCACCCATCCGTGCCCATCAGTGCCATCTTTGCTGTCCCCATCAGTACCGACTTATCTGTCCCCACCAGTGCAGCCTATCAGTGCCCACCAGTGCAGTCTATCAGTGCCCACCAGTGCAGCCTATCAGTGCCCACCAGTGCAGCCTATCAGTGCCCACCTGTGCCGCCTCATCAGCGCATATCAATGAATCCGAAAAATTACCTGTTTGCAAAATTTTATAACAAACTATTAAACATGATTTTTTTTTTTTTTTAATTTTCCACTTATTGCGATTTTTTTTTACCAAAAATATGTAGAAGAATACATATCGGCCTAAACTGAGGAAAAAAAATGTTTTTTTTTATATTTTTGGGGGATATTTATTATAGCAAAAAATAAAAAAATATTGCGTTTTTTTTCAAAATTGTCGCTCTTTTTTGTTTATAGCGCAAAAAATAAAAACCGCAGGGGCGATCAAATACTACCAAAAGAAAGCTCTATTTGTGGGAAAAAAAAAGACGTCAATTTTGTTTGGGAGCCACGTCGCACGACCACGCAATTGTCAGTTAAAGCGACGCAGTGCCGAATCGCAAAAAGGGGCCTGGTCCTTTGGCTGCAAATTGGTCCGGTCTGAAAGTGGTTAAAATCCATCCCAGACCTGAAGGGTCTGGGATGGATATTTAGGGGAAACCCCACGTAATTTTTTTTTTTAATTTGATGCAGGGTTTCCCTTAATATCCATAGCAGACCTGAAGGGCCTGGTAATTGAATTTGGGGAACCCCCTCGCTTTTTTTTTTTTATTAGTTTTTTTTTATGAATGACTTTCAATGAATGACTGTTCTCTGTATTACGGGAGCCGGCAATTCATTATAGCTGCGAGTAATTTTAAATAGCTTTTTTTTCCTGCAAAAATGACACTTTGTGCAGGGACAGTTCTAAGCACGGGAAACATGCGCCCTTTTACAGGCATACTATACACACCCCCCAGGTACGAAATTTAAAGGAATATTACACTTTTATTGTTTCACTTTAAGCATTATTAAAATCACTGCTCCTGAAAAAACTGACGTTTTTAAACTTTTTTTTTTGCATTAATACAGGTCCCCTGGGGCAGGACCCGGGTCTCCAAACACTTTTTATGACAATAACTTGCATATTAGCCTTTAAAATTAGCACTTTTGATTTTGAACGTTCGAGTCCCATAGACTTTAATAGGGTTCTAAAGTTCACACGAGCTTTAGGTCTGTTCGCATGTTCTGATGCGAATCGAACAGGGGGGTGTTCGGCTCATCCCTATGCAACATTAATGCAACACAGGGGGGGGGGGGGGTTGCATTAAATTAATGCAACACCAACTATCAATGTGTTTGATTCACACACAAAATAAATATTCAAAATCTTAAAATAAAACTTTGCTATGAAAACTTTGATCCTGCTGAACCAAATATTGAAGTTATATTCTACATAAAAAGTTAATTATAAAAGCACTTACAGTAAAGTGGTTGCAAAGGATCACCTCGTAAAACAACCCATTCAGTTTGAAATAGAAATGCAAGGCAAAACATTTGTGTATAGATTAAAAAAAAACCTTATAAATAAATGTTGTCCCTTTTTTTATAAGTGATCACATTCCCTCAGCTGCATAGGAGCTGGGGGAGGAGAAGCAGACTTTTATGATATTATTATTATTATACACGATTTATATAGCAACAGTTTGCGCAGCACTTTACAATGATATGATTTTTCTTAGCTGAGAACAAATTCAACAACTAGATATTTGTTCGTTTGCATTAGGTTCGAAAAAAAAAAATTCCATCCTCGTCCTTCAATTTTTTTCCAAAACCATTTGTCAAACTGTCCTCTTCAACTCCTAGATAATTGAGCAAATATTCTGAAAACTACAATTTTCTAATGAAATTCTACAGGTGTAAGGCCAGCTTAACCACTTCAGCCCCTGATTGGTTTTACCCCCCGTCATGGCCAGGCAATTTTGTGCGATGCGACACTGCGTTACTTTAACTGACAATTGCGCGGTCGTGCGACGCTGTACCGAAATAAGATGTATGTCGTTTTTTCCCCACAAATAGAGCTTTCTTTTGGTGGTATTCTATCACCTATAAACAACAAAAGAACGACAATTTAAAAAAACAAAAACTATATTTTTTTTCCTATAAAACATATCTAATAAAAAAAAAACACAGCAAAAAAAACAAATGTATTCATCAGTTTAGGCCAATATGTATTCTGCTACATATTTTTGGTAAAAAAAAATCTCAATAAGCATTAATGGATTGGTTTGCGTAAAAGTTATAGTGTCTACAAACTATGGGCTATATTTATGGCATATTTATTTATTTATAATTTTTTACTTGTAATGGCGGTGATCAGCGATTTTTAGAGGGATTATGGGAGACAAATCGGACACCTAACTGACAGTTTTGACACTTTTTCAGCCTAAATATTTTTTACCTTAATGCATTCCCTGCATTAAAGTAAAAAATGTTTGGGTATCAGCAGGGTTTTTTTTTTTCTTTCTCAGAGAATAGGTTCAGGTACTCTGCCTTCCAAGTAAACCCTTTTATCCACCTCCGAGCACCTTGGTTCCACTCCCTACCAAACTCCCAGTACCAGTCCTTTTAGAGAACGCAGGGCAAGTTTAATTTTGTGGTGCTAAGGAATTTGTTTGGAATTTGTTAATAATATCAAGGAAAGCAGTAAAAAAGATCCCTTTCAACCAGCGACAATAGATCCCAACAGCAATAAAAGATCCCCTCAGTAA
Source organism: Lithobates sylvaticus (assembly GCA_028564925.1). Classification (NCBI taxonomy): domain Eukaryota; kingdom Metazoa; phylum Chordata; class Amphibia; order Anura; family Ranidae; genus Lithobates; species Lithobates sylvaticus. The sequence goes on from CM053029.1 coordinate 569,280,102, forward strand.
CAATAGACCTTCCACAACAAAATACCAACAGATCAACAAGAGACCCACCAGCAACTATAGACCCCCTGCAACAAAATATCCCCCAGCAACAATGAACCCCCTCCCTCAACAATGGATCCCTCCAGGCAAGACATTGACTCCTCAGCAACCTACTACACCCCAGCAACAACAAATCCCCCTCCAGCAACAAAAGACTTCCCTGGCAACAATGGACCTCTGCAACAATCGATCCCCCCAGCAGTCAGCAGATCCTCTAGTCCTCTAGTACACCCTATCACCCCACGCCTTACACACATGCACTGGAGGTGTGTTCCTGCTAAAAAAAATCCCTGGGTATCAATATTACCCCATCACTCCCTCCCTATACTTACCTCACTTGATTCAGAGCTGTGCCCATCTGTAACGTCTCACTTCTCTTGCTTTCTGGTATCACAGGCAGGGCTTTTTTTTCTCAGAAAATAGGTACAGGAACTCAACCACGACAACCCAAATTTCACCACGAACATTGGGTGGGCCTTAAAGGGGCATTAAATACCAGGAGTGCACTACTTGCAGAGTTTGGGGGTGCTTTACATACATAGTGCAGAGTTCAGGGGTGCGCTGCATATAGAGTGCCGAGTTCAGGGGTGCGCTGCATATAGAGTGCCAAGTTCAGGGGTGTGCTGCATGTGGAGTGCCGAGTTTAGGGGTGCGCTACACATAGAGTGCAGAGTTCAGCCTTCTTCCACAACTGCTCACCTCTGCATGTTCCATCCACATCTCACTTTCACTCCTCTTCAGCTCTGACCTCTACATGCACCTCCCCTCCTTCTTAAAAGCTCCACCATCTTCCATGTCTTATTTTTGTTGCTGTATTAAACTGAAGCACCCAGCCGGCTCTAGTACCTCCCCGCACACTGTAGGCGGTACCTCCTCCCTCACTTGGAGATCATCTAGTGGGAGTGTCAGCATCCACAAAGGACCCTGTGCACTTGCATCTCCCTTGATCCCATCCTGCACTCTGCAGGTCTGTTGGAGACAAGCTATCACTGGTCAACACAGAAGCCCGACTTCTGTGTTTACAAGTTATAGTGGTGAGCAAGGAGCAGGAGGCCAGAGGTAGTGGAACTGAGTTCCACCAAGTTTCAGCTGAAAAAAAATCCCTGATCACAGGTTTTGCTGAGGCAGCGGGAGCCATTGGCAATCAAATCCAGTGATGAGGGAGCAGGGGGTGGAGCGGCGCTGTCTGTGTCTATGGACTCAGTCAGCATGGCTCAGGATTATGCCTGCACAAGTGCCCCGATAGCTAGCGGCATGCTATGTGGGCATTTAGAGAAGAGGAAGAGTGTAGAGGGGGCTGAGAAAAAGAGGTTCGGGGCACTATGTGCACAGAGCAGGTATACTAAAGCCGCGTACACAAGACCGGACTTTCCGGCAAAAAATATCCATTGGAATCATTACGTCGGATATTCCGAACGTGTGTGGGCTTCATCTGACTTTTTTCTTCAAAAATTCAGATGGACCTAGAAATAGAACATGCTTTAAATCTTTCCGACAGAAACAATTTATATCGGGAAAACCGTTCGTCTATATGCTGGTCCGACGGACCAAATACGACGCAAGGGCAGCTATTGGCTACTGGCTATTGAACTTCCATTTCTAGTCCCGTCGTACGTCATCGTGTTCGAAACAAACTGACTTTGGTCCGATCATGTGGGGGCAAGTCCGTTCGGTCGGAACTCCGTCGGGAAGACCGTCGGAGTTTATTCTGACGGAAAGTCCGGTCGTGTGTACGCGGCATAAGTATTTAAGCAAGCCTTTACAATCACTTTAAATTACAGGGATCCCTTTTGTGTCTTACTTGCTGATCACCAATAATTAATATAATATCAATTGTATAGAAGATCTAGACAGAAAAATTGCAAAAGTCACCTCAAAAATGAATTTGAGGTAAACAATATAACAATATGAAAAATATGTGCCGATAATGCACCGTGACGTCTCATTATTTCAATCTCATTCACTTATAAGTGCAATAAAAAAAATTGACACTAATGATAAGCTTCTTTAATACCAGAGTATTTCTGAACCCCGTGAAAAAATAAAAGATCATTCTTACAATCCTGTATGTCACATTCACTAAGCAACCACATACCGGGTCCCATCAAACCATTCACTTACAATATGTCAGAATGGTGTCAAGTCACTGATGTTGTTGCCTGCCTCCTGGCTGCCACTTACAAGTTATCTGATAGAAGGTTGTCACTGCTGGAAGAGGTCACCTTCACTAACGGTGCATCACTGGACTCATTTTTTTTTCCCTATTTTTTTTTTTCTTTAAAATGTCACTTTTGATGGTTTCGTGGCTGAAATTATGTTAGTAATTTCTCAGGTTGGTCAATACTGTGCAAATCATGAAAATTAGAAAATCCAAGCAAGGAAATTTGTTTTGTTGCCAAAAAAATAATAATAAGAAGGAAAAAAAAAAAAAAAGGACATGAGGACAAAGTCCAGTTCTGCTCCGTCTGAAAGAGATTAATTCTGCTTGTGTGCCTGTGTTATAATGTATTGTGTTGCTGGGAATTAAAAGTAAGGTGAAAGTGAAAAAAAATAAAAATAAAATATATGTATGCTCAGTGTAATAGGTTGTGGATAAGTGCTCTCATAAGCAACACTTTCATTAACTTTAGGCACATGGGGATAAATAAAAGAACATTTGCTAAATGTTTTTTTGGTTGATTTGTATACTTAGAAAAATAAATGTTCGGAGAGCTTTGTTAGTCACTCTGTTACCCCCACTGAGATTTAGAATAAAAATTCTTTTAACGCTGAGCTCCAGGCAGATGTATTAAACTCACTTTTAAATCCAGTTATGTATTCATTAAAATAAAAAATCATTAAATATATTTTTACATGGAACTGGCAGTACTTCAACTTGTCTTCTTATTGATCTCCTATAATCCCCTCACAGCAACACTCAGACTGGAAGATGGAGAATCAGCATTCTAAAAAAAAAAAAAAATCACAACTTTATTGCCTTCCATAGTCCTCTTGCTGAACAGATAAGGGAAGCATGGAGTGTCCCTTGTCCTTCATTGTTCCAGCAGAGGCTGGGGTAGGTCCTTAAAGTGGAAGTAAACCCCCCTATCGTTTTCAGCCAAGGAAGCTGCCATCTTTGCCTCTGTTTAATCTTCAACTGCCACGGTGCTGCACATGTGATCCGTTATGACACCAGCCATTGGATGGTTTGACTGTTTGGTTGAGAGCACAGCCAATGTGCAGTTAGCATTCCCGGCATGCCTTTTTTTTTAAACTGTTAAATCGATGGGTTTACTTCCGCTTTAACAAGGCTCTATTGCTTAAAGCAGAACTAAAGTGTATCTGAGCACCACAAAATAAAAACATAATTTAAATAATTTTTATTATTCAAAGTAAACTCCCCCATCTATCTATGTCTCCATGTTTTATTTTGTGAGAAATCACTTTGAAAAATGTCCCCTCTTAGAATTTCTAGCCATCTTGGATAAGGGCAGATGATTGATGTAGCATTTACACTTGCAATCCATCTGCCCTTAGCTCAGGCGTGCAGGGAGGAGGGTGTGCTTATCTGACAAAGTGCCTCCTCTAGGTGAAAGAGGAAAAAAAATGCCCATGAAGAATCTTGAGATGTATGACATCATTTTGGCCTAGGCCAGAAACCAGGAAGTAACTGAAGAATTATAGGAAACTAGTTTTAAAGTGGAGGGCCACCCTAAAAAAAAAAAAAGAGCATTAATATTCTTAAAAAAAAAAAAAAATTGATTTTTTTTTTTACCTTACTAGAAATCCCTGTTGCTAGGTAGTCTTCCTAATCTATCTCATTCCTACTCCGCGGTGATCTTCGGTCTTCTTCGGTCTTCTCTCCTCCTCCGCATTGTCTTCTGGGTAATGGGGCGTGCTGTGTTCTGGGAACTGTGTGTTCCCTAACACAGCGCGTCCCATTCACAAAGTGCCACGCGACTCGCGCATGTGCAGTAGGAAATGGGCAGTGAAGCCGCAAGGCTCTACTGCCTGTTTCCCTTAGTGAGGGTGGCGGCGCTGGGACCCGAGAGCAGGGGGCCATGTTGGCCTCGGTGGCCGACATCGCGGGCGCCCCTGGAAAGGTAAGTCTCCTTATTAAAAGTCAGCAGCTACTTTTTTTTTTTAGCTACTGACTTTTAAAAAAAAATGTTTACAGCTGAAACACCGCTTTACGCAAGTAAATTGTCAGGAACCATGAAACAGACGGAGACAGAAAATGCAGTATAAATTACACCTTTTAATAAAATGGTAAAAATGGTACAACTGGTAAATGTAGTCAAAACATAGCCAGTGTTCGGTAGCCAAATCGGGTAGTCAGAACAAGCCAGTAAACCAGGAAGTCAGAGATCAGTGTAGTCAGAGGCAGCAGACAGGATCAGGAACCAGAAGGGACATCAGCCAGGCAAGTCTTCAACAGGAACACAGCAGAGAGTCTCTAGATATGTTGACCAAGGCGAAGGCATTGAAGAAATGAACCAGGCAGTTTAATTAGCCAGAAGGGGCTGGCTGTTGGCTTGACTGACCAGCAGGAGATGATCAACAGGGGAGCCACTGTGGAAGGATGAGTACTGACAATTAACCGACAGCTGAGCAACCTGAGCACAGAGAAGGAAGGGCTGAGAGCCCAGCCCTGACATAAATATTTTGTAATATACCTTCCCATCTATTTACTAATGCTAGCAGTTTAAGGATAAATGCAACTCAAAGCAACCCAAAGCAACTAATTAGAAGCATTCCATACAGCCAGTACCTCAGACTAAAGCGCAATTGCACATTAGATGAAGACTTTAAGAGGGAAGCTGCCATGTTATAAGAGCGCCTGCTTGTGAGAGGCTACAGTAGGACATGCCTAAGGAAGGCTTACAACAAAGTAAGAACTCCAGACATAAATTCATTGATCTATAAACCAAGAAGGGAGACACAATCTAGATCAACAAGGATAATTACCAAATACAATAGACAACATGGGAAGGTGTGGAATGTCTTTAAGAAATTATGATACCTTCTCACTGCAGATCAAAAAATTATTACATTTATCCAGAAATTACGTTTAAAAGATCAAAGTCCATTAACCGGTTCCCAACTAGGTCACTCAGATATACTGTGGCAGAATGACTCTCCTGGGTGAAACCCCGTACGGGTACGTCCTTCCACTTTTCGGCCACAAGAGGATGCCCGCTGCACGGGGGGGGGGGGGGACTTGATGCGTGTGGCCGACAGGCCCGATTGCCGTCGGACACGCACAATCGGATTCACGAGCGCCAGCATGGGGATTTGTGTGTGTAAATACACAAATCCTTGTGCTGTCAGGGAAGAGGAAACATATCATTTGTTCCTTCTAAGTAGGAAAAATTATATGTCTCCTCTCCTAGTCACTACCATCCCCACACGGTTATAACACACTGAGGGAACACACAGTTAACCCCTTGATCACCCCCTAGTGTTACTCCTTCCCTGCCGGTGGCATTTACACAGTAACCAGTGCATATTTATAGCACTGATTGCTGTATAATTGTCAATGGACCCAAAAAAGTGTCAAAAGTGTCCGATCTGTACGTCACAATGTTGCAGTACTGCTAAAAATCGCAGATCACTGCCAATACTAGTAAAAAAAAAAAAAATGCCATAAATCTTTCCCATAGTTTGTAGATGCTATAACTTTTGCGCACGCCACTTTTGACAAAAATATGTAGAAGAATATATATTGGCTTAAACTGACAAATACATTATTTATTTATTTTTTTGGGGAGATATTTAAGTTTAAGTAAAAGATATATACAGTATATATTTTTTTTAATTTATGCTTTTTTATGTTTATAGAGCAAAAAATAAAAACTGCCAGATGATCAAGTACCACCAAAAGAAAGCTCTATTTGTGGGGAAAAAAGGACCCAAATTTTGTTTGGGTACAGCATCAAACGACCGCACAATTGTCAATTAAAGTGACGCAATGCCAAATTGTAAAAATTGCTCTGGTAAGAAAGGGGGTAAAATCTTTGGGGGCTGAAGCGGTTAAAGACACTATGGTACCAAGTCACCATTTTGGAAACAATATAAGGAAAATAGACAAACTAGGCACATAGCCATGTGTAAAATTTAATTATTGCTCATTTTTTCTGAGCGGTAAAAATGTTAACCTCCCCAAGAACACTTCATGGGCGCCCAGACATAGAATCACCTGTCAATCTGTTGGTGCAGTCTATATAATGAAGTGTTGTTGTGGAGCTTTTTTCATGGGCAAAACAAAACGCCCCTTATTTTGCAGAATCAGAATTATGTCTCTTTGATCTCCAAACGCAAAATGGAAACCCCTATTAGCAGACATGTGAACCCCTATTGGCAGACATAACCTTAAAATGATTAGTTTCTTTGCCTTGGAACATATTCCCCCATACGAAAGAGATGGGGATATTGACAAAAAGCTATTACAGCTTGAAGCAAAGTGGATTTATTTGCTACAGGCCACCAGATAAACAAGGGCATTAGCTACGAGACTTTTTTGTAGCTCCCAAGACGCCAATTTCATGTCCTTCTTTCCCCTAGTTCTATCAGTATGGACCCAATTCCAATACCCTTACCTTTCCACTCTCCTGTGGATACCATGCCATGATGCCAATTTGGACTCATGCCATTTTTTTGACTTTTGTCAAAAATCTTCTCTAAATAATCCCCATTGTGCAGAGGGGCATTCAATGTGTTAATTTAAAATATGGCAATTTGATGTGATATGTTTATATATTTGTACAAATTGTATTTCATTATGTCATATGTGTTTATGTAAGGATGCACTCGTTTTCCTGGCAGGATTCCCATACTCATTTTTACATACCACACACATGCTGTCTGGGTCGGGAAGAAAGAAACTTTAATAAAACATTTTTTTTTTTTTCCCTTTCTTCGCTTTTTTTTTTTTTAGAAATGTTTTCAGAGCATCATATCAGACTATATCGTCCTCTCTGTTCCATACACCCTTTTGCCAAAGGATTCCCGTAAAGATGCCTGAGGGCCCGCAGCAGTATGGCCTTAAATCCCATGAGGTCATTTACTGAGCTCCCGTGGAAACAGGTGCATCCATGTAAATCGGACTTTGATGTATTGTGCCAAACACGAGGAGACGCCGGCCTCCATTGTGTGACGGCTTGCCAGTACAAGGCCGATGTGCATGATGGGGTCACCCCACTCGGTGCACCCCATGGGTGGATCTGTGTGCGGTGGGCACCTTGCCTGTCGGCCGGTGACATGGGACGTGGCTTCGATGGGGGGACGGCGCTCCCTTTGTGATGGGGCTCTCCTCCATAGCATCCGTTTTGCATCATCATGGCGTGACATAATACGTTGCGTCCATCTGACGCAATAGGGAGGGACCCACATGGAGGAAGCCATGTTGCCTGAGTCCCTGGGAGCCTCACACAGCGAGAAACTGCAGACAGGTAGATCTATTCAATATAATGACAACTTTTATTGAGAAACGAAGGTCTGGTATATTTATGGTCCTTTTCCCCTATTCCTTTTTGCTCTCACTTGCAGGTCCATTTTCCTCATCTATGGTTATTTCTATGCCTCGTTTTCCCCTGGAGTCATAGAACCCATGGATTAAATAGTACATGAAAGCAAGTTTTTTGTCTTTTGTTTAAGCAGGAATCCCTGACCATATTGAATTAATCCATAGGGGATTTTTCCATAACTAGAACCGCTTCTTATATCCCAATGTTATTTCATTTTCAGAGACTTGATTCTGACCAATCACAGGCCAGATAACCATTGTTGTCAGCAGCAAACCATAGGCTAACCATTTAAAAGAAGTATTTTATGTAAGCACATCCCCCTTCTTTTCTTGTTGAAAGATTGCGCATCCTAATAAAGTTTGTATATAGACATGCACTGAGGTTGACATGTCATTTTAACACTTTGATTGATTTACAGGATACACTGTTTTAAAACACATATAAATCATTGATTTATATCTCTCTCTGCGGGTGATCCAGCATATTTGGAAGGTTTTGATCGGCGGGACTGTCTGGGGCCAGAACTTTACTCTGACATCACCTTTCTACTAGAAACCTGGTTCTGAGTCCTCAAAACATTGAGGCAAGAACCTTCGGGTTGGGAAAACCCTGTCATCTGTGCGGATGCATCCCTGCATCTGATCCATGTACTGATATATATGTATACATATGTCTTTGACGTTATCTCTATTAGACATGTGCATTCTCTCTTCTTCTATTCTAGACGCTTTTTCTTCTCTTCTCTCCCTACACCTGTTGTCAATTAGTATTGTATGCTTATGAGTCCCATTGCAACCTAAAGGCTTAGACACAGGGGGGCACTTATAATCTGTAGTCGGTCAGGCGACTGTCACTTGACCATTAAAAAGCCTAACCCTTTGCGCCACTGCTGTCCGACAAGAGTTACCTTCATACTATCTCATAAAGGGTCTCATAAATCTCAATTCTTGCCATGTACCATACATTATAACATATTGTTACTTTCACTGTTTATCTGTGTGGTGCTCTGTGCTCCTCACGGTTTGAACATCTTTCTGTTGGAGCGGAGGGAGGCTCTGGGGGCCATCCACTTAGCACCATAATTAATGGTTATTATTAACCTCTCAGCTCAAGATGTTTGACAATATTTGCATGCCCTTTATTGTACTTACCTGTATCTATGCTTTGGGATTTTCTGATGTAATGACAACATTTACTATGTCATTTGAGTATTTCTTTCTTTAAACTAAAATAAATAAAAACGATTGAAACAAATCAACACAAGATCAATTGGATCTTCCTCTCTGTGGATCCTCATCCACGAAAGGGAATGAGGAAGTCTTATTGTGTGATATCCCGTCCTGTGATAGTCAAGAGAAATTTTGGAAAGAGTGGGGCAACAGGATTTACTGTCACAAGACATTAACATAATAGGTTTAAAATCAATATTTTTTATTTACATACAAAATACAAAAACAGTATAAAAATAGTCTATCAAGACAAAAAGGTATATAAACAATTTCCTCTAGACGATTACTTCGCCCCCACCACGGGAGTCACCTCACACAGAGGAGTTACTCCAGGGAGGTTTTTTGATGGACCACCAAGTCTCTCAACATGTTTCGCAGTTGCACGCTTCTTCAAGAGGATATAGATACTAAAATACAAGTAAAGAATATAAGTATGTATACACACAAGATTATCATAGCAGTTTCATATAGTTCTGTTTAGGAACATATTATCATTTTAGCAGTTAGTGTAATGTGGGAACACTCACCCTGAGGTCCAAGCCTTGACAATAATTTAGGATGTGGGTACCTTTATCTTAGACCTTTTCCTGAGCAGCTGTTTTCATAGTCCTGTGATATTAGGGCAATTACAATGGTAAGATTATGTTGCCATGTGGGATCGGATCCATGAGGAGTTTAACACATGGGGCTATTTTGGTTGCAGTCACAGATAAGTGAGCAACATTTTATAAACTTTTATCTCATCTTACAGTATCAACTTTTGGTTTTTATTTTGGAACCAAAAACGTCACAAGGATTTGGATGTGGGAACATTTCCAGGAATGGAGGGGGACAGGGGTGTTTTAATATTGGAAGATTTTTTGATTTGGTAAAATTAGATTGAAATTTACAGGTGTCGCACTAGGTGTCGCATAGCATGTATGTATATATGTGAGCACAAGAATCCATTGATTTATAATATTGTGTTGATTTAAGCATACTACACTATATGCATAGCTGTGCACAGCCTATTGCATTAGGGTGTGCACCCCAAAGCTCAAACACACACGTGTCTGTATAATGCATATATATATATTTATATGTATGTATATATATATATATATATATATATACACATACATGTGCATCTAAAAAAAAAATGTATATGTGTATATATATATATATATATATATATATATATATATATATATATATATATATATATATATATAGCAGTAGGGCAGTAGGCAGTGGCAGTAGAGCACAGCTTAGACAAAGATTGGTGTCTATAGTTTATTTTTAGTTTATTTATTTATCTTTACTTTTAATTTCATTTTTTTGTTAAATTGTTTTTTATTATTTTTTTTTTTACTATTTTTTCTAGGAGCCCTGTTGGGGGGCTTTGGTGAAATATCAGGGGTCTATACAGACCCCTGATGTCTTACTTTTGAGACAAAGAAACGGAATGAGGACAGAGATTCCCAGTCCCTTTCTCTGCAGCCAGGCAGCAGGGGGATCCTGCATAACAAAGGGTTATTAGGGTGTGCCCAGGCACACCTGCCACCCTATGTGCGCACGCCTATGACTATATGTTTGTTTCTTTGTTTTGGTTTTAACTCTCTGGAATGAGGAGTAGGACACCAATATAAAAGAAGCCACCACAACAGTTTTGGGCAATAAGCTTTTTTTGACCCACCTTTCTTTGGGGTCATACAATTTGGTGAGAGTTAAACACTTTAAAATACATTGGAAAATACCATTTTGGGACTGTGCCAAAGGACTTTTTTGTAATAGAGCGCTGCTCTTTGTTTATGCATGATTTATTCACCTGGATGGCGTTTCATTTCCAGTTGCTATTTGGACCTTTTGGCGAAATTCCACCTAAACACTGAATAATTATCTAGTTCCATGGACTCAACCAGGTCACCAGGATCTTCTGATCCAAGAAACGATTTGCCATCAGTTTCCAGCAGCCATACTGTTGCCAGCTTTAATGGTATGGCTGTTGAAGACTAGGTTGTGAGGTGCAGGAGCATCTCTAATGCCCCATACACACGGTCGGAAATTCCGACCACAAAATCCGTCTGATTTTTTCCGACGGATTTTGTCCGACACTGGTGTTGCATACACACGGTCGGACAAAGTTGTCAGAAAATCTGATCATTCTGAACGTGGTGACGTTCGTTGCGTACAACGGAACTACGTAGAGGCTATTAGCCAATAGGTTTGGTCTCCTAATTTGATCTGAGCATGCGTGGCACTTTGTCCGTCGGAATTCTCTACACACGGTCGGAAAAAGTCAGATCGGATTTTGTTGTCGGAAAATTTGAGAGCAGGATCTCAAATTTTTTCCGACGGAAAAAGTCCGATGGATCCCACACACAGTCGGATTTTCCGACAACATGGTCCGATCGGACATTTTCCGTCTGAAAATTCCGACCGTGTGTACGGGGCATAAGTCTGTTATTCATATGGTACTTAAAACTAAAAAATCTACTTTTTGCATGGCCTATCATCAGACATGGAAGGCATACTTCACTTGATGTGAGTCTTGGGGCTTTCACCTCCAGATGTTTCTCTGTGAAAAGTTTCTCTCCTCCCTACAGGTTGGGTTGGACCATAATCTGGCTCTCAGAACCTTCTAGGTCAGGCTTTTTCTTTCATATAGACTCCATCTGATCTGAATCTGGTTCCTTCTGCACAAGGTGGTTACCTTTGCCATATAATATATGGAACAATCAGCGCAAACCAAAAAATAAAACTATCAAGTGCAAGCTGAACACAAAAAAGGTAAATCACAAATCCTTCACAATACAATATAAAAAGAAAAAATAGTGCAGCACAATAAATTTAAATATTAAATAACGTGAAAAAAGTTCATATCCAGAAGATACGGATTGGTGTAGATGGATGGAGTAATATGGAACACCCAGGTGACTGTAGATCATAATTCAAACATATCTTAAAGTGATATATCCTCCACCAAAACGGATAAGGTACTCTTACCAGGTGTGCTATGCACATACGCATGGACCCAATCAGGGATGAGCATAAGATTCCAATCCGACCAGGATGCGATCTAGAGCTGTGTGATGACCAGGAAATTGAGGATATCTTTACCCTGAAGATACAGCTTCACGCAGGATGTAATCCACCATGGGTAGTGTTGATACAGGCAAATTCCCCCCCAAAAAAAGGAAGGATGAAATCTAAGTGTAGACTGTAATCTTCTATTTATTTAAAAGCGGTAAAAACAAAAAAAAAAAATTGCTCATATAAGATCAACACACAATATGTGCATTTAAAGGCATGCAAGCCTTAAAGATCTGGCAAGTGCAGAAATACACTGGAGCGCAATGGAACCTTCTCTGGCTCAAGGTAATGTGCATACAATATAACAAAATAAAAACCGACACTGTAAAAACAAGTCAAATAGACTGCGGTATGTACCGCTGTATGTAGTGATAGGACGTGGGTGACTCATAAGCTCCTCCCCCGTACGCACGTTACGTCCTACTGGACTTCGTCAGCGGTGGGCGGAGGTTACCTTTGCTAGGCTAGTGCCTTCACTCATGGCCCCCCACAATTTTCTCATAATGGGTACTAGGGAAATAGATACCTAGGAGTAAATCTGATTTAGGTTCAGACTGCAGTCACCCTCTAGGTATATTTTTAGATTTTCAAGTGGCCATTTGGGGAAATGGGGGCATGGAGATGGGTGTTACACACACATAGTGGGTTATACGCCACCCTACAGTTCCCTATCCTGTTTTCAAAAATCTCTGCTTTAGGCATGCCATAATATAGCAGATCAAACATTCTAAAATTACAGTCTTTGTACATTTTATTGCAGTGTCATTTCATTGCTTTCATTATAGGAAATATCTATCCGCTCAATCTCTGCATATCATCTGTGTTGAAGTATTAAAAAAAGAGAAAAAAGTATTTTGGTAAAAAGCTATCTTTTCATTTTATTGACAATGATTTATTTCTCTTGATCCTCAAATTCCTTTGTATCAGCATATGTATTAGTATTTGTACCATAAAAGTAATATAAATATTAAACTATCTGTAACCTTTTTCACTTCCAGTAAGTAGATCTTCAAAGGAATACATTACAAGCCCCACAATTAGTGACACAATCCTAGGAAATAATGTCATTATCATTTTACTTTCTACTTTACAGCAATGACAATTTTGCGGTATTTTATCTTTACTTTGTTAAATAATTCTGATAAAAATGTGGAACTTTGGTTCATTTGCTTATTAAATGTATTTTATTAATACGACAAGTAGTCACATTATATAGGGAACATATTTCATACTTTTGGCAAGTATTCATAATCAAAATGTTACCCTATTTTATTTATTTGAAATTTTTTTTTTAATAGCAGGCATACTATTTGTACCTACCTACAATGATTTTGCACAGAGCAGCCCTGATCCTCCTTTTCTCTGGTCCCCTGCCGGTGCTCCAGGCTCCTCCCTCCTGCCTAGTGCCCCCTCAGCATGCTATGCCCATATACACACGGAGCATGGCTCCTAATTGGCTCACTGGCTGTTATTGACAGTAGCAGGAGCCAATGGCTATCACTGCTGTCTCAGCCAATGAGGAGGGAGAGACCCGCGAGAGCCTCCACTCTTGTGCACATCGCTGGATCAAGATGGGGCTAAGTTAAGTTTTAGGGGGCTGGGGGTGCAGCTGCACATATAAGGTTTTTTTACCTTCATGCATAGAATGTATGAACTTGAGCCTTTACAACCACTTTATGTGTAGTAGGATTTGGGAGTGTGTAGGTGAATGGGGTGGTAGCCCTATCCAAAGTACAGAGCTTGTATTATTATACTTCATCACTGCTTAAAGGTAATTTTTTTAAAAACATGTTTTACATTTACTTTTTTTGGGTCATGCACACTAGGAGCAGAAGAAATGCCAGAATCTCTGACAGAAAAAAGCAGCATAAAATACGCTCATACTGGCTCGAATTGAACAAGAGTTTAGGAGAGTAGGGGATTAGAGTGATCAAGACACAGATTCAAACAATAGGCACCATCATCCCTTATAATGGACAAAGAACAATATTTGGGGGGTGTGGGACTTTATGGGTTCTTATTACTACAAATGGATATACCACAATACATTTTGTAAAGAATATATTTTTTTATTTAAAAAAGGAATAGCATTAAAAAAGTCACTTCCTTCATACAATTTTCCATGCAATTGTTCTACATGTTTCACCTTGCGGGTTCCTCAGGAAATGCGGGGCTTTTTTCTAATAAGTAAATACAAAGATAAATCAGAAACAGAAAAGTACATATACAGAGCAAAAGATAATAGAGATTAGACATGTGCACACTGAAATATTTTGTTTCAGAATTTCGTTTTCGTCCGAAAAATAAATTTATTTAGTTACTCCCGAAATTCGTTTTTATTTATTTTGTTTTGTTAAAAAATGCATTCTTCCGAAAATCTGAAATAATTAAGGTCGAATCTGTCATTGAAGGCTTATGGTGTCTGTCGGATGTTCTAAGAAGATTCGACGGAGCAGCTAAACTGTACGACACCGCAATAATACATTTCCGTTCGAATGTTCCGCCTACAAGCTATAGTAGAATTCTAATGTTGTATGACACTAGTAATAATTATATTTATTAATCAGTCAACCAACATTAGAATTCTTCTATAGCCTATGGGCGGAGCATTTGACCATAAATGTACACTCGCAGTGACTGCTTCGTCGAATCTTCATGTTGAATCTTTTCTCTCTATGACGAATAATCTTGGACTAATAGAGTTAGGTTAGGCACATTCAACCTTTTTTGCTATTGTCACTATAATGTCAAATCTTTTCTCTCTATGTCGAATCTTTTCTCTCTATGTCGAATCTTTTCTCTCTATGTAGAATAATCTTGGACTAATAGAGCTATGGTTAGGCACATTCGACCACAGGTTCGATGGACACAGATTGCTATTGTCAGCGTCTTGTCGAATCTCCTATCTATATCGAACTGTTGTCACAACGAAAACGAAAATAAAGCATTTGTTTATGTTGGATCTTTCGGTTTTCGGATTCTGCATGTTCGTTATTGTTTGTTAAAACGATAACGAAAATACCAAAAATTCTGACAAAAATGCATTCGAACGAAAACGAATGCACATGTCTAATAGAGATAACGTCAAAGACATATGTATACATATATATCAGTACATGGATCAGATGCAGGGATGCATCCACACAGATGACAGGGTTTTCCCAACCCGAAGGTTCTTGCCTCAATGTTTTGAGGACTCAGAACCAGGTTTCTAGTAGAAAGGTGATGTCAGAGTAAAGTTCTGGCCCCAGACAGTCCCGCCGATCAAAACCTTCCAAATATGCTGGATCACCCACAGAGAGAGATATAAATCAATGATTTATATGTGTTTTAAAACAGTGTATCCTGTAAATCAATCAAAGTGTTAAAATGACATGTCAACCTCAGTGCATGTCTATATACAAACTTTATTAGGATGCGCAATCTTTCAACAAGAAAAGAAGGGGGATGTGCTTACATAAAATACTTCTTTTAAATGGTTAGCCTATGGTTTGCTGCTGACAACAATGGTTATCTGGCCTGTGATTGGTCAGAATCAAGTCTCTGAAAATGAAATAACATTGGGATATAAGAAGCGGTTCTAGTTATGGAAAAATCCCCTATGGATTAATTCAATATGGTCAGGGATTCCTGCTTAAACAAAAGACAAAAAACTTGCTTTCATGTACTATTTAATCCATGGGTTCTATGACTCCAGGGGAAAACGAGGCATAGAAATAACCATAGATGAGGAAAATGGACCTGCAAGTGAGAGCAAAAAGGAATAGGGGAAAAGGACCATAAATATACCAGACCTTCGTTTCTCAATAATGCACTGTGAATACAGTGCATCGTAAAAGTTGTCATTATATTGAATAGATCTACCTGTCTGCAGTTTCTCGCTGTGTGAGGCTCCCAGGGACTCAGGCAACATGGCTTCCTCCATGTGGGTCCCTCCCTATTGCGTCAGATGGACGCAACGTATAATGTCACGCCATGATGATGCAAAACGGATGCTATGGAGGAGAGCCCCATCACAAAGGGAGCGCCGTCCCCCCATCGAAGCCACGTCCCATGTCACCGGCCGACAGGCAAGGTGCCCACCGCACACAGATCCACCCATGGGGTGCACCGAGTGGGGTGACCCCATCATGCACATCAGCCTTGTACTGGCAAGCCGTCACACAATGGAGGCCGGCGTCTCCCCGTGTTTGGCACAATACATCAAAGTCCGATTTACATGGATGCACCTGTTTCCACGGGAGCTCAGTAAATGACCTCATGGGATTTAAGGCCATACTGCTGCGGGCCCTCAGGCATCTTTACGGGAATCCTTTGGCAAAAGGGTGTATGGAACAGAGAGGACGATATAGTCTGATATGATGCTCTGAAAACATTTCTAAAAAAAAAAAAGCGAAGAAAGGGAAAAAAAAAATGTTTTATTAAAGTTTCTTTCTTCCCGACCCAGACAGCATGTGTGTGGTATGTAAAAATGAGTATGGGAATCCTGCCAGGAAAACGAGTGCATCCTTACATAAACACATATGACATAATGCAATACAATTTGTACAAATATATAAACATATCACATCAAATTGCCATATTTTAAATTAACACATTGAATGCCCCTCTGCACAATGGGGATTATTTAGAGAAGATTTTTGACAAAAGTCAAAAAAATGGCATGAGTCCAAATTGGCATCATGGCATGGTATTCACAGGAGAGTGGAAAGGTAAGGGTATTGGAATTGGGTCCATACTGAGAGAACTAGGGGAAAGACGGACATGAAATTGGCGTCTTGGGAGCTACAAAAAAGGCTTGTAGCTAATGCCCTTGTTTAGACCTGGGTATCTGGTGGCCTGCAGCAAATGAATCCACTTTGCTTCAAGCTGTAATAGCTTTTTGTCAATATCCCCACCTCTTTCGTGTCGGGGAATATGTTCCAAGGCAAAGAAAGTAATCATTTTAAGGTTATGTCTGCCAATAGGGGTTCACATGTCTGCTAATAGGGGTTTCCATTTTGCGTTTGGAGATCAAAGAGACATGATTCTGATTCTGCAAAAGAAGGGGCCTTTTGTTTTGCCCACGAAAAAAGCTCCACAACAACACTTCATTATATAGACCGCACCAACAGATTGACAGGTGATTCTATGTCTGGGCGTCCATGAAGTGTTCTTGGGGAGGTTAACATTTTCACTTCTCAGAAAAAAATGAGCAATAATTACATTTTCCACATGGCTATGTGCCTAGTTTGTCTATTTTCCTTATATTGTTTCCAAAATGGTGACTTGGTACCATAGTGTCTTTAACCGCTTCAGCCCCCAAAGATTTTACCCCCTTTCTTACAATTTTTACAATTTGGCATTGCGTCACTTTAACTGACAATTGTGCGGTCGTTCGATGCTGTACCCAAACAAAATTTGGGTCCTTTTTTCCCACAAATAGAGCTTTCTTTTGGTGGTACTTGATCATCTGGCAGTTTTTATTTTTTGCTCTATAAACATAAAAAAGCGTAAATTAAAAAAAATATATACAGTCCCTGACAAAAGTCTTGTCGCTTCTCTATTTTGTAGAAACTCCTGCTATTAACCTGACTTTTAATGAATCAATTGGTGTTAGAAATAGCTCATATGAAAAGCTAAAGCCCTCCCAAATGATTTTTTAATGCACTGAAATAAATTAGTTTCACTGAAAAAAGATTTATCATTTAATCAAGACAGACTTTTGTTTTGTCGCCTATACAGAAATTGAACAACTTTACTGAAAAACCAAAAATATGTCAGCAAATTAAGTAGTGGTGCTGTGAGATCCAAATTTAATATCTTGTATGACTTCCATGAGCTTAAAGGACAGCATCCATGCGATTTGGTAAGGATTCATACAATTTATTGATGAAGTCATCAGGAATAGCAAAGAAAACAGTCTTGCATGCCTCCCAGAGTTCATCAATATTCTTTGGTTTCGTCTTTCAACTTTCATCTTTCATCCTACACCACATATGCTCAATGATGTTCATGTCTGGTGACTGGGCTGGCCAATCCTGGAGAATCTTGATCTTCTTTGCCTTAAGGAACTTTGATGTGGAGATGGAAGTATGCGATGGAGCACCATCCTGCTGCAAAATTTGGCCTTTTTTTATGGTTGGGAATATAAGAGGTAGCTAAGATTTCTTGGTATTTTAGACTATTGATGTTCAGTGCGCATGCGCGGCAGCTCCAAGATGGCCGCCGGCTACTAGAGCTCCGCTCCACCACAGCCCACCGATAGCCACCGGAGCCGTCGGAGCCCTCGTTTTCGCCCCACACCGCGCCATCCTGACAGGGGAACTCACAGGGCACCTGTCTATGGCGAAATCCCAGGTCCGGAGGGATCTGACAGGCCAGATGACGGCCGCGAACGGCCCCCTCACATATGCCAAGATGGCGTCGGCCACACAAGGCTTACAGGCCTCAGAACACCAGGAGGACTCCATAGCTGACCAGGATCAGACCGATCCCCCCTATGCAGGTACTGATTTCCCCCCCCCTGCAAGCTGTCAGCTCTCCCACCTCCACAGAATCCCTTTTGGGGAGGATGAGCCCAGGATATCCTGCATCCCCTTTGCTGGATCCTCATACAGGCATGTTTCCCACAGTGGGGGAGGCACAAGCAGACATTCCAGTCCCTACAGACTTTCAGTCTATGATGACAGCCTTTTCAAACATGCTACATAAAGGATTGGCCCTGAATGCTGCCCAAATTACTGCATCTTTACATGCTGACCTGCAGCAAATAGGGGTAAGGATGGACACCATAGAACAAAAAGCTGATCAAGCAGTGGCCCAGATTAACCAAAACTCTGCCAGACTGCAGGAAGTACAGGATCAATTGGAATCTGCCTTTTCAAAAATCGATGACCTCGAGAACAGATCCAGAAGATATAACTTTAGACTCCGGGGACTCCCTGAATCTGAAAAGGATGTCCATAAAGCAGTTAAAGCCTTAATTAAAATCCTTATCCCTGACATTCCGGACAACCACCTGGAACTTGACAGAGCACACAGGGCACTACAGGCCCCCAGACCCGACGGATTGCCCAGAGATATCATTGTTAAACCACATCACTATTCTGTCAAAGAAGCAGTCATGAGGAAAGCCAGATACTCTCTCTTTACTTGGACACAAAATTCAAATATTTGCTGATCTGTCACCCTACACAGTTCAGAAGAGGCGCTCTTTCAAACCGTTGCTGCAAGTGCTGCTTGATAAGGAAATCGCATATCGGTGGTCCTTCCCTCTTCGCCTGAACTTTTCCTTCAAGAACAAGAATTTCTGCTTCTCCTCATTCCAGGAAGGTGAACGACTTCTCACGCATCTCGGCCTGATACTGCTGGAACCTGCACCTGCGCAAGCTAACCGAGGGACCCCTTCTTCCGCCAAAAGACCCCCGCCTGCCAGCCCACTGCAACAGTCCTGGCTGAAGCAGGGACCCAAAAGATCGAAGGAAACCATGCCACCCTGAGCATATCTGCTTATATTATGGTTTAATCTTGACCTGGACTTTTCCCCTGTTTTTGGGGGGATGGTCTGGGGGAAGGACAGGTTGGGGCTTTCTCTTTTCCCCCTCTTCCTTGTAGAGGGTGGTTAAAGGGGGGTCCCCCTTCCCCCAATGCACTAACTGATCGAACATCTATACATGTTGCTATTTTCATGTAAAAGTTGATAATAATTATTTTTTCCCTTTCAGGATATTGGGGTACTGACTTACTGGTAGAGGGAATACGATTTACTCTCTTTATGAGGGGGGCTTGCAGTGTAATGTGTTGAATACTTTATTTGTCACTTCTGCCTGGGGAAATTCGGCTAACTAGCCTGTCCCTCCTTTTTCTCCCTTTTCCCCTTATTTTTTATTATTTACATACAATTACTTCCCCTGGAAGTTTGGCGATTGTTAGACCCCTTTTCCATATTTTTCAAATGCTGGAACTTTAATTTCGACTGGGGATCAGTCTCTACAGGGGACTCCGGCACTTATAGTTGATGGGGATGTTTCTGCCCCTCAGTTGTTACAGATTTGAGGTGGGGGGGCTGTGGTGGACCCAATGCGCCTCGATTGGATCAGGAACCCACTTGGCGTACCTAGATCCTATTCCGGATTTTCTTCATTTGGAATATCCGGAACCATGGGGTTTATGGTAGGTTTGGTGACTCCAAACCGACCTGGGGGTGGGAAGGGGCCAGGGGGCCCCTTTGTTTTCTTAAGCTACTCTTCTCGTACCAGAATGATTTACCAGCAGGTTATTAATGTTCTTGTCTTTCCCTTTCTCCTTCTCCCATTCATCTCTCTTCTCTCTCTCTCCTCAATTGCTCTTAGTAATGCTTGCGGGTCTCACGGACTTCTCCGGTCGTCTCTCTCAGGCTCCGGGCTCCCCGCTACAGGTTCATCAGGTTTCACTCTGCCGTCTATCTCTCCATGGAAGGGTAAGTTCAATAATGGTTGTATAGATCATTCCCCTCTGATCCATGCCTGATTCTCACACCTTGCCCACTACCTTGAAGGTAATATCACACAACACTCAGGGTCTTAACTCCCCAGTCAAGCGGAGAAAAATCCTCCAATACTATCACTCGATACATGCCGACATCCTACTGCTGCAGGAGACACACTTCCCATCTACTTACAAGCCCACTTTTCTCCACCACAGTTATCCACAATTCTTCCTGGCATCCGCGGAGAATAAAACTAAGGGGGTCGCAATATGCTTTGCGAAACATATAAACCTCTCCCAACCTGAAACTGTTGTTGACCCTCAGGGTCGCTATGTCCTAGTATCCGGTTTCATCGATGGAGAACTATACACCTTTGTGTCCTACTACGCACCGAATAAGGGGCAAAAATCCTTTATGGAATCTCTGCTCGCTACACTACAGGAACATCTTAAGGGGACGGTCATTACGGGCGGGGACACGAACATTGCCTTTGACTCTTCCCTGGACAAGCTGGCAAACGGTACGTCTAAACCCAAGCGCCCTTCTAAACAGAGTGTTAAAATAGCTAAAATACTTAATGAGGCGGGCCTGATAGACGTTTGGAGGGAGACCAACCCGCGTACTAAAGACTACACACATTTTTCAGCTCCACATAACTCCTTTGCCAGGATAGACCACATATTCACTAGGGCTTCCACGCTTCCACTCATTAGGAACTCCACAATCATTGACTCATCACTCTCGGACCATTCATTAGTGGTGCTGACCACATGTAAACCGACGGGAACCGGTAACCGACCACGTTGGCGCCTACGAGAAACCCTGTTGAACGACCCTATTCAATGCACTCTGCTGGAATCTGCCATCCAAGAGTACTTTACCTTAAACGCGACAGATGGGGTTTCTCCGTCTATCATTTGGGCGGCTCATAAACCGGTTATCAGGGGTAAACTGATTCAGTTAGCTGCGCAACTCAGGGCGGGACACAAAGCTGATACGGTGAGACTTACGGAGGAGTTTCAGGCATTAGCGAAAGAACATAAACATAACCCCAATCCAGATTCATTAGCTAAATTAGACACAGCAAGGGCTCTCCTAAATATGACATTAACCACGTCAGCAGCACAACATCTTAACTGGACTAGAGCCAAGTTTTACGCACAACAGGATAGGATTGGTTCCAGACTGGCAACTAAACTTTCCCCTAAACCACGCACTCAGGCCTTCCCTAAACTGAGGGTAACCTCAGGGGAACTGTCTCAGAACCCGAGCAAGATAATGGACACCTTTAAACAGTTTTATTCTGATCTTTATAAGCAGAACCCCAGCACATCCACAGCCGGAAAAGATAAGTTCCTTAATAACCTTAAGTTGCCCTCCATGGATAAGGCACATATAGAACTTTTGGAGTCCCCCTTCACACAAGAGGAGGTCCTAGATACTATTAAGAACCTTAAATTGGGCTCCTCACCGGGTCCAGATGGCTTCTCCACGGGATATTACAAGAAATTTGGGAATTGCCTAGCTCCTCATTTAACCAGAATGTTCAACTCCCTCAGGGATGGGACCTCTTTAAATTCAGATTTAAATGCAGCATACATTTCGGTAATACCGAAACCAGATAAAGACACTAATGAGGTTGGCAATTATCGCCCCATATCTCTTATTAACAATGATGTCAAAATAATGACTAAGATACTTGCCAACCGCCTTTCCAGCTTTATCTCGTCATACATTCACAGGGATCAGGTAGGCTTCATTCCTGGGAGACAAGGACCGGATCAGATCAGAAGGGCAGTGGATATAGTCTCTTTGCTTCAATCTCATTGGGATGGGAACCCTGCACAAAAAGGTTTTCTACTGTCAATTGATCTACACAAGGCGTTTGACTCGATTGACTGGGCATACCTGTCTGAGATCCTTAGGAGATGGGGTTGTGGCAAATACTTTCTTAATCTTATAGATTCCCTGTATTCCACTCCATCGGCACAAGTGCGCCTTCTGGGCAGGTACTCGGAGTCCTTTCCCATAAACAGGGGTACCAGACAGGGATGCCCTCTTTCGCCGCTTCTCTTTGCGATAGCGATCGAGACTTTAGCCGTTGCCCTTCGATCAAACCCTGATATTAAAGGGGTTTCTTGCGGCCCCCACGAACATAAATGTGCGCTATACGCGGATGACCTCCTTCTCTTCATCACCTCCCCACTGATTTCCATGCCTGTGATACTTCAAACCCTGGAGGAATTTAGTAGGGTGTCAGGACTACGCGTTAATATGACCAAATCTCTGGCTCTGAATGTAACCCTTCCGCCGGAACTCCTCAAACAACTCAAAGATAATTTTACTTTCGCCTGGGCTACAAACCAGATTCCGTATCTGGGTATCAAGCTTACCCCAAATGTAGAAGGCCTCTTCCGTTCAAACTATCCCCCCATGGTGCATAAATGTTTGCAGGACGTGGAGAGGTGGTCTAGATGTGGTCTATCCTGGCTGGGCAGAATCCATGCGGTAAAAATGACCCTGCTACCAAAACTCTTGTACTTATTTCGCTCACTGCCAATACCCCTGCCCAAAAGTTTCCTCACGAAAACGCAGTCAGACTTACTACGTTTTATCTGGGGCAAGAAAGGCTACAGATGCCCATCGGCTACGCTCTACAGACTAAAAACGCAAGGAGGGTTAGGTCTTCCCAACCTTTGGGCTTACTATCAGGCGGCTCGGCTGGCACAAATATCGTTAGCTTACTCTAGTTATAATAAACCAGACTGGCTTAGTATGGAAAGACAGGCTACACCATTGCATACTATTGACTTCCTTTTGGGATGTTCCCCGAAACATAGACCGGCTGTCATGGCTCCCACCCTATCGCACTCCATAGCGCTTTGTACCAAACTTTTCTCCCTTAAGACCATAATCTCTCCTCTGACACCCCTAATGCACATCTTCCATAATCCTAACTTCCCACCGGGGATGGACATTGGGGCCTTTAAATGGTGGACTGACAAGGGCCTGTATCGTATCGGACACTTCTTCTCCCACTCAGGACCCATCACATTGCAACACTGTCGGAAGAAATTGGACATGCCCGACTCAGAACTTTATAGGTTCACACAAATTTCCCACTTCTTACACTCCATCTGGACCACCGCTGCCACCTAACATTACCCCATTTGAACACTGGTGTATCAACACGGCAGATCAGAGGGGAGGCATTTCACTGATCTATACGGCACTTATGACTAAACAGTCTATACCCTCTTATGCAAGGGCCTGGGAGGATGACTTGGACGACTCCTGGGACACTGCGACTTGGTATCGGGCTTCTATAAGAGCATACAAAGGTATCCTCAATGTCTCCCTTGTTGAAGCCAGTTTGAAGGTATTACTGAGGTGGTATTATGTCCCTTCCAGGCTGGCAATACTCTTTCCAGGTACATCATCAGCTTGCTTCCGAGGCTGCGATCTTGAGGGCTCTATGGTCCATGTATGGTGGACGTGTCCTCGCATACGTTCGTTCTGGAAGAAAGTATTCCGTTCCATAAGCTCGCTTACAGGTACCACTGTTATGCCTCACCCTAGGTGGGCGTTGCTTAATTTCCCTATCCCAGAGTTGTCCAAAGCCGCCTAGGCTCTGGCACTGTTTCTATGCCTAGGAGCCAAAATGACAATAGCCAAAGCCTGGAAGACAGATACCATCTCTTTTAGGTTGTTTAAATGTAAGGTTACCTGGGTCATGGTCCAGGAACAAATTGTTGCCAAGCTCAATGACACTACCGAGAAGTTTAGAGTCATCTGGGAACCCTGGGCAACCCTCTGCAATATCTCTCTTATACCGGGAGTACCTCCGGGCTGTTAGATCACGCACTGTTCAAGTTGACAGACAGAGCACCACCTTCCTCTCGTCTTTCCTGTCCCCTCACACGTTTCTTCCCTCCCCATTGTGCTTCTCTATCCTTTTCTGTCGCCTCTCTTGGCGAACCGCTATTTCCTGCGCATTACCTGACCGGTATAATATGTTGCATCTGAATTTTGTATTTCAATATATGAAGAGCTTTACCCCGCCACTCCAGTTCTGATCCTGGACCTAGCCATATAAACATTGGGGCGTCTCTGTACTCCCAGCTCCTGGGGTGCAGCAAGATCCCATTTGGGGCTCCTGGGAGTTTGGGAGTCGCGGAGTATCCCCAGTTCGGTTTCCTTTTGAAGAACAGCTGGGGCACCGGGGCATGTTGTTCCCTGGGCATACGGGACGGGTACAGGTTGTCTGGTACGACATCCAAGGCTGCGTTGCCGAGCGAATGTGATTATTGTACTTATCTGTTCAATGACATGCCTGTATACTTCACATTGTTAGGAGGTTGTAATGGATATCTTTTTGTTAAGTTTGTAAAACTTTAATAAAAATTTTCAAAAGAGACTATTGATGTTGCCTTCCACCCTGCAGATCCCTCGCACACCCCCATACTGGATGTAACCCCAGACCATGATTTTGCCTCCACCAAACTTCACTGTTTTCTGGGTAAATCTCAGCTCCATGTGGGTTCCAGTAGGTCTCCTGCAATATTTGCGGCGACTGTGGTGTAATTCAACAGAAGATTCATCTGAAAAATCCACCTTCTGCCACTTTTCCAGAGTCCATCTTTTTAGCAGGCTGTGGCCCTTGGCAAATGCCACACGGTTTTTCAATTGTCTTTTGTTTAGTGCTGACTTATGGGCACTGATTCGACCATGGAGGCCATTTCGAGACAGAATCCGACAAACTGTTCTGGTTGACACAGGGACTTCAGGTGACCAGGTCTCGTGGAGCTCTGCTGCAGTGGAAAATGGGCTGGCCTTGGATTTTCAAGCCAACAAACGGTCCTCTCGAGCAGTTGTCTTGTGGGGTCGGCCTGACCTGGCCTTGTCCAAAACGTCTCCAGTCTCTTCAAATCTTTTTTTTATCCTCTGAACTTGACGCTGAGACACATTGGAGGTGTCTGCCACATCAGCAGTGGATCTGGTCTTCAGCCTCTTGATAATCAACACTTTAGTCTCCGGGTGAATCTTAGGCATGTTTGCAGAGGTCTAGTTGCAGTTGAGAAGGTCTAGTGTACTGGTGTTCTTTTTATACACACCTGAGACCTAATTGATCCATTATTTTTTTTTTCCACCAAAAAGTTTTTATTGGAGGATAAAACAGGTGTACATGCATCATAATGAACAGATACAAGAAAGGAGCATCCATGACGGTAACATACATTGGAAGTACATATAAAGAACAGAGATATTGCTATACTACCAGTCATGGAGAGAGGGATCGCAGGGTTAGCTGAACAAAAGTAACCCTTAGTGAGGATAAACTAACATTGCATGAACTACCAACAATCGCATATCATTAAGAAGAGACAATACACTTGAAAACAGGTTTAATCGATATTAGTTGTTGACCATGGGGACCACTCTCAACAGGTCCGACCACAGTCTCGACGAGCACATGAACCTTGTATGTAGGGTATAATAGAATGTAGATGCCTCTACTGGGGGGATGAGGTATGTTTGTTGGATAGTGTGCTATAAATTAGAGGAAGTGGATTTGGGAAGTGGGGAAGAAGAAGAAAGAGGGAGGAGTGGGCAGAAGAGGGGGGGGGAATTAGGGGGAAAGAGAAGTTGGGGGGGCCCTACGGGAGAATGGAGGAGGGGGAAAAGAGAGAGGGAGGTGAGGGGGTGGGGGACCTCTTCTCTCTCCCCCGGCCCCACGCCACTGCACCCATTATGACAGGGTCTTTCACGAGCGGTTCGAGGATAAAAATATCACTGAGGGAAGTGGGATTTATATCTTTCTGTAGATTTAAAGTGTGTCCAGCAGGCCCATGTGTAGGAAAACTTCTGTAAGCGGTCTTGTGAGGTATATATCAGCTCTTCCATCTCCTCTATCTTAGCAATTCTCGATAACCATTCTCTGATGGTTGGGTATCGGTTGATCGCCAATGAGCAGGAATGCATAGTCTAGCAGCATTAACCATATGCATGGCCAGTGATTTGTTGTAGGATTGTTTAGGTAGAGTTGTGTGATGGAGGAGATAATGAGCAGCATTAAAGTCTAAGGTGTAGGTGGTGACCTGCGCTATTATGGAGTGTACTTCCTTCCAAAATGATTGGAGTGCGGAGCACTCCCACCAAATGTGGATCATGGATCCTTCTCCCCTGTTGCATCTCCAACATAAGTTTGGAATTAAGGGAGAGAATTTGTGTAAGCGGGAGGGGGTCCTGTACCATTTTGTGATTATTTTATAACCGTTTTCTTGGATTGCTACGTTTAATGTTCCTTTGTGTGCATGTGAGCATATGGTTTCCCAGTCATCGTCTGTGAACGTCAGTTTTAGGCCTTTTCCCCATGAAAGTCTTGAGGAGTCTAACTGTGTGGGCCGGGTCTCGTCCTGTAGCAAGGAATAAATCAAGGATATTAGGTGTCTTTGTGGTGCTTTTTGGGAGTGAAGAGCCTCGAATGGGGTGAGTTGTCTTGTCCAAATGTCATTTTGGTTCTAATTGATCCATTATTAGTCACAGGTGAAGGTCATATAAAAAGGCGACAACACGTATGTCTTGGCAAAAAATTGACTCAATGGGCTTTACCAAGCTGTGAATATTAGAATACTTTTTGTCAGTTTCGTTTTGAACTGAAACATTATTACAAAAGCTGTTGGGATTAAAATGACCCATTTCTTGTAACAAAAGCTTGATTAGAAATATATTTTAGCGGCACTTCAGGTCAATTTGTACACAAGCGACAAGACTTTTGTCAGGGACTGTATATATCAGTTTAGGCCAATATATATTCTTGTACATATTTTTGTCAAAAGTGGCGTGCGCAAAAGTTATAGCATCTACAAACCATGGGAAAGATTTATGGCATTTTAATGGCATTTTTTTTTTTTTTACTAGTAATGGCAGTGATCTGCGATTTTTAGCAGTACTGCAACATTGTGACGTACAGATCGGACACTTTTGACACTTTTTTGGGTCCATTGACAATTATACAGCAATCAGTGCTATAAATATGCACTGGTTACTGTGTAAATGCCACTGGCAGGGAAGGGGTAACACTAGGGGGTGATCAAGGGGTTAACTGTGTGTTCCCTCAGTGTGTTATAACCGTGTGGGGGTGGGAGTGACTAGGAGAGGAGACATATAATTTTTCCTCCTTAGTAGGAACAAACGATATGTTTCCTCTTCCCTGACAGCACAAGGATTTGTGTATTTACACACACAAATCCCCATGCTGGCGCTCGTGAATGCGATCGTGCGTGGCCGACGGCGATTGGACCCGTCGGCCACAAGCATCAAGTCCCCCCCCCCGTGCAGCGGGCATCCTCTGGTGGCCGAAAAGTGGAAGGACGTACCCGTACGGGGTTTCGCCCAGGAGAGTCATTCTGCCACAGTATATCTGAGTGACCTAGTTGGGAACCGGTTAATGGACTTTGATCTTTTAAATGTAATTTCTGGATAAATGTAATAATTTTTTGATCTGCAGTGAGAAGGTATCAGAATTTCTTAAAGACATTCCGCACCTTCCCATGTTGTCTATTGTATTTGGTAATTATCCTTGTTGATCTAGATTGTGTCTCCCTTCTTGGTTTATAGATCAATGAATTTATGTCTGGAGTTCTTACTTTGTTGTAAGCCTTCCTTAGGCATGTCCTACTGTAGCCTCTCACAAGCAGGCGCTCTTATAACATGGCAGCTTCCCTCTTAAAGTCGTCATCTAATGTGCAATTGCCCTTTAGTCTGAGGTACTGGCTGTATGGAATGCTTCTAATTAGTTGCTTTGGGTTGCTTTGAGTTGCATTTATCCTTAAACTGCTAGCATTAGTAAATAGATAGGAAGGTATATTACAAAATATTTATGTCAGGGCTGGGCTCTCAGCCCTTCCTTCTCTGTGCTCAGGTTGCTCAGCTGTCGGTTAATTGTCAGTACTCATCCTTCCACAGTGGCTCCCCTGTTGATCATCTCCTGCTGGTCAGTCAAGCCCATGGCCAGCCCCTTCTGGCTAATTAAACTGCCTGGTTCATTTCTTCAATGCCTTCGCCTTGGTTAACATATCTAGAGACTCTCTGCTGTGTTCCTGTTGAAGACTTGCCTGGCTGATGTCCCTTCTGGTTCCCGATCCTGTCTGCTGCCTCCGACTACACTGATCTCTCTGAACTTCCTGGTTTACTGGCTTGTTCTGACTACCCGATTTGGCTACCGAACACTGGCTATGTTTTGACTACATTTACCAGTTGTACCATTTTTACCATTTTATTAAAAGGTGTAATTTATACTGCATTTTCTGTCTCCGTCTGTTTCATGGTTCCTGACAATTTACTTGCGTAAAGCGGTGTTTCAGCTGTAAACATTTTTTTTTAAAAGTCAGTAGTTAAAAAAAAAGTAGCTGCTGACTTTTAATAAGGAGACTTGCCTTTCCAGGGCGCCCGCGATGTCGGCCGCCGAGGCCGACATGGCCCCCTGCTCTCGGGTCCCAGCGCTGCCACCCTCACTAAGGGAAACAGGCAGTGGAGCCTTGCGGCTTCACTACCCATTTCCTACTGCGCATGCGCGAGTCGTGTGGCACTTTGTGAATGGGACACGCTGTGTTAGGGAACACACAGTTCCCAGAACACAGCATGCCCCATTACCCAGAAGACAATGCGGAGGAGGAGAGAAGACCGAGGAAGACCGAAGATCACCGCGGAGTAGGAATGAGATTAGGAAGACTACCTAGCAACAGGGATTTCTAGTAAGGTAAAAAAAAAAATTCAAATTCTTTTTTTTTTTAAGAATATTAATGCTCTTTTTTTTTTTTTTTTAGGGTGGCCCTCCACTTTAAAACTAGTTTCCTATAATTCTTCAGTTACTTCCTGGTTTCTGGCCTAGGCCAAAATGATGTCATACATCTCAAGATTCTTCATGGGCATTTTTTTTCCTCTTTCACCTAGAGGAGGCACTTTGTCAGATAAGCACACCCTCCTCCCTGCACGCCTGAGCTAAGGGCAGATGGATTGCAAGTGTAAATGCTACATCAATCATCTGCCCTTATCCAAGATGGCTAGAAATTCTAAGAGGGGACATTTTTCAAAGTGATTTCTCACAAAATAAAACATGGAGACATAGATAGATGGGGGAGTTTACTTTGAATAATAAAAATTATTTAAATTATGTTTTTATTTTGTGGTGCTCAGATACACTTTAGTTCTGCTTTAAGCAATAGAGCCTTGTTAAAGCGGAAGTAAACCCATCGATTTAACAGTTTAAAAAAAAAGGCATGCCGGGAATGCTAACTGCACATTGGCTGTGCTCTCAACCAAACAGTCAAACCATCCAATGGCTGGTGTCATAACGGATCACATGTGCAGCACCGTGGCAGTTGAAGATTAAACAGAGGCAAAGATGGCAGCTTCCTTGGCTTCAACTTTAAGGACCTACCCCAGCCTCTGCTGGAACAATGAAGGACAAGGGACACTCCATGCTTCCCTTATCTGTTCAGCAAGAGGACTATGGAAGGCAATAAAGTTGTGATTTTTTTTTTTTTTAGAATGCTGATTCTCCATCTTCCAGTCTGAGTGTTGCTGTGAGGGGATTATAGGAGATCAATAAGAAGACAAGTTGAAGTACTGCCAGTTCCATGTAAAAATATATTTAATGATTTTTTATTTTAATGAATACATAACTGGATTTAAAAGTGAGTTTAATACATCTGCCTGGAGCTCAGCGTTAAAAGAATTTTTATTCTAAATCTCAGTGGGGGTAACAGAGTGACTAACAAAGCTCTCCGAACATTTATTTTTCTAAGTATACAAATCAACCAAAAAAACATTTAGCAAATGTTCTTTTATTTATCCCCATGTGCCTAAAGTTAATGAAAGTGTTGCTTATGAGAGCACTTATCCACAACCTATTACACTGAGCATACATATATTTTATTTTTATTTTTTTCACTTTCACCTTACTTTTAATTCCCAGCAACACAATACATTATAACACAGGCACACAAGCAGAATTAATCTCTTTCAGACGGAGCAGAACTGGACTTTGTCCTCATGTCCTTTTTTTTTTTTCCTTCTTATTATTATTTTTTTGGCAACAAAACAAATTTCCTTGCTTGGATTTTCTAATTTTCATGATTTGCACAGTATTGACCAACCTGAGAAATTACTAACATAATTTCAGCCACGAAACCATCAAAAGTGACATTTTAAAGAAGAAAAAAATAGGGAAAAAAAAATGAGTCCAGTGATGCACCGTTAGTGAAGGTGACCTCTTCCAGCAGTGACAACCTTCTATCAGATAACTTGTAAGTGGCAGCCAGGAGGCAGGCAACAACATCAGTGACTTGACACCATTCTGACATATTGTAAGTGAATGGTTTGATGGGACCCGGTATGTGGTTGCTTAGTGAATGTGACATACAGGATTGTAAGAATGATCTTTTATTTTTTCACGGGGTTCAGAAATACTCTGGTATTAAAGAAGCTTATCATTAGTGTCAATTTTTTTTATTGCACTTATAAGTGAATGAGATTGAAATAATGAGACGTCACGGTGCATTATCGGCACATATTTTTCATATTGTTATATTGTTTATCTCAAATGCATTTTTGAGGTGACTTTTGCAATTTTTCTGTCTAGATCTTCTATACAATTGATATTATATTAATTATTGGTGATCAGCAAGTAAGACACAAAAGGGATCCGTGTAATTTAAAGTGATTGTAAAGGCTTGCTTAACCACCTGATTACTGGGCACTTAAACCCCCTCGTGACCAAACCAATTTTCAGCTTTCGGCGCTGATGCACTTGGAATGACAATTGCGCGGTCATACGACACTGTACCCAAATGAAATTGTTATCATTTTTTCCCCACAAATAGAGCTTTCTTTTGGTGGTATTTGATCACCTCTGCGTTTTTTATTTTTTGCGCAATAAACAAAAGAAGAGCGACAAATTTTAAAAAAAAAACAATATTTTTTGCTATAATAAATATCCCCAAAAAATATATATAAAAATTTTTTTTTCCTCAGTTTAGGCCGAAACGTATTCTTCTACATATTTTTGGTAAAAAAAATCGCAATTAGCGATTATTGATTAGTTTGCGCAAAAGTTATAGTGTTTACAAAATAGGGGATAGTTTTATAGCATTTTTATTAATATTTTTTTTTTAATAGTAATGGCGGTGATCAGCGATTTTTATTGTGACTGCGACATTATGGCGGACACATCGGACATTTTTGACACATTTTTGGCACCATTGTCATTTATACAGCAATCAATGCTATTTAAATGCATTGATTCCTGTATAAATGACACTGGCAGTGAAGGGGTTAACCACTAGGGGGCGGGGAGGGGTTAATTATGTTCCCTGGGAGTGTTTCTTACTGTGGGGGGAGGGGACTCACAAGGGGAGGAGACCGATCGGTGTTTCTCTGTACAGAGAACACACCATCGGCTCCTCTCCTCTGACAGGACCGTTGATCTGTGTGTTTACACACACAGATCCACGGTCCCGCTGTGTTACCGGGCAATCGCGGGTGCCCAGCGGACATCGCGGCCGCTGGGCACGCGCATCGGGTGCCCAGTGACACGGCGAGAGCGTGCGCGTGCCCCCGGCGGCGCGCGCGCGCTCCCTGGAGTGCACAGAAGGGGAGGACGTCATATGACGTACTCCCGGCACAACAGATCCGCACTGTAGCCGTCATTTGGCTATGGCGCGGATCTCAGGCAGTTAAATACTTATGCCGCGTACACACGACCGGACTTTCCGTCAGAATAAACTCAGACGGTCTTCCCGATTGAGTTCCGACGGAGTTCCGACCGAACGGACTTGCCCCCACACGATTGGACCAAAGTCAGTTTGTTTCGAACATGATGACGTACGACGGGACTAGAAAAGGAAGTTCAATAGCCAGTAGCCAATAGCTGTCCTTGCTTCGTATTTGGTCCGTCGGAAAGATTTAAAGCATGTTCTATTTTTAGGTCCATCTGAATTTTTGAAGAAAAAAGTCAGATAAAGCCCACACACGTTCGGAATATCCGACGTAATGATTCCACTGGATATTTTTTGCCGGAAAGTCCGGTCTTGTGTACGCGGCATTATTATACCTGCTCTGTGCAATGGAATTGTACATAGTGCCCCGAACCTCTTTTTCTCAGCCCCCTCCACGCTCTTCCTCTTCTCTAAATGCCCACATAGCATGCCGCTTGCTATCGGGGCACTTGTGCAGGCATAATCCTGAGCCATGCTGACTGAGTCCATAGACACAGACAGCGCGGCTCCACCCCCTGCTCCCTCATCACTGGATTTGATTGCCAATGGCTCCCACTGCCACAGCAAAACCTGTGATCAGGGATTTTTTTTCAGCTGAAACTTGGTGGAACTCAGTTCCACTACCTCTGGCCTCCTGCTCCTTGCTCACCACTATCACTTGTAAACACAGAAGTCTGGCTTCTGTGTTGACCAGTGATAGCTTGTCTCCAACAGACCTGCAGAGTGCAGGATGGGATCAAGGGAGATACAAATGCACAGGGTCCTTTGTGGATGCTGACACTCCCACTAGATGATCTCCAAGTGAGGGAGGAGGTGCCGCCTACAGTGTGCGGGGAGGTACTAGAGCCAGCTGGGTGCTTCAGTTTAATACAGCAACAAAAATAAGACATGGAAGATGGTGGAGCTTTTAAGAAGGAGGGGAGGTGCATGCAGAGGTCAGAGCTGAAGGGGAGTGAAAGTGAGATGTGGATGGAACATGCAGAGGTGAGCAGTTGTGGAAGAAGGCTGAGCTCTGCACTCTATGTGTAGTGCACCCCTGAACTTGGCACTCTAAATGCAGCACACCCCTGAACTCGGCACTCTATATGCACCGCACCCCTGAACTTGGCACTCTAAATGCAGCACACCCCTGAACTCGGCACTCTATATGCACCGCACCCCTGAACTCTGCACTATGTATGTAAAGCACCCCCAAACTCTGCAAGTAGTGCACTCCTGGTATTTAATGCCCCTTTAAGGCCCTCCCAATGTTCATGGTGAAATTTGGGTTGTCGTGGTTGAGTTCCTGTACCTATTTTCTGAGAAAAAAAAGCCCTGCCTGTGATACCAGAAAGCAAGAGAAGTGAGACATTACAGATGGGCACAGCTCTGAATCAAGTGAGGTAAGTATAGGGAGGGAGTGATGGGGTAATATTGATACCCAGGGATTTTTTTTAGCAGGAACACACCTCCAGTGCATGTGTGTAAGGCGTGGGGTGCTAGGGTGTACTAGAGGACTAGAGGATCTGCTGACTGCTGGGGGGATCGATTGTTGCAGAGCTCCATTATTGCCAGGGAAGTCTTTTGTTGCTGGAGGGGGATTTGTTGTTGCTGGGGTGTAGTAGGTTGCTGAGGAGTCAATGTCTTGCCTGGAGGGATCCATTGTTGAGGGAGGGGGTCCATTATTGCTGGGGGATATTTTGTTGCAGGGGGTCTATAGTTGCTGGTGGGTCTCTTGTTGATCTGTCCGTATTTTGTTGTGGAAGGTCTATTGTTACTGAGGGGATCTTTTATTGCTGTTGGGATCTATTGTTGCTGGTTGAAAGGGATCTTTTTTACTGCTTTCCTTGATATTATTAACAAATTCCAAACAAATTCCTTAGCACCACAAAATTAAACTTGCCCTGCGTTCTCTAAAAGGATTGGTACTGGGAGTTTGGTAGGGAGTGGAACCAAGGTGCTCCAAGGTGGATAGAAGGGTATACTTGGAAGGTGGAGTACCTGAACCTATTCTCTGAGAAAGAAAAAAAAAAACCCTACTGATACCCAAACATTTTTTATTTTAATGCAGGGAATGCATTAAGGTAAAAAATATTTAGGCTGAAAAAGTGTCAAAACTGTCAGTTAGGTGTCCGATTTGTCTCCCGTAATCCCTCTAAAAATCGCTGATCACCGCCATTACAAGTAAAAAATTATAAATAAATAAATATGCCATAAATATAGCCCATAGTTTGTAGACACTATAACTTTTACGCAAACCAATCCATTAATGCTTATTGAGATTTTTTTTTACCAAAAATATGTAGCAGAATACATATTGGCCTAAACTGATGAATACATTTGTTTTTTTTGCTGTGTTTTTTTTTTTTTATTAGATATGTTTTATAGGAAAAAAAATATCGTTTTTGTTTTTTTAAATTGTCGTTCTTTTGTTGTTTATAGGTGATAGAATACCACCAAAAGAAAGCTCTATTTGTGGGGAAAAAACGACATACATCTTATTTGGGTAAAGCGTCGCACGACCGCGCAATTGTCAGTTAAAGTAACGCAGTGTCGCATCGCACAAAATGGCCTGGCCATGAAGGGGGGTAAAACCGTCAGGGGCTGAAGTGGTTAAGCTGGCCTTACACCTGTAGAATTTCATTAGAAAATTGTCGTTTTCAGAATATTTGCTTAATTATCTAGGAGTTGAAGAGGACAGTTTGACAAATGGTTTTGGAAAAAATTGAAGGACGAGGATGGAATTTTTTTTTTTCGAACCTAATGCAAACGAACAAATATCGAGTTGTTGAATTTGTTCTCAGCTAAGAAAAATCATATCATTGTAAAGTGCTGCGCAAACTGTTGGTGCTATATAAATCGTGTATAATAATAATAATATCATAAAAGTCTGCTTCTCCTCCCCCAGCTCTTATGCAGCTGAGAAAAGAGGGAATGTGATCACTTATAAAAAAAGGGACAACATTTATTTATAAGTTTTTTTTTAATCTATACACAAATGTTTTGCCTTGCATTTCTATTTCAAACTGAATGGGTTGTTTTACCAGGTGATCCTTTGCAAGCACTTTACTGTAAGTGCTTTTATAATTAACTTTTTATGTAGAATATAACTTCAATATTTGGTTCAGCAGGATCAAAATTTTCATAGCAAAGTTTTATTTTAAGATTTTGAATATTTATTTTGTGTGTGAATCAAACACATTGATAGTTGGTGTTGCATTAATGTTGCATTAAAAATGGCTACTGCAGGTCCTCAGGTACAGATTTCTCTCCAGCAAGGAGAACAGTGAGCAGCACAGCAGTAACATCACCAGTATCAACAGTATCAAACCCCAAACCAAAAATGTTATATTGCAGCTTACCAATTTTTAGATATGGTGGCTGCATTAGTTTCTTTTTCCCTCAATTTTCACCTGGTGATCTGGCCAGTAACACACCCCCTGAATTAGAGTGTCCCCATTCTGGATGAAGGAGAAGAGGGGGCACTTTTACACAGCAGCATTGCCAGTCTGGAGTGGAGGGGAGTTAGATGTACCAGCAGATTTGAATACAATAACAAATTGAAGCCAAACTCTAGCTCACAATTTTTAAGCAGCAAACTGTTTTTATTTCCTTTTGGGAGATAAATAAATAAAAGCTGATCATTGTAAACACCACTGTTGGTCAATAATGGTTTGTCTCAACCCTTTAACTGCTATATCCACAGGACAGCTTGTTCTGTTGAAAAACAATAGACTGGCCAGATCATCAGGTAAGAATAAATTAAAAAGTCTAAAAAGGAAAAACAAATGCAACCACAACATTTAAAAGAGAAGAATGGGAATCCGTTTTTTTCCCATTATCATACTTACCTAGGTGGATGCAGCATCTGTCCCCCGGCGTCTCTGCACTGAGAACAGAGCCAACGAACACCACAGATGGCTTGGTTCTCTCAGATCCCTGAGCAGAGGGCTGCTGACTATCAATCAGCAGCTCTCCTGCTCTGCTCCCCCAAGCTCACTGGAGCGCTGAGCTGTGGAGGGGCGGGGAGCGGTCATTTCAGCGGCTCGCTGAGAGGCTGAGACGGCTATCAGTCCAGGCACCTGGCGGATCCCATTGTCTTAATGACGCAGTGCCTGGACTGATCTGTGTGATGTCAGCAGAGAGTGGACTTCAGACTGCTCACTGTTGAAAACGGGTCACAGGAGTGCAAAACGAATTGCACTCCTGTGACCCTTAGGAGAAGCCCAGCCTAACGCGCTCAGGCTGGACTTCTCCTTTAAGAATTGGTAAGCTGCAGTATAATAAATGTTTGTTTTTTGGTTTTAAAACCACTTTAAGCTGGTGTAGCACATCCCCTTAGGAGCTGCAGATGAACTGTGATCCCCCACCTTGCACAGCCAGGCACACCAAACTTTCACAGGCACCCCATAGTCAGAGAACAGTCCACAACTTTGTTTTTCTGAAATGTATTGAGGGTTAATAACTTGGATGGGAATGGGAGGTTGTGGGATGACCATTTCACTTCAATACCAAGACTTCAGCAACAACTTCAGGGACATCGTCCTATATACAGTCTATATACAGTGGTGTGAAAAAGTGTTTGCCCCCTTCCTCATTTCCTGTTCCTTTGCATGTTTGTCACACTTAAGTGTTTCGGAACATCAAACCAATTTAAACAATAGTCAAGGACAACACAAGTAAACACAAAATGCAATTTGTAAATGAAGGTGTTTATTATTAAAGGTGAAAAAAAAATCCAAACCATCATGGCCCTGTGTGAAAAAGTGATTGCCCCCTAAACCTAATAACTGGTTGGGCCACCCTTAGCAGCAACAACTGCAACCAAGCATTTGCGATAACGTGCAATGAGGCTTTTACAGCGTCCTGGAGGAATTTTGGCCCACTCATCTTTGCAGAATTGTCCTAATTCAGTTACATTAGAGGGTTTTCGAGCATGAACGGCCTTTTTAAGGTCATACCACAACATCTCAATAGGATTCAGGTCAGGACTTTGGCTAGGCCACTCCAAAGTCTTCATTTTGTTTTTCTTCAGCCATTCGGTGGTGGACTTGCTGGTGTGTTTAGGATCATTGTCCTGCTGCAGAACCCAAGTTCGTTTCAGCTTGAGTACACGAACAGATGGTCGGACATTCTCCTTCAGGATCTCTTGGTAGACAGCAGAATTCATAGTTCCTTTTATCACGGCAAGTATTCCAGGTCCTGAAGCAGCAAAACAGCCCCAGACCATCACACTACCACCACCATATTTTACTGTTGGTATAATGTTCTTTTTCTGAAATGCAGTGTTCCTTCTACGCCAGATATACTTGGACACACACCTTCCAAAGAGTTCCACTTTTGTCTCATCGGTCCACAGAATGTTGTCCCAAAAGTCTTGGGGATCACCAAGATGTGTTGTGGAGAAATTGAGACGAGCTTTGATGTTCTTTTTGCTCAGCAGTGGTTTTCTCCTTGGAACTCTGCCATGCAGGCCATTTTTGCCCAGTCTTTTCCTGATGGTGGAGGCATGAACGCTGACCTTAACTGAGGCAAGTGAGGCCTGCAGTTCCTTGGACGTTGTTGTGGGGTCTTTTGTGACCTCTTGGATGAGTCGTCGCTGCGCTCTTGGGGTAATTTTGGGCGGCCGGCCACTCCTGGGAAGGTTCACCACTGTTCCATGTCTTCGCCATTTGTGGATAATGGCTCTCACTGGGGTTCGCTGGATTCCCAAAGCTTTGGAAATAGCTTTATAACCCTTTCCAGACTGATAGATCTCAATTACTTTCTTTCTCAATTGTTCCTGAATTTCTTTGGGTCTCGGCATGATGTGTAGCTTTTAAGGATCTTCTGGTGGACCTTACTGTGTCAAGCAGCTCCTATTTAAGTGATGCCTTGATTGTGAACAGGTGTGGCAATAATCAGGCCTGGGTGTGGCTAGAGAAATTGAACTCAGGTGTGGACAACCACAGTTATAGTATGTTTTAACAAGGGGGGCAATCACTTTTTCACACAGGGCCATGATGGTTTGGATTTTTTTTCACCTTTAATAATAAACACCTTCATTTACAAATTGCATTTTGTGTTTACTTGTGTTGTCCTTGACTATTGTTTAAATTGGTTTGATGTTCCGAAACACTTAAGTGTGACAAACATGCAAAGGAACAGGAAATGAGGAAGGGGGCAAACACTTTTTCACACCACTGTACAATCTCCTTGACACTGCTCCTGCACTTCACTTGTTTGCAGTCCCCAACTGGATCACTGTTAGTGTATCTGAGAAGTTCCCAGTCAGATCTAAGCAATGGCCCTTTGCAGGCATGAACTCAAATCTGTTGTGTAGCAGAACATAGTGATCAGCTTGTACTTTTGCTTCCATGGTTATTGGTCCCAGCACCACCTCTTCAGGCACTGCCAACCCACCTGGCTGCAGCTGCCCCTTTCACTAGTTCTCCAGTCTAACTCCCCTCCACAGTCCTCCAGACTGACTCTCTCACTTGCAGTGGCGTTGTTAGCCGGGTGCGGGGGGTGCGCGCCGCACCCGGGTGACACCCGCCAAAGGGGTGACACCCGTGGGTAGCGGCACCGCTAACACTGCCCACCGCCGTGTCTCACCGTCGCCGCGGCTGTGTCCCTCAGCGGAGCGGAGCGGAACGAAGCCGCCTCCCCCTCTGTTTACATCCACAAAGGAGGAGGAGCTCGAGGGACACACACCGCTGTCTGTATCTGAGCTCTGTGAGGGGGGTGTCTGTATTGAGGGATATGTCTGTACTGGGGGGATTTGCACTGGGGGGGGTCTGCACTGGGGGGTGTCTGCACCCAGGGGGGGTGTCTGTACTTTGGGGTGTCTGCACTGGGGGGTCTGTACTGGGGGTCTGCACTGAGGGGGTATATCTGCACTGGGGGGTCTGTACTGTCTGTCTTTTGGGGTGTCTGCACTGGGGGGGTGTCTGCACTGGGGGGTCTGTACTGGGGGTCTGCACTGAGGGGGAGATCTGTACTGCTGGGGGGCATCTGCACTGGGTGGGTCTGCACTGAGGGGGGATATCTGCACTGGGGGGTCTGTACTGTCTGTCTTTTGGGGTGTCTGCACTGGGGGGGTGTCTGCACTGGGGGGTCTGTACTGGGGGTCTGCACTGAGGGGGGAAATCTATACTGCTGGGGGGCCTGCCCTGGGGGGGATCTGCACTGGGGGGGTCTGCACTGAGGGGGTATCTGTACTGCTGGTGGGGTCTGCACTGAGGGGGGTGTCTGTAATGCTGGGGGGGTCTGCACTGGGAGGGGTATCTGTACTGCTGGGGGGTGACTGCACTAAGGGGGGTGTCTGTACTGATGGAGGGGTCTGCACTGAAGGGGTGTCTGTACTGAGGGAGGAGGTTTATACTGAGGGAGGGGGGTCTATATTGATGGAGGGTGGTCTGTACTTAGTGTGGGGGTCTGTACTGAGGGAGGGGGATCTATACTGCGGGAGGGGGGTCTGTAGTTAGTGGAGGGGGTCTGTACTGAGGGGGGACTATAGTTGGTGGGGGGGTGACACAATTTTTTTTCGCACTGGGTGACACCAACCCTAGTGACGCCACTGCTCACTTGCCCACCCGGTTGACTCTGCAGGAGATCTCTCAGGAAAGGGCTGAAGACTTAAAGCAGTTCTGCACACACTTTTTTTAGTAAATCTCTTTGCCTTCCAAATCAGGCAAAGAGTACTAAATGGCTGTTTTTTTTTTTTTTTTACTTACCTTGTAATTGCTGCCGGTCTTTCCTCTGTCTCTTCGGGGGTGGGCGGGGTCTGGGCGGGGATCCTTGTCATGCCGCACTGGTGTCATTCATCCCAGGAGTCAGTGCGGACATCCGCCGAAATCTCGCGAGATTTACGGACCTCCGGACGGAATCTCGCGAGATTTAGGGACCTCCGACCAAAAAAAAAGATTTCGGCCGGAGGTCCCTAAATCTCGCGAGATTTCGGCCAGAGGTCTGCAAATCTCAAGAGATTTCGAGGACGTGAGGCATGCTGGTTCCCATAACGAAAGGGAACAAGAAAGTGAATGCTTGTGGGTTTCAAATGCCCACAAGCAAAATGACATTGCTGCTGTTTTATATTTTAAAAGTGCAGATTTTTCAAAAATACGGACACGGATAGCGGACGGACACCAAAAATGTGAGTTTATTGTAAGACTCAAAATTATTTTAACATGACAAGAAAAAAAAAATAGAAATTAGTGTGTGCAGAACCGCTTTAAGCACACCGCTGTCTTCAGGTAGGCTGGCTACATGTGGCTGTCTCCCCCTTGTAAGTCCCCAGTAGTGCTGCTCTACTCACACTGTCTGTCAGGGAAATTATATGCATAGTCGTGCACGAAGACGTGCACTTGCTAATAAGAATTCTTGAGTGACAGCTAGAGGTTCCGTAACTCACGCACATGCATTCCTGACTCGCCAATGCACGTGCGCATGTGCATTAGCCTGAGCGTGCGCGAGTACTTGGCCTTCTCTTAAACTGGCTCTATAGATCAGAAGATTGCTGAATGATTGTCAGCTTCTACCGTCTGTGACCTTATCCTGTGCTTGTTCTTGTGTATACCCGGCCTGTTTGACTCTGCTTGTTCCTAAAACCTTATTGCTGACCCGGCTTGTGACCCGACTCTGCCTTTTGCCTACCATTCCAGTGCCTTCTCTACTTACCTGATACCGACCCTGGCTTAGCCCTGACTCTTCTCTGGATCAGATTCTGTACCTCTGCTGCTTGGCCGTTACCGACTTCTGCCTGCCTGACCACCCAAGACCCTGCATCCGCCTGCTCACCAACTTGGTTGATGTCTGCTGTCCTGTACCTGCTGCTGTGTACCTGCACCTGCCAGTCCACTAGTCTGCCTGCTGTTCTGCACCTGTAGGCGGTGTATGCGCATCTGTCAGTCCACAAACCTACCCACTGCTTGGCACCTACTGCAAGTACGTTCTGCCCAGGATCTCCAACCAGGCACCCATGCCACTCCGTGCCCTGGTATATCTTGTCACCCCTTCAAGAGAAACAGGACAGGAGGTATAAGGGAAAGCCCTCCCGTCAGCTCGGCCTCAACCAGGTATGTGACACTGTCCTCTCTCTTGCTCTCATGCCTCTAGGAAGGGCTTAGACTGTGTGTTGTGGCAGGATCGTTCCAGTACCAAGCCCCAGCCCAAAGTCACCCCCCCAGATGAGGGGGGTACCCCTGAGGGCCACAACAGCCTCCACAGCACTAAATCTCCATCATCCACCCAACTGCCCTGCTGGCATGGCTCATGCCTATTTAATATGTATGCTCTGCCCCCTGCCAGCCCACAACTGGGGATTGGCCGAGGCCTCATAAATATTCTAGGCAGCTCCTCCTAACCTCCTGCCCACTAGCTCTAGAAGTTTCTACCACCTTCTAGACCAGGGAGAGGCACCAGAAGAGCTGTCAGGCATCCAGCCCTGACTCACTGAACCCTGAACCAGATTCAACAGCTCAGACTTAGTCCTGAGCTAACTAAATGTGCCTATGCTAACAGAACCTACACTACAAAACCTATCCTACATCTAGCACACACTAGGGTTCTACACTGGCAATACACTGTTGACATTTTGTCTGGACTTAGGCAGAGATTGTGACATCACCTTTATTTGGACTTGGTAAATCCCAAACAAAGGTATCTATGTCATGGCATTACATATCCATAAGGCCATGTGCCATGTCATCAAAAAATACATTTGATCATATATAGTCAGTACAGGTTATTTTTTTTTTTTAAACATATTTTTATTGATATTTTCACGATACACTTATCAAAACAGTTGACAGGTATGGCATAGAAAAATCCAACATATCTAATATACAATGGCATTGAATAAGCCTTAGTAGTAATACAAGTGAGGGGGAGGGCAGGAGGGGTAGGGAGAGGAGAAAAAAAAAAAAAAAAAGAAGGGGGGGGGCGTTTACCTGCGTGTAACCGAAGGAAATCAGTTTAAGTTTACATAGAAACAGTGGTCGATTGGAGTATAGAACAATAAACCCTCAGGAGTGGAAGCTTTCGTGATCGAATCAGTATCAGGCTGAGAAAAAAAAATAGTAAGCAAAAGAGAGAGTGAAATACAGTCTTATGATCCTTATCCCAAAGTTCCAAGTGGGTGAAGGATGTCCTTCCGAGGTCATTGGTTTGCCGTGAGAGGAGTATGTGGCTGTTGAGGACAAGGGGTGGTATGTGTGGTCGGTAATTTAAGTTTCCCCAGCGTGTTAGTAAGGTCATGCTTTAAATACCATTCAGTGTACCTAAATGGGTGGATGATAGAGAAAATGTCCTCCGCGTGGAATGTGTACTCTATGTACTTTCTCCATCTGGTAAAAAAGCGGGCGGTAGATTGAAAGTGTAGAACGATGGTGTCCAATTTTTCCATGTGGAATAAGGAGAGTAGGGCTCGCTGCACACCTTGTATGCCAGGTGGAGTCGAGTCAATCCAATGGTTCATGATAGTCCTGCGAGCTGCCAGTAGGCAGATGTGGGTCCAGTGAGTGAGGGAGGGAGATTGCGTTTGCGTCGAAGGAGGCATCGGTGGGTCACATCCAAACAAGCAGACAAGTGGGTCCTTAGGCAAGCGTGTTCCGATAACTTCCAGTGTGTATTTAAGTACCGCGTCCCAAAATGTGGAGATTGATGAGCATTCCCACAAGCGGTGCACCAAGGTGGGGCGAGTCATGGAGCACCATGGGCATTGTGCTTGGGAGGGATCCAGGTCGTTAGTACGAAATGGGTAGTAGGCTCTGTGGATAATTTTAAAATGAGTTTCTCTCCATTTTTCTGAGATGACAATCTTGTGAATTAGGCGATAGCTGCATAGAATCTTTTCTGGTAGGTCTACATCATTAAATATTGAGGCCCATTTCGTGAATGGGGCAAGGTGATACTTATCCACTTGGTGGATGATAAGGTGAGAGTATAAGCTAGATATAGAGTAGTCCCCTTTTTGGAGTACAAAGTCCAAGAAAGATTTGTGGAGAGGGTCTGAGCGAGATCCATAGCACGTTTTTAGGTAGCTAAGCAGTTGGTGATAGTGGAATACATGAGATGGAGGAAGCGAGTATTCTCGAGACAAGGCCTGGTAGG
The DNA here is from genome assembly GCA_028564925.1 of Lithobates sylvaticus. Taxonomy (NCBI): domain Eukaryota; kingdom Metazoa; phylum Chordata; class Amphibia; order Anura; family Ranidae; genus Lithobates; species Lithobates sylvaticus. The sequence goes on from CM053029.1 coordinate 569,323,246, forward strand.
ATTTGAATTTTCCGGGTTCAGCTCCATACATGGAGGCCACCATGACAAGACTATGTTGGCCCCAAAGGTCGAAGGCTTTGTAGACAGTGGAGGGGGGAAACATGGGGTTGCCCTGGATGGTCAAATGATTGGATATGGTTGAAGGTAGCCCTAAGAGTCTCCGCACCTCCCTCCAAGCAATTACCGTGTCTCTTATGAGGACATTCGTTTTAAGGTGTGGAGGCAAAGCCTGCAGGGTGGAGTGGAGAACGGCTGGAAGTGTGAGTGGGTATACCAAGGCTAGTACAGGTTATTAATGACAGGCTGGGAACCACAATATAATTATTGGCAGAAGGGGTTCCTATGGACTTAGTATATTGACGTTGAATTGTAAAGTGTGCAAGAGACCCTTTTGCTAGTTCGCTGACAAACAAGTTTACTTGGTAGAGCATCTATCCAATACTATACATATAAAATATCCAAACCCCAGATCAGCACAATTTGCTCAACCTTCAAATCCAAGTGAACTGTTTTGCCGATTCCGAATCACAAATGTAGGAGACCACCATTGTGTGTGGCCTTTTGAGTGAAGTATTTAGTTACTAAATAAGTAAGGAGAATATTTTAGACTTTTGCCAGGATAGCTTTTGATGTAATTGCTGTTTTATCTTTATAATTGCACTCAAGCTTGTTTTCAGAGAAAAAACGGTCAGGGCTGGGCTAAGCCCTTCCTTCTCAGAGCTCTATGCTCAGCTGTCAGTTAATTGCCAGTACTCTGCATTCCACAGGGACTCACTTGGTCTTCATTTCCTGCTCGTCAGCTAGCCCTGCTGGCTATTCAAACTGCCTGGATCAGATCTCCTGTGCCTTTGCCTGGTCAACATATCCAGATACTCTCTTCTGTGTTTTCCTGTTAAAGATTTTTGCCTGGCTGACTTCCCTTCCGGTTCCTGATTCTGTTTACTGCCTCTACTACACTGATATCTGGATTCCTGTTTCACTGGCTTGTTCCGACTACCCACTCTGGTGTGATTGTTTTACTGAACTTCTTTCTCTCTCTGATTCATGGTTCCTGATAAGAACAGCTGATGTTAGAGCATGAACAACTGCATTCAGATGTGATAATAGCCATTGTTCCTATCAACTCTACCTTGATTTTCATGGGAAGCAAGGCTTCCCTTTGTAGATTAGAAATGTTATGATCAAATTAATATGAAACCCCCCAATACTAGGAATGCTTATAAAGTAAGGGAGGTGGGGAGGCTACCAACAAAAAATAGGTAAGCCATCTAGGGCTTAAGACTCTTGCAGGCTTTCTCAAACTTTCCAACAAGGAGGAACCTTTGAAATAGCTTTCAAGTCTCAGGGAACCCCTTCCAGTAATTACTATATCTACAGCTTTCAAAACATTCGCCTGGTGGCCAATGGGAAGAATGTTTCTTTCATTGTTGGTCAATAGGAAGAATGCTCCCCATACAGTAGCTAAGAAAGATCATTAGTATCAGCGGTTGCTCATCTGAGAGAAAGAAACTGCTCATTGTTCAAGCAACCCCTAGAAATCTGAGTATGGAGGAACCTTAGGGTTCCATGGAACTCTGGTTGAGAAAGTCTGACTTATAGGAAGCAATGTTTAGTCATGGCTGGATAACAGGAAATGTGTGGTTCTAAATATTTTGGAAGAATTTGCTATATTCCTTTTTGATAGTCTTGGACATTTGCCACAAAATAAGGCTCCTTTCACACAAGAGGTCTGATTGGGTCCAGCTGTCCATTTTCGAGCCGGACCCGATCCAACCCTCCATTCTTCTCTATGTAGCGCTGGATGTAAACAGACCTTTGTCCATTTACACCTGGCTATCTCCGGGTCCATTCCGATCCAGCAAAAAAAAAAAAAAAACGGAAGGGGATCTGTCTTGCCAGATAGGATCTTAGGGCAGTGTAGGTATAAACAGACAACCGGTTCACTTACATCCAGCTGCCCATAGAGCAGAGTGGACTGTCTCCCTGTCCGCTCTGAATAAGCAGATGAGTACAAACCTGTCATCCGCCTGCTCTGATCAGCAGGGTATCAGCTGACTGATCCTCTGCTGAGCAAAACCGGATCCGGCCTGTGTGAAAGGGGCCTTAGACTTCATGGGAAATCTTTAACTACTTGCCGACCAGCTGCCGTCATTATACTGCGGCAGGTCAGTTCATAACCCACGAATCGATGTACTGGTATGTCGGTTCCTCTAAGAGCCATAGTAGGCATGTGTGCACGCCCGCTGCATGACAGGGGACTCAGTGCGTGTGGCCAGTAGCCCGCGATGTCCGCCGGCCACCTGTGATCGCGGGAAAGACCCAGAATGGGGTCAGAATGTAAACAGACAGATCCCCGTTCTGACAGCAGAGAAGAGAGAGATCTGCAGTTCCTAGTGATTAGGAACAGTGGTCTCTCTCCTACTCCAGTCAGTCCCATTGCCCACAGTTAGAAACACCTCCCAGGGAATACATTTAACCCTTTGATTGCCCCCTAGCGTTAACCCCTTCACTGATAGTGACATTTACACAGTAATCAGTGCATTTTTATAGCACTGATCACTGTATAGATGTCAATGGTCCCCAAAAAGTGTCAAAAGTGTCCGATCTGTCTGCTGCAATGTTGCAGTCCCGCTAAAAATCGCAGATCGCCACCATTATTAGTAAAAAATTAAAATAATAATAAAAATCCCTTATTTTGTAGACGTTGTAACTTTTGCCCAAATCAATCAATATATGCTTATTGCAATTTTTTTTAATCAAAAAATATGTAGAAGAATACATATTGGCCTAAACTGATGAAGATGTTTTTTTGTTTATAGTGCAAAAAATAAAAACCGCAGAAGTGATCAAATACCACCAAAAGAAAGCTCTATTTGTGGAAAAAAAATGATGTAAATTTTGTTTGGGTACAGTTAAAGCGACGCAGTGCGGTATCGCAAAAAATGGCCTGGTCATTAAGGGGGAAGACCTTCGGTCTGTAAGTGGTTAATAATCAAGACACCTGTGCAAGTAAGCCTTGCTGGAAGTAGCCTCTCCCAAACTCCCATGTGTTGTGCTGCTCTTGTCCTGCATATACAAAAAATCAGTTATCTCACTGGTATACATATACTAAAGCTTTTGAATTTATTCTAATCGCAGAGAGTATTCAGCATAACATATTATACACAAACAATCAGATCAGCAGCTATTTAAAAAAAACACGCTGCCAAGCTGAAAATGTGCTATTTTTAAGCCATGCCTTCTTTAATTTGAGCACATTATAATGTTTTCCATTGATTAAACACTATTTGGTTTGATTGTTCATTCGGAAGTTTATTCCTCTTCAGCATGATGTTAAAATGACACAAAAAAAGTATTCACATCAGGAGGATCTTTAATTTATCTGCTGCACTTATTTTTGCCTGCAGGTGATAAGTGGTAATATTCAGATATCTGTACGCAGCCTGTCATTCATTAATGTGTTACAGACTATTATGCTAATTGAGTAGGGATAAAAGAAATATGTGCAGAGGGAAAACTCAAGAACATTTGATACATTCAGTCATGTTAGTCCACGATGTGATAGCACAAGGGAAATCTACACAGAATCTAATCCTTAGAAGAATAACATAGCACTTTAGTGAATAATTTGCAAATCAGTAATGACAGATGGGTCTTAGAGAGTGTTCACTGGTCTCTCGTTTATTTCTGCTATGCGTAGAAGTAAAGTAACTATCATGTGCAGGAGAGAAAAAGAAAAAAACAATCCTAGCGAACAGCCTTATAAAAAAATGCACCAGCTGTTATGCTCCTCTATATACAGAAAAATCTATGTACAAAGTAGAGTGACTTGGGCAACCATATTTCTTCTTTCATTGAAATCTGATTGGCTAATAGGTCGTATTGTACTTTGCATGTTATTGTCGCTCTTTGCACTGCTTTATTAAATAAGTCTAAAAATGTATTGTTGTGGTCAATGAAATAACTATAACTGACATGGCCCCATAGCAAAAGTATTATACCCTCTACCCCTTCCATCCTGAAAGCGAAACTAAACCCATCAATTAAACAGTTTAAAAAAACAATTACATTCCACACATGTGCCCAGGAATGTAACTCTAACATTTGCTTGTGCTCTCAACCAAACTGTTAAACCGTCAAATGGCTGGTGTCATAACTGATCACATGTGCAACATCATGGCAGTTGAAGATTAAACAGAGGCTAGGATGGCAACTTCCTTGGCTGAAAAGTATAGGAGGGTTTAGTTCTGCTTTAAGTCTATCATCAACATCTTAACCATTCCAATACAACAACTTACCAAAGAGATACTTGAACTCTACCTACTGCCCGTGTGAATAATCATTGATGATTAGTGGTCAGCAAATTAGTTAAGGCCGGGTTCACACTGGTACGACAAACGCTCCGACATTGGGAGCTCATGTCTCATGACGTGTGAAAATCAATGTTTCCCTATGGGAGCCGTCTTAACTGGTCCGACACAAGTGGGTCCGACTTTGAAAATGCTCCCTGCACTACTTTGGTCCGACTTTGATCCTATTTCAGCTCATTGATTATCACTGAAGTCGGATCAAAGTTGGATCACCGTCTTAACTAACCCAACTTTGGCATGTGACTTGTGCTCTGAGGATCTTGAAGGAGAACTCCATGCCAAATTAAAACTAGCAGGGTCCGGTCTGGCAACTAGCGAGTGTGTATAACACTCAGCGTTCATCTTGGCGTGTGTCCCAGCTGTATGCAGGAACAGAGGACTGTGTGTCGAGCCTCTCTTTCAATATATTTCACGCTCGTGCGTGCGTCATCAGTCCTCTGTTCCTGCATACAGCTGGGACGCACGCTGAGACGCACGCTGAATGTTATACACACTTGCTAGTTTCCAGACTGGACCCTGCTTCCCTCTAAAGCTGCAGCCCATTTTTATCTGTACCTTAAGGGGAGAGGGGAGAAGAACCAGGAGAGGCAGAAGACATCAGTGGAGGAGGCAGAAGAGCCAGAGAGGGGAGAATAAATTGGAAGAGATGACAGAGCTGCCTTAATAAATTAATTTAAAAACGTGTGTAATGTGATTTATTAAAAAAAAAAAAAAATGTTAGGTGAATGGGTAGGGGTACAATGTACCCCATACTCATTCACATAGGGTGGGGGGCAGGGATCTGTTTCTGATAAGCCCCACGCCTGCAGACCCCGACAATCAATGGCCAGGGTTGTTGGGAAGAGGCCCTTGTCCTCATCAACATGGGGGCAAGATGCTTTGGGGTGGGGGGCTCGCCCTTAAAGGGAACATCAGATGATAGAAGCCTGTCTGGTTCATTACATGCCTGGTGGTCACTTGTGGCCGACATTATCTGGTGAGCGCTTTGACATATCCCTTCAGGTGAAGTACTTTACTTTGAAGCATTTGCACTTCAAGAACACACAGTGTCTGGAGCACATATAAGAAGATTTATTGTTTTTGTCTTATAGCAATGTTGGATATCACATGAACTTTTTATAGTAATTGCACTTATATTCACGTTTATTATTTAAGCCTGTTTTATTGCACTACTGTTGCACCCTTCACTGTTTTTAATTTTTGTTATTAGTTAAAACAAATTTTAGGAGCAGCGTCAGTTTGTGATAGTGCTTGATTTTGCATTTGGCGCCGTATCCATTTTTTCTATTTTTCACTGCAGTTTTGGTTACTGAAGCCACCGATTCCCTCTTGATGACTGAGGAGAAGAATAAATTCAATACCTTTGCCATCTCCCCATCCTTTGTAACCAGATGTCCTTCCTCATTCTTTATGGGGCCAATATGGTCTGTCCTCCCTTTTTTACTGTTTACATACTTAAAGAGGAGTTTCCATTTGAAAAAAAAAAATTTAAAGTCAGCAGCTACAAATACTGCAGCTGCTGACTTTTAATAATTGGACACTTACCTGTTCCAGGGTCCAGCGATGCGGGTGGTCGAAGCTCCGCTCGTCCCCCCTCCACTCAGCGGCGCTGGCATTGCAACTGTGGGCACCTGGCTGTGGCTTCACAGTGATTGGCCGCGCAGTCATCTGGGACCTGTCACGTGTCCCAGATGACTGACAAGAGAGAGGGGGCAGAGCTGAGCCCTTCCTGCGCTGAGGGGAAGTGATGTCACCAGCCTTTAAAGAATTTCTTGGGATTTGTTTTGCTCTCCTCCTATGTCTTTCATATTCTATCTTAGCCACCCTAATTTCACCCTTACATTTCTTGTTGCATTCTTTATAAATTCTGAATGCTGATGATGATCCCTCAACCTTGTATTTTTTGAAGGCCTTCTCTTTTGCTTCTATATGAATTTTTACATTACATTGGAGTTAAGCCATCCAGGACTTTTGTTCGCTCTTTTAAATTTATTACCCAATGGAATGCACTAGCTAATGCCCTTATTTAATATGCTCTTAAAGCAAACCCATCTCTCCTCTGTGTTCTTTGTTCCTAAGATTTTATCCCAATTTTTGCCTTCTAGTAAGGTTTGTAGTTTAGGGAAGTTGGCTCTTTTGAAATTCAGTGTCTTTGTATTTCCTTATGTTTCCTATTTGTATGATTTATACTGAAGCCAATTGACCTGTGATCACAGTTTCCTAAATTGCCCTGTATTGTTGGTAATCAGTAGATCCAGTAACACTTTATTTCTAGTTGGTGCGTCTACCATCTGACCCATGAAATTGTCCTACAAGACATTTAGGAACTGGCGAGCCTTAGACGAATGCATGGTTCCCTCCGCACAGTCTATGTCTGGATAATTACCATATTTATCAGCGATCTTTTTCCCCTTAAAATTAGGGGGAAATCATGGGTGCGTGTTATACGCCGATCCCCTGCCGATTGTGAGTTCTCAGCGGGTTTCGGCCGATCTCGACGGCTTTCGGCCACTTTTGGCCGTTCTCGGCAGCTCTCGGCTGTTCTCGTCGGCTTTCGCAGTCCCACGTGAGCCGCCGAGAGCGGTCGAGAACAGCCAAGAGTTGCCGAGAGCTGCCGAGAATGGCCGAAAGCATCCGAAAGCCGACAAGACTGACAAGGCTGCAATGGCACTGACAAGGCTGCATTGATGGGCATTTAAATGTAAGTTTTTTTCCTTAAACTTCCCTCCTAAAAGTTTTTTTCTAAAAAATTCCCTTACTTATGTAGGAGATGCGTGTTATACGCCGGCGCGTGTTATAAGCTGATAAATATGGTAATATCCCCATTATGATAACACTTCCCAACCTTGCTGCTAATCCAAATTGTGATAGGAGGTCTGTCTCCCCTTCCTCCCTCAGATTAGGGGGCCTATAGCATACTCCTAGTATTATTTTCCCCTTAGCTTCATCCTTTTGGAGCTCTACCCATAAGGATTTCACCTCCTCCCTAGCTCCCTTAGTGATGTCATCTCTCAAATTCACTTGTACATTATTCTTGATATATAGTTGCTTCATAGAAGTCTTAGGCTGGTTTCACACCGCAGCATGGAGTGACTCAAAGCAGGGATCCGGTGCATCCCCATTCACCGTTTCCAGGACGATTTCAGACCAAGTTTTTGGCTGAATTCAGACCTGAAATGGACCAGAAGATGCACAGGACTCCTGTGCAATTTGCTCCATAGAAAGCCGGTCACAATCGCCTGACATGCGAATTGGATGCAAGGAAAACCGCATCCAATTCACAATAGTGTGAACCCAGCCTTACTATACAACAGGCATGTTTTGAGATGAGAATATGTAACACTACTGGACTATATTATACATCTGGACGGGTAGGGAACATTAGATGCAACAACAAGCTCTCCTTCTGACTTTAAAAGGGTGGCCAGGATGGGAAAAACCACATGAGGGGAATGATAATGCAATACAGGTTGGGGAGAGGGGTAAATGAGAGTTCTGAACCTCCCTACATTTCCTCTTTGATCATATTAACACTGTAAAGTTTTAGAAGGTTTCTTTTTTTTTTTTTTTTTTTGTATTCCAACAGCCCAACAGCTGTGGAACCCAGCAGCAGGAATCAGTCGATTCCTGTTGCTGGTATTCGTACCACAACCTTGCCTGGTCCTGCACTCCTTGCCACATTTAGACTAGTTCCTTCAGCTTCTATACCACCATGCTCCACTGGTCTAGGGCCCTGACATTATCAAGACTAGAGTGGGGTCCACAGCCCTACTCTAGATATCAGGACATAGAAGGACAGTCCACCGCCAGATCGTAGAAGAGTACCACCTCCAGGGGGAGAGGTGGATAGGGTCAATAAAACTTCTCTTCTCCACTAGGCAAAATTAGCTATTAATCCTTGCAGTGCAAGCATAGCCCTGCTGCAAGGGATAGTTTTATGTCTACCTGGAGTTGGTCCTATCATATGACCACTTTTTGCTGTTGATTATAGGAATCCTGCCTTACTGTTCTGTTTTAGTATGACCCACTTGGAGAAACTCTTTGGAAAGTTATCAGTTCTTTGTATTATTTGAGCATGATGGTCATGGCTTGTTTTAACTTCTCCATGGACCCTGAAAACATAACTAATAACTCCATGGTCTAGGCTTGGATAAACCATGCCTTTCTGTTACCTTATTACCTTAATTCAGTTGAGGAATTAAAAACATTGTAATTTGAGTCAAAACACAGCCCCAAAAATTATACACATATGAGGGCATCTTTATAAAACAATGAATTTTACATTCACAAAATATCCACCACTGGTAAATCTTCCTGGTGCGTTTTACATTTTAGTGAATGATTACCCACCTTTGAGTATTTGATGACTGTTACATTCACTGTTTTAGAAATATGCTCTATAGATTAGATATAGATTTGACCTCTTAGATCTGCAATATTTATCAACAATTATTTAGTGTGAAGGACAATATTATTCTATTAACATGTTATCCAATCAGTGAGACATTGTTAAGCTGGCCAGACAATTTTGCATCAGTGTTGTGGATCCAGGTAAAATTTTGTGAATTGAAAGTTTGTTTTTGGCCTGCCAAACTGCCACATGTCTCTGCTGGTTTCATTTGATTTAATCTAACCTATAAATATAATTATGATTGTAATTATGATAGCTTACATAGTTACATGGTTAATCAGGTTGAACAAAGACATCAGATTCACAATTGCACTGCAAAATAAGGGGTTGCTATTGACCATTACTCACTGGCCCCTCATGCAAGTTCTAGAAACTGGACCCCCCCCCCCCAACCCCACAGGCCCCGAGATTCTAGGGTGCAAATAAGTTATGGAAGTCTTACAAAGCCTATTCAATATCATACTGGGATCATTGACTCAATGTTTATGGTAAAAACTATGCGATAAAGTTGCCTGGACACTGTAAACCAGCAGTCTCCAAACTGTGGCCCCGGTACCTGGACTCTTTTCTTGCCTTTATCTGGCCCTTGGGGCACTATTCCATCCACTGATACAAACAATGGGGAATAACTCCTGTTGCTGACACAAAAAATGGGGCACTATTCCTCCCACTGATACCATTAAGAGGGCACAATTCCTTTCATTAACACTAGAAATGGGGCCCAATTGTTCCATTGACACCAACAGTGGGGCACAATTATTTCCATTGACACCGACTATGGGGAGAAATTCCTTCCATTGCCACCATCAAAAGGGCACAATTTCTACCATTGACACCTTTGATGGGACACAATTTCTTCCATTGACACCAATGGTGGGGCACAAGTCCTTCCATTGACACCAATGGTGGGGCACAAGTCCTTCCATTGACACCAATGGTGGGGCACAAGTCCTTCCATTGACACCAATGATGGGGCACAATTCCTTCCATTTAGAATGTAAATATTCGCCAGCACACCAAGGATCTTCAATTATGTTCAAAGTTTTATTATTGAAGAAAGATCACATCACAAACAGTCAAGTGCAACATTTCGGAGCTACGCAGGACCACTTCATCAGGCATGTGATGATGAAGGAGTCCTGCGTGGCTCCAAAACGTTGCACTACACTGATTGTGATGTGATCTTTCTTTAATAAAAAAAAATTTTTGGACGTAATTGAAAATCCTTGGTTTGCTGGCGAATATTTGCATTCTGTCGTGTATGCTCCATTATCCAGCTGATGGTCACTGCAGCTCCCGGGAAACCTTGAGAGCTCATTCCAGAAATGTGTGTGATGGAAATTTGGACTTCCATTGACACCAGTGATGGGGCACAATGCCTTCTATTGACACCAATGATAGGGTGCATTTCTTTCCATTGACACCAATGATGGGGCACTGGTCCTCCTACCGACACCAAAGATATGGCATTGTTTACTCCTACTGGACACAGGACATTTTCTACTCCTAATGGCCATAGTTCAGCCCCCCTAAAGTCTGAAGGACACAAAACTGGCTGTTTGTTCAGAAAGTTTGGAGACCCCTGCTGTAACCTAACAAGCTGCCAAGGCAAACAGTAACAAATAAACTTTATTTAAATAGATTTTTATTGAAAAATTTAACAAGGTACAGTGTATCACAGGTACAATCTCTTATAAATACTTGGAACGTTACAAACAATTACAATACGTATTCAGTATTAAATTACAAATTAAACAATACGTCACCCATTGAAGTTACCACTCTGGGGCTTGATATGCTTCCCATGTCCATACTTCGTGTGCATTTGGGGGGGACGTCAGGCTCCCGGCGCCCCATCGGGGACACACTGCGCCGGGGCCCGCCGCCCCCCGTCTCGCGATTAATGGGATCCAACTGTGAACGTATATCAACTGTGCCAGCCTTACAAGCCATGTCTTAATTGTCATTTTCCAACTGGAATTAAACAGGGTTCCTATTGTTATGGATATTTACCTACATTCCAACTAACAGGGGGTTAACTACTGTGGTTGGTACCTGGTATGGGTGATAGTGGAGGGTATAAGGGTTGGTGGGTGATGTAAGAGGTATAGAGTTGAGTATAAAGGTAAAGAAAGAAAGTGCATCAGTCCAGCACGGGCCCTGGTAATGTGGGCCCCCGCTGCACCGATGAGTGTGTGGTCCAGGGCGACCAGTTTGTCAAGAATAGTGGGATCTTGCCATCTCTGCTAGCAACAATTTTTTCGTATGCTGCAATGACATTAACTCTAGCTGATACTTCGGCCACTGAGGGAATCTCGTCTGTCTTCCATTTGTGAACTATCGTTGTTTTGGCTGCTAGGAGGATATGAGAGATAATGGATCTTTTAGATCCATGAAATTTGGATAGATGCATGCCCAGGATCGCAAGATCTACGCTAGGTGGGACTTTTACTGATATAACTCGTGATAGAAGAAGAAATATTTTGTGCCAGAAGGGTTTAAGGCGAGGGCAGGACCAAACTACATGGACCAATGTACCTACTTGGCCGCACTTTCGCCAGCATAGATTGGAGTTGTCCTTTGAGAATTTGGCGACTACGTAGGGAGTGAAGTACCATCTCAACAATAATTTTTGATTAAGTTCTTCATAATTGGCACATCTGGAGTATGTGTAGTTACACTTAATAGCGTTCACCCAATCTGCTTCTGAGTACACTTTCCCCAGTTCCGTTTCCCATTTCAGCAATGGGGTGTATTTGTGAAATTCATCTTTGCCATTTAGCGAGTTGTATATACTCGATATTTGTAACGCCGAGCGCTCCGGGTACCTCCTCCACCCCGGAGCGCTCACGGCGTCCTTCTCCTTGCAGCGCCTCGGTCGGCTCCCCTGACCGCAGGCGCTGCTTTGTGTCCGGGATGCGATCCTCGGTCTGCCCGGGGATCGCATCCCGCTCCTCTCACCTGTCCCCTGCCTCCTCCTTCGTCGGCGTGCGCGCGCCCCCGCTCCCCAGGCGCGCGCGCGCGAGTCCTCCTTCTCTTAAAGGGCCAGCGCACAACCAATTGGTGCCTGGCCCAATTACAGTTTTCCCCTAATTAATAAAAACCCACTTCCCCTTCCTGTCCTCGCCGGATCTTGTGTTGCCATAGTGCCCAGTGAAAGCGTTAGTGTGTTTTGCTCCTTCTGTGTATCCTGACCTTCGCTGTTGCCCCCGACTACGAACCTTTGCCACCTGCCTTGACCCTTTGCTACGTCTGACCTTGCCTCTGCCTAATCCTTGTGTACCGCGCCTGTCTCAGCTGTCAGTGGGGTCGAGTTGCTATTGGAGGACACGACCTGGCTGCTACCGCCGCTACAAGTCCATCCCGCCTTGCGGCGGGCTCTGGTGAAAACCAGTAGCAACATTAGAACCAGTCCTCCAATACAACCCGTGCTATCGCCCCATTGGCATAGGGGATCCACCTCCTGTTCCCCGCTGTACCCGGAACGTGACAATATTCCTTTTGTTTTTGGGTTGCACGAATTAATAAATTGCCAAATTTTTTCAATAGTGGAAATATGCGATATTTTTATACTGTTGTATAGTGACGCCATTTGTGTGTACGTGAAATACTCCATTTGTGGTATCTGGAATCTCTGTCTGATGTCTGCGAATGGTAACACTTTCCCTTCCTGCAGGATGTCTTCAATATTGATTACTCCATGCTCTTGCCAGTTCTTTACGGTCATATTGGGAATTAGCCATGGGATAGATTCTATTGGGATGGGAATATTAATTGTCGGGTATTGAATACTACCGTCAGCTCTGGTGTTTAGCCATGCTTTGCCTGCTGAATGTATTGTGGGGTGGTCAATTAGTAAGGTGGTGGCGTGTATGGTTGAGGCTATTAGAAACGATATGGGTGAAAGGGATCTGAAACATGCCAATTCAAGTTGGCACCAGGGTTTCACTATTGGCCTTGAGAACCAGTGTTTGACCTGATCTAGAACCACTGCTGTGTGGTAGTCCTTCAGGACGGGAAGTCCCATACCACCCGCCTTCTTATGTTTTGTTTGTATGAGGGGGGAGCAGCGCGCTCTCCTGCCCCCCCACACAAAACTAGAAAGTTGCTTTTGCATCGTGGTGAAGAAGGAGTTGGGGGGCTGTATAGGTAGGGTTCTAAATACGTACAGGATTTTGGGCATTACCAACATTTTGTATGCCGCTAGTCTACCTGACCAGGATAAGTAGTGTTTCTGTATTTTCTGGAGGTCCTTCTGACAGTTATCGATTAGAGGGTGGTAGTTGTCTTGATATAAGTTAGCAATGGGATAGGATAGTTGAACCCCCAGGTACGTGATGGAGCCGGAGGTCCATGGGAATGGAAGAGACATCTTCAGTTCGTTTTCTAAAGTTTTTGGTAGTGCTATCCCTAGTATGTTGGATTTAGTCTCATTTATTTTGTAGTAAGATGCTCTTCCAAACTTTTGGAGAACATCGTAGGCTGCTGGGAGTGATGTTGCTGGGCTGGACAGTGATAAGATCACGTCATCTGCAAATAGTGAGATTTTGTGTGGGCGTCCCTGGGATCTTATGCCCTGGATGTTGTGATCTGATCTTATTTTTTCTGCTAAAGGTTCCATCACTAGTGCAAATATTAGCGGTGACATAGGGCAGCCTTGCCTTGTGCCATTGGTAATAAGGAACTGTTTAGAGAACATACCTTCTGTATATACATAGGCTGAGGGGGAGGAATACAGGGCTAGGATTGGGTTCCGTATCGGGCCGAGGAAGCCGAACTTTTCCAGTACTTTCCCCAGGTATCCCCAATGTACCCGATCGAAAGCCTTCTCTGCATCCAACGTAAGGAGCAGAGAAGGCTCCCTTTTCTTTTCAGCAATGTTAATGAGGTTTATCATCCTCCTTGTAGCATCTGTGGTCTGTCGGCCCGACACGAAACCAACCTGATCGTAATTGATCAGTTTTGGCAGTATGTTTGTCAGTCTTTGTGCTAGCAATTTGGCGTATATTTTTACATCTACGTTTAAAAGTGAAATGGGTCTGAAGTTCTGCGGTTTATTGGGTTCTTTCCCCGGTTTCAGTAAGGTTATGATTGTGGCTGTTAGCATGTCGGAGGGAAAGCTGGCCGAGGATGTTGCCTTATCGAATATTTTCTGTAAGTATGGGGATAGGATGTTATTGAATAGTTGATAGTACTCCGAGGAGTAACCATCTGGGCCTGGGGCTTTGTTGCGGGGGAGTTTTTTAATTGTGTTTTCTATTTCTTGTCGTGTCACTGGGCTATTAAGATTGTCAAGGTCTGTTTGAGGGATTGTTGGAAGGTCGACTGAGTTCAAGAATTCTGCTATCAAGTCAGAGGTCGGTTGAGGGGTGTCCCTGTCCTGGTTTAAGTTGTATAGGCTTTCATAGTAGTCACTAAACGCGTCTGCAATATCTTTGGGGTTCATGGCTTTGGTATTAGTCTTGGGGTTCAGAATATCTGATATTTTTTGTGTAGCTATTTTTTCTTTTAATTGGTTGGCTAGGGACTTTCCTGCTTTATTACCATATCTGTAGCTGCTAGCTTTCAGTGAGCGGAGCTGGTGTTCCTGTTGGGCCACCAGGTGCGCTCTCAGTTCCTGTCTTACCCTAAATAGTTCCTCTTTCAGTTGATTAGTGGGTGCTTGCTTATTGCTAGCGTCTAAACGGTCAATTTCTCCCAACAGGTCACCTAGTTTTTTGGACTGTTGTTTCCTATTTCTGGCGCTCATTTGTATGAGCAGGCCCCTAATGTACACCTTATGGGAGTTCCATAAAGTGAAGGGATCGTCGACCGAGGGAGCATTAATGGCAAAAAATTCTTTGAGATCTGAGGTTGTTTTTTGAACGTTTGCAGGTTGTGATAGGACATATATGTCGTTGCGCCACCTATTTGCTCTGGTCTCGGCCCGACGATCCCTCACCTGAATAGAGATAGGCGCATGGTCTGACCATGATATACTGTGGATTTGCGACTTGACTATTCTTTGCAACAAGAATTTGTCTACCAGGAATAGGTCAATTCGAGAGTACGAGTTGTGCACTGGAGAAAAAAAAGAAAAGTCCCTCTCTGAGGCATGTTGACACCTCCATACATCATAAAGACCAGACAGGGAGACGAATGGGTCCAGGGCTATTTTACGCAGTTTGGTAGATGTACCTGTGGAGACATCCATCTCCCTGTCTGGTACTGCATTAAAATCCCTGCACATAATCAATGAGCCTTTTTTCATTGCTAATACTCTTTTCCAGATTTTGTTTAAAAAACTAAGTTGTTTCACATGTGGGAGGTATACATTCACTATGGTATATATAACCTTATCAAGTTCACATACAAGGATTATGTATCTGCCAGTCGGGTCTAGGTATACATCTAATTCCTTGAATAGGATTGAGTCTCTGATAGCTAGTGCTACACCTTTCCTTTTTTTGGGGTTATTTGCTGTGTAAACAGTGGGAAACTTCCGGTGTTTAAATGTTGGAGGGTTCGTCAGACAAAAGTGGGTCTCTTGGAGGCAGAGAATGTCACTGTGAAGTGAGATGGCTTCTTTCCATGCCATTTGGTGTTTAAACGGGCTATTCAGGCCCTTTACATTGATGGAGGAGATGTTAATAGGCATCGTAGCTTGTGGATCGATGTAGTGATATGGGATGAAGGTGTAATGTCAGACAGATATTACCTTGTCCAATGTGGTAGCTAGAGTTCCTGTAGCCGAGTCTGATGTGATGCTGTTCTCTTCCGCGAGCACTTTCTGCAGAGAAGGTCTGTGGTCTCCTGGGTTGCTGGACAAGTTCTGTGGGTTAACTTGAAGAGAAAAGGGGAAATAAAAAGAGAAAACAGTAGTTTGGGTTAGGTGCAAACACCAAATAGTCAACGTAGTTGTGGTGTTGATGATAGCATAAACTATGCGATTCAAATTATAATCTGTGCGATATTTCTACCGCTCCTTCTGGGGGGTTTGAGTGAAGGGATACAACACAGCCATCCCTTGGGCCAACAGAGGTGGTATTCAGTAGGGGTGAAGCCTTTTGTGTCATCCTGCCTCTTCTTCTGATCCTGCTCTGTTAGGGGTCTTGTTCCAGTGGTCGTCCTTCACATCTGTAGGTAGGATTTGCCATTCTCTCATCAGGCGCATGCCTTCTTTGACGCTGGCTATGATGTGGTTTTCGCTGTCTTTTGTAATCATTAGTTTAGCAGGGTAGATCCAGCGGTATATGATTTTATGGTTGTTCAGTGGTTTTGTGATGCTGGCCAGTTGCCTGCGTTGTTGCATTGTGAATGCCGACAGGTCTGTATAGAAGGACAAGTCCTGCATGTCTGCTGGGATGTTGTCACGGTGCCTCACTGCTGCCATAAATCTGTCCTTGGTATGAAAAAAATGGATCCTCACTATGGTGTCCCTAGGCAGGTGGGGTGCAATATGCTTGGGCTTGGGAAGTCTGTGGATTCTGTCCACAATAAGGTCTGCCATAGGGGCCTCAGGAAGCATGGTCTTCATAACCGTTGTGAAAAACTCTTTCAGGTCAGGAGGTTTAACTGTTTCAGGTATGCCTCTGATTTTAATATTATTCCGCCTTGATCTGTCCTCTAAATTTGCTAATTTCAGCTGCATCTGTAAGATCTCGTCATCTCTGTCATTGTGGGCATCCACCAGATCATTAAAAGTTGAGGCAAAGTCTCCCATTTTTGATTCAACATGTGAGACCCTCTTTTTCACCGCTGAAATTTCAGATTTAAACTGAGTAGTTAGGGCCATAATGTCAGCATGCAGGGTGGATCTTAGGGATATCAGCATATCTTTAAGTGTGGTGTCCATTACAGGCATATTAGTTGTGGGGAAATCAGATATGGATTCCTGCAATTCTCTTGTGTCATCTAAAGATGAATCTAGGCTTACCTCCATGTCAGCCCTGTCTGAAGTTCCTTGTAGCTTCTGCCTGCTCTTAGCTGGGCTGGATGAGGCGGATGGAGGAGGCGATCCGTGCTCCGGTCTGTGTTTGGAGTGAGCGCGGCCTGTGGAGGTTGCTGCAGGCGCGCCATGCTGATTGTGTAGGCCGCGTGTGTCTCTCCAGCCTCCATCGGCGTCATCTTGCTCCGAGAACCGGCGCTGCATGGCGAAGAAATCGGGCAATTTCCCCGGTTTCTTCGCTTCTTTCCTCCTCCTTGCTGCCATCCTGGGTGTCCGCAGGGTATGGTGGAGCTTTCCCTGCTAATTTAGTGGCTTTTTAGTCGCTGTATTCGCTCCGAAGGCCCGCTGTGGAGAGGAGCTGTCTTAGAAAGCAGCCATCCGCTCCGCCGGTCAGCCACGCCCCCAGTAACAAATAAACTTTAATAGGTTGCAATTATTAAGACAAGACAATTTTTGGAGTGTGCCAAGAGTGGGTAAAAAGCTGTACAAGGATCAATAATGGGTAACATTTGGAATATAATTAGGAATAAAAATTGAAAATATATAATAATCAAGGGTACATGTGATTATTAAACTTAAAGTATAACTAAAGGCAAAACTTTCTTGTTAGGTTTGATTAGGAGTGAATAACCCATAGATATAGAAAGTGAGGTAAAAATGACACAGGAATTTACCATCATCCAAATAGATTGAAATGAATTAGTAAGGGACCAGTCCCCAACTGATCCTTCAGAGCAAGGGGGATATGGACTATTGCGGTAAAAATATAATTGATATACATTCAAATAAATAAAATACGGTATAGAGTTTTATTGATACAAAATGAATATAAAATCAAGCAAAAAATATACATGATCAAATACATATAAAAAAGCATGATGAACAATCAGTAAATATCACCAGCATAATGGTCCCCAAAAGGGGAAAATCACATTGGGATGACTGTTAACGGATAGCATATCTTGACTAGTTTTGCGGTCTCAAAGACGCTTTTTCAGCAGAATATCTGCAATCGGTTTTAACAAATAATTAACAATAAAGTCAAAAAAATCAATCAATCAACAATGAAAAAACGGAATGAAAAGGGGAAAAAAAGAGCAGGACTGCTTACCCGTAACCATGCCCAGCCAGAGTGAGTCACCCTCCTTATTTGTCCTGTTTACCGTTGAAAGTAAAAGTAAAAGAAAATCCCAAATTTTGGGTTGTCCCCAGAAAAGTAATTGAAGTGAAACCTTCCACTGGGGACACTAGTTCTGGTGACGTGAGGCGGTGGTATTTTTCTCTCACTTCCTGTTTTGGCTATGGGACAGGAAGTCAAGGTAAATTTAGCCAATGAGACAAAGATGGCTAAAAAAATGTAATGGGTTATAACCCTTCACTTACTCTATCAGAAAAATTGAAAAATAAAAAGTTTTGCCTATAGTTTATATATTTATATGTATATATTATACTTTGGGCACCCACACAAGCAATTCTAAACCAGAAACAACTAATCAACAAAATAAAGAAAAAAATATTCGGTCAACAGACCATTCAATTGTCAGGTTGCTTTATTATGTGCAAAATTTGGAGAATTATCAACTGTACCTTCCCTATCCAAAACATTCAGATATAAACTATATTACTCAAAGTATTTGGACACCCATCCTAACATGCACATGAACTTTAATGGCATCCCAGTCTTAGTCCGTAGGGTTTAATATCGAGTTGGCCCACCGTTTGCAGCTATAACTTTAACTCTTCTTGGAATGCTTTCCACAAGGTTTAGGAGTGTGTCTATTGGAATGTTTGATCATTCTTCCAAGTGTATTTGTGAGGTCAGGCACTGATGTTGGATGAGAAGGCCTGGCTCACAGTTTCCGCTCTAATTCATCCCAAAAAAAATCTGGTTGAGGTCAGGACTCTGTGCAGGCCAGTCAAGTTTTTCCACACCAAACTTGCTCATCTATGTCTTTAGGGACCTTGCTTTGTGCACTGGTCCAAATAATTTGGTGGAGGTGGGATAATAGTGTGGGGTTGTTTTTAAGGGGTTGGGTTTGGCCCCTTAGTTCCAGTGAAGGGGACTCTTAAAGTGTCAGCATACTAAGACATTTTGGACAATTTCATGCTCTCAACTTTGTGGGAACAGTTTGGGGATGGCGCCTCTCTGTTCCAACATGGCTGCACACCAGTGCACAAAGCAAGGTCCATAAAGACATGGGTGAGTGAGTTTGGGGTGGAGTACCTTGACTGACCTGCACAGGAGTCCTGACCTCAACCCGATAGAAACTTTTGGGATGAATTAGAGTGGAGACTGCGAACCAGGCCTTGTAGTCCACATCAGTGCCTGACCTCACAAATGCGCTTATGGAAGAATGGTCAAACTTTCCCATAGACACACTCCTAAACCTTGTGGACAACCTTTCGAGAAGAGTTGAAGCTGTTATAGCTACAAAGGGTGGGCCAACTCAATATTGAACCCTACGGACTATGTTCATGTGCGTGTAAAGGCAGGTGTCCAAATACTTTTGGTAATATAGTTTACCTGTTTCATGGACACTGAGGAGCATCATCGGGCATTTGCACATACACAGCTTTATTCATTTGGAATAGGAATTTCTAAACTGAACAAATGTTTCTAAAAAGCTAGTGTGTAATAATAAAAAAAATTCTGATGACCTGACAGGTTCAGATTGACACAAAAAATGTAGTTCAATTTTAGAGAACTGCAAGAGTATTTCTTATTCAGTATTACCCGACTTGCCACATACCGTATATACTCGAGTATAAGCCATTTTTCAGCAAATTTTTTTGTGCTGAAAGTGCCCCCCTCGGCTTATACTTGAGTCAAGCACTTTTCTGCAGCAGAGAATGACAATTTCTGACCCGACTTTGGAATTTGGGATTCCTAGCACAAAGTGGCCCCGAGATACGGGGCCCCAAATTCGGTTCAGAAAATGTCATTCTCTGCTGCAGAAAAGTGCTTGACATAATCCGACCTGAATTTGGGGCCCCATATCTCGGGAACTAGGAACCCCGAGTTTGGTGTGCAATCCCAGTGGAACCAACACTACAACATATCCCAATTTGGGGTTCCTAGCACCAAGTGGCCCGAGATACAGGGCCCAAATTCGGTCAACTGTGTCCATCTGCAGCAATGTCATTTTGGGACCCTTTAGGTCCAGGGGCATCTAGGAACCCTTAACTACCAAGTTTGAAGTTCGGGGGACCTATGGCTGCAAAATGGGCACAGTGAGGCATGCAAATGGGCACATTGAGGCTGCAAATGGGCATTGTTGACCCTCTTTTCCACTTATAGTAGCTGCACATTTCTCACCCTAGGCTAATACTGGAGTCAATACGTTTTCCCATTTTTTGTGGTAAAATTAGGTGCCTCGGCTTATATTCGGGTCAGCTTATACTCGAGTATATATGGTAAACTGATTAATCCTACAGCCTGATCAGCCTGTTCCACATATATGTTTCCAGTTTCTATATCATTTTTCATGTTCCATCTGTGTATATCTCTTTATTTGATTAACTGGCTATGTTGATAAATTTGCACTGGTGCAGAAATGCATCAAGTATTTTAATAGTTGACTGAAAATGTCCCAAAAGAAATGCTCAATATAATTATTTTAGCATGACAAGCATGATGGAAAATCCCCATTGAGTTAATTGCATCGACTGAAATAATCAATAAAGTCTAGTAATTGTTTGTCCCTGAAACTCCCTGCACATAGCAGACATTATGAGTCCTGATTCACATTTTATTGTCGGGTGGAAGGAGAGGCCAGAAGTGGAGGTTTAAATTCACATTGCTTGTCAAGACCAGAACGTAGAGAAAGATGCTACATTTCTGGATTGTAGATAAAAAAAAAAAGAGAGCACAGGTCTAGGTAGGATAGATTCCATGTGGATAATTCTGTCATTGGTGTGGAGTGACAATATGAATAGCATGAATGACTGTGGGAGATCAGATACTGAGGATTTGGAAGAAGAAAGCATTTCGGCAATATATCTTGCCCTCTATCATTATCTATTCCGGAGTGTTCCGCTCCGCATCCAACAAACAGGTGCAGGGACACAGATAACTGTGTCAATTGAGTTACACAGGGGCATTTTGTCAATTCCTTCGTAACCTTCCAAATGTTTGTTCCTCCGGTAATGCTTTTTTAATTAAGTTTATTTGCTTTGTAGGACTACCAGGTGAACAGGCTGCTTAGTTGACCTCTTTGTGTTGTGTTTTAGGTAACTTTTACAAGCATTTTAGGTATGTTACTATTGAACTCTATAAAAATATATAAAGTGGTATACCCCTGCTAAAGTGCAAAAATATTTAAAACAGCAGTGACAAACCATGTGATATCATCATAGTAAACATAAATGAAAAACAAAATAGTCGCGCTCGATCAATAATAAACTGCAAATGTGCCATAAAGTGGTGACCTTTCACACTGGGGAGGGGAGCCGCGGTGACGGTAAAGCAGCGCTATATTTAGCGCTGCTTTACCGTCGTTTTAGCCGCGGTTTTCAGCCGCCCGCGGTGCGGTTTTACCCCCCACGAGCGGCCGAAAAAGGGTTAAAGACCCCCCGCAGAGCGCCGCCGTATCGGCGCTTTGCGGCGGTATTGCCGCGGTTTTACCACGGTGTCCCATTCTAATCAATGGGAAGGAGCGGTATAGGAGCGGTGAACACACCGCTCCTATACCGCTCCAAAGATGCTGCTAGCAGGACTTTTTTGACCGTCTTGCTAGCGCACCTCTCCAGTGTGAAAGCCCGCCGGCTTTCACACTGGAGTTAAAGGGGCCGGATTTTTTGAGGCGGTATACAGGCGCTATTTTTAGCGCTGTACCGCCTGAAAAACGCCCCAGTGTGAAAGGGGCCTTAGTGCATATGGATAAAACAGCATCGGTATTGAAAAAGTGAAAAAGTGTAAATGTGAAAAAAATTATAATACATTCTTAAAAAATTGAAGATAAAGTTCTAGAAGGTACAAGAAAGTTCCCAAAATGTAAAATCCAACAGGATATAGTGATCCAAGAAGTTCCACCGCCAAGGAAAACAGGCAACTCTTCCTGTGATAATCACTCTGTAAATGGGGACTCTTACCAGATAATGTGAACCTGGTATCTCTGGCGAGGTCACAAACACTTGAAGATATAGCCCTCTGCAGGGTCAGATGGTCCACCTTGTCTTTGGAACTCACTCAGAGAAGGTCATTGGTGCCACCTCATTGGTGGAGCCTTATCAGTGCCCATCAGTGCCGCCTTATCAGTGCCCATCAGTGAAGGAGAAAAACGCACTTATTTGGCAGTAACACACACAAAATGATATGGCATTAAACTGGCAGTAATGCACGCAAAACTATATGGCGTTAAACTGGCAGTAATGCACACAAAACGATATGGCGTTAAACTGGCAGTAACACACATAGAAGTAAATGGCGTTAAACTGACAGTAACACAATCAAATAGACGGTGTTCAACCGTCACTACACTGATGCTATCTGAACTGTACATACTCTAGCTATACACTAGTCACTGTCAGGGAAGGGGTTAACACCGGGGGGCGATCAAGGGGTTAAGTGTGTTCCCTAGGTGTATACAATGGAAAAAGCTGCGCGGCTTTTTCCATTGTATATTTCTGTTTATGTGTATATCTCACATTTATTAGCTGCTGCTCCTATCACTGGTACTTATTTTGCATTTGGGTACATTATTTGTACACACTATTTATATTTTAGTTTAGCGCGGTGTTAGTTCCACTTTTTCCTGTTCCCTAGGTGTGTTTCTAACTGTGAGGGGATAGGACTGACTATAGGAGGAACATTTTGAAAAAAATCATGTTTAATAGTTTGTTATAAAATTTTGCAAACAGGTAATGTTTCTGCTTCATTGATATGCGCTGATGAGGCGGCACTGGTGGGTACTGATAGGCTGCAATGGTGGGCAATGATAGGCTGCACTGATGGGCACAGATAAGGTGGCACTGATGGGGACAGATAAGTCGGTACTGATGGGCACAGATAAGATGGCACTGATGGGCCCTGATGGGTGGCACTGATGGGTGGCACAGATGGGTGGCACGAATGGGCACTGATAGATGGCACTGGTGGGCACTGATATATGGCACTGATAGGTGCTACTGATAGTTGGCACTGATGGGCACTGGTAGGTGACACTGATGTGTAGCACTGTTCAGGCACTTATTGTGGGCACTGACAGGTGGCACTGACAGATGGCACTGTGGGCACTGACAGATGGCACTGTGGGCACTGACAGATGCAGCTGGTGGGCACTGGTAGGCGGCACTTGTAGGGGGCACAGGTGGGCATAGTGGAGCCGGGACACATTGCAGTGATCGGGACTAATGTCCCTCTCACTGCCGCCGGTGATCGGCTTCTTTTTTTTTTTTTGGAAAAATAGCCAATTACCGGCTCTGTTGATATCATATGATCAGCTGTCATTGGCTGACACGTGGATCGACCCCTTACTCGGATCTGTGATCCAGCGAGTCTCACAGACGCTGATCACAGAGCGTGCCACACACGCCCTTCTAGAGGTTAAATCATCTTTGGCTTAAAGTGGATGCAAACCCTATCCTATACCCAGTGTATTGAACCGCCTCAGATGATACACAGGGATGAAACAAATCTCCCTACATAAGTTTTACATGTATATCTGCTGTCTTCATCTTTATATATTCTTTAGAAAGTTTATATCGTGTCAGGAGACTGTCTCTTCCTGTTCAGCACTGCAGTGAAGCCTGGGCATACAGCCAAGACAGATGATTGGAGGAAAGGCACACACCCCCTCCCCTAATAGGTAGAGACATTCAGAACTGATTGTTGAATAGTTCAGCGCTCTGCTAAAATATTTATAGCATCCTCCCCAACACAAAATTCAGGCTGCTTTTATCTCAGTTGACGGAGAACTTGTCAGAAGTTATCAGGCTGATAACAGAAGAACGGAGCAGGAGACAGCTACGAGACATAGTGATTTGAGGACAGATAAGAAAACACTGCAGATATATGTTCCCAGATCAAATTTCATGAATAGGGTTTACATCGGCTTTAACAAAAACAGCATCATTTCGAAATGGTACTCGAATAACACACACATTTCAGAAATATGTTTACAGTTCAAATTTGAATGGATTTCGATGTAAAATTTGATTAGAATTTCAATTTGAATTTCGGTAATTATGGTAAATTTTGTTTCTTTATTCGGAGCATTTGGTAAACTTCGTTTATACTGTAATATGGGTATTCAGACATCTCCGAATAACAAACGTATTTGAATATTTATTCAGAACAAAAAAAAACCCACATGTCTAATAGACATGTGCACAACAAAAAAAATTGTTTATTTTCGTTTCGTTTTTTTCGTTTCCGAAAAAAATTAGTTTTTTTTCGTTTAGTTTTTTTCGTTTCCGTTGATTCGGAACGATTCGTACATTCGTAAGTCGTCGTTGTTCGTATTCATAACGATTCGTACATTCGTAAGTCGTCGTTGTTCGTATTCGTAACGATTCATACATTTGTAAGAGTTATTTTTCGTTGATTCGTTTTTTCGTTAGTTTAATTTTCGTTCATTCGTTTATTCGAAATACGGACGCATTCGTAGTTATTCGTACATTCCTAACATTCGTAACATTCGTAACATTTGTAGATTCGGAGCATAATTCATAATTTTATGTAATGTGTATGCTATTATTACATTTTAATAATTTACGAATAGAAAAAAAAAGTTACGAATCGAAAAAAAAAAAGTTACGAATGTACGAATTTTTTTGTTCAATCCATTCATTACGAATCGAAAAAAAAAAAAAGTTACAAATCGAAAAAAAAAAGTTACGAATCGAAAAAAAAGTTACAAATGTACAAATTTTTTTGTTCAATCCATTCAAAGCACGTTAAGCAGCACCATTGTAAGGGACACGGAAGATTACCAATTCAACAAAAAAAAAGTTACGAATGTACAAATTTTTTCGTTAATTTTCGTTGTTCCTTTTTTCGTTTTTCGGATTTTCGTTGTTTGGTTTTTCGGATTTTCGTTGCTTTTGGGATTCGTTCGATTCGAACGATTCGTTAATCGGATTCGTACGATTCGAACGATTTGTTATTCGGATTCGTTCGATTCGAACGATTCGTTCATTCGTACGAAAACGAACGAACGAAAAAAACGAAAAAAAAAACAACAACGAATTGCACATGTCTAATGCCTCTGGAGGTCTCATTTCCAGTACAAATCTGATTTTAACTTTCAGAAGTGCAATACAAAGACAGATTTCAGATGAGTGAACTAAATGAAGAAAACATGTTTTCATGACTTTTGAAGCAATTAATAAGTGAACTAAATGGTATTTTATCTGTGGCTTATAATAAGATATGCCCTCATCTTTTAGAAATAACTGCTGATAGAACCATATGGTTTCATACAGAAGCATGGAGAACAGCTTCTACTCTATTACACACACACTAGAAAATGGCTCTGCTCTCGTGACTGCAGGACGTGTTTCAGACACAGCAAGATTTAGATAAATTAGGTCAGGGGTACTGCTAATATTGACATTATTTAGACCACTAATAGCTAGCAGTATATTTTTAACACGCTACAACAATGCACTTGGCAGCAGTATTGTTCAAACTGAGAACATGATATAAAATTTCTAACAGACTCTTCTTCTCAGTCAGAGAAACCAATTAGTAAAGATTCTAGACTTACATCTCAAGTTATTTTTTTTCTAAAGCCTGTATTCGGTGATAGTTATCGAATGAACATCCACAGGTGGCACCAGGCACAATAGATCTGATTGGCTGAATGGATTAAAAAAAAAATAAAAAAAAAACATTAGTAACTGGCAAAGCTGAGATCAGAGGTCGCCCAAACTGCTTAGGTGTTTGGACTCATTAGTACTAACCACAGGTGCCAACAGGCGTGCAGATTATCTCAAGCTTTTGCTTCTTTGTGATATTTACACATTGCCTAATATATAATAATCACCAGGTTCTATTGTTGCCCCTGAGACGTTTTGATGTAATGTATTTCAAAGTACCGTTATCCATCTTTTATTTGTACGGGAGAAGGTTTGAGTCATAATGCCCGAAAAATGTTCAGTTTCAAAGATATGGTTTTCCAGCATAGATGAAACATGTTCACAACTGTGTTTTCAACCAGAAATACCGGAATTACGTATTATATTAAGACTTCAATTAGACTTTAATTTGACTATTATACTGGAGAGAGATTTTAACATATAAACCCTTGTAAATGAGCCGATGGTTTTTCAAATGGCATTCTACTTCCTACTTTTTATTACAAAAAATTGTATTTTTGCATATAGGTTCTGGTTCTCTTAGACCCCTTTCACACTGGGGCGTTTTTCAGGCGCTTTAGCGTTAAAAAAAGCACCTGTAAAGCACTTAAAAGAAGCCTCATCCGCAATCCCAATGTATAAGCCCAAGTGCTTTAAGAGCCCTTTCACACTGCCAGCGCCCGGAAAACCCTTGTAAAGCGCCGCTTAAACTTGCGGCGCTTTACCAGCGTTTTTCGAGCACTAGGAGGGCGCTTTTAACCCCTGCTAGTGGCCAAATAAAGGATTAAAAGCGCCCACAAAGTGCTGCTGCCAAAAGCGCTGCTGCCAAAAGCGCTTTGCAGGCGCTTTGCAGGCGCTTCCCATTGAATTCAATGGGAAGGGGCGCTTTAGGAGCGCTGTATTCACTGCTCCAAAAGCGCTGCAAAGAAGCTGCTTGCAGGTCTTTTTTTGACGCCCTGCCAGCGCAGCGCCTCAGTGTGAAATCACTCGGGCTTTCACATTGGGATTGCAGTTGCGGCTTCTTTCAGGTGCTTTACATGCGCTTTTTCTTAACGCTAAAGCGCCTGAAAAACGCCCCAGTGTGAAAGGGATCTCAGTGTGAGAGCACTCGGGCTTTCACATTGGGATTGCAGTTGCGGCTTCTTTCAAGCGCTTTACAGACGCTTTTTTTAAAACTAAAGCCCTGAAAAATACCTGAAAACGCCCCAGTGTGAAAGGGGTCTTATTCAGCTACAGTTTATCACACTATCATGTTGGAAGAGGGTCATTTCTCAACCCCCCACCCCAAAAAAAAAAAAAGGACTACATTTGCTAGAAGTAAATTCTACCATTAAAAACATTGGACTCCTGGACATTTGGCATTCTTGTTGGAATGTATGACTGTGTAGAACAAGGCTAAGTTACTAATGCATAAAAAAGGGTATTTACTCAAGAGATAAAACAATAATCCTGCCTGTGGCAGACCCAACCAGGACAGAGGATTTTGGAGAGGACTGCAGGGTGGCCTCTTGCCTACTCACTATGGGCCTTGGCTTTTAAGAGAACACTACTCTTTGGGAGGTGTGGGCCTGGGGCTACCCTTGGAGTAGCCTTGTTTCTGATTTAAGTCCATGTCTCCCCAAAACACACAGACTCTGGGAATTGGAGGACCCAGATCCATATTTGAGGCCTCTATGCCTAAAACCAGCAATGACTGCTTTAGATTGTGATACTCAGAGCATATTCTAATATCATCAGCTCAAAGCAACCTGATTCTGGGTTCTCCTGATATAATCGGTTTAAAGTGTTATGTGTTAATTGTCTTTCTTCCATTGAGTGCCTCCTAAGAAGGGATGAGCCGAACACCCCCGGGTTCGGTTCGCACCAGAACCCGCGAACGGACCTAAAGTCCGTGCGAACATAAGAACCCTATTAGTTACAATGGATGCGAACGTTCAAAATCAAAAGTCCTAATTTTAAAGGCTAATATGCATGTTATTGTCATAAAAAGTGTTTGGGGACCCGGGTCCTGCCCCAGGGCACATGTATCAATGCAACATTTTTTTTTTTAAACCACTTCAATACAGGGCACTTAAACACCTTCCTGCCCAGACCAATTTTGAGCTTTAAGCGCTCTCACACTTTGAATGACAATTGCGCGGTCATGCTATACTGTACCCAAATGAAATTTTTATCATTTTGTTCCCACAAATAGAGCTTTCTTTTGGTGGTATTTGATCACCTCTGCGGTTTTTATGTTTTGCTAAACAAATAAAAAAAGACCGAAAATTTTGAAAAAAAATGTTTTTTTTTGTTTCAGTTTCAAAACTTTGTAAATAATTAAGTTTTCTCCTTCACTGATGGGCACTGATGGGCTGCACTGATTGGCACTGATAAGGCGGCACTGATGGGCACCGATGAGGTGGCACTGAGGTGGCATTGATGGACACTCATAGGCGACACTGATAGGCGACACTGATAGGTGGCACAAATTGGCACTGATAGCTGGCACGGATGGGCATGGATAGGCGGCACAGATGGGCATGGTTAGGCGGCACAGATGGGCATGGTTAGGCGGCACAGATGGGCATGGATGGGCACTGATAGGTGGCATGGATGGGCACGGATGAGCACTGATAGGTGGCACGGATGGGCACTGATAGGCACTGATAGGTGGCACGGATAGGCAACATTGTTTTGTATTGATGAATGCCAATCAGTGCCAAACAATGCAGGCCAATCAGTGATGCCCATTGTGGGCACTGATTGGCATCTATTGTGGGCACTGATTGCCATCCATTGTGGGCACTGTGTCATCCCTGGTGGTCTAGGGTGGCATACCTTGTCCTGCGCATCCCTGGTGGTCTGGTGGCGTCCCTGGTGGTCCAGTGTGGGCATCCTCGGGGGGCTGTGCTGATAATCATTCAGCACAGACACCCCCTGTCAGCGGAGCAGCCGATCGGCTCTCCTCTACTCGCGTCTGACAGACGCGAGTGAGGAAAAGCCGATTACTGGCTCTTCCTATTTACACTGTGATCAGCCGGGGGCGCGCAGCGGCTCAAAATCCTGAGGACGTCCTGGGACGTCCAGTCAGGATTTGACAACCACTTTGCGGACGTCCTTTTACTATAGGACGGGCGGCAAGTGGTTAAAAACAGAGGTTATTTTCAGGAGCAGTGATTTTAATAATGCTTAAAGTTAAACAATAAAAGTGTAATATTCCTTTAAATTTCGTACCTGGGGGGTGTCTATAGTATGCCTGTGAAGGGACGCATGTTTCCTGTGCTTAGAACTGTCCCTGCACAAAGTGTCATTTTTGCAGGAAAAAAAGCTATTTAAAATCGCTCGCGGCTATAATGAATTGACAGCTCCCGTAACACAGAGAACAGTCATTCATTGAAAGTCATTGATTAAAAAAAAGTCATTGATAAAAAAAAAAGAAAAAAAAGCGTAAGGGGTCCCCCCAAATTCAATTACCAGGCCCTTCAGGTCTGCTATGGATATTAAGGGGAACCGCCCCCTCTGACGTCATGGGGAAAGCCATAGGGAATTCCCCATGATGTCCCCAGGTGCCAGGTGCCCCCGGCCTCCATTATAAAAGACCTGTCAGACGCAGCAAAGCCTCACACAGCGGGAGCCTCCCATTACAGTCCAGGAGGGAGGGGGCGCTCTCGTCCCCCCTCTTTTCCTGCAGCCAGCCAGGTTGCGTGCTCGGATAAGGGTCTGGTATGGATTTTGAGGTGGACCCCACGCCATTTTTATTTTTTTTTTCCCGGGGTTCCCCTTAAAATCCATCCCAGACCTCAAGGGTCTGGGATGGATTTTGAGGGGGACCCCGCGCCATATTTTTTTTGTCCAGGGTTCCCCTTAAAATCCATAGCAGACCTGAATTTGGGGGGACCCCCATGCTTTTTATTTTTTTTTTTTATCAATGACTTTATTTTTATCAATGACTTTCAATGAATGACTGTTCTCTGTGTTACGGGAGCCGTCAATTCATTATAGCCGCGAGTGATTTTAAATAGCTTTTTTTCCTGCAAAAATGACACTTTGTGCAGGGACAGTTCTAAGCACAGGAAACATGCGCCCCTTCACAGGCATACTATAGACACCCCCTAGATGTGATACTGCAATGCTGTACTAACAACACGCACACACTAATCCCCAGAATCACAGCACATAATGTCAGCAGTCAGCAGCACATAACACTGACACGCCGGAACACAATATACGAGGCCGCCGGCTCTATGTGGCCAATTATTGCTCTCCTCGCCGCTGGCTCTATGATTGGCCAAGCATGCGGGTCACAGTGCATGCTTGACCAATCATCATCCAGCAATGCACTGCGACTGGCGCAGTGCATTGCAGGCCGTTCGCATCACACAAATTTGATGCAAACGGCCCAAATAGTTCTGGGCTCGCCGAACGGGCGAACGCCGGATGTTCGATTTGAACATGGGTTCAAATCGAACACTGGGCCCATCCCTACTCCTAAGTGTACATTCCCATTGTTAATTAAGTCACCTATTGTTTTTGTCTGTCTAATCAGCTCTTGGGGATGAGATTAAAATTGTGACCACTGTACCTTGTTATCAAACCATTGTGTGATGTTATGTGTTTATGTTGATTGGCCTACTTAGATTATGGTTATGTTGGCTGTTCCTTAGCTATGAGAAAAACATGGGCTAAGACTAGGCTAAAGCTAAGTTTGGGACTTTATATGAGGCAATAATGAATTATATACCTCCATCCCCGATATTTTGAACAAGAGAGCACAATTTTTGGGACTTTGTGTGAAGCACATTACTAACTCAAAAATGGACCAATCAAGATAAATATAATTATTTATTACAAAGGGTATACATGCACATTGAAGGTATAGTATTAAGTCAATACACATGATACAATATGATATTGTGTCTCGATGGGTACAATCTGAACAGTTCATAGTAAATGAAAATTATCTCAACATAGTAGGATAGAAATAATAAAAGTACCAAATAGATAAAAATGATACAGCATAATATTAGATCTTGATGGATAAAGTCTGAGCAGTTCATAATTTAGAACAAATTATGCATAATATGGCCCTTATCTGACCTTGTTTGGTATATAAATTCTGGGTGAGTTTTCAATAAAGTGAGTTCCAGTTCCAGAGCACCTAAGATGAGATTCTTGGGTGCAATATTCAGGTATAATAACTGGTTCCTGAGTCCAGACTTGAGGAAGCTATATCTTGACGAAAGCACCCCAGATGGCTGCTGGACGGTTCCGTCACACTGCCACTTTATAAAACTCTGGTTTGGACACATCTGGAATATGCTGTCCAGTTATGGTCACCAATTCCCTGGGAATGATATGCCTGAACTGGAGAGAGTCCAAAGAAGGGCAACAATTCTAATAGGGGGGCTGGAGGACCTCAGTTATGAGGAAAGACTAAAAACATTAAACGTATTCTCCCTGGAGAAGAGATGCTTGAGAGGAGATACGATAGTGATATACAAATATCTAAATGTTGATTCTAGCATAGGAAATAAACGTTTTAGTCTCAGGGAGTATAAGAAGGCACGGCCCACTCAACAAAATTGGAGGATAAGCAGTTTAACTTTAACCGGTTCACGCCCGCTGTATAGTCAAAAAACTCTTAGATGGGCAACTTAGCAAACAAAGTATACAGAGATATGGGAAATGTTTTTTGACATGAACACAGACAGCCAGCCACAAAGGTTGAACTGGATGGACTGGTGTCTTTATTCAACCTAACCACCTATGTAACTAGTGTGGTAGAGATCAGCTGCACAGATCCTACTGGCAATACTAGGGAATATTCCTTTGCCCTCTGCTTCCCTCTTTTGGGGATATTATTACAGTCCCCTTCTTTTAACATGTGGGAAATAGAACAGCTATTTGTATAAAACTTGTGAGTGGTGGATCATTATGTAATATTTTATTATTTCAAGAGTCATAGAGAATTTAAATAGTACTAGTTTACCCTGGGACTAAATAATATTTTTTATAAAAGAATTCCCTATGTTAATGCACGCCAAAATAATCCATCTCCGCTAAGTGCATCCTGAACAAACAAAAACTCTTCAAATTCACAAATCAACTGCTAATGAAACATGATTGCATGGCGTTGTGGATGGAATTCTTATTCACGGACTGTATTAACAACTCTATGTGCATTAGAGCTTACCAAAATACATAATTCAACTGGAAATGAACATAGAAAGCTCTTTTACCAGTTGATGATATATGGTCTATTTTAAGCTTTGAAATAGAGCATATACGGTGCACTAGATCTAATAATTATATACAATCTTTGGATATAATAAAGGGGCATGTTGTACTACATAAAGCCACCTTTCTCAACCAGGGTTCCATGGTTGCTTGGGGTTCCTTGAGCAATGTACAAGTTTTGCCTCTTAGATAAGTAACCACTGACAACAATGATATTTTTAGCTACATGTAAAGAGGAGTTCTTCTCAATGGCGCGCAAATGTAAGTAGCATTCTTTCCATGGGCTATCATACTAATGTACTATGAGCTGTAGACAGTAATTATTAGCAGGGGTTCTTGGGTCCAAAAAGTTAAAGTGGTTCTAAAGTCAAAAGGTTTTTATCTTAATGCATTCTAAGCATTAACCACTTTTTTTTGTATATTCTCTTTTTATTCATATAAATTATGCAGGGTTTACAACATTATCAAATATCCAATATTACATTTTTAGGAGAGTTGGTGAAACCACCTTACATTTTCCATTTATTTATTTTACACTAAAGCACCATCTCTCCTCTTCAAATCCTGAAAAGAAAAAATAATAAAAAGAAAAAAAAAATGATCCCACTCCCTCCCCCCCCTCTCTCTCTATCTCTCTCTCTCTCTCTCTCTCTCTCTCTCTCTCTCTCTCTCTCTCTCTCTCTCCCCCCCCCGCCCCCCATGCTTCAACCTCAGCAACTCATCCTACCTCTCCATCATTATCAAATGTTCTGCTGTTTTTTTAAACTCCATCCACCTCCCCCATAAATTATTGTATACTTCCATGGAATCTTCACTTCTATGTATTGTTTCTTCCATTGATCTCAACCAGTCTATCTTTACTATCCAATTTTTAATTCAGGGGGTAACGCAAAACATGCAACCTGTAGAATTTTTTAAACGTTGCCTATGGAGATTTTTGAGGGTAAAAGTTTGACACCATTCCACAAGCGGTCGCAATTTTGAAGCATGACATGTTGGGTATCAATTTACTCGGCGTAACATTATCGATCACGATATATAAAAAAATTGGACTAACTTTACTGTTGTCTTATTTTTTTATTCAAAAAAGGGAATTTAAAAGTGCGTTTGTGTGCGCAAATACGGTGTGAAAAAAAGTATTGCAACGACCGCCATTTTATTCTCTAGGGTGTTCGAAAAAAAAATATATAATGTTTAGGGGTTCTAAGTAATTTTCTAGCAATAAAACCTGTTTTAAACATGTAAACACCTAAAATCCAAAACGAGGCTGGTCTTAAAGTGGTTAAGATATTATTATTATTATTATTATACAGAATTTATATAGTGGCAACAGTTTGTGCAGCACTTTACAATATAAAAGGGAGACAATACAGTTACAATACAATAAAATACAAAAGGATTAAGAGGGCCCTCCTCAGAAGAGCTTACAATCTAATAGGATAGGGTAGATGGTACAAAAGGTTGTAACTGTGCGGAATGAGCTGATGGAAGTGGTAAAAGATTAGTTGGAGGTGTGATAGGCTTCCGCGAAGAGATGAGTTTTCAGGGATTGACTGAAGGCAGCTAGAGTAGGAGATAGCCAGACAGGTTGAGGTAGAGAGTTCCAGAGGATGGTAGAGGCTCTGGAGAAATCCTAGAGATGAGCATGGGAGGAGGTGACAAGAGAGCTTGAGAGTAAGAGGTCTTGAAAGGAACGGAAAGGACGGTTTGGGTGATATTTGGAGACAAGATTGGTGATGTAGCTTGAGGAAGAGTAAATGGCTTTGTATGTTGTGGTTAATATTTTGAATTGAATTTTTTGGGCGATCGGGAGCCAGTGTAGGAATTGGCTGAGAGGGGTGGCAGATACTGAATGGTTGGTGAGGTGGATTAAGTCTGGCAGCAGCATTCATGATAGACTGAAGAGGAGATAGCCTATGGAGAGGTAGGCCAATGAGAAGGGAGTTGCAATAGTCAAGATAAAAAACCTTCTGTATGCAGCAGCCCCCCTAATATTTACCTGAGCCCTATCTCGAACCAGCGATGTTGCACGAGAGACTCGGCTGTCTGGGACTCTCCCTCCTCATTGGCTGAGACAGCAGCGGGCACCATTGGCTACCACTGCTGTCAATCAAAGTCAGTGAGCCGATGAGGAGAGAGAGGCCAGGCCGAACTGTGGCTCCTTGTCTGAATAGACACACAAAACTACAGCTCGGCTCATGTGCCCCCATAGCAAGCTGCTTGCTGTGGGGGGCGCTCAGCGGGAGGGAGGAGCCAAGAGTGCTGAAGAGGGATGAGAAGAGGAGGATCGGGGCCACTCTGTGCAAAACCATTACATGAGAGCAGTTAAGTATAACATGTTTGATATTTTGAAACAAAAAAAAATTAGACTTTGGTATCACTTTAATTCAAAGGTTTCTCAATGTTAAACGAGTTGAGAAAGGCTGACTTAGAAAGTATAAAATTATTATGGTAGTGTCACAGTCTAGCGTGCAGAATGATATATGTGAGATTCTTACCTCCTTGCTGCAGTGGTTCTGCTAGATCTGTAATTCCCTTCACATGTGCTGCTGGCTTCTCTGTTCACCTATGGATGTCGCCTGCTCTACTTTGGCATTATATCCTTTTCCCTTCTATCACTTCCTGAGCTGCCTCCCAGTCTGCTTCCCTATATATAGACATGCTCAGTGAAGCCCGGGGTTGCCTGAGCAACTTTCTAGTTCCTTGAGCTCCTGTTTGCCTAGTGTTATGTGTATTCATTGTCTGACTTCCTGTATACCAACCGCAGCTTTGTCTTCTGTTTGTGCTTCCAATTAAATATAGAGTAGCGCAACTCCTTAGAAATACATGCTCAAAAATCAATATCAATTTTTAACAAATATACAGTGTATAAAATATATTAAATCGCAAAAGTCCAATTTTCGAAAATATCCACAGTCCAACGTCTATATTATAATTGTGTCAGTAATAGTGAGATAAAACAAACACTCAAGTGTCTTCAATTTATATTCATGCTTCCGTGCTCATCCTTCACCAGGTGAAAAACCTGCTAACCTCAAGAAACAAGAAATACGCATATAATGGGTAAAGCCCAGAATCTCAATGACCAAAGACCAGCTCTTCAATTATACTCGAGAAGCAGCCATTCAAAGCAAGGGGAGGAGGATTAAAGAGCTGGACTTTGGTCATTGAGATTCTGGGCTTTAGCCATTTTATGCGTATTTCTTGTTCCTTGAGGTGAGCAGGTTTTTCACCTGGTGAAGGACGAGCACGGAAGCATGAATATAAATTGAAGACACTTGAGCGTCTGTTTTATCTCACTATTACTGACACAATTATAATATAGAAATTGGACTGTGGATATTTTCGAAAATTGGACTTTTGCGATTTAATATATTTTATACACTGTATATTTGTTAAAACTTGATATTGATTTTTGAGCATGTATTTCTAAGGAGTTGCGCTACAGTAAATTTAAAATCGGATTAATTTGTTTCATGTGGTGGGTGGAATCACTGTTTTAGTTTTAGCAAGCAACTTGGTTTAAAAAAGAAAAAAATATTTTTAGTTTCTTTCGTTTTGATTGCGCCTATTGATTCTGTTCACTTGATTTCTTTGTGCTTGTCTGCCGCCCACCTTGACCTTGTTTCCCGGATTCACTTCTGTCTCCTGCCATCTTCACTTTTTCATATGTGAGTGGTCTCTGTATCGTCAACTGGGCATGCTTGGGGGCTGCAGCCTGGTACCAGCTTCCCCAGGGGTCCCAGTGAAGAAGCAGGCTGGGCAGTGGTGGCCCATCCATTAGGGGCGCATGGGCACCATCCCCCCATTCAGGCGTCCGGCCCCCTAATCTACATGCGGGGCGCTGGGCGCATGGATTCCAACTGGGTTTTTTATCTTTTTTGAAGCACGTGATTAGAGGCAGAGGCTTTAATAGGCCTCAAAAAAGGGTTGGCTTGGGGCACAGAGCACTGAGCCCCTAGCCCATCCAGTTGTGTGACAATAGTAAATGAACATTGTCACACGGATTCCCTTCCCTGGCAATCAGAAAGTGGGTTTCCCAATTATCCAAAAGGAGAAGCATTCTAATTGGCCTAGAAGGAGGAGGGAGGAGACGCGCGGCGGACGCTGCCGTGATGCAGAGTCGAGAAGGAGACACAGGGGAAGCCGCCACCCATCGCACGGAGGGGTGGGGTGGGTACCGACCAACCAGGGAAGGTGGGGTGCAGATGACCCGACCGACCGGATGGAGGGGGTGGCTGTGGATGCACTGTTTGCGCCCCCCCATTTTATTTTACCACCAGCAGCCACTGAGGCTGGGGCTTAGACTTGGTGTGATGGGGAACCCCCGGATTGTTTTACAAGAGCTCACTACCACTGAAACCTGACAAGTAGTGTTCTACCTATAGTATGCACTGAAATTCTGCTAGCATTTGTGTCAAGAGTGGATAATAGGATATTTCCTCACTGACTGAAGTTACAGACGGAGCAGAGTAATACATTAGAATGAATGATGGATACAAGGTGAATGTACCTGTTCCTGGTATGTAATAATGATTTAACACCATTTCTGTAATAGATTTCTAGTCTAAACCCATGAGATTTGGTATTAGTGTTCAGTAAACAGCTTCCATGATCTGCTGTAATAATTCTTGCATTCGGGTGTTTTATGTTTGAACTACATGTGGCCATACACATGCTTTTTTTCTCACAAAAGGATTTAATAAGCTCAATTCACTAAATTGTATTAATTGTCATTTGCCGTAATGATTAATCAACTAAGGCAGCCAATGATAGCTAAACCTAGTAAATCACTGAACCAGAACAAGTATGCAGCATGTTAAGTGTGAAAAGTCTTTACTTCTGTCCTGCATTCATCTTCTACGTCAGCGTGTAACTAGGTAATTCTAAATAGGTAGGCTTAAGCCAAACAACAATAGTAGAGTTTCGCTCGAGAATTTTAGTTTTTTTAACTTTTGTTTGATTTTCTAATGGTTATTAGGGTGAAATTGATGTCCATTGTTTTAAATTAAAAACGTATATCAGCACGCAGGGAATATTCCCCTCAGCAGCTGGAAACACAATGTCCCCCTTGTGCAAATTGAAAATATATATATCAAAACTAGTGCTAAAATGTTCTGTTTCAATTTGTATTATAGTCTATAGGGTCCTATAAGCTCTCACCAAATAAAATGACCCTTCACATATATGGGTCAAAATAAAGCTTGATGAAAACAATCATTAATACATGTCTTCTCTTTATTTCATCATCTTCCACGCTTCCACAAATTGATGTTACATCTAGAAAGGAAAGGAGGAAAAAAAAACAGCACACAAAAAACACAAAGAAAAATATTGTGTAGTGTGTTCCAATTATTCAAAAATGACAAATCAAAACTAATTGTGCTCACATTTAGTGAATATTCTCGTGCCAAATATCACCCAGCGCTCTCATAGCTGATAATTTTCCCTTTTCTCTTCTACTCCACCAAATATAACATTTCAGAAGACACATATCATATATTCCCATTGGTTTCTTCATTCTCACTGGTAGAATCCTCAGTGTTGAAATTCCAAAAAACAAAATTCCATGATAGTGTGATAACGTGAAAATCATTCCTCAAAAATAATTGTGCTCATATTTCAGTGTATATTATAGTGTAAAAAACATTTGATTTCCATGTGCTAAACATCTATATATTCAGGGCTCAAAATTTCAAGTCCTGAGCTACTAGCCAGGCCTCAAGGGTTACTAGCAACCAGTTTCCCCACCCAACCCCTACACTGCCCTGCCCCTAATTCCACCCCTAAACACGCCCTCATAAATTATCTTGTGAAATTACATTTAAATGTTTTAGGTAGAATTAAGTTTTAAAAATAAATATTAACAACAACTTTATCCATGCCCAGCAATTCAGCCTGCCCGTATCCACCAATGCAGCCTACCTGTGTCCACCAATGCAGCCTGCATCCGCCAATGCAGCCTATGCCCACCAATGCAGCCTGCGTCCGCCAATTCAGTCTGTGCCCACCAATGCAGCCTGTGTCACCATTGCTGCCTGTGCCATCAATGCAGCCTTTGTCACCAATGCAGCCTGTGCCACCAATGCAGCCTGTGCCCCCAATGCAGCCTATGTCCCCAATGCAGCCTGTGTCCCCAATGCAGCCTGTGTCCCCAATGAAGCCTGTGCCACAAATGCAGCCTTTGTGCCCAATGCAGCCTGTGTCAACAATGCAGTCTGTATCCACCAATGCAGCCTGTGTTCCCAATGCAGCCTGTTTCACCGATGCAGACTGTGTCGCCAATGCAGACTTTGTCACCAATGCAGCCTACCTGTGCAGGGGAAGAGAGAGGAGAGCCGCCACCCAGACGATCAGAGTGCCGGAAACATAACATCTTTCATTTCACTAGCTATGTGTTCCCTGCCGTGCGCTGTCAAATACAGCCCCTCCCCCTTGTCTGGGGAACTTTGATAGACAGATCACCCATCCCAGGATTTGACAGGTGATCTTTCTATCAAAGTGCCTGGACAAAGAGGAGGGGCTGTATGTGCCGGCGCGTGGCGGGGAACACACAGCTATTGAAATTAAAGCTGTTATGTTCCCGGCGCTCTGATCATCCGGGCGCCGGCTCTCCTCTTTCTTCCCCTCCGATCGCTGGGAGAGCGGCTCCCATACGACCCAATTGCCGGTGGTGCTTGCCCCCCCCCCCCCCCCGCTCCCAGGCAGCCATAGCTTGCCAGCCCTCAAAATACACTCGCAAAATTCGAGCAGACGAGTAGAATTTTTGAGGGCTGTATATATTAAGTACACCTCCTTCTCATTCACAGGGCTATATGTGCACTTTCAATCAAATCCACAAATCTCCACCATCTTCCCTCCTCAAATGTTTCCAACCAGTATGTAGAATTATACCATGCAAAATAATTCAAAAAGTGCCCATAGTGTAGTATTGAAGAAGTTAATTTCACATCTACTGTATATGCTTACATATGCAGAAAACCATATACAGCCCAAATCCAAAAGGGCCGACCAGGAGCTTCCAGTTCCAGGGGTGCACCGTAACCCTATAGAGGTACTCTTGATGAAAGCAAGAATTGGCCTTGCTGTAAAAAATTGCAATGCTATGCAAATGTCAAACAAGTGCTGAAAAATTGGTCTTTGGGGGTCAGTGGTGCCTGCCCACCGTTACCCTATAGAGGTACTCTTGATGAAAGCAAGAATTGGCCTTGCTGTAAAAAATTGCAATGATATGCATCCGTCAAACAGGTGCAGAAAAATTGGTCTTTGGGTGTTATTGTGCCCATGAAACCTATGCCAAAAACATTCTTCCAAATGAAATGATTGAACACCCTTAAAGCTAGGCAGCCTTGAAGTCCTGCAGTGATTCCACATCCCAAAAAGACTTAATCATTGACATCTGCATCAAGGGCTTCATAGCTGGTAATCATTTTTATAAAAGTCAAACGGTCCACGGAGTCTGTGGACAGACGCATTCTATGATCAGTAACAAAACCTCCTGCAGCACTGAATGCCCATTCTGAAAGCACGCTGGATGGAGGGCAGCCCAACAACTCAATAGAATACAGGGCAAGTTCTGGCCAGTGGTCTATTCTCATGACCCAGTAAGTCAGTGGATCTTCAGCTGTAAAGCTCTCCATCTCTGTTTTGGCCCCGAGGTAATCATCCACCATGTGATGCAGACGCTGCCGATGGGATGTGGAAGCTGACAGCCCTGGGTGGCAAGGACTAAAAAAAATCCGAAATGCCTCACTTAGGCGGACGCTTAATCTAATCCTCCTGTCTTGAAGATAGAAGACTCAAAACTACGTTTTCCACAACACTGTATCTTACTGGAGTCAGGAAAAACATTCAATAAAATCCTCTTTAATGTGTCCTCGAGATTTTATCTTCTGCGCTCTCTGTGGGGACGGGATGAGTTCTGAGACCTTCCCATTATAACGATGGTCAAGGAGGGTTTCCAACCAGTAATCATCCTTCTCCTTATCCTTCTGCCACGTATTCTTGGGTCCTTTTGTAGGCTTTGAAGCATGAGGTTGCCCATGCACCTCAAATTTGCAGAGGCTTGAGAAGCAGACTCCTCAGGGTAACTCAGGATGACAGCAACTAGAATTTCCTCCTCTCAGCCACATACTACTCCCAAGCTTCCTGGGGTTGGAAAGCCATCGCTTACAGATTGACGCATGTCTTCCTCTTCTTCGAAGCCGAGCACTGGCTGTTGTATGACCACCAGAAATGGCTACAGACTCTTCTGGCCTGTTTTAGTAGATCTTGCAATGCTGCACCACCAAATTGAGGACATGTGCCAGGCATGAACCACACTTCAGTCAGGGGATGAGTAGCCTATCCTCTGACTGCAGTGGGGTTTATGAGAATATACACTTATGCCCCAAATACACGAGCGGAAATTCTACCAGCAAAAGTCCGATGTGAGCTTTTGGTCAGAAATTCCGACTGTGTGTATGCTCCATCTGACTTTTGCTGGCTGAATTTCCGACAGCAAAAGATTGAGAGCAGGTACTCTATTTTTCCGTCTGAAAAAGTTCGGAAATTCCGTTCGTCTGTATGCAATTCCAATGCGAAAAAAAACCATGCGTGCTCGGAAACAATTCAACACATACTCGGAAGCATTGAACTTAATTTTCTGGGCTCGTCGTAGTGTTGTACGTCACCGCGTTCTTGACAGACGAATGTTCAGAGAACTTTTTTGTGACCGTGTGTATGCAAGACAAACTTGAGCGGAATTCCGTCGGAAAAAACATCCAAGATTTTTCGGACGGAAATTCTGCTCGTGTGTACGAGGCATAAGAGTAGCATTATATATTTTTCTTTTTGTATCTTATATTTGTGGTACACCTGTACAATTTTTATGTCCATTTATTTTTAAATTTGTATAATAAAACTTTTCAATACCTTTTTTTTATCTTTTTGGTACCGTGAAAGTCCTTCAATTTAGCATGTTAGGGCTAAATATAACATTGTATGAACCTAGTCAGTGGTCATCAACCCTGTCCTCAAGGCCCACTAAGAGGCCAGGTTTTCAAGATAACTGAAATACATCACAGGTGATATAATTTTCTGCTCAGTGATTGCAGTATTCTAGCCTGCAAGGTAATACATAAAACCTGGCCTGTTAGTGGGCCCTGAGGACAGGGTTGATGACAACTGTACTGACATCTTTACCAGTATTACAATATGTGATGAAAGAAAGTTTAACATAGTGGACATATGAATACGACTGCTATGGTTATGTTCTCCTTCTTGTTCATTATTTCTGTTTATACCTTATGTTTTCATTATTATTT
Source organism: Lithobates sylvaticus (assembly GCA_028564925.1). Taxonomy (NCBI): domain Eukaryota; kingdom Metazoa; phylum Chordata; class Amphibia; order Anura; family Ranidae; genus Lithobates; species Lithobates sylvaticus. Next base: position 569,364,277 of record CM053029.1, read on the forward strand.
TCTGTATTTCTATTGACAAAATCAATAAACATCTTTCAATGAAAAAAAAAAAAAAAAGAAAGCTTAACATAGAACAAAGCAAGATCATAAACCAATGTTCCACCCATCAACGCATTTCTCAGGTGAACCTATCTTCTTTGGGGGGTGTGGGGGGACCCAAATTGTTGGTTTTTGCTCTTTATACAGATCATCATGATATAGTTGTACAAAGAAATAGATACAATCCAAATAATTTGATATGACAGATATGTAATTACAAACTCCACAATAAGTTCATAATTCACTAAATATGCATCTTTCAAATATGCAAATATGAAATCTCATACCAAAGTTGTTCAATAAATATAAATCACAAATATGTGTGGTATATGTGCTTCTCTCATTTTCCATCCCAGCAACGTTAAGCGCCTAAAACATAAATTGAAAAGAGCTGGATAAACATTCACAAGCCAAGCACAGGTAGTGGCAAAAAAAGAAAAGTCAGTAATGAAATTGGAGATTTTTCACCCATGTGCCTGATTATAGTTGGATGGACAACTATATCCTTAGGCACTTGAAGATATCATTTGATGAGCAGTTTCTGTGGAGAAAGTGATATATTTTCCAGTTGATTGCTATTGTTTTCCTAAAATATAAGCCAGAGCTTAAGTGCACCTCCTTCATAAGCCAACCATCTATGCTCTCCTGATCTGAGGGTTAATGCATGTCTGTAGAAGGAATTAGAAAGACTGCATAACTGGATCATTCATAGATAGAAGGCCACTATCTGGGGCCCGCAAGAATTCTAAAGTCTATTTAAACCCAAACTTTTTTTCTTTTTTTAGTTTTGGATAAAGTGGGGAAGGTTTAGATCAGGTTTTTATTGCCTTCTGTGTTTCTATTAGATATTTTTCTCTTTGATTGAGTGACCATTGTCTCTCTGACTGAAACTAAAGGAAAATTCAAAATTTTGAGTTGATAACATCAGAACAGGAATCAAGGGGATATTTTCACGTAGGGACACTTGTTCTGGCGACAACTGTCTACAATGTAAAATATAATTTCCTCCACTTGGGATATATTTCCTATTACCTGTTGTGATTACAGGACTGGGAATGAAGAGAAAGCTCCACAGTGGAACACAACTGGCTAAAAAGCATATTTTAAAGTGGTTCTAAAGGCAGAAGTTTGTATGTATTGGGGAGGCAGGCTATTTTTTTCATAATAATGGTCTAGCACAGGGGTCTTCAAACTACGGCCCTCCAGTTGTCCAGGAACTACAGTTCTCCTTATGCCTAGTCATGTCTGTGAATGTCATGAGTTTTACAATGCCTCATGGGATGTTTAGTTTCGCAACAGCTGGAGAGCCGTAGTTTGAAGATTTCTGATCACTCTAGCATGTCTTGAAAAAAGGTGTTTTTTCATGTGCCTTGTATAATGCCCAAGAAATATCGTTTGGAAAATACAAGTGGGTCATGGCACATCTATATTCCAAATTTGGCACTTAAGATGGTCATGCACTATGCAATCTGATTGGCCAATCTCTGTACAACTCGATATTTAGGCAAAATAGGTAATAGTAAGACACACTTGAACAATTAATTCAAATTATAGGAAATCAAACAGGCTCTTGCACTAAATCTAATTTATTTAAGATCTAACTGATGGCAGAGTATGGTCACCTTTAAAGATCAAGATCTGAAAATATTAATTTATTGGGTTTAGAAACACTTCTCTGTTCATTGTAATGTATTGAAAGATTTGGGTAAAAAAAGAAAAAAACACATTTCAAAGATATATTAGAAGTCATAGGAATGAGATTAGCATCAAAAGGGTTAATTAACTGAGAACACCTACTAATTGCCTAACAAGACACATCCAATGAGATGAAATTAACCAATTGTATTGGGCGTGCGCTATTATCAATAAGAAAATCTCAGTTACTCTAGCGCCAGTTGCAGTATACATATTTATTATCGCTATTTGCGCTTCAATGTGCGCTGGTTCGCACGTTCGATAAATTATTTTTTCGGTGCACCAATTAATGTATGAACTGGTGCAGTGCATTCTTCTTAGTAAATCACCCCTCATGTGAACCAAAAAGTGCACGTTAAACAAACACAAAATTGCCCAGGGTGTGTCACTGGTCATCTCCTGAAGAGGAAGGACCTCACTTATCACTCTATGGCGCAAGACTCCTGAAGTGGCCAAAAGGCCTAGTGGACCCCTCCCATCATGGCTAGCTGAAGCCAACCATCAAGTACTAGGTTAGGGGCTCTGCTGAAAAGAGAGGCCTCCAGGCAGACGAGGAAGGAACCTAAGGGCTGCACATCATCCCCTTAGACTTCAGGGTAGACCCAAAAATCCACACCCTACTATCCAGTGAGTAAAAATAAAGACATATAAAGAAGTGCAATGCCAAACATGAAGAAAAATAAACTGCAGGTGTGTAAAACAATGGCTAGACCTTGCGGCCCAGTAACAAAAATTGCTCTGATTTTGGCCAAACGACCTAGCTTATGAGGCATATTGCAGAAAAAAAGTTGTGTTATCGTGTCCCAGTGCTCGTTCTCACAGTGTGGTGCCAAACCCATAGAAATACTAAGAGCCCCCCCTGGATCCCCAATCAAGGGGGGCACTGACACTACTGGCTTTCTGCCTCCCTTCAGTAGAACCAACTGTTATGCCATGTACACGCGGCCGGACCTTTCGACAGCAAAGATCCTAAGGAAAGAATCCGTCAGACAATTTGACCGTGTGTGGGCTTCATCAGACCTTTGCTGTCGAAAAATTTGAGGACTTTAGATTTAGAACATGTTTCAAATCTTTCCGACGGAGTACAGTCGAAAAATCAGTTTGTCTGTATGCTAGTCCGACAGACGAAAACCGACGCTAGGGCAGCTATTGGCTACTGACTATGAACTTTCTTATTCTAGTCCAGTCGTACGTCATCACGGTCGAATCCGTCGGACTTTGGTGTGATTGTGTGTAGACAAGTCCGATTCGACGGAACTCCGTCGAAACTCAGTCGAAACTCAGTCGAAAAGTCCTCCAGAATTCAGTCCGTTAAAAAGTGCGGTCGTGTGTACACGGCATTAGAGTAAATTCCTATGCTGAAGACATTTTTTTTCTGAAATTGTGTTTCTGGATATATCCTATGCCTAACTTGCCTCAAGTGGCTTGATATTTATGGAGGGAACCAGTTAGCCTTGGTTGGAGAAACAGTGATTCAGCTCTTTAAGGAAAGTGTGGATGCTGCTGATTCAATTTGTGGCTGCATTAATCGCTACATTGTCTTAAGTGGTTTGTTTGCAGCTAACAGTCTAAATAGGAGGCTAAACATGGGTAAACAAGCCATCAATATAGCAGTTAAATCCCCTATAATTAAATATATTGCCATAAAGAGATTATTACTCTTAAGATATTGTAAAGGGAATTTTAATCAAATTGTTACTTAGGGCAATTAAGGAATTAATTTGTCATATACTGTAACAGGAATGACAGCAATGACATACAGCCTCAAGGATACTGTGTATTTTATATCACTTTAATTTTCACATACATACACTTTGAACACAATCCTATGTTTAGCAGTATGTCAAATTATTTTGTTTAATTAGAAAAATGATTAGAGTGTTAAAGTAGTTGAAGTGATTGTAGCCGTATTTTAAAAATGGCATATATGATGCAGTTTCTCAATAGCATTAACAACACATTTTGCTTTTCTGAGCTCCTATACAATCTGATTGCACAGACTCATTTTTATTTACCAAATTTATGTAATATGAGGACAGACCTAAAAAATATGTTCAATTTGGATCAAATCAAATTAGACAAGCCTTTGGGCTCCATGGATGATAGTAGATCTAAAGGAGATTGTACAATCAATCAATATATATATATGTGTATAGTCAGCCTTAATTGTATCACCTATTGATCCTGCCAGTAGATCCTCTATCGATTTTACACTTTCTTTAACAGGCCAATAAAAGTGGAATTTACAGGAGATGGCTTTTACAGGTCTCGGTCTGTAAAGTATTCGCCTCCAGAGGCGGTGTCCTGAGGAGCCTCATATGAATTTTATTATTTTGCTTTGGAAGATCCGCAGATGATCTTTTTTGATGGGAATCGTAAGGGCACGGAATAGATAGAGTCGTTTGGGGCGCAGCGTTATCTTAACTGCATTAATCCTCCCTAGCCAAGATATGTCATGGAGTGTCGAGCCCTTCAGAACCGCTTCAAGATTTTTATAGAGTGGGGGGAAATTAGCCATATAGAGTTGTTCAACCCGCGGGGAGAGGTCCACTCCTAGATATCTGATGGTAGAGTCACTCAAATTGAAAAGAGGTTTTAAGATTCTCAGAAATCATATGTGGGACTGTTATATTTAAGCCTTGGCAAAATCTGCTAACAGCGCGAAAAAAAGTTTGGGAGAGAAGTCATCGGTGAAGTGACGAATAACAGTAAGTCGTCTACAAATAGGGCACATTTATGGGTCTGCAGGCCGCAATTAACCCCTTTAATGTCCTGGTGGGTGCGTATGACTATTGCCAAGGTTTCTATTGCAATTGCAAAGTTTAAAGGGGACAAGGGACAGCCCTGCCTAGTTCCTCTAGCTATTTTAACAGGCTCCAAGTAATACCCTTGGAGGCAAACTTGGGCTTCGGGAAAGGAGTATAGTGCTAATAAAAGACCCATGAATCTTTGACCAATGCCTCAGCGACCCATGACATCGAACAGGTATGGTCAGGACATCAAATCAAAAGCTTTTTGGAGATCAATCGAGAGGAGCAAACCTTCCTGATGTCTCCCTTTGTCCCATCCCATCTGTAGGAGAGAAATTATATTTATCGCTCTCATGACTTGATCCGGGGCCCTGTCTACCTGGGATAAAACCTACTTGGTCCTTATGAACATACAGGCCAATGAACCAATGGCCAATGCGGTTTGCTAGGATCTTGGTAAGGATTTTCATTTCATTATTGATTAGAGATATGGGCCTATAGTTCCCCACTTCTCCTTGGTCTTTGTTCGGTTTGGGTATTACTGGGATAAAAGCAGAGTTAAGGTGTTTATCAAAAGGGTCCCCTTTAGTTTTGGAGTTAAAAAAGCGTGTGGGGGTAAAATTTGCACAAACGTTTTGTAATATGGCGTGGAGAAGCCACCCGGGCCAGGGGGCAGACCCCCTCCTAAGGCCTTTTAATGACTAGTAGAACTTCTTCTTCTTCTGATATCGGGGTCTCCATTTTATCTCGGTATCTGGTTTCCAGGGTCGGAATTGGGAGAGATACCAAGAACAAAGTCATATGGGTCGTATTACTGTTATCCTCTGCGCTATATAATTTTTTATAGAAAGTGTGAAACCTTTCCATAATGCGTTGTGGATTCAAAGTATAAGTCCCCCCTGGTAATTGAATTTTAGGCAAAGCTCACATGCGATGATGGGGAAATAGTTTAGTAGCTAGCATTGGGGCAATTTTATCCCTTTGGTGATAGAGTTCAGCCCCACTCCATCTAATACTCTTTTCGGCCTTGGCCATGAGAGCCAGATTGAAGGAGAGATGAGCTGTGTCCAGTTTATCTGTGGGGACCGTTTTGGGATCTCGTTTATAAAGGCGTCGCAGTTGAAGAAATTATTTTTCCAGTCTATGTCAACCTTTCTCTCCCTTTTGATCTGTGTGAATTAATTTGCCCCTTATGGGGGCGGCCCAGAGCATTTCTGCTGACATCCCCGCCACATAGAGAGGAAATATTAGAGGAAATATTAGAGGAAATATTTAAGAAGGAAATATTCCTTTATAGCTTTCTAAATTTCCAAAACCCTAACCGGGTCGCTGAGTATAGATTGGTTTATTCCCCAGTGAGGGAGGTTTGGGCGATTAAAACACTTTTTTAGCGTGAGAAGAACTATAGAGTAGTCTGACCAAACAGTGTCTCTAATGGATGACTTTACTATGTTTGGGATTGTGGATGTGGTTATAAAAATATGGTCGATCCTTGCGTAGGACTGGTGTGGGCATGAAAAGTGTGTATAATCCCTCTTGGTCGGGTTCATCTCTCTCCAAGCGTCAGCTAACCCATATTGGAATATTAATTTGACTATTTTGAGGCTCCATTTAGGAGGAAGTGTGAGTTGGGAACCAGGTGGTTTAGATTTATCCAGGCCCTAGTCCAGGGCAGTTTTCGAGTCCACCCCATATATGACCATTCCTTCCACCATAGGATCTAGCGTTTTAAGCATAGCTTAAGAAGTCAGCCTGGCCCTGATTGGGTGCATAGTATGATATAAAAGAATACAGTTGGTCATCTATTGTCCCCTTCACGAGCACGAATCTGCCCTCGGGGTCTCTGTGTTCTAACTGAGGTGTGAATTTGCAATTAATATAAATTAGAATAGCTACCCCCTTGATCTTGTCTTTTGCGTTTGCAAGAAAGAAAAAAAGGGAATTTGGCATGCAGGAAGGAGGGGTTATACCGCCTTACGAAATGTGTCTCCTGAAGGAGAACAATGTAAATTTTTTGGGCATGGAGCGACTGCAAAATTTTCCATCGTTTCACTGGGGAATTCATCTCCTGCGTGTTGTGCGAAAAAACCTGCAGTGTAGGAGAGGGAGTAGTATCATTAGCTATCTTTAGCCATCGAGCGGAAGGGTAAGGATCTCATATGATATGCTGTCACTTACCTTTTGGATTCTAGTAGAGGGCCATTCCAGAAAGGTCCGAAAACCCAATGCGAGATGGCAGGAAAAGGGGGATCCTGGGGGTCGGCCAAAGAACACAGAATGATAATGCTAGCAAAGTAAAAAGAAAGAGAAAAAGTTAGAGAAGAGCCCTCAGGGAGCTCCAGTAGGCAGGAGAGGAATACGGTCTCTCCGCCCACAAAATCAACAATTGTCCTCAACCTCATCATATGAGGCGGGGGACCCACCTAGTGAGTATGGAGACACCCATACTCACTAGTCATACTACCCATACAGGCCACCCGACCGCGACCCACCTAGACATATAAGCTATTAAAACACTTATAATATCTATATAACTAATATATAATATAACTCGCATATAACAACATATGGTAAGGCTAAGCAATGTATGAGATAGGGAGGTGGAAGAGGGCGAGGAGGGTGGGGGGGTAGAGAGAGGGTGAGGGAAGGGAGATGGGAACTAGGGACAAGTGTGGAAAGGGGGGAGTGAGGGTGAGGGCAACATTACAGAGCAGGTTGAAGAAATGTTCACTGAGTAGCTTGGTATGGCCACCAAAAGTGGGATTTTATCCATCGCATTACTGATCTGGTACATTTGATGAGGCCGCTATCTTGGGATAGTGGAGAAGTTAATATTATCCAGCTAACAGAGCACCGAGCGACAAAAGTGCAAAAAAGAAAAACAAAACATTGAGATGCCTTGGTGAGGTCCAAAGCCAATCGAATCATCTCACAAAATCTGGTGTTGACCAAGAAGGGATGTGTAAGGGCACTGAACTTTGTCGAATCAATGGGGTCTGCCTTCCTTTAGTTTCTTGAAGTTGGACTTGTTCTATGTTGGAGATATGGGACTTATAGGTGTTTGGCGTTTTGTGGACCCCGTTGGGAGTTTGAGGGGTGTGAGGAGGACCATGTTTGATGAATCTTAGGCCCAGAAAAAGCTTTTCTCCTTCCTGTATACTGGAGAAAGAGTAGGTCTTGGATTTAAAAGTAAACTTGAGAGTAAAAGGGAAGCCCCGCCAATACTTAATGTCCCTTTGAGAGAGGACCGTTAGCAAGGGTTTCAGGGACCATCTTCTTTGTATGATCGATGGAGAGATGTCTACAAAGATCTGGACAGGGTGATTTTGACGGAGAAGTGGCATTTGCGAGCGTGACCTTTTCATGATCTCCTCTTTCACCGAATAAAAATGGGGCTTGACAACTACATCTTTGGGGGCACCATCTCTGCGTGGGGGACCCAGTGCACTATGAGAGCGATCAAATTCTAGCTTATGCTGTGGAATGTCTGGGATGAGCTCCTTGATGAAGCTCTGGACTGCTTTTGTAACATCAGTGACAGACTCTGGGAGAACTTTTAAGTTGTACCTCCGTAATCTATTCTCAAGATCATCGATTCTGGAAAAGACAGTATCAAGCTGGTCCTGAAAACTTGGATATGGTCAGAGTTTTGGTTGGCCCTGGCAACTGTGGAGTAAAGCTTATAGTCAATCGCCTTCATTCTAGCTCCCAGATTTTGGAAGTCTGCCTTACTGTCTCCAGTTATTCTGGCTGCTGTGGTAGTTGGCCCCTGTCAAGAATCTCCGCTAGTGTATAGAACAAATCAGTTTATCAGGGTGTCTGAGCTGGTGTGCCCTGGCTGGTGTGGGAAGGCAGGGTAGGCCTCAGCAGATCCCATGGAGAAAAGCATATAGTCCTCCATAGTGTGCCCTATAAGCGACTCTGTTGAGGCTGGGGAGGGTGCCGCTGTGTGGAGATTACTCACATTAAGTCCCAGAGAAGCCTGCAAGGGGTCCATGGTTGCTGGCCTAGACCTTTCCTCCACCATCTCAGCACATGTTTGTGCCGCGGCCACCATCTTGGATCCCAGCAGGTCCAAATCAGGGTTGAATCTCGGCCACAGATCCCTTCTGGCCTTGCCCTTCGACATAAAATGTCTCCTGGGGGTTCCCCCAGAGGAACATGTGGCCATTTACCGTCCCGCGAGTCCCAGGCAGCTGCGAGGTGAGCCAATCAGCTGAGGTGGTGCGGAGCTCCATGCTTAAGCGGCCATCTTGGAGTCCTCCACGCATGCACCTCGTTTAAGCATGGGTAGTTTAAAGCTGGCCATACACTATGCAAATTTCAGGTGGTTTCTGTTGAACTGGCAGAAATGTGCCTTGTGGGTGGCCCCATCAGCACCTTTTTTCCCAACATTCTTTAATTAAAAAGTTGAAGAAGCCCAGCAAAAAATTGGTGGCTGGATGGTTATTGCATCCCTTCAGATGCAGCAGATGTGGGGGCATTCTGACAGCCGTCACCGCTGCCTGTGAGACTATAATAGCCAGCACTGAAGATTCAAACTTCCGCACTCTATACTGTGAATGGTAAATGTTTTCTATTCATCCTGCAGATATCAATGTATGGCCGACTTAAGGTTGCCAGTAGATACAAAGGCAGTGCTTGCCAGACTTGTGAAAGATTTTCTGAAAAATAGTATTTTGTGCTAGATGTTGTCCTTACATAATTACATAGTAGTTAACGTTGAAAAAAGACAAAAGTCCATCCAGTTTAACCAGTGTTGGTGTGTGTGTGTGTGTATGTAGAAAATAATTTCCCATATCCCCGTATATTGTTTTCATTAAGATGCACGACCAAGAGTCTTTTAAAACTAACCATACTTCCTGCATACACCACCAATTGTGGAAGAGAGTTCCACATCTTTACTGCCCTGACAGTGAAAATCCCACTATGCAGCTTAAGGTTAAACAGCTTCTTTTCCAGTCTCATTGTGTGGTTCCGTTTCTTCTTACACTCCCTGGGACTGAAAATTGTCATACTTATGCTGGGATCACTATTGAGCTATTTGTATATTGCTATCATATCTCCTCTCAAGCGTCTCTTCTCCAGAGAGAATACATTTAGCGCTTGTAGTTGTTCCTTGTAATTGAGGTCCTCCAGTTCCCATATTCATTTAGTTGCCCTTCTCTGGGCTATCTCCAGCTCCAGCACATCCCTTCTGAGGGCTGGTGACCAGAACTGAATGTAATACTCCAGATGCAGCCAAAGCCGAGTCCTTTAATAATGATTTTAATCATGTGTTTAATAAATAAAGGTGCCCAATAATTTCAAGCTGATATTTCGAAGTACACTCTGCAGGTACATTTTTTTAAAACTGAAAAAATGATTTGTTAAATGATCAAAAACTTCTAGTTATTCAGAATAAAATAAAATATGCAGTCAACAGTATTTTGCTTCTTTGGGCAACTTGCATTTTCCCCTCATTCTAAGCCCTTTCTCCATTAATGTGCACTGGAAAATGCTGACTTAGCATTGTAGGTATGCAGGTTTCACATCACATTCCCAGTGTCCAAAACAGCAAGAATTAAATGAGGATCAGAGGCAAGGACATAGCTTGGGACAAATAACATGTAGGGCCTTGGATAAGAACGTGTCACTTTACACTTAAATTGGACCTATACTCAAAAAGTAAATATTTGCTATATTATAGGGACTGTCTAGTAAGATTAATTGTGGCTAAGCAGCACCCTGAAAAAATAATTGTATGTCTTGATTCTCTCATGAGAACAGTATACTTCTTGACTGATAAATGTGCAGAGACACACACACTGTGTCATTAGCCACAGCAGAATATCTGCAGTTGTCACGGTCAGGGGCAGGCTCGGAAGCCAGGAGCTATAGTAGTACCAACCAGCTAGTTAAGTGCAACAGCAGTTTACCCTGGTGAATGACACGGGCTCACATGAGGCACGGAGTCTAAGCACTAACCGGTGTTCACCAGAGCTCCTGATGATGGAGATAGGTTTTGCTGCATTTTAGCACCAGGTCACGGTCCATAGGATTGCCCCACCAGGGAAAAGCAAGCTGGGGTCCAGTAGCAGAGGTAGGGATAAGGCAGAAACATAGTCAGTAAACAAGCCATAGGGTGGTAACAAGTGGTCGCAGGTTGGGATTAAGCAGAATTGTTGTCGAGGAATAAATTAAAAGTCGGTAACAAGTGATAGCAGAGATACGGATGGCAGCAGGAGCGTCAAGAACAAGATATTGGCTGCAGAGAGTATAATAATCTGGCAAACAGGAAGTGCAAAGGCATGGCCTTCATAGGAAGCTCATGGGAGGAGTAAGGAATTCAAGGTTCAGCAGAAGCAAGGTACAAGGCAGGATTGTCCAATGGATCAGACAGGGTGCTGTCCAGCATCTCAGGTGGCTGAAGTGACATCACCACCCACAGCAGAGTTTGCAAGTTCAGACCTGGGTGTGAGAGCTTCTAAAAGGTCACTGTCCTACCAGCTGCTGTTATTATCACAAGATTTGTAGTATTGCAAAAGCAGTTGGTGCTACTACTACTGTGCTTCTTATTTTTATTTTGAGGGCCTGTTATAAAAAAAAAAAAACTATACTCAAGAACTTGGAATGGAGCTCTCTTTTTCTACATTTATTCTGTGAATGTTTTGCTTTTCCCACCACTTCTGTTGACTGTGTCTCAGAAGCTCCTGCACCTCTCCTGTTTTTATTGATCATTCCCCCTATTGGTCATTAGTTCATTAAGTCTTTGGTCATCTGGGACATGGGTCAGACATGAAAAAGAAAAACTGTCCTACCAAGAGTGCAGCCACCACAAGGAGACAAAGCAAGACATGGTAAGTTGGTCCTGGTGAAAAGTTCAGCTGAAGATACCACGTTATTTTTTCTATTCTCTTCTGGTTCCTTTTTAGAGCTTAAAAAGAACCAATACTGAAGAAGGCAATGCTGGCAATGAGTTATTCTCCTTCTTCAGTATCAATCCTCTTTAAGCTCTAAAAAAGAACCAGAAGGGAATTGAAAAAATATCATGGTATCTTCTATATTTTTATTAAGATTTTAGCTATTTGTCAATTATATATTGATATGAAAAAAAAACGTTAGTAAAATTCATATATATGTTTGATATATATACTTTTTCTTGTGGTACCTTCAATAAATCAAGTTTACTATTTGTAACATTTATCCAATTTATATAATGCATTAAAAAAAATACCTCAAAAGGAACAAAAGTTTACCTTGATTTATTTGCTGGCTGTGATCGAAAATCATGTCGAGCTGCGATTAATGTTAAATGTAATATTATTTTAAATATATTAGAGATTTTCTTTGAATATCCAGTTAGTTAAATATAGAAAAAGTGTAGGACTGTAAAGTGAATGAGCCATATGATACAGATGACCTGCATTGTAGGAAATGTTGGCACCTAGAGCATAAGATCATCACACCAGCCACTCTCATTAGCTCTAATCCAACAAAATCCTCTATATCTGGCCACTTAAGTGCTGAGCAAGCTGTCCAGACTGCATGGAATGCAAAGACAATGCACTGTCAGCCCTCCAATAACACAGTAGTTAGTGTCAAGAAGGCTCAGCATTCCAAACCGCAGTCTCTTGTCTGCATGCTCCCACCCAGCGTACTTCCTATTCATTTAATCAACAAAGGATTAAAACTGGTGAGCCTCCTCAGTATAAAATGAACTTTGCAGGAAGGGGGGGGGGGGGGGAGGCATTGAAAATCCTTCCATTTAAGTTACGGATTGTCAAACATATTGTCCATAATCCTTGGTTCAGAATGGCTGCTTCTACTGCTCTTTTCACAGAAGGTTTAGCAGCAGGGATTTCTGCTGTTAATCTTCTGTCAAACACATGGTGTAAACTTATACTATCTACAGGAGAAGAAAATGTTGCAGTTCTCCACCATCTGCATGCACCGTGCATGCTAAATATCTGCGGCCAACTAGTGCGAACATTATTGTATTTTATATCAAGCCAATAGCATATTAAATTACAGAAGATGAAAGAATTGCTGCATTGCAATTACTACCAAAATGGAAACAACCAGAACTTTTTTAAGAAAACATCAACGTTATCCATAAAGTTTTGTTACTTTCCTGCTCGTGGCTTTTGCAATAAGTGCAGAGGTTAGACAGTTATGAGGATTTAATCCTAACCAAACGCTTAATCTATTCCCGCTATAATGAGGAAGGGCTGATAGTAAATGAACAGTAATAGCAAATAATGAGATGATATAAAATGTCAGATAAGGACAGAAAGTGACCATAAAATAGACTGAATACAATATAAAATAGGCCGAGTAGAGTGGAAACCATGAGGATGAATTGGAGAATTTAGACAGTTTTTCTTACTTTTTATTTTCAGCTGGTAAAGTGTAAGTTCAGTCAAACACTAACTATACTTAAATCTTCTCCCACCCCATTATAAGCATATTCTATCTACCCAGTAAAAGGAAGATCTGTATACTTAGCTATGCTGAGGGCCCTTCAGTCTGAAAAAAAGGCAAAACAAATTCCGAATACGAATACCGAGTATGAATCCCGAATACAAATTGAATGAATCAACCGAGTTTAAACGAAATAACTAGATTAACAAATCTAAACAAACCTAAACACATTTTTTCATCATGCACATGTCTATTAAAGTTCCAAAATATGACACACACGCTCCTTTCCAGAGCATAATGGCAGCCTACACAAGTGTGCTTCTCCTGGTGGTTCTCTGCATTGCTTCAGCTGTTTCACTAAATTGCTACACCTGTGTCGCAGAGCCTAGCAATGCAAACTGCACGGCCATTGATACCTGCCCTGCCAACTAGAGCTTCTGCATGACCACAGTCACTGGATTTGCTAGCTATAACCAAGAACTCATCACCAAGAACTGCAATGCCACTTGTCAGGCGGTTGACTTCAACTTCATTATCTCTGGCAAAACTTCCTGCTGTTCCACCGGTCTCTGCAACGCCAGCGAGGCCTCCAGTATCAAGTCCAAATACAATGTCCTTGCTGTGGCCCTGGGGTTCCTGGGGGCCCTCATGAGACAATCGATATAAAGTGTGTGTAGTATACAAACTAAGTTTGGTTTTTATTCAATAAATGTTTTATGATGTTGTGACTTTTGGAAAGGATTTTTTTGATGAAAATGGGAGGTGACTTGCCAAAGCGCTCTAATTGGTAGACGTAATGAGTGCCTACAAGAGGCTTTGGGATAACGCTCCATTCTTCAAACAAGCTACACTTTATTGTCCTAATGCAGGGGTGTTCAACATGCGGCTATGAATGTGGCCCAACACAAAATTTGTAAACTTGCCAACATTTTTATCATTCCCAAACAAATCTCCCACTTTACACTCCTTAGTCATGTCGTCAGTTTTTTTTTAGTTTTTCCTCGGCACCGATCGGCAGCGACTATTTTTAAGAATGAAGGGCACGTTTGAAACCAAATATCTGATGAGCACCATGAGAATTCACTGAGAATTGTGTTATTGATGTGTTAATCAAAAAACTTTTCAAATATTGCACTCGTTTTGTTGTCCTTTTACTTTTACAAAAAAAAAAGTCCCAAAATATAGAAAAGTCTGTGACGTAACTTAAATATTTTTCTATGTATTCAAATATAATCCAATGATAGGTGTACTGTGTCTAAACACTCACCAGATATCAGAAAATAGGAAGCATCAAATGAACACAATTCACCCAATGTGTTTGGAAAAATCCTGCCATGGCCATGCTCCTCCAACAATCTAAAACACTTACCAGATAGCAGAAAACAATATGCCTTGAATTGTTGCTATGAAGCAAAGTGATGTCCTGCTCAGGTGTAGCGACTGAAGGAACCATGCACTGTGCAAGAAAATCTCACCAGTGGGAGCCCAAATGATGCTCATATACTGTACAGTAGTATTTTATTGGCAGTAAAACCAAAAACAATTTCCGCAGCATAAAAATAATACTGGCCAGAAAAACTGAAAAAATGGCCACAGCGCCAACCATAAATACGGAAATCACATCAGCACGTAGGCCCCTCCCGATGCATTTCTTGCACATGCACGTTCTCAAGGGATTTGCCTATCTTAAAGGAAACGCATCCTATAGGAGTTACGTCACAGACTTTTCTATATTTTGGGACTTTAAACACTTTTTCGATATAAAGGGACTTTCATTGTTTATCTTTCACAGTGGAGCGCTGCACATGCACACCACTTTTGGTTTTATTGTCTTTTGGAGGTTGCATATTCACCTTTTTTGTGTGCCAGCTGCCGACTTCTTAATGTTTTTTCTGTTTATTTTTGAATATATGGATCTTTAAACAAATAACACATTTACAAATCTAATTTTGTATGAAATCATATTTCATTTTTGCAGATAACTTTAGTTCAACTCATGAATTCAATGTTTCTGCAGTCTTGGTAAATATCCATCTTTCAAGATAGTCTTGCTCATCTCTACCCATTATAACCATTCAATATTAATGAGCAAACTCTAACAAATTGCTTTGGTATTCAATATTTAGATAAGCAAAGTCTAAAGTGCAAATGTTCTCATTCTTATTTGGGATTCTTCCAATAGACCTTAAATGAAGTGCCCAAATTACAACAGCTCCAAAGGTAAGCAAAGCTGGACAATCTGTGGGATGTTAATCCACTGTACAAAAAAAGAGGACTGTGACTTTTTGCCTGAATTCGCACTTGAACCTGACCCAAAAATGCTCAGGACCCTTTTGGAATCCGCAACATGGCCGCCCTGGACATGTGTGAACCAGCTCCATTTAGAGCCGGTTACACTCGCATATCATGCACATTGGATGTGGTGAAAACCTCATTCAATTTGCACATATGTGAACCCGGCCTTACAGCTAGAGCAGCAACCATATAAAAAGAAACCACGTAACAAATAACTGCGGTGATGATTCTGCAAATAATGAAAACTTTAAAGCAGAAACTCTCTTAGCTTGCCATATATCAGGATGTTCAGTGCCTTGAACAAATGCTCATTATTACACATTGATAAAAGCTGCATCTATAAAGTATATCTCAGCAAGCGATAGAAAGTTGCAAAGCATTAGGCACTAACTGGAGTCCACCAGAGCTCCTGACAGTGTGGATGGGTTTATCTGCATGTTAGTACCAGGTTATGATCCTCAAGATCGCCCCCACCAGGGGGTGAGCAAGCCGGGGTCCAGTAGCAGATATAGTAGGTAGGAATCAACCAGAAGCATAGTTAGTAAACAAGCCAAAGGTCTGTAACAAGTGGTTGAAGATTGAGATCAAGCAGAAACATAGTCGAAGAACAAGTCAAAGATTGGTAACAAGTTATTGCAGGTTGGGATCAAATGGAAGTAAGGTCAAAGAACAAGCCAAAGATCAGTAACAAGTGGTAGCAGCAGCAGCAGGAGTGACACGAGCAAGATATTGGCTGGAGAAAGCACACTTATCTGGCAAACAGGAAGCATGAAGACATTGCTTAAAAGAGAAGTATGGATTTTGTTTTTTATAATCATACTTACTTAGGTGGATGGAGTATCAGACCGATGCCGCAGCTGTCCCCTGGCGACTCTGCACTGAGAACCGAGCCACCGAACATAGCCAATGGCTCTAGTCTCACAGCTCCCCGAGAGGAGAGCTGCTGACTGTCAGTCTATCATCTCTCCTGCTCTGCTCCTCCATGCTCATTGAAGCGCTGAGCTGTGGAGGGGCGGGGAGCGGCCATCTTAGCGGCTCACTGAGACTCACTGAGACGCTAAGACTGCCATCAATCAAGGCAGCTGGCAGATCCAGACTTGGGAATCCGGGATGACGCGCTGCCTCGACTGATGGCAGTGACGTCAGTGGAGAGCGGACTTCAGACCGCTCTCCACTGAAAATGGGTCACAGGAGTGCCAAATGAATTGCACTTCTGTGACCCATAGGAGAAGACCAGCCTAAAAATCTTTAAATAGGAAGTTCATGGGAGGAGGAAAGTGTTCAAGATTCAAGAGAAACAAAATACAGGGCAAGGTTGTCGAAGGAATCAAGCAGGGAGCTGTCCAGAATCTCAGGTGGCTCAGCAAGAAGAAATACTGCCAGACACAGCAGAGGTTGCAGGTTTAGGTTTGGTTCCCTTCAATTGCCGCGTTTGGCACTTTACCCAATCGGATTACTCTCAGTTTCCCACCTCCCATGGGGTAAATTATAAAGGCTATACTTAGCCATACAGGAGTATCTGCTGGTCCTTTCTGCCAAGGCATGCTACCTTCAATAATTGCGCTTGTCTCATAACCGACACTCAGAGATCCCACCGCGGCTTGGAGGCGTGGCCCTGATGACATCACGATGCTGTGCTGTCAACACGTTTCACAAATAAGGTGTACCTGGCTTATTAATACAACATTTGCTGCACATACAATTCTGCATTTTGTTATCCATGAGCCCATTCATTTTTATTTTCCACTTGTTGTGGATGTTAGGCTTGATTCAGATTTTTAACACATCAACCCAGACAAACTCCTTAAACATTTTCAATTACTACCATTTAAAAAGACATACAAAACAAATGAACTTGTGTCTATTAAATGGGGAGGAGTTTAGGTTGACACCCTATTGCCTCCAACAGGGATTGGAGTAAAAAGCAACCCTGACACACACAGCCAACAGCTCACATTTGTGTAACTGACCAAAATTTGCTACATCTGGCAAATCAATAATGGTCACTTATTGACATTAAAGTAGATAATGTACCATGGTGAGGTCATAGTGGAAAAAGAATAGGGTTACGGTGAACTATGCTGTTTAAGTGTGTGCATATGCTGAGCTGTAAGTTTACATTAATTGTGGTAATACATTCACATTTCTCACAATTGCTGATATCTTCAGATTTGTGCGTTGTTTCTTTAGTGTCTACTTGTATGTCTATGGCTAAGCAACCACAATTCTTCCTGAGGGAATGCTGAGATAACAGAATACATTCACCTAGATATTGTACTATTTTAAGTAAGTCTAAACAGACATATACTTGGACCAATCACTGTAGAACCCTACACTTTTACTAAGCAGGAAGCACAACATTTCTATATAATTAAAAGCTAAAAGTACAAGAACATTTGAATAACATAACTGATTTTAAAGATAATTTGCTTTAATATTGACATAAATACTGTACATCTTGGACAATCATTCTCAACTAGGGCTCCTCCAGAGGTTGCTAGGGATTTCTTGGAGCTTTGGCTGATTGATTTCCTGGCTGATGATGCCTGCATAGTTCAAGGGGCAAGAGCAACTTGCAAAGCCATGTAAGCCTCTAATGCTGCATACACAAGAGCAGATTTTCCGTCAGAAAAATGTTGGATGGTTTTTCTGACGGAATTCCGCTCAAGCTTGGCTTGCATACACACAGTCACACAAAAGTTCACCAAACTTTTGACCGTCAAGAACACGGTGACGTACAACATTACGACGAGCCGAGAAAATTAAGTTCAATGCTTCCGAGCATGCGTCGAATTGTTTCCGAGCATGCGTAGGAATTTTGCGCATCGGCATTGCTACAGACGATCGGAATTTCCGATCTGAACTTTTTCCGACGGAAAAATTGAGAACCTGCTCTCAATCATTTGTTGGCTGGAATTCAGCCAGCAAAAGTCCGATGGAGCATACACACAGTCTCATTTTCCCACCAAAAGCTCTCATCAGACTTTTGCTGGCCGAATTTTCGATCGTGTGTACACGGCATAAGAATGACATTCTGACCACCAATGTAAGTGGAGCATTCTTCCCACTAACCACTAATGTAAGAGGAGCATTCTTCCCACTGATCACCAATGTAAGAGGAGCATTCTTCCCACTGACCACCAATGTAAGAAGAGAATTCTTCCTACTGACCACCAATGTAAGGAGCATTCTTCCCACTGACCACCAATGTAGGAGGAGCATTCTTCCCACTGACCACCAATGTAGGAGGAGCATTCTTCCCACTGACCCCCAATGTAAGAGGCACATTCTTCCCACTGAACACCAATGTAAGGAGCATTCTTCCCACTGACCACCAATGTAGGAGGAGCATTATTCCCACTGATGACCAATGTAAGGGACATTCTTCCCACTGATCACCAATGCAAGGAGCATTTTTCCCACTGATCACCAATGTAAGGAGCATTCTTCCCACTGATCACCAATGCAAGGAGCATTCTTCCCACTGATCACCAATGCAAGGAGCATTCTTCCCACTGACCACCAATGTAAGAGACTTTTTTTTCTTATTTTCCCTTTCACCTCCCTTTCACTTCTAATTAATTGGTTTTAGTAAGGATTCCCCGAGACCTGAAAAGGATTTGCTGTGCCCAGGCAACGAGGAGAGCCGCCGCAGCCTGCAACCCATTTAGACAGAGCAGGCCCGGGGATCTCTCACTTACCCAGCGCATTCAGTGTCACACACAAGTCCTTGACTGGGTCGGCACCTATGATGGACGGCTCCTGGAGGCGGGACCTCGTGTGTCACTCAGCCGTGACGGGTAAGTGGGAGATGGAGATCCCGCTGTGTGAACCAGCGGTGCTGGCCCCCCTCCTTCCGTGGCTTCAGAGGAAGCTCGGCGGCAGGCGGCCAATAGCCCCGAGTTCCCGGCCAAACCTCGGGGATAATAATTGCCAGTACAAAGACTGAGACTCGGGCCCCTCCCCACTGAGACCCAGACCCTCCCGATATCACTGAGTGCATCGAGCTGTCACTTGTAGCACAGAAGCCGGGTTTCTATGTTTACAAGTGACAGAAAGTAGTGACAGTGAGTCTGGCCAGCCAGGGCCTATTTTATGGTAGGGGCCTGGTGCTGCAGCTCCAATAGCCCCTATGTTAATCCGGCCCTGATTTACACAGTAATAAATGCATTTTTATAGCACTGATCTCTGTATAAATGACACTGGTCCCAAAATAGTGTCAAAAGTGTCGGATGTGTCCGCCATAATGTTGCAGTCACAATAAATATCGCAGATCGCCGCCATTACTAATAAAAAAAAATGCCATAAACTATATTTTTTAGATGCTATAACTTCTGCGCAAACCAATCAATATACGCTATTGCGATTTTTTTTTACCAAAAATATGCAGAAGAATACATATCAAACTAAACTGAGGAAAAACATTTTTTTTTATATATTTTTGGGGGATATTTATTATAGCAAAAAAGTAAAAGATATTGCTTTTTTTTCAAAATTGTGGCTTTTTTTTTGTTTTATAGCGCAAAAAATTTAAACTGCAGAGGTGATCAAATACCACCAAAAGAAATCTCTATTTGTGGGGAAAAAAAATGGACGTTAATTTTGTTTGGGTGCCACGTCACACGACCTCGCAATTGTCAGTTAAAGCGACGCAGTGCCGAATCGCAAAAAAGTGCTCTGGTCAGGAAGGGGGTAAAATCTTCCGGTGGCTGGAGCGGTTATACTCTTTTTTTTTTTCATGTGATGTTTATGTTATTTTGTCCACCTCTGCGTTTGGCAAGTCAATAAAACCATGTCAAAAGCACAGTAAACGCAGTAACCCAGGGGAATTATTCCAAAATCATCACTGGTTGTTCTGACACTCTACATTGATGAAATGTGAAATCTAATTGGTTACATTCCATGAGTGACTGAAGTGTGCAATTCCTTTTTGTTCATTGTGCCATTTTATAATAACATATTTGCTCTGTTTGGTTTTACAGCTTTCAGTGGTAAAAGCCATCATTTTACGTTACACTTTTAAACCCTACGGATTCAGTCATTTCATTCTCATATGCATACTGCATTTATTCATCCCAAGCATGCAATACAAATAGAAAGGGAAAGGAAAGGGTAATAAATAGGCTTAAAAAAAGTAAAAAAGAAAAAAAAAAGAAAAAAAGAGAAGCCGAGCATTTCCAGATCAGATAGCAAGCATAATATTTAGTCAATTTGTAATTCATGTTACACTTGACGTTAACCCTAATCCCTTCATCCCGTCTAATTGTTTACACTGGCCTACTTATCTCGGTTAAATGCTACGTCTTGCTGCATTTTCACCAGGGCACAATGTGAGCCTGTGAGTTGATTTGCTTGCATATCGTTCTTTTGTGGAACTCCAGTGAAACTGTTACTAGAATTCTCTGGCAGTACTTTTAACGGTCACTTTTATTCTCTTCCCCCTAGATCAACAAGAACAACACAATGGAATGGCAGTTTTGAAGAAAAGAATCTAGAGAGCTGATTGGCACCAGGATAGAGCCTCTTACATCTCAGCTATGATTCAAGTCAGGCTGAGCTTTTTAGTGACTCAGCCATTACCATATGAATGAGGTTTAGAAGCCTATTTGCAATTAACCGATAGCCAGAGTTCTTCCCTTGTGAGTGGACTTTTATGGTCACAATCTAAGAAACAAAAAATGTAAATGTAAAAAAAAAAAATGTAAATAGCATTAGCCCTTAACCTCCCTGGCGTTATGATTCTGTCTGGAATTTAGTGCTGAAAGCGGTACAATTATTTTGCATGGAAATTTGGCGTTTTTATATTGTAGGCATGCAATTCTTATGAATAACTCACTTAAATCTGTCCGAACCAGAGTCTAGTAGACATCCCGGGTATGATAAAGTTTGAAACACAAAATCATAAATTATAATATAATAAAAATATATATAAAAATGATTCAATAATGTAATCAAATCAAAAACACTGAAATTTGCTCAGTTGCAGAATAGTCGCTGTCATTAAATTTATTGTTTGATGATAAATTGTGATTCTAATTTATTATCTGTGTTTTCTAGCTGGTCTAAAACCACTTTTGACATAAAGGGACACTTTTTGGTTGCTATGGACAATCTCCAGTTTCCAGGCAGAAAAAAATCTTTTTATTATATAAAATGACATGCAGGGCACTGGGCAGACCACTAGGGACAAAGGGGATGTGTATTTATTGTATACAGTACTGTAATCTGTAAGATTACAGTACTGTATGTGTACTGTGTTTTTAAACTTTTTTGAATTTGGGGCTGATCTCCGCTCCCGTGCGTCGTAACGTCGCAGGGAACGGAGATCAGCGGCACTCGGGCACTGTGTGAATCGAGCGAGCAGACGGCTCGCTCACACAGCGGGGAGACATCGCAGGATCCAGGGGAAAAGGTAAGTAACTTCCCCCTGTATCCTGCAATGCAGCCCGAGTCTGGCTCGGGGTTACCGCTCCTGGTACAAAAATCTCAACCCGAGCCAGACTCGGGAAAACACCGCCAGGGAGGTTAAGAGAAACTTTTGTGTTTTGGACATAATAAATATTATATTTATTATTTTAAAAATGTGAAACACCGCCAATGGAGGGAGATAGTAGAGTAGATAGTAGAGTAATGCCACGTACACACGAGCGGATTTTCCATCTGAAAAATCTTGGATGTTTTTTCCGACGGAATTACGCTCAAGCTTGGCTTGCATACACGCGGTCACACAAAATGTTGCTGAACTTTCGACCGCCAAGAACGTGGTGACGTACAACACTACGACAGGCCGAGAAAATTAAGTTCAATGCTTCCGAGCATGCGTCTAATTGTTTCCGAGCATGCGTAGGAATTTTGCGCGTCGGAATTGGTACAGGCGACTGAAAAATTGAGTACCTGCTCTCAATCTTTTTCTGGCTGGAATTCCGTCAGCAAAAGTCTGATGGAGCATACACACGGTCACATTTTCGGACCAAAAGCTCTCATCGGACTTTTGCTGGTGGAATTTCCGATTGTGTGTACGCGGCATAAGGTCTCGTTTACACTTGCTTCATAGTTACATAGTAGGCGAGGTTGAAAAAAGACACAAGTCCAATCTATGTTTGTGATTATATGTATGTCATTTTAATGAGTGGCCACGTATCTTGTTAACCACTTGCCGACCGGGCCATAGCCGAAAGACGGCTACAGCGCTCCCAGAATCTTGCTCCTGCGCGCACCCTCGGGGGTGTGCTCCTGGAAAAATCAATGACGGATCACGGTAAATGGCCACTGGTATCGGTCGTTTACCACATGATCACTCCGTCAAATGACAGAGCGATCACTTGTAAACAAACCGGCGTCATGTCATGACGCCGGTTCCTCCTTCCATCCCCTCTCTGTACCGATCTGTACAGTGCTGGGGGGGGGGGGGTCGTTTGCAGCAGCGCTGTGGGCTGGATTTGTAGTGCCCACATCGCTGCTCAGTGCCAATACATTGCAATACTCTGCAGTACTCTGCCAATACTCTGCCAATACTCTGCCAACTCTATTTGTGTGAAAAAAAAGGACAAACATTGCGCTGTCGTGCGGCGCTGCACCCAAACAAAATTGACGTCCTTTTTTCCCCCCACAAATAGAGCTTTCTTTTTGTGGTATTTGATCATGTCTGCGGTTTTTATTTTTTTGCGCTATAAACAAAAAATTGTGGTAACAATTTTGAAATAAAAATAATATGTATATATTTTTACTTTCTGCTATAAAACACATCCAATAAAAAATGCGCCAATTTTGAAAAGAAACTCAATATTTTGTACTCTTTGCTATAATAAATATCCCCCAAAAATCAATAAAACATAATTTTTTCCTCAGTTTAGGCCAATATGTATTCTTCTACATATTTTTGGTAATAAATTGGAATAAGTGTAAATGTAAATGATTGGTTTGCGCAAAAGTTATAGCGTCTACAAAATAGGGGATAGTTTTATGGCATAATTATTATACTTTTTTTTTATTAGTAATGGTGGTGATCTGCGATTTTTATCAGGACTGCGACATTATGGCAGACACATCGGACACTTTTGGCACATTTTTGGGACCATTGGCATTAATACAGCAATCAGTGCTATAAAAATGCACTGATTACTGTAAAACTGTCACTGGCAGGTAAGGGGTTAACACTAGGGGGCGATCAAGGGGTTAATTGTGTCCCCTGCGTGTGTTTCTAACTGTGGGGGGAGGGGACTGACTAGAGGGGCTGACAGATCACGGTTCCTAGCTATTAGGAACTCACGATCTATCTCTCCTCACAGAACAGAACAGGGATTTGTGTGTTTACACACACACACATGTCCCTGTTCTACCTCTCGTGTCCGCAATCGCTCGTGGCTGGCGGTCATCCCGACTGTCGGCCACGAGCATCATAACCCCTGCAGTTCGGTGGCGTGTGCACACCTGCTATCCCACTTAAAGAAGCCGACGTATAGCTACGACGGCTCGCCGGATCGTGCCGACCTGTCGCAGTATAATGACAGCGGCTGGTCGGCAATCAGTTAAGGTTGAACCTCTTTTCTTCTAATTTTAATGAGTGGCCATGAGTCTTAAACTCCCTTCTGCAAAAAAGTTGTATCCCTATTGTGGGGTCACCAGTACGGTATTTGTAAATTGAAATCATATCCCCTCTCAAGCGTCTCTTCTCCAGAGAGAATAAGTTCAGTGCTCGCAACTAGGGATGAGCGTCAAGTTCGAGTCGAACTCATGTTCGACTCGAACATTGCCTGTTCACCTGTTCATGGAACAGCAAACAATTTGGGGTGTTCGCGGCAAATTTGAAAAGCCGCGAGCACCCTGCAAAAGTCTATGGGAAAAATCTCAAGTGCTAATTTTAAAAGCCTATATGCAAGTTATTGTCATAAAAAGTGTTTGGGGGCCTGGGTCTTGCCCCAGGGGACATGTATCAATGCAAAAAAAAGTTTTAAAGACTGCCGTTTTTTCAGGAGCAGTGATTTTAATAATGCTTAAAGTGAAACAATAAAAGTGTAATATTCCTTTAAATTTCGTACCTGGGGGGGTGTGTATAGTATGCCTAAAATCACTTGCGGCTATAAAGAATTGTCGGCTCCCGTAATACAGAGAACAGTCATTCATTGAAAGTCATTGATAAAAAAATAAATAAATAAATAAAGCGTGGGGGTTCCCCCAAATTCAATTGCCAGGCTATGGATATTAAGGGGAACCCTGCGTCAAATTAAAAAAAAAATGACGTGGGGTTCCCCCTAAATATCCATACCAGACCCTTCAGGTCTGGGATGGATTTTAAGGGGAACCCCGCACCAAAAAAAAAATGGCGTGGGGTCCCCCTCAAAATCCATACCAGACCCTTATCCGAGCACGCAACCTGGCAGGCCGCAGGAAAAGAGGGGGGGAACGAGAGCGCCCCCTCCCTCCTGAACCGTACCAGGCCACATGCCCTCAACATTGGGAGGGTGCTTTGGGGATCCGTGACCCCTCAAAGCACCATGTCCCCATGTTGATGGGGACAAGGGCCTCGGGAGCCTCCCATTGCGTGGAGCGGCCCGACACAGAAGAACAGACGCCGACGCAGTGGAAGAAGATGCCGGACGAGAAGACCAGAGCAAGAAGAAGGGGATCGGAGGAAGAAGAAGATGGAAGAAGATGGAAGAAGAAGATGGAAGAAGAAGATGAAAGAAGAATTTAATATAGGAATTGTCAAAGACCCCCTCCTGTCATTTTTAACATTTTTGTCACTTTTTTGGTGAAATGGTAGGGGTACTTTTGTACCCCCTTACCATTTCACACAGGGGGGAGGCCGGGATCTGGGGGTCCCCTTGTTAAAGGGGGCTTCCAGATTCCGATAAGCCCCCCGCCCGCAGACCCCCACAACCAATGGCCAGGGTTGTGGGGACGAGACCCCCAAAGCACCCTCCCAATGTTGAGGACATGTGGCCTTGTATGGTTCAGGAGGGAGGGGGGCGCTCTCGTCCCCCCCTCTTTTCCTGCGGCCTACCAGGTTGCGTGCTCGGATAAGGGTCTGGTATGGATTTTGAGGAGGACCCCACGCCATTTTTTTTTTTTTGGTGTGGGGTTCCCCTTAAAATCCATCCCAGACCTGAAGGGTCTGGTATGGATATTTAGGGGGAATCCACGTCATTTTTTTTTTAATTTGACGCAGGGTTCCCCTTAATATCCATAGCAGACCTGAAGGGCCTGGTAATCGAATTTGGGGGAACCCCCACGCTTTTTTTTATTTTTTATTTTTTATTTTTTTATCAATGACTTTCAATGAATGACTGTTCTCTGTATTACGGGAGCCGGCAATTCATTATAGCCGTGAGTGATTTTAAATAGCTTTTTTTACTGCAAAAATGACACTTTGTGCAGGGACAGTTCTAAGCATGGGAAACATGCGCCCCTTCACAGGCATACTATACACACCCCCCCAGGTACGAAATTTAAAGGAAAATTACACTTTTATTGTTTCACTTTAAGCATTATTAAAATCACTGCTCCTGAAAAAAACTTCAGTTTTTAAAACTTTTTTTTGCATTGATACATACAGGACCCAGGTCCTCAAACACTTTTTATGACAATAACATGCATATTAGCCTTTAAAATTAGCACTTTTGATTTTGAACCTTCGAGTCCCATAGACTTTAATAGGGTTCTAAAGTTCACACGAGCTTTAGGTGTGTTCGCAGGTTCTGGTGCGAACCGAACAGGGGGGTGTTCGGCTCATCCCTACTCGCAACCTTCCTTCATAACTAATATCCTCCAGTCCCTTTATTAGCATAACACGGCATTGGACACGCTTTTTTAAAACTCTCTGAACGCCAGTCAAAGTGCCTGTCACTAAATAAAATCAGCAGAGAGAGGGCGCCTGGGTCAGTGTGATAGTAAAATCAAGTAACACTTTATTCAGATGCACTTACATAAAAGTATCTTGCGAGCTGCACACAGGGTGGATGTAGATCACCAATCAAGCAGTCAGCCGTCACGAGGGATGAGAAGACCGCTGTGGGGATGAGCTCAGACCCACCGTATGGAGGTATATAACCGGCAGCGACTCCAGCTCTCACACCTGCTCTCACAGTGCTAGAAAGAGACCAAATTAGGACGGGGTGGGCCGCAACACGTTTCCGAGGCGCCGCCTCCTATATCAGGCAAACCCGAACTGTCTGGTAGTGGCGTCGCTAGGGGGTGGCTTTTGGGGCTATAGCCCCGAATCTGGGGCACATAGCCCAGAGTCTCTGCAGGGGTCCCCAAGGGGAGGCTCTCTGGGGGCCCTGATTTAAGGGGGGGCTCTCTGGGGATATATACACACACATTCGTATATTATATACATGTGTATGCACGCCCAAGTGTATTACTTTCTTTACTATGCTGCTATGGGCTCTAGCCCCAGATCTTTTGTAGACCTAGCTATGCCCCTGCCTATCAGCATATATAAAGGGTGATGGATATATACACGGACTAACTTTATGAATAAGAACAAATAATGAGGGGGTTAACTTACAGTCCAATATTGGGTTTGAGCCCCTTCACATATATAGGGCCGTGCCCGGCCCTCAGTCTCTCCCTCTCTATCCAGGCTGGAAACGTTTTATTTTTTGCCATTTTAGGCCTTTGTGGCAAAACTGCTGCAGGTATCTTTATTTTGTATTGGACTTGCTAGGTGCTAGGTATGGCTTTGATACAACAATGCTGATGTCTTTATGTATTTTGCAGACTCCATATATATACCATAACTGTAGACCCAATAGTGGATTACCAATACTGAACAATGCTACTTATCTGTCCTATCTGAGGTTGGTTGTTCTGTAGTAGGAACATACATATACACTATATTACCAATAGTATTAGGTAGACATGTGCACAACAAAAAAATTTGTTTATTTTCGTTTCGTTTTTTTCATTTCGGAAATTTTTTTATTTTTTTCGTTTCGTTTTTTTCGTTTCCGTTGATTCGTAACTATTCGTACATTTGTAAGTCGTCGGTGTTCGGATTCGTAACGATTCGTACATTTGTAAGTCGTCGGTGTTCGTATTCGTAACGATTCGTACATTCGTAAGAGTTATTTTTTCGTTGATTCGTTTTTTCGTTAGTTTAATTTTCGGACGCATTCGTATTTATTCGTACATTCGTAACATTCGTAGATTCTTAATCGGAGCATAATTCATAATTTTATGTAATGTGTATGCTGTTATTACATTTTAATAATTTACGAATCGAAAAAAAAGTTACGAATCGAAAAAAAAAAGTTACGAATCGAAAAAAAAGTTACGAATATACAAATTTTTTTGTTCAATAGAGACACGGAAAATTACAAATCGAAAAAAAAAAAAAAGTTACAAATCGAAAAAAAAAGTTACGAATCGAAAAAAAAGTTACGAATGTACGAATTTTTTTGTTCAATAGAGACACGGAAAATTACAAATCGAAAAAAAAAAAAAAAAAGTTACGAATCGAAAAAAAAGTTACGAATGTACGAATTTTTTTGTTCAATAGACACGGAAAATTACAAATCGAAAAAATAAAAAAAAAAGTTACGAATCGAAAAAAAAAAGTTACGAATCGAAAAAAAAAGTTACGAATCGCAAAAAAAGTTACGAATATACAAATTTTTTTGTTCAATAGAGATACGGAAAATTACAAATCGAAAAAAAAAAAAAAAGTTATAAATCGAAAAAAAAAAGTTACGAATCGAAAAAAAAGTTACGAATGTACAAATTTTTTTGTTCAATAGAGACACGGAAAATTACAAATCGAAAAAAAAAAAAAAAAAAAAAGTTACGAATCGAAAAAAAAGTTACGAATGTACGTATTTTTTTGTTCAATAGACACGGAAAATTACAAATCGGAAAAATAAAAAAAAAAAGTTACGAATCGAAAAAAAAAGTTACGAATCGAAAAAAAAGTTACGAATGTACGAATTTTTTTGTTCAATCCATTTGAAGCACGTTTAGCAGCACCATTGGACACGGAAAATTACCAATTCAACAAAAAAAAAAGTTACAAATGTACGAATTTTTTCGTTCGTTTTCGTTTTTTTGGATTTTCTTCATTAGTACATTCGTTGTTTCTAATTCGTTTTTTTGGGATTTTCGTTGTTTTTTGGATTCGTTCGATTCGAATGATTCGTTAATCGGATTCATACGATTCGAATGATTCATTACGATTCGTTATTCGGATTCATACGATTCGAATGATTCGTTCATTCGTACGAAAACGAACGAACGAAAATAACGAAAAAAAAAAACGAAAAACAAAAAAAAACGAAACGAATTGCACATGTCTAGTATTAGAACACCTGCCTTTACACGCACATGAACTTTAATGGAATCCCAGTCTTAGTCCGTAGGGTTCAATATTGAGTTGGCCCACCCTTTGCAGCTATAACAGCTTAAATTCTTCTGGGAAGGCTGTCCACAAGGTTTAGGAGTGTGTCTATGGGAATGTTTGACCATTCTTCCAGAAGTGCATTTGGCCTGGCTCGCAGTCTCCGCCCTAATTCATCCCAAAGGTGTTCTATCCGGTTGAGGTCCTCCACCCCAAACTCGCTCATCCATGTCTTTATGGACCTTGCTTTGTGCACTGGTCCAACTCATTTGGCAGAGGGGGGATTATTGTGTGGGGTTGTTTCTTAGGGGTTGGACTTGGCCCCTTAGTTCCAGTGAAGGGAACTCTTAAGGCACCAGCATACCAAGACATGTTGGATAATTTCATGCTCCCAACTTTGGGGGAACAGTTTGGGGATGGCCAATTCCTGTTCCAACATGACTGCACACCAGTGCACAAAGCAAAGCCCATAAGTTTGGGGTGGAGGAACTTGACTGGCCTGCACAGGAGTCCTAAACTCAACCCGATAGAATACTGATGGGATGAGTTAGAGTAGAGACTGCGAGCGAGGCCTTCTTGTCCAACATCCGTGCCTGACCTCACAAATGTGCTTCTGGAAGAATGGTCAAACATTCCCATAGACACACTCCTAAGGCCGGTTTCACACTGGGGCGGTGGGGGTGGCGGCGGTAAAGCAGCGCTATATTTAGTGCTTCTTTACCGTTGTTTTAGCCGCGGTATTCGGCCGCTAGCGGGGGGGTTTTACCCCCCTAGCGGCCAAAAAAGGGTTGAAACCCCCCGCAAAGCGCCGCTGCAGCGGCGCTTTGCCAGCGGTATTTCCGCAGTGTCCACGCGGTATTACCGTGGTGTCCCCGCGGTGTCCCATTGATTTCAATGGGTAGGAAGGGTATAGGAGCGGTGAATACACCGCTCCTTCACCGCTCCAAAGATGTTTGGAAAATATGAGCACCTGTGTGTGGGGTTGTCCCTATGCCTCTGCTGGGTGATGTAGCTGCCGATATTTCCCCCCCTTCCCATTCTTGCTTCCCTTTTTTCCTCTTTTTACACCGTTTCCATGTGGGGATGAGGTCCTCTATGCAAGGGGTGTATTGTTTAAATTGTTGACAACTGTTATCTCATTTAGATTGCATTGTATACAAAATCTGTATCGGTGTCTCCTGACGAAGAGGACAATGTCCAAGAAACGCGTTGAGCCGTAAATACTAGTACATGTGAACTAATTATCTTACTAATGTGGTATCCTTCTTTTATATTTTGTATTTCCTGATGTTGTATTTAAAAAATTGTATTTTGTAATAATAGTCTATATTTGTACTTTTTAAAAACAAACACAAATTAATAAAATGTTTTTTTTTTACATTAAAAATTAATGCTGTGCCTCAAAAGTCCCACGCCAACACCAATGTGTTTGTTTACACCTTGCATTTGCTTTACTTCAAAAATTATACCCCCTGCCGCTTTAGTGGTGCTTTAAAGTGTCTAAAGCCTCCATAAAAGTCTATGACAAAGCTTGCTGCAGCTTTTGAGAGGCTTTAATTCAGCTTTAGTCTCACTTTGCTTTGTTTTGGAGGTATTGCAAGTGTAGCGCTGGCTCCTGATGAGCAGGCGCTATTGTTTTAAAAAAATTAAGTTGCCTGAAGCCACAGTTGGGCTTCAGGATAATTTTCTAAATTTCTGGTTTCAGTACCAGTCCAGCTGGGTTGCACTGGGTTCTCCTTGACCGTAGGTGTCGCTGTCACCGCCGGAAATAGTAGAAATGTCTAGCTGGATGCATTGTGTGCCACTTAGCTCTCGGAACCAGCCCAGTGGGAGTGTTTTCCTGCAGTGCATTCTGAGGAGTGTATTTAAGGTACCGAAGCCATGTTGGCAGGAGATTATTTTCTGTCTGTTTGATTCTGGTGGTCCTCCTGACCCAGCCCCCTGGCCCTCCTGACCTTAGGTGCGGAACTATGCATCCTGTGTCTCGGAGCCTACCGATCCAGGGATGGTCCGGTGCCGTCTCATCTGAAGGGAGAGGCCCAGCAACTGAAGAACCCCAGTGGAGGACTCTTTCGGGAGAAGACCGTGCGCAAGGCTGGTTTCTCTGAAGGAGCCTGGAGGCTTAGTTGAAGGACGCAACCTGGATCAGCACTCATACAGATTTTTTTCTAAATAAATAATCCAAAAGAAGATTCAGTGTGAGTTTCAAAAATTTTTGGGCCACTTTCCACGGGATCCCCAAGACGGAGAAGCAAGCAGGTGAGGTAACGGTAAGCCCAAATAAACCAGCAGCTCCTTCTGGGGTTAGTGGTACACAAGTATGAGATATCAACACACACAGGGCATCTGCTAAGCTTCATTACAGCTTTAAAAATGCACCACTGAAACACCATCGAAGCACCACCTAAGTATCGCAGAAGCATCAAAAACACATCAAAAAAGCATGGTAGGTGCTTTAAAGTGGTTGTAAACCCACATAAAAAAAAAAAAAACCTGCAAGACAAAGGCATAATACTAGCTCATTATGAATTACTTACCTAAGATCGAAGCCCCGTAGCCATCCTCGTACACCGCTCCGGCTGCCGACATCGCTCCTAGAGTTACTTTCGGGTATCGCGGGCTCCGGGGATGTGATTGGCATTACTCCGGTTCATGCGCGCGGGAGACGCGGGTAACGGCACACTCACTGAAGCAACGGCACGTATGTGCCGTTGCTTCAGTGCGCATGTGCCTATGACGCTAGCACATGCAAATACAGGGGATATCTCCTAAACCGTGCAGGTTTAGGAGATATCCAGGGTAGCTACAGGTAAGCCGTATTATAGGTTTACCTGTAGCAAAAAGTGTGTTGTAAGGGTTTACAACCACTTTAATGTGTATTGAAGTTGAAGCAAGTGTAAATTAGCACTTACAATACAATTCAATACAAGAGAGGACTCTTCTCATTGGAGCTTACAATCTTAAAGGGAGTGTCAAGTTATACAAAAGGTAATAAATGTGGGGGATGAGCTGATGGAGAAAGTAAAATTTCACTTTTGTACTTAGAGGCAGGATAGACCTCTTTGAGCAGATTGGTTTTTAGGGATCACCTAAAGGTGGACAGAGTAGGAGATAGTTGGAGTGATTGGGGTAAGGAGTTCTGGAGGCGACAAGGGAGCCAAGGAGTACAATATCTTGGGAGGAGCGAAGAGAATGATTTGGTTGGTATTTTAAGACAAGGTTTGTGATTCTGCATGGATGGCTTTGTAGGTTGTTAGTATTTTGAATTTTCTCACCTCGTCTTTCAGGACAGCACTTGGAGAGCGCAGCTCCACCCACTTCCCAGGAAACACTGCAGTAAAATTCCTTTAAAGTCTGGACACCTCCACCATGGCCTCAGTTGTAGTGTTTCCTCCGGCCATGGTGGAAGCGCTGCAGGGGAACCAGGGGTTGCTGCGCTCTCTCCAGGTGGAGGGAGATGGTCTGCATACCTGTATAAGTCAGTCTTTTCTTTCAGGCCTTAAAGCCCAATACCCCCCCTGACGTGTGGGGGGTATTCCGGTGTCTTTCCCTTCTCGGGCCCGGCGAGGGTAGAGGCCGCCGGAGGTCTCCGCTCCAGCAGGCTGCAGCCATTTCTCCAGTGGGAGTTTTTGGGATTTTCAAATATGGCGCCGGCAGCGCCGAGTGGCGGGCGACGTCACTGCTGGACGGGGCGGGACTTCCGGCGGTGCGTAGCGGCTTCCGGTTCGGCCGCAGGAACGCAGGAGGGGGAGGCGGCCTCGGCCTGTGTCAGCTTCCGGTCCTCGCAGCGGCGAAAAGGACCGGGAGATTTAAAATAAAAGGGCACTCTCAGGAGCTTCTGGGCGGCTGCAGTCGGGATGAATGAACCGGAACCAGCAGCGGTGGCAGGAGCAGGAGCCACAGACACAGGCCATATCCAGGTAAGAGGGACGGCGAGTCTCTAACTAATACCTTGGATATTTTGTATGTCCCTTCCCTTTCCCCTCCATAGGGAGGAAGGGGAGCCTGCCATACACTGCAGAAATGTGACTTTTATTTTGCAGATGTATGTTTCTTTGCAACAATGGTTTTTGGGGTTTGTCTTTGTGCCATTGTCTGTTTTAAATGCATTTTGCTTAAGGTTTGCTAGCGAGGAAATCTTGTGCACTAAGAATGCTGTTTTAAAGGAAGAAACCTTCTCATCCTTCCGCTCCTATCTGGACAGGCGCCCAGTAGTAGAAGCAGCGAGTTCCTCCCCCAGTACTCACACCTCCTCGGCAACAAGAAGGGAGGTTAGTGATTCTGAGGAAGAGGAGAAGGAGGAACCGTCAGGGTCAGAAGAGGAAGACGAGGACAGAGAGGTCTCCTCATCTCGCTATAAGCTATCGTTGGAGGAGGTAGACGATCTCCTTAAAACGATACACACCACCCTGAGTATTAAGGAAGATAGGGCTGATCTATCTTTGCATGACAGGATGTATCGGGGCATGGATGAAGTCAAACATCGCATGTTCCCGGTACATCAGGTCCTAACAGACGCTATTAAAAGGGAGTGGAAGGACCCAGAGAGGGCCCCTTTTTTCTCCAGGTCTCTAAAAAGGAGATTTCCTTTTGACGAGGACAACTCTCAAGAGGCCCAAGCTGGATGCGGCTTTTTCCCAAGTGTCACGTAATACGGACCTGGCTTTCGAGGACATGGGGGTATTGAAGGACGCCATGGACAAGAGGGCGGACTCATTGCTCAAAAAGGCTTGGGATTCCACCCTTATTAACCTCAAGCCAGCAATGGCATCGACAGTTGTGGCCAGGAATCTGGAGCACTGGCTAGAACAGCTGAGGGGCCATATTGAGGCAGGTACCTCCCGTAAGGACCTGCTGGAGACCTTACCAGTCCTACAGAGGGCAGTAGGGTACGTGGCGGATGCATCAGCAGAGTCCATTAAGATCTCTGCGAGGTCCTCAGCCCTGATTAACTCGGCTAGGAGGGCTCTTTGGGTCAAGACTTGGACTGGGGATTCAGCCTCTAAGTCTAAATTATGTGGCCTACCCTTTGAGGGGGATCTGGTGTTTGGCCCGGGTCTTGACGCCGTTCTTGATAGGACGGCGGACAAGAAGAAGGCCTTTCCAGTTAAAAAGAAAGTGGCGCCTCACCCCAAGAAGAATTTTCGTCCTTTTTTCCAGGCCCGAGATTCCAAGGAAGCGGGACAGAGGAGACCGTGGAGGTCTCAGAGGGGCAGAGGGAAGTCTGGGGTGTTGTTTTGTCCCCCCAGTCAACCCGCCAAGACCCAGTGAAGGTCCCCAGGCTGTGGGAGGAAGGCTTCAATCCTTTCTTCCGCAGTGGGAGAGGGCGACTCCCAGTGCGTTCGTCCTCAAAGTAATTTCGGAGGGGTACGCACTGGAGTTTTCAGAGAGGCCACCCTCCCGGTTCTATGTCACACAGCTTCCAAGAGACCTGGAGAAGTCGGTGGCAATGTCCTCTCTTTTGCAGGAGTTCCTGCGGCAGAGAGTGATTATCCCAGTTCCTCAAGGGGAGGAAGAGCTAGGGTTTTATTCTCACGTTTTCCTGGTGAGGAAGCCGTCGGGGAAATTCAGGCTAATCTTGAATTTAAAAGTCCTAAATCTGTCCATACGGTACAAGAGATTCCGTATGGACACGATTTACTCAGTGAGGAAACTCCTACCCACAGGGTGCTTTCTAGCCTCAATAGATTTGAGGGACGCATATCTTCACGTGCCCATCAAACCCGAGTCGCAGAGGTACCTGCGTCTGGCTATCAGGACAGGAGGGGTGATGTCTCATTTTCAGTTTCGAGCTCTCCCGTTCGGGCTCTCTGCCTCACCACGGATCTTTACAAAGGTCATGGCAGAGGCGTTAGCACCACTCAGGTTGGAAGGGATAGCGGTGGTACCGTACCTCGACGACCTTCTCCTGTTCGCCAGCTCAGAGGAATCTCTGCGCAGGGATCTAGTGAGGGCTCAATGCCATTTAGAGAGCCTAGGTTGGATCCTGAACCAGGAAAAGTCAAACCTGGTCCATTCACAAGTGATAGTGTTCCTAGGCTATACGATCGACTCCGTACAGGAAAAGATCTTTCTACCGGAGGAGAAGATCAGGAAGGTACAGGCAGCGGTACAGAGGATGCAGACAAATCTGTCAGTCTCTGTGCGTGCGGCCATGTCCACCCTAGGGCTTCTCACAGCCTCCATCCCGGCTGTCCAGTGGGCCCGCCTCCATTCCAGGGACCTCCAGCAAGCAATCTTGCAGAGCTGGTCCTATGGGGAGTCTCTGGACAAGCAGATGAGGATTCCATCATCAGTAAAGAGGAAGTTATGGTGGTGGAGGGGTCAGGCAAATCTGTGCAAGGGGCTATTATGGGTTTTCCCCGCAGCCAAAGTCCTCACGACAGATGCGAGCTCTTGGGGATGGGGTGCGCATCTCGAGGGGCAGCTGGCCCAGGGCTCCTGGTCAGTGGAGGAATCCAGGAGATCCTCGAACTGGAGGGAGCTGAGAGCCATCCTTCTGGGTCTGTGGGCCTTCAGACAGTCGATCGGAGGCCCGACACATCTAGATTCTGTCAGACAACGCCACAGCTGTGGCGTATATATCGAGACAGGGAGGCACAAGGAGCAGGCATCTTCTAGACCTGGCCCGTCAGATCCTTTACTGGGCAGAGGACAATCTAGCGTCCCTGACAGCGGTCCATCTAAAGGGCACCCTAAACCACATAGCAGACTTCCTGAGCAGGAAGAGGGTTTTGGAGTCCGAATGGTTTCTGAACCAGGAGGTCTTCAAACAGATTTCGGACAGATGGGGAGTGCCCCAGATAGATCTCTTTGCGTCAGAAGCAAATGCAAGAGTTCCAGTCTTTTTCTCCCTGAACAGACAGGACCAAGCGGAGGGTCTGGACGCTCTGGCTCAGCCCTGGGCCTTCCGCTTGTGCTATGCGTTTCCCCCTATACAACTAATCCCCTTGGTGCTCAAGAAGCTCCAAGAGGAGAGGACCACCTTAGTTTTAGTGGCCCCATATTGGCCCAAGAGGCCCTGGTTTTCGGGCCTACTGAAGTTGGCGGTAGAACCCCATTGGGTCTTACCGATCAGAGCGGATCTGTTGTCCCAGGGTCCCCTTCTACATCCCAATGCGGGTCAGCTCAACCTAGCAGCCTGGCTACTGAGGAGCAAATCCTGAAAGATAAGGGTTTGTCCAAGAATTTAATTTGTACCCTTCTGAATAGTAGGAAGAAGGTCACAAGGGCTATTTATTTTAAGACCTGGAAGTGTTTTAATTCCTGGTGTGCCTCAAAAAATTATTCTCCTAGGGAGAATTTTTCCGTTCTGGAATTTCTACAGGACGGAGTTGAAAAGGGGTTGGCAGCAAGTACCCTGAAGGTTCAGGTAGCTGCGTTATCAGTTTTTTTAGAGAGAAGGCTATCTCTAGACCCTTGGGTTATTAGGTTCTTCAGGTCACTGGCTAGGCTCAGGCCGGTGCCATTGAAGTGTTTTCCCAAGTGGGATCTTTCGGTGGTCTTGCAGGGTCTGACTAAAAGGCCCTTTGAGCCACCGGAGGAGACCTCAATCAAATTTTGGTCCTTGAAGTTAACACTGCTGATTGCAGTTACTTCAGCCAGAAGGGTCAGTGAGCTTCAGGCGCTGTCCATCACTGAGCCCTTCTTAACTGTCTTCCCGGATCGGGTGGTGTTGAGAACAGACCCAGGGTTCCTACCGAAGGTAGTCTCAGGTTTTCATAGGGCTCAGGAGATTATCCTGCCGACGTTTTGCCCAGACCCGAAAAACTCGAGAGAAAGAGATTTCCATAGTCTGGACGTGAGGAGGTGCGTTTTACACTACCTCAAAATATCTAAGGAATACAGAAAGTCCAATTCTCTTTTTCTGTTGTTTGCAGGGTCTCGCAAAGGGTATGGTGCTTCTAAGAGCACGATCGGTAGGTGGCTTCGGATGGCTATCCACGAAGCTTATAGAGCTATGGAAAGGGATCCTCCCGTAGGGGTAGTAGCCCATTCAACTCGGGCTTTAGCTACATCCTGGGCGGAAAGAGCTGGGGCCTCACCAGAGCGAATCTGCAAAGCGGCCACATGGACGAGCTACTCAACCTTCGCTCGCCATTATAGGATGGACCTGCTCTCAGCGGCAGAGCAGTCGTTTGGCAGGAAGGTCCTGCAAGCGGTGGTCCCACCCTAAGAGTAAGTACTCTTTTGTCATCTCCAAGTGCTGTCCTGAAAGACGAGGTGAGAAAACCTTAGTTAGACTTACCGGTAACGGTATTTCTACGAGTCTTTCAGGACAGCGCCAATGACCCTCCCTTGGGTTAAGAAATGCTATAAAATGTTATAATATGTTAACGGTTATGGTTGCTATGTTCTGCTTATGTACTTTCAGCATGGCCGGAGGTACTCGGTAACAACTGAGGCCATGGTGGAGGTGTCCAGACTTTAAAGGAATTTTACTGCAGTGTTTCCTGGGAAGTGGGTGGAGCTGCGCTCTCCAAGTGCTGTCCTGAAAGACTCGTAGAAATACCGTTACCGGTAAGTCTAACTAAGGTTTTCATTGGGCGAGCAGAAGCCAGTGGAAGGGATGGCGGAGAGGGGTATTGGACACTGAATGGTTGTTAAGGTGGATGAGTCTGGTAGCAGCATTCATGAGGAGGCAAATGAGGAGGGAATTGCAATAGTTGAGGCGAGGAATAACCAGGGAGTGAATAAGAAGCATTTTTGGAGTTGTTAGTCAACAAATAGCAAATTTGGACAAAATATCAAATCTACAATCCTATATATTAAAGTATATGTGAAGTCAAAACCGGGTAACCAGGGAAGCATATGAAGACCATAGTTAAAAAAGTGGTCACATGACAGTGGTGACATTGGCATCTGTAATGCTTGCCTGGGCAGCAGGGCATGGTTGAGACATTTTTATCCACTTCAGCCCGGAAGATTTGGCTGCTCAATGACCAGAGCGCTTTTTGCAATTCGACACTGCGTCGCTTTAAATGACTATTGCGCGGTCTAGCGACACTGTACCCAAACAAAATTACCTTTTGTTTGGGTCCTTTTTTTCACACAAATAGAGCTTTCTTTTGGTGGTATTTGATCATCTCTGCGGTTTTTATTTTTGCGCTATAAACAAAAAAAGAGTTACAATTTTGAAAAAAAACACAATATTTTGTACTTTTTGCTATAATAAATATCCAACATTTTTTTTTAACAAAGTAATTTTTTTTCTCAGTTTAGGCGATATGTATTCTTCTACATATTTTTGGTAAAAAAAATTGCAATAAGCCTATATTGATTGGTTTCAGCAAAAGTTATAGCGTCTACAAAATAGGGATAGATTTATGGCATTTGTATTATTATTTTTTTTTTACTAGTAATGGCAGCGATTTTTATGGTGACTTGCGACATTATGGTGGACACATCGGACACATTTTTGGGACGATTGACAATTATACAGCAATCAGTGCTATAAAAATGCACTGATTACTGTATAAATGTCACTGGCAGGGAAGGGGTTAACACTAGGGGGCGATCAAGGGGTTAAATGTGTTCCCTCACTGTGTGTTCTAACTGTAGGGGGAAGAGACTGACTATAGGAGATGACAGATTGTGGTGCCTAGCAACAGGGGATCCCCAACTTACGAACGCCCGACCTACGAACATCTCCCAGGCGCTGCGGGGACCCCCTGCTATTTTGCGTGGAAACCGGCCGATCTGCGCATGCACGGCCAGGAAAATGACGGAAAATTTGCCGCGCATGCGCAGAATGGCATTCGACGGAACATCGGAAATGTCCGTAATTTGCCACGCATGGGCATAAGGGCATTCGACGGAACATCGGAAATGTCCGTAATTGTTGTTCTGCGTATGCGCGGCCGACTTACGAACATTTCCGGATTACAACCCGTGTAACCCGGGGACCCCCTGTATTAGGAACTCATGATCTGCATCTCACACACATCCCTGTTCTGCCTCTCGCGCCTGCGATCGCTCATGGCCGGCAGTCAACGCGACCGCCGGTCACAAGCATCGGCACCCCCCCGAGTGCAGCAGGTGCGTGTGCGCACACCTGCTATCCCGCTTAAAGAAGCCGGCGTATAGCTACGACGGCTCACGGGATCGTGCCGACCTGCCGCTGTATGGCGGCGGCTGGTCGGCAAGAGGTTAAACATACAATACCTGTTAAAATTACGGCAAAGACAGAGATCGAAGATGGTTGATAGAAGCTCCCACCTTTAGCTCCAACAGCTTATATTTGTTGTACCTGGAAAAACATAAGAAGGTGTCCAGTTGCTCTAAGGTGTTAGTAACAGTTTAGACACATTCCAAAAAATTTCAAAGGGAAATAATTGGTTTTAAAAAGGGAGTCTTGCTCTTCGCAGTAATGCAGCCTTGACAATATATTTACAACCATTCTTGTTTTCTCTCGTTTTTGCAGCTTTGCTTTTTCATAATAAATTTGATCTGATCTTTGTGACAGTTCCAGCAATATGTCAATGAAGCCTGATAGAAAAAACATATTGGCACCAATACACTGTCATGTAATTTCCTTTGTGCAGAAATAATGAAATGTCCAGTCATGCTTTTTGTTTAGCGTGGTATCCTTTTCCAATGAAAAAAACAAAAAACAAACCTTGCTCATTCACCTTGAACCTTTGTTGCAAAATAATTTTAGTTTGTTTGTTCAAGAAAGTTGTTTTTGTATATGGAGCCCAAAGGGCCTTTCTCATTTTTACTAAAGTTTTAAGTGGTTCTGAAGGCTGAGGTTTTTTTTTTTTACCTTCATTCATTCTTTGCATGAAAGTAAAAAACCTTTGGTGTGTAGCTCCCCATCAGCCACCCCTTATACATGGGTAAATGGAAGATGTTACTGCGCTAACTTAAATGAAAAGTGAAAAGCTGCTCCATAATCAATGTGACAAAGATGCTAAATAGTAAATGGTATATAGTGTAGAGCTAAAGAATAAACACATATTTCTATATGTGAATAAATGGTACAAAAATCAATCATACAAAAAATAACAAGGCTGGAAATGTGAAAAAGTCTAATGAATATGAAGGTCCTGGAAAGGACGGATGTGAGTCCACCACCAAATAGTAGCTGATCTGGGATGGAATACACTGGCACTGTCCGACATAAAGAGCATCAAACGTGGTACACTTCAACTAAAAATGGGAAGTATATCTACTCTTGCCGGAACAGGTGGACTTTAATGACGAGTCATTAAGGCAAGGATGCCGGCATCGGCAGATCAACGGAAATCCAAGGAACCCAGGACCTCCAGACACGACACCAAAGGGTGTACAGGTAACCGCCAGACCGGACCTCAGATGTAGGGAACACCAGAGCTGGAATTTAGGTGTAGAAGGCCAAACTGGACCACAAAGGAACTCACGTCCGGAAGGTTATGGAAAGAAAAAAATGTCTCTATATGGTGTAGGTCAAAAGGTGTTTTTTTTTATTCATAAAAACCGGCATACATCAATAAAGATAAAAACTGTGATCACAGAATAAAAATGAGGGTCAATGTGAGGAGCAGAAAGCCAAGGCTGACGAGTTTCGTCCCAAAGGACTTCAACTGGGGCATACGATATTTTTATGATGTGATCAAAGTTTTTATCTTTATTGATGTATGCCGGTTTTTATGAATAAAAAAAACACTTTTGACAGTTGGGGAATGAATTTGAAATTAGAGAAATTGACTTTTCGGCATAGGGAAGCTTTAAATAAAGTTCAAAAGATTTGGCTGAAGAATGGCTGATCAGGTATCAGTATTGGTACAAAATTGGTGAGAAAATGAAAGATGCTATGAGCACATTATTATTTTTACAGAGGGATTGGATCAGTCAATTAATTCATGAGTATTGTTTTGATTATGTAATGTTAGGTTTAGAGGTAGTTTTTATTTTTTTGGATGTAATTTGTTTTGTGCTGGTAGGGAAAAAAAGTTGTAAACAATTAATATATGGACCTAGGATGGAAGTTTTCTCCCAATGCTAGAATCGCCATTTAGACATTTATATACTGTGATCATATCTCCTCTTCAGCATCTCTTCTCCGGGAGAATACATTTAATGTTTTCTCAAAACTGAAGTCCTCCAGCCCCTTTATTAGCTTAGTTGTGTTTCTTTGGACTCTCTCCAGTTCTAGCACATCCTTTCTGAGGATTGGTAACCAGAATTGGATGGCATATTCAAGATGTGGCCAAACCAGACTTTTGTAAAGTGGTAGAATTTTAATTTTATCTCTCGAGTAAATACCCTTTTTAATGCATGTGAGTAGCCTGCTAGCCCTGCTTGCTGCAGCTTAACATTGCATGCTTTTGCTGAGTCTATGATCTACTAGGACCTCCAGATCATTTTCCATCCTCAATTCCCCCAGAGGTTCTCCCCCTAGTGAGCAACTTACATTCATATTTTTAGCATCCAAGTACATTATTGTACATTTTTCAATATTAAACATCATTTGCCTGGTCTTCTTGTAAAGTTGGTATATCCTGTTGTAAAGTTATAGTCAGCAAACACAGAGGCTAAACTGTTTATACCAACGTCAATATAATTTCTGAACAAGTTAAACAGAATTGGTCTCAAGACAGAGTACAACTCCAGGCCACTAAGAACATACACTATTTATCATCACCCTCTGGACGCACTTCTGTAAGCAGTTTTGTATCCATGTACATACATTATCGTCAATACCAACAGACCTCAATTTGTAAATTAATCATTTATGGGGTACTGTATCAAATGGTTTGTCGAAGTCCAGGTACACTATGCCTACAGGCCTTTCACTATCCAAATTACAGCCCACCTCCTCATAGAATGTTAACAGGTTGGGCTGGCAAGAATGATCTTCCATAAATCTATGCTAGTGACTACTAATGGTACTATGTTCATCAGCAGACTCTTGGATGTGGTCCTTTATCATCCACTCCAATAGTTTACATACTATTGATGTTAGGCTGACTGGCCTGTAGCTTCCAGCTATATCATTTCAGCTTTAATTTGAGGGTATTTACATCCAAATCAGGTGAACGGTGTAGGAATTACAACAGTTTGTATATGTGTCTCCCACTTTTTAAGGGACCAAAAGTAATGATACAATTGGCTGCTCAGCTGTTCCATGGCCAGGTGTGTGTTATTCCCTCATTATCCCATTTACAAGGAGAAGATAAAAGGCCCAGAGTTCATTTCAAGTGTGCTATTTGCATTTGGAATCTGTTGCTGTCAACTCTCAATGTGAGATCCAAAGAGCTGTCACTATCAGTGAAGCAAGCCATCATTAGGCTAAAAAAACAGAGAGATAGCAAAAACATTAGGTGTGGCCAAATAAACAGTTTGGAACATCCTTAAAAAGACCCAAAGACCACAGAAAACCACTGTGGTGGATGACCAAGGAATTCTTTCCCTATTGAAGAATACACCCTTCACAACAGTTGGCCAGATCAAGAACACTCTTCAAGAGGTAGGTGTATGTGTGTCAAAGTCAACAATCAGGAGAAGACTTCACCAGAGTGAATACAGAGGGTTCACCACAAGATGTAAACCATTGGTGAGCCTCAAAAACAGGAAGGCCAGATTAGAGTTTGCCAAACAACATCTAAAGAAAGCCTTCACAGTTCTGGAACAACATCCTATGGACAGATGAGACCAAGATCAACTTGTACCAGAGTGATGGGAAGAGAAGAGTATGGAGAAGGAAAGGAACTGCTCATGATCCAAAGCATGCCACCTCATCAGTGAAGCATGGTGGTGGTAGTGTCATGGCGTGGGCATGTATGGCTGCCAATGGAACTGGTTCTCTTGTATTTATTGATGATGTGACTGCTGACAAAAGCAGCAGGATGAATTCTGAAGTGTTTCGGGCAATATTATCTGCTTATATTCAGCAAAATGCTTCAGAACTCATTGGACCTCGCTTCATAGTGCAGATGGACAATGACCCGAAGCATACTGCGAAAGCAACCAAAGACTTTTTTAAGGGAATGGTATGCAATGGCCAAGTCAATCACCTGACCTGAACCTGATTGGGCATGCATTTCAGACAAAACTGGGAAAATGCCCCAAGAACAAGCAGGAACTGAAGACAGTTGCAGTAGAGGCCTGGCAGAGCATCACCATGGATGAAACCCAACATCTGGTGATGTCTATGTGTTCCAAACTTCAGGCTGTAATTGACTGCAAAGTATTTGCAACCAAATATTAAAAAGTGAAAGTTTGATGGATGATTGGTGATCTGTTCTATTACTTTTGGTCCCTTAAAAAGTGGGAGACACATATGCAAACTGTTGTAATTCCTACACCCTTCACCTGATTTGGATATAAATACCTTCAAATTAAAGGTAAAGGTCTGCAGTTAAAGCACATCTTGATAGTTTCATTTCAAATCCATTGTGGTGGTGTATCGAGCCAAAAAGATTAGAATTGTGTTGATGTCCCAATATTTATGGACCTGACTGTAAGTTATTGATGAATAGCTGACTGGTCTGTAGTTTCATGGTATGCATCTTAATCTTTTTTTTTTTTTAATTGGTACCACATTTGCTCTATACCAGTCAGTTAGTACCATTCCAGTCAGTAAGATGACTTTACAAAAGACAATAGCAGCTTGGCTATATTTGTGCTAAATACCCTCACAGGTGTAAGCCATCTGGACCTCATGACACTAACATTTTCTCTAGTCTCTTATGTACCTGGTTTTCAGCCAACCACAGTACCTTTGGTGAAACATCATTATTAATGACTGTTTAGACTATCAAACTCGTTATTTTCATCTGTAAATACTGAGGAGAAAAATGATTTGCTACATCTTCCTTCCCCCGTTCTTTTGTGACCAGCTTCCCATGTTCATCTGCTTTGGGATCTTCTTTTATAACCTTTTACTACTGATATATTAGGAAAGATCCCACAGAGGCTTTAATTGGATTGAGATCTGGAGAATTTAGAGGCCAAGACAACACCTCAAACTGATTGCTGTTTATAAAACTATTGTTGAATTCATCAGACTAGGTCACCTTCTCCCATTCCTCTGTGGTCCAGTCCAGTTCTGCTCATGTGCCCATTGAAGGCACTTTTGGCTGTGGACAGGTCAGCATGGGCTATGCAGTGCCATATACAACAAACTGCAATGCACTGGACTGAACGACAAATGCCAGCCTTCACTCCACGCATACATCAATTACCCTTGGCCATCCATGACCCTGCCGCCAGTTTGCCAGTCTTCCTTCCTTGGACCACTATTCGTAGGATAGTGACTACTGCAGACTGGGAACATCACACAAGAGCTGCAGTTTTAGAGTTATTCTGGCTCAGTTGTCTATCCATTACAATTTGGCCCTTGTCAAAGTCGCTCACATCATTACACTTGCACATTTTTTTAATGATTTTAACACATTGGGGTTGATTTACTAAAACTGGAGTGTGCATAATCTGGTGCAGCTGTGCATGGTAACCAATCAGCTTCTAACTTCAGCTTGTTCAATTAAGCTTTGACAAAAAGACCTGGACCTTCTTTCTACGAAGAGCTGCACCAGAGTTTTCATGTTCCAGTTCAAGTAAATCAAACCCATTGCTTTCAGGTC
Organism: Lithobates sylvaticus; assembly: GCA_028564925.1. NCBI lineage: Eukaryota > Metazoa > Chordata > Amphibia > Anura > Ranidae > Lithobates > Lithobates sylvaticus. The sequence goes on from CM053029.1 coordinate 569,408,358, forward strand.
CAACATGTTCACTTGGTGCCTAATATATCCCACCCACTTTCAGGTGCCAACAAGATAATCAATGTTATTCACTTTACCTGTCAGTGTAAGCTCTTCTAGATTGTAAGCTCTAATGAGCAGGGCCCTCTAATCCCTCCTGTATTTAATTGCATTGTAATTGTACTGTCTTCCCCGATGTTGTAACAAGCTGCGCAAACTGTTGGCGCTATATAAATCCTGTATAATAATAATGTTATGGCTGATCAGTGTATATAGTTTATTATGATTATGGCGCCACACTCTTTTATTTATACATTATAAGATGAGTACTTACTGTCTCGTGTCCCAGTGAGATAAATAGGAACAAATGCATCAGACTATAGAACAGCTCTCACAGTGATATTGAGCAAATCACTGAGCTCTAGCTCTTCCTCCGTCTCTAAAATGTTCTGAATAACTAACAATAACTGGAAGAAACAAAGAGATGCAGCGATTCTCTATGCAAACAAAATACTTGCTCTCACTTTGTAACCTCTGCTGGATATTTTACAATCACATTTTACATTATTACTGGTCATGGATGGCTTTCGAGCAATGGAACTGAAATTGTCCCATTAAGCCTCAAGCCCATCAAAGCCCCTAGCATGTCACGAGTCTTCCACCTAAAAGCACTCAGCGAGCAATTCTCTTTTCCTGCTTATTCCATAAGAACAGAAAGCAACTGTAGGTCAAGGAAAAAAATTACAGTTAGGCAGCAATTTTCAGTAGGATTCAAGAGAAATGTCATGAGTGTATGCCCGTTAAAGCAATGTTCTCTACCACCATTGACCTCTAGTCCACTTAATGCAAGGTACATCCTGCCATTATGGAGTCATGTGCACAGATCAAAGTGATCTGTGTTTCTCTGTGTCCCCACTTTGGATGTAATGGATCTACTCGCTACAACATGAGCAACACATCTTACGGCATAACTCTTGTTTCACATACAGAAGACTGCTGATCTGTGAAGGCCTAGTTCAAGCCATTCCTTTATATTTACTGCTTGCTTGAAAATCATTCTACCCAATGTAGCACCCTGTAGGTACCAGTGTCTGTAAATATTTCATTATTTTTTTGGGCAGGCAGGGCAGACCCAGGTGGGCTGGCTTTGCTGGGTCCACCTCAGCAGCCTGGGTAGAAATCTACAGGGTTTCCCCAGGGACTGACTGAGAGGGAAGTGAGGCACTGCTTGGCAGTATGGTGGGAGCCCTGGCCAATCCCAAGCTGAGAACTTGACCAAATAAATAGTGCTGGAGTCTGTCATGGGCTAAAGCCCCGTACACACGATCAGACTTTCCGACGGGAAATGTTCGATGACATGCTGTTGTCGGTAAATCCGACCGTGTGTGTGCTCCATCGGACAATTGTTGTCGGACTTTCCGCCAACAAATGTTGGCTAGCAGGTTCTCAAATCTTCCGCGGACAAATTTGTGTTGTCAGATTTTCCGAGTGTGTGTACACAAGTCCATCGGACAAAAGTCCAAAGTAAAAACACGCATGCTCGGAAGCAGAAGCGGTCGGTCTTGTAAACTACAGTTTGTAACGGAGAATTAACATTTGTGACGTGGCAAATTATGAAATCTCCAAATGCAGCGAACAATTCTCTTCTTCTTTATTGGGATAATAATGAAGCTGCTTTGCTGGTGATAGGCTTTTTTTTTTCTAGTGATATCAAGAATAATATTATTATGTTTTTTATTTTTTTTTATTTGGGCAAGTTACCCCATAACACCATTATCCCGTATTTTTCAAGATCAAAGATGTTGGTGTCCCTTGTCAATTTTACATTGTATTTTTTTAAATGTAACTGCCTACTCCCAAACTGTCGTTTGAAGCACATAGCCAAGTATTATTCTACACAATTTTTTTTTATTGTGCATTAAAAAAATCTGCCAATAGAATTTAAACAAAAAGTGTATTCTATGCATCCAAAAATATAGAAAATATACCAAATCAAATCATTATTCAACCAAAAAATAATGTCAAAGCAATAACTCCAAGGCCAATAATAAATAACACGTTATCTCCTCCGATTCCACAACATGTCTGGTTGACGAATGGCCGTTCAGAAACGAACTGAAAAGCGCAAACTGAAAAGCACAAACTGAAAAGCGCTAAATGAAAAACGTGAAAAGAAAAGCGCAAATCAACACTCACCAAACTTCTACTAACACGAAATTAGCAGAAGGAGCCCAAAGGGTGGCGCTAAAGAGCTGAAAAACCACATAGTACGTCTAGTACGTCACTACGTTCATAATTGTTGGCCAACAATTGTGTGGTCGTGTGTATGCAAGACAAGTTTAGGCCAACGCCCTTCGAACAAAATTCCATGGTTTTGTTGGCCAACAATCCGATCGTGTGTACGAGGCATAAGAGTCGTGTGGAGAGATGGAGTGATAGAATGCTCTACCAAACAACATCCGCATGGAAGAAAACCATCAGGCCTTCAGGAAAAAACTCAAGACCCACCTCTTCTAAACATGGCATCCCAACAAGAGCAGACAAGCGCCTTGAGGCGATTCAGTTCGCAGTTGTAGCGCTATACAAATCATTCATTCATTCATTCATTCATGGAGAGCTGAGCCAGGAAGGGGCCCTCGGGTGGAGGGGAGTGCTGCCTCTACTAAGTCTGTTGAAGAGCAGACACCCCAGCGAGCTGTACTGTGAGTAACCATCCCCCTTAGAAACAAGGATCAGTGAAAGTGGGGCATCTGTTCGTTTGAACCTCTATAGCCAGAAGAGGAGATAGAAGCAGCCAGGCACAGGGCCCAGCTAGTTTCCAAAGATCCCAGGAGGGATCACACTCCTTGCTATAGGAAAGTGATTCTCAAACTGTGTGCCGTGGGAGTTTTTAAAAATATTTAAAGTTGCTAGCATTTTAAAACCTTGAACATTTCGAAAAATTAAATAGTAAATCAATGTTGCAAAAGTTAAAAAAGTAACATATATAAAAAGTCAATCTCTGTCAGTCTGTCATTTATTGGTTCCTTTCGTAACGTGAGACTTGTGTGAGATCTCGGGAGAACTCGATCGCTCTAATTATATTATAATAATAGAGACCGTTCCATTCCAACTTTGATGCTTATAAATAAAGTTTGTTCGTTGTTTAGCGATGGAGAAATACTTAATACTCAACATTTCACGAAAAGAGCCGGGATAAGCATTAGATATTAGATGAAGAAGTCATATCCTGCAATCATTGCAGATTAAAGTGTGGTTGCGACCAAAAAAAAAAATGTGGCTTAAAAATCATAAAAAAAAAAAAAATAATTGGAAAAAAAAATGTTTTACTCCCCTCTAAATGCCTGTTGCTAGGGGGTCCCTCGTAGTCTGCCACCTTTATTGCCCGGGCTAAACGTCACTTCCTGTAGGCGCCGCACAGTCATCTGGGACCTGTCATGTGTCCCAGATGAGTGAGCGTTGAATCACGGCGCACGGCGCTGCTCGCGCATGTGCAGTGGGTGCCCGGCAGTGAAGCCACAGCCGGGTTCCCACATTAAGAATGCCGGCGCCGTGAGCAGAGCGGGGAACGAGGGCGGGTCTCGTTCCCCCGCATCGCTGGACCCCGGGACAGGTAAGTGTCCGATTATTAAAAGTCAGTAGCTGCAGTATTTGTAGCTGCTGACTTTTATTTTTTTATTTTTTTTGTGGGCCCTCCTCTTTAAAGAGGGGGAAGGTTTTTCTTGAGACTTTGTATGAGGCAATGAGTGGGTAATTTTTATTTATTTATTAAAATGCTTAACTTACGCAGTCTTACCCGAAGGCCTCGATGTGCAAAACAAAGACCTTAGGAGAACCAACATACCAGCATGACAACATACAGAATAAAAGCCTGGGGGTCTGTCCATCACACCCCATTAAAATTATGTGACTCCAAAAGCTTGTACAAAAAGTATGGTTTTCAATTTCTTTCGGAATTTCAGAAAGTCATTCTCAAGTCTCAGTTTCAGAGGCAAGGATTTACAAAATTCAGCTCCTTGTACTGCACTCGTTTTCCCTCGGCATATTTCCTTTTTAAATTTTGGAATCTTCAATATGGCCAAGTTTGCCGATATCAAGGTAAGTTTGTCTGCCTCCATCCCTGTTATATATATATATATATATATATAATAAAATCAATTGATTAATTGAAGGAATTGGTTGGGACTTTATATGAAGCACAGCTAAGAAGGTAGGGGTATAAAATCACATGATAATGGATTCCAAAAAGATATACATTAAATAAGGAAGATAACATGATAACATGAACAGCACCTTGGCAATTTATTATACATAATAACAACATAACTCATAAACAATCTATTGATAATAGATGCATTGGTATACAGTGGTGTGAAAAAGTGTTTGCCCCCTTCCTCATTTCCTGTTCCTTTGCATGTTTGTCACACTTAACTGTTTCAGAACATCAAACCAATTTAAACAATAGTCAAGGACAACACAAGTAAACACAAAATGCAATTTGTAAATGAAGGTGTTTATTATTAAAGGTGAAAAAAAATCCAAACCATCATGGCCCTGTGTGAAAAAGTGATTGCCCCCCTTGTTAAAACATACTATAACTGTGGTTGTCCACACCTGAGTTCAATTTCTCTAGCCACACCCAGGCCTGATTATTGCCACACCTGTTCACAATCAAGGCATCACTTAAATAGGAGCTGCTTGACACAGTAAGGTCCACCAGAAGATCCTTAAAAGCTACACATCATGCCGAGACCCAAAGAAATTCAGGAACAATTGAGAAAGAAAGTAATTGAGCTCTATCAGTCTGGAAAGGGTTATAAAGCCATTTCCAAAGCTTTGGGAATCCAGCGAATCACAGTGAGAGCCATTATCCACAAATGGCGAAGACATGGAACAGTGGTGAACCTTCCCAGGAGTGGCCGGCCGCCCAAATTTACCCCAAGAGCACAGCGACGACTCATCCAAGAGGTCACAAAAGACCCCACAACAACGTCCAAGGAACTGCAGGCCTCACTTGCCTCAGTTAAGGTCAGCGTTCATGCCTCCACCATCAGGAAAAGACTGGGCAAAAATGGCCTGCATGGCAGAGTTCCAAGGAGAAAACCACTGCTGAGCAAAAAGAACATCAAAGCTCGTCTCAATTTCTCCACAACACATCTTGATGATCCCCAAGACTTTTGGGACAACATTCTGTGGACCGATGAGACAAAAGTGGAACTCTTTGGAAGGTGTGTGTCCAAGTATATCTGGCGTAGAAGGAACACTGCATTTCAGAAAAAGAACATTATACCAACAGTAAAATATGGTGGTGGTAGTGTGATGGTCTGGGGCTGTTTTGCTGCTTCAGGACCTGGAAGACTTGCCGTGATAAAAGGAACTATGAATTCTGCTGTCTACCAAGAGATCCTGAAGGAGAATGTCCGACCATCTGTTCGTGTACTCAAGCTGAAACGAACTTGGGTTCTGCAGCAGGACAATGATCCTAAACACACCAGCAAGTCCACCACCGAATGGCTGAAGAAAAACAAAATGAAGACTTTGGAGTGGCCTAGCCAAAGTCCTGACCTGAATCCTATTGAGATGTTGTGGTATGACCTTAAAAAGGCCGTTCATGCTCGAAAACCCTCTAATGTAACTGAATTACGACAATTCTGCACAGATGAGTGGGCCAAAATTCCTCCCGGACGCAGTAAAAGCCTCATTGCACGTTATCGCAAACGCTTGGTTGCAGTTGTTGCTGCTAAGGGTGGCCCAACCAGTTATTAGGTTTAGGGGGCTATCACTTTTTCACACAGGGCCATGATGGTTTGGATTTTTTTTCACCTTTAATAATTGCATTTTGTGTTTACTTGTGTTGTCCTTGACTATTGTTTAAATTGGTTTGATGTTCCGAAACAATTAAGTGTGACAAACATGCAAAGGAACAGGAAATGAGGAAGGGGCAAACACTTTTTCACACCACTGTATGTTAATAAAATTGTTCCAGTTCATGAAAGACATAATTATGTTAATAGTAGTAATGATTGATAATAAAATTCATAGTGTTCGTATTGTTGAATCTCAGAATCACATTATTGTATGATGTAACATAAGGCTGGGGCTCTACGCGTTTCGTGGAGATATCCACTCGTCAGGAGCAATTTAGATAAGCATAAGTCTATAATAGAAAAGAAGAATTACAAAATGAGTAGATGCTTGACACAGAGGGAGAACAGAGTGGAGGTGAAGTAGATATTTCCAAATGCTCTTACTTACGAATACATTTTAGCTGTGCTTCATAAAACGTCCAAACCAATTCCTTCAATTAATCAATTGATTTGCAATCAGTTCAAAAGCAATCAAAGTAATTCTGCCATTTGTGTCCTGGTGGTTTTTTGAGTTTGGATTTTCAGCATTGACTGAAATAAAATCGAAAAAGAGAGAGAGACTACTTAAAATCGGCAATGAAATGCACGCTTGTTTGTCGACTTTGGAGCCTCACTTCAATCAGATTTGCTCTCAGTCTCGAGTCTTGAGTTCAGTTGCAACATTCAGATGGTCGGGTCAGAATTTGGCATAAACAACATGAAAGCATGGATCCACCCTGCCTTGTATCAACGGTTCAGACTGGTGCTGGTGATGTCATGGTGTGGGGGATATTTTCTTGGCACACTTTGGGCCTCTTAGTACCAACTGAGCATCATTTAACCAGCGCTGTATTCATTAATAGAATACATCGCTCGCCGGGATTGGCTCAGTGGTGTATACTGTATGTATACAGTATTACTGCACACTCCGGAGGGCTTAACATCCAGCGGGCGGCTGGCATATGGTAACCCCAGCTGTATACCCGGCGTATAAGACGACCCCCGCTTTTTTTGCCCTTTTTTTTTTTTACTGTAAAAGGTCGTCTTATACGGTAGTGAATTTAAATAAAATAAAAATGAAAAAATTGCAACAGAAAAAAATAATTAGCGTGTTGGTGAGAGGGAAAAGAAGGAACCTGGAAAGGCATAATGCCCTATTAGATTGTAAGATTTTCTGAGCAGGGCCCTTTTAATCCTCTTGTATTTTATTGTATTGTAACTGTACTGTCTCCCTTGTATATTATAAAGTGTTGCATAACATGTTGGCACTATATAAATCCTGTATAATAATAATATAAGTAGATTAAACTTTGGCGTTCTGTAAAACTACTGTATATACTCAAGTATAAGCTGAGATTTTCAGCCCAAAATTTCCGACCTGACTTTGGGCCCCGTATCTCTGGGCCACTTAGTGCTAGGAACCCTAAATTTTGTGTGCCAACCCTGTGGACCTAGCACTACAACATATCCAGGTGGGGTTTCTAGCATTAAGTGGCTCCGAGATACGGGGCCCCAAAGTCGGTTCTGAAAATGTCATTCTCTGCTGTGTGCTTGACATTTTCAGACCCGAATTTGGGGCCCTATATCTCGGGGACACCTGGAGCTAGGAACCCCAAATTTGATATTCAAACCCAGCGGAACTAGCACTACAACATATCCAATAGATGGGGTTCCTAGCACCAAGTGACCCCGAGATACAGGGCCCCAAATTCGGTCAACTGTGTCCATCTGCAGCAATGTTATTTCGGGACCCTTTGGATCCAGAGACCCCAAATGGCTGCAGCTAGGGGGCATCTAGGAACCCTTAACTACCAAGTTTGAAGTTTGGGGGACCTATGGCTGCAAATGGGCACAGTGAGGCTGCAAATGGACATTGTTGACCCTCTTTTCCACTTACAGTAGCTGTGCATTTCTCATCCTAGGCTTATACTCGAGTTAATAAGTTTTCCCAGTTGTTTGTGGTAAAATTAGGTGCCTCGGCTTATATTCGGGTCGGCTTATACTCGAGTATATATGGTATATATTCGTGCAGGGACGGACTGACAACTCATGGGGCCCCCGGGTAATAGGAGATTATGGGGCCCCCAGGCAATCAGAGATTATGGGGCCACACAGTATACACACACACACAGTATACAATCACACAGTATACACACACACACACACAGTATACAATCACACAGTATACACAGACATGTTTCTATTGGCTGAGAAGGTACTGGAGAGGTGGTCAGCCATAATCTCTGGATTTTTAGACCAAAAGGATGTCGGTTAGTGACATTTCAGAGACAGATGTAAAAAAAAAACACAGATTTTTACATACTGTCCCTGGTTTTACTGAGGCTGGCAACCCTGATGGGGCCCCCTAGTGGCCGGGGGTCCTCGGGCAGTGCCCGAGTGGCCAAATGGTCAGTCCGCCCCTGTCTTTGTGACATACTGTATATGCTGATGTGTTTTGGCAAAGCTGGAGATATTCACTTCTTTTCTAGACTTCAACTTCAGAGACTATCACATTCTGTATTGTGAAACCGTCTTGTTAGGAATTACCTCTATATACACATTTATATATATATAAAAAAAATGTGACCTTTATGGATCAGCCTCATCACGACACATCGCTTCTTTGAAAGGAATTATTTTTATTTCCAAGGCCTGTTTTCATCTGACATTACAATACATCATTATGTCACAGAACACCATAGAAACTGTTTATATGCTTTTAGTGTGTGTTCCCTGGGAACGAATTTCTTTCCTTTTGTAAATACATGTTATCAACTAAGTACAAAAAAAAATAAAGTGATAAAACCTAAAGCAAAAGGGTGTACATTCTCCTAAATACATAATAAACCAGACTTGCTATATCGTTCTAAAAATAAGATGATGCAGCTGCAGAACTGTCATGGACCCATATAAGCTATCTGTTATAATTTATGTACTGTACATTAAGTAGTTGGAGAAAGGCTTGTTCGGAGAGGAGCCTTGTTTATGATGAATTTTACATTGCCGTCTAGTCTGATTCTGTTTTCTTTGCCACTTTAATCTGCTGCTGCTGCTAGATAGGCACAATTAAAGAAGTGTGACTCAGTGCGTTAGCTGGTAGATATTTTTGTCCCTACAATTTTCCCATTTTGATGTACTGTAACATATAACACAATCTCATGAGTCTCTAGGTCTTTATATGTATATAGGCATGTACTAGACATGTGCAATTCGTTTCGTTTTTTTTCGTCTTTCTTTTTTTTCGTTATTTTCGTTCGTTCGTTTTCGTACGAATGAACGAATCATTCGAATCGTACGAATCCAAATAACGAATGGTAACGAATCGTTCGAATCGTACGAATCCGATTAACGAATCATTCGAATCCGAAAAACAACGAAAATCCGAAAAAAACAAAATTAGAAATTAGAATGTACTAATGTACTAATGTACTAAAAATCCGAAAAACGAAAACGAACGAAAAAATTCGTACATTCGTAACTTTTTTTTTGTTGAATTGGTAATTTTCCGTGTCCCTTACAATGGTGCTGCTAAACGTGCTTCAAATGGATTGAACAAAAAAATTCGTACATTCGTAACTTTTTTTTCGATTCGTAACTTTTTTTCAATTCGTAACTTTTTTTATTTTTTTTTTTCGATTTGTAATTTTCCGTGTCTCTATTGAACCAAAAAATTCGTACATTCGTAACTTTTTTTTTTCGATTCGTAACTTTTTTTTTTCGATTCGTAACTTTTTTTTCAATTCGTAACTTTTTTTTTTCGATTTGTAATTTGCCGTGTCTCTATTGAACAAAAAAATTCGTACATTCGTAACTTTTTTTTCGATTCGTAACTTTTTTTTTTCGATTCGTAACTTTTTTTTTTCGATTCGTAAATTATTAAAATGTAATAATAGCATACACATTACATCAAGTTATGAATTATGCTCCGATTACGAATCTACGAATGTTACGAATATTACGAATGTTACGAATGTACGAATAAATACGAATGTGTCCGAAAATTAAACTAACGAAAAAACGAATCAACGAAAAAATAACTCTTACGAATGTACGAATCGTTACGAATACGAACACCGACGACTTACGAATGTACAAATCGTTACGAATCGACGGAAACGTAAAAAACGAAACGAAAAAAAACGTTTTTTTTTCGGAAACGAAAAAACGAAACGAAAATAAACGAATTTTTTTGTTGTGCACATGTCTAGCGTGTACCAGAGAAACCACAAGAGGTATGGGCCTGACAATTAGGTTCTTTTCGTAGTGTGATCCTCTCATGTTACTGAGAACGATGGACCAAATCTATATACACTGTATTGTCCTTTACATGCACATGAACTTTAAAGTGATTGCAAAAGTAAAAAAAAAATGTTAAAAAAAAAATAACAAACATATCATACTTACCTCCACTGTGCAGCTCGTTTTGTAAAGAGTGGCCCCGAACCTGGTCTTCTGGGGTCCCTCGGCGGCTCTCACAGCTCCTCCCCACATCTGATAACCCTCTCGGGGAGCGCTTCTCCCTTGAGGGCGTGCTCCCGAGTCCAGCATTCGACGTCCATAGAGGCTGAATGCAGGACTCGGCCCCGCCCCCAGTGCTTGCGTCATTGGATTTGATTGACAGCAGTGGGAGCCAATGGCTGCGCTGCTATCAATCTATCCAATCAAGGCAGAGAGACAGCGCGTCCCCGTGGGTCAAGTTCGAGGGTTCAGGTAAGTAAAACGGGGGAGGCTGGGGGGGGGGGGGGCGGTCACTGACAGGTGTTTTTTTCACTTTAATGCATAGGATGCATTAAGGTGAAAAAACACAAAGCTTTACAACCTCTTTAACAGCATCCCAGTCTTAGTCCGTAGGGTTCAATATTGAGTTGGCCCATCCTTTGCAGCTATAACAGCTTCAACTCTTCTGGGAAGGCCGTCCACAAGGTTTAGGAGTGTGTCTATTCTTCCAGAAGCGCATTTGTGAGGTCAGGCACTGATTTTGGACGAGAAGGCCTGGTTCACAGTCTCCACTCTAAACCTCACATCAGGTTGAGGCCAGGACTCTGTGCATCCATGTCTTTATTGATCTTGCTTTGTGCACTGGTCCAAATCATTTGGTGGAGGGGGAATTATGGTGTGGGGTTGTTTTTCAGGGCTTGGGCTTGGCCCCTTAGTTCCAGTGAAGGTAATTCTTACTGCGTCAACATACCAAGATATTTTGGACAATTTCCTGCTTCCAACTTTGTGGGAACAGTTTGGGGATGGCGCCTTCCTGTTCCAACATGACTGCACACCAGTGCACAAAAGCAAGGTCCATAAAGACACGGATGAGCAAGTTTGGGGTGGAGGAACTTGTCTGGCCTGCACAGAGTCCTAACTTCAACCCGATAGAACACTGATGGGATGAATCAGAGTGGAGACTGCAAGCCAGGCCTTCTCGTCCAACAACAGTGCCTGACCTCACAAATGTGCTTCTGGAAGAATGGTCAAACATTCCCATAGACACACTCCTAAACCTTGTGGACAGCCTTCCCAGAAAAGTTGATGCTGTTATAGCTGCAAGGGGTGGGCCAACTCAATATTAAAACCTACAGACTAAGAGTAGGGTGCCATTAAATTTCATGTGCATGTAAAGGCAGGTGTCCCGATACTTTTGGCAATATAGTGTATGTAGCATTCTCCCTCAAATGGACTGCTGATTTCTCCCAGGTTCCTTTCCCAGATTAGTGCTATAGCAGCCTGGCACACAGCAACATTCACTCTTCTGGCTCAATAAACTAGGGCAGTGGTCTGCAAACTGTGGCCCTGTGGCCAGGTGCAGCCCTTTGTCTACCTTTATCCATCCCTTTGCGCAGTTATCCTTCCACTGATACGAGACACTATTCCCCTCACTGACATCAACAATGGGGCATAATTACTACCACTGACACCAAAAAGGGGCACTATTCCTCCCTCAAATATTAAAGATGGAGTACTGTTTACTCCTACTGACACTGGGACAATTTCTACCCCCACTGGTCACAATCCAGCTCTCCTAAAGTTTAACTACCTTGCTACCGCCGGCCGGCAATTGACGGCCAGGCGGCACAGCTCTCAGCGAGGAAGGGCGTCATATGACGTCCTCCCCTTCAGTGCACTCCAGGGAGCGCGCGTGCCCCGCCGGGATCGCGTACGCCACTGGGCACCCGATGCGCGTGCCCAGCGGCCGCGATGTCCGCTGGGCACCCGCGATTGCCCGGTAACACAGCGGGACCGTGGATCTGTGTGTGTAAACACGCAGATCAACGGTCCTGTCAGAGGAGAGGAGCCGATGGTGTGTTTTTCTGTACAGAGAAACACCGATCGGTCTCCTCCCCTTGTAAGTCCCCTCCCCCTACAGTAAGAATCACTCCCAGGGAACATAATTAACCCCTCCCCGCCCCCTAGTGGTTAACCCCTTCCCTGCCAGTGTCATTTATACAGGAATCAATGCATTTAAATAGCACTGATTGCTGTATAAATGACAATGGTGCCAAAAATGTGTCAAAAATGTCCGATATGTCCGCCATAATGTCGCAGTCACAATAAAAATCGCAGATCGCCGCCATTACTAGTAAAAAAATAAATATTAATAAAAATGCTATAAAACTATCCCCTATTTTGTAAACGCTATAACTTTTGCGCAAACTAATCAATAATCGCTAATTGCGATTTTTTTTTTTTTACCAAAAATATGTAGAAGAATACGTATCGGCCTAAACTGAGGAAAAAATATGTTTTTTTATATATTTTTTGGGGATATTTAGTATAGCAAAAAGTAAAAAATATTGTTTTTTTTTTTTAATTTGTCGCTCTTCTTTTGTTTATTGCGCAAAAAATAAAAAACGCAGAGGTGATCAAATACCACCAAAAGAAATCTCTATTTGTGGGGAAAAAATGATAACAATTTCATTTGGGTACAGTGTTGTATGACTACGCAATTGTCATTCAAATTGCGACAGCGCTGAAAGCTGAAAAATGGCTTGGTCAGGAAGGGGGTGAAAATGCACTGTACTGAGGTGGTTAAAGGATGGTAAACTGTCCCTTTGGAAAAATTGGAGACCCTTGGTCGAGGGGTTGCCTTTTTAAAATGTATTGCTGCTTAACTTGAATAGGGCATAGGGAGCTGTTGGATACTCCATGAACGCTGAGCAATTAATTGAGGATGCTCTTCACTGTAGTACTATTTCTCAGATCAGTCTCTCCAACAAGAGCCCAGAAAATGAACAGCACTGGGACACCTTCAGTAATGTCTAATGTCTCAATACAGGCAAGCACTAGAATCAATATGCTAGGGGAATAAGCACCAACAGTCACTAGGATCCCCGATTCAGAGCAGTACTCACAATGTCCCTGGATGCTTGGATGCTACCTTCCAATATCAGACAGACAAATCCTTCCAGGTAAGAACCTCATTAAAATCCCATGCTTAGGTTCAGAGATTATAAGCAAAACAGCCCCCCCGGCTCTGCCACACCTGGGACTTCAATGAGAGAATGTAAAATGTTCAGCAGGGCTGTTAAGCAGGGCAGCAGCCCTTCAGGCTGAGAACCTCTCCTCCTGGACAAGAACAGGGCAGTCTCAGGCCCCATACGATTTGTGCACTCTCCAGCCACCTACTGGGCACACTCCCCCAGGGATTGTCTGGAACCATATAAATATTAAAGCTGCTTAACAACCAAACCACTATCCTCCAGAAAACAGGGGGAGACAATCAAACTTGCATTATGCAGAGCTCAGAACAGCCAAAAGCAACACAAGCTGCTCAACTGATTACAGGAGAGCCACCAGAACTAAATTTACCTGACCTAAATAGCAACCTAGGAGGGTATTACATATAAATCATTTATATTAATATTCTTTCTTTTATAGAGGATTTACATAGTACCAACCGTTAGTGTTTAACAAAATGAAGGCAGACATTACATTTACAATATGATTTAATACAAGAGGAATTAGAGGGTCCTGCTCGTTAAAGCTTACAATTTAATACTGATAGGCAATCATTCTGGAGGATAAGTTGTTAGAGAAAGTAAAAGTTCAGTTGTTAGAGGCAGGATAGACTTCTTTAACCACTTGCCGACCGGCGCATGACGATATACGTCGGCAGAATGGCACGTACAGGCAGGAGGGCGTGTATATACAGTGATGTGAAAAAGTGTTTGCCCCCTTCCTCATTTCCTGTTCCTTTGCATGTTTGTCACACTTAAGTGTTTCGGAACATCAAACCAATTTAAACAATAGTCAAGGACAACACAAGTAAACACAAAATGCAATTTGTAAATGAAGGTGTTTATTATTAAAGGTGAAAAAAAATCCAAACCATCATGGCCCTGTGTGAAAAAAGTGATTGCCCCCTAAACCTAATAACTGGTTGGGCCACCCTTAGCAGCAACAACTGCAACCAAGCGTTTGCGATAACGTGCAATGAGGCTTTTACAGCGTCCTGGAGGAATTTTGGCCCACTCATCTTTGCAGAATTGTCCTAATTCAGTTACATTAGAGGGTTTTCGAGCATGAACGGCCTTTTTAAGGTCATACCACAACATCTCAATAGGATTCAGGTCAGGACTTTGGCTAGGCCACTCCAAAGTCTTCATTTTGTTTTTCTTCAGCCATTCGGTGGTGGACTTGCTGGTGTGTTTAGGATCATTGTCCTGCTGCAGAACCCAAGTTCGTTTCAGCTTGAGTACACGAACAGATGGTCGGACATTCTCCTTCAGGATCTCTTGGTAGACAGCAGAATTCATAGTTCCTTTTATCACAGCAAGTCTTCCAGGTCCTGAAGCAGCAAAACAGCCCCAGACCATCACACTACCACCACCATATTTTACTGTTGGTATAATGTTCTTTTTCTGAAATGCAGTGTTCCTTCTACGCCAGATATACTTGGACACACACCTTCCAAAGAGTTCCACTTTTGTCTCATCGGTCCACAGAATGTTGTCCCAAAAGTCTTGGGGATCATCAAGATGTGTTGTGGAGAAATTGAGACGAGCTTTGATGTTCTTTTTGCTCAGCAGTGGTTTTCTCCTTGGAACTCTGCCATGCAGGCCATTTTTGCCCAGTCTTTTCCTGATGGTGGAGGCATGAACGCTGACCTTAACTGAGGCAAGTGAGGCCTGCAGTTCCTTGGACGTTGTTGTGGGGTCTTTTGTGACCTCTTGGATGAGTCGTCGCTGCGCTCTTGGGGGTAATTTTGGGCGGCCGGCCACTCCTGGGAAGGTTCACCACTGTTCCATGTCTTCGCCATTTGTGGATAATGGCTCTCACTGTGGTTCGCTGGATTCCCAAAGCTTTGGAAATGGCTTTATAACCCTTTCCAGACTGATAGATCTCAATTACTTTCTTTCTCAATTGTTCCTGAATTTCTTTGGGTCTCGGCATGATGTGTAGCTTTTAAGGATCTTCTGGTGGACCTTACTGTGTCAAGCAGCTCCTATTTAAGTGATGCCTTGATTGTGAACAGGTGTGGCAATAATCAGGCCTGGGTGTGGCTAGAGAAATTGAACTCAGGTGTGGACAACCACAGTTATAGTATGTTTTAACAAGGGGGGCAATCACTTTTTCACACAGGGCCATGATGGTTTGGATTTTTTTTCACCTTTAATAATAAACACCTTCATTTACAAATTGCATTTTGTGTTTACTTGTGTTGTCCTTGACTATTGTTTAAATTGGTTTGATGTTCCGAAACACTTAAGTGTGACAAACATGCAAAAGAACAGGAAATGAGGAAGGGGGCAAACACTTTTTCACACCACTGTAAGTCCCTCCTTTCTGCCTGTCCGTGCCATCAGAAGCGCGCCGGGAGCGGTCAGGACCCCCGTGAGCCCGGTCGCGGTCCCCGCGGACTCGATCGCCGTGGGGACCCCCGCGATCGTCTCACGGGACGGCTGAACGGGGAGATGCCGAGATAAACAGCATCTCCCCGTTCTGCCTAGCAACTAGTGATGCCGATCTCTGCTCCCTGTGATTGGAGCAGAGATCAGCATTCACTAGCTGACAGCCACGCCCCCACAGTAAGAAACACACCCCTAGGCATACTTAACCCTTACACTGCCCCCTTGTGGTTAACCCCTTCACTGCCAGTGTCATTTATACAGGAATCAATGCATTTAAATAGCATTGATTGCTGTATAAATGACAATGGTCCGAAAAATGTGCCAAAAATGGCCGATGTGTCCGCCATAATGTCGCAGTCACAAAAAAAAACGCAGATCGCCGCCATTACTAATAAAAAAAAAAATTAATAAAAATGCTATAAAAACTATCCCCTATCTTGTAAAACGCTATAACTTCGGCGCAACCCATCAATAATCGCTTATTGCGATTTATTTTACCAAAAATATGTAGAAGAATACGTATCGGCCTAAACTGAGGAAAAAAAATGTTTTTTTATATATTTTTTGGGGATATTTATTATAGCAAAAAGTAAAAAATAATGCATTTTTTTTCAAAATTATCGCTCTATTTTTGTTTATAGCGCAAAAAATAAAAACCGCAGGGGCGATAAAATACCACCAAAAGAAAACTCTATTTGTGGGAAAAAAAGGACGTCAATTTTGTTTGGGAGCCAAGTCGCACGACCGCGCAATTGTCAGTTAAAGCGACGCAGTGCCGAATCGCAAAAAGGGGCCTGGTCCTTTGGCTGCAAATTGGTCCAGTCTGAAAGTGGTTAATGAGGTAGGTTTTCTTGGATTGCCTTAAGGCGGATAGAGTAGGAGATAGGCAGATTACGGTAAGGAGCTCCAAAGGATGTGAGGGGCTCTGGAGAAGTCCTCAAAGCGAGCATGGGAGAAGGTGATGAAGGAGTTAGAGAGAACCTGGTGTGCAATTGCTGTAAAATGTGTTGAACAAACGTGGCTCCATGGATCTTCCCTGAAGAGATGAGTTTTCAGGGATCGCGTAAAGAAGGCTAGAATTAGGAGATAGCCACACAGATTGAGGTAGAGAGTCCCAAAGGATGAGAGAGGCTCTGGAGAAGTCCTGGAGACGAGCACGGGAGGAGGAGACAAGAGAGCTAGGGGATGTGCAGACCCCTCCACCAGGTGCTGATCAGCTATCCTTAGTGTGCCAGGCCGGCTAATCAGAGAGGCTGTAGGAGAGGGCTGTTTACTACGACAAAGCTCTTGTCCAGCTACGACGTCCGGAGGGTGGAGATAACACAGCCAGAACAGAGGAAGTTAACCTTAGACACCCGCTCTGGTGTGCGACCTGGAGATGCATGGCATATTGTATGACAGGGTCTGAGGTTCCCTAAAGGGTAAATGCATACAATGACTTTTATCATTGGCATCCAGTAATCATTTTTTGGCATTGTATTATTCTAAACTGCAAGCGCTGTATTATTTCCATTTTGATTTGAGGTGATTTAGCACTTGGTGGACAGCAGCTGCAGGTAGCTTATCTTATTTTATTTTCACATTTCGCAATGTATTTATGGTCACATGGTTCTTTACACAATTTACACTTAGCGCAAATATTTATTTGTTTTTTAAGCGGATATATTTGCCCTGTCTATCTCTTGGGGAACGCTGGGTGTTGCACCTGTTAAGAATTGAAGGACACTTTTTTTCTCTTCACTATACAGACTTTTGCCGTGTTTTTGGACACTGTATTTTATTCATTTCTTTTTGTGGACTTTATATGTTATAACACTCATTAATTGTGAAGATTAATGTACCACTCATTGACAGCACAATACTTGCACACCAAGCACAGTTTTCCTTTTATATAAGAGAGCAGAAGGTCTTGGGTGGAGTGGAGAGGACGGTTTGGGTCATATTCAGAGACAAGTTTGGTGATGTAGCTTGGGGCAGAGTTGTGATATTTAGTTTACGGTGGATTGAGATTACTTCTGAGTGTTAGCTGGCAACCTGGTTAACCACTTGCCACCTGCCCACAGTCAAATGACGGCTGCATAGTGCGGCTCTCATTCTCGGTGGACGTCATATAACAGCTTTCCAGAACGACGCTCTCGCGCGCCCACAGGGGCTTACACCGCATCGGTTGAGCCGTGTTGCTAGGACATGGCGCGACCGCGATCTCTGTAAAGAGCCGCGACCGCGGCTCTTTTACCATGTGATCGGCTGTGTCCAATAACAACAAAGAGATGCCGGTAACTGGCGCTCCTCGCCTCACACTGACAGATTATCAGTGCCCATCAGTGCCAGAAATGTATGCCCACCACTGGCAGCAATCAGTGCCCACCTTTGCCCACAAGTGCCAGCAATCAGTGCCCACAAGTGCCAGAAATCAGTGCCAACAAGTGCCAGCAATCAGTGGCCATTAGTAATGCCAGTCAGTGCTGGCTATCAGTGCTGCCCATCAATGCCCAATCTCTGCTGCCCATCAATGCCCATCACTGCTGCCCATCAATGCCACCCATTAATGCCCATCAGTGCCCACCAGTGCCTCCCCATCTGTGCCCATCAGTGCTGCCTATCTGTGCCCACCAGTGCTGCCTATCTGTGCCCACCAGTACCATCTATCAGTGCCCATCAGTGCCCACCAGTGCCACCCATCAGTGCCGCCTATCAGTACTCATTAGTGCCTCATATTAGTGCCACCTATCAATGCCCATAAGTGCGGCATATTAGTGCCTCCAAATCAGTGCCACCTAATCAGTGCCCATAAGTGCCGCCTCATCAGTGCCCATAAGTGCCACCTCATCAGTGCAGCCTATCAGTGCCCATCAATGCCGCCTCATCAGAACCCACCAGTGAAGGAGAAAAATTACTTATTTACAAAATTTTGTGACAGAAACTAAGGCCCCTTTCACACCTAAGCATTTTTCAGGCGCTACAGCGCTAAAAAAAGCGCCTGTAATGCGCCTGAAAAAAGCGGGTCCTTTAACTCCAGTGTGAAAGCCGGAGGGCTTTCACACTGGAGCAGTACGCTAGCAGGTCGGTAAAAAAAGTACTGCTAGCAGCATCTTTGGAATGGTGAAGGAGCCGTGTATTCACCACTCCTATACCGCTCCTACCCATTGAAATCAATGGGTTTGCGCTTTGCGGCGCTTTGCAGGGGGTTTTAACCCTTTTTCGGCCGCTAGCGGGGGTTAAAACCGCCCCTGCTAGCGGCCGAATACTGCAGCTAAAACTACGGTAAAGCAGCACTAAAAATTAGCGCTGCTTTACCGCCGACGCCCACACCGCGCCACCACGTGTGAAAGGGGCCTAAGAAAAACGTTTTTTTTTTCAAAATTTACGGTCTTTTTTTTTTAGGTCATTAAATAACATCAAAAGAGAGCTCTATTTGTGTGAAAATGGTCAAAAATTCACATGGTTACAGTGTAGCATGACCGCGCAATTGTCATTCAAAGTGTGACAGCACTGAAAGCTGAAATATGGCCTGGGCAGGAAAGGGGTTTAAGTGCCCGGTATTGAGGTAACTTCCATGTTGTTGTTATTTAATTTCCGATATCTGTTTCATTCAAACTGGATGGTGGTGCGCAGGTGGATTCTAGGTTATTACATAGTGAGCATATTGTCAGAAATTATAAATAGGTGGAGCGAAGTTCTGGAATAAGGGAGCGGCTTTTCAGTGCTATGTCTGGCTGCAGTGGATATAAACACATTTCTGTGTATGGTTCTCCCGAGTCTTGAGAGAATTTGATAAATTTCACACTAGGATAAAAAGCTGACTATACTTTCTCTGAGGATTCAGCCAACACATGGTATTTAACAGCTAAGCAGAACAATTTATGTACATTGTAAATGATGTTTACAGATGTGCGCTACAAAGATCCGTTATCTGCATAGATTGCGTAAAAACATCTTCAAAAAGCCAACTGGAAGAACAAAAAGCACATTCAATCAGTCAGCTGACAAGGTTGAAAAAAAGGAACATTATTGCTCGTGTTTCCCTGTAAACAGAGAGAAAAATAAACTTTATGCTGCATTTATTGCTATTGTGCTTCCTATCTACCAGTACAACCACCATATACCTTTTTAGAAGAACTATGAAAAGGTCAGCAAAAAACTGTAAATATCCCTATCAGTGTTGGTCATCTTACTTTAAAAAAAGTAATTAGTTAAGTTACAAATTACTTCTCCCAAAAAGTATATGCATTAGTAACTCAGTTACTACATTGGAAAAGTAACTAAGGGGCGGGTCTAGTATTACTGTAAGCAAGGGGGGCATTTATTATTATTGTTATATATCGTGTAACCAAGGGGCTGCTCTATTATTACTCTAACCAAGGGGCAGATCTGTTATAGCGTGTAAGCAAGGGGCGGGTCTATTATTATTATATCGTGTGGGGCGGATGGCTACAGAAGAGGGCGTATGTTAAATTTAATATGCAGAGCTCGATATATAACAATAATAATAAATGCGCCCCTTGATTACAGTAATACTAGACCCGCCCCTTAGTTAAACGATAGACGTCCCTTGCAGAGTAGCAGGAGCATGCGGCATCGCCTCGTACAATTACATGTTAACTGCGCCTGCGCGGTGTAGAGTTCACTCAGAGCTGTTTAGGTTCGGCAATTTTGTAGTCCTTCGCAACTGCGCAAGCGATGCACCTGAGCAGTACAGGGGGTCCTTATCTGGCGGGGGAACTTTTTCGGGAGGACACCGGAATTACACTACTGCCATCTAGTGGCGGTAGATGTAATTGCGGTAACGCCGCCCAAGTAATGGGAACTGCGTTACCATGAGGGGAAAAGTAATCAGTTAGATTACTCGTTACCCTCTAAAGTAACTGCGTTAAGTAACTCTGTTTATTTTAACTCAGTTACTTACATCACTGATCCCTATATAACATTATGTAGAAAATCCAAATACTGAAAGAGATGTTCTAAATCAGGGATATGCAATTAGCGGACCTCCAGGTGTTGCAGAACTACAAGTCCCATGAGGCATAGCAAGGCTCTGACAGCCACAAGCATGACACCCAGAGGCATGATGGGACTTGTAGTTTTGCAACAGCTGGAGGTCCACTAATTGCATATCCCTGTTCTAGACTCTAGAATTCTTTTCACAATTCTCTCCAAAATACTCCCAAGAGATCATGCTATTCTACTGTTAGTTAGTGATGAGCAAACCAAGCTAAATTTGATTGGATTCTATCTTTTTTCTGGGACCTATTTGTTAGTTTTATTTTAGGGCTGTTACTGATTAAAATTTTCGTGTTTGATTAATCAATTTTTTTTAATCAATTAATCGACTAATTTCGATTTATTATAACGCACATAGAGATCCAACTACTTTTAGCTGATCTCCTTGCATTGCAACTCTGCATTAGTCAGTGGTAAATGTGTTATACACTATATACAATCACCCGACACTAGTTAGTTTCCACAATCCATGACTTAACTTCACAGTTCACACAAATACATTTTAAATTCAAACTGTAGCACTGACGTAAGTAATTTTTTTTTTCCACAGTAGCGTGACAATCCCTCCACCTCTGGTCTAACTAATCACTCTCACCTTATGGCATGGACCCCTGTGCAAACAGGTGGTCATGCAAGCAGGTATCAAAAGGGTTAACACGAACCATAAACTTCTCTCACGTCTCCTTAGATCTCAGCAAGGACGCCAGGTCATGGGTAGAAAGAAAAGATCCAAGTGCTCACCGCTTAAAGAGGAGGGCCCACAAAAAAATAAAAATAAAAGTCAGCATCTACAAATACTGCAGCTGCTGCCTTTTAATAATCAGACACTTACCTGTCCCAGGATCCAGCGATGCGAGGGAACAAGGCCCCCCCTCATTCCCCGCTCCGCTCGACGCTCACTCATCTGGGACACGTGACAGGTCCCAGATGACTGTGCGGCACCTAGGGGAAGTGACCTCAGTTGCTGGGCATTGAAGGTGGCAGACTACGAGGGACCCCCCTAGCAACAGGCATTTAGAGGTGAGTAAAAAATTATTTTTTCTAATTATTTTTTTTTTTTACATTTTTTTATGATTTTTAAGCCAATTTTTCTTTTTTTGGTGGCAACACCACTTTAAGTATAAGATTTAATTTTTGTGTTCAAACACAAACTACTCACATAAAGATGATAAAAACACAGCATGTAAAGCCGAAAATCGTGTTAGTTCCGTAGGGCAGCAGCGGGTGAAGTCATGCTTAGCTCCTCCCCCGTACACGTTACATTCAATCAGAACTTCAACATCACCGGACTCCTCCCCTTTCCTTTGTTAGTAGACAGAGGCACTTGGGGAAGGGGGGAGGACTCCGATGACGTCGATGTCCGTGACGTCACCGGATTTCCGACAGAACTCCCTGAAGACCCGGAAGCCGGCGGAGAGGTGAGCACCGATCAAAAGTATTTTGATCGATCAAAAAAAATTAACGATTAATTGAGGAATTAATCTTTAATTTCCACAGCCCTATTTTATTTCTACTATTGGCACATATTTTGTTTAGATACCATCTATTACCTTATTTTTTTTTCTTTTGGGCTGTCCTATAATATATTATTACAATTTAGCAGGTATGTGCCTCTTTCCATATTATATAAATTTTTTATCCATTCTTTTCCGCTTGTTTTTTTTTTTTGGTTTAGTTTTTTTAGCAAATTAATCTCTATGGTGTTATTATATACACATTTTCTCTTGGTTTAGATTCCATATTGCGTTCTGAACTTTGAATTTTTTTTGGTACAATTAGTGGATTATTCCCTGATGTTTTTGCCCTTTCTACCATTCTAGGGGGTAAGATACAGAAAATATACATTTTTACTTTTTTTATAGTTATTATTTCCATTATTTTCGTATTTATTGTAGGGGGCTTTTTTTTGCCTTTTGGTTTTCTCATGGGCCTGCTTTCCACCTATATGCCCCCTATATGATACAGAGTGACCCCTGTGCTACAGAGGAGTAAGGGAAATGGTATTTTATATTATTATTATTATACACAATTTATATAGCGCCAACAGTTTACGCAGCGCTTTACAATGTATAGGGGGGGACAACACAATTACAGTACAGTTCAATAAAAAAGGTACAGGAGGGTCCTCTTACATTCTAAAGGGAGGGGGTGGTGGTACAAAAGGTAATAGCTGCAGGGAATGATTTGATGGGGGTGGCTCGGGGACAGTTGTTAGGTGGGTGTGGTATAGGCTTCCCTGAATAAATGAGTTTTCAGGGATTTCCTAAAGGTGGACATGGTAGGGGCTGATCGGACATACTGGGACAGGGAGTTCCAGAGGATGGGAGAGGCTCTGGAAAAGTCCTGAAGGCGAGCATGGGAGGAGGTAACAAGGGAGCTAGAGAGCAGGAGGTCCTGGGAGGAGCGGAGGGGATGATTTAGGCGATATGTGTTTTTATGTTTTTTTTTATGATTTTATGATTTATGTTTTTATGTGTTTTTTTTTCTTCTTCTTTCTTTCGCTGATGAGGACAGCAATAAATAATGTATATTTTATAACTGTATACATATTATATATATATTTTCTCTTTCATATTTTTTCTCTCTTTTTTTTTTTTTAGTATTGGCTTACTATACTCCTGTTTGGAATAATTTTATGAAACTTGATTTGTATGGTCCTGAGGAAGTGGGTTGACATATTCACGTCATCTTGACTATTATATTGTCAGAAACCATGGATCAGACTGAGACAGAAGTACAGTTAAATCACACATGTTTAATAATAAAAGTAAAAAGAACAAACGTAGTCAAAACATAGCCAAAGTCCGGTAACCGGAATGGATAGCCAGGGGTCAGGGATCAATGTAGTGGAACAGCAAGCAGGATCTGGAGAAAGAAGGGATGTCAGCAAAGCAAGTCTTGAACAGGATTGTAGGAGATAGTTTCTCTCATGTTGACCAAGGCGAAGGCAGAGCTCCTCTGAACTGGACGGCTTAAGTAGGCAGGACTGACGAGCAGGATATCATCAACAGCTGAATAACTGTGGAGAGATAGGAGCTGGCAATTAGCCGACAGCTGAGCAGCCAGATCAGAGAAGGAAGGGCTGAGCTCAGCCCTGACATATATTTAGAAGTTTTTGAATTAATTTACACCATTGTGATCATCATATATGACCTTTGGTATTTTATTTGTGTTTGATTATTTTATGTGGAATGTAATTAAAAGTCTTTTATTACCTATAAATGTTATGTGTGTTTGACTACCGATGGCATATTTAACTGTTTGCCAACCAGCCGCCGTCATTATGGTACGGCTGAGCAAACTGCAGTAGGTGTACTTCGGGCCGCTTTAAGAGTTATAAGGGGCGCACGTGCATGTGGTGCGACGCCGGAGCCTATGCACGTGGCTGGCGGCTGCGATGTCTGCCAGCGACCTGCGATCGCTCCTCAGAGAGCCAGAATGGGGATCTGTCAATGTAAACAAACAGATCCCCGTTCTGTCAGGAGAGTAGACAGAGATCGTCTGTTCCTAGTGATTTCTCTCTACTCCCTGTCAGTACACTCCCCCCACAGTTAGAAACAGCTCCCTAGGGAACACTTAACCCATTGATCGCCCCTAGTGTTAACCCCTTCCCTGCCAGTGACATTTATACAGTAATCAGTGGCTATTTATAGCAGTGATCACTGTATAGTTTGTCAATGGTCCTAAAAAAGTGGCAAAAGTGTCCGATCTGTCCGCCGCAATGTCGCAGTCCTGCTAAAAATCACTGATCACCGCCATTGCTAGTAAAAAAAAAAAGTAATAATAAAAATACCATAAATATATCCCCTATTTTGTAGACGCTATAACTTTTGCGCAAACCAATTAATATACGCTTATTGCGTTTTTTTTTACCAAAAAAATGTAGAAGAATACGTATCACCGCACGCATCACTGATTTACTAACAGACATATAAGCCAGGATGTCAAACCACTTCCTTAAACTGAATCTATCTAAAACTGAGCTCTTAATATTTCCTCCCCCACGTGCCCCCTCCCCTGACTTCTCTGTCAAGATCAATGGCACATCTATCAGTCTGTCCCCACATGCCAGGGTGCTAGGGGTAACCTTAGACTCTGAACTGTCCTTTCAGGCCCACATACAATCTCTGTCCAAATCATGCCGCTGTAGCCTCCGCAACATTTCCAGTATACGCCCTTTTTTAACTAATGACACCACCAAGCTTCTAATTCACTCCCTGGTTATCTCTCCACTAATGCAACTCCATCCTCATTGGATTACCTTTACATAGACTATCCCCCCTTCAGTCCACAATGAATGCCCCTTCAAGACTCATCCACCTTACCAACCATTCAATGTCCTCCACCCCTCTCTGCCAATCCCTCCACTGGCTTCCACTCACCCAACAAATAAAATTCAAAGTACTAACAATAATTTACAAAGCCTAATCCCAAAATAACAACCAAGCCGCTCTCTTCTGTCATCCCAGGACCTCCAGCTCTCTAGCTCTCTTGTCACCTCCTCCCATGCTCACCTCCAGGATTTCTCCAGAGCTTCTCCCATCCTTTGGAACTCCCTACCCCAATCTGTCCGACTGTCCCCTAATCTATCAATTTTTAGGCGATCCCTGAAAACCCTTTTCTTCAAAGATGCTTATCCTGCTTCTAACTAACACAGTTTTACTTCCTCCATCAGCTCATCCCCCCCCCCCCCCACAGTTACTACCTTTTGTATCAATTGACCCTTCCTTTTTAGATTGTAAGCTCTAGCGAGCAGGGCCCTCTGATTCCTCTTGTACCAAATTGTAATGTAACTGTAATGTCTACCCTCATGTTGTAAAGCGCTGCACAAACTGTTGGCGCTGTATAAAACCTGTATAATAATAATAATATCGGCCTAAACTGAAGACATTTTTTTTGGATATTTATTACAGAAAAAAATATTGTTTTTTTTTTCAAAGTTGTTGCTTTTTTTTTGTTTATAACGCAAAAAATTAAAACCGCACTTTTTGTGATTCGGCACTGCGTCATTTTAACTGACAATTGCGCAGTCGTGCGACGTTGCACCCAAACAAAATTGACAATATTTTTTCCCCACGAATAGAGCTTTCTTTTGGTGGTATATTTGATCACCTCTGCGGTTTTTATTTTTTTTTTTTTTAGCGCTATAAACAAAAAAAGACAGAGAATTTTGAGAAAAACACATTATTTTTTACTTATTGCTATAATATATATCCCCAAAAATATATTAAAAAAACTTTTTTTTCCCTCAGTTTAGGCCGATATGTATTCTTCTACATATTTTGGTAAAAAAAAATCGCAATAAGCGTATATTGATTGGTTTGCACAAAAGTTATAGCGTCTACAAAATAGGGGATAGTTTTATGGCATTTTTATTATTAGTATTTTTTTATTAGTAATGGCAGTGATCTGCGATTTTTATCGGGACTGCGACATTATGGCGGACACATCGGAAACTTTTGACACTATTTTGGGACCATTGTCCTTTATACAGCGATCAGTGCTATAAAAATGCATTGATTACTATATAAATGACACTGGCAGGGAAGGGGTTAAACACTAGGGGCGATGAAGGGGTTAAGTGTGTCCTATGGAGTGATTCTAACAGTGGGGGGGATGGGCTTCAAGTCACATGACAGCGATCACTGCTCCCGATGACAGGGAGCAGTAGATCTCTGTCATGACACAAGCCAGAACGGGGAAATGCCTTTTTTACTTACATAGGCACTTCCCCGTTCTGCAGCTCCGTGACACGATCGCCGGGAGACCGGCGGACATCGAGTCCGCCGGTCACGCGGGCACAGTCAGACTGTACACGGCAGGTGCGTGCCTGCTATCCCCTCCTATTAAAGGGGACGTAAAGGTATGCGCTTTTGCCCACCGCTGCCATTGTGCCGACGTATATCGGAGTGCAGTGGTCGGCAAGTGGTTAATACTGCTCAATACTTCTCTTGAGTCACAAACCGGCCACCAACCATGCAAACAAATGAAGCTCATAAACAATTCACAATTTGTTAACTTTCAACTTGTTCAGTGCTTTTGTCTCAAAATAATAAATGCCAAAATATAAGCAGGACAGCAAGGCATTTCAGAAGTAGAGGTCAGCGATGGCAACTTCCATACATCTCTCACATCAGGTTATTAAAGCAGAACTTATTTGTATCTGAGCACCACAAATGGAAAAACACTATTTAATTAATTTTTAATAAAAGTAATCACTTTAACCCCCCCCCCCCCCCCGGCCAGCCTTTCTAGCGACAGCCATCTTAAGTAAGGGCAGATGATTCATGTAGCATTTACTTCCTCAAGTTCATCTGCCCTTAGTTCAGACAGGGAGGCAGAAGAGTTTGCTTAGCTAAGGCACCCCCACCCCCCTCAGAAAAAAAAATGCCCATGAAGACTCCTGGGATGTATGATATAATTTTGACCTAAGCAAGAAACCGGGAAGCAACTGAAGAAAAATGTTAAAACAAGTAAATATAGTATATCTTCTTATCTATTTACTAATGCTAGCAACATAAGGATTAAAGAGGAAGTAAAGCCTCTAAAAAAAAAAAAAAAAAAGACACCCTGCAAGGCAAAGGCATAATGAGCTAGTATGCATAGCATACTAGCTCATTATGAAAAACTTACCTGAAAACGAAGCCCCCGAAGCCGTCCTTATCCTCGATCTTCTTCGCCGCCATCCAGGGCCGGAGTGACTTCCGGGTCTCGCCGCTCCAGCGCTATCATTCGCTGGAGCGGCGAGATGTCACTCCCGCGCATGCGCACAAGATCGGCATATAGCTGTGATCTCGGCATATTCAGTGCGCCCTCAGTGCGCCTGCGCGCCGCTGTCTATGGCGCATGCACCGTAGACAGCGATGCCTTTTCATCGCTAATTATCTCCTAAACCGTGTAGGTTTAGGAGATATTTATTGGACCTACAGGTAAGCCTTAATCTAGGCTTACCTGTAGGCCAAAGTCATATGGAAGGGTTTACTTCCACTTTAAGAATAGTTAATGCTGATTAAGAGAGTTTAGTTCTGGTTTATATAGCCCCGTTTATATACTGCCCCGTTATTGGAGTCAGTGAGAGGAAAAGTGCCCCATGGTTGATGTCAGTAGGTGGAATTGTGCCCCATGGTTTGGTGTCACTGGCATGATATATGCCCCACTGTTAATGTCAGTGGGAGGAATAGTGCCCCATCTTGGTGTCAGTGAGAGAAATACTGCCCCATTATTGGAGTCAGTGAGAGGGATAATGCCCCATCATTGGTGTCAGTGGAAGGAATAGTGTCCCATCATTGGTGTCAGTAGGAAGAATAGTGCCTAATTTTTGGTGTCATTGGTATGATATTTGCCCCACTTTTAATGTCAGTTAGAGGAATTGCGCCCCATCTTTGGTGTCTTTGAGAGAAATACTGCCCTATTATTGGAGCCAGTGAGAGGAAAAGTGCCCCATCGTTTGTGTCAGTGGGTGGAATAGTGCCCCATCGTTGGTGTCTTTGAGAAGACTAATGCCCCATCATTGGTGTCAGTGAGAGAAATACTGCCCCATTATTGGAGTCAGTGACAGGAAAAGTGCCCTATCATTGGTGTCAGTGGGAGGAATACTGCCCCATTATTGGAGTCAGTGGGAGGAATAGTGCCCCATCATTGGTGTCACTGAAAGAAATAGTGTCCTATCATTGTTTTCAATTGGAAGAATAGTGCCCCACCTTTGGTGTAATTGGCATGGTAAATGGCCCACTGTTAATGTCAGTGGGAGGAATAGTGCCCCACCTTTGGTGTCAGTGAGAGGAAAAATGCCCCATCATTAGTACCAGTGGAAGGAATAGTGCCCCATCATTGGTTTCAGTGGGAGGAATAGTGCCCCATCATTGGTGTCAGTGGGTGGAATAGTGCCCTATCATTGGTGTCAGTGGGTGGAATAGTGTCCAAACATTTGGGCCAGTGGGAGGAATAGTGCCCCATCAATGGTGTATTTTGCATGATATATGCCCCAGTGTTAATGTCAGTGGGAGGAATAATGCTCCATCATTGGTATTAGTGGGAGGAATAGTGCCACATCATTGGTGTCAGTGAGAGGAATAGTGCCACATCATTGGTGTCAGTGGGATGAATAGTGCCACATCATTGGTGTCAGTGGGAGGAATAGGGCCACATCATTGGTGTCAGTGGGATGAATAGTGCCCTATCATTGGTATTAGTGGGAGGAATAGTGCCACATCATTGGTGTCAGTGGGATGAATAGTGCCACATCATTGGTGTCAGTGGAATAAATAGTGCCACATCATTGGTATTAGTGGGAGGAATAGTACCACATTATTGGTGTCAGTGGGATGAATAGTGCCACATCAATGGTATTAGTGGGATGAATAGTGCCACATCATTGGTGTCAGTGAGATGAATAGTGCCACATCATTGGTGTCAGTGGGATGAATAGTGCCACATCATTGGTGTCAGTGGGATGAATAGTGCCACATAATTGGTGTCAGTGGGAGGAATAGTGCCACATAATTGGTGTCAGTGGGATGAATAGTGCCACATCATTGGTGTCAGTGGGAGGAATAGTGCCACATCATTGGTGTCAGTGGGATGAATAGTGCCCTATCATTGGTATTAGTGGGAGGAATAGTGCCACATCATTGGTGTCAGTGGGAGGAATAGTGTCCTATCATTGGTATTAGTGGGAGGAATAGTGCCACATCATTGGTATCAGTGGGAGGAATAGCGCCCCATCATTGGTGTCAGTGGGAGGAATAGTGTCCTATCATTGGTATTAGTGGGAGGAATAGTGCCACATCATTGGTATCAGTGGGATGAATAGTGCCACATCATTGGTATTAGTGGGAGGAATAGTACCACATTATTGGTGTCAGTGGGATGAATAGTGCCACATCAATGGTATTAGTGGGATGAATAGTGCCACATCATTGGTGTCAGTGAGAGGAATAGTGCCACATCATTGGTATTAGTGGGATGAATAGTGCCACATCATTGGTGTCAGTGAGAGGAATAGTGCCACATCATTGGTGTCAGTGGGATGAATAGTGCCACATCATTGGTGTCAGTGGGATGAATAGTGCCACATAATTGGTGTCAGTGGGAGGAATAGTGCCACATAATTGGTGTCAGTGGGATGAATAGTGCCACATCATTGGTGTCAGTGGGAGGAATAGTGCCACATCATTGGTGTCAGTGGGATGAATAGTGCCCTATCATTGGCATTAGTGGGAGGAATAGTGCCACATCATTGGTGTCAGTGGGAGGAATAGTGTCCTATCATTGATATTAGTGGGAGGAATAGTGCCACATCATTGGTGTCAGTGGGAGGAATAGTGTCCTATCATTGGTATTAGTGGGAGGAATAGTGCCACATCATTGGTATCAGTGGGATGAATAGTGCCACATCATTGGTATCAGTGGGAGGAATAGTGCCACATCATTGGTATCAGTGGGAGGAATAGTGCTCCATTGTTGGTGTCTTTGGCATGATATATGCCCCAGTGTTAACGTCAGTGGGAAGAATAATGCCCCATCATTGGTATCAGTGGGAAGAATAATGCCACATCATTGGTATCAGTTGGAGGAATAGTGGCCCATAGTTGGTTTTAGTGACAAGATATATGCCCCATTGTTAATGTCAGAGGGCTGAATAAAGACAAGCAAAGGGCCGCATCCTGTCCCTGTGTCGCAGTTTGGAGATGTCTGTGCTAGACGATCGTAGCTGTTACTAATAAGTGGGGTGTGGAAGCCGGTATCCCTCCATGTAGATGGAAGTGAACAACTCCTTTAGGCTTATTGTATCATGCTAATGTTATTCATACTTCCACTAAGGAAAACAGCAAAAAAATAAATAAGTACAGGAATGGGTTATACTTATACTTGCTGAAATTTAGTTCTGCATTAATGTCTCATTTTTCAAGAAAATGGTGCAATGCAGAGCCTGAATCACTTACTGATATTACAGGTGTATTATGCTATTTTTCCCATTTCCATTTTTAGAAAATAATACATTTGAAAACAATACAAATCCTCTATAGGAAGTACAGTTTTCTCTTACGCTGCAACTTGGAACAACCTGGAAACTCAGATTTATGGTAAAAAGATGCTTAGAGTTTACTAACGGAGAAAGGGGGGGAAATTCATTTCTATCACGGTTTGCTGGGAGTCAGCAGGTAACCGCCTTCAGAAATGGACTGTGAGCCTGGATGAAATCTAGTGACTCCGTCTGTAATTCTTGTCTCCTAATTTATGTGTGGGGAATGTAGTAGAGAACTATTTTGCGGGCAGCAGAAAGTCCTCCATCTTGTACTGACAGACTCCATTCGCTCCATCGCGGTAGATGGATGGTGACAGATTGGAGTTGTGCAGATTCAGCGATGGCGGCAATAACAAGGAAACATGAAAGGCAGAAGCGCTACCATGGAGGGTCCCAGCAGGTGTTCTGCCCCAGGTCTGTAAATCACCAAGCAGGGGACACGTCTAAACAATGCGGGGTTTATGTAATTAAGGCTCCGTGTTAAATGAGGGGATGCCAATGCAGTGACAGAGGGGCCGCAAGCTCCATTAGCAACACCCCGGCAATGTCATCAAATGAAAGATGGTGTGTTTAGAGATCACATGAGACAGTCGTTGTAGATTTATTATTTTAAAAATGCATTATTCATTATGTCTGGCTTTTTAAACATTTTTGTACACCAGATATATTCAGTAAACCAGCTGTGTGGTTGCACCAAGAACATTATATGAAAAAAGCCTGTACAGTAGGGCTTTAGGCAACATGGGGGAGTACAACTGGGGGAATCCATAGTGGAGAGGATCTGGGGGTTTTGGTAGATCATAAATTCAATAATGGCATGCAATGCCAAGCTGCGGTTTCCAAAGCGAGCAAAGTCCTTTCTTGTAATAAGAGAGGTATGGACTCCAGAGAGAGAGATGTAATTTTTCCCCTGTTCAAATAATTAGTAAGACCTCATCTGGAATATGCAGTTCAGTTTTGGGCACCAGTTCTCAAAAAGGATATCGGGGAACTGGAGAAAGTGCAGAGAAGGGCAACCAAACTGATAAGAGGCATGGAGGAGCTCAGCTATGAGGAAAGATTAGAGGAACTGAATTTATTCACTCTTGAGAAGAGGAGAATAAGGGGGGATATGATCAACATGTATAAATATATAAGGGGTCCATATAGTGAACTTGGTGTTGAGTTATTCACTTTACGGTCAACACAGAGGAAAAGGGGGCACTCTTTACGTCTAGAGGAAAAAGAGAGTAAGAGCTGTGAAAATGTGGAATAGACTCCATCCAGAGGTGGTTCTGGCCAGCTCAGTAGACTGCTTTAAGAAAGGCCTGGATACTTTCCTAAATGTACATAATATAACTGGGTACTGACATTTATAGGTAAATCCAGGGAAATCCGATTGCCTCTTGGGGGATCAGGAAGGGATTTTTTTTTTCCCTGCTGTAGCAGATTGGAGCATGCTCTTCTGGGTTTTTTGTTTTTTTTTACCTTCCTCTGGATCAACTGTGGGTATAGATTTGGGTATATTGGATTGTACGATATTTTTTATTTTTATTTATTATTTCCTTTTTTTATGGTTGAACTGGATGGACTTGTGTCTTTTTTCGGCCTAGCTAACTATGTAACTATGTAACTATGTACCACTGGTGATAAAGGCTATGGTGTCCAAAATCCAACCATAGGTCCTCTTGCACATGGGTGCCTGAGCCACTGCAATGTAAACTCCAGTGTATTTCCCCCACCTGGAAAGCCCAGGTGCTGCAAATAGCGGTTTATGCCGCGTACACACGACCGGACTTTCCCGGCAGAAAAGGTCCGCCGGAATCATTTCAATTGATATTCCGATCATGTGTGGGCTTCATCTGACTTTTTTCTTCAAAAATTCTGATGGACCTAGAAATAGAACATGTTTTAAATCTTTCCGACGGAATCAATTCCTATCGGGAAAACCGTTTGTCTGTATGCTATTCCGACGGACCAAATACGACGCAAGGGCAGCTATTGGCTACTGGCTATTGAACTTCCTTTTCTAGTCCCATTGTACGTCATCGCATTCGAAACAAACGGATTTTGGTGTGATCGTGTGTAGGTAAGTCCGTTCGGTCGGAACTCCGTCGGAAAGACCGCCAGAGTTTATTCTGACGGAAAGTCCGGTCGTGTGTACGCGGCATAATAGACATGAATGGCTGTGCCTGATGCACTTGGGTATATGGCAATGCTCACATAAATATCAGTATAGTGTACAGGTGTAGGCAGGTTCCTACAAGGGGTTAATATTTTTCTGCTATGCTGACTCGTGTTTTGCGGCTATCTGTCTCAAGCTGTATTGTTTTTTCTGTCTACAAGTTTACTGAGCCAGTCAGGGGCAAATGTAGGTGTGTGGTTGACCTGATTAGCTAGATTTCACCACCAAAGGGCTCACTGAAATGCCCTTTAAGAGCTGCTGGGAAACACTGCCAAAATGCAGGCTGTTAATCTGTCGGTCTGTGCCCCCATCTGGGTGTAATTGTCAGCTGGGTTCCCTGAGGGGCTGGGAACCTATGGGCTCTTAACTGCCAGCTACAGATTTATTGCCTTTATGGACTTACTGCCTTACTTGCTACCTCTTGTGGATTATTTGCCTTAATGGACACATGCATCTTCAGGACTATGAACTCTCTGCTGTTATTCAGGTATGATTACCTTATGGCCACTAGAACACCTCTGTAAAGGAAAGGTGCATGAGATATTGCTTTACAAGAACTATCCCTGTATGTATATACTGTATGTTTGCCTTATTTTTTGGCTGTTCTTGTTTTTACACAAGCACCGGTGTATACCTGAGCATAGAGGTATGTCTGCGGCAGGCAGCCACAATTACTTCACCCAAGGTTCTCCACCCCCTGCTCCACTGACCGATGGGTGCTGGCTCCAGGTCAGTCCATAACCCACACACACAATCATGACATCTCAACAGATTAAGAAGAAGCTGCTGTCTTATCCATCGATTCCATCCCAGCTCCATCCACCACCCCATCCCATGCAGGCTCCATCCACCACCCGATCCCATCCTGGCTCCATCCACCACACTACCCCATCCCATCCTGGCTCCATCCATTCCCCTATTCTATCCCGGCTCCATCCATTCCCCTGATCCCATCCTGGTTCCATCTATTCCCCTGATCCCATCCCGACTCCATCCATTCCCCTGATCCCATCCCAGCTTCATCCATCCATCCCCCTGATCCCATCCCGGCTCCATCCATCCCCCCCGATCCCATTCCAGTGTCATCCATTCCCCCGATCCCATTCTGGCTCTATCCACCACCCTCATACCATCCCAATCCCATCCATCCCCCCAATCCCATCCTGGCTCCATCCATTGTGCCAGGTTGAGGGGGGAGAGCCACACCGATGGACTAGCCTGCTTAGTCCGGGGGGGGGTGACACCATGTTTTACCGCACCAGGTGACACCTACCCTAGTGATGCCACTGAGTTAGGCTGCTGTTAAATAGCCCTGAAAAGTTGGTCTTTTCCCCTGTGGGTATGGATTGGTGAGCTGAGAGGGGAGGGGCTGTGTGACCCTGGAGCCCTTTGAACTGGAAGCTGCACTACTTTACAAGAGGCTGCACCAATGGACTGTCTGTATATCCAATGAGTAAAGCCTCTAATTGTGCTCATACTACTTTATGGTCCCCAACCATGAACCGTAGACTGTTCCAGTCTTCCTTTTACTTGTGCTCTTATTACTTCATGGTCCCCAGCCATGAACTGTGGACTGTTCTGGTCTGCCATTTACTGGTGCTCATACTACTTTATGGTCCCCAGCCGTGAACCAGCTGTTCTAGTCCACAAATACTTGTGCTACAGATGCTAAGCAAGAAGTGTCCTTTGTTAGCAATACGTTCCATTTTGGAGTATGCTGCATCACCCCAAACCCCCACCCTAGCAAATAAACTTCCAAAAGACAACCCCTGGACTGGTTAATGAACTGGAGTGAATGGACTGTTGTTGCTGTATGCCTGGCTGCGTCTGCACTATTTGGGAAAGAGCCTGTCTAAACTATAGCAGCCCCAAAAAGGGGTTGCGCTACACTTATATTGATGTTATTTGGTATAAGGCCAATACACCTGCTACACTAACTACTAGTCATAGAGTAAGAATTGTAGGAAGGGAGGACGCCTACTGTATTATTATATTATTATATACACATATGTCCTATAAAAAGTTCATCCCATGGGAACTCAAACATTTGCCTTTTAATTTAATGATGCCTACTGTAGGGTCTTCTTTACAAGTACTTGTAACATTCACTGGTTGTAGGAATTGCTTTTCAACTTGTGAATGTTAAAGTTATTTGTAGAGAAGAGCCTATAGCAGGCTTCATTAAATTAAAAGGCAGATGTTTGGTTCCCTTGAGATAAACTTTTTATAGGCCACATGTGTATGTAAGTTATTTGCGTTATAGGTGTCCTCCCAGCCTGCAGTTCTTACTCTACGAGTAAGCTCCTAGTGGGGCAAAATGCGTTAGTGGGGAGGCGTATTGACTTTATACTAGACAACATCAATAAAAGTTTATTTTGGACTCTTTTGCCCTCTACGCAATAAAAAGTTTTGAAATGCTGAGACTGATGGAGGCAGCTCTGGAACAGTGAACAGGCAGGAGACATGAGTCAGCAGACAGGGGAGCATATTAGCTCTTCTACAACAGGAGAATGTCATTAGGATTTTTTCAGGTCTCTGACAGAGTAATTTTGTATTGCATATCTGGGCAAATTAAATAAAAAAAAAAAAAAAACATATTAAGTATATAATTTCTAGGAAGCCGTACAGTGCCGGGTGAGTCAACGCTTGTTGTTACTATGCAGAACGGCAGATGCTCGGCATTGGACCTGGAAAACTGATACTATCATTGTAGTAGTACTGTACTGTGTAGTGGTGACTACTACAGTGATTGTTAGCTTCCCCAGCGATTGCTTAGGTATGGTATGTAGCGGTAGTGGTCAACTTTCTTGATATGGTGGGCCTTATGTGTGGCCCCCGACATCATCAAAGGCCCGCACAGAAAATGATGTGACTATTTAGTGTCAGAGACAACAGACATGGTACAAGAGATGGTCAGAGATGGTGGATGTGATACAAGAAATAGACAGAGACTGTTAACATGATGCAAGAGATGGTCGGAGACTGCAAATATAATACAAGAGGTGGTTAGAGACTGCAGACATGATACAAGAGATGGTCAGAGATGGTGGATGTGATACAAAAGATAGAGACTGTTACCATGATGCAAGAGATGGTCACAGACTGCAAATATGATACAAGAGGTGGTCAGAGAGTACAGACATGGTAGAAGAGATGTTCAGAGACTGCAGACATGATACAAGAGATGATCAGAGATGTTGAACATGCTGCAGGAGACTGTCAGACTGTGAATGTGATATAGAAGTTGGTGGAGACTGGGTGCATGCTTCAGGAGAGTCATAAAGTGGAGAAACATTTCTCGTGACTGGTAGAGATTACTGCTATAAGACCCCTTTCACACCGAGGGTGTTTTGCAGGGGCTATAGCGTTAGAAATAGCGCCTGCAATCCGCCCTCAAACTGCTGCTCCATTGTCTGCAGTGTGAAAGCCCGAGGGCTTTCACACTACAGCAGTGCGCTGGCAGGGCGTCACAAAAAGTCCTGCCAGCAGCTTCTTTGGAGCGGTGAAGGAGCGGTGAACTCACCGCTCCTCCACCGCTGCTCCCCATTGAAATCAATGGGGCAGCACTGTAATACCACCGGCAAAAAGCAGCTATTGCGGCGTAATGCTGGGGGTTTTAACCCTTTCTCGGCCACTAGCGAGGGGGTAAAAGCACCACGCTAGCAGCGGAAATGCGCCGCAAATCCGACGGTAAAACACAGCTAAAAATAGCGGCGTTTTAACGCCGACGCTATGGGCGGCGTGGTGTGAAAGGGGTCTAACAAAAAGGCCACTCAAAAAGTTCCAAAAGACCGCAGGTTTGGCACCAGGGGTATATACTAACACTATATTATCAAAAGTATTGGGATGCCTGCCTTTACACGCAGGGATCCCAGTCTTAGTTCGTAGGGTTCAATATTGAGTTGGCCCATCCTTTGCAGCTATAACAGCTTCAACTCTTCTGGGAAGGCTGTCCACAAGGCTTAGGAGTGTGTCTATGGGAATGTTTGATCATTCTTCCAGCAACTGATGTGGACAAGAAGGCCTGGTTGCAGTCTCTGCTCTAATTCATCCCAAGGGTGTTATATTGGGTTGAGGTAGGCCAGTCAATTTCCTCCACTTCAAACTCGCTTATCCAGGTCTTTATGGACCTTGCTTTGCGTACTATTGTGAAGTCATGTTGGAACAGGAAGGGGCCATCCCCAAACTGTTCCTACAAAGTTGGGAGCATGAAATTGTTGAAAATGTCTTGGTATGCTGATATCTTAAGAGTTCCCTTGACTGGAACTAAGGGGCCAAGCCCAACCCCTGGAAAAACAACCCCACACCATAACCCTCCTGACCTCAATCTGATAGAACACCTTTGGGATCAATTAGATCAGGGACTGCGAGCCAGGCCTTCTCATCCATATCAGTGCCTGACCTCACAAATGCTCTTCTGGAAGAATGGTCAAACATTCCCATAGACACACTCCTAAACCTTGTGGACAGCCTTCCCAGAAGAGTTGAAGCTGTTATAGCTGCAAAGGGTGGGCTAACTCAATATTGAACCCTACAGACTAAAGCCCCATACACACGGTCGGATTTTCCGATGGATTCTGTCCTATCAGACAATGTTGTCGGAAATTCCGACCGTGTGTAGGCACCATCAGACAGTTTCCATCGGATTGTCCGACGGACAAAGTCCTATCTCCTGCTGGATAGATTTTTTGACAACAAAGTCCGATCACACCAAATCCGATCGTGTGTAGCGAATTCCGACGGACAAAGTGCTACGCATGCTCAGATCACATTACAAGACCAAAGCTATTGGCTACTAGCCTCTACGTAGTCCCGTCGTAGGCAACAAACGTCACCACGTTAAGAATGATCGGATTTTCCGACAACTTTGTCCGACCGCGTGTACGCAAAACCAACATCGGACAAAGTACGACGGACATGATCCGACGGACCTGGTCCTCGGATAGTCCGAGCGTGTGTATGGGGCTTTAGACTTGGATGCCATTAAAGTTAATGTGCGTGCAAAGACAGGTGTCCCAAAACTTCTGGTAATATAGTGTACTTACAGTGGACCAATGTAGATATGCAATAAAATTCATACCTACATATCAGCTTTAACATTTGCAATAAAATACAGTGACCCTGGATTGGCCAGGCCTATTATATTTAGTTGTTAGGTAAGAAGCATGGCTCTCTGCTGAAAGACGAAAGCACTGACCTGAGGAAGCCACAGAGTATCTCAGATCTCTACACATGTATTCCAATGCAATTGAAGAGGTTCAGACAAAAGACAGTTGCTGGCAATACCTGACAAGAGGTAACATTTGTTAATACATATTATATGATTCCTCGTGCTCCCTATTTATTTAAGGATTGCTGCACAGCTGGCACCAGAGATTTTCCAACTCTTAGAGGCTGTGCCATCTCCTCCTGGCAGTTACCCAGAACATCACACACAGAAATGTGCAATCTTAAGTAGACGGCTCAGGTCATATTCCATCATGTATTCCAGAAATGGATCATGAAAACATGTATTCCATAGAGGAGGGGCTGGAACAACCCAACAGAAAGTGTTAGCAATGCACAGAAGTCTAATCCTTTTTTTTCTTTTGTTTTTACAATCTTTATTATTTTCAAAGAAAATTACAAAGTAAATACAGAATAAGTACAAAATACATTACAAAGTAATGTAGTCAAATACACATTAAAATAAAATAAAAATACATATAAAAAAAAGAAAACTAGAATAAAAGTACTGGTAAGACTAAACGTTTCTTATGGTTTTTAGAAGAGACTGTGTTTCTTGTGTTAAGGAAATTGTAACTTCTGTAGATAATTGTGTTCTATTTTGTATGTTTGCCTATGTATTGCACACTGCAGTCACTGTGCACACGGCCCTTATAATGTTTTCATTACATGTTTGCATTCTTTCAAGTCCGGGTTAGAATTAGCCTGCTTATGTTACGCCCCTTGTTACCATAAAATTACAATTGTAATATTAATGTGATACCTACGTAATCATGTGTATATAAAACTTCAACTGTGTCAAAAAAACAATGCCAAATGTATCTTTTGTGTCTGTTCCCTACTGCAGTAGTTATTTATTTGGAACTACTAATCAATATAAGTGTAGGAGTTGCATATCTATAACATTTCCAGAACACTTGTAACAAAGGTTATGTATAGAAACCCATATATATATATATATATGTTCCTATTAGTGAAATTTGCAAAGAATTCAGCTTCTTTATGGTGGCCATACAAAATATTGATACTTTTTCCCCAATTCGGACATTTTCACTTAGGGGTGTACTCACTTTTTTTGCTAGCGGTTTAGACATTAATGGCTGTGTGTTGAATTATTTTGAGGAGACAATTGAAATATACAGTATCTCACAAAAGTGAGTACACCCCTCACATTTTTGTAAAAAATTATTATACCTTTTCATGTGACAACACTGAAGAAATTATACTTTGCTACAATGTAAAGTAGTGAGTGTACAGCTTGTATAAAAATGTATATTTTCTGTCCCCTCAAAATATCTCAACACACAACCATTAATGTCTAAACTGCTGACAACAAAAGTGAGTACACCCCTAAGTGAAAATAACCAAATTGGGCACAATTAGCCTTTCCATGCGACTGGTTAGTGTTACAAGGTCTCAGGTGTGAATAGGGAGCAGGTGCTTTAAATTTGGTGCTATCGCTCTCAATCTCTCATACTGGTCACTGGATGTCCAACATGGCACCTCATGGCAAAGAACTCTCTGAGGATCTGAAAAAAAGAATTGTTGCTCTACATAAAGATGGCCTAGGCTATAAGAAGATTGCCAAGACCCTGGAACTGAGCTGCAGCATGGTGGCCAAGACCATACAGCTGTTTACCGGGACAGGTTCAACTCAGAACAGGCCTCGCCATGGTCGGCCAAAGAAGTTGAGTGCACATGCTCAGCGACATATCCAGAGTTTGTCTTTGGGAAATAGATGTATGAGTGCTGCCAGCATTGCTGCAGAGGTTGAAGGGGTGGGGGGTCAGCCTGTCAGTGATCAGACCATACGCTGCACACTGCATCAAATTGTTTTCCCAGAAGGAAGCCTCTTCTAAAGATGATGCACAAGAAAGTCCACAGTTTGCTGAAGACAAGCAAGCTAAGGACATGGATTACTGGAACCATGTCCTGGGGTCTGATGAGACCAAGATAAACTTATTTGGTGTCAAGCGTGTATGGCAGCAACCAGGTGAGGAGTACAAAGACAAGTGTGTCTTGCCTACAGTCATGCATGGTGGTGGGAGTGTCATGGTCTGGGACTGCATGAGTGCTGCCGGCACTGAGGAGCTACAGTTCATTGAGGGAACCATGAATGCCAACATGTACTGTGACATACTGAAGCAGAGCATGATCCCCTCCCTTCGGAGACTGGGCCGCAGGGCAGTATTCCAACATGATAACGACCCAAAACACACCTCCAAGATGACCACTGCCTTGCTAAAGAAGCCAAGCATGTCTCCAGACCTAAACCCTCTTGAGCATCTGTGGGGCATCCTCAAACAGAAGGTGGAAGTGTGCAAGGTCTCTAACATCCACCAGCTCCGTGATGTTGTCATGGAGGAGTGGAAGAGGACTCCAGTGGCAACCTGTGAAGCTCTGGTGTATAACACTGTTATACCAGCTGTACACTCACTACATTACATTGTAGAAAAGTGTAATTTCTTCAGTGTTGTCACATGAAAAGATAGAATAAAATATTTACAAAAATGTGAGGGATGTACTCACTTTTGTGAGATACTGTATATATTATAATGTAGAAGAACATTTAAAGTGATAGTAAACTGCCAGAAAATTAAAAAAAGAATGGGCCCCCCTGCAGGTTTAAGTCATAAGGTATCAGTGTGCACCGCATACTAGCACATTATGATCAGTGGCGGCTGGTGTTTTTTTGTTTGGGGAGGGAGCCGCAAACAACCACCCCTGCGGGACCTCAAACCCCTCTCCACCGGCACTTACCCCATCGGCAGCAGGGATCGGCAGGCACATCGGGCAGGGATTCAGTGTTAGAAAAGTGAATATTAATTTGCTTTTCTAACACACCTCAGCTCTGCACTCCAAGTCCACCTTATTTTGAAGCCTATTAGAGCCTATGGCTCTAATCAGGTGCTTAAAAAAAAGCACTCCCATATAGGGGGTGGCGTGGATAGGGGGGGCGGAGCCCGTGCACCCTTCATGGACGGGCCGCCCCTGATTATGATAGACTTACCTGGACACGGATCCCTCCAGCACAGCGCTGTCACAGCTCTCTGATGCTGCCATCTCCACCTGGTCTTCCTTACGGGTTTGCTGGCTCCAGCTGTGTGGATGGCCGAGGTTGCGATGATGTCACTGTAGCACATGAACACAGGACGCTTTGGCTTCAGCATGGAGCTCTGAAGATCCGGCATGGTATGCTGTCCCTTCAGAGTGCATGCGCTGGTGATGTCACCGTTTTTTGTGAATAATATCTCCTAAATGGTGCAAGTTTAGGAGATATTCACTGAGCCTAATTATAGGCTTACCTGTAGATACAAGTTCAAAAGTGGAGTTTAATTCCACTTTAACACACTGAGTACAACACAATGAACATTTCCCAGTAAAGTATTTGTTCTTACCCCAGCACTTGCAGTTTACAAATTTTAATACTACTGGCTCCTGCTCCTTCAGTGCTGCTTTCTTGAACTTCTGGTCTTCATAGGAAAGAGTTAACAATGTCAGTCTCCAGTCTGTCTGTTAGCTTAAAGATGAGGTGAGGGGGAGGGAGAAGGAGCAGGGGTACCAAAGTATCATGCATTTTGGTGCAGCATGTTTTACAAAAAAGGGTCACGCATTTCTTTTATGTGATTTTTGCACATAGGGCAACCCTAAACATCGCACATAAAAATAAACATGGACTGTCAATGGGTGTGAATGGAGTCTTAGGGCAGCTTCAAAATTAATTGCCGCAGCATGGGTGCAGTGCCTACAGTACCTACAACCTACAGTTTGCGTGCAGGTTAGCTGCGCTTTCCCATAGACTTTTATTATGTCCCGTGGTTTTGGTGCACTTTCTAAAAGCGCACCAAAAGGCCTGCATGCAAGACTTTTGGTGCACTTTCAGAAATCGCACTAAAGCTATTGGACATAATAGAAGTCTATGGGAAAGCACGGAAACCGTGAGTACACTGTACTGCGGCCAGGGCCGCTGATAGGCCAGTACAACTGGCCCTGTTGTACCGGGCCCAGCAACCTGAACAGATAAGTGACTAATTATGTAAAAAAAATAATCCTCCAGCCATGACTGACCAGAGTCCTAAATACCGCCAAATCACACACCAACCCACCTCCCCAGCACCCCCCCCCCCGG
Organism: Lithobates sylvaticus; assembly: GCA_028564925.1. Classification (NCBI taxonomy): domain Eukaryota; kingdom Metazoa; phylum Chordata; class Amphibia; order Anura; family Ranidae; genus Lithobates; species Lithobates sylvaticus. Next base: position 569,450,572 of record CM053029.1, read on the forward strand.
TTACTTTTTAGTTTTTTACTGATAGTTATGTGGAGAAAAGGTGGCTGCAGGGGAGGGACTATTTTTTCTATTTCGGGCGCGGCAGATTGATTCCTCTTAGAATAGATAAAAGGGGTGTTGGCGCTGTTCAAAACAAAGGATGTATAAATATATATAAGTGGTAAAACCTAAAAGCTTCGGTGAATATAAAACGTGAATAACAGTTCCGTGAGGTAAAAGTATGTGAGAGAAAGTGCTATAAAAATAGAATAAGATAAAAAGCACATTGGTTTAGGGGTGTCCCAAACAACTCAATATGTACAGTGAACCTGAGTATTGACAAGTGTTTGTAAAAATGACATCTATTAAAAATAATGCTTAAAAACAAAGTGCATGTGCATACATATAATCTTTGCAACAAAAGAAATATTATAAGGCTCAGAATAAAATCAATTAGGTGTGCTACCACTATAAGAATGTGGACGGCAAACTAAAACATAGGAGTGTAGAAATGAAGGTCCAATAAATTCTCGTATTGCTGGGTGCTGTTATGTGGAGTGGATAAAAGTCAGTAAATCTATATTGGTCATGTATACACCACTTCACATCACCCAGGATATCATAAAGTCCACCATAAAGTGTATATGGGACAGTGTGGAAAAAACAGTCCGTGGTTAAATGCAGTATATGAATTCCAATCTGGTGAAAAAAGTATATATATGTGATTGATCTCGATGGGTTATCCTGTATCAGCAGCTGTGGGGGTCCCGTACTCCCCTCCTTCCGATCGTGCCCCTAATGTGTTTGCACTCACCGGAGTGCCCAACCCCTGCAGGGGTAATGGGCATAGAAGTGGAGTTCCAGTGGTCCTCGTTTGATCGTCCTCCGTCCGTGGGGGGTTACTGCCAGCTGGGCCTTCGTTCCTCCGTGTTGTGCTTGTTCAGTGCAGATAGGAAAAGATATGGGGAAGGGGTGTATTCATAGCGTGACTCCTCATTCACATGATATTTAGAATCTTGTCAGTCTTGTTGTATCTTTGAATGGATTTCAATCCATTCAAAGATACAACAAGACTGACAAGATTCTAAATATCATGTGAATGAGGAGTCACGCTATGAATACACCCCTTCCCCATATCTTTTCCTATCTGCACTGAACAAGCACAACACGGAGGAACGAAGGCCCAGCTGGCAGTAACCCCCCACGGACGGAGGACGATCAAACGAGGACCACTGGAACTCCACTTCTATGCCCATTACCCCTGCAGGGGTTGGGCACTCCGGTGAGTGCAAACACATTAGGGGCACGATCGGAAGGAGGGGAGTACGGGACCCCCACAGCTGCTGATACAGGATAACCCATCGAGATCAATCACATATATATACTTTTTTCACCAGATTGGAATTCATATACTGCATTTAACCACGGACTGTTTTTTCCACACTGTCCCATATACACTTTATGGTGGACTTTATGATATCCTGGGTGATGTGAAGTGGTGTATACATGACCAATATAGATTTACTGACTTTTATCCACTCCACATAACAGCACCCAGCAATACGAGAATTTATTGGACCTTCATTTCTACACTCCTATGTTTTAGTTTGCCGTCCACATTCTTATAGTGGTAGCACACCTAATTGATTTTATTCTGAGCCTTATAATATTTCTTTTGTTGCAAAGATTATATGTATGCACATGCACTTTGTTTTTAAGCATTATTTTTAATAGATGTCATTTTTTACAAACACTTGTCAATACTCAGGTTCACTGTACATATTGAGTTGTTTGGGACACCCCTACACCAATGTGCTTTTTATCTTATTCTATTTTTATAGCACTTTCTCTCACATACTTTTACCTCACGGAACTGTTATTCACGTTTTATATTCACCGAAGCTTTTAGGTTTTACCACTTATATATATTTATACATCCTTTGTTTTGAACAGCGCCAACACCCCTTTTATCTATTCTAATTTATCCCTGCTACATTTAGGTGTAGTTCCCCAGGGGGGCAGCAGTTCCTATAGTCCTAAGCGCGGATACCTTCATTTTCAGATTGATTCCTCTCTCTCAGCGTGAGAGAAGTAGCAGTGGGCGGCGAATCAGGCGAGCAGTGGCGGCAGAGGACAAAAAAGAAGCAGCTGGCATCCCATCTGACTGGAATCATTTGTGGACACTCCGGTCCAGGCAGCAGCAGGATTAGCGAAGAAGTGACTCCTTGGGCCCAGCCAACAATGACACAGGTGTGCGCTTGCTTGGAGGGGAGGGGCTTCAAGATCTACTACTACTACTACTGCAGAAGCATCTATACATTATTGCATTGGCAGCATGGGTGGCACTGTCTGCAGGTAGCACATGCATTATGGGCTGCCTGCAGAGAAAGTGCCACCAATGCCGCAATGTGCTGCAGACTGTGCCACCCATGACGTTAACGCATGTGCTGCCTGCAGAGACAGTACCACCCATGCTGCCAATGTAATTATGCCATTGGCGGCATGGGTGGCATTGTCTGCAGCACAATATGGGATTGGTGGCACTGTCAGCAGGTAGCACATGCGTTATGGCATTAGCGTCATAGGTGGCACTGTCTGCAGCACAATAAGGCTTTGGCGGCATGAGTGGCACTGTCTGCAGGTAGCACATGTGTTATGGTCCATAGCGCATGTGCTGCCTGTAGAGACAGTGCCACCCATGACGCTAATGCCGTAATGTGCTGTAGACAATGCCACCCATGCCATAATGTGTTGCAGACAGTGCCACCCGTGCTGCCAATGGCATTATGGAGGGGCCAGGGGTGGGGCTGAAGGAGGGACCAGGGACGGGACCAGGGGTGAAGCTGAAGGGGACCCCACCAGGTAGGCTGTAGGGGGCCCCATGATTTCTATCAGAGGTCCTGACTGCGGCCAAAGCGCAGCAGATCAGTGTGCTGCCACCCTTGGGCATATGCATGTTTTGAACACATACACAGCCTTGAAAATTACGAGTTTCCAAATAGTTTTACTTTAAAACCCATCAGTAGTGTGAGACGCGTGGAAAGGTTATACAATTCTAGCTGCAAATATAAACAGGATCGTAAAGTCCCATTTTCTATATATGGTCATTCCCTTAATGAGCATTTGCAGCATCCTTGAAGAGCTTAAATACATTTATTAGCAGTTCATTAAGACAATGCTAATTTGTACTCTGCAAGCTTATTAAACCTGTAACAGACTGTCATCATGGAGGCATGTGGGTGCGGAAAATATATTCTTCTCTCTTCAGAGAATTCTCAGCGAGAAATTTTTGTGAGCACGGACGGTGCTTTATAGCGAGAGGCTTTCTTATATCGGAGCTGCTTATTTTTTTTTGCCAAGTTCCAAGGTCACCTTCCATTTATTTGAAAATCATTTTTGATTCACCTGATTACCCCTTCCCAACCACCTATGGTGTCCCTTTAACAGGGTCTTTACACCCATGGTGTAACAGTGCTCAGTGGCACGCGATAAATGCTCAAGGTCCAATGAGTTGGATACTGCTGACTAGTGAGGGTGCAGGCTGAGGAAAGTTCCTTCCAGACCCAAAGCATACTGTAGAAATAAGAAGAGATAGCCTGACCGCCACACACCTCACTTGGCCCAAGTGTTTAGCAGGTAAAAGCAGCCTCGGCTCGATTCATGCAGACCACAACTCCAACATGTTTCATCCCTTCCCTGGGGCTCCATGATTAAACCCCAGGAGCTGGGTGAAACATGTTAGAGTTGGGGTCTGGATGAATCGAGCTGAGGCTGCTTTTTCCTGCTAACCACTCAGGCCAGTTGAGGTGTGTGGCGGTTAGGCCATCTCTTTCTATTCCTGCAGTGGTCAGTGGCAGTCACAGTGGTCACATGATCGGGAGCTGGTTCCACCACCTCCCAATAATTAGTAGAGACCAAGATCTGGTCACTGTGTTGGGAGTGTGCTCTCAATACAGAAAGATTTGTTGACCATGGATGCATATGTGCAGCATGTGAGCGTTAAATATGTGTTATGTGGGCGGCAACTGGTTGAAGAACAATAATCCAAAAAATCATGTTCATTAAAGTGGATGTAAACCCATAAGCTGGCCATGAATTAAGTCCCTGTGTGATGATTTTTTAGTGACAGGTTCTCTTTAATGAGACACCGGGGATCTAAAGGACTCCTGATGTCTCACCTTTTCTCCACTGAGGCTGATGGAATGCAGATCACAGCACTTTTAACCCAGTCCTACAGGCTGGGAAAAGTGAAAAGGGGACATGGAAGTAATGTTTTACATGTCACTTGCATGTCAGCAAGAAAGAGGGGAATAGAGAGAATGTACAGTGCCTTGAAAAAGTATTCATACCCCTTGACATTTTCCACATTGTGTCATGTTACAACTAAAAACATTAATGTATTTTATTGGGATTTTATGTGATGAACCAACACAAAGTGGCACATAATTGTGAAGTGGAAGGAAAATGCTAAATGGTTTTCAATTGTTTTTATAAATAAATAAGTGAAAAGTGTTTTGTGCATTTGTATAGCGCCCCCCCCTGAGTCAATACTTTGTAGAACCGCCTTTCACTGTAATTACAGCTGCAAGTCTTATTGGGGATGTCTCTAGCAGCTTTGTACATCTAGAGAGTGACATTTTTGCCCATTCTTCTGTGCAAAATATCTCAAGCTGTCAGATTGGATGTAGAGCGCCTGTGAACAGCAATTTTCAAGTCTTGCCACAGATTCTCAATTGGATTTAGGTCTGGACATTGACTGGGCTATTCTAACACATGAATATGCTTTGATCTAAACCATTCCATTGTAGCTCTGGCTGTATGTTTAGGACCGTTGTCCAACCCAGTCTCAAGTCTTTTGCAGACTCTAACAGGTTTTCCTCTAAGATTGCCCTGTATTTGGCTCCATCCTTCTTCCCATCAACTCTGACCAGCTTCCCTGTCCCTGCTGAAGAAAAGCATCACCACAACATGATACTGCCACCACCATGTTTCACAGTGGGGATGGTGTGTTCAGGGTGATGTGCAGTGTTAGTTTTCCAACACACATAGCGTTTTTCTTTTAGGCCAAAAAGTACAATTTTGGTCTCATCTGACCAGAGAACCTTCTTCCACATGTTTGGAGCTCCTTCAGAGTTACCATGGGTCTCTTGGCTGCTTCTCTGATTAATGCTCTCTTTGCCCAACCTGTCAGTTTAGGTGGACGGCCATGTCTTGATAGGTTTGCAGTTGTGCCATACTCTTTCCATTTTGATGATGGATTGAACAGTGCTCCGTGAGTTGTTCAAAGCTTGGGATATTTTTTAATAACCTAATCCTGCTTTAAACTTCTCTACAACTTTATCCCTGATCTGTCTGGGGGGTTCCTTGGCCTTCATGATGCTGTTTGTTCACTAAGGTTCTCTAACTTTGAGGGCTTCACAGAACAGCTGTATTTATACTGAGATTAAATTACACACAGGTGGATTCTATTTACTAATTCATTTTGAAGGCAATTGGTTCCACTAGATTTTAGTTAGGGGTATCAGAGTAAAGAGGGCTGAATACAAATGCACGCCACACTTTTCATATATTTATTTGTAAAACCATTTTTTATTTTCCTTCCACTTCACAATTATGTGCCGCTTTGTGTTGGTCAATCACATAAAATCCCAATAAAATACATTTACGTTTTTGGTTGTAACATGACAAAATGTGGAACATTTCAAGGGATATGAATACTTTTTCAAGGCACTGTATGTCCACACTACTCCCTCCCCTCTACCCAGTGGCACTCGCCATGCCTGTCTCCAGTGTGCCGATTGGCACAAGGAGCCCGGGATACATAAAGGAGGCGCATGGAGGGGGGCAACCTTTACCAGGAATGTTTGGAAGCAATATGGGACCTGAATAGCCTACAAATCGCTTTATCCTGACAGCCGACAGTGGGCTTGTCAGATATGCACACATCCGTGGTGGCTGCAGCTACTTGAAGTGTGTGTAAAACTCCCCACTGTCACCTCTGTGGCTGTGAAAGGGTCAATGGTGTCACTAGTCACATGATCTACAACCTGGAAGTCGAGGTTTGAACTGCTTATATTATCCCTTCCTGGGTTCCTTCCTACCCATTAACATTCTAATGAAATTACTAAACAAAACCTTTCTGCTTCCATTACATCCATAACATTTCCTATTTGTAGACCCAGTGACACTCATCACTAGAACTCTGTGTGGTTCTGACTGGTGGGGGGGGGGGGGGGTCAGCAGGGTACTGTACAGGAAAACATAAAGCTGCATTATTGAAAGAAGTGAAATCCAATGAATGAACAGGGATGGGTCAAGGACAAGGCTGGGGAGCAAACGACTGGGTTATGCTGGTTGTCCTATAGTCAGAAAAAAAGAGGTTTGCTGCAAATTCTAATGCACACTGTGAGGAGGTCACAGTGTGCAGTGAAATCAGACTAAGCTAATTCAATACAGGAGAGGAGCCTGTACAGCTGTGCAAGACTGAAAGCAGTATTAGGCACTTTCCATCTGGCCTGTGGGCAAATGACACTGGGGCCAGCCTCTCGTCCATCCTTGTGGACATCAAATTACGGTTTCACCAAACTACGTCACGCAGCCGCACATGTCACATGCTGCGTCCAATGGACACAGTCGATGGCTGATTACTGTACCAGCCTGCTGCCGGTGCCATGTGACCACTGTAACCAATCACAGCAGGTCACATGGCCGTTGTAAACAACGGATGGCTTCCTTTCAAGCCATCCATTGTGTACAATTGTGTTGCTAGCTGTGATTGGTCACAGTGATCACATGGTACAGACTGTGCCAATAACAGTCCATCTATGCCATGTGATCAGCTGTGGTCAATCACATCTAATCACTACAAAACGAACTGAATAAATCAATTTCATTCAGTAAAATGCTTGCATATAGCAATAACATGCATTGCTATAAACAAACATAATGTGTAAAAAAAAAAAAAAATACTGATCACTTCCCCAGAGTAGTACAGGTCAAAGTGCGTAACAAAACAAAAAAATCTTAAAAAAAAAACAAAAATACTGTCACCAGTCAGTGTCCCTGATCACTGCCACACCCATTATATGATGACACTGTACTGCACTGGTGACACTAAAGCCCCATACACACGGTCGGACTTTTTCATCAATTTGGTCCGATCGGACAAGGTTGTTGAAAAATCAGACCGTGTGTATGCACCATCGGACAGTGTTCGTCGGTTTGTCCGTCGGACAAAGTCTTATCTCCTGCTGGAAAGATTTGCCGTCAACCCGGTCCGATCACACCAAATCCGAGCGTGTGTACGCTTGTCCGACGGACAAAGTGCTACGCATGCTCAGAAGAAATTCTGTGACGGAAGCGCTCGGTCAGGTAAAACTACCTTTCCTAATCGACACAGCACATTCGTCACGCTGCAATGTTAAAATGTCTTTAATGCAGCGCATTCTCTTTTTCTTTACAATGCAACAAGAATGACATCTTTTAGCTGCTCCTATTCACCCGCACTTCTCACAAACTTACTTCTTTATTACTTTGCACCATTTATACACTACATGTTTATTTTTACTCTGAACGGAAAAGAATCTTTGTTATTTTTTTACCATGATTTGTCTTTTTTTTTTTTTTTTTTTTGGGGGAATAAATATTTGAATGTTTTTTTTTTTTTTTTTTTGGAGGGGGGTTGTGTGTCTCAAATTACCAAAAACACATTATTTACATTTGTATTTCTTGCTTACATTTACTAGGAGTTTGTTTGTTGTTGGTGCCCCTTGTTAATTCTACTTTAGGATTAGTGAAATGTACCTGCTTACTCAAAGAAAAAATGTCATTGTAGCAAAGTAAAACACAATAGTCAATGATTATTTCAAATCAAAAAAACCTTTATTTAGGTCACACCAACAAACCAAAGAGGAACGCAGCCATGGTGAAACTTGGGGAATTTGCAAAGCCTTGGCCCCCCACGGCAACCATCATTGTTCAAGCGTAGAAAATTGGGGGCCTGAGGAGTACGTATATTAAGGGGAGTGCAATCTGGTCGTGAAGTCCAAAGTATCCGGAACTGCAGCAGATGCCATCTAGGTCCCCAGGCTCTGGTACTACGAGAGGCTCCATCTTCTCTCAGACCAGACTGATTCCAGGTCGTCACTCTCAGGTCTTCCTTCCACGCTTCCTTCCACGCTGTGGCTGTCGTGCTGGTGGGGTGGCAGAAGGAGGAGGAGGAGGAGGAGGAGGTGGAGCATGGTAGCTATGGCAAACATGTGTGACTGGGGTCATCTCCCCAGCCCTACCCTTATTTAGGACATGGAGGATGAGCCCCTCACACATGTTGCGTTGCCTCACCTCCATACCCATCATTTTTGTGACAACCACCGAGCCAAGGGTCTCCTCGTCGGCGGGTGTGGCATGTAGGGAGTCTGAAGCCTCTCTTATCATCCGGAGCGCTGACTGTGCCGCATAACCCCCCCTTCTCGCCCTTTTGTACGGAGGGCGGAGGGGAGGGGTTTGGGTGTCAGTCAGGCTCCGAGGCCTAGCCCCCTCTTGGCTGCCACTACCCAGCTGGTGGCTGCCACTAACCCCTGCCTCCTCCTGACTGCCACCTTCCACAGCCACCTCCTGACTGCCACCTTCCACAGCCACCTCCTGGCTGAGGTCTTCCTGTGTAGGAAAAAGGGACATAGTTTCAGTTATTTGTTCATCAAACACACACAATTCTCATCTAGTGACTGGTGCAAAATGTTTACAAATAGAAAACCATACAATTCTCAGCCCAGCAGTTTAGATTCTGGCCCCAAATGTCTCCCACACCACTGTCTGTTGATATGTCAAACACGTTAGGAACTAAGCAATTGGCGATCCTGAATTAAGTGAACATCATTCATTATTCCCCTAAATGGTAGCAAAACTACTATACCTGGAACAAGCTGGGCTCCTCCACCTCTTCCAGACTGGAAGGCCCAGGTTGCTCCTCGGAAGCCTCATCAGGGGTGGGCTGTGCGCAAGGAAGCGTGGAAGGAGGAGTTGAGGTTGGCTCCGTGACATCAGCCTGGTCCTTCAGAAAATGGAGACTCTGATAGTACCAGAGCTTGGGGACATAGACCTCATCTGCTGAAGTTGCAGTTTCCTCAGACTTCACGACCTTCTTCCTCTCCCTGATATACGCACTCCTCAGGCTGCCAATTTTCTTTCTAATATCATCAACAGTTGCCGTGGGGAACCTTGGCTTGACAAATTCCACAAGTTCCTCCAGGGCTGCGTGCCTCTTTGGTTTGTTGGTGTAATGTGGGTGTATACCCTGCCACAATATGGGAAAATCCCTGTATTTGGCAATGAAGAGGGGGAGAAAACTCATGTCGTTGAATCCCTTCATATCAATCTCTGCAAGACACAACAACACACAAAACCCTCAAAATTATGTCAGGCTAAACTCTCCTAATCTTCTCCATAAAGAAGCCTCAAGTTCAAATCAGTCTAGGCTAGTTATGTACCAACGTTAAATTGTACCTTCGTTTGTAGCGATCGTCTCGTGTGAGTTTTCTCTCCCCTCGTCTCCCAGATCGTGGCTACGACACAGGCGTGTGACGTTTTATATACACTGCGCATGCTTCAAACTCCGCCCGCCCCTGACGATCTTTCTCGTCTATTCCCCACCCCTTCTCTTTACGGCGTAGTGGGGAGAGCACATGGCGGGGACACAGCAGGTGCGCCACAAATATCCCACCAACGAGGAGGAGGACGAGGAAAGTCCGGAGGCAGAAACGTCCCGATCCCGGAACCTGAAATTCAAGGCCTCCAATATGTCATTTGGAGAAATGTTGGAGATGGTGGACATATTAAAGAGGAGCGACTATGATGGGAAGTATGGGCCTTACCTCAACCCCAATGTCCGCAAGGCCAAGATCATGTCTAAAGTTGTGAGAAGGCTGTACAATAATTTTGGGGTACAACGATCCAAGGAGCAACTCAGGAAACGCTGGTCAGACCTGAAACTGAGGGAGGCCGATCAGTACAGAAAGATCAAGAGAATTCTTCAAAAAAGTAAGTAGTTGTGTTTTGTGTTTGATTTCTTGCTTGCATACTGCTCCATTGTGTTTTGATTTTTACCAAGTTGTACATTCCAAAATGGCCACTTTCAGGTTCGTCTGTGCATTCGATCGTACTCAGCCTCGATCTTTCTGCCACTGTCATGGTCGTGTGTGCATTCGATCGTACGCAACCTCGATCGTTCGGCCACTTATAATACGATGTTTGGTGTTTTTTTGGGGAAAGGAAGTTTGTTCTCACTAGAAATGTCATCAAGAATGTAAAGCCAATTTATTCAATGTAAAGGAGAGGTCACTCAGTAGCTGTTTACCCATCTGGACTCTAGAGCACTAGTGCTGGGACACCCAAACCCCCTTTTTATTATGCTTTTCCACACATGTGCTCCAGTGGATACTAGAGGGGGGTCTCCATCACACAAACTTCTACCAAAAAGCTAGTCAGTTTAGCACCTTTACAAAGTGACTTCATTCATGTAGTTGACATTTGTAACTGGCCAAACTAAAATAGTGTCCGTCACTTTCAAGCAATGTTTGTCATTTCCTATTTCTGCCCTCAATAGCTTGTGTTGCTAAATCTTCCTTTTGGACATTCTCATAGGGGAGCGAAAACTTGGGCCGTCTGAGGAAACCCCCAAACCAACACCTACCAAAAAAGGGGAAAGAGCAGAAGCAGAGGAGGAGGAGGAAGGAGAGATCATCGAACTTGGAGAAATTGTCACCACAACAGGTGAGTGTGGGAGAACACAGCTACTGGTAAGCTAATCCATGTATGGCTGCCTCATTTCCAACACCCCATTTTTTTGGTTTGTGGTTTTTAGGTGACGTGGATGTTGTGGAAGAAAAATCGCACTTTACCACAGAGAGTGCCCACGTACTCATCGGAGAGATAATGGTCTGCAATCGAGATCTAGATTACATAAAGCAAAACATCAATGATGTTCAACAAAAATTGAAGAACATCATTGATGTTTTAGGAAAAATATGAAAAAGCACCAAGTAATTTACACACATTTGTGCCAGCTTCTGAACACATTTGCAACTTAAAAACTGTGTGAAATTTGGAACATGCACACATTGTGTCCACATGTGCTAGCTCCCATCATGGTGGATGAATGGCAACGTTTTTTTGGGGGTGCAAACACTTTACGAACTACGAAAGTGGTTGTGGTGAAGGGGTTGCACCCCCAAAAAACGTCCATTCATCCCCATGATGGAAAATGGCACTTTTGAAGCTTCTAGGCATGTGTTTTACCATCTAATGACCATTTTCAGAACCAAATTGTGTGCATGTTCCAAATTTCCACTTTTCGGGGGTGACCCCCCCCATGTGATGAAGGCAAGATCAAACACACTTTGAACATATAGTCATGTCTGATCTTGTCTTCACTTTACAAAGTTGAACTTTCCTACTTCATAGGTTCTGCTTAGCTCCATGCCTGGTTTTACCAATTGCGTAATCTTTGTAAATAATGTTGTAAATAACCAAGATGTTGTCAGTTTTGGCGTGAAGATTGTAAACGCACTTGTGAATGTTTTCCAAGTAAACTTTTTTATTTTTCAAAATGTGTGGCTTCCTTATTTAAATAAAACAATGCATTATGTATGTAAAATGTAAAGGATATGGGGGGCAATGGGTGTTATTTACTAAAGGCAAATCCACTTTGCACTGCAATTTCCTTTCCCAGGGAACTTTTTCAATGCACTTGTAGAGCATAGCGGATTTGACTTATGTAAATGACACCCACAGTGCTTTGTACGAAAACACGGAGCACAGCATTTTGGAGAATACACACATGTCAGACCTGGTGCTGAAAAGGAGTATTTTGGGTGTCAGTTATGCAGGACAAACCTTCTCTAGACCAAAGATTAGGTAGCAAACACACATGAGAATAATCTTTTTGGGAAGAAGAGACTGTTACCTCCTTTTGCCCAGAAAGTGCATTACCACTGTCGAAGGCAAAGGGAAAAAATGACAAAGTAAAATAAGCTAAAAAGAAGACTGAAATGACAAGAAATCAGAGGTTGGTTAAAATATCAGATTTATTAAAAAATGCCTCTCACACATCGTCAGGCAGAGCAATGGCCCCCCTACCCACAAAGTATTCCATATATTGGTCCCGGACCACGCGGGCATTGAGAGGGGGCAAGCCTGGACGTGCCACTCGAAGGGCTGTGAGGTCCGCATTTGGAGGGCCCTCCACATCTGGGCCAACGGGCACCACATAGTTCCTGTTATGTCTTTTGAGGAAGTTGTGCAATATGCAACAGGCAAGAACTATGTGGTTCAGTTTGTATTCCGCCAAGTTAAATGCCGTCAGGAACAGGCGGAAGCGGCTGGCCAGGATGCCAAAAGCGTTCTCCACCACTCTTCTGGCTCTGGACAGCCTGTAGTTGAAGACCCTCTGGTCCGGGGTGAGGGTCCTCATCGGGAACGGCCTCATCACATGGGGAGTCAGCGCAAACGCTTCATCTGCGACAAAGACGAAGGGGAGTCCTTCGGCATTCTCCTCTGGAGGTGGCAAGCACAGACTGCCACTTTGGAGACGCCAGTAGAACTCCGTGTGCGTAATGGCCCCACCATCCGATATCCGGCCGTTCATCCCCACGTCCACATACATAAACTCGTATGTTGCCGACACCACCGCCAACATCACTACACTATGTCGGCAACATACGAGTTTATGTATGTGGACGTGGCAATCTTTCCTTCGTCCCACCGCCCAACTCGGGGACCCTTTATAATTATAATAGTAGGACCCCGAGTTGGGCGGTGGGACGATGCGGACGTGTTTCCCATCAATTGCCCCTCCGCAGTTAGGAAAGTCCCAACGGCTGGCAAAGTGGGAGGCCACAGTCTGCCATTCCTGTGGCGTGGAAGGGAACTGTGGAGTGAAACAAGAAAAAAAATTAGTCACTTTGCACCTAAACATTGCAAGCAGATTAGACAATCAACATCTTGGAACAAGAGCATTGTATAAAATTGGAGGCTGGAAAGTATTTACACAGAAAAGTAGAGGCTCCCCTTCACAGATTACTCACCCCCCCATCAATCCCCCCACTTCTGATGGGACATTGGCAATAACTATGGTTTTGGGGGGGGGGGTGGTGGACAGGTAACCCTCTGCACTTCATTGATTGGCAAATGGCTCAATAATGTGGCCTAGTTTGGCCAGACCCTCTGTACTTAACACTATTGGCAGGCCACAGGAAAGATCAAATAACATTTCCCCCCCCCCCCAAAAAAAAGCAGGCACAGTGTGACATTATTAAATTACCAAGCAAGCTAATAGGAGGGAAAGAAGACAAAAAAATAGGAAATGGAATGTATGGAGGCAGTCCCTTGCACTACATGCTTTGCTGAATTCATCCCTAAAGATGCGCACTATAAAGAGGTAGGTATATAGTGTGTATGGACCTTGGGAAAGCCAGCAGATAAAGGATTGGTACCATCTGACAGAGCAGTTGGGGGAGGGGGTTCCTAATGAGTTTGCCCCCCCCCCCCCACCAAAAGAACAAAAAAAGGGGGGCTCTACATGAAGTAAACCACACAGCAAACATTTGTGCATATTTTAGGGGGTGTTTTGGGGCAAACAATACTATGCAGCAGACAAAAGACATTGCTTAAGTGAGTAGGCCATAGGTGTCTATTGGGGCAGAAGAGCATGCTGGTGAGGTAAGTGAAGGGAAAAATGCATGAAGGAGAAAAGGGGCACAGCATATTAGAACATATTGCAATCATGGTAATTAGGGAAGGAGGTCAAAAATACAAGTCATTAGCAAACAGAGCATACATAGAAGGGAATAGTAAAGTAGAAATGTTACCTTAATATAGTCCTCCTGCAGGACCTGAATGATGGCAGAACAGGTCTCTGGAATAATGATTCCCAGGGCCTGGGGAGAGATACCTGAAGAGAACTTCAAATCCTGAAGACTTCTCCCTGTCGCCAAGTACCTCAACGTGGCAACAAGCCTCTGCTCCGGAGTAATGGCTTGTCTCATGCAGGTATCCTGCCGGCTGATAAAGGGGGTCAGCAAAGCCAAAAGACGGTGAAAATCGGGGTCCGTCATCCTGAGAAAGTTCCTGAAATCATCAGGATTATTCTCCCGGATCTCACGAAGCAAAGGCATGTGCGAGAACTGGTCACGCTGAAGCAACCAATTCTTGGTCCACATACTCCTCATCACTCTGTTCATGGACGGGTCTTGGGTCAAAGCTAAAAGCCCGACACCAATTCCGCGTACAGCACGAACTCGGCGACGAGTACGCACGGGAAACATCGCTCAGAAGGTCACAAAAGGTCGGCTGGTCAGAACGGACAAACAGAAAGCACCGATAAACAGCAAGGCCTGAAAGAACGAAGTGAATACCAGCAACGAGCAGACAATAAGCAGTGCAAATCAAAGCGTCCTATATCAAGATATAGGCCGCAATGACCAACAAATGCGAACTGACTACACGCACTAATAAACAGATACGCACGACAAGCACAAACTGAAGAGCAGTAACGATCTGAGTCAGAAAACTGAGAAGCGCGAATCTTAAGTCACCAAACTTCCACTAACTCTCGATAAACACGGGATCAGCAGAAGGAGCCCAACGGGTGCCTGACGTGGTGCTGAACTTCCCTTTTGTAATCTCGTGGACGACGACTTACGTCACGACGTTCTTCCGGACCGGATATTCCGACAACGTAGTCCGACCGTGTGTACGCAACGACAACATCGGACAAAGTACGTCGGACAAAGTCCGACCGACCTGGTCCGCGGATTGTCCGAGCGTGTGTATGGGGCTTTAGTAAAAAAAAAAGGTTTTAATTTCTTTACTTTCCAAAATATTGTGACAAAAAATTACAACTTCGAAAAACTCGCCATGCTTACTAAATACATTGGACTGTCTACTTTCCAATAATGGGTCATTTGGGGGGGGGGGGTATTTGTACTGTCCTGGTATTTTCTGGCCTCAAGAAATGAGATAAGACTGACTAAATAATATACACTGACGTCCTCGGCTTCCCAGCATTGTGGAGAGCGCACGTGCTCACCGCATCACTGGGGACCCGATGCACGTGCCCGGCAGCCACGATGTCCGCCGGGCACCCGCAATTGCTCATCACAGAGCAGGGACATGGATCTGTGTGTGTAAACACACAGATCCACTTCCTGTCAGGGGAGAGGTGAACTGATCGTATGTTCCTTGTATATAGGAACTACGATCAGTCTCCTCCCCTCATCAGTCCCCTCCCCCCACAGTTAGAATAACTCCCTAAGACACACATTTAACCCCTTCAGCACCCCCTAGAGTTAATCCTTTCCCTGCCAGTGACATTTATACAGTAAATCAGAGCATTTTTATAGAACTGATCGCTTTATAGATGTCAATGGTCCCAAAATAGTGTGAAAAGTGTCTGATGTTTCCACCGCAATGTCACAGTCACGATAAAAATTGCAGATTGCCGCCATTAGTAGTGAAAAAAAAATAATAAAAATTACAATTACAAAATAAAATTACATAAATCTATCCCCTATTTTGAAGACGCTATAACTTTTGCGCAAACCAAACAATATACACTTATTGCGATTTTTTTTTTTTTTTTAACCAAAAATATGTAGAAGAATATATATCGGCCTAAACTGAGGAAAAAAAAATCGTTTTTTTTTTCAAAAAAATTGGGATATTTATTATAGCAAAAAGTAATAAATATTGTGTTTTTTTTTCAAAATTGTCGGCCTTTTTTTGTTTATAGTGCAAAAAATAAAAAATGCAAAGGTGATGAAATACCACCAAAAGAAAGCTCTGTTTGTGGGGAAAAAAGGACGTCAAGTTTGTTTGGGTACAACGCGCAATTGTCAGTTAAAGTGACGCAGTGCCGAATCGCAAAAAGTGCTTTGGGCTTTGGTAAACCCATCGATTTAACAGTCTAAAAAAAAAGGCATGCCGTGAATGCTAACTGCACATTGGCTGTGCTCTCAACCAAACAGTCAAACCATCCTATGGCTGGTGTCATAACGGATCACATGTGCAGCACTGTGGCAGTTGAAGATTAAACAGAGGCAAAGATGGCAGCTTCCTTGGCTGAAAACGATAGGGGGGTTTACTTCCACTTTAATGCAGCTTGAAGGGAAGGTTGGAGTTCCACTTTAACTATGAGCTTCTGCATACCAACATAAAATAATAAAATATCTCACATATGTACAGTATGTCCTCTTGTAGGGCTATTTTAGTCTTTACAAATGTAAAAGTAAATTTTGCAGCTTGTCTAATGATAAATAATTGTGATCATGGCAAGAAAGATAATGGTGATGATAATTATTGTGATTAACCTTTATATATGAAGCACAAGCATTCTATACATACATAACAGAGAAAGCTTTTATCATTTCCATCAGCCCCTGTCCCAGCGGAAATTACAGTCCAATTATTCCCACCATAGGCACTTTGGTGCATACACCAGGGAATGTTTAGTCATATTCTATTTAATAGATTAATATTTGATGTCTTTTGGGATGTGGTGGATATACAGAGTACACAAAGAGAAAAAAAAGGAAAAAAATATGGAGAATATCCACTTATCTGTACGTCATTTGACGCCAATTGGTTCAAGTGGTTGTACCGGGATGATGTCTGCAGCTGCAAAAATGACAGGTACTCTTTATGGAGAGACCCCAAATCCCTCCTCCGCCCTTGAAAGCATTCAAAACACCAAGATCAATGATCACCCCTGTATCGTATTTTAGAGCCAACTGCTCTGTAATAGCAATCAGAGTGGCTAAACAGCTGCTTAATTGCTATTAGACACCTTCTGCGGCTCTCTACGGTAGACATGTGCACTGTCGAAAAATTCATTCGTTTTCGTTTACTTTGTTTTTTTATTTTTCGTTTTTCAGGTCATTCGTTATGATCGAAATTTCATAACTTCGTTAATTTGTAAATTAGAAAATCTGAAAATAAGAAAGAAAATCCGAAAATTTGAAAGAATAACTAACTAATAATAACTATTAAATTATAGGTATTGGACCTTCCTTTGAAATTTGGCTGTTAGTGAACGTAACGAATACGAAATTATCCGAAGTTCCGAATTATCCGAAATAACATGCCGCATCTAAACAAATGGAACAGAACAAATTAATAATAAAAAGTTTTTATTATTATTATTAATAATTATTATTATTTTTTTACGTTCCATTCGTTTAGATACGGCATTCGTTATTTTGGATAATTCGTAACTTTGGATTCGTTACATTCACTAACAGCCAAATTTGAAAGGAAATTCTAATACTTATAATTTAATAGTTAAGTTATTATTAGCTAGTTATTATTTCAGATTTCAGAATTTGCGAATTTTCGAATTTGCGAATTTTCGAATTTTCGAATTTGCGAATTTTCGAATTGACCAATTTTCGAATTTACCAATTTTACAATTTTCAAATTTACCAATTTTCAAATATTCAAATTTTCAAATATATGAATATTTGGAAAAATTTGTTGAATGGTTTTTGTTAATTTGGATATTTCCAAATTAATGAATTTGTCGAAATTAGTAAAAAAATCTAATTCGGAACAAAGCGAATTGCACGTGTCACTGTACTGCTCTCCCGTCCCACCGGGAGACCCGAGCTACCAACCAGCATGCCCGCCGGCTAGTCAGAGGCCCATACAAAGCTGGAATCGGCTTTGATCGGGTCTCCGCTGTGATAACCCAGAAAAAATGACATGACATCACTTCCGGTTTACCCGGATTTCAATGGCGCAATTTTTTGAAAATCGAAAAATATTCAAAAACGTTGATCTTGATATTTTGAATGCTTTTAAGAGTAGAGGAGAGATTTGGGGTCCCTCTATAAAGAGTATGTATCATGTGCTTATTGTTTGCACAAAGGATGTCCACAATCCTTGTGACAGCTAGAAAAGTGATAAAAAAAATGTAAGCAACAGTGTAAAGAAAAAAATAAATTAATAGTTACATTTTTTTTTATTTTAAAAGTCTCCGTCCCCCCCATGTAGCACGCAAATGTGAACGCACACGCCGGCCCCGCACGCACACAAACAGCAATCGTCATACACATGAGAGGTATCGCCCCCAGCGTCAGATCATAGGCAGTAATTCTAACACTAGACCTCATCTCTAAGGCCCGGTTCACACTGCTGCGGTACGGGAGATCGCATATGATTCGCACTGCACTGCAGTTCAAATCATATGTGATCTCTGTGCGATGCAAATTCAGCCATACAGATAGTATGGCTGAATTCGCATCGCATTCGGCCCAAAATCGGACAGGACCCTTTTTTTCGCTCCGCAGCAGAATCGGATCGCATGGTGTTCTCACCATGCGATCCGATTCCTGTCCGAGTTTGCAGATCGCACTGCGATATGCGAGCTGCTATGGGGGTGTCATTAACATTTCATTGACACCCCCAGCAGCTCGCATAGGGCAGTGTGAACTGCCGGCGGGAGACATGCGGTGCGGGAACTCGCAGTGTATTCGCAGCGTTCCCGCACCGCAGCAGTGTGAACCCAGCCTAAATCTAAAGTGGTAACCTGTAAAGGCTTTTAAAGCATCACCTGTGAATAGTAAAATGTACATAGTTTGTCGATGTTGCATGAGCATGCGCAATTTTAAAGCGTGACATGTTTGGTATCTATGTACTTAGTGTAACATCATCTTTTATATTTTACAAAACAACGGGGTTATACAATATATTGTGCTCTTTGCATTAAAATGAAAAAAAGTGTATGTTTTTCCAAAAATTGGATTTGAAAAAACGCTGGGCAAATCCCGGATTGCAGGGCAATTGTAGCATGTCCCGTTCACTTCAATGGATCCAGTGAAATATTCCCAAAGCACACATTGCTGCAAATAGCTATAAGGTGAGTGAATGCTAGACATGTGCCAATCACTTTGTTACAAATCAAAATTCAGACAAATTTTTTGTTATTCTGAGATTCTAATTTATCAGAATCTCTGATTCACAGCAGTAACGAATTTCAACTAATCTGAAATGAATTACAACTAAACAACAAATTAATTAGTACTATTTATTCATTTCATTCGGATGATAGGATGCGATAGTTTGGACCTTTGGTTAATGTTTGAAGCATCCGAAATGACATAACAACATAACGAACAATCCAAATTGATTATTTTGCATTATTATAGAATAGGCACTACATGAAATGGAAACATATTGCAATAAATAGAGTAAGATATACAAGTGAAATATGATGATGATTTCTACTTATTATTCCTACTTATTGTGTTTGGGTTGGATGGAGGTGGAACCATCAGAATCTCTGAATCATATCATGACCATGACAATTTTTGCTATTTAGCATTGCGCTACTTTAACTGGTAATTGCACGGACATGCAACGCTGTACCCAAATTCAAATCTTTTTTTTTTTTTTTTTTTTTACACAAACAAAGCTTTTTTTGGTGAAATCTGATCACCAATTGAGTTTTTACATGTCTTTATTATATAAATGAAAAAAAGCTATAATACATATCCAATAAAAAAAAATTTAGGTAAAAATTTATTCTTTGGTAAAAAAAAATAATCCCAATAAGTGTATATTGTTTGGTTTGTGTCTATACCATAGTGTCTACAAACTATGGTATATATACTGGATTATTATTTTTTTAATATTAGTAATGGCAGTGATCAGCAACATATAGTGGGACTGAGCAGGAGGGGTTTGTGGAGGGTTATGGTCAGCTGTCGGCTAATTGCCAGCTCTTATCTCTCCACAGTTACTCAGCTGTTGGTGATATCCTGCTTGCCAGTCCTGCCTACTTAAGCCTTCCAGCTCAGAGGATCTCTGCCTTCGCCTCGGTCAACATCACAGAGAAGCTCTCCTGCATTCCTGTTAAAAGACTTGCTTGGCTGATAACCCTTCTGGCTCCAGATGCTGCTTGCTGTTTTACTACGCTCATCTCCGTCTCCCTGACTTCTGGCTTGTCTGACTATCCGTTCCGGTTCCTGAACTCTGGCTATGTTTTGACTAAGTTTGTTCTATTTACTTGTTATTATTAAACAAGTGTGATTTAACTGTACTTCTGTCTCGGTATGATTTCATGGTTTCTGACAGTAAATAAGACATTTCCCTGTTCTGCCTAGCAACATGGCAGGGATATACTGCTCCCAGTGAGCAGGAGCAATGATCTCTGTCATGTTCTTGTGAGCCCATCCCTCCTACAGTTAGAACACACTGAGGGAACACACTTAACCCCTTGATTGCCCCTAATGTTTAACCCCTTCCCTGCCAGGGACATTTACACAGTAATCAGTACATTTTTATAACACTGATCGCTGCATAAATGTCAATAGTCCCAAAATAGTGTCAAAAGTGTCCGATCTGTCCTCCGCAATATCGCAGTCATGATAAAAATCACAGATCACCGCCATTACTAATAAAAAAAAAAAAAAAATAGAAATGCCATAAATCTATCCCCTATTTTGTAGACACTATAACTTTTGTGCAAACCAACCAATAAACGTTTATTGCAATTTTTTTTATCAAAATATGTAGAAGAATACATATTGGCCTAAACTGAGGAAGAAAATAGTTTTTTTATATATATTAGTGGGATATTTATTATAGCAAAGAGTAAAAAATATTGCTTTTTTTTCAAAATTGTCGCTCTTTTTTTGTTTGTAGAGCTAAAAATAAAAAACGCAGAGGTGATCAAATACTACCAAACGAAAGCTCTATTTGTGGTAAAAAAAAGGACGTCAATTTTGTTTGGGTACAACGTCACACCACTGCGCAATTGTCAGTTAAAGCAATGCAGTGCCGTATCCCAAAAAAGGGCTTGGTCAGGAAGGGGGTAAATCCTTCTGGGGCTGAAGTGGTTAAACCCAACTGGGTAAAGTTGGTAAGAAGCATGTATAAGGTCTTAGGAACACCTCAGGGTGATACATAAGGAGGGGCAGAGTTTCTGTACTCCAGCTAGGTGAGGAACTTCGGTCACTGCAGGGCGATTTTCTGCTACGAAGCAGAAGGGCCTAGTGCTAGGTGTGTGTCCTCTGCATATACAGACTGATTTTACTGTTGTGGGTTTAGTAACACTTTATGTGTTATGTACTTACCATGCCTTAAATCCAGCTGGGTAAAGTTGGTAAGAAGCACATATAAGGTCCCAGGAACTTGCTCAGGAACCCTCAGGGGGACACACATGGAGGGGTGAAGTCCCTGTACCCCGGCCAGGTGAGGAACTCTTGTCACTGCACTGCAGGGCAAGAATCTGACATGCCCCCCCCCCCCCCCCGACACTGGCGCTGTGCACCAGCTAGGCCTACCCTCCGGCTATCCTCAGTAGAGCAGAAGTGCCTTGTCCCAGGTGTGTGTCCTCTGTGTACATGCGGTGTCCACACTGTAGTTACATCCTGCACATTCATGTACATGTCTATAGTCCCAGGACATGTCTGGTGCCAGAAATGAGGAGACCTGAGAGCCGGTTTTAGAAGGGCAGTGAGGGGATGTATATAGAACTTGGACTTTTTCAGTTCTGGAGCAGTAAAGTGCTCCGACCCCCTCTACGTTCCAATGTGAACACAGATCAAGCTTTCTGTTGTGTGGCCCAGTGCCTAACAGGTCACAGACCAGTATCAGTCGGTTGGGGACCCCTGAACTAAGGCCACTGGAAACCATGTTAAACACTGTCCCTGTGTTTTTGCTGCAGATTTAAAATGCACTGGACTGGTGTGAACTAGCCCTTAGTTATTCTTTAATGATCTTGCCAAATGTATTGGTAATAATACAAATTTTACAGTTTCTCTGTATGGACATCCTTTATTGTGCTGAGTATAATCACTGTACGTCCTCATGCTTGCCCTACCATGTACACCAAAATGTGATCCTGCTGCTGCTGCTCTATGATACTCAAAGGACTAAATAAGCATTTATAAAGGTTATAGCCAGAGGAAAAGAGACGTTTGTTACTATTTTTATTCTGCTAAGAGAACTTGCATGGGAGCCTCATTGTTTTGCAAATCAGGGCTGAGAAAAATCTTCCAGAAACAATGGCAGAATGAAAGAAAATGTCACCATTTTGTTAAAATGCATTGGAATCAACAGGGAAGGCAAAATTAAAGAGGAACTTCACCTGAAAAGGGAAGTTCTGTTTTTCCTCCTCCCAACCACTTGTTGTCCTCCCCATAGCAGTTTTACAGCTACAGGGCAGCAGCTGTGCACTGGATCATGTATATATACGCTGATCTGTGGGTACCACAGACTCGATGTCCGCCGGCACCCGCCGATCATTTGTTACACAGGCAGAACATCAGTCTGTCTATGTAATCAAGGCAGATTGCCGTTCTGTCAGTAGGGAAGGCATGGATCCTGTGTTCCTGCAAAGGGGATAAGGATCCATGCCTTCCCCTAATAAAAGCACCTCCCATAGTACACAGAAACGCTGTCTAGGCAAACAGTAAACCCTTTGATCGCCCCTGATATTAACTCCTTCTCAACCAGTGTCATTAGTACAGTGCTAAAAATATGCACTGATCACTGTATTAGTGTCACTGGTCCCCAAACAGTGTCAAAAGTGTCAGAATGTCCGTTGCAATATCACAGTTCCGCTATAGGTCGCTGTTAAAAATCGCAGAGGTGATCAAATACCACCAAAAGAAAGTTCTATTTGTGTGAAAAAAGGACATGCATTTTGTTTGGGTACAGCTTTGCGCGCCCACGCAATTGTCTGTTAAAAAAAAACGCAGTGCACAAAAAATGGTCTGGTCAGGAAGGGGGGAATCTTCCAGAGGTCAAGTGGTTAATGTATTTTTTTTTCTGGGCAAGAGTACCTATTTCTGACAGGTACACACTCCCACTTCCAAGTGGTTGTTAGAGAGCAACTCTTTTGTTGATAAAAAGAAAACACTCATCTCTGATTAATAATGTGCATTGCAGGGTTTTTAACAAACTTGGTTGCAGATTCCTACACTTTGTTATTCTGAAGACTTAGCTGTTTGTTTCTCTGTGTCCATTTGAAAAGTGAATATGAATAGGAGTGATTTTATTATTATCAATCAATCGATGCCCTTGCAGGGTTCTCAGGAAAGTGTCAGGGTCTGAATCCCTTCACACATGATTTCCCTTTGGGAATATCCCTCCAATTATTACATTTTTGTTGCAGAGAATGCCCAAAATCTTCTGGGAAACTTCTGGAATCCGCAAGCCAACCATGAAAGCAAGAAATTAAATTTCTGGGGGTCTCCACATTGCATTGCATTTTACAGAAAATGACAGAGCTTCAGATTAAAAAGGAGAGGTCATTTTTAATAACATTCGATTAAAATGCTTTTTTTCTTTTTTTTTTACTTGCTATTTTTTTAGTAAAAAAGTTACCCTTTAAAAATGTCCTAAAAAGGCTTTTCGTTCAAAAAAGTTTTATTGTTTTCAAAAAGCATACATTGTACAATTTGGCATTGTACGTCGATTAGCGACGTAGGATTTACATGAAATTCAGTATAACCATAAAGAGTATGTACTTAAACTCTGTGTAAATAGCCTATATTTTAGGTGATAAACAAGAAAAACGTGGTAAACATAGAACGAAACCTGACCTCTCAAGTGGCACCCCTAACGGGAACTTTAGTGCCACAGGAGAGGAGAGGAATCACTAGTATATCATATATAATGTGGACAGCGTTAGCTATGGGTTAGTAGCATAGGTATCATAGTGTATATTCTCCAGGGGGTTGAAGTATTGCTCAGTCAAGAAGTGGAGCGTCAGGATGAATGCGGGTGTCTTTAATTACTAGTCGCAGTTGTAGGCGCAGTTGAAGTCCAATTGATCCAGGGTTGCCAGTGAGCATTGGTCTTGGTATAGCTACCATCACTGGTTGCTGTCATAAGTTCGTAGCTGTAGTGTAAGGCCACTATATTTAAGACTTGTGAGAGTGTCAAGGATGAGGAAGATTTCCAATGTCTAGTGAGGTTGAGCCTGGCTGCTAGGAGTATGTGTGTAGTAACATATCTGATGGGGTATGGGAGGTCATCGATGGTCAGGTTCAAGATTGCCAGAGCAGGTGACTGGGGGATTGGGACGTTGGCGATTTTGTTGAGAAGTTGGAATACTTCCGCCCAGTACTTTCTTACATCTGGGCAGAGCCAGAATATGTGAAGCATATTCCCTTCAGTAGAGTGGCATCTCCAGCAAGTGGAGGGGTTACGAGGGTCAAAGGCTGATATCCTGGAAGGTGTAAGGTACCACCTTAATGATATTTTTTGTGTGAGTTCCCAAAGGGCGGCACATTTCGTGGATTTGTAAATCGTCTGGAATGCGAGTTGCCATTGTGTGTCTGAGAATGTGCGTGCTAGGTCAGTTTCCCATCTGAGATGCGGGGACAGTTTGGCGAAGCAGTTTTTTTGGTGGAAGAGAGCGTAAAAATGGGAGATTCCCCTGGTGGTAGAGGCCGGGTTGGAGAGGAAGTCCCAGGATTTGGGCTGTACAGTGTAGAGGGGAAGAGGGAGGTTGCGCAGGGAGTGATGTATGCGGAGGTAGGTAAAGTGTTCCGAGAGAGGGAGGTCATAGTCGATTTGTAGTTGGGGGAAGGATTTAAGGGTGTTCCCGTTGACAAGGTCTTGTATGTGTCGGATCCCCTTGAGGGTCCAGAGTGCGATTGGGAGATCTGGGGTTAGGAACAACAAAGAGTCGAGAGGTATGCAGAATCGAGGAGAGGAAGAGTCTGGTGAATTGTGTGTGACCAGTTTTTTCCAGGCTAGGGCCGAGGCCTTCATAGTCGGAGAGAGGTACGATGGAATTGTGGCCCCTAAGGGAGTAGAGAGTAGCCAAGATTCCAGATTGGATCCAGGGAGCGAGGAATTTTCTATTTGTGCCCATAGAGGATTCAAGTTGGATTGGAACCAGCTGGGTAGTTGGGCTAGGATGGCGGCCAGATAGTAGTCTTCAAAATTAATGGACCCTACACCTCCCATCAGTTTATGTTTAATTAATTTTAGGTGGGCACATCTGGGTTTCTTGCCTTTCCAGAGAAATTGGTTGTATATTGTTTGAAGAGACCTGAAGAAGGATTTGGGGAGTGGGATGGGGAGCGTTCTGAAATAGTAAAGAATCTGGGGAAGGCAAATCATTTTGTAGGCTGCGAGTCTACCTGACCAAGATAGTTCATGTTTCGCTATATTTTGTGACGTCTCTCGGACCTAAAAAGGCTTTTGATGCCATTTAGAAGCTCCTTTCAACTCTGAACCTGTTCTTTGCCATTAGTCGCAATATTTTATTTTTATTTATTTATTTCAGAGAAAGAAAAAGACCTTGGAAAATTGTAAGCAATAGCACACAATTAATTATATATAAAAAAAAAGGAACAAAAACATAAAGGGCATTACATGAAATAAACTACTTCTGCATTTAAACCTTCTACGTTAAGTGATAAAAATTCCTCCATAGAACATCCACATAATGGATCCATGCTGGTCATTGTTTAGTGCAGTACATGTACTCTAATACTTTGAGTTTTAGACTCTATGGCTTTTATTGCATTGAATAAAAGGATATTATGCTATGCGGTTTTCTGCTTCATTTTGATGTCTGAGGCTGCATGAGATGCTGATTATGGAGGAGTGTTATCCATTCACTGACTCTGGATTGTATTCTGGATGAATTATTCTGATATGTTATATGAAGCCTAACATGACCTGCCTATAACCTGGAGGTCCATTCCTCTGGGGAGGTCTATTTCCAGAGTGGAAGGAATGCACTGGTAGAATATTTACACATTTTGGATGTTCTATGAAGGCATTTTCATCATTTCACATGGAAACTTTATTTGGGACTATTACTTTATATATATTAACATTTGAAAATGTTGTGGTCAGTGTAAATATATATATATATATATATATATATATATATATATATATATATATATATATATATATATATATATATATATATATATATATATATATATATATATATCCAAACTGAACAGCAGCATTCATATACATCCAAACAGAACATAAGTAAACTATAGCACAAGAAATGTTGCACTATCCCCATTAAAAAGTTTCAAGTATTCACACATCTTTTGTGCATAATAAACAATTTTGGCTAAAGCCAGAAACCAGAAAGCAACTAAAGAAATGTAAAAAAAAAAAAAAAAAGTTGAACTAATAAATGTAATATACCTTCCTATCCATTTACTACTGCTAGCAGCATAAAGATTAAAAATACTGTATTTATCGGTGTATAACACGCACCTTTTTCCCCTTAAAATCAGGAGAAAATCGGGCGTGCGTGTTATATACCGACCCCCGTCGATCTCCCGCTGATTCTGAAGAAAGGAGCGAGCAGAGCCGAGATACAGAAAGCCAAGCTCCTCTCGCAGTCTGAGCTGAGACTAGCCGAAAGTACACTTTCTGCATGTTGACGGCGCTCGCTCCTCTCAGCTTAGACGGCGTCAATTTTAAAGGGCAGTGCTGCAACTAGACTAGCAATGTTGCAAAGGCACTGGGCAAGGCTGCACTGGGCAAGGCTGCAAAGGCACTGGGCAAGGCTGCACTGGGAAAGGCTGCAAAGGCACTGGGCAAGGCTGCACCGGGAAAGGCTGCACTGGGAAAGGCTGCAAAGGCACTGGGAAAGGCTGCAGATGGACAAGGCTGCAGATGGACACTGATAAGGCTGCATTGATGGGCATTTAAATGTAATTTTTTTTCCTTAAACTTCCCTCCTAAAAGTTTTTTTCCTTAATATTCCCTCCTAAAGTTGGGGTGCGTGTTATACACCGGCGCGTGTTATACGCTGATAAATACAGTAGTTATGTTGATTGAGAGATTTTTCTTCTGCTTTAACAGAAAAATGGGGAAAAAAGAATAACTATATGCAAAAAGAAAAAAAAACAAAAAAACAATGAATTTACATACAAACATATTACATATAACAAACAAGTAAAATATAAATAATAAAAATGTTTAAGGGTGTGCTATCGCTTTAAATAAATAATTATGAGTTATAAATACAGATAATGAAAAGGAATATGTGAAAATAAGAATACCTAACAATTCATAAATAAATAAAGTGCAAACTAATTCAAAAAGTGCTTATCAGAAATGAATAAATAAATAAATGAAATTATAATTCATATCATTATAGTGCAAATAGTCCTGTAAATCAACAAACATATAAGTGAAAAAGTCACAGTCGGTGAAAAACAACTTCCAAGACCCAAATTGGAAAATTTCCCAAACAATAATCAGCTTCTGGGTAGGGATGGGCGCGGTGTTCGTTTCGAACCCATGTTCGAATCTAACATCGGCCGTTCGTCCGTCCGTCGAGCCCAGAACTATGTGGGCCGTTTGCATCAAATTTGTGTGATGCGAACGGTCCACAATGCACTGCGCCAGTCGCAGTGCATTGCTGGCTGATGATTGGCCAAGCATGCACTGTGACCATTCAAGGAGCTTCAAGGAGCATAAGAAATTAATTACTAGACACCTTAATAGAAAATGGGATGTATGTTTCCTTGAATCTTATATACAACATAAAATCATACCACGAGGATTACGAGACAGAGTGGTCCCAGCAGAACATCTGCATAATGAACGCTTTTTAGAAAAATGGAAAACACTGTGTATTGAACACGGTCTGGGTATTATAAAACTTATAATAGAAGAAGAAAAAATTCAACTCACAGAACTTAGTAAATTAATAGACGAAAGTACAGAAGGTTTGGACCCATTTAAGGAATCTGAAGAATTTCAAAAACAGAACGATCTTCTCAAAAAAGAAATTGAGAAGACCCAATATAATTTGAGGGTTACTAAACAGTCTAAATTTAGAAGGGACCTCAATGATTGGGAGAAAGGGGAAATCTTTGATTTAACAATTCAACGTGGTAGGAGCGGGTCAAGGAAGCGTAATCAACGCCATAGATCCCGTTCTGACATAGACGGACATCAGACAGACGGAGAAGGGGAGACTTCAAATAAATCGGTGACTTTTTTAGTACCAGGGGAGGAGGGAGGGGTCGATTCAGACAACCAACCACCATTACACCCTCCCAACACGATATCCGTGAAAAAGACACAAGACAAAAGAGGGAACACCCAGGGAAAAACAAGGACACGAAGTCAAAAAGATCAACGCCCCCGCTAAACGGACAGAACCTGATCCCCAAAGAAGATATGAAAGTCATCAATTTATCCAATTTTGAATTGACTGACAGGCATATCAAATTATTAGGTAGGGGCATGTCATTCTCCCCGACTGACGATATGGACGAATTTATGGTATATAAGGACGTAGTTCTATTTTTACGCAAGGTATACTACCGATCCTTATATAACACTGAAACAACACCCACCACAGAGATTACCACTTTAGACGATCAGGATGAGGAGGCGCTGGACATCCTTAACTCCTTACTTGAGGAGAGTGAGGGACCAGATCCTAATGAGATTGTGACTTTACGTAAGTCCAACCTCATCATTAGGTCCACAAACATGCCTCATTTTGGAAAAAACAAATACCTAAGCCTCTTCCAGGAACTAGTCAAAACCGATCTAGGTAAAATAGATTGGATACAAAAAGGGAATGACAATCTCACTAAAAAAGATAGGGCAGCACTTAAAGAATTGCAAGATGCCAAGGAGATAATAATTAAAAGAAGCGACAAGGGTGGGAATATTGTACTTCTAAATAATGACATGTATGAAAATGAAGTCAAACGATTATTGGGTGACGTTCATACATATAAACTTTTGGAAGATAACCCCTTTCCCCTGATAACCCAAACCCTGAATGAAAAATTAAAGTTCGCCAAAGAAGAGGGACTTCTCAGCAACCGCGAATATGAGTATCTCAGAGTTGATGAATATAACTTACCCATCTTTTATATAATCCCAAAAGTTCATAAAAATCTAAAAAACCCCCCCGGTAGGCCCATAGTGTCCGCTATCAAGGGACCCCTCGATAAAGTTGGGAAATATCTTGATTCTCTTCTAAAAGATATGGTCACACACCTTGTGTCCTATGTTCAGGACACAAGAGATGTCCTAGCTAAGATTAAAGATCTTAAGATACCCCATGACGCCTGGCTTGTGGGAGTAGACGTTGAATCACTATACACGTCGATTCCCCACTCCGTAGGGCTAGGAGCAGTGGAGGAGTACCTCTCCCACCACTTCCCAGGATGTGCACATCAAAATGAGTTTATAGTGGAACTATTGAAATATGCTTTAGAGAATAACTGCTTTCAATTTTTAAGCAAATTCTACCAGCAAATCAAAGGCACATCCATGGGGGCCTCCTGGGCACCGGCATATGCATGTCTGCATCTGGGTTTTTGGGAGGAGAGCATTGTATATCGCAACTCGATGTACCTTGGCCATGTACACACATGGCTAAGGTACATCGATGATGTGCTATTAATCTGGACCGGTACCCTACTGGATCTCCACTCATTCATGGAACAATTAAATATCAATGATTTTAACATCCGGCTGACGTTTACATTCAGCCAAATTAAGATTCCTTTCCTTGATTTGTGGATTTCAATAATGGGTGACACTATCCGTACCTGCACCTATCGTAAGGAGACGGCGGCTAACACCCTCCTCCAGGCAGATAGCCACCATCCTAGGTGGCTCAAAGATGGAATCCCAGTGGGACAGTTTCTTCGCCTCAAACGAAACTGTTCCAAATCCTCGGATTACAGTAATGAGAGTAAAGACCTTTACAAGAGATTTAGGGAACGAGGCTATACCCATAACCAGCTTAGAAGGGCCAAGAACAAGGTAGCTGGCCGTAATAGAGAGGACTTGTTAACCATTACCCCTAAAAAAAGGTCCAATACTAATAAGAACATACAGAATGGATACACAAGAGTAATCACGCAATATGGGGTTCAATGGGACACAGTCCGCGATATCCTCAATAAACATTGGGGTATTTTGACAAGTACACCGGGACTGGCTAAAATAGTTGGCCCATCTCCCAACATGGTGGCCAAAAGGGCAAAAAACCTGGGTGATCTCCTTGTCAAATCCGAATATAAAAGTGATACTGATGAGACATGGTTATCAGATTTCCCACGCAGTAAGGGTATGTTTTCATGTGGCCACTGTCAAGTGTGCCCCTATGTGGATCGAACCAACAAATTCCACGATGCATACGGTGAGAATGAATTTGAAATTCGGGACCTTATTAACTGCGCTTCTACTAAGGTAATATATATTATTACCTGCCCATGCGGGAAATTATATATAGGCAAGACCAAGCGCCCTTTAAGGGTTAGAATAGGGGAGCACATGAGGGAGATTAGGGCCCGGGACACAGAGAAGCCCCTGGCCAAACACTTCTCCCTTGTACATGATGGCAGTCTCAAGGGCATGACCGTGAAGGGCATCTATATGCTTAAACTTTCCCCTAGACGTGGCGATTTTAATCGCATACTACTGCAAAAAGAAAAGTGGTGGATTTACCGCTTAAGAAGTTTACATCCAGTAGGTATGAACACCGAACTCAACCTCCAGGTATTCCTTGAGGAATGATTGAGGGGATATATACTTTCCTATCCCATCCACCCTCCTCCGCCCCCTTCACGGCATGCCCTTGGGAGTCATTATGTCCATACATAACCCCACTTGGGCTTCTCTCTGTCCCTGGCTACTCGCCCACTTTGTGACCCTTACCACACTACATCAATGCATGCTTGTTTGCCTCCCCTTAATGCTATCTCTTGGCTGTTGGGGTTCATTGCCACCAAAAGGTCTCCCACCACAACAATGGAGGGTACCCTTGTACTAGCATTATTCTGGCTTCTTTGCTCCCAGATAGATATTCTATATTTTTCTGGGGAACCAATGTGGAAGTTCATCATACATGGTTTCTAACCGAGTACCACTGAATTGTTTCTCAGTACCTTAACTATATTTAGATTTGAAACACCATAGATGACACTGTATATTTAGGGTCTTTGGTTTGATTCGTTATTTATTCGGGAACCCGGTATGTTATGCATACTTAAAGTGATATGAATTCTCTCTATCTAAATGCATTCAAGTTTGCTAAATCACAGTATACAATTTACAATTCATTTTTTTTTTGGTACTTGCCCAACTCTGTGACATCCAACATCCCTATATATGTCTGGTATGTCTTGTCTCCTATATGTTGGTTTCCCTTGTCTTTATTTAAAGTACCTCCCCATATACTTGGAATAAAATTACCCCCCCCCCCCCCTCCCCTGGCCATCTAACCTCTATGTATCAATATGTAAAAGTTACTATCTAATATCAATTAAGGATCTCACCTCGGAAACTATGTATGGACATATATCGCTAAACACTCTGTCCCTTTAAGAAAGATTCATTCTGGTGGGAGTCCTACGTAGCGCTATGCTACAAAAAGGGACGACGCAGGCCCCACCAATACGTCCAGACGAAGCTACGCAACTGTAATTGCGAAACGCGTTGACGTCACCGCGTTCTGAGACGCCGGCACACCTCCCGGAAGTCAGCCCAGGCCGGGTGAGAGACGGAGGAAACAACGAGGAATCAGCTGGAAGCTGACCAAACACAGGAGACGCCGAAACACTGAAACACAAGTCTGGAGATATACACCTGGAGTCAACCACATCCATCGATACACATTTGGTCACCGGGACACTATCAGGTACCGCAAACTCACTTTATGGGACAGATGTAAATATTTTTATATCCCGACCGGATATTACCTGTTTTGAGAGCTGACTGCAGCCTAAATAACCCCAAGGTGACACCGTTTAGCAGTACCCTATAAGGCACTTTACCTGTAGCACATATTTACTATCTAAAACTCTATCCCAGGACACTAATTGGAAGTTGAAATAAATTCATTCAAACATTGATGCCGGTCTGTCTTTGCCTCCGGAAACCTACATATGCCGGGTTGAATTATCAACATATTCCCACGGGTATATTCCCATTTGGCACCACCGCTTGACTGCTTTTCCCATCAATGCCAACTGTGTCTGTTTTCTGGTGTTCTCCTGTTGGAAATCTACACATCCATAAGCCCTGAAGAGAACTGAATTCCCTTCTCTCCTCTTTTCTATGTGGCGGAAGATATTTACTTTTATTATATTGATATTTACTTGTCGCTGCATCATAGACTCATCAGGTGACTGGATGAGTCATATGGTGTTATAACTGCAAATGTCACATATACCATATTGATCCATATTTGGGATCATTTGTGATTACACTTATTTCTCTTGTTTTGTATTTACAATAAAGTATCATTGCTTTTTATTCAAGCCCTCACTTCTTATATGTTATGCCACTCATTTGGTCTCCTGGTTCCTGCCAGCCTTGATAGGAACACTTCAGGTTTTTTTGTTTATTAACTGTGACCATGCATGCTTGGCCAATCATAGAGCCAGCGGCGAGGAGAGCAATAATTGGCCACAGGCAGGATACCTGTGGCCAATTATAGCTCAGGGGGTTTAGTACACGCCCCACACTATATAAGGCCGCCGCGCCGGTGGCCTCATGTAGTGTGTTCCGGCATTAGCAACATTGAGAGACTGTACTGTTCTGTACAGTGTCTGCTTGTAAATTATCTGCTGTTTTGATTCATCTACATTATCTGCTTGTGGATTCTGGGGATTAGTGTAGGGAAAGAGAAAAAATAGGCAGGTTAGTTTATTCTTCTCAGTGCTGTTCTCAAATCTCAATCTCTACCAATCCAGCCACCTGCAGGAGTAGTTAGTGTGTGTTAGTGTTAGTGTTAGTTAGTTTAGCACTGCAGTAGCACATTAAACCACCTTTACCCTTCTGGCCTGTTGTGTCATCTAAGGCAGCCATCTGCGGCTAATGAATTGCCGGCTCCCGTAACACAGAGAACAGTCATTCATTGAAAGTCATTGATAAAAAAAAGTCATTGATAAAAAAAAAAAAAAAAAAAGCGTGGGGTTTCCCCCAAATTCAATTACCAGGCCCTTCAGGTCTGCTATGGATAGTAAGGGGAACCCCGCTTCAAATAAAAAAAAAATGACGTAGGTAGGGGTCCCCCTAAATATCCATACCAGACCCTTCAGGTCTGGGATGGATTTTAAGGGGAACCCCGGCCAAACAAAAATAAATGCCGTGGGGTCCCCCTCAAAATCCATACCAGACCCTTATCCGAGCACGTAACCTGGCAGGCCGCAGGAAAAAAGGGGGGATGAGAGCGGCCCCCCTCCCTCCTGAACCGTACCAGGCCACATGCCCTCAACATTGGGAGGGTGCTTTGGGGGTCTGTGACCCCTCAAAGCCCTAAAAGACCATCTGACAGGTCTTTTATAACGGAGGGCGGGGCCACCTGGTGACCCCGCCCCCTCTGACATCATGGAGAAAAACCAAAGGGTAGTCCCCATGACATCCCCATGCGTCAGAGTGGGGCGGGGTCACCAGGTGGCCCCGCCCTCCATTATAAAAGACCTGTCAGACGCCGCAAAGCCTCACACAGTGGGAATTTCCCATTGCGCGGAGCAGCCCAAGAAGAGACACCGACGCCGTGGAAGAAGATGCCGGACAAGAAGACCAGAGTAAGAAGAAGCGGATTGGAGGAAGAAGAAGATGGAAGAAGAAGATGGAAGAAGATGAAAAAACCGAAGGATGAATAAAAAAGAAGGAAGACCAGAAGAAAGAAGATTTTAATAAAGGAATTGTCAAAGACCGTCTCCTGTCATTTTTAACATTTTTGTCACTTTTTTGGTGAAATGGTAGGGGTACTTTTGTACTCCCTTACCATTTCACACAGGGGGGGTGGGATCTGGGGGTCCCCTTGTTAAAGGGGGCTTCCAGATTCCGATAAGCCCCCCACCCGCAGACCCCCACAACCAATGGCCAGGGTTGTGGGGATGAGGCCCTTGTCCCCATCAACATGGGGACATGGTGCTTTGAGGGGTCACAGAACCCAAAGCACCCTCCCAATGTTGAGGGCATGTGGCCTGGTACAGGTCAGGAGGGAGGGGGGCCGCTCCCGTCCCCCCCTCTTTTCCTGCGGCCTGCCAGGTTGCGTGCTCGGATAAGGGTCTGGTATGGATTTTGAGGGGGGCCCCATGCCATTTTTATTTTTTTGTCCGGGGTTCCCCTTAAAATCCATCCCAGACCTGTAGGGTCTGGTAATTGAATTTGGGGGAAACCCACACTTTTTTTTTTTTATCAATTACTGTTTTTATCAATGACTTTCAATGAATGACTGTTCTCTGTGTTACGGGAGCTGGAAATTCATTAGCCGCGAGTGATTTTAAATAGCTTTTTTTTCCTGCAAAAATTACACTTTGTGCAGGGACAGTTCTAAGCACGGGAAACATGCGCCCCTTCACAGGCATACTATACACACCCCCCAGGTACGAAATTTAAAGGAATATTACACTTTTATTGTTTCACATTAAGCATTATTAAAATCACTGCTCCTGAAAAAACGGCCGTTTAAAAAAAAAAAATTTGCATTGATACATGTCCCCTGGGGCAGGACCCAGGCCCCCAAATACTTTTTATGACAATAACATGCATATTAGCCTTTAAAATTAGCACTTTTGATTTTGAACGTTCGTGTCCATTTTAATTAATAGGGTTCGAATGTTCGCGCAAACTTTAGGTCCGTTCGCAGGTTCTGGTGCGAACCGAACCCGGGGGTGTTCGGCTCATCCCTACTTCTGGGTAGCAATATGGAAAGATATGAATAAAAATTGTGCCTGTGCAACATAAATGACTGCTCTTTTTCTGTATGAACCTTAGAATTGTGCAAATTTCATAAATATAATAAAGTGCAGTACGTGCAAATCAACAAATAATTTTAAACAGTCGTAGCCTGTGTAAATCCCGCACATTCAATAAAAGTGCCCTGTGTGCTTATACAAAACAACTGTGTATCAATTCATACCACTATAGAAATACTTTTTTATAATTGAACCATGAAAAAATCATGTGTTTTTCCAAGAGTCAACATGTATACTTTTTTCCACTGAGAAAAAAATAATAATAAAAATAGTAAAAAATAAAAAATATTTTTAGTGTCCTGTGTCTGTTATTTTAAAGTGCTCCTTTGGTCAATCCTTTCCTCTATAATAAGCAATTCATATATATTGTATATATGGTCTTTTTCACTGGTGAGTGTTTTGGGACTGCTTGTGTAGCATTATCCCCATATGGGCCGCTAAGTTTCCACTCACTTCAGAGACAGGAAGCAGGCCTTGCAGCTTTGTTTGTTTTGTTTTTTTGTATTAGGGGAATTGAACTTGGATAGGTAAGGGTTGATATGGGATGCCCATTTGATCAATAGGGACTTGAACTATGTACATCCCATATACACTTTCTTTCCTCTTCCACCTCCAGCACAACTTACTTGCAGACTGGTACTCCCAGGACCAGCTAGCACAGATTCTAGATCCAAAACAGACTCTGGATCTTAGCAGAATGTCCTTTGCAGTCAGGGAGAGAGGTCTTTGGTGCTAGCTGTCATTTTGTGTGGCTACTGATCGCAGTACCACCTCTTAAGGCACTGCCAGCCTGCCTGGCTGCAGCTGCCCCTTTCACTAGCCCTCCTGGTTACTTCTTCACAGTCCTCCCAGATTGACTCTACATCCATCCCAGACTGCTTGCACCCAGTCCCTTGAGGCATGCCTCTCAGTCCTCTGACTGTATCACTCACCAGTCTGCGTGGCTGTCTTCCTCCCTGGAGATTTGCCCGACAGTATTCTCCTGCTGTCCCCTCCTTGCTCCTGTGCCTCCTGGTCAGGATCCCCATGTGTGTCATGAAGAGGGGTCCCTTTCGGGCCAAGGCCTGAGTTCACCCCCCCCAGACTGGGGAGCTACTCTCAAAGGCCCCCGACAGCCTAACACTCTATCTCCATCTTCCAGCTGAACGCCACACTGCTCCTGTTGGGCTTACTTTGAGTATTTGAGGGGGCCTGCCCCCTGCCAACCCTTCTGTTGGGGGTTGGTAAGGGCCCTCAGAACACTCCCGCTAGCTCCTCTTGGACTCCTCCTATCTGCTTCTGGAACCTTCTCCAAGTTTCCAGCTAGCAGGGAGAAGTTTACCTTCAGCTAAGCCTGAAATGTACCTACACTAACAAAAAAT
Source organism: Lithobates sylvaticus (assembly GCA_028564925.1). Taxonomy (NCBI): domain Eukaryota; kingdom Metazoa; phylum Chordata; class Amphibia; order Anura; family Ranidae; genus Lithobates; species Lithobates sylvaticus. Next base: position 569,486,657 of record CM053029.1, read on the forward strand.
CGGCGTGGGGGTTCCCCCAAATCCATGTCAGTCCCTCATCCGCGCACGCAGCCTGGTAGGCCAGGAAAGGGGTGGGGACGAACGAGCGCCCCCCCCTCCTGAGCCGTACCAGGCCGCGTGCCCTCAACATGGGGCTGCCCTGGGGAAAGGGGGGCCGTGCGGCCGCCCCAGCTCCGTGACCTGGCATGGATTTAAAGGGACTCCCCACGCTGAAAAAAAACGGCGTGGGGGTTCCCCCAAATCCATGTTGGGGCACGCAATCTGGGAACCCCCTTTAATAAGGTGGCCCCCTGATCCCGGCCCCCCACCCTATGTGAATGAGTATGGGGTACGATGTACCCCCCCACCACCAAAGCACCTTGTCCCCAAACACACACACTTTTGAAAAAATATTTGTATTGCACTGCTCCGGGGGTCTTCTTCCGTCTTGGGGCCCCCAGATCCCGGCCCCCTCCCTTCTCCCACACACACTTTTAAAAAATATTTCACGAACGGAGGAGTCCGGCTAGCTTCTTCGTCGTCGCCGCCGTCGTGGGGGTCTCGATCCGCCTCGGGGGTCTTCCGGGGGTCTCTGTTCTTGCGGCGGTCGTCGTCTTCCGCGCCGCCGGCTTCTTCTTGTCCTTCTTCTTGTTCTTCTTCTTCCGATGTTGACCCGACGCTCTCTCTGCCCGGAATGCTTGTGCCGCGCTGCGCTTGGACTTATATAGGGGCATGGGGACAGGGTCACATGCACATGTCACATGGTGACCCCGCCCCGTTGTGTTGTCACAGTCCCGGAGGATGCTGGGACTGTGACATCGCAGGGGGCGGGGTCACCATGTGACATGAACATGTGACCCTGTCCCCATGCCCCTATATAAGTCCCAGCGCAGAGCGGCACAGGCATTCCGGCAGAGACAGCGACGGGTCAACATCGGAAGAAGAACAAGAACAAGAAGGACAAGAAGAAGAAGGCGGCGCCGGCGGCGCGGAAGACGACGACCGCCGCAAGAACAGAAGAGACCCCCGGAAGACCCCCGAAGGCGGATCGAGACCCCCAGACGACGGCGGCGACGACGAAGAAGGTAGCCGGACTCCCCCGCTCGTGAAAGAGCTAGGTAAAAGAGCAGAAGAGAGCGGAGGAGTCCGGCGAGAAGACCCCCAAGACGGAAGAAGACCCCCGGAGCAGTGCAATAAAATATTTTTTCAAAAGTGTGTGTGTTTTTGTACTTTACATTTTACACCTTAGGTGAATGGGTAGGGGTACATCGTACCCCATACTCATTCACATAGGGTGGGGGGCCGGTATCTGGGGGCCCCTTATTAAAGGGGGCTCCCAGATTCCGATAAGCCCCCGCCCGCAACCCCGACAACCAACAGCCAGGGTTGTCGGGAAGAGGCCCTTGTCCTCATCAACATGGGGACAAGGTGCTTTGGGGTGGGGGGGCCGCACGGCCCCCCTTTCCCCAGGGCACCCCCCATGTTGAGGGCACGGCCTGGTACGGCTCAGGAGGGGGGGGCGCTCGTTCGTCCCCACCCCTTTCCTGGCCTGCCAGGCTGCGTGCTCGGATGAGGGTCTGACTTGGATTTGGGGGGAACCCCCACGCCGTTTTTTCGGCGTGGGGATTCCCTTTAAATCCATGCCAGCTTGCGGAGCTAGCGCGGCGGCATTTACTGCCTACGCTAGCTACGTAACCTGAAGTTACGTTCGAAATGAACGGACTGCTCCGTGTGTGGGCAAGTCCGTTCATTTTCAAAAGTCCCGCGGACTTTTGGCCGGCGGATTATCCGCTGGAGAAGTCCGTGTGTGGGCAAGTCCACTCGCTCGGAAAGTCCAGCGGACCTAGCTGGAAAGTCCCGCGGGATTGTCCGCTGGACTAGGTCCACCGGCAAAAGTCCGCACGTGTGTACGCGGCATAACAAACAAAAATTCTAGCACTTTAGAAACACAGCTACACTTGTATTTGTAGTGCTCCTATCCCACCACCAGTATTATACCACTCTCACCTCACAAGATGGACCTACTATATATCAGGTCAACCATGCTTTTTCCTTTGTCATAGGGTTACTGTGTTCCTCTATGTGCTTCCTTCCTGGTCAGGGCAGGTATTGGAATAATAATCTGATGCCATCCTGGGCCATTTTAGCATGTTCTGTGCACTGGATTGGACACTGGAGTTGATGACGTCATGTATGGGGGGGGGGCAATCCAGGAAGAGCAGGCAGAAGAATGATTCCACAGAAGATTGGAGCCTACTGAAGTCTATTATATGTTCCAGGAGATCATTGGATAAGCCCAGGGATCAATGGGACTGTTACAGGAGAGAAATGTAGCAGATAAGAGAGCAGGGAAGATATAATAACTAACCTGATCCTGACTTCAGCTAACTTCCAGTAAAACACCAATAGAGAGAGGAAGGAAACCAGGGAGCAGGATGTGTGCAGGCAACTATGCCCTGCACACATCCTGCTCCCTGGTCTCCTCCATCTCGCTATTGGTGTCTTACATGTCCTTTTACATGTGTGTTAGATATGAATTTGTGTGTATATTTATTTATTTGTTGCATATATTAACACTTTTTTTCCTTTTTTCTGTTAAAGCGGAACCAAATACTCTCAATCAATATTTTTTAATCCTGATGCAGTAAGTGGGCTTAGCACTATATAACCATATAGTATGACCAAACCCCTGTATTTTTTGAATATGTTCAGGTGTTTTTAAACTAGCCCTGCAGGAAACATCATTCTTGAATGTGTGCACTGTAATATGTTCGCTATTGCTTGTTGGTCTTATGGCAGCACCATCTTGAATTTAAACGCATTGGTGAGTGCTTCCCAAATATGTTTTTATACATTTCAGGAGTACTTTATAAATAATAATAAGTAGTAATAACAGTAAACTGATGATCCTAAGTATGAATTAAGTATAATAAGTATGAATTGTTAAAAAAGGAATTTGGGCAGTGAGAAAATATTGAGTTAAATTATTGTTTTTTTTTTTGTTAAGCGTACATGCCTGACAAAGATATTTTGAAAAACCCCAAGGCTATTTGCAATACGTGAATATTTCAGAAGATGCTATGAAATATCATGCCCAGTCTACAATAAAATATTTATTAGCCAACACACCCGAAAGCTGAAAGTTAATCTAAAACCAATAGAAAAGCCCAGAAAATGCATAATAACTGGAGAAGACGTGACATGTAATCTTAAAAAGAAATGTTTTTAATTTTCAAGAAATATTGAAAAGAAGACATCATTAAGTTACATGTTACAAAGCACTTTTTCAGCTGGGAAAATTTTTTAGAAACGAAGAAAAGGCAGCCAGTCATCATTACCAGCTTCTTTCTATTAAGCAGCTGGAAATTTCCCATAGGTCTTTGTGACCCTTTTAGTTAGCAAAAAAAGAGTGGCTAGAAAGATGAAGGGATCTAGAAATGCACGGCAACATGTAAATGTGCAATTTTAGAGAAAACCTCAAGGCGAAAATGATTGTGCATTAAGACAAAGGGGTTCCTCCCTTTGGAATCCTTACATTTTACTGGGACTTAAGGCCCGTACACACGATCGGACTTTTTGACAACCAACATGCAAATTAGCTGTTTTGGACCAACATCCGACCGTGTGTACGCTCCATCGGACCAACTTTTTCTCCAGGTTTCATCGGACTTTTGTTGGCTGTGCGAACGGACCAACTTTCTGCCAACAAAAGTCTGATGGACCAAAGTCCGACCGTGTGTACACAAAACCAACAGACTTTTGTACAAACCAATGCAGAACCAATGCAATAGATCAGACAACAATACAGAAGTTGACCAAAGGTGGCGGTAAAGAGCAGAAAAACCAAGTGATTTGGTGAAAGTTGGCTGAAAAAGTCCTGCCGTGTGTATGCAATACCAACTTGGGGCCAACGTCCTTTGGACAAAAATCCACGGGAAAGTTGGTCCACGGTCCGATCGTGTGTATGAGGCTATAGAGTCACAGTCACAAAACACAACTGTTGCTAAAATATTAAATGCAATGCAGTTCTTGATGGTATTTCAGTGGTCAGATTTTGGTTCATTCAGAATTGATAACAATGGCACAATGAGGTCCCATGGTAGCTTGCTGCTCTGTTCATTTGCTGGCCGTGTAGAAAGCATTTTGTGGCTATCAGTACTGGGACGGGTTTGTCCAGCTCCCAGGGCAAAGATGCAAAATTGATCCCCCCACCCCTGCTAAGCTGCTACTAACACTGGTGCTCAATATTTTTTGGGGGGCGGCAAACAAACCTGCCCCCTCACTCTCACAACTGCCCCCCGTGGGAGATGGATGAGAAGGCAGCAATCGGACAGTAAGGCGGCGATCAGTCCAGCCTTACCTTAGGAGACTGCTCCTCACTCCAGATTGCTGAGGGGAGAGCCAGGGTCATTGCTTCTTTGCTTCTCCTCCCGGCCGAACAGGCATTGCTTCTCCTCCCGTCCGAACAGGAAGTGGGTTCTGAGACCCGATTGGCCCCCCGGCCAATCGAGACTCAAGACCCGCTTCCTGATTGGCTGGGAGGAGAAACAGGAAGACATTAGCAAATATGAATTTGCTAATGTCACTAAACTGGGTGGGCTCAGGGCGCAGTGCTCTGTGCCCTGGGTCCACCCTTTTTGAAACCAATTAGAGCCTCAGGCTCTGATCATGTGCTTCAAAAAAAAAAATGCATGCATCCAGCATCCAGCATCCTGCATGCAGATTGGGGCCGGGCGCATGGATTAAGGGGGTGGCGCCCCTGCACCCCTAATGGAGCGGCCACCACTGCACATGTGATAGAATCAGTGGACCTGTTCTCTACCCCCTTGGTCCAGCTGCCCATGGTGTGCATGGAGTGTGCACTGCAAATTCATGACCAATCCTTTGCTTTCTCAGAGCCGGGAGGCAATTATGTACATGTGAAATTCTTTTGAAGGTGGCTGTTGATGGCTGGGGTGTGAATGTTGGAGCATGGTGTGACAGCAGTATCTGTTAGAGGAGACATGAAGCAGGGGCACGCTGCTTGCCAGCCACTGGCCACCACATATGTGTGGTGAAGATATTGCTGTTAATTACATGGTGCCCCAAGTTGGTCCACGGTCCGATCGTGTGTATGAGGCTATAGAGTCACAGTCACAAAACACAACTGTTGCTAAAATATTAAATGCAATGCAGTTCTTGATGGTATTTCAGTGGTCAGATTTTGGTTCATTCAGAATTGATAACAATGGCACAATGAGGTCCCATGGTAGCTTGCTGCTCTGTTCATTTGCTGGCCGTGTAGAAAGCATTTTGTGGCTATCAGTACTGGGACGGGTTTGTCCAGCTCCCAGGGCAAAGATGCAAAATTGATCCCCCCACCCCTGCTAAGCTGCTACTAACACTGGTGCTCAATATTTTTTGGGGGGCGGCAAACAAACCTGCCCCCTCACTCTCACAACTGCCCCCCGTGGGAGATGGATGAGAAGGCAGCAATCGGACAGTAAGGCGGCGATCAGTCCAGCCTTACCTTAGGAGACTGCTCCTCACTCCAGATTGCTGAGGGGAGAGCCAGGGTCATTGCTTCTTTGCTTCTCCTCCCGGCCGAACAGGCATTGCTTCTCCTCCCGTCCGAACAGGAAGTGGGTCCTGAGACCCGATTTGCCCCCCGGCCAATCGAGACTCAAGACCCGCTTCCTGATTGGCTGGGAGGAGAAACAGGAAGACATTAGCAAATATGAATTTGCTAATGTCACTAAACTAGGTGGGCTCAGGGCGCAGTGCTCTGTGCCCTGGGTCCACCCTTTTTGAAACCAATTAGAGCCTCAGGCTCTGATCATGTGCTTCAAAAAAAAAATGCATGCATCCAGCATCCAGCATCCTGCATGCAGATTGGGGCCGGGCGCATGGATTAAGGGGGTGGCGCCCCTGCACCCCTAATGGAGCGGCCACCACTGCACATGTGATAGAATCAGTGGACCTGTTCTCTACCCCCTTGGTCCAGCTGCCCATGGTGTGCATGGAGTGTGCACTGCAAATTCATGACCAATCCTTTGCTTTCTCAGAGCCGGGAGGCAATTATGTACATGTGAAATTCTTTTGAAGGTGGCTGTTGATGGCTGGGGTGTGAATGTTGGAGCATGGTGTGACAGCAGTATCTGTTAGAGGAGACATGAAGCAGAGGCACGCTGCTTGCCAGCCACTGGCCACCACATATGTGTGGTGAAGATATTGCTGTTAATTACATGGTGCCCCCACCACCGTGCGACAGCGGTGCACCTTTGGTAGCTGCCCTTCCTGCCCTTCTCTCTCCCCTACTGGGTATGGAAAGATAATGTGACTCAATGTGACAGCTCTAGGCTGCCACAGACCAGTATGAGGAGCTTAAGATGATGAGGTTGGCCTCTTGCACAATTCCTGTCTAGACAACAATGAAAATTGAGACAGGGTCTGTTGGGGCAATGGAAGGGAAAAATCCCCTGTTGTAAATCCATCATCAATCACAATGCCTGCCAACTGACGACTCAAGCACCTGTGGCTTCCCTAACAACCAGTGATATCACAAGGAATCTCTTTTAAGGAAAGGGGTGGGGATAGCAGTGACATCAATGCCCAATTAACTTCCCCATCATGTAACTGGTTCCAAGGTATGCTGAGAGTGCGAGCACCTGACGCTTCCTTAGGAACAAGTGACAGCAGGAAGTTATATATATAGAATTGGTGGAAATACCACATCTATATATGATGCTTGGCTACCGCCAAACAGGGAGCCAATTAGGCTAAAGTGCAAGCATTTGTCCGAACGCTCAAACAACCAAAGTTCGGTCCAAACTTACTCCTACTTCCTACTCAGAAGCAATATGCCACCTCTGGGACGCTTGTTTTAATACTTGAAAGACTGCAATACCACCCTGCATCCACATGCACTACAATCGGTTGCAGGGCAGTTGTGGTGCGGCTCCATTCAATCAAATGGGTTACATTTGAAAGTGGTAGTGCCTGCTGAACATGACCTGTAGTATAATTTTTGCCACTGCCTTGGCATCTGCAACCACTCTTTTCACCCACTTTGTTAGCTTCAGGGGGTAGGTAGGTCTGGGGGGGGGGGGGGGGGCATTAAAACCGGGGCTATAAGCAAGGCCTTATGAGCAAATATTTCACTCATTTTGCTGATAATATGGCCCTCGATTAATACAACAAGCCATAATGTTGTTTTTAAAACTAAGCAACGATAAATACAACAAATTCTAATCGTAATATGTCATTATTCACACCCTGCCTTTTTATCTAATGTGTGTGCACCGGTATTTTATTACCTCAGTATGTCCCTTTTTTGTTTGTAATCATCAACGCTAATGTATATTCATTTCAGTAAACAATACTACAATAGACACAGGACAATGCCTCATTTATTGGAGAATATAACCTAACACATACAACAAAAGGACTTAATTATACTATTAACTAATCATTTTTCTCACTACATAGAGCACATCTAGCAGTGTTTACTGTTAACATAGCTTTTCATTTGTTTTGCATTTGCTCTATAATTATGCCGGTGATTAGGTAAGAAAGACTTTAATTAGATATGTGTGTGATGTAGAAAGCTACAGCTTCAAAGTTGTAGAACACGTAGGATAAGGAATGATGTAGGTATTTAACTGAATTGAGACATGCTGTGGTATAAATAGGTGGGTATGTATATGTAGCATATGTAGCACTACCCTGTAGGAGCCACTGGATAGGATGGTCTTCTGTTCTTTGCCACAACGTTCTCAAGGACCTCGGCCCCTCTGACACATCCGGTTGAATGTACAATATAACAGGAAAACACTGAAAGTAATACTTGGTATCCAATGGTAGTGCTATATAAAAAAGAAAACAGGCACCAAACCAAGTAGTAAAGAAAATATAATATATTGTCACCCTATATGGTTGGTAACTAGGCAAGCATAAAATGGATTAACAATGGTAATAACAGAATTTAGTATACAAAGTGATTAACAGTAGGGACTAGGCATAACATAATATTTGACATCCAGATCAGCATAAACAGTAGCAAGGCCACCTCAAGTGCAATGAGCAGTACATTTAATCTACCGGATGCTAGAACTATACTGCCAGAGCGTATTTTTTGGGGTGATGCCAGTCCTAGACTGTCTGCTAATGGACTGTCCAAAAGAAAAGGAGAATAGCAGTGTAAGGTGCAGAAGAACAAAGAGGGCTTGCAGAATAATTATTATGGGAAGGACAGTCCTTTGAGATGTTGCCTGCTATCGTTGGGGCCCTTTGAGAGCTTTGGTGCCCACAACATTCATCTTCTTCCTTTGTCCTGTTTACCGGTATCATCAAAAGTGAAAGGAAAAGAATATTCCTAAATTTCACGTTGTCCCAAGAACAGTTATAAAGGGGAAACCTTCCAATAGCTAGTTCCAAGTGACAACCAGGGAATTCCTCACTTTGGTGCGATTTTTTACAACTTCCAATTTTGGCTATAGAACAGGAAGTGAAGGGAAATCTCCCCTATGGAACACAGATGACAAAGGAAACCTTACAAGGGTTATTCCCCTACCTTTCTCTATCTAAAGTGTATATAAAAAAATTGTCTTTAGTTCTACTTTAATCCAATCCCCTCATGAGATATATCAAGGCAGATGCTAATTGTCCTATAACATGACAGTATGTTTGGAAAAATGCCCTGTTCTAATTGACATAATCCTATCATCATGGTGCCATAAAGATTAATACATGTGTTATTCAGTTAAGTTAAATGGCGGCCAAAAGAATGTCTAACACCTGTCCCAGACTTCGTGGAACAATGGTGATTGGACTTCATAATTTAGAACAGGCTCTGCTCACAACCTTGCACACCTCCCATCATTCTCATGGATGAAAAAATATTACAGAACATGTGCAGCTGAAAGTATCAAACTATTACTAGCTATACTATGACCTGACTAAATGTAAACATTCATGGAAATAGAACAATGGCTGTATATACCCTATAAAGATAAGTGCACAGCTGTTTTGCTGCAAAATGGCAATTTGCTTTAAATTTCTAATATCTGCATTATACTTTGTCTCTGTTTTGGCAGCCAAAAAATATCAATCCCTAAAATATGTACTGGAGCAAAAACAACAGCAATTTACCTTAACCTGCCTGGATTTCCTGGCTTCCTAGTACATGTTATAACATCACAGTACATACTTTCTAGTATGGAAATAGTGCAGTAAGCTAAATTCCTCAGCCTCCCTCCCTCAGAATCTCAGAGGGGCTACACCAGATAAGGCAGGGGTAGCTGGGCTGCAGCCAGGTGGAAGGCCTGTAGGGTTGCCGCCTTTTTTTTCAATCCAAACCCAAACACTTTAGCAGCAATTTTTTGCTGTGGCTCCTGTGTAACTCTGATGTAAGGGGGTTTCTGCTCATCGACGCCCCCACTTATATCAGAGTTCCCAACATTCCTCCTTAAATCAGGATTCCCAAAGCCCCCCTTACATCAGAGTCCACAGAGCACTTATTAATTCTAAATTCCCCTTACCTTAGTGTACTCATTCGCTCAGATGCAGGAAAGAGAAAGGAGGGGGAGACTGAAGTCACAGACAGTGGATGGTGAGCTCCCTTACCTGAGAATGGAGGCTTAAGCCTGGTACATACTAATAGTCTTTACTGACAGTTCAGAGCCGCTGTACTAACGTCAGATCTCCCCCGCTGAGCTGCTGTGTTCTGACAGGGGGAAGACTTCCCCCACCAGAACACTCTGGTCAGCACTCTCACCCATTGTCTGAAAGCGCTAATCGGGAGCCGGTCCGCTGCTGGTTTTCCAGCATGCTCGTCTGAAAGAAGCCAACCATACAGCAGGCTTCTGTCGGACCGGCTACCATACACACGATCCGAATGTTCGCTGTTTTTTTTTTATTCTTTATTTATACAAAAGAGCTGAGATTCCATTTAAACGTCAATATTCCACAAACTACATACAAAACCTCTTATAATACTGATACATTTCAGGATAGCTTAATATTCCATAACTAAATACATAATATTCCAGCCTCAGTAAAGCTCTTTCTTGCCTTCATATTCTAAAAAGTAACTACCGCTAATGCATCAGGATTTACACAAACTGACTCTTCAATTCCCCCTTTTTTTTTGAAAGGGAAGGGAGAGAAAAAAATAAGGGAGAGGAAAAAACAAAAAGGAACAAAGACAAGTCCCAGAGGAGGTGGATTACTTACGAGTATTGATGGAAACGGAGGCGGGGGGACCTCACTCTCCCGAACAACTCTCTAGTAGCCTCTTCCCTTCTTCTGAATATACAAGCAGATCCCAAGATGACTGCATTTTAGAATATCGTTCTTTTCTATCTTGAGCGGAAAACACTAGGTCCTCTATGGCACCGATACTTCTGACCTTATTAAGCCACATAGCAATGGAAGGAGGATTAGAATTCCTCCAACACAGAGTAATACAGGCTTTGGTGGCATTAACCAAGTGACAAAGCACAGATTTTTTATATATCTGAAGCAGAATTTGTGAACAGCGGCGCAAGAAAAAAGCAGAATCCTCTGGTATTGGGAGAGCTGTAAGTTTTTGAGAAATCCTCTGTAGCTCCAACCAATACTGTGTAATCTTTGGGCAAGACCAGAAGATATGAAGTAAAGTCCCCTGTTCCTCTCTACATCGCCAACAGCAGTCCGAGGTCTCTGGAGAAAATTTGCAAAGAATTGACGGGGTATAGTACCAACGCGTTAGTAATTTATAATTTGATTCCTGAATTTGCGTACAAATAGATGAGTCCAACGAAAGATGGATAATATTCTGACGCTGAGCTGCTGTAAAGGTCTTATTGAGATCAATTTCCCATTTACTAAGACCCGGCAACAAAAAGTCATCTGAGGGAGCAATTAACAAGGCATACATTTTAGAAATAGTACGAGAAAGAGGTTCCTTTTCATCACAGTATGATTCAAATGTTGTTTGCTGACGTCGATAGTTCGTCGTGGTCCTAAAGATCCGAAAAAAATGGCGTAACTGGAATGCCAGCCAGGAGTTTATTTCATACCAGGCCCCCTTTTGCATCAATGAAGCCACCATGGGCCAAGTCTCAGAAGTCAAAAAATATCAAGCCTGAGAGCAGCCCTTCTCCAAAAGACTGTTAAACGCGCCCCGTTCTATATCTGGAAGAAAACTAGGGTTCCCCAGAATGGGGAACAACTGTGATTGTATGGAAGAGAACTTAGGATTCTGGAAGATCCTAGAACCAATTTGCAGTGTGGGGCCTATAATGGGATGTGTTTTAAGAGAAGCCAGTAGTTTCAGGAAAGAAATTTGCACAATTTCCCCCTCAACAGAGATAGTGCTGACAGAGGAATCAGCAATTATCATCTCCCAGCGGGGGGCAGAAAAGAGAAGCTATAGCCGCTAGCGATACCTGCAAGAGAATCCAGCAGGCTAGTTGTACCTAAGTTGATAGATCGGTCAATTTTGTACATTCAGCCTGCCCAGTAATGGTTAGAATCTTGGCCGGTTCAGCAGGAATTCGAACCATGTATGGCTGACCTTAGACTACTGCAGCCAACCCTCCAGATGGTTGGCAACCCTGGTGATTGGGGTGTACCCAGGCATACCTGACCCATGTGCACACCTATGCACTCCACAGTTGTGGTACTTGTAGAGACACAGTCCGGTCTAAATAATGGATCTAGGTTTCATGCAGTCTGAAACCCGGACACATAGTTCAAAACCCGAACTGCCAGAGTGAATCCTGGATAGGAGGCAACCCTAAAAGGCCCTTCATAGTCAGAACTGGGCCAGAGTCTAGTAGCAAGCATCTGCTCCAGGAGACCCAGCTACTGTGGGGAAAGCCCCTCTACCATTGTCACCAGAGTACTCCAGTTTCAGTGGGGTGGCCCTTTGTCCTTGGACCTCTCCAGCTGCTCACCTTTGCTACCAAAGCTACCCTTCACTTATAGTGAATGCTGTTTATGAGAATAATAGAAGTAATAATAGAAGTAACTGTTTAATTAAAGCAGTCATTCTCAGAAATACCCTCTATTGAGTCTTGTAGAGACTCTGCTATGCAGTCATATGCTACCCTGATTGAGTCACAGAGACATTGCAATAAATAGTCCATGTGTGGTCAGCTTTCATATGTTTGTGCAGCTTTCCTTATTCTGCAGAGTATGCATTTATTTTTTGCCATCCTGAAACTGTCTTGTATTACTAATTCTAACTTTGCATCTGTTTAGGAAAATGCAAGTTACAGTATAATTACTTCCTATCAAATTATTCATCCAAATACCTATTCTGCTAAAGGAACTAATAGTAATATAATAAATATAGCTACAGTGCCTTGCGAAAGTATTCGGCCCCCTTGAACTTTTCAACCTTTTGCCACATTTCAGGCTTCAAAAAAAGATATAAAATTTTAATTTTTTGTGAAGAATCACCAACAAGTGGGAATTGTGAAGTGGAACGAAATCATTGGATTTTTGAAACTTTTTTAACTAATAAAAAAATGAAAAGTGGGGCGTGCAAAATTATAGGGCCCCCTTGCGTTAATACTTTGTAGAGCCACCTTTTGCTGCGATTACAGCTGCAAGTCGCTTGGGGTATTCTCTATCAGTTTTGCACATCGAGAGACTGAAATTCTTGCCCATTCTTCCTTGCAAAACAGCTCGAGCTCAGTGAGGTTGGATGGAGAGCGTTTGTGACAGCAGTTTTCAGCTCTTTCCACAGATTCTCGATTGGATTCAGGTCTGGACTTTGACTTGGCCATTCTAACACCTGGATACGTTTATTTGTGAACCATTCCTTTGTAGATTTTGCTGTATGTTGGGATCATTGTCTTGTTGGAAGATAAATCTCCGTCCCAGTCTCAGGTCTTTTGCAGACTCCAACAGGTTTTCATCCAGAATGTATTTGGCTGCATCCATCTTCCCCTCAATTTTAACCATCTTCCCTGTCCCTGCTGAAGAAAAGCAGGCCCAAACCATGATGCTGCCACCACCATGTTTGACAGTGGGGATGGTGTGTTGAGGGTGATGAGCTGTGTTGCTTTTACGCCAAACATATGGTTTTGCATTGTGGCCAAAAAGTTCGATTTTGGTTTCATCGGACCAGAGCACCTTCTTCCACATGTTTGGTGTGTCTCCCAGGTGGCTTGTGGCAAACTTTATACGAGACTTTTTATGGATATTTTGAGAAATGGCTTTCTTCTTGCCACTCTTCCATAAAGGCCAGATTTGTGCAGTGTACGACTGATTGTTGTCCTATGGACAGACTCTCCCACCTCACTGTAGTTCTCTGCAGTTCATCCAGAGTGATCATGGGCCTCTTGGCAGCATCTCTGATCAGTCTTCTCCTTGTCTGAGCTGAAAGTTTAGATTTGGTAGATTTGCAGTGGTCTGATACTCCTTCCATTTCAAAATGATCGCTTGCACAGTGCTCCTTGGGATGTTTAAAGCTTGGGAAATCTTTTTGTATCCAAATCTGGCTTTAAACTTCTCCACAACAGTATTACGGACCTGCCTGGTGTGTTCCTTGGTCTTCATGATGCTCTCTGCGCTTTCAACAGAACCCTGAGACTATCACAGAGCAGGTGCATTTACAGAGACTTGATTACACACAGGTGGATTCTATTTATCACCATCAGTCATTTAGGACAACATTGGATCATTCAGAGATCCTCGCTGAACTTCTGGAGTGAGTTTGCTGCACTGAAAGTAAAGAGGCCGAATAATTTTGCACGCACCACTTTTCAGTTTTTTGCTAAAAAAGTTTAAAATATCCAATAGATTTTGTTCCACTTCACAATTGTGTCCCACTTGGTGATTCTTCACAAAAAATGTAAATTTTATATCTTTATGTTTGAAGCCTGAAATGTGGCAAAAGGTTGAAAAGTTCAAGGGGGCGGAATACTTTCGCAAGGCACTGTATATAAGGAGTATATATAAGATCCAATATCAGTTACTTGATAACCACCAACATGTATTGAACTCCAATGGCACACAACGCAGTGGACCATGAAGATAAACTGTGCTATTGTGACATAATTATTTTATTTTCTAATACCCTTGATGAGCTGAACACCCCCTGGTTTGGTTCACACAAGAACTTGCGAACAAGCAAAAAATTTGGACGAATATACGAACACCGTTAAAGTCTATGGGACACGGACATGAAAAATCAAACGTTTTTATTTTAAAGGCTTATATGCAAGTTATTGTCATAAAAGTGTTTGGGGACCCGGGTCCTGCCCCAGGGGACATGTATCAATGCAAAAACAGTTGTAAAAACGCCTGTTTTTCGGGAGCAGTGATTTTAATAATGCTTAAAGTGAAACAATAAACATTTAATATTCCTTTAAACATCGTGCCTGGGGGGTGTCTATAGTATGCCTGTAAAGTGGCACAGTTTTGCCATGTTTAGAACAGTACCACAGCAAAATGACATTGTTAAAGGAAAAAAGTAATTTAAAACTGATTGCGGGTGTAATGAATTGTCGGGTCTCGGCAATATAGATAAATCTCATTGAAAAAAAATGGCTTTGGGTCTGGTATGAATATTAAGGGGAACCCCGAATCATTTTTTTTCCAAAAATTGCGTAAGGGTCCCTCCAAAATCCATACCAGGCCCTTCACGTCTGGTATGGATATTAAGGGGAACCCTGCACCAAATTAAAAAAATTACGTAGGGGTCCCCCCAAATTCCATACCAGACCGTTTATTGGTATAGATTTTAAGGGTAACCCGGCGCCAAAATAAAAAAAAAAAATGGCAATGGCGCAGGGGTCCCCCCCAAAATCCATACCAGACCCTTGTCCGAGCACGCAACCTGGCAGGCCGCAGGAAAAAAGGGGGGGGTGAGAGAGCACCCACCCCTCCGGAACCATACCAGGCCACATGCCCTCAACATGAGGAGGATGCTTTGGGGTCCCCAACGCACCTTGTTCCCATGTTGATGGGGACAAGGGCCTCATCCCCACAACCCTTGCCCGGTGGTTGTGGGGGTCTGCGGGCGGGGGGCTTATCATAATCGAACCACTTTTTAACAAGGGGACCCCCAGATCCCACCCCCCCCTGTGAATTGGTAACGGGTACATTGTACCCCTACCAATTCACAAAAAAAGTGTCAAAAATTGTAAAAAAAAAATGCCCCGCAATGTAAATTCATCTCACGCCGCCCGACGAACCGAAAAAATAAAAAAATGGGGGACCCCACCCCCCTCTGATGCCACGTGACATCAGAGAAAGGCAGAGTCACAAGTTTCCTTTTCCGGTGTCCCGCCCTCAACTATATAACAGCTGTCATCGAGAAGGAGCGTCACTCGCCGGGAGCCTCCCATTGAGGTGGAGCTGTTGCATTTTTTCGGTTCGTCGGGCGACGTGAGATGGATTTACATTGCAGGAAATTTTTATTTATTTTTTTTTTTAATAAAGGTCTTGTTCCAAAGTGTCTCCTGTCTTTTTTACTATTTTTGATGCTTTTTTTGTGAATTGTCAGGGGTAAAATGTTACTGATTTACATGGGGGGGCGGGATCTGGGGTCCCCTTGTCAAAGGGGACTTCCAAATTCCGATAAGACCCCTGCCCATAGACCCCCACAACCACCGGGCAAGGGTTGTGTGGATGAGGCCCTTGTCCCCATCAACATGGGGGCAAGGTGCTTTGGGGACCCCAAAGCACCCTTCCCATGTTGAGGGCATGTGGCCTGGTACGGTTCAGGAGTGGTGGGGCACTCTCTCATCCCCGCTCTTTTCCTGCGGCCTGCCAGGTTGGGTGCTTGGATAAGGGTTTGGTAAGGATTTTGGGGGGTCCCCTACGCCATGTTTAAAAAAAATTGGGCGCAGGGTTCCCATCCATACCAGACCTGAAGGGTATGATATCGATTTTAGGGGGACCCCTACGCCATTAAAAAAATAAAATGGGCGGAGGGTTCCCCTTAATATCCATACCAGACCTGAAGGATTTGGTTCGGATTCCCCTTAATATTCTGGGGGGGGGGCCATGCCATTTTTTTCAATGAGTTTTAACTATATTGCCAAGACCCGACAATTCATTACAGCCGTGATCACTTTTATATGACCTTTTTTCCTTTAGAAATGTAATTTTGCTGTGGCATAGTTCTAAACACAGGAAAAATTTGAAAAATGTGCCACTTTACAGGCATACTATAGATACCCGCCAGGCATGATATTTAAAGGAATATTTAATTGTTATTGTTTCACTTTAATCACAAAATCACTTTAATCACAAAATCACTGTTCCCAAAAAAATGGCTGTTTTAAAAAAAAAAATTGCATTGATACATGTCCCCTGGGGCAGGACCCAGGTCCCCAAACACTTTTTATGACAATAACTTGCATAAAAGCCTTAAAATTAGCACTTTTGATTTTTCATGTTAGTGTCCCATAGACTTTAACGTTGTTCCACGGCTTTTCGAATTTGCCCCAAACAACGCATAATGTTTGCTGTTTGGCAAACAGGCAAACACCCAATGTTCGAGTCGAACGTAAGTTTGACTTAAACATCTGGCTTATTCCTATCAAACATATACAAGGCTACGCTGGCCTCCACCATCAATCAATTAACCAATTGAAGGGGCCACACTCTGGCTCGGTCAGTGTTTGCAAGGAGTTAATGAGGGCTGCGGATGAGAAGGGTTGATCAATAGCAGAAGTCATTGACTGTGACGGTTCACTAATGGTGTTCTCAGTAATGCTACAAGCGCTCTCTGCTAATCATAGTTTACCGGGTGATGCTGAGCAGCAGAATGACAAGGCCGATTTCCCGAACATAAACTGTCACTTTATCCACCATGACCAAAGCAATAATGTCCCGAAACATCGGAGGTGTTAAAATGCTTTCTGTGGCTCCAACATGTTGCCTGGAAGATGTACACCTTTCACTCCGCTGACTCTCCTGTTACCGCCAGCAAAATAAATAAATCAGTGGAACATAATCAAAATAAAATCATGTCTTTTCCTCCCACTTCCTTGGAAGAAGTGCCAGTATTTCCCCAAGAGATCCCCTTCACTTTCTACATGGCTGATTTACATTGACACCAACTAGCACTGTGAGCACAAGGGAGTCAGGACGACTTGTTGACAGATCTATTTTTGGAGCATTTGTTTTGTCGGGTAGTCCTATTGAGAAGATGGGGGGGGGGGGGTGAAGGGGGGGTCTCGATTTCATTATCCACCATCATTTACATCTTTATCATTGCTGGACCACCACTGTATCACGCTGATGCGTCATCTCTGTAACACTACAAATATTGACAGGGATGATCTAGATATATTCATAGCATGCTATGCTGTCACATGTAGACTGTAGAGCATGCTGAGAATGTAAATCAGACACATTTACAAATACATACAAGCACAGCAGATGATTCCATTGAAATACTATTACTGACTGAGTAGTATTAACCACCTCAGCTCTGGAAGATTTGCTCGGCCATGCAACTCTGTATGCAAATTACATTTCTATCATTTTTTCACACAAATAGAGCTTTTTGAAATATGAAAAAAAAAAAAATCTATTTTTTTCACAGTAGATTAAAAGTAAGTAAAAATATGACACATATGGTAATATATAACTTGTACAACAAAGCGTACGCAAACAATAACAGCGTATATAAGCACAAGATATTTGTGATAATAATGGTTAGAGTACATGAATTAAGTTTTGATTGTGGACAGAAAAAATAAAATAAATGAATAAATAAATAATAAGGTATGAAAAAACGTACAGTAAAACCTTGGTTTGAGAGTAATTCGTTTTGAGAGCGTTTTGCAAGACAAGGAACATTTTTTAATACATTTTGACTTGATAAACAAGCGATGTCTTGATATACAAGTAGCGTCAGGTCACAACTGAGTGTAGCTGCCATAACCCCTAGGGGCGACCTTGAATTTTCTGGGCTTACCAATTACCTCCTCATAGCTTTTTGTTCGTTGTCTAGCGGTTCCCAGGGTTAGTTCCCAGTAACTTCAAATGGTGACACACAAAAGTCCTTTTGAGGATTTTTTATTCTGCAGGGGTAACATCCAAATATAACACAGTCTCAATTGGGAATAGAGGGCACGGGTGATAAAACTCAGGCACTTAGATAGAACTGCTGACATCAATCGAATGACTCTTAAGTAGCCCAGAGAGTAGCCACTCGCAACTGGGCGCTTCACTGCTGGATAAACCTCTAACCATAGATTTAGCCGCCAACATGTGACTCGGAAAATTTGCAAAGTCTCTGCCACAGACTAGATTGTAACTGAAGATAAGTTAGGAACCTTTCCCACAGTACCTGGATCTCTCAGCCTTCTTGGCGATACTGTGGGAAGTGTGGATTCTCTAGTGTCCATACAACTTCAGCTCCCAGGCTCTTACAGAGCAGCCAGCTTCTTGGCCCTCCTCCGAAGAGTCCTCCCCTGGTCGTTTGTACAAGTTGTTGTGTCTCTCCAATGCTGGGACACCTCCGAATCCTCCTTCAGTTACTGGGCCTCGAACTAACCAGTTCCGAGGCTCGGGAACGGACGGATCCCCACCCCAGACCATGAGGGCCTCTGGGGCTGGTCAGGGTAACCACGCTTATGGGGACGGCAGACACTCCTGGGTCCGGGACCCCTTATCGGGTTGGTCCAGAACGGAACCAGGAATCAATGCAGCAGCCGAACCCTGAACAAGTGACTTCAGCCTCTTAAATACCCCTGCCCAGACTACACAGCAGGGCCAGACGTGCCCATTGATTGGCTCCGAGAAAGATTGGTACCTAACGCGTCCAACCAGGCTTGCCTGTCACAGGTGCCTCACTGCGCCTATGCCCAGGGAGAACTCCAGTACAGTCCAGCCAAAACTAATGCCAAAGCAAAAACCTGTACAATTAACCCCCAGAACTCTGTTACAGTTTTGGAAAACTAAATTTACATATATAGCGCACAAGGAAAATGGGGGTGGCTGCAAAGAACTCACAAAAAATGGCACCTCACCCCAAATAATAATGGTAAAATATAGAGCAGGGATAGACAAAGGGGAATATTGCGGTACCGCAATAATCCCCTTTGTCTATCCCTGCTCTATATTTTACCATATATAGCGCACACTTTAGTAAAGTGTCGGCACTACATGAGTATAACAAAAAAGAGAGTTGCCTCTAAGTGTAGCAATATGGTTACATTTAATGAAGGTACAACATTTAGAAACTCACATGGTTGATGGTTAAAACAGGCACATCTAAGTATGCAGGCATCCGGGGTAAAGATGTCCACATAGACAGTCCTTTGCACCGGCATTGACTTGGTTCCTTCCACGCTGCGCTCCACAAGGGCTTCAAGCCTCACTTTCAGATCGCTCTACTGCAGGGTAGTCTTCCCGGTCACGATTGCAGACTGACAGCGGTGAGAGCTGGCGGTGCGGGGGTTGTCTATGTGGACAGCTTTACCCCGGGTGCCTGCATACTTAGATGTGCCTCTTTTAATCATCAACCATGTAAGTTGCTAAATGTTGTACCTTCATTAAATGTAACCAAATTGCTACACTTAGAGGCGCCTCTCTTCTCTTTTATACTCTGTAGCTCCTGCTGGATTTTGCTTCTAATCACCTTGTGGAGGCTTCCATTTGTGGATGGACATGTTATGGTTACACAACCAATCACATTTCTACAATCTTTTTATATGGACTAAAAGGCTCCATGCACACTGGAGCTCATAAACTGCAGTTTATTGGAGTTTGGGCATTTTTTTTTAAAAGCCCATAAACTCCAATCTATGTTAGGCTATCAAAATAAACTGGTATGAAAATCGCTCGCCCTCCTACTATTCCACACCACCACTGCGCACAAAGAAAAATGGTTATGGTTACATGGCAACTGTGAGGAGCATTTAACATTCAACGTTCCAGTTACTGGGTGTGCTGTGCCGTGTGAAGTGAAAGAGAAAGGAGACAGCGTGGAGGGTGAGACATATTGGTATTAACGCCGGGTCCGCCGAGACCATAATATATCGGGTCACCACTGCTGGGTCCTTGTTTCCTGTTGAAAAGTTATGCTGAAGTGCCTTATTTTTATATGAAGGATGTGAGTACAATGGTTGAGGAATTTTGTGTGCTGTTGTAATAAATGGTTTACTCTACTTCACTATTGGAAGCATCTCTTTTTTTCCTTATATGTGGAGTGCAATTATCTAACATTCTGTCTGGATCCATCTGTGACCCATGTGGAGCTATTAAGCGAGTTGGCCGAGCATGAGAGTGCAAGGCATATACTGCTGGTGAGTGCGATTCCTTAGGGTGCGGTAGCACTGAACACAGGTGGTGTGGTGGAAGATATTCTTTTCAAGTCACTTCAAGAATTTTGTTTAAAGACACTTCAAAACTTTATTTGCTTCAGGATTTTTCATTCACTTTTCTGTCACTTTTTGAAACATTATCACTACAAGTAACAGTTTATGGACTTTTGTTTGGATTTGTTTCCCTTTTTTGGACACCTGCAAAAAATATATAATCACACTTCACTTTAATTTTTCACTTTATGTATATAGGTGATTAATTGTGTTGTTGTTTTTTTTTAGCACTGTTTATACATATTTTTCAGTATTGTTTACACAGGTTAAATATTTAGTTTATTCACAGACACTGTGATTATTAGCGCTACTGTTTTTATTCATTTAAAATCACTTTACATTATGTTAGGCTATGTGTCCATGCACACATGGGCGGTTTTTAGCTTTAATGAGCAGTGGAGTTTATGGCCTTTTTTCTGAACGCCAGAAATTTGCGTTCAAAGTGCAGTTTTTCACCGCCAAAAAACGCCAAACGCCAATAAACGCTCATAAACGCTCATGCGCGTTAATTAGCGCTCAGCATTCTATTTTTTCAATGCATTGTGGGAGTTTGGAATGCATTGTGGGATTTTTGGAGTGTCCTCTTTGTATTTTTATTAAAAACGCCCATAAACGCTAACGCTATAAAACGCTAGTACAAAACACTGTTGAAAGCAAATTTTTCAACCAGCGTTTTCTGCCAGCAATCTGGCGTCCAGAAAAAGATTTTTTGAGCTTCAGTGTGCATGGAGCCTAAACTGAAGGACTTATAGATAAATGGTTGTGGAACGAATCATTTGCGTTTTCATTATTTCTTATGGAGAAATTTGCTTTACTAAACCAGTGCTTTGGTTTACAGGCATGCTTCCGCAACAATTTATAGTTACATAGTTACATAGTTAGTCAAGTTGAAAAAAGACACAAGTCCATCCAGTTCAACCATAAAAAAAAATAAAAATAAAATAAAAAAAATCGTACAATCCCATGTAGCCAATTCTATACCCACAGTTGATACAGAGGAAGGCAAATAACCCCAGCAGAGCATGCTCCAATTTGCTACAGCAGAAAAAAAAAAAATCCCTTCCTGATCCCCCAAGAGACAATCGGATTTTCCCCGGATCAACTTTACCTATAAATGTTAGTACCCAGTTATATTACTGTATGTACATTTAAGAAAGTATCCAGGCCTTTCTTAAAGCAATCTACTGAGCTGGCCAGAACCACCTCTGCAGGGAGTCTATTCCACATTTTCACAGCTCTTACTGTGAAGAAACCTTTCCGTATTTGGAGATGAAATCTCTTTTCCTCTAGACGTTAAGAGTGCCCCCTTGTCCTCTGTGTTGACCGTAAAGTGAATAACTCAACACCAAGTTCACTTTATGGACCCCTTATATATTTGTACATGTTGATCATATCCCCCCTTAATCTCCTCTTCTCAAGAATGAATACATTTATTTTCTCTAATCTTTCCTCATAGCTGAGCTCCTCCATGCCTCTTATCAGTTTGGTTGCCCTTCTCTGCACTTTCTCCAGTTCCCCGATATCCTTTTTGAGAACTGGTGCCCAAAACTGAACTGCATATTCCAGATGAGGTCTTACTAATGATTTGTACAGGGGCAAAATTATATCTCTCTCTCTCTGGAGTCCATACCTCTCTTATTACAAGAAATTATTTTACTCGCTTTGGAAACTGCAGCTTGCAATTATGCTTGCAATCCAAGTGTTTTACTGTATTAACGTGGGGTAAAATACATTGATAGAATCCAAATGAAATCATGAAAAATCATTAATGGCCTCATTATTATGAGGTATAAATGACACACAAGTAAGGGACAATGTAATGTTGATAATATGATTACATCACTATATAAAGGAAATATGCTACTGGTGTCGGAAGTATATGTTCTCCAAATGCAAGTTCCTAAATGAGTGAAACAACACTCCAAGAGAGGTGGAGAAGTGAGAGTGGTGATACTCTTGTGAGCCATGCAGCTCTAATTTATTTATAGTTTAATATTTTTCAGACAATGTGAACAAAAGCCAATTACTCCATGTTTTGTGAAATCTGGTGGTGGACTCTTTTTTGCATGGCCAGGGTTTCTTCCATATAATATCATACTAGAACTAGATTGAGTGGGACTTTGCGTGTACCCTGTAGGGTCTAATAAATACATAAACCATGGGAATTAAAAAATGAACAAATCTTTATTCTACATACACAAGAAAATTTGATTAAACAAAGTTAAAAATACAACTAGTTAAAATCACAGTTAGGCCGCTTTCACACTGGGGCGGTGCGGGCGGCGGCGGTAAAGCAGCGCTATATTTAGCATTGCTTTACCGTTGTTTTAGCCCTGGTATGCGGCCGCTAGTGGGGTGGTTTTAACCCCCGGTAGTGGCCGAAAAAGGGTTAAAACCCCCCGCAAAGCGCAGCTGCAGCAGCACTTTGCCGGCGGTATCCCCGCGGTGTCCCATTGATTTCAATGGGTAGGAGCGGTATGCCGCTCCAAATATGCTGCTAGCAGGACTTTTTTTACCATCCTGCTAGCGCACCGCTCCAGTGTGAAAGCCATTCGGCTTTCACAATGGAGTGAAAGGACCCGCTTTTTTCAGGAGCTATACAGGTGCTATTTTTAGCGCTGTAGCTCCTGAAAAACGCCCCAGTGTGAAAGCACCCTTACAGTTAAATTGTCCAGGATGTGCTGGTCCTGGCTGGAGTATCCAAAAAGAGTGGCCTACGCATTTCACGGTAAACCTGCTTCCTCCGGGCCTTGCATCAAAACACGAATTGTACATATTTTCCTTTAGGAATATACAAATACAAAACACATTATTAGCAAAGAATACATAGGAGTTGAAAAAATTACTTGTTTCCGAAGCGATGCCAAATATTTAAAAAAATTGTCGACTAACAAATGTATTTACATTTCTCATAACAACAACCTAATAAAGATTGTTACATGCACCAAAGCAAGATATTGGGGGAGAGAAGGGGAGAAAGAAAGGACCAATTTCTAAGACAACATATTATAAGCAATACTCGAGTTTAGAACATAAGAGAAACCAAGAAAAGATGTTTAAAAATTCACCTGTATAATATTAGCGACCGGCCTGATGGAGGTTGAGCCTGGGGAGCCCGTGGGCATTAACTACTTATCCTCCCAATGTAAAGAGGGATTCCTACGTAATGATGGTAATCAACATGAATTTGGTAGTGATGTCAGAGAGAAGGCTGGGAGTTACCTTAAAAATCTCCAAGTGTGGGAAAGGAAAGAGAAAATGGGGAAAGGGAGGAGGGAGTAGAGAGGGAAAGGGAGGGGGGAGGGGAAAAGGGGGGAATAATGGGGAAAGGGAAGGGAGGAGGGAACAGAACCTTACCTTAGAGAATCGTGAATATCATATATACATCCCAAAACCATGGGAGAAGAGAAATGGAAAACCACACATGGGCTTTCCCTTGGTTTATGTATTCATTAGACACTAATGGATAAACACAAAGTCTCACTCAATCTAGTGCTAGTATGCATCAAAACCAAATTATTAGCATAGGCGTGGGACAAATAATATTTATTCAAATTTACTTAAAATTTGACAATATTCAGTCCATATTACAACAGACTACAATAAAACACAATAGCATAAAACCAGTCCATTTCAATATTTGCAAAGGTTGCGCATAATAGTCTTTACAGCTCAAAGTGTTTCTCGGACAAAGTCCTCTTCATCAGCAGATATCAATACAGAATTTCTATAAATGCCATCTATCAATAGAATAACATAAAAAACTTTTAGTGGTTATATCAAAATACAACACAATTCATTTAACACATTACACATAGGTATTCCCCCAGGGGTAACAACGCAAGGGCCCAGACACATACACATGTATACGTATTTGCACACACATAACCCCATATGTATACATACACATACACATGTACACCCTAACCCCCAATTTAGTTCCAACCTCCAACCCCCAATTTAGTTCTGTTTACTTATATTCTTCTAAATAGCTTTCATGCATTATAAAGAATCCCTTCTGATTTAATATCATAGACTACTCTCAAGCTCTCTTGTCTCCTCCTCCCATGCTCGTCTCCAGGATCTCTCCAGAGCCTCTCCCATCCTCTGGGACTCGCTACCCCAACTGGTCCGGCTATCCCCTAATCTTGCTACCTTCAGGCGATCCCTGAAAACTCATCTCTTCAGGAAAGCCTATCATGTCTCCAACTAATCTTTACCACTTCCATCAGCTCATTCCCCACAGTTACAACCTTTTGTACCACCTGCCCCACCCTATTAGATTGTAATCTAATAGTAATCTAGATCTTCTTAGCCGGGCCCTCTTAATCCTCTTGTATTTTATTGTATTATAACTGTATTGTCTCCTTTTTTATATTGTAAAGCGCTGCGTAAACTGTTGGTGCTATATAAATCCTGTATAATAATAATAATACATCTATTTTTGAAAAATAAATAAAAAAAAAACATTTGCCTTTTTCCTAGAATAAAGGGACATTTTTAGACTGTTGTTGTTCTATATCTTTATCCCAAACGTTTAAGATATGATCTGGCAGTTTCACTGAAGGGTGCTATCTCTCTATATGAAAAATAAACATTAGTTTCTTTTGAAAAAAAAAAAAAAAAGTGGAATATAATACAGTGGTTTAAATAATCCTATAATGCCGATGACACTATTGCACATATAGATGTGTTTATAGGGTTATAATTACCTTCAATGATGTAGTATGCAATGTACAATAAAACATTTACCTCATCGCTGCTAGTGTGGTATTATAAATAGTCTGGAGGGCAAACTAAAAGCAGCCACCCTCACAGATTTAGTTTAGATTCCCCAACAGGAATCTATAAAAAAAAACAATAATAATGAACAAATATAATAATGATGAAAAAAAAGGTCTAGTATGATATTTGTTCTATATGGGATGGTACCTTTGTAGAATTGTAGGGTCATAATTATCTCACAATCGTCCCCCACATCTGCTTATTATAGCTTCCATATAATAGATACTGTTTACCTTTGCCAGCAAATCTTTAATTATTGGTATATAAGAGGATTTCCAGTGAATTGGAATTAAAGCTTTTGCAGCATTTAAAAGGTTCCTAGTTAGTGACCTTTGGTATTTCCTATTGTGTATAGGAATTTATGTGTAGTAAACATGAAGCAGGATTTAGATTGAATGTAGTTTCAGTAATATATCGGATCCATTTTTTAATCTGTTGCCAAAAAATCAAAGATTGGGGGGCATGTCCACCACATATGTAGAAAGGTGCCATCTCCAGCATGTGTCGGAAGCAAAGGGAAATCAATTACCTTTTTTTGGTGGTGTAATGTACCATTGCGTGAGGACTTCGTAGGAAATTTCCTGCATTTTTGTGCTCAGGGAACACTTGTGGGCAAAAACACATGCTTTTTCCCATTGCAATTTCCAGTTTGAGCTCCTATTCATACTTTCTGTGTGTAGCGCTGGGCTCCTGACGAGCATGTGCTATGTGCTTTGTAAATTTAAAATTCCTAAAACCACAGTTGGGTTTTGGGATAATTGTACTAAATTATGGTTTCAGTACCAGTCTGGCTGGATTGCACTGTGTTCTGCTTGGCCATAGGTGTCGTTGTCACCTCTGGCAAGTAAAAGAACGCAGTTTGGCTGGACGCATTGGGTGACAATCTCTCTCGGAACCAACCAGTGAGAGTGTCGTCTCGCTGTGCATCCTGGGAGAGGGTACTTAAGGTACTGATATCACGTGCTTCTGGGTTCCGGTCCAGGAGACCTTTCTGTCTGTTTGGTCCTGGTCCTCTTGACCAGCCCTCAGGGGCCCTCATGGCCTGTGGTGCGGATCCATCCAATTCCGGGTCTCGGGGCTGGCTGGCCCGAGGCCAAGTAACTGGAAGGAGGATTCCAAGGTGGTCCGGTGCTGTCTCATCCGTGGAGAGGCCCAGCAACTGAGAAAGCAACCAGGGGAGAACTCTTCAGGAGAGGGCCATGCACAAGGCTGGTTCCTCGGCAAGAGCCTGGAAGCTAAGTTGAAAGACACCAAGTGAATCCACGCTCGTACGGTAACGCCAGACCGGCTGCAAGATACTGGTACCATATGAGGGTTCTCTAAGTCTGTCCATATCCTTCAGTTACACCCAAGTCTGTGGCAGAGACTTTCATTTACAAGCTTTACAACCAAGTCTGTGGCAGAGACGTTGCTCTATTTGAATAATCTATCGGCTGCTAAGCCTGGAGAGAAAAGGTTTAGCCGATGGCTGTAAAAATTCAGTTGGGAATAGCTATTCTCTATAGTGAGAGACTTTTAGTTTTAAGCAGTTCCAAGAGTACCTGAACTTTCTACCTATACCCTCTATCCCTATTGAGAGACTGTGTTTGTCTACCATTTTTGAAAATAAAAATCCCAAAGTGGATTCAGTGTCAGTTTCTGCAATTCTTTGGGCCATCTACCATGGGAAACCCCTAGACATCTACGAGGTCAAGAAGGTAACGGTAAGCCCAAATTAAACCAGCAGCTCCTTCGGAGGTTAGTGATACATGTGCTATAAATCTTATCCAATAAAAAAAATAAAAATCTAATTTCTTAATAAATGTGGGTTAACCACTTTCCGAGCAGCTGCCGCAGTCACAGGCAGGCGAATCGCCGTTATGCTACGTCGGTTCCTAAGGCGGCCACTCGAGGCGCACCTGCTGCTCGTCCCCAGAGCCGATGCGAGTGCCCGGTGGTCTCAATGACCGTCGGCTCCCGCGATCACTCGTAACACGGCGAGAACCAGGATCTCTGTGTGTAAACACAGAGATCCCGGTTCTCTGAGGGGAGAAGTGACAGATCGTCTGTTCATACAAAGTATGAACAGCGATCTGTCATCTCCCCTAGTCAGTCCCCTCCTACCTTCAGTTAGAACACACATTAGGGAACACAATTAACCCCTTGATCGCCCCCTAGTGTTAACGCCTTCACTGCCAGTGACATTTTTACAGTAATCAATGCATTTTTATAGCACTGATCGCTGTATTAATGCCAATGGTCCAAAAAATGGGTCAAAAGTGTCCGCCATAATGTCGCAGTCACGATAAAAATCGCAGATCACCGCCATTACTAGTAAAAAAATAATAATAAAAATGCTATAAAATATCCCCTATTTTTTAGATGCTATAACTTGCGCAAACCAATCAATGTACGCTTATTGTGTTTTTTTTTTTACCAAAAATATGTAGAAGAATACATATCGGCCTAAACTGAGAAAAAATTAGCTTTTTTTTTTTTAAATGGGGATATTTATTATAGCAAAAAGTACAAAATATTGTGTTTTTTTTCAAAATTGTCACTCTGTTTTTGTTTATAGCGCAAAAACCGTAGAGATGATCAAATACCACCAAAAGAAAGCTCTATTTGTGGGAATAAAAGGACGTCAATTTTGTTTGGGTACAACGTCGCATGACCACGCAATTGTCAGTTAAAGTGACACAGTGCCGAATCGCAAAAAGTGCTCTGGTCAGGAAGATGGTAAAATCCTCCAGGGCTGAAGCGGTTAAAATGTACCAATAATTCAAAGAAAGTGACCGCTGAATAATAATAAGCAGCTAGCACATACAGAGGTGAATATACAACCTCCAAAAAACCGCATAATAACAAATGTAGTGCAGCGCTTTACAATGATGAATGCATGTCCATGTGTTAAATAAATAAACAAAGTTCCATTAGTGAACAGTTGACGTGACCAGAAAATCTTTTCTTAACTAAAATAAAAACGCTGTGACAGTGTAGTGTGCCAAACCACTCACCAGAGAGCAGACAAAATCCAGCTCTCCTTTGAGAACATGCATGCAAGCGAGGGGCCTTCATGCTGACGTCATCGTTGCCGCGCCCCCGTGGTAGGAGCGGTGGCCGTCTTTCTTTTTTCGCACAGTGCCGGTCCCCAATGAAGTCTACCTAGTCTTCTACAGATTTTGATATGATGCCACTAAGATACATAGCAACAATTCAAGGCTTGTTATGACTTGCCATCTGGTGAGTGTATAGAATGGTGGAGGGATACCATGGATAAGGAGCACTGTGTAACAGTTTGGGTTCAAGTGTTTTTAATTAGATGCTGGATTTTGTCTGCTCTCTGGTGAGTGGTTTGGCACACTACACTGTCACAGCGGATTTATGAGTTAAGAAAAGATTTTCTGGTCATGTCATCTGTTCACTAATATGACTTTGTTTATTTATTTAACACATGGACATTCATTGTGCTGCACTACATTTGTTATTAGGCCAAAATGTATTTTGCTATGTCTTTAGTAAAAAAATAAAAAAATAAATCACAGTACGTATATATGTTTTATGTGAAAGTTATATAGTCTACAAACTATGGTATATAGAGTATACTGGGATTTTTTTTATGCTATTAATTCCAGTGATCAGTGAGTTATCATGAGACTGCGATTGGTGTGGCGGGAAATCTGATCCTAACTGACACAGAGGGGGAACTGTCTAACTGCCACTGACATCACCAATGACCCTAATACGGTGATCAGTGCTAATACTATACACTGTCACTGTACTAATGACACTTACTGGAAAGGGGTTAACATCTCGGGTAATCAAGGGGTTACTGTATAATGTGTGTAATGTGTGCTGATTTTTGCTAAAGACCTCTTTGTTTCTTATCCCTGCTTACCTGCAAACAAATCCCTCCACCGATCTTCATCTTCACCCGTCTTCCTTCTGGGTCCCCGGACTCCGGCTGTTTGACTGGCCGGAGCTGCGAGACGTCACTCCTGTGCATAAGTGTGGGAGCCGCTGGTTACAGCACAGGGCTCTGAGGGAAGGGCACTGGTGGCTGTTCCTTCCGAGCGCATGCAGCAATGAAGTCATCGGCTTCATATAGAGTAAATATCCCCTAAACGGTGAACATTTAGTAGATATTTACAGTACCTCTAAGTAAGCCTTATTATAGGCTTACCCATAGGTAAAATTCATCTATGGGAATTTACAACCACTTTAATGTATTGTTTTATTTATTTATTTATTTTTGTTTGATCAGCTTGCTGGAGCCCTGACAGCTCAGCATTGCGGGAGGTGAGTACAGCGGAAATCAGGGAGGTGGGGAGGGGGTCCGTTGTTAGGTCACCATTACAGGCATTCTCTAAAGGTGAACAAAAAGTGGGAGTAAACTGCCATGTATGATTCTCACCTACAGGTAAGCCTATAATAAGCTTCTGATGATGTCATGCTTGATGATGAAACGCGTAAGTATGGAACACACGTTGCGCTACATCCTGGTGGAGCGCATGCTGACTCTGGAGTGGGACTTGCGGTTTTCCCCAGCCTCCACTGATCATCACGGTTCTTAGCATAGGGGGTTTATTATTTGTATCTGTCAATTGTTGTAACCATTTGAGGCTTTTAAATAAACTACCTCTACGGTTTCACACTATGAGGAGTCCATATTACTTTTTTCTTACCTATACCGCTGGTGATATCCCATTTGGGGTTACGTTCGACCCAGACGAGGAGGAGACCCCATAAGCCTTAATTGATCCTTCCTGTCATAAGGCAGAGGGATCTACAACATCCGGTGAGTGTACATCCACACTTTATTTTTCATTGTATGATCCACGTAGGAGGCATTTTCATTTTAATTTTTATTGGATTATTCAAACTGATTTTTTTGGGACTTTATTTCTTTTAATTTTAATTACCACCTATTTATTTTGAAAAAAAAAAAAACGCATTCTTTTTTATTTTTTGCTATAATAAATATCACCCAAAAATATATAAAAAAACATTTTTTTTCCTCAGTTTAGGCCGATACGTATTCTTCTACATATTTTTGGTAAAAAAAATCACAATAAGCGATTATTGATTGGTTTGCGCAGAAGTTATAGCATTTACAAGATAGGGGATAGTTTTATAGCATTTTTATCAGCGATTTTTATTGTGACTGCGACATTATGGCGGACACATCGGACATTTTTGACACATTTTTGGGACCATTGTCATTTATACAGCAATCAATGCTATTTAAATGCATTGATTCCTGTATAAATGACACTGGCAGTGAAGGGGTTAACCTCTAGGTGGCAGTGTAGGGGTTAAGTATGCCTAGGTGTGTGTTTCTTACTGTGGGGGGGGGTGACTGTCAGCTAGTGAATGCTGATCTCTGCTCCAATCACAGGGAGCAGAGATCGGCGTCACTAGTTGCTAGGCAGAACGGGGAGATGCTGTTTATTTCCCCATCTCCCCGTTCAGCCTTCCCGTGAGACGATCGCGGGACCCGCGACCAGCCTCACGGGGGTCCCGACGCGCTCCCGATGGCACGGACGGCATTAAAGAGGGACTTATATATACGCCCTCCTGCCTGTCCGTGCCATTCTGCCGACGTACATCGTCATGCGCCGGTCGGGAACCGGGTAAATGTTTTCACTATTTAAGGGTCTGTCTATCCGAAACAGCCCTCCTTTTTGTTCTAATTTATATATATATATATATATATATATATATATATATATATATATACAGTATATATATATATATATATATATATACAGTATATCATTTTTTTTGCCATTCATCTGTTTGCACTAAGTTTATGCAGTTCCCTGTGGCTTCCTCGTGGTGTCAGAGGGGACAGGGTCACCCATTTATGTTCTTGGGTGGCCCCGCTCTTAGCTATATAAGAACTGTTACAGAGAAGAAGTGTCAGTTGGCGGGAGCGCCTCCTATGTAGGCGGAATGGTTGCTTTTTTTTTTTTGGTCCGTTGGGCGGCGTGAATTTACATCGCAGGACATTTTTATTTTTATTTGTTTTTAATAAAGGACTTGTCCCAAGCTGTCTCTTGTCTTTTTTACCATTTTTGACACTTTTTTTGTGAAATGGTAGGGGTACCCCATTACCAATTCACATAGGGGGGAGGCCGGGATCAGGGTGGTCCCCTTGTTAAAGGGGGCTTCCAGATTCTGATAAGTCCCCCGCCCGCATACCCCCACAACCACTGGGCAAGAGTTGTGGGGATGAGGCCCTTTTCCCCATCAACATGGGGACAAGGTGCTTTGGGGGGCTACCCCAAATCACCCTCCCATGTTGAGGGCCTGTGGCCTGGTATGGTTCAGGAGGGGGAGCGCTCTCTCGACCCCCCTTTTTTTCCTGCGGCCTGCCAGGTTGCCTACTCGGATAAGGGTCTGGTATGGATTTTGGGGGGGACCCCTAAACCATTTTTTTATTTTGCCACATGGTTCCCCTTAAAATCAGGTCTGGTATGGATTTTAGGGGGACCCCCATGCAATTTTTTTTTTTTACATTTTGGTTCGGGGTTCCCCTTAATATTCATACCAGACCCAAAGGGTCTGGTAATAGACTTGGGGGGAACCCTTGGTCTTTTTTTCAATGAGTTTTATCTATATTGCCGAGGCCCGACAATTCATTACAGTTTTTTCTTTAGAAATGTCATTTTGCTGTGGTACTGTTCTAAATACGGGAAAATTTGCCACTTTACAGGCATACTAAAAACACTCCCACCCCCCTCCCCGGCATGATATTTAAAGGAATATTTAAATTTTTATTGTTTCACTTTAAGCATTAAAAAAATCACTGCTCCTGAAAAATTTCCTTTTTAAAAATACATTTTTGCATTGATACATGTCTCCTGGGGCAGGACCCAGGTCCCCAAACACTTTTTATGATAATAACTTGCATATAAGCCAATAAAATGAGCACTTTTGATTTGTCATGTTTGTGTCCAATGGACTTTAACGGTGTTTGTGTGTTCTTACAAATTTTTTGCCTGTTCACATGTTCTGGTGCGAACCGAACCGGCTCATCCCTACTCATCACCAAAGTGGGTTTATGTAGATTTACAAATACATACAGGCACATCAGATGATTTAGATGAAAGTCTATTACTGACTGAGTAACATTAACCTCTTGCCAACCATATACTGTATATATACAGCGGCAAGGCGGCTCAGCTGCACAGGATCACGTACCTAGTAGTAGGTTCTTCACCTCCGGAGGTTTGGAGGGAATATGGTAAAATGCTATTTTTTTTAGGTTTTTTTTCTAATGTAATGTCTATCCTCTATGTGCAATATGTGTTCCTGCAAGACTGGCCTCAAGAATGGGTTAATACAACAGCCTCAGCACAGCACGTTAGTCCAGTATTTGAAATGTAGGCTTTGAAAGGTCAGATCTACCCAATACTGATATTTCTACTTCTCTAGGTTAGCATTATTTTCTGTTATGTGTATTTTTCTATTAACCATACAAAGTGTATAATCTCAGAAAGTGTAGTTTGGAGCTGTTTGGCTGATAATGTTTTAGTATGGTATTAAAGGCCAACTCCAGGCCAAAAATCCAGTTTTGGTTCTAAATAGAGCCGGGGAAGGTTAGAGTATATTATAGGTTTGTATTGCTGAAGTTGGGCTTTAAATACAAAGCATCATATTAATCTTAATCACTTGCCCTCCAGAAGATTTACCCCCCTTCCTGACCGGGCCATTTTTTGTAATACAGCACTGTGTTATTTTAACTGACAACTGCGCGGTCGTGCAGCGATGTACACAAATAAAATTGATCTCCTTTTTTCCCCACAAATAAAGCTTTCTTTTTTTTGGTGATATTTGAGCACCTCTGCGTTTTATTTATTTTTGGGCTATAAACAAAAAAAGACTGTCAATTTTGAAAAAAAAAAAAAATATTTCTTTATTTTTTGCGACAAAATATCCAATAAAAAAATGAAAAAAAAATCAAATTTTATTCATCAATTTAGGCCAATATGTATTCTGCTACCAATAAGCGTATATAATTGTTTATATATATATATATATATTTTTTTTTTTTTTTTACTAGTAATGGTGATCAGAGACTTATAGGTGTAGGTGTTCCATAGTTGCTGGTGGGATCTATTGTTGCTGGGGGTCTATCAATGCTGGCTGCAAGGAGAACTGTTCTTGCTGCAGGGGGTCTATTGCTGCTGGAGAGGGGGGTATTTTGTTGTGGGTGGTCCATTGTTCTTTGGGAGATCTATTGTTGCTTTCTGCTGGGGGTCTATTTGACTGATTTTCTTGATATCATTAACAAGTTCTATATAAATTAGTTAGTACCACAATTATTGCTGTATTCTCTAAAATGGGTGGTCTTGGGAGACGGGTATGGGGTGGACCCAACGATGCTCAGAGGTGGGTAGGGGTGGAGACAAGAGGTGTCTTGGAAAGTTCTTACACCTATTCTCTGAGAAAAAAAAGCCATGGGTGTTGTTAACAGTTTTAGTGACTGCAGTTAATGCAAATATAAGGCCTCTCTGCGCCAAGGACCAGGCACGAGAGGCCACATATTTGCGTGCGGACGGCCCCAAGGGGTTAAACCCCTTGCCTAATTTTTTTTCATTTGTAAATGTCATTTTTGCTGTATCACATCCAGCCATCAGCAGCGGTGGAGGCATTTGGCTGTTGCTCCTTCCTTGGCATGGAGCTGGGGGAAGATGGCCCCCACCTGTCTCCATACCATTGCAGGGCGGAAGCAACGTCAAAGCGTCACTTCCGCCCATAGCTCTTAAAGGGCCATTTTTTTTATTTTATTTTTTTAAATGACAATTTTTTTTTCTTTTTATTGCATTTTAGTGTACATATGACATCTGAGGTCTTTTTGACCCCAGATCTAATATTTAATAGGTCCTGTCATGCTTTTTTTCTAATACAAGGGATGTTTACATTCCTTGTAATAGGAATAAAAGTGACAGAATTATTTTTTTAAATAACAGTGTAAAAATAAAAGGTAAAATAAATAAGAAAAAATATATATTTTTTTTAAACGTGCCCCGTCCTTCCGAGCTTGCGTGCAGAAGCAAATGCATACGTGAGTAGCGCCCGGTGTTCAAACCACACATGTGACATATCGCTGCGATTGGTAGAATGAGAGCAATAATTCTAGCTCCGGACCTCCTTTGTAACTCAAAACATGCAATCTGTAGAATTTTTTAAACGTCGCCTATGGAGATTTTTAAGGGTAAAAGTTTGTTGCCATTCCACGAGCACGTATCAGTTTACTCAGCATAACATTATCTTTCACAATAAAAAAAAAAAAAATTGGGCTAAATTTACTGTTGTCTTATTTTTAAATTCAAAAAAGTGTATTTTTTCCAAAAAAAGTGCGCTTGTAAGACCGCTGTGCAAATACGGTTTTGACAGAAAGTATTGCAACGACCACCATTTTATTCTCTATGGTGTTTTAAAAAAATATATATATATATATAATGTTTGGGGGCTCTAAGTAATTTTCTAGCAAAAAAAAATGTTTTTAACTTGTAAACAACAAATCTCAAAAAGAGACTCGGTCCTTAAGTGGTTAAGTTTTCCCACTAAGGCAAAACAAGGTAGATGGTTGCCACATCCCTGGATATATAGAAGAGAAAGGATACCCCCTGAATGGTATTTTAAATGGCAACAATACTACCAAAACAGGTAAAATCAATAGTGATTGATCTAGATTGACAATTAGAACAGATAACACGATGATTTCATAAGTATGTTGACATAGTATACATAAATAGTAATATCCGAGAAAATAAATCTTCAGTACTCGGCGCATTTCAGGTTCAAGCCTTACGTCTGGGGGTAAGTATATAGGAGAAATATACGTTCAACAATCGAGTAAGTAAAGAAAAAGCACAAAGCAAATGTTGTGATACAGACAGCAGTAGAAAGTAGTTCAGTGAATGTCAGACTCATGTTGAAGGGACACCTACCATCATAAGATGAATGATGCAAAGCTCTGATGTATATTTGGTCACAAAATGAATCTAAATAGTCACTGCAACAGATGACATGATTGGAGGCACAGTGTGGCCCATGGAACCAACCAGGAAACCCCACGGAGGTCCCAGACATCAGGTTGCAAGCGTACACGTTTTGAGACAATAATAGGAACTACAAAATAAAAGGGGAGAGAAGGAGGGATATATGGTTATTTACACCTCACTCATAGTGGATATAGACCACCAACATTTCATCTGTCTAAAGGACCAGGTGTAGAAACCAGGGCAAATTTTGTAGGTTAAATAAATAGGATTCATATATTTACCCAGATGGTATGGACAGGAGAGGATATTAGGATATGAATCTGTTAAGTCCCTCAATGGAGGATGTAAAGGACTTGCAGCCTTCACTTCTCAAAAGATGAAAATCCCAGTAGTGCATAGAAATTATGTCTTACATTTAAATAAAAGACATTTGGCCATGCAAAAAGGTGAGGGGGCCAAGGGGTAAGGGCCGTCAACTTTACCTAAGCATAGTAGTCCCATCAGCCTGCCCTACCTACCTGGCAGTGCTTGTGTTGTGCACTGTTCCAGGGGTCTAAATATGGCGTAGAACACCAACGCATTCACCCCACATCATTAACAATGCGCACGCGTGGGTTAGCAACCAATATGACCAACAGTCGTTGGAGCACACGGCGCCACCCTCTCCAATGGTGGGGCATCGCCATGCACTCCACCGACATCAGCACAGAGGCCATGCGCATCCACCGGCACCCTAGATAAAAGGGAAGCCAGCGAGAACGCAGCTGCAAATAGAGAGCCCACATACAGACTAGTCATATTAGTGAGAGCTCCCCAGTCAGAAGAAAAAAGAAGCCCAGAGCAGTCCATTGTTATCATGACAGATTGCCCTAGTAAAGTATAGGTGAAATTTTATATGCAAAAATGGGGGAGGGGGCCGCCAAAGGAACAAGGTATGAATTGTGGGCTAGCAGATAGACAACACCTAAGAAACACAATTTCATACACTGTGTTATGCCAGATGTCCACTGAAAATAAGTGTCCCAGGAGTTATAGAATGGATCAACCCCATTCAATTTCCATGAGACTATGAACAAATTGTAAATAAATAATATGGATTGATAACTACAGCATATTACATGGTTTAAACCATGTCCCTCCCATCCCCCTGATGTGTATCCCTCGAAAAATGGGCGATAATTGACTGAGTCATTCAATTCAGGGGGGAGAGGTGGCTCTGAGGGACACTATCCATCTGGTCTCCCATTGGAGAAGGACCTTGTCCCAATCCCCACCTCTCCCACTTTGATGAACCTGGGCAAGTATTAGAAATTTGAGGTTAGGATATTTTCCTTGATGGACATCACATACATGCCTGCCCAAAGGGAGACCTGGGTTGCAGGTCTTCATATGTAGTACAAGCCTGTGGGCCCTTTTGTGGAATTCCAATTTAGTTTTTCCTATGTAAAAACAGCCACAAGAGCAGGTTAATAAATAAACTACTCTGGCTGTTTTGCAGTTCACAAAGTGTAAAGGTCTGTATCGTTGCCCATTAGGTAATTTGCTATTAATACATATATTCATAAACTGGCAATATGCACATCCACCTCATTTAAAAGTCCCCTTGTGTTTACAACATGGATCTTTTCTAAATTCCCCTGTATATTCACTGTGTACTAGAAAGTCCCTCAGTGATTTTGTTCTTCGATACGTGATTATCAGATTTTCTGGGACAAATGGGTTTAGGGAAGAGTCAATTCATAAAATAGGCCAATGTTTGGCTATAATTTTTCTAATTTTATTGTGCTGTTTAGTGTATTTTGTAATAATTTGAATTGGATTAGCTTCCACATTCTGTTGGTTACTATTTGTCTTATTACCAAAAAGTAAGTTCTGTCTTGTCTGACCAATGCTTTTTTAAGACATGTTGCTGAATATCCTCTTTGTGATAGTCTTAATAGTTACTTAGTTAGTAAGGTTGAATAAAGACACCAGTCCATCCAGTTCAACCTGAGTGAGTGTCTACAATTGTCCCTATCCCTGTACATTGCACACTCACATCAGTCCCTACCCTCAAGGAGCCCACAATCCAAGGTCAGCATGAATATACTAGGGCCAATTTCTGGACAGAAGCCAATTAACCTACCTGCATGTCTTTGGAGTGTGGGAGGAAACCGGAGTACCCGGAGGAAGCCCATGCAGGCACAGGGAGAACATGCTAACTCCAGGCCGGTAGTGTCGTTGTTGGGATTCGAACCAGTGACCCTTCCTACTGCTAGGCGAGAGTGCTAACCACTACACCACTGTGCCGCCTGTCTTAACTTGGCCGACTCCGTCCAGAATGCCTCCTCGTTCGAGCAGTTCCGATGGATGCGCAGGTATTGACTATAGGGTATGGACTGTAAAAGGAAGAGTTTTAGGGTGAGAGCCGTCGGAATGAAAAATTGTGTTGCCAGCTGTTTCTTTACGATATAATATGCTTGATAATGTTCCATCCTGTCCCTTGAGGATGACCACATCTAGAAACATTATCATGCGAGATCAGACATCATCGTGAATTTTAAGGTAAAGTTGTTATTATTCATCCCCATGACACATTGATTCAGAGACTCAATTGATTCATTTCAAATCATAAATGTATCATCAATCTATAACAAGTCATGATGTTATCAGTAAGATTACTGAGGTGTTTTTCTGTCAAAAAGGACCTTTCCCACTCCCCCAGGTACAGATTGGCATAGGATGGAACACAACAAGTCCCCATCGCTAAGCCCTGCACCTGGAGGAAGTGGGAACCATCAAAGGGAAAGATATTGTGTGTCAAAATGAACTCCAGAGATGATGACATAAATTCATGAAGTTTCCTGTTGTCCCTGTGAAATTGGGATAAAAAATGTTTTACCACCATGATTCCTGCTGGTGCGGGATGGAGCTGTGTAGTGCTTCCATATCCACTGTGACCAGCAGGGCATCAGGGGGTATATGAAGACCCTCCAAGTTTTGCAGTAGATGTAGTGTATCCCTTATGTATGAAGGGAGATTGATTATCAAAGGTCATAGTTGTTCATCAATGAACCTACTCAAATTTTCCGTGATGCCTCCCCGGCCAGAAACTATGGGTCTGCCCAGGGGATTTTTTTATGTCTTTGTGGACTTTTGGTAAACTTTAAAAGGTTGGAGTCCTTGGATGGCTAGTTCATATATAATCCCATGTCTGTTTGCTTATAACCTTGTTCAAATAAGCGTTATCTACCAAAAGATAAAATCTTTGGTTGGATTTATCAATTGACAATTGATATTATGGTAAATATAATATGGGGCTATACCAATCTCTATTAAAAAGAATTTTCATGCACATGGTTTTATATTGGCTATTGTTCATGACTACAATATTTTCCACCTTATCAGTAGGTTTTATAGTAAGCTGATGTTGATTTGTCAGAGTTTTTAATGCTTCTTTTACCATTTGTGATAGATTATTCTGAGATGGAACTCGCTTTAGTCCCTGAATCTCTTGTGTCATGATGGCGAGGAATGCCCCCAAATTGGGATTGAGACTTGGAGATGGAAATGTATTTGATTTATTTTTCAAGGCAGAACTGCCTCTGGTTATATTTATGTCTGTCTTGGTTTGTTCATTTTAGCAAAGCCTCAATGTCAATTTGATCAATCAGATCTTTGTTTTCCTGATCCTCTAATAAAGATATTAGGTCATCAAGGGCCTTCTTGTCCCATGCTGTCGGTTGGTCTGACTGAGTACGTTTGGCATAGAGGCTCTGCAGAATCAATTTTCGAGCAAATAACTGTAAATCTTTTATAATCTCGAATGTATCAACATCCGAGTCAGGACAAAAGGTTAATCCTTTTTGTAACAATTGAGTTTCATTGGCAGACAGTGTATAGTCTGATAAATTGATGATGCTGAGGGGATCCTCATTGGGCATCCCCTTCTTCCTCTTCCCCTCTAAAGGTCATCGACACTCTGGGGGACCATCCTTGACCATATCCCCAGTCAACTCCTCAGGGTTGTGTGAATTACTTTAAGAAATTGTATTAGAATTGTGTTTACCCTGCTCAGAAGGGTCACCATGTGCATTACCTGACTTTTGTGTGTGATCAGATCCCACCACCAATGTAGTAGACTGTGTTGAAACTGTAGTTTCTGTAATGTCTTTTTTGTTGTTTTTAGCTCCTGCTTCTTGGGAGCGCCATTTGTGTTTCTGTGGTGCTTTTCGTTCCTGTGACGTCTGTGAAAATGAAGAAGATAAGGAATTAAGGAATGAGTTAGAACCCTTACCATTATTTTGTGCCCTAAGCTTACTATTTCTTTGTTGTCGTGTCTGTGTGTACTTCTGCTGTCACCGATAAGCCTTGCCCTCCCAAAACTATGTTTTATCCCTCCATATCCTCGTCTTAGTTGTTATCATTTCTCTTACCATTTGATCAATGTGGATCTTAATACTTTCCTCCTGTTCTTTAAAGTTGGAAGAGTTGGAAGATTCTCTGAAGGGTTCCAGTTTGGCATATAGCATATATTAATATCTTTTTCTAACACGGTAGTCCTCTTTTGATGCTCCTCTATTAATAACTTCATCATTGCCTTGGTACATTGTTGGAGATTTCTCTCCCATCTCTCCTTAAAAGTTAAATCAGTATTTTCTAACACAGGAAAAACTTGTATTCTCAATCCAAACGGATTAATGTCATCTTGAATATAGTGCTCAAAGCTTTCAATGTGTCAAAACATAAAAACCTTTGTTTCTAAGGAATGGGCCGAACAGACCCCTGTTCGGTTTGCACCAGAACTTCGGAACACCGCGAAAGTTCGGACCTGAATAACGAATCCCATTAAAGTCAATGGGACCTAAACGTCACAAATCAAAAGTGCCCATTTTGAAGGCTTATATGCAAGTTATTGGGCATACAATGGTTATAGGGGTCCGGGTTCTGCCCTGGGGGACATGTATCAATTTAAAAAAAAGTTTGTAAAAAACGTCATTTTTACATGAGCAGTGATTTTTTGATTTTTAAAGTGAAAGCATAAAAATAAAAAAAATCCTTCCAATATAGTGCTCCCCTTAGTCTACCTGTAAAGTGGCAGATCTGTGTTATGTCTAGAATCTGCTGCAGCAAAAATTACATTTATAAAGCCAACAAAAATGAAATTCTCCCTGCAAGCTGCCTTTATTTTGCTCAGCAACAGCTGGGGAGCCAGTGTGTATGATGATGCCACAAAGTAGTGCACTGGGAACAAGATTAGAGATTTTTTGGATACATTCTGGTGTCACTTTGACTTTGGATAGAAGTAACGAGTGCGTAAAAATTGGTCTTTGGGTGTCGGTGGCGCCTTCCAACCGTAACCCTATAGAGGTAATCTTGATGAAAGCAAGAATTGGCCTTGCTGTGAAAAATTGCAATGCTATGTAGCTGTCAAACAGGTGCAGAAAATTGTTCTTTGGGTATCGGTGGTGCCTTCTCACCATAACCCTATAGAGGTAATCTTGATGGAAGCAAAAATTGTCTGTGCTGTAAAAAATTGAAATAATATGCACCTGTCAAACAGGTGCAGAAAAATTGGTCTTTGGGTGTTAATTGTGCCCATGAAACCTATACCAAAAACATTCTTCCAGATTAAATGACTGAACACCCTCAAAGCTAGGCAGCCTCGAAGTCCTGCAGAGATTCCACATCCCAAAAAGTCTTAATCAGTGACATCGGCATCAGGGGCTTCATAGCTGGTAAACCAGGACTGATTCATTTTTTATAAAAGTCAAACGGTCCACGGAGTCTGTGGACAGACGTCTTCTATGATCAGTAATCAAACCTCCTGCAGCACTGAATGCGTTCTGAAAGCACGCTGGATATCATGGGCAAACTCACTAAACAGAGGAAATGATGCCCTGCTTGAGGACTGACCACCACATCCACCTTTGCCTGTGGACACATTTTTTGCTGGCCCCCTTACAGTGCCAATGGAACGTCTGCCTCTCCTTGTTGTCCTCCCAGACAATTTTGGGAGGGAGGGGGAGGTACTTATAAGCAAAGGTAAAAAAAAAGTTGAAATCTGTACGTAGATGCACTTTATCATTGTAAAGAAGTGTTTAGTGCACTTTAATTTGGGTACTCACACTACACAGACACATTCTTCACTATGGTTCCTCCAGAGGTTGCTAGGGGTAATTTCTGTCTCTCAGATAAGTTCCCACTGACACCATTGATCTTTTTAGCTATCTGTAAGGGGGTACTTCTTTCTAATGTCTATAGGTGTAAGGAGCATTCTTCCCACTGACCATCACACTAATGTATCAGTTGTAGGTGTAGTAATTTTTAGCAGGGGTTCCTTGAGACCGGGAAAGTATTTCAAAAGTTGTAAAGGTTGAGAAAGGCTGTTCTAAAAGGGATCCTACAGGTATGGTGTATACATACAATGCTGTGAAAAAGTATTTGACCCCTTTCTGACTTTTTATTTCTTTGCATATTTGTCACACTTAAATGACTTAGATCAGTGTTTCTCAACTGGAGTTCCGCAGGAAGTCTCCAGGGGTTCTGTGGGAAATCTACATAATGGTGGCGGATGTATACCGCTGAATTAAATTTCAATGTTATCCTTCATACGTGCTGCCACTGACACTCAGCACGCATGAATACCCGATGGTACTTCTATAGTTCCGGCTCCTATAAGGTCAGGGGGCGGAGCAGGGAACAGTGCAGAGAGCGGGAACAAGAGCCGAAGAAGGATGAGGTTGTCTGTATGGCAACGCTGACCGGGAAGATACACGTGGCACAATCGGAAAGGTGACCTTTTACAGCGGCTCTCTGTCTGCCTCCCCCCTGCAATGTGCAATGTGCTGTTTCCCCTGTATTCTGCATTACCACAGCTATAGCTGCAGAAATGCAGAGTGCAGGAGGGACAGAGAGCCATCGAGCACATGGCTGGAGGTTAGTGATGGGGGGGCGTGGGGATGAACAGAGCTGGCAGGGGCATGTGGCTGGAGCAGTGTTCCTCAACAGGGGCATGTGGCTGAGTTTGAGATGAGGGGGAGGTGAGGTGGATGGACAGAGCTGGCAGGGGCACATGGCTGCATTGGGACACAGGAGCTGCAGGAGGCACAGAGCCAGCAGGGACACAGCATGTGGCACGATCGGGAGGTGAGAGCTGCCAGCCAGAGCAGTGTGTGTGTGTGTCTCAGAGAGCACATGACTGGATTGGGAGGGGAATGCCTTTCTAGAGCCAGGATGCAGGATCAATCTCCTTGAGACCTCCTTTATCTCCAGCCCTCTGCCACGCTGCTGAAATCAAAAGATAGGGCTTTGTGAAAGGGGATTTGTGTGATTGGAGGGCTCTGAGAAAGGGGGGTATGTATGACTGGGTAGTTCTGTGATGGGGGTTTTACGATGGGGCTCTATGTGATGGGGGGCTTCTGATGCAATGGAGAGGTGTCAATGTGATGGATGGACTTGTGTAAAGGGGGTCTCTAAGTATAGGTGTGACTTTGATGTGATGGAAGGTTCTTGTGTATAGGGGGGACTTTGATGTAATAGGGGGCCTCTGATTTAAAGGGTGCTCTGTTGTGATTGGGAGACCTCTTGATATGGGGGACCTCTGCTGCGATGGGGAGACTCATGTAAAGGGGGGTCTCTGATTTATAGGGGCGACTTTGATGTTGTGGAAGGTTCCTGTGTATGGGGGGACTTTGATGTAAGGGGGGGGGGGGTCTCTGATGTGAATGAGGGACTGTAATGAGATGGGGAAATCTGACACTAGGGGGCCTCTGATGTAATGGGTAGACCTCTGACATGGGGGACCCCTGCTGTGATGAGGACGCTCCGCTGTGATGGGGAAACTCAGGTAAAGGGGGCCTCTTATGTATAGGGGCAACTCTGACATGATATAAAATTCTTGTATAAAAGGGGGGACTTTGATGTGACAGGGGTCTGATGTGATGGGGAGACCTCTGATGTAATGGGGAAGCTCTGATGTGATCAGCGGATTTGTGTAAATGAGCAATTCTGATGGGTTCACATGTATATAGGGGGGATGTTAATGTGAAGGAAGGACTTTAATGTGATGGGGGAATCTGACACTGGTGGGGGGCCTCTGATGTAAAGGGGGGCTCTGATGTGATTGGGGAACCTCTGATGTGATGGGCAGATGGGGGGGGTAAGCAGAGAGATGGAGCATGTGACTGAAGCCACAGGTGACATCCTGTGTATGGAAGTGGTGATACAGAGAGGGGGAGCACACAGCCAGATTAGACTGAATTTAGCAGGAGGTGAGTTCATAATAGTTTTATTATAACATGTGATAAAGATATACTATTATCTCAACTCCTTTTACAATCAGTCTCCTCCAGCCACGTGCCTCTGCATTTTGATCCCCCTTTCTGCATTCAGCACTGACAGGATGTCATCTCCTGATCCAGCCATGTGCTCTCACTCTCTTTGCTCCTCTGTGGGATCAAGGAGAAATAAGGCATTTTACAGCAGCTTACCTGCACTGCTCTGCATGTGGATGAAAGCAACTCCTTGTACTGTGCCTTGGTGATCTCCCGGCTGCACTCTGCCTTCTGTCCTTTTTATGAATATTTACCAATGTATCACTTTCTGTTGGGCAGATTTTGTTACAAAGCCGGAGACGAAACTGCAGCTTCAGGACTTAAATTTGCAGGCCTTTCGGTTTGAAGAAATGTTGGCTGAAGCCTACCAACAGGAAGCAGTAGTTCCAAAGCAGGAGTGCACGTGGTGGACAGAACAGCAAGAACTCTTGGAAGTACTGCTGTCCTCTTTGGGAAAGACATAAACTTCTTCTGCACGATAGTGACCCCCTGGGCTCTTCCCTCTGTCCTAATACTAACATGACCAATTTGCCCCTTTCTGCAGGGCTAATTGTGCTACAAATCAGGGGACGACACTGAAGCTTCAGAACTGGGCTGAAACCTACCTACAGGAAGCAGTACTTCCAAGGTAGAAGAGCACAAAGTTGACAGAACATCAACCAATCTTGTAAGTACTATGATGACGTCAACCTCTTCTGCATGTACTGACCCCCTGTGCTCTGCCCTGGTGACCCCCTGGGCTCTTCCCTCTATCCTTTTACTAACATGACCAATTTACCACTTTCTGCAGGGCTGATTGTGCTACAAATCAGGGGACGACACTGCAGCTTCAGAACTGGGCTGAAACCTACCTACAGGAAGCTGTACTTCCAAGGCAGAAGAGCACACAGTTGACAGAGCAGCAACCAATCTTGTAAGTACTATGATGACGTCAACCTCTTCTGCACTGTACTGACCCCCTGTGCTCTGCC
This sequence comes from Lithobates sylvaticus, assembly GCA_028564925.1. Taxonomy (NCBI): domain Eukaryota; kingdom Metazoa; phylum Chordata; class Amphibia; order Anura; family Ranidae; genus Lithobates; species Lithobates sylvaticus. The sequence continues at coordinate 569,531,017 of CM053029.1, forward strand.
CTGGTGACCCCCTGGGCTCTTCCCTCTGTCCTTTTACTAACATGACCAATTTATCACTTTCTGCAGGCCTGATTGTGCTACAAATCAGGGGATGACACTGCCGCTTCAGAACAGAGCTGAAACCTACCTACAGGAAGCGGTAATTCCAAGGCAGAAGAGCACACAGTTGACAGAGCAGCAACCACTCTTGTAAGTACTATGATGACGTCAACCTCTTCTGCACTGTACTGACCCCCTGTGCTCTGCCCTGGTGACCCCCTGGGCTCTTTCCTCTGTCAGCAACCACTCTTGTAAGTACAATGTTACACTGTGTGATTTCTATGCAGAAAAATTTATACATGATACCAGTGCTCTACTGTCAACAGGGCACACAGAAAAAGTTCTTTGGGCCCTGGTGATCTCCACATTGTACTGTGTCCTTTTCCCCTGATGACCTCCACATTCTACTGGGCCCTGGTAACCTCCAGAATAGTATTGTGCCTGTGCACACAGAAACAAGTTTTCTTGGTGCCTTGCAGAGACAGGTGCAGTAATGTTGAGTTTTTCAACTGCATTGATATTTTGCATTGCAGAGTGTATTTTCCACTGAGCAACGATGCAGTGTATGTAGGTTTAGCACTGAGAACCTGATTTGTGTAATTGAATTTCAGAAAGACTTTTGCTATATAATGCAGTTATTAGTGATAGTGTGGTTGATTTATAGTAGTATACCATTTTTTTTTTTTTATTAGTGGTTTTAAAAACAAAATGGCTCAAGGTCCAATGTGTCATTTTGTTAGGAGGAGGAGTGAGGTACAAGGGGATAGTACAGCTTCATCTTCTACTACAGAAAATTCTGATAAGGCTACTGAGGAAAATTACAACATTCTGAGTCCTTTGCATGCAGCAGCAGCAGCACAGTGCTTGACCCCAAAAAAGTCTGCCTTTACAGTGAAAGTTACCTAACTATGGGTTTTTCATGGACAGGTGATCCACATTGTCCCATTCCATTGTGCCTAATCTGTGGCAAACAACTTACAAATAATGGCTCCAGCAAAACTGAAAAGACACTTTACTACAAACCATGGCCATTTGGTATCTAAAGGTGCAGATTATTTCAAAAGGCTATTGGAATCTCAAAGCAAGCAAAGTGCAGCTTTTGTTAAAAAAAGTCTCCAGCACAGGAAGCAAGCTATTTGGTGGCCGAAATGATTGCCTAGAAAAGAAAAAGTCACACAGCTAGTGAGAATATAATAATGCCAGCATGTAAAATTAGTGTAAATCACATGCTAGGAGCAGCTGCAATAAAGGAAATTGAAAAGGTTCCACTCTCAGACAGTACAATAAGTCGGCGTATTGATGACATGTCACATGATGTTGAAGAGGTCTTGTGTGATATCCTTAAAAAAAAAACTGCTTCGCTAACCAGGTTGATGAGTCCACTGATATCACCAATGCATGCCAACTTGTGGACATGTGCGATTAGTTTCGTATGAATTTCTGGAAATTTGTACATTCGTACGAATCCAAATTACAAATTTTTACGAATACGAATTCTGTACGAAATACGAAATTTCATTTATGAATTTCGGATCCAAATTATCTGAATCCAAACTACCAAATAACTAATTTCAACTAATACGAAAGAAATTATAGCGGATACAACTAATGATTCAAATGAATTTGAGATTCAGTATAACGAATATCGACACTCTACGAATAATAACGAATTATTCGAAAACGTATTAACGTTACATAACACAAGTCTATTGTCTATTGTTCAGCAATCACTCAGAGGAAGTACGAAATACGAAATTCGTATTCGTAAACGAAATTTCGTATTTCGTACTTCCTCTGAGTGATTGGTGAACAATAGACAATAGACTTGTGTTATGTAACGTTAATACGTTTTTGGATAATTTGTTATTATTCGTAGAGTGTCGATACTCGTTGTCCAAATTAACAGAAACGTTTAAAATTTACGATTCATACAAAATTCGTATCCAAATTAAATTTTGTGAACAATAGACTTGTGTTATGTAACGTTAATACGTTTTCGGATAATTCGTTATTATTCGTAGAGTGTCGATATTCGTTATCCAAATTAACGATTCATACAAAATTCGTATTTCGTACGAATCCGAATTAAATTTCCTACACGAATTACAATTTTTTTTTTTTTATACGAAGGTCAGATGTTGCCGAGTACTTTGAAGATGAAGATGTAATCACATGAACTTGCTGAACAAGCAAGGTTCTGGAGAAAATATCCTGACTTCAAGTGACAAGATCCTTGGATTCAAAAGAAAATTGAATCTTTGGTAAAGCCATGTTGGGAAAGGAAATCTTGAGATGTTTCCTCTGTTGCTTGGCCTTGGAAGTGAGGAAGGATACCATCAAGTTTCAAGTCTAATTGAAAGCTACCTGGATGTTTTGCAGAGCAAAATGGAATATTATTTTCCTTCTATTTCAACACAAATATATGATTGGGTGAGGAACCCATTCTCTGAGTCTTCTGTTCAGTCAGAGAACTTGAATTTAAAAGAAATTTCAGGAAGAAATTTGTGATTTGCAGTCTGATCATACCCTCAGGATGAGGTTTGATGATGTATCCTTGGATAAAGTCTAGATTTCAGTCAAAGACGAGTATCCTGCCATTTACAGAAAGGCATTGAATGTTTTGCTGCAGTTTTCTACTTCCTATATATGTGAACAAGCTTTTTCCTGTTTAAGAAGCATCAAGAGCAAGGAGCAGAATCGTTTACTTTCAGTTGAAGAAGAAATTCGTGTGTGCTTATCTCAAGTTCAACCCAGAATTGAGCATCTGTGCAGAAAAAAGCAAGCCCAAGTTTCACATTAAGGAGGTAAGTATTTTTACAATATCTATTCTATGATTTGATACTGTTTCTTTATTGCTGTTATATCTACAGCTCACTGATTAGATCCAATGAGCCGTTGATCTGAATTTTTTTTTCAGGGATCCAAGGCAAATCCAAGGCAAAGGCAAAAAGGTTGAGAAACACTGACTTAGATCATCAAATTTTTTTATTATTACACGAAGATAACCTGAGTAAATACAAAATGCAGTTTTTAAATGATGGTTTCATTTATTAAGGCAATAAAGCTGTCCAAACCTGCCTGGCTTTATGTGAAAAAGTAATTGCCCCCTAAACCTAATAACTGGTTGTGCCACCCTTGGTGGCAACAACTGCAATCAAGTGTTTGCGATAACTAGACAATGAGTTTTTCTCATTGCTGTGGAGCAATTTTGGCCCACTATTTTTTGTGGAATTCTTTTAATTCAGCCACATTGGAGGGTTTTTCAGCATGAACCGCCTGTGTAAGGTCATGATACAGCATCTCAATTGGATTTAAGTCTGGGCTTTAAATAGGCCACTCCAAAACCTAAATTTTGCTTTGTTTGAATCATTTGGAGGTGGACTTGCTGTTGTGTTTTGGATCATTGGCCTACTGCATAAACCAAGTGCACTTGAGCTTGAAGTCACAAACTGAAGACCGGACATTCTCCTTTAGGATTTTCTGGTAGAGCTCAGAATTCATGGTTCCATCAATTATGGTAAGTCGTCCAGTTCCTGAAGCTGCAAAGCAGCCCCAGACCAACATGCTACCACCACCATGCCTGACTGTTGGTATGATGTTCTTGTTATGAAATGCTGTATTAGTTTTATGCCAGATGTAACAGGACGCACACCTTACAAAAAGTACATTTTTTGTCTCATCAGTCCACAGAATATTTGTCTAAAAGTCTTGGGGATAATCAAGATGTTTTTTGGTAAATGTGAGATGAGTCTTTGTGTTCTTTTTGGTCAGCAATGGCTTTGATCTTGGAACTTTCCCATGGATGCCATTTTTGCCCAGTCTCTTTCTTATTGTTGAATCATGAACACTGATCTTACCTGAAGCAAGTGAGACCTGCAGTTCTTTAGATGTTGTTCTGGCTTCTTTTATGACCTCCTGGATGAGTCGTTGTCATGTTCTTGAAGTAATTTTTGTAGGCCGGTCACTCCTGAGAAGGTTCACTACTGTTCCAAGTTATCTCGATTTGTGTATAATGGCTCTCCCCGTGGTTCACTGGAGTTTCAAATGGAGTTATTAATGGCTTTGAAACCCTTTCTAGACCGATACATGTTTGTCTCTAATCTGTTCTTGATTTGTTTTAGCTTGTGACATGATGTGTGGCTTTTTGTGATCTGTTAGCGTGCTTCACTTTGTCAGACAGCTTCCATTTATGTGATTTCTTGATTCAACAGGTCTGGCAGTAATCAGGTCTGGGTGTGGCAAGTGAAATTTAACTCAGCTTTTCCAAAAATTTTGGTTAATCACAGTTCATTCATGATTCAGCATAGGAGGGGGCAATCACTTTTTCACGTAGGGCCAGGCAGATTTGAACAGCTTTTTTACCTTAATAAATGAAATAATAATTAAAAAACTGCATCTTGGATTTACTCGGGTTATCTTTGTGTAATAATACAATTTGTTTGATGATCTGAATCATTTAAGTGTGAGAAATTTGCAAAAACAAAAAAAATCAGGAAGGGGCAAATACTTTTTCACAGCACTGTAATTTCATTCATCTAAGCTGGACCAATGTAACTATGTATAAAACATCCACACCTGCAATTCCCCTTTAATGATGTATTAATGAATAAATAATTGTATTAAATTGAGTATTTTAAGTCTGCAGAGTTTTAGAATATAATAAAGGTAACTATATTATTTAGAAGAATATGAAGTAGTTTCAATCCATAAATGTTTTATAGAATCAATGCACCATATTTAATTTTAATGAGATTGCATCATAGTAATGATTAATGTCTATTTAAGTCTAATGCTGAATTACAGTCCAAATCTGTCTGGTATATTGTGTGGAAAACAAATTCTATACTGTGTATTAACCACCTCCCGCCCGCCATATAGACAAAAGGCGGCGGACGAGGTGCTCTCTTGGTCTGGGACGACGGGGGAGCGTGGTGATCGGCAGCATGCTGTGTCCATGGGACATGGGGCATCCCCAAAATCACTAAAGAGCGGATGACGCGGCTCTTTACCAATGTGAACAGCTATGTCCAATCAATGAAATTCCGGTTATCGTCTTGCCTCTCCTCATACTGACAGAGGTGAGGAGAGCCAATCAGCCGCATTTCCACAGGGGAGACCTGGACAGATTATCAGTGCCATGATTATCAGTGCAGCCCCAACAGTGCCCAGCCGTGATGCCAGTCAGTGCCCATCAGTGATGCCAATCAGTGTCCAGCAGTAATGCCAATCAGTGCCACCAATCAGTGCCCATTAGTAATGCCGATCAGTGCTGCCTATCAGTGCCGCCAATAAGTGCCACCCATCAGTGCCCATCAGTACTGCCAATAAGTGACAATCAGTGCCGCCTATCTGTGCCGCCTATCAGTTCCAATAAGTGCCACCTTATAGTGCCCATCAGTGCTACCAGTCCCCTAGCGAAATGTGTTGAAGTCACTACAGTCACATGACACCAGCTACAGAATGCCCCTTTAAAACTGAGATTGCAGGTCGAAAGGTGTCCATCCTTGCATCCATCCCCACAGTACATTTCAAGTGGCGATTGTCGTGGATCAAGCAGCTGCTCATCGGATTACACGCCTTTACTAAGGAGCCCATGGACTACAAGTACGTTTGAAACCGAACCTCGGCTCAGCAATGATTCAGCGAGATAAGTTAACCAACTGACTCCACGGGGTGGTAATGTATGGATGCAACTCTCCCTAAAACAGCTGATTCTGACTGCCGGAAGCATGTTATGCGAAATGCCTTGATTCTTAGTGAGCAGTGGTTCTTTACTGTGTCCATCCACACTGAAGCCAATTTTGATTTTCCTGCCGGTGATAGAGCGGGTTTTGTTTTCTCAGTGATTACCTGAAAGAAATGAACGTTTAGATTTCACCAATTTGTGTTGCCTTCAGCTGGACCTAAGCAAAGTAGCAGGGGTATTGCTGAAGATTCTAATAGTGGTTTGGACAACATATAGGAACACATGCTAAATGTTCTTGGTACCTGATCAATATCACCTTCTAATCACTGTGCCATTTTTACCATGACTTTAATGGGATGATATGTCCCCAATCTCTCAATTTGCACTGTTCGCAGTGAAAGTAAGTGGGATCTCGGTTGCTAATTAAACTCCAACTTATAGCACCGGTGGGCTGACATCAAATTTAATGCTCTAACCGATTTACCTAATAGGACCAGATCATCGTTCATCTCGCTATATAGCAATTACTTCTAATTAGGTTACTCAGTTACTGCTTAGCAGGTTTTCAGTTTTAGGGAGATTAGGAAGTGACCTAGATCCATCAGGGGGCGATTCACAAAGAAGCTGTTGAATACTATTAAATAATATTTCTTTTATATTTTTGAACTAATGCGATCATTATCGCATGACATCTTTTTTTTGTGAATGATAGCTGGTGTCCGGACTTTGTTTTTGAATTTGTGTTTGTATTTTTAATGTGTTTTTTCTGTTTCTTGTCTGTTGTCATAGCACTTCTACTGCAGTATTAGGCTCGGTTCACACTGGATGCCGATAAGGCTCCCAGCAGGGGTCCTGTGCATCCTGGTCCACCATTTCAGCCCGAAATGTGAACCCGGTCTTAAGGGTGATAGCAGTGCGCACGCTGCATGGCGGGGAACACGGTTCGAGTGGCCGGCTGGCGCAATCACCGCTGGCCACTCACGACCACGTGCATGGGAGCAGGAACAGGGATTTGTTTGTGTAAACAGACGAATCCCAGTTCTGTCTAGGGGGAGACATATCATTTGTTCCTCCTAAGTAGGGACAACGATATGTCTCCTCCCCCAGTCAGTCACATCCCCATACAGTTAGAAAAACTAACCAGGGAACGCATTTAACCCCTTGATCGCCCCATGTGTTAACCCCTTCCCTGCCAGTGACATGTATACAGTAATCAGTGCATTTTTATAGCACTGATTGCTGTATAAATGTCAGTGGTTCCAAAAATGTGTCAAAAGTTTGCCGATCTGTCCGCCGCAATAGCACAGTACCACTAAAAATCGCAGATTACCGCCATAACTAGTAAAACAATTAAAATTATGAAAAATGCCATAAAAATGCCATAAATCTTTACCATAGTTTGTAGACGCTATACCTTTTGCGCAAACCAATCAATTTAAGCTTATTGCATTTTTGTTTACTAAATATATGTAGAAGAATATATATATTGGCCTAAACTGAGGAAGAAATTTGTTTTCTAAAAATATTTTGGGTATATTTATTATAGAAAAAGTAAAAACTATTGTTTTTTTTTTTCAATTGTCGTTTCTTTTTTTTTTTTATAGCGCAAAAAATAAAAACCACCAAAAGAAAGCTCTATGTGTGGGAAAAAAAGGATGTCAATTTTGTTTGGGTACAGCATCGCACGACCGCAATTGTCAGTTAAAGCAATGCAGCGCCATATTGCAAAAAATGGCCTGGTCATTAAGCAGTCAAATCTTCAGGACTGTAAGTGGTTAAAAATAGTTTTGTGCCACAAAAATGTATGTTTCTGCCATTCGGTTTTGAAGTTATTGCAATTTTATATTATTTGACCACTTTGCACTATGTTATTACATTTCAAAATAAATATACCATAAGTTTGTGCTGCATTTGTGCAGTAAAAACAAGTATATTGGTATAGTGTATTTTTTCATATTGCACTCTCATTTTGTATCAAAAAAAACGATTCTGGGACTCATTTATGCTTTTAACCTGAGCTACCCTAAAAACCTAAAATATACTTTTGACGTTTTTCAGAAAATCTTTTTAGAGCTAGATGTGGGGAATATATCTTCAATAGTTCACACTTTAAAGTGCAAATTACTTTCCTAAAAGGCTTTAAAAAAAATTAATACATTTTCTGTTCTTTACAGATATACTGTACGTTACATGTGTGTGTTTCAGTTTGATTTGTTAGCTGACAAAGAGGCCTTTTTTTCCAAAAAAGATGTTTAGATTTACATTTGATGCTGCTTTAATAGTATTACATTTTTAACACTTTATAAATAATGAATGTTAATTTGTTTTGAAAGCCTGTTTTATGGCACTATTCCTTTTTTTTAAAAAAAACAAACATATTATTGTATTATTATTATATAAAAACCTTCAAACATATATCAAATACATTTGGAAAATAAGTTTTACCAACTAAAAAAAATTTAGTAAGTTACAAGAAAAAATAAGTTAATATCACTTAAAACTATGGTTCCAGACAAGTAAAAGGGCAGCACAGTGGTGTAGTGGTTAGCACAATGGGCGTAGCATAAGGGGTTGCAGGGGTCACAATCGCAAACCCACCCCTAGCTCCAGGGGGGGCCTGCAGCCTCCCTGTCATATTATCATATCCTCCACAAAATCAAACTCCGATCTGTCCTAGGGCCCTACAGCCACGCTCCAGTACTGGGCTTCTACTTTGCCTTCCACAGTCCACACCCCTCTGTTCCCATTGGCTGGGGATAAGCTGTGAGGCATTTCCTGAATGGAGAGGAGCGCGAGGTGAGAACAGCCCACGGTGGGGAAGTGTCTGTGCTGTGTGCTGGCAACATGGAATGGTAACCAAGCTCAGCGAGGCAAGAGGAGGAGAGTGCCGTCCTGTAGCCACAATGGGACCAATGTCACTGGGGAGGTATGACACTGCTCAGTGTCTTCTTGTCACCAGCTGGGATTCTCTGTACCCCCCCACCGGGGTCTACTTACCCCACTTCCCTGACAACTGGGGAAAAGACGCACACCTCTGGGAGGTGACCTTCCCCCAACACCTGCCAACACTGACAGAGAAACCTTTCCCATTGCAGCACTCTATACTGTTCCTCCTCTGCAGGGTTGAAATCACATTCATTTACAACACAGCCAGTCAGCCATGATCTGCACAGGGTGTATCTGCCTACTGCAACTACACTGCCGTTCCCACCAGAGAATTTCACAGGTCAGAAGGGCAACATAAAAGCCAGATACACCCTGTGAAGGCTGATAGACTGTGTGTAAAGGAATGTGATTTCAGCCCTGTATAGTGTTGGGGGGGGGGGGAGCTGTATACAGTGCTGGGATGGGAAAGGTGCTCTGCCAAGTGACCTGCCAGGGGTCCCTGTCCTCTGATTTTCCAGTGGTAATCCCTGTCCTCTGATGTAAAGAGGAACTCTGGGAACTCAAAACTCTTTGCCACTTTGAGTATCTTGGCATGCGGTGGATGTATCTGCACGGTGTATACATCACTCCTTTACCTCCGCTGCCCATTGAAATGAATGGGCACCGCTGCCAAAGCGCCTGCAAATCGCTTCGGCAGCAGCATTACATGGGCACATTTAACCCTTTCTTTGGCCGCTAGCAGGGTTAAAAGTGCCCTGCTACCGACTGAATAGCTATGGTAAAGCGCGGGTAAAACTAGCAGCACTTTTTTTTTTTTAATTAAATTTTTTTTTATTGCATTTTAGTGTAAATAAGAGATCTGAGGTCTTCTTGACCCCATATCTCATATTTAAGAGGTCCTGTCATGCTTTTTTATTTTCAATTTTTTTTTATTATAAGGAATATAGTAGGAATAAAAGTGACCCAACATTTTTTTTAAAAAGACAGTGTAAAAAAAAAAAAAAAAAAAAAATGAAAGCACCCCATCCGGACGAGCTCGCGCGCAGAAGCGAACGCAAACGTAAGTAGCTCCAACATATGAAAACGGTGCTCAAACCACACATGTGAAGTATTGCCCCGATCGTTAGAGCGAGAGTAATAATTCTAGCCCTAGACCTCATCTCTAACTCAAAACTGATAACCTGTAGAAATTTTTTAAGGGTAAAAATTTGTCACCATTCCACAAGCGGGCGCAATTTTGAAGCGTGACATGTTGGGGATCAACTCGGCATAACATTATCTTTCACAATATAAAAAAAATTGGGCTAACTTCCCTTTTGTCTTTACTGGTGTATTTTTTCCAAAAATAGTGCGCTTGTAAGACCGCTGCGCAAATATGGTTTGACAGAAATTATTGCAACGACCGCCATTTTATTCTCTAGGGTGTTAGAAAAAAATATATAATGTTTGGGGATTCTAGGTAAATTTTTAGCAAAAAAATGATTTTAACTTGTAAACACGAGTCTGAAAAATAGTCCTTTAGGCCCCTTTCACACTGAAGCGTTTTTCAGGAGCTACAGTGTTAAAAATAGCGCCTGTATAGCTCCTGAAAAAAGCGTGTCCTTTAACTCCAGTGTAAAAGTCGGAGGGCTTTCACACTGGAGCGGTGCGATAGCAGGATGGTAAAAAAAAGTCCTGCTAGCAGCATATTTGGAGCGGTAAAGGAACGGTGTATTCTCCGCTCCTATACAGCTCCTACCCATTGAAATCAATGGGACACCACGGGGAAACCGCGGTAATACCGCCGGCAAAGTGCCGCTTTGCGGCGCTTTGCAGGGGGGTTTAACCATTTTTCGGCAGCTAGCGGGGGTTAAAACCACCCCGCTAGTGGCCGCATACCGCGGCTAAAAAGATGGTAAAGCAGCGCTAAATATAGCGCTGCTTTACCGCGGCCGCCCCCACCGCCCCAGTGTGAAACCGGCCTAAGTGGTTAACATTGACACCTGCAGCAGATCTCAACTGCACTGCTCTTTGAACGTGGTGCTGGAAACATGCATGAAACACGAATTGCTTGCACAGCATTCTGGTGTGAACAGACCCTCAAAAGAACTAATCACAATCAGATTGCTAACTTTTACATTTTCAAGATTCAGGCTGAAAGTTGGGTTTTTAGTTTTTGAAGAGAGTCAAGTCTTCTGTAACATTTTATTGCTATCTGTGTGTTCATCTGGAAGATTTCTCCTCACTTGCTGTCTATTTTAAGGGTGTCAGAACAGGAACTTCTCCCACACAGGCAGCAATAAAAACTCATTTTTTTTGTGGAATGAAGAAGGTCTCGGGAGCACTGAAATGCAAATAAGGATGCACAAATGTCAAAACAAGTTCTCTAAAAATATATACCTATATATTTATGATACACAGTGCTTTAGCAAACTAAATGTCATCCATTTAGGGTTTCCATTAATAGTTTCCATACCTAGCAGTTGTGGAATGCTGCACTACAATGCGTCCAGAGTGACCAACAAAGAGACGTATTCTTGATGTACAGTTGGATGATAATCCCGCTAAAAACGAATGCAAAACATAAAAGATAAATTCACCTTTTAAAAAAAAATGCAAATTTTTTTGCAGGTAAAAAAAATGTGCATTTATTATTTCTTTTTACCTAAGAAATCTGTAGAGCTGCCTTTATCTCCTGAATCTGCATCTCCCCCGCCGATTGCTGACAACCAGTGCTAAGACAAGAAAATCCAGTGCCCAGGGCAAAGATGCCAAATTGTGCCCACCTCTCCCCTTTGTTAGGTGCATGTTTATGAGGAGAAGGGGTATAGAGAGCACAGCCCACACCTCCTCCCGGCTCTCTTCTCCTCTCCCTGCTGTTTCCAGCGCTGGGCTGACAGAAGTAGTGATGTCGCTGTCACTACTCCTATCAGTCTTATAGTAGAAGAAACTTGCAGCGTCCCCATCCCTACAATACACCCTGCACCCAGGGCAGCTTCCCCTTTCACCCACACCTTTTACCAGCCCTGCTGACAACTCTGTTCATCTGACCATGGTCCTGTCTTCGGCATGTGTAAGTTCCCTGTGACGACATCCTGCATAAGTTCCTGATCAACATCTTTTGCCATGCTGCATGTTTCAGATCTTCCTCTGGCCAGAAATTACTACAGGCACCAGTGCCACTCTGTGTCCTGTCATACCCTGTTAGGACTGAAAGAGCAGGGTAAAGCCCCCTCATCAGTTTGGCCTCTACGAGGTATGTGACACCTGAAGTCAGGACCATTGCTGATTTGCCAGCTACCTGACTTTATATTGATAATTTACACTATATTACCAAAAGTATTGGGGCGCCTGCCTTTACACACACATGAACTTAATGGCATCCCAGTCTTAGTTCGTAGGGTTCAATATTGAGTTGACCCGCCCAAGAAAAACAAATAAAGATAGTTTGAAGGACTATAGGCCGATTGCACTTACTCCGGTAATAATGAAGTGCTTTGAGGGTCTGGTTTTACAACGTATTTAGGCAGCTTTACCAGGTAGTTTTGACCCTTATCAATTTGAGTACAGAGCCACTAGAAGCACTAAAGACGCTATTGCTCTTGCACTACATGTGACTTTCTGATGTGAAGTCATCTGGAAGACTCTGGCATTTACGTCAGAATGTTGTTTATTGACTATACTGTTGTCCCAAATCTATTGGTGGAGAAGATGATGAAGCTGAATTTGCCCCCTTCCCTTTGCTCTTGGATAAAGGACTTCTTGGTATACCAACCAACAGCTGGGTAAGCATGTTTCTTCCCAGCGTGTAGTCAGCATAGGTGTACCACAGGGTAGTGTACTGAGCCCCCTTCTTTACTCTCTATACACTTGTGATGTACTTCTTGCTTTTCTAAAAATAGTTTTATCAAATTTGCAGATTCCTCCACACTCTCTCACTCCAGCTCTTCCACCCGACAACTCCTCCCCAGCTGGGCTGTCCCTGGGTATTTAAGGAGGCCTGCCCCCTGCTAATCCAGGTTGGGGATTGGTCAGGGTTCCTCAGAATATATCAGGCAGCTCCACCTCTCCTCTCCTCCTCTCTTTCCAGAATCTTCCGGAAAGAAGAGCGAGGTCTCAGTGATGCTGCCTGTGAGTCACCAGCTGCTACTCTGAGCCACTCCCAGCCCAGACCAAATCAAAACAAACAGGCCTGGTGACCAGTCAGGCCTGCCTAAATTTACCTAATCCTAGCCAAAAATCCTCACTCTAGCACCTACCTACCTAGAGGGTGCTACGTAGAGAACAAGAAATATATCTCTAATATTGCCGTCTAATATTGTAGACATAAATAAATTCAAGTTACGGTCACCTAGGGATAAATTGATACAATCTGGCATCCATAGGCATTCTTTTGAAAGTAATATTGGGGCTATAGCAAAGTCACACTAGATCAGCTAGCACACTGGGGAGTTGGGTAGACACTAATCGCCGGGTGGATGAGTCGCTCAGGTGAAAGCGTTCCTCTCGTCATTGTTGTGCATGCCTGTGTGATGTTGGGGGCTGGGTTGTGGCGGTGCACTTATATAGGCATCCTCTTTAGTTGGTTTACATACACATCACCCCTCTCTCCTCACCTTGGACAACATGCACTTCAATGGACCATGGCTTCCATCTGCCAACACTAGGTACAAACCCTTCTCTATTATTCACTTTCCAAGTTGTTATTTTTTTGTGTTTGTTTTTGATTTTTGTTTTTGCTCCTGTTTTTTATTTGATTTCCATTTCTTTTTATCCATCTACCTCCCCCACCCCTATATATACACTATTGCACCTCACTTACACTGTCTTTTTTCACATGTCCCATATATATATATATATTTTTTTTTTTTTCTTACATAGGTCCCTTTGGGGTCATCACTTTCACCCTACATCAGGGTCATCTAACCTACACCTATCCACCTTTGATTTTGTCTGTTCTGGTTGTCATCGCCCTCGAGCGCCACCACAGCATCCAGAGGTGATGGTTTGCGGTGGATTTGCAATCCTCGATATCGCACCCTCAGTGCGCAGGTACAGATGTGCGTTAGACTCAACAAGGGGGGTTATTGACCCCAGAATATACTACTCTATTTTTATAACCTTTTAGAATTGTTTCTATGTATAATTATTATTTTTTTGTCAACAGTTTTTAGTTTTCATTTATATTTTCCAAAATATTTTTTTAAAATTTTTCAATATTTCTACAATATATTTTTTGAGATTATCTAGACATGTATGTTTTCTATTCCTAGATTCATTCCATGGTTTCTGGCTATAAGGCCACGAAACGCGCTGAGCCATCAACTTTTACAATCATTTAAATCATGGATCAACAAGATTCTTTATGATTTAATTCATGCCTATAACAATTTACTACGGTATTTCTATTATTATACCCCATGTCCCCCCTTTTCTGTTTTTATATATATATATATATATATATATATATATAGAGAGAGAGAAGAGAGAGAGAGAGAGAGAGATATAGATATATACATCTATATCTATCTATCTATATATCTATCTATCTATATATCTATCTATCTATATATCTATCTATCTATCTATCTATCTATCTATCTATCTATCTATCTATCTATCTATATACTGTATACTATATATGAATGTCTATTGGATTGTAGATTTTTATGTAATTTATGTTGTTGAATGTTATAAAAAAGTTTATTGTTCTGGAGGTTTTATGCTCAAAATTGTTATATACGAGATCATATAATATAAATAAACATAACTTCTTAGTCATTATACTTCTTTATTTGCTGCTGTGTGCTTCATATAAAGTCCCACTTCTCGCTCTCTTCCTTCTTACAAATAATGATAGTTATGGAGGTAGGTACCCTTAGGTTCTTGCTTCATATAAAGTCCCATAACCCCTTTCTTTTTCAACACACTCGATTAATATGTGAACGATCTTAATCTCAGCCATTGTACACTAGAAGGTAGCCCACAGAGAAATTTCCATTGGGATATGATTTTTGCAGCATGAATCTATTTCTTTCAGTACTACCACTATAAACAGTGTCTTCAAACCTTTTGGAATTGCAGTAGAATGCTACATAACAGTAGTAATCAAAAATGATTTTTTTTATTCATGAACCGCACTGCCGCTTGAAAATGGCATGATTTTGTCATCTATCTGCTCTCGGTAATTTTCTCCCTCTTTCCTAGTGCTCTGCTGATATTTATCCTGCTTGAAACTGGAAAAGCTTACATAAAATGTATGGCAATTTTAAAGGGAAGCCAAGTTTGAAATAATAGAAGTTTGTAGGTAAAGATGCAAATAGCTACTCACTTCTGAAATGACTTTTTCCAAAGAAAGGACGGCGGTTATTACTCTTATCAGGGTAAGACTTGCCAGTAAATCTCTTATTCTTGTCTGATGTATAAATTGGTATAGAGGTTCTGGGCACTGATAGCTTGTCACCTATAAATTTTAACACAAAGTTTACAGCACACAAGTGAGGATATGTCTCACCTGCTCCCAGGGCATGGCAAGGTGAGCCTATAGAACAAGGGGTTAGCTTAACCACTTGCCTACTGGGGCACTTTCACCCCCTTCTTGCCCAGGCCAATTTTTAGCTTTCAGTGCTGACTCACTTGGAATGACAATTGCGCGTCATGCAATGCTGTACCCAAAAAACGAAATCAAAAAAGGTTGCGCTACAAAATTAACCATAAAGGTGATCAGTGAAAACGTATTATGAAACAATTGAAACAAAGAAAGAAAGTTGGGACTTTATATGAGACCTTGACCATCCAGTGCATAGGTCTCCATCCCTGATATGTTGAAAAAGAAGGGAAGGGGGGGAGCATATGGGGCATGGGGACTTTGTATGAAACACACTTCTCGGGTAAGGTGAGAGCTAGATATATTCTATATAACCTGTTCAATAGTGACCATGCTGAGTGTACTGTATTATAAAATATATCTTTAATTGGAACAATAAATATCATACAGAGTAAATACAACATGAGTGGTAACATCATAGAAAAGTATTCGTTGGTAGCATAGTGAACAATATGACACATGATACAGTAGATATCAACAGTACACGCAAAGATGGGCACAAACGTAATGAACATGTTAATACTGGCTCAACTCAATATACCCATGGTGTATACATGGATACTGTGACATGACATCAAATAAGAAAGCTCTACGCGTTTCGTGGATTGTATCCACTCATCAGGAGCAGCTACATGGGAATGCCTGTAATAAACATTGAATGAATAATTAATTAACAATAGTTAATTAATACAGGAGAAGAGGGAGCAACATAAGTGGTCCTAAATCTTTTACCTGTAGGTGTAGGTATTAACAAAGCCAATGGGTAGTGTGGGTATGGTGATATATAGCGCAACGGGGGATGAAACAAGAAATTAAAATCTCATGTAATACAAAAAGAATGAATCTCATATCCTGTAACTAAAAAGACAAATTCCTGTGAAAAGAAAAATTGCCTGTAGAAAAAAAAAAATTCTAACAAAGTATTCAATGAAAATACATATCAAATCAGTGTCCAAAATCTGTAAATTATTTAGTGACAGCTTGTGATGACTTTCACAGTTGAAGTGACTTTTCTGGATAAACCGAGTAAAGTGTGCGCTTACCAGCTGTAGGAACTTTAATCCCTGTGGCTATTGCCCAGCCAGGGCCTTTTCCTCGGTTGGTTTCAACAAACGATCTGGTCGTCACCTCTATGGAAGGGTCTCCCGGTCTGAGTGCACCAATCCTCCACTGGCAGCGTGTAGTATTGCAAAAAAGTTGACGATGCAAATTTGCTCAAAGGAATTCGCTCAAAGGAAGAGAAATGAAACGGCCATAGGTAAAACCCGTAGGGTATTTATTGTAAAAAACAAACATGTATAAAAACAGGAACACACCAAGTAAAAATTGCGGCCGGCCGGCTGCAGTACACACACCCAATGCTTGCAAACAGCGGACGTAGCGCGCAGTGACGTCCCCAGGGGAGGAGCGACGTACTCACGTCACTGCACGCTACGTCCGCTGTTTGCAAGTACAGACGTGTGTACTGTAGCCGGCCGGCCGCAATTTTTGACCACAGTGATGAGAAAATCTGAAGAAGCAGGATGGAAAACTTTTCTCGAATGAACACATTTTTGACAGTGAATGTGGGTTTGGTATGGCAAAGTCTATTCACACCAAAATCATAGTTAAATACGGCCGGTAAAATAAGTATTGAACATGTCCCGATTTTTCTCTGTAAATCTATATCTAAAGGTGTTATTCACATGAAATCTTTACCACATGTCGGTAACAACCCATGCAACCCATACATACAAAGAAACCAAAACATATAAGTTCAGAAATGAAGTTATGTGTAATAAAAAGGAATGACACAGGGAAAAAGTATTGAACACATGAAGAAACTGAGGGGCAAAAAAGCTTAGGAAGCCAAGACACCAGCTGAAATCTATCAGTAATTAGAAAGCAATCCTGCCCCTTGAGTGCAAATTAATATCAGCTAGTTCAGTCTCAACTAATGGCCTATAAAAAAGTGTCTTATTACCAAGGTGTCACGCAATAAACATCTCATGATCAAATAGCTCTCTCAAGGCCTTCGCAACCTTATTGTTGCAAAACATACTGATGGCATCAGTTACAGAAGGATTTCTAAACTTCATAATGTTCCAGTGAGCACTGTTGGGGCCATAATTCGGAAGTGGAAAGAACATAATTTCACCATGAACCACCCACGACCAGGTGCTCCTTGCAAGATTTTTGAGAAAAGAATAAAAATACATTTTTCAAACCCAATTTTTTTTGGAAAAAAAAAACACTTTTATGAATAAAAAAAAACAAAAAAAACGAAAGTTAGCCCAATTTTTGTATAATGTGACGGATGATGTTACACCGAGTAAATAGACATCTCACATGTAACGCTTTAAAATTGCGCACACTTGTAGAATGGTGCCAAACTTCAGTACTTAAAAATCTCCAAAGATGATGCTTTATATATTTTTACAGGTTACATGTTTAGAGTTACAGGGGAGGTCTTGTGCTAGAATTATTGCTCTCACTCTAACATTCGTGGCAATACCTCACATGTGTGATTTGAACCTATGCAGACGCAACTTACGTATGAGTTTGCTTCTGTGTGCGAGCACGGTGGCACTTTAAAAAATTGTTATTGTTTATTTTATTTTAATTTGTTTTATTTTTACACTTTCCCTTTAATTTTTTTTTTCTTTTGATCACTTTTATTCCTATTATTCCTATTTATTCCTATTACAAGGAATGTAAACATCCCTTGTAATAGGAATAGGGCATGGCAGGTCCTCTTTATAGAGAGATGTGGGGTCTATAAGACTGAGATCAAAAAATAAAAAATAAACGATCTTGGCTTTTCCAGCCAAGTACTCGGCATTGTTTACTTCTGCCGAGTCCAGACATGACATCATAACATCACACCTGGGCCTCCGAGAGTCATAGAGACTGCCAGGGACCAACTTCAGACGTCGGCGGATTTCTTCCCTGGCTTGTCGACTGAGGCCTGTAAAAACAATCAAGTGGTCGAACAGCCGCTATGATTGTTTTTATGGTGCAGGGAATCACCGGCTAAAAAAGATGAGATCTAAATGATGCCTGTAGCTGCAGGCATTATTCAGATATCCCCACTGAAAGCCCAGGATGTCATATGACGTACTGCGGTATGGAAGTGGTTAAACAAATAAAAAATGTGTCTTTAGAATCCCTTTAAACTAATATCCTGCAGTTCATAGTTACATAGTTAGTCTGGCTGAAAAAAGACACATGTCCATCTAGTTTGACCAACAGAAGTGGGAAAAAAAAAATAAATAAAATATATATGTATGTGTGTGTGTGTGTGTATATGTGTATATATATATATATATATATATATATATATACACACATATATATATATATATATATACACAATCCTATATATACCATCCTATACCCACGGTTGATCCAGAGGAAGGCAAAAAAAAAAACAATAAAGCATGATCCAATTTGCTCCTTCCTGATCCTCCAAGAGGCAATCGGATATTCCCTGGATCAACTTTAGTTAGTATTCAGTTATATTATGTGTATCTAGGAATAAATCCAGGACTTTCTTAAAACAATCTACTGAGCTGGCCAGAACCAGCTCTTGAGGGAGTCTATTCCACATTTTCACAGCTCTTACTGTGAAGAAACCTTTCCGTATTTGGAGATGAAATAGACATAGAGTCTTCTGATGACCTTAAAGTGAATAATCAACACCAAGTTCACTATATGGACCCCTTATATATTTGTAAATGTTGATCATATCCCCCCCCCCCTTATTCTCCTCTTCTCAAGAGTGAATACATTTAGTTCCTCTAATCTTTCCTCATAGCTGAGCTCCTCCATGCCTCTTATCAGTTTGGTTGCCCTTCTCTGCACTTTCTCCAGTTCCCTGATATCCCTTTTGAGAACTGCAATATTCCAGATGAGGTCTTACTAATGATTTGTACAGGGGCACAATGATACCTCTCTCTCTGGAGTTCATACCTCTCTTAATACAAGAAAGGACTTTGCTCGCTTTGGAAACCACAGCTTGACATTGCATGCTATTACTAGCCCTTTGATCTACCAAAACCCCCAGATCCTTCTCCACTATGAATACCCCCCCCCCCCCCCTTAGTTGTACTCCCCCTAGCATGTATGATGAATGCATATTCTTAGCCCCCAAGTGCATAACTTTACATATAACATTTATTTTAACTGCAACACCATTGTGTTGACTTGAGTGCACTTTTAACCCCCATCGTAATGCTCCTTCACGGGGGACAACATACTCATAAATGGTTGAACTGTATGAAATGGAAAGTTTCCTTATCATGCTAATTATGTCTTTAGGGTTGTTCGGTATGTATAAAATATTCACTTTTACAAATCATCAAAAAATCTGAACAGGCACTGGATGGAATCACACAATTTGTTATAGTAACAGCTCATCTCGGCCGTCAGTTCCCAGAGGAAGCACATGGACAGAAGACATTGCCGGCAGTCTTTACATTGTATCCCAGTCTATGTATTAAATCAGACATCTCCTTACATACAGTATCTTCTATATCAGACACACAGCAGCATTCAGAGCATAGGGCACAGAAACAGTGTGAACAGCAATCATTTTTGGTGCTACCGTATAAAAGTCATACAGATGATATATTCTTCTAGAAAACACCATCCTAAAGAAGAAAGGAACCATAAGTGATTTCTGAGACTTAGTACAGTAAATGGAATGTATTTCTTCAGTAGAAACACAATATAAGGTAATGAGGGTTCCCTGACCACACATCAGCACCATCTACTGGCTACTACAAATATCAGATCTCCGGTTCAATCATGTACGAGGCACTAAAGTTAGTTTAAAGCATTATTAAAACTTAAAACAAAAACCATGTCATATATTGCAGCTTGCCAATTCTTAAATGGCTGCATTCGTTTTGTATTTTAGCCTCTTTTACCTTTATTTTTACCTGGTGATCCGGCAAGTAATGCAACTATATGAAAAATCTGCCGAAATTTGGTCATTAGAACGTTCGTTCGTTTTTTTGGCCAGTTAATGGGCACAAAATCGCTTGGACGTTTTTGAGCCGAAAAAAAAACGAAGGACAAGTTTGGAAATTTTCTGCCGAACGAACGATAAATTGAAAGGTTAATGTGTTTCCCGTCCGACCTGTCTGCACTAGGTATATGTAAAAAAACGAACATAAAATGTATTTATTTATGTCCACTGAACGATTTATCGGTCATTACATGATGGCACCATCTTTTGGGCTCGCGGCCGAACGTTCGATTTTCGAAATTGGGTTTGCCCGATTTTTCATATAGTGTATGGCCAGCATAATGCCCCGTACACACGGTTGGAAATTCAGACCACAAAATTCGTCTGACTTTTTCCGACAGATTTTGTCCGACACTGGTGTTGCATATACACGGTCAGACAAAGTTGTCGGAAAATCCGATCTTTCTGAATGTGGTGACGTTTGTTGCGTACAACGGAACTACGTAGAGGCTATTAGCCAATAGGTTTGGTCTCGTAATTTGATCTGAGCATGCGTGGCACTTTGTCCGTCGGAATTCTCTACACGCGATCCGAAAAAGTCCGATCGGATTTTGTTGTCGGAAAATTTGAGAGCAGGATCTCCGAAAAAGTCCGATGGAGCCCACACATGGGCGGATTTTCCTACAACATGGTCCGATCGGACATTTTCCGTCTGAATTTCCGACCGTGTGTACGGGGCATTAGTCTGTTATTTTTCAACTTAAAAGTAAGACTTTTTTTTTATTATTTTCATTTTGAATGGAGCAAGGAAGGATTTTAACCCCTATAAGCATAGCTCCCAACTGTCCCCGATTTAGAACAAAGTCCCTCATTCCTCCTCGTGTGTCCTTCATTTTGGTCTGATCTATAGTATATAGTTGTATATAAAATTCAAACCTTTTATCCAATATCTAAATTGCTGCATTTGTAAATTTCAAAAGCCGGTATAATGGAATAGTCGTGGTAAAAAAAAAAATCACTTGGTTTAAAGTGGTTGTAAAGTCAGAAGGTTTTTTATCTTAATGCATTCTATGCATTAAGATAAAAAGCCTTCTGTGTGCACCATCTCCCCTCACCCCCCCCCCCCTAATACTTACCTGAGACCCATCTCTGTCCAGCGATGTCCACGATTGTCTTGGTCATCCGGGACTCTCCCTCCTGATTGGCTGAGACACAGCAGCAGCACCATTGGCTCCCACTGCTGTCAATCAAAGTCAGTTAGCCAATGAGGATAGAGAGGGGGTGGGGCTGAACCGCAGCTCTGTGTCTGAATGGATACACGGAGATGCTGCTCAGCTCGGGTGCCTCTATAGCAGGCTGGACCCCTGGACCCATCAGCTGCTTCTTCACCAGTGAGAGGATCGTCTTTCCCACGAGCGGATGAAACCACATTACCAATCCCACGTGCGCTGACATCTCATACATCTTGTGAGATACCAATTGTCTTTTATGGAATAAAATCTCTTAATAATGCTGCACTTAGATGGTTCTAGCCTGTCACGAGCTGGCAGCCATCCACAGTCAACTTTTCTAAGAACACTTCAACTGTCCTTGTGCCATAAATGTACCCCTCCACATAAACTCGATCTGAAAGAGAGTTCTAATTACCCACTTTCTTTATCCAGCAGATCGAGCGCACATGATTGAATGTACGTTTAAGTGATCTGTGATTGGCTACAGCTAATCACATGGTACAGGGTGTTGTGATTGGCCCAGGTACCATGTTTTAGCTGTGGGCCAATCACAGCATAGGCAACACAACTGTTACAAATAAACCACTTCGCGCCCGCGCTATAGCCGAAAGACGACTGCAGCACGGACGCTAACTTCCGGGAGGGCGTCCCTGGACTTCCTCCTGTTTAATTCCGCAATGCACGCTCCTGAGAGCACACATTGGGGAAGTTCTGTGCTGGCCGTGTCCCTTGGACACAGCCAGTCACAGATCGCTGTAACGGCCATTCACAGTGGCCGTTTACAGCGCGATCGGCGTGTCCAATGAGAGATGATCTCATATGTAAACATATGAGATCATCTCTCAGCGCTGGCTCTCCCTCCTCACACAGAGACAGCGTGTGAGGAGGGAGAGATGAAAGGCTGCAGCGGCCTTAAGTAAAAAAAAAAAAAAAACGGAAAATAAAGTGCCATCTGTCCCCACTGCCACCTGTCCCCAATGCCACCTGTCCCCAGTGCCACCTGTCCCCAGTGCAATCTGTCCCCAGTGCCACATGTCCCCAGTGCCATCTGTTGTCAGTGCAATCTGTCCCCAGTGCCACCTGTCAGTGCCATTTGTCCCTGGTGCCACCTGTCAGTGCCATCTGTCCCCAGTGCCACGTGTAAGTGCCATCTGTCCCCAGTGCCAGGTATAAGTGCCATCTGTCATCAGTGCCACATGTCATCAGTGCCCCATAGTGCCATCTGTCATCAGTGCCATATCAGTGTCACATGTCATCAGTGCCACATATTAGTGCCATCTGTCATCAGTGCCATGTATCAGTGCCACTTGTCAGTGTCACGTGCCATCTGTTATCAGTGTCATGTGTCATCAATGCCAAGTATCAGTGCCATCTGTCATCAGTGTCACATGTCATCAGTGCCACATATTAGTGCCATCTGTCATCAGTGCCACGTATTAGTGCCATCTGTCATCAGTGCCACATATTAGTGCCACGTGTCATCAGTGGCATATTTTAGTGCCATCTGTCATTAGTGTCATGTGTCATCAGTCCCCCGTATTAGTGGCATCTGTCATCAGTGCCACGTATCAGTGCCATCTGTCATCAGTGCCACATCAGTGTCACGTGTCATTGTCCTGGTGCTCCAGGGCCTTCAAAAGTGTAATAGGTAGTCAATAAGTTAGATGTGTAATTTATGCTCCAAGAACGCTGCTCCCTGCATCTAGGACACGTGATGTCGCTCCCTGCATGTTGGGCCTCTCTAAGTGGCCAGGCTGTGGAAAAGTCCCACACATGTGGTATCATAATACTCAGGAGGAGTAGCAGAATGTATTTTGGGGTGTCATTTGTGGTATACACATGCCATGTGAGAGAAAAAACCTATTACAATGACAATTTTGTGGAAAAAAAAAATCTTCATTTTGCAAAGAATTGTGGGAAAAAATGACAACATCAAAAACCTCACCATGCTTCTTACAAAATACCTTGGAATGTCTACTTTCAAAAAAGGGGTCATTTGGGGGGTATTTGTACTTTCCTGGC
This sequence comes from Lithobates sylvaticus, assembly GCA_028564925.1. Lineage (NCBI taxonomy): Eukaryota > Metazoa > Chordata > Amphibia > Anura > Ranidae > Lithobates > Lithobates sylvaticus. Next base: position 569,554,419 of record CM053029.1, read on the forward strand.
TTGTTCGGGTCTCAAGAATTGAGATAGGCCACCAGTACATCAGGTGTGATCAATTTTGTATGATTTGCACCACAGCTTGTAGACTCTCCAACTTTCACAAAGACCAAATAATATCCACTAATTTGGGTTATTTTTACCAAAGATATGTAGCAGTATAAATTGTGGCCAAAAATTAATAGTTTGCTAAATTTTATCACAGAAACAAAGAAAAATTCATTTTTTTTTTCAAAATTTTTCTGGTTTATTTTTTGTTTTACTGTTCATGCTATTCACCACAGTACCCCTCTACCCACAAAAAGGACTCCAACCAAGAGACTCACCCTACCCGGTATACAGGGACGCCATCCAAGGATCCCGGATGCCTACCGGACTCCACACCAGCAAGATCGTCCAAAGCCAATGGCATCTACTAAATCTACTCTTCTATCCGTGAGTACGCACCTATTTCACTCACTCCATGCCACATCAGAACCCTCACATTTTTTTACCAAAAATATGTGCCTGCCTTGTGACTTGCTCTATCTAATGAAGAAGCAACTACAATGCATCTACATAGAACCCTTATGGGAGTGACATTCCTCACTATAAACGCAAAAGGCCTCAACCATCCGGCTAAAAGAAAGTCTTTGTGGTCAGAAGCAGCCCAATACAAGGCTGACATCCTCTGTACGCAGGAAACGCACTTCTGTGCAGTTGCACAACCCAAATGCGCACACCGGAACTTTCCTTTCATCTTCACTGCCAGCGCAAACTCGAAAAAGAGGGGTGTTATGACTGCAATAAAAGATACAGTAGCGTTCCACCTCCATCAGGAAATCAAAGACCCTAATGGCAGATTCATCATACTAATCTGTGACATCAATTCTAAGACATACACGATAGCCAATATCTATGCACCTAACTCTCACCAAATTACATTCCTAAACAGGCTGCTACGAAGAATTGATAAGATAAGAAAAGGAACTTTGATCATATGTGGAGACTTTAACATAACCCCAGACAAAGCCATGGACTCCACATCTACATCCTCTCGCTCAGGCCCTTCTATGCAGGACACAATCTTCAAACACAACCTCTATGACGCTTGGCGCTGCTGCCATGCTGGTGAGAAAGACTTCACTTATTTTTCTGCTGCCCATCGCTCATACTTCCGCATCGACATATTTCTGGTAGACGGGGCCACGCTAGCACGCACCACTGACTCCAGTATCAACAATATTACGTGGTCTGACCACGCCTCAGTGACTTTAACTATTGCAGACTCTCTCCCACCTGGGATGAACCCAGTTTGGAGAGCAAACCCGTATATCCTCCAGAGACTAGATACTAAAAAAGCTTTGGAAAAACATTTAAAAGAGTACTTTACAGAAAATGCTGGCTCTATACCTGATTACTCCATAGTGTGGAATGCCCATAAGGCGTATATGAGGGGGATATTTATTTAACTTGGAACAAAACTGAAGAGGCAGAGGCAGAAGTGTATAAGGGAACTCACTGATGGCATCCGATCCCTAGAAACACAAAACAAACTCCACCCCACAATCGCTTTGACAGAAGCTATTTCTAAGCTTAGACATGATCTCAGGCTATGCCTTCTAGGTGACTTTGAGAAGTCCACTAGAAGGCTGCATATGAATTACTATGCGAATGGAGATCGAGCAGGAAAACTCCTAGCTCAGCGCCTACAAGGCTATAGGTACAAAACAAAAATATCATATATCATCCACCCTGTTACCAAAATTAAAAAACATCACCCGAGAGATATAGCGGATGCCTTCAGTGAGTACTATAGCTCTTTGTACAATTTAAAACATGACCCGTCCACGCCCCAGCCCAACCCAGATGGGATAGACAACTTCCTTGCAAATTTACCTCTACCCCAATTAACTGAGGATCAACTTCTTCAGCTTAATCAGCCCTTCACCCTTCCAGAAGTGTGCAAAACAATAGCTTCTTTGCCTTCCAACAAGTCCCCAGGGCCGGACGGCTTCATTGGGGAGTATTTCAAAACGTTTAGCCACATCCTAGCCCCTCACCTACTGAGGGTCTTCAACGATGCCGCTGCCTCTGCTTCCTTCCCCTCAGAGATGCTTAAAGCCTTAATAATAACTATTCCCAAGCCAGGGAAAGAACCAACTTCCCCCCAAAACTTTAGACCCATCTCGCTACTGAACAATGATTTGAAAATTTACGCCAAATTGATTGCTCAAAGACTTACAAACATTTTACCTGATCTTATTCACCCGGACCAATCAGGATTCACCAGAGGAAGGCAAACCTCTGATGCCACAAGAAGGCTAATAAATATTGTACACAGTGCCAATGCGTCGGGGGCGCCTTCTCTGCTTCTGGCGTTGGATGCAGAGAAGGCGTTCGATCGCATCCACTGGGGATACCTAGCCAAAACCTTAACCGCATTTGGTTTTTCAGGCCCCATCTTTTCGGCCATAATGGCTCTTTACACTAACCCCTCAGCCCAAATATATACATCAGGGGTACTATCAACCCCATTTGATATCACGAATGGGACACGCCAGGGGTGCCCTCTATCACCATTAATATTCAACCTGCTGATGGAGCCCCTGGCGTGTCACATCCGAAACCACCCAAGTATAACTGGAGTTACTATGAACAAGTCCGTACACACCATCAGTCTCTTCGCTGATGATGTCATTCTAATGCTCACAGAAGTTGAAACTTCCCTGGCTTCGGTTTACCATGTGTTACAACAGTTTAGCGAATTATCTTATTATAAAGTGAATGATGCAAAATCGTACATATTGGGCCTGAATTTGCCAATGCTCCTGCAACATAAACTAGACAGTACCTACCCGTCCACGAAAAATCGGGGATTAAATACCTTGGTATCACCCTAACGCCCAACACTGATGACTTGTATAGATTCAATTACGTACCATTTATGGACAAACTGAAACAAAAACTGCAAGGGCTAGCAAAAACAGAACTTTCATGGACAGGGAGGCTGGCAGCATTTAAAATGACTATCCTACCCCAACTTATTTACCTGTTTAGAACACTTCCGATACCCATACCCAATGCCTTTTTTAACACAACTCATTCACTGATTAACCAATACATCTGACAGGGGAAAAGAGCGAGGTGTGCTTTCACACGCCTTGTCCCCTCCAGACAGGTCGGCGGGATAGGCATGATCGACCTGAAAGGCTACCACTTAGCCACAGTTCTCACACAACTAAAAGCATGGTTTCCTACTAATAAACGCACCAGATGGACAGAAACAGAAGACGCCCAACTCCAACACCATAATCTCTATCACCTGCTTCTCCATCACAAACACGCCCTTCTAAATAATACGTCCTTATCCCCAACTATGATAGCTTCTCTGCGAGCCTGGGACTTTCTGACAAACCACACATTCCAACAAACAAAATTGATATCTATCCCATTACCAATACAAAGTCTGCGAATACCGATTCCTGATCTAAACGTGGACCAATGGGTAAAGAAAGGGATTACAGAGGTTGAGGACCTGATGATTGGACCCACGCTAAAAACCTTTAGATCCCTACAAATAGAATACAACTTGTCCCCACACGACTTATACACATACCTCCGCATCACCCACTTCCTCCGGGCAAACCCTTACACGCCAATGTCTATCCCATGGAACTTACACCAATTTTATAGGAACCCATCCACCAAAACCAAGGGTATATCACTGTTCTATAAGATGCTAAACAATAAAGAAGTGTTTAATAAAACTACAGCAATGTCCCAGTGGGAAACAGACCTAGGTTGTACCTTCACCCCAGAACAATGGCAAAAAAGCTTTTAGAACAACTCATTCATCGACCAAGTGTGTTAACCTATGGGAACTAACCCATAAGATATCACTTCGCTGGTATCTAACTCCACACAGAATCGCGAAGTTCGCACCACACACCACCGCCCTCTGCTGGAGGCGGTGTGGTGGGGTGGGAACTCTATACCACATTCTGTGGTCCTGCCAGACCATCAAAAAATATTGGAAAGCAGTTTTCCAACTTGCCAACCAGGTTCTAGGCTTCTCAGTAGTCATGTCCCCAGGGCTGGCTCTTCTATCCCTGACCATTGAAACCATCCCAGCAGAACTCAGGACAGTGCTAACACATCTATTCTTAAGTGCTAGGCTGGTACTGACCCGTCACTGGCAACAACGCCAAGCTCCTTCATTACGTGAAGTAGTGATGACTACCAATACCCATGCCTCATACGAACTAATGTATGCTAGTACACAAAATCGACTATCGCAAGCCTCACTGACATGGGAAACTTGGACAAACTGGTACAAAACAAACAACCCTTAACTCGATAGGTACTTAGACCAAAGCATGTTTACTTATGATTTTCTCTGAACCGTTTAAGTTTGACTTCTAATTCCAACGCGGAACAAAGTGCTGAATAGCGTTCTTTTTGTTGTTTTTTTTTTGTTTTTTGTTATTTGTTTAATGTTGTTATAATGTGATATGACACCATTGCTACTTACGTGTATTTCAAGTAATCTTACTGTCTTACTTGTGTCTATCAAAAACTTCAATAAAAACCAGTGAAATATACAAAATGTGAGGGCACCGAAAGCTGAAAATTGATCTGGGCAGGAGGGGGGTTTAAGTGCCCAATAGGCAAATGGTTAATTTATGCATAAAAGCTTTGTTGACATTGTGATCATGTACTCGCATAGCGTACCAGTACCAGGATCCATAATCAGTTGTGTCCGGCAAACACAGTGGTCGTGGGGGGGACGGGGACGTGACCAGGTGAAGGAACATGACATACGGGTACATGATTGTGCCTGCTCGTGCTGACCTGCCCGCAGTATATGTACTGTGACAGGTCGGCAAGTAATTATTGTATTTCACAGTCCTTTTGGTATCCCAAAGTTTTGATTGTTTATTACTCCACAAACTGACGTCTTGATGTTTATGTTTGTATCCGAGCCATATCAGCATTGTGATGCATCTTACTGTACCTTTGTGAATTTTTTTTATTTGGAAACTTCTAATAAAATTAAAAAAATAAAAAAATAACTTATTTTTCAGAGATGTTGGGGGTCCACATGTTGCCCTGGGCAAATTGGCCCCAGCCTATGGGATATTAGTAAACATCTTACTAATATTATTATTATTATTATTATTATTAACATTATTATTATGCTCATTATTATTACTATCAATAATAGTAGTATTTTTCAGGTCGGAATACCATATAGATTATACCAGTATGATAGGATATTGAATTCATCTGTTTATGTATTGGAATGTTTATAATATAAATAGTTCCCCTAGTTATTCTGAGAGTCTCAGGGCAAATTACAGTGAGATTGTTACTATACGCAATCAAATCCATCTAATTAGACATTACATAAATATGGCTTTTATCTCAGTGGGGGGAATCTCTTTCCAGGAAAGGCAGACAAATTCATATATTTTTATTAAAGAGATTCCTTTTGACACATTTGTACCAATCCGATGACATACATAAACAATTTTCTGTGAGGGTTTAAGTGAAAATTTGACTGGGTTCCCACAGGAGAATATACTGCTAGTAATAGCATATAGATAACACAGAATTACCAGCATTGTAGAAGGGAGGATTGGCTTACAAATACATCTATAAACATAATTTCCGTCATCTTATTTTTCTCTTTTGTTTCTGAAAAGAATAAATTACCCCATACCGCTATAAAAGTCAGTATATTTTATATAATGTCTGCTCAGCTTATTGTTCTATGATGGTTACCACTTTTGTGATAAACAAATAAAAAATCACTCATTTGATTTATTTTTCACATCTGAAATGGCCATATTAGAATCACAAGGCAATTTAAGGAAAGTATACCTGTGGGTGGGTGCCGCGTGGTGCGGCGTCAATAACACACACAATCCCGGTGCAAATATTGGAACTTGTATTGAAGTAAAGGGAAAACACCCTCCCGGCGAGTCTAGATATAAGACATTACCCACAATCCTCTCTTCCTCTTTGCCATTTTAGCCAGTGCCATGAAGGTTGAGCTGTGCAGCTTCAGCGGTTAAAAGGTCTACCTGGGCCATGGCCGACGGTTTGCCAGGACTGACGGCAACATATTCCAGTTCCTGAATGCAAAATATGAATCTGCCTTCTTTTCCAAGACGAACCCTTGGCAAATCAACTGGACTGTTCTGTACAGGCGAAAACACAAGAAAGGGTAGTTAGAAGAGGTCCAGAAAAGGCCTACATGCCGTGAAATGAAGTTGCAGAGGGCTACTACATCTGCTTCTCTGGCTGAAATTATGGCCAAGAGAAACCAGAAGTCAGAAGTGCTAAAGTCTCATGCCCCGTACACACAGTCGGAATTTCCGACGGAAAATGTCCTATCGTACCATGTTGTCGGAAAATCCGACCGTGTGTGGGCGCCATCTGACTTTTTCCGTCGGAATTTCCGTTGGAAAAAATTGAGATCCTGCTCTCATTTTCCGACAACAAAGTCCGATCGTACTTTTTCCAATCGTGTGTAGCGAATTCCGACGGACAAAGTGCCACACATGCTCAGTTCCGTTGTACGCAACGAACGTCACCACGTTCAGAATGATCCGATTTTCCGACAACTTTGTCCGACCGTGTGTATGCAACACCAGTGTCAGACAAAATCCGTTGGAAAAAATCCGACGGATTTTGTGGTCGGAATTTCCGACCGTGTGTATGGGGCATCAGAGGGAACAAGCAATTAGGCAGGTTACCAAAAAGGCTGTTCCTGCTAAGGCTCCAGCAAAGGCTGCACCCAAGCAGAAGATTGCCAAGCCAGGAAAAATGCAGGCTCCCCGTGTTGGAGGAAAACACTAAGCAACATGTTCCTACCAGATGTATTAATAAATTATTATTTTGAAGTAAAAGCAAAACAGACCAGCCGGGAACACTCACAAATGCCAACAGCATGTCGTGAAGCAGGTATTGAACTGACAGCGTCTGTCTGGAGGAGCCATTCCGTGCCCAAATGGGAAGGTGTCCAGGGACGTTGCAGAGCCCTAAGCTTTCCCTACTTGTTTGGAACCTTTCCCTGCCATTAATTATTGTCATGAATGAATGAATGAGTGACTTGTATAGCGCTACCTATGCAAACTGAATTGCCTCAGGGCACTTTTTGCTGCTGGTGTCCATCTGTGGTATAGCGCGGTCCTTTTCCCCATAGTGTCCCGTCGTGCTTACAAACACATACACATATTTTTGCCCAATTTTTTAGAAAGGGTCTAATTAATCTACCAGCATGTCTTTGGAGTGTGGGAGGAAACTGGAGTACCCGGAGGAAGCCCACACAGGCACAGGGAGAACGTGCAAAATCCAGGCAGATGGTGTCGTGGTTTGAACCAGCGACCCTATTGCTGCTAGGTGAAAGTGCTAACCACTACACCACTGTGCTAACCACTGTCACACCTAATATGGCTGCCGGGGTCACATGAGCAGCCAGCATCCTATCGGATCGCTGCCCCAGTGACTCAAGAAACCTCTGAGGAACCATGTTCCTCTTGACTTCCTCTCCTCCTGCACTGCCACTGCGGTTGAACGCCACCTGCAGTAGAGACAACAAATTGCACCTGCCTACATACCTACACTAGTGCAAATTGCTGAAAAACGCACAGTAATCTGGAAAACAGAGAGTGCAGAGGCTTAGCCCAAATAGCAAGTTTAGGGGAGGCACAAGGAATTCAGAGTTCAGAAATAAACTGCATATTAATATTGACCAAGAGATCAGGCAAGGAGCAATCTAGAGCGTCATGTTCATAGGAAGAGCCATCACCAGGCACATAAGAAACTGCAAATTTACCAGGGAAAGAACCTGAAAGAAAGAAGTACCATAACAGACCCAAGTAAATTAAAACTTTATTGAAACTTTATGCAATTGAGAATATACATAGATATAAAGTGGCAGATGCCAATTTAGCAAAACCCTCCACTCAACACCAACAATGACTGTAACAATGTTGTCAGTGATAAAAAAAACACGTAAATCAACAAAGTTTCCCTAAGCCCTAAAAATTAGGGATAGTAAGATAACTAAATTGAATATAAATTAGGGAATAAATCTGGGCAATTTTTATTAGAAGCATGAAATAATCATAGAAGCATAGGCTCATTTAGGACCAACTAATAAACCAATACCTTGCCCCCCAAAAAGACAAGGAAGCTGATTACGTTGGAAATAGGGCAAGTCCACAGCTTTATTGAACTTTTCAAATGTAACATCTTTCCTAATGTACCAAACAACAATGCCAGTCACAATTATACTGTGAGCACCCATAAAACATAAACTCACATAGTCTAAGAGGCCTGTCCTTACAATCAGTGACAGACAGGCATTAGACTGACCCCAGAATTTACCTTGAGGGCGTAGCCCATAAAGCAACATGAATTGCTGGCAAGATAAAAACTGCCAATAAAGCTGTGACAAAACATCACAACTGGCAGGAGGGTGGGCAACTCTTGTGACAGCTGAATCTCCTCAGAGCAGTTGGACGTGCCCCAGCACAGCCTTTTCCTAGAGTTCAGGCTCCACCCATCACCTCAGGTCTTTGTAGCCAATCCTAGGGGAGCTACCTAACTTCCCTTTTAGGTTTCCAGCAATTAAGGCTCCCTTTCCCTAAAGGAGGTTCAAGGGGCCTTCAATATGTTAAAAACATTAATGAAAATTGGATAGCAATAGGCACAGAAGGAACCCTGGATTCCAATCCTGACAGTGCAATACATACGGACACAGGGGTTGATTTACCAAAGTCAAACAGGCTGTAATTTTAGTAAATGTGTTGCACCTGTCACATTTCAAGGAATACTTGACGATGGAAGTCAGCAGAGAAACATTCTCTGGCAAGGTGCAACATCCCTTGCAAAATGAATAGTCTATTTGCCTTTAGTAAATTAACCACCCAGTGTAGTAAAAGCAACAACAACAAGTTACTGACAAAAGCACAATCATTTGGAAAACAGTAAATGCAGAGGCTTGGCTTCATTAGGAAGTTCAGGGAGGAGCAAGCATTCAACATGAAAATGCCAATGAAAATTAACCAAGAGATCTGGCAATGAGCAATCCAGAGCTTCATGTGGCTCAATAGGTAAAGCCAACCAACAGGCACAGAAACTTGGGTTCAGAATATGACAGTGCTCCCTTCACTGTCATATGGGCTTCCAATGGTGAATACAAGTAACAGTTTCAAAACACATTATGGTAGGCACAGGCCACTATTGAAGGTAAGACGCTGCTCAAACTGACCTGGTATTACCTAAATGTGTATGCATGTGTGTGGCCATAGAATGCATGAAGGTAAAAAAACATTAAGCCTTTAGAACCACTTTAAAGCCCTGTACACATTTATTTATTTATTTTCAACCTGCAATTTTTAAATAGACAGGCTGGTTGTACATGGATCCATAGATAGACTTTAGTACAACCAGCCTGTTGAGTTTTTGGCATGCAAATACTGCCAGTGGCTATAGCCACTAGCAGTAACCTTTGTGTTCTTCCAGCAGGGAAGGCCACCCCTTTCCCCTCTGGAAGAGTACAATAGCACTTTGGCAGGAATTCCTAGCTATGGCTTGTCTTAAGCCTAGTACTGTACACACCAATAAAACTGACAGCTCAGGTCGGAGCCACTGTACTAACAATATGATGTTAGTACAGCAATCTCCCCTGCTGTGCTTTTGTGTTCTGACAGGGGGATGCCCCCCCTCCCCACGGCCATTGGCTAAGATCGCTAATCGGGAGCCGGTCGCAAGACCTTTTTCCATCATGACCCTTTGACAGCTTCTGTCAGACCGGCTGCCATACACACGGGACGAATGCCGTCCAACATTCGGCCCATGTGTACTAGGCTTAAAGCAGAGTACAGCTAAAAGTGGAACCTCTGCTTATGAGCTTCCTCCCCCCCTCCGGTGCCACATTTGTCACCCTTCAGGGGGGGGAAGGGGGAACAGGTACCTGTTTTTGACAGGTACCCATCCCCACTTCCAAAAGATCTTGCCGCGGTGTGATCACTCGGAAGTTCGGCCCCCTCCTCCTTACCCCGCCGCCGGGCCATTCAGAATGTATTGGCAATTTTTTTTTTTTTGCCATGACATACATTCTAAACTCACTGGCGCTGCGGTCTGATTATGTCAATATTTTTTAATATCAAAGGGGTACACTGTTTTGCATGGAATTTTTTTTTTATATTGTGGGCCTGTAATTCTTAGGAATAACTCAGTTAAATATGTCCAAGTAAGAGTATAGTAGACATCCTGGGTATGATAAAGTTTGAAACACGAAATCATAAATTATAATATAATAAATATAATATAATAATAATAATAATATAATAATAATAATATAATAAATAATTAATAAATAATTATAAAAAATAATAATATAATAATACATTTTATTCAATAATGTAATCAAACCAAAAACACTGAAATTTGTCCAAACAAGTAGTATTACTAGTCACTGTAATACTAGACACTACATTTTGGTTTAGTAAAAATCCCGGGTATGTAAAATTTTGAAACATGGTACTGCACAAAGTCCGACGTCACAATCTGGACAATGAAACATGGTTACCTTTCTGATTTTCTTTCCACTGTCATCTCGCTTCGAGCAACAAACCACGCACATTCTTGTTGGTGCTGACTTTTTCTCGGTTGGTGGGATGTAGTCCATGAAGTGATGACCAGTCAGGCATTCCGGGTTGACAACGCCAACAGCACGATATCCAGCTCTATTCATAGCCATTGATGCTGGTTGGTGGTTCACAAAGATATGTTCGGCAACTTTCCAAATGAAGTCAGAATGAATCACGGGCTTGTCACTTTTTTTGAGCAAAATGATGGCATTCCACAAGCATTGCTCAAGAAGATGCCTGAAGATCTTCTTGTAGTACTTCTTTTGCTGTTTCCTCATTGCTGGGTAGAATGTCATTGCTTGGTTAGCTCTGTCGACACCTGAGATGGTGTTATTGTAGTCTATCACTACTTGTGGCTTCATGATTTCTTTCCCACCTTTTGTGCTTACCATAACAGTGGAGGTATTATGAACTGTACTCATTAGGCATACATCTTTCTTGTCACGCCATTGAATGAAGTGCCAGCATTTTGCCTTTCGGCCAGGCCATCATTTCTCCAGTTTCCTATTGCCAACATTGGTGGCATGTCACACCGGTTAACCCTAACGGTTTCATAGGCAAAAACATATAAAGTTCAGGAGAAGTATAAAAGTTGTTGGTTGTTAAGCAATAGCCCTGATTTAGCAATAGCTCAATGAGTGGAAGAACCATTCTTGCCATTCCATAGTTGCTGTATTTTGAATTGAATTTTGTTCCTTTTCCACTGTATATGACTAAATTCCAAATGTAGCCAGTTGACGATTCGCATATCATGTAGGATTTTATGCCAAAATCGTGCTCTCTTTGACGCAATATATCGAACTCAGCTGAGCCTTCCCTTATAGGTCATTAGACTTTCATCTATGCTGATATCTCTTTCTGGCACATAGCTCTGTTGGAAATTCTTTAGAATCATTTGAGATACTTCCAAAAAATTGTCTTTAGTTTTGGTGAAGGATGAGTAGTTTCATCAAATTCTTTGTTGTTTTCGAAGTGTAAGTATTTCATGATCAGGGAAAATCTGTAATCTGACATGACCATGCCAAAGAATGGAGTGGAAAGTCATTTATTAGTTGTCCAATACTACTTCTGCAGAGGTTTCCCCACCACTCCATGAAGTATTATTGTCATCTTTCGTCACTGGTTCCCACTTTCTGCTTCTTGGAAATTTCCGATACGTAGTAGCTAATTGTTGCTCTTTGTACCGGTTTGTCTCAGTAACCATTTTTTCAAAAAACTCATTGGTCAGAAATAAGTATGCCAAGGGGTTGTAGTGTTCAATGTCTACTTTCATACCAGATGCTCCAGTAAATGGGAATCTTGGGGGCGCAGCCTGATCCATACCACAGTCAACAGAGCACCAAGTTTGCGCGTCACTGAGCTTAGTCGCAGAATCGTTGCTGTGTTCGTCTGATTCCCCACCAATCACTATCTCTCAATTCTGCAAGTGATTCTAATACAGTATCGCTGTTTTCTAGCTGGTCTAAAACCGATTTTGAACTAAAGGGACGTTTTTTGGATGCCATGGATGTTCTCAAGTTTCCAGGCAGAAAGAACAGTAAAAGTGCAGGCAGGGCACTGGACAAACTGAGGTTAAATGGTTTGATACAGTAATATAATCTACAGATTACAATGTATTGTGTGTGTATGTTATGTTTTGAACTTTTTTGAATTTCCCACTGATTCTGCCCCCCTGTATCGCGGGGCTCGCAGAGAAGGGAACCCAGAAGACAGATGCATCGATCGGAGCACCAGGACAATGACACGTGACACTGACGTGGCACTGATGACAGATGGCACTGATACGTGACACTGATGTGGCACTGATGACAGATGGCACTAATACGTGGCACTGATGACACGTGACACTGATGACAGATGGCACTAATATGTGGCACTGATGACAGATGGCACTTATACGTGGCACTGATATCACGTGGCACTAATATGTGGCACTGATGAGAGATGGCACTAATACGTGGCACTGATGACAGATGGCACTAATACGTGGCACTGATGACACGTGACACTGATGACAGATGGCACTGATATGTGGCATTGATGACAGGTGACACTGATAACAGATGGCACGTGACACTGACAGGTGGCACTGATGACAAATGGCACTGATACGTGGCACTGATGACAGATGGCACTAATATGTGGCACTTATGACACGTGACACTGATATGGCACTGATGACAGATGACACTATGTGGCACTGATGACACATGGCACTGATGTGGCACTGATGACAGATGGCACTTATACATGGCACTGGGGACAGGTGGCACTGGGGACAAATGGCACTGGGGACAGGTGGCACTGACAGATGGCACTGACAGATGGCACTGGCAGATGGCACTGGGGACAGATGGCACTGGCAGATGGCAGTGGGGACAGATGGCAGTGGTGGCAGTGGTGACAGATGGCAGTGGTGGCAGTGGGGACAGATGGCACATTCATTTTGTTTTGTTTTTTGCACTTACGGCCGCTGCAGCCGTTCATCTCTCCCTCCTCACATGCTGTCTCTGTGTGAGGAGGGAGAGCGGCTCGGAGAAATTATCTCATATGTTTACATATGAGATCATCTCCCATTGGACAAGCCGATCGCGCTGTAAACGGCCACTGTGATTGGCCGTTTACAGCGATCTGTGATTGGCTGTGTCCAAGGGACACGGCCAACACAGAATTTCCCCTCTGTGCGCTCGTGAGCGCGCACAGGGAGCGAGGAAAGGGGAGGACGTCATATGATGTCCTCCCGGGAATTGACATCCGCGCCGAAGCCATCATTCGGCTATGGCCAGATGTCAAGTGGTTAAACTGAAATATAAAGTGTGGTTCTAATACTAATGTAAAAATGAATAGCAATAAAAATATTTTAATTTGATGAGTACAAATAAACCATATATTACATAAAATGTTACTGTACAAAAGCATAAACAATTCCCTATACCATTGTTCAAACCAGTACGTATAAAGAGCTGAAGTGCCAAAACAGTCTTCAGATGACTTATAGATCAGACAAGCCATAGAACATACACTGAGCAAAATTATAAACGCAACACTTTTTTGTGTTTGCTCCTATTTATCATGAGCTGAACTCAAAGATCTACAACTTTTTCTATGTACACAAAAGGCCTATTGCTCTCAAATATTGTTCACAAATCTGTCTAAGCCTAGGTTTACACTGAGTGCGGGAATGAAATGGTGCGGGTTCAGCTGAACTCGCACCATTTCATTCCTGCATGTCAGTCCCGATTTCCATGGCGATTTCAGAGACATTGGTGCGGGTTTCTGCACAGATATCAATGGAAATTGCACCCTGAAATCACAAAAGGTAGTACAGAAATTACATCTCAAATCAGTGCAGTGCTGTAGGTGTGGCATTGCACCAATTAGGACGGTGCCATTGCTGGCAATTGCCGCCAAAATGACATGCAATTTGACATGTCAAACCGTACCAATGTGAACTAGGGCTAAATCTGTGTTAGGCCCCTTTCACACTGGGGCGGTTTTCAGGCGGTACAGCGCTAAAAATAGCGCCTGTACACCACCTGAAAAAAAAAACGGCCCCATTCACTCCAGTGGAGCGGTGGGCTAGCAGGACGGTAAAAAAAGTCCTGCTAGCAGCATCTTTGGAGCGGTATAGGAGCGGTGTATTCACTGCTCCTTTACCGCTCCTTCCCATTGATTTGAATGGGATACTGCGGTAATACCGCCGCAAAGCGCCGATACGGGGATTTTAACCCTTTTTCGGTCGCTCGCGGGGGTAAAACAGCCCCGCGAGCGGCCGAATACCGCGGCTAAAACAACGGTAAAGCAGATGAAAAACGGACATACATGTATCCTATGGGATAGTGGGTGTCAGCGGATGAGCATCCGCTGACACCCGATCTCATCCGTGTCCGCTATGTCCGTTTCTGCAGATGGAGGAAAACCCTATTTTTCCATCCGTCGTCACCCGATCTACCATAGGGGAGAGCGGCGCTCTGACAGGTCCGTCCCTGCACAGTGTGAAAGAGCCCTTACTGTATTGGGGGGGGGTCAGGGGGGTCCGAAAACCAGTCAGTATCTGGTGTGACCACCATTTGTCTCACATAGTGCAGCACATCTCCTTTGCATAGAGTTTATCAGGTTGTTGATTGTGGCATGGGGAATGTTGGTCCATTCCTCTTCAATGGCTGTGTGAAGTTGCTGGATATTGGCAGGAACTGGAACACGCTGTCGTATACGCAGATCCGGAGCATCCCAAACATGCTCAATGGGTGACATGTCCGGTGAGGATGCTGGCCATGTAAGAACTGGGATGTTTTCAGCTTCCAGGAATTGCGTACAGATCCTTGCAACATGGGGCCGTGCATTATCATGCTGCAACATGAGGAGATGGTCGTGGATGAATGGCACAACAATGGTCCTCAGGATCTCGTCATGGTATCTCTGTGCATTCAAAATGCAATCAATAAAATGCCCCAGTGTTCGTTGTCCATAACATACGCCTGCCTATACCATAACCCCACCGCCACCATGGGCCACTAGATCCACAAGGTTGACATCAGCAAACCGGATTGAAAATTAATTCCATAGCTCAAACCTTCTGGAAGGAAATATTTTTAATTGCCTCCAAACTATTCAAAATGCCAATGCAACCAGACCCTACCACGGCATTACTTAATCTTAAACCTGTATACTTGACATATATACAGTTTAAGCTTTTTGTCCGGCTGCAAAGCAAACTCTTGCAAAAGCATGGAAATCTCCTTCTTTGGTGGTAGTTGAGTCAAAACATAGAATGAACAACTTCATGATTCACTCTAAACTGGCTGCCATAGAACATAATCAAATTCCAAAATTTGAAAATATGTGGCGCCCATGGGTTCATTTTTTCGCACCTTCATCCTTTGATAATTCAGTACTCCTGCCATGGTAGTTGATTATACTTGATGGAACTCAATCCTTACTAATCCCCACACTCTCGGATCAATCCAGTAAAAATTATTTCCCCCTCTCTTTTCTTCTTCCTTTTCTTTCTCTATTCCCTTTCCTTCCTCTCCCATCCCCCTCATTGATTCTTGAAGCTCATTGTTACTAATGATGTATCTCATCCACGTTACATTGGAAACTAACATGGTAGAAATGAAAGGATACCTTTTGATAAAATGTATTGGTTCTAAAATCTCTACTTCAAGTATCCTTATTTATTTATCATATTTCATTTTATGTTTTATATTCTTACCTACTTCTGTAATAATTGAGCTTCATTCCTTATGTTAACATTTATCTATTAACATGTATGTTAAGCTTATTACTTTGAACTTAATAAAAATCTTTTGACAAGGAAAATTAATTCCAAAAAAATTAAATAGACATGTAAATGAAAAAAAAAACCAAAAAGCATTATCTTAAATTACATCTAAACAAAAAAACAAAAATTTTATATATTTAAGCCCATATGTGGTGGCTGCATTCATTTTCATTTTTCAGGATAAGAACAATATCAGCAGGAACAGGAAATACCTATTGATTTTGCCAAAAAAATGGGTAAATTCCAGTGAATCAAAGTGATATTACAATCTTCTTACTTCCCAGTTACCTTCTCTAAACAAGACATTTCCCCACCTCTCAATATAATAGAGGTGAAGAGAATATAACATGTTTGCATTCTTAATCAGGAGAGCAGCCTAGTGTGACAATGTTGCTTTCTCTCTAGACACAGTGGAGTAATTGAGTGTAGCCATTTCAATCACTTAAGGTTCGCCCTATAGCAGTTTCACTGCTACAGGGCGGAACCTGTGCTCTGGACCACGTATGTGTGTGTGTGTATATATATATATATATATATGTGTAGCGGGGTCGTACCCCTTTTAGGGGAAGAGACTACATCCCCCATAATCCCCCAGGCTCCCGGGCTGCTTGTTTCCGCCCGAGAGGCTGCTGGGGGAGGTTATAAAAAGGAAGAGCGGAGACCGCCTCTTCCTCTTGGGACACTTCCTCTTCTGAGGCCTGACAGGACTGGCCTGCCTCTGCTGACGGAGCTTGTGACGCGGAGAATACAGCCAGCGGAGACACCTGTGCGGACCGGAGCTGAAGGCCTGAAGCCTGGGCCTTGCAGCAGATGGAGAGAGACTCTCATACCTCAGAGTCAGCAGCAGTGGAGCGGAGACTCTTCCCTACAGACGGTCGGTCGGAGCTGAGGACCGGAGCGCAGGGGCTGTGACTGAGGAGACCAGAGCCGCCATTAGAGGGACCGGAGCGGAGGACGGTACCCCAGGATTTGGTGAGAGAGCCGGAAGGCTCATCCTGCATTGATACACACGCTTTATGCCTATTGAACTGCCTAGGCGCAATTTACCTCAGAGCAGCAATGTTACTTTCTGTGGATTACAAAGACACCATTTAAAGCTACATGTGCACCACCTCTACAGATTCATTGCCGGTGAAGAACACTGTACTAGTACAAGGACTGAGCTCTATTACTAGGGATCAGGCCTGGTCCATTAGGTAGGCGCAGATAGATTTATTGCACCTCAGGGGTGCATAGCATGCGGTCGCCACACTTGGCGCTCCGTTCCCCATTGCTAACTGATACATATATGTGTACATGTTTAAGTGCATATTGCAGGACCTGCTAAAGTATTGTAAGTCAAATGTTTAAATGCATGTTACTATTTCTTTTCCTTACTGACAAAGTAAAGCCAGTTATTCTTATCTCAGCAGTCTGCTTGTGAGTTCATACCCATTACACTTAGAGTATAAGTGATATTTTTATGTGCATAGATACATACCCCTTGACTAACTGTGCCAGAGCGGGTAGAGCCAAATTGCCGGGGGTTGGTGGAGCTGTACTCAGGGACCCAAAACAAACCAGTGGCTCTCTTAACTGGGGGTAGCGCTACACGTGGGGGCTCGTAATCCGGGATCCTGAGTCAGCGGGAAAAGCCGCCAGAAGGTACCGGCATGGACCCAATAGAAGTGGGACGGTGGTCCGCAACATGGGCCGCTGACCCAGCCGCAGCAGCAGTCATTGAACTGCCAGGGATATGGCAGAGAGAGGCAGTCAAGCAGCTCATAATGTCATTATCCCCATGCCAGAAGTCATGGATAATGGACATGAGAAATGATGCTGGGTACACATACGCCTTAATAGAATGGAAGGAAGAGACTCCAGAGCAGTTCAGGAGCCAAAGCATAGAGGCACCGAATGGTCAGGCCTACCAAGTGCTGCATGCGCTGCCGCGCAAGGGAGAAGGTTCTCCTATGAAAGCCATTCTATCCCCAAAGAAGGAAGAGCGGAAGGGCGCGGAAAGTCCCGCACAGACTACTCTTAGTGCAGAACTGTGTGCTGTCCTAGGGGAAATTGTGACTCAGTGCAGAAGAGACCCCGGGGACTACCCAATGTCGGGATACAGGAAACTCCGGATGTTTTCAGGGAGGACACCTGTACCCTCGGGAGAAGAGGGATTTGAAGAGTGGTTAGATGGTGCCACGCAGGCCCTAGAAGAATGGGAGGTCTCAGAAGGCAGAAAGAAGCAAAGGATTGTTGAGAGCCTAAAAGGACCTGCCTTAGAGGCCATACGCAATCTGAAGACGAGCAAAAAGGATTGCACTGCCCAGGACTACATAGACATCCTGGAAAGTGTGTTTGGTGGGACAGAAAAAGTCACAGAACTTACCTATCAACTGGAACACTGTTACCAGAAGACAGGGGAGAAGCTGTCAGAGTACATGGGACGCATAGACAAGATCCTGCATAGGATTATCCTGAAGAAGGGGATAGATCCAGGGAAGGTAGATGAAGCCCGTGCCCAGCAGGTGATGAGGGGAGCCCAACCCCTGGACCCTGTCGCACTAGTACTACGTACCCGGCAGGATGGGAAGAGCCTGGACTACCCTGACCTCATCCGAATGGTCAGAGAAGAGGAGGCCATGTTGGAAGAGAAAAGGGAAAAGCAAGTGATGGGGTCTACAAAACCTCCAGTGGCCACGGTCAGGTCGGCCTTAACCCCTGAAAGAGACACAGAGGTAGATGCCCTGAAGTTGCAGATGTCCCAGATGATGGAGATACTGACATCTCTAGTGGCGAAAGAGACGCCCAGTCCCAAGAAAGAAACAAGCAGGAGGGAATTGTTTCCAGCTGTTTCAGCACCAGCATCCTCACCTGACTACGGTGAGATGATCTGCTTTAATTGTGGAGGAATTGGTCATATTGCAGCTGTATGTGCCAGTCCCAAGAAGAAGAAAACAGATAGCCGTCAGCCGGCGGGAAACGCCAAAGGGCCCCGGTGAAGGAGTCAACCGGGTGCCCATCACCTTCAGTGAGCTCCAAGAAGCACAACAGGAAGAGAAAGCGAGGAGATCAAACCCCTAAAAAGGAACCCAGGGATCCTCAACCAAGGTACACTCCAGAGAAAGGGGGCAAGACCCCTCCGAAGGAATGCAGTACTCCTAAACGAGGACCCCCAAAAGTGAGAGATAACAATATCCCTCAACGGGTTCACACTCCCACTAAGAGGGAGAAAATTAATGCATACCAGGCTCAAGAAAGGAGCAAGCGCAAATCCAGTGAAAAGGAAAAGAGTCCACAGAAGAAGGTAGCATCAACTCGGCCTTACCCAGAAAAGCTAGTTGGTCCATCCCCTTCTGTACCCATCCAGGTGGAAGGAGTGTACACGAAAGCTCTCCTAGACACTGGAGCCCAAGTGACCCTATTGTACATGGACTTCTATGACAGATACCTGAGTCATCTGCCTATACAGAAGATAGAAGAGTTGGAAATAAGGGGATTGGGAACTCAGAGTTTCCCCTATGATGGATACCTATCCATACGGTTGACGTTTGACCCATCCGTAGCTGGGAAGTCTGAAGTGTTTGACACCTTAGCAGTGGTGTGTCCCCGCCCACCAGGAACCAGCAAGACTTCCCTGATCATAGGGACGAACACGGACCTAGTCAGAAGGCTTCTGACCCCCCTGGTGAAGAAAGAGAATCTTTCAGCTCCCAAGATCCATCCCATGCTGAAGGCAGCCTACAGACGGTTGGTCCTAGAGCAGAAGACCCCAAGTGAGGGGATAGGAAGGGTATGGAGGCTTGGGAAAGAAGGAGCAGTGTTACAGCCTGGAGAGGTGACCTGCATGAGAGCCACGGTGAAACTTACTTGGGAGCAGCCTGGCCCCTTTGTAATGTTGGAGCCCGACCCAATGGAGGGTCACTCAGGTCTGGAGGTGATACCAGAAGTAATTTCACTGAAGGACCTGAAGAAGGCTAAAGGAAGAGTCCCTGTCAGTGTGAGGAACCCCACGGAACGGCCTGTGGAGATCCCTGCCAGGATGCTTCTGGGACAGGTGAGTCCTGCTGTCCCAGTTGGCTGGTCAGAAGTGAAGGGGACGGGTGAAGGAGAAGATGTTTGGAAGAAACTCTCCATGGAAAACCCAAACCTACCTGGAGCTTGGAAAGAGAGAGCCAAGGCCCAGCTGACCAGATGGGAGAAGATTTTCTCTAAAGATGAGTTTGATGTGGGGTGTGCGAGGAGTGCCACCCATCGAATCCGCCTGCAAGAGGACAAGAGGACAAGCCATTCAGAGAAAGAGTGAGGCGAGTCCCGCTAGCAGATCTGGAGGATCTGAGGGAGCAGCTTGCGGAACTGAAGAAGACGGGAGTGATTCGGGAGTCCAGAAGCCCCTATGCCTCCCCAATAGTGGTAGTCAGGAAGAAGAATGGGTCATTGAGGCTCTGCATTGACTACAGAACTCTCAACAGGAGGACCATTCCTGACCAGTACACCGCGCCAAGGATAGAAGATGCCTTGCAGAGTTTATCTGGAGCTAAGTGGTTCAGTGTGATGGACCTCAAGAGTGGGTATTACCAAATCCCCATGCATCCAGAGGATAGAGAAAAGACTGCCTTCATAACCCCAGTAGGATTCTTTGAGTTCAACAGGATGCCCCAGGGCCTATCTGGAGCTCCTGCTACGTTTCAACGCCTAATGGAAAGGACAGTTGGAGACATGAACCTCATAGAAGTCCTTGTGTATCTGGACGATGTCATTGTCTTTGGAAAGACTTTGGAAGAACATGAAGCCAGATTGGAGAAAGTACTGAAGAGGCTCAGTAAAGAGGGACTTAAACTTTCTCCAGAGAAGTGTCGGTTCTATCAGTCCTCTGTGAACTATCTGGGACACATAGTGTCTGAAAAAGGAGTGGCTACAGACCCTGAGAAGTTGGAGGCAGTTACTTCGTGGCCAAGACCCACAACAGTTACAGAACTTCGGTCTTTCTTGGGGTTCTGCTCCTACTACCGCAGGTTTGTGGATGGGTTTGCCCGCATTGCCAAACCCCTCAACGAGCTGCTCAAGACAGAAGGAGAGGAAGATGGATTGGGGCCTAGGAGGCCTGGTGAATCGGTCAAAGACCAGTGGAACTCAAGGTGTGAAGAGGCTTTCAGAACCTTGAAGAGAAGTCTCACCACAGCCCCAGTTTTGGCCTATGCTGACCCCACTAGACCATATGAGCTACATGTTGATGCCAGCCATGAGGGCCTAGGTGGAGTACTCTACCAGGAGCATGAAGACCAGCTACGACCAGTGGCCTATGTGAGCCGGAGCCTGACCCCCTCCGAGAAGAACTATCCCACCCACAAGTTGGAGTTCTTAGCCCTCAAATGGGCAGTTGTTGACAAACTGAGAGACTATTTGTATGGGGCCGAGTTTACTGTAAAGACAGATAACAACCCCTTGACCTATCTATTCACCACCGCCAAGCTGGATGCAACTGGACACAGATGGTTGGCGGCGTTGTCTGGATTCAATTTCAGCCTCAAGTACAGACCAGGGGCTGGAAATAGGGATGCAGATGCCCTGTCCCGAAGATCCCATGTCATAGTCGATGACTGGGAAGACTGGACCCAAGTGGCACCAGAAGGAGTGCGAGCCCTTTGTCAGGGGGCTGAACTTCAAGCCAGAGGAGGATCCAGAGCGGAAGAGATAGGAGTTACCACAGTGGGAGTCCCAAGATGTTACTGTGGGGTAACTCAACTAGAAGAAGAGTGCCTACCGAAGCTGTCCAAGAAGGAGCTAAGGTGTAACCAATTGGAAGACCCCATGGGGAAATTGGTCCTGGAAGCCCTGGAAGACAAGAGTCCAGAGGGACTTCGCCTTCACCCTTCTAAAGAAGCTCGCCTACTGAGGAGAGAGTTGGACAAGTTACAGGTGCATCAGGGGGTAGTCTACCGAAGGGGCCCCTCTGATGGCCCAGAAGACAAGTGGCAGTTGTTTCTCCCAGAGAAGCATCGAGAGACTGTGCTGATTGCCTTACATGACCAGCATGGTCACTTGGGAGCAGAGAGAACCTTCCAACTTGTCAGAGACCGGTTTTATTGGCCATGTATGAGGACCGAAGTGGAGGAGTATTGCCATTCCTGTGCAAGATGCATTCAGAGGAAGACTTTACCCCATCAAGCTGCCCCAATGGGCCATCTACAGAGTCAAGGCCCAATGGATCTGGTATGCATTGATTTTCTCTGCCTCGAACCCGATTTGAGTGGATTGGGAAATGTTCTGGTGGTAACCGACCATTTCACCCGTTATGCTCAGGCTTTCCCAACCAAGGACCAGAAGGCCTCTACAGTAGCCAAAGTACTTTTGGAGAAGTACTTTGTTCACTATGGACTGCCACAGAGAATCCATTCAGACCAAGGAAGGGACTTTGAGAGTCGCCTGATCAGGAAGCTACTAGATTCTCTGGGAGTAGAGAAGACTAGAACCACACCATATCACCCTCAAGGTGATGCCCAGCCTGAAAGGTTCAACAGGACCCTATTGAACATGTTGGGAACTTTGGAAACAGAGAAGAAGCAACATTGGAGTCAACACATTTCAGCTCTAGTGCATGCCTACAATTGCACCACAAGTGATGTGACAGGTTTCTCTCCTTACCCACTTATGTTTGGGAGAGAAGCAAGATTGCCAGTGGATTTGGCCTTCGGCATTTCCTTAGACCATGCCTCTGCTGCCTCCCACAAAGGATATGTGGACAGACTGAGGCACAGTTTGAAGATAGCTTACGAGAAAGCTCAAGCGGCCTCTGACCAGAGGGGGGCCCGAAACAAGCGGAACTTTGACCTGAAAGTTCGAGTACAGGACCTACAGCCTGGGGACCGTGTACTGTTACGCAATCTAGGGATCCCTGGAAACACAAGATTGCTGATAGATGGAGATCAGAGCCATATATCATTTGTAGAAAACTTCCAGGATTGCCTGTCTACAAATTGAAGCCAGAAGGAAGAGTGGGGCCTTTGAAGACCTGGCATAGGAATCACTTACTCCCACTCACTGAAGCAGTCAGAATGCCTCCAGCAAGAGACGTACCTGAATCTGTTTCCATTCTGGATACCCCCAGGCCTAACACTAGGTCTCAGACATCCCAAGTTAGGGGTGGACAGGACCCCCAACCAGAAGAAGAAAGAGGAGAACTTGAATGGCTATGGCCTTCCTCAACCCCAGGAAATTCTGCCATAGATCTTCCACCTACTGAAGATGTGGAAGATAACACATTGAACCCAGAAGCCACAGAGTTTGTGCCATTCAGTGTTGTGCCTGAGTGCTGGGAAGATATCCCTGGTCTCTACTCAGAGGAAGAAGTAGATGTTCCAGAACCAGAGATGTTGCCAGAATGTGTTCCTGAGGAAGGCCCAAGAGAACAGAGAGCTCGCAGAGTTGTGAAGCCTCCCAAGAAGTTAACTTACCCCAAGATGGAGAAAGTTCAGAGGACTCTGTTACCACCGCAAGGAGAAGTGCTGAACGCCCTGACCCATCCACTGTTCATTTGGTGGGGGGGCAACCCCAGCTCACTCTCTGGCACAGTTAAACAGGTCGCCCACACTGAAGTGACCTGTAGACAGGACAGCTCCCCATCTCATGCCAATTGGTGGGAAGCTCCCCTGTCCAAATTATGTGAAAGTGTTGTTCCTGAGAAAGTTTGTAGTTTGAACACTGTCTTTGGGGACCAAAGATTCAAAGTGGGGGGAGTGTGTAGCGGGGTCGTACCCCTTTTAGGGGAAGAGACTACATCCCCCATAATCCCCCAGGCTCCCGGGCTGCTTGTTTCCGCCCGAGAGGCTGCTGGGGGAGGTTATAAAAAGGAAGAGCGGAGACCGCCTCTTCCTCTTGGGACACTTCCTCTTCTGAGGCCTGACAGGACTGGCCTGCCTCTGCTGACGGAGCTTGTGACGCGGAGAATACAGCCAGCGGAGACACCTGTGCGGACCGGAGCTGAAGGCCTGAAGCCTGGGCCTTGCAGCAGATGGAGAGAGACTCTCATACCTCAGAGTCAGCAGCAGCGGAGCGGAGACTCTTCCCTACAGACGGTCGGTCGGAGCTGAGGACCGGAGCGCAGGGCTGTGACTGAGGAGACCAGAGCCGCCATTAGAGGGACCGGAGCGGAGGACGGTACCCCAGGATTTGGTGAGAGAGCCGGAAGGCTCATCCTGCATTGATACACACGCTTTATGCCTATTGAACTGCCTAGGCGCAATTTACCTCAGAGCAGCAATGTTACTTTCTGTGGATTACAAAGACACCATTTAAAGCTACATGTGCACCACCTCTACAGATTCATTGCCGGTGAAGAACACTGTACTAGTACAAGGACTGAGCTCTATTACTAGGGATCAGGCCTGGTCCATTAGGTAGGCGCAGATAGATTTATTGCACCTCAGGGGTGCATAGCATGCGGTCGCCACACTTGGCGCTCCGTTCCCCATTGCTAACTGATACATATATGTGTACATGTTTAAGTGCATATTGCAGGGACCTGCTAAAGTATTGTAAGTCAAATGTTTAAATGCATGTTACTATTTATTTTCCTTACTGACAAAGTAAAGCCAGTTATTCTTATCTCAGCAGTCTGCTTGTGAGTTCATACCCATTACACTTAGAGTATAAGTGATATTTTTATGTGCATAGATACATACCCCTTGACTAACTGTGCCAGAGCGGGTAGAGCCAAATTGCCGGGGGTTGGTGGAGCTGTACTCAGGGACCCAAAACAAACCAGCGGCTCTCTTAACTGGGGGTAGCGCTACATATATATATATAAATATGTGATTAAACACTTCCGAGTAAGGGGCGCGGCTGCGAGCTGCCAGCCGCTCACTTCCACTGTGATTACACAAAGCGGAAGCCAATCGGCGGGTGCACAGTACCCAATGTCCTCCAGCACCCGCTGATCATTAGGCAGAGAGACAGTACTGCAATCTGCCTATGTAAACGAGGCAGATCGCCATTCTGACAGGGGGGAAGGGATAGAATAGACATGTGCACAATAGAAAAATTTGTTTAGTTTAGTTTCGTTTCTGTTCGTTTCCGTTGATTCGTAACGATTCGTAATTTCGTAAGTCATCGGTGTTCGTATTCGGACTCGTTCGTATTTTCGTAAGAGTTATTTTTTCGTTGATTCGTTTTTCCATTAGTCTAATTTTCGTTTTTTCGAAATTCGTATTTTCGTTATATTTCGTATTCGTATTTTCGGAAGAGCTATATTTTCGTTGATTTAAAAAGATTAGTGTTTCCGTTAATCTAATTTTCACTGATTCGAAATTCGTACTTTCGTAAGATTGATTTATTCGTACTTTCGTAACATTGCTTTCGTAGAATGTAATCGGAGCATAATTCATAATTTTACGTAATGTGTATGCTATTTACATGTTTAAGAAACAAAGAATTTCTCTCTCACAAGTCAGAACTTAACTCAAAAATCCACCAAAACTCAGTGCCTCCGACCCAACCACACCCTATCTGGACTCTGGAAGGAATATTTCAGAATCAGAACTAATATTCGTTCTTTCGAATTCTCGATCAGCAGAATTTTTGTTATTTCGTATCTTCGTTGTTTTGATTTCCTTTTTCCGAATATTCGTAATTTCGATTTTTTTTCGTTCATTTTGATTTTCGTTATTTTTGAATCTTTGTTCGGTATTTTCGTTGTTTCTGTTTTCGTTTTTCGGATTTTAATTCTTTTGTAGTTTCGTTGTTTCTAATTTAATTATTTCGTATTTTCGTTGTTTTTCATATTCGTTCTTTTCGATAGTTCGTTATTCGTTAGAATTTTTTGTAAACCATTCATTCATTCGTACGATAACGAATAAACGAATATAACGAATTTGAACGGAAAACGAATTCGTAACTAAACGAATTGCACATGTCTAGGATAGAATTTGTATCTCTGCAAAGTAAGGAGTAAATTCCATCTCTTCCCCTAGTAAAAGCACCTTACACTGTATTGTAAAACACTGGCTAGGAACACAGTTAACCCTTAGATCACCCCTGATGTGTAACCCCTTCCCTGCCAGTGTCATTAGTACAGTGACAGTGCATAATTTTAGCACTGGTCACTGTATTAGTGTGACTGGTCCCCAAAAAGTGTCAAAAATGTCAGTTAGTGTCAGAATTTCCGTTGTATAATCGCAGTCCTGCTATAAGTCGCTGATCGCCGCCATTACTAGTAAAAAATTTAAATAAATAAAAATATCCCATACTTTGTAGGCACTATAAATTTTGTGCAAACCAATCAATCACTTATTGGGAATTTTTTTTTTTTTTTTTTTTACCAAAAACATTTTATTGGATATGTTTTATAGCATACATTTAAAATAATGTGTTTTTTTTTTTTCAAAATTGTCTGTTTTTTTTTTTTTATATATAGTACAAAAAAATTTAAAATGCAGAGGTGATCAAATACCACCAAAATAAAGCTCTATTTGTGGGGAAAAAAAGGGCATCAATGTTATTTTGGTACAGCATTGCATGACTGCACAATTGTCGCAGTGCCGTATCGCAAAAAATTACCTGGTCATTAGGGGGATAAATCTTCCAGAGGTCAAGTGGTTAAGACAGGAAGTGTGTTACTTGCAAGATAACCAAAGGCAAAAAAAAAAAAAAATGTTTTTTATGCTCTCACAAGCAGGGCCCACCTAGCTGGTGAATTTAATTGTATTATAACTGTATTGTCTCACTTTATTGTATAAATCACTGCACAAACTGCTGGTGCTATATAAATACTTAAAAATAATAATAATAAATCATATATAATCATTTTTAGTTTTGGGTTTAGGTACCCTTTAAACAGAAGGCAAACAATTGGGTTAGGAAAGAAAAATTTGGTGCAGCTCTGCATAGAAACCAATCACCTTCCAGATTTTATTGTCAAAGCTTAACCACTTGCTTACTGGGCACTTAAACGCCCCTCCTGCCCAGACCAATTTTCAGCTTTCAGCGCTGATGCACTTTGAATGACAATTGCGCGGTCATACAACACTGTACCCAAATGAAATTTTTATCATTTTTTTCCCACAAATAGAGCTTTCTTTTGTTGGTATTTGATCACCTCTGCGGTTTTTATTTCTTGTTAAAATTTTTTAAAAAGACCAAATTTTTTTTTTTTTTTTTTAAATTTTGTTATAAAATTTTAAAACAGGTAATTTTTCTCTATCATTGATGTACGCTGATGAGGCGGAAGTGACGGGCACCGGTAGGTGGCAGTGATGGGCACTGATAGGTGGCAATAATGGGCACTGATACGCTGATAGGCCGCACTGCTAGGTGGCACTGATTGGCACTGGTGGGCACTGGTGGGCATTGATAGGTGGCACTTGTGGGCATTGATAGGTGGCACTTGTGGGCATTGATAGGTGGCACTGGTGGGCACTGTGGGCACTGTCAGGTGGCAATGGCAGGTGGCACAGATGAGACATAATTGCCTCTTCCTCTTTGGGACCGATGTCCCTTGCAGATGAGCCAGTGATCAGTGATCAGTGATCTCCTCACGCTGTCAATGTGAGAAGAAAAAAACGATCACCAAGCTTTTGTTTTTGATCATGTGATCAGCTGTCATTGGCTGACAGCTGATCACATGGTAAGGGGCCGGGACCGGCCCCTTACTCGGATCGATGATCGCCCGAGTCTCAGTGACTCAGTGATCACAGCACGCAGGGAGCGTACACAGAAGAGGCCTTCATGTGACGGCCTCCCGGAAATTCAGGTCCACGCTATGGCCGTCATTCGGCTATAGCGTGGACGTCAAGAGGTTAATTGAACAAGCTGAAGTTAGGAGCTGATTGGCTACCATGCACAGCTACACCAGATTTTGCACTCTCCAATTTTCAATAAATCAACTCCATGACTGTGCAATCATTTTGCAGTTATCTGGGCAGCAATGTAAATAAAGACAAAGGAACTACTGAAGTAATCAATATTAGAATTAAAAAGTCAGAACGATTGTAGATTTTAATCAAAGGATTTAATCAGTTTTGTGTGCTGTAATCTGGTTTCCAAACATGATCTCAATTTCGGAATTGGGGGCATTATTTTACCAGCCTATAGTTAGATAAATTGCCAGATAATAAAAGCAGCATTGGAGAAACCACACTCTCTGGTTTGGCTCCCAAAAGATAAGCACTATTTTTGTAATCTCTTAGGTAATTGATAAAAAGCTGGCCGTACACTAGTAGAATTTCATTAGAAAATGTTCATTTTTGGAAGGCTCATTCAGTTTTCTAATGGTTGGTGGGGGTCAAATTGAGGTTCCTTTTGGACTGTAGTGATTAGAAAATTGGAAGAAACGGGATGAAAATTTTTACTTGAATGAAAATTTTTTCTAACATTGCAGTGTTCATGTAGTTTCGTTTTGGGAAATTCCATTCATACCAAACTCGAATGCTAAAAGCAATAAAAAATGTAAAGTACTTTTCGACTACATGTGTCAAGTCTCTGTTGGCATTATCAAATATACTGATGAGATTTATCATACAAATATTAATTTAAAAACTCTACCAATGTATGGCCAACTTAACCACCTTCAGACCGGACCATTTTGCTGGCTTAAGACCAGACCACTTTTTGCGATTCGGCACTGCGTCAATTTAACTGACAATTGCGCGGCCGTGTGACATGCCTCCCAAACAAAATGTATGTCTTTTTTTTCCCACAAATAGAGCTTTCTTTTGGTGGTATTTGATCACCCCTGCAGTTTTTATTTTTTGCGCTATAAACAAAAAAAGGGCGACAATTTTGAAAAAAACGCATTATTTTTTATTTTTTGCTATAATAAATATCACCAAAAATGTATAAAAAAACATTTTTTTTCCTCAGTTTAGGCCGATACGTATTCTTCTACATATTTTTGGTAAAAAAAATTGCAATAAGCGATTATTGATTGGTTTGCGCAAAAGTTATAGCGTTTACAAAATAGGGGATGGTTTTATGGCATTTTTATTAATAAAATTAAATTAGTAATGGCGGCGATCAGCGATTTTTATCATGACTGTGACATTATGGCGGACACATAGGACATTTTTGACACATTTTTTGGACCATTGTCATTTATACAGCAATCAGTGCTATTTAAATGCACTGATTCCTGTGTAAATGACACTGGCAGTGAAGGGATTAACCACTAGGTGGCAGTGTAGGGGTTAAGTGTGCCCTAGGGGCGTGTTGTTAACTGTGGGGGGGCGTGGCTGTGTTGTACACATCACTGATCTCTGCTGCAATCACAGGGAGCAGAGATCAGTGACAATGTTGCTAGGCAGAATGGGGAGATGCTTGTTTACTTTAGCATCTCCCCGTTCTTCCTCCCTGTGAGACGATCACGGGACGATCGGACTCACGGAGGTCTTGACCAGCGCGCACGCAATGGCACAGCGGCAAATTTAAAGGGACGTACACCGATTTGCCTGTCCGTGCCATTCTGCCGACGTATATGTGTGTGCGCCGGTCGGGAAGTGGTTAAAAGAGAAATAAAGGATTTTTTATTTTTTAAGATTCATACTTGCATCGGTGGATGCAGCATGGGTCCGATGCTGCATCTGTCCCCTGTCGCCTCTAACACTGAGAACAGAGCAATCGAACATCGCAGATCGGTCAGTTTTTCAGAGCAGAGAGCTGCAAACTGTCAGTCACAGCTCTCTGCTCTTCTCCCTCCCCACTTATTGAGCGCTAGGCTGTGGAGGGGGAGGGGCTGCCAGCTCAGGCTCTCAGTGGCTCACTGAGAGGCTGCGCCGGGTGTTGGTCCAGGCATCTGGCGAATCCTGACTTTATTGTCGCTAGGACGCGGTGCCTGGACTTGCTTTTGTCCACTCTCTGCTGAAAACAGGTCACAGGAGTGCAAAACGGACTGCCCTCCCCTGATCCATAGGAGAAGTCCAGCCAAACGAGCTTTGACTGAACTTCTCCTTTAACCTCCCTGGCGGTATGATTATGTCTGGAATTTTGTACCAAAAGCGGTACGATTATTTTGCATTGAAATTTGGCGTCTTATATTGTAGGCATGCAATTCTTATGAATAACTCACTTAAATCTGTCCGAACCAGAGTCTAGTAGACATCCCGGGTATGATAAAGTTTTAAACACAAAATCATAAATTACAACATAATAAATAACTATAAAAATGATTCAATAATGTAATCTAATCAAAAACACTGAAATTTGCTCAGTCTTTAGAAAGTGCACATCGTGTTCAAATTTTTCTTCCCTGTTTCAGCTGTGGGAGGGGAATCTGGGCATACACTGTGTGAGAGCTGATTGGAGGAAAGGCACCCCCCCCCCCCCCTCCACATAGGCAGAGGAACTGTGATGGCAATGTTCGTACCTCTCTTAAATGAATAATGATACATAAAATAAGTGATTAAAACCTTTTGTCTATATAAAAATCAACCAATGCGGTTGCAGCTATTACAGATAGAATTAAAAACGAATGACAACTGTGTGAAAAGAATAACAATCCAATTTATTTATACAGAAAAGAAACGTTAGAATAATCAGATGTTACCAAATATAACATAGTGATGTTACAAATACAGTATTGCCAGTGGACAAAGATAATTAATACAAAAAGGATACATTGTTACAATAGACATACAAATGCTATCAGTGTATTAAAGAGGAAGTAAACCCTCTTAACAAAAACGAAAAAAAAAAAAAAACCTGCAAGACAAAGGCATAATTAGCTGGTATGCATAGCATACTAGCTAATTATGCATCACTTACCTGAGATCGAAGCCTCGGCATCGGTCCTCTTCTCCCCCTCCGACCGCCGACATCTTCTCCCGAAGTGACTTCCGGGTATCATGGCTCCGGCGCTGTGATTTGCCGGAGCCGCGATGACGTCACGCGCACGAGAGCGGCATATAACAACTGAAGCATAGGCATATAGCGCCGTTGCTTCAGTTGTCGCTAGTGCGCATGTGCCGCATGACGTCGGCACATGCAAATACAGGTATATCTCCTAAACCGTGCAGGTTTAGGAGATATCCCTGTTAGCTACAGGTAAGCCTTAATATAGGCTTACCTGTAAGCTAAAGTTGTAAAAGAGGGTTTACTTCCTCTTTAAGGCAAATCCTAGGACAGAAAAGGTTAGAGAAAAGAAAAAAGAAATAAGATAATACGAATACGTTACACAGACAGACCTTACGTGACCATGCTTTGTTGAGACCATGAGGCTAAGAGAGGCCAGTGATCTGTGTTCCAATATATATACTTGCAAAAGTCCACCTCTCCTTAACTCCTTCCAGGTAAAAAGACCCCCTCTCACATATCCTAAGACATTGCCACATTCACTCAAGGGTGGGGGGTGGGGGGGGTGGTTGAAGAGAGTCCTATTCCCTCACATAAGACAGGTGACCACACTTAAAATAGACCTTTGCCAGGAAATGGGGGTTTATGGTGATAAAGACAGATGGTATAGTGCTTATTCAGAGAACTTGTGGAGAGTACAAAAGGTTCATACATATTGATCAAATTTGATGTCCTTGGAAGTAAAAACAAAGGCCTCAATATTTCCACATCAGTACGAAGAAACGTGCAGAGCTGTGCTCTGAATGGACAAGCTTTCTGCTTATTAGCTCTAAGTTCCCTCCCCGACACAAATTTCCAGCTGCTTTTATCTCCTGTGTCAGAGAACTGGTCAGAAGTTATCATGCTGATAACAGAGGAATGGAGCAGCAGAAAGACATGGGACTTAGGGCTTTGGAGAGAGATAAGTAAACACTACAGATATATTTTAATGGAATAGGGGCTAGGCTACAATATATTGATGCACCTCATCCCTAAATTGGTCAGAATGGAGTAAATCTCTAGTGCGATTATAGCGGTGCCAAAGACAAAATCCATCAAAGTAATACAATTTACGAACTTTAATTGATACATATTAACCTCCCTGGCAGTATGATTCTTTCTGGTTTTAGGTGCTGAAAGCGGTACAATTATTTTGCATGAAAATTTGGTGTTTTATATTGTAGACCTGCAATTCTTAGGAATAACTCACTTAAATCTGTCCAAACCAGAGTCTAGTAGACATCCCGGGTATGATAAACACAAAATTATAAATTAAAATATAATAAATAACTATAAAAATTATTAAATAATTTAATCAAATCAAAAACACTGAAATTTGCTCAGTTTCAGAATTGTCGCTGTCATTAGATTTAGTGTTTGATGACAAATTTCCCCAGTAATGGCTATCGCTCAATTCTGCAAATGATTCTAATTTATTATCGCTGTTTTCTAACTGGTCTAAAATCACTTTTGACATAAAGGGACACTTTTTGGTTGCTATGGACAATCTCCAAATTCCAGGCAGAAAAAAAATGTATTTATAATATAAAACGACATGCAGGGCACTGGACAGACCACTAGGGACAAAGGGGATGTGTCATGTTTTTATACAGTACTGTAATCTGTAAGATTACAGTACTGTATGTGTTTTTTGTGTTTTTACTTTTTTGAATTTGGCGCCGATCTCTGCTCCCGTGCGTCATAACGTCACAGGAAACTGAGATCAGCGAAACTCGGGCACTGTGTGAATCGAGCGAGCAGACAGCTCGCGCACACAGCGGGGAGACATCGCAGGATCCAGGGGACAAGGTAAGTAAGTCTCCCTGTATCCTGCAATGCGAGCCCGAGTCTGGTCGGGGTTACCGCTTATGGTACTGAAGTTCCACCCTGAGCCAGCCTTGGGATTACTGCCAGGGGGGTTAAAAACATGATCATTTGGAACACAACATAAAATACACCTGTCCATGGTGTGGTCAACATTAATATATTAGACAAATTCTGGAACTGTAGTGTTTCCCGACATGTTTCGCCAGTAATGGCTTCCTCAGGGGACTTGAAAGACACTATTATTTAATGGACCGAGCAATCACTGGTAAACTCCCACCTGACCGCCAGCACCATAGAATGGAGAGAGGGCACCGCGTGACCACAGGAGACATATAAGGACCAAGACACTTTATTTCTGCTTTATTGTTCAGAAGTTGAGTTCACATCCAACAAAAATTTTATAGCCTGCACATCCAGTTTTTGTCTGCCGAAAAAGTGAAATCGGCTGTCAACAGCACCGCACTAATGATCCGAAAAGCTACAGACAGCTCATCGTACAAATTTTTCCATCTGATTTTCATATTGTGTGTATGGGCCTTTACAATAGCTAATATAGCAGTACTATTTTCTTTTCTTATATGCTATGTGATCTGAGATATTGTGTTATTTATGCACCTACCCTGTTGTGCTACATTTTTGCAGTTCAGATTTTGATGTGATCTGTTGGTTGCTTGTGTATTCTAAAAAAATTATTTAAAGACCAAGACAATGTGTGAAAAAGCGATGGATTAAACTGAGGGCGACATTGTTAAACATCAATGCAAACAAAAACAATGATGTAACGTTCAGATAACCCTCAGGGCTGCAGGTACAGTATATGTGCCCAGGTCAGATTTCATGAATGGGGTTTACATCCACTTAACCAAATGTGGTGAAATTTCACTTTGCAAAAAATGTAAACATGCAAGGAAATGTTGTTTAATTGCTTTCTGCTCGCCCACCATCATATGACGGCTGGGCGGCACGGCTCTCGTTCTGGGTGGACGTCATATGACGGCCCTCCAGAACGACTTCTCTTGCACACCCGTGGGGGCGTGCATCGTGGCGATTGGTGGTGCGGATTTAGTTAAAGAGCCTCTGATGGATGCTCTTTACCACGGGATCAGCTGTGTCCAATCACGGCTGATCACGATGTAAACAGGAAGAGCCGACGATCGGCTTTTCCTCACTAGCGTCTGACAGATGCGAGTAGAGGAGAGCCGATCAGCTGCTCTCCTGACAGGAGGGGGCTGTGCTGATTGTTTATCAGCGTAGCCCCCCCTCGAATGCCCACCCAGGACCACCAGGATGCCCACCCAGGACCACCAGGGATGGCCACCACACTAGACTACCAGGTATGCCACCATAGACCATTAGGGAAATGCCAATCAGTGCCCATCCCCAATGCCTGCCACTGCCAGTGCCATCAGTGATGCCTCTCAATGCCATCTATCAGTGCCGCATATCAGTGCCCATCAGTGCCACGTATCAGTGCCCATCAGTGCCCAGCAGTGTTGCCTATCAGTGCCACCCATAAGTACCCATCAGTGCAGCCTTTCAGTGTCCATCAGTGCCCTCCAGTGCCACCCATCAGTGCTCATCAGTGCCGCCTATCAAGGCCCATCAGTGCTGCACATAAGTGCCACCCATCAGTGCCACCTACCAGTGCCCATCAGTGCCACCTCATTGGTGCCACCTCATCGGTGCTGCCTTATCATTGCCCGTCAGTGCCGCCTTATCAGTGCCATCAGTGAAGGAGAAAACATACTTATTTACAAAATTTTATAAAAGAAAAAAAAGAAAAACTATTTTTTTTTTTAAATGTAAGGTCTTTTTTTATTTGTTTAGCAAAAAATAAAAAACGCAGAGGTGATCAAATACCACCAAAAGAAAGCTCTATTTGTGAGAACAAAATGCAAAAAAATCTGTTTGGGTACAGTGTTGTATGACCGCGCAATTGTCATTTAAACAGTGACAGCGCTGAAAGCTGAAAATTGTCTTGGGCAGGAAGGGGTGTAAGTACCCTGTATTGAAGTAGTTAAAAATGCATTTTTGCTTGCACACGATTGGATGATAAATGATGGAAGTCAGCAGAGCTCCATCTCACTCGCTAAGGAAAACGTCCCTTGCAATGTGAACAGTCTATTTGCCTTTAGTAAATCAACACCAATGTGTGCAGGAAAGTCGCAGGACATTTATCCTGTGTCCTGTGTTTGTGCTTTAAAGTACATCACATCTGAAGCATTGCTTTTCACTTGTTCTTGCCCAGTAAGCGCCAAGACCTACAGAATGTTCTTGTAATTTGTGCTGATACATTGGCTGATTACAGAACGGGTTCAATCACTGCATACCTCACAGCAAGAATGTTTTTTCACAACACCTTTAAAATCAAAAGATGTTTTATCAGTGCTGCCGGAAAGTTCCAAAGGTATTATGTGTGGATAGAAAAGGCCACGTACATGGCTGTCAAGCTTTTCTTAATAATAAAACACAAAGCAGGGTCCATATTTGTCATTTGGCACAGCAGCAAGAAAAAAAGTACATTGAAAGCACTCACCTTTTCAGAAAATCTTTACTACATGGTTCACTGCAAACATTTTGTTGTATCATGCAAATAATAAGCATTTAAAGAGGAAGTAAACCCTGATGGGTGTTACTTCCTCTTTGTTTCCCTGCAAAGGTAAAGCATAATGGGCTACTATTCATCGCATAGTAGCCCGTTATGTGACACTTACCTGCAGGAGATGCCCGCGATGTCCCTGTCTTCCTCGCTAGTAGCGAGCGTCCATTCTTCACCCCTCTTCCTTCCGGGGCCGTGAACTCCGGCTCTGTGACTGGCCGGAGTCGAATGACGTCGCGTGACGTCACTCCCGTGCATGGGAGACGCCTTTAACGGCATGACCCGAGCTAGAAACGGCACAGCGTTCCCATTTCTAACTACGGTGCATGCACAGAAGAAATCGCCCAAATATCTCCTAGGCCATGCAGGTCTGGGAGATATTTCAAGCACCTACAGGCTACGTGTTAATCTAGGCTTACCTGTAGGTTAAAGTGGTTGTAAAGGGTTTACAGCCACTTTAACTAGACCTGAAAGTCCTAACTCTGGAAGAGTTAGCTCCAATGTCTGTAAAATGGGGGGGTGGGTATTTAGGCCCCTTTCACACTGAAGCTTTTTTCAGATGCTACAAAAAAAAATAGCGCCTGTATAGCGCCTGAAAAAAGCGGGTCCGGAGGGCTTTCACACTGGAGCGGTGCGCTAGAAGAACGGTAAAAAAAGTCCTGCGAGCAGCATCTTTGGAGCGGTGAAGCAGCGGTGTATTCACCGCTCCTATACCGCTCCTACCCATTGAAATCAATGGGGCAGCGCGGCTATACCGCCGGCAAAGCACCTCTGCAGGCGGTGCTTTGTGGGCGGTTTTAACCCTTTTAAGGCCGCCCCGCTAGCAGCCGAATACCACTGCTAAAACGACGGTAAAGCAGCGCTAAATATAGCACTGCTTTACTGCCGACGCAGTGTGAAAGGGGCCTTAATAAAACTGGAGAGTGCAAAATGCTGGTGCAGCTCTGCATAGAAACCAATCAGCTTCCATGTTTTATTGTCAAAGCTTAATTGAACAAACTGAAGTTAGAAGCTGATTGGCTACCATGCACAGCTGCACCAGATTCTGAGTGCTCCAGTTTTAGCAAATCCAAGCCCCCCCCCCCCCCCCCCAGTGTAACAATCCAGTGTCAAAATTTTCCAGTAGCAGTGTCAGTAAATTCCAATCTGGTAGGTTGGCAACACTGGTCAGCACCCTGCTTGTTCTTTTATTTAAAATGTAAAGCATCATTGTGGACTGTCCTTTACATTTTTCTATTTGACTTTTTTCAATACCCCGTAGGAGCAATTTGAAGCCAATTGAAGCCTTGTACTTTTATGCGCTCATAAAAGCTGCCCTGTGGTGGAAGAACACTGAAGAAGTCCGGTTCTCTAATGGCTCAACATGCCTCCTGCACAGTACTCAAGTCATCAGGGAGCATGAGCATTGTTGATTGGAGTACTGTGCAACCTGACTTCATAACAAGTAAGAAAAAAGCACTCTTAAAAAAAAAAAAAAATCACCTTGTTTTCAACTTCCCTAACTCCAATGCCATTCACCAAATTTCAAAATTTTGCCAAAAGCAATAACAATTAATGGGATTGGACACCCCATTAACACCCATCATACCATAAGAACATACCTAAAATATAAAATAAAACACACAACAAGGATTGTGGAAAGGTTTAGGCCGCGGCCCCTTTATTGGGTTTAAAACAATTTTAATTATGAAATGAACTTTAACCTTTAATACCAAACAGAATCGCCGTTAACCATTAACAGACCAACATGCTTAGTCACTAAAGCCCCATACACACGGTCGGAAAATCCGACCACCAAATCCATTGGATTTGGTCCGACACTGGTGTTGCATACACACGGTCGGACAAAGTTGTCGGAAAATCCGATCATTCTGAACATGGTGACGTTTGTTGCCTACGACGGGACTACGTAGAGGCTAGTAGCCAATAGCTTTGGTCTTGTAATGTGATCTGAGCATGCGTGGCACTTTGTCCGTCGGAATTCGCTACACACGATCGGAATTGGTATGATCGGACTTTGTTATCGGAATATTTATAGAGCAGGAGATAGAACTTTGTCCGTCGGACAATCCGATGGAAACTGTCCGATGGTGCCTACACACGGTCGGAATTTCTGACAACATTGTCCGATAGGACCGTGTGTATGGGGCTTTAGACTCAAGCAGCAATATCTTTTTTTTTTTATAAATTTTATTTTTATTAAATTTTTCAAAGAAAACAGATACAAACAGAAAACAGAGAGTAGATATCAAAACATGTAGTACATCCTATAAGAATACTGATTGAAAAAGGTATATAACAGATGTTAAAACCACAGATATATCACTACAATGCTACAAAATTCGCAAGAGCAAAATAATTCAACTGTATGGACCAGGAAGGGTGGAAAGGGGGAG
The DNA here is from genome assembly GCA_028564925.1 of Lithobates sylvaticus. Classification (NCBI taxonomy): domain Eukaryota; kingdom Metazoa; phylum Chordata; class Amphibia; order Anura; family Ranidae; genus Lithobates; species Lithobates sylvaticus. The sequence continues at coordinate 569,591,964 of CM053029.1, forward strand.
GGGACCCAGGGGCATGCGGCATAAACAGAAACAATATTTCACATAAAACGAAATGTTGCTCTCTGGATCCAGTGTCAGTGGGGTCTCCAGGGCATCCAAACTGAAGAACCAGGACACCTCAGGAGAAACCCACCTAGAGGGGGGGGGGGGGGGGGGAATGTGAAGAATGGGAGGTGGCACCATGGAATCACAAAAAACATAGAATTTAGAATTTAGCACCTATGTTTAAAAGTGTACTGTATTACTGAAGGAACAGTGAAACGGCACCTGGGTTAAGCTTTGACTGATCCCACAAGTCCCAATGGAGGAAGTGTATCATGGACTGTCGCAGTCATGTGTTCCATCCTGCAAATTTGTTCCAATATTTGTAGAACCTGTGTAAGGGTGGGGGAGGAGGGGGACAACCATCTCAAAGGTATTGCCCTCTTTGCTGGAGAAAAAAGGCGGCTAATTTCTGGGCATGTCTGGAGATACTAGGGAACGGCAAGACCAAAAGATATTGGATCGGGTCTAGAGGGAGAGTAGTTTCAAAGAGCTCTTGTAGATGGGTTTGGATGGAGGACCAAAAAGGCTGAATAATGGGACATTCCCAGAAGATGTGAAAATGGGAGCCAATATCACTCCGGCACCCCCAGCACACTCGAGAAGCTTTAGGATCGTATCTATGCAAGATCTCCGGGGTCCTATACCAAAAAAGTAGTATCTTATAGGTCGTCTCCCAAGCAGCAATATCTTATACCAACCAAATAACAGTTTACCAACCACTGTCCACCCACAAAGTGGGCGACATTACCCAAAAAAGATGGACCTTCAATATCAAACAGAACTGTTGGTTGCCAATAACAGACCAACCTGCTTAGTCACTAAGACTCAAGCAGTAATATCTTATACCAACTAAGTAACAGCGTACCAACCACTGTCCACCCACAAAGAGGACGGCATTATCCACATAAAAAGGAACCGCAACAAGGGGAAATTACAAAGGGGAGGGAGGGTGGGAGAGCAGGTCAAAAGATCCAGACGGAAAGCTGAGGAGAATCCAGAGGTGAGACCAGCTGACAGACCTGAGGTAAATGCTGACTCCGCCCAGTGACAGGAGAGGATATAAGTAAGAGGTTACTCATTGGCTAGATGTTTCCCACCAAAGGATTTGTCACCAATCCAGTACTCAGCAGCTGAGGTAAATCTTCCTAGCAACAGCAGGCAGCTTGTCACCCGAAACACAAAACAGAAAGAACCAGCAAAGCAGCCAAAGTGAATCATGTACTTAACAATCACCATAGCCCTCTATTAAGAGTGAAATTTATTTATAAAACAAATGGGTGTTAGGGGTGACAATCCCATGGGGCCACTTCTCTATATTATTCTTTCATGATCCTGACATTCTGCTCTTCCCAAGGGAAGAGTGGATGAAGTCTGAAAATCCCACATTTTGGGTTGTCCCCAGAAAAGTAGGAAATCTTCCAATGGGGACATTAGTTTTGTTGACTTAAAGCAGAGTTCCAGTCCTCAAATATCTTTTTTTTTTTTAATGCTCCCCATTATTGTTCCTACTTCTACTTTAACATTTTGATACAATGAATAACATTTTCCTTCTTGTTTGTTTTAAATTGTTTAACCGCTTGCCGTCCATCTGCCATCATTTTACTGCGGCCGGTCGGCACGATCCCGCGAGCCGTCGTAGCTATATGTCGGCTTGCGGGATCGGGGTAGCAGGTGCACGCCCGCTGCACAGGGGGAGTGCTGATGCTCGTGGCTGACGGTCGTGATGACGGCCGGCCACGAGCGATCGCAGGCACGAGAGACAGAACAGGGACAAGTGTGTGTAAACAGGCGTGGCAGATCGTGATTTCCTATAAGCTAGGAACCATGATCCGTCACTTTCTCTAGGTCAGTCCCCTCCCCCTACAGCTAGAAACACAAACAGGGAACAAATTTAACCCCTTGATCGCCCCCCTAGTGTTGACCCCTTCCCTGCCAGTGACATTTATACAGTAATCAGTGCATTTTTATAGCACTGATCGCTGTATAAATGTCAATGGTCCCAAAAATGTGTCTGATGTGTCAACCATAATGTTGCAGTCCCGATAAAAATCGCAGATCACTGCCGTTACTAGTAAAAAAAATAATAATAATTAAAATGCCATAAAACTATCCCCTAAAACTATCCCCTAATTTGTAGACGCTATAACCTTTGCTCAAATTAATCAATATACAATTATGGCGATTTTTTTTACCAAACATATGTAGAAGAATACATATCGGCCTAAACAGAAGAAAAAAAAAATTTTTTTTTTTATATATTTTTGGGTGATATTTATTATAGCAAAAAGTAAAAAATATTGTGTTTTTTCAAAATTGTCGCTCTTTTTTTTTGTTTATAGTGCAAAAAATTAAAACCGCAGAGGCGATCAAATACCATCAAAATAAAGCTCTATTTGTGGGGAAAAAAAAGGACGTCAAATTTGTTTGGGCACAACGTTGCACGACCGCGCAATTGTCAGTTAAAGCGACGCAGTGCCGAATCACAAAAAATGGCCCGGTCATTCAGCAGCCAAATCTTCCAGGGCTGAAGTGGTTAAATTATACCTGTTTTTGGAAGCAGGCAGAGCCCATTGCGGTTGTGGGCATCTGAAGCCTGCTGGTCTTTATTTCTAGGTGCAGCTGGCTTCCCAGCGCCTGCGCCGTGATGTCACTGCGTGGCGCTGATTACAGTAATAGGTGATTCCCATGGACTCTGGGGATAGATGACGTTGATATCCCAGCAATGCATGGGAATCGCTTTGTGACATAATCGCCTAGGCAGCCGGAAGGGCTGCAAGAAATAAACGAAAAAAGGTATTTAGGAAAAAAAAAAATGTTTGGCTATTTACAATAGCATTGTGGATGCGCATGGAAATGCTTGCAGGGTCAAAAAATGGGTGGAATTCCGCTATAATAAGGTGTCAATAAGGTGTCAAGTAATAAGTAAGAAAGGGGATGAGTGACAAATGGCTTTGATTTTGAGACGTGAGGAAAATTTGTAAGGGTGATAAATAACAAATGTTTAACCGCTTAAGAACCAGCCGCCGCAGTTGTAATGCGGCAGGTTGGCTCTCCTGAGCGAATTGCCGTCATTGTACGTCGGCCACTTTAAGAGCTCTATGGGATGCCGGAGCCGCGATGTCCGCCAGCCCCCCACGATCGCTCCTGACAGAACAGGGATCTGTCAATGTAAATAGACAGATCTCCGTTCTGTCAGGGAAGGAGGAGGGACAGATCTGCTGTTCCTAGTTTTTTAAGAACAGCGATCTGTCTCCTCCTCCAGTCAGTCCCACCCCCCACAGTTTGGGAACACATTTAACCCCTTGATCGCCCCCTAGTGTTAATCCCTTCCCTGCCAGTGACATTTATACAGTAATCAGTGGCTATTCTTAGCTGTGATCGCTGTATAAATGTCACTGGTCCCAAAAAAAGTGTCAAAAGTGTCCGATCTGTCCGTTGCAATGTCGCAGTCCCGCTAAAAACTGCTCATCACCGCCATTACTATTAAAATAAAAATGTATAATAAAAATACCATAAATATATCCCCTATTTTGTAGACGCTATAACGTTTGTGCAAACTAATCAATATACACTTATTGCGATTTTTTTTACCAACAATATGTAGAAGAATATATATTGGCCTAAACTGATGACAATCTTTTTTTTTTTTTTTTTATTTGGTAAATGTATTATAGCAAAAAGTAAAAAAAATATAGTTTTTTTTTCAAAATTGTGTCTCTTTTTTGTTTATAGCACAAACAATAAAAAACGCAGAGGTGATCAAATACAACCAAAAAAAAAGCTCTATACGTGGGGAAAAAAATACGTCAATTTTGTTTGGGTACTGCGTCGCAGGACCACGCAGTTGTCAATTAAAGCGGCGCAGTGCCATATCGCAAAAAACGGCCTGGTCATTAAAGTGGATGTAAACCCGAAAATGTATTTTTTTTTATGTCATAATATAGTATAAGTATAGTATAAGATTTCCTATCATTTGAGTCCAGTCTTGTCACAAAGAGTTAATCCAGCTCTGAGCAATCCTCTTTTATTGTTCAGTGAGATAAATCTTGACAAACAGAGAAAAACTTTGTCAAATCCTCCCCCTTGCTGTGAGTGACAGGTGATTTACATATCTCGTGCACTAGCCTAAGAGACATGCGTTATTTTTTAATTCCCTCCAACTCCTTTCTTTTGTGCTCTGCCAGGATTGGATGTTTCACACCTCAGCATAATTGGGCATGCTGAAGTCATGTGGTTACTGTCCTGTCTTTTCACTGGATGTTAGAGATCATAGCAGAAGTTCAGTGTAAGAAATACACAGGAGAAAATGCATATTGACAAGGGGCGTGTAGAGGTGGGCGTGGAGTCTACTGACATCACGACTCCACCCACCGAGCTCCATACAACAGACCCACCCACAGAATCTGCAGTTTTTCAGGTCTCAAAACAGACAGAGGGGAGACATTTGACAGGTAAAGATACATGCATGAGGCATGCATGTATATCCTTATAGATAACCCCTATGGCAGTAGTTTAGAAAGGATGACATTGGGTTTACATCCACTTTAAGGGGGCAAATTCTTCCGGTTCTTAAGTGGTTAAATGAGTGACAGAGATGTGGTGCAGGAGTTTCAAAAGTGTGGAAAAGAAATGAGACACATAAGTTAGGTATGCACCAAATATACATAGCAAATTTCACATTCACATGTACTGGACTCAGCCAGGGGCCTTATGTCTTGGACACATGTCGGCAGTGGCGGCTGGTGCCCAAAATTTTTTGGGGGGCGCAAACAAACTGAAAAATTCAGAAAAAAACCCCATCAACTGCAGTCTCACTGTGCCATCAAACACTGCCATTGTGCCCCAAATGCTGCCACAGTGCCCCAAATGCTGCCACTGTTCCCATATAACGCTGCCACTGTGCCCCAAATGCTGCCACTGTGCCCCAAATGCTGCCACTGTGCCCCAAGTGCTGCCACTGTGTTCCAAGTGCTGCCACTGTGCCAATTAAATGCTGCCGCTGTGCCCCAAGTGCTGCCATTGTGCCCCAAGTGCTGTCACTGTGCCTCAAATGCTGCCACTGTGCCCATTAAATGCTGCCACTGTGCCCCAAGTGCTGCCACTGTGCCCCAAGTGATGCCACTGTGCCCCAACTGCTGCCACTGTGCCCCAAGTGCTGCCTTCCAATGTGCCCCAAGTGCTGCCTGCCACTGTGCCCAAGTGCTGCCACTGTGCCCCAAGTGCTGCCAATGTGCCCCCTGCCCACCATCTGCCCGGAACTTACCTTGTCTTAGTGTGCAGCAGGTGACGGTGGAAGGCGGCGAGCAGTGTCCTGTGTCCTCATTGCGACCTGATGTCTTCTCCTGCGCTCCTCCTCTTGTCTTCTGCAATGATTGGACGCCTAGGCGTCCAATCACAGTGCCTGTGATTTCAGCCAATCAGGTGACAGGTAACAGACCCCACAACCTGATTGTCTGAAAGGCGGGTCAGTGTTAGGGAAGCAATGTATTCGCTTCTCTAACACAACAGTGTGTAAACAGCGAACGCACAGCATTGCGCCCACTGTTTACACTTTTGGAAGCCTATTAGAGCCCACTGCTCAAATCAGGACGCCTATTAGAGCTGACAGCTCTAATTGGGCACTTCCAAAGAAACCCCGCCGCTGTAATTCAGATGCCCGGCGCCCGACAAGGGGCCGGACACCTTAATAGGGGGCGGCAGCGGTGACAATAGATAGATTCATGCAATGCATGAATCTATCTATTGGTGATAGAGCGGTGCAGGAGAGTGGGGGCGGCACTCCTGCGCCCTCTATGGACACACCGCCACTGCATGATGTCGGTAAATATACATTTTCTGTAAATATCTTCTCCACTGCAGCAATTTCATTGCTTGCTTCAAAATGTATTGTGCCAAAGAGTCACATTATTGTGTAGACAGACTATAGAATACAGTATCACAGATTTTTTTTTTTTTTAGAATAGAATGCAATTATCTCCTCTATGCTTTACACAACCACATTGTACATATTATATAATCAATAGTTGCCAACTGTCCGCAATTTCAGGAGACAGTCTTGTCTTGTCTTATTTGGATTAGCAGTACAAATAATAATGTATCACTGAATGCTTCAGTATGCAAGGTGGAGGTTTTTACATTGTGCCGGAGACACTGGGGAGCATCTTTCTGTGCGCTTCCTGTTATTGCATGTGTTTAAAATCCCCCCAGCAAAACTCCAGGCTAGCCCTGTCTGTTCACATAGAGGTTTGATGCTCTGCTATGCCGAGGTGATATTTTAACAGCACAGTGTCTGTATAAATAGAATAGACTGAAATGCAGTAATCACAGGAATCCTTATTTGTTTGAATAAATTCAGCTCAGGTTCATCTGATGAATTCACAAAATAGCTATATCATTAACGCCTGCTGGGAGGCCAAGTGGTCATACGAAAGGAAAAGAAAATCATGCAAAAATACTCTTGCAGTTGCTCCTCTCTTCACCGTTGTTGCACACTGTCATAGCTCCCAACTGTCCCTGATTTCGAGGGACTGATTTAGAGCAATAATATTTTTACTTTCTACTATAAAACATATCCCATACATTTTTTTTTAAATATAATGTCTTCATAAATGTAGGCCAATATGTATTCTGCTACGTATTTTTGGTAAAATAAATCCCAATAAGTGTATATTGATTGGTTTGCGCAAAAGTTATATCGTCTACAACAGGGGTGCCCAACCGCTGGCCCGCAGGCTGCATGTGGCCCTCAGTGCCCTCTGATTCAGCCTGGGACCTCCTGCTCTGGGGTGGCAGGTCGGCAAGCCCAGATCGCGGGTTCCTAAACATCATTGTGAAGACGGAGGTGGCGCTAGAGGAAGCAGAGCTGATGCTTCCTGTATAACGTTGGCTCCTGTCACAGGCCGAGTGATACCAAATGTACTCTGTGACAGGAGCGATACAGGAAGAATCGGCTCTGCTATCTACTGCTGCCGCATACTTCCTCTAGTCTCCGGCTCCTGTCACACTGATGCTCGGGGATGGCGAGTCGGGAACCAGCCAGCAATACCCACTAACAGTACCAACCATTAGTACCTGCTGACAGTACCAGCCAGCAGTACCAGCCAACAGTACCCACCAGCTGTACCAGCCAGCAGTACCACCTAGCAGTACCTGCCAGCAGTACCAGCATGCAGTACCAGCCAGCAGTACCCACCAGCAGTACCAGCCAGCAGTACCAGCATGCAGTACCAGCCAGCAGTACTAGCCAGCAGTACCCACCAGCAGTACTCACCAGCAGTACTCACCAGCAGTACTCACCAGCAGTACCAGCCCTGGAGGACAGCCAGCAGCAGCCACCAGCCATACCCGCCTGGGGATCAGCAGCAGCCAGCGATACCTGCAGGAATCCTGAGAAAGAACTGAATATTGAGGTCAGTTGAGGTGCAGGTAAACCGCAGAGCATCAGTGTGAAAGTAGCTTTTGGTCCCTTTCACACAATTGGTTCGATCTGGTCTGCCTGTCTGTTTTTCATGCAGACCCAATCGGACCCTCCATTCACCTCTATAGAGCGGAAGATGTAAGCAGACTTGTGTCGGCCACGTGCATTGGTTCCCCCGCCGTGTATCGGGCTCACGCGTAAGCCGGTCGGGAACTGGTTAAAATATGTTCCCTAGATAATTACATGGATCCCCAACAGACAAGGGCCAAGGGCAACCGATCCCGACTGGATCACAAATAGTCAGTCCACCAACAATGAATCACCTAGCTGCATCTGGCCCTGTCCCTATCACACAAATGACTCCCAATATTTCTAATTTAGCAATCACCAGACAAACTACACTAGATTCACACCTAGCTTTAACAGCCACAACACAACCAATTCACCAATATCGAATTGGAAGTATTAAAACTGGGACTAAGTTTCTGCCCCTCAACAGATCTAGACAAATACAAGTTAATTAAGGACATATACATGTTTGCAAGGAATTTGACCAAACCACTGCAGTAAAACATTATACCATGGCAGATTTTAGAGCACTCCGGTCGGGAACTGGTTAATCGTTATCATCGCTCTCCCTTTGGGTGCCGTGTCCCTAGATAATTACATGGATTCCCAACAGACAAGAGCCAAGGGCTGCTATTTCTTTCTCGCAGGTTGCTCCTTATGTTACCTTACAGGAGAAGTAATGGCCACAGGGCTCTTATTGAGGGGAATAAGGTGTACCTCTCAGTACTGAGACTTTTTTTGGTATCTTGAAAGCCCCATCTCTTGTACCTAGAATGATTCTTTTTAACAGTACTGTGACTCAACTGTTCATACTTGGTAGAGCTAATAAACATTACTGCCACCGTAGGCTACGTACTGTATAAATGTATTTATTTATTCTTTATTTGTGAAGCTGTGCACTCTTCTCCCAAACTTAGTATGTGGCTCAGAGGTCAAAGGACACTTCTAGGGCATGATTGGCAACCTCAGTTCAACCAGGATCATAAGAGAGGACTTTTAAACATTTTAGTTCCAATTCCACTGGCTAGGGTTTGGTTCGCATCAGAACATGCGAACAGGCAAAAAATGTGTGCAAACATTTGAACCCTATTAAAGTCTATGGGACATGAACATGAAAATCAAAAGCTAATTTTTAAAGGCTTATATTCAAGTCATTGTCATAAAAAGTGTATGGGGATTCAGGTACTGCCCTATGGGCCATGCCTCAAAGCAAAAAAAAAGTTTTTAAAATAACCGTTTTTCAGGAGCAGTGATTTTAATAATGCTTAAAGTGAAACACTAAAAATTATATATTCCTTTAAAAATCGTGCCTGGGGGTCCCCTTTGTCTGCCTGTAAAGTGACGCATCTGTATGATGTGTACAACAGTGCGGCAGCAAAATTACATTTCTAAAGGAAAAAAATGTATTTAAACTTGCTCACAGCTGTAATGTATTACCGGCTCCCAGCAATATAGATAAAAAATCAAGGAAAAAATTGTCCATGCCAAAATGAAAAAAAAAATTGACGTGGGGTCCCCCCCAAAATCTATACCAGACCCTTATCCGAGCAAGCAGCCTGGCATGCCAGGAAAGGAGAGGGACGAGCCAATGCCCCCCCTCCTTAACCATACCAGACCACTTGTCCTTAACATGGGGAGAATGCTTTGGGGTCCCCCCCAAAGCACCTTGTTCCCAAGTTAGTGGGGACAAGGTCCTCGTCCCCACAACCCTGGTCCGGTAGTTGTGGGGGTTTGCGGGCCGGGGGCTTATTGGAATCTTGAAGCCCCTTTAACAAAAAGGCTGTGACAGCTGTTATATAAGGGCAGGGCCACCCGCTTATGTAATTGGATGACCCCGCCCCCTCTGAAGTCACATGACATCAGAAGGGGGTGGGGTCACTCGGCTGCATCACCGGGTGGCCCCGCCCTTGCCTATATAACAGCTACCACAGCCAAGAGACAGCAGTTGGTGGGAGGCTTCCCCTCGAGGCTTTTTTTCTATTTTTCGGGTCCATCGGGTTGCGTGATTGAAGATGGATAGACATTGTGGGACACTTTTTTTTATAACAAAGGAATTGTCAAAAACTGTCTATTTTGTTTTTTACTTTTTTGACACATTCTTTGGTGAATGGGTAGGGGTACAATGTACCCCATACTCATTCACATAGATGGGGACCAGGATCTGGGGGGCCCCTTGTTAAAGGGGGCTTCCAGATTCCAATAAGCCCCCCACCCAAAGACCCCCACAACCACTGGGCCAGGGTTGTGGGGAACGAGGCCCCTGGGGACAATGTGCTTTGGGGGGACCCAATAGCAACCTCCCCATGTTTAGGGCAAGCGGCCTAGTATGGTTCAGGAGGGGGAGCTCGCTCGTCCCACCCCACTTTCCTGGCCTACCAGGCTGCTTGCATGGATAAGGGTCTGGTATAGATTTTGGGGGGACCACACTCCAATTTCTTTTTTTTAAATTTTGGCGTGGAGTTCCCCTAAAATCTATGCCAGACCCAAAGGGTCTAGTATGGATGTTGGGGGGACCCCACGCCGTTTTTTTCTTTTTCAATTTTGGCATGGAGATCCCCTTAAAATCCTGGTATGGATTTTGGGGGCGATCCCATGCCTTTTTTTTCTTAATTCTGTCCTAGGGTTCCCCTTAACCACACTGTATTATATACTCTGCACTGACTGCACGGTATTAAGCCCCATACACACGGTCGGACAATCCGCGGACCAGGTCCGTCGGACCATGTCCGTCATACTTTGTCCGATGTTGGTTTTGCGTACACACGGTCGGACAAAGTTGTCGGAAAATCCGATCATTCTGAACGTGGTGACGTTTGTTGCCTACGACGGGACTACGTAGAGGCTAGTAGCCAATAGCTTTGGTCTTGTAATGTGATCTGAGCATGCGTGGCACTTTGTCCGGTCGGACAACCGTACACACGATCGGATTTGGTGTGATCGGACCGTGTTGACGGCAAATCTTTCCAGCAGGAGATAAGACTTTGTCCGTCGGACAAACCGACGTACACTGTCCGATGGTGCATACACACGGTCTGATTTTTCAACAACATTGTCCGATCGGACAGAATCCATGAAAAAGTCCGACCGTGTGTATGGGGCTTAACACGGTATATATATATATATATATATATTAACCACATAAGGACCGCCTCCTGCACATTTACGTCGGCAGAATGGCACGGCTGGGCACATCAACGTACAGGTACGTTGCTCTTTAAGAGCCCAGCCCTTATTTACACGCGCCGCCGGCGGCGCATTCGCGACCCGGTCCTGAGCTCCGTGACCGTGGCCGCAGGACCCGCGGACCCGATCGCTGACGGTGTCCCACGATTGGTTAACAGACCAGAAGAACGGGGAAAGATAAGTGTAAACAAACCTCTCCCTGTGCTTCCTAGTGAGGCTGTCACTGATCGTCTGTTCCCTGTCATAGGGAAAGACGATCAGTGATGTCACACGCCAAGCCCCTACAAATAAAAAAACACACAGGTCACACTTAACCCCTCCCCGCCCCCTAGTGATTAACCCCTTCACTGCCAGTGACATTTTTTACAGTAATCAATGCATTTTTAATCGCACTGATCGCTGTATTAATGCCAATGGCCCCAAAAATGTGTAAAAATTGTCCGACGTGTCCGCCATAATGTCGCAGTCACAATAAAAAAATCTCTGATCGCCGCCATTACTAGTAAAATAAAAATACCATAAAACTATCCCATATTTTGTAGAGGCTATAACTTTTGCGCAAACCAATCAATAGACGCTTATTGCAATTTTTTTTTACCAAAAATATGTAGAAGAATACGTATCGGTCTAAACTGAGGAAAAAATATGTTTTTTTATATGTTTTTTGGGGATATTTATTATAGCAAAATGTTAAAAATATTGAATTTTTTTATAAATTGTCGCTCTATTTTTGTTTATAGCGCAAACAATACAACCTGCAGAGGTGATCAAATACCACCAAAAGAAAGCTCTATTTGTGGGGAAAAAAAGGACACAGATTTTGTTTGGGAGCCACATGGCACGACCGCGCAATTGTCAGTTAAAGCCACGCAGTGCCGAATCGCAAAAAGGGGCCTGGTCCTTTAGCTGCAAATTGGTCCGGGGATAAGTGGTTAATACATTGCCTGCACTGTATAATATATATTCTACACTGACTACACTGTATGTATGTATATATATATATATATCAGGGTCCATAATGGGCGCAGGAGCGCCGCCCCCCCTCTCCTGTCACTCTCTATATACCATAGATAGATTCATGCATTAGATGAATCTATCTATGGTCGCTGCTGACACCCCCTATTCAGGTGTCCAGCCCCTTTTCTGTCACCGGGCGCCTGAATTACAGCGGTGGGGGTGTTTTTTGGAAACATCTGATTGGCGCCGTAGGCGCTAATAGGCGTCCAAAAAGGTGACAAGCGGGCGCAACGCTGTGCGTTCCTTGGCACTCAGCACTGATTTTAGCAAACCGAAGGAATTCGGTTTGCTAACATTGTACTGCCCCTTAGCCAATCAGGAGCACAGGTCTGTGTGACCTGTGCCCTGATTGGCTGAAACGACAGGCGCTGTGATTGGGCGCCTATCAGGCGTCCAATCATAGCAGAGGATGAGAGGATGAGAGGAGGAGCGGGCAGGAGAGGAAATGGAGGACACGATGCCGCCGTCACCCGAGACAAGGTAAGTGCAGGGCGGGCTCCAAGACATGTCACCGGCTGGTGATCTTGCAGGTAATAGTAACAGGTGTATTTCCTGTGGTTGCTGGGAAGAGCGGAGGAAGGGAAGGGGAGGGGAGAAGATAGTATAACAGTTTTTTTTTTTTTTAAATACAAAGTGACAATCCCACCGATCTATCAATCGTGCTACTGTGTTGTCCGTTCCTGCACACACACACACAGTCCACCCTTGTCACCATTAGACAGTTGTGCCAGCGCACAGATGGTGTGGTCAATAATGAAGCCTTTACATGTAAACAAGAAGTGGATGCAAAGAGGCTGGAGGAGATCCGCAGCAAAGGATGCAAAAGGGTGCATCCTTTGCACTGCCCAACTGCCCTGTGGCAGTTGGAATACTGGATTAGATGGGTAGGGCAGTCCTCCATCATCATGTTAACAAAAGTGCCACTTGTTTCAATGTGGTGCAAATTTAAAAGAAAAAAAAAAAAAAAAACTGTTTGCAATTCTTTTCTGCAATTTGTCATGCGTAGGGCAGCCTATTGAAATGAATGGCCCATTCATGCTGTCACACCTGCATAGGTGCAAACTAAAGCCCCATACACACGGTCGGTTTTTCCGATGGATTCTGTCCTATCGGACAATGTTGTCGGAAATTCCAACCGTGTGTAGGCACCATCGGACAGTTTCCATCGGATTGTCCGACGGACAAAGTTCTATCTCCTGTTGGATAGATTTTTCGACAACAAAGTCCGATCACACCAATTCCGATCGTGTGTAGCGAATTCCGACGGACAAAGTGCTACGCATGCTCAGATCACATTACAAGACCAAAGCTATTGGCTACTAGCCTCTACGTAGTCCCGTCGTACGCAACAAACGTCACCACGTTCAGAATGATCGGATTTTCCGACAACTTTGTCCGACCGTGTGTACGCAAAACCAACATCGGACAAAGTACGACGGACATGATCCGACGGACCTGGTCCTCGGATAATCCGAGCGTGTGTATGGGGCTTTAGCCTTAAGAGGTGCCAACATGGCGCTCCTGCGTTTTGATGGGCAAAGTGGCTGCGTTTTGATGGGCACAGTGGCTGCATTTTTATGGGCACAGTGGCTGCGTTTGATGGGCTTTTTTTTCAGAATTTTTCAGTTTATTTGCGCCCCCCCAAAAAAATTTTGAGCACCAGCCGCCACTGATATATATATATATATATATATATATATATATATATATATATACTAAACTGCCTGCACGCCACTAACTAACCTGCCTAATCTAGCTTAAGTTCTCCTCTCCATGTTATTATCACACTATACACGGCAGCCTTACATAGTGTGGGACGAGGACTTAGCCCCCTGAGCCATGATTAGCCAAAGGCATCCTGCCTTTGGCCAATCATGGCTCTCCCAGCAAATCGCACTGTGATTGGCCAAAGCATGCAGGTCAGGTGCATGCTTTAGCCAATCAGCAGCCGTCAATGCACTGCGATCTTGCAGTGCATTATGGGGAGCTTTGGGGTGCTCAAATTTGCCACGAACGCCCCATATGTTCGGTTCCTTTGTGAACAAACGAGCACCCGGCGTCCGACTCGAACATTGGGACCACTGGCTTTAAAGGAAAGGAGTTAAGATATTCCTAGCTGCAGAATAACCTTGGCATTGCAAGCTATATTAAATATCACTGGAATATCATTTGAATTTGCTTGCTAAAAAGGGTACAGTATACCTTTGAGACGATTGCTTTCACAGGTTCATGTCTCTGAACATGCAAATTAGAAAGATGTTTCGACAGCTGGTGCTTTGTACTTTTTTTCTGAGACACTGATCCCAGATGCAGAACAGAAAAGATTTCCTATAAAAATGAAAAGTTGCATGTCTGACATACAGTATCTTATTTTATTATACATAGTATACATATTTTATTATAACTTTATAATGTGACAACACTGAAGAAATGACACTTTGCTACAATGTAAAGTAGTGAGTGTACAGCTTGTATAGCAGTGTCAATTTGCTGTCCCCTCAAAATAACTCAACACACAGCCATTAATGTCTAAACCGCTGGCAACAAAAGTGAGTACACCCCTAAGTAAAAATTTCCAAATTGAGCCCAAAGTGTCAATATTTTGTGTGGCCACCATTATTTTCTAGCACTGCCTTAACCCTCTTGGGCATGGAGTTCACCAGAGCTTCACAGGTTGCCACTGGAGTCCTCTTCCACTCGTCCATGATGACATCACAGTGCTGGTGGATGTTAGAGGCCTCGCGCTCCTCCACCTTCCATTTAAGGATGCTCCATAGATGCTCAATATGGTTTAGGTCTGGAGACATGCTTGGCCAGTCCATCACCTTTACCCAAAGCTTCTTTAGCACGCAGTGGTCTTCTTGGAGGTGTGTTTGGGGTCGTTATCATGTTGTACTGCCCTGCGGCCCAGTCTCCAAAGGGAGGGGATCATGCTCTGCTTCAGTATGTCACAGTACATGTTGGAATTTGTGGTTCCCTCAGTGAACTGTAGCTCCCCAGTGCCGACAACACTCATACAGCCTCAAACGGAAGGTGGAAGAGAGCAAGGTCTCTAACATCCACCAGCTCCGTGATGTCATCATGGAGGAGTGGAAGAAGACTCCGGTGGCAACCTTCAGGAAAAAAACTCAAGACCCACCTCTTCTAATATCGCAGGACAACAAGAGCAGACAAGCGCCTTGAGGCGATTCTGTTCGCATTTGCAGCGCTATACAAATCATTCATTCATTCATTAAACCTGTGAAGCTCTGGTGAACAAGAGGGTTTAGACAGTGCTGGAAAATAATGGTGGTGACACAAAATATTGACACTTTGGGCCCAATGTGGACATTTTCACTTAGGCGGGTACTCACTTTTGTTGTCAATGCTTTGGACATTAATGGCTGTGTGTTGAGTTATTTTGAGGGGACAGCAAATTTACACTGTTATACAAGCTGTACTCTCACTACTTTACATTGTAGCAAAGTGTCATTTCTTCAGTGTTGTCACATGAAAAGATATAATAAAATATTTTTCTCAAAACGTCTTCCAGGACAGCCCATGAGACCTAGGGCTCCTCCTACCAGGACAGGAAACACATTCCCCCCCACCAGATAAAAGGGCGGTCCTCCAGGCCCCATGTCAGTTATTAGTGTTTCCTCCGGACGGGGGGTAACATGTTCCAGGAACCTGGTCCCCTAGGTCTCATGAGAAGGGGCTCTGTAAGGCTATTTGGGGGCATATCACTAACCTTCTCTTCTGCCAGAAGCAGCACACCGCTGGGGAGGTTGGTTGTGCTGCTGTCTCCTGTCTCTCTGTGCCTGGAGAGGGCCATGACCGTCTGCTCCCAAGCGCCTGTAGTCTCTAGGTGAGCAGCAGTTTCCTCTCCTCACCCACAGCATGGCTGAAAGGTGTGAGGAGAAACAGGAAGCAGCAGCACTTGAGGGGGCGGAGCTTCTGCACTCCAAGCTGGCCCACAGGAAGTGCCGAGTGATAGGTCACTTTCGGGGCATATGACATCATCATCGGGTGCCGGAGACACTGGTTCCAGTCTTTTTAAGCGGTGCGGATGGGAGACGCTGGCTACTGGTGTGTTTTGGTGGAAAGAAGCCAGGCTGTGGAAAGCTAAACAGGGCAGGATGGACCAGTCTGCAGTTCCTGCACAGGCAGTGGAAGCAGTGCCCAACACCAGCACCTCGCAGGTAAGCCTGAAGTGTTTTGTCACTATCTTGCTATCCCTGTGAGTGTTCCCTCCCCCTCCCCTCTCTGTAGTAGTGGGTTATGGGGACACATTTCTTCCCTCCTGCACGTGGTGTTTCGGAGTGTCAGGGTGGCTGTGAGTCTCATTTGGGGTCGTTTTATTTTTTTGTCTTACAGACCAAGACCCAGGAGAAAGCTCAGGCACAGCCACCTAAAAGGAAATGTGCGGTGTGCGCAAACAAATTGAGCTCCTCTTGGAGCAAAGCAGTTTGTCGCAGGTGTATAGAGGGCCTTGTAAAAGATGACCCGGTTACCTCTTGCCAAAAGATGCTAGCTTCTGTCAGAGATGAGCTTGCGTCCACCTTTAGTTCCTTTAGAACGCTTATTGACAAGCTCCAGACTCCAGCAGAGGGTCCGTCGTCACAGAAGACGTCAGTCAGCACTCCGCAGCAGGCGGACAGTGAAGACTCTGAGGCTGAGGTCAGATCTACCCGTTCCTCTCCAGAGGAATCAGGGTCAGAGATAGAGCCCGGGGATAGAGAATCCACTCGGAGCTCGAGATTTAAGTTATCCGTAGAAGATGTGGATGACTTATTGAAGGCCATCTATACTACCCTTGAATTGAAAGAAGAGGAGGTTCAGCTATCCAAACATGATCTCATGTATAAGGGATTGCACAAGAAAAAATATAGAGTTTTTCCAGTCCATAGCTCATTGATTGATACTATCAAACTGGAATGGGATAATCCTGAGAGAAAACCTTTCTTCTCTAGTAACCTTAAAAGGAGGTTTCCTTTTGATGAGGACACTACGCAGCCGTGGAATAAAAATCCCAAGCTAGACGCACCCCTTTCAAAGGTTTCAAAGAACTCGGACCTAGCGTTCGATGATATGGGTACGCTTAAGGATCCGATGGACAAGAGGGGGGGATATCCTTCTCCACAGAGCCTGGGACTCTGCGGTTGGGAACCTCAAACCTGCTCTGGCCTCCACTTGTGTGGCCAGAAATCTGGAGGTGTGGTTAACCCAAATTCAGACTCATCTGTTGGCAGGTACCTCCAGAGAGCAGATTTTGAAGTCTTTTCCTCTCCTCTTTCAGGCAGTAGGTTACTTGGCAGATTCTTCCGCAGAGTCGGTGAGAATGTCGGCCAGGACCTCGGCTTTAGTGAACTCGGCCAGGAGAAGCCTTTGGCTTAAAACCTGGTCAGGGGACTCAGCCTCCAAGTTACGCCTTTGTGGGCTCCCCTTAACAGGCGATCACTTATTTGGCCCAGGGCTGCATCCCAGCAGCCAGGAAGTTTTTTCGTGGCCAAGGCAGGCAGCAGGGTCCTAAAGGAAAGGACAGCCGGCTGAAAAAACACTGGACAGGGCACAAGGGCAGAGGCAAAGGGGGGGTCCTGTTTAACCCTCCTCAACAGCCCACCAAACCGCAGTGACTTGCGTTCCCCAGTGGGAGGAAGATTGAGGGCCTTCTTCCCACAGTGGGCAGCAGTTACTTCAAGCCCCTTTATTCTGGACCTTGTGACCAACGGGTACAGGCTGGAATTCGCCCACCAACCACCAGAGCGGTTTTTGGTCACCTTTCCTCCCCAGGATCGGGAGAAAGCGCAGGCCCTGGGTCTCCAGATCGGAGACCTGTTGGATCAGAAGGTCCTGATTCCTGTTCCCCAGTGAGATCAGGGCAAGGGATTCTATTCCCATGTATTTGTTGTCAAAAAGCCGTCAGGGAAGTTTCGACTTATCCTGAATCTCCGAGCTTTAAACAAATCAATCAGATACAAACATTTCCGGATGGAGACGGTTTTCACTATCAAAAGCCTACTCTACCCAAACTGCTACATGGCCACGTTGGACTTGAGGGATGCTTATCTTCACATCCCTATCCACTCAGCCTTCCAGAGATATTTAAGATTAGCAGTGAAGATGAGGACAGGGACCCGACACTTCCAGTTTCAGGCCCTCCCCTTTGGTCTTTCCTCAGCCCCACGCATTTTCACAAAAGTGTTGGGGGAAGCCCTAGCTCCACTCAGGCTAAAAGCGATAACTATTATCCCTTACTTAGACGACCTCCTGGTGGTAGCAGCGTCATACCAGAAGCTGTTGGAGGATCTCCAGGCTGTACGGGACTTCCTACAGTCCTTAGGCTGGTTAATAAACGTAGAAAAGTCGTCCTTAACTCCGGCCCAGAAGGTGACTTACCTGGGTTACGACTTTTGCTCAGTGGATCAAAGGGTCTTTCTTCCTCAGGAGAAGATTACCAAAATGATCCAATCTATGTCAGCATTGCAGACAAACCAGTCGGTCTCCCTAAGACAGGTTTCGAGGGCAGTGGGTCTGATGACCTCATGCTTTCCTGCAGTCCCATGGGCAAGACTTCATCAACGTCCACTACAACTGTTCCTCTTAAGAAACTGGAACGGGGATGCAAGGTCCCT
The DNA here is from genome assembly GCA_028564925.1 of Lithobates sylvaticus. NCBI lineage: Eukaryota > Metazoa > Chordata > Amphibia > Anura > Ranidae > Lithobates > Lithobates sylvaticus. The sequence continues at coordinate 569,610,309 of CM053029.1, forward strand.
GGAGTCAAGGGTCCGGCTTCCCACCAGGGTAAAGAGAAGCCTGTGGTGGTGGAGAGCAAGCCAGCACCTAGCAGGAGGTCTCCCATGGTCCATTCCCATTTCCCAAAGGATTACTATGGATGCGAGTTCCTGGGGATGGTGGGCCCATCTCAACAATGCAGTGGCACAGGGAGAGTGGTCCTCGAGGGAGGCAAGGGCTTCATCCAATCAAAGAGAGCTTCTAGCGGTTCACAGAGCCCTGCAGTCCTTTCAGATAGAGATCAGGGGCCACAATCTTCAAATTCTGTCAGACAACGTTGCAACAGTCGCATACCTCAACAAGCAGGGGGGCACGAGAAGCCGGATACTCCAGTCAATTGCCCAGGAGATCCTAGTATGGGCAGAGGGGAATCTGGCTTCAATTTCAGCTGTGCACTTGAAGGGCACACAAAATTGTTTAGCAGACTACCTCAGCCGTCACCGGGTAGATCGAGACAACTGGTCCCTTCATCCCGAAGTCTTTGCAGACCTCACCAGCAGATGGGGATACCCAGTAGCGGATCTGTTCGCAAACAGGAACAACCGCAAGACGGAAATGTTCTTTTCCATGAACCCAGCAGACCAATCCTTGGGGATCGATGCGCTGGCAAACCCATGGCCTTGCGGCCTATGTTATGCCTTTCCGCCGATCAGACTTATTCCAGAAGTCCTCCGGAAGTTTCTTCTAGAAGAAACAGACCTCATTCTAATTGCCCCGTTTTGGCCCAAGAGGCCATGGTTTTCCCTGCTACAGACTCTAGTTTCAGAGCCTCCACTGAGTCTTCCAAAGAGGGAAGACTTATTGTTGCAGGGTCCAGTGTCTCACCCCCAGGTGATTTCCCTAAGATTGTTGGCTTGGTATCTGAAGAGAAGATGCTAAGCGCCCAGGGGTTCTCCGACAAAGTAGTCAGGACTCTGGTAGACTGTAGAAAACCAGTAACCAGAGCCATTTATTCCAAGGTTTGGAAAAAGTTTAATTCTTAGTTATCGGAGAATCAGAGACTAACCCACGATATTCCGGCAATTCTGGAATTTTTTCAAGAGGGGGTTGACAATGGTCTTTCCGTTAGTACCCTAAAAGTACAAGCGGCAGCTATTAGTGTTTTCCTCCAGTTTTCTCTCCTGGAAAATCCCATTGTAGCCAGATTTTTCAAATCAATTTCAAGGGCCAGGCCAGTAGTGGTGAAAAGTTGTCCATCTTGGAACCTGTCCCTAGTACTTCAGGCTTTGGTGGAATTTCCTTTTGAGCCTCTCGAGGAAATCTCAGTTAAACTACTTACATTAAAAGTAGTTTTTATGGTAGCTATTACCTCAGCACGTAGGGTAAGTGAGCTGCAGGCCCTGTCAGTTAGGGAGCCTTTTCTCACGATTTTTGATGATCGAGTCGTTTTAAAGACTGATGCAGGTTTTTTGCCTAAGGTGGCTAGTACATTCCACCGAACTCAGGATATTGTACTGCCATCCTTTTGTAGTTCACCGCACAGCGAACAGGAAAGAAAGTTTAGTTGCTTAGATGTAAGAAGGATCCTCCTTGCCTATCTTGAGGTCACTAAGACCTTTAGGAAAACTGATGCTTTGTTTGTCCTCTTTTCGGGGGCACACAAGGGAAACAGTGCATCTAAAGCCACACTAGCCAGGTGGATAAAGCAAGCTATCTCTGAAGCTTACAAAATTAGGGAGGTTTCTCCACCTTTTGTCACAGCACACTCAACTAGAGCCTTATCTACGCCTTGGGCTGAGAGGGCTGGTGCCTCACCGGAGCAAATTTGCAGGGCTGCCACATGGTCCAGTTACTCGACCTTCATTAAACATTATCGCCTGGATCTCCTATCAGCGCAGGAGCAGGCGTTTGGTCGCAAGGTCCTGCAGGCAGTTGTCCCTCCCTAGACTGGTAAGTTCTGGCTCATCGTCTCATGGGCTGTCCTGGAAGACGTTTTGAGAAAAGCTGAGTTAGACTTACCGGTAACTCCTTTTCTGAGAGTCTTCCAGGACAGCCGGATTCCCACCCGGTTTTGTCTAAAGTTATGTGTATTATGCATATGTTTTTCAGGGACGTCCTACGGTTCTTGAGTAGACTGACATGGGGCCTGGAGGACCGCCCTTTTATCTGGTGGGGGGAATGTGTTTCCTGTCCTGGTAGGAGGAGCCCTAGGTCTCATGGGCTGTCCTGGAAGACTCTCAGAAAAGGAGTTACCGGTAAGTCTAACTCAGCTTTTTTTTTAGCAGAGACCCCAAAGATAAAATGGTGATCGTTGCAAAATTTTATGTCACACTGTATTTGCGCAGTTATTTTTTATGAGGTAAGATCTCCAGGTCTTTTCTCGACCCTCTTCATTTGCACAGGCTTGGGACCAGCATGCATAATGTGCTAACACGTGTGTATAGCCAATTTATCCATAGTACATACGTGGGCCTATTTAGTCAGGAGCCAATTACTTACCAGTCATGGATAGAAAAAAAGTATGTAATCTGTTATTATTGTTGTTGTTTAATTTTATTCTTATGTAGCGCCGTGCTCCTGACGAGCATGCGCTATGTGTTTTGTAAATGTAATGTTCCTAGAACCACAGTTGGGTTTTGGGGTAAATTATCCAAATGATGGTTTCAGTACCAGTCTGGCTGGATTGCACTGGGTTCTGCTTGGCCATAGGTGTCGCTGTCACTCCTGGCAAGTACGAGAACGCAGTTTGGCTGGGCGCATTGAGTGCCAATCTCTCTCGGAACCAACCAGCGAGAGTGTCGTCTTGCTGTGCTTTCTGGGAAAGGGTACTTAAGGTACTGACATCACGTGCTTCTGGGTCTGTTTGGTCCTGGTCCTCCTGACCAGCCCCCAGGGCTCTCATGGCCTGGGGTGCGGATCCATCCAATTCCGAGTCTCGGGGTTGGCTAGCCCGAGGCAAAGTAACTGAAAGGAGTATTCCAAGGTGGTTCGGTGCCGTCTCGTCTGTGGAGAGGCCCAGCAACTGAGAAAAGCAACCAGGGGAGGACTCTTCGGGAGAGGGCCACGCATAAGGCTGGTTCCTCAGCAAGAGCCTGGAAGCTAAGTTGAAAGACACCAAGTGAATCTACACTCGTACAGTATCGCCGGACCAGCTGCAAGATACTGGTATCGTATGAGGGCTCCATAAACTTGTCTACATCCTTCAGTTACAACAAGTCTGTGGCAGAGTCTTTACTCACAAGTGTTCTACAACCGAGTCTGTGGCAGAGACTTTATTCACAAGTGTTCTACAACCAAGTCTGTGGCAGAGACTTTGCTTTATCTAACACCTCACCGGCTGATAGGCCTGGTGAGAGAAGGTCTATCCGGCAACTGTGACAATCCAGTTGTGAGTGGCTACTCTCTGGATTTCTATAGTGAGAGACTTTCAGTTTTGAGCATTTCCAAGAGTACCTGAACGTTCTACCTAGACCCTCTAACCTTTATTGAGAGACTGTGTTTGTCTACCCTTTTTGCAAATAAAAATCCCAAAGTGGATCCAGTGTCAGCTTCTGCAATTCTTTGGGCCATCTACCTCGGGAAAACCCCTAGACGCACACGAGGTCAAGAAGGTAACGGTAAGCCCAAATCAAACCAGCAGCTCCTTCGGGGGTTTGTGCTACACTTACTATAGTTTGTTTTTGTAAAGAAGTGCCCTAGCAAAATTTTGCAGGGTAATTTCGTTTTTTAGATTTGATAGACCCCACCAAATACTACATACAGTGCCTTTAAAAAGTATTCATACCCCTTGAAATTTTCCATTTTGTCATGTTGCAACCAAAAATGTAAATTCATTTTATTGGGAGTTTATGGGATAGACCAATACAAAGTGGCACATAATTCTGAAGTAGAAGGAAAATGATAAATGGTTTTCAAAATTGACTTTTACAAATAAATACCTGAAAAGAGTGGCATGCATTTGTATTCAGCCCCCTTTACTCTGAAACCCCTAACTAAAATCTAGTGGAACCAATTGCCTTCAGGAGTCACCTAATTAGTAAATAGAGTTCACCTCTGTGTAATTTAATCTCAGTATAAATACAGCTGTTCTGTGGAGCCCTCAGAGGTTTGTTAGAGAACCTTAGTGCACAAACAGCATCATGAAGGCCAAGGAACACACCAGACAGGTCAGAGATAAAGTTGTGGAGAAGTTTAAAGCAGGGTAAGGTTATAAAAAAATAACCCAAGCTTTGAACATCTCAAGAAGCACTGTTCAATCCATCATCCGAAAATGGAAAAAGTATGGCACAACTGCAAACCTACCAAGACATGGCCGTCCACCTAAACTGACAGGCCAGGCAAGGAGAGCATTAATCAGAGAAGCAGCCAAGAGGCCCATGGTAACTCTGGAGGAGCTGCAGAGATTCACAGCTCAGGTGGGAGAATCTGTCCACAGGACAACTATTAGTCGTGCACACAAATCTGGTCTTTATTAAGAGTGGCAAGAAGAAAGCCGTTGTTGAAAGAAAGCCATAAGAAGTGCCATTTGCAGTTTGGGAGAAGCCATGTGGAGGACACAGCAAACATGTGGAAGAAGGTGCTCTGGTCAGGTGAGAGCAAAATTGAACATTTTGGCCTATAAGCAAAACACTATGTGTGGCGAAAAACTAACACTACACATCACCCTGAACACACCATCCCCACAGTGAAACATGGTGGTGGCAGCATCATGTTGTGGGGATACTTTTCTTCAGCAGGGACAGGAAAGCTGGTCAGAGTTGATGGGAAGATGGATGGAGCCAAATACAGGGCAATCTTAGAAGAAAACAGTAAAAGACTTGAGACTGGGGCAGAGGTTCACCTTCCAGCAGGACAACGACCCTAAACATACAGCCAGAGATACAATGGAATGGTTTAGATCAAAGCATAATCATGTGTTAGAATGGCCCAGTCAAAGTCCAGACCTAAACCCAATTGAGAATCTGTGGCAAGACTTGAAAATTGTTGTTCACAGACGCTCTCCATCCAATCTGAAAGAGCTTGAGCTATTTTGCAAAGAAGAAAGTGCAAAAATTGTCACTCTCTAGATGTGCAAAGCTGGTAGAGACATCCCCAAAAAGACTTGCAGCTGTAATTGCAGTGAAAGGCGGTTCTACAAAGTATTGACTCAGGGGGGCTGAATACAAATGCACGCCACACTTTTCACATATTTATTTGTAAAAAAAATTGTTAACCATTTATCATTTTCCTTCCACAATTATGTGCCACTTTGTGTTGGTCTATAACATAAAATCCCAATAAAATATATTTATGTTTTTGGTTGTAACATGACAAAATGTGGAAAATTCCGAGGGGTGTGAATACTTTTTCAAGGCACTATAACACATAGCATTTTTATTTGAACATCTTTTTTAAGCGTAACTGATCTTTTTTTAAACTCAAATGATTTGAGTTGCTTGTAATGACAGAGGAGACAGTTATTGTTCTATCTGAGGTCTATTCTAGATGGTTTCCCAGATGAAGGTCTCCTTATCTGTAAGCTGTAAATAGCTGTGAAAGCACCTATCACATTCTTAATGTCATTATTGATTTCCAAACATAATTCAAGTACATTCAATCTAAGAGCATAATTATACGTGACAGGGACCCATAACAAAATCACTTACCCCCCCAACTTTTTAAATTCTATCTTAAAGTTAATCCTACAACTAACTCCTGCTCCATTCTTAAAGGAAACCCATCAGGCCAGAAATATGAAAATGACATTATTAAATTGTTTTAAAAGGAAACCGGTGCTAAGAGAAATATGCTAATTGACTGGCTGTCCCTGACCTATAACAAGCATGCAGTCAGAAAGTATTGATTCCAGTAGATCAACAAGACGGTTTGGCGATTAGCATTTTAAGAAGCCAATATCATAAGTGGCTTTCTCCGTTTTTCTCTCTGTACAGATTTTGTTTAAAGGACCACTGTATCTTTGTACAATTAGTTCTACCCAAAACGAGAGAGGTACCCACCTGGAGAAATGCTTACCTTCCTTCTGAATGCAGCGATCTTTACGCCCCCCCCCCCCCCGGCGCTGCACAACCTTTCCAACAACAGCATCCCCACCGGTTCTTCCTTCCAATGTACATCAGAGCTCCATTCATTCGTGTGGATAGGTCTGTACTAATGGGGGTCTCCAGGGGTCCAACAGAGTTGAGCTTTCTCATAGAAATTAATGGGGCCACACAGCAAAGATCATTCATTCAGATCAAGGAGGGAGCTAAGTCCTTTTTTTAGGTGAGCACCACTAACTCAAGCTGGGGTGAAAAATTAACCACTTTAGCTCCAGAAGGCTTACCCCCCTTCATGACCAGTCCATTTTTTGCAATACGGTACTTTGTCAGTAAGCGTGGGGTGGGCAGAGCAGAGAGCCCGTTGACCGATAGTCACCGGGCTCTCTGCTCATGAAGCCCTGAGAACTGAGCGGTCAGCAATCTTTGATTGTTTGGTTCTCAGTCTTATGCCGCGTACACACGGTCAGAATTCTCGTTGGAAAAAGCTCTGATGGTTTTCCTGTCAGAATTCCGACGGAATTTCACTCAAACTGTCTTGCCTACACACGGTCACACCAAATTCCGACGGTCAATAACACCACGGCATACAACACGTTTGACTGCACTATAAAAGGGAAGTTTAATGCTTCTGAGCATGCGTCTAATTGTTTCCGAGCATGCGTCGGAATTTTGCGTGTCGGAATTGCATACACACGATCGGAAAATCCGATAGAAAGGTTTTCCGTCGGAAAAATTAAGAACAGGTTCTTAATCCAAAGTCCGTCGGAAATTCCGACAGAAAAAGACCGATGGGCATACACACGGTCGGAAAATCCGATGAAAAGCTCCCATAGGACTGTTTCCATCGGAAATTCCGACCGTGTGTACGCGGCATTAGAGCCAGTGGGGGACAGATGTAGCATCGGACCGATGCTGCATCCACCTAGGTAAATATGATTCTTTAAAAAAAAAATCCTCAACTTCTCTTTTATCATAATTAGGCATAACCTTTTTGACTTTTTCTGGGTACCAAAAAAAAATCCACGTTAGGTCAACAAATATCAGGGGATCTTCACATGCCTTCATCAGGGCTGTAATAGTTAAAAAAATAATAAATGCATATCTTTTTTAGGGTAAAAAAAAAATTGCATTTATTATTTGTTTTACTTGGAGCCTGTAAGGCATTACACCTGCAATCAGAAGATTGCAGATGTCGTGCAGGACTAGTACAGACTTGTCCGTCTACCTGTCTGCTCGTACCTTGTACACTGACAGGAAGAGACAATGAATTACCTGGAGCACTCAACAGCACCATGGTAGTTCATTGAGAACTACAAGCTGACAGCCGCAAAGTATGTTAGTACTTGTAGATTCCCCTTCACAGAACTCTGTGAATGAATGAAGCAGCCTACACAGTCACAATTTTTTTTAAATAGTGACATCGAGCGGTGGAGAAGATCCCCCTCCTAGCTCCATCACTAGAGGCAGCAGCTGCAGGAATGGGAGCGTTACATTTTCCACCCTAAAAATTGGTGGAAAATGTAACTTGTTCCCAAAGTTGAACTTATCCTTTAACCACATGCCGACCGGGCCATAGCCGAAAGACGGCTACAGCATGGTCGGCTTATTCTGGGAGAGCATCCACAGACGTCCTCACAGAATCGCGCTCCCATGCGCCCACTGGGGCGCGCACCCGGGAACATCCGTGACCTCCGGCGCATCATGAATCACGGTAAAAGTCCGCTGATAGCGGCCGTTTACCATGTGATCGCTCGGTCAAATGACAGAGCATCACTTGTAAACAAACCGGCATCATGACATGATGCCGATTCCTCCCTCCCCTCTCTGTACCGCTCGGTACAGTGTGAGAAAACAGGGGAGAGATCGTTTGCAGTGCTGTGGGCACTACAGATCCAGCCCACAGCACTGCTCAGTGCCCATATTCTGACAGTACTTTGCAATACTGTGCAATACTAAGCAATACTCTGCAATACTAAGCAATACTCTGCAATACTAAGCAATACTAAGCAATACTCTGCAATACTAAGCAATACTCTGCAATACTAAGCAATACTAAGCAATACTAAGCAATACTAAGCAATACTAAGCAATACTCTGCAATACTAAGCAATACTCTGCAATACTCTGCCAATACTCACCAATACTCTGCCAATACTCACCAATACTCTGCCAATACTCGCCAATACTCTGCCAATACTCGCCAATACTCTGCCAATTCTCGCCAATACTCTGCCAATACTCACCAATACTCTGCAATAAATTTTAACAGAAACAAAGAATTATTGTTTTTTTTTACCAAATTTTTTTGATTTATAGCGCAAAAAATAAAAAACCCAGTGGTGATTAAATACCTCCAAAAGAAAGCTCTATTTGTGTTAAAAAAAGGACAAACATTTCATATGGGTACAGTGTTGCATGACTGAGTAATTGTCATTCAAAATGTGAGAGCACCGAAAGCTAAAAATTGGTCTGGTTAGGAAGGGGGTTTAAGTGCCCAGTGGTCAAGTGGTTAAAGTGAAAGTAAAGTCTTATTTTTTACTTGTACCTACTACCCTATAATAAGGTTTACCTGTAGGTCCTGTGAATTCATCGGTGCATTCACTCTGAAGGACCGGCTTACTGCGCCGGACCTTCAGAGGCAGTGCCGTAAACTGTGTCATCGAGCCCCCGGCCACTCACAGCGATGGAGCCCGCAAACCCAGACGAAACACTGGGGAAGATGTCAGCCGTCTCACCGGTGTGTGGGCGCCGCTGGAGGGCTTCGTATTTAATAATAAGCTAGTATGTGATGCATACTAGCCCATTATGCCTTCCTCCACAGGTTTTTTTTTTTCTTTGTTTTTTTTTCCCAGGGTTTACAACCTCTTTAATAATGCAAAAAAAGGGAAATATGAGTCTCATTTTAAGAAGCAACTTATTTGTAACTTTGTTTTCTAAAGAGAAAGAAATGTTTATAAGGCCAGGTTCCGCTATTCAAAAAAATAAATTGGCAGAACATACTTTTTAAATATTGGCTTTTTTATTCCTCCTTTTAGCAAAAAGGACTTTTAGGGCTAAAGGTCCTTTTAGGACAAAATGAAGATATTGGGTCTCACTGCAACTCAACGGACATCTTTAACAAGCTACAGGTAAAATATTAATATCCCATAAAATTTATGTGTGTGCTGTGAGATTCACGTATTTCAGACAATAAAAGTTTATTTTTTTCCACAATAGCACGTTTTCTTTTCCATAGTGTAGGCAGACATACTGTAAATCTTAGCTCTTGTATTTCCCCCCCTCTACCTATTTGTATGGGGATCATGGCTGACGTTTTGTCCAAGTGTCCATTGATCAGTGAGGCAGGAAAGATCCTCAGCTTTTATTCTACAAATTCCTCTGGAGATATAAGTGATGTTTGCCTCCAGAAAGGGATTTAAATCTCATCCAAAGGTCACGTTAAAAACAAATTTTGTTTAAACATCTAACGCATGCATGTTTCCAGTGATGAAAAATGAACAAGACTTATGTTTCTAAGAAAATCCATTCCATCTGCATCCAGGAAACACACCTGAAAAAATGTTAAATGACATCCTCAGTCTAGATTTTTTTTAAAACACCATCTGTTAGATGGACCTGGCCAGTTTTACAGTGTAATGAACTCGATTTCGGCAGGAGCACAAAATACTTTCACTTACACTGAGGTGCCCTTAATCATGAATGCTTTTCTTCTCTATAACCTATTACCTCCATTGTTCTTTTTATGGCTGCCTAATGACGACGTGAAAATCCAACCATGTTTACCGGGCATAAATCATGTAATGTGGCTTAATATGATAAACTATTAAAGAGTTAGAACGTTGGATGTTTTTTTTTTTTTCTTTCCTCCTAATTGGTTTCAGTATATCTGATCAAGAGTACATTGAATCAAATACCAAAGAAGATTTATTGCTCATTACCAAACAAAGACTTCCTGAGACATTTTGCCAATAAAATGTGGAATAATAGAGACAATCAAGTGCCTGCATGTAATATGTAAATTATTTAAAACGTATGTCAAGCCAAATGTTTTTTCTCTGGTTTTTGATAATAAAGGGAAGGGTTGGGACTTCTGTTACATAGTTAGTCAGGTGATATAGAGATTGGGAGCCTAATCCCCAACTAGGCTACCAAGAGAAATGGGGGCAGTTTGGACTATTGCGGTACAATAAAAGCGGTACAAAGAATAATATAACAAAAATATAAATATAAACGTTACAGATGATTTTATTGATGCCAAAATACAAATCATCATTTACATGTTAAAAACATAGTGGCGGTACATATGTAAATCACCAATGAGTAGTTAGAATAAAACAATTGATCACAGATGTCAGATGTAATTTTTCTCGACTAGTTTGGCGGTCATTTACCGCTTCATCGGGAGATTATCTGTGATTAACCGCTTCCCGACCGCCTCACGCAGATATACTGCGGCAGAATGGCACGGGCAGGCAAAATCACGTACGGGTACGTGGCCCTTTAATTGCCTACCAGCGGCGCGCTCGCGACCCGGTCGAGAGCTCCGTGACCCCGGCCGCGGGACCAGCGGACCTGATCGTGGTGTCCCGTGATCGGGTCACAGAGCTGAAGAACGGGTAGAGGTCTGTGTAAACAAACCTCTCCCCGTGCTTCCTACTCTGCCTGTCATTGATCGGCTGTTCCCGGTCATCGGGAAAGCCGATCAATGACATCAGACGCCAGCCCCGCCCCCTAATGTAAAAAAACACACACACGTCACAGCCCATAACCCCTCCCCTCCCCCTAGTGGTTAACTCTTTCACTGCATGTGTCATTTATACAGGAATCAATGCATTTAAATAGCATTAATTGCTGTATAACTGATAATGGTCCCAAAAATGTGTCAAAAATGTCCGATGTGTCCGCCATAATGTCGCAGTCACAATAAAAATCGCTGATCGCCGCCATTACTAGTAAAAAAAAAATATTAATAAAAATGCTATAAAACTATCCCCTATTTTGTAAACGCTATAACTTTTTCGCAAACCAATCAATAATCACTAATTGCGATTTTTTTTACCAAAAATATGTAGAAGAATACGTATCGGCCTAAACTGAGGAAAAAAAATGTTTTTTTATATATTTTTTGGGGATATTTATTATAGCAAAAAGAAAAAAATATTGCATTGTTTTCAAAATTGTCGCTCTATTTTTGTTTATAGAGCAAAAAATAAAAACCGAAGGGGCGATCAAATACCACCAAAAGAAAGCTCTATTTGTGGGAAAAAAAGGACACCAATTTTGTTTGGGAGCCACGTCGCACGACCGCGCAATTGTCAGTTAAAGCAACGCAGTGCCGAATCGCAAAAAGGGGACTGGTCCTTTGGCTGCCAATTGGTCCGGGGCTGAAGTGGTTAAATCAAAAGAATCAATATGATGATCAGAAAATGAAAAACATAAAGCATAAACATACAGCATCCTGATGGAGGAAATCTTTTGAAAATAAAACGGGGAGAGAGCAACACAGCTTACCTATGCTCCAACAGGCTAACAGCTCACAGTGCTACCACCTAATAAATGGTCCCCCGCAGCAACTCGGGGGAGCTACAGTGTGGTGATTGGAATCTGGGTGGATAAGGTAGAGATAATAGGTATAATATCAGCTTCTAAAGGCAAAACTAGTGGAGTATGTGAACAAAATGTGTGATACACCTAAGTGAGAGTGATAAGGAAAGAGTGAAAGGGTGCATAAGTGTGTAAAGGATGTGGAGAAAAAGGACATATTGGTGAGAGTGAAAATTAAATGGCAATGTGAAAAGAGACACCAGTTGGGTAGAAAAATAAGTGAAAGTGAGAATACAGGATCACCGTGTGTTAAGGATGAAAGTTAGTCAGGTTGAAAAAAGGCACAAGTCCATCCAGTTCAACCAAAAAAAAAATTACAATCCCATATACACAATCCTTCACCCACAGTTGATCCAGAGGAAGGCGAAAAAAACCCCAACAAAGCATGATCCAATTTGCTACAGCAGGGGAAAAAATTCCTTTCTGATCCCCGAGAGCCAATTGGATTTTCCCTGGATCAACTTTACCTATAAATGTTAGTACCCAGTTATATTATGTACATTTAGGAAAGAATCCAGGCCTTTTTTAAATGCAATCTACTGAGCTGGCCGGAACCACCTCTGGAGTCTATTCCACATTTTTACAGCTCTTACTGTGAAGAAACCTTTCCGTATTTGGAGATGAAATCTTTTTTTTCTCTAGACATAAAGAGTGCCCCCTTGTTCTCTGTGATGACCTTAAAGTGAATAACTCAACACCAAGTTCACTATATGGACCTCTTATGTACTTGTACATGTTGATCATATCCCCCCTTAATCTCCTCTTCTCAAGAGTGAATAGATTCAGTTCCTCTAATCGTTCCTCATAGCTGAGCACCTCCATGCCTCTTATCAGTTTGGTTGCCCTTCTCTGCACTATCTCCAGTTCCCTGATCAGGGCTGGTAAAATGGAGGGGCAGAAAGGGCGGATGCCCTGGGCGGTACAATTTGCTAGAGGAGGGGGGGCGCAGGTGAAGTGTGACGGCAGTGTGCTTCACACCTGTGTCCCTATGCACACTAGCCGGCGCCGCTGTACCCGAAATATTGTCTGTGTGTGCTAAGTGCGCTCCTGCATCCGGCACAACAAGTCCTGGTTTTTACCTCCCTTATCTGTCAGCTTCACTGATCACTGGGAGCCTCGTAGTCCAGGCCGGCGGCGTCACTCGCGGCCGTAGGCAGAGAGGGAGGACTCAGAGGAGCGCAGAGAGCTGTGTCGGCGCTGCAACCGAGGGGCCTGGCTGAGCCTTCTAGCTGGAAGCTGGAAAACAGTGTGTGACAGACTTGTGCCAAGGACTGTATGTCCTTGTGTATTAAAGAGGAAGTAAAGCCTATTTAAAAAAATAAAAAAAACTGAACCTGCAAGGCAAAGGCATAATGAGCTAGTCCCTCATCCATGATCTTCTGCGCTGCCATCAAACCCGGAGTGACTTCCGGGTCTCGCCACTCGAGCGCTGTCATTCGCTGGAGCGGCGATGACGTCACTCCCGCACATGCTCACGAGATCGGCATATCGCCGTGATCTCGGCATGCTCAGTCCGCCTGCGCGCCGCTGTCTACGGAGCATGCGCCGTAGATATCGGTGCCTTTTCTTTTCTAAATATCTCCTAAACCATGTAGGTTTAGGAGATATTTATTGGACCTACAGGTAAGCCTTAATCTAGGCTTACCTGTAGGTCAAAGTGGTTTGTAAGGGTTTACAACCACTTTAAAGTAAGCAGATTAGTAAACACAGCAGCAGAATAATAAATGGCTGGATTGGGGGAGGGGAGGTTAATGACCAATGCTATTTAATATGTGTGATATGCAGCATGGACAGGTGTCGGCAAGGTGTCTATTTTTTATAATAATGCTTCTTTCACACTGGGACGCGGGTTTATTAGCGGTAAAGCGCCGCAAGTTTTATGGTTGAATATATTTTTATTAAAGTTTCAAACATACAAAATATGCAATTCTACAGTGTGTACAATTCCGTAAAGCTTAACTTTGTAAACAGTTTCATCAAGGGGGAAAAAGGGGGGGGGGGGGGGGGGGGGGGGGGGGGGTGGGGGGGCGGCGGGGAGGACGGGAAGAAGGAGCCTAAAGGGGTTATTGCATTATATTTTAAAGTGCATTAACATCGTATTCTATTATAACCAACAAGAGCCGTTTGGGCACAGGGGTCGGCAAACTATATGTTTGTCTCTGTGTGGCGTCATCTCTCTATGGACGCCACCCGGAGCGCTGTCTACATAGTTATCTCTGTGCCTCATGAGTGATAGGGGGGGAGGGGGCCTGGTAACTTGGGTAGAGAGGGGGAGAGGGGGGGGGAGGAGGACAGGGGGGGGAGCAGAGTGGGGAGGGAGGGGGGAGGGCAGCTCGTCTAGGATTTCCCCGTAACGGGGAAGTCTGGATTACCTATTGTGGGGGTATAGGGGGGTGTTCAGTTCTGTAAGTTGTCAAGGAACCCATTCGATGTCGAGTGGTGTCTCCATATGGACCATAAGGTGTTAAATTTATCATAGGTGTCATCTGTTTTAGCTTGTAACTCCTCCATCAACATCATATCATTGAGGATACACACCCAACCTGACATAGGGGGAATGGCATCTCTTTTCCAATATAGGGATATGTTGTGTCTAGCTGCTGAAAGCATGAATCTCAAGAGGCATTTTTTTTGTGCTTGAATTGTGCCTGGTATGATGGATAGAAGAGCGGTCAGGGGTGTGGGGGATAGGGAAGACTGATACATATCGTTGTACACCTCAAAAATCTTGTCCCAAAATGGACGTACCTTGTTGCATCCCCACCATGTGTGGATGTAGGATCCCTCTCCTCCGTGGCACCTCCAGCAGATGTCAGTAGAATTGGGGAACATCCTGTGAACCGAGGTAGGAACTCTGTACCACCTAGATATCAGTTTGTAATTTTTCTCCTGTGTGAAGCCTGATCTAGATGTCTGGTGTGTGTGGATAAAGGATGTGGTCCATTGGTTCAGTGATATGTCCATTCCTAGGTCTCTAGCCCATTTAAGCGCCGCAAGTTTTAGCGGTGCTTTACCGTTGTATAAGCAGGGCTTTTCGGCCACTAGCGGGGTGCTTTTACCCCCAGAAGGGGTTAAAAGCGCCCATGTTGCTTCACTTCTGAATCGCTTTTCAGGCACTTCCGAAGCGCTGCCCATTCATTCCAATAGGTAGGGGCGGTGGAGGAGCTGTGTATACAGCGCTCCCAAACTGCCTTAAAGATGCTGCTTGCAGGACTTTTTTTCTTGTCCACAAGCGCACCGCCCAGTGTGAAAGCACTCAGGCTTTCACACTAGGGAGGCATGGGAGGAAAGTTTTCAGGTGCATTACAGGCGCTATTTTAGCACTAAAATGCCTGAAAACTGCCTCAGTGTGAAAGGGGTCTAACTTGATTCTTGATGACTCACTGCTCTCCTAATGTACGTGTAGCGCTTGCTCCTGACGAGCAGGCGCTATTGTTTTTTCAAAATTAAGTTGCCTGAAGCCACAGTTGGGCTTCAGGCTAATTATTCTAAAGTTCTGGTTTCTGTACCAGTTCAGCTGGGGTGCACTGGTTTCTCCTTGACCATAGGAGGCGCTGTCACTGCCGGTAAGTGTAGAAGCACAGTTCAGCTGGATGTATTGAATGCCACTTACTGCTCGGAACCAGCCCAGTGGGAGTGTTTCTCCCGCTGTGCATTCTGGGGGGTGGTATTTAAGGTACCGACGCAATTTTTGGGGTGGTTTTTTGGTTCTTTGGGTTTGGCCTGTTGGGTTTTTCCTTAAGGGCCCTCCTGGCCTGAGGCTACGCAACTGAGGGGATGGGCCCAGAGTAGTTTGGGGCTCTATTGATCCAGGGATGGTCCGGTGCTGTCTCGCCTGTAAGGGAGGCCCAGAAACTGGAGGATCCAGGGGAGGACTTTTTCCAACGGAGGACCGAGCGCAGGGCTGGTATCTCTGGAGAAGCCTGGAGACTCAGTTGGAGGACGCAACCTGGATCAACACCCATATGGTATCGCCGGATCGGCTGAAAGAGACTGGTACCGTATGGCAGTTCTTTAAATTCATCCAAACCCCTCAGTATTGCTCAAGTGTAATTAATAAGTCTGTGCCAGAGACTTTACCGAGCATCCCACCGGCTGCTAGGCCAAGTAAGAGAGGCCTATCCGGGGGTTGCTGGATCCAGTCTGTGGAACGGTTCTATCCTCTGGATTCTTCTAATACCTACACCCCGCAATTATCAAGTGCCTGAACTCACCCCTAACCCTCTACCCTTTTATTGAGAGACTTTGTCTTTATTCTGAATAAATAACCCAAAAGAGAATTCAGTGTCAGTTTCAACATTCTTTGGGCCATCTTCCACGGGACTTCCAAGACAGAGACGCAAGCAGGTGAGGTAACGGTAAGCCCAAAATCAAACCAGCAGCTCCTTCGGGGGTTAGTGCTACATAAGTATGTATTGTCTGTGTTGTAGATCCGGCCAGGTTGTGTGGGACATCCCACTAGTCCTGCTGTATACAGAGTAATCTCTCTTTTGGAGGGAGGGACTGGGACTCTGTGCAGCGACTGCCCAGGCAGTGTGTGAGAACCGGACTGAGAACAGGAGGAAGCCCAAAGAGCCTCACTCAGCCGAGTGTGACTGTCTGACTGAGAGGAGTGGACACTGACAGAGTAAGTTCATATGCACAGTGCAGACTCAAATTAAACCTAATTTAATCTGTATTGTTTTAAGTTTTTTTCTTGTTTTGAAAAGACGCTGACTCTTTCTTTACACCCGGTGGGGGGGGGGGGGGGGGGGGAGATGGGTGCAGTTTGCCATATTCGCCCTGGGCACCGAATGACCTTGTCTCGGCACTGTCCCCAATATCCTTTTTGATAACTGTTGAGTTAAGAGAGAAAGTTGAGAGAAAGTGATGGTAAAGATATTTTTTAAAATCGCAAATATATTTACCGACTCTGTTTAATGGTTTTGCACAGAGCAGCCCCAATCCTCCTTTTTCGGCTCCCCCGCTGACACTCAATACTCTTCCCCCCCCGCTGAGTGCCCCTGTAGTGCCCGAGCCCCGTTTGTGTGTCTCTAAGACACACAGAATAGGGCTTAGCCTCGCCCCTGCTCTCTCCTCACTGGCTGTGATTGACAGCAGCAGGTGCCAATGGCTCCTGCTGCTTTCTCTGAGCCAATGAGGAGGCAGAGAGCTGGGAGAGCAGATGCTCTTGTGCACATCGCTGGATGAGATTGGGCTCATTTATGTATAAAGTAAAAAACCTTCATCTGTTATATTCACTTTATTCTCACTGTCTGCCCGAATGACAAGTATGGCAGAAACTGAGGGTAACTCCCCAAATGTATCTCATTACTATGAAGCCTCTTCATGGGGCCTCTTACATATCCTCTTTTGGATGAATGATAGTGATATCACCTTTCATAGCAGATCACAATGTCTAGTTGCTGCCAATGCTACTAAATGGAACCAGTTCATTCTTTTAGTAGTAACTATTGTGGTCATATTGAGTGCAGCATAAACTCAATAGAGCCTAATGAATATGTGAACCAATTACCATTCAAAGCAGTGGAAGGCTGTCCATATCGGGAGCAGGGGCGCCACCCCCCTAATCCATGTGCCTGGCCCCTAATCTCCTTACGGACGCCAGACGCATGGATTCCAATGTTTTTTTTTTTTTTTTTTTTTTTAGAAGCACATGATTAGAGCCTGAGGCTCTAATTGGCTTCAAAAAAGGTTGGGCTTGGGGCGCAGAGCACGGGGCCCAAGCCCACCCACTTGTGTGACAATAGCGAATTTATCTTCGCTATTGTCTTCCTGATTCTCCTCCTGGCCAACCATGAAGTGGTCCTGAGACCCGATTTGCCGAGAGGACAAGCGTTCAGATTTGAGGAGCAGAGGTAGAGGAGGAGGAGACGCAGGGGAAGCTGCTGTGAAGCCGATGAGGAGAAGACAGCAGGTGAAGCCACCGCCAGAGGAAGCGCTGCCCGTAACCTAGATGAGGTAAGTGCGGGGCTTGTGCCCGACCAATGGAGGGGGGGGGTGTGGCTGATCAGGTGCGGCCAGGGGGGGTGGCTGTTTGTGGATTGTTTGCCGCCCCTCCAAAAAATATAGCACCAGCCACCAAACTGGACTGTAGGAACCTCCCAAGAGGAGTTGTTACCTTGATTCATAAAGCCCAACTATAGCCCAAAATGGATAAGTAAGGAAGGCTTTTTAGTGTATAGGTGAGGCAATGCTAGATTTTGTCATTAGTGAGCTGGCCTGTGGTGGCTTCTCTTGTGAAGGGTCCTCAAAATGTAGGTTCCTTTCAAACATGTGAAGATTGCAAGGGAGGGTTGAAGAGCACTGTGGAAACTGAAAGTCATGAACACTCCAGATGGATGACAAATAATGATTACTTTTTTCGTGTATGGCATAAAATATAGCCAACACATTTAAGGGATTGCAACTCCCTCTTCCTCAGGGCTTTAGTAGTGTTAGGTCAGTTGGTCATTGGGCAATAACGTCTGTGCCCTAATATGATTAAAATGTTCTGAAATGTCTGCTGTCCTGCAGTGGCTAAGAAAGTTTATTGCCACTACAAGCACTCTTTTTTCTTTCAGGACAGGGTGATAGGAACACTATCCAATTGGAACACAGAGAACAACAAAATTTAATTTTTAGTAGAGCAAGAAAGTGTTAGAACTTCTGACAATGCTTTTATTGCTCTCTGTGCTTACCAGCCCCTGTGACGATCACTCCACTAGTTTCTTGTACAGGTGTTACAGAGGCAGAAAGAGAAATAAGACTCTTCCCAACTGTATCCAAAATTAAAGAAAATATACTGTCTAGAGTTAAAATTCAATGAATCTTACAAAGAATAGAAGACTAAAAAAATATCTGGGGGTACCCAACTTAGTACCTGGCCTAGTATAAGAGATCACTGTCTCATCCCGTGAGATAAACGTAAACAAAAAGTCTACTATAAAAATATAAAACTCTACATGGTCCTAATAGTTTCAATGAGAATCAGTCATTGTTGACATTCCAAAGAAAACCCATTGGGGAGTAGATGGTTGATCCTACAGATTTAACCCTAGGTGGAAATAATGAATGAAGAAGATGGCAAGCTTAGTGCAGATGAAGACTAAAGGCCCTTTCAATTACTCTTTAATCCTTTTATAATGAATTGGTAAAGAGGAAAGTATTGTCTTTTTTTTAAATAAAGCTATTTGAAAATTAGTGTAAGATTTTTTGTTTTTTTTTAATTTGTGGTTTTCAACACTATGCAGCATTCCAGCTGTGGTACATTATTTAGTGATTTTGCGCTAAAAGCACCAAAAAAATATATAATATATAAGTGTCTATAAAATATATATATATAAAGATGAATATTGGTATATAGTGCACCAGGTGCTAATATATAAATAATCAATAGTGATTAAAATACTATGTACGTGAACCTAATAAAGTATCAAATAAATTAATATTCTCTTCACCAAGTTAGCGGAGCCATTGGAGGAGCACAGCGGAGGCAGAGTGTACCCCCTTTTTTCTGGATGCCTATTAACAGTGATTTTCAGATGAGAGGCTAGTGAGCACGATTTAGGATCAGGTCCTCACACACCCACATTGCGGTTACCCCTCCTTATTTTTAGAGACCATTCCGGGGTTAATCGACTTCATTGATGTTTCTCTGGTTGGTGGTTATATGATTATACCACCTGGACTTTACCATTTCATTTTATTATTGCACTTATGCGATAGAATGTTTATTTCTCATACATAATTTGGGACTTACCAGGAGTACTGTGTTTATGCATGTTTATACACTTTCTTGTGACACCTTTTTGTGTCAATTAGCACATTGTGCATTTGATTTATAGAATATTCATTTATTTGATACTTTATTAGGTACATAGTATTTTAATCACTATTGATTATTTATATATTAGCACCTGGTGCACTATATACCAATATTCTTCTTTATATATATATTTTATAGACACTTATATATTATATATTTTTTTGGTGCTTTTAGCGCAAAATCACTATTGTTTTTTATGTTATTTGTGGGATTGTGTTCACCATCAGATTTTGCTGCTTTTTTAAGATATTTATTCTACACTTAGCACTTTAAGTTGGCTTTTTATTAGCCATCCACCGTTTTTATTTTTATATTTCATTTTATATTGTTTTTATTTTTTGTGCATGATTTCTAGTTTGTAAATAGCGCAAAGGTGACCCACATCACACATTATTTAGTGAAAAACAGCCATTAATGGCCAATCAGTGGAACGGCTGGAACTGAAAATTGCTGGTGGAGCCTATTTTTATTTTTATTTTTTTATTATTTGCACATCTCTCCTATACAGCCATATGAAATCATCATTTATATATCTTTTCCTATTTCAACATTTAAATATTTACTTATGTGTATATGCATATGTTAATACATATTTATAAAAAAAAATTGCATATGTACATTTAGTATAATACATCTAACATAAGGATGCAAATTGCCATGTGCTCATTACTTACACATGTTATGATTCCTGTGTAGTCACACAGCACAATTGCTATGCTGGTTCACTTATCTTATTAAAAAGTCTATGGAAGACTCGGCATAGAGATTCAAGCTGCGGGAGTTTAACTGAGTAAAACCTTTCCAGCTCATGCTGTACACAGGCTGAAAGGAAATACATTTCAAAAGGTGTCCTGTCCTGGTGAAAAATATCCCCATCAAACATGATAACGATTACCCTGATTGACAACTCATAAGTGTGCCCTTTTGAGTGCATATTTATACCCTTTTTCCCCCAAAATAAGACCTAGCGTGATTGTCGGTGATGGCTGCAATATAAGCCCTACCCCCCAAATAAGCCCTAGTTAAAGGGTCTTTTGTAGGTCTTTTTCTCAGGGTAGGGCTTATTTTCGGGAAAACAGGGTAGGGCTTTTTTGGGGGGTAGGACTTGTATTGCAGCCATCACGCTAGGTCTTATTTTCAGGGAAACAGGGTATATAAAATACTAACACAGATGTGTACAACATAAACCCAAACTCAAATGTGTTTGTACAAAAATGTATACTCGTTAATACATAATACTTCTAATAAATTGGACAGTATTAGTTGGAGTATAGACAATGCTTAGCGGCACAGTAAATTAATGTTATATATTTATAAGTCTAAAGAAGGCTTAACAACAAAGCTATATTTTAATAAAAGTGAAGTGAATGTTTTTATGTATTTATTTATTTATTGTGTTTTCCTTGCTCTCCTTGCTTTGCAACATAATATTTGCTATTTTGGTTCAGAAAACAATTCACAACATGAAAACAGTACAGCACGCCTTCCTAAAATAGAAAGCATTTGCATTTCCTTACATACAGATGTGGTGCGAGTGAGGGGGGGGCGTGGGGGTGGTGCGGCGGTGCAAGTGGGGGTGGGGGTTTGTTTGCCACCCCCCAAAAAATATTGAGCACCAGCCGCCACTGGCACTAATCATCATCATTTCCTTTTAATTACCGTATTTATCGGCGTATAACACGCGCTGGCGTATAACACGCACCACAATTTAAAGCGGAGGTTCACACAAAAAATTGAACCTCCACTTTTTCGAAACCCCCCCTCTCCAGTGTCACATTTGGCACCTTTCATGGGGGAGGTGGGTGCAGATACCTGTCTAAGACAGGTATTTGCACCCACTTCTGGGCATAGACTCCCACGGGAGTCAATGACTCTTCCTGTCCCCCCGTGCTATCCGCTGGGACACACACGGGTCCCAGAGACAGCAGGGACCATTCGAATTGCGCAGCGTGACTCGCGCATGTGTAGTAGGGAACCAGGAAGTGAAGCCGCAAGGCTTCATTTCCTGATTCCCTTACCAAAGATGGCGGCCGCAGCATCCGAGGATCGAGGAACGGTTCGGCCTCAGGTGCCGACATCGCTGGACCGTGGAACAGGTAAGTGTCCTTATTTTAAAAGTCAGCAGCTGCAGTATTTGTAGCTGCTGACTTTTAAACAAAAATGTTCGCGAGACTTCTGCTTTAGGAGGGAAGTTTCAGGAATAAAATCTTTTTTGTGTGCCCATCTGCAGCCTGTTGTGTCCCCATCTGCTGCCTGTTGTGTCCCCATCTGCAGCTTGTTGTGTCCCCATCTGCAGCCTGTTGTGTGCCCATCTGCAGCCTGTTGTGTGTCCATCTGCAGCCTGTTGTGTGCCCATCTGCAGCCTGTTGTGTGCCCATCTGCAGCCTGTTGTGTGCCCATCTGCAGCCTGTTGTGTGTCCATCTGAAGCCTGTTGTGTGTCCATCTGAAGCCTGTTGTGTCCCCATCTGCAGCCTGTTCTGTCCCCATCTGCAGCCTGTTGTGTGCCCATCTGCAGCCTGTTGTGTACCCATCTGCAGTCTGTTGTGTGCCCATCTGCAGCCTGTTGTGTGTCCATCTGAAGCCTGTTGTGTGCCAATCTGCAGCCTGTTGTGTGCCCATCTGCCCCCTCAATGCAGCTCACCATATCTCGGATGAAATCACAGAGCCGTCATCTGTTTCCTCGCTCTCAGTCGGCAGTCACAATCACAGTCCCACCTCCACCATCGGCATTGGACCAGCTCCTGTGATAGACAGAACACTGGTCCAATGCAGGTTGCGGAGGCGGAACTGTGTGTCAGAGAGCCGAGTGGAGAGGAGATGATGGCTTGGTGATTTCTGGCGGCACTCGTCCCCCTCCTTCCCCTCCGAGGTACGCTGTCGGCGTATAACACGCACCTGCGATTTTCTCCTGATTTTCAGGGAAAAAAGTGCGTGTTATCTGGCGATACATACGGCAATTTTCAGGAGGCCACAAAACAGGGCTATGGAGTATACATGCACAGTGCTTAGCAACACAGTAAATTGACTTTGTATTTTCATGAGTATACAAAATGCTTAGCAACACTATATATTTAATAAAAGTGAAGTGATGTGTTTCTTTGTTCTTTTTGTTTTCCTTGCTTTGTAATAGAGCATTTGCTAATTCAGTTTAGAGAAAACATTCACAACAGAAAAGTACAGTTTGCCTAAAACAGAAAGCATTTCCATGTCCTTACTTACAAAAACAAGGGAAATTAATTCATTTTAGGATAATATTATTATCAGTGTGGCTGATATCAACAAGCTACATGTGTAACAGCACACAGAACCCATCAAAGGTTCCCCAGAGAGGACCTTCAGAGGGGTATGTGCACTATTTTTTTAAGAAGCCAGGAGTGAAATGTCATTTGATGGAAATTTAAACTTTATTCATTTTTTAATTTGTAATATATCATTTATAATACAAAAATATAATTAGTAAATCTTGCTTTTGCTGTAGCACATTCTACAACAAGAATGGAAAGAGTCCCCTTAGAAGGTATATCAGACAGATATACTGTCCCCTCCTCAGTCTATCATGAATGCTGCTGCCAGACTTATACACCTTACCAACCGCTCAGTGTCTGCCAACCCTCTTCTCCAATCCCTACACTGGCTCCCAATCACCCAGCAAATTCAATTCAAAATACTAACCACAACATACAAAGCTATTCACAACTCTGCCCCGAGCTACATCACCAATCTTGTCTCCAAATATCACCCAAATCGTCCTCTCCGCTCTTCTCAAGACCTCCTACTCTCAAGCTCTCTCGTCTCCTCCTCCCATGCTCATCTCCAGGATTTCTCCAGAGCCTCTCCCATCCTCTGGAACTCGCTACCTCCACCTGTCCGGCTATCCCCTACTCTTGCTACCTTCAGGCAATCCCTGAAAACTCATCTCTTCAGGAAAGCCTATCATGTCTCCAACTAATCTTTTACCACTTCCATGAGCTCATTCCCCACACTTACAACCTCTTGTACCACCTGACCCACCCTATTAGATTGTAAGCTCTTCTGAGCAGGGCCCTCTTAATCCTCTTGTATTTTATTGTATTATAACTGTATTGTCTCTCTTTTATATTGTAAAGCGCTGTGTAAACTGTTGGCGCTATATAAATCCTGTATAATAATAATAATAATAATGTGGATTTTAAGCACTTGCTGATCGCAAACGCAACACCTTATTGATGGCGGGCTGCTCCCCCAGGCACTGCGAAGTACTCATACATTGCAGTGCTCATGCCCACTGTGTGGCCCCAGACACAGTGGATTGCAGTGCTCAGTATCATCCTGCTGTGAGCAGCCCAGATACCATGAGATTCCTGTGCATACACATGGCACATAGTAAACAATAGTCATAAATGGAATCCATTCATTAAATCATTGTTCACCACTGTGTACGATCTGAGATTGGTCACCAGTGATCACATGGTACCTGGGCCCATCAAAGCACCCTGTACCATGTGATACCTGTGGGCCAATCACAGCATCACAATAGTAAACAATGAGTCATGAATGAAAGCCATTCATGCCAGTTCAAACAATTGCTGTTACAGGGATCATCACTATAACAAGCACTCATAATGTACAAAAAAAATACCCCACAAAGTACGATAGTGCCAGTTTTGTGGCATTATACTGCTCTGATGACAGTGTGTAAAAAAAAAAGAAAAAAAGATAATAGTACAAAATGAAAAACATGTTTTAAAAATTGAATAAAAATGTATTTATTTATTTTTTTACTTACTGATCACCGCCACACCAGTCATATGATGATATTGTACTGTTTCGCAGAAAGTATGTAAAAAATAAAAAAAAAACATGATGATATGTCGAATCAGAATAGAATATGCTACAATTTGTCACTGTAGCTATGAATCTTTTGTGTCCGAATATGTTTTATTTTCAAAGGAATTTTAACATGTTTGTAGCAAATAAAAGCTTTTTTATATTATAATGTAAAGTGTTTGTTGGTTCCTTTAAAGTCCCCTCCCCATCCATTTTTGTCTTTTGCATATATTCATACCTCCCAACTGTCCGTGATTTGGAGGGACTGTCCCTGATTTGGAGCAATGTCCCTCTGTCCCTCTTTCCTCCTCATTTGTCCCTCATTTTGGTCTGATCTATATAATTGTATATAAAATGCACTTTTTATCTTTCAAAAAGTGTTGCTAAACCTTTCATCCAAATTCTAATTTGCTGCATTTCTACATTTTAAAAGCCACTATAAAGGAATAGTAGTGGTAAAAAAAAGCACTTGTGGATTTAATTAACCTTTTTTGGGGGGTTAATTCCTTTAAGAGGGCGTGGCAAGTGGTGTGTCCTATGCCTACATACATTTGCTAGTAGGTGTCCTTCATTCCCATCTCAAAATGTTGGGTGGTATGTATATTCATTGGGATGTCTCTCCTGTGTAACACTTGGACAGTTAGGATTTTGATACAAAACTTTGTTTAGATCTTCAAACTGGATTGGATATACTGTATTTATTGGCGTATAACACTCACCTTTTCACCCTGAAAATCTGGTGAAAATAGTGTGTGTGTTATACATTAATACTGCAATTTGAGCTGCCTAGGAGGGAACAGGGAGGGGAGCGGGACGAGCACTGTCAGATTACATACAGCGAGAATCTCCTGTTTACTCAGTGGCCTCTGTAATAGGAAGTCCCGTCTCCTGGGCCAGCATTGGACCACTGTTCTGTCTAACAAAGAAGCCAGTCTAGGAGGCGGGACTTTGTATTAAAGAGGCCGCCGAGTAAACAGGAGATTCTCGCTGTATGTAATCTGAATCTGAAATGTAATCCTGCCCTCCTCCCTGTCCCCCTGATGTGAGGCTGCAGATGGGCATTGATTAGGCTGCATTCATGGCAATGGTGAGGCTGCATATGGGCATTGATCAGGCTGCAGATGGGCAATTGTGAGGCTGTAGATGGGCATTGATCAAGCTGCATTGCTGGGCAATTGAGAGACTGCAGATGGGCATTAATCAAGCTGCATTGATGGGCAATTTTGAGGCTGCAGATGACATTGATCAGGCTACAGATGGGCAATGGTGAGGCTGCATTGATGGGCACTGACTCTTATTTTGTTTCTAGTTCTTTATTTAACCACTTGCCGACCGCCTCATGCAGATATACTGCGGCAGAAGGGCACATACAGGCAGAACGGGGAAATGCTAATGTACAAGCATTTCCCCGTTCTGCCCACTGACACTGATCACAGCTCCCTGTGGGAGCGGTGATCAGTGTCATGTCACTGCCCTCCCCACACAGTTAGAATCACTCCCCAGGACACTTAACACCTACAGTGCCACCTAGTGGTTAGGAAGAACGGGGAAATGGTAAGGCTGCATTGATGGGCACTGACTCTTATTTTGTTTCTAGTTCTTTATTTAACCACTTTCCGACCGCCTCATGCAGATATACTGCGGCAGAAGGGCACATACAGGCAGAATCATGTACCTGTACGTTGCCCTTTAAGAGGTGGCTTGCGAGCGTGCGCCCCTGCTGGGAGCTCCGTGAGCGTGATTGTGAGGAAGAACGGGGAAATGCTAATGCAAACAAGCATTTCCCCGTTCTGCCTAATGACACTGACACTGATCACAGCCACCTAGTGGTTAACCCCTTCACTGCAAAGTCACATTTACACAGCAATCAATGCATTTTTAATCGCACTGATCGCTGTATAAATGTAAATGGTCCCAAAATAGCGCCAAAAGTGTCCGATGTGTCCGCCATAATGTCGCAGTCACGATAAAAATCGCTGATCGCTGCCATTACTAGTAAAAAAAAATTATTTATAAAAATGTCATAAAACTATCCCCTATTTTGTAGACGCTATAACTTTTGCGCAAACCAATCAATAAACGCTCATTTTGAATTCTTTTACCAAAAATATGTAGAAGAATACGTATTGGCCTAAACTGAGGGAAAAAAAAAATTTTTATATATTTTTTGGTGATATTTATTATAGCAAAAAGTAAAAAATATTGCTTTTTCTTTCAAAATTGTCGCTCTTTTTTTGTTTATAGCGCAAAAGATAAAAACCACAGAGGTGATCAAATACCACCAAAAGAAAGCTCTATTTGTGGGGAAAAAAAGTACGTCACTTTTGTTTGGGAGCCACGTCGCACGACCGCGCAATTGTCAGTTAAAGCGACTCAGTGCCGAATCGCAAAAAAGTGCTCTGGTCTTTGGCCAGCCAAATGGTCCGGGGCTTAAGTGGTTAAAACTTAAGTTTTTGTTTTCCTGAAACTTCCCTCCTAAAATGAAGGTGCGTGTTACACGCCTGTGCGTGTTATATGTCGATAAATACGGTAATTCCTGTTTACAGCTTGAGGCTAGATTCCATAGACAGATATTCAATGTGTACTAATTTGCATTCTCGTAACATGTTGGCAGAGCACATTGTAAAGGTTCTCATTCCACCAATAAAGGGAATGGATTCGGGGCCAGAACAAGAGATCTGGGACAAAGTGCATTTTTATAAAAAACATCACTCATCCCTGAGCACAATGCTTTCATCAAATACTAAATGAAATCTTACCCATGCTACAGTAGTTCATTACATGGTATATTGTTAAACAGAATTCAGATTGTATAATATGAGATTCTCTGAAGCAGATGGATACTGTACTTTCATCTATCCACTCCGGTAGAATGGCATCTAGCGAGTTAGTCAGTAATTATGTGAAACAACAGGGGAAGACATAAAAATTGTTACTGCCAGGTGAACCAGGCAGTAGGCACGAGGATGTACTGTACATGTGAGCCTCCTACTGACTATGGAAAAATAAATCAATCAATCCATTAGCGTATCATAAACCTATTTTTCCTGAATTAATGAGAAGCTTTAAACCGAGTCTCATTTACACAATCTCTCTCCTTATTTCTGCCCAGCTCATATGTTAATAAAAAGTCCATGTGCTGTAAATGAATGATTCTGCATGCAGTACAGAGTGTATGCCTTAAAATAGAAGCAAAAGGACACCGCTCTGTACTGCCACAAGCATTCTGTTTTTTTGGGATGGGAAGATTAGTATTCCGAGATGTGCTTAGACATAATCAGCTAATACTATCATATCTAGAATGTTAGCTATTAGGAAACAGTTGTACAGGGCAAAGTGAGCAATGGATGGGATTTTATAAGAAAATTTAAAGCAGAATTATGGGCCAACTGGATTAACCACTTACCCACTGGGCACTTGAACCCCCTTCCTAACCAGACCAATTTTCAGCTTTCGGTGCTCTCACACTTTGAATTACAATTACTCAGTCAGGCAACACTGTACCCAAATGAATTTTGTGTCCTTTTTTTCACACAAATAGAGCTTTCTTTTGGTGGTATTTAATCACCGCTGGGTTTTTTATTTGTTGTGCTATAAATCAAAAAATACAGAAAATTCGGTAAAATAAATAAATAAAATTCTTTGTTAAATTATTGTTTATTAAAATTTATTGCAGAGTATTGGTGAGTATTGGCAGAGTATTGGCGAGTATTGGCAGAGTATTGCAGTGTTGCAGTGTTGCACAGTATTGCACAGTATTGGTAGAGTATTGCACAGTGGTGGTAGAGTATTGCACAGTGGTGGCAGAGTATTGCACATTGCAGGCAGAATATTCCACAATGCTGTCACTGACCAGCGCTGTGGGCCCTACACATCCAGCCCACAGCGCTCGTCCCATCTCTCCTCCTCTCCACTTCTCCCCTCTCACTGTACCGATCGGTACAGAGAGGGGAGCGAGGAACCGGTGTCATGACGCCGGTTTGTGTACATGTGATCGCTCCGTCATTTGATGGAGCGATCACGTGGTAAACAGCTGCTATCAGCGACCGTTTACCATGATCCCTGATGCACCAGGTCCTCAGGACCCGGCGGTCGCGGAAGTTCCCGAGTGCGTGCCCCAGGGGGCGCGCAGGAGCAAGGTTCTGGGAGGACGTCCTATGGACGTCCACCCAGAATAAGCCGACCACGCTGTATCCGTCTTTCGGCTATGGCCCGGTCGGCATGTGGTTAAAAAAAAAAAACTCCCCCCTAATGTGTGTATCTAATTGAATAACAATCTGCATAAATGGTTAATGTTGGTTTTCTATGTTTTTTTTTATTTAATTTTTTTTAAACTAACCTTGCTGTTCTCTCCAAGCACTTTCCCATCTTCAGTGTGGGCATGGGAAGCCCACTGGTATCTCCTTCCAGGATACGGTGCTCAGGGCATTTTTTCAGTGGGAGCGCGGGGGGGGGGGGATGCAGTTCCGGTGTTGTATCATTATCCGTCCCCCATCACGAAGTGTCCGAGGTGTACTGCGCATGCGCAGTACACAGGACACCCTGATTCCGAAAATTGCCGAGGATGAACGGCGCCTGCGCCGTGAGTCCACTTTCAAGCCCCACCATCCAAGTGGACATAGAGCTACAATATAAAAGGGCCGAGCGCAGCGAGGCCGTGCCCGAAGCGTGGCGAGCGAAGCGAGCCCGCGAGGGGCCCTCTAAGTTTGACTAACCCTATGTCCGCTTGGATGGTGGGGGCTTCACCTCGACTCACGGCGCAGGCGCCGTTCATCTTCCGACAATTTCCGAAAGTCTTCTTGATCCATACTGCGCATGCGCTGCGCATGCGCAGTACACTTCGGACACCTAGTGACAGCCGGACACTTGGTGATAGAACACCGGCACCTCCAGCACAGAATCTATGTAATGGCAAGGGATACTAGTGTGTAGACATGTGCACACTGAAAGATTTTGTTTTCGGAATTTCGCTTTCGTCCGAAAAATAAATGTATTTAGTTACTCCCGAAATTCATTTTTATTTATTTTGTTTCGTTAAAAAATGCATTCGCCCGAAAATCCGAAATAATTAATGTCGAATCTGTCATTGAAGGCTTATGGTGTCTGTCGAAGGTTCGAAGAAGATTTGACGGAGCAGCTAAACTGTACGACGCCGCAATCGTACATTTCCGGTCGAATGTTCCGCCTACAAGCTATAGTAGAATTCTAATGTTGTATGACACTAGTAATAATTATATTTATTAATTATTATTACTGGTCAACCAACATTAGAATTCTTCTATAGCCTATGGGCGGAGCATTTGACCATAAATGTCCCCTCGCGGCGACTGCTTCGTCGAATCTTCATGTCAAATCTTTTCTCTCTATGTAGAATAATCTTGGACTAATAGAGTTAGATTAGGCACATTGGACCTTTTTTGCTATTGTCTCTATAATGTCAAATCTTTTCTCTCTATGTCGAATCTTTCCTCTCTATGTAGAATAATCTTGGACTAATAGAGTTAAGGTTAGGCACATTCGACCACAGGTTTGATGGACACAGATCGCTATTGTCAGCGTCATGTCGAATCTCCTATCTATATCGAACTGTTGTCGCAACGAAAACGAAAATAAAGCATTTGTTTACGTCGGATCTTTAGGTTTTTGGATTCTGCACGTTCGTTATTGTTTGTTAAAACAAAAATACCCGAAATTCGGCCGAAAATGCATTCGGACGAAAAAGAATGCACTTGTCTACTAGAGTGTGCTAGAGGGTCTATTGATGCTAGCTGCTGAGGGATCTATGGTTGCTTGGAGATCTATTGTCGTGAAGGGGTCTATTGTTGCTGGTGGAGGTTCTATTGTTGCTGGAGGGGGGTTCATTGTTTCTGAGCGGGATCTGCTGTTGAGGGAGGGGTCTATTCTTGCTGGCTGCTGGGATATCTATTGTTGCTAGTGGTGGTCTATTGTTGTTGGGGGTGAGGGATATTTTTTGTGGTTGCTCTATTGTTGCTGGGCAGATCTATTGTTGATGGGGGTCTATTATTGGTTGGGGGGGTCTATTGTTGGTGGCTGCAGGGGTTATATTTTATTGCTTTGTTGTTAACAGTATAAAATTCCATACAAATTACTTGGTTCTGTATTCTTTAAAAGGGGTGGTACTGGAAGGTGGGTAGGGGGTGGAGCCAAGGGGCCGAGCTCAGTGATGGGTCAGGGGTGGAGACAAGGGATGATGCTCAGAGGTGGGTAGGGGGGTGGAGACAAGGGACAGTGCTCGGAGGTGGGTAGGGGGTGGAGACAAGGGGTGATTCGGACAGAAGGAAGTACCTGCATCTATTCCCTGAGAAAAAAAAGCCCTGACGATGCTTATCTCCGCCTTGCATTTCATCTTTTCCTGTTTGGAAATAACGCAATGCTACCAGTGGAGGATGCCCATTGACTCTTGGAATTGAAGAAACTCATATCCCAGGAGCCAATGCGGCTGCTGGAAATGACATACATCGCCTCGGCAAGGTACACTGGAAGAGGAGAAATTACCCTTTACAAATCAGGTAATTATACTACAGAAAAAAAAAAAACATCCAATGCAGAATTATAAAGCAATAACAGGCAGGAGCAAATTTAAAAATCTGGGTGGAACTCTGCTTTAAGTGTATTCCTCAATAGCCACAAGAGATACACTGTATATCCACTTTGTGTATGCCAAATGCATTTTGAAGCCCAAATATTATCTTGTAAATGTAGCTGTGACATTGTAACCAGTTTGCATATAGCCTGTGCGGAGAGAAGAGCTGTGGAAGGTACCCAGGAGGCTCCACCCACTACAGGCTGCCTACAGAAAAGGGTTGAGTTCACTTCAGATTTCAGCTGTTATTTGCTGATATTTCTTTAATAAAATTTTTTTTGACAAAGTAAAAACTTTTCACTATACAGTAAACCCCCGCTATATTGCGGTTCAGTTATTGCGGTCCCGGTATATCGCGGTATTTTAATTAGGACCTGTTATACTGATATTGTGCTAATATTTCGCCATTTTCGCAGTTATGTACTCTATTTTTTACTGTACTGTTAAGACAATATTTTTGTGTTTTAAAAATCCTCTTGATCTCTCTCTCTCTCTCTATCTTTAATGTGTTTCTATTGCATAAAAGTGTGTTTAAAGACCTTTAAATGCTATTAAAAAATTAACAAAACATGCCTAGGGTGTATTTAAATAGGGTCTTTCTATTTCGCGGTTTTTCACTTTTCGCGGGTGGGTCCGGAACATAACCCCCGCGATGGAGGGGGGTTTACTGTATACTGTATATTTGAACACTTTAAAAAAAAGCTTCACCTATCTGCTAAACATCACTTCTGTTCCCCCAGAGCCTTTGATTGGAAATGTAGACTGGTTAGGGAAAGGGCTTTCTGGTTATGTTCAAGTAAGACTAGCTAGGACAGGGGCACACATGAACAATGTATCGATCCCACATGTTGATTGTGTATTGTTTACAAAGGCATTGGTGATGGTGGAAAGAGAGGTGCAAATCTGGTAAAATATCATAGGATCAAGGGTTGGTTTCAAAGATATTAGTGGTGATGGAAAAAGAGGTGCAAGTCTCAAAAAGGAGCATAGAATATTTGTCACAGTTGGGGGTCAGGCTTGAAGTCCAGTAGCTATAGCAGTAGAGAGGCTCCCACCAACCAGCAGGACAGGTATACAAGTGGGTCACCCTGGCAGATGACGTGGGCTCATACGAGGTGTGGGATTTAAGCACTAATGGGCATTCACCAGAGCTCTTGATGGTGGATGTCATGAAGGTCCTGCCAGAAACTTAAACCCGGGCCGTCCTGGCCCTCAGATTCCACTGCGCATGCGCGCCCGGGCGCGTGCACGTGTGCGGCCGTGCACAGGGAGACGGGCGCGCGCTAGTTAGCGCCAGTCAGCCTATTTAAACTTGCCCTGAGCAGACGGTCCCTGCTGTCTGCTCTACAGCGTTGTGGTGTATGTAATCTGATCCTGATTCCTCTGTCCTGTTGACCCGGCTTACCTGTGACTACCCAGCTATCTGCCTGTACCCGACCTCGGCTTGTTGTGACCATCCTCCTGCCTCATCCCTTGTACCTTGATACCAGTCTGATTCCTGACCTGACTTCCTTTGATGAACTTTGATTACCTGTATTGTTCCTGTCCGGTCTGCAGTCGGATCCCTGTAATGAACCTGATCGCCTGTACTGCTCCAGTCCGTTCTGAGGTTCTGTTTCCTGCTCTGTTGTCCAGTCTGCTAAGCTGTTTGTCCAGATCCAGCCAGCTCTGCTATCCTGTTTACCTGTTGAACCAGCTTACCTGTTCAGTTCCGGCCTGCTCTGCTGTCCAGTCTGCTAAGCTGTCCATCCAGACCCATCCTGCTCTGCTGTCCAGTCTGCTAAGCTGTTTGTCCAGATCCAGCCAGCTCTGCTATCCTGTTTTCCTGAAGAACCAGCTCATCCGTCTGTATCCAGTCTACTCTGCTATCCAGGCCTCCACCCTGTCCGCTGAGTTGACTTGGTCACTCCACCGGTCTGTTGATCCTGCCAGGCACCCGTGCTCCTCCTCACTCCTGGGTCTCCTGTCCCCATACCAGGGAACCAGGAGTGGGAGTCGCAAGGGAGGTCTCTCTCTGCAATATCGGGCTCGCACCACCAGGTACGTGACAGTAGCAGACAACCATGTCTGAGCCCGAGCAGGGAGCCTCCGCCATGGAGGGGCTATGCCAACACCTGGCGGGTCTGACCGAGGCGGTGAAGAACCTCCAACAAGGGTACACCCGGCTGGAGGAACGGGTACTGGCCTTGTCCGGCCCTACTAGTACCCAAGGAACTTCACAGCCGGCAACACCCCCAACGGGGGCTGCACCTGCCCAAACCATAGTGATGCTACCACCCGAGCCTAAGGTCCCCACTCCGGAGAAGTTCTCAGGTGCCCGTGGTAGCTTCAGGACTTTCCGCAATTCCTGCGAACTCCACTTTGCTCTACAACCTAGGACCTTCTCCTTAGAGACCACTAAGGTGGGCTTTGTGGTAGCCCTACTGACCAGGGATCCCCAAATCTGGGCCCACCGCCTCATGGAACAAAAGGATGCAGCACTGACCAGTCTCACCACCTTTTTTGACTCCATGGCGCAGTTATATGAGGACCCCCAACTCTCAACCACTGCGGAAGCCACCCTACGTTCTCTCCAACAGGGTCGGCGACCAGCAGAGGACTATGTGGCCGAGTTCAGGCGATGGGGTGCCGACACTGACTGGAACGACGCTGCCCTTCGTCACCAGTTCCGCATGGGCCTCTCAGATGCGCTCAAGGACGAGCTCGCCAGAGTAGGGGTTCCTCAGACTCTGAACGCTCTTATAGACTTATCCATCCAAATCGATCGGCGCCTACGGGAGCGTAGGGCCGAACGAACCATGGGGTCCCCAAGACCAACCTGGATGCTCCCCAGGGCCCCAAGTCACTTCCGCTCTGCTTCCTCTGCCCGGCCTGTTCATACCCCCACTGCATCTGAACCCATGCAGTTAGGACTCCTGCGGCCTTCTCTCACTCCAGCAGAACGTCAGAGACGCCGCAACAACAATTTGTGCCTGTATTGCGGAGAGCCAGGTCATTATGTCAGAAATTGCCCGGCTAAACTCCGTAAGTTTCCAACTATTCTTTCCAGTTATGTTGATCCAGTGACCGGGGTGTCGCTATATTTTGCCCTCTCTGTTTCCTTTCAGCTCCCAGGAAGGACCCTTCAGACCACCGCCATCATTGACTCTGGGGCCTGCAGTTGCTTCATGGACTCTGTTTTTGCTGCCCGGCATCGGATTCCCCTTCTCCCTAGGGAACAGGGACTGTCCGTCCATCTGGCAGATGGATCCACCATTAAGTCTGGCCCGGTGACCCAGGAGACTGCCCCACTACCCACGGTCATCTCTGGATCACACCAGGAGCTTCTACGGTTGGACATAATTTCCTCTCCCCTGTTCCCGGTCATTTTGGGCTTTCCCTGGTTGCAGGCACATAATCCAGTCATCAACTGGGCCACAGGAGAGGTGGCCTTTTCCTCTCCCTACTGCCGGAGGTCCTGCGGCTCTACGGTTCCCGCAAAGCCCTCCGCCCTGCTTTGCTTGGAGACCGAGGCGGGTCTACGCCAGTCCATCCCAGAAGCCTACCATGCCTACCTGGATGTGTTCAGCAAACAAGGAGCAGATGTGTTGCCACCCCACAGGCCTTATGACTGCCCCATTGAGCTTCTCCCCGGGGCCAAGATTCCCTTCGGCAGGGTTTTTCCCCTAACAGAGGTGGAGCAGGGGAAACTCAAAGACTACTATGATGAAAACCTGAGAAAGCGTTTCATCCGTCCTTCCACATCCCCAGCAGATGCAGGAATATTTTTTGTAGAAAAGAAGGACCATTCCCTTAGACCCTGCGTGGACTACCGTGCCCTAAACGAGGTCACCGTCAAAAACCGCTATCCTCTTCCCTTAGTTCCAGAACTGTTCCAGAGGCTTGGCACGGCCTCCATTTTTTCCAAGTTGGACCTCAGAGGGGCGTACAATTTAGTTCGTATTAAGGATGGGGATGAATGGAAGACGGCATTTCGGTCTCGATTTGGGCACTTCGAGTACCTGGTGATGCCCTTCGGACTCTGTAACGCCCCTGCTACCTTCCAGTCCTTCATTAATGATGTGCTCCGGGACTTTCTAGATGTTTTTGCTGTTGTTTATCTTGATGACATACTAATTTTCTCTTCCTCCCTAGAGTTACACCGTGGGCATGTCAAAAGTGTTCTGGGCCGCCTCAGGCAACATGGCCTCTATGCCAAGGCCGAAAAATGCCTCTTTGAAGTAGAAAGCATACCCTTCTTGGGCTTGATCATCTCCAGTAAGGGCATTCGGATGGACCCCCAGAAGATCGCGGCCATCCTGGACTGGCCTATTCCTGCAGATAAAAAGGGCATTCAGCGATTTATTGGCTTCGCCAATTTTTATCGCAAATTCATCAGAGGATTCGCGGCCATAGTGGCACCCATCACACGGCTCACCAAACAAGGTACCCGCTTCCACTGTTCTCCCAAAGCCCAAGGGGCCTTTGAGGCCCTTAAGGGGCTCCTTACCTCAGCTCCTATCCTGAAGCACTCGGACCCTTCGCTACCCTTCGTCCTGGAAGTGGACGCCTCTGAGATAGCCGTAGGAGCAATCCTGTCCCAGAGACAGGGCATCAAGGCCCTGCTTCACCCCGTGGCATTCTTCTCGCGGAAACTATCCCCAGCCGAGAAGAACTACGATGTGGGAGATCGGGAATTGCTGGCGATAAAAACCGCCCTCGAGGAGTGGCGCTACCTGCTGGAGGGGGCTACTCATCCAATCCTGATCTTCACGGATCACAAGAACCTAGAGTACCTGAAGACTGCCAAGAGGTTGAAACCTAGACAGGCCCGATGGGCCTTATTTTTCTCTCGTTTTACCTTTCACGTGACCTATCGTCCGGGTTCCAAGAATGCGAAGCCGGACGCTTTGTCACGTATGTACCACAAATCCCAGGATGATTCCCCTCCGGACACGATCCTTGCCCCTGGAAATTTCCTTCTGCTACAGGAAGACTTGCTTTCCCAGCTCAGGCGGGCTTCCAGTGGCCTCATACCCACTCCTGGACCTGGGTTGTTAGCCAAGGATGGTCTGCTGTGACATGGGGATAAAATTTTCATTCCCGAGGATCTGCGGGTAACCATCCTGGAATTGTGCCATGATCATAAGCTTGCCGGACACTTTGGTGTCACCAAAACCACTGAATTGGTACAACGTACCTTCTGGTGGCCTCAGCTAAGAGAAGACTGCAGGAAGTTCGTAGATACATGCACTATATGTATACGGAGCAAGAGTTACAGGACCAAAGCCTGGGGTCTACTCAAGCCTTTACCAGTCCCAGACCGTCCCTGGAAGATGTTGTCCATTGACTTCATCGTGGAACTGCCCCCAGCAGAGGACCACACTACGATCTTTGTAATAGTCGACCGCCTGTCGAAGATGGCACACTTTGTTCCTATGAAGGGCACCCCTTCTGCTTCAGAAACCGCACAGGTGTTCATCCGAGAAGTCATCAGACTCCATGGGGTACCGGCCAACATAGTGTCCGACCGAGGGGTACAGTTTACCTCTCGGTTCTGGAAATCGCTCTGCAAGGCCCTCAACATTGAGCTATCATTTTCATCCGCCTATCACCCTCAATCCAATGGGCAAACCGAGAGGACCAACCAGACCTTGGAACAATATTTACGGTGCTTCTCCTCCTTCACCCAGGACGATTGGATCTTCCTGTTACCAGTTGCCGAATTTGCATATAACAATGCCATCCACTCTGCCACCCAACAGACGCCCTTCTTCGCCAACTATGGCTTCCACCCTTCGTTTTTGCCCAATTCTCTCCCTGAATGTACTGTGCCCGCAGTTCAGAAAAAGATTGACTTCTTTGCCTCCAATAACCAACTCCTACAGGACACCATGGCCCGGACCCAGGAACATAATAAAGCAGTTTTTGACAGAAAGAGGCGTGGAGCGTTGGTACTGGCACCAGGTGACACAGTATGGCTTTCTACCTTAAATCTGAGGATGGCTTGTCCCTCGAAAAAACTAGGCCCTAAGTTCTTGGGTCCCTTTCCAGTCAAACGGAAAATAAATGAAGTAGCCTATGAATTGGAACTCCCAGAGTCCCTCAAGGTCCACCCGGTCTTCCATGCTTCCCTGCTGAAACCCTCCACTCCCAACCCTTTTCCCAACAGGAGAACAATACCCCCGGATCCAGTTCTGATAGATGGCGAGGAGGAATACGAAGTGGAGGCTATTCTAAATGTCAGGAGAAGGAGAAATCAGAATCAGTTCCTGATAAAGTGGAAGGGCTATGGTCCTGAAGAAAATTCCTGGGAGCCCGAGTGCAATGTCCACGCTAAGAGTCTAGTTCAAGCCTTTAAGAGAGCCCATCCTGAGAGGTTTGCCCAGAGGGGCACCCGGAGGTTGCCCCTAGGAGGGGGGCAATGTCATGAAGATCCTGCCAGAAACTTAAACCCGGGCCGTCCTGGCCCTCAGATTCCACTGCGCATGCGCATGTGCGCCCGGGCGCGTGCACGTGTGCGGCCGCTCACAGGGAGACGGGCGCGCGTGCTAGTTAGCGCCAGTCAGCCTATTTAAACTTGCCCTGAGCAGACGGTCCCTGCTGTCTGCTCTACAGCGTTGTGGTGTATGTAATCTGATCCTGATTCCTCTGTCCTGTTGACCCGGCTTACCTGTGACTACCCAGCTATCTGCCTGTACCCGACCTCGGCTTGTTGTGACCATCCTCCTGCCTCATCCCTTGTACCTTGATACCAGTCTGATTCCTGACCTGACTTCCTTTGATGAACTTTGATTACCTGTATTGTTCCTGTCCGGTCTGCAGTCGGATCCCTGTAATGAACCTGATCGCCTGTACTGCTCCAGTCCATTCTGAGGTTCTGTTTCCTGCTCTGTTGTCCAGTCTGCTAAGCTGTTTGTCCAGATCCAGCCAGCTCTGCTATCCTGTTTGCCTGTTGAACCAGCTTACCTGTCCAGTTCCGGCCTGCTCTGCTGTCCAGTCTGCTAAGCTGTCCATCCAGACCCATCCTGCTCTGCTGTCCAGTCTGCTAAGCTGTTTGTTCAGATCCAGCCAGCTCTGCTATCCTGTTTGCCTGTTGAACCAGCTTACCTGTCCAGTTCCAGCCTGCTCTGCTGTCCAGTCTGCTAAGCTGTCCATCCAGACCCATCCTGCTCTGCTGTCCAGTCTGCTAAGCTGTTTGTTCAGATCCAGCCAGCTCTGCTATCCTGTTTGCCTGTTGAACCAGCTTACCTGTCCAGTTCCGGCCTGCTCTGCTGTCCAGTCTGCTAAGCTGTCCATCCAGACCCCTCCTGCTCTGCTGTCCAGTCTGCTAAGCTGTTTGTCCAGATCCAGCCAGCTCTGCTATCCTGTTTGCCTGTTGAACCAGCTTACCTGTCCAGTTCCGGGCCGGCTCTGCTGTCCAGTCTGCTAAGCTGTCCATCCAGACCCATCCTGCTCTGCTGTCCAGTCTGCTAAGCTGTTTGTCCAGATCCAGCCAGCTCTGCTATCCTGTTTTCCTGAAGAACCAGCTCATCCGTCTGTATCCAGTCTACTCTGCTATCCAGGCCTCCACCCTGTCCGCTGAGATGACTTGGTCACTCCACCGGTCTGTTGATCCTGCCAGGCACCCGTGCTCCTCCTCACTCCTGGGTCTCCTGTCTCCATACCAGGGAACCAGGAGTGGGAGTCGCAAGGGAGGTCTCTCTCTGCAATATCGGGCTCGCACCACCAGGTACGTGACAGTGGAGATGGGTTTTGCAGCATGTTAGTACCAGGTTCTGGTCCTCAGGATCGCCCACCAGGAAGTAAGCAAGCTGGGGTCCAGTAGCAGATATAGCAGGTAGGGATCAAGCAGAAGCGTAGTTGTGGAACAAGCAAAAGGTCGGTAACAAGTGATTTTAGGCAGGGATCAAGCAGAAGTGTAGCTAAGGAATAGGACAAAGGTAGGTAACAAGTAGTTTCAGGTTGGGATCAAGTGGAAGCATAGTTAGGCAACAAGCCAAAGGCCGGTAACAAGTAGCTACCGTGTGGAATCAAGCAGAAGTGTAGTCGAGGAACAGGCCAAATGTCGGTAACAAGTGCTTTCAAGTTGAGATCAAATGGAAGCATAGTTGAGAAACAAGCCAAAGGTCGATAACAAGTGGCAATGAGGATACAGATGGCAGCATGAGCAACAAGAGTGAGATATTAGCTGGAGAGAGCACAATAATCTGACAAACAGGAAGTGCAAAGGCATGGTTTCCATAGGAAGTTCACGGGAGGAGAAACAAATAAAACTTTTGAGAGTAGACAATAGGCAATGTTGTCTAGTTGGCTAAGAAATTAGGCAGGGAGCTGTCCAGCCTCCAAGGTGGCTCAGCAAAAAGAAGAGATCTGGGTCCTGGCAATCTTAACAGTTGAGTGGTGATGTGCTCATAGGCCTTGGAACATTTGAATTACACTGTGCAGGAAAGTATAATACAGTAAAGGTGTAGTGCACTTGGCCATTTAGCCAGGTTTTTTAATCTGTGCCAAATTCCCTCTTCGTACTCTAGATTAGTGGGCCTTTCAGAAGATTAGTGTCACAGCAGCATCTGTAATTGATGCGATCAGTGCATCTGGCATGTATGTAAAAAGTGTGTATAACATAAGCCCTGCCAAAATGTGTATTTTTCTGCTGGCCTCCACAATTGCAGTATAGTCATCTGCTGTCAAACCATACATCTGTTGTGTAGTTCCAATGATAGAGTAAATAGATACTGAGCTGGCAGGGGCTTGGTCTTTGCCCAGCTGCTTGTACTAAACCTGGAAAAACAAGCATAACATTTGTATTTCATATCTGGCAAGAATGTCATACATTTGCTGATTTTAGAACGAAATAATTGATGTTTCCACAAGGTTATTAATGAATAAGGTATAACGTTCTCCTATTGTCCAGAATTTCAGAGATTAGAATACAGTTTCCTTCATTCCTGCCCGACAGCTGCTAGACTACTACGCCTTACACCATGGAAAAGCACTACAAAGTCTATTTTATTGGTGCTATATAAATCCTGTACAATAATAATAATAATAATGAGCAAATCAATCTTCCAAATGTAAGATTCAACAAAGATTGCGATAATTTCCGTACAGTGGAGATTTGTTTATATTGCCTGGAAGTACATTATACTCTATTTACCATCTTCTTACCTGTATTACATTTTCTTATAAATAACATAAAACGTGACAACGTGCATAGTGAATAGAGTTGTAGTTATTTTCTTACTATTAATTTAGACTTATTTTAAAGCTGGTGGAGCTGGACTGATGTCAATGGAATGTCAGCCAATGTTATAATCCCTTCATACTACTGTATCAAGGAATATACCAGCCTTTTCGACACATTCCTTATTATTTTCCCTTTAGGGATAAATGTAAATTTTGCTACTGGCTTACACGCTACACACGTACCAGCTTTTACATCCTATCCCCTCTCTCTAGATCCCACTAGACATGTGCGATTAGTTTCGTATGAATCGAAAATTTGTACGAATTTCTGTAAATTCGTACATTCGGGAGGATCCGAAATACGAATTGCTATGCTTCCGAATTTTGGACGAAATACAAAATTTTGTTTACGAATTTCGGATCCAAATTCCGTTACAACGGAAACGTGACTGGTGTTTTGTTGACCAATCAGATGTTTTCTTCTGCTGCTGAGTGAGGGTTGGGAAAATGACCTTTTTTAATATGGGAGTGGGAGACTGGTACTGGTAGTCGATGGGAGATTCAGAATCGGACAAAATAAGAATGTTCATTAATTACGATTATTTGTTATGATGAAGTTAAAAAAAAAACAGGAAGTCAGCACAGCACAGGGATGGTGGGAGCCCCTCATAATAAATTCATCATAACGAACATTCGTAATTGTTACTAAAAGTTAACGAACCTAACGAAAATGAACCACTTGCCGCCCGCCATATAGCAGAATAATGGCGGCAAAGTGGTTTCAAAATCCTGACCGGGCGTCATATGACGTCCTCAGGATATTGAGCCGCTGCGCGCCCTGGGGTGCTTATCGCGGCGATCGTTGTTGCGGGGTGTCAGTCTGACACCCGCAACTACGATCTCAGTAAAGAGTCTCCTCTGACAGGGGGGTCTGTGCTGATCGATTAGCAGCGCAGCCCCCCCCCCCCCCCCGAGGATGCCCACACTGGACAACCAGGGACACCACCAGACCACCTGGGATGCCCAGCACCAGGTATGCCACCCTAGACCACCAGGGATGCCAGTCAGTGCCCACAATGGATGCCAATCAGTGCCCACAATGGATACCAATCAGTGCCCACAATGGGCATCACTGATTGGCATGCATTATTGTTTGGCACTGATTGACATCTATCAGTACAATACCATGCACTACAATGCCGCCTATCAGTGCCCATCTGTGCCCATACATGCCGCCTATCAGTGCCCATCCATGCTCATCCGTGCTGCCTATCCATGCCCATCTGTGTCGTCTATCCATGCCCATCGATGTCGCCTATCCATGCCAATCCGTGCCACCAATCAGTGCCAATTTGTGCTACCTATCAGTACCCATACGTGCCGCCCATCAGTGCCACCTATCAGTGCCCATCAGTGCCACATATCAGTGCCACATATCAGTGCCCATCAATGCCACCTCATCAGTGCCACTTCATTGGTGCCACCTCATCAGTGCCCATCAGTGCTGCCTTATCAGTGCCCATCAGTGCAGCCCCATCAGTGTCCATCAGTGAAGGAGAAAACTTACTTATTTACAAAGTTTTGAAACTGAAACAAAAAAAAACATTTTTTTTCAAAATTTTCGGTCTTTTTTTATTTGTTTAGCAAAAAATAAAAACCGTAGAGGTGATCGAATACCACCAAAAGAAAGCTCTATTTGTGGGAACAAAATGATAAAAATTTTGTTTGGGTACAGTGTCGCATGACCGTGCAATTGTCATTTAAAATGCGACAGCGCTGAAAGCTGAAAATTGGTCTGGGCAGGAAGGTGTTTAAGTGCCCAGTATTGAAGTGGTAATTCTAATACGAAACGGAACGGAACAAAACAAAACAAATTTATTGATGGCGCACATGTTTAGATCCCACTAACATCTTCCCTTAAAAATGTAAAAAACATCCCAGGTACGCCTGCGCTATATAATAGCTAAAAAATGAGCAAACCACATAT
Organism: Lithobates sylvaticus; assembly: GCA_028564925.1. NCBI lineage: Eukaryota > Metazoa > Chordata > Amphibia > Anura > Ranidae > Lithobates > Lithobates sylvaticus. The sequence goes on from CM053029.1 coordinate 569,652,283, forward strand.
GAGACAATCAAAAAATCACAATACAATTGTATGCTTATTACAAGTGAATGTCTATATAGCCGGAATGCCTATTTCCTTTTTCTGTTAAAGTGGTTCTGCACACATTTCATTTAGTAAATCTCTTTGCCTTCCAAATCAGGCAAAGAGTACTAAATGAAATGTGTTTTTTTTTTCACTTACCTTGTAATTGATGACTTCCTGTCCTCAGTCTCTGCGGGGGTGGGCGGGGTCTGTGCGGGGATCCTCGTCACGCCGCACTGTCTCCTGGGATCTGGTGTCATTGATCCCAGGAGACAGTGCGGCCATCTTCCGAAATCTCGCGAGATTTCGGTCACATCTTCCGAAATCTTGCGAGATTTCGGACACATCTTCCGAAATCTCGCGAGATTTCGGACACATCTTCCGAAATCTCGCGAGATTTCGGACACATCTTCCGAAATCTCGCGAGATGTCGGCAGATGTGCCGACATCTCGCGAGATTTCGGAGAACGTGAGCGGCACTTTGCCGTTACTGCGCACGCGCGAGCTCGGCGCAGTAACGGCGGTGCATGCTGGGTCATCTAAAGTGCCTGTGGGGTTTCACATGCCCACAGGCAAGATGGCCCCCAGCAGAGAAGAAGAATATAAAGAATCTTATCGGAGGAAAACGGAGGGCGATCGAGATGGAAGATGGAACAGGTGAGTTTTAGGTAAACATCCTTTATATACCCCCCCCAAAAAAAATAAAAATAAACACAGTGCAGAACCGCTTTAAGCATATGGGTAATTGCTTTTCACAACCTACTCAGTTGTGTATTAATAGTCCAACAAACAAACAGAAATAGTTTGAACCGAAATTGAGCTCCCTAGACATGCAGCATTGTAGATGGGCTTATTTTGTTATTCCTAATAGAATGGGAGGGCTCCATTTGTCATAGAAAGGTGTGAAGGTCGTCAGTGGGCCCAGTCTTTTTTTTTCTATTACCCGAAATCTGCACCTAATAATGATATTCAAGTAACTCATGCCAGAAAATCTTTGCTGCTGTCCTCTTCACTCCAACTGCAGCTTAAATTCCAAGGTTTAAAGAGGAAGTTAACTTTCATGTATTGTTTGTACCTATAGGTATGCCTATAATATAATATATATAATAAGGCTTGCCTATAAGTACTGTGAATATCTCCTAAACGTGCACCGTTTAGGAGATATTTACTGTACTGTATATGCAACCAATTACGTCATCTGCGCATGCGCTCTGAAGGAACGGCCACCCGTGACATTTCTTCAGAAGCTGCCGCTACTGCAGGCACCCATGCTCATGCGCGGGAGTGACATCACACGGCTCCAGCCAGTCACACAGCCGGAGTCCGCAGACCCAGAAGGAAGATGGGCTAAGATGGATGTGGCCTCCAGCGGGGACGACAATGGCCTTATTTTCAGGTAAGTTTAACATAATGCGCTAGTATGCGATGCTATACCAGTACATTATGCCTTTACTTTTGCAGGTCAGAAAAAAAAGGCCCTTTACTTCCTCTTTAAGTCGCCTGATTTTAGCTGTAACAGTGTGGCAAACTTGTTAGGTTAGTTGTCCATCATGTTTTTATGTGTTTTATGTGTTTAACCACTTCCCACCCGGCCAATGTACATAAACGGCCAGGTAGGAGCCGGGTGGGAGCCGTCTACTTCTGAATGGACGTTCCGGAACGTCCTTCAGAAGTAGAGGGATCGCGCGCGCGTGCCCGCGCAGCGGCACGATCCCGATGCGGCCGTGTCACCCGGACACGGCGCATCTCGGATCGGCAGGAGGGCTCGGTGATTGGCCCTCCTGATCACATGACGGCCGTGTCGAATCACAGCCGTCATGTGATGTAAACAAACAGCCGGTTGCTAGGCAATCGGCTCTCCTCTCCTCACACGGAAGTCGTCGGTGAGGAGAGGAGAGCGGATCGCTGCAGCCGGCTGGTGATCAGTGAGTATTAGCTGTTTTTTTACTCACTGATCACCAGTGTAGTGTCCCCACAGTAAAACACACATGTCCCCAAAACACACATGTCCCCAAAACACACATGTCCCCAAATAATAAAAACACATGTCCCTCACATATGTCCCAGTAAAATAACATGTGCCAATGATTATCTGCACACATATGTCCGTGATCACCTGCACACCCCTTTTACATGATCATTTGCGTACATATGTCCGTGATCACGCGAAGCAATTATTATACACTTAACGGATTTTTTTTTTTACAAAAAACATGTAGCAGAATACATTTTGGCTTCAATTTATGACAAAATTTGATTTTATTGGATTTCTTTTAAAAAAGAAAGGAGAAAATATTGTTTTTTTTCAAAATTTCCGCTATGTTTTCGCTTATATCGCAAAAAATAAAAAACGGAGTCGCGAATAAATACCACCAAACTAAAGCTCTATTTGTGCGAACAAAATGATAAAAAATTAATTTGGTTACAGCATTGCATGACCGCGCAATTGTCACTGAAAGTGCGAGAGCACTGAAAGCTGAAAATTGGTCTGGGCAGGAAGGGTGTTTAAGTGCCCAGTAAGCAAGTGGTTAAAGAGCAATTTTAGCCTTCAGGACCCAGAAGAGACCTGAAGTACATCTATCCATCAAGGGATTTCACCCGCATGCTCAATCACCCTGAGATCTGCTACCTCATACCTGTGGAATATTTGTCTTAAGAGAGTCATTTTAAGTCCTTAAAGTGGGGTGCCCCCTAATTTTTTTTTTTTTAAGTCAGCAGCTACAAATACTGCAGCTGCTGACTTTTAATAATCGGACACTTACCTGTCCCAGGGTCCAGCGATGCGGGGGGTCAAAGCCCCGATCATTCTCCGCTCCGCTCGGCGGCGCCGGCATTCTTACTGTTGCCGTGATATGCCGCGCAGTCATCTGGGACCTGTCACGGCATGATTTATTTTAGTTTTACATTGAGTGTGAAAGGGGAGATGGGAACTTTTGGAAGTTCCATATGCAAAGTGCTGGGTGAATTGTTGGCACTATATAAATACCTGTAATAAATAAATAAAATTAAATAAAATAAATAAATAAAATAAATAACACCCCTCAGGTTTTTATTGTTGTCTGTGTTCCTGCTTTGGGAATCAGTCTCCCACTTTGTCCTATTAAAAAGTGGTGGTAGAATATTGCGCCAAACTTACATAAAAGGTAGCAGCTAGCACAACAATTAGACATAAATTGTATAAAGAATAAATAAACACAAGTGCAGCGCTGGGGTAGATAAACGAGTGTCCCTGATTTTCACATAAGATCCCACTGGAATGAACCAGCCTGTGGGTACTACTGTGAGCCAGGAGTTTAATAGATATCCCCGTGAGTGGGGGTGCCAGCCGGATTACTCCGCTGGTAAGTGCAAAAGGTGGAGTGATTGGAAATTACGTTTGGTACTAATAAGTGCAAACAATAATAATAAACATAGAATTTGTATCATTTGAGGGGGAAGTGCTAGGTATTTTACCCCAGTGGCACGTGAACAAAGAGCAAATCAACCTCTGATTAGAGCAGGCTTCTACTCAATCTCCTTCAGGTGCCACAACTTTGTGTAACATAGATTCTTAACATGTCAAAGAAGAGCAAAAATCAGAAACAACTTTCTGAGGGGTATGGTATAAGTGTAACAGATATAGGAGGGGATTACATAATGCTACCCCTCAGGCATGTGTCACATACACTACCATATGTAGTAGCATACGCTGCCTATCCAAAGACAGCAGAGCCAAACCAAACGTTTGGCATGTGACTGGTTCAACAGCACATCCAGACCAGTTGGCAAAAAAAAAAAAAAAATTTTGTGCTAAGGTAAGAACTGGCCAACTTCAACAAATACCCACATCAATCATGTGCTCATAAAAATACATAAAAGGTAGTCCTGTTAATAAGAGAAAAACAACAAAGCAGTTCGGTTTGCAGTGTCTTCAATAGATGTGGTGTGTCACTGGAGATGTTCAAGGTATGTGGTCAGCTTAACAAACTCTAAGTGGACAATATAGATGGGTACTCTTACCAGAGCTGTTGGACTCACACCTCTCGGTGTGAGTCGACAGGGCTTATACCGGATGCACCGGATAGGTGGTGAGTATGTTGCAATCTGCCAAGTTTCACTGGACCGTTTATCCAAGCCTCAATGTAGTCGCTTACCTACAGCTTGATGGAAGAGCCAGGTCTAAACATGGGCAATGGCAATACTTCTATGGAGGATCTTTATCCGCAGCAGCTCAGGCAGGGAAGGAAACAGAGAGAGAGAGGCAACTCCTCATAGTGTAAAACCAATTTCCCAATTGGCGTTTATTGGATAAAAAAGTTTAAAAACATTTGCGCAAAAAGTTAAAATGTGGCTTCGGTAGACATCCAACCCTACATGTTTCGCCTCCTGAAGGCTTCAACTGGGGTATATGCCCTATACCCCAGTTGAAGCCTTCAGGAGGCGAAACATGTAGGGTTGGATGTCTACCGAAGTCACATTTTAACTTTTTGCGCAAATGTTTTTAAACTTTTTTATCCAATAAACGCCAATTGGGAAATTGGTTTTACACTATGAGGAGTTGCCTCTCTCTCCAGTGACACACCACATCTATTGAAGACACTGCAAACCGAACTGCTTTGTTGTTTTTCTCTTATTAACAGGACTACCTTTTATGTCTTTTTATGAGCACATGATTGATGTGGGTATTTGTTGAAGTTGGCCAGTTCTTACCTTAGCACAAAATTTTTTTTTTTTTTGCCAACTGGTCTGGATGTGCTGTTGAACCAGTCACATGCCAAACGTTTGGTTTGGCTCTGCTGTCTTTGGATAGGCAGCGTATGCTACTACATATGGTAGTGTATGTGACACATGCCTGAGGGGTAGCATTATGTAATCCCCTCCTATATCTGTTACACTTATACCATACCCCTCAGAAAGTTGTTTCTGATTTTTGCTCTTCTTTGACATGTTAAGAATCTATGTTACACAAAGTTGTGGCACCTGAAGGAGATTGAGTAGAAGCCTGCTCTAATCAGAGGTTGATTTGCTCTTTGTTCACGTGCCACTGGGGTAAAATACCTAGCACTTCCCCCTCAAATGATACAAATTCTATGTTTATTATTATTGTTTGCACTTATTAGTACCAAACGTAATTTCCAATCACTCCACCTTTTGCACTTACCAGCGGAGTAATCCGGCTGGCACCCCCACTCACGGGGATATCTATTAAACTCCTGGCTCACAGTAGTACCCACAGGCCGGTTCATTCCAGTGGGATCTTATGTGAAAATCAGGGACACTCGTTTATCTACCCCAGCGCTGCACTTTGTCCTATTGATATCCAACATTTTATGGATGGGACATCCAATGGGGGAGGACAACAGTCTAAAGCAGCGATATGCAATTAGCGGACCTCCAACTGTTGCAAAACTACAAGTGCCTCTGCCTCTGGGTGTCATGCTTGTGGCTGCCAGAGTCTTGCTGTGCATCGTGGGAATTGTAGTTCTGCAACAGCTGGAGGTCCGTTAATTGCATATCCCTGGTCTAAAGTCATAGAATAATTGAATATCTTGGCCGATTCCGCAGGGACCGACTGAGATTCAATTTATCTATGGGCAGGCTGGTTGCCTGCCTTCTATATAATCAGCCCATCAGATTTTTTGCATGTGATCACTGCAAGTGACTATAGCTGCCTGCAGTGACCATTGTGTTCTACCGGCAGGGATAGCTCCCTGCACTTCCCACCAGCAGAACACAATAGCACAGAGGGAGGGATTCCCTCTATCAAAACTAACTGTATTGATGGGGAAAATCAAAGCAATTATTGATGGGGCAATCAAGCTATTTTCTTTCCTTCCTCCTGTGGTGGATGGAAAGAAAATTGCATAGTCTTTGCGCTGCTTCAGATTGGATTTCCCTTCACTTTAGAGATATTTTCTATCACTTCCTATTATCTCTCTATGACAGCAAACTCATAACTCATGGAAATCTCCCAAAACAGTACAGCAATAAAAAAATGCTGACGGTGCCTTTTTTTTTACACCATTCTCTACTGCGGGGATCTTCAAACTATGGCCCTCCAGCTGTTGCGGAACTCCACGTCCCATGAGGCATTGTAAGACTCTGACATTCACAGACATGACTAGGCATGATGGGAATTGTAGTTCCTGAACAACTGGAGGGTCATAGTTTGAAGACCCCCTGCTCTACTGTATCCCCCAAAAATGAATATAGATGCGCCCAACTCTGGACAACTTAAAAAGTTATCCCTTGCAATGGGGCTGAGCCTACTAAATACTCGTTTTTTTACTAAAGTCATGTTTTTTTTTTGTTTCAAAATAACAAACCTGTTATACTTACCTCCTCTGTTGCAGTGGATTTGCACAGAGCAGCCCCTGGTCCTCCTCTTCTTGGGTCCCTCTTGGGCGCTCCTACCCCCTCCCTCCCACTCGTACCTCCACAGCAAGCAGCTTGCTATAAAGGCACCCGAGCCAAGACGCTGCTCTGTGTGTCCATTCAGACACGGAGCCGCTGCCCGGCCCCGCCCCCTCACTCTCCTCATTGGCTCACTGACTTTGATAGACAGAAGCGGAAGTCAATGGCGCTTCACTACTGTCCCGGGCAGCCAAGTCTCTCATACAACATTGCTTGATCAAGATGGGGCTCAGGTTAGTATTAGGGGGGCTGCTGCACACATACGTTTTTTTTATTTTTTTATCTTAATGCATACAATGCATTAAGATAAAAATCCTTTTGCCTTTACAACCACTTTAATTGCTCATTTTGGTCTAGAGAACAAAAACAACATTTACTTTTGCTTCTCTCTGCAGCTAGACCAATCCCTGCAGCTTCTTCTCCCCATGCTCCCGTGTTTTAGGGTCCTGACATCATCAAGATGGAAGCAGGGTCCATAGGCCGGAGCATGGGGGTAGTGGACGATTTAGTAAGTAAAGCTGTTTCTCCTCTCCCCTAGACAAAATGATCTATTAACCCTTGCAGTGCATGTGCAAACCAGCTGCAAGGGATAATATTTTAGTTGCCTGGAGCTGGGCTTTAACCACTTCCCGACCAGCCGCCATCATTATACTGCGGCAGGTCGGCACGATCCCGCAAACCGTCGTAGCTGTACATTGGTCCCTTTAAGCGGGATAGCAGGTGCACGCGCGCCCGCTGCACAGCGAGGGTGCCAATGCTTGTGATCACCACCGGCCATGAGCGATCGCGGACACGAGAGGCAGAACAGGGATGTGTATGTGTAAACGTGAGTTCCTACGAGCTGGGAACCATGATCTCTCATCTCCTATAGTCAGTCCCATCCCCCACAGTTAGAACACACACATAGGGAACACAGTTAACCCCTTGATTGCCTCCTAGTGTTAACCACTTCCCTGCCAGTGACATTTACACAGTAATCAGTGCATTTTTATAGCACTGATCACTGTATAAATGCCAATAGACCCAAAAATGTGTCAAAAGTGTCCGATATGTGCAACATAATGTCGCAGTCCCATTAAAAATCACAGATCGCCACCATTACTAGTAAAAAAAAAATAATAATAATTAAAATGGCATAAATCTATCCCCTATTTAATAGACACTATAACTTTTGCGCAAACTAATAAATGTACGCTTTTTGCAATTTTTATTACCAAAAACATGTAGAAGAATACATATCGGCCTAAACAGAGGAAAAAATTCGCTTTTTTAAAAAAGATTGGGACTATTTATTACAGCAAAAAGTACAAAATATTGTGTTTTTTTTTTCAAAATGTTTTCATTTTTGTTTATAGCGCAAAAAAATAAAAAACCCAGAGATGATCAAATACCATCAAAAGAAAGCTCTATTTGTGCGAAAAAAAGGACGTCAATTTTTTTGGATATATCGGTGCACAACCGCGTAATTGTCAGTTAAAGCGACGCAGTGACATATCGCAAAAAAGGGCCTGGTCATTGAGCAGCCAATTCTACCGCAGCTGAAGTGGTTAAGCTACTCAAAACTATGCAAAACAAGTTACCCAGTTCAGCGGCTTTCAGCTGTATCCAGCAAGAACCTCACATCTATGGCTCCAGCCCCTTATCACTTCCCAAACTTTCTGGGAGCAGTAGTTTGGGTAGATTAGGTCTGCCTGTACGGATTCACCTGTGCCACTCATCTCCTGCCCTTCCAATTACCATGGAAATGATGCTAGGCTGAGATGAACTGTTATGCCTTTATGTCTGATGGGCATTGGGGGACCCCAAGGGCAGTTGGATATTCCATTCATGTCTGACCATCCATAGATTTCCATGGGCAGTCTCAGCAAGCAGCACAAACTACATTTATGCCACGTACACACGATCAGAATTCTCGTCGGAAAAGCCTTGGATGTTTTTTCCAACGGAATTCTGATGGAATTCCGCTCAAGCTTGTGTTGCCTACACACGGTCACACCAAATTCCGACCGTCAAGAACGCTGTGACATACAACACTACGACGAGCCGCGAAAATTAAGTTCAATGCTTCCGAGCATGCATCGAATTGTTTCAGAGCATGAGTTGGAATTTTGCGCGTTAGAATTGCTACAGACGATCGGAAATTTCCGATAGAAACTTTTTTCGTCTGAAAAATTTAGAAAATGCTCTCAATCTTTTGCTGGCCGAAATTCCGCCCGATGGAGCATACACACGGTCGCATTTTCCAACTAAAAGCTCTCATCGGTCTTTTGCTGGCCGAAATTCCGACCATGTATACGCGGCATTACAGTTTGTATTAGTCTATGCAAAGAACACAAAAGTCCTAATCCTACAAATGTGGGGAAAAATATCTTAATCTTCCTTAAAAAGATTGAACGTTAATAAAATGTTGCACTTATGCGTTTATAATAAGTAAGAAATCAGTAATGTGTTGATTACATGCTACCTGTGCAAAAAAAATAACTGGATTATCTCTAAGCGAAGATTAATATTGTGCAGGCGCTGATTGCATAAGTAAATTGTCTGTCACATACGGTTGGCATAGCAAAAATATCTTAGCTAAAAAGTTCCTTGCTATATCAAGCTTTTCTCGCCTGAAAGTCAAACTGTGGAACTTAAAATGACTTAGAAACAAAAAAGTGCATCTAAATCACTTTTCCTATTTTTTCTCCTTTTTAAACATATTTTATCACCAAACGGTCCAGTAAGTCATAACTACACGTAGTTTAACTGTTCAGATCATAATATATTCTTTGCCCTTTCAAGGACTTAAAGACATTTTTCCTTACTGCATGGCTGTTCTAGCAATTGAATTGGCAAATCGCTTGGATTCCTTGTGTGTTATTTTCACCCCAAGCCTTAACACTGTAAATAGTCATTTGTATACAACCAGATTTATAACCTACGTAGAGGTGAAACTAAGCCACTTGACTAGAGTACCAAATATGTAGAGGGGTTAGATTTAAGTTTATTGTATATTAACCACTTCAGCTCCGGAAGGTTTATCCTTCTTCATCACCAGGCCATTTTTTGCGATACGGCACTGCGTTATTTTAACTGACAATTGCGCGGTCGTGCGATGCTGTACCCAAATAAAATGTATGATCCCTTTTCCCCACAAATAGAGGTTTCTTTTGGTGGTATTTGATCACTTGTGTGGTTTTTATTTTTTGCGTTATAAGCAAAAAAAGGTTGACAATTTTGAAAAAAATAACTATATTTTTTACTTTCTGCTATAAAACATACCCAATAAAAAAATGTAAAAAATCTAATTTCTTCATCAATTTAGGCTAATATGTATTCTGCTACATATTTTTGGTAAAAAAAATCTCAAAAAGCATTATTGATTGGTTTCAGTGGCTGGCGCATAGCTTTGCTCATAGAAATGAGCATAGACACATATGCCAATAGAAATTAGCGTGGACGCATTGCTCGTACAATACGCATACGGGCACACGTGTACACGCAAGCTAGAGCGTGCGTACAATTTCTGACGTAAGACGGTGATTTAAGGATGACCATTGATGACCCGACTTGTTACTGACCTGATCCTGGATTCTGCTTGTACCTCTGCCCACTTGCTCCATACCTCGGCTTTGTTTCTGACCACGCTTCTGCACCTCATAGCCTGCCTGCTACTGACAATTTTGTCAAGTTTAGAGGTGCGCCCATTCAACCCATGCAATTGCGTATTTAACATTTACTAATATTTTGGCAGCGCAGAGATCAAACTCATGTGAACGAGCGCAAGAGCTGCTTGCGCAAACGCACTCCTTACATTGATCTCACGCAGTTCTAAACGTACTTACAGGCCCAGCAGGCTTTCTCTGAAAAAGTGACTTTCTCATTCTATTTTGGGCATATAAACTTCCTCACATCACCCCATAATATTGGCTCCCCCATCTTCTATCAATATTGAATTGGAGATGCCGTGCGCCATGGATATGGTGCACAGATTGCATTCTCCCGTGTGCTGAGATCACTATAGTAAATGGAGAATTTAAGCTCTGTTACCGGTGCACTGTTTCGTAAATATGAAAATGTGCATTGCACCTCGCCGTGCGCCTCTACTGATGGCACGCGGCTTTCGTAAATCACCCCCAATGACTCTTAAATCACCTTTGGCTTAACAAAAACACCATTATTTCGAAATGATACTCTAATAACACACACAGTCTTTGATTTCAGAAATATGTTTACAGTTCAAATTCGAATGGAATTTGATTTAAAATTCGATTAGAATTTCAATTAGAATTTTGGAAATTCAGACAAATTTAGTTTAGTTATTCGGAGCATTCGGTAAACTTTGTTTATACTGTACTGTATACTGTACTGTACAATGCATTTTCTTACAAAAATTATCAAAATTCACAGTTTTTTTTTATAACTTTTCAAGAAAATGCATTGGTACCGTTAAAGTCCTTTGTTCATTTATAGGGTCTTTTTTTCTGCAACTTTTTGGCCCAGGCGGCCCCATGCCGGTTTTGAGTGGATGACACCTCGTGTGTGTCATCAGGACTAGGAATACAGAGATTCGCACCCTGCATACCCACGGACCCCTGCAAAGGACTCTGGATTCACCAACTTGTCCCTGCAAATCGAGGACCAATTCAATATTGTCCGAACAGTGAGTCTTTTTCAAGCTGGTATACCCAGCATGCGATCACAGCCTGAACACCTTTTGAGGCTTTGTGCTTTGACTCAGCTGACTATCCTACTTAACTCACATGCGGGGCTGTCTTATATGTTTTATGGAAACATGGTGCTGAATGATTAAAAGGCTTACTGAGGATTTATTGTTCCTCCTAGACTCAAGTCACGTTGCTACATCACCGCGTGCTGCATTCTACTGCTTTACCATCTCTATGACTGATAGTGCTACCCCAAGAAACCAAACCTGCCTTGTTCATTGACTGGCAGGGACACATTCCAGCCCAAAATTGTATTTATTTGTCTGTGATGACCAATGCCTTTTGAATACTGTAGATACCTAATGCAGAAGCTTTAAAGGCAAATAGGGAGTCTGGAGGTCCATGGTTAAGCACAACACGAATACCGGTCTGTGCTACCAAGGTTTCCCAGAACTCACCTCGCTTGATGTATATAAGCATTATGCGTTAAGTCACACCCAATGACTTGAGGTGATTGACACGTGTGGATCTTTTGGATATGGCTGAGCTCATGGGCATGTGTTTTTAAGTGACAACGTTGTCAGTTTTTACCAGGTGTAATGTCCTATTGTTTATGCTTTCCTTTCATTGATGCACCTTTTCTACCAATTGTTCTAATAAATATATATCAGGTTAAACCGCAGTTTGTTCCTTTTCCTTCATTGAAGGCAAGGACACCTTGGGTCCTATTCCCTCCTCCCTTTTATTTTGATTGCTTCTCCTGTCTTGATAAGGAACTCCACCTAATTAGGAGAGTCGGTAACCTGCCACCTGAATTGACCAACGATATTGGTCCGAAAAGAGGAGAGAACAAGGAATTGGGACATTAAATGAGGCAATGAATGGGTAGGTTCATCTGCCTCCATCCCTATTATACATAAACTAGAAAAGGGAGGCTGGGTGGGACTTTATATGAAGCACGGTAGATAATAAGGTGTGCAATCACATGATGCGAATTCCAAAGAAATATACATTGTATAGTTAAAAATAACATGATAAACAGTAATACCACCTTAACAGTTTATTGTGCATAATACACAATAATCATAATAGATACATTGATACATGGTAATTAAAAGTTCCAATTCATAATAAGGATAACGATTTTAATAATGATAATAATTAATGATGAAATGCATGTTATCCGCTTAAGGACCGCCTTCTGCACATATACGTCGGCAGAATGGCACGGGTGGGCACATCAACGTACAGGTACGTTGTCCTTTAAGAGCCCAGCCGTGGGTTCGCGCGACCCGGTCCTGAGCCCTGTGACCGCGGCCGCGGGACCAGCAGACCCGATCGCCGCTGGTGTCCCGATACCGGGTCACAGAGCTGAAGAACAGGGAGAGGTATGTGTAAACAAACCTCTCCCCGCGCTTCCTAGTGACACTGTCACCGATCGTCTTTTCCCTGTCATAGGGAAAGACGATCAGTGATGTCACACGCCAAGCCACGCCCCCCCTACAGTAAGAAAACACACACAGGGCTCACTTAACCCCTCCCCCCCCCCTAGTGGTTAACTCCTTCACTGCCAGTGTCATTTACACAGGAATCAGTTCATTTAAATAGCACTGATTTCTGTATAAATGACAATGGTCCCAAAAATGTGTCAAAAATGTCCGATGTGTCCGCCATAATGTCGCAGTCACAATAAAAATCACTGATCGGCGCCATTACTAGTAAAAAAAAAAAAATATTAATAAAATGCTATAAAACTATATCCTATTTTGTAAACGCTATAACTTTTGCGCAAACCAATCAATAATCTCTAATTGCGATTTTTTTTCCCAAAAAATGTAGAAGAATACGTATCGGCCTAAACTGAGGAAAAAAAAATTTTTTTATATATTTTTTTGGGGATATTTATTATAGCAAAAAGTAAAAAATATTGCCTTTTTTTCAAAATTGTCGCTCTATTTTTGTTTATAGCGCAAAAAACTTAAAACCGCAGAGGTGATCAAAAGAATGCTCTATTTGTGAGAAAAAAAGGACGCCGATTTTGTTTGGGAGCCACGTCGCACGACCGTGCAATTGTCAGTTAAAGCGACGCAGTGCCGAATCGCAAAGGGGCCTGGTCCTTTGGCTGCAAATTGGTCCGGGGCTTAAGTGGTTATTAAATCTCAGAATCACATGATTGCAATGGTGGAGCATACGGCTGGGGCTCTACGCCTTTCCTGGAGATGTCCACTCGTCAGGAGCACTAGCAATCGGGATAGATCTATAGTATAACAGAAAGGTAGAATGAACAGGTGTTTGATACACAGAGAACACAGGGCAGAGGAGGGATGGAAATTCCCCAATACCCTTACCTGTATATGAATTGGATATATAACAAATAATATTGTAATGTACGACTGAGGGCACCGTGACAAAACAGGTTAATTACCAATATGAATATATCATTATTATTGTGTATTATGTACAATAAACTGATAAGGTGATATTACTGTTTATCATGTTATTATTAAAGTGGATGTAAACCCACTCTCATCCTTTCTAAACTACTGCAATATTGGTTATCTAGAAGGATATACATGCCTCCTGCATGTATACTTATCTGTCAAATGTCTCCCCTCTGTCTGCTATGAGACCCGAAAAACTGCAGATTTTGTGAGTGGGTCTGTTTTCCAGGACTCAGTGGGTGGAGTTGTGATGTCAGTAGACTCCCCGCCCACCTCTACACTCCCCTTATCAACATGCATTTTCTCCTGTGTATTTCTAAAGCCTCATACACACGATCGGACCGTGGACCAACTTTCCCGTGGATTTTTGTCCAAAGGGCGTTGGCCCCAAGTTGGTATTGCATACACACGGCAGGACATTTTCAGCCAACTTTCACCAAATCACTTGGTTTTTCTGCTCTTTACCGCCACCTTTGGTCAACTTCTGTATTGTTGTCTGATCTTTTGCATTGGTTCTGCATTGGTTTGTACAAAAGTCCATTGGTTTTGTGTACACACGGTCGGACTTTGGTCCATCGGACTTTTGTTGGCAAAAAGTTGGTCCGTTCGCACAGCCAACAAAAGTCCGATGAAACCTGCAAAAAGTTGGTCCGATGGAGCGTACACACGGTCGGATGTTGGTCCAAAACAGCTAATTTGTCAAAAAGTCCGATCGTGTGTATGGGCCTTTACACTTAACTTCTGCTATGATCACTAACATCTTGTCAAAACCCAGAAAAGTCCCCACATGACTTCAGCATGCCAAATCATGCTGAGGTGTGGAACAGCCAATCCTTGCAGAGCTGCTGAAGAAAGGAGTGGGGGTGGGAATTAAAAAATAATGCATGTCTTAGGCTAGTGCACGAGATATGTAAATCACCTGTCACTCACAGCAAGGGGGAAGAACGGACAGTTTGTCCATTTTATTTCACTGAAAAAAGATATGAGGATTGCTCAGAGCTGGATTAACTCTTTGTGGCAAGACTGGGCACAGCTGATCTGAAATCCCATACTCTATATTGTGCAAGCCAAAAAAAAATTTAAAAAAAATTGGGTTTACATCTACTTTAACGTGGTTGTAAACCCATACAAACCACTTTGGCCTACAGGTAAGCCTAGATTAAGGCTTACCTGTAGGTCCAATAAATATCTCATAAACCTACACAGTTTAGGAGATATTTACAAAAAGACAGGCACCGCTGTCTATGGCGCATGCGATATGCCGCTTTCAGGGCTCCCATGAGCATGCGCGGGAGTGACGTAATCACGGCTCCGGCGAATGCCAGCACCAGAGCAGCGAGACCCGGAAGTCACTCTGGGATTGATGGCGGCAGGGGAGGACGTGGACGAGGGTCACTTTGGGGGCTTCGTTCTCAGGTAAGTTATTCATAATGAGCTAGTATGCTATGCATACTAGCTCATTATGCCTTTGCCTTGCAGGTACCATTTAAAAAAAAAAAAAAAAAACTATGAGGCTTTACTTCCTCTTAAACTATACAATGTATATTTCTTTGGCATTACCATCATGTGATTGCGCACCTTATTATCTAGCCGTGCTTCATATAAAGTCCCACCCAGACCCCCTTTTCCAGTTTCCAATGATATTGGTCATCAGGACCCCGCCAATTGCGTTTTTATATATTGTGATCTGTGGTACCGTACAACCTTGTCCAAATATTAGAGGACCCTCTCATAAGACTATTCCTCCTGCAAAAAATATTTTTTTTTTGAAAGTTTATACTGTAATTCGGGTATTCCGATATATTTGAATCTTCGAATAATGAGAAATTTGTCCGAATATTGCTTTGGAACGAAATGAAGCACACATGTCTAACTGAATCTGGTCTAAACCGAGTCTAATGCCCCGTACACACAGTCGGAAAATCCGACCACAAAATCCATCGGATTTTTTCCGACGGATTTTGTCCGACACTGGTGTTGCATACACACGGTCGGACAAAGTTGTCGGAAAATCCAATCATTCTGAACGTGGTGACGTTTGTTGCCTACGACGGGACTACGTAGAGGCTAGTAGCCAATAGCTTTGGTCTTGTAATGTGATCTGAGCATGCGTGGCACTTTGTCCGTCGGAATTCGCTACACACGATCGGAAAAAGTCCGATAGGACTTTGTTGTCGGAAAATTTGAGAGCAGGAGATAAAACTTTGTCCGTTGAAAAATCTGACGGAAAAAGTCCGATGGAGCCCACACACGGTCGGAATCTCCGACAACATTGTCCAATAGGACATTTTCCGTTGGAAAATCCGACCGTGTGTACGGGGCATTGGATATTGAATACTGTACTTCTACATTTCTACAATTCAATGAACAGGAATAGGGTTGCCGGATCGTCTTAAGAAGGAAATTATCATTTCAAAAGGTAATAGAGTGCCAGCGCCAACATTGACCTAATTATTCTCATATTTAAAACTACAAACAAACTGATTTGTAAACAGACAGTTCTCCGGCTCAATACAAATCAAGCCGAAGCCTGCAGAAAACAATTCCGTATAAATACAATGAATGCCTCTTTCATATCACCTCCCTGACATTATAAACATTTCTTCGGAGCCTGTATCATCAGCATTGTTATAATTGAGTAACTATCTAGCAATGTGCAGCATTACCCAAGATGCTTTGTAATTGGCTTTTTAAAAGTCCCAAGGCCCAATCCCTTGCCACAAAGAGGAATGTTTTCTACCAGCTAAAAGAGATAACAGCTCCTCTCACATATCTCAAACCACAGGTCCATCCGCAGCATTTAAAACTAATAAAGACTCAGACTTTGTTTTAACAGCAGGGAGGTTAATGCATCGCAAAAAGGATTTGTGGTAAATTTAAATCTATTGACTATTTACTGTGTCATCGTGTTAACCATTCGGGGCCTGTGTTGCTATCTAATGGAAAGGTGGGATAACCATCTAAAATGTCTGTTTTCCTTTTAACAAAGAAAATCATGATTTGCATCTGTACAACGGTAAGTAATTCATTATTTACACTTTTGCTATACTAATCTTTAGATTGGCTGTTCTGGTTTCTGCGTGCGCATGCCAAGAGATGGTGCCATTGTCGTCATTGATGTTTGACCTTCATCACTCATTTTACCTTTGTTCCTGTTACATGGCTGCCCTGCTCTCCATTTGCACCAACGAAGAACAGTTATCTATTTTTGGTGGTCTAAAGATCTACCGGCAGCTGAAATTCTTAGAACCAAGATAAGGGATTACTCAATGCTGCAATGTGCCATCATCCCTATGCATAGCTCCCAACTGTCCCTGATTTCGAGGGACTGTCCCTGATTTGGAGCAATGTCCCTCTGTCCCTCTTTCCTCCTCATTTGTCCCTCATTTTGGTCTGATCTATATAGTTGTATATAAAATGCACTTTTTATCTTTCAAAAAGTGTTTCCTAATGCTAAACCTTTCATCTAATTTCAAAATTGCTGCATGTGTACATTTTAAAAGCCAATATAAAGGAATAGTAGTGGTAAAAAAAAGTCTCTTGTGGATTTAATTAACCTTTTAATTGGTTAATTCTCCTTTAAGGGGGTGTGACAGGGGGTGTGTCCTATGCCTACATACATTTGCTAGTGTCCCTCATTCCCGTATCAAAATGTTGGGAGGTATGCCTATGTGTACATAAAGAATATAAAGAATGGGTTGTGGGGGGGGGGGGGGTACTTTGGAAGAAAGAATAACTCTCTATAGAAGGGGTGTCAAACTCAATTTCATCAGAGGTGGCTTCAGCATTATGGTTGCCCTCAAAGGACTGGTGGTACCTGTAATGCCCTGTACACACGATCAGACTTTCCGATAGAAAATGTGCAATCGGAGCTTGTTGTTGGAAATTCCGACCATGTGTAGGCTCCATCGCACTTTTTCTATTGGAATTTCCGACACACAAAGTTTAAGAGCTGGATCTAAAATTTTTTCCGACAACAAAATTCGGAAATTCCGATCGTGTGTACACAATTCCGACGCACAAAGTGGCACGCATGCTCGGAATCAAGCAGAAGAGCAGCACTGGCTATTGAGCTTAATTTTTCTCGGCTCGTCGTACGCATAGTACGTCATGACGTTCTTGACCTTCGGAAATTTCCGACAAGATTTGTGTGTCCGTGTGTATGCAAGACAAGTTTGAGCCAACATCCGTCTGAAAAAATGCCATGGATTTTGTTGTCGGAATGTTCGATCGTGTGTACAGGGCAATAGACTACTGTATATAAATATATCTACACTTTATCATGTTAAATAATTGCCTCTGTATTCGGTTATGACTGGTTTTAGCAATAACTTAAAGTGGTTGTAAACTCTGGGGAAAAAAAGAAAAAAACAACCTGCATTGCATACTAGCTCGTTATGAAATACTTACCTTAGAATGAAGCTGTTGCAGCGGTCCCCGTACACCGATGTGACGGGTGACATGTCTCCGGAATGTTACTTCCGGGTTTGCGGACTCCGGGGCTGTGATTGGCCGAAACCGCAATGACATCACGCCCGCACATGCGCGTGTGAGCTGCCGGTCACGGCACAGTAGCTGAAGAAACAGCACAAACAAACCATTTCTTCAGTGTGCATGTGCTGATGATGTCAGCACATGCGGATACAGGGAATATCTCCTAAACTTGCACAGTTTAGGAGATATTCACTGTATTTTCATGTGCCAAAAGTCACGGTACCTATAGTTAAGCCTTATTATAGGCTTACCTGTAGGCAAAAGTGGTAAAAAAAAGTGGCAAAAGTGGTAATAAAGGGTTTACATCCACTTTAAAGCAGAGCTTCATACAAAAGGGGAAGCTCTGCTTGTCTGCCTCTTCCCCCCTCTGCTGCCACATTTGACACCTTTTGGGGGGAGAGGGGGGAGAGGGTGCTTGGTTTTGACAGGTACCTGCTCCCACTTTTGGCTCACTGCGCCGCAGTGAAGTTAACCAGAAGATGTCCAGAGCATCCCCTCCCCCCTTTAATGAGATGTCAAGAACACCCCCCCCCCCACCATCAGAAGTCAAGAGTCCCCCACCCTACCTTACATCACAGTGCACCTCCCTTACCTTGTGCTGCTTCTGGGAAAAATCTGGGGGCGGAGCTGGGAAGCAGAAAGTGCAGGCTCTGGGGGGGTTATCAGAGAAGGGCTGGAGTCCGCAGGATGCTGAGACCAGGGGAAGTGGAGACAAGGGGCGCCGCAGCTGCACAGAGAGATGCAGGATCTGTAGGAAGAGTTCTGTCCTCTCTGCTGCCAATTGTTGAAAGAAGGTGGAGGTGGAATTGAGGATGGTGCCACAGCTGCAGGAGAGGTGCTAGAGCCACGTGAAATGACCCAGCCAGCTGCATTCGGCCTGCGAGCCTTGTGATTGACACATGTGCTCTATAGGGACCACAACACCATTTCAAAACACCAAAGTTCATTAAACTTTCCATCAAACTGGAGCTGCTGTTCCAGTGTTTACTGTGGGAACATCTCTGGCCTTCTTTGTATATACCTCTACCCCCTGTGTGCCTAGGCAGTATCTGGTGGGAATAGTTATAAGTTATGGACCTCTGGATTTAACCAGTGTGACCTTGAATCCTCTATATGGTTATCATTCTGTCCTCTGTAGAAAAGTTACATTGAAATGTGTTGGGTTTATCCACAGAGCTGTATTTACATCATGGCAAGATCTGCTTGTACTTTGGTGCTATGGGGATTATAGGGTGGTTTAATTTTATCAAAATTATGTTGAATAAACTTTAGTGATTTTAAAAAATGTTGTAACATGTTGCTTTCTCCATATAGAGTTATTCATTCTTCTTTGTGCCTGTAAAGTCCCCCCCACAGTCCATTCTTTGTATTCTTCAGGAGCTGAAATCCTTAGAAGGTTTTTATCTCAATATGGGGACAGTGTTTTACCACAGTAAAGGGTATACTGAAAATGTTCAAAAAGTGTTAAGCACGCAGAAGGAGCAGGACGCCTATACACATTCACTGCTGATGACAACATTGAGCATGTCCTTATCATGATTCTGACAAACTGATGAGTGTCTACTGATGAAGAGGCAAATTATATGCAAATTAGTCATGGTTCTGCATTTGGGATTATCCATAACAGGCTTGGCTTTCATAAAGTTTGTGCAGGATGGGTGCCGAAACAGCTCATTGAAGTGCACAAGCGCAATCGTCTGGCCATCTGTCAATGTTTACTGGACTGCTATACTAACGAAAGTAAAGCTTTTTTGAAAAAAAAAAAAAAAAATAGTCACTGGAGATGTAATGTGGATCCATCACTTTAAACCAGAAAGCAAATGCCAGAGTATGTAATGAGTTCCATTGAACCTAGAATTGGCAGCCAAGAAGAAATTCAAAAGTCAACCCTCAGCAAGAAAAGTGAGGCTCACAGATTTTTGGAGCTCACAAGGGCTAATACTGGAACATTATTTGGAGAAGGGCTCAACAGTAAATAGTGCAGTTATAGTGAATGCTGTGTGACAAACTGAAGCCTGATATTCGAACCAAAAGCCAATGTCTATTGTTGAAAAGGGTTTTGTTGTTGCATGACGATAAATGCCCACATACTGCTGTCCACACTGTTCAAACGCTTTAGAAACTGGGTTTTGAGGTATTAGAGCATCCTTTTATTGGCCAGATCTTTCTCCCTAGGAGTACCATCTGTTTGGTCCACTTAAAGATGCCTTAAGAGGTCATCAATTTGCCACAGACTAACATGTGCAAGAAGCGGTGCATACATGGCTGAGGGACAAACACAAAATTATAATTTCTGAGGGTATATACAAGTTTGTGGAACACTGGAACAGGTGCATTGACAAGAAAGGGACTATGCTGAAAATTATGTAACTGTATTATTATTATTATTATTATTATTATTATACAGGATTTATATAGTGCCAATAGTTTATGCAGAGCTTTAAAATATAAAAAGGAGACAATGCAGTTATAATACAATAAAATACAAGAGGATTAAGAAAGCCCTGCTCAGAAGAGCTTACAATCTAATAGGGTGGGGCAGGTGGTACAAAAGGTCGTAACTGTGGGGAATGAGCTGATGGAAGTGGTAGAAGATTAGTTGGAGACGTGATAGGCTTTCCTGAAGAGATGGGTTTTCAGGGATCGCCTGAAGGTAGCAAGAGTAGGGGATAGACGGACCGGTGGAGGTAGCGAGTTCCAGAGGATGGCAGAGGCTCTGGAGAAATCCTGGAGACGAGCATGGGAGGAGGAGACGAGAGAGCTTGAGAGTAGGAGGTCTTGAGAAGAGCGGAGAGGATGATTTGGGTGATATTTGGAGACAAGATTGCTGCTGTAGCTCGGGGAAGAGTTGTGAATGGCTTTGTATGTTATGGTTAGTATTTTGAATTTAATTTGCTGGGTAATTGGGAGCCATTGGGAGCCAATGTAGGGATTGGAGGAGAGGGTTGGCAGACACTGAGCAGTTGGTAAGGTTTATAAGTCTGGCAGCAGCATTCATGATAGACTGAAGAGGGGTTATCCAATGGAGAGACAGGCCAATGAGAAGGGAGTTGCAATAGTCAAGGCGAGAAATAACGAGGGAGTGAATGAGGAGCTTGGTGGTTTCATTTGTTAAAAAGGGGCGAATTTTAGAGCTACTACAGAGGTGAATTCTACAAACTCATACATAACAACTGTATGCTCCCAGCTGTTCTAATAAATTATAGAAATAGTGTGTGGATAATTATAGACTCACCCTCATATATGTATGCTTTCAATGCCACAAAGACACCAGAATAACAACAATTTTAAGAAAATATGTTTTGATATAATTGCCATTATGTTTAAAGGTAAAAAAGAATTTTACAAATCTGTAATAAGGTTTAAGGACATAGGGAGCTGCATTGTTAAACCAGTGTCACCTGTTTGGTTGTGTAATATTGTAGATGTCTGCAAATGTCAAGAATAAGTAAACCCAAAACCAAAAATGTTATATATTTCAGCTTACCAGTACTGTCTGTAGATGTGATGGCTGAATTTGTTTTCTTTTTTTTAGGCTTCTGACAAAATGTGTAGTTGTCATTGGAACAGCAATAGAGAGGAAATCTTGCAATGAGGACTCTTGTTCCAGAGACAACTTATAGAAGAGAGTGGTAGGTGTCCCAGGAGCCGCACATCAAGTCAAAGCCTGCTGTGTGATAGTAAATGGCAGTCTCAGTCTGGACCCCCACAGACCAACGCCCCAAATGCGTTTCACTCCGCCCACCGGAGCTTACTTATGGGGATGGCATCTCCAGGTGGAAGGGGCGGTTAAATGCATCATCGGTCACCACTCAGTGAAAGAATGAATATAAGGTGTGTGAAGTAATTGTGAAGAGCTGGTCATAGAGGTTGTGTGTTTAAGCAAGTACATACACAGAATTTGCTTTGTGCTCTTTGGATTTGGATCATTACTTCATATATTTTCTATTCCCATTAATTCTGCCCCTATTTCTTTTTTATTACATTATTTTCAAGAACGGAGTGTCTTGCTAGAGTTTCCCTTTAATTTATTTACAATTTGGTGTAGATATTAATAATTAGCTCTAAAAGGTTATCTTTTCTCATTAGGATTTTTTCAGTAAATTTATCATCAATGTTGTTTTAAGAGACAAATTATTAGACATTTTTTATTTTTAATGGGAGGGGATGGGGGTAGGGTAGAATATTTGCATTTTATTATTATCAAACTCCTGCACACTTTTTTTCTTGCATACATTTTGCATTTAAAACCCCCTTGCAACCAGATCTTCTATGGTTGCTCTGTGTATATACTTCCTTAAATATACAACCTCTATGGCCAGCCCTTCACAATCACTTCTCACACCTGATATTCATTCTTTCACTGAGTGGTGGCCGATGATACATTTATCCACCTATTTCCACCTGGAGACTCCATCCCCAGGAATAAAACATGTTGGGGGCGTGGCCTGGCGAGGGTCCAGGCTGAGACTGACATTCACTATCACACAACTGGCTTTGACTTTGATGTGCGGCTCCTGAAACACCCATCACTCTCTATCATAAAGGTATATGCACTGCAAGGCAGATAAACCTGACCCCAGTCCCTCATGAGTCATGTGTTTTCCCTATTGGTCAGTAGGGGTGTTGAAAATAATCGGCGCATTGATACATCGCAATGCAGCCTTGATCGATTCTGCATCGATGCAGAGATCAGCTGAATCACGAATGAGGTGACCTCATCCCAGCTTCTCCCCCTTGTCGCGTTCATTTCAATGGCAGCATAGCAGACACTCAAACCCGGCCACTTATGGTTTTTGTAAACAAGCACGGTTCTTTTCGTGTGAAACGCGTCTGATCATCAATGCAATTTTGTCTGGCTCATGACAATAAAGACATTTTTACAGCATCTTTTGGATTCAAGTGTGCGATCAATCTTTTCTTCTCTTCTCCGGCCACCTATGTGTTGCCACTTTCCACCAATCCTCTTCCCTCTCCCCTCATTGTCCCGTCCCCTCACCAGCCAATAGAAAGTAAACCCAGGTGTCATGGTGGTGCTGGCGGTGGAATGAGTCCGTGAGGAGCCACACTGTGTGCACATGTTGGCGGGGACATGGAGGGCTGGGGGCGGATCGAGCCTGTCTGTGCTGGTGCTGCTGCTGATGATGAGAGTGGTGGTGGCCAGGCTTGTGGAGCACAGAACTCCGGGGAGAAGAGAGGTGGAGAGCGGAATCAGCATTACTTTGGCCCCAGGAGGGTTTGGGTTGGCCAGCCGGAGGTGTGACAGTGAAGGATGACAAGGCTAAGCAGGTGGAGAGCCGGGAGAGCAGAAAAGCCAGGGGAGTGGGCCAGGGGGAGGGCACAGGTGGGACTGGACATGGTGAGGGAGGTGCCAGACTGTCCTGTCAGCCTGGGTTCACACAGGAGTGGAGTTGGAAACCACGTGATTTGGAAAGGAATCGCACTGCATTCCTGTTCAATTTGAGCCAATTAATTTTGTATGGGCTGTAATCACACCACACAAAAAAAAAAATAGGTGTCGTAATTGGCATTAGCGAGTACTTGAGGAAAAGCATCAGCACTTCTACTCACTTGGAAAAAAATGGTGTTGGTACATCCCTAATGTAAATGGAAACATGTAACAAAGCTGATATCCCAATTTGGCTGCAAAAGTAGAAACACACTTTGGGGTTGATTTGCAAAAACTGAAGAATGCAAAATCTGGAGCAGATGTGCAAGTTAGTCATTCAACTTCTAACTTCACTCCAGTTATAATAATTCAACCGCTCTAAATTTTACCAGAAAAGTACTGGTTTGCATATAATAACAGCTAACATCTATGGATCTTTTGAACATTTTGACTTGCAATTTTCACTGACGGTAACCTGCTTATACATGATTCATTATCTGCTCAGTTTGGATCACCCAGGTTTGTGACAGAGGGATTTTGAAGTTTAGCTAAATAAACAAGTCAAGCTGATGCTCATTTGCAAGCGGAACATAATTCAACAGACATTGACGCGTAGATAAATCATGGATGTTACTTTCTGTGACAGAATATCCTTTTAGTCATCATTAGCTAACTCATTTTCTGCACTGTCATATAGTCACTTCATCACCTTTAACCACATCCTTCCTTCTTACTGCTTTTACTGTAATGAGCTAACATGCACTGTAAGTACAAGCCAGAGCTTGTTATCGTTTTGGAAAACCTCACACATTTAAATTGAATTTGTGTACAATTTTTTTTAGAAATAAAAGATTGTATCTTTTAGTAAATTGCTGTTAGTAAATTATGTTGCTAATAACACAAAAGTGTATGAATGGGCAGAGACAAACTGATTTATTTGTAGTCCTATAGGAAATGTTGGGGAATTCGGCCAGCAAAATTCCGATGGAGCCTATACACGGTCACATTTTCCCATGAAAAGCTCTCATCGGTCTTTTGCTGGCCGAAATTCTGATTGTGTGTACCTGGCATAAGTCTTATTACAATTACCAGGTAGATACAGTAAAACATAACAAAGAGATTCAAAGCAAATGTCTTCAACAAATGGTTCATTATAAAGAGCAATAGCAATGTATTGAACACAATAGGGGGCCATGCCTTGATCCGCGGGTCTAAGCTGTAAAAGGTTTAGTAGGGCAGGCCCCACAATGAGGGGAGGGTAAGTAACAAAGTTGGTATCTTGTAGGGAATACCAACAGATAACTTTGGTAAAAGAGTGTCATAGGATGATCTAGGACAGTGATGGCGAACCTTGGCACCCCACATGTTTTGGAACTACATTTCCCATGATGCTCATGCCTTCTGCAGTGTAGTTGAGCATCATGGCAAATGTAGTTTCAAAACATCTGGGGTGCCAAGTTTCGCCATCACTGATCTAGGAGTATCAGAAAGGGGTGAAATCTCTATCAGGGATCCGCCGAGGAACCAAGGGGGAATCCTGAGATGGGTTGCATTTAATGGTCTGAAAACATGTCAACAAGAGTTAGGGGTAGGGAAGTCTGATCCCCTAGGTCAGTGATGGCGAACCTTGACACCCAAGATGTTTTGGAACTACATTTCCCATAATGCTCTGGCACTCTGCAGTGTAGTGGAGCATCATGGGAAATGTAGTTCCAAAACATCTGGGGTGCCAAGCTTCGCCATCACTGACCTAGGGGATCAGACTTCCCTACCCCTAACTCTTCGCCATCACTGCCCTAGGTCATCAAAGTTAGGCGCTGAATAGCAGCCTCGGGTACAGGAGAGGGGGGAGAGAAGAGGAAGATAGAATGTAGAGATTGGGTAACAAAAGGGGGAGGAAGAGCATAGATGGTAGGGGGAAGGGGAAAAAAAAGGAACGGGGAGGGGGGGAGGGAAGCAGACCCCTAAAGAGGCTCAACATATGAGAATATTTTCATGTGCCAAGGTTGATATAATACATTTGCTAATATAATAAGTATACCAAAATTTGTAGAATATAATAAGGTTTGATAAAAGGAGGGTAATACATGATGCTACTTGACATATTAAAACATTATTTATTGTAGTAGAAATAAATATCAAGTACAGTGTTGTAGCATTATACAGCATGCAGAAAATTTACATTGTAAGAAAGTAAAAGTGGGGAGTGCAATAGAATGGAGTAACATGTCGGTACTACAGAATATCATAAAGGCTAAGACACGGAAGGGTTTAATATCCAGAATATACCCAAGTATACACAAGGGGAGTCGGGAAGGGCTGAAAACAAGGCCATATAGGAAGAAATGGGAAAAGGATGTGGGAAATATATCGGAACCCCAATGGGAAAGGATTCTCAAACTTGCTCCATGGGTATCACTCTCCCCACCCCAGAAGATGTCACACCTTTTTTTGCTATATAGAGTTTACTATACGCCACAAAAACTGTTCTGGTTTGGCCAGAGACAAGATGACACTTGTCCAAGGTGAGGTAGAACAGGGGGGGGATCTTATGCACATGTTTTGGAGATGTCCAAAACTTTTCCGATATTGGAAAGAGGTAGTGGACACTATTGCCCAGGTGTTCAAAATCCATATGGACATGGATCCCATTCTTTGCATCCTGGGGTGAATAGAGGGAGAGGGCAGAGCTAAAGATACTCACTTAGCAATTTTAAGATGCCTCTTCCAGGCTAGGAAACTTATTGCCCAGAGGTGGCAGTCTACTGCCCCCCCATCTTGTAGGGAATGGGAGCAGAGCATGGAGGTGGTGATCCTCAAGGAAAGGACGACATACATTAAACAAGGAAGTTTCAATAAATTTGATAAGATTTGGAAGAAGTGGAATGAGAAAGAGTAATGTGAAGGAACAATGAACTGTGAGTGAGGTCCGATAAACTAGACGAGAGTAAGGACAAGTATTATGTTGAGCGATGAATGTAGTGGTGAGTGAAGGAGGGATTGGATGTATAGAAGTGTGGTATGAGAGACTGGTGGGAAGAAGAATATAGAATATAGACAACTACAGTTGTTTAGGTAGGGGGAGTTTAGATGCTCCCTCTACAATTTCTCTTTGATTAATGTAAAATGTTTGTGAACTATGTTCGTTTTGTAAACTTGAAAAGAAAATAAAGATATATAGTTAAAAAAAAAAGAAAGTAAAAGTATTACACCCGATCATTTGGGGGCAGCATTAATAATTCACCAAAAATGATGTAAACTACCAGCTACAGCAGAGGTGTCCATCCTTTTGATCTTCCTGGGCCACATTGGAAGAAGAGGAATTGTCTTGGGCCAGACATAAAATACACTAACAATACGGATAGCTGATGAGCAAAGTTGGGCAGATCACAAGTTAATGACACTGATAAAGATAATGTACGTATCTGAGTAATAAAACTAAATTTTTTTATTATTTTTTTATTATTATAAAAGTAAAAAAGAGCGACATAAAACTAGTGCGATATTTGACCGTTTTTGATAAACTAACGCCTCAATATCTGGTTGGATGGATGGATTATCAATTCTCAATGAATTTTCAAGGTGCTCATTAGATATTTTGGTTCTAATGTTGCCCTTCCTGTGCTTCATCCTTGAAAATAAGAATGCTCACTAATACTGTATAGGTGCTGCCGAAAACTGATGACATAAATAAGGTGTGAAGAGTGGGAGATTTTTCTTAGGGAAGTCCAGTAAAGTCCAGTAGTCCAGTAAAGACACACTCAAATTTTTCTTTGGTCAAATTTTTAAGTAAATTTATGATTTTTGTTTGGGCCACATTCACAGCCACTTGGGCCACATGCGGCCCATGGGCCACAGGTCAGACATTCCTGAGCTAGAGTAATATATAGTCAATGAAGCAGTGCCACAGTCTAGTAACATTGGAGGGCAAGAAGGCATTACCATATGCCAATAGTCTAATAGAAATATAATAGCTAGATTGTATAGGTCAAATCTTGAAGGAAATTATGAAGATGTAGAAATATGACTAGTTTGGTTATTTTTTCTTATAGATTTTAATAATACGGTCTTTAATACATATAATATGGTTCCTCTGTTAGTTATTAGTTCACCATTTCCGACTAGTTTGTGGTGGTCCCTTATAGAAGGCAAATTGTTTGGTTTGATTTGAGTTTCACATTTTTTTTACAAAACGAGTTGTTAGCTGCTCTACATACAGCTAGTAAAATGGATGGCAAATACACTCAGGAAAAAGTAATAGGGTCACTTGATAAAATCATGCTGCTAATACTCCCTAATAGGGATGGGCCCGGTTTTCAATTCGAACCCATGTTCGAATCGAACATCGGACGTTCGACCGCTCATCGAGCCCAGAACTATTTGGGCCGTTCGCATCAAATTCGTGTGATGGGAACGGCCCACAATGCACTGCGCCAGTCGCAGTGCATTGCTGGCTGATGATTGGCCGAGCATGCACTGTGACCCCGCATGCTTGGCCAATCATAGAGCCAGCGGCGAGGAGAGCAATAATTGGCCACAGGCAGGATGCCTGTGGCCAATTATAGCTCAGGGGTTTAGTACACTCCCCACACTATAAAAGGCCGCCGCGCCGGCGGCCTCATGTAGTGTGTTCCAGCGTGTCAGTGACATTATCTGCTGTGATCCATTCTGCAGTGCTACTGAATCTGACATTATCTGTGCTGTGATTATTCTGCTGAGTGCTGCTGACTGCTGACATTATCTGCTGTGATTCTGGGGATTAGTGTGTGCGTGCTGTTAGTACAGCATTGCAGTATCACATTAAACCACCTTTACCCTTCTGGCCTGTTGTGTCATCTAAGGCAGCCATCTGCGGCTAATGAATTGCAAGTTCCCGTAACACAGAGTACAGTCATTCATTGAAAGTTTGATAAAAAAAAAGTAATTGATAAAAAACAAAAAAACAACAAAAAAAAGCGTGGGGGGGCCCTCAAATTCAATTACCAGGCCCTTGAGGTCTGCGATGGATTTTAAGGGGAACCCCGGCCAAAAAAAAAAAAAAAATGGTGTGGGGTCCCCCTCAAAATCCATACCAGACCCTTATCCGAGCACGCAACCTGGCAGGCCGCAGGAAAAGAGGGGGGGACGAGAGCGGCCCCCCCTCCCTCCTGAACCATACCAGGCCACATGCCCTCAACAATGGGAGGGTGCTTTGGGGGTTTGTGACCCCTCAAAGCACCTTGTCCCCATGTTGATGAGGACAAGGGCCTCTTCCCCACAACCCTGGCCATTGGTTGTGGGGGTCTGCGGGCGGGGGGCTTATCGGAACCTGGAAGCCCCCTTTAACAAGGGGACCCCCAGATCCCGCCCCCCCATGTGAAATGGTAAGGGGATACAAAAGTACCCCTACCATTTCACCAAAAAAGTGACAAAAATTGTAAAAATGACAGGAGACGGTCTTTGACAATTCCTTTATTAAAATCTTCTTTCATCTTCTTTCTTCTGGTCTTCTTCCTTCTTCCTTTCTTCATCCTTCGGTTTCTTCATCTTCTCCTTCCGGCATCTTCTTCCATCTTCTTCCTCCTCCGATCTGCTTCTTCTTGCTCTGGTCTTCCGGCATCTTCTTCTTGGGCCGCTCCGCGCAATGGGAGGCTCCCGCTGTGTGAGGCTTCGCTGTGTCTGACAGGTCTTTTAGAACGGAGGGCGGGGCCACCTGGTGACCCCGCCTCCTCTGACGCATAGGGACGTCATGGGGACTTCCCTATGGCTTTCCCCATGACGTCAGAGGGGGCGGGTCACCAGGTGGCCCCGCCCTCCGTTATAAAAGACCTGTCAGACGCAGCGAAGCCACACACAGCGGGAGCCTCACATTGCGTGGAGTGGCCCAAGAAGAGACGCCGACGCCATGGAAGAAGATGCCGGACGAGAAGACCAGAGCAAGAAGAAGCGGATCGGAGGAGGAAGAAGATGGAAGAAGACGCTTTTTTTTTGTTTTTTTATATCAATGACTTTTTTTTTATCAAGGACTTTCAATGAATGACTGTTCTCTGTGTTACGGGAGCCGACAATTCATATAGCCGCAAGTGATTTTAAATAGCTTTTTTTCCTGCAAAAATTAAACTTTGTGCAGGGACAATTCTAAGCACGGGAAACATGCGCCCCTTCACAGGCATACTATAGACACCCCCCAGGTACTAAATTTAAAGGAATATTACACTTTTATTGTTTCACATTAAGGATTATTAAAATCACTGCTCCTGATAAAACGGCCGTTTTTAAAAAAAAAGTTTGCATTGATACATGTCCCCTGGGGCAGGACCCAGGTCCCCAAACACTTTTTATGACAATAACATGCATATTAGCCTTTAAAATTAGCACTTTTGATTTCGAACGTTCGCGTCCATTGTAATTAATAGGGTTTTAATGTTTGCACAAACTTTAGGTCCGTTTGCGGGTTCTGGTGCGAACCGAACATGGGGGTGTTCGGCTCATCCCTACTCCCTAATCACCCTGCTTGCCTACTGGAGCCATTATCTGATGATTCTAAATATGCTGGAGCAAGTAACTCTCCCTCTCTTTCCTTTTACAATGTTGTGTTGGGTGCAAACCTGAAAATTGCTAGACCCAAAATGTGTCTTAGGCTGGATTCACACCTATGCAGTTTTAGTGCTTTTTTCATTTTCCAGATTTGCACTACAGAACGTGTTGCATAAGAAACCATTGTAAATGGTCTGTAGTGCAAATCTGCAAAATGCAAAAAGCGCTAAAAATGCATAGGTGTGAATCCAGCCTTATGTAGAGGGGGGAAGGAAGCTTTGTAGTCTCCAACCAGACCAACTTGGAGCATACATAGGGCTCCAGAGGGTAAATGGGGCAGGAGTGTAGATCTGAAGATCCCTGTGAAAAGGTTTTTGCACTGCGAGATACATGCCTGTGTCTTGCCTATTAAAGCCCAACTCCACTGCAAGTGTTAACTGCTTATTGTTGCCTAGGGCAGAGTAAAAGCACTTTTACTTACTTGATCATCCACTCCCATGGCATAGAGGGCTCCCCTATGTTCCAGCGGTGGACTGTCCTTCAGCAATGGGCTCCTGCATTGGGTTTGATGACATCAAGACCTTAAACCGGTCTAGCAGCTTGGGGAAGAGGAGAATATGGAAAGTTAAAGAGGACACTTATGCCGCGTACACACGGCCGGACTTTCCTGCAAACTAGGTCCAAACTAGTCCCGATGGACTTTTGGCAGAGTTCCGACTCACTTTTCAAACGAACGGACTTGACCACATACGAACAAACTAAGTCCTTTCTTTGAAACGTGGTGACGTAAATGGGACAAAAAAATAGCCAGTAGCCAATAGCTGCCCTTGCGTCGTATTTGGTCCGTCGGACAAGCACACAGACGAACTGTTTTCCTGATTTGAGTCAGTCGGAATTGAGTCCGTCGGATAGATTTGAAACATGTTCTATTTCTAGGTCCGCCGGAATTTTTTCCCGAAAAACGAACAAATTAGCCCACACACGATAGTATTGTCAAACGGACTATTCCCGTCGGACCTAGTTTGCCGGAAAGTCTGGTCGTGTGTACGCGGCATTACTTCACCCCCCATTACCTGTAAGGGAAGCTGCTTTCTGAATGGCCCGGTGGTGGAGGAGGAGGGGGGCCAAACTTTGGAATGATCTCACTGGGCAGGATCTCTTGGAAGTGGGGACGAGTACCTGTCAAAAAACAGTTACCCGCTCCCCCCTCCCCCCCAAAAGGTGCCAAATGTGGCATCAGAGGGGGGAGGAGGCAGATACGCGGAGCTTCTACTTTTGGGTGGAACTCTTCTTTAATCTTCTTTTCTATGTTCCTGAGCAGTTAATGAGCAGTTAACTCTTGAAGTGTGGGTTCAGCCTCCCTTAAGGAGTCATTTTCAAGCTTTTTAGTTGGGCTTTAATTTTTAAGGGTCAGAATTGCAATGCAGATCGTCTTTTTCTGTACTTTCAAATGTGCCTTAAAATTAAGACATTTTCTGTCTTTATAATTCCATTTTTTTTACCCTAAGCAAAACCTTGACAAACATAAAAACACCCCCTTGCATTATTGCCCATGTAGGAAAATACAGAATTCCAGCAGTTCAAATTGTCTCTTAACCATTTAAACCCCCGGCATAGTAACTTCATCCTTGATCTCTGTTGCTATGAGAATCCATTTACTTCCAAAACATAGAGTTGTGACAATGATAGACTTGACCTCCTCCTACGAATGTATTTTCATGCAATGGTTTCAAAAGCATTTTTCCTTAAAACATTCTATCCATAGAAAATATGACTGGAACACATATGAACAATAGGTTAAAAAGTCAAGTAAATATGCCTCTTGAGGCTGAAGTTTAATCTGCTTCTACTCTGTCTTCCTTGGGTAGACAAACCCGAGCTCACGCACACATGTTTTAATTATATAACTTATTTAGACCCAATTTAGACCCAATTATGTTATCATGGGACTCTGTGCATCTCTATGTATTGCAGACAGATCATGGCTGGTGGGAGGGGCCAGAAGGGTGCTTCCTGAAAAAATCACAGCACCCCGCCTCAGTACTCCAGCCCTGATGCACACAGTGGGAGGGGACTTGGGAGGAGTCAGGCAAATATCGAAATGCCTTGATGCGTGCTTATCAGGCTGGTGGATCCAATGCTCCTAGGCAATTCATGCAGACTGTCCTACTAGTTAACCACTTGACCTCCAGAAGGTTTACCCCCCTTCAGTGATGGCTGGGGCTCTAATTTCTTTAGGGGGGCAGCAAACAAACCACCCGACCGCCCCCCCCCCTTCGGTTGGTCAAACCCCCACCCCCCATCGCTTAGTCGATAGGCGAACAAACCCCCCCCTATTGCTCGCCTGTCCATCTGCCCATCATCCCCGCACTTACCCTATCCAGGTCAAAGGCAGCTTCGGCGACTTCCCCCTGCATCTCCTCCTTGGCGTCCCCCCCCCCTGCTACCGGCCAATACGGTAGCTTCTCCTCTCAGGCCAATTGGGTCTTAAGACCCACTTCCTGATTGGCCGGGAGGAGAAGCAGGGAGACAATAGCGAATATCAATGTGCCTGTACTACTGTGCAAGACTGAAGGTAAGGCTGGAGTTCAGCGTTAATGTATCAGCAAGTACAGTACTGGCAATGTTATACTGAGAACATGCGCAAAAAAAGGTTATCTTTAAATTTGGAAAGCCGCAGGGTTAGATTCAAGACAAAAGGCTAGGTTTGCTATATATCCAGTGGCGTAGCATGGGTTGTCAGCGTCCAGGGCAAAGCAAGTCATTTGCGTCCCCTAACCCATGGACAAGTTGTGTTTGGCGGGTACTACCGGACACCAAATGCAACCCATTCAAATAAAAGGGTCTGTGCTGCAACTTCCCCTCAATCGCGTGCAATACAAGCTCTCCTG
This sequence comes from Lithobates sylvaticus, assembly GCA_028564925.1. Lineage (NCBI taxonomy): Eukaryota > Metazoa > Chordata > Amphibia > Anura > Ranidae > Lithobates > Lithobates sylvaticus. Next base: position 569,685,077 of record CM053029.1, read on the forward strand.
CGCAAAATCGCATACCAGCATGTGATATCGGACACAGGGTCTGGGGTGCGCAGTGCTGGCGACCTGCACCCACTATGATTGTACCGGCTGATTGTTGACAGGAGAGGCAGAATGGCAGTCTGCCTATGTAAACAAGGCAGACCGCCCTTCTTTCAGAGATATAGAGATCCTGTGTTACTGCTAAGCAGAAACACGGATCTGTTTTCCTCCAGTTAAGCCACCCCCCACAGTTAGAAAGCACTCCCTAGGGGCACAGTTAACCCTTTGATCGTGCCTGATGTCAACCCGTTCCCTACCAGTGTCATTAGTACAGTGGCAGTGCATATTTTAAGAACTGATCATTGTATTGGTGTCACTGGTCCCCAAAAAGTGTCACTTAGTGTCAGGTTTGTCCGCCGAAATGTCGCAATCCCTCTAAAAATCGCTGATTGCCACCATTACTAGTAAAAAATACATTTTTAAATAAAAGTTCCATAAATATATCCCATAGTTTGTAGACGCTATAACTTTAGCGCAAACCAAACAATATACACTTGGCATTTTTTTAACAAACATATGTAGCAGAATACATATTGGCCTAAATTGATGGAGACATTTTTAATCAAAATTGTCGCTTTTTTTTGTTTATAGCGCAAAAAATTAAAAATGCATAGGTGATCAAATACCACCAAAAGAAAGCTCTATTTGTGGGAAAAAAGGACATAAATTGTATTTGGGTACAGCGACGGTGGTCACATGATCATTAGACTCGGCCTGCCTCCAGGCATCCTAAACCTCTTAAAGGGAAAACACTTTACCTTTAGTATCACTTTATGGGCCAGTTCACACCACATGCAGTCCAGTTCATTTTTTTCTGCATCCAAAATGCATGGAAAGTAGGTTATATGGTTTTTAATGGCATAGTTCACACCAGTGCTTGCAGTTCCAGTGCTACCCAGTTCCAGAAAACAAAGTAGAATATGCTGAATTGTCCTGCTCTGGACTGTATTGGAATGCTGTAGAACGCATCAAAAACACACTGAAGCGTACCTAAAAGCACCAAAAACTCACTTAACCACTTCAGCCCCGGAAGGATTTACTTCTTCCTGACCAGAGCCATTTTTGCGATTCGGCACTGCATCGCTTTAACTGACAATTGCGCGGTCGTGCGACGTGGCTCCCAAACAAAATTTACGTTCTTTTTTCCCCACAAATAGAGCTTTCTTTTGGTGGTATTTGATCGCCTCTGCGTTTTTTGATTTTTTTGCGCTATAAAAAAAAAAGAGCGACAATTTTGAAAAAAACGCATTATTTTTTACTTTTTGCTATAATAAATATCCACCAAAAATATATAAAAACACGTATTTTTCCCTCAGTTTAGGCCGATACGTATTCTTCTACATATTTTTGGTAAAAAATCGCAATAAGCGATTATTGATTGGTTTGCGCAAAAGTTATAGCGTTTACAAAATAGGGGATTGTTTTATAGCATTTTTAGTAATATTTTTTTTTACTAGTAATAGCGGCGATCAGCGATTTTTATTGTGACTGCGACATTATGGCAGACACATCGGACATTTTTGACACATTTTTGGGACCATTGTCATTTATACAGCAATCAGTGCTATACAAATGCCCTATACAAATTCCTGTGTAAATGACACTGGCAGGGAAGGGGTTAAACACTAGGGGACGATCAAGGGGTTAAGTGTGTCCTAGGTAGTGAATCTAACTGTGGGGGGGATGGGCTACCTACAACATTACAGAAATCACTGCTCCCAATGGGAGAAGTGACCTCTGTCATGTCACCACGCAGAATGGGGAAATGGCTTGTTTACAAAGGCATCTCCCCGTTCTCCCGCTCCGTGACCCGATCAAGGGCAACCGGTGGACATCGAGTCTGCAGGGCCCGCGGTCACAGAGTACACGGTGGACACAATGCCGCTTCTTAAAGGGCATGTACCTGTACACCCATTTGCCCAGCCGTGCCGTTGTGCTGACGTATATCGTTGTGCGCTGGTTGGCATGTGGTTAAAAGAGGGGGGAAAATGCACTGGACTACATCAAAAATGCACGAAAAACACGTCAAAAACGCGCATGCTGTAAAGCATCTGGAACGAGTCCGGACTGCGTTTCTATGGTGTGAATTGGCCCTCACTCTTTTCAGTGGAAACTGGAAGTTCAGGAAAACAACATTAAAAAGAGCAGGAGCCAGCAGTATTAAAAGTTGTAAACTGTAATGCCCCGTACACACGGTCGGAAATTCCGACAAAAAGATTTTTTCCGACGGATTTTGTCCGACACTGGTGTTGCATACACACGGTCGGACAAAGTTGTTGGAAAATCTGATCATTCTGAACGTGGTGACGTTCGTTGCGTACGACGGGACTACGTAGAGGCTAGTAGTAGAGGCTAGTAGCCAATAGCTTTGGTCTTGTAATGTGATCTGAGCATGCGTGGCACTTTGTTCGTCGGAATTCGCTACACACGATCGGAAAAAGTCCGATAGGACTTTGTTGTCGGAAAATTTGAGAGCAGGAGATAAAACTTTTTCCGTCGGAAATTCCGACGGAAAAAGTCTGATGGAGCCCACACATGGTCCGATAGGACATTTTCCGTCAGAAAATCCGACCGTCTGTACGGGGCATAAGTTTGGGAGTAATGCCGCGTACACACGATAGGATTTTCAGACGGAAAAACCTTGGATGTTTTTTCCGACGGAATTCCGCTCAAGCTTGGGTTGCATACACGCGGTCACACAAAAGTTTGCTGAACTTTCGACCATCAAGAACGTACGTAAGTTTAATGCTTCCGAGCATGCGTCAAATTGTTTCCGAGCATGCGTAGGAATTTTGCGCATCGGAATTGCTACAGACGATGGGAATTTCCGATAGGAACTTTTTCCATCTGAAGAATAGAGAACCTGCGTTCAATCTTTTGCTGGCCGAAATTCCGCCAGCAAAAGTCCGATGGAGCATACACACAGTCGGAATTTCCAACCAAAAGCTCACATCAGACTTTTGCTGGCGCAATTTCCGATCGTGTGTACGGGGCATAACAGTTTTACCAAATAGTTTACTGGGAATGTTTATTTTATTGCGCTCAATGAGTTTAAAAAAAAAGGGTTTAATGCTGCTTTAAGTTGACATAAGAGTTGGCAAATGTTGAAAGATGGACGCTCAGCAATAATATGCATGTGTTGAGGCACAAATGGTAAAACTAAAAACACAGAATGTTGAGAGAGACAACATGTCATTTGAGATAATCTTTGAATGTTGCGGGGAAATGAAGAGTGGTGAAATGAGAGACAAGGGTAGACTGTGACAAGTGAGCATGGGAAAATGTATAATTTATTCCAGCCATTTATTCTTGGAAGAGCTTCCATCCTAGTTCAACTGCTAGACAAAAGATAACCATAATAGGGAATTGATATGCCTGGAGAAAGGGAAATGATTGCTTTCCCCAAAGCAGCCAAGATAATTGCTGATTCCTATTATTCAGCTTTCAGTTTCTTTCCTTGTACGTGAAAGCTAAGATATAATTGGTGCCGTACACAAAAGCATGGCATCTTAAGACTACGTATGATGACAGCACTAAAGGTGTAAATACATTTGAAATGTGGCAATTTAAGTGTAAGCATTGTTGATTTAGAAAAATGAACTCACCCTGACTGATTGATGATCCTTTGGATTGTACCCATGGATCATCACCATGGAAGTAATCAACTAGGGATCAGAGTGATAGAGAAAATTGGTCATGGCAGTGGCAATACAAGAACAGCTGCAAGGGCTACACCAACTTACATAAACTTATTTTGCCTGATATGTGCTTTTCTATTTTTCTTGATTAGGCTGATTAGACTGATTAGGAGTGTCACCATCAACAGCTGAGGGGTATGCATCATGTCCTTATGGACTAAAGCCTCGTACACATGATCGGATTGTTGGCCAACAAAACCGTGGACTTTTGTCCGAAGGGCGTTGGCCCAAACTTGTCTTGCATACACACATCCACACAATTGTTGGCCAACAAATACTAACGTAGTGACGTACTACATTGTTTTTCAGCTCCCTAGCGCCACCCTTTGGGCTCCTTCTAAAAATTTTGTATTAGGAGTCTTTAGATTAGAGTCCTAGAGCAAGTCATTTGTCATTTTCATTTGAGCCTTGATGAAGCAGAACTGTTGAACCCTGAAACAAGCTGGATAACTTTTATCCTCCTGTTACCATATTTCAACCTGCAATAATTGAATATGGACTCCTAAGGCGACCGTATAGCAGTCTTTTTCATGACTTCCATTGGATTTCTATGTTTTGGAAACCACCGCCCCTTGAGAGGACCCCAATATTGTGGCAGAGCTGCCGAAGTCTAGTCATCAAGTCCGTCCCAACATGTTCTGCTTTGATGGACAGAATGATCTAAGTCCAGTACCTCATTTCCCCTTGCTCCAATGTTTTTTTTTGCTCTTGTCTGTTCCTTTGTTGCAAGGTTTTCCTTCTTCCTGTGTGGTAGAGCATCCCCAGAACAAAAAAAAATAGGAAAAAGCTCTCTATCCCAAGATAATAGTGAAACTGGGCAGGATTTTTAATCTTTTCTAACTCTATCCAAAATTCTAAAAAAGGGTTTACTATACATAAGCTTTAAGGGTAAATCCCACCATAAGCAACAAAAGCAGCAATAAAAACCCAACCAAGGATCTAACCCTTCCCCACTGGTAAAACAAAAAAAAATGTTTTGGTCAGAGCTCAACTTTATTTTAATTTTTGAGTTTATATTGAGAACCAAAGTCTAATTTAAAGTGGAGCTAAAGACAAAACTTTTTGTTTTTCAATTAGGGAGGGATATAACACCTTTTTGTTATCTGTGTACCATTGTGGAGTTTTGCCTCCATTTCTTGTCCCATAGTCAAAACAGGAAGTGAGAGAAAATCCCTCTGAAGTGAGGGAATCCCTGGTTGTCACCAAAACTAGTGTTCCAATTGGAAGATTTCTCCTCTATTACTGTTTTGGGGACAACCGGAAATGTGGGATTTTCTTTCCCTTTCATTCTTGAAAATGGTAAACATAAAAAGTAGAGCAATTCTTAAGACCACGGGAGGACTAAAATATAGAAATGCACCTCACCCCTTGAGTTGACAAGAATGAAATGGATAGATAATCGGATAGCGGTGTCAAAGACAGGATTCTACCATGTAATAAAATTAACAATCTTTAATTGGTACAGAATAAAACCATATAAACAAATATTCTAAAATACAATCCAGCATTAGCAGCGCTCAAAATCCATTTAAAGCGGTGTTTCACCTAAAAAAATAAATTTTTAAAAGTCAGCAGCTAAAAAAAAAGTAGCTGCTGACTTTTAATAAGTACACTTACCCTCCCAGGGCGCCTGCGATGTCGGTCATGGAGGCCGAGATGTCCCTCGGCGATCCGGTTCCAGCGCCGCCATCCTCAGTAAGGGAAACGGGCAGCGAGCGCTGCCCGTTTCCTACTGCGAATGCGCGAGTCAGCGCATGGCCTACTGCGCATGCGCGAGTCGAATTTGTGAATGGGGAACGCGATGTGTTGTGGGACATAGTTCCCATAACACACAGCGCCCCATTCACTAGAAGGCGGCGCTAGGAGCAGAAGACAGAACAGCTCTGCGGAACAAGAAGAGGCAGATTAGGACGATCTGCCTAGCAACAGCCATTTCTGGTAAGTAAAATTTTTCATTTTAAATTTGTACTAACATTTTTATCTAGTTTTGTTTTTCAGGGTGGCCCACCACTTTAACAAGAGTCCATGATAGAAGCCATCCAAATATTCAAAGGACTTGAACATATATGAATTATAAATAAATAAATCAATGAAAGTTCATCCATGTGCTTCCATGCGATCTGTATCTTATATTTCGACCGTCACCACACCTTGTGAATTAACACCACTATGGTCATGAACTCACAAGATTAATGGTGATAGTAAGCCTGTATGATGATCCCTTCATGGAGCAGCAAACACCGGTCTTTCCATCAATGTGTCACTTATGACAAGAACACACACATATATAATGTAATTCCGTAAAACTCAAAATGTATTCAATCAATTACCCCCATTACAAGTTGCACTCACAAGAAAAGTATGAGAAACAAGAGTTACAATGTAAGCAGTCCTGTCACATTCGTTTTTTTGCTCTCACCACCTACTAGATTCCTGGCGCAGCGGTGTACCCGGGGTTGAGCTTGACCATTGATAGACTGACTGGATAGCTGTGTAGTCATGCCCTGATGTACGTTTCAGTATTCCTTCGTCAGAGGGCATGAAAGTGAGGATTATAATCAATTGTTAAAGTTCCACCCAAAAATGGAACTTCCGCTTTAAGCACTCCTCACCCCCTTACATGCCACATTTGGCATGTCATTTTTTTTGGGGGGGGGGGGGGGGGAGTGGGGGTTTCATTAGGAGGGGGACTTCCTGTCCCACTTCCTCCTTCCTAGGCGACTGTTCCTTTCGTCTTAGGCGGTCCCTCCCTCTAGGCGATCTCCTGGGACACGTGACAGGTCCCAGGAGATCTCCTATCCACTCCAGGAGCGCAGCGCGACTCGCGCATGCGCTGTGCGTGCCCGGCCGTGAAGACGAAAGCTGACATGACCGGGTGCCCTGAGTGGCAATGGAGGCGCCGCCGAAGAGGAGGGGGAGAGGAGCGACACCCCATTCGGCCGCATCGCTGGACCGTGGAACAGGTAAGTGTCTGTTTATTAAAAGTCAGCAACTACACTTTTTGTAGCTGCTGACTTTTAAAAGGCCTGGAACTCCCCTTTAACTACATTGGGATTTACTTTGGAAAAGCAGGTCCGCACTTGGTGGGACATTTGTATTCTTACTATTCCAAGGATAAAACCATAATAATGGTAAAATGCACATATTCATCATATGGTCAACGTATATATATTATACATTGGTTGATACTGTAGTGTCAACTCCCAAAATGTTTTGCATGTGGTGGCTTCTTCAGGGGGCTTTACAGGACACTAATAATTAATGAACTATAACAAAGAAGAAAAGAAAATATACATAATCACATAAAATCGTACACTTTAATGCAATAATTGGTCAATTTCCAATAAAACACTATTCATCCTGTCACAGCCATCACCCGCTTACCCAAGCAATCACCAATGCATTCCCACCTGAACATCAGCATCAAGGAATGGAGAAGGACTGCCGCATGACTACAGAAGGCATATGAAGAACAAGCTAGACAATTTAAAATAGAGAGGGGGAATCTCCTAACACCAATAAAAACCAAAAAAAAAATTGCCTTTAGTTATACTTTGCCAACTGCCCATTTCTTGGACAGTTTGTAGGGCTAGCAGTCAATATTTTTGACTCCCTGCATCATACTGTATGCTTGCATTTTCTTTGGGTCCTGAGGGCAATGCTGGATATTCTCATTTTGGATTACATTTTTGACAGTATCTACTGACAATGACAGTTACACAGTATATGAAAATCCCTTGTACTATATGCAGTTTTCATTTTGATTATTGCTCAAAAAAACCAAAGTCTTTTTCTCGAGTGAATACTTTTGATTTATTTTACCTCTATCTTCTCGTTCTTTAATTTTACAGTTCTGTGGTATAACTGTAACAAAATCGCAAATCTTCTTTGTCATATCAAATAGATTTCTCCACCAGCTATTTCTTCCCTCTCATACAGTTTGACATCAGAAGATATTATCTTTCAAGAATTATCTTTATAATCAATAGCAACAACAGTTATCTTTTTTACTGCCGAGGCGTAGTCTCTGTACATGACTTAATGCGCATACAAAGTAACCTGAAAATCTTATGAGCACATTTTTACCTGCTTAATTTCTTATACTGCCAAGATTATTCACATTTTTCATTAGAGAAATAAGCTTCAGGGAATGAGTAGAAAATAGGGAAAAGTGAGCAGAGGAGATAGCCAGTGTTATAATAAAGATTATCCAGGGAGATTATTATTAGATGATGGCGCTAAACATCTACATAAGTTGAAATGGAAGACCTCTATGTAATAAAATATTGTCTTTAATTATTGAGGGACCAATTAAACGATCAATAAACATAGCATATATACTGGCTTACATAAATCACCTTTGGGGCATCTCCTCCAGATACGTTTTAAAATGTTTCAGTTTTTTAGGAATAAAGACAGAATGCTTGAGATAATGCAATAAGCACAATGAGAGATATTTTGCTGAAGAGAAAATAAATATTTCTTATCACACCTTTAAAGTAAAACTGTGTACCAAGAATGCTTTCTTTGTAAGACAAATATCACTTTGATATACACTATTTTTTCAAAACTATTGGGATGCCCACCTTTACACGCACATGAAGTTTTATGGCATCCCAGTCTTATGCCCTGTACACATGATAGGATTTTCCGATGGAAAATGTGTGATAGGACCTTGTTGTCGGAAATTCCGACCGTGTGTAGGCTCCATCACACATTTTCCATAGGAATTTCCGTCACACAAAATTTGAGATCTGGTTCTCAAATTTTCCGACAACAAAATCTGTTGTCGGAAATTCCGATCGTGTGTACACAATTCCAACGCACAAAGTGCCACGCATGCTCGGAATCAAGCAGAAGAGCAGTACTGGATATTGAACTTAATTTTTCTCGGCTCGTCATACATGTTGTATGTCACCGCGTTCTTGACGTTCGGAATTTCCGACCAACTTTGCGTGACCGTGTGTATGCAAGACAAGTTTGAGCCAACATCCGTCGGAAAAAATCCCATGGATTTTGTTGTCGGAAAATCCTATCGTGTGTACAGGGCATTACTCCTCAGGGTTCAATATTGAGTTGGCCCACCCTTTGCAATATAGTATACCATCGATTGGGAGGAGTGTCTACAACAGTTCTTGCCCAATATGATCAGGGTTAGGTTTATTCAACTCAAATTCATCCACTGTGTTTATTATATCCCCCAAAAATATCAACTATCTGCCCCCACCTCTCTAGTGTCTGTCACAATACTGGACGGAGGTGGTGGATGCTGATAGATCCTGCTATTTTCTTATTTGGTATCATTGATACGCTTGATTCTTCCAAACACGTGAAACTCTTTATTGTCTACTCTCTCTTCTAGCGTAGTAAGCAAAGTCTACTAAAATTGGAAGACGACAATCAATGTGATTCCTCCACTGTGCACTAGTAGAAACTGCCCTAAAAAATATGATAAAGTCTAGGCTAATTGGATTGATGCACAAGGCTTGACTGTCTGAAGATGTTTCATTTTTGCCTCTTCCTACTGATAAGTCTTCTTGATGTGACAGGGTGTGATGATATTCATATCTGGATATTTAAATATTTACATATATTTGAGGAGGAACTTCAGTCCCCTTTAGCTTTGACTCTGGCTCCCCCCTCCGACACCACCATCCTTCTTACCCTGGCACCTTTACAGATGTGCTGTGAAGGGCTCTATCTTGCCTTCAAGTCCCAGCAGAGTCCTGTGGCACATTTGCGCGTGTTCAGGGGGGTTTCTGCACAGACACCTTATGGAACTTCCGTAACACCCCATTATTGCACATGCTTGGGAAACCTGCAGGATCCAAAGCCCTGCGGCACATCTGTGCACATGCACGGGGGGGGGGGGTGTCATTGTCATCTAGGTGAGAGGTGGAAGTGCTGTGTTGCAGCACAAAGACCCTATGAGGTTAAGAAAAATAATAATATCCAAATGTGAGAGAGGCTGAGGGAAAAAGTCAGGAGAAAGTAAGTTTAATAGTTAGGGTGAAGGTCTGCTTTAACAAATAGTAAATATGTTTTAAAATAAGCCTTGAAGGATATTTGTTGCTACATCCCTGCATTTACAAGTATTTAGTTATGTTTAGACTACCTTATCTGCCCCTGAGCCCAAATATTTCTATTTCTTCTAAACACAGCTAAACTAAATGCACCTGAATGTTAGGGATGGGTGAACGGTTCGGCCCGAGCATAAGTTCGGGGAGGACTTTGGTTGTTCAGACATTTGGCGAACAATGAACATTATGTGGTTTTCGCCGCAAATTGGAAAGCTGCGGAACCCCCGTTAAAGTGTATGGGACAAGTCTATGGGACACTAACATGAAAAACCAAACTTTTAATGCAAGTTATTGTCATAAAAAGTGTTTGGGGACCCGGGTCCTGCCCCTGGGGACATGTATCAATGCAAAAAAAAGTTTTAAAAACTGCAGTTTTTTTCAGGAGCAGTGATTTTAATAATGCTTAAATGCTGCTCTCCAGTGTCGGTGTGATTTTTTCCTGCCACAGCTCCAAGGTCAGGTTGCAGACATCTCGCCAGAGAGGGACACCGGGTGCATCTCCAGGTGCATCTGTACAGACAATGGTGGGAGTTCCAGTCACCAGTTAGCCAGTAAAGAGCCTGTTCCAGGACATATCTCCCTTGGGCCCCTGTCGCAGAATTGGTGAGTGGGCACTTGCCACCTGTTTAGAACAAAGAGACGCTGCATGCAGATACTGTTATATTATTGCTTCAGCTAAGCTAGAGAGACCTTGTGCTACACTTACTTTACTGAGCAGCTATAGGATTTCTCCTGCTTGCCAGAACTCCACAAGTAAACTTTACATCACCCTGCCCGCCAGGACATATTAAATCTGCTTTGTTCCACCCTGCTAAACAGAACACCTAAAATGCACCAACAAAGAGCTAGCTAAAGATACTGGATATACTGTATCTACTATGTGGACTTCCACCTTTCTGCTCTGTTTATTAAGAACTCTGTGTTGCACCTATACTCACTAAGGAGGAACTCTAACCTCTGTACTAAAGCTAATATCGTTTTCATATGGTGCTACATTTATAACATTAGGGACTGTGATTTCAGGATTTTAGGGAGACAGACTGGCCTACAATAAGTCACCTCTGTTCCCCCTTTATGCCAGAGCACATAGGCCACACCTGAGTCATTTGTAGTGGTGGAACTGTGTTACTTTATAACCTGCACATGCCTTTTAGATATACTGTTTATATGTCAGAGTTTTCAAGTCTTTATTACTCAGTTTTGTCATTACTGTTGACCAAAGCCGCTTAGTAAAGATACTTTCTGGTGTACTACTATCTGTGTCTATTTACTATTGTGCTGCAGTTACATTGTCTATTAGGTGTGCCAGAGGGGCTGAGACTGTTCTTGGGGTTGAGAGGCAGAGCACAGAACCAAATATACTCAAGCAGCATCTACTGGGTGGTGATACATATGCAATTAATCAACCTGTAATTGGGCTGTTGCTTGCAGTCTCCTTGGATTACCTTACTTTCTTGCATCACCCTCCTTTACCCCCATGTGGCCTTATTATTTCACATTTTTTTATTTTTACAGTGGATGGGGGAATAACATCCACTGAGCTATTGTATTCTGCCAGTGGGGAACCTTCCCCACCGCCAGAATACAATGATCAATATTGCTGGCTATAGCTGGCAGCACTGATCGTTCAGGAAAAAATAGCAGGCTAATTGTACATAAGTTGATCAATATATCGACTTGTGTTCAACCAGCTCCCTGCTGAACCTGCAGAATTTCGATCCTTGTATGGCTAGAACATCCATGTATGACTAGATCAAGAATTATTTAAATTATTAAATCATTAAATTAGACCAGACTTTCCAATACCATGGCAACATTTTTGGTGTTTTGGAAACTTTAACCACTTCAGCCCGGACCAATTGGCAGCCAAAGGACCAGGCCCCTTTTTGCGATTCGGCACTGCGTCGATTTAACTGACAATTGCGTGGTCGTGCGACGTGGCTCCCAAACAAAATTGGCGTCCTTTTTTTCCCACAAATAGAGCTTTCTTTTGGTGGTATTTGATCGCCCCTGCGGTTTTTATTTTTTGCGCTTTAAACAAAAATAGAGCGACAATTTTGAAAAAAATGCAATATTTTTTACTTTTTGCTATAATAAATATCCCCAAAAAATATATAAAAAATATTTTTTTTTCCTCAGTTTCTTCTACATATTTTTGGTAAAAAAAATCGCAATTAGTGATTATTGATTGGTTTGCGCAAAAGTTATAGCGTTTACAAAATAGGGGATAATTTTATAGCATTTTTATTAATTTTTTTTTTTTACTAGTACTCAGCGATTTTTATTGTGACATTATGGCGGACACATCGGACATTTTTGACACATTTTTGGGACATTTGTCATTTATATAGAATTCAGTGCTATTTAAATAGCACTGATTCCTATGTAAATGACAGTTGTAGTGAAGGGGTTAACCACTAGGGGGCGGGGAGGAGTCAGTGTGACGTGTTGTGTTTATTTTACTGTAGGGGGGCGTGGCTGTACGTGTGACGTCATTGATCGGCGTTCCCGATGACAGGGAACCGCCGATCACTGACAGTCAGTGTAGGAAGCGCGGGGAGAGGTTTGTTTACACAAACCTCTCCCCGTTCTTCAGCTCCGTAACCCGATCGCGGGACACCAGCGGCGATCGGGTCCGCTGGTCCCGCGGCCGGGGTCACGGAGCTCCCGACCGGGTCCGCGCGACCCACAGGCAGGCACATGCACGATCACGTACAGGTACGTGATTTTGCCTGCCCGTGCCATTTTGCCGACGTATATCGTCGTTAGGCGGTCGGGAAGCGGTTAAGCTGAGCAGTTGCTGCCCTCTGATTTTGATATGTAACTACTCCACCTGTGATCGGGACATTGCCCTCAAATTACCTTACTTTTTCTTTTCACAAACCCTCCCCTTAGCAAATTTTTCCTATTTTTTTTTTGTGTGTTTTCAAGTTTCTTTGAGCTTTTTGATGCTTTTTCATGCTCTTTTGCGCATTTTGGGACACGTCTTTTATGCTCGAAAGCTCCTCTCAAGAACGCAAGTTTGCCTGTAAACTCCTGAAAAAGCCATAGTGTGAATGCACACATTTGCTAACATGGAGGGGAGTTTTCAGGCAGAAAAAATACGGTAATGCCGCGTACACACGGTCGGAATTTACGATGGAAACAGTCCAATGGGAGCTTTTCAATGGATTTTTCGACCGTGTGTATGCCCATCGCTCTTTTTCTGTCGGAATTTCCGATGGACTTTGGATTGAGAACCTGTTCTCAATTTTTCTGACAGAAAACGTTTCTATTGGATTTTCCGATCGTGTGTATGCAATTCCGACACGCAAAATTCCGACGCATGCTCGGAAACAGTTGGACGCATGCTCGGAAGCATTAAACTTCCCTTTTATAGTGCGGTCAAACGTGTTTTATGCCGCTGTGTTACTGATCGTCGGAATTTGATGTGACCGTGTGTAGGCAAGACAGTTTAGCCCCATACACACGCTCGGATTATCCGAGGACTAGGTCCGTCGGATCATGTCCGTCGTACTTTGTCCGGTGTTGGTTTTGCGTACACACGGTCGGACAAAGTTGTCAGAAAATCCGATCATTCTGAACGTGGTGACGTTTGTTGCCTACGACGGGACTACGTAGAGGCTAGTAGCCAATAGCTTTGGTCTTGTAATGTGATCTGAGCATGCGTAGCACTTTGTCCGTCTGAATTCGCTACACACGATCGGATTTGGTGTGATCGGACTTTGTTGTCAAAAAATCTATCCAGCAGGTGATAGGACTTTGTCCGTCGGTCAATCCGATGGAAACTGTCCGATGGTGCCTACACATGGTCGGAATTTCCGACAACATTGTCTGATAGGACAGAATCCATCGGAAAATCCGACCGTGTGTATGGGGCTTTAGAGCGAAATTCCGTGGGAATTCCGACGGGAAAACCATCAGAGCTTTATCCGACGAGAATTCCGACCGTGTGTACGCGGCATTAGAGCCCAAAAAATGCAAAAGCCTGTAAGAGCAGCTTCTTTGGGCTTCTTTGAGCTGCAGTGTGCATGAGCCCTTATGGAGGATCTTCTGTTTTGTATATGACATTATATGCAACATTATTGTTTGAGGTCTTTTGTTTGTACATTTCCATACCATCGTCTATAAGCTTTATAAATTAATCTGTAAGATCTTTCTCTATGCAACCTTGAATATATGTATTAATACGTGTCAGTGTTGCCAAAGGCACTTTTTTTCCAGTCAGGTAATCCCAGTGACAGGAAAAGGATGCCAGTAAAAAATATGTCTGTGACGCTTGGCATGTGCAGTTCAATTTTGGAGCCGACCAAAACCATCCGAGTGCCTGCTATAGTGTGTTCAGGCGGCGCCAGTGGTGGGGGGACGGGTCTGGCAGAGGCGGTGCCTGAGTGTGTCATGTGATGTCCTGGTGTAATGGAGCCGAACTTTTGCAAATGCCAGTAAAAACGTATTTGTGACAGTAAATTTTAGGTGTCGTGTCAGTAAATTTCAATCTGGTAGGTTGGAAACCCTGATACCTGTTAACCACTTCCTGAACTGCCCACCGTGGATATACGTCGCTGATTTGATGTTAAATACCATTGTTATGGCAACAGCTGCCATAACCCTGGTATTTTTATCCACGGCCGATGATTCTCTTTCACATAAAAGAGGTCTTAGCGGCAAATTCGCCACCAGATCACTTTTATGGGCGGTGGGAAAGGTGCCCCCCCTCCCGCTGCCTCTCGGGCATTTCCGCGGCTTACTGGAGCCGTTGGAAGGGGCAGAAACGATCCGATCCCGGGATGGATGGGCAGGAATTCGAGTGAGGGCATGATGGCCCCCACTCATCTCTATGCCCTTGAAGGACCAAAGCAACGTCAAATGTCACTTCCGTCCTCCAGCCTTAAAGGGACAATATTTTTTTTATGCTTTTAAGTGTAAATGTGAGATCTGAGGTCTTTTTGACCCCAGATCTTACATTAAAGAAGACCTGTCATGCTTTTTTTTTATATTACAAGGGATGTTTGCATTCCTTATTTGGACAGGAGAATTGATACACTAAGTGGTTGGATACATTTATTATCACTAGCGCAGCATTATTTGTTTTGAGTTTATTTGCACATTTATATTGGGAGTGTGTTATTTGCTGCTTGCATATATTATTCAGATTGTATTCTAGTTGCTCGCAAGACAACCTATTATAAAAAATAAAAAGTAAAATAAATATTTTTTTTTTAATTTTATTTAAAACCTCCCGTCCCTCCGAGCTCACATGCAGAAGCGAACACATAAGCAAGTCGCGCCCAGATATGTAAATGGTGTTCAAACCACACATGTGAGGTATTAGAGCGAGTGCAATAATTCTAGCCCAAGACTTCCTCTGTAACTCAAAACTGGTATCCTGTAGAAAATTGGGCTTTACTGTTTTCTTATTTTTTTATTCAAAAAGTGTATTTTTCCCTCAAGAAATTGTGTTTGAAAGACCGCTGCACACATATGGTGTGACATAAAGTATTGTAACGATCTCCATTTTATTCTCTAGGGTTTATGCTAAAAAAAAATATATAATGTTTGGGGGTTCTAAGTAATTTTCTAGCAAAAAAAAAATGATTTTAACAAGTGTCATAAATAGGCTCAGTACTTAAAGTGATTGTAAAGGTAAAACAAAAAAATAAAAATAACAAACATATCATACTTACCTCCACTGTGCAGATCATTTTGCACATAGTGTCCCTGAACCTGCTCTTCTGGGGTCCCTCGGCGGCTCTCGCAGCTCCTCCCCACATCATCACCTCATTAGCTTGTGGGCTTGCTCCCAAGTCCCGCATTTGGCGTCCATAGGCCCCCCGGCGTTCACGTCATTGGATTTGATTGACAGCAGTGGGAGCCAATTGCTGCACTGCTACCAATCTATCCAATCAAGAGCCGAGAACCCCGGGCAGAGAGACAGTGTGTCCCTGTGGGTCAAGTTTTAGGGGTCATGGCTTTCCCCGTGACGTGGGGAAAGCCATAGGGAACTCCCCATGACGTCCCCATGCGTCAGAGGGGGGCGGGGTTACCAGGTGGCCCCGCCCTCCGTTATAAAAGAACTGTCAGCCCAAGCGAAGCCTCACACAATTTACAGTTCCGGTTCGCTCAACCCTACTTAAGACCCATCTCCTTGCTCCCATTTGCCTTCAAGCTCATCGAATGCCTTGTCCATGACCAAATAAGTCGCTACCTCATGGACAACAACCTTCTCGACCCCCTACAGTCCGGCTTCCACCCACAACATTCTACTGAAACTGCCCTACTAAAACTCACCAATGACCTACTAACTGCTAAAACCAACGGCCAGTACTCCATACTCATATTTTTAAACCTCTCGGCTGCCTTTGACACAGTTGACCACCTGCTCCTCCTCAGCAAATTACACTCCCTTGGCCTCCGTGATTCTGCTTTATCCTGGTTCTCCTCCTACCTATCTCAGCGCACTTTCAGTGTCACTTACAACTCCATCTCCTCCGCTCCCCTTCCTCTTTCTGTTGGGGGCACCCCAAGGTTCCGTCCTTTGGCCCCTCCTATTCTCGCTCGATACCTCTTCCCTGGGCCAGTTGATAACCTCCCATGGTTTCCAATACCACCTCTATGCCAACGACACCCAGATCTATCTCTCCACTTCTCAACTCACCCCCTTGATCTCCTCACGGATCTCAAACTTACTGAATGACATATCAGTATGGATGTCACACCACTTCCTCAAACTCAATCTTTCTAAAACTGAGCTTGCTATATTTCCTCCTTCACGGTCCCCCCCCCCCCCCCCCCCCCCCCCCCCCCCCCCCCCCCGTGACTTCACCATTAATATTAACAACACAACCATTGGTCCCTCCACACATGCCAGGGTCCTGGGTGTAATCCTTGACTCTGACCTCTCCTTCAGCTCCCATATCCAATCACTGGCTAAATCCTGCTGCCTTCACCTCCGCAACATCTCCAGAATTTGACCCTTCCTAACTAATGACACCACAAAGCAACTCATTCACTCCTTGATTATTTCCCACCTTGACTACTGCAACTCTCTCCTTAATGGCCTACCCTTAAGCAGGATATCCCCCCTTCAGTCTATTATAAATTCTGCTGCTAGACTCCTACACCTCACTAATCGATCCGTGACTGCCACCTGGCTTCCTCTACCCCACTGTGTAAAATACAAAGCCATACACAACATTGCCCCCATCTACATCACCAACCTCATCTGCAGATATCGCCCAAACCGTTCCCTCCGCTCCTCCCAGGACCTCCTGCTCTCTAGCTCCCTTGTTACATCCTCCCATGCTCACCTTCAGGACTTCTCCAGAGCCTCTCTCATCCTCTGGAACTACCTGCCCCATTATGTCCGATCAGCCCCTACCCTGTCCACCTTTAAGAGATCCCTGAAAACTCCTTTATTCAGGGAAGCCCATCTCACACCCACCTAACAACAACTGTCCCCAAGCCACCCCCGTCAAATCATTCTCTGCAGCTATTACCTTTTGTACCACCACCCCGTCCCTTTAGAATGTAAGCTCTACGAGCAGAGCCCTCCTGTACCTTTTGTATTGAACTGTACTGTAATTGTATTGTCCCCCCTATACATTGTAAAGCGCTGCGTAAACTGTTGGCGCTATATAAATCGTGTTTAATAATAATAATAATTTAAAAAATCGCAATAAGCGTTTATTGATTGGTTTGCGCAAAAGTTATAGTGTTTACAAAATAGGGGATCATTTTATTGCATTTTTATTAATATTGTTTATTTTTTACTAGTAAAGGCAGCTATCAGCGATTTTTATCATGACTGCGACATTATGGCGGACACATCGGACATTTTTGACACATTTTTGGGACCATTGTCATTTATACAGCAATCAGTGCTATACAAATGCACTGATTCCTGTGTAAATGACACTGGCAGTGAAGGGGTTAACCACTAGGTGGCAGTGTAGGGGTTAAGTGTGTCCTAGGGGCGTGTTTCTAACTTGGGGGGGGGGCGTGGCTGTGTGTGACACTTCACTGATCTCTGCTCCGATCACAGGGATCAGAGATCAATGACACTGCCAATAGGCAGAACGGGGAGATGCTTGTTTACATTAGCCGCGAGACGATCGCGGGTAGCTCCGCGGTGATCGAGTCCGCGAGACTCGCGGACCGACTTACGGAGCTTTCCGCCTCTTAAAGGGCGTGATTCTGCCTGTACGTGCCCTTCTGCCACAGGCGGTCAGGAAGTGGTTAATGCATAGGATGCATTAAGGTGAAAAGACACAAACCTTTACAACCCCTTTAAAGGGTAAGCTCACCTTTACATAAAAATATGTAAGGTGAACTTACACTGGACCCCCTCATCACCCCCCGGTCCCGCTGACCTGGAGCCCAGCGATCACCCGCTAGTAGACCTCATATAGCCGCCTCACCTGTCCGGGGGGCTTAGAAATCCCCATCTGCTTAATCTCCCAAACGTACCTCATCAGGAGGTATGTATAGAAGCATTCTAACCTGGGTAGCCCATCCTGTCACTGCAGGCAAAGAGGAGAGAAAGCCACTGGGATTTCAAATCCCCAGACCGGTAAAGCGGCTACACAATCTGTCAGAACGGGTGATCTCCGGACTCCAGGTTAGTAGGACTGGGTGCGATGAGAAGGGGGTCCAGTGTTGGTTCACCACACAGATTTTCTGTAAAGGTGAACTTACACTTTAAGTGATTAAAATATTAATAAACATATCAAACAAGAAAAAGGAAAATCTATCTATCAATCTATCCTTAGCAGTGATTTCCAAGTGCCGCTGCCTCTATTAAAATCAAACAACTATACTTCTCTTCCTCACCTTAGTCTACAGGTCTTTACCAGTGTAGCTGTAAAAGAGTGCGATATTACTGTTGCTGTGGTAACGTACAATACACTCTGCAGGATAACCCCCAAATTGACACATCTGTAGGGGTTCCACTTTCTCAGAGCACATTAGCACCTGCCAAATCTCAAATCACTCAAAACCAAACTGAAAGGCACCAACCGCTGTTTTCCCTAACCAATACATTATTCACTGAGAGAGGTTTGTGTAGCTTACTTGATGTGATTCTCTATGCATTGTGTTTGTGTGTTAACAGCAAACTGTGTTTTGTTTCTTTTTTTTTCATACACGTTGTCCAAAGCTTAGAAAGTACATCACCAAAAAGCGTTACGAAAAATGGAAATAGGAATAAAAACAGTCTATAAAATGTGATACATTTTATCAAGGCAACAATAAAAGCTCAGTGTGATACGTTTTAATTCTTTCCACTTCTTTGTAAATACTGGGTAGTGAGTATTGAAAAAGAATTCTGCAGCTCTACTTCTCTGTGTAATTCATGTCTGTAGATGGCACAGAGGATGTGAAAGAGACTGTTAAGAAAGTAGATGATCAGCCTCCACCCAGTGACACACTTGAAATCTGTGGCATTTTAATGGGGATGACCAGGAAATATTTAAAATTACTGGTGCATTTCTTATGCCCCGTACACACGGTCGGAAATTCCGACCACAAAATCCGTCTGATTTTTTCCGACGGATTTTGTCCGACACTGGTGTTGCATACACACGGTCGGACAAAGTTGTCGGAAAATTTGATCATGCTGAACGTGGTGACGTTCGTTGCGTACGACGGGACTACGTAGAGGCTAGTAGCCAATAACTTTGGTCTTGTAATGTGATCTGAGCATGCTTGGCACTTTGTCCGTTGGAATTCGCTACACACGATCGGAAAAAGTCCTATAGGACTTTTTTGTCGGAAAATTTGAGAGCAGGAGATAAAACGTTGTCCGTCGGAAAATCCGACGGACAAAGTCTGTTGGAGCCTACACACGGTCGGAATTTCCGACAACATTGTAGACCGTGTGTATGGGGCATAACAGTATTCTGTGATAGGGTAAAAGCACAATTTTAATGTGGACCTACCATGAAAAGTAAATGTTTTGCCAACAATCCTGCACCCTACAAAATATCTTGTAAAAATAAAGCTTTCACAAAAAAAAAAAAAAATCAGCTCTAGTTACTGCCACTAGGTGGCACTAGGTGGCACAGATGACCTAACTGCTGCCTCCTAGGAAAGCTGAGTGCCTAAAGTGATTGTAAAGTCTTGCTTATTAAATAATCCTGTGATAGGGTAAAAGCACAATTTTAATGTGGACCTTCCATGAAAAGTAAATGCTTTGCTAACAATCCTGCACCCTACAAAATACCATGTAAAAATAAAGCTTTCTAAAAAAAAAAAAAAAAAAAAAAAAATCAGCTCCAGTTACTGGCACTAGGTGGCACAGATGAACTCACTGCTGCCTCCTAGGAAAGCGGAGTGCCTAAAGTGATTGTAAAGTCTTGTTTATTAAATAACAAACATGTTATACTTACCTGCCCAGTACATTGGATTTGCACAGAACAGCCCCGATCCTCCTCTTCTCAGGTCCCTCTTCGCTGCTCCTGGTCTCTCCCTCCTGTTGAGCTGCTTGCTGTGGGGGCACCCGAGCCGAGCTGCAGCTCCGTGTGTTCATTCAGACACACAGAGCTGCAGTTCGGCCCGCCGCCTCTCTCTCCTGATTGGCTAACTGACTTTGATTGACAGTAACGGAAGCCATTGTCCAATCAGGAGGGAGAGCCCCGGACGGCCGAGGGACTCATGGACATCACTGGACAGAAAGGGGGGTCAGGTTAGTATTAAGGGGGCTGAGGGGCGCTGTTGCACACAGAAGGCTTTTTATCTTTCTTTCAAAGATTTTATTGATTTAACAGAGCAAATGAAAACATAACAATTTTTGGGGAAAAGTGGATGCAATCCAAAAGGAAAAAACAAGACATAACTGGGATAACAATACAGTATGGATTAGCTTCAGAACAGATCATTGTTAGAGATCCAACCTTCACAGAAAATGCGTCTATAATAGCGCTTGAAAGTCTAATGTGTTCGTAGAGTACTCGCCGGCACCCCTAAAGGGAGCAGACTGTGCCGGGCGAATCCTCTCCGATTCTATGACCCTTCCTGAAAACCTGGGGTTGTCTCATAACTCAGAAAGCTTTTTTAAAACAAATCAGGAACTCTTTGTTGTATTGTTTGTACCCCAAATATAAAGCCCTCAAAACAGAAATATAAATTGCATACGAATCAGGGAGAATTCCCGGTATTCGTGAGGGCCGAGTAGAGAAGTATGTAAGAAAGAGAGAGAAGAAGGAGGGGAGAAGGGGGAAGGGAAAAAGGGGGGTATTATAGTATTAGGAACATGTCATCATACCAAGAGACGATCACTAAGAGGGGGCGGAAGTAACTAATGTTGACCTCCAGGGATCAATGAGATACCAAAATGGTGGGCCCAAGCTTCCCAGGTGGCCTCGAACTGGGGAGTGGTGTTCAAGAGGGAGCTGGTGAGCTTCTCTTGTAGCATAATCCAAGAGATTTTGTTTATAGCTGCTTTAAAGGAGATTCTGGGTTGTTTCCAGGCTTTAGCTAGTGTCATCCTAGCTCCCAAGAAGATGAAATGGATTAAATTGCGGTCATTTTTTGAAGTCTGGGGGATATTAGCATTAAGAAGGGCGATGGTTGGGTTTTTCGGCAGTTGGATTTTCGTGATTTTCTGGATTAGAGAGAAAACCTTATTCCAGAATGTCCTGATTCGGGGGCATTCCCACCAAATGTGGGCCATGGAGCCTCTTAGTAGGCATCCTCTAAAACACTGTGGGTCCGCTGAGGGAAAAATGTTATGTAATCTTGTGGGGGTAAGGTACCATCTGGTCAGGACCTTAAGGTCAGATTCAATTAGAGATATATTTCTGATGCCCTTAAATGCCCTGGCAAGTGATGCCCTCCATCGCTCAACTTCCCAGACTATGGAGAGTTCATTCTCCCATGCCTCCATGTATGAGGTTTTAGACTGCCTGGAAGCCAATGACTGGTATATGACTGAGATTCCTCCCCTCCGCTCCATGGATTGCCCAAGAAGGCTTTTTATCTTAATGCATAAATTGCATTAAGATAAAAAAAAAACTTCTGCCTTTATAACCCCTTTAAAATTCTGTAAGAATGTATGCCAGCCAATAACTTACTTCAAGCACCCAGCTTTCTTGGAAGACAGTGGTGAGGCACAATGAACTCATCCATGCCGCTCAGAAGCATAGGAATTAAAGGCCCAGCTAAGTTTTACTGTTTTTTTTTTTTCAGCTATATGTATTTGGAGCTTGATGGGATGTGAGTAAAGGAGATCTTAAAGACATTATAAAACTTCCTAACGGCACCTTGTGTTTTTCAACTGCATACGATGTACATTTATCATGTCATTTCATGGTGTCATTTGTAGCCCTGTCTATAGTAGAGCAAATTTTAACATTCCTCTGTCAGCAGTTTCTGTTTGTGTTGGAAGATGAAGCATGTGGCATGGCAGTGCACAGGTTAATGCATGACCTCTGTCTGTAGTTTGAGAACTGACACTTCCTGAAAATAAACTACATTGGACATAGCTAATAGACATGTGCACAACAAAAAAATGTGTTTATTTTCGTTTCGTTTTTTTCGTTTCCGTTGATTCGTAACGGTTCGTACATTCGTAAGTCATTGGTGTTCGCATTCGTAACGATTCGTACATTCGTAAGTCGTCTGTGTTCGTATTCGTAATGATTCGTACATTCGTAAGAGTTATTTTTTGATTCGTTTTTCCATTAGTTTAATTTTTGTTTATTCGAAATTCTGACGCATTCGTATTTATTCATACATTCGTAACATTCGTAACATTCGTAGATTCGTAATCGGAGCATAATTCATAATTTTATGTAATGTGTATGCTATTATTACATTTTAAGAGACACGGAAAATTACGAATCGAAAAAAAAGTTACGAATGTACGAATTTTTTCGTTCAATCCATTCGTAATCGGAGCATAATTCATAATTTTATGTAATGTGTATGCTATTATTACATTTTAAGAGACACGGAAAATTACGAATCGAAAAAAAAGTTACGAATGTACAAATTTTTTCGTTCAATCCATTCGAAGCACGTTAAGCAGCGCCATTGTAAGAGACACGGAAAATTACGAATCGAAAAAAAAAGTTACGAATGTACGTATTTTTTCGTTCAATCCATTCGTAATCGGAGCATAATTCATAATTTTATGTAATGTGTATGCTATTATTACATTTTAAGAGACACGGAAAATTACGAATCGAAAAAAAAGTTACGAATGTACAAATTTTTTCGTTCAATCCATTCGAAGCACGTTAAGCAGCGCCATTGTAAGAGACACGGAAAATTACGAATCTAAAAAAAAAGTTACGAATGTAAGAATTTTTTCGTTCAATCTATTCGAAGCACGTTAAGCAGAACCATTGTAAGAGGCACGGAAAATTACCAATTCAACAAAAAAAAAAAAGTTACGAATGTACAAATTTTTTTTTTTTCATTTTCATTTTCGTTGTTCTTGTTTTAGTTTTTTCGGATTTTCTTCATTCGTACATTCGTTGTTTCTAATTAGTTTTTTCGGATTTTCGTTATTTTCAGATTCGTTCGATTAGAACGATTCGTTATTCGTTAAAATTTTTAGCGAATCGTTTGTTCATTCGTACGAAAACGAATTAACGAAAATAACGAAAAAAAAACGAAAAACGAAAAAAAACGAAACGAATTGCACATGTCTAATAGCTAACTACCATCCCATATCCTTAATTAATACTGATTTTAAACTATTTACCCAAATTCTGGCAAATAGGCTGTTGACGTTTTTAGCTAGCTACCTACATTCTAACCAGGTAGGATTTTTGCAGCATACACAGACTGCCGACCAGGTCCGTAGTGCAATAGACCTTATCTCCATATTACACGCCTCCTGGGATGGCGTAACGAATAGGACTGGGATGCTGCTGCCCCTTGACATCCGTTAATCTTTTGTTTCCCTCTCGTGACCCTTTTTTTTCCGGGTGCTGTCGAGATGGAACTTCAGTCCTAAGTTCTTGGCCTCCCTGCAATCATTATATAGCTCACCCACAGTTCAGATAGTTCTGCAGGGCTACAGATCGGACCCGTTACCCATTCATCAGTTTAGGCCAATATGTATTCTACATATTTTAGGTAAAAAAAAATTGCAATAAGCGTATATTGATTGGTTTGCACAAAAGGTATAGCGTGTACAAAATAGGGGATATATTTATGGCATTTTTATTATAAATACATTTTTTTTACTCGTAATGGCGGTGTTTAGCGATTTTTAGCGGAACTGCAACATTGCGGCGGACAGATGGGACACTTTTGACACTTTTTGGGACCATTGACAGAGCTAAAAATAGCCACTGATTACTGTATAAAAGTCACTGGCAGGGAAGGGTTAACACTAGGGGGCAATCAAGGGGTTAAGTGTTCCCTAGGCATAGGCGTGCGCACATTGTGTGACGGGTGTGCCTGGGCACACCCTAATCACCCTGTGCGGTGCCAATTACTCCAACTTCCTGATGCCCCCATTCTCCCCCCTGCAGTGCTTCCAGATTCCCTTTTCTCCTATCCTGCCCGCTGCTGCGGGGGATGTTTCAGGATGGATTAATGAATGAACACAGTGAGTGATCTGTACCAATCGCTCCTGTGTACATTCTTTTTTCTTTTTCTTGTCAAAAGATTTTTTATTAAGTTCAAAGTAATAAGCTTAACATACATGTTAATAGATACATGTTAACATAAGGAATGAAGCTCAATTATTACAGAAGTAGGTAAGAATATAAAACATAAAATGAAATATGATAAATAAATAAGGATACTTGAAGTAGAGATTTTAGAACCAATACATTTTAAAAAAAGGTATCCCTCTATTTCTACCATGTTAGTTTCCAATGTAACGTGGATGAGATACATCATTAGTAACAATGAGCTTCGAGAATCAATGAGGGGGATGGGAGAGGAAGGAAAGGGAATAGAGAAAGAAAAGGAAGAAGAAAAGAGAGGGGGAAAGAATTTTTACTGGATTGATCCGAGAGCCAGTGTGGGGATTAGTAAGGTTTGAGTTCCATCAAATATAATCAACTACCATGGCAGGAGTACTGAATTATCAAAGGATGAAGGTGCGAAAAAATGAACCCATGGGCGCCACATATTTTCAAATTTTGGAATTTGATTATGTTCTATGGCAGCCAGTTTAGAGTGAATCATGAAGTTGTTCATTCTATGTTTTGACTCAGCTACCACCAAAGAAGGAGATTTCCTGTGTACATTCTTAACTAAAGCATAGTGAACCATTTACTATGCTTCAGTTTGTGAATGAACAGGAAGCCACTCAGCACAGAGCACTTCCCATTTGTTTGCTGTCCAATTCAGCTGAGGCTGCAGAGAAAGAGTTTGGGGAAGTCTCAGTCCCTTTCTCTCTGTTTAGACCCTTGATATTTCACCAAAGCCCCCCAATGTGGCTCCTAAAAAAAAATGTAAAAAAATAAAAAATTACTGACACCAGCCACTGCGCTACTGACACCAATCACCGCTCTGCTGATGCTGTCCACTGTTCTGCTGATATACACGCATATGAGTTTGTGTTCTGGGGTGCACACCCTAATGCAATAGCCTGCGCACACCAATGTCCCTAGGGAGGTGTTTCTAACTGTGGGGGGATGGGACTGACAGGGAGTAGAAAGAGATCACTAGGAACAGCAGATCTCTCTCTACTTCCCTGACAGAACGGGGATCTGTCTGTTTACATTGACAGATTCCTGTTCTGGCTCTCTGAGGAGCGATCACAGGTCACCGGTGGACATCGCGGCCACTGGCCACGTGCATCGGCTCAGGCTTCGTGCCACGGGAGCACGCGGGCACCCTATAGCTCTCAAAGCGGCCAACGTACACCTACGTGATTTACACAGCCGTGCCAACCTGCCGCAGTATACTGATGGCAGCTGGTCGGCAAGCAGTTAATTTTTATTATTTATTAAAAAAAAAAAAAAAAAGTTCTATACAACCCTTATGCCCCATACACACGGTCGGATTTTCCGACGGAAAATGTCCTATCGGACAATGTTGTCGGAAATTCCGACCGTGTGTAGGCTCCATTGGACTTTTTCTGTCGGATTTTCCGACGGATAAAGTTTTATCTCCTGCTCTCAAATTTTCCGACAACAAAGTCTGACTTTTTCCGATCGTGTGTAGCGAATTCCGACGGACAAAGTGCCACGCATGCTCAGATCACATTACAAGACCAAAGCTATTGGCTACTAGCCTCTACGTAGTCCCGTCGTACACAATGAACGTCACCACGTTCAGAATGATCGGATTTTCCGACAACTTTCTCTGACCGTGTGTATGCAACACCAACATCGGACAAAATCCGTTGGAAAAAATCCGATGGATTTGGTGGTCGGATTTTCTGACCGTGTGTACGGGGCATTAAACTAGTTTTTATGTGTTAAGGGGAGATGACTGCCTTGACTTCAGAGCTAAGCCCATCCAATTACCTAGTTGGAGAATCCTTAATGGGTGTTTTTATACCAAACAAGGGCATGGCTATTGGCAGAGGGTAGCTCTGGCGGTAATAGCAACGTAGCGACTGCTGTTACATACAACTTATACTTATACATGTTTGAAACGGCTGACAGATTTACAAGAATGTAAAAAAATAATTCCAATTCTAGGGCTGCTTTGAAAACCTATTTTTAGTTTTTGCATTTTACGACAAGAGCTAAACAGACACTAATTCTTATTTTACAGTTGTCACATTTGTTGTGATTATTGCAATTTGAAAAAAATATTATTATTTGCAGACAGTTTGCTAATATTTTGAGAATTGGCTCCATTTAGAAATCAGAAAAGCACTGAAATATGTACTAGAGAATGTGACATGTTTATCTAATGTGTTAGTAATGCTTAAAGGGATTCTAAACCCTCGTTTTTTCTTTTTTTTTTAAATAACAAACATATCATACTTACCTTCACTGTGCAGTTTGTTTTACACAGTGTGGCCCTGATCATCGTTTTCTGGGGTCCTCCAATGGCGCTCGCGGCTCCTCCTCACATCGGTAAACCCCCTAGGAGAAGCGCTCTCCCTGGGGGTTACTTTGCGGGCACACTCCTGAGTCCAGTATTTGCGTCCATAGACCGGACTCGCCCCCCAGTGCACGCCTCATTGGATTTGATTGACAGAAGCAGGAGCCAATGGCTGCACTGCAATCTATCCAATCAAGAGCCGAGAACCCCTCGGCAGAGAGGGTGAGCGAGTTTGCGTCGAGGGAACAAACGGGCTCAGGTGTGTAAAAGGGGGGGGGGGGGGCGGACAGTGTCAGAAGTGTTTTCACCTTAATGCATAGGATGCATTAAAGTGGAGTTGCACCCAAAAAAAAAAAAAAAAAATTCCTGAATGTGCCTAAATAAAAAAAAAAAAAATTTGGAAATTTTTTTTTTTTACTCACCTCTAAATGGCTGTTGCTAGGGGGTCCCTCATAGTCTGCCTCCTTCAGTGCCTGGGCTTGTGGCATCACTTCCCCTTGGCACAGGAAGGACTCAGCTCTGCCCCCTCCCTCTTGTCAATCATCTAGGACACGTGACAGGTCCCAGATGATTGCGCGGCCAATCACAGTGCACGGTGCCGCTCACGCATACGCAGTGGGTGCCTGGCTGTGAAGCCACAGCCGGGCGCCCACAGTTACAATGCCAGCACCCCCGAACGGAGGGGGAGATGAGCGGGGCTTCGATCCCCCACATCGCTGGACCCTGGGACAGGTAAGTGTCCAATTTTAAAAAATCAGCAGCTGCAGTATTTGTAACTGCTGACTTTTAATTTTTTTTAAAAATGGCAAAACCACTTTAAGGTGAAAAAACATGAGGGTTTAAAACCCCTTTAAGAAAAACTGCCAGAGCTACTGTCCTTTTACATTTTATTTTAATTGCTTTAAAAGTATTTAAGCCCTTCCGCCAAACTGAAGAGGTAAAGAAATTATCAGCCACTAGAATTTTAAACACCTGCTGCCTGGGGAAATTTGGTACATTTTTATGTACATGTTAAAATCTGCATATTTTTGTTAGAAATTTACTTGGAACACTCAAAGATGAAATATTTTCTATAAGCAGAGGACCTGGAGAATAAAATGGCGGCTGTTGAAAGTTTTTTTTTATGTCAAATGAATATAATAGCCCCTTTGTAATAGCTTTGGACAGCTGATAGGTACTCTTTATGGAAACATCAGGCAGGGCTGCTGATAGACGTTGAGGGGCACCATACAGACTACGTGACAGGGCCCCCCCAAGTGAATATTAAAGCTATATTTCGCTAAAAATACAATAAAATTATTAGCAGACTCAAATGCAACATAACTCACAGAATTCATGTTAAATCTAACACTGAGTTAATAAATAAAAATGAAGATGAGATGAAAAAAATATACAGGCTGGGCTCCGGGATCAGATAGACAGAGGGAGAGAAACAAAGTTGCAGGGATAACAAACTCAAAAGCAGAGCTAACATTAAAGCCAGCGCTGAGGGGGGGGGGGGGGGGATTAGTGAGGTAGGACTGTCTCTTTCTCAGCAGATAAAAGCTGGCAGCACGGAGAGGGGGAGAGACCAGCTTTCAGCTGCTGGAGGAAGAGAGACACATTACTAATCCCCCTCCCTGTGTGGGCCCCCCTGTGTGCTTGGGCCCCCTACAAGAGGACGGGTGCCCCCCCAATCAGCTGCCATGACATCAGGGGTTTATTAGACCCCAATGTCTCCCCTGCCCTCCATAGCAGCTAACCAAGCCCAGATCATGCTTGTTTACTTGCTTCTCTGGCTGTAACAGCTAGCCAATGACAGCTCTAAAACCAGAAGTGACAAAATCATTGTTGTTTCTGGGGTCATTTATCATAGAGGATATTGGGGAATGGATGTTCCACCATCTCCTCTCTGCAAAGTCATCCCAAATGCTTCAATAAATATTTGGATGCCATTTTAAAGATCCATGGTGTGCTGGCAATAAATAAACGTAAAAGATAAGTTGACCTTTTGGAACATGTTACATGTTCCACCCATATTTATCTGGGGCTCTGCCCGCCCAGCCACATCATTCATTCGCAGTCCTCTGTGAATGGGAATCTACAAGTCCTGACAGCCTTTGCGGCTGTCGGCTTGTAGTTTCGAAGAACTACCATGGCGTTGTTGAGCACCCTGGTAGTTCATTCATTCTTTTTGTCAGTGTGTATCTGTCTGCCCGTACACGGTACGAGCAAACAGATACACTGAGAAGTCTGCAGGAGTCTTGCATGGCACCCACAATCTGCTGATCATGGGTGCAATGCTTTCCAGGCTCCGCGTAAAAAAAAAATAAAAAATAAATGCAAATTTTTTTACCTGCAAAAACATATGCATTTATAATTTTTTTTTAAAGGTAAGCTTAAAGTGGATGTAAAGTTTGATGTCGTAATGTAGAGAATAAGATTTCCTTTCATTTGAGCCCAGTCTTGCCACACAGATTTACTCCAGCCCTGAGAAATCCTCTTTTATTGTTCAGTTAGAAAGATCTTGACAAAGTGCTGAAAACTTTGTCAAAAACGCCCCCTTGCTGTGAGTGACAGGTGATTGACATATCTCATCCACTAGCCTGAGACAGGCTGGTTTACATCCACTTTAAGCTTTAATCTTGTGTTTATACCAGTTCCCAGCCGGCAGTTTCTACATCACCCACCTATTACAAAGCCTTTTCCGGGAACACATGCAATGGGAATATTTTACTGGACTTCACAACAACTTTGGTGTGCAAAGTTCTCCAACTCATAGTAATTTAGTAATGGAATGTGTGGCGCTACCCCCCCCCCCCCCCCCAAGTGAACCTCGAATGTCACAATAATAAATATATAAATAACTATTAAAATATTAATAAATATTAATATAAATAGAATAATTAATCTGAAAATTACTTGTATAACAATAATAACGGTAAAGAGCGATAAATAGTAATGCTGGTGAATAAAGTGCAAAAATATCTGTGCAAAAAAATGTGCAAAATGTGCAATATTCACAGTGATTCCCAATTATAATTCTTCCAATGATATCAGAAAGTGCAAAAATCATTGGAAGAATTATAATTGGGAATCACTGTGGATATTGCACATTTTGCACAGATATTTTTAGCACAGATATTTTTGCACTTTATTCACCAGCATTACTATTTATTGCTTTTTACCGTTATTATTGTTATACAAGTCATTTTCAGATTAATTATTCTATTCATATTAATATTTATTTATATATTTATTATTGTGACATTCAAGGTTCACTTGGGGGGGTAGCGCCACATACCATTCCTAAATTACTTTATCCTATTGTGTGAGATCACTTTATATGTTGGCAGCTTCCCAATTCCCTGATTAAGAGGTTGTGCGTGGTAGTTACCCTTCTTTTTATATACTCCAACTCATAGAAATCCATCAGAGTTTGTTGCAAGTGAGCTTAAAGGGGTGTTTCAGCTTAAAAAAAAAATTATAAAAGTCAGCAGCTAAAAAAAAAAGTAGCTGCTGACTTTTAATAAGTACACTTAGCCTCCCAGGGTGCCCGCAATGTCGGCCGCCGAGGCCGACATGTCCCTCGGCGCTCCGGTCCCAGCACCGCCATCCTCACTAAGGGAAACAGGCAGTGCAGCCTTTACGGCTTCACTGCCCGTTTCCTACTGCGCATGCGCGAGTTGCGCAGTGCTTTGTGAATGGGACACGCTGTGTTAGGCAACACACAGTTCCCAGAACACAGCGTGCCCCATTACCCATAAGACATCGGTGAGGAGGACAGAAGACCGAAGATCAACGAAGATCACCGCGGAGTAGGAAGGAGGCAGATTAGGAAGACTGCCTAGCAACAGGGATTTCCGTACAGGTAAAAAAAAAAAAAAAATTTCAAATGTTTTTTTTTTTTTTTTTTAAAGAATATTAATGCTCTTTTTTTTTTTTTTTTAGGGTGGCCCTCCACTTTAAAAAGAGAAATACTGTAAGATGATTTCTGATTACTGATTGGTTATTTTACTAGATACCCTCTTGTTGCTCTCTTTACTGCCTATTGAATTAGCCACAAAGCTGCAGGATTTCTTTTACATTTTATCTAATTTTAGTTTACACCTCAAAGAATTAGATTCACAAAAAAAAGTCTTTGGTCTGAAATTGTTATCTTCCCGCATGAAATTAATAGGAACCTACTGTCATCTCTCACCTATATGTATTTTTTATCATGTCTCGTTATTTTCTCACAGGGCTTTTTTGTTCTCCTCAATAGACTTTCTATAGAGACATATAAGTGTTATTGCCAAGCTGGAACTAGTTATGTTTTTAAAAGCAAAATCCTGTGAAATAATCTACAGTATGTGAGCTGATGTTTGCATGCACAAAAGTTGGCCTTTGGCAATTCCAAAAGTGCCTTTGGCCATTTCAACAGATCCATGTAATAGAACCTTTAGTGAATTGAGAAAGCACAATCTCAGTGTTTCGTGTCAACTGGGAGTGTTTCAGTAAATTTGTCTATACTAAGTACAAACGTTTTCTGTTTTTTTTTTTTTTTTTTTTTTTACCCAATCTATTTGATATACAAAAAAAGAATACTGCGCATGTGCAAAAAAATCATACAAAAAAATGTATATCAATCAAAACCATTACAGTGTACAGTATACAGTCCAGCAGCACCACTAAAGTGAGATATAATCACAATAACGGTATATACAAAAAGGTGGTGCGCTAAACAAAATTGCTTATAATGTGATATAAAAAGTACAACTGTAGAAATCACAGATCCGTGATAATGCAGGTAAATCCAAAAAAAAACTCCACCTCGTGCGTGCACCGTCACCAGAGGCAATCTAGACTCTTACCAGAGAGCCTGGACCCTTTATTATGAAGGGTCAAACAGGCTTGATGTAACAGTCTTTCCCGGGGACATCAGCTGGAGATGTGTCCTCAGATCAAACAGGGCATTAGCTGGATATCCAAACCAGTCTCCATCCACCCCATGATCAGATCAATCATATAAATGAAAGAGACACCAGATAGTGTAAAATACCAAAAAGCTAATTTAATAAAAGGTATTGCACTTACATTAATTCAGATAAAAACCAGCGTTGTATACAAATAGGCGGCCGCCATATAGGACATCCAGGCAATGTGCATGCCTCCGAAGAAGTCCTCTTTGTGACGAAACCGGTCGGATAAAGAGCTGTTTCCTGCTATCGCATTCTTATGCACATTGCCTGGATGTCCTATATGGTGGACGCCTAAACAACGCTGGTTTTTATCTGAATCAATGTAAGTGCAATACCTTTAATTAAATTCTTTTTTTTGGGATTTTATCTGGCGTCTCTTTCATTTATATGATTGATCTGATCATGGGGTGGTTGGAGTCTGGTTTGATTATCCAGCTAATGCCCTGTTTGATCTGTGGACACATCTCCAACTTATGACACCGGTTAGGATCATTACATCAAGCCTGTTTAACCCTTCATAATAAAGGGTCCAGGCTCTTTGGTAATGCCGTGTACACACGAGCACAATTTCCAACAGAAAAAGTCAGACGGGAGCTTTTCATCGTATATTCCGATCGTCTGTATGCCCCATTGGAATTTTTGCGTTGAAAATTCGGACGGACCTAGAAAGAGAACATGTTCTAAATTTTTCCGACGGAACCAATTCCTATCGGGAAAACTGTTTGTCTGTATGCTCTTCCGACGTACCCAAAACGACGCATGCTCTGAAGCAAGTACGAGATGGAATCTATTGGCTACTGGCTATTGCACTTCATTCTTCTAGTCCCGTCATACATGTTGTACGTCACCACGTTCTAGGCGGTCGGACTTTGGTGTGACCGCATGTAGGCAAGACCGCTTGAATGGAATTCCATCCGACGGCAAAACCACTCGTGTGTACACGGCATTAGAGTCTAGATTGCCTGTGGTGACAGTGCGCGCACGAGGTGGAGGGTTTTTTGGATTTACCTGCATTATCACGGATCTGTGTTTTCTACAGTTGGACTTTTTATATCACATTATAAGCAATTTTGTTTAGCGCACAACTTTTTTGCATATACAATCTATTTGATAGCCAACTTTTTCTCCTATTTGTTTAAAGATGATTTTAGAGCAGCACTATTTCCTGTGTATGAAAAAGAAAAATGCATTCATGGACCACGACTGTGATTTGTAGCTCTGTAATAACAGTATAGACAAGTGGATGTCCAATGTCAATTCCAAGTGATTAAATAAGGAAAAAAATAACGGTAAGTTTTGAAATATAACGCTATAACAAAAAAAATAGAACTTTATGAAAGAACAAAGTGTAATTCTATATATATATATATTCAAGGATGTTCTAACAAAACATTTTCATTGGAAAAAAGCTTTTAAATAACAAAAGAAAATAAATGGTACATATTTTTGTAAAGTGCTTATGGCCAGTACCGTTTGCAGCACTGTAAACAGAGGCAGCAGCACAATTCAGAATAACTACTTGAAGGCTTTTTGTTTTTTTTTATTAAATTTTTCCTTTTATTGGGTACCTCTGACAGCCAGTGGGTGAATCCAGCAAGACCCTCGTTAGGTCAAGTAACACACAAAACAAGCTAGGACAAATGCAATATATGGGAATAAAATCTCAATTTATAAAGGAAATAATTGTTAATCAAATACATTGTTCCAATTGATGTAAACTCGCAATTTTGTATTATTGTTTTTTAAATTGAGGATTGCATTGGTTTGTTCGCTATTTTACCCTATTGTCTACATGGTGATTTCAGGAGATTTGGTACAGTACAAGGTTTTCTCTTTTTCTCAGGTGACTCAAATTTTATGGAAGAGCTATCATTATAGCTCTTCCCTATAGGGAAATGGGCATATAGTCATTTGTCCATTTTTTATAACTGCTTTCTAGCCTAAAGCTGGCCATACATTATACAATTTTCTTATTCAATTTCCTTCAGATTTACCTTCAACTATGTATTGCAAGGGCCTGTCTGATTGCATACAAATTAATGGTGTTTATGATTAACCTCATATCATATGAGTTTGCTAAATCTAAAGGAAAATTGTACAAGAAAATTGTATAATGTATGGCCAGTCTTGTGCCGCATACACACGATCGGAAATTCTCGTCGGAAAAAGCTCTGGCGGTTTTCCCGACGGAATTCCGCTCAAACTGTCTTGCCTACACACGGTCACACCAAATTCTGACCGTCAAGAACGTAGTGACGTACAAC
Source organism: Lithobates sylvaticus (assembly GCA_028564925.1). Taxonomy (NCBI): domain Eukaryota; kingdom Metazoa; phylum Chordata; class Amphibia; order Anura; family Ranidae; genus Lithobates; species Lithobates sylvaticus. Next base: position 569,719,063 of record CM053029.1, read on the forward strand.
ACTACAACGAGCCAAGTTCAATGCTTCCGAGCATGCGTCAAATTGTTTCCGAGCATGCGTAGGAATTTTGCGCGTCAGAATTTCTACAGACGATCAGAATTTCTGATAGAAACCTTTTCCGTCGGAAAAATTAAGAACATGCTCTCAATTCTTTGCTGTCGGAAATTCGGCCAGCAAAATTCCTATGGAGCCTACACACGGTCACTTTTTTCCAATGCAAGGCTCTCATCTGTCTTTTTCTGGACAGAATTCCGATTGTGTGTACGCGGCATTAGTTATAAGATCCAACTTGCCTCCCTCCCCTCCTGCTGATTCAACAACAGCTATGAAAAAGGTTGAATCATAGCTGCAGCTTTTCTCAGCTGTGAGAACTTTCCTGAGACAAGCAATGACAAGAGGAATGCAGAGAGAGCGGTGTGACAGCCTTTGCATTACTCTTGCCATTGCTTATCTCTAGAATTTTTACAGCCGACACAAACTACATCTATGAACAAGCCATTTACCTAGTAGTTGTTGTTAGATTGACCGCCAAAGGAGGGGAAAGGGGGGGGGGTGGTTCTCATGAAGTACTTGCCCCCATGTTTCAACTGCTTTCTAACCCTAGTTATAAGGTCTGACCTGTCCCCTCCTCTCCTGCCATGGCTGATCAGACAACAGCTATCAAAAAGATGGAGGATTCATAAATGCAAATTTTCTCAGCTGTGAGCACTATTCCAAGACAAGCAATGCAAGAGGAATGCAGAGAAAAGGGCGTCAGCCTCTGCATTAGTCTTGTCATTGCTTCTCTTGGGAAAGTTCTCGCAGCCAAGGTAAGCTGCAAGTCTAATCTCAGAACTAGGGTTAGAAAACACTTTGAAACATGGGGAAACAATTATATGTGTACTTTGTCCCAGAATCTAAAAGATCTGTAAGGTAAAAGGTAGAATATTAGTGGGCAGGTTATGGGTGCTGGCGGGCGCCCGTGGCTCAATGGGAGGAGACTGGCATGGTGGCGTGCACAAGAAGATAACACTATCATTCTTGTAAACCATTTAGAGCCATAAATTTTGTACAATACTCAAAAAATTTATAATGTTCCAGAGTTATATGAAATCTTCAAAGGCGAGGTTGCATATGGCACAGATTATGGAGCATTTATTAAAATTCCCGGTTGCACAAAGCAAGGCCTGGCTTACAGAACACACATGCCATCTTCTCATGTTGATCATCCTTCAGAAGTAGTAGACGTTGGTAATGAGGTAAAAGATGGGAAGCAGAAAATCTTCTTATCCATGAAAGTTGTCAACCAAGGAACAGGGAAAGATATAGATCCAAACAATGTGGTGTTGAAACAGGATGCACGAAAGAGACGAGAGTTTAAGGACTACAGCAAGCAGAAGATAACACTGGAGGCTGTACTAAACACTGTGTGTAAAAAGTGTGGATGTAAAGGGCACTTTGCGAATGACTTTTTTTTGCAACCCGGAGGAACAAAATACAGTTTAGTAAAAAATGAGGATGAGATTGAGGAAGATAAAACAAACTCTGCGAAGAATGCTAAGAAGAAAAATAATCAGAAAAAGAAGAGAAAGGAGCACAGCAGGGACAGGCAAGTGTTCTCAGAATCTGAGAGCTCATCTACTTCCAGCTCTGATAGCGGCTCTGATGCCGCGTACACATGATCGGAAATTCTGCCAGCAAAAGACCGATGTGAGCTTTTGGTCGGAAAATGCGACCGTGTGTAGGCTCCATCAAACTTTTGGTGGCTGAATTTCGGCCAGCAAAAGATTGAGAGCAGGTTCTCAATTTTTTTCAACGGAAAAAGTTTCTAGCAGAAATTCCGATCGTCTGTGGCAATGCTGACGCGCAAAATTACGACGCATGCTCGGAAAGCATTGACTTAATTTTCGCGGCTCGTCGTAGTGTTTTACATCACCGCGTTCTTGACGGTTCGGAATTTGGTGTGACCGTGTGTAGGCAACACAAGCTTGAGTAAAATTCCATTGTAATTCCATCGGAAAAACCATCCAAAGCTTTTCCGACGAGAATTCCGATCGTGTGTATGCGGCATGAGCCTGCCAAAAATAAAAAATGACATGCAGAGAAGACCCAAAAAAGCTCAAAGAATAAGAAGCATAAAAAGACATTGAATAATAGGTCACTGTTTATTTACATTGATTTTGTCTTGTTGTGTGGCTACATATTTTATGTAAAGCTACAAGGATATATTTCTCACGCAAGCTGGATGTAGACGTGAAATTCCATCATATCCCATAGTGATGATGATGATGTAAGGTCATATTCTAAATAAAATTAACTTTACATTTTTATTACCAATAAGATCTTCTAGAGCTTTTTTAAAGTTCAAAAGAATTATACATAAAGAAAGTAAGGGCACAAAAATGCACTGCCCCAAAAATAATAGTCCTCAAATCTAAATGGTAGAAATGTCCCGAGTGAATGCAGTTGGTCTTACATATAAACTCAGAGAGGTTGATTTACTAAAACAAGAGAGAGCAAAATCTGGTACAATTCTGCATAGAAACCAGTTTCCAGTTTATTTGTTGTCAAAGCTTGATTGAACAAAATTAAGTTATGCCGCGTACACACGACCGGACTTTCCGGCAGACTAGGTCCAACGGAACTAGTCCGTCGGACCATCCGATTGTGTGTGGGCTAATCCGATAATTTTTCGTTAAAAAAAATCAGACGGACCTAGAAATAGAACATGTCTCAAATCTATCCGACGGACTCCATTCCTATCGGGAAAACCATTCGTCTGTGTGCTGGTCCGACGGACCAAATACGACGCAAGGGAAGCTATTGGCTACTGGCTATTGAACTTCTTTTTTTAGTCCCGTTTACGTCATCACATTCAAAACGAACGACTTTCGAAACAGACTTATGCCCCATACACACGGTCGGATTTTCCGATGGATTCTGTCCTATCGGACAATGTTGTCGTAAATCCCGACCGTGACTGCAACCCCTCACAGATACTGTACTTGGAGCACAGCAGTCACACAGTTTCCATCGGATTGTCCGATGGACAAAGTTCTATCTCCTGCTGGATAGATTTTCCGACAACAAAGTCCGATCACACCAATTCCGATCGTGTGTAGCGAATTCCGACGGACAAAGTGCCACGCATGCTCAGATCACATTACAAGACCAAAGCTATTGGCTACTAGACTCTACGTAGTCCCGTCGTAGGCAACAAACGTCACCACGTTCAGAATGATTGGATTTTCCGACAACTTTGTCCGACCGTGTGTATGCACCACCAGTGTCGGACTGAATCCATCGGACCAAATCCGATGGATTTGGTGGTCGGATTTTCCGACCGTGTGTATGGGGCTTTAGTCCGTTCGTGTGTGGCCAAGTCCGTTCGTTTTGAAAGTCAGCAGGAACTCCGCCGAAAGTCCGTCGGGAAGACCATCGGACCTAGTCTGCCGGAAAGTCCGGTCGTGTCTACACGGCATAAGAAGCTGATTAGCTACAATGCACAGCTGCACCAGATTTTGCACCCTCCGGTTTTAACCAATCAACCCCAACGTCTCTAAAACAGGAAATGTATCAGTAATATAAAGTAGACATGAGAGCAAACCTCCTGCTTCTTCTTTAGTAGGACCCCTGGAGATTCAGCTTCAACACTTGACAAAGAGAAAAGAAAACTCCTTTACCCTTCCTCTTCTCCTTGTCATATTTAAACTTCATGAGAGAGAGAAAATCCAGTTTGCCTGGCTGTGTTTGACTTTGGTACTTTTGAATCACAGATCCAGAACAAGCATACTATAAATGAATGTCAGAAAAGAGTTCCTCATCTCTATACTTGTTCCAGGTCAGTGACCAAAAAATCAGTATGACAGCCGGGTTACTAACATTTTCAAAAGGAAAGATTAGCAATGACAGGTTACATAATTTTCTCATGACAGGTGTAATTTAATGAGACTTCTGCACATAAAGAGTCTGACAGTCTGTCCATAATTATGGAAATGTAAAACATAAGTGTGAATGAGAGCCTTATGAATGGTTAACTTCAGTTACATGTGCCTAAAAAGCAGGAGTACCTAGGAAGCCTTCTATCTATGATTGTAGAAATATAGAAATACTAAATTTGAATTGTATTCTATCAAGGACATTGCATTAGGAGACATTTACTAAATGGAAATGTAAAAGGGCAGTGTAATCACTATAAAGGTGATTGGCACACTTGTGTTGTAGATTCACCTAAACTTGTGTATTTGTGAACACTTAGAAAATATGAGATTCTTTCACAAGGGCACATTCCTGTTCAATGTATACATTGCAGTCTCATATGCAGTGAGCTGTAAAACATTAAAGTGGTTCTAAAGCCTTAAATTTGTTTACTTTAATGCATTCTTTGCATTAAGTAAAAAAACGTCTGTGTCCATGATCCCCCCCCCCCCACAGCCCCCTCTATTTACTTACCTGAGACCATTCTTGATCCAGTACTGTGCGCAAGAGGACATCATCATTATATATTATCTCAGCTCTCTTCCTCCTAACAGGGCAGATTGATAGCAGCAGGAGCCACGGCTCCTGATGCTGTGAATCTAATACTATGAACCAGGGATGGGGGGAATGGCTAGGGGTCGAGTTTGCAGGTGGAGGCTTCCTATGGTGGGCATTTGCCAAAGAGGAGGAACCAGGAGCACTGGCAGGGACCCCAGAAGAGGAGGATTGGGGCTGCTCTGTCCAAAACCATTGCACTTCCTTGTTATTGCTCTCCTTGCCTATCACAACTCCCTCCTTGGTGGTCTACCTCTACAAAGGCTATCCCCGTTGAGTATTATCAGGGAAGTAACTTGGATCAATCTCACCATCTCACTGCGCGCAGTTGCACACTAATTCGCCATGGAATGGCGCTCCCGCGCACGCACATTCGCGGCCCTACTCAGCGACGCACGCGTGCGCACAAGTGCACGCATAACGTGAATCCCCTGACCAGCCTATAAAAGGAGCCTTGGCAGACAGATGAGTTGCTGGTTTGTCTCAGCTCACCTGTGTTCCTCTGCTTCCTGTTCTTGTTTACCATTTCCTGTTCCTGTTTGCCATTTCCTGTTGTGACCCGGATTGTTTGAAGACTACGCTGAATCTCTCCTGACCTGACCCCTGGCTTGTTTTACGGACTTCCTGCTCTCTCCTGTATTTGACCCTCAGCCTGCCTCTGGATTATCTTCTGCCTTCCTCTGGATTACCTTCTGCCTTCAGCACTTAGCCTTGCTGGCTCCTGGACTGATTACCTGTGTTTGACCCTCAGCCTGCCTCTGTATTATCTTCTGCCTTCAGCACTTAGCCTTGCTGGCTCCCGGACTAATTACCTGTGTTTGACCCTCGGCCTGTTTCTGGACTTTCCTTACCTGTTTTACAGACCTGCTTGCTACTTACCTTCTGGTCCGGTCCATCCTGCACGAGCCATCTTCCAGACCTTCACACAAGTCAGGTGTCCCGCTGGAGGCTTGTGCCTCTTGGTGCAACCCACTCCCTCTATCACCTCCAGGGGTGGTGTGCGCTGAGACTCAACAGCCACCGCTCTCTGCATCTTGGCCTCGGTGAGTACCTCTTTGCTGATAAGTATATCATGAATGCTGCTTCCAGACTCATCCACCTACCCAGTTGCTCAGTGTCCGCCAACCCTCACTGGCAATCCCTCCACTGGTTTCTGCGCACCCAGCACATAAAATTCTAAATACTAATAACAACATACACAGCCATGTTCAGCTGTCCCAAGCTAAACCACCAGCCTTATCTCAAAATATTATCCAAACTGTCCTCTTTACTCCGCTCAAGACCTCCTGTTTTCTAGCTTCCTCATGACCTCCTTTCATACCAGAGCCACTCCCATCCTCTGTAACACCAATTTGTCCAGCTATTTCCTACACTGGAAGCTCATGACAACACTGTTAACTGATATCCATGAGCAACAGACATCCACATGCAACATACTGTATATAGTGTAAAGGTAGGCGCTACTTCTTCCCCAAAATTGATCTATACACATACACAATATCACAATAAAAATAATATATAACAATGATGTCCAAATCACATATCCACAATCTCACAATAATAATATGTAGTAGTAATGTCCAAATCACATATCTACATAAATCATAAACTTAGATAGCATCTAGTCCAGGGGTCTCCAAGTTTTCTAACGAGAGGGTCAATTTACTGTGCTTTAGACTTAAGAGGGGCCGGACTGTGGTTATTGGTAGTAGAGAAGGTCTGGACATCAATTGGAATAAACAATGCCACATCTTTGGTGTCAGTGGGAGGAGGAACTCTGCTGTTGGTGTCATTGGGAGTAATATCCACTCACCAACCATATTTAGCCATTCAAGGCCTTTATTCTAGTACAGCAACGACATAGTCCTATGGGTGTAGGTGATGCAAAATTGATTTTCTTTCCCCCACCTTATGTTCCATGTATATTTCAGGACCCTGGGAGTGTGTACTGCTTAGCAAAACTTTATTAATTAGTGAATTAGCCACATGTACACTATCACAATTGTGCGCATGTCCCATAAGCATTATTTGCATGTACTAAATCAAATAAGAGACGGATGGAAAGGCGACCTTACCTTAGGAGATGACGAGGATCGAGGACGAGGGGTAGGGCTGCTGCTCCTCGCTCAAGCCAAGGGAAGAGCTGGGGCTTCTCCTCCCGGCCAAAAAGATGTTGCTTCTCCTCCCTGCCAAATAGAAAGTGGGCCCTGAGACCCGATTGACTGGGAGTCCTAAGACTCCCTGGCCAATCGGGTCTCAGGACCCACTTCCTGATTGGCCAGGAGGAGAATCAGGAAGACAATAGCAAATATTAATTTGCTATTGTCACACAACCAGATGGGCTCACCCTTTTTGAAGCCAATTACAGACTCAGGCTCTAATCACATGCTTCCAAAAAATTTTTTTTTTAAATCCACGCATCCAGCGCCCTGCATGTAGATTAGGGGCTGGGCGCATGGATTAGGGGGGTGGCCCCCCTGCGTCCCTTATGAATGGGCCACCCCTCTAGTTAGGTGTACAGGTACATCAATGCAGAAGAATATGTGTATTTTTTTTAGCAAACCAAGCAAGTATGTGGTAATCATTTACATGCTTGTTTGAAAGTGTGCTAGAATTTGCATTTTCTTATGAATATAATACTATATTTTAGAGATACTACATCTTAGCATAAAATGTATTTCAACAGATCAAGAGATCTGTCTTGTGGTAGGCCTTGCCTTTTTGTAATCTGCTTCAACAGATTAACAAGTTCTTTGTAATGATGAATGCTAAAGGTCAGTTGTCAGGTTTTATTTCACATTCATCTACTTACGTATTCTGGCATTTTTTTCACTTTTAGCAGTCGGGCCATTATCATGCTAGCAGTCTCTGAGCATTAAAATCAACAAAGCTTTGCTCTGAATTAGTCCATGCTTTGGAATATTTGTATATCCTATATATGTATAGGAGATCTGCTCACAGTTGAATATTATGGGATAATTCATACTAAACACGTTAGTTTTGGCAAAGGCACTCCAATGCCTGGCCTCATTGGGCAGAATGGTTTACTACAGATGGGCACCACTCAGCATTTGCTATGTGTAATATTTCAACAAACTAAACATAAGGTGTATAAAGCCATAGCAATACTTTTGATATCCATAGATTGTAAAAGTAATGAAACATAAACAATATGAATTTTCAAACAGAATAATAAAACACTTGCATAGAAATTCCTCAATACAAATGCAGGTAAATTCATTCTGAGCAATGGAGGCAAAAAACTGAATGTTATTGGGCTATTTCCTTTGCTAGCTGAGTGTTTTTCATGGATGTAAAATGTAAAATATTGCTGCAACTGCTCTATCTCTTTAGGACTTTGCCTATTCCTGTACCCAACATGTTCTTTTTGAAGGCACAATTACTATTAAGCTGCTACTTATGGCAAGGGAAAAGGGCAAGATGTTAATAAAGAATTTGATGTTAATGACTACTATGTAGCAGTAATCCTAAGTCAATTGAAAACTTGGTTCCATGCTGCATCTCAAACCCTCTGGGCAGAACTGGAAATCTCACAGGTACCAGGTAATAAATTACATAACTAGCTCTTAGCTAGCCGCTTCCATCTACCCAAGCCCTCTTTAGTCTCCCCCATGATACAACTATTGAATACGCCCTATGGGGACGTGCAGCTTACAACTTTCCCATTCCCCTCTCTTATGCCCCGTACACACGGTCGGATATTCCGATGGAAAAAGTCAGATTGGATTATGTTGTCAGAAAATCCGATCGTGTGTGGGCTCTAGTGGACTTTTTCCGTCATTTGAGAGCAGGATCTCAATTTTTCCAAAAACAAAATCCGATTTTACTTTTTCCAATCGTGTGTAGAGAATTCCGACAGACAAAGTACCACGCATGCTCAGATCAAATTATGAGACCAAAGCTATTGGCTACTAGCCTCTACATAGTTCCGTCATACGCAACGAACATCACCACGTTCGGAACGATCGGATTTTCCGACAAATTTGTCCGACCGTGTGTATGCAACACCAGTTTCGGACAAAATCCGTCTGAAAGAAACGGACGGATTTTGTGGTCGGAATTTCCGACCATGTGTACGGGGGCTTAGTCTCCCTATTATTATACCAAACTTAAATCTCACACATTGGGTAACTCAAGGTATTCATACAGTGGAAGATTTACAGGTGGGCCCTGCCATTAAAACCTTTCGAGCTTTACAAATAGAACATGATATCTCGATCACGGACCATTACAAATATAGACAGGTCACACATTTTCTGCAATGCAACCCAAACACATCACTATCATTAACTTGAAATATTGCCCAGTTCTATAAGACTTCTTCTACAAAATCAAAGGCATTTATTTGTTTTACACCATACTCAACCAGAAAAATATCTTAAAAAAATTCTGTTCCTATTAAAGAATGGAAACAAAACTGTAAAACAAGCTTTATCTACCACAAATGCAGCAACTAAAAGCGTTAATCTATGGGAACTAACCCAAAAACTACTTCTACCTTGATACCTTACTCCACAGTGTTTAACGAGATTTTCACCCCATACATTTGCCACATGTTGGCGAAATTGTGGTAGGGAAGGTTCCTAATTTAACATACTGTGGTCATGTCCCTCACTAGATTCCTACTCGCCAAAAATCTTTACACTTATAACACAAGTACAGGCGGTCCCTGGGTTACAAACAAGATAGGGTCTGTAGGTTTGTTCTAAAGTTGAATCTGTTTGTAAGTCGGAACAGGTACATTTTTAAGTGTAGTTCCAGCCAAAAAAATAATTTTTAAGTTTTTTGGATAGCATAGGGAAGGGTTATCACCCCTGTAACGTTTGTTTTGCTGTCTGTGCCCCTGTTCAGAAGATTTCACCTCACTTTCTGTCCCAATGACAATTGGATTTAGAACGTTTTGGGTTTTTGTGGAAACAAGGATTGGCGATAAAGCTTCAGTGGAGGTACCTTTTTCCAACAATGACTCTTACAGGAGAGGATTTCCCTTCCTAGGGGTAGATTTCCTCTCACTTCCTGTTGTCTCCCTCCCTTTGTAAGTAGGAGTCGTTTGTAAGTCGGATGTTTGTAACTAGGGGACCGCCTGTACTGGGGACTAATATTCAGATTCCCCCTGGACTAGCCTTGTGTACCCTAGGCATTGAGCTAATCCCACCTCAGCTGAGAAATGTTCTAATCCATACTCTGTTAGCAGCCCGTCTAACGCTACTTAGGCATTGGAAATACCCCAACCCTTCAACAATAAGAGAGGTTATTCGAACTGCCCAGGCCCACTAAACCTAAGAACTAATGTTCGCTCACATTAACAACCACTTCAGAGAAGTCTCTAAAATGTGGAGCATATGGACAGCTTGATGTGATAAATCTCAATACTGATATAATATTTGACACTTTGATATTTTTATGTCTTTTGAACTTTACATACCTCATGGGCTGTGATTGTTATACTTTGCCCCATTTCAACCTTCTTTCCTCATTTATTAATTTTATCTTAACCATTTGTTCATCTTAGTCCCTTTTTTTACTTCCTTTTTTACTTCTATATTATTTTATTTCATTTGTATATTCTATTGCACTACTCCTATGCCCTGTACACACAATAAGATTTCCCGACATGTTGGCTCAAACTTGTCTTGCATACACACGGTCACACAAAGTTGGTCGGAAATTCCAAATGTCAAGAACGAGGTGACGTACAACACGTACGATGAGCTGAGAAAAATTAAGTTCAATAGCCAGTGCTGCTCTTCTGCTTGATTCTGAGCATGCGTGGCACTTTGTGCGTTGGAATTGTGTACACACGATCAGAATTTCTGACAACGAATTTTGTTGTCGGAAAATTTGAAAACCAGATCTCATATTTTGTGTGACGGAAATTCCTATGGAAAATGTGTGATGGAGCCTACACACGGTCAGAATTTCTGACAACAAGGTCCTATCACACATTTTCCATAGGAAAATCCTATCGTGTGTACAGGGCATTACAGTGCATTAAAGTGACCTTACTGTTTATTCGCTCTTGGGCGTATTTGTTTATTTGTTGTACTCTTTAAAATATACTAAAAATGTGTTGAATTTAAAATGGACACTATTGGTTTAGGCCAATAAATGGAACTAAGTATAAAGGAATTTCCCATAATGCTTAGCTGCTATTTAGTGGACAAATGCCTTTTTTTTGTAAAACATTTGCCCAGCACAGGAAACAGCCCAATAACATAATTTGTTTTTCCTTTACCCAATTTACATAAAATTAATGTATATGCACTTTTACTGGGTGAATTGCAATGCAAATTCTTTAAAAAAACACCCCTTAATTTATACTGTTCAGATATTACAATTTTCATTTCAATTAAAATTAAAAAATGCTGACAAACTACCTAAAGCATAAAAGCATTTACACAGGTGAGTAATTCAATGTTTAAAGATGTCCTGAACTAGACATGTGTGGTTCGTTTCGTCCGAAATTGAAATTCTGACAAATTTTTCATTATTCGAAAATTCTGATGTATCCGAATTTCCGAATTACACTAGTAACAAATTTAAACAAATCCGAAATAAAGAATCAACATTTTGAATTAAATTCTTATTCGAATTGTTTCAAACTGTATTTGAAACGTTTTCAAATCAGAGGCTCCATACCACGATCGTAGATGCAGTGTGTCAGACTGACACACAGCACCTCCGATCACCGCACCGGCATGTTATCCTGCTAGACGTCATATGGCGCCCAGTCGGGATAACAGAACCACCTCCCGGCCGTCATTCTGCTATAGGCCGGACGGGAAGTGGTTAATATTAACTTCTAACAGGATCTTGGTAATGGGCAGTATTCTAGCTGTTTGCCTTTCTTTGCTGCAGTTTTAACCACCTGCAAACCGCTCACATAAATATACTGCAAGTGGGTGGCAGGTGCAGGCACAAGCTGTTCCTGTACATCAGCCCTTTCCTCCTAATTCATGTGTGTGCCCCCTGCTGACCCGTGCTGTGATTGGACACAGCACGAGTTTAGCTGCTTATTTCAGCCAATGGTTTTGTCTGAAGTCAACTGATTGTGTCCAATAACACACTTTTTTCTTGTCCTAAGACATGTAGCAGAATACATTTTGGCCTCAATTTATGAAGAAATTAGATTTTTTTCTCTTGTAAAAATTTGAAAATATATATATATATATATTTTTTTTATGTGTGTTTTGGTGTATAAAATAATAATAAAAAAAAACAGAGGTGATCAAATACCACCAAAAGAAAGCTCTATTTGTGTGAAAAAAAATGATATAAATCTCATTTGTTTACAGTGTCGCGTGACTGAGCAATGGCCAGCTAAATAGCAAAAAATGGTCAAATACCACCAAAAGAAAGCTCTATTTGTGTGAAAAAAAAATTATATAAATCGGAGGGGGGGGGGGTAAAACCTTCAGGGGGTCAAGTGGTTAAAAAAATGAAACCCACATAATTTTTCTAGGGTCACACATAGTTATGTTGGCAAATATGATCTGCCCCATATTTAAAAATAAATGATTCCCAATTTTTCAAGATCATAATCCACTTTTATTTGGGGTACTGAAGTCTACAATCTGTTTTTCTGATCACTAGAACTTATATAAGTAACTTAAACTTAATAGAACTAACAGTTAAATACAGAATTCTTTGAGTATTTTAGGACCTAAGACTAAACCAGCTTAATTTAAACTACTGTAAATGTAAATGTTACATTTTGTATAGAATAAAGGTCTTTGATACAAGAAAACATTGAAAGATCCACTACAATCGAAAAGATCTTAAAATGAATACTGAAAGATTTCAGTTTCCTCAGCAACCTTCATTGTAACACAATTGCTCATGCAAGATATTTAATATTCATTGCGGTGTCTAAGGGATGTGCACCAATACAGTATGAGGACCTTCAAAACAAATTAATTAAAGAAAATTGGATACTCTAATGAATAGAGATTGCTAACCAATTGTTGTTACAGTGAATGTCTATGTTGGGGCATAGCATGGCATGTTGCACGGATGATTCAAAGTCATATTGTTTTCACAATACTATTTTAATTGTGCAATAACCAAATAATTAAGAGGAGCAGTGCTGCAATGTAAACAGCTCACAGTAAGAGAAAAGAAGCATGAATTAAATAGAGCATAAAGAGACAGCTTTGCAGTGTCAGACTAGCTATTAAACCTGACAAAGCATAATACATTGGGCCTTTAGCCTAGGTAAGCTCTGTACAGCCTACACAAGAGCAGTGGCAGTTGGTGCTCAAATTTTTTTGGGGGGGGGGGGGTGTAAACAAACTAAAAAAATCAGAAAAAAAAAACATCAATTGCAGCTTTACTGTGCCATCAATTGCAGCCACTGTGCCATCAAATGCAGCCACTGTGTCCCAACAAACGCAGCCACTGTGCCATCAATTGCATCCACTGTGCCATCAAACGCAGCCACTGTACCCATAAAACTCAGCCACTGTGCCATGTGGCTGGATGGGGCACAGCCACTGTGCCCCATCAAATGCAGCCACTGTGCCCCATCAAATGCAGCCACTGTGCCATCAATAGCTGCCATTGTGCCCATCAAACGCAGCCACTGTGCCCATCAAACTCAGCCACTGTGCCATCAATTGCAGCCACTGTGCCCATCAATCGCAGACACTGTGCCCATCAAACGCAGCCACTGCGCCATCAAACGCAGCCACTGTGTCCATCAAACGCAGCCACTGTATCCATCAAGTGCAGCCACTGTGCCCATCAAATGTAGTCACTATGCCCATCAATTGCAGTGCCTGTGCCCATCATATGCAGCTTGTGTGCCCATCATATGCAGCTTGTGCCCATCATATGTAGCCGGTGTGCCCATCAAATGTAGCCTCTGTGACCCATCATATGCAGCCTCTGTGACCCATCAAATGTAGCCTGTGTGCCCATCATATACAGCCTCTGTGACCTCCCCCCTGCTCGCCGTCTATTATATTATCTTTCACAGAGGCCCTTATTGATTGATCCCACTTAGCTACCCAACCGCTATTATTGATTTTACCCACCTTGATTGCTGTCCTGCGTTGGCCAAAATCTATTAGTGCACCGCCACATCTCCCGGAAATGACTTGACTGGGTGATTCGCGACCTTTAGTGCCATACCATCATTATTCAGACACCCTGTAACTAACACGCCCTAGAGGGACTTTTCATATCTATCCCATTGTTGCCATTTATCAGTATTGCCTAATTTTTTAGGAACTAATATAATTACAGTTTTTTACCATAGATACATTTCACATGCTTCGCTCCTGAAGATTGTCTCAGGCCATGAAACGCATTGAGCTACAGATATTGTGTACTTCTTTATGCCCATTCCAACTACTTTATGCTTATTACCTCAGAAAATAGATTCCATGGGTGTCTATGTCAATTCTTCATGGGATGATTTAATTAGTATTTATGTTATGGACCTATGAGGCCCCACAATTGGGCATTACTGTGTGTGTATGCATGTATATGATCCATTGGACTATGTATTACTTTACTGTATAACCTTGTTTATCATCAATGTTGGGGATTAAGAGAAGCCCCAGATTATATTGGCTAAATTGTGTTTTATATATGTTCAATCATGCACATTGTTTGATTTTGTATTATTACCATGTATGAATCGAATTGGGTTCTGATGTATTATGACCATAATATACCCTGGTTATGATATAATAAATATAAATTCTACTCAATTACTCAATTCTACTCAATTAATTATATTTATTTATTTTATACTCAATTAAAGTTCCAACCCCCCCCCCCCCCAGCCATTTATTTTACTAAAATTCTAGTCGCCTGGCTATATTTGACCATGTGGCTATATTCAGCCAGTGATGTCATGATTATCCCCATCCCTTTGTGTATGTGCTGCTGTGGAGCATGGCCATAAATGGTTGGGAATTAGTGGGTGGGAGTGACAAGTTCAGGCCTAACCTGAGCTCATCCTTAATGATGAGCCACACAGCACCGGATTCTGTTTTCTAGGTTTAGATTCATACTATCTTCCAATGTGCTACGCTTTACTGAAAGAATAGCTGCCAAACCTTGCAGGCTTTGTGAATATCCAAAGGCAAGATAACTGGATGTTAAGGAAACAAAAGGAACAATGTGCACTGAATAGTGCAGAACAGACTACCTTTTAATAGATGAAAAATAAAAATTGCACTTACAATCCACAAACATGAATAAGGACATAAGATAACAAATATCTGTTCATAGGGAGTATCAGGTCATCTCAACAGAGCTGGGTAGCCAACATAAGTAGAGGGTGGAGGGCAACTAGAGAACACTTTGAGAATGCAAACCACAAAATGTCTTTACTAATATGAACAATTTAGGGACTGAAACTGCTACATGCAAGTGTGTGTGTTCCCCTTCATCAAATAGAATGATGGATGGAGCTCCGTTGACATAAAGGTAATCTAATCTGCACTGCATCAGGTCTGCTTTGTTCCTTTTTAAAACTCAAGTTTAAAATTTAAAAAAAGCATCGATTCAAGTATTTATTCTTAACTCAAAAAGTCTCTTCTATTGCTCTCAGGCTCCTCCAAATTTCCAATTTCCTTTTTTTTTTGCTGATGTGATCTGATTTTCTTTTAGAGGGTGGCTATGCTCATCCTCCATGGTCCCACTGTATGTGTCACATACATGGTGCTGGAGGCCAAATGAGAGAGGGCTTCCCTTGTGGCCAAGTTCCAGGCTCCCCTGAAGGTGGAACAGGAGAAGTCAGGCCCAAAGTAGAACAGGTGGCTTGCTGAAATGCTTGCAGAGATGTTCTGACTAGGATGCTTGTCAGAGGAATATCCGGGACTACAGCTGATGCACTGGAGTGATGTCTGCAGACAGGTGGCACCTGTGAGAAGCAGCAGGTCTTCTGTACCACAGAGAACAGGGCAGAAGTCAGTTTGAAGCCAAGTTCAGGTGCCAGGTGGGGATCAGAGCAAGAGTAGTCAGCTGGATAGCCGGGGTCATACACAGGAGAGCAGAGAGAGAAGAATCCGCTAAACAAGCCGGGGGCAGGTTAGGAAGGAGGCATAAGACAGGTCCAGGGCAAGCTGAGTCAGGAACAGGAGTTTACAGAAGCAAGGGGATCACAGGAATAAACGCACTGGAGGAGCCAAAGATCTACTAGCAATTGCATAGAGTGGCTAGCTACCTTATAATGGACTTTTTATGCCACTGTGCTGAGAGCGTGAGTAACTGTGTGCATGCTCATTCTAGGGTGCTAGCATGCGTCCGTACACTCCATTGTGCACCCTTTGTGTGTATTCCTGCAGCCATGCAAAGTACTGGCATAAATGCCAGGTCTTTGGACACTTCTGCCATGGACAGTGCCCCGACAGTATGTAGAAACACAGCCACCCTCTCTTGCTCACTCCCAAGATGGACTATGGGATTCGTAGTGTGCATAGAACAGTGCACATGTCCACAACTAACGTGCACTGCTTGTTCCAAACAAACAGAGGTGAATGGGAAAAAGGAAAAGTTCAAGAGCTCATGGAGGACTTTACAAAGAGGCTGAATAACACAGAAAATAATGATTTAACCACTTGCCGACCGGCGCACGACGATATACATCGGCAGAATGGCACGTACAGGCAGGAGGGCGTATATATTTATTTCAAATAGTTTTTATTGAGAAATTAAAGGCAAATACAAGAATATAAAAACATTACAGTAACAGTAATATTTCGTAAGCACTGTCGTTTACATCTAGAGCCACAGAATATAATGAACCGAACAATCTAAGAAATAAGACCAAATATTTAAATCTGTAAACATTGTACTTCAGGTGAAAGAAAAAACCTGAGCTAATGGAGCGTAAGAACAAAAAACAGGAAAACAAGTCAAGTATTAATCGGTATCAAACTTGACGTTAACACTCTTATATGACTATGTAGCGTGTGAAACATAGTTTATGATAACTCACGGCTATACCTGCTCCAGCCTTACACCCCAAAGGGATCTAGCTGTGCAAGGGGAGCAGGGAAGCCATTGCTTTATAACATACAGAGCAAAAAGGAAGTAAGAACCAATTAAAATGGTAGCATCTGGTGAGTATCAGTAACCTGCGGGACAATCGTAGACCAACAGTTAACGGAGTACTGTGTCTTATTGGGGTGTGATCGGGGGTATGTAGGGGAGGTTAGGTGTAACAGGAAGGGGGGAGACATATCAGAGATAACAACATAGTAGAATCAAGAGTTCAGAAGCGGTAGTGGCGTGTAGTAATACCCTGTTTCCCCTAAAAATAAGACCTAGCGTGATTGTCGGTAATGGCTGCAATATAAGCCCTACCCACCAAATAAGCCCTACCCTGTTTCCCCGAAAATAAGCCCTACCCTGAAAACAAGACCTACAAGGACTTTTACTAGGGCTTATTTGGGGGGTAGGGCTTATATTGCAGCCAACACCGACAATCACGCTAGGTCTTATTTTCGGGGAAACAGGGTAGCATGACGGAACCTGAGGGCCTCCATGTAGATAGTATAATCGGAGGTAATGGCAGAGAGGGAATGTAGTCAGGGGGAACGGAGAAGGTCATTATACGATTGGGATTCCTTGAATTGTAACCATCCGGCCCATATAGCTGTATATGAGTTTGGGGTATCCTTGGCCTGGTGAATAATGTTCTCCATATCAGAGATCTTATCAATACGCTGGAACCAGTCACGCATTGTCGGCACTGTTGCAGTTCGCCAGAAAATTGGTACGCATTGCTTCGCAGCATTAAGTAAATGAGGAATGACAGAATTTTTATACACTGAGTGTGGGAGAGAGGTGTGGTGAAGGAGGAATTGAGAAGGAGTTAAGGCAATTGTGTAGGATGAAATGAGGGAAATGACTGTTTGGATTTTTTTCCAGTATGGCTGGATCAACCCGCAATCCCACCATATGTGCAGGGGGGAGCCGATATCCAGGCCGCAGCGCCAACATTGTGGTGATACTTCAGGCTGGTACTTGTGTATCAGGTCTGGGGTTCGGTACCATCTAACATAGATTTTATATGAGTTTTCCTGTGCTGTGACATTAACAGTGCTTTTGTGGATACAGTTGTACATCTTTTCCCAGTCGCAGCTAGAAAAGTCCAAGCCGAGTTCCCTTTCCCAAGTTCTGACTATATTATTTTGTTTCAGGTCTATATCATCAAAAAGTAGTGCGTAAGTAGTGGAGATAAGGTGTTGCAATGGGGTTTCATTGGAGCACATAGATTCAAAAGGGGTAAGAGTCCGACACCATTGGGATATGGGGCGAGCACTAGAAAGGAAGTGCCTAATTTGTAAGAATTTAAAAAAGGGGATTCGCTGTTCAGGGAATTTCGAGAGCAATTCGGAGAAGGGTAGGATGGATGCGTTATGAAAGAACTGAGAGGCTTTGAATGTGTGTGTCATCGTATCCCTTGGACTGTCATAGTTGGTAATCCCCGGAGGAAAGTCAGGGTTACCATCAAGTGGGGACATTGGGCCGGGGCAAGGAGCCCATTTCAGTGACTTAGCAACATGTTTAAATACTTGCATGGTCGCTCCAGTAATAGGATGAGTTGCATAAACCTTCGGCAAGTAAGATGCTGATATCCATGGTAGGGTGGTTAGTGGAGTAGAGTCAAAAGCATCTTCCAAAGCAATCCAGTCTTTGGATAGTTTATGAATGTGCCAATCAACAATTCTAGTGAGGTGGCAGGCTGAATAATACTTTTGTATGTCGGGGAGGCTTAACCCTCCTTTTGCCTTTGGAAGCGTCAATGTGTCTAAACTAATCCTGGGTGATTTAGTTGCCCAGATAAAGTTGCGACTCATTCTCTTATAAGATGTGAAGAATGATTTGGGAAGTTTAATTGGGATAGTTTGCATGAGGTATAAAATGCGAGGAAGGATGTTCATATTAATTATTGCCACTCGACCAAACCATGAAAATTGGCCCGATGTCCATTTGAGGAGATCGTCCTGAATGGTCCGTAATATAGGAAGAAAATTTAGATCATAAAGATCCTCCAAGTGTGATGGTAGTTGAATACCTAGATAGGTGAGAGCCTTGGGATCCCAACAGAAGGGGAAGTTTAGCTTGCACTGAGTTATCACTTTTGAAGGAAGGGAGATATTCAATGCCTTAGACTTTGAAAAATTGATTTGTAAGTTTGCTAATTTATTAAAGAGGGTGAAGTCTTTCAGTAAATTGGGCAGTGTAATAACCGGGTCCGAGAGAAAAAGTAGGATGTCATCCGCGTAGGCGGCTATCTTGTATTGTTTCTCCAATATTTGTATTCCTTTAATATCAGGATTAGCCCTTAGTCTACGTAAAAATGGTTCTAGGGAGAGGACGAAGATAAGTGGGGAAAGTGGACAACCCTGTCGTGTGCCATTCGAGATGGAGAAGGCGTCCGACAGGCGGCCGTTGATCCGTACTTTCGCTGTGGGATGTGTATAGAGCGTTAAAATCATTTGTAAGAACCGAGGTGGTAATCCCATTGCTCGCAATGTTTCCGTTAAGTAATCCCATGCCACCCTGTCGAACGCCTTCTCTGCGTCGAGCGATAAAAAGAAACCTTTCTGTGTGGATCTGTGAGAGAGCCAATGGTGTATGTGTAATGCTTTGATAGTATTATCCCTGGCTTCTCTTCCAGGGATAAAACTGACCTGATCCAGGGAAATCAAATTTGGGAGAAGAGGAAGGATCCGATTGGCGAGTGTCTTGGCATAAAGTTTCAAATCCACGTTCAAAAGTGATATCGGTCTGTAATTGGTGACTAACGTGTTGTCTTTTCCTGGTTTAGGTATTAAGGTGATGTGTGCCTCTAGAAGGTCTGCAGGTATTTGGTTTGGGGAGGCAAAAGAGTTGAAAGTGTCAGCTAGGTGTGGGATAAGAGTTTCCAGAAATGTTTTGTAGTAACCTACAGTCAGTCCGTCTGGGCCGGGAGTTTTGCCCGCTTTGAGCTGTTTCAAAGAGGATCTAATTTCTTCACAAGTTATAGGGCCGTCTAAGGATAGTGCATCTTCCGATGATATCGGAGGTATGCCGTATTGCGTCAAAAATTCCGTAATCATATCCTGTCTACAGGAACTGTTGGCTGGTTGAGTTGTTTGAGGTAAATTATATAGATTGGTAAAGTAAGTGACGAATTGGCTAGAGATGTCAGCTGGGGATACATGTGAATTGCCTGCTGGGTCTATGATTTTATGAATGGTCGTTGACGCTTTCTTACGTTGAAGTGCTCTAGCAAGTAACTTGCCTGATTTGTTACCAAACTCATAGAATAATTTTTTAGTCAACATATATTTCCGCTTAATTCTGCTAGCCAGTTCGTCCTTTAGTTCCTCTCTAGCTTGGAGTAGTTGCGTAAGAGTTTGATCGGCGAGCGAGGCTTTGTGGAGACGTTCAAGTGAGTGAATTTTAGCTGATAGCTCGGATATGTATTGGCGACGTAGTTTATTTCTATGTGCTGTGAGAGATATAAGTTCCCCTCTAACCACGCATTTGTGCGCTGCCCATGTTACTGGTGGGGTCACACCCGGGGTGACGTTTTCCTGAAAGTATTGGGTTAGTCGCGTATTAATTTTCTGTACATATGCTAGATCCGTCAATAGGGAATTGTCCAAGCGCCAAATCGGGCGTGGAGTACGTGCCTGAGGAATAGAGAGCGACATGGAGATGGGGTTGTGATCGGAAAGGATCATAGGATCAATTGTAGCTTTGGTGAGAAGAGTCAAGTCTGCTTGGGAGATAAAAAAATGATCTATTCTGGAATATTTATTATGGGGTGCGGAATAAAATGTGAAATCTCTGTCATTAGGGTGTAAAGTGCGTCATGTGTCGTGAAGAGTTAATTCTTGTGATCTCAGTTTAATGGCTTTCAGTGCTCTGTACGGGAGTGAAGACGATCCGTTTGACGAATCTTGGGAGGGATTTAGGGGTACATTGAAGTCTCCGCCTACTATTAAGATACCTGAAGAAAATTCGGTAAGCAATTGGAGAGTTTCACGAAAGAAGGGGACTTGACGTTTGTTAGGCGCATAAAGGTTGGCTAGTGTGATAGGCCTGTTGTGTAGTGAACCCTTAATAAAAATAAATCTACCCTCCGTATCTTTTTTGACTTCGGTAACAACCAGTGGGCAATTTTTAGAGAGTAAAATTGAAACCCCTTTAGTTTTGGTGGTGTCAGAAGTAGCATGAAAGACAGTGGGAAAATGAAGGTTGGTGAGCTTGGGTATGTCATTAGAACGGAAATGAGTTTCTTGCAGAAATGCAATGTGTGTTCTCTCCTTCCGTAGAGCATATAGTAGTTGTGAACGTTTCTCAGGTATGTTGAGACCACAGACATTTAGCGAGCGAAAATTAACCTGGGGGAAGCTTGTGTCCGCGAATGTGGTTCCGTGGATCGAGGAAGAAGGTGGATCCGTCATGCTATTACAATCACGTTGTAGCGAAGAAGGCAGAGTAAGAAGTATCTCGTATGCTGTATTGAGAGGGAGAAAAGGAGGGAGATAATGATGGTATATCAGTAGCGGGAAGTGGGGTGGATAGGGGAACGGGCAGGAAAATATGAGAAAGGCCTAGCCTACAGAAATATAGGCTATATAGGTACAGCGTGTAACCAGTGGATAGTGAGGTCAGTGCTAGTAAACAAAAATACCGTACCACTGCGCTGTCTGGGGGTTGGTACAACCAAATAGGTTATGGACGGAAAAACATGGTAGTACCGCCGCTACCTCTCGACTCTGCATAGTAAGGGAGATATAGGCGAAGTGTATGTGAGCCAGGAGGGCGTATATATAAGTCCCTCCTTTAGCCTGTCCATGCCATCGGGAGCGCGCCGGGAGCGGCGCGCTCCCGCGCCGGTCGGGACCCCCGTGAGTCCGATCGCGGTCCCCGCGGACTCGATCGCCGCGGGGACCCCCGCGATCGTCTCACCGGAAGGCTGAACGGGGAGATGCCGAGATAAACAGCATCTCCCCGTTCTGCCTAGCAACTAGTGACACCGATCTCTGCTCCCTGTGATTGGAGCAGAGATCAGCATTCACTAGCTGACAGCCACCCCCCCCCCACAGTAAGAAACACACCCCTAGGCATACTTAACCCTTACACTGCCCCCTTGTGGTTAACCCCTTCACTGCCAGTGTCATTTATACAGGAATTAATGCATTTAAATAGCATTCATTGCTGTAAAAATGACAATGGTCCCAAAAATGTGTCAAAAATGTCCGATGTGTCCACCATAATGTCGCAGTCACAGAAAAAATCGCAGATCTCCGCCATTACTAATAAAAAAAAAATTATTAATAAAAATGCTATAAAACTATCCCCTATCTTGAAAACGCTATAACTTCTGCGCAAACCGATCAATAATCGCTTATTGCGATTTTTTTTTACCAAAAAAATGTAGAAGAATACGTATCGGCCTAAACTGAGGAAAAAAAAAAAATTTATATATTTTTTTGGGGATATTTATTAAAGCAAAAAGTTAAAAATAATGCATTTTTTTTTCAAAATTGTCGCTCTATTTTTGTTTATAGCGCAAAAAATAAAAACCGCAGGGGCGATCAAATACCACCAAAAGAAAGCTCTATTAAAGCTCTATTATAAAAAGGACGTCAATTTTGTTTGGGAGCCACGTCGCACGACCACGCAATTGTCAGTTAAAGCGACGCAGTGCCGAATCGCAAAAAGAGGCCTGGTCCTTTGGCTGCAAATTGGTCCGGGGCTGAAAGTGATTAATGAAAAATATGTTACAGGGCCAACTCCCAATCATTAGTATGGACCAAGAATATTCTTTGACAGCTTGGTCACTGTGCTGACAGTGCGAAGTGAGCATGCTATGGGGACAGAAATCTCTGCTACCAATGGGCAAATATGTGTGGTATGGATTTTTGGGGGGAGAAAAATGAATACCGTTTAGTGTCACTTTAGATTTAGACTCATGGGTGGTTAAAGGATGAAAATGCTGGTAGCCATAGGGATTTAGCTAGCAGGATGACCATAACCAAAATGATGATTAAATCCAAGCAGTAGATAGATAGCCTACCTTTACTATAATATAAATAAACATAAAGAAGGGACACAGTTTGAAATGAACATTTTTTTTTTCTAGAGTTTTCGCCACATACAGTATTTCAAAGCTATAAATGATCTAGATAATGACACAAAATACTGTTTTCATTCCCCGCAGTTGCTGAGAGTATATTTTGCATTGTAAATGATTAATGGAGAAACAAAATCTATGCATGTGTGTAAGTCAAGTAAAGGGCTACTTATCCCACTCAGTCATCGTAAAGTCTTCAGTCATCACAGTGCAATCTTTTACAGAAATGTATTGTTGGGGCCTGCGAATCTTTGAATACAGAACAGCCGAAATGAAGATGCTATCACATGTGTATAAATATTAGCATTTATCAGAATCTTGTCTTGTTCCTTCCAGCGCTCTCTTTCATAAATCTTAGCACTTCAGCAATAAGATCATTGTCAGATTTTTATTGGATTGTAATGTATTTCAGGAACTCTATATGCAATGGATTTTTATAATATACTATATCAAAAGGTGTGAGTAAATTACAGAATAAGCGGCTTTACATATATTTTACTAGAACCATGAAATATTGCTACCAGTAGTCTGCACTTCCTTCAAAAAAGTGTAAAATGAATTGCATGAATCCAGTTAAAGGACTCGTGGAAGAATTTTTTATGTTTTTTTTTTTTTGGTAGGTTGTAGTGAGGTGAATCACATTGGTTGCTGTATCTTAAAGACACAAGCAGAGAAATTTTCCCCTGAGGTCCTAGGTACAGCCCTTTGTCACTGCCATCATGAGCCAGTTTCATTTTGCCACTTTTATTCATACTGAATTAAAGATAAAGCAGCACAAAAGAGACTTCTCCTTTTACAGGACAGCAGGAGTATGTCCTGAACGAAAGGTATAGTACCCCAATATCTGAGTTGTGGTCCCTTTAAGTGGGACAGTTTGAAGACTTGGTTGAGTATTGAGAGGTTCTAACCCTTACAGGGTTCTGGGTAGTCCAGCTGGAAAGGAAGGAGTGATTGTCAGTTTTCTTTGAATTACTAAGTTCTTATCAGGACCCAGAATGATAGAGTTTTGGGAGGGAAGAACCTCCAAACACTAACTACAAGGATTCTGGTCCTGAAGGGGCTAAGCCTCAGCAAAGGGAGTCTTAAAAGGCATCAGGGAGGGGAAAAGCACCTGTGTCAAAGAGGCAGAGTGAAGTGGTGTGAGCAAGATGAACCTTCTGGCAATTGAGAGGTTTGTAGCTGAACCCCTGCGGCCTGTCCACTACCCTGATACACAGAGGAACCCTCTTCAGCCCACTTCATGACCTGCTGAAGAAGCTCATGAAGTGGGCGTAACGTGTACGGGTGGTAGGAGCCGTTGCCATTGATGTCATTTTACCAGTTTGTATCAGTGTGGTGAGCTGATGATATCCGTTTTTTACTTATTCGTTTGTGAGTGTTTTTTTATCCCGAGTTCTTTTTGAAAAATACATTTGTAGCAGAGAGCACTATGGTTTCTCAATTTCTGTTTCATGATATATCATATGAATATCGAGAGTAAGAGATGGAGGACTGAGATTCAGATGTGCTATCAGAGGGAGTGTTCCAATATCATCTTAAGTGGAGGACACTAAGGTGGATTTGACTCTGTAGTGGGGTCAGATATTGGAGGTGAGCAGGAATTTTGCCTGAAGGTGGTGGGCACTGAACACGTTGGATACAATCCTTTATTGTCACCATATTTGCACTATGGTGGAATTCTATGAATGGGACTTTGATAGAGACAATTTTTGCTATCACAATGATGATTTATTATAATTTGTATTTTGTTATTTACATGTTTTCTCATTAATTGATTGTGCTGCACTTATTTGTTGCACTTTATTATCGGCTTGTGAGTTACATAGTTACATAGTTATTTAGGTTGAAAAAAGACACAAGTCCATCCAGTTCAACCACAAATGATAAAAAAAAAATAATAAATATATCATACAATCCCATATACCCCATTCTATACCCACAGTTGATCCAGAGGAAGGCAACAAAAAAACCCAGCAGAGCATGCTCCAATTTGCTAAAGCAGGGGAAAAATTCCTTCCTGATCCCCCGAGAGGCAATCGGATTTTCCCCGAATCAACTTTACCTATAAATGTTAGTACCCAGTTATATTATGTACATTTAGGAAAGTATCCAGGCCTTTCTTAAAGCAATCTACTGAGCTGGCCAGAACCACCTCTGCAGGGAGTCTATTCCACATTTTCACAGCTCTTACTGTGAAGAAACCTTTCCGTATTTGGAGATGAAATCTCTTTTCCTCTAGACGTAAAGAGTGCCCCCTTGTCCTCTTTGTTGACTGTAAAGTGAATAACTCAACACCAAGTTCACTATATGGACCCCTTATATATTTATATATGTTGATCATATCCCCCCTTAATCTCCTCTTATCAAGGGTGAATAAATTCAGTTCCTCTAATCTTTCCTCATAGCTGATCTCCTCCATGCCTCTTATCAGTTTGATTGCCCTTCCCTGCACTTTCTCCAGTTCCCCAATATCATTTTTGAGAACTGGTGCCCAAAACTGAACTGCATATTCCAGATGAGGTCTTATTAATGATTTGAACAGGGGCAAAATGATATCTCTCTCTCTGGAGTCCATACCTCTCTTATTACAAGAAAGGACTTTGCTCGCTTTGGAAACCACAGCTTGGCATTGCATGCTATTATTGAGCTTATGATCTACCACAACCCCCAGATCCTTCTCCACTACGGATTCCCCCAGTTGTACTCCCCCTAGTATGTATGATGCATGCATATTCTTAGCCCCCAAGTGCATAACTTTACATTTATCAACATTAAACCTCATCTGCCACATAGTCGCCCAATTAGACAGAGCATTGAGGTCGACTTGTAAATTGGAGACCTCCTGTAAGGACGTTATTCCACTGCATAGCTTGGTGTCATCTGCAAAGACTGAAATGGTACTTTTGATCCCAGACCCAATATCATTTATAAAGATATTAAAAAGTAAGGGTCCCAGCACTGAACTTTGGGGTACACCACTGATAACCTTAGACCATTCAGAGTAAGAATCATTAACCACTACTCTCTGAATTCTGTCTTTTAGCCAGTTTTCTATCCATTTACAAACCGATATTTCCAAACCCGTAGACCTTACCTTACACATAAGCCGTGCGTGGGGAACTGTATCGAACGCTTTTGCAAAATCCAAGTATACCACATCCAACGCCACCCCTTCTGTCCAAGGTTTTACTTACCACCGCCTATCAGTGTTCATAAATGCCGTCTATTAGTGCCCATCAGTGCTGTCTATCAGTGCCACCTATCAGTGCTTATCAATGCTGCCCATCAGTGCTGTCTATCAGTGCCACCTATCAGTGTTCATCAATGCTGCCTATCAGTGCCTACCAGTGCTGCCTATCAGTGTCGCCTATCAGTGCCACCTATCAATGTTCATCAATGCTGCCTATCAGTGCCCACCAGTGCTGCCCATCAGTGCCCATCAATGCTGCTTATCAGTGCCACCTATCAGTGCCTCCTCAGCAGTGCCTCTCCCTGGCACGGATGGGAGAGGAGAGAGCTGGTCAGCTCCTTCTCCTCCCGCCTCTCTCCTCCTGAGTGTGCACAGTGGAAAGTGTGAAGCCCAGCAGCTAAATGATCAAATTCAGCTGCTTAGCTTCTCACTTCCCATGGTGCACACACAGGAGGAGAGAGGCGGGAGGAGAAGGAGCAGATCGTTCTCTCCTCTCCCATCCGTGGGAGGGTTGAGGGGGAACAATCAGTGCAGGCCCTTGGCAGTATGAGAGAGAAGCTCTCAGCTTAGAGCCCTGCAGCCAGCAACCCCGGGGGGCACCCCAACAGTGGCGGGACGCCAGGGCCCATTCGCAATCTTTGCCACCCTGGTAGTTCTGCCACTGACTACAAGACTCTCAGCAGCTTAAATAAAAATGTAAAGCAGTTGTAAACTCTGCTTTTCATCTTTTACCTACGGGTAGGCTTATAATAAAGCTTACCTGAAGGTGAAATGAATATCTACTAAATGTGCATATTTTGCAGCCGATGACACCACCGGAGAATGAGCACTGCACTCTGAAGTGATATCTTTACCTAAAAAATAAAAAAAACAATTACGCTCAACCAACTCAATGAACTATTTTACATCACTCACTGTGCACATTATGAAATTACAAATAATATTTATTGATATCAACACAAATGAAAAATGAAATCAACATTACAGCATCATTCAACCAATGACTTACATACAGGTAAAATGCCATGTCCACCTCTTGTAAACATATAAATATGACCACAAATTGTAGAAATTAATTGTAGTGTCACCCCCTAGCTCATACTGCTTCCCCTGGGAGATACTCATATATGTCTATATGCAAAACCAAAATATTGGCTAATGTCTTGTGATAAAATAGATCATCCCATTCACTGGATTGCTCCACAGACAGGTCTGTGTCCTGGCAAGGCTGAAAGGAAATACCAAAGTTTGTATTGGAAGGTAGCAAAGAAAAGACTAAGAAATTAGTAATACCAGTGGTCCAGAGGAGGTATAAGGGTCAGGGTTGGCGCGGTATGGTATTAAATGAATGTCATTACATAGTCAGCTGTTGCAGACATACCAAATCCTGAATTGCCTCCCTCACACTGTACTGTACTGTTGAGCCATCACAGGTCCTATAGCAAAATCCAGCTACCAATCCCGGGCCCCTGCACGCTGGAGAGTAAGCCCCTCGTACACACGGTCAGAATTTTTCAGACGGATTTTGTCCGAAACTGGTGTTGCATACACATGGTCGGACAAAGTTGTCAGAAAATCCGATCATTCCGAACGTGGTGACGTTCGTTGCGTACGACGGAACTACGTAGAGGCTAGTAGCCAATAGCTTTGGTCTCGTAATTTGATCTGAGCATGCGTGGCATTTTGTCCGTCTGAATTCTCGACACACGATAGGAAAAAGTCAGATCGGATTTTGTTGTCGGAAAATTTGAGATCCGACGTAAAAGGCCCGCTAGATCGGATTTTCCGACAACATAATCCGATCGGACTTTTTCCATCGGAATATCCGACCGTGTGTACGGGGCAGAACAAAGATGAATAATGGTAAGGTAGCTGAATGAAGTTAGCAATACCAGTGATCCAGAGGAGGTATAAAGATCAGGGTTGGTGTTATGGTATTAAATTAATGTCACATAGTCAGCTGTTGCAAACCTACCAAATCCTGAATTTCCTCCCTCACACTGTACTGTACTGTTGATCCATGATAAGTCATATGGTAAAATCAAGCTACCAATCCAGGTTCATTGCGGACTAATTTTTAATCCAAAGTAAGGGTACACAAGATAGTGAGACAATACCGCATCCAAGAGAAATTGTTGTATACTTATCAGGTCCCGTGGAGCACTAATGTCCTTGAAGGAATGGGGTGATCTTTCCCTGCAGGGTCTGCCGTTACCAAGGAGATGAATATAAGTGTCAAGTGGTCAAAGTCAAGAAGTTGACATGGAAAAAGCCTGACCTGTTTCGGCGGTCTCCGCCGGCTGCTTCGGAGGCTCAAAACAAGTGCAGTCCCCTGAGAACTGCACTCTGAAGGGAGAGCATACTGAGCGCTGTGCCATGATCGTGGCTCGAGTGCACATGCGTGGAAGTGATTCAAACAGTTGGAGCCCACAAACCTGGAAGAAAGACCGGGTGAAGACAGAAGCCCCAGCAGTGGTAACAGCGCTCCATTACAGGTAATTCTTTCATAATGTGCTAGTATGCTATCTTGAGAGCCTGGAGTTGTTTTTTTTTTTTTCAGGATTTATTACCGCTTTAAATTTATTCTTTTTGATTGCAGGCTCAAAGAGGACAATACCTATAAATCTGTTAATAATCAACGGGGAGAAATAAACAATCATACTTACCTATGTTCTTGTGTGTTTTTCTTCATACTCCCTTATTTTTGTCCTATTTCTTGAGTGCCTAAGCCCATATTTCTGTGACACTATTTAAAAAATGTCTTTGATACTGCGCATGTGCGAGAGGAAGTGCGTGATGTCATGTGCTTCATTACGCGCATACGCCATAGGACACGAGGGGCACCAATTCTGGTGAGAAAAAAAGCTTCTCACCAGAATTTTGGGGCAAAGCTTTTTTTTCCCCCAACAGATTTGCTTTAATAAATCCAAATGAAAGATTTATTTTTGAAACAATAATAGCACAATCTAACATAGTATAAAAAGGGATGGCTTCTGTATGAAGTGGTATCATGTGGACTTTCAGGCTGGGTTCACACTTGCTGTGGCTGCGGCTCACAGCACGGGGTCCGGTGCATCCCTGTACACCTACTCAGGTGTGAATCAGGTCTGAATTTCTGCCTGAATTCGCACCTGAAACTGAGCCAAAGATGCACAGGACCCTTTTCCAGAGCGGAATGCGGCCACCCCGGAGCTGTGTGAACCGGTTCCATTGAGAGACATTCATGCTCTCCTGTCATGCGAATTGGATGCAGTGAAAACCTGCATCCAATTCGCATCAGTATGAACCCAGCCTAAAGTGGATTTAAAGTCTTTCAATCAACATTAGCTATTTTTAATCCTTATGCTGCTATCATTAGTAAATAGATAAGGAGGTACAGTAAAACCTTGGAATGAGAGTAACTTTCTTTGAGAGCATTTTGCAAGACAAGCAATTTTTTTTTATAAATTTTGACTTGATATACATGTGATGTATTCATATACAAGTAGCGTCAGGTCACAACTGAGTATAAAAGAGAAGAGAAGCGCTTCTAAGTGTAGCAATACGTTTACATTTAATGAAGGTTGGGCTTGATGGAGTTTTGATTTTTTTTCAACCTCACCTACTATGTAACTATGTAAGGTACAACATTTAGCAACTCGCATGGTTGATGATTAAAAGAGGCACATCTAAGTATGCAGGCATCCGGGGTAAAGCTGTCCACATAGACCATCCTCCGCATCGCCATCAACGTCATCTCTTCCATGCTGCACTCAACAATCGCTTCAAGCCTCGCTTTCAGATCGTTCTGAAGGGTAGTCTTCCCGGTCACAAATGCAGACTGGGTGAGACCCGGTGGTGCGGGGGTTGGTCTATGTGGACAGTTTTACCCTGGATGCACGTATACTTAGATGTTCCTATTTTAATCATCAACCATGTGGTTACCTTCATTAAATGTAACCGTATTACTACACTTAGAGGCGCTTCTCTTCTCTTTTATACTCTGGAGCTCCTGCTGGATTTGGCTTCTAATCCCCTTGTGGAGGCTTCCATTTGTGGATGGACATTTTATGGTTACACAACCTATCACATTGCTATAATCTTTTTATATTGACTATAAACTGAAGGACTTATGAATAAATGGTTGTGGAACGAATCATCTGAGTTTCCATTATTTCTTATGGGGGAATTTAACTTTGATATTCAAGTGCTTTGGATTACAAGCATGTTTCCAGAAAAAAATATGCTCGCAAGAAAGAATTATGCTCGCAATCCAAGGTATTACTTATTTTATTTTTATTTTTTTTACATTTCTTCAGGTGCTTCCTGGTTTCTGGCCTAGGCTAACATGATGTCATACACCAAGGGGCGGACTGACAACTCATGGGGCCCCCGGGCAATAGGAGATTATGGGGCCCCCAGGCAATCAGAGATTATGGGGTTACACAGTATACACACACACACAGTATACAATCACACAGTATAGACATACATGTACACACAGTATACACAGACATATTTCTATTGGCTGAGAAGGTACTGGAGAGGTGGGGCAGCTACAATCTCGGGATTTTTAGACCAAAAGGATGTCGGTAAGGGGCATTTCAGAGACAGATGTAAAAAAACACAGATTTTTACTGAGGCTGGCAACCCTGATGGGGCCCCCTAGAGGCACGGGGGCCCTCGGGCAGTGCCCGAGTGGCTGAATGGTCAGTCCGCCCCTGCATACACCCCAGGAGTCTTCAGGGGCATTTTTTTTCTCTTTCATTTGGAGAAGGGTAAGAGTGGTTTTCTCAGCCAAGCACACCCTCTTGCCTTAGCTAAGGGCAGATGGATTGCAGGAAGTAAATGTTACATGAATCATATGCCCTTACTCAAGATGCCCATGGCCAGAAATACTAGGGGCATGTTTTTAAAGTGATTTCTTAACAAAATAAAGCATGGAGACATGGGTGGATGGGTGATTTTGCTTTGGATATTAAAATGAACTAAATAGCATGTTTGGTTTGCGGTGCTCAGATACACTCTAGTTCCGCTTCAACTGCCTAACTAAACCAGACTGTTTGTATTGAAATATAATATTGTACTACATTGACATGAGTTACATTAGGTTTGATTTTACAAATCTCATGTGATGACTCCATTGCCAGCAATGCTAGGTTTCAATGCTTTCATGGTTAGAATGCTATTGTTCGGCGGTTTTTAAGTCACTCGCTAGTTCTTGTTAAAGCACTTTAATACATCTCATTGGCCTTAGGTTTTATTTTCAGTGACATTTTAGTGGTTAGTCTAATGGGCTCATCTCACCTCAGGGTTACTAATGAGGTCAGAGAGTGCTCAATCTCTATACTGAATAATTCAGCGATCGGCACAGCAGACTCCAGCCCTAGAATACATTTCTGACACCACAACAGCAATGAGTTAGCTTATGAGCAGATGGTTTGCTTACTACCGCAATGTATTTTACAGCCCCATCAGTTACCCCCCCAAAAAAAAACTGATAATGCATCACTCTGAGTAAGGCAATTGTCTATAGAGGGAAACACGTGGGTTTATTTAATAAGATGGTAAAAAGATCCCTGATGATATGCGAAATGCATTAAGGTCTACAAAAATAAGTTCAGAGAACAATGATTTCTGATTCTGGAGCCTACAGAATATTGTCACTCTGCTGTATGTCATATTTATTCAAACCAAAGCATATTTTAATTGCTAGGTTAGTACCTGTGACAGTTTTTAATAAGCCATTGCAATGAGCAGGTCTGATATGAATTCCTGGCTGCTGCAGCGAAGCTACGCTCCTTAGTATAAATGAAATGTTGGATGTCATTTCTTGAAGTGCAATGATGAGTGCAGGAAACTGGATGTTAAAGAGGGAGTCCGGCGGAATATTTTTTTTTAAAAAGTCAGCAGCTACAAATACTGCAGCTGCTGACTTTTAAAATAAGGACACTTACCTGTCATAGGGTCCAGCGATGTCGGCACCCGAGACCGAACCGTCCCTCGGTCCTCGAATGCTGCCGCCATCTTGGGTATGGGAATCAGGAAATGAAGCCTTGCGGCTTCACTTCCCGGTTCCCTACTGCGCGAGTCGCGTAATGCAAAAGGAATGGTCCGCGCTGTCTCTGGGACCCGTGTGTGTCCCAGCAGACAGCGCGGCGGGACAGGAAGAGGCATAGACTCCCGTGGGAGTCTATGCCCGGAAGTGGGTGCAAATACCTGTCTGTATGTGACACCGGAGGGGGGGGAGGGTTTCCGATGAGCGGAAGTTCCACCTTAGGGTGGAATACCGCTTTAAGGTGGTTCTAAAGGCAGAAGAATTTTTTTTTTTACCTTACTGCATTCTCCGCATTAAGGCTGGCCATGTATCAAACAATTTTATTGTACAATTTCCCTTTAGATTTACCAAAACCATATAATTTGAGGTCAAACCTAAACACTTTTAAATGCAATCAGGCAGGCCCTTGCACTATACATAGATACATACATACTATACATACTTGCATAGCATACTAGCTCATTATAAATTACGTACCTGAGATCAAAGCCCCCGCAGAGGTCCTCGTTCACTGCTTCGGTGGCCGACATCGCTCTCGGGGGTTACTTCCGGGTATCGGGGCTCCGGCACTGTGATTTGCTGGAGCCGCAATGGCGTCACTCATGCGCGTGGGAGCCGCCATTACCGGCACAGTCTAACTCATGGGTGCTCAAACTGTGGCCCTCCAGCTGTTGCGAAACTACAAGTCCCATCATGCCTCTGCCTTTGGGAGTCATGATTGTACCTGTTGGCCTTGCAATGCCTCATGGGACTTGTAGTTCCGCAACAGCTGGAGTGCCACAGGTTGGGCACCCATGGTCTAACTGAAGCAACGGCAGGTACGTGCAATTGCTTCAGTTTGCTTAAGTGAGCATGTGTCGATGACGTTGGCACATGTAAATACAGGGATATCTCCTAAACCGTGCAGGTTTAGGAGATATCCATTGTAGCTACAGGTAAGCCTAACCTGTAGTAAAATGTGGTTGTAAAGGGTTTTCAACCACTTTAAGAAAATTGAATAAGAAACCTTCTGCATGCAGCTCCCTCCTCAGCCCCACCTTATGCTTCCCTGAGCCCTATATCAATCCAGCGTCCAGCGATGTGCACAAGAGCAGTGTCTTTCTTGGCTCTCTCCCTCCTCATTGGCTCAGAGACCTCAGCAGGGGCTATTGGCTCCTGTTGCTGTCAATAACAGCCAGTAAGGAGAGAGCAGGGCCAGGACCAAGCCACACTATGTGTGTCAATGGACACACCAAGCTTACTAAGGATAGAGTGTTTGTTATTTTGATAAAAAAAATGGGCATTTACAATTACTTTAAAAACAACTTAACGTGGAGGTTCACACAAAAATTGAACCTCCACTTTTCGGGAACCCTCCCCCCCTCCGGTGTCACATTTGGCCCCTTTCAGGGGGGAGGGGGGTGCAGATACCTGTCTAAGACAGGTATTTACACCCACTTCCGGGCATAGACTCCCACAGAAGTCTACACCTCTTCCCGTCCCCCCGCTGTCTCCTGGGAAACACACGGGTCACGCATGCGCAGTAGGGAACCGGGAAGTGAAGTGGCAAAGCTTCACTTCCTGATTCCCTCACCGAGGATGGTGGCAGCAGCTGCTGAGAGCCGAGCGATTGACCGGCTTCGGCTGCCGACATCGCTGGACCCTGAGACAGGTAAATGTCCATTTATTAAAAGTCAGCAGCTGCAGTATTTGTAGCACCCTAGAGAATACAATGGTGATCATTGCAATACTTTATGTCACACGGTATTTGCGCAGCAGTCTTACAAACACGACTTTTTTGGAAACAATACACTTTTTTTTAATTAACAAATAAGAAAACAGTAAAGTTAGCGCAACTTTTTTCTATATTGTGAAATATAATGTTACACTGAGTAAATTGATATCCAACATGTTATGCTTCAAAATTGCGCCCGCTCGTGGAATAGCAACAAACTTTGGCACTGATTACTGTATTGGTGTCACTGGTCCCCAAAAAGTGTCACTTAGGGTCAGATTTGTCCGCTGCAATGTCGCAGTCCCGCTAAAAATCGCAGATCGCCTCCATTACTAGTAAAAACAATAAAAAAATTAAAAAGTCCCTAAATCTTTCCCCTATTTTGTAGACGCTATAACTTTCTATATAAACCAATCAATATACGCTTTTTTTTTTACCAAAAATATGTAGCAGATTACATATTGGCTTAAACTGATGAATCCCGGTACATTTGTTTTTGTTTTTTTTTTTGTTTTTTTTGTTACATCAATTTTTATTGAGTGAACATACGAAAATCGTACAACATTTCAATGTAACATTTGAAAGCATTAAGACAGAATGATAGAGAAACACATTCTGTTTTTGCAAAATAGGATAGTAATATTTAACAGTCAATTAGTACTTTACAGAGATATGCATACTGTATTGTTCATTTATATATTGGTTTTGTATTCTAGTTTGTAGATGTGAAATTAAAAATTTTCATACATTAGTAATGTGAGTTTAGAAAATGGCAGTTTGTGCCTATTTTTGAAAAATATTGCAATAATAATAAAAAAAAAAAAATTAGTACTGTACGTCGGTTCGTGCGCCCGCCACGCAAGCTTTAGGGACTTTTTTTTATTGTTTTTACTAGTAATGGATGCGATCTACGATTTTTAGCGGGACTGCGACATTGCAGCGGACAACTCTGACCCCTAAGTGACACTTTTTGGTGACCAGTGACACCAATACAGTAATCAGTGCTATAAAAATGTACTGATCACTGTATACATGGCACTGGCCGGGAAGGGGTTAACACTAGTGGTGATCAAAGGGTTAAGTGTTCCCTAGGGAGGTGTTTTCTAGCTGTCAGGGGGATGGGCTCACTGGTAGTAGAGAGAGATCGCTGTTCCTGATCACTAGGAACAGCTGATCTCTCTCTCCTCCCCTGTCAGAACGGGGATCCGCCTTGTTTAGAAAGGCAGATCCCCGTTCTGCCTCTCTGTCCCGCAATCGCGGGTTGGCCGGCGGACGGCGAGTCCGCTGGACCCTCGGGTGAGCTTGTGTGGCGGGTGCACGCCCGCAAAAGGCAGTCCACAAACCGACATACCAGTATTAAAAAAAAAAAAAGGGTTGAGTAGGGGAGGGGTTCTTTTTGTATCAGAGTTTCCCCTTTTCTTTCTTTCTTTCTTCCTCCAATGTCTAGTGTATTCTATTGTTGAGTATTGTTTTCCATGGTATAAATTTGTTTTGTATATTTTTTTGGATATGTTTTATAGCAGAAAGTAAAAAGTATCATTTTTTTTTCTAAATTGTCTGCCTTTTTTATTTATAGTGCAAAAAATAGAAAATCGCAGACGTGATCAAATACCACCAAAAGAAAGCTCTATTTGTTTGGGTACAGCGTCGCACGAACAAGCAATTGTCAGTTAAAGTAATGCAGTGCCGTATCGCAAAAAATGGCCCGGTCAGGAAGTGGATAAATACTTCCGGGGCTGAAGTGGTTAAAGCTTGAATTTTGACTTTTGCCAAAGGGGAGGTATGGTATCATCAAACTTTATAATACTCTATTGTTTGCTATGTGCTTCCACTCACATAGCATACTTATTATTATATATATATTTTTTTTGGACATTGACCATGACCATGGCTATATTTATCACCTTTATTCCTGCCCCCTTCCCTTATATGGATGATCCTGGTTGAGGTGGGGTGGAGATTTCCCCATGGGCTCCCAGGCCTCACATTGTCCAGCCGAGCCGGTATCCTCTGATTACAGTTTCTGGGTGAGTGAGAGATACGCCTTCATGAAACATTATGGTCTATCTAACTATCTATCTATCTATCTATCTATCTATCTATCTATCTATCTATATATATATATATATATATATATATATATATATATATCTATATATATATAGATATATATTTTTTTACATAATTCCATATTGCAAGTATATGTGTATATATGCAATTGATTCCCTTTGTTCTAGCTCCCTGTGTGAAAAGCATTGCTATATACCCCAATGAGCTGAAAATGTAACTGTATTTGTTTGTTCAATACTTAACAAATATTTTAATTTTATTGATAAATATTTTGAGATAACATGCTATTAATATATACTTATGTAAAGATTCATGCATTAATGTCTATATACATTGTGTATTTAATTTTTATCTATGTAATTATATAATCTATACAGTACTAATTGATGTTTCATCTGTAGATATCACACAGCGTCATATTGTGCTATCTTCAAGGCCCTGACGAAGTGGCACTGTCCGCGAAAAGTGTAGGCCACATTTCTATTAATTGTCGGGGATCTGCACACCCTGAATTCAAACTTAATCGTATAAACTGTAATGTACCTTTTTCAACTGTTTTTATAGTAAATAAAATTGTCTATTTTTTCATAAGTTTATTATTGTATTTCATTTGTTCATACTCCTCAGAGGCACAATTAGAGTCCCATCCAGTTCTATATATTTTTTTGACACATAGTTCCATATACAGTTAGTCAGTAGATTAGTGAATCATTTATCCACGCATTTTGCGGGAGTCCGCCGCTTCCTCAGGACCACATGTATTTTGTAAGTTATTCTGTACACATAGCTCTGACTCTAATAGAAGAAACAAACAAAATCAGTACATATAAACAAAAACTAAAAACATATAAACTATCTCCAGTAGCGACAAAGGGAGGCTTTAGGACAGGCTCACCTTTATATTTAATAATAAATATACACTGAAGAAGGCGTCTTTAACCCTCTGTTAGACAGTGTTCAAATCTAGTTGAAAAATTATAATGAGATCTGCCAGCACAGTACAGACAAAGTTAATTAAGGGAAACTCCCATATGTAATGTGCTTTAAACATTCTGTTTATTGCTCCTTTGAAAATGGATGCTATTTACATACTTGACACACTGTGTTAATTTGTAACAATATTTTTGTTTATTATAACATTTTTTCAATAAACATTTTATTTAAAAAAAGAAAAGGAGGAAAAACAGCTCCCCAGCTCCAGTAAAAAAAAGTGAACTAAGTAGGATTTTTCAGTGGTGGAATTATCAGTAAAGAGCATCTAAATGGGTAAGTAGTAATATTAAAATATTTTCCAAGTTATGCTTTGTAAATGAGAACATATAACAAATTTAAAGTAGGGGTTTTCCCAATTTAGCGGCAAAAGTGGAAATACATTTTAAAGCGGAGTTCCTACTTAAAAAAAAAAAAAAAATTAAGTCAACAGCTACAAATACTGCAGCTGCTGACTTTTAATAATCGGACACTTACCTGTCCCAGGGTCCAGCAATGTGGGGGAACGAAGCCCTGCTCATCCCCCCCTCCGCTCAGTGGCGCCGGCATTTTAACTGTGGGCTACCAGCTGTGGCTTCACAGCCGGGCAGCCACTGCGCATGCGCGAGCCGCGCCACGCGTCGTCACTAGACGCGCAATCATCTGGGACCGGTCAGGTGTCCCAGATGATTGACAAGAGGGAGGGGGAAGAGGCGATCTCCCTTCCTGCGCTGAGGAAAGTGACGTCAGGAGCCCAGGCGCCGAAGAAGGCAGATTACGAGGGACCCCCTAGCAACAGGCATTTAGAGGTGAGTAAAAAAAAAAAATTTCTACAAATGTTTTATTTTTGTTATTTTTTTGAAGCACATTAATACATTTTTTTTTGGGGGGGGGGGGGGGGGTGGAACTCCACTTTAAGGCAATTCTTTACTATCATGTCCTCAAATCAGCTGTTTAAACAGTTTTTTTTTGTGCTGACACATTAAAAATACTGGTTATACATGGTGATATTGTTGCTTATCTCAATAAAAGGTAACAGCTTGACTTTTGTCCTTATGGCACTTCAAATGTAATTTGCATACTGTTGTTGGAAATAAAATAAAATGTATTATCAACCTTTGCTCAGCTTAAATATCTCTATGAAGATCTGTCTGATCTTCAGAGGTTCACACCATCCAGGAATCCAGGCAATCAGAATTCATGAATTTTGTATTCCCTTCAGATTCAAGAAGCTTTTTTTCTTTTATTTGGAAGAATGAAATAATCCACAAGGCATCTTGTTTTCAAACTGAATTCTTTGCTACTACTCATGAATACATTTCTTATCTGTAAAAGAAAAAAAAAAAAAAAAAAAACTTTCCTTGGGCTAACAGTCTGGAAGGTTTATTAACCAGTTAGCGACTGCCCCACGCAGATTTATTGCGACAGGGCGGCCACTCTGTGCCAGATCACATACCTAGTACATGATCTGACACTTCCTGGTCTTCAGTGTGCACGCTGCCAGCGACCCACTCCCACTGTGATTGGACAATCAGCGGGTCCGGCAGACCCGATGTCCGCTGGGACCTGCCAATCGTTCACGAAAGAGGCAGAACGGCGGTCTGCCTATGTAAACAAGGGGAGACAGAGATCTCGTGTTTCTGCTAAGCAGGAACACAGATATCTGTCTTCTCACACAATGTGTAACATAAAAGCAGGCTTGATTCGCTTGTGGACAATTTTTGAGCAATTTGGCACAATTTTTAGGTAATATCCGAAGGCACCCTTGAAGAACCCACGGCACCTAGGTTGAAAAAATATCTGGTCTACAGAGCAAGCAATCAATTTCTGCTGGAAATGGGGCATTTGAGAGGCAGAGGGCATCTGAGAATAGCAAAATGGTCCTGTCAGAAACCATGAAATCAGACCGAGACAGAAGTACAGTTAAATCACACTTGTTTAATAATAAAAGTACAAAGAACAAACGTAGTCAAAACATAGCCAAAGTTCAGTAACCGTAACGGATAGTCAGCTAAGCCAGAAGTCAGGGATCAAAGTAGTGGAACAGCAAGCAGGATTTGGAGCCAGAAGGGATGTCAGCAAAGTCAGTCATTAAACAGGAACGCAGGAGTTTCTTGAGATGTAACCAAGGTGAAGGCAGAGCTCCTCTGGACTGGACGGCTTAGACCCCTTTCACACCACACCGGCCATAGCGTCGGTGGTAAAATGCTGCTATTTTTAGCGGCGTTTTACCGTCGGATTGGCGGCACATTTCGGCTGCTAGCGGGGTGCTTTTAACCCCCGCTGGCGGCCGAGAAAGGGTTAAAGCCCCCGGCAAAATGCTGCAATGATTTCAATGGGGGGCATCGGTGGAGGAGCGGTGAGTTTACCGCTCCTTCACCGCTCCAAAGAAGCTGCTGGCAGGACTTTTTCTGACGTCCTGCCAGCGCACCGCTGCAGTGTAAAAGCCCTCGGGCTTTCACACTGCAGACAATGGTGCAGCTGTTTTAGGGTGGATTGCAGGCGCTATTTCTAACTCTAACTATTTCAAACTCGCACAGGACCCTTTTTTTCGGTCCGTTGCATAATCGGATCGCATGGTGTTCTCACCATGCGATCCGATTCCTGTCCGAGTTTGCAGATCGCACTGCGATATGCGAGCTGCTATGGGGGTGTCATTAACATTTCACTGACACTCCCAGCAGCTTGCATAGGGCAGTGTGAACTGCCGGCGGGAGACATGCGGTGCGGGAAACCGCAGTGGATTCGCAGCGTTCCCGCACCGCAGCAGTCTGAACCGGCCCTTAAGTAGACAGGACTGACGAGCATGATTATCAACAGCTGAGTAACTGTGGAGAGATAGGAGCTGGCAATTAGCCTACAGCTGAGCGGCCAGCTCAGAGAAGGAAGGGCTGAGCCCAGCCCTGACAGGTCCTCTCTTTAAGGTATATCCAAGAAAAGGGGAAAATATGATGGGGGATGATGATAGCACATCAGTTTTTAGGGAAGGGTGTCTCCTAAGATTCCTATGATTTACCATTGATCTACAGAGCAAGTGATCCATCGCAGCAAAACATGTGGCCTTTTAGAAGCAGGAGGCATCTGAGGATAGCAATATGCATGCTTATTTTTTAAAATAAATAGCAAGATACTATTTTATTTATTTATATACTATTGTTTTATACATTTTTGGCTTCTTCATATGGTAACCAAAGAACCGAGTATAAATATGGTTCCTAGCAAGCTACCTTTTCTGGAAAAAAAACAGCCCCATTCTGTATCCAACTTATTAGTAGCATTAGCATCAAAAGCCAATTTTAACAGCCAGATGGCCGCCTTATGTGACAATATATTTAAGAGGCAAAGGTTGGACTTGTCTATCTGACCAACAAAACCCAGAGTTAACCAATCATCACCTCATCTTTTTAAGAAAAAAAAACAAAATTACCTTTCCTTTTAATCTTAGTCATCTTTTTTTTTTTTTTTTTCCATCATATGGGCAGAAAGTCAGAAAAAATTAGTATCCATGACTTTGATGTGAAAATCCAGAAACCATTTATTCTTCTGCTCGGCCTTAAGCCATGTTCAGTGTTGGAAGCCAGGGTCCGGTATTGCCTTAGCTTGCTTGCCTTATGTTCAGTTTTTGAATTTCAAAATTAAATTCACATTTGCTGGTATGACAGCTGCTAGTTTAATGTTAGCACAAATTAAATCATTGATTAATATTCTTCATTGCCCACATCTAATTAAAAAAAACAAAAAAATGCCTGATCTCTATTTTTTTTTTTTTTTTTTTTTTATTCAGCTGCCAGTTTTATGCTGTCCTTTATGTTAAGTGTGCTAGAATGCTAAAGACTGTTTATCTCAAAGGGTAGTGAATAGATGTGTATAATAATTTAAGAGACAGGATAATGCAAAAGAAAGGGAAGACTGGCAATAACTTGACTTATTCTATCTATCTTTAAAGATATATATATATATATATACACACTCACAGAGAAGCATAATATACTATATATATATAATATATATATATATATATATATATATATATATATATATATATATATATATATATATATACATACATACATACATACATACATACATACATACATACAGACACACCCAGGGCTTTTTTTCAGCGGGAATGCGGGGGGAACGCAGTTCTGGCACCTCCAACACTCAATTCATGAAATGGCAAGGGGTACTGGGGTGTGCAGGAGGGTCTACTGATGCTGGTTACTGGGGGATATAGGGAACTATTGTCGTCACTGGGGGGGGGGGGGGATCTATTGCTGCTGGCGAGGGTACATTTTTGCTGGGAGGAATCTACCATTGAGAAAGGGGTCTAATGATGTTGGCTACTGGAGAGTCTATTGATGCTGCCTACTGGAGAGTCTATAGTTGCTGGCTGAAGGGGGTCTATTGTTGCTGGCTGAAGGGGATATATTTCACTTCTTATCCTTAAAAAAGACTATACAAATTACTTGGATCACTTGGTTCTGTATTCCCTAAAAGGGGCAGTACTGAGAGGTGGGTAGGAGGAACCAAGGGACGGTGTTCGGAGGTGGGTAGGGGGCAGAGACAAGGGGTGACTCGGAAGGGGGAAGCACCTGCACCTTTTCTCTGAGAAAAAAAAGCCCTGTATATATAGGAAGGCCAGCATGGTGGCCTGCAATTATGGGAGGAGCCCGGAGGGTATACATACCAGACCTCTCCACGCGGCTGGTGTCGGTTCTAGCGCGCCGTATTCCACGTCACCAGGCCGACAAACAACTCAGTACACGTTCCTGAGTTGTCCTACGTTCCTCGTTTCCAGATTACTGATTCGATTCCCGATCGCACCCCCAGTTCGTTCCGCTTCAGTGTCGCAGGTAGGATTTATGCTTTTTCGTCGTTACATCGAAACCCCTGTTTTTCCCACTGAGTCATTTCGACCACCATGCCTTTTTTCGTTTGTTGCCTACCACACAATTCACCCCACTATCTCTGGTCGTTACGCACCGCTACCCAGTGCAAGCACCCCCTCACTCACACATACACCGCAGCCCCCCCCCCCCCAAACCCACCAGAGCATCTGTCACTGTCCCCCCCCCACACACTTCTTGTAGTCACCGCAAGCCCGTGTAAATGGGCCCCCACACCTTGCAAACCTCAGCAAGACACTCCACTCCTTGCCTTTCACGGCAACCCAGCCAATGTGAGGCACAGCCGCCCCCCGCACACCTTGCTTCACCGCAGGTTTGGGCCCGGCTCCCACATCCACCCTCCCCTACACCTCTGCAATCGTTGCAGCTCGACCTCCATTGGCCTCGCAGCCACAACTTCCCCAGTAGCAAACTCAGCTACTCACGCCTTTCTCTATCCCTTTTCACCTTTTCCGTAGGTCAGTAAGTCGTCCCTGGTCTCCTATACAACAGGATCGGACCACCCCTTTCTTTTTCCAGGTAATTTTTGAGGGCTTGCATCTCTTCACCAGGGGGTCAACTACGGCCCCAAATCAGCTCTTGCAACCCATCTCTCACAAATAATTTCATGTCACCCCACCATAGGCACCAGGTCTCCCAGGTTTTGACCCCAACAGAGACTCTATCACTAGGGCAGCAAGCAGGTGCGTAGGTTGTTGTTGTTTCAGTTTTCCATTCTCTTCACACACCTTTTCACTACATATCCCTGTCACACATACTTATTTGGCTCAGCACCCAGGCGTTAGTAACTGTCACATACTTCTATGCATGTCACTCTGTTTTCGAAGCTCAAGTCTTCACTACGCAGACAAGGTCACCTAGTCTCATGACTTGCTGGCAGTGCAAGTATTAGCTGACCGAACCCACGTCAAACTACTACAGACCGAAACATCCCTACTTAGCAACCAACCAGCAGCCACTCTCCCCAGTACCGCCCTGGTGGGGCTCTGGTTGAACTAGTCCGTGCCGAGCACAGACGGACACCCGAGCATCGGTTACCTGGTCAGTCACCTCCTGGCTTACCTCGGTTGTCACGCATTCTCTGAGTTCCACAGGCCAAAGAAACAAACTCACCCAGCGCTCACGCGCATCCCCGATTGTTACCATACCGTCGAACGGTATCCTGCTTCGTTCACACATCTCCCCTCCCCATCCAAGCAGAACACCATAGTTTTGATTAAAATCTCCAGGCGTTAGTAACTGTCACATACTTCTATGCATGTCACTCTATTTTCGAAGCACAAGCCTTCACTACGCAGACAAGGTCACCTAATCTCATGACTTGCTGGCAGTGCAAGTATTAGCTGACCGAACCTACGTCAAATTGCTACAGATCGAAACATTCCTACTTAGCAAACCAATCAGCAGCCACTCCCCCCAGTGCCGCCCTGGGGGGGCTCTGGTTAACCAGTCCGTGCCGAGCACAGACGGACACCCGAGCATCGGTTACCTGGTCAGTCACCTCCTGGCTTACCTCGGTTGTCACGCATTCTCTGAGTTCCACAGGCCAAAGAAACAAACTCACCCAGCGCTCACGCGCATCCCCGATTCTTACCATACCGTCGAACGGTATCCTGCTTCGTTCACACATCTCCCCTTCCCATCCACGCAGAACACCATAGTTTTGATTAAAATCTCCAGGCGTTAGTAACTGTCACATACTTCTATGCATGTCACTCTATTTTTCGAAGCACAAGCCTTCACTACGCAGACAAGGTCACCTAATCTCATGACTTGCTGGCAGTGCAAGTATTAGCTGACCGAACCCACGTCAAATTACTACAGATCGAAACATTCCTACTTAGCAAACCAATCAGTAGCCACTCCCCCCAGTGCCGCCCTGGGGGGGCTCTGGTTAACCAGTCCGTGCCGAGCACAGACGGACACCCGAGCATCAGCCACCCGGCCAGTCACCTCCTGGCTCACCTCGGGTGTCACGCATCCTCCGAGTTTACATATAGGCCCATGGAACATCCCACTCAGCGCACGCGCGCAACCCGTTTGTCCCCATACCTGTCACACAGGTATCCCGCCCTGCCCCCCCTCCCCTCTTCATATTTCCGCAATCTACAAACACAGATATATCCTCTCCTGCCCTTCAAAACTCAAAACTCAAAAAAAAAAAAAAAAAGTAAACGAGAGAAACATGCATCCCCCCCCCTCCCTCCCCCCCCTCTTTTATTCTAGCAGACGCCATGTCTCTGGCCGGCAGCGACAATCTCACCCCCGCCCCATCACCTCCCGAAGCGGGCCCGGCAGACAACTTCTCACAAGCCTTCAGAGTTTGGACCATCCCCAGACTCTCAGCCGAGCTGAGGCGCAGGAACATCCCCTTCCCCATCACGGCCAGGAAAGCTGAACTGTTCAGACTACTGTTCCCAAGCCCATCCCCACCAAACCCACCAGACACTCAGGCATCACTACAATCAATTGCCTCGGCAGTGTCCCAGCTACACACGCTGGTCTCCTCCCTATCAACTACCATCTCTGACGTCCAGGCCAGAGTGGGGACCTTGGAGCTCCAGCAAGTTACCCCCACTCCACCAGCTGTCGCCCCCGCCACCCCCGCATCATGCATTACAGGTACGCCCATGGCGGTTTTTCTGTTTTCCCCCTTCTCCCCAGATAGTCACTGACGCCGCTGCCCCCACGGGCTTCGCAGCTATTTTTGGCCCCCACTGGTTTGCCGGTCCATGGCCGACAGAGATCTTGGCAATCCCCGGTTTCAGCCAATCCTCCTCCTTATTTGAACTATACCCAATAGTGGCAGCAGCGCGAACCTGGGGAAGCAGTTGGGCAGGCCAGACGGTGGTTTCACCACCGACAATCAGGCCACAGCCGACATCACAAACAAAGACCGTCCCAGGTCCTTGACCATTTTTGGCCTTCCTGCGCAGGCTAGTTCAACTGTCCCTGCTACACCAGTTCAAAGTCCTCTGCGTCCACATCCCGGGCAAGTGTAACACCTCAGCCGACGCTCTGTCCCGATTTAATTTCCCGTTGTTCTTTTCACAGGAACCCGGAGCCGATCCAACCATGTCCGCTATCCCTCACTGGTCTCAACTAACCCTAGTCTGAGTCACCACCTTCACGGCGCCACCAGTCTCATAAACTTCTCATTGTCACACAACACGCTGAAAGCCTACCAAGCTGCTTGGAGGACGTACCTACGGTTTCTGGACACAAGCCACGGGGGGTCACCAGGGGACCTCCACCATATCCTAGCCTTCATTTCTCACTGCTACACTCGGCTGGCGTT
Organism: Lithobates sylvaticus; assembly: GCA_028564925.1. NCBI lineage: Eukaryota > Metazoa > Chordata > Amphibia > Anura > Ranidae > Lithobates > Lithobates sylvaticus. Next base: position 569,763,881 of record CM053029.1, read on the forward strand.
ATCACACAATACCATCAAACTTTATCTAGCCGGTATCCAGCATTTCATTTCCTTACAAGACCCTTCTAAACCATCTTTGTTCACCTCCCACGCAGTCAAGGCAATCCTGCGCGGCATCCTCAAAAAACAGCCGCAGGTCAATACCAAACGCCTCCCAGTAACCGGTGCCATTTTCCGGGAGTTATCGATCATGCTTTCGCATTCCCCATTTGGCCTTTTTCCCAGCCTGGTCATCCAGGCAGCCATGTACCTGGCCTTCTACGGCTTCTTACGGCCCAGCGAGTTTTTAGTTACCGGCCCTAGCTGCAAGACGCTACGCAGGCGGCATCTCGTACGCCATCAGACCTTTTTCATCCTGCACCTCGAGGCATCCAAAACGCAGCAGACTGGCCCAGGCACCGACATCAAACTGTTCGAAACTCTCAATGCCTGGTGCCCCGTGGCAGTTCTAGACCAGCTACTAGCACACCTACCTGATCCCTCACCTGACAGCCCGTTGTTACCATTTCCGGTCAGACCCCTTAGCAGCAATCAATTCGTCACGCACGTCAGGATCCTCCTCCGCAACCCAGCGAAATTCTCAGGTCACTCCTTTCGCATCGGAGCAGCCTCCGCGGCCTCCCGCAATGGAGTCCCCGATCACGTGATCAGGATGATGGGACGGTGGAAGTCCACCTGTTTTGCCCGTTACATTCCCGATCCCCAGACCGAAATGTCCCGGGCCTTCAGTAACCTTGCCTTGTAGCATTTGCCTTTACCAAACAAATAAATCATTACCTCCCTAAAAACAAGCCTTTGCGCCCTTTTCTTAACTACTCTCCTAGCAGAAAGGGCCTCACGGCCCAGCTCACCAGGGCTTACCTTACGGTAGACCAGGGCACACTTCAGGTCTAGTTTGTTGTCTGTCTTGTGGCGTGTTTATGTTTGCTCCTTCACATCGTTATGGACCGAGGGCTCCGACCATAAATATATATTGCACTATTAAAATGCTAGAAAACTTTCCAAAAAACAACAGTACATAGAATTGTACATGAACAATGGTTTTGGGTATTTCCACTCTCAAATCTTTTCTCTCTATGTAGAATAATCTTGGACTAATAGAGTTCAGGTTAGGCACATTCGACCACAGGTTCAATGGACACAGATTGTTATTGTCAGCATCGAATCTCCTATCTATATCGAACTGTTGTCACAACAAAAACGAAAATAAAGCATTTGTTTATGTCGGATCTTTCGTTTTTCAGATCATGCACTTTCGTTATCGTTTGTTAAAACGATAACGAAAATACCTGAAATTCGGACGAAAATGCATTTGGGCGAAAACAAATGCACATGTCTATTTTCTACAGTATATTGGTGAATGCTCTCATGGTGAATGTTCTTATAGCTATTGTTCTCCTAACACAGTTTGGGCAAATGTAACATGTCCTGTCAATGGAAAGAAGGAAACCTATGCATGGTAACTGATATTTTTCTGTACCTAATAAATGCCAGTCACTGTATGGGCACATAGAAAACAATCACTTTTCTACCTTTTGATTAAGATCAAGTGTAACATCTTTTCTTATCAGTGTCCAGTTGGGGTGATCTGCCACTCTCCTGGCATTATGGTCGGAATGACTGGCTGTATAGTATCCCCGCTGCTATGATGGGGGTCCTGAGGGACCTTCCCTATCAAAAGGACACCAAACTAAGTGCCCACTGGATAAGGAGGGGGTTGGGAGTACTTCCCTGGTGGAAAGGGTTTCAAGGGGTCCAGTGCCTCCTGATTTGAGTAGTGCTACTTGGTCTGGCTGAGGACTGGGAAGGCAAGGAACCTATGGTGTCAAGCGACCGCTGGAAGTGGTGACCTGGGGGTATCGGAATAACACTATGGGTTTGGGACCCCACTGTGTAAAGTTACACTTGGCCATGACACAACTCACATTTTTCTGCGCTACATCTCATGAGCTAGGCCTTATGGCAGAGACCAGGGCAATATTTCTTACCAGACCACAAGGCCTAGCTGTTGTATAAACCAGCCTTTTTCAAGCAGGGTGCCCAGGCATCCTGGGGTGCCTCCAGTTGTCCTCAGGGCTGCCTTGCAAAATTCCTATCAATTTCCCAAAATATGTATACAAGCTAGTGGGTAGATGAAGCTTTTTTAGTTACACAAAGCCACTGTTTTTTATTGTGCACATTACAACCTTCTAGCTACCAGGGTCCTAACAACCAATAATGTCATCAGCTGATAAGGAGGACATTGGGTCCCTGCACACTTCCTTATTTACCCCAGCCCTGCCACTCCGTGTGAGCACTGGGGACACATTAGCTAAGTGAGGGAGAAAAACGGAGGAAAAAGAAACACTGGAACACTAGTCATCACCAGCTTGCAGAGGTGTTTGCATAACCTCTAATGTTTGGTGTCCTAAGCTTGTGGATGTTGCTGAACTATGTAAAACTATACGTTTTTTACATTTTAGAATGGGGTGCCTCAAGGCTGTGCACAATTTTAAAGGGAGCCTTGACTACAAAAAGGTTGAGAAACATTGGTATAAACATTGGCTCATTTTTTGTTTTTTCCACTTGTGTGACACTTTAACTTGTTTTTAGGTTTCATCCCACAAGGTAGGGGTGTGGGTTTTCAGATCTGCCCTACAGTCTAGGGGAAGGATATGTGGCCCTTAGGTTTTTTCCTCCCTTGCCTTGGAGGTCACTGTTCAGGAAAGCCCCTAACTTAGTACTCAGTGGTTGGCTTTGGTTAGTCACAAGGAGAGGGGTCTGCTAGGCCTTCTGCCCAGAGGGGTCAGGGAGGACCCTTCCTTTTTATTTGCTTCGTTTTTCCTTTTTTTTGTGCACCCACTCCAGTTTTAATAAAATTGAAAAAATATCTGCATTTTTTTTGCACCGCACATCACACCAGCGTTGTGTTGTAAATGTGGCACATGAAAAATATTTATTTTGTCGGTATCCTGCTCACACCACAATGCTGGTTTTGGTGTGGAACTTGCAGCACAGATTGTCAATGTACCTTAGCTCAGCTGCAGTGAAAAAAACTTTCATGTAGTGTAATAAAAAAAAAGGTAATTTCAGTAAAGTTTAAGAAAAAGATAAAACATAAACCTGCAAAATTGACATGAGAAGAGGCCCTTACTGAAATAATGTATTCCTGTGATAGCCATGATCTCTTTAAAAAATTCTACAATAACACGAACACCAATTTATAGAATATTGGTGTTCATAGCATAATGTTTTCTGCCAGCTTTGATTGTGGAACTCAAGATTTCTGCTTCCCCAATCTGAATTTCCATCACTGGAGCCTGAAGGCATATAGTCCTTGGTGCCTAAAGCAATTACCCTCTGTTAGAAACAGCTCATTTATACAGTGTATTTTCTTATTTTACTGGTCCTAACCTGTTTTCAAATAGTGTAACAATATAAGAGATGATATGGAAAAAGTGTGTGGCCTTTAACTAAAGAAGGGAAAAGCCTCCTCTTTGTCTGTGCCACATAATAATTGATGTAAGAAATGTTGGGGAAGTGGTACAGGCATACCCCACTTTTAAGTACACAATGGGATTTATTTACTAAAGCTGGAAAGTGCAAAATCAGGCTCACTTCTGCCTATAAACCAATGAGCTTCCAGGTTTTATTACCAAAGCTTAATTGAACAAGCTGGGGTTAGAAGCTCATTGGTTTCTATGCAGAAGTGAACCTGATTTTACACTTTCCAGCTTTAGTAAATAAACCCCATTGTGTACTTAAAAGTGGGGTATGCCTGTACTGTGTTATTGATCAATTATATATGAATATTATTTTAAATATGAATATATTTTTGTATGTGTAGCGCCCCTATCATTCTGATAGGTGCTTAGTAGTGTTTTTGATAATGTAGGATGTAGGAATAGGTAAATTTAACCGGGCCATGTCTTTTTGCTGGGCCTGTTGTGGATTTGGGGTTGGGAGTGTCAGAGTAGAAGGCGATGTGGCCGCCTACACTTGGGCTCAGGGATGCCCTGCTCTGCTTGACAAGTGGACTCTGTTGTCAAGAGAGGAAGGGCTGAGACCTGAGTGGCAGGAAACCCCATGTGAGAGAACTGACCAATGGTTTATTTGGTGGTCAGTGGAGGAGGTCTCTCATAAAAAGGGAGGGTCATATGTCCTGGGAGAGAGAAAGAAAGGAGAGAGAAGGAGGAGCCGGAGGCTAAGGGGTTCAGAGACCCCGAAGTCTCCAGGGGGAGGCTTGAAGTCCCAGGTGTTCAGAGATCCTGGAGCCGGATAGTCGCAGGAGATTCCAAGAAGGCCCAGGAATTCAGAGATCCTGGAGCCGAATAGTTTCAGGAGATTCCAAGATGGCCCAGGAGTTCAGAGATCCTGGAGACGGATAGTCGGTGGAGATTCCAAGAAGGCTCAGGAGTTCAGAGATCCTGGAGACGGATAGTCGGTGGAGATTCCAAGAAGGCCCAGGAGTTCAGAGATCCTGGAGCCGGAACCATCATGTACCGCTGGAGGAAGTAGGAACTAAGAGGAAGATGAAAACTGGGAACAAACTTCTGTGAGTAGAACATGGACTGTTGTTGGGAGAGGGCAAAGGGAGTGCAAACCCAGTGGAGCTATTTGAAAGGTATGTGTTGAGTATCTAAAGACCACAGACTTAAACACTTCTCGGGGTTAGTGGAGGAGGTTGGACACTGCAAGTCACGGAAACAGGTGGTGAGGCCTGGGACTTTGAATTTCAACTTTTTCAGCCTTATTCAGAGTGATGCTCAACTGCCCATAGTGAGAGTGTGCTACCAAAATCAGATAAGGATCGCTGACAGGAAAGACTAATTTACAAAGCTACGGCTGCAACTAATCTTTCCATTTGCAATAGGAATATGGGATTAACATGGCATCTCATATGCTTCATTCCTTGCCCTATAAAGTGTCTCAGAATAAAGCAATCTAAAAAGTTTCAGAGTGTGAAGTGCTACTTTTATGGAATTGCATGGAATGGATCGTGATCGGAGCAGACTGGCGTAAGGTAAATGAACAAATCAGCAGCTCCCAAGGGAGTAGTGTGCTACATATGAAAAAAGCAGCACCACCATATGCTAATTCCCTCTTCATTGTAGGCAAATACCTGCACATACTCAAGCCTTGCGTTTCGGACGCATTCGTATTTATTCATACATTCGTAACATTCATAACATTCGTAGATTCGTAATCGGAGCATAATTCATAATTTTATGTAATGTGTATGCTATTATTACATTTTAATAATTTACGAATCGAAAAAAAAGTTACGAATCGGAAAAAAAAAAGTTACGAATCGAAAAAAAAGTTATGAATGTACGAATTTTTTTGTTCAATAGAGACACGGAAAATTACGAATCGAAAAAAAAAAAAAAAAAGGTTACGAATCGAAAAAAAAAATTCCGAATGTACGAATTTTTTTGTTCAATCCATTCGAAGCACGTTTAGCAGCACCATTGTAAGGGACATCGAAAATTACCAATTCAACAAAAAAAAAAAAGGTATGAATGTACGAATTTTTTCGTTCGTTTTCGTTTTTCGGATTTTCTTCATTAGTACATTTGTTGTTTCTAATTAGTTTTTTCGGATTTCTGTTGTTTTTCGGATTCGTTCGATTCGAATGATTCGTTAATCGGATTCGTACGATTCAAACGATTCGTTATTCGGATTCGTTCATTCGTACGAAAACGAACGAACGAAAATAACGAAAAAAAACTAAAAACTAAAAAAAACGAAACGAATTGCACGTCTAGTTATTTTTACAGGGGGAGGGGAGCAGTAAGAATTGGGTTATAGACAATTATTGGTTGGATGCCCCTTCTAAATGAAATTTACACAAAATAAAAAAAAATGACTCACTTTCCCTAAATTGTAAAAAATATTCTTTAAACCCAGAAGCATTCTTTTAGTATAACAGAAGCTATGGAAATTGTGCAATAACTAGGTTTGCAACTGCTTCTAACAGGTGCAAAACTAAAGTGATCTTAAGCTGTTGCTGCGCATTCTGAAGGCTTATATGCAAGTTATTGGCCATAAAAAGGGTAAGGGGGTCCGATTACTGCTCTGGGGGACATGTATCAATGAAAAAAATATAATTTTTAAAGGAGCAGTGATTTTAATGATGCTTAAAGTGAAACAATAAAAATGAAAAATAGTGCCTGGGGGGCCCACTTAGTCTGCCTGTAAATTGACACATCTGTACTGTGTAAAGAACCTGCTGCAGCAAAACTGAACTGAATTTTCCCGGCTGCAAGCTTTCTTGAAATAAAAACCATTGCCAGCAATAGAAAAATCTGAAAAAAAATCTTCATAGGGGTCCCCCTCAATCTATACTATGCTGTTTGGGTCTGGAATGTATTTCTTATGCCGCGTACACACGTGCGGACTTTTGCCGGCGGACCTAGTCCAGCAGACAATCCCGCGGGACTTTCCAGCTGGGTCCGCTGGACTTTCCGAGCGTGTGGACTTGCCCACACACGCACGGACTTCTCCAGCGGATAATCCGCCGGCCAAAAGTCTTTTGAAAATGAACGGACTTGCCCACACACGGAGCAGTCCGTTCATTTCGAACGTAACTTCAGGTTACGTAGCTAGCGTAGGCAGCAAATGCCGCCGCGCTAGCTCCGCAAGCTGGCATGGATTTAAAGGGAATCCCCACGCCGAAAAAACGGCGTGGGGGTTCCCCCCAAATCCATGTCAGACCCTCATCCGAGCACGCAGCCTGGCAGGCCAGGAAAGGGGTGGGGACGAACGAGCGCCCCCCCCCCCTCCTGAGCCGTACCAGGCCGCGTGCCCTCAACATGGGGGGTGCCCTGGGGAAAGGGGGGCCGTGCGGCCCCCCCACCCCAAAGCACCTTGTCCCCATGTTGATGAGGACAAGGGCCTCTTCCCGACAACCCTGGCCGTTGGTTGTCGGGGTCTGCGGGCGGGGGCTTATCGGAATCTGGGAGCCCCCCTTTAATAAGGGGCCCCCCAGATACCGGCCCCCCACCCTATGTGAATGAGTATGGGGTACGATGTACCCCTACCCATTCACCTAAGGTGTAAAATGTAAAGTAAAAAAAAAAACACCCACACTTTTGAAAAAATAGTTTATTGCACTGCTCCGGGGGTCTTCTTCCGTCTTGGGGGTCTTCTCGCCGGACTCCCCCGCCATTTACCAAGCTCTTTTACCGAGCGGGGGAAGTCCGGCTACCTTCTTCGTCGTCGCCGCCGTCTGGGGGTCTCGATCCGCCTTCGGGGGTCTTCTTCCGTCTTGGGGGTCTTCTCGCCGGACTCCCCCGCCATTTACCAAGCTCTTTTACCGAGCGGGGGAAGTCCGGCTACCTTCTTCGTCGTCGTCGCCGTCGTCTGGGGTTCTCGATCCGCCTTCGGGGTCTTCCGGGGGTCTCTTCTGTTCTTGCGGCGGTCGTCGTCTTCCGCGCCGCCGGCGCCTTGTCCTTCTTCTTGTCCTTCTTGTTCTTGTTCTTCTTCCGATGTTGACCCCACGCTCTCTCTGCCCGGAATGCCTGTGCCGCTCTGCGCTAGGACTTATATAGGGGCATGGGGACAGGGTCACATGTTCATGTCACATGGTGACCCCGCCCCCTTGCGATGTCACAGTCCCAGCATCCTCCGGGACTGTGACAACACAAGGGGGCGGGGTCACCATGTGACATGAACATGTGACCCTGTCCCCCATGTCCCTATATAAGTCCGTGCGCAGAGCGGCACAGGCATTCCGGGCAGAGACAGCGACGGGTCAACATCGGAAGAAGAAGAAGAACAAGAAGGACAAGAAGAAGGACAAGAAGAAGAAGAAGGCGCCGGCGGCGCGGAAGACGACGACCGCCGCAAGAACAGAAGAGACCCCCGGAAGACCCCCGAAGGCGGATCGAGAACCCCAGACGACGGCGACGACGACGAAGAAGGTAGCCGGACTTCCCCCGCTCGGTAAAAGAGCTTGGTAAATGGCGGGGGAGTCCGGCGAGAAGACCCCCAAGACGGAAGAAGACCCCCGAAGGCGGATCGAGACCCCCAGACGACGGCGGCGACGACGAAGAAGGTAGCCGGACTCCCCCCGCTCGTGAAAGAGCTAGGTAAAAGAGCAGAAGAGAGCGGAGGAGTCCGGCGAGAAGACCCCCAAGACGGAAGAAGACCCCCGGAGCAGTGCAATAAAATATTTTTACAAAAGTGTGTGTGTTTTTTTGTACTTTACATTTTACACCTTAGGTGAATGGGTAGGGGTACATCGTACCCCATACTCATTCACATAGGGTGGGGGGCCGGTATCTGGGGGCCCCCTTATTAAAGGGGGCTCCCAGATTCCGATAAGCCCCCGCCCGCAGACCCCGACAACCAACGGCCAGGGTTGTCGGGAAGAGGCCCTTGTCCTCATCAACATGGGGACAAGGTGCTTTGGGGTGGGGGGGGCCGCACGGACCCCCTTTCCCCAGGGCACCCCCCATGTTGAGGGCACGCGGCCTGGTACGGCTCAGGAGGGGGGGGCGCTCGTTCGTCCCCACCCCTTTCCTGGCCTGCCAGGCTGCGTGCTCGGATGAGGGTCTGACATGGATTTGGGGGGAACCCCCACGCCGTTTTTTCGGCGTGGGGATTCCCTTTAAATCCATGCCAGGTCACGGAGCTAGCGCGGCGGCAGTAACTGCCTACGCTAGCTACGTAACCTGAAGTCACGTGCTAAATGAACGGACTTGCCGATGAGCGGCAAGTCCGTTCATTTCAAAAGTCCCGCGGACTTGCCCACTGACGGCGGGATTGTCCGCTGGACTGCCAAGTCCAGCGGATAATTTTAAAACAAAACTTAAAACTTTGGTCCGCCGGACTTTGGCGCCAAAAAGTCCGCCGGCGCCCACACACGAGGGGATTATCCGCTGGACTTCAGTCCAGAGGATAATCCCGCGGGATTGTCCCTTCGTGTGTACGCGGCATAAGGTGAACCCCCATGCCAAAATAAAAAAAATGGTGTGGGATCCCCCCAAAATTCATACCAAACCCCTATCCGAACGTGCAGCCTGGCAGGCCAGGAAAGTGGGGGGATGAGCAAACCATGGGGCTCTGTTGTGGGGAAGAGGCCCCCCTGCCCAAAAGCACCCCCCCATGTTGAGGGCAAGTGGCCTGGTATGGTTCAGGATAGGGGGGGGCACTACCTGGCCTGCTAGGCTGCATGCTCGTATAAGGGCCAGGTATTGATTTTATGGGGGGAGACCCACGCCGTTTAAAACAATTCAATTTTTTCATTCAGCTGTCAGCCCACTGACAGCCGATGACTCATCTATTGTTCAGTTTGCGGTGGCCGGCTACTTAACAACCAGCAGCTATTCACCATGTGCTCAGCGTGCGAACATCACGCCAAGTGCCCCGAAAATGTGGGTGTCCAGCGAACACCTGAACGGGCACTGTTCGGGGCCGAACTGATACTTGGCCTGAACAGTTCGCCCATCTCTACTGTTTATCAGCTATTGTACTCTTTTTTTATTTTTTATTTACCGTATATACTCAAGTATAGGTCGACCCGAATATAGGCCCCTAATTTACCACAAAAAAATTGGAAAACTTATTGACTCGTGTATAAGCCAAAGGTGAAAAATGCAGCAGCTACTGTAAGTGGAAAAGAGGGTCAGCAAATGCCCATCTGCAGCTGCATGTCTCCCTGTGTCCTGTATATACCCCCCCGGTGTCCTGTACATACCCAAGGACAAAAAGAATGACTGCGCTGCAAGAAAAAAAAACCTTTCACAGACCAGTGATGGAATGTGGTGAAAAGCATTTAAAAAAAAAAAAAAGGAACAGTGTTTAGCGAAAAAACAGTGATATATCAGTTAATTGCAGGTGATAATATCAAAAAGGTGAACATGTAGTGAGACATTCAACAATAAAAGAAATATAACTCATTTGACCATATAATAGTCAGAGGCTAATAAAGCCAGACATGAAGTGACTATAAAAATTAGCAACAAATTAAATGGTTAACATAATGTCCATATATAGGATAGCCAAAATTCAGTGTTGACATCACTCAATTTACACCACAAGGAAGGAAGTGGCCCAATAGAAAAGATCTCCACCACCGAGAACAGCTGCCTCTTACCGAATCTAGAGATCTCCTGTCACAGAGATCACAAGGGCCTTAGGCTTATCTCCCAGCCACGGGTCTCTGGAGGAGGTAGAAGGATTTCCAGGGGTATGGGATAACACTTCCCTCAGAGGGCATAGGCAGATATCATGTGGGGATAGATAAAAAGAGACTCCATAGTTTATCACTTAACAAAGGTAGTTTAATTCAAAAACAAAGTTTACACTTACAGGAATGTCGTTTAAAAGTAGCATGTAGATAAAAATAGCCGGCCGGCTCGTATTGCTGCCCGTTGCTTCCGGGTCCAGCGCGATATGTAGTGACGTCAGCACGCCGCTCTCCCTACGCCGTTTCGTCAGAGATGACGTCTTCCAGGGGCACGGGCGGCGTGCTGACTCACCACCTTATATAACAGACATGCGCAATGGACGCCCAATTCTGAGATGCTGGCGCCATCGACTGTCAGCAATATTGGACAAGGGAAAATAGCCCTTAAAGATAAAAAGAATTGCATGGTATAAACCAGTAAGGAACATAGTACACATTTAATACAGTAATCCAGGCAAATCGAACCATATGGGGAAAGGAAAACCGGAGGCATCCACTCGGAAGTCCAATAATGGCTACAGAAATGTATTCCATAGTACCTGCCAGAGGGAACGTGATACACCTCTGGTTTAATACTCTGGGAAAGCCAAACTAGGTTGCGGGAAAAAAACAATTAAAGGTATATTGTTGGCTATTATTTATATATAATTTGTCTTAATTAGGGACCGCGCAGTAATATACACTCCTGTACATACCCCCCTGTGTCCATTGCAGCCTACCTGTGCCGATCTGCATCCCCTGGGTCCTGTGTATGCCTCCCTGTGCGATCTGCCACCTGTGTCCACCATTGCAGTCTTTATGTGCCAATCGTTAGATGCCTCCCTGTTCGTCCTGTGTCCCCCATTGCTGATCCTGCCAATCAGTGTGTAAGGCGCCATTCCTATATACAAAAGCTGCGCCTCCTCCTCGTCCTCGTCCGTGATAGGAGGAACACTCTGTTTTCCCAGCAGTCAGTGTTCAGTGTTCCACCTATCATGGACATCCTCTCATCCTCGTCCATGAGATGAGAATGACAGGACGTCCATGATAGGTGGAACACTGCACACTGACTAAGGCCCCTTTCACACTGGGACGGGAGCCGCGGTGACGGTAAAGCAGCGCTATATTTAGCGCTGCTTTACCGTCGTTTTGCCCGCGGGTTTCGGCCGCTGGCGGTGCGGTTTTACCCCCCACGAGCGGCCGAAAAAGGGTTAATATCCCCCGCAGAGCGCTGCCGTATCGGCGCTTTGCGGCGGTATTGCCGCGGTTTTACCACGGTGTCCCATTCAAATCAATGGGAAGGAGCGGTATAGGAGCGGTGAACACACCGCTCCTATACCGCTCCAAAGATGCTGCTAGCAGGACTTTTTTTGCCATCCTGCTAGCTCGCCGCTCCACTGTGCAAGCCCGCCGGCTTTCACACTGGAGTGAATGGGGCCGTTTTTTTTCAGGCGGTATACAGGCGCTATTTTTAGCGCTGTACCGCCTGAAAACCGCCCCAGTGTGAAAGGGGCCTTACTGCTGGGAAAATTAGTGTTCCTCCTATCACGGACGGGGAGGAGGCGCGACTTTTGAACACTGCTGTCTGTCTGCATGACACGCTGATCATATAGGCAGACGGCGGTGACTCGAGTATAAGCCGAGGGGGGTACTTTCAGCCCTGAAAAAAGGGCTGAAAATCTCGGCTTATACTCCAGTATATACAGTATTTTATTTCACATTTATCCATATATTTTTATATTTATCCATATAAATCCATTTTACATTTTCACAGTTCCCTGTGGCAGAGCTCGGCTTCCCATGTCTCATTTTGTTTACCTTGCCTATTAGAACTACCACCAGAACAGACTAAAGCCCCATACACACGGTCGGACTTTTTCATGGATTCTGTCCGATCGGACAATGTTGTTGAAAAATCAGACCGTGTGTATGCACCATCGGACAGTGTACGTCGGATTGTCCGACGGACAAAGTCCTATCTCCTGCTGGATAGATTTTCCGACAACACGGTCCGATCACACCAAATCCGATCGTGTGTACCGTTGTCCGACGGACAAAGTGCTACGCATGCTCAGATCACATTACAAGACCAAAGCTATTGGCTACTAGCCTCTACGTAGTCCCGTCGTAGGCAACAAACGTCACCACGTTCAGAATGATCGGATTTTCCGACAACTTTGTCCGACCGTGTGTACGCAAAACCAACATCGGACAAAGTATGACGGACATGATCCGACGGACCTGGTCCTCGGATAATCCGAGCGTGTGTATGGGGCTTAAGACAATGCCTCCCCCCTCCTTTTCCCAGCCCCAAAGACCTTTGAACTTCTAACCGTATTTACTGAACCCAGTGGCAATCTAACATGGATTTGTTCACCACTAGTCCTGATCTGTACAGTATGTACCAATGGGTTGCCACTGCTTTACAACCCATACTGATGCCACCTCCGGAGCTTGGATGCAGGTCATATTAGGCTCCACTGTGTCCTATATACTTGCATACATGGAAGAGGACATACTCCAATGTCATAAGGTTTAATGTTTTGGTTCCCTTGAAAATCTCACATCATTTTCACACATAAAACAACTTTTTAGTTAAAGTTAAAATGTTATTTAATTTGCTTGAAAAATTAGCAACATACTATTGTATATATTACAAATGTAATTATGTCACCTTATACATTCTCCATCTCCGGTGTTTTAAATTTAATGATAACACTGTCATTATAACTGACCATTAAGTTAGGCTCTACACATTTAACATTTAATCAGAATACTTGAGATTCCAAAATTATGTTATGAATGTTCTGAACCTTAGGTCACCATGGTGACAAAGGTTTTGATTGAGCTGTGCCCTTCTTGAAATCACTGAAACTGTCTAGAAGAAGAAATATAATTGTTAAAAGATAATAGAAAGCAATCTGTTGCTTGGTAGTAATGTATTTCACTTTTTACATTTTTTTGTTTAATTTTACAGAACCGAGAAAAATCCTCTAATATAATACTGTATATCTCCTTCTCCATACTCCTATGTGCATGAAGAGAGCTTGTTTGAACCATGACTTTAAAATGCGACAATTCAAAGCTAATAAATATGTGATGATTTGCTTGAAAGTATTAATAATAAATGTTTGCCTAGGCAGTAGTCTTACGCCGCGTACACACTATCGGAATTCTCATCGGAAAAGCCTTGGATGGTTTTTCCGACGGAATTCCACTCAAGCCTGTGTTGCCTATACACAGTCACACCACATTTCGACCATCAAGAACGCAGTGACGTACAACGACGAGCCACGAAACTGAAGTTCAATGCTTTTGAGCATGCGTTGAATTGTTTCCAAGCATGCGTCGGAATTTTGCCCATCAGAATTGCCACAGACGATCGGAACTTCCGATAGAAATAATTTTTTCCCCAAATTGAGATTTTACATGGCTTGGGCTGAGGAAAGGATAGCTGACTTGTTCAAGGGAATACGTTTACTCAATGAACTGCTAAAAGGGTTCCAGGAACCCTTTATTACTTTTCACAGGAGCCCTGCTCTGTCATGCAGCATCTTTTTCTGTAGGTGAGCAGGATCTAATAGGCATTTTTCTTTTTTGATGATCAGAAAATGCAAGTAGATGTACTAATGTACTAGAGTGTTCTCTAAAGAAAGGGTGTGCAAGGTAGGAGTATACCTTCCTAATACAGAAGTATAGTGCTCTCTCTTTAGGCAATAAAATCAAGAGATGCTATTTTTGCCACCTTAGGATCCCCTGAGCCCTTCTACATTTAGTAGAACCCCCATAAATCCTCCCACCTTACAGACTACATTTCTAAAAGCCTAAGCCCCATCCTGTGTAGCTTGCTCACATCTAAGCCTGAAAAGGTTAATATATTCTAGCTAAGTGTAATGTTCTGCTGTCTAACGTAGGAATGGGACAAAATGTGGGCAGTAGGGGCAGCCATCCTGGGCACAATGGTGGTGGTGGTGGTGGTGGGGCGCAACCTTACAGAATTCATACTCTAGATCAGTGGCTTTTCATCCGAATGCATTTTCGTCCGAGTTTTGGGTATTTTCGTTACCGTTTTAACAAATGATAACGAACGTGCAGAATCCGAAAACCGAAAGATCCAACATAAACAAATGCTTTATTTTTTTTTTTCATTGTGACAACAGTTCGATATAGATAGGATATTCAACATGACGCTGACAATAGCGATCTGTGTCCATCGAACCTGTGGTCGAATGTGCCTAACTTAACTTAGCTCTATTAGTCCAAGATTATTCTACATAGAGAGAAAAGATTCGACATAGAGAGAAAAGATTCAACATTATAGACAATAGCAAAAAAGTTTGAATGTGCCTAACCTAACTCTTTTAGTCCAAGATTATTCGACATAGAGAGAAAAGATTTGACATAAAGATTTGACATAAAGATTCGACAAAGCAGTCGGCGCGAGTGGACATTTATGGTCAAATGCTCTGCCCATAGGCTATAGAAGAATCCTAATGTTGGTTGACTAGTAATAATAATTAATAAATATAATTATTACTAGTGTCATACAACATTAGAATTCTACTATAGCTTGTAGGTGGAACATTTGACCGGAAATGTACGATTGCTGCGTCGTACAGTTTAGCTGCTCCGTCGAATCTTCTTAGAACATTCGACAGACACCATAAGCCTTCAATGACAGATTTGACATAATTATTTCAGATTTTCGGACGAATACATTTTTTAACGAAACAAAATAAATCAAAACGAATTTCGGGAGTAACTCAATAAATGTATTTTTCAGACAAAAACAAAATTCCGAAACAAAATATTTCAGTGTGCACATGTCTAGTGGGCTCTGGCTTCATTTATGCTTAGGCAGCCACTGTTTTCACATTGTGTTCCAACATGCCCATTCCCCACCTCATACACCCACAGCTGATACAAAAAAAAAAAAAACTCTGTGCATGAGCAACTAGTTCTAGCTGCTAGAAAGTAAATTATTGATTATTTCTGTGGAATGAACACTCCATGCCAACCATGGGAAGTCGTGGCAAGGGGACAGAGAATAGGCGCGGGTGGTACACCCATTCTGCGGCATGCATTAGCAGTGGAGGTGGGCACAGCTCCGCGTCCTTCCCCTGGGTACTGGAGGAACCTGTCCTGGTACTGTCTACAGGTGACAAAATGACTTAAAATAAGAAGACTGTTAACACAGTGAATGGGTGGTTGTAATTGATCAGTTAAGCGCCTAAATACTAGAGAAGAAACAATAGAGTTTAATGGCCCTGCTGAAGAGTACTACAAAAACAGTGAGCATAAAGCTGCCTAGAAAGCTCTGCTTTCCCATCAACTTTCCAGAAGAACAGCTGTGTGCTGCTGCCAGACCTAAACCTCACACAGAGAAAGAAGGGAATGCCTGGATGAATGGAAGATTGAAGGTTGTCTTTCAATTTGACACCACGCTTTCAGATACCATTTTATGCCAGTTCATTGTATTATCTGCTGCCGGAAATTGAAATCCAAACTTCTAAAGACAGCCCTATAGTGAACAATTCCTTTTTTTCTGAAGCTAGTCCATGCCATTTCAACTACAGGAAAATAATTTACATAAGATTAATAGGGAGTTTTTCAAGTGGTTAAAAAAAAAACAATCACATGGGGGAAAGTCCAATGTATTGGATCTGCTATGCCAACTGAAATAATGATACTAATGCAAATTAAGTGACTGTCACTGAAACGCTATGGGTAAGGTTAATTCACAGTCATTTTAAAAGATATTTTCTATTTTTTTTTTTTTACCATGCTCACTCATAGCAAGTAGAAGTAAGACATGGTTAGGCTGAAAGGTAATGGAGTGCAAGTAATTTAATGTCCACCTGCTGTGAAAAATCACTTATCTATAACAGAAGGCTCACAGAAAGGAATGGTACTATACCACCACCTTTTTCTTGCCTATGAAACAGCCGGCTTGGTTCTTGGGAAACCGGTCAGGCTTAATTTTCCATTCCATATCCACCCTCTCTCCTGGAGCCTTGGTGGTTCCCATCTCTGTGATTGGGGACTTTAACATCCAAGCAGGAATCTCTCTGAAATGGCAATTCTGGTCTTATATCTTCAGAGACATCTGGACTGATAAGTATAACATGCATGCACCCTATGGAACATTCCATCACAATCTGGTCTCGGTGACACACATGGACATTTAAGACTGATGACTCATTTCCAAGTTGGTGATGGAATATACTCACTTTGTGCAACCTAGAACATGATTGGTGTGTGAGGGAGGCGATATCCATGTGCACACATATCTTTTGGCTGATTGATTATTGCTGTGGCTATATACCTACAAAGCCGATATAACTGTACACAATCAGTGAACATTGATCCTCCTCTGAACCACATCATGCCTTGATTCACAAACTAACTCAGGATTTGCTCATCATTTCCCCATATATCTTGGATTTATCTGTGGCTGGGTGCTATGAACTGTTACTTACATGCATAAGAACTCATCTGGGACCAGAATTTATTTCCATCTATCATTAGGATCACCATCCCTACTATATATATATATATATATATATATATATATATATATATATATATATATATATATATATATATATATAATCTATTATAGATTATTGCTATTTTTGCATAATACAAGGGAAATGTTTTTTGTTATGAGAGAGAGGTGTGTATGTGTGATTTTAGAGGTGTTTGTTGTGTGTAGTACCAATTTACCAATTTTAATATATGTATTTGTATGTTCTATTATTCTTGCTAATCGATAAAGTAACACTTTAATATAGTCCAGTGAGTTGCCATATATTTGTTGTCTTTTTCTCTGGTGGTTGAGTTAAATCAGGTTTTTACTCAATGGTCCTTACCGATGTACTCCCACCGATTTGAGGAATTTATTATTAAGTATACATGTTAACAATGGGGAGAACCTGGAGTGTCTAATTTAATGTGTATCACTAAACTACTTTCTCCAAAATCCGCCAAAAGAACTCCTTTGCCATGCCTTCCTGCAGTCTCCTCTTTCTTTAGACTGAGCATGGGTAATGTTTAATTTAGACATTTTATCAGGGTTGTCCTAGGACTTTAATCCAAGGTATCAAGCCTGTGACATCAAGACTACTTTGACTACTACTTTGACTGACTGGTGATTAAAGATGAACTAAACTCTGGAAGCTTTGCCCAAAAAAAGAGTCAGGTTGTGTCGTGGAAAATCTGACTGTCTGTAGAGCAAACAGCCAATTTTCCTATTTCTAATATAACCAATGATACTTTCCGTCTTAATGATATAATGCCTTACCTTTAGCCATTAACTCCCAACCCCCTAGTCCATGCATACCATCCTTATCTCAGCCAACATCCATACATCACCTTCCCAGCCTAACTGCTTTCCAGCCAGGTCCCATTAAAAGAGACATCACCAGTATTTCTTACGTGTTTCTCTCAGCAAAGGGCAGCATGTCTGTCTGTCCTGAGCCGACCAAAAACCTTTATTTCCAATCCATTCAAAGCCACACCCTCAAGGGTTTGCCTCCAACAGCTAATCCCCTCCTACAAAGGTTGTGACCTCATATCATTCACACAGGATGTGAATGACCATATAAGGACATGACAATACAATACAATGATCAACTGGAAGCCACGCCCTGGAGGGTTTGCTTTCAAAAGCTAAACACTCCTACAATACAGGGACATTTGTTTTCCTTCAAAAGAACCAATCACAGACATGTATACATTCAAAACAGACTAGCAGTGATGTAACCATCTAACTGCTTTCAATGACAATGAACGATATAAAACCATGGCTCAGTGGGTCATAATATTTATATTGTTATGCGCAGCCAATGGTCTTCCGCCAACGTCTGTATGTGCCAATACGCTCACATGAGCGCATTACAGCAAAACCGACACTAGGGGGCATCTGACAACATACATTAATAAAATTTTCCACAACAGTTGCGGAAAAAGTACTGGTCACCAGTATATCCTGTGGTCTTTGTGCAGATGATCTTTCCCCCTATACTGACTTACCATGCCTTGTTCTGCACTAGGTCTCTATGTGGAGGTGGTGGTGATTTGCCTTTTTCATGTCTGAGCCACCAGCAAGGAGAACTGTGAGCAACACAGTAGTGACATTACCAAATTGAGCCATCAAAAGGTAGAAGTCAATTAGATCTTACACTCAGTGCTGGTTTACCAAATAGGCAGAGCAGGCACCTACCCGAGGGCCCCATTTCATTTAAGGAACAATGGATCAAAATAATATTGATTTGAAAATTACAATTAAGCGTTCTTAAAATGTTCACAAAAGATGGAAAAAATGAATCAATTCAAAGAAATGAAAACTTTACATTACTGAGACTCTATGGAGAAAATACTGTATTCGTGTAATCTACTCAATAACAACTTATAGTGGTTGTAAGGGCTCAAGGTTTTTTTGCCTTTGTGCATTCTAAGCATGAAGGTAAAAAAACCTTCTGTGTGCTGCAGCCCCCCAGCCTCCCCTAATACTTACCTGAGCCCCATCTCGATCCAGCAATGTGCACCAGAGCAGAGGCTCTCCCGGGTCTCTTCCTCCTCATTGGCTGAGACAGCAGCAGGAGCCATTGGCCAGAGAGGGACCCAAGAAGAGAAGGATTGGGGCTGCTGTACAAAAGTGTAACGTGTTTGTTATAAAAAATAGAAAATATATCTGCCTTTAATATCACTTTAAAGTTGTAAACAAAAGACGTCTGGTTCACATTACAGTTTGTCTTTTAAAAGCTCATCTTCTTTCAGCTGTCAGTTTGTAGAAAATGTTGGTGCAACCTGCGTATGTGTAATGTACAGTAGTGATGGTTATCTAAATCTAGCAGCCAACATGCACACTACTTTGTTTAACCACCTCCCGCCCAGTCTATAGCAGATTGACGGCGGGAAGTGGTTCTGTTACCCTGACTGGGCGTCATATGACGTCCAGCAGGATAACATGCAGGAACACATCAGTCTGACATGCCACATCTCCAATCATGGTAAGAAGCCTCTGACAGAGGTTTCTTACCACGTGATCAGCTGTGACCAATCACAGCTGATCATCACGTGAATCTAGAACTGCCGGTAAACGGTATTCCTTGGTTCGCGCTGACAAGGAGAGCCGATTGGCCGCACTCCCTGTCGGGGGGGGGGGGGGGGGGTCTGTGCTGATAATCAGCACATTGATTATCAGCACAGCCCCTTTAGATGTGCCACCACGGCTGCCAAAAAGGTGCCCCTCAGGTGCCAGTCAGTATCCCATCTAAAACAGCTGTAGGTGCCCATCACAGTGCCAAGCAGTGTCCATATAAGTGCCAATTAGTGCCCACCACAGTGCCAATCAGTGCCCATCACAGTGCCAATCAGTGCCCTACATTAACACCTGTCAGAACATCATCAGTATCACATCATCAGTGCTGCCCATCAGTGCCACCTGTCGGTGCCAATCAGTACCTCCTATCAGTGCCAATCAGTGCTGCCTGTCAGTGCCCATCACAGCCACCTGTCACTGCCCATTGGTGCCGCCTGTCAGTACCCATCAGTGCCCATCAGTGCTGCCTATCAGTGCCCATCAGTGCTGCATATCAGTGCTGCCTATCTGTGCCCATCAAGTCTACATATCAGTGCCTCCTCATCAGGGCCCATCAATGCCACCTTATCAGTGCCACCTCATCGGTGCACATCAGTGCACATCAGTGCGCCTCATCAGTGCCCATCAGTTGTGCCTCATCAGTGCCCATCAGTGAAGGAGAAAACAAAATTGTATAACCTTGTAAAAACCTTTTTTTTTCAAAAATGTCGGTCTTTTTTAGTTTGTTTAGCAAAAAATAAAAATCCCAGTGGTGCTCAAACACCACCAAAAGAAAGCTCCATTTGTGGCAAGAAAATATAAAAAATTTAGTTTGGGTACAGTGTTGCATGACCACGCAATTGTCATTCAAAGTGCGACAGCGCTGAAAGCTGAAAATTGGTCTGGGCAGGAAGAGGCGACAATGCCTGGTATTGAAGTGGTGAATGTTATCTGACTAGAGCACATGCTTGAGAAACTTACATAAACCAGAGAGGGGGGCCCTAAGGTTTTGACTGCCTAGGGGCCTTTATAGAGTTTAAGCTGGCACTGCTTACACTGCACACATAAAGCTCTAATGCCCCGTACACACGGTTGGAAATTCCGACCACAAAATCCGTCAGATTTTTTGCGACACTGGTGTTGCATACACACGGTCGGACAAAGTTGTCAGAAAATCCGATCATTCTGAACGTGGTGACATTCGTTGCGTACAAAGGAAATACGTAGAGGCTAGTAGCCAATAGCTTTGGTCTCGTAATTTGATCTGAGCATGCGTGACACTTTGTCCGTCGGAATTCTCTACACACGATCGGAAAAAGTCCGATCGGACTTTGTTGTCGGAAAATTTGAGAGCAGGAGCTCAAATTTTTTCCGTCGGTATTTCCGACGGAAAAAGTCTGATGGAGCCCACACACGGTCGGATTTTCCGACAACATGGTCCGATCGGACATTTTCCGTCGGAAATTCCCACCGTGTGTACGGGGCATAAGGCTGTAGGCACAGGGGTGACTTGGCACCAGTGATGTAAGTAACTGAGTTAAAATAAACTGAGTTACCTAACGCAGTTAC
The DNA here is from genome assembly GCA_028564925.1 of Lithobates sylvaticus. NCBI lineage: Eukaryota > Metazoa > Chordata > Amphibia > Anura > Ranidae > Lithobates > Lithobates sylvaticus. The sequence goes on from CM053029.1 coordinate 569,784,688, forward strand.
TTTAGAGGGTAACGAGTAATCTAACTGATTACTTTTCCCCTCATGGTAACTCAGTTCCCATTACTTTGGCTTAGTTACCCCAATTACATCTACCGCCACTAGATGGCAGTAGTGTAATTGCGGTGTCCTGCCGAAAAAGTTCCCCCGCCTGATAAGGACCCCCTGTACTGCGCAGGCGCAGGGCTTGCGCAGTACGAAGGACTACGGAGCTTCCGAAATTTGCCGAACCTAAACAGCTCTGAGTGAACTCTACACCACGCAGGTGCAGTTAACATGTAATTGTACGAGGCGATGCCGCACGCTCCTGATGCTCGTGCTACTCTGCAAGGGGCGTCTATCGTGCAAGTAAGGGGCGGGTCTAGTATTACTGTAACCAAGGGGCGCATTTATTATTATTGTTATACATCAAGCTCTGCCCATTAATTTAACATTCGCCCTCTTCTGTAGCCATCCGCCCCTTACACGATATAATAATAATAGACCCGCCACTTGCTTACACGCTATAACAGATCTGCCCCTTGGTTAGAGTAATAATAGAACAGCCCCTTGGTTACACAATATATAACAATAATAAATGCGCCCCTTGGTTACAGTAATACTAGACCCGCCCCTTAGTTACACGTATAGAATATTTTAAAAAAAAAAGCCAGTTACTTTGCTGAGTAACTAATTACTTTTCCAATGTAGTAACTGAGTTACTAACGCAATTACTTTTTGGGAGAAGTAATTTGTAACTTAACTAATTACTTTTTTAAAGTAAGATGACCAACACTGCTTGGCACACCCACAGTAATTCAAACTAAACGGTATATTTTCAGCATATTTTTCAGGCTCAGTTGACCTTACTAGAGGTCCCCTATAGTTCAACAAATCTTAACTTTTTTGGGTTATGAAGGAGGAGGAAGTGCAGTCATCATAATGTAACTTTTTCCTTCCTATAGAATCACACACCCAATATCATTCAGTTTACAGTGCAGTATGTAGAAAACAAGAATCCCTACAGCTCTGATCAGATTTATGTGTCACCCATTGTGCTGTTTGAGAGGTGTCTGATAAGGCAATCTGTGACTGTGCGTCTCTTTCCTCTCCTCTATGGTGTCACCATGTCAATACATTTTGATTACTGTGCTCTACAGCTGTGACACTTGCTAGCTCTGTGTTATCTGCCGCTGCCCTCCGTGTATGACTGCTGTCTTTATTAAATAAAAATCATTAGTCTTTATTTCATTCTGAAAATGAAGGTAAACAGACACGCATTTCAGTAGAGCCGTAAATAATTAAGTCATTCCTAAGAAAATATTTTCTTGGAATCACAGTGGTGGAAATGAATGGATGAGCGATATACATAAAAAGCAAGGAACTATTCGGCACAACTTCTACTTGAGGCATTGGCCATTTTACCTACATTTTTGCTGACATTTTTTTACACTTACCCTGCAAAGTCAACTGATAAAGGGATTATCTAACCACTACCAGTGCAATGCCATATTCTAAAACCTAAGAATATTTTTTATACTACAGCCCACCCCTATTTCTTTTGCTATTTATGTACAATATAATGGCAGAAATGAGATATACTCTCTACAGCTATATATTATTTTATTATTATTATACAGGATTTATATAACGCCAACAGTTTGCGCTTTACAATATGAAGGCCGACAGTACAATTCAATACAGGCGGAATAAGCGTGCCCTGGTTGTTAGAGCTTACAATCTAGGAGGGAGGGTCAAGGGATACAAAGGGTAATAGCTAGCTGTGGGGGATGAGCTGATGGAGAAAATAAAAGTACAGTTATTAAGTGGGGGGCATAATAGGCTTCTCCGAAGAGGAGGGTTTTCAGGAATCGTCTAAAAGAAACAGAGTAGGAGATAATGGGACTGATTATTATAAGGAGTTCGATAGGATGGGAGAGGCTCCGGAAAAAGCTATAAACTACGGTGATCAAATAGCTTTCCCTCAGTCTCTTCATCCACATCAAGTTATGATCAACCAGTTAGTATAGACCCATATGGATGTATGTGAGTTTCCTTTGCTTAAATATTGTTACATACTGTTACCCAAGTCTTACTAAATGCTGCATGCAACATCATTAATCTATGGTAGACTATTTAACAAAGGTACTTGCCTTTCATCTCCTTAGCCCTGTGTTCTCACAGTGGTGTCTTTTAGGGATGAGCCGAACACCCCCCCGTTCGGCTCGCACCAGAACCCGCGAACGGACCTAAAGTCCGTGCGAGCTTTAGAACCCTATTAGTTATAATGGATGCGAACGTTCGAAATTAAAAGTGCTAATTTTAAAGGCTAATATGCATGTTAATGTCATAAAAAGTGTTTGGGGACCTGGGTCCTGCCCCAGGGGACATGTATCAATGCAAATTTTTTTTTTAAAAACGGCCGTTTTTTCAGGAGCAGTGATTTTAATAATGCTTAAATTGAAACAATAAAAGTGTAATATTCCTTTAAATTTCGTACCTGGGGGGTGTCTATAGTATGCCTGTAAAGGGGCGCATGTTTCCCGTGTTTAGAACTGTCTCTGCGCAAAGTGTCATTTTTGAAAGTAAAAAAGCTATTTAAAATCACTCGCGGCTAATGTTAATTCACGGCTCCCGTAACACAGAGAACAGTGATTCATTGAAACTCATTCATAAAAAAAAGTCATTGATAAAAAATAAAAAAAATGAAAAAAAAAAAAGCGTAGGGGTCCCCCTAAATTCAATAACCAGGCCCTTCAGGTCTGGGATGGATAATTAAGGGGAACCCCAGCCAAAAAAAAAAAAAAATGGCGTAGGGTCCCCCTCAAAATCCATACCAGACCCTTGAGGTCTGGTATGGATTTTAAGGGGAACCCTAGCCAAAAAAAATGGCGTGGGGTCCCCCTCAAAATCCATACCAGACCCTTATCCGAGCACGCAACCTGGCAGGCCGCAGGAAAAGAGGGGGGGACGAGAGCGGCCCCCCCTCTCGCCTGAACCGTACCAGGCCACATGCCCTCAACATTGGGAGGATGCTTTGGGGGTCTAAGACCCCTAAAGCACCTTGTCCCCATGTTGATGAGGACAAGGGCCTCTTCCCCACAACCCTGGCCGGTGGTTGTGGGGGTCTGCGGGCGGGGGCTTATCGGAATCTGGAAGCCCCCTTTAACAAGGGGACCCCCAGATCCCGCCCCCCCCCCCCCCCTGTGTGAAATGGTAAGGGGGTACAAAAGTACCCCTACCATTTCACCAAAAAAGTGGCAAAAATTGTAAAAATGACAGGAGACAGTCTTTGACAATTCCTTTATTAAAATCTTCTTTCTTCTTTCTTCATCCTTCGGATTCTTCATCTTCTCCTTCCTTCATCTTCTTCCATCTTCTTCTTCCATTTTCTTCTTCCTCCGATCCGCTTCTTCTTGCGCTGGTCTTCTCGTCCTTCTCGTCCGGCATCTTCTTCTGTCGGCGTCGGTGTCGGTGTCTTCTTGGGCCGCTCCGCGCAATGGGAGGCTCCCGCTGTGTGAGGCTCCGCTCCATCTGACAGGTCTTTTAAAACGGAGGGCACCTGGTGACCCCGCCCCCCTCTGACGTCATGGGGAAAGCCATCATGGAATTCCCCATGACGTCCCTGTGCGTCAGAGGGGGCGGGGTCACCAGGTGCCCTCCATTATAAAAGACCTGTCAGACGGAGCGGAGCCTCACACAGCGGGAGCCTCCCATTGCGCGGAGCGGCCCAAGAAGAGACAGAGACACCGACACCGACGCCGACGGAAGAAGATGCCGGACGAGAAGGACGAGAAGACCAGCGCAAGAAGAAGCGGATCGGAGGAAGAAGAAAATGGAAGAAGAAGATGGAAGAAGATGAAGGAAGGAGAAGATGAAGAAACCGAAGGATGAAGAAAGAAGAAAGGAGATTTTAATAAAGGAATTGTCAAAGACTGTCTCCTGTCATTTTTACCATTTTTGCCACTTTTTTGGTGAAATGGTAGGGGTACTTTTGTACCCCCTTACCATTTCACACAGGGGGGGGGCCGGGATCTGGGGGTCCCCTTGTTAAAGGGGGCTTCCAGATTCCGATAAGCCCCCCGCCCACAGACCCCCACAACCACCGGCCAGGGTTGTGGGGAAGAGGCCCTTGTCCTCATCAACATGGGGACAAGGTGCTTTAGGGGTCTTAGACCCCCAAAGCATCCTCCCAATGTTGAGGGCATGTGGCCTGGTACGGTTCAGGCGAGAGGGGGGGCCGCTCTCGTCCCCCCCTCTTTTCCTGCGGCCTGCCAGGTTGCGTGCTCGGATAAGGGTCTGGTATGGATTTTGAGGGGGACCCCACGCCATTTTTTTTGGCTAGGGTTCCCCTTAAAATCCATACCAGACCTCAAGGGTCTGGTATGGATTTTGAGGGGGACCCTACGCCATTTTTTTTTTTTTTTTTTTTTTGGCTGGGGTTCCCCTTAATATCCATCCCAGACCTGAAGGGCCTGGTTATTGAATTTGGGGGGACCCCTACGCTTTTTTTTTTGTTTTTTATTAATGAATGACAGCTCTCTGTGTTACAGGAGCCATCAATTCATTAGCCGCGAGTGATTTAAATAGCTTTCTTCCTGCAAAAATGACACTTTTTTGCAGGAAAAGTTCTAAGCACAGGAAACCTGCCCTCCTTCACAGGCCACCTATAGACACCCCCCAGATGTGATACTGCAATGCTGTTCTAACAGCATGCACACACATATCCCCAGAAATAAAGCACATATTGTTGTCAGCAGTCAGCGGCACACTGACACGCTGACACTGACTGAAACATAATATGCGAGGCCGCCGGCGCGGCGGCCTCTTATACCGTGGGGCGTGTACTAAAGCCCCTGAGCTATAATTGGCTACAGGCATCCTGCCTGTAGCCAATTATGGCTCTCCTCGCTGCCGGCGCTGTGATTGGCCAAGCATGCGGGGTCACAGTGCATGCTTGGCCAATCATCAGCCAGCATTGCACTGCGCGGGCCGCAATGCATTGCGGGGCCGCTCGCATCACACGAATTTGATGCGAGCGGCCCCAATAGTTCTGGGCTCGCCGAGCGAGCGAACACCCGGTGCTCGATTCGAACATGGGTTTGAATCGAACACCGGGCTCATCCTTAGTGTCTTTGAGAATATTAACTTCTAGCCTTCCCCTCAGCTCTGAACCCCACTTTCTCCCAGTGGTACTGGTGTGCGTGTGAGCTCTTAGATAAGAATGCTGAAGGTGGTAGTCATGTCAGCTCTTAGGCATCTTCAAAGCACTGGCACCCACTTTATTTCAGTGGCACTGACATGAATGTCATCTCTTAGATTATAATGCTGGAGATGCCTGGAATCTCAGTTCCTAGACAGCTCCTCAGGTTTGGCCACCACTTTCTCTCAGTGACATTGGCCTGGCTGTGAGCTGTTAGATAGGAACGCTGAAGGTGGTTGTATTGTCAGCTCTTAGGTTTCTCCAAAGTTCTGACCCCACTTTCTTTGGTACTTATGTGAAGGTAAACTTATAGGTTGTGAATTGGGGAAAAAACTGCGCTAACCCTATGTGTGAAAAATAAAGCAGCTAACATACAAAACAAACAAAGTCTCAAAAAATAGGAATAAAAACTGTAGCGCTAAAGTAAACACAATGCGTAAAAAGTGAATCCCATACAAATAAGAAACATGTGTGATGTGTGAATACAAATAAACACAATAATAAAGTGGAAAAAAACACTTGTATAACACATGTGACGTGTAAACAAAATAAAGTCCAGATAAGACTCAATGAATGGGGGTGAACCCAGGGGAAGTGAAAAAAAAATAATGAAAAGTTTAAATCAATCAAGTGAAACACTGATGTCAGCGGATCCCTGTGTCTGATTCTGGAGCGTAGAAAGGCTGGACAGGGATGTCTTATACAACTTGATAGATGGTATAGAGATATTGGATACTCTTACCGCAATGGTTGGATACAACTGCCATACGACATTATATCATGTAGGCTTGTGCGCTAAAACTCTTGCACTGGATGGCACCGGATCAGGCAGGCAGAAACCGAATCACGGACAGCAGTTGCGGCAACTCTACAGGACACACATGCAGGAAAAAAGACTGTGACCTACACCATCGGAGTCGCTTCCGTCTTTTTTGGTTTTGTATCCTTTCCCTTGCCTTTGGGATTTTATCGAGTGGACCGTTTGGGATCTCCCAGCTTGGGTGTACAAGGTTCATCGGTCATGCTGTCCGTGATTCGGTTTCTGCCTGCTTGATCCGGTGCCATCCAGCGCAAGAGGTTTAACGCACAAGCCTACATGATATAATGTTGTATGGCAGTTGTATCCAACCATTGCAGTAAGAGTATCCAATATCTCTATACCATCTATCAAGTTGTATAAGACATCCCTGTCCAGCCTTTCTACGCTCCAGAATCAGCCACAGGGATCCGCTGACATCAGTGTTTCACTTAATTGATTTGGACTTTTCATTATTTATTTTTCACTTCCCCTGGGTTCACCCCCATTCATTCAGTCTTATCTGGACTTTATTTTGTTTACACGTCACATGTGTTATACAAGTGTTTTTTTCCACTTTATTATTGTGTTTATTTGTATTCACACGTCACACGTGTTTCTTATTTGTATGGTATTCACTTTTTACGCATTGTGTTTACTTTAGCGCTACATTTATTCCTAAACTTATAGGTTGGAAAGCAGGAGATGACAGGAATCTCAACTCTAAGGCACCTCATCAGCTCTGGAACCCACTTTTTCTCAGTGGCACTGGTGCGAATATAAGCTTCTAGGTTGGAATGATGGTGGGAATCTCAGTTCCTAGACCTTCCCTCAACTCTGTCCTCCACTTTCTTTCAGTAACACTGGTGTAAATGTGAGCTCTTAGATAAGAATGTTAAAAGGTGTTATTATACTTTCAGATTTTGGGCTTCTCCAAAGCACTGTCACTGAATTTCAGCTTTTAGGTTGGAACGCTGGAGATGGTGGGAATCTCAGCTCCTACACAACTCCTCAACTTTAGCCACCACTTCTCTCAGTGACACCGGTGTAAATGTGAGCTCTTAGAAAAAAATGCTGAAGGTGCTAGTAATGTCAGCACTTTCTCTAAGGCCCCTTTCACACGGACGGCCCGTTCAGATCCGCCTGTCAGTTTTGACGGCGGATCTGAACGGGCGCTCCATGTTACTCTATGGAGCGTCGGATGTCAGCGGAGACATGTCCGCTGACATCCGATCCGGTCCAATCCGCCAAAAGCAGACGTATGGCCACACGTCCAGATCCGTCGCTGGCGGATCGGATCGGGTGAGATCGGGTGAAAACGGACACACTGTCCGTTTTCATCCGATCTCTCCATAGAGATCAGCGGCGCTCGCAAGCCCCTCCCCGCTCAGTGAGCGGAGAGAGGCTTGTTATCCGCCGGCTCAGCGGAGATCAACGGACAGATCTCCCGCTGAGCCGACGGACAGAGGTGGGCTCCGTGCAAGCGGAGTCCGCCTCGTCTGAAAGGGGCCAAAGTTACACTGGCATGAATACCAGCTCTTACATGGGAATGCTGGAGGTGGGAATTTTGGCTTCTAGCTCTCTCAGCTCTGGCCTCCACTTTCTCTTAATAGCACTGTCATAAATGTGAGCTCTCAGGTGTAAATGCTGGAGGTAAATGGCAGTTCTGAAATAACCACAGGCAGCTACAGTTTAAAAATGTATAATCTAATAACCCCTTTATGTCTTTACTTCTCTATATACACTTACAATTAACAAAATGTATACATAAATAATGTTTTAGGTAATAGCATAAAAAGCATGTACACATGTAGTTAAAGTGGTTGTAAACCCTTTACAACCACTTTAAACTACAGGCAAGCCTATAATTAGACTTACCTGTAGCTGCACTGGATATCTCCTAAACCTGCACGGTTTAGGAGATATCCCTGTATTTGCATGTGCCGATGCCATGTGGCACATGCACACTTAAGCCAACTAAAGCAATGGCACGTACGTGACGTTGCTTCAGTTGTACTGTGCCGTTCGCGGCGGCTCCCGCGCATGCGGCTCCGGCACTGTGATCGGCCGGAGCCGCGATACCCAGAAGTAACCTCCGCGATAGGTGTCGCTGGCCGGAGGGGAAGACGAGGATGGTTGTGGGGGCTTCGATCTCGGGTAAGTAATTCATAATGATCTAGTATGCTATGCATATTAGCTCACTATGCCTTTATCTTGCAGGGTGTTTTTTTTTTTTTTTTAGGAAGGTTTACAACCAAATTTTTTGTGCCTATAGCATAACAATTTTCATTACTTTAGCATCAATACTTAAACATAAGCAAGTCACTAAATTACTTAATTGAATTAGGCTTGTACCTGTAATTGATTTTTTTTTGTTGTCAAATTGTTTTTATAAAAATGTTTTATTTCTTGTACAAAACAAACAAAAACTTTAATATAGAGTCAGAAACTGCCACACACTATTTTCAATTCCAGTGTAAGGTAAATGAAAAACTGGCTTTATCTCAGATCCCAACCCATCAGTCAGGCCCCTCTGACATGTTTCACCCACATTGGGCTTAATCGTAGAGGTGACAAAAACTTTACACACACGAAAAGTATGTAAAGACCTCCATACGCTGTCAAAGATACATATATCAGAATGATCGATCAAGACTGTAAAAAAAAGCATAGAAATTGTGGTATCCGAGCATTCAGGATAATACTGTATAATACTACCACTGTCCATAAGTAATATCAGTACATGTAGAAGGCTTCTACAAAACCCAACATGTCTGAGTTCTACACATCCTATAAATCTTCACACAAAATCAACATTTCGTCTGCACACAATGTTGTTTCAATATGTATTAGCATTATACACAGGACTCTTGTCTAAGCTAGTCAAACAGAAGACAATAAAATAATAGTGTCAATGTACGTACATTGCATCATTCTCAATACGAGTAAAATCAGCACCTCTAAATGGATTTTTTTTTTTTTATGTTATGAACAATGCAAAAAGGGGAGCTAGAGGAGTTAGCAAGAAAACACAGAACTTTAAGGTGGTCAAGAGTCAAACATTTCGGTAGACCTTTCTGTCAGATTGTCCAAGACACTGACTTTGACCATACAGTTCCACTTTTAATCAAAATATCATCTTTGGGTAGACTGGCCTTTTAAATGCCAAAATTATTACAGAAGAGATTTGCAGGGGCCTACAAAAAGAGCAGGGGGTGTCTAGGAGGTGCATTGTGTGCCTGGGGACAGGATGCAGGGCAGGGGGCAGAGAAGTGACTGGGTGCCCAGAAAAATGGAGGCTTAGGGCTCCTGTTAGAGACTGTCTGATGCCTGGAGAAAGCTACGGGGAATTCTGTTGCTGACAGCCATACGATGAGTGAACTGGGCTGTGCTGTCCTGAGAGACAGAACCACAAAGCCACGTGGCTGCTGTGTGCTGAAGCAGCTGTCCTGGACCTTTCAAAATTGTGGGCAAAAATTACTGCAAGAGAGGTTGTTGCTACATTTACTATACAACAGCTGAAATATTGCTATCTGTCATGACCAGGAAAAAAAACGAACTACAGAGAGCTGAGAGTACAGGGCCACTGTACTGAGCCTGCCAGAGACTCTGTTACTGTTCAAAGTTGTTGCTGTACTAAAGTCCCTACTGTTCCAGAGCTGCTATTGTTCCAAGGTATGCATCAGGATCTTCAAGGATGGTGAGAAGGACTTTGAAGGTTTGTTTTGCTATGGTTGCCCCGACACCTCCTGCTGGGGATTCTGCTGAAGGGGACTGTGTAGTCCATATATAGTGTAATGGTACCCCCGTAAGGGCTGCTGAGTATTAGACATCTGCACACTGAACCAACATTAGAATTCTTCTATAGCCTATGGGCAGAGCATTTGACCATAAATGTCCGCTCATGCCGACTGCTTCGTCGAATCTTTATGTCAAATCTTTTCTCTCTATGTCGAATAATCTTGGACTAATAGAGTTAGGTTAGGCACATTCGACCTTTTTTGCTATTGTCTCTATAATGTCTAATCTTTTCTCTCTATGTCGAATCTTTTCTCTCTATGTAGAATAATCTTGAGCTAATAGAGCTAGTTAGGCACATTCGATGGACACAGATCGCTATTGTCAGCATCATGTAGAATATCTCTATCTATATCGAACTGTTGTCACAACAAAAACGAAAATAAAGCATTTGTTTATGTCGGATCTTTCGGTTTTCGGATTCTGCACGTTCGTTAACGTTTGGTAAAACGGTAACGAAAATACCCGAAATTCAGACGAAAATGCATTCGGACGAAAACGAATGCACATGTCTACTGGGTATTGTGGTCTGTCTGTCACCCTGAACAGTCAGGCACACAGTACTCATTCACCCTTGTATAACAGTGCCGCTGTTCGAAAAACTTTTCAAATTAGAAAACTATTCGAAATTGATTTGAAAACTTTTTAAATCGATTCAAAAACTACTAAAAACGAAACGAATTCCGAAAAATTTATGAAACGAATGAAACACATTTAACTAAACAAATTTATGTAAATAACGAATCGAAACGAAACAAAACTAATTTCTTCATTCGGCCCATGTCTACTTGGCAATCTTCTTATAGCCTAGGCCATTGATGGTGAACCTTGGCACCCCAGATGTTTTGGAACTACATTTCCCATGATGCTCCACTACACTGCAGAGTGCCAGAGAATCATGGGAAATGTATTTCCAAAAATCTGGGGTGCCAAGGTTCGCCATCACTGGCCTAGGCCATCTTTATGTAGAGCAACAATTCTTTTTTCAGATCTTCAGAGAGTTCTTTGCCATGAGGTGCCATGTTGAACTTCCAGTGACCACTATGAGAGAGTGAGAGCGATGACACCAAATTTAACACACCTGCTCCCCATTCACACCTCAGACCTTGTAACACTAATGAGTCACATGACACCGGGGAAGGAAAATGGCTAATTGGGCCCAATTTGAGCATTTTCACTTAGGGGTGTACTCACTTTTGTTGCCAGTGGTTTAGACATTAATGGCTGTGTGTTGAGGTATTTTGAGGGGACAGCAAATATACACTGTTATACAAGCTGTACACTCACTACTTTACATTGTAGCAAAGTGTCATTTCTTCAGTGTTGTCACATGAAAAGGTATAATAAAATATTTATTTTGTGTGTGTGTGTTAATCTTACAAATGTGTCCTGTGCACATTTCCTGTGTTATCTAATAAAGTCTAATTATACCAGTTTGTGTCTTGGACTTCAGTACAATAAGACCCTATGTTGTGTAGATAAGGCCAGTGGAAGGGCCAGTTTAGCAAAAGACAACTGGGCAGGGCTGACAGCATTCTGTCCACAAAAAGTCTGTGTGTTATTAGCTCACAACAAGAAATTAGGAGCTTGGTGCATTTTTGTTTTTGGCCCATCAACAGGTATTTTTGTAGAATTTTTAAAGAGCTGGAACTTGGGAAATGTGCATGTATTGCAGGGATGTAACGACTATGGGGGTTATTTATGAAAAGCAAATCCACAAAGTGCACTTGAAATTGCACTGAAAGTGCACTTGGAAGTGCAGTCGCTGTAAATCTGAGGGGTAGATCTGACATGAGGGGAAGCTCTGCCGATTTTATTATCCAATCATGTGCAAGCTAAAATGCTGTCTTTTATGTTCCTTGCATGTCCCCCTCGGATCTACAGTGACTACACTTCCAAATCCACTTTGTAGTGCAAAGTTGATTTGCCTTTAGTAAATAACCCCCCTATGTGTTGTTTTTAATGTTGCCTTTATTTCAAAAAATAAATAAAATTGTTTTGGTTCCCCATTAAGTTAATTGTATAAAATATAATTATATTTGTACTGAATATAAATGTACATCACATCCACACTATTCTTACTGGGTAGAATCAATTATGGGAAACTTCATGCTGAGAGACATCGTTTGTTCTGTATTCTTACATTGTATATTTATCCTGGACCCCTAGTAGAAAGAGGTTACTTCAGTAAATTAACAACTACATTTCTGATTATTTTTTTGTTGGCCATTCACCACAGTATATATGTATATTTAAAAACACGCATACAGTATATGTCAATCTTAGACATGCCAGCTTTTCATTACAGCATGCAGTTTTTTCTCTCTTGAGAGTGCCCCCAATCTTTTAGAGTCTTCACAACACCCCTAAATATTAGGGCAAAACCTTCTTGCAAAAAAAAACGTTTCCAGTGACAAAGAAATGTTGTCTTCCAATTACTTATAAATGAAGATTCGAGGAATGCTCTATAAGTAATGTATTGTACACAGTCAGACTGACTGTAACCCCTGTGAAAGCAAGATTTTACTATGTTATCTATTTACCACATTTCATTGTTTACCTTGTTTTAGAGTAGACAGGGTTATCCAACTAGTTACACTCCAGAGGCATTTTTTTCATTTCAGCAATGGACCTATTATTAGAGGAGGGAGGGGGAGCATTAAATAATATATATATATATATATATATATATATATAGCGATATCTCTCTCTCTCTCTCTCTATATATATATATATATATAGCGATATCTCTCTCTCTCTCTATATATATAGATATATATATATAGCGATATCTCTCTATCTCTCTCTCTCTCTCTCTCTCTATATATATATATATATATATATATATATATATATAGCGATATCTCTCTATCTCTCTCTCTCTCTCTCTATATATATATATATATATATATAGATAGATATACTTTATTGTCATTGTATACATGCAACAAAATGTAAAGTACTCTTTACAGCAGCAATAAAAACACTTCTCAACAAAACCACACATACATACTCCTAGCACATGCCCACATATCTATTTAAATATATCAAAATATAAAATTTTATTTAAAAAAAATAAATAAAATAAATTAAAATGTTTTTTTAGAATTCCACATAAAATTCTTAAAACACTGTACCTATTGGGCATATGGACAATACAGCCCTAGGGAAAAAATGATGCTTTAAGCGATTAGTGTGCGTTTTAAGTGTCCTATATCTTTTCCCAGATGGCAATGCAACAAACACACTGTAACCTGGGTGGGTTGGATCAATACTCTCTCTCTCTCTCTCTCTCTCTCTCTCTCTCTCTCTCTCTCTCTCTCTCTCTCTCTCTCTCTCTCTCTCTCTCTCTCTCTCTCTCTCTCTCTCTCTCTCTCTCTCTCTCTCTCTCTCTCTCTCTCTCCTCTCTCTCTCTCTCTCTCTCTCTCTCTCTCTCTCTCTCTCTCTCTCTCTCTCTCTCTCTCTCTCTCTCTCTCTCTCTCTCTCTCTCTCTCTCTCTCTCTCTCTCTCTCTCTCTCTCTCTCTCTCTCTCTCATATCTATATATATATATATATATATATTTATTCATATACAGGGATTTTTTTCAGCTGGAACGCGGGGAAACGCAGTTTCGGCACCTTCACCACTGACAGCAAATGGTGCTGTAGTGTGCTGCAGGGTCTATTGATACTCACTGCTAGGGGATCTATTCTAGCTGGAGGGTATCTATTTTTGCATGGGGGTCTATTGTTTCTGAGGAAGTCTATTGTTGCTGGTGGAAGACCTACTGTTGCTGGCAGGGGGTCTTATATTACTGGGGAGTCAGTTGTTGCTGGGAGAGATCTACTGTTGAGAGAGGGGTCTAGTGTTGCTGGCTGCCGGAGAATCTATTGATGTTGGCTGTGGGGAGATCTGCTGTTGCTGCTGGGAGTCTATTGTTGCTGGGGGGATTTTTTGTGGTGGGGTGGTCTATTTTTGCTGGTGGGGGCTCTATTGTTACTGCAGGGGTTTCTTTTTACTGCTTTTCCTGTTATAATTACCAAATTCCTTATGGATTACTTAGCACCACAAATTGATACTTGGTTCTGTATTGTCTAAAAGGGCAGTACTGGGAGGTGGGTAGGGGATGGAACCAAGGAGTGGTGCTCAACTTAAGCATCATTAAAATCACTGCTCCTTTAAAAACAATCTTTTTTAAAAGTTTTTATTTTGCATTAAGCCCGGACCAATTGGCAGCTAAAGGAACAGGCCCTTTTTGCGATTCGGCACTGCGTCGCTTTAACTGACAATTGCGCGGTCGTGCGACGCGGCTCGCAAACAAAATTGGCGTCGTTTTTTTTTCCCACAAATAGAGCTTTCTTTTAGTGGTATTTGATCACCTCTGCAGTTTTAATTTTTTGCGCTATAAACAAAAATAGAGCAACAATTTAAAAAAAAATGCAATATTTTTTACTTTTTGCTATAATAAATATCCCCAAAAAATATATACACATTTTTTCCTCAGTTTAGGCCGATACGTACTCTTCTACATATTTTTGGTAAAAAAAATCGCAATTAGCAAATATTGATTGGTTTGCACAAAAGTTATAGCGTTTACAAAATAGGGGATAGTTTTATAGCATTTTTATTAATATTTTTTTGTTTTACTAGTAATTGCGGCGATCGCCAATTTTTATTGTGACTGCTACATTATGGCGGACACAGTGACCCACAGCTGGGCACTTAAAGAGACACGTACAGGTACGTGATTGTGCCCAGCCGTGCCATTCTGCCGACGTATATGTGCAGGAGGCGGTCCTTAGGCGGTTAATACATGTCCCCCAGAGCAGAAACCGGGCCCCCATACCCCTATTATGGCCAATAACTTGCATATAAGCCTTCAAAATGGGGAATTTTGATTTTTAACATTCAGGTCCTGTAGACTTCAAGGGGGGTTCGATGTTCGTGTCCAAACTTTTCCTATGTTCGGGAGTTCTGATGCAAACTGAACCAAGGGGTGTTCAGCTCATCTCTACCTACAATGTAGTAATCTCAGAAGTGTCTCAAACTGATGTCAAAAGCAGGCAGCATTTCTCCATCAAAGCCCACCAACACCGGAACTATATGTGCTCAGATTTCACTCTGTTGAGTTCTGTAACATTAGCAGGAAGCAAAGTTGGAAATCTCCATGTTACTACATAGAGAGGACCTCAACCACTCTGGGAACTTTTTGTTATTTTTTTCCTAAAACTCACTTCTCTATAGTTCCTTTTCTGTCACTGTGGTATCTCCAGACTATCCCATCTAATTTACAGTTCTCTGTGTTCAAAATTCCTGTTCCGTATGACCTTAATTAATGAACGGGGAAACTTTTACTTAGAAAATTGATCAATGCTTCATTACAGCTTTGCAACCTACCAATCAATGGCTGCTCTGGTCCAAAAAAGAGCCATTTTTTAAAGTGAAAAGGTGAGCTAAGGTAAGGCTGTATAACATTTACAATGTTCAACTTAAATTACTTTTACAAAGCTATACTTGACCTTTCGGGGGAATGATCATAGTATTGGGCTCAGGGGACAGCAAGTAAAACAAGAAAATGGAGCATATTCAGAGACCTCTCCAGAAAAACTGTGATTTATTCTTGCAGTGAAAGAGCGTTTGGCTCTCATCCTGTAACAGTTTATGATTAGAGTTTCAGGAACAAGCCAGGTCAATTACAACAGATGAGCACACACTTTGTTTTGCACAAAATTTGAAGCTGCTTGATTTTTATATATAGCTAGACCCACTTTTCAGCATTCGAGGAAGGAAAGTGGTTCCTTAGCAAAGTTAAGTGCATTCTTATAGTCATTAGAATGATAATTAGAAGTGCTAGTGACTAGCATTTTCATGCACTGAAAATATAATATACCACTGAACCACTCTACATAAATTGACCTAGGAGGCAATAGCACTTTGAAAATTACTAAGAAATAAGATTTGCCTCATGGAGACTAGGGATGGGCGAATGGTTCGGCCTGAGCATAAGTTCGGGCCGAACTTTCGCCTTTCAGACGTTAGGCGAACAGCCGAACAAACAGGTCTTTCGACCGTTTGTTTGCCCCCCCCCCAAACCGACCACAATGTATTGCAGCGCTGAACAGTCCATTGCAAGTCCTGATTGGCTGAAGCAGTGAAAGCTTCAGCTAATCAGGGCACAGAGCACTGTCAGAGTCATGATTGGACACTGTCATCATGACTTTATCCAATCATGGCTCATTACCGCTAATTTTTTTGCCCCTGTCTTTTATTCATGGAGTATTACAAATAGGTTAGATGAAAGTCTGAAGGAAGTTGTGGCTTGAAGGTAGTGTCTTAGTACCGAAGTAATATTGTCTTCGTGAAGAAGGTCAAAATTGGATCTGAAAAGATTGGCAGGGTCCAAGGCTCGGTGACAGTAGAGGAAGAGGGGAACTTAGGGATGAATCCATGTACCGTTCTAAGTTCCACTCTATCCGAGTACAAAAAATAATATTATTGTCTTCTGATCCCAGAGCCTGAAGTTCTGATACTCCCCAGCCCGATGCCATCGCCACAAAGAAAAATTGTTTCCAAGTGACATTCCACAAGGATGCTGAATCAGATGGGGCAAAAGGCTGTTTGGATAAGGGCTTTAGATTGATAGAGAGATCCCAAGTGGGAAAGATTTGTTTTAATGGGTGGGCTTATCTTCTTGCCTGTCTTGCAGAATTAGATAAAAAAAAAAATTATTATCAAATTTTTATTGTTTTTTTTTTTTCACATTTCCATATAAAAGCCATCTTGCATTGTTTATACACACATTTTAGCATAGAAACATACTAGTCTCTTATTCCCCCCTCCCCCCAAGGAAAACAGAAAAAAAAAAAACACATCTACCACTACATAGTCGCCTCGCTCAGCCCCCCCCCCCCCCGGGCCGGGCTGTAAGTGAGAAAAAAAGAATAAGAAAAGAAAAAATTCTAATTTCCCTTCATTAAGTGTATGAGGCTTCTTAGGGCCAATTTACTATAGTTTGTGTTTTAACATTGTGTTTTAAGATTATTTCCAAAAGGAAATAAAAAAAATAAAAAAATAAAAATCCCCAAGTGATTTGTGAGTATAATTTAATTCATAATCTACTTCCCGGCTCAAAGGGAGGGGAGGGGAAAGGTGAGAGAGAGAGGACCAGAGAGGGCAAAGAGAAGAGAAAAAAAAAGGAAAAGAACAAAGAAATTAAGACAGAAAAAAAATAAAATTAATCTTCTCTCCCCCATCTCCTCCCTCCCCCCAAGGACCCCGGGTACAGTTGTTATTATTCTACTTATTATTCAATCTCTGCTTTACACAGTTCCCATTCTGTCCATATTTGCACAAACCTCTATTTTCTACATTCAATCTTATGTATCCATCTCTCGGCCTCCATTATTAGATCTACTTCTTTCTTCCAATCAAGAATGGTTGGACATTTAGACTGTTTCCATAACCTCGGAATCAGTAATTTAGCTGCGTTTAATAAGTATGGTAAAATGTTGTTCGTGTATTTCCTACGTGTCTTCATTGACCCATGGAATAGAAAATTTAAAGGTGTTGATTCTATCTGACTTTGTGCTAATTTCTCTATCCATGGGGTCATTTCTTGCCAGAACTTTCTTATCCTGGGGCATTCCCACCATAAATGAAGTAGGGTGCCTCTCTGGCCACAGCCTCTCCAGCATCTGGCATCTACTGTCGAGTATATCTGTGCCAGTTTCACTGGAGTACAATACCATCTGGTCAGGAGTTTATACGAGGTTTCCTGAATATGAGAACTTTTCGAGGTATAATATGTCGAGTCAATAAGTTCTTTAATTTCTGTCTTTGTAAAACTGCAATTTAGTTCCCCTTCCAACTCCCTAATGTAGTATGGTGTTATGTTTTTCCTGGTCCCCGAAATTAGTGTGTACATTTGGGACAGTAAATGTCTGGGTTTGGTCATCTTTACGTATTTCATTTCAAATATAGTAAGTAAGAGTTCAGAGGTCTCATCATGGTCTTCAATTTATTGAAAAAGCTTTTTAATTGGAGATACCTCCATTCCATCATTGGTATTGTTCCCATTTTTTGTATTAATTCTGTTAATGTTAATAAAATACCCTTCAAGTAACCCCATACCTCCTTCTGACTTCCCTTTACATAATTAAAGAATTAGATTAATTAAAAGATCTTCGGCCCATCTTTTGTCGCAGCAGAGCTTGCCACCAGCTGTACCTTTAAATTGCTTAATCCTAATCCTAAATCAAGGTTTTCTTGCAGGAAGTCAAGGACTTGGGAGGAAGAGGGTACATCAGGATTGAAGTTTTGCCATTCGCGAAAGATCTAATCTTATTCCAAACCTTGTCGTTATGGATGGGCCGAACATCCCCGCGTTCGGTTTGCATCAGAACATACCGAACAGGCAAAAAATTTGGCAGAACACATGAACACTGTTAAAGTCTATGGGACACGAACATGTATAATCAAAAGTGCTAATTTTAAAGGCTTATATGAAAGTTTTTTGTCATAAAAAGTGTTTGGGGACCTGGGTCCTGCCCCAGGGGACATGTATCAATGCAAAAACTTTTTTTTTTTAAACGGTCGTTTTTTCGGGAGCAGTGATTTTAATAATGCTTAAAGTGAAAAAATAAAAGTGAAATATTCCTTTAAATTTCATACCTGGGGGTGTCTATTTGCCTGTAAAGTGGCGCATTTTCCCCATGTTTAGAACAGTCCCTGCACAAAATTACATTTCTAAAGGAAAAAAAGTCATTTAAAACTCGCGGCTATAATGGATTGTCGGTCCCGGTCAGACCCTTATCCGAGCATGCAACCTGGCAGGCCGCAGGAAAAGAGGGGGGACGAAAGAGTGCCTCCCCCTCCTGAACCGTACCAAGCCACATGCCCTCAACATGGGGAGGGTGCTTTGGGGTATACCCCAAAAGCCCCCTGTGTGAAATGGTAACGGGGTACAAATGTACCCCTACCATTTCACAAAGAAAGTGTCAAAATGGTACAAATGACAAGACATGGCTTGGGACAAGTCCTTTATTAAAAAAAAAATTGGATTTTTGTTTTTTGGCCGGGTTCCCCTTAATATCCATAGCAGACCTGAAGGGCCTGGTAATTGAATTTGGGGGGACCCCCACACTTTTTTTTATTTTTATCAATTACTTTTTTTTTATCAATGACTTTCAATGAATGACTGTTCTCTGTGTTACGGGAGCCAGCAATTCATTAGCTGCAGATGGCTGCCTTAGATGACACAACAGGTCAGAAGGGTAAAGGTGGTTTAATGTGATACTGCAATGCTGTACTAACAGCACGCACACACTACACTAATCCCCAGAATCACAGCAGATAATGTCAGACTCAGCAGAATGAATAATGTCACTGACACCGTCATGTTCCTAACGCCGGTGGGCATTGATAGGTGGCACTTGTGGGCATTGATAGGTGGCACTAATGGGCATTGATAGGTGGCACTGGTGGACACTGGCAGGTGGCAATGGCAGGTGGCACTGGCAGGGGGTACTGGTGTGCACAGATGAGGCATAATTGGGACCGATGTCCCTTGCAGATGAGGAGAAAAATGAAAAGATTACCAAGCTTTTGTTTACATCATGTGATCAGCTGTCATTGGCTGACAGTTGATCACATGGTAAGAGGCCGGGATGGCCCCTTACTCGGATCAGTGATCACCCAACTCTCAGTGACTCAGTGATCACAGCACGCTCCGTGCGCGTCCTGCAGGGCGCACGCACAGGGGAGGCCATCATATGACGGCCTCCCGGAAATTCAGGTCCGCGCTGTGGCCATCATTTGGCTATAGCGGAGATGGTAAGTGGTTAAAGAAGAAGAGAATTGTGCGCTGCATTTGGAGATTTCATAATTTGCCACGTCACGAATGTTAATTCTCCATTCCGAACGCTAGTTTACTGCTGGCTCGTCCTTGCTTCCGAGCATGCGTGTTTGTACTTTGGACTTTTGTCTGACGGACTTGTGTACACACGCTCGGAAAATCCGACAACACACATTTGTCGGCGGAAAATTTTAAAACATGCGATCCGACATTTGTCCACGGAAAAGCCGACAACAATTGTCCGGTGTAGCGTACACACGGTCGGATTTTCCGCCAAACAGCCTGTCATCACACATTTCCCGTCGTAAAATCCAATCGTGTGTACGGGGCTTTAGTGAAAGCAGGGATTGAAAGAAAAGGTATCAACTGGTGGCTTTCAAAAGTATTTTGTTCATTAACATTGTCCCGTGCTGGGGAACAGTCATACCAAAATTGGAAGGGGTTAAATCAATAACCATTGTATTCAGTAAAAGTGTTTTAAAGCGTAATTGTGGTCCCGAGGACAAAAGTAAAAACGCTTTTCAAAAAAAAGCATTTTAGAGATACTGACATTTGAAAAGCTAATGCTTTTTAAATGTCAGTATCTCAGTGCAAGTCAAGTTTTCTTGTCATTTGGGCCTGTTCAATTAGCAGTTTAGCAATGGAGCATTGAAATTCGACAAAGTTTTAAACTTAACATTTGTATCTGCAGCCAGCTCATGTGCCTGTTCGGTTCTTACAATAAACATTTGCAAATTCAGTAATCATTTTTTAATTATAGACACAGTTATTGAATTTCCTCTATGTAGTGAATTATAGCTAACAATGTAAAAATGTCATAAAATATCTTGGTTAGCATGTTGTAGTTTCATTTTTTCACAATACTAAGGGCTCGTGTTGACAAGTGTTCTTTTCAAATGCTGCTTTTGCTAATTGAATGGAAGGACATGCGTTCAAATGGCTTTTCAGAAGAAAAGGCTTCTTTTGACCTGCTTTGTTTGCAATTCAAATTCTCCGTATAGGAAATGCTACATTTAACCTCCCTGGCGGTATGATTATTTCTGATTTTAGGTGCTGAAAGCGGTACAATTATTTTGCATGGAAATTTGGCATTTTATATTGTAGGCCTGTAATTCTTAGGAATAGCTCACTTAAATCTGTCCAAACAAGTAGATATCCCGGGTCTGATAAAGTTTGAAACACAAAATCATGAATTATAATATAATAAATAACTATAAATAATTATAACAAATAATAATATAATAATAATAATAAAAAAAAATATTCAATAATGTAATCAAATCAAAAACACTGAAAATCTATTAGTTGCAGAACTGTCGCTGTCATTAGATTTAGTTTTTGATGATGAATTTCCCCACAGTATGTGTAGTGTGTGTTTTTACTTTTTTGAATTTGGCGCCGATCTCTGCTCCCATGCGTCGCAATGTCGCAGGGAACGGCGCTCGGCGGCACTTGGCACTGTGTGAATCGAGCCAGGAGACAGCTCGCACACACAGCGGCGGGAGACATCGCAGGATCCAGGGGACAAGGTAAGTAACTTTCCCTGGATCCTGCGATGCGATCCGGAGTCTGGCTCGGGGTTACCGCTAATGGTACTGAAATTCCACCCCGAGCCAGACTCCGGAATACCGCCAGGGTGGTTAAACAAAGGCAAGTCAAAAATCACTTCTGAACTGGCATGCATAAAACTAATAATAGTCCGAATCTTTGTACTATTTCATCTGCATACACGTTACCCATTGAGATTGTCTTTGTTGTCTCCTGTTCTCCTTTAACCACTTGCTTACTGGGCACTTAAACCCCCCTCCTTTCCAGACCAATTTTCAACTTTCAGCTCTGATGCATTTTGAATGACAATTGCGCACAAATAGAGCTTTCTTTTGGTGGTATTTGATCACCTCTGTGGTTTTTATTTTTTGTTAAAAAAAATGTAAAAAGATAAAAAAACATTTTTTATATTGTGTTAGAAAAAATTTAAAACAGGTAATTTTTCTCCTTCGCTGATGTACGCTGATGAGGCGGCACTGATGGGTACCGATAGGTAGCAGTGATGGGCACTGATGGGTGGAAATAATGGGCACTGATCGGTTACACTGATAGGCAGCACCGCTAGGTTGCTGATTGGCCAGAGGGGGAGCCATTCACCAGGTCCGGCGGACACGATGTTCGCTGGCCACCCACGATCCTAACCTTCCCGGAAGAGTCAGAACGGCGAACTGCCTATGTATACAAGGCAGATTGCCGTTCTGTCAGAGGGAAAGAGAGAGATCTTGTTTTCCTGCTAAACAGCAACATGGATCTCTTTCTTTGCCCAGTCAGACCATCCCCCACACAGTTAGAAGGCACTCCCTAGGGAAACACTTAACCCATTGATTTTCCCCAGTGTTAAACCCTTTCCTGCCAGTGTATATTTTTAGCACTGATCACTGTATTAGTGTCACTGGTCCCCAAAGAAGTATCAGTTAAGTATCCGATTTGTCCGCCGCAATGTAATAATCCCGATAAAAATCGTTGATGGCCGCCATTTAGTAAAAACATTTAAATTTTCGCTTTTTTTTATAGCACAACAAATAAAAACCACGGGGGTGATCAAATACCACCAAAAGAAAGCTCTATTTATAGGAAGAAAAGGACATACATTTTATTTGGGTACATTCTGTACTTCAAATTTATTTAGAGTAGAATAAAATTTAGGTTAACATCAGTCAGCAAAGGCCTGTGCAAGTGGCCAGGAATTGATTGAAACAGTTTAAAAAAAAAAAACAGTCAGTAACAGACCGCGCAATTGTCAGTTAAAGCAACGCAGTGCCGTATCGCAAAAAAATAGCCTGATCAGGAAGTGGGTAAAACCTTCCCGAGCTGGTTAAGTGGTTAAGCCCTGGTTCACACTGACTGCGGAAATTAAATTGTGCAAGTTCAGCTGAACTCACACGATTTCATTCCCGCATGTCAGTCCCAACTTCTGGGGGCGTTTTCAGAGACATCTGTGCGGGTTTCTGCACTGGTGTCAATGGAAATCGCAACCCGAAATTTTGGCAGTCGGTGCGGCATCACAAATGCAGTGTGGCACCGATTGAGCCGCTGCCATTGGCAGCAATAGCCGCTGATTTTTTCTAAATACCGCATAC
The DNA here is from genome assembly GCA_028564925.1 of Lithobates sylvaticus. Classification (NCBI taxonomy): domain Eukaryota; kingdom Metazoa; phylum Chordata; class Amphibia; order Anura; family Ranidae; genus Lithobates; species Lithobates sylvaticus. The sequence continues at coordinate 569,807,423 of CM053029.1, forward strand.
ACACGGTCGGACTTTCCGACTGCAAATGTGCGATCTTGATGTCGGAAATTCCGACCGTGTGTAGGCTCCATCGGACAGTTTCCATCGGAATTTCCGTCGCACAAAATTTGAGATCAGGTTCTCAAATTTTCCGACAACAAAATCCGTGGACCGTTTGACTTTTATAAAAATGAATCAGTCCTGGATTACCAGCTATGAAGCCTCTGATGCCAATGTCATTGATTCAGTATTTTTGGGATGTGGAATCTCTGCAGGACTTCGAGACTGCCTAGCATTGAGGGTGTTCAATCATTTCATCTGGAAGAATGTTTTTGGTATAGGTTTCATGGGCACAATTAACACCCAAAGACCAATTTTTCAGCACCTGTTTGACAGGTGCATATCATTGCAATTTTTTGGCCTTCCTCGAGAGCACCTCTAAAGGGTTACGGTGGGAAGGCGCCCCCGACGCTCAAAGAGTAATTTATTTGCACCTGTTTGATAGGTGTATATCATTGCAATTTTTTACAGAAAGGCCAATTCTTGCTTTCATCAAGAGTACCTCTATAGGGTTATGGTGGGAAGGCGCCCCCGATACGCAAAGACCAATTTTTCTGCACCTGTTTGAGGTGCATATCATTGCAATTTTTTACAGCAAGGCCAATACTTTCTTTCATCAGGAAGGAGCACCGACACCCAAAGACCAATTTTTACACACCCGTTACTTCTATCCAAAGTCAAAGTCACACCAGAATGTATCCAAAAAATTGTTGCCAGTGCACTACATTGTGGCCTCATCATAGACACTGGTTCCCCAGCTGTCACTGAATAAAATAAAGGCAGCTCGCAGGGAATTTTTTTTTTTTTGGCTTTATAAATGCAATTATTGCTGCAGCAGATTCTAGACATGGTAGAGATCTGCCACTTTACAAGTAGACTAAGCTGACCCCCCCCAGGCACTATATTGTAAGGATTTTTTCGTTTTTATGCATTCACTTTAAAAATCAAAAAAATCACTGCTTATTTAAAAATTACGTTTTTCAGAAACTTTTTTTTGTATTGATACATGTCCCCCAGGGCAGGACGCAGACCCCTATAACCATTGTGTGCAGAATTACTTGCATATAAGCCTTCAAAATGGGCACTTTTGAATTTTTGACGTTCGGGTCCCATTGACTTTAATGGGGTTCGTTATTCGGGTCGGAACTTTCGCGGTGTTCAAAAGTTCTTGTGCGGACTGAACAGAGGTCCATTCGGCCCATCCCTAGTTGTCTAGAGATCAGCCTCTAGTGACTCAGTGGCACAGTGCCAAGAATACAGGACAACTGAGGCTGTGCAGAGCAGGGTGACACAGTGCCTTATTGGATTTTGCACAGTATAGGCACTTATTTTTAATGTTTTACATAGCTATGCCTGCAAAAGGGGTCAGCATGAAGTGATATATCAGGGATTAATTGTCTGACTAAAGTTCCACTTTAAGCTTTTGTCACGATTATACATTCTGAGTATTGTCAATTGTAATTAAAGCGGAACTTCACTCTCTCAATTAACATTGACGGTTTTATTCCCTATGCTGCTAGCATTAGTAAATCAATAGGAAAGTATATCATATTTACATTTTACTTCCTGGTTTCTAAGACTAGGCAAATGATGTCACACATCCCAGGAGACATTAGGAGGGGAGGAGGGGCTTTCTCAGCTAAGCACACCCTCCTGCTTGAATGCCTGAGCTAAGGGCAGATGGATTCCAGGAAGTAAATATTACACAAATAATCTGTCCTTACTCAAGATGGGCACGGGCATAAATGTTCAGGGCATATTTTTCAAAGTGATTTCTTAGCAAAATAAAACACAGAAACTTGGTAGGATGTCGGAATTTGCTTCAGGATCGCCTCATGTACTTTTACTGTGGCAGGGTGGTCAGCGCAAAATCACGTACCTGTACATCATGGCTTCTTCCAGGTCGGAGGCGCACACGACCCACTCCCGCTGTGATTGGACTTAGCGGGAGCCAATCAGCGGGACCGGCGGACCTGACGTTCTACGGCACCCAGCGATCTCTTCCATGAGAGATGGAACTTTGTTCTGCCTATGTAAACAAGGCGTACCACCGTTCTGTCAGAGAGGAAAACTGAGATCTTGCAGCTAAGCAGAAACCCAGATCTCTGTCTTCCCCCAGTCAAATCACCCCCCACACAGTTAGAAAACACTCCCTAGGAGCACATTTAACCCTTTGATCGCCCCTGATGTTAACCCCTTCCCTGCCAGTGTCATTAGTACAGTGGCAGTGCATTTTTGTAGCACTGATCACTGTATTGGTGTCACTGGTCACCAAAAAGTGTCACTTAATGTCAAATTTGTCACAATGTCGCAGTCCTGCTAAAAATCGCTAATCGTCTCCATTACTAGTAAAAAAAAAAAAAAAAATGCCATAAAAAGATCTCATAGTTTGTAGACGCGATAACTTCTGTGCAAACCAATCAATGTACGTACCGTATTTATCGGCGTATAACACGCACCATAAGTTTAGGAGGGAATTTTAAGGAAAAAAATTACATTTAAATGCCATCAATGTAGCCTTATCAGTGTCCATCTGCAGCCTTGTCAGTGTCATTGCAGCCTTATCAGTGTAGCCTTGCCATTGCAGCCTTGTCATTGCAGCCTTGCTCCAGTGTCATTGCAGCCTTCCATTTTAAAATTATCGCCTAGATACAGAGCCGGATGTCCTGTGTATCTCGGCGGCTCTTGGCTCCTCTCGCAGTCCCGCCCAGTCCCACCCAGTCCCACCCTGTGATGGACATAACACAGGTCCAATGGCGGGACAGGGCGTGACTGTGAGCGGAGTAGAGAGTAGCCAAGAGGAGTCGAGTGCCGCCGAGATACACAAAGCCGAGTATATTCGGCTAGGCTCGGCTCCGCTCACAGTCACGCCCATTCCCTGTTTTATGTCCATCATAGGGCGGGACTGGGTGTGACTGTGAGCGGAGCTGAGCCTAGCCGAGTACACTTGGCTATGTGTATCTCGGCGGCTCGCTCCTCCGCTCACAATCAGCGAGGGATCGGCATATAACACGCACCCACAATTTCCCCCTGATTTTAGGGGGAAGAATTGCGTGTTATACGCCGATAAATACGGTATATTGGGATTTTCTTTTTATCAAAAACGTAGCAGAATACATATTGGCCTAAATTGAAATTTTTTAATTGGATATGTTTTATAGCAGAAAGTAAAAAATATTGTTTTTTTTTTTTAAACTTGTTGGTCTTTTTTTGTTTATAGCGCAAAAAATAAAAAACACGGAGGTGATCAAATACCACCAAAAGAAAGCTCTATTTGTGGGAAAAAAAGGAAATGCATTTTGTTTGGGTACAGTGTTGCATGACCGTGCAATTGTCAGTTAACCGCTTCCCGACCGGCGCACGACGATATATGTCGGCAGAATGGCACGGACAGGCATAAGGGCGTATATATACGTCCCCTTTAAGGGACCCCCGTGAGGTCGGTCGCGGGTCCCACGGACTCGATCGCCGTGGGGAGCCAGTGTCATTTACACAGGAATCAATGCATTTAAATAGCATTGATTGCTGTATAAATGACAATGGTCCCAAAAATGTGTCAAAAATGTCTGATGTGTCCGCCATAATGTCGCAGTCACAATAAAAATCGCTGATCGCCGCCATTACTAATAAAAAAAAAATATTAATAAAAATGCTATAAAACTATCCCCTATCTTGTAAACGCTATAACTTCTGCGCAAACCAATCAATAATCACTTATTACCAAAAATATGTAGAAGAATACGTATCGGCCTAAACTGAGGAAAAAATATGTTTTTTTTATATTTTTTGGGGGGATATTTATTATAGCAAAAAATAAAAAAGAATGCGTTTTTTTCAAAATTGTCGCTCTTTTTGTTTTATAGCGCAAAAAATAAAAACCGCAGGGGCGATCAAATACCACCAAAAAAAAGCTCTCTTTGTGGGAAAAAAAAGGATGTCAATTTTGTTTGGGAGCCACGTCGCACGACTGCGCAATTGTCAGTTAAAGCGACGCAGTGCCGAATCTCAAAAAGGGGCCTGGTCCTTTGGCTGCAAATTGGTCTGGTCTGAAAGTGGTTAAAGTAACGCAGTGCCAAATTGCAAAAAATGCTCTGGTCAGGAAGGGGCTGAAGTGGTTAAATAGAGTTTTTGGTTTGTGGTGTTCAGATGCCGTGTAGTTCCGCTGTAAGAAAATCTCAGATTTTTAAGTAGCGGAAAGGTTAGAGCCACTGCAGAAAAAAAACATGCTCTTCTTTTTTCCTCTATTATCAATGTGTTCAAAGCAACTATTTTTTAGATAGACATGTGAAAGAGAACAGCTTCAGCTTATAAATAATCTTATCAAAGTGTGGAAGTATATCAAAGACGTGCATCTATGTATAGCTTGTCATTAAATATGTACATAGGGACATCCATATTTCATTATATATGAGAAGGGGCTGCCTGACTTAAAGTGGTATTAAACCCAAAATGTAAAATGTAATATATTGTAGAGCACCAATCATTAGATGTGGCGGCTGCTCACACTTTATAATCGGTTAGAGCAAACAGTTTCCTTTCGGGATATAGATCCTGCATTGATAAATAACCCCTCCCCCCCGCCAGTGTTAAGTGGTTTGTCTCATCCATGTAAACTGATACAATCTGCTGGAGAGTTTGAGCTTTTGAAAAACAGAAGACTTGCTGGCTAGCTCACCGGATGAAAATAGAAGAAAGAAAGCCTAAATAACAGAACTAATGCTACCACCACATTAAACAATTGTGAGCTGCAATATAATAAATGTTTGCTTTTGGGTTTAATATCACTTTTAACTACTTCCCACCCGGCCACTGTATATATACGGCCGGGTGGGAGCCTTCTACTTCTGATAGGACGTTCCTGAACGTCCTTCAAAAGTAGGGGGATCGCGAGCGCGCGTGCCCGCGTAGCGGCGCAAACCCGATGCACTCGTGTCACCCGGACACGGCGCATCTCGGATCGGCAGGAGGGCTCTGTGATTGGCCCCCTTGATCACATGAAGGCCGTGCCCAATCACAGCCGTCATGTGATGTAAGCAAACAGTCGGTTGCTAGGCAATCGGCTCTCCTCACACGGAAGTCGTTGCTGAGGAGAGGAGAGCGGATCGCTGCAGCCGGCTGGTGATCAGTGAGTATTAGCTGTTTTTTTACAGCTTTTTACTCACTGATCACCAGTCTAGTGTAAACACACATGTCCCCAAAACACACATGTCCCCAAATAATAAAAACACATGTCCCCAAATAAAAACACATGCCCCCAAATAATAAAAACACATGTGCCCAAATAATAAAAACACATGTCCCCCACATATGTCCCAGTAAAATAACATAACATAACATATGTCCGTGATCACCTGCACACATCTGTACATGATCATTTGCGTACATATGTCCGTGATCCCGCGAACCAATTATTAAACACTTAACGGAATTTTTTTTTACTAAAAACATGTAGCAGAATACATTTTGGCTTAAATTTATGACAACATTTGATTTTATTGGATTTCTTTTAAAAAAAGAAAGGAGAAAATATAGTTTTTTTTCAAAATTTCTGCTATTTTTTCACTTATATCGCAAAAAATAAAAAATGGAGTCGCGAATAAATACCACCAAACTAAAGCTCTATTTGTGCAAACAAAAATGATAAAAATTTAATTTGGGTACAGCATTGCATGACCGCGCAATTGTCATTGAAAGTGCGAGAGCGCTGAAAGCTGAAAATTGGTCTGGGAAGGAAGGGGGTGAAGTGCCCAGTATTGTAGTGGTTAATGTTCACTTTTGTGGCCAAGTCAGGATAACGCTTTTGTATTTGTTACATTTCTCCATTTATATAGCATAACTTAAAAAATATGCAGAGCTTTGTATACCATGGTAAACCCTGTCTGTACTGTGCAGGCAGATCTTTATTATAAATTGGAACTAAATTTGAACACTGTCAGTCCTAAGGCCCCTTTCACACTGAAGCGTTTTTCAGGCGGTACATCGCTAAAAATAGCGCCTGAAAAAAGCGGGTCCTTTAACTGCAGTGTGAAAGCCGGAGGGCTTTCACACTGGAGCGGTGCGCTAGCAGGACGGTAAAAAAAGTCCTGCTAGCAGCATATTTGGAAAGGTGTATTCAACGCTCCTATACCGCTCTTACCCATTGAAATCAATGGGATACCGCGGGGATACTGCAGTAATACCACCGGCAAAGCAACGCTCCAACGGCGCTTTGCGGGGGGTTTTAACCCTTTTTCGGCCGCTAGCGAGGGTTAAAACCACCCCGCTAGCGGACGAATACCGCGGCTAAAACGACGGTAAAGCAGCGCTAAATATAGTTCTGCTTTACTGCCGCCGCCCCCCACCGCCCCAGTGTGAAACCGGCCTAACAAAGGGTTAATGGTGTAGAACAGTGGTCTCCAAACTGCGGCTCAGGGGTCGGATGTGGCCCTTTGCTTGCCTTTAATTGGCCCTTGAGGCATATTTCTTGCTGCTGACACCAACAATTGGGCATAAATCCTGTCACTAACACCAATGATAGGGCACTATTTCTCCCACTGATACCAACAATGGGGCACTATTCCTCCCACTGATACAAATGATGGGGCACTATTCCTCCCACTGATACAAATGATGACACACTATTCTTCCCGCTGACACCAATGATGGGGCACTCTTCCTCCCACTGATACTAATGATGGGGCACTGTTTCTTCCACTGACACCAATGATGGGGCACTATTCTTCCCAATGATACCAATTATGGGACAATATTCCTTCCACTGACACCAATGATGGGGCACTATTTCTCCACCTGACACCAATGATGGGGCACTATTACTCCCACTAATACCATGGATAGGGCACTATCCCTCCCACTGATATTAATCATGGGGCACTGTTTCTTCCACTGAAACCAATGATGGAGCACTATTCTTCCCAATGATACCAATTATGGGGCACTATTCCTTCCACTGACATCAATGATGGGGCACTATTCCTCCCACTGATACCAATGATGGGGCACTATTCCTTCCACTGACACCAATGATAGGGCACTATTCCTCCCACTAACACCAATGATGGGGCACTATTCCTCCCACTGATACCAATGATGGGGCACTATTCCTTCCACTGACACCAATAATAGGGCACAATTCCTCCTACTGATACCAATGATGGGGCAGTATTCCTCTGACACCAACAGTGGGGCATTGTATACTCCCATTGGGCACAGTCTGCCCCCCCCCCCCCCCCAAAGTCTGAAGGATAGTAAACGACCCTTTTTTTAGAAAGTTTGGAGACCCCTGGTGTAGAGGCTAGGCTTCTTATTATCCACAGCCCTTTATTAACCAATTCACATCTGTAGGATGTACCCGTATGTCACTGGATTTGTAGGGTGATATTGTGGTCATCGCAGCAGCTACATATCATTTTTTAGATACCATTTTTTATAGTGGGCGAAGCTAAAAAAAAGTAAAAGTAATCAGAGCGACTGAAGAGCCCCTTCCTGCCGCTGCTGCCACCTTTACCGGGCTCTCCCAAGTAATCGGGGAGCCTGGCAAGGATACAACAGGCATCATCCGGCTCCTGAGACACAGTAGGAGGAACAGATGTCATTCCCCCCACTGCGTGACCTCAGAAACCGGAAGAAGTGAGGATTAAGTCACTTTGGGTTTCAGTCTCATGTAAACAAGCCGATCTTGGTTCGATCTGATGCTTTGGAGGAGACATCTGGGGCTTAATAGACCCCATAACTTTTCAAAGAGGACCTGTCAGGGCCCATGCTATCCAAAGGGATGTTGTACCGCACAAGGATGTCCTATAACCAGCTGACAAAAGGAAGGGTTTCACCCTATCAGATAAAAAGTGTAGTTGCCACATCCCTAATATGAGATTAAAGAGAAATCCCCCTTTATTGGGACTTTTAAGGCAACGTACACTTATGTAATGCAAAAGATAAAGTTTATTGGATATACATAAAAGTCTACAATCAAAAAGATGATCGATAGTTCAAAAACATCAAAGTTTATACAAGACATACATACCGTATATACTCGAGTACAAGCCAACCCGAATATAAGCCGAGGCACCTAATTTTACCACAAAAAACTGGGAAAACGTATTGACTCGAGTATAATCCTAGGGTGAGAAATGCGCAGCTACTGGAGGTGGAAAAGAGGGTCAACAATGCCCATTTGCAGCCTCACTGTGCCCATTTGCAGCCATAGGTCCCCCGAACTTCAAACTCGCAAGTTAAGGGTTCCTAGGTGCCCCCTAGCTGCAGCCAAAATTCAAAGGGTCCCGAAATGACATTGCTGCAGATGGACACAGTTGACCGACTTTGGGCCCCGTATCTCGGGGCCACTTGGTGCTAAGAACCCCAAATAATTTGGTTCGCAAACCCAGTAGAACTAGCACTACAACATATCCAAAGATGGGGTTCCTAGTACCAAGTAGCCCTGAGATACGGGGCCCCAAAGTCAGTTCGGAAAATGTCAAGAACTTTTCTGCAGCAGAGAATGACATTTTCCGAACCGACTTTGGGGCCCCGTATCTCGGGGCACTTGGTGCTAGGAACCCCAGATTTGGATATGTTTTAGTGCTAGGCTGGGTTTGCACACCAAATTTGGGGTTCCTAGCACCAAGTGGCCCCGAGATACGGGCCCCAAAGTCGGTTCGGAAAATGTCTTTCTCTGCTGCAGAAAAATGCTCGACTCCAGTATAAGCCAAGGGGGGCATTTTCAGCACAATAAAAATGTGCTGAAAAACTCATACGGTATATATGAAAAGCAAGAAAAACAAAACACAACAATTTACATGACAAAATATGACAAAGAGATAATAATACTCTCCGATATATAGTACCGGGGATTTCTATATACCAGAGAGTATTATTATCTCTTTGTCATATTTTTCATGTAAATTGTTGTGTTTTTGTTGTTTTTCATATGTATGTATATCTTGTACAAACTTTGATGTTTTTTAACTATCGATCATCTTTTTGATGGTAGACTTTTATATATATCCAATAAACTTTATCTTTTGCATTACCTAAGTGTACGTTGCCTTAAAGGATCACTTAAGGCAATTTTTCATTTTTTTTTTTAAATAAAAAACATGTTATACTTACCTCCACTGTGCAGCTCATTTTGCACAGAGTGGCCCCAAACCTTGTCTTCTGGGGTCCCTCGGCGGCTGTCTCGGCTCCCCCCTGCAAGGACTCCATACTTTCATGCAAGCTCCCTCGCATGGTGAGGAGTGCTTGCGGGCACACTCCCGTGATACTGCCAGTGGCCATAGCCACTCACTGTATCACTCGGCCCCGCCCCCCCGGCGCAACGCGTCATTGGATGTGATTGACAGCAGCACAAGCCAATGGCTGCAATGCTTTCAATCCATCCACTGTAACCAATCAACGGCCAGGGTGAGCGGCGAAGAGGATGTCGGGGGCGAGCGCGGGTCTTTCGAAGGGGTCAGGTAAGTAAAACGGGGGGCTGGGGGGGCTGATATTGTCAGATGTTTTCTTTTACCTTTACAACCCCTTTAAAAGTCCCAATGAAGGGGGATTTCTCTTTTTCTATAACCAGCTGACACATTTCGGGAGATGGTCCCCCTTCTTCAGAGGTTTGCTCTGATGAAAGGGGACCGTCCCCCGAAACACATAAGATGATTATAGAACAAATAGCTGAACTAGAGCAGTTCATCACAGGACAGACCCTCGGTTCTTGGTTTACATACAACGCTGTTATCATTTTAAGCTTTTGTGGGCATGTACTTTTTTTTATCCTTTAATAAAGTGCTGTAAATAATGCATTAGGCATTTGCAACCTTTGTTTTATGTGTTTGTTTAGGATCCTTGGGAGAATTTTTTTTCCTGGTTGGCAAGAAAGAAGGACTTTCTTTTTTTTTATTTTTTTTTACTCAAAATTATAATGTAGTTTGGTAAGCTTGGCATGTTGAGGAACTTGATCAGAATTCTCAACTTCTGCAAATGACAAGACTGATCTTGGGGATAAAAGGCTGCAGCTTTTTCAAGAACTCTTGAAAAGAATTAGGCTAATCAAATGAAACAATACACACAAAGAGATTTGCAACCCTGTTTGATGCTTGCCATGAAAAGATTCATGGACTTGGCCAAGAAGTCGACTGTTCAAAGACCGAAGAAAGATCCAAGAAGACGGCGGCGAATTTTGCAGCGTTAATGACAGGAGCAGTCAGCGGTAAGGATGAGCCCGGTGTTCGATTCGAACCCATGTTCGAATCGAGCACCGGGTGTTCGCTCGCTCGGCGAGCCCAGAACTATTGGGACCGCTCGCATCAAATTCGTGTGATGCGAGCGGCCCCGCAATGCATTGCGGCCCGCGCAGTGCAATGCTGGCTGATGATTGGCCAAGCATGCACTGTGACCCCGCATGCTTGGCCAATCACAGCGCCGGCAGCGAGGAGAGCCATAATTGGCTACAGGCAGGATGCCTGTAGCCAATTATAGCTCAGGGGCTTTAATACACGCCCCACGGTATAAGAGGCCGCCGCGGCGGCGGCCTCGCATATTATGTTTCACTCACAGTGTCAGCGTGTCAGTGTGCTGCTGACTGCTGACAACAATATGTTCTTTATTTCTGGGGATATGTGTGTGCATGCTGTTAGAACAGCATTGCAGTATCACATCTGGGGGGTGTCTATAGGTAGCCTGTGAAGGAGGGCAGGTTTCCTGTGCTTAGAACTTTCCCTGCAAAAAAGTGTCATTTTTGCAGGAAGAAAGCTATTTAAATCACTCGCGGCTAATGAATTGATGGCTCCTGTAACACAGAGAGCTGTCATTCATTAATAAAAAACAAAAAAAAAAGCGTAGGGGTCCCCCCAAATTCAATAACCAGGCCCTTCAGGTCTGGGATGGATATTAAGGGGGATCCCAGCCAAAAAAAAAAAAAAAAAAATGGCGTAGGGTCCCCCTCAAAATCCATACCAGACCCTTGAGGTCTGGTATGGATTTTAAGGGGAACCCTAGCCAAAAAAAATGGCGTGGGGTCCCCCTCAAAATCCATACCAGACCCTTATCCGAGCACGCAACCTGGCAGGCCGCAGGAAAAGAGGGGGGGACGAGAGCGGCCCCCCCTCTCGCCTGAACCGTACCAGGCCACATGCCCTCAACATTGGGAGGATGCTTTGGGGGTCTAAGACCCCTAAAGCACCTTGTCCCCATGTTGATTAGGACAAGGGCCTCTTCCCCACAACCCTGGCCGGTGGTTGTGGGGGTCTGCGGGCGGGGGGCTTATCGGAATCTGGAAGCCCCCTTTAACAAGGGGACCCCCAGATCCCGGCCCCCCCCCTGTGTGAAATGGTAAGGGGGTACAAAAGTACCCCTACCATTTCACCAAAAAAGTGGCAAAAATGGTAAAAAGGACAGGAGACAGTCTTTGACAATTCCTTTATTAAAATCTTCTTTCTTCTTTCTTCATCCTTCGGTTTCTTCATCTTCTCCTTCCTTCATCTTCTTCCATCTTCTTCTTCCATTTTCTTCTTCCTCCGATCCGCTTCTTCTTGCGCTGGTCTTCTCGTCCTTCTCGTCCGGCATCTTCTTCCGTCGGCGTCGGCGTCGGTGTCTCTGTCTCTTCTTGGGCCGCTCCGCGCAATGGGAGGCTCCCGCTGTGTGAGGCTCCGCTCCGTCTGACAGGTCTTTTATAATGGAGGGCACCTGGTGACCCCGCCCCCTCTGACGCACAGGGACGTCATGGGGAATTCCATGATGGCTTTCCCCATGATGTCAGAGGGGGGCGGGGTCACCAGGTGCCCTCCGTTTTAAAAGACCTGTCAGATGGAGCGGAGCCTCACACAGCGGGAGCCTCCCATTGCGCGGAGCGGCCCAAGAAGACACCGACACCGACGCCGACGCCGACGGAAGAAGATGCCGGACGAGAAGGACGAGAAGACCAGCGCAAGAAGAAGCGGATCGGAGGAAGAAGAAAATGGAAGAAGAAGATGGAAGAAGATGAAGGAAGGAGAAGATGAAGAATCCGAAGGATGAAGAAAGAAGAAAGAAGATTTTAATAAAGGAATTGTCAAAGACTGTCTCCTGTCCTTTTTACCATTTTTGCCACTTTTTTGGTGAAATGGTAGGGGTACTTTTGTACCCCCTTACCATTTCACACAGGGGGGGGGCCGGGATCTGGGGGTCCCCTTGTTAAAGGGGGCTTCCAGATTCCGATAAGCCCCCCGCCCGCAGACCCCCACAACCACCGGCCAGGGTTGTGGGGAAGAGGCCCTTGTCCTAATCAACATGGGGACAAGGTGCTTTAGGGGTCTTAGACCCCCAAAGCATCCTCCCAATGTTGAGGGCATGTGGCCTGGTACGGTTCAGGCGAGAGGGGGGGCCGCTCTCGTCCCCCCCTCTTTTCCTGCGGCCTGCCAGGTTGCGTGCTCGGATAAGGGTCTGGTATGGATTTTGAGGGGGACCCCACGCCATTTTTTTTGGCTAGGGTTCCCCTTAAAATCCATACCAGACCTCAAGGGTCTGGTATGGATTTTGAGGGGGACCCTACGCCATTTTTTTTTTTTTTTTTTGGCTGGGATCCCCCTTAATATCCATCCCAGACCTGAAGGGCCTGGTTATTGAATTTGGGGGGACCCCTACGCTTTTTTTTTTTCATTTTTTTTTTTTTTTATCAATGACTTTTTTTTATGAATGAGTTTCAATGAATCACTGTTCTCTGTGTTACGGGAGCCGTGAATTAACATTAGCCGCGAGTGATTTTAAATAGCTTTTTTACTTTCAAAAATGACACTTTGCGCAGAGACAGTTCTAAACACGGGAAACATGCGCCCCTTTACAGGCATACTATAGACACCCCCCAGGTACGAAATTTAAAGGAATATTACACTTTTATTGTTTCAATTTAAGCATTATTAAAATCACTGCTCCTGAAAAAACGGCCGTTTTTAAAAAAAATTTTGCATTGATACATGTCCCCTGGGGCAGGACCCAGGTCCCCAAACACTTTTTATGACATTAACATGCATATTAGCCTTTAAAATGAGCACTTTTAATTTCGAACGTTCGCATCCATTATAACTAATAGGGTTCTAAAGCTCGCACGGACTTTAGGTCCGTTCGCGGGTTCTGGTGCGAGCCGAACGGGGGGGTGTTCGGCTCATCCCTAGTCAGCGGTGACATTGTACGAATTGGATGAAATTGTTAGGATTCTTAATTATTGCTTTGCGTTACTTTTCCCTCACAGGGTTAGCCAATTTAAGCTGGCTCCAGGGCTAGTCCTGTCTAAGAGCAAAATAAAATGAGCCAAGCTGCTTTTTTTTGTAGCCTAGGAAAAATAAATGAGTAGGTTAATATGGAACAGAAAATCAATTATGAACTTTCACTGAGTCTCAGAAAAGAAGAGACTCACGTCCACCCCCAATTAACTCTCCCTTTCAGTAGAGGGTGATAATTTAACAATCAGCCCTACAAATATTTGTAGCTACGATCAAGTGACATGGCTGTCAAATCTGAATTCCAAAGGTCTTTAATCAATAATTTATATTATCTGCTTAAAAGAAAAACTTACAGCTGCTTTGTGTATAATAGATTTGTCTAAGAAGAAATTACAGAGTGACAGATTCTAGCAAAACAAGTGAGAAAATAATGTATTCTGTTCTACATCCGAGTACGAGGGCTGTACCGAAAGTAATGCAAAAGTGGGCATAACTTTTTTCTTTACTTACATAGATTGTTCAAATGTCATGTGTTAGTAGAGTAATGCCGCGTACACACGTTCGGAATTCTCGTCGGAAAAAATCTGACGGTTTTTCCTATGGAATTCCGACGGAATTCCGCTCAAGCTGTGTTGCCTACACACGATCACACCAAATTCCGACGATCAATAACACTGCGGCATAAAACACGTTCGACAGCACTATAAAAGGGAAGTTTAATGCTTCCGAGCATGCGTCGAATTGTTTCCGAGCATGCGTCGGAATTTTGCGTGTCGGAATTGCATACACACGATGGGAAAATCCGATAGAAAGGTTTTCCGTCGGAAAAATTGAGAACAGGTTCTCAATCCAAAGTCCGTCGGAAATTCCGACAGAAAAAGACCGATGGGCATACACACGGTCAGAAAATCCGATGAAAAGCTCCCATCGGACTGTTTCCATTGGAAATTCCGACCGTGTGTACGCCGCATAACTCTTCCTCTATAGTAAATATTCTTCTTCTTTTTCATTGCTGGTAAACAGTGACGTAAGTAACTGAGTTAAAATAAACGGAGTTACTTAACGCAGTTACTTTAGAGGGTAACGAGTAATCTAACTGATTACTTTTTCCCTCATGGTAACGCAGCTCCCAATACTTGGGCGGAGTTACTGCAATTACATCTACCACCACTAGATGGCAGTAGTGTAATTCTGGTTTGCTGCCGAAAAAGTTTCCCCGCCGGATAAGGACCCCCCTGTACTGCGCAGGCGCATCGATTGCGCAATATGAATGACTACGGAGCTTACGAAAATTGCCGAACCTAAACAGCTCTGAGTGAACTCTACACCACGCAGGTGCAGTTAACATGTAATTGTACGAGGCAATGCCGCACGCTCCCGATGCTCGTGCTACTCTGCAAGGGGCCTCTATCATGTAACTAAGGGGCGGGTCTAGTATTACTGTAACCAAGGGGCGCATTTATTATTATTGTTATATATCGAGCTCTGCCCATTAATTTAACATTCGTCCTCTTCTGTAGCCATCCGCCCCTTACACGATATAATAATAATATACCCGCCCCTTGCTTACACGCTATAACAGATCTGCCCCTTGGTTAGAGTTATAATAGAGCAGCCCCTTGGTTACATGATATATAACAATAATAATAAATGCGCCCCTTGCTTACAGTAGTACTAGACCCGCCCCTTAGTTACATGTATAGAATATTAAAAAAAAAGTCACAGTTACTTTGCTGCATAACTAATTACTTTTCCAATGTAGTAACTAAGTTACTAATGCGATTACTTTTCGGGAGAAGTAATTTGTAACTTAACTAATTACGTTTTTAAAGTAAGATGACCAAAACTGCTGGTAAATAATTGATTCCAAGCTGAAGCAACGTGCCGCCATTGAGTTCTTGATGAAGGAAGGGATCGGGCTGTCCGACATCCACAGAAGGGTACAAATTGTTTATGGAGATTAACCACTTGCCCGACCAGTGCACGGCGATATACGTCGGCACAATGGCACAGGTGTGAAAATGGGCGTACAGGTACGTCCCCTTTAAGAAGCGGCATTGTGGGTGCGCGCCCACCACGTGCTCCATGACCGTGCCCGCGGGACCCACGGACTCGATGTCTGCCGGTGTCCCGCGATCGTGTCACGGAACGGCAGAACAGGAAGATGCCTATGTAAACAAGGCATTTCCCCATTCTGCCTAGGGATATGACAGAGATCTACTGCTCCCTGTCATCTGGAGCAGTGGTCACTGTCATGTCCTAGGTAGCCCATCCCCCTCACAATTAGAATCACTCCCTAGGACACACTTAAACCTTTGATTGCCCCCTAGTGTTTAACCCCTTCCCTGCCAGTGTAATTTCTTCAGTAATCAGTGCATTTTTATAGCACTGATCGCTGTATAAAGGACAATGGTCCCAAAATAGTGTCAAAAGTGTCCGATGTGTCCGCCATAATGTCGCAGTCCCAATAAAAATTGCAGATCACCGTCATTACTAGTAAAAAAAATAAATAATAAAAATGCTATAAATCTATCCCCTATTTTGTAGACGCTATAACTTTTGCGCAAACCAATCAATATACGCTTATTGTGATTTTTTTTACCAAAAATAAGTAGAAGAATACATATCAGCCTAAACTGAGAAAAAATTAGCTTTTTTAACCACTTCAGCCTTCCTGACCAGAGCACTTTTTGCGATTCGGCACTGTGTCGCTTTAACTGACAATTGCGCGGTCGTGCGACGTGGCTCCTAAAGAAAATTGACATCCTTTTTTTCCCACAGATAGAGCTTTCTTTTGATGGTATTTGATCACCCCTGCGTTTTTTATTTTTTGCGCTATAAGCAAAAAAAGAGCGACAATTTTGAATAAAACGCATTATTTTTTACTTTTTGCTATAATAAATATCCCCAAAAATATATAAAAAAACAATTTTTTTTCTCAGTTTAGGCCGATACGTATTCTTCTACATATTTTTTGTAAAAAAAAAAATGCAATAAGCGATTATTGATTGGTTTGCGCAAAAGTTATAGCGTTTACAAAATAGGGGATAGTTTTATGGCATTTTTATTAATAATAATTTTTTTTTTAAATGGCGGCAATCAGCGATTTTTATCATTACTGCGACATTATGGCGGGCAAATTGGACATTTTCGACACATTTTTGGGACCATTGTCATTCATACAGCAATCAGTGCTTTACATATTACTATATAATGCACTGATTCCTGTGTAAATGACACTGGCAGTGTAGGGGTTAAGTGTGTCCTAGGGGCATGTTTCTAACTGTGGGGGCGTGGCTGTGTATGACACATCACTGAGCTCTGCTCCGATCACACGGAGCAGAGATCAGTGACACTGTCACTAGGCAGAATGGGGAGATGCTTGTTTACATTAGCATCTCCCCTTTCTACCACTCCATGAGGCGATGGCGGGTATCCCGGGGCCATCGAGTCCGCGGGACCCGCGACCTGACTCACAGAGTTTCCCGTGCGCGCGCCCCCCGCCGCCTCCTAAAGGGCAACGTACAGGTACATGATTCTGCCTGTACGTGCCCTTCTGCCGCAGTATATCTGTGTGAGGCGGTCGGGAAGCTGTTAAAAAAAAATTAGAATATTTATTATAGCAAAAATTACAAAATATTGTGTTTTTTTCAAAATTGTCGCTCTTTTTTTGTTTATAGCACAAAAAATAAAAACTGCAGAGATGATCAAATACCACCAAAAGAAAGTTATATTTGTGGGGAAAAAAGGATGTAAATTTTGTTTGGGTGCAACGATGCAGTGCCGAATCGCAAAAAAATGCCCCAGTCATTCAACAGCCGAATCTTCCGGGGCTGATGTGGTTAAGTTTCAGTTGATAAGCCCTGATGACTGTTACATGCAGAGCCGATCGGCCCTATAGGCACACTATGCAAGCTGCTTAGGGCCCCACCGCTGTGGGGGGCCCCCAAGACCCAGAATCCCCCCCTGCACCTCTGGCTGGCCGTTTAGAGTGCAGTGAGGAGAGGTGGGAGGAGGTGGAAGGCAGCGATCGGCAGCTCTATGGTGCCTGAGTGGGCGGCGGGATCTCCCTGGGGTTTGTAGTACTCTCAGTGTATACAGTGGAGAGGAGAAGGGAGGGGCCTCTGACCCAGGCAGGTATCAGTTTCACTTTCACTCTGCTTGAACACTGTTGCTGATGCCCAGGTCAGAGGCCCCTCCCCTCTCCGCTGTATACATTCGGAGATAGAACTACTAGCCCCAGGGAGATCCCCCTGCCTGTGGACACCAAATAGCTGCCGATCGCCGCCTCCCACCTCCACCAGCCAGGTACAGGGGAACCTCTGCAAGGGGGGGAGT
The DNA here is from genome assembly GCA_028564925.1 of Lithobates sylvaticus. Classification (NCBI taxonomy): domain Eukaryota; kingdom Metazoa; phylum Chordata; class Amphibia; order Anura; family Ranidae; genus Lithobates; species Lithobates sylvaticus. Next base: position 569,824,984 of record CM053029.1, read on the forward strand.
CAGCTGTTTGGGGGCCCAAATGTAAGAGGGGGCTTTCTGGGGACACTAATGTAAGGAAGGGGGCCTCTGGGGACACTAATGTAAGGAAGGGGGCCTCTGGGGACACTAATGTAAGAGGGGGGCTCTCTGGGGACACTAATGTAAGGACGGGGCCCTCTGGGGACACTGATGTAAGGACGGGGCCCTCTGGGGACACTGATGTAAAGACAGGGGCCCTCTGGTGACACTGATGTAAGAGGGGGCTCTCTGGGGACCCTGTGTAAGGAGGGGCTCTCTGGGGACCCTGTGTAAGGAGGGGCTCTCTGGGGACACTAATGTAAGAGGGGAGGCTCTCTTGGGACCCTGATGTAAGGGGAGGCTCTCTTGGGACCCTGATGTAAGGGGAGGCTCTCTTGGGACCCTGATGTAAGGGGAGGCTCTCTGGGGACCCTGATGTAGGGGGAGACTCTCTGAGGACACTGATTTAAGGGGGGCTCTCTGGGGACCCTTGTATAAGGGGGGCTCTCTGGGGACCTTGGTGTAAGGAGGGGCTCTCTGAGGACCCTGATGTAAGGGGGGCTCTGAGGACCCTGATTTAAGGGGGGCTCTCTGGGGACCTCATTCTGTTCTATATTGTTGTACTTATTCTTTGACTGTTTTTTTTAAAGGAGGGAGGATTGTTTTGGGAGCACTGAAGTGTCAGGTGTGACTGTGTGGCAATGGAAAATGGTTTACATAGCTCACGGCATCACGGGTCAAGTAGAGGGCCCCTAAGCAGAATTTTGCTTAGGGCCCCAGGGAGGTCAGGATCGGCACTGGTTACATGTGTTGTTTGATGAGATCACGTGAGTTATTGCATTCTTTTTTATCCTTCTATTGGTACTTTGAGGAAAGAGATCAATGCACTCTTAAGCCCCATACACACGCTCGGATTATCCGAGGACCAGGTCCGTCGGATCATGTCCGTCATACTTTGTCCGATGTTGGTTTTGCGTACACACGGTCGGACAAAGTTGTCGGAAAATCCGATCATTCTGAACGTGGTGACGTTTGTTGCCTACGACGGGACTACGTAGAGGCCAGTAGCCAATAGCTTTGGTCTTGTAATGTGATCTGAGCATGCGTAGCACTTTGTCCGTCGGAATTCGCTACACGCGATCGGATTTGGTGTGATCGGACTTTGTTGTCAAAAAATCTATCCAGCAGGAGATAGGACTTTGTCCGTCGGACAATCCGATGGAAACTGTCCGATGGTGCCTACACACGGTCGGAATTTCCGACAACATTGTCTGATAGGACAGAATCCATCGGAAAATCCGCTTTAAGCCCCATACACGCGGTCGGAAAATCCGACCACCAAATCCATCGGATTTGGTCCGACGGATTTAGTCCGACACTGGTGTTGCATACACACGGTCGGACAAAGTTGTCGGAAAATCCGATCATTCTGAACGTGGTGACGTTTGTTGCCTACGACGGGACTACGTAGAGGCTAGTAGCCAATAGCTTTGGTCTTGTAATGTGATCTGAGCATGCGTGGCACTTTGTCCGTCGGAATTCGCTACACACGATCGGAATTGGTGTGATCGGACCTTGTTGTCGGAAATTTTTTAGAGCAGGAGATACAACTTTGTCCGTCGGACAATCCGATGGAAAATGTCCGATGGTGCCTACACATGGTCGGAATTTCCGACAACATTGTCCGATAGGACAGAATCCATCGAAAAATCCGACCGTGTGTATGGGGCTTAAGGCCCCTTTCACACTGAGGCGCTTTGCATGCGCTAAAGTGCTAAAAATAGCGCCTGCAAAGCGCGCTCAAACAGCCGCTGCTGTATCTCAAGTGTGAAAGCCTGAGGGCTTTCACACTGGAGCAGTGCGCTTGCAGGACGCTGAAAAATGTCCTGCAAGCCGCATCTTTGGAGCGCTGTAGGAGCGGTGTATTTACCGCTCCTAAAGTGCCCCTTCCCATTGAAAACAATGGGGCAGCGCTCCAAACCCGCCTGCAAAGTGCCGCTGCAGTGGCGCTTTGCGGGCGGTTTGAACCCTTTTTTGCCGAAAAGCACTGCTAAAACTATGGTAAAGTGCCGCTAAATATAGCGTCGCTTTAGCGCCAGCGCACCCAGCGCCTCAGTATGAAAGTAGCCTGATAGCAGTAGAATATTCTACAGTATCTAAACTTTTGTGAATCAGTACTGCTTAGACCTTGAAGAAGGGGACACACCCCGAAAGCTCGTCCATGAAAAAATGATATGTTAGTGCAAATAAAAAAAGTATCACGGACAGTACTCAATTTTCTCTGTCACAATTGCACTAATACGGCTACAATCACTTCAAGTACAGTATATTCTGAAACACACCTAAAGCTGAATGTTGCCTTTTATGTTTGCACAAGAAATCGGATATTCCTGTTAGGCACACATATGTAAATAGCCTTTGTGAAATATTGACACAACCCATAGAAACGGGACAGAGGGATCCATTCCAAGTTAGTTTTGATTATAAAAGACTGTTCTCCTAGGGAATGAATATACTGAATCAAAGATCTTTTTTCTTTCAAATATAAGACCTGTTCTAAGAAAAATTGGTGAGTTGGGATTCTTTGGGAATACATGGAAAAGAAAGCTTGCATTTCTTCAAAAACTTCTAATTCGAACTCACAGAACTGCTAAGCACATCATCATGTATGTAACAAAGAGTACTCTCCTATAGGAGCAATTTGTGATTCCGCTATAATTTTCCTCTAAAGAGATCCAATAAAATAGCTGTTATAGTATCCTGTATATAAAAATCACATTGCATGAAAATTACAGGGCGCAGACCCAAGAGCCCTTAACTTTGCTCTCAATCAAATGCTTTGTAGTCTTGTAATGTGAATCCCTTGTAGCATTTCTATATGTGGCAAAATAAAAGCTAGGTTTCGGGTTTGTTTAACTACACTGGCTATATCAGAGAAATACAGCTTGGAGATATTGGGTAAGTATCTACTAGCATTCAATCAGAAAAGGTCTAAACACAAGCGGCTGGTTCATGTGCACTATCATAAAAAGCTATGAACAGAAAATATGTTTTTCTTTGCTTAAGTGTTGGAACGATTATCTGAGTGCTTAAAGGGTAACTCCAGTTTTGTGGGGAAAACATTTTAAAAATATAAAAAATAAATAATATAGAATATACAATTGTTATACAAGCCATATATGGTATTTAAAAAAATGTATTTAAAATGAATAAGATTAATATAATCTGCAGCCACAGTAATTTTCTGTAAGTCTGTATACAGTATGTGTACAGAGCTTCCCCATAAATGTAATTTTGAATAACATCAAATTACAGTATGCCTTGTGTAGTAATTGTATATGATATCTATATCTATCTATCTATATATATATATATATATATATATATATATATATATTATATATAGAGATATAGATATATTTACTTGCACAAAGCAACCACAGCGGACTGTAGGTGACCTCATTTCCAAATCATCTCACCTTCCTCTCTGAAACATGCACTCTTTACCTCTCCCCCTTATCATAATTGCAGCCTCTCTCATCAAACTCACTTTTCTTCACCCCTCTTCTCCACCCCACAATCTGTACATATCACCCTGACCTCTCCCCTCACTTCTTACTGCACTCACCACCTCTTTCTAACTCTAAGCCCACTTGCTAACAAACCCCCCAGGATACTGAAGCATGTCCCCTCATACAAATCGTATTCTCATATTACCTCCCTTACTCTTCTGCTTCTCCTAACCGCTGGAGATATTTCCCCAAACCCTGGGCCTCCCTTAATTAACTGTACCCAACACACCCATCACCATCACCCTACACAGGCAGTAGTCTTCTTCCCAACACCAGCCTCCCCCTCTCCTGTGCCCGCTGTTCATGACCTCTTTATCACTAATTCCTTTAATCTACTTGCTGTCACTGAAACCTGGCTCCACAAATCTGACACTGCTACTCCTGCTTCCCTATACCAGGGTGGCCTTCACTGGACGCACTCCCCTAGGCCTAATGGACACAAGGGAGGTGGAGTGGGATTCCTCCTATCCCCCCAGAGCACCTTCCAGGTTATTCTCTCTCCTCCCTCTCTTCCCCTCTCATCATTTGAAGCCCACTGTATACATCTATTCTCTCTAACTTCCCTAAGAATTGTTGTGATCTACCGGCCTCCTGAACCATTATCGGCTTTCCTTGATGAATTTTCTCTCTTCGGAAATTCCCACAATCCTTCTCGGTGATTTCAATATCCCTGCTAATTCAAACACTCCTGCTACTTCTAAACTTCTTATGCCGTGTACATACGGTCGGAATTTCCAATGAAAACAGTCCGATGGGAGCTTTTCATCGGATTTTCCGACCGTGTGTGTACCCATCGGTCTTTTTCTGTCGGCATTTCCGACGGACTTTGGATTGAGAGCCTGTTCTTAATTTTTCAGACGGAAAAACTTTCTATCGGATTTTTCGATCGTGTGTATGCAATTCCGACACTCAAAATTCCGACGCATGCTCCGAAACAATTTGACGCATGCTTGGAAGCATTAAATTTCCTTTTTATAGTGCCGTTGAACATGTTGTATGTCGTGGTGTTATTGACCGTCGGAATTTGGTGTGACCGTGTGTAGGCAGGACAGTTTGAGCGAAATTCCGATCGTGTGTACGCGGCATTAGTGTAACCTCTTCATTTGACCTGAAGCAATAGGTACAGACTTCTACTCACTCTGATGGCAACACCCTTGACCTTGTATTCTCCTACCTATGCACTCCATGCAACTTCTCAAACAATCCTTTTTCTCTCTCAGACCACCACCTTATTCGTTTTTCTCTCCCCGTCTTCCACCACTGTTCCCTCTAATCGCCTAACCATCACCCATAGAAACTTTCACATATTCAACTCTTCTCTCCTCTATTCTGCTACTGACCTCCTCTATGACAAAATCTCTCCCCTGTCCTGCTCCAACCAAGCCACTTCCATCTACAATAAATCTCTGTCCTCCACCCTGGACAAGCTCGCTCCCCTCACTACATGCAGAATCAGGCCTTGACCCCTACAGCCCTGGAAAACAGATGACACTAAAATTCTCAAAAAACATAGTCGCACTCTTGAGCGTCTGTGGCACAAGACTAAGTCTCTTAAAGACTTCAACCAATACAAATCTGCCCTCCAAAAATACTTTTCTTTCCTCCACACTGCCAAGCAGAACTATTTTACAATTCTTATTAACACCTTCTCATCTAGTCCCTTTAAACTCTTCTCTACCTTCAACTCTCTACTTCGTCCTCCATCGCCTCCACCCACTGACTCACTCACTGCCCAGGAGATTGCTAATCACTTCAAAAACAAGATTGATACAATCCGTGATGAAATCTCCACTCTACAGGTATCTCCCCCAGTTAAGATCCCCTGTCAACAGGTACAATTGATGCTCCCCTTATTCAAATCTGCTACTGCAGATGAAGTTACTAAACTCCTTTCTATCGCCCACCTACCCACCTTTCCCCTGGACCCTATTCCCTCTCAAATACTATGGTCGCCCTCTGACCCTATCCTACACTCTCTAATCCACATCTTCAATCTCTCCCTCACCTCTGGCATTTTCCCCAATGCTCTAAAACATGCACTGGTCACCCCCATCCTTGGAGCCTACCAATCTTAACAACCTACACCCTATCTCCTTGCTCCCCTTTTCCTCTAAACTCCTTAAATGCCTGGTTTTCAACCAACTAAGTGACCACCAAGAATAACCTTCTTGATCCCCTCCTTGATCCCCTTCAATCTGGATTTCGCCCTCAACACTCCACAGAAACTGCTCTTTTAAAACTTGCAAATGGCCTACTAAACAGACACTATTTTGTACTCCTACTTCTGGACCTTTCAGATGCCTTTGACACGGTTGACCACCCCCTCCTCCTCGTGCTAATGGCAGGACAAAAGGAAATGACAAGCCAGAAGTTTTTGTAGAGAACTCGGCTGCATTTTAACAGGAAGATGTGCACCATTTACAACAGGAAGAGTGCTGGTATGTGCTATTTAGAGGATATAAAATTACATAGACATACTTTATAGCGATGAGATGGGACATTGAATAGTTTATTATTAATTATGGAAAAGGGGTGGAATTAGATAAGTCTGTACTTCTTCCCACTCCTTTTTGGATAAGTACACTAAATTATTGTTTATAGTTCTTTTTTTCTCTTCTCTTGTACCTAGTTGTTTTGTAATTGTCTACTATTGAATGATTACTCCTTTTATTTTGTATGCTTTTTTTTACATGTTTGAAATGAACAAAACTAACACAAAGGGATTTTTGGGAAATCTTCCTGAAGGCGAGCCTACACTTTTATTGAAGGTAAAAAAACAAGAAATCACAGCAAAATACATCAAAAAGACATCTTCCTCCTGATTTGGGGAGGTAATAGTATTGTAGTAACATAGTGATGAGTTAGGGACGCAGCCCTTTTGTAAAAAAAACATGTGGAAAATAACAGTATAGCAAAATAAATCAACAGATGACCATATACCGTGGGTTAGTTAAGGGACGTGCGGGGGGCTTTGTTCAGGTGGGGTCCGGAGACCATTTTGGTTGTTTAGGACCATGGTTATTTACCGAGGACTCCAGGTGGAGTCATCCTGTGGTTTACAAAGAAGCAGATATCTGAGGGTCCAGGTTAAGTTGCGTGATAGACCCATAATCATTCTTTAAATGCAACTCATGGGGTTTGTAGTTAGACAGGAGTGCTTAACTTCCACATGAGGAGCAGTTAAATCGGTTAGAACTGTGAAGTTTACATCCAAGAGGGAAGAGTGTCAGGGCTTGGCTCAGCCCTTCCTTCTCTGAGCTGGCCACTCAGCTGTCGGCTAATTTCCAGCTCCTATCTCTCCACAGTTACTCAGCTGTTGATAATATCCTGCTCGTCAGTCCTGCCTACTTAAGCCGTCCAGCCCAGAGGATCTCTGCCTTTGCCTTAGTGAACATCACAGAGACTATCTCCTGCATTCCTGCTAAAAGACTTGCTTGGCTGACATCCCTTCTGGCTCCAGATCCTGCTTGATGTTTTACTACGCTCATCTCCGGCTCCCTGGCGTTTGGCTTGTCTGACTATCCTTTCCTGTTCCTGAACTCTGGCTATGTTTTGACTATGTTTGTTCTATTTACTTTTACTAATAAACAAGTGTGATTTAACTGTACTTCTGTCTCGGTCTGATTTCATGGTTTCTGACAAAGAGCCAAAAAGATCGAGGAAAATAGAGGAGGGGAGGAAGCGGGAAAGGGGGGAGTAGAGAAAGAGGGTGAAGGCAGCTCAGAGTAGATGAGGAGCCAAAAGAGCGAGCCTACACTTTCAAATATATTTCCATTTTTGCAGTCAAGTTTGAGAAACCCCCTCTACAGTATATATTTGTTATATGTTCCCATTCACAAAGCATACCTAAAAATATTTTAGTTAAAAAAAAATACTATGAACCCATTAGGCTTTGAAACATTTAGGCTGGGTTCACAGTAGTGCGAATTGGAACCGCATCCAATTTGCGTGCCAGAAGACTGTGACCTGCTCTCTTTGGAGCTCACATATCTCCTGAGCGGCTCCAATGCAAATTTCACAGTAGTCCTATGTGTCTTCTGGTCTGTCTCAGGTCCAAATTCAGCCCATTTTGTAATTTGGGCTGAAATCGGACCTGGAGTGGTTAATGGAGATGCACCGGACCCCTGCGTACTAGTATGAAACCAGCCTTAACCCTTTGTTAAGAAGGACAATGATAAGTGATAAATAAATCTGCCCTCACAATACAGACAGGGTTAGTTATGGCAAACAAGTCATCCGGCCCCCTAATAAACAGGGAATACTAGTTCTGGAGTTTAGAAAAAAACAACAACAAAAAAAACAAGAGGAACAAAAAGATCTGGTATAGCGGTAAACTACTTTAGGATGTTGAGCAGGATAAGCTTGGGGTTGCTCTACTGTAATGAATGAACCCTGAATGAGTGAGCGCCCCCCCCCCCCCCACACACACACACACAAATGCACACACACACAGCTTCTGGGCAGAGCATTTTGATACGTCTGGGTTCAGAGCTTTAATTTTTACTGTGAAAGGGTAAGCAGCTAATTAAGCTCAATTTTCTGAGGTCATAAGTGGAGGCCTAATAAGCCTCTGATGTGGGGATAAGGAAGATTGGTCACCTTGCCATGCTATTACATGGGGGGGGGGGGGGGCTTGTTAGCCCTCTTTGTGATACCAATTAAATAAAATAAAAAAAGTGTCACAAAAATAAATTATATATATAAAAATAAAACAAACACAATATGTGTGCTCCCTATTTATGCGTTTGCATTCATGTGTGTGTACAAGATGATGTTGTTGCTTTTATATATATATATATAAAAGCAACAACATCATCTCGTACACACACATGAATGCAAACGCATAAATAGGGAGCACACATATTGTGTTTGTATGCATTAACCACTTGCTTACTGGGCACCCCCCTCCTGCCCAGACCAATTTTCAGCTTTCACACTTTGAATGACAATTGCGCGGTCATACAACACTGTACTCAAATGACATTTTTACATTTTTTTCACATAAATAAAGCTTTCTTTTGGTGGTATTTAATCACAGCTGGGTTTTTTTTTTTTGCTAAACAAACAAAAAAAGATGAACATTTTGAAAAAAAAAAAATCATGTTTCATAGTTTGATATAAAATTTTGCAAACAGGTAATTTTTCTTCTTCATTGATATGCACTGATGAGGCGGCCTGGTGGGCACTGATCGGCTGCACTGGTGGGCACTGATAGGCAAAGATAAGGTGGCACTGATGGGGACAGACAAGGCGGTACTGATATGCACAGATAAGGTGGCACTGATGGCCACTGATAAGATGGCACTGATGGGTGGCACTGATGAGGGGCACTGATGGGTGGCACTGGTGAGGGGCACTGATGGGTGGCACCGATAGGTATTACTGATAGGTACCACTGATAGATGGCACTAATGGGCACTAATGGGCACTGATGGGCACTGGTAGGTGATACTGATGGGAACTGGTAGGTGACACTGATGGGCAGCACTGTTGATGAGGCACTGATTGGTGACACTGATAGGTGGCACTGTGGGCAGTGATAGGTGGCACTATGGGCACTGATAGGTGGCACAGTGGGCACTGATGGGTGGCGTTGGGCACTAATAGGTGGCACTGTTGTGCACTGGTAGGTGGCACTGGCAGGTGGCACAGATGAGCTGGCAGGAGCTCTCCTTGATCGTGACCGATGTCCCTCTGAGAGCCGCAGGTGATCAGCTTTTATTTTCTCCTCACGCTGTCAGTGTGAGGAGAAAACATAGCTCTGGTAGGCTCTGATTACATCACATGATCAGCTGTCATTGACTGACAGCTGATCATGTGGTAAGGGGGCGGGATCGATCTCATAGACTCGCTGATCACAGAGCACGCTGCGCGCGCCTGAAGGCCACTCGAGCACGGGAGGACGTCTATTGACGTCCTCCTGGCAAAGTAGGTCGGCGCTGTAGCCGTCATTTGGCTATAGCGCGGATCTGAAGAAGTTAAATGTACTTAGTGTATTTTTAACTGAAAATATGCTTTTGATAAACATAAAACAAGTGCAGACGTATAATTACTGAAGTATAATTAAGTGCTGCGGCACATTTTTTTAATGTGGAGACCTTGGTTCTACTTCAATCTAATCAAGGCGTTTTCATTTAGTCTATCATTTTTATTTATAAAAGAGAAAAAAAAAACTTTCTAGTAATGACACATACCATTACCAATAGCTGTGACATACACTTTAAATACATATTAAAGTTAAAATGAATGGTAACACTGCATGTAGGGTGATGTTCATTCTAACAGGATTGGGATATAGACCGCTGGGAAATGTTTTATGACAATTGTCTGATTATACTGATACCGTTTAATTGTTGCATTTTGGAAGTAAATTTTTCCATTAATTTTTATGGCAAGTTATAAACAAAAGGAATGGGCTTTATACTTTGCATATTAATTCACAGATCCTCCTAATTTTTCCTTTCATTTCTCTAAGTTATTGTTCACAAGGCAATCTGTAGTTTATGATTATGTGTATGAATGTTATTTGGTGTCCCTACTGAGCCTGGTTGAAGCGGATGACACAGAAGCTTTAGGGGAAATAAGAAAGGAGATACGGATGCCTATCACTGATCTCTGTTTAATGCAATACAAACTGTAGCATGCAGGAGTATGGAAGTACACTGCAGTGCAAAGACCAAGGTGCGAACAGTTTCATTGCCGAATGTGAGTGGGAGTTAAAATGTGCTTTGTCTATATCAGTAAGATGCTTTCAAAACCATATATATTTGATAAACTAATACCGGCCATACACGGTTCGAATTTCGAAAGAATTTTCTTTCGAAAATCGTATCTAAGAATTTTCGTACGAATTTCGCACCATTAGTGGGCTGCAGCAACAGCCGATTTTCGTGTGGAAATCAAATTTGAGGAATCGGACATGTTGGAAATTTTTTGAAAAACGAACGATTTTCTAATCAATGATGGGAGAATCGTGCGAGAAATGTAATAAGAAAAGAAAATTTATGGAGAGAAAAGAAGATTCCCAGACACGAAAATTCTTTTCTGTGAAATTGAAGGCTTGGTCGGCCGAATTTCCAAAATCAATGGTGGCGCCATCGGATCACAAAAAAAAAGAACTTTCTGATTTTGAAAAGAAAATTTGTTCGAAATTCGACCTTGTATGGCCTGCTTAACCCTTAATTTGCCATAAACAGCCAGTGTTTATAATACAAGCAACCGCTACTGAGCATTCAATTGAAAAGGAGGGCGGGCTTGGGTTGGATCTTTACTATAGGGCTGCATTAAAAATAAAAACAAAAGGGCTAGCTGTCTCTGAAGCACATACAAGTATCCTCTGGTTATCCCTCTGATATCTAAACATGGTAGTTAGTGTCCCAGGCCAAATTTATTCTACAGCAGGACAATGTCCCCAAACATACAGCAAATGTCATTAGGAACTATCTTCAGTGTGAAGAAGAACAAGTTCTGCAAGGGATGGTCCCCCCCCCCCCCCCCCCCAGAGCCCTGATCTCAACATCATAGAGTCTGTCAGGGATTACATGAAGAGACAGAAGGATCTGAGGCAGCCTACATCCACAGAAGATCTGTGGTTAGTTCTCCAAGATGTTTGGAACAACCTACCTACTGAGTTCCTTCAAAAACTGATTGCAAGTGTACCTAGAAGAATTGATGCTGTTTTGAAGGCAAAGGGTGGTCACATCAAATATTGATTTGATTTGGATTTCTCTTCTGTTCATTTACTTTCTTTTATTTTTATTTTGTTAATTGATAAAAATAAACTAGTAACACTTCTATTTCTAAAAGCATTCTTAGTTTACAGCATTTTTTCATACCTGCCTAATGCCATGTACACACGATCGGAATTTCAGCCAGCAAAAGACCGATGAGAGCTCTTATCGGAAAATGGGACCGTGTGTAGGCTCCATCGGAATTTTGCTGACCAAATTTACGCCAGCAAAAATTTGAGCGCATGTTCTCAATTTTTCCAAGGAAAAACTTTCTGTAAATCATTTTGGATTTTTAAAAAGTATAAATCATGGGTAAGAACAGAAACCATAAGATATTTCCTTTTACCTTTAATAGGTAAAAAATTGTCTTCCATGTCCCTTCTTTGGCTTGGTTTCTAATCATTTCTGGGTCTTAGCTATTCTTAGCTTCTTTTGCTTTACAGTGACTTTGTTGCCACCTAAATTACATTTTTTAAATCTGCCTGAGAAAAAAGACTTTTAATACTTACCTGTGCCACCTCTGCCTTGAAGAATCTTCTGTATCCCACATGATATGTGTGATGTGGTACTCTTTAGCACAGGTGTGTTGATAGCTACAGTATGTGTAAGTTTGGTTGCCTTTCTAAGGCTGCATTCACACCTGAGCATAGCGTTTTCAGGCAGAAAATCACACGAATTTCAGCGTTTTTTGCGGCATTTTCTGCAGTGTTTTTTAACGCGTTTTTTACCGCAATTTTGTGCAGAGCAAACAGTCACCAATGTAAAAAGAAGAAAAACGCCCAAATCTGCCCGATTTGAGCGACAAAAAAGGGTCTGGAACTTGTTTGAGCTTCAGGCTTCTGGCTTCAGGAGTTTTGGAGTGGAGATGTGAACCATCTCCATAGAGAATAATGTATTTTTTTCCCTCTAGCGTTTGGTAGCTTCAGGCTTCAGGCGACAAAACGCTCAGGTGTGAATGCAGCCTAAATGGATGTGAATTCTTAAGTGGGCTTAGATTTAGGTAGTCCCTCAGAGGTGTAGCTATGAATTGAAGACCCCACAGCCAATTCTGTAGGTACAGAAAACCATGCTCCAAACTGTAAGTTCTAGGCTGGATGGGCAGTTCAAAATGACTTAAGACTGGTGAATTAATAGTTGACACATGGTTTTAGAGAGTCAATTGTGATTTCATTTCCCTGTTATTATCAGGTATGAGGATGTGTAGCCTCTGTGGTTTAGCATGTGCCTGGTGGGGGACCCTGCTCTTGCCAGGAACAAGAGTCCATGATGAAACGTGTGGTGGATAAGTTCAGAGTCTCTTTTCAGTAAAATATCACTGCTATAATGATCTATTGCTGACTGATTGCAACCAGCAGAAGATCACAATTCAAAGTGATCTGTAGCTGCACAGCTGCAAAGGGGGTCTAAATCAGGTCTTCACCAGCCATATCTAGACCGCTAGAAGTTGAAAAAAATAAATAGTTTCAGCAATGGCATTAGATGATTTGAATGACCTTTACATTTACTGCATAAAATCCTCACAGGTATCATCAAAATGTTATTTAGTTTTTTTAGTGATAAAAAAAACCTGTGAAAAAAGTCACTGTTTTAATTTGTGACGTCTCCTAATCATATATTGATGTTGTGTTAACACAAACTGATATTTTTCCCGGCATGCATCACAATGTAGCATTGAAAGGGGAATAAAAGCTCTTCTTATATTCATGTAGCACCCTCCTAGTTAGGTTTCTAAGATGTTAGGTGTCGTTGTTTGGCTCCTCTGTAGTCATTGGAGCAGTGGTTGATTTATTTTGTCTGTTCTGGGTTTCACAGGCTGCAGGGTTGATTGTGCTTCCCTGCTTTCCAGAAAGTACTGGAACCTAGAGTAGAGCATGAATATTTATGGTGCTCCCGGCAATCCCTGGGGAGGTGCACCCAGAAGGTGGTTGCGGAGTACATAAATAGTCTGAACTGTAGATCAGCAGTGTCTTTCTGTCCAAGAGATTCCATCTGTTAAAGTGGGGGGCGGCTAACCCCCTACCTCCAGTCATTATGCTGTTTCAAGTTGCTATTCATCGTGGTCTCGGCTATGGCAGAGCTGGGGGGCCTTCATCTGAGAGGGCATTGGACACCTTGAGGCTCCAACTAGGGATCCAATCCATACAGTTTCACTGGATGGCACCTGGAGAAAGCTGAATGGGCACAGCTGCTTTCCTGGCCTAGTGAGTACTGCTGTGCTGCAAAATCACGGTGACTGTGTACTATTGGAATTGCTGGGCCTCTTAGTTCCTCTCCTGAGAGATACATACTGACCAGTCCCCTTTAGTTTAGTGGAAAGACTTTGAGCTAAGTAATTCCTCTCCTGAGGTACATACATTAGGTCACTTAGGCCCCATTCACATCTGAGCGTTTTTTAGCTTAAAGCCTGAAGCTACAAAACGCTGGAGGGGAAAAAAATGATTCTCTATAGAGACGGTTCACATCTCCACTCCAAAACGCCTGAAGCTACAAAACGCCTGAAGCTACAAAACGCCTGAAGCTCAAACAAGTTCTGGAACCTTTTTTCTAGGCAGATTTGGGCGTTTTTCTTCTTTTTACATTGGTGACCCTTTGCCCTGCACAAAATCGTGGCAAAACGCAGTAAAAAACGCAGCAAAATCATGATAAAAAATGCTTCAAAAAAAGCCACAAAATTGCAGTAAAATCGTGAAATTTTCTGCCTGAAAATGCTACACTCAGTTGTGAATGGGGACTTAAAGAAAACCTGTAGCCAAAATAAATCATCTCATTGGAGGCTTTTTGTCCTGATGAGATGATACAAAGAAAATATTTAAAAAAGTGTAAACAATTAAATGTTTCACCCAAGCACTTCAAATCCCCTGCCTCCCCCCAAAAAAACATGTTGAGACCCCCACTCCTCCCCCCCCCATACATGCATGTACTAATGTAAATATAGACATTGGGAGTGCCTACACATGAAATCACTTATTGCGTTACCTATCACTATATTATAGGGTACCGAAGTTTGTCACCGTTTCACAGGCTTGACATGTTGGGTATTCATTTATTTAGTGCTTTTTTTTTTTTTTTTTTTTTTTTACCAAATAATTGTGTAATAGATTACATTTACAGTATGTGCCCTGAAATGTACTTTAGTGTATTTTTTTTACTGAAAGTTTGTGCTTCAAAAACTGTTATACTAATATTTTATGACATAAAAAATTGCAACTACTAATATATTTTATTTTCTAGGGCATCTGCTTTCAGAAAAATATGTACTATATGGGGGTTATATGTAACCTTCAGTACATCAGGATTGATACATTTTCCGATATATACCATAGTTTGTGAATTATTTTCCTACAGATTAAATAATATACACTCATTTGGGTTACGTCCATCAAAGAAATGTAGCATAATATATTTTGGCCTAAATGTATGAGGGAAGGTTATTTATTTTCAAGATATTATAACAGAAACAAAGAAAAACTCTTTCTTTTTTTTAAATTGACAGTCTTTTCTTGTTTATTTAGCAAAAAAAAAAAAAACAATGGTGATTAAATACCACCAAAAGAAAGTTCTAGTTGTGTTGTTCACACAACTAGAACTTTCTTTTGGTGGTATTTAATCACCACTGTTTTTTTTTTTTTTTTTTTGCTAAACAAGAAAAGACCGACAATTTAAAAAATAATAAATGATAAAGATGATAAATGATAAAAAATGTAGTTTGCATGACTGTGCAATTGTCATTCAAAATGCTACAGCGCTGAATACTGAAAATTGGCCTTAGCAGGAAAGGGGTAAAAGTGCCCAGCATTGAAGCGATTAGGTTGAAAAAGAAAAAGACCATCTAGTTCAACCAATAGAAAAATAAATAAATAAATAAATAAAATGAATAGAAAACCTCCATATACAGAATCCTATACCCACAGCTGATCAAGAAGGCAAAAATAAAAAACTTCTTTCCCCAACTCTATATGAATAAGGTTGTGTATTTTAAATCCCAAACCATTTGTTAGAAGACTCGTACATGCACAGAGCAGCGCTATGACATAAATGATTGTGTTAGTCTGGTCATCTGCTCATTTTTTTTTTTCAGTATAGCCTGTCTGCCCTTTAAAAATGGTGCCTGTGATGACATTGTCTTCCTCCACTGAGTCCATTTCTCTCACTGATCTGCCATTATAGCAAACGTCTCAATCCTTCAGCAACAGCTAAAAATAAAATCTATATCTATACAGTACATGTCAGTGTATATCCAGCACTTGTATGACAGACATCCCTGGGAACATGTAAAGTTCTGGCTGTTTTTTTTTTTTTTTAGGATTATAGCAGCCAGGGGGTAGTTTGTGATAAGTTGCACCATTACCTAAGTAATTGGATCTTGTAATACACTCTGGTCTATAGCTTAGACGTTTGGTTAAATACCACCACAGCAGAAGGAAATCTGTTTGATTTGTATTTTTTTTTTTTGCAGGTTTTAAATCTTTTCCAGTCTCAGATGTCCTTAGTTTGGAAAGGTCGTTGTCATCTTAACCTCTTGCTTACTGGGCACTTAAACCCCCCTCCTGCCCAGACCAATTTTTAGCTTTCCGCGTTTGGACACTTTGAATGACAATTGCGCGGTCATAGTCATACAACACTGTACTCAAATGAAATGTTTATCATTTTCTTCACACAAATGGAGATTTCTTTTGGTGGTATTTAATCAACACTCAGGTTTGTATTTTTTGCTAAACAAACAAAAACAAAAAAACTAATTTTGGAAAATACATGTTTCATAGTTTGATATAAAATTTAGCAAAAGGGTATTTTTTTCTCCTTCATTGATATTCGCTGGTGAGGCTGCACTGATGGGCACTGATGGACTGCACTGATGGGCTGCACTGATAGGCACAGATAAGGTGACACTGATAAGACGGCACTGATGGGTGGAACTGATGGGTGGCACTGATAGATGTCACTGATGGGCACTGGTAGGTGGCACTGATCCGACGGACCAAATACGATGCAAGGGCAGCTATTGGCTATTGACTATCGAACTTCCTTTTCTAGTTCAAGACGAACTGACTTTTGAACGAACTTTAGTCCGTTCGAGTGTGGGCAAGTCCGTTCGTTTGGAAGTCCGTCGGAACTCTGTTGAAAAGTCCTTTGGAGTTCATTCCGACGAGAAGTCTGCTCGTGTGTATGCGGCATTAGTCGGTAGATGAATCGGCCTCGGGGGGCAACATTGCGGGCTCCCTGGACAGGTAAGTGTCCTTATTAAAAGTCAGCAGCTTCAGTACTTGTAGCTGCTGACTTTTAAAATAAAACTTTTTTGAGGCTGGAACTCCACTTTAAACCCCTGATGCCGCGTACACACAAGCGGACTTCTCGTCGGACTGAATTCCAAAGGACTTTGACAGAGTTAAGACAGACTTCCTAACGAACGGACTTGCCCACACACAAACGGACCAAAGTCTGTTCGTAGGTCCGTTCGTCGTACGTGATGACATACGACGGGGCTAGAAAAGGAAGTTTGATAGTCAATAGCCAATAGCTGCCCTTGCGTCGTATTTGGTCCGTCGGACCAACATACAGACAAACATTTTTTTCGATAGGAACTGGTTCCGGTGGAGTTCCGGCAGAAAGATTTGAAACATGTTCTATTTCTAAAATCCATCAGAATTTTAGAAAGAAAAAGTCTGATGAAGCCCCCACACGAACGGAATGTCCGACGGAATGATCGCGTCAGACCTAGTCTGCCGGAAAGTCCGGTCGTGTGTACGTGGCATTAGTCTGTTTGTAGGTTGCGGAACATCTTGTAAGCATGCTATTTTACTATACAGCCTGGTGTCATCTGCAGATGGAAATGCTTTTAATCCCAAAAACTCTGTATAATTTATAAATAGGTTTAAAAGTAAGGGACTCGACACTGAACCTTAGAGTACACCACTAACAACCTTAGGCCATTTACAGTATGAATCATTAACCACTACTCTGAATATGGTCTTTTAGCCAGTTTTCTATCCATTTACAGACTGAATTTTCTAAGCCTATAGGTATTATTTTACACATTAGCCTGTGGGGAACTGTGTCAAATGCATTTGCAAAGTCTAAGTAAACTATATCAACAGCCACCCTTTTGTCTAGGTTTTTGCTTACTCTCTCATTAAAAAACGTAAATTTATTTGACAACTGTTTTTTTTGTGAATCCATGCTGGCTAACCCCTTCAATATTCTTTTATAACAAAACTTAATTTGCTTGGTCCTTTATCAAACTCTCAAATATATTCCCAACTTTACAGGTTAAGCTTATAGGTCTGTAGTTACTTGGTAAAGACTTTAATGCCTTTTTTAAGAGAGGCACCATTCGGGCTTGTGCCAATCTTTTGCTACCAATTCAGTCATTAGTGAGTTTCTAAAGATTAAAAACAAGGGCTTCAAATTAATAGAGCTGAATGCTTTGAGGACACATGGGTGTAACCTTGGTCCAGGTGTTTTTTTATCTTTATTTTGTCTAATGCCCCATACACACGGTCGGAAATTCCGACCACAAAATCCGTCGGATTTTTTCCGACGGATTTTGTCCGACACTGGTGTTGCATACACACGGTCGGACAAAGTTGTCGGAAAATCCGATCATTCTGAACGTGGTGACGTTCGTTGCATATGACGGAACTATGTAGAGGCTAGTAGCCAATAGCTTTGGTCTTGTAATTTGATCTGAGCATGCGTGGCACTTTGTCCGTCGGAATTCGCTACACACGACGGGAAAAGTCAGTTGGTGCCCACACACGGTCGGATTTTCCGACAACATGGTCCGATAGGACATTTTCCGTCGGAAATTACGACCATGTGTACAGGGCATTATAGTTTCTGGACCATATCAATATTGAGCCAATGTGGTTGATTTAAGGCTGTGGCAAAACCATCATCATTGAGCTCCACCCTTTTCTTATTCCTTATTGCGTTTTTTAATTGGAAGTAAGCCACATATGGTCACTGTTACCCAAATGTTCTGTATGAACATTAATACTAAACACTGCATTATTTGGGATTAACAGATCCAGCACAATATCATTTCTAGCAGGGCCTTCTATAAACTGTACCATAAAATTGTCTTGTAATAAGTTTATAAATTGTCCCCCTCCTACTATTCCAGCAGTACTATTACACCAGTCAGTTTCAGAGTATTTTTTTTTTTTTTTATCTCAAAGTTTTATTGAGAACATGAACAGGAAAAAGACAATTACACAATCCAGAGAAGTTACAGCATACATAATCATAAAGTGGTTCCATATTCCATCATTGTAATATCATCCCTTAGTATTAAAACTGTGCTTTAAACAAAACATCTAAATTCGGTAATGTAAAGTTGCTACACCAATGTACTGATGCTACACCAAACTGCACAAGGTAAGGAATATTTCACAGAATCCTATCCATATAACCCTGGTGTGTCCAAACAGAGAGACCAAACCATGTGGAATTTCCCTGGGCATCCTCTATGTTGAAAGATGTATTTTTCGGAACAATGTGTTTCACCCATTCGGCAATATACGCCTTTCACAAAGGTGGGTCAGCCAATTTTTGGGCCTGAAAGAGGGCCCTGGCTATTGCTTGTTTAGCGGAATCTTCCACTTGAAGCTCATCCAGGATACCCAAAAGGCAGGGTTTGGGATCAGAGCTAATATTAACCTGAAATACTCTGTTAAAAGTATCAAGAATGCTCCTCCAGTAAAGGTGTAACTTAGGGCATCTCCATAAGAGGGGAACTAAATCACCATGTTCTCTAGAACATCTGGTACATGTAGGGTTCTCTCTCATACCCAATTTAAGAGTAGGTATTAGGTAATATCTCCCATTATTACCACTTTTTCAGCCCTTTCCATCTGTGTAAGGAGCGGAGTCTCACCCTCCTCAGTAACACTATAACAAACTCTAATATTTAACTTTGCAGTATGTCAACCTACTGTATATGCAACGTCTCCTATGATTCCTCAGCATTATCACACTCTCCATCAACAAAGTCCTCATTCACACTTACTTTTATATCACTTCTCACATAGAGACAAACACAGCTATCTTTTTTGTTTTACCTCTCTAGAATGGTCATCCACACTACACCGTTAAAGTAAATATAAATATGCCCATGTGCATTTCCTGTGTGGTTAAAACACATTTTAAATGCAGGAATACAACACTCATTTACATGAGCATTTGGTGGTTGGCGTGGTTTAAAAAAAAAAATTTGCCTGGAGTTCTTCCTTTTATGATTACTGATGTGTGTGTGTGATAGCTATTTTTCCTTTAGTGCCCTTAGGATTTGCCAATTTTCTTTTAGTGCTGTTATCAAGCCTATACAAGCCTATACGTGGTTCCCTTAGTACATTCTATCATGAATTTATTACAATTGAGCGCTTGATCCCTAAGGAAGGGTTAGGTTTTTTTACCCCGAAGTGTGTTGGATGCTTTTGATGCTCTTAACCATTAACTGATTCATAAAGTCTTTCAAATGAGATTAACTTTCCACATACTGTACATCCAAAATGAAAAAGAAAAAACTCTTATGATTAGGAAAGCCTCAATCATCACATCCAACTCAGTGTAGCCAATTAGATATGAGGTAGCTCTTTAGGAAAATATAAGGTGCTAATACAGGGGGTCCCCGGGTTACGAACCCGTTAGGGACTGTCCTGTTTGTAATTCGGAAATGTTCGTAAGTCAGCCGCGAATGCGCAGAACAACAATTACAGACATTTCCGATGTTCCGTCGAATGCCGTTCTGCGCATGCGCGGCAAATTACGGACATTTCCAATGTTTTCTGTCATTTTCCGAGGCTCCGTCTGGGCGTGCAGGCACAGAACAGCCGATGTCTGGGCAAAATGGCAGAGGGTCCCCGCAGCGCCCAGTTCGTAAGTAGGAGATGTTCGTAAGTCGGGCGTTCGTAAGTCGGGGACCCCCTGTACTAATATATTTATTTTTACAAACAATAAGATCAAAAAATATTTTTATGTGCTGCTCTTATGTGTCAATTGTCCATCTCCCAATCTTTCTAAACTCCTGGACACCTTTTGGACCTGCCTTAGGCCTTTGAGTCAACCCACTTAAATCCACAGCTTTGAACATCTCCATACCTCTTACTGAACTAGCCCAATTACGGAGCATCCTGCCATTCCCTTGGTCTTCCTACTCCATTTCATACCTTGGAATTAAAATGACCGCAAGTCTAACTGACCTTTATTCAGCTAATTACCCTCCTATGCTAACACATCTCACCAATCTCATGTCTAAATGGTCTAACCTTCTGTTCTTCCTGCCTGAATTACAGTGGTCCAGATGTCCATCCTTCCAAAGATACTGTATCTTTTTCGAGTACCACCCATTCCAGTACCGGGTTAGTTCCTCCTCTTGCTGCAATGACATGCATCCTCTTTGGAACTCTATTAGGCCCCACATTCCTCTCTACACCCTCTACAAGCCTAAGCTGGGTGGCAGTCTGGGTCTCCCTATCTTTACAAAGTGCTTTTACGCTGGGCTATTCATAGCACTTCTATGTGAGCTTTGAAGGGCTTTCTTTTATGTTACACTTGTGAGTGGAATTTTAACTGGGATTTAAATAAATATTTAGTGTCAACGGAATTACACTGTTACTCTTCCTTTTTTTTTTTTTTTTAACGAGCCACCAGGGAGACCCTTTAAGGGGGAGGCTGTTGAGAGGAGTAGAATCCAATGGGAAACTGTGTTTACGGTTTAAGAGCTCTACTGCTTTCACTTTGTAGATAATCATTATCAGTCTGTGAGTGCAAAAGAGTATTGAAGAGGTTTCACAGGTCACATAGTGATTTCATGTGGAGTATACAGTAAAAGCCAAACCACATTGGATGGATTTTTGAAGTTGCAAATTGGACTTTATTATTAAGAGAGGACAGGTGGAATGAACATTTATTGTTCAACGATTTTATTGAGAGGTATAAGTGGTACGAACAATGGTCCAAAACAAGGACTAGAAGCACGTGAATAACACAATAGTAGCTTTACATGGTTTCAGTAAGAAGATCAAGACAGAGGCAGAGAATGAATCTTACATAGGAGAACCTAAATGGCAGTTGGTTAAAGTCATACAAGTTGAAGGTGTGTGGGCTATACTTAAATATTGACAGCAAATAAGTCAAGTTACTGAAGCACTCTAACTGGGCTATTCATAGCAGTTCTATGAGAGCTTTGAAGGGCTTTCTATTATGTTACACTTGAGTGGAATTTTAACTGGGATTGTAATAAGTATTTTGTGCTAGAGGATTTACACTATTACTCTTCCTTTTATTTTGTTACAGGACACCGGGGAGACCCTTTAGGGGGGAGGCTGTTGAGAGGAATGGAAGACTATGGGAAACTCTGTTTACAGTTTAAGGGCACTACTGTTTATCACTTTGTAGATAAGCATTATCAGTCGGTGAGTGCAAAAGAGCGTTGGGAAAAGGTTTCACAGGTCACTTGGTGATTTGGTGCGGAGTGTACAGTATAAGCCAAACCACATTGGATGGATTTTCGAATGTGCAAAATTGGACTTTATTATTAACAGAACACTAGTGGACTAGACATTTGACACATAAGTGCACTACTGTAAAATATTTTTTGATCTTGTTTGTAAAAAAAATAGTATTTATACACGTTTATTTACACTTACTAAGGATATGTGTATTATGTTACGTATTCATACTTTATATTTTCCCACAGCGCTACCTTATATCTAATTGGTTACACTGATTTGGATGTGGTGATTAACCGCTTCAGCCCCGGAAGATTTTACCCCCTTCCTGACCAGAGCACGTTTCACGATTCGGCACTGCGTCGCTTTAACTGACAATTGCGCGGTCGTGCGACATTGTACCCAAACAAAATTGACGTCTTTTTTTTCACACAAATAAAGCTTTGTTTTGGTGGTATTTGATCATCTCTGCGGTTTTTATTTTTTGCGCTATAAACAAAAAAAGAGCAACAATTTTGAAAAAAACATAATATTTTGTACTTTTTGCTCTAATAAATATCCCCATTTTTTTTTTTTTTTTTTAAAAGCAAATTTTTCCTCCGTTTACGTCGATATGTATTCTTCTACATATTTTTGGTAATAAAAATCGCAAAAAGCGTATATTGATTGGTTATAGCAATTTATAGCATTTTTTTTATTATTTTTTTTTTTTACTAGTAATGGCGGTGAACTGAGATTTTTATTGTGACTGCGACATTATGGCAGACACATCGGACAATTTTTACACATTTTTTGGACCATTGGCATTAATACAGTGATCAGTGCTATAAAAATGCATTGATTACTGTACAAATATCACTGGTAGTGAAGGGGTTAACACTAGGGGCAATCAAGGGGTTAATTGTGTTCCCTAGTGTGTGTTCTAACTGAAGGGGGATGGGACTGACTAGGGGAGATGACAGATCGCTGTTCATATTTTGTATGAACAGACGATCTGTCACTTCTCCCCTCAGAGAACCGGGATCTCTGTTTACACACAGAGATCCCGGTTCTCGCCGTGTTACGAGCACCGGCCCCGGGGGTGAGCTGTGCCCGTGCCCCTAGTGGCCACCAGAAGGAGCGATGTAACATAACAACGATTCGCCTGCCCGTGCCATACTGCCGCAGTACAACTGCGGTGGCTCGTCGGCAAGCAATTAATGTGTAAGGGCTTACCTAGGTTGGAGTCCATGATGCAGAGATGTACGCTCACCCTTGCAAATAAACACAGTCCAAGGTAACAATCACGCCTGGCCGCCTGGCCGTCTGGCCGTCTGCAAAGCACGGTAGGGACCGTGACAGTTCCCTCCCCTTAGGAATGCCCTCAGAGCATGGAACAGCCTTATTTCCTTTGGGCTTTCTTTGTTTTAGAAGTTCCGGCTGGGGAGACTTTCGTCGCTCGCAAGGCTCTTTCAAAAATCTTCAGGTCCTGCTTACGGACTATGGTGCCATTCGAGGCATATGTACAGTCAGGAGGTAGCGGGGACACAGGAACTTCAAGCGGGGACACAGGAACATCAAGCGGGGACACAGGAACTTCAAGCGGGGACACAGGAACTTCAAGCGGGGACACAGGAACTTCAAGCGGGGACACAGGAACTTCAAGCGGGGACACAGGAACTTCAAGCGGGGACACAGGAACTTCAAGCGGGGACACAGGAACTTCAAGCGGGGTAGCAGGAAGGATCCTAGTAGTACACACTTGCTGAAACTTTGGCTGAAGTGGACGGGTTGGGCAGAGAGAGATAAGGTGCCCTCTTACTCCACAATAGTAACAGAGTCCACAGCCTCTCCTCCGCTCTCTCTCTCCCTTAGACAGCTTGGACCGAATGGACCCGATCTCCATGGGTTCCACATCATCCAGGGTAGGAGTGGTTAAAACCTCAGGAGCGTCTAGGCTTTGAGGGCTTACAGCTTCATAACTTGGCACAGACTGGGATGGCTTGGATTCATATCTGTACAGAGTATTCCTGTCCCTGGGTACCCCTAGGCCACGTGTACTAGGAGCAGACTTGGGAACACTGGTTTTCTTAGAAACTGTAATATAAGAGTCCAGAGCAAACATGAAAGCTTCCCAGCTGTCCAAGACTGTACTCTTCTCCTGTAATAGCTGAAAAGCCCATGTCTTGATTAGCCCAGTGAGCAGATTGATGGATGCGCGAACCTTTATAAAGTCAGAGGCATAGGTCCTAGGCTTAAGAGCAAAAACAGCTCGCAATCTATCCTAAAGTTCAAGAATGATGCACGATTCCCATCAAACTTCTCAGGCATCACAACAAAAGGTTCCGGACATACAGGTTCCAGGGTTGGGCGTACTGTGCCTTTAAACAAGCGGACTTCTTGCTGCAACTCAGCAATGGTCTGGCCCAGGCTGGAGACTTGCAGAACAAGGGAGGTGAGTATCCTGTACATCTCTGCGGTCTCCATGTGGGGCAGTTCATTATGTAAGGGCTTACCTAGGTTGGAGTCCATGGCGCAGAGATGTACGCTCACCCTTGCAAATAAACACAGTCCAAGGTAACAAAGAGATAAGCTACCTGGGCTGTGAATCTGTGCACGGGGGCTTGACAGGAATAGCCAAGGGATGGTCAAGGTAAAGCCTCAGTCAGGGATTCCAGAAGTCAGGATAACGATAAACAAAGCCAGGGTCTGAAGCCGGGGTCAGTCTTGGAACACTGGATCTCTGCAACAGGAGCACAAGAACACTTGGCACACATGACAAAATGAACTGCCCAAGCCCTCAGAGTGAGACAGGGTTTTATACACGGCTAATTAGGTAACCTGCCTCAGCTGATCCAGGTACAAACAGTATCGCCCACAGTACTTTATGCTAAACTAGGCATGGCTGGAAATCAGGCTGAATAGAACTGAGGTGTGGCTCAGAGGTAAGGAAACAGGACCAAGCGCAGACAGACATGAGTTCAATACCACCCAGAGCCGCCTGGGGCGCAATCACGCCTGGCCGTCTGCAAAGCACGGTAGGGACCATGACATAATGTGTACAAAAATCTAAGGTGGCAGCAGTGAGTTCATGAAAGTGGTATATTAATCAGGGGTGTATTGCTTATTATAGGGTACCTACTGTATTGCCACAACCTCCTTGGCATGGTGATTTGTACATTTGATTAGAAAAGCCTGTTACAGTACCTATTTTAATTCTAAGGTTTTAATGATGTTGTTGTCCAATAGGTATCTGAGTTGGAGGGAAAGTTTTTTTCTTTTTTCATTTTTGTTTTTTTTTCTGCTTTTCCCACTCTCTCAACCTTGTACGTGATCTGTATAACACTTTATAAAATATGCTTGTCTATCCGTATGTATAAATAGCCGATAGACATAAAAACGATGCTACATGCACATACACTAGGATAACACAGCTGTCAAAATTGTAGTTGCTACATGGTATCTGCTTCTTCCTCTACTGAATCCATAAAACAATGAGGTGCAAGCAGCAGGAGTTTAAAAATGATGTCCTTCTGAAAGTTTAATTTCATGCTATGGCATGCGTGATGTATCCTGTCAGCTAAGTTTATAGCAAACAAGCCCCATTAGTTCTTACACTCGGATCTGATCGCCATGCCTATATATCTTCTTTTCCCTCTACCAGCTTGTCACATGACACAACTTTTTCTATATCCCCAGATCCTAAATTACATCATTCTGAGAGGAAGAAAGGGAACGTGTGGCATATACAAGTATGGAAAGATGTAACTCAAGTCCGGGTGCAACCATTATCCATACATCAATTTAGCACAATTATTAGCACACTCTCCATGGCGTTCTCAGCTGCCATCATTCATAATCTAAAGTGGTCTACCAAGGCTTTTTAAGACTGTTCAGCAAAGCTTCCGAGGTGAAAATAAAATGACAATAAAGAAAAAATCATGAAGGAAATCTATATCTTAATAAGTGTGGAATTATATGACATAGAGCATCATTTGTCAATTTTAGTTTATCAGCTGCTGCTGAACATTTCATGGCAGTAAAAGAATGCTTCCAATTCCCATTCATTGTATACAAGTTTATTCCTAGAGCTGCTTAGGTTTGTTAATGTTAAATAAACTCTAGTATTGTCAGGAGGCCCCACCATTTGCTGAAGGTTATCCACATCTATTAATTGACTGCATATTTAGCAATTTAATTTATTAAAAAATCAAAAAAGCGCTAACATAATTTGAACATACTGTTTATACTTGCTTATGCCAGCCCAGTATCATGGCGCAAAGAATGTTTCCTTGCTATTCTGCCTATCAGAACCAAGATGACTGCTATTACTAGACATGTGCATTCTTTTTCGTCAGAATGCATTTTCGTCCGAATTTCAGGTATTTTTGTTATAACGAAAGTACAGAATCCGAAAAACGAAAGATCCGACATAAACAAATGCTTTATTTTCGTTTTCGTTGTGACAACAGTTCGATATAGATAGGAGATTCAACGCTGACAATAACAATCTGTGTCCATTGAACCTGTGGTTGAATGTGCCTAACCTTAAGACCACTTTCACACTGAGGCGCTTTTCAGGCGCTTTCACGCTAAAAACAGCGCCTAAAAAGCTCACAAAAACGTATTTCCATTAAAATCAATGAACGCTTTCACACCGGGGCAGTATGCTGGCAGGGCTGTGAAAAAATCCCCTCCACATTGAAATTAATGGAAAGCTCTTCAAAAGCGCTCAGTGTTTTTACTGGCAGTTTAGAAGCGCTTCAGTGTGAAAGTGGCCTAACTCTATTAGTCCAAGATTATTCTACATAGAGGCCAAAGATTTAATGTAGAGAGGAAAGATTCGATGCAGAGAGAAAAGATTTGACGTAGAGAGAAAAGATTGCTGCTGGAATTGGGTGGAATTGCAGCTAAACTATATACGAGTCATACAGTTTAGCTGCTCCGTCGAATCTTCTTTGAACATTCGACAGACACCATAAGCCTTCAATGACAGATTCGACCTTAATGCGTTTGGATTTTCGGACGAATGCATTGTTTAACAAAAAACAAAATAAATAAAAACTAATTTCGGGAGTAACTAAATAAATGTATTTTTCAGACAAAAACGAAATTACGAAACAAAATATTTCAGTGTGCACATGTCTAGCTATTACCAGATCAAACTATAAGTTACCAATAAAGATAAATGTAAAACTCTGGACAGCTGCACTTCAAAGAAAATTTCTTGTGCCTTTTATTGAAAAATCGGGATCACTCTGTACAAGCCACACTAAAGCGATACAGAAAAGAGGTGACGCGTTTCACACTACAGAAAGTGCTTACTCAAAGCTCATAAGTTACCATTATTTAAAGAGGAGGGCCAGCCGGGCATTTTTTTTTTAAAAGTCAGCAGCTACAAACACTGTAGCTCCTGACTTTTAATAAGCAGACTTACCTGTCCTGGGTGCCCGTGATGTCGCCCCCCCCGACACCGACCGTCTCTCGGTTCCCGGCGCCGCCATTCCAACTAAGGGAAACAGGCAGCGGAGCCTTGTGGCTTCACTGCCCGTTTCCTACTGCGCATGCGCGAGTCGCGCAGCGCTTTGTGAATGGAGCACGCTGTGTTGTGGGACAGACACAGTTCCCATAACACACAGCACCCCATTCACTAGAAGATGACGCGAGGAGCAGAAGACTGAAGGACACCGCGGAATAGGAAGAGGCAGATTAGGACGATCTGCCTAGCAACAGCCATTTCTGGTAAGTTAAAAAAAAATATATATATTTTTTTCCTTTAAAATTTTTATTAACATTTTTATGCAGTTTTTTTTTTTTAGGGTGACCCTCCACTTTAAAGGGGTATAAAACCCTAAAGGAACAATTTAATATATTGCAGCTCATTTTTAATGTTCCACTTTAGGTATTTAAAGCATTTTAGGTATTTCAAAAATCACGGCTTCTGACCGAATAGTTTTTTTTTTTTTTGCATTGGTACATTTTTCCTAGGGCTTTTTTCAACCCCTTGCCTATTAGCCTACAATGTGCATTTATTTTGACAGATTTGAACGGATTTGGGTTCGGCATCCAAACTTGTTTGAAGTTCGCCAAAACCTTCTTGAACCAAACCCAGGGCCATTTAGCTCATGACTAATTTGAAGCTGCAGTCATACTATCAGGGAATTCCTGTGAGACATCTGAGTATGCGCATAGTATTCCCCATAGAATGGTGACCACATGGGCACAGGAATGTGCAAGCACATCGACAGTCCCCATTGGTGCCAGACAGCCTATTTAAAGGATGCTATTACCCATGCCCAAGTGCTAACTGGTCTTTCTCATAAACGACAATCAATCTTGATGCTAAGGATCAATTCCTCTGAGGCAGTGGGTACCCCCACTTTGCAAAGTTCATCCTTTACTGATTCGGACAGACCAAGTTGAAATTGGGAGTGCAAGATAGGGTTGATCCATTTGGTATCAGCTCTCCATAGTTGACAATCAGATACATATTGCTCCACAGGTCTTTGGTTTTGTCGCAGATTACTGAACATGGTTTCAGCAATATGATGATGGAAAGGATCAGCATATAACTGAGACATGCTGCAAAGAAAGAGTCCATGATAGCCAAGGAAGGATCACGTTGTTTCCGAAGGTGATGGGCCCAGGCTTAGGGTTCATTCTGGAGTAGTAAAGTAATGAACCCCACCGTTGAGTCTTCTGATGAGAAAGTTCAAGTTAGCAGAGAGAATTACAGCTCACAGGAGTTTCAAAAGGCTCAAAATTTCTGGCAGTCTCCAGAAAAACATTTGGGTAAAAGTACCCTGGGCACTGGTGGAGAGGTCACTCCGCAGGATGCTCCGGACACCATTTGGTGTCGACATTGGAAACTTTGATGGAGTTCGCAGAGGGTACAGTAGTAATCAGAGAATATTTTAACCTGGTGCTGGACCCCTCTTTGGACTCTACTTGGGCCACTGCTCATCTTTCACAGGCTGCCCTTAAATGTTTAAAACATCTTCTCCACCATTATCCACCAGTAGATGTCTGAACAAGCACGTTTATTTTCATGTGAAATGCGTCAACTGATCATCATTGCAATTTTGTCTGGCTCATTACAATAAAGAAATTTCTACAGCATCTTTTGGTTTCAAGTGTGCGATCAATCTTTTCTTCTCTTCTTGTCTGGAGACTCAAGCCCTGATACAAAAGATTATTATTATTTTTTTTCACCGTTCGTGATTGCTATTCATGCATTGATTTTTTTTCCCTGCTCAGACATTCACATCTTGGCAGGGCTTTGATCTTTTATAGGGATTATAACTTATTTGGACCCATTCTGGTGACCATATCACTGAGCTCCCAGTCTCAATTTTCATGGACCTTGCGACTTGATGAGTCGCTCCTACAGGATTCTACTGTACATGTGGAACTTGCACATGAACTAGATATTTTTTTAGGACTAATAACTTTTTAAGGTATCCCCTATATGTATCTGAGAAGTGCACAAATCTGTCATACATAGAACTTCTTTCACAGATAGCCAGGCTAGAAATGCATTACAACCGTAGACAATCGCAGTCGATATTGATGGAATTGGCTAACCTTGGATTCTATCTCAGGATCATTCTTCAGGGTGGAGTCAAAGCAGTCCTGGCCAAATGTAGACAATGTTTCTATGAATATGGCAACCAATGTAGTAAATCACTAGCTAATGCCGATGTAGAGCCACAACGTACATATTAATTAGTCGTAAATCTGATGACTCCAATGGCTATATAAGTAGGACATTGCAGACATTTTCATAACCTACTGTGCACAGTTATATGGTATTGTGCCAGTCAGACAACATTTACAAATAGAGGCACATAAGGAAATAATTGCAGCCTAAATTAGCAGCTCTAGAATCACTGCCTACTGATCTCATTGAGGAATTATTGAGGATAAACCGATCACTCCAATAAAATGTGTTCAGACAAACAGACAAAAATGGGTAAAGCCCCAGGCCTGGACAGGTTCCATTTAATGTATTATAAACCTATTCCAAGACCAACTGGCCGCTCACTTTGTTGCTGCGTTTAATGCTCCTTCTAATGCTTTTGCTCTGCGACCGGAAATACTGGCTGCACACATCTCTGTTATACCTTAATAGGGCCAAAGCTAGTGGGGTTCATTTACTAAAACTGGAGAGGGAAACATTTGGTGCTGCTCTGCATAGAAAATCAGCTTCCAGGTTTCTTTTGTCAAAGCTTAACCACTTAAGCCCCGGACCAATTTGCAGCCAAAGGACCAGGCCCCTTTTTGCGATTCGGCACTGTGTCGCTTTAACTGACAATTGCGCGGTCGTGCGACGTGGCTCCCCAACAAAATTGACGTTCTTTTTTCCCACAAATAGAGCTTTCTTTTGGTGGTATTTGATCGCCCCTGCGGTTTTTATTTTTTGCGCTATAAACAAAAATATTATTTAACTTTTTGCTATAATAAATATCCCCCAAAAAATATATAAAAAAAACTTTTTTTTCCTCAGTTTAGGCCGATACGTATTCTTCTACATATTTTTGGTAAAAAAAAAATCGCAATTAGCGATTATTGATTGGTTTGCGCAAAAGTTATAGCGTTTACAAAATTGGGGATAATTTTATAGCATTTTTATTAATTTTTTTTACTAGTAATGGTGGCGATCAGCGATTTTTATTGTGACTGCGACACATCGGACATTTTTGACACATTTTTGGGACCATTGTCATTTATACAGAAATCAGTGCTATTTAAATGCACTGCTTCCTGTGTAAATGACACTGGCAGTGAAGGAGTTAACCACTAGGGGGCAGGGAGGGGTTAAGTGTGTGTGTTTTTTTTTTTTACTGTAGGGGGCGTGGCTTTGCGTCTGACGTCACTGATCGGCTTTCCCGATGACAGGGAACAGCCGATCAATGTCAGTTGCGCTAGAAAGCACGGGGAGAGGTTTGTTTACACAGACCTCTCCCTGTTCTTCAGCTCTGTGACCCAATCGCAGGACACCAGGGGCGATCGGGTCTGCTGGTCCCGCGGCCGTGGTCACGGAGCTCAGGACCGTGTCACGAGCGCGCCAACGGCAGCGCGTGCACAACCCACGGCTGGGCTCTTAAAGGGCCACGTACAGGTACATAGTTGTGCCCAGCCGTGCCATTCTGCTGACGTATATCGGCGTGAGGCGGTCCTTAAGCCGTTAATTGAACAAGCTGAAGTTAGAAGCTGATTGACTACCATGCACAGCTGCACCAGATTTTGCACTCTCCAGTTTTAGTAAAAAAAAAACAGTGTTCTAACTGTTGACCAATATCCCTTCTTAATTGTGACCTTAAGCTATTATCTAATATTCTAGCATCTTGTCTGGCCCCACATGTACATTATTTTATCCATTTCAACCAGGTCGGCTTTATGCCTATTCCTCCCTGTCAAAGGCTTCCCAAATTATGATTCTCTCTACTGCCGCAGAAAGGCCTTTCACAGGGTAAATTGCTCTTTTATAGAGCTCACATATGCAAGCCTGGATTGAATCAATTTACTACATCCACACTGAAGGCCTGGGTTAGAATTAGTGGAGTACTTTCTGACTCCTTTGTGTTCAAATGCATGGCAGGGTTGCTCCCTGTTGCCTTTCATTTTCATTTTGATGCTAGAACCATTTCTATGGCATGTATGTTGGGCACCCTGGTAACAAATCAGGAGCAGATGAGAGCAGAGGGCACAGGCAGAGAGGCGGTTGGGTAATGGGAGGCAGAGGCAGCTCCTGGAGGCTTTACTTAAGTCTTGACTCTTCACAGGCAAAGAAAATACATACAATTTCCCCCAGCCCAGGTAGATATACCTAAGCCGGGGCGCTCAGGTCTTTCTTTTTTTTATATGAGAGTGTATGTTGTATAATTAGGGAAGATGATCAGACACACATATTGAATGCAACAAAGCAAGTAAATTCACAGTCAAAAGATATACATTGTGGAATAGTATATTTCCTCTGTTGTGCAATCTGTGAAAAAAGACACAACATGGCATGATATTTTTAATTGCCAACAACTCTTTCTCTCTTACTGTGTATGTGTGTGTGTGTGTGTAGTATATATATATATATATATATATATATATATATATATATATATATATATATTTATATTTATATATATTCTATATCAGATCCTTCAGTGCAATCCATAGTTACATAGTAGTTGAGGTTGAAAAAGACACAAGTCCAACCTATGTGTGTGATTATATGTCAGTATTACATTGTATATCCCTGTATGTTGTGGTTGTTCAGGTGCTTATCTAATAGTTTTTTTAAACTATCGATGCTCCCTGCTGAGACCACCTCCTGTGGACGGGAATTCCACATCCTTGCCACTCTTACAGCATAGAACCCTCTACCTCGTTTAAGGTTAAACCTCTTTTGTTCTAATTTTAATGAGTGGCCACGTGTCTTGTTAAACTCCCTTCCGCGAAAAAGTTTTATCCCTATTGTGGGGTCACCAGTACGGTATTTATAAATTGAAATCATATCCCCTCTCAATCGTCTCTTCTCCAGAGAGAATAAGTTCAGTGCTCGCAACCTTTCTTCATAACTAATATCCTCCAGATCCTTTATTTGTTTTGTTGCCCTTCTTTGTATTTGCTCAATTTCCAGTACATCCTTCCCGAGGACTGGTGCCCAGAACTGGACAGCATACTCCAGGTGCGGTCGGACCAGAGTCTTGTAGAGCTGGAGAATTATCATTTTATCTCTGGAGTTGTTCCCCTTTTTAATGCATAGTTTCATAGTTTCAGTTAGTAAGGTTGAATAAAGACATCAGTCCATCCAGTTCAACCTGAGTGAGTGTCTACAATTGTCCCTATCCCTGTACATATTGCACACTCACATCGGTCCCTACCCTCAAGGAGCCCACAATCCAAGGTCCCTATTCATATACTAGGGCCAATTTTTTGGACAGAAGCCAATTAACCTACCTTCATGTCTTTGGATGTCAATATTGTTTGCTTTGTTAGCAGCAGCTTGGCGTATCTCGGGGCCACTTGGTGCTAGGAACCCCATATTTGGTGTGCAAACCCAGTGGAACTAGTACTACAGCATATCCAGATGGGGTTCCTAGCACCAAGTGGCCCTGAGATACGGGGCCCCAAAATCGGTTCGGAAAATGTAATTCTCTGCTGCAGAAAAGTGCTTGACATTTTCCAAACCAACTTTGGGGACCCCGTATCTCGGGGGCCACTTGGTGCTAGGAACCTCATCTTATGTTGTAGTGCTAGTTCCACTGGGTTTGCACACCAAATTTGGAGTTCCTAGCTCCAAGTGACCCCGAGATACGGGGCCCCAAAATCGGTCAACTGTGTCCATCGGCAGCAATGTAATTTCGGGACCCTTTGGGTCCAGAGACCCCACATTTTGGCTGCAGCTAGGGGGCATTTAGGAACCCTTAACTACCAAGTTATGGCTGCAAATGGGCACAGTGAGGCATGCAAATGGGCACAGGGAGGCTGCTAATGGGCATTGTTGACCCTCTTTTCCACTTACAGCAGCTGCGCATTTCTCACCCTAGGCTTATACTCGAGTCAATACGTTTTCCCAGTTTTTTGTGGTAAAATTAGGTGCCTCGGCTTATATTCGGGTCTGCTTATACTCGAGTATATACAGTATATTAATTTTTGCTACAAAAAACACACTAGGGCTTATTTTTAGGGGATGTCTTATTTATCTACGGTATGTACAAAAAAGTACCTCTGTAGTCCGTTCTGTAAAAAGATGACATAATGTGCAGTGTGTCTCCTTGTGTAACTTTATTGAGGAAAATACCTTATTTACATCGCCGCTGGGCGCTCACATGACCCGCCAGAGATCTTCTTTACTGCTTCGAATACTGTAGAGGGAGGAGCCGAAATTCACGCTGATAGGATGGGATCAGCGGGAATTTCCGCTGAGCCTGATCCCATCTGTAGGATATTTTTTGAGGAGGGGGGGAAACAATGCACCCACCAAATATACGTAAAAAGAAAAGGTTGCGCAACCTTTTCTTTTTACGTTTACTTTTTTGCTTATCACATGTGGTTCGCTGCTTATGTTAATTTTATTTGGTCCAGCGCAGTTTTTTGTGTTACATTACCCACCAAATGTACCACCAGCTGCCACCGCTATTGTGGTCAGAACAGAAAGTGTGGTCCAAACCCTGGGTATGATAAAGTTTGAAACACAAAATCATAAACTATAATAATATAATAAATAATTATAAATAATAATATAATAATAATAATAATAATACATTTTATTCAATAATGTAATTAAATCAAAAACACTGAAATTTGCTCAGTTGCAGAATCGTCGCTGTCGTCACTTTCAATGTATGATGACGAATTTCCCCACAAATCACTATCGCTCAATTCTGCAAGTGATTCTAATTTATTATCGCTGTTTTCTAGCTGGTCTAAAACCACTTTTGACGTAGAGGGATGCTTTTTGGATGCCATGGATGTTCTCAAGTTTCCAGGCGGGAAGAACAGTATATATAATATAGAAGTGCAGGCAGGGCACTGGACAAAGCACTAGGGACAAAACTATCAACTGGGTTTGATTGCTAAATCTTACTGTGCAATATATTTCATGTATATGTATGTTATGTTTTTATTATAGGGCTATGTTTGCCCACTCTGTATATGCTATGTACTATTAAAGTGGCACGATTGCCTTTTAAACTTTTATATTGTTATTATTCCAATATTCTTAATGATTTGATACACTAATGTAATCTACAGATTACAGTGTATTATGTGTGTTATGTGTTTTGTAATTTTTTTTTATTTACCGCCGGGCTCCGCCCCATGCGTCGAAAAACTCGCAGGGAATGGTCCCCGGAACAGTAATACATTGGGGCGGAGGACACATCGGGAGGACATCGCAGGATCCTGGGGACAAGGTAAGTAACCTGTACCAGGATACTGCAATGCAATCCCGAGGCTCGGGGTTAGAGCTTTTGGTAATGAAAATTAACTGCCACACTCGAGAGCCACACTCGGGAATACCCCTAGGGAGGTTAAGATAAAAAACCTTGTGTGTGCAGCAGCAGCCCCAGCACCCCTAATACTTACCTGAGCCCCATCTCTCTCCATCAATGTCCACGAGTTCCTCTGCCATCCGAGACTCTCCTCCTCATTGGCTGAGACACAACAGTAGTGCCATTGGTTCCCACTGCTGTCAATCAAAGTCACTTAGCCAATCAGAAGAGAGGGGGCGAGGCGGGGCCAAATCAGGGCTCTGTGTCTGATTGGACACGGGCAGCTGTGACTTGGCACGGGTGCCCCCAAAGCAAGCTGCTTGCTGTGGGGGCACTCGACAGGAGGGAGGGGCCAGAAGAGCCAAAGAGGGACCTGAGAAGAGGAGGATCTGGTCTGCTCTGTGCAAAAGCAACTGCATAGAGCAGGTAAGTATAACATGTTTGTTATTTTTAGAGAAAAAAATAGACTTTACAATCACTTTAAGCACTGGGGAAAATTTCATTGTAAAGTGCAGCTTCTCTTGCACATGTGAACAGTTTATTTGCCTTAAAGTGGAGTTCCACCCACTTTTACAACTCTTCAGCATTCCTCACCAAAGTGTGCACTGTAAACTAATTGGATATTTTTTATTTTTTTTCTCAGCACCTACTGTATATCTGCTGTATTCATTTTTCACTTCCTCCTCCCTTTCCGCGGCCCATCGCATCATGTCCTGTTTGCAATGCCTCCTGGGAAGGGGCGGCAACTTCCTCTGACACTGCCGTTGCTATGAAAACTTGACCTGAAACCTATTACACTGCTTGTGCTGCACTGAGCATGTGCGAGATCTGCAAGGATGAGATCCAGGAAGAAATGCAGTCTGGCTTCAGATGCCCACACTTAAGATGGCCACGGCCTGCTGTAAGTTTATAAAATAACAAACTACTGCTATAAACTAACAAAACAGACCTTAGTTTACAGACTAACTTTACTAGAATACATTAGGCTTGTGTATTATAGGGGTATTTTTATTTAAAAAGTATAATTTCGGCCGGAACACCGCTTTAAGTAATTTAAGCCCAGAAGATCTCCTACCTGTATCAGAGCTAGAACATCGGCCACCTGCTAGTACCAGTGTCATCTCTTGGTAGAAAGAGCTAACGCATAGGGTATCTTTTTAAATACTGCAAACAGTAGATGTGCCGCTTCTTAGTGCCTGTGCCACTGATAAATCCCTCACACACCTCACCATAGAATTATAATTCTGTTTATCATCTATTGTATAATGCACAGAAGCTCAGGTCTGCATTGTGCAAATGTGAATATGAAGACTGGAATTTCAATATTTCATTTAATATCTTGTTCTGATGAGCTGTGTGTTTTTTCTGTCTATCCATTATCATCTATTTTTCAGGCACATTGAACAATGTAACCAGAAAGGCCACAGAGATGAAGACTGAATTGATAAAACGAATACAACAAAACTAGAAACATTAATAATGAAACACATTATTTTCCCTTTTCTATAACAAATCCTTGTTTAAGCTGTTATGTTCCGCAAGAGTATTCTATTTTTTTTTATATCATTTTATGAGCTCACCTATAAAAAGACTAAATTAGATTGTGCTAGGAAAGCCAAGGCAGTCTGATGAGAATTTCAGGCAGAAGCATGGTGGTCCGTTGACCGGCAGTTGAATGGTCCCACGAGTCACCCCCTCTTTCCTGCCACAAATCCCATTCAGTTCCTTAACTTGTATTCACTTTTCCTGTTGATTCCCACGTTTGCTATATATCTGATGTGTTAGTTTGTATAACTCTCAGGGATCATCCCACAAAGGGAATTCTCGTCCATGCTTTTTGAATATCTAAATACTCTAAATGGGTCAGTTCAGGTGGCTCTGGCTTTAAGAGATTACAGTCCTTTAAAGCCTAGCATGGATATTTTATAATCCTAGTTGAACTCAATGATTTCCCAGCCTTTTCACCCCATTGACCCTGCTCAACTCAATACAGAAAGGTCTGTATGTTTCTGTTGTATTTACAGAATAATTTAAGGATAATAAACTTCCTTATGTTTTTGTTCCTTTGAGGCAGTTGTGATCTGCACTGTACATATAAATAGCATTAGTGCCGTGAAGTAATCGGCCATAATGGAAGCATTAACAGACGTGACCGGAGCCATAATGATAATATGGCAAATGATGGGGTAATGCACAGATTCTCCATATGGTGGGCTGGTTATTCTGACATCAGCCATTATAGTCTTTATAGGGTATTATCCTTCATCTGTGCAGTTGATGTGGTCCTGCAAATCCACAAATACAAATCACTGTCTTGACTTCTCCTTGTAACAGATGTGCTAATGTAATAATGCATACAGGAACGTAGAGATAGATCTATCTCATGTATTCTTGAATAATAAAAGACTATCCATGGCCCCAGAGAACACCACAGATGTATAGAAGTAAGCATTTTCAAGATTAGTATTATAATTTGAAAAAATATGGAAAAAGCTATATATTTTAGCAAACATTTTTGAAGATAAAGGCGTTGAATCCTAAGAATTTACCAATATATTTCCATTCTTAAAAAAATGTGTTTATTACAGATTCATCAACCGCTTGCCGACCAGCCACCGCAGTTTTACTGCGGCAGAATGGTACGGCCAGGTAAAACAGCGTTATCTTACGTTGCTTCGCCTTTTGGCCACCAGGGGTGCGTGCGTATTTAGACACACAGGTCCCGTTTCTCGCTCTGTCAAGAGCGATCACGGGAGCCCGGCAGTCATCATGCCTGCCGGGCTCCCGCGATCGCTCTTGACAGAGTGAGAAACGGGACCTGTGTGTCTAAACACACAGATCCCGGGTTCTCTCAGGGGAGTAGAGACAGATTGTGTGTTTATATTATGTATGAACACCGATCTCTCTCTCTCTCCTCCTAGCCACTTAAGCCCAGGACCAATTGGCAGCCAAAGGACCAGGCCCCTTTTTGTGATTCGGCACTGCGTCGTTTTAACTGACAATTGCGCGGTCGTGCGACGTGGCTCCCAAACAAAATTGGCGTCCTTTTTTTCCCACAAATAGAGCTTTCTTTTGGTGGTATTTGATCGCCCCTGCGGTTTTTATTTTTTGTACTATAAACAAAAATAGAACGACAATTTTGAAAAAAATGCAATATTTTTTACTTTTTGCTATAATAAATATCCCCAAAAAAATATATAACATACATATTTTTGGTAAAGAAAAATCGCAATTAGCGAT
Organism: Lithobates sylvaticus; assembly: GCA_028564925.1. Classification (NCBI taxonomy): domain Eukaryota; kingdom Metazoa; phylum Chordata; class Amphibia; order Anura; family Ranidae; genus Lithobates; species Lithobates sylvaticus. Next base: position 569,862,945 of record CM053029.1, read on the forward strand.
TATTGATTGGTTTGCGCAAAAGTTATAGCGTTTACAAAATAGGGGATAGTTTTATAGCATTTTTATTAATATTTTTTTTTTTTACTAGTAATGGCGGCGATCAGTGATTTTTATTGTGACTGCGACATTATGGCGGACACATCGGACATTTTTGACACATTTTTGGGACCATTGTCATTTATACAGAAATCAGTGCTATTTAAATAGCACTGATTCCTATGTAAATGACAGTGGCAGTGAAGGAGTTAACCACTAGGGGGAGGGGAGGAGTTAGTGTGACGTGTTGTGTGTTTTTTTACAGTAGGGGGCGTGGCTGACGTCTGACGTCACTGATCGGCTGTTCCCGATGACAGGGAACAGCAGATCACTGACAGTCAGTGTAGGAAGCGCTGGGAGAGGTTTGTTTACACAGACCTCTCCCCGTTCTTCAGCTCTGTGACCCGATCGCGGGACACCAGCAGCGATCGGGTCCGCTGGTCTCGTGGCCGTGGTCACGGGGCTCCCGACCGGGTCGCGCGCGCTCCTGAGGACGTAAATATACAGTGGGCGGTCGGGAAGCAGCTAGACAGTCCCATCCCCCTACAGTTACCGTTTGCAATGATTCAGGATTATCTCTTTTTTTTAAACGGAACATGTGATTTGTGAGTGTTTATTTGTATCGACATTACATGTATCTGCCTTTCTGAAAACAATTGTTACATGTTATATTATTGTTTAAATACTGCCTGTTTATTTATACATATATACTTCTCTTGATAGAAATATATTTTTCAACCCCTGAAGAAGGAAGTAATTCTACAAAAAGGACAAAATCTTTTTTGTGGTTTCCGAAAAACATGTAGGGTTTTTTCTGCATTATTTACAGTGTAATAATTCTTTTGATTTATGCATTGTACACTGCAGTATTGAGCAAACTGTATTTCTATATTGATATCTCAGTTCCACTTTATGCTTTTAGATGTCCATATTGTTATATACTTAATAAATGTATACATTTTTATACTTTTTCTGTTCATGGTCTCTTGCCCGTACTATCCCTTGGGGCAGTCTGCTATTTGCAAATATTTTTCTGGGATGTGGCGAGGACCTTCAGGATTAACTTCTAGATAGTTTCTTCACTATTATTGTTCATCCCCCTACAGTTAGAACACACCCAGAGAACACGGTTAACCCCTTTATCGCTCCCTAGTGTTAACCCCTTTCCTGCCAGTGACAATTATACAGTAATCAGTGCATTTTTATAGTGCATAATTGTCAATGGTCCCAAAAATGTGTCAATGTAGTCCAATGTTGTCCAATTTGTCCGCCGCAATATCGCAGTCCCGATAATCGCATATCACCGCCATTACTAGTATAAAAAATAAAAATATAAAAAAATTCCATAAATCTATCTCCTATAACTTTTGCGCAGACCAATCAATATACGCTTATTGCGATTTTTGTTTTTATTTAATTATTTATTTTTGATTTGTTTTTACCAAAAATATGTAGAAGAATACATATTGGCCTAAACTGAGGAAAAAAAAAATGTTTTTGATAAAAAATGTGGGATATTTATTATAGCAAAAGGGCCGCGCAATTGTCAGTTAAAAGCAACGCAGTGCCGTATTGCAAAAAATGGTCTGGTCATTGAGCAGCCAAATCTTCTGAGGCTGAAGTGGTTAAAAGAGTATGTGGGGTTTCAGTCTTCTGAAAACATACTAGTGATAGAGCTCTGCCTCTTGACCACTCCCTAAGGCCTTTTTCACACTGGGGCGGGAGCCGCGGCGACGGTAAAGCAGCGCTATATTTAGCGCTGCTTTACCGTTGTTTTAGCAGCGGTATTCGGCTGGTGCGGTTTTAACCCCCGCTAGCGGCCGAAAAAGGGTTAAAATCCCCCGCAAAGCGTCGCCGTAGCGGCGCTTTGTGGCGGTATTGCCGTGGTATTACAGCGGTGTCCCATTGAAATCAATGGGTAGGAGCGGTATAGGAGCGGTGAATACACCGCTCCTATACTGCTCCAAAGATGCTGCTAGCAGGACTTTTTTGACCGTCCTGCTAGCGCACCGCTCCAGTGTGGAAGCCCGCCGGCAAATCCCTCAGCCTCATCTGGGTCTGTCCGGATGGCAGTAGTGGCCTGGCTGAGGTAGGCAACTGTGTCCTCCTCCAGATTCCTGCTCTTCCTGGGCCTTTTAGCAGGAGGGCGTAGGGGAGGGATCTGGGACTCTGTCTGGCTGCTGACCGCTGGCTCCTCCAGACTGACACTTTCCTGTGTATGAAAATGGGAAATAATTAGAATCTTTTTTTAGGGTTTGTTCATTAATCAGACACAATTTTGATCTCCTCACTGTTGCAAATTGAATGTGGACAAACAAAAAATTCTGACCCCAGCATTTTTAATTGTTGTTCAAATCATTTTTGGTCACTACTGTCTTGATATGGAAAACACTTTGTTAAGGCCGAAATATTTTAACAATAACGTCTAGTTATCATCATTGTATTTTTGGATAAAACTATGTTCAACAATAATACCTGGGTCAAGCTGGGCTCCTCCACATCTTCTTCCTGTGCAGCAGGACCTGGGTGGACCTCAGGAGCTGTGGCCTCAGCAGATTCTTGTTTCTGTTTGGTCAGTCAAAAACAGCAGGCTGTTGTAATACCACAGCCTGGGGACATATATATGTCATCTGCTGCTGATCCAGATCTCTCTGAATCCATGACCTTGTTGCGCTTCCTTTTTAAAAGTACTCCTCCTCCTACTTTTTGGAGTAGTCTCTACCCTTGACCTTCCAGAGACAGGGCAGCTCCCGGTACAGGTCAGCGAATTGTGGTAGAAAATCAGGCACAGTAAATTTATCCGTCATGATAAATGATATAAATGATGCCTGCATAATGTCTGGCTTAACTCATAATCTGGTCCCAATATAGGCCTCAATCTAAGCAGTATAGGCCACCAACCACCTATGCCCAAATTTCCAATTGTACCTTCATTTTATAGCTCCTTTCTTGCGTTGGCGATTGTTCATCCTCCACTCCAAGATCGTTCATACGGCTGTTCCACCGACCCTGCGTTCTGGCTTTATATACACTGCGCATGCGTGAAACTCTGCTCTCAGTGCGTCAGGACTCTGGGGAGTGACCATCTCTCTTCTGCATGTGACACACACAGCGGAACATTAGAGAGGGACAACATGGCGGATTTGGTGGATTCCAGGCAGCCCTGCAGTGGTGGAGCTCATAGGAGGCACAAAGCAACCCCCATGAGCAAGGGCGAGATGGTGGAGATGGTGCACATCCTAGAGAAGCACGATTATGACTGCAAGCTGCGCAATTATGAAAGGCCCTCATTTTTTAGAAGGTCATCGCCGTTTTAAATAGCGAATTTTCGGTGGAACGATCAAAGGACCAAATCAGAAAACGATGGTCTGATCTCAAACACCATGAACAAGACCAGAGTACATACATTAGATCATAAAAAAGGTAAGCAATATTTGTATCTAACCAATGTGTATATTTGTAAATTAGCTGTCTGTGTATGTTCTTTCTCCAAGTAGCTCTAGAGAATTATATATAAGGTTTTCTAAAATCTTTGTATGACTTAAGATTCTAAAGATGAAGCCAACTAAAGCAGATGAGCATTCTTATTTGGTCATGTTTTTGGAAATTTTTAAATTTTTATCCCTAATTTTTTTTTCTCTTCTTTCAACAGGGATGCAGCAAAAAATGAGGCTCCAGCCAAGCCACCACAAGGGACGAAGGGAGATTACCCTCGCTCGGGCCCCAACAGGGGAGGCAACAAGGCCACCCCCCCAAAAAACATAAGTGATAACTTCAAACACATTAATTTAGCCACCGACAGGGGTGTTTCTAGGTGGGCCAAAGGCCATGGGCTTAGGGCAGAACTTAAGGGGTAAAGAACACTTTTTGCTTGCTGCCTGGCTCATCAGTACCCATTAATGCATCCTTGCCAGTGTAGACATGGGTAGAGGAGAGGCCCAGGGATCACAGCCTGATAGGATGATCATCATATATGCCCTATCCCATAGGAGACAACAGGGGTGGGGGGAAACTGCTGGACTTTTTCAAGGTGGGCACTTGTCCAGTATTTGCCCTCTGTAAAATGACATCACCTTCCCTTTTCTATGCATTTTTCACAGAAAAACAACCAGAGTGCAGTATGGTGGACTCCACTAGTCAGCAGCAAACATTGACATCAGACCAGGTTCAAGGTTGGTCAACTAATGTAGCAAAATGGATGCTAGAAACAGATGGGACTTGGGATGGCTTAATGAATGGTTTATTGTTTATATTTAGAGGAAAGTGAGTGTGGAGAGCTCACCCAGGATGTTTGTTTGGAGCCATGGGATCTGACTCCTGGACCCAGCAAAGACCTTGCAATTGAGGACTTAAATGCCATGACGCGAGTCACACTGCAGGCCAAAGCTACCCAGAAGAGGAAGAAAGTATTCAGGAGCCTCTTGTTTGTGCAAGTAAGTATTCTTGGAATCTGGCTTCAAATGTGTGTACATGTCAAGTGTTTAGATGTCCATACAAAACATCCACTCTACGCAATAGCAAAGTATGTAGTGCCTTTACATTAGCATTGAGAAGGAAGAGGTGGGAGGAGCTGACAATGTTGCTAGGTACATGAGTTTTGGAGACCCAGGCACCAGGGCCAAGATTACAGAGTAGTTGCAGTGTGTACATTCCTAGTAGTGTAGGTGTCTGAAGGGCAAGCAGGTTTAAAGCAACAATAGACTGAGTAGGTAAGTATTTACTGAATTTGACTAGTAACTAGACCATAACTCACTATGTAGGGCCTCAGCCACTTGACCATCTTTCCCTTAATACTTTTTACTCTTCTTACTAGGTCATGATCTTTCACGATGCACTATTGGCAGAATGAGTGCAGATATGTTGCATTGTTTGAAGGATCTGGAGCAAATTAAGGAGGCTGCCATTGCTTTACAGCGAAGAATATGAGATTTTGTGGACATGCTTGCCAATTTTTTATTTCCTCTTGCCTGTTCAGAAGTTTATTGTTCCATTTGTTAGCTCCTGTTTGCCCTTTTAATCTTTACCATGTTTTGCTGACTTTGAAATGTGAAAGTTTAGGGACACAACTCAGTGTTTCTCCACTCCACTCCTCTAGGTGCACCACCAGGTCATGTTTTCTGTATTTTCCTCATTCTAAAAATTAATTACTAACAGTGAACATGACAACATCACCTGTGCCACATTCTACAAGTATAGAAAACATGACCTGGGTGTGCATCTTGAAGAGGAGAGTTGGGAAACACTGCCGTAAATAATGTGAATTGTAATGTTTCTGTGTTTTTTACGAATATAAAACCCCACATTTGAAGGTGCCCCCAAATTGTGCCTTAACATTCTTATTTCCCTCATGATCCCATGCCTAAAATGTGTGTATTTCCATATATCTAGTTTGCAAAAGCCCCAAAACACACAGTGTGTCAACGTGTGCTATCTACCACCACTGGGTATCAATGGACACGTTTTGGGGTGAAACCCCTTTACCATAACTAAAAAGGCTCAGAGGGGGGTTGCACCCCCGAAACACATCCATTGATACCCCGTGATGGGATATAGCACAAGTTGACACACTGTGTGTTTTGTGGGTTTAGAAAAAAAGATGTTTCTAACTACACAAATTTGGGAAATTTAATTGTTGTGCCTCTACGTGTACGTGGCTTCAAATTTTGGATTTTAGAAGGGTGACATCACCCCATCTGCGGAAGGCAACATCCACACAGTCTTGGGATACTAATGTCTCATTTGGCCTTCACTTTACCAAAATCGAACTTTGTAAGTTCCTGAGTTTGGATGTGTATGTAATGTTTTAGAACATGCCTGTTTAGCCACAAAAAAAGAGAAATAATGGTAAACATACATGTTATACACCAAGATGTTAATTTGTTTTAAAACCTAAAAACGCATGTGAATGTGCTTTGAGTAAAATGTTTTTTTACTAAACAAAGTGTGGCTTATTAGTTCAATGCTCAATACCAGTTTATTTGTTAAGTTGTGGCTGTTACAGTGACAATGTGCTCCTAAATGTGGGCAACTCCTGGAATTTTTAGTCCTCCCAAAAATTTGAAGAGTTAAAAAGGCATAATATTTTTGAACTTCATGCATTAGATCCATTAAGAACCAAAACATTGTGTGTGTGTAGTAGACCCACAGCACATCATAATAGTTAGCAGAAGAAGATATTGTCACCTATTGGAGCAAGTGGCAAAAATAAAGCCCATTTGTGAACATATTAGACAGATAAGAAACACAGACAACAGTAGTTCAAATGAAATATGAGTTTATGAGATCAAAATTATATTAGGCATGATCAGCTACAATTTGCTGCCAAGCCACTGCCCCTCTACCCACAAAATAATCAAGGTATTTCTGCTGTAAATCTTTCAATTTGTGAGGGCAATCCAGCATGGGCATTTTCAATAGACGTTAGCACGCCCACAGATGGCCGAGCTGCAGCCTCTTTAGCTGGGCCTGCAACTGCAGGGTCCACGTCACTTGGCAGTGAGGCAAGGTAGCTGGTAGCATTCCTCCTTAAAACATTATGTAAAATACAACAGCACAGGACCGCATGGATGACCTTGTAGAGTGCCAGGTTGATTGAGGTCAAAAACAGCCTGAAACGACTTGAGAGAGCCTGTAATTAAATATTCTCTGCTCTGGGGTGAGGTTCCTCATAAGAAACATCTTCATCAGATGTTCCCCCAGAGCGAAGCCCTCATCTGCAACAAAAACAAAATTGAGGCCCTCAACATTCTCCTCAGCAGGTAGCAAGTTTAAGGTGCCATTCTGGAGCCGCTTGTAGAACTCTGTCTGCATAATCACTCCTCCATCAGAGTTGCGGCCATTCTTCCCAACATCCAGATACAAAAACTCATAGTTGGCAGACACTACAGTTAGCATGACAATGCTGCAAAAGTCCTTATAATTAAAATAATATGAGCCAGAGTTGGGTGGTGGAACAATATGGACATACTTGCCATCAATAGCACCACCACAGTTGGGAAAATCCCACTGATGCTGGAACTGGGCTATAACAGCCTGCCATTGCTCTGGGTTAGAAGGAAACAATTAAAATTACAATTAAAAAAAAAGAATTAAAAAATAAATAAATTACTACTTCTGCATATAACATTGCAAGCAGATTTGACACAAACATGCTTAGCCAACATAAGAAGAAAACTTAAATGAGTATTTAAAGGTGGGGGGAGGTAAGGGGTAGATGTTTTGGACAGGTAACCCTCTCCACTTCCATGAGAGCTGTTTACATAAATAATCTGCGATACTTTGGCCATCCCCTCCTTAATTACACTATTGGCAGCCCAGTGGACAGGTGAGAAGTGTCATAATCTAAAAATCTGGATATACACTGTCCAAATTGCAGCACATTACATTCTCAAATAACCTATCAATATAATAGGAGACAAAAACTTTCTACGTTACAATTTGTACGTAATCAAGCAGGCCCTTGCACTACATGGTTTGGTGAATTTATACTGAAATATGAACACAAAAGAGGCATAGTGTGTATGGATTTTGCAAAGTCAGCAGATAGAGTATTTGTATCTGATGACTTAGCATTTTTGGGGAGGAGGGAGGGTTCTAAATGAGTTTGGGCCCCAAAAAATGGCCTCTTGCACTCTTCCTGAATTTGAGGACAACAAGAACATTTGTACACATTTTAGGGGTTGTTTAGGGTAAGCCCCAAAATGTAACTGACAAAAAACATTGTTAATTTACTAGGCTAGGTGTGTATGGGCCCAGGATAGCATGCTGGGTAGGTTAGTTATGGTAAATATGCATGTAGGCCAAAAAAGGAGCAGAAAAAGGTTACAGCATGCATGAGGACAAAGAGGACATTCACAGCATATTACAATATTGATAATTATGTAATCAACAAATGAATACAAAACATTAGCAAACATTAATACATAGAACGTGATCTTAAAGGTAAAAACTTACCCTAATATAGTCCTTCTGCAGGACTTGAATAATGGCTGAACAGGTCTCTGGAATAATGAGCCTGGGGGGAGGTCCCAGTGGTAAACTTGAGGTCCTGGAGACTTCTCCCTGTCGCCAAGTACCGGACTTAATGGACTTGTGTCTTTTTTCAACCTCACCTACTATGTAACTATGCATGGTGGCTATGAGCCTTTGCTCTGGTGTGATGGCAAGCCTCATGCATGTGTCCTGCTTCTTAATATAGGGGGTCACCAATGCCAAGAGTTGGTGAAAGCAGGGGTCCGTCATCCAAAGATAATTTGGAAAATCATCAGGATTATTCTCCTGGAGCTCCCACAGCAATGGCATATGACATAATTGGTCACGATTAAGCAATCCATTTTTGTCCAAGAACTCCTCCACCTCCTCCTCGCAATAACTCCAAGCCCAATAATAGCACGTTCTCTCCTCCAATTCTGCAACATGGCTGGTTGACAAACGGTCATTCAGAAACGAACTGAAGAAATTAACTTCCTCTTTTTAATCCTGTAGTACGTCTAGTACATCACTATGTTCGTGTTTTTTGGCCGAAAATTGTGTACCGTTGGTATGCAAGTTCCTGGCACACGCCCTTTGGACAAAAATCAGATGCTCGGTTGGCCAACAATTGGATCGGGAGACTTAAGACTGGGATGCCATTAAATTTCATGTGCGTGTAAAGGCAGGTGTCCCAATACTTTTGACAATATAGTGTGTGTGTGTGTGTGTGTGTGTGTGTGTGTGTGTGTGTGTGTGTGTGTGTGTGTGTGTGTATATATATATATATATGTATATATATATATATGTTTTGTCTTGCATTTCTATTTTAAAACTGGATGGGTTGTTTTATAAGGTAAGGGTTCACAAACATTTTAATGCAGGCAAACTACTGGTCATTAGACAGTTAGAAGACATCAGATCAGGAGGGGCCAGGACAGGGAAGGAGCCAGTCTCATGCTCGTTTGAGCAAGCTGATGACATACACAAGTTTGAAAGCTGTTTGGAGAGGATTTTGATACTAAATGTCTTTTATAGTTTGTGTGCACTGGAAGCACCTACAAATGTGAGTACCCTGATGTTCTTTTTTCTAAATAAATTTATAATCAAACGATAATACACTATCCAGTCTCTGTTCTTACTTTAACATTAAGGATATCTTCGATGGATTTTCCTGTGGGATCCTGCTGAGCATTTTTTTACTTAGAGCCCAGGAGTGGTTCAACAGCTTATGTGGACCAAACTTAATTGTGCGGTCACACTACTTGAGGTGAGCACAATCACACAAGAGAGGGGGGGCACGTGTGTGAAGTCAACCTCTTTTAACCAGGATTTTCATCACAAGAGTCACTTTATGGGACATCATTGTGTATATATACACACACACACACTTCAAATTATTTGTCGACTTGAAGACAATTGAGAAAAAGTTTTTTGGACACGTGAGAATAATGAAAAGATTTTTTCACTGTGAACCTACTTGATACACAAGTTTTGTTTTGCTATATATATATTTTCTTCTTTCCAGCATCTTTTATGATATTGTTTATGATATTATCCTTGCATAATTAAGGTTATTATCACATAGTGCTGCATTTTCTTTATTTTTATATATTTTCTCACAAATTATGGGATTGTGATTAATGCTTAGCATCTGTGAATTGGCACTTAATTCACTTTCATACAAATTGTTTTTATCACACCTGAAGCTAGTTGTAGCCTTGGGTTATCTAAAGGTAGCTTGCAAGATTTTTATATATTTATATAGAAGACATCAAAGCTTTTCTTCAAAGATACTGCACTAAAATGTGTGATAGGTCAAGAAGTGCAAGAAAGCCAAATACCATCTACCTTTTGAGTTGAGGAAATTTACACTCACAATACACAGCACATACACTTGTCTGACATCACAACAATCATCACTTTGTAGTTCTAAGTGTGTATTGATTTTATAATACTCCCTCCCTCTCTTTTTCACAAAGAGAATGGTTTAAGGAATATTTACAGAGGGATTAGTGGATCATGTATTCTTAAACATGTTTAGCCCAAGGAAATTGGACTTGGGTTTAATATATTTATTCTGCCTGTAAAAAGGGGGTCTCAGGTTACTATATTCCAGCGCAATTTAGACTCTTGATTTATTGCTGATAGCAAGCCATTTTGAAGTACATAATTACAGTACACACTGTTATTGCCTAGGTGCCATTTTCACAGATGCATTAAAATTTCAAACCTATACAGGGCACAAGCATCATTTAGAAAATATAAAAAAAAAAGTCAAAAGATAAGTCATGATAATTTGGGGGAAGATGAATTTGAAAATTAAAACAAAAAAATCAGTTGTTTTTGTATTTATTTTATATTGTATTAAAGTAAATTATATTTGTAGGACTATGTTATTTCTCTTTGATAGAGTAGTAAATACAAATTGGAGAGATTTAAGCCAAATGTCCTTAAAAAATGCAAAAAAACTCCAGAACAGTAAAGACTTCTAGGTGAATGTCATATTTACCTGGCAGGCCTATAAGTGAAGAGTGCATATTCTGAGTATTTACAGCATCACATGGGTTTTCCTGAGACATTGTTTGGTGAAGGAACTAACTTGAAGCTCTGGTAAAGTCAGTAAAAAAAAGCCCTACAGGTTTAAAGTTTAAAGTGATTGTAATGTCTCCTTTAAAAAAAAAAACAAAAAACAAAAAAAACAAACATGTTATACTTACCTGCTCTGTTGCAGTGGATTTACACTCCTCTTCTCGGGTCCCTCTTCTGTGATCGTGGCCCCTCCCTCCTGTCAAGTGCCCCCACAGCAAGCAGCTTGCTATAGGGGCACCCAAGCTGAGCTACATTCAGACACAGAGCTGCGGTTTGGCCTTGTCCCCTCTCTTTCTTTTGGGTGGGAGGGAATGGTGTGTGTGTGATTGCAATATACCTTGGCAGGAGTTTAACGTCTTTGGTGTGCTACCCATTATTTGGATAGTGGACATCCAAAATATTCCCCTATTTTGGAAATAATGAAGACCATTGAGTGTTAATTACTCAGAGGCCCAAAAAAATATTCAGCCTAAATGAACTTGAACATGTACAGGCATAAGTTTGATAATATAGAACCCAACAGAGTCTCTAACTCTGGTTTTGGCTGCAGTTGAATTTTATAAATCATGTTAATTTTAAACTTCCATCAGTTTAAATGAGCAATATAAATGATATGACTACATACAACCAGGTAGCATGTAAGCTCTTATTATAAGCAGACCTAAGTCCTTGCGAATCATCAAACGTGATGTTGTTGTTCATGATTTGCCAAAAAGCCTAACATTTATGTAAGTTTTGTACTATACGGCACTTCTGAATCAAAACAACCTTTTTCTATATTTTATGCATTTTTATAAATACATGACTTAAATTATGTATTACCAGCTCTAGTGATAAGAGCGTAGCTCAAGTCACATACATATAATCAAAGAATATACTACAGTAATCATTCTAGAAGTTGCAGCTGCCTTCTCTCAGATGCATACAAATGAAACCAACTTTGTATATCCACTGTAAAGTATTACTATCCACCATAAACAGCACCTTTATAAATATTTTATTAGGTAACACCAGTCTGCAACACAGAATTAAGTACTATATTAAAAATTGAAATACGCCAACAGACACTGAATGATATATGATCAAATGTTCAAATGATAGACATCTTATGTTATTCCAGCTTTTTGAAATTATTAGAGGTTGGCTGCTAATGCTTTAACTTGTTGTGCCACAACAGCTTGCATGATTTATGGCCTTTTTTTTTTCTGGCACAAAGGTCTTGGAATTGCATGTCTTTAACAAGGTAAGTATGCAGAAGAGCAGGGGTTAATAAGTGTTGGGCTTTGGAAATTGGATGTTTTGGGGGTTATGTGCTCAGGGGAGGAGAGGAAAGTGTTGAGGAACATACAGCTCATTTTAGGGAGTTATTGGTAAATCTTAGGGTTGGGGGCTAAGTGATAAGGTAAAATATAATATACAGTAAAACCATGGTGGTAATGGTGAATAGTTTGGGGTGGAGTTAGGGGCTTGTTTCAGGGGTAAAGGGTAAGTGTTCAGGAAGGCCAGGGTTAAATGTAAGTACATAAGAAGGGAATGTGGGACTTTAAATGAGGCAATTGACTTGTGGAGGTAGAGTATTTAGTAAACATTTTTTTATTTGTAACACTAGTAAAAAGGTATTTTCTTATATATACATGCACACATGGTATAAATATGATGGATACATATATGTCAGCTGACAGCACATGAGCGGTAGTAAAAATTGATGAATTGATACAAGGTATTTCATATTAGCAAGCATTGGTACACCATATGCAAAAGAGCTGCTATAAGATAGGTACACATACACATTAATAGTTACATAGCATTCAATAAATTTTGAATGTATGAAAAATATATATGAGCCAGTGAATAGGTAATGAGCCAGACTAGACTGAGCACCCCATGGAAACTCGATGCGTTTCATGGCAATATGCCATTCATCAGGAGTTGGGTACAGAAGTAAAAGGTCGACTAGAGCACTGTGCTTGGCTAGCATCGAGGCAGATGGAACCCTAAATGGTTGTCTGTTCTGGAGCTGAGGCAAACAACCCCACCCCAGCCAAGAAAACCTCAACATAGCATGCCCGATTGCCACAACACATTCCACATGTACAGACAACTATTTGGGGTTCCATCTTCCTCAATGCTAGCTAAGCACAGTGCTCTAGCTGACCTTTTACTTCTGTACCCAACTCCTGATGAATAGCATATAGCCATGAAACGCGTCGAGTTTCCATGGGGTGCTCAGTCTAGTCTGGCTCATTACCTTTTCACTGGCCCATATATATTTTTCATACAGTATATTCAAAATTCATTGAATACTATGTAACTATTAATGTGTATGTGTACCTATCTTTTAGCAACTCTTTTGCATATGGTGTACCAATGCTTGCTAATATGAAATACCTTGTATTACATTCATCAATGTTTACCATCTCTCACGAGCTGCCAAGCCAACATATATGTATACATTATGTTTATACCATGTGTGCATGTATATATATATATATATATATATATATATATATATATGAAAATACTTTTTTTACTAGTGCTACAAATAAAAAATGTTTACTAAATACTCTACCTCCACAAGTCAATTGCCTCATTTAAAGTCCCACATTCCCTTCTTATGTACTTGAACCCGGGATGCAGGTACATTTATTGTGCCTCATTTAAAGTCCCAAACTCCCTCCTCTTGGGTTAAATGTAAGTGGGTACTCTAGTGCAGAAGATTTTCTTGTACTGTTATGGAAGCTGCAATTTTTGGAGCTTTGCGATCAAAATTACAAAGGCTGGACTCTTTTCATCAGAAATGCATTGCCAAAGGTTCAACCAAGAACTAAGAAAACCCTGTGACAAGATTTGTACCACTATGATTTCCATTAATTATATTTGCATTGTTGGTTTAGAAGCAAACTTATCAAAAGGATATATTGATTACTTAGCAAAGGTATGTAAAGATACCCCTTCCTAACCAATAAAAACAATTAAATAACCAAACAGCCCTTGTCCCCTTCATAAAATTAGAATATGTATTAATATTTGCTCACAATTTTCCATCAGGGTTCCCCAAAGAAGTAAACTTTAAACCCTAAGGGTTGAGGGTTCTTTCCAGCGAGGGCGATAAAATGTCTACAAGTCCAAGGAATAAGTGTCTGGGGGTCAATAGGTTGTTGATAAATAATGGAAAGTTGATTGGGTCAACTAATCATTTGAGGTCTCTGTGGATCTCCATGCCAGTCCCTAGTCATGTAGGTGAGGTTGCCAGCAGTATAGCTTTGTTACCCAGTGTTGGATAGATGGCTGCCAGCAAGGGCATCCATGAGTTGTCAGTTGTGTGTTGTTATTGGCCTAGTTTAACATGCTTTGTGTTGTGTGTCTGTGACTTATCACTCTCCCCATCCAAGAAGGATGTATGTATGCACAGATGCGCTACTTCACAGCAGGATGAGGGCATCCACCAAGCCTGTTACTTAATATAATTTAGCATTTTTATTGTTTCACTTTAAAGGATCACCTTTATTCACCTTTTATTTTTTCTAAATTCCAGCTCCCCTATGTACCAATGTAGCATTAATGTACTTCCTTTTGCAAAAATAAAATAGCTTTGTGTGTATTCTACACACACGTAGCTCAGTCTCTTCATGGACGCTTAAAAACATGTATTTATTGCTTCTGCCTTACTTCCTTAACAGACTTAAAGCGGTTTAACACTGCCTCCGAGTTTTTTTTTTTTTTGTTACATTTCAAATATCAAACATTTTTAAAAGTGTTACTCACCTCTCCCGTTTTTGCAGCTGTGATTGTTTTTTTTTCTCCTCCAAATGTATAGTTAAAAAAAACTCCGTCCATGGGTTTCATCTTGCCTGTGGGCATGTGAAAACCCACAGACATTCTCTTCCGCCAATCGATGACGTTGATTTCCCATCATGCAACGTCCGTTGTCTCGCAGATCTCGCGCATGCGCAGTAGACCCATATCAGAGCGCAGTTCACAGCTTCGTTTGCACCGTGCAAATCACGCGAGATTTCGCGTCGGAACCCCCGCAAAGTCTCCTGGGATTGATCCCAGCAGACACAGCGCCAGATCCCAGGAGACACAGCGAACTGGACGGAAGTGACGACGATCACCGCTGAGAGCCCGCCCACCGCCGCAGGGAGAAGAATACAGATGAAGCCATCAGTAAAGGTAAGTGTAAAAGATGCAGAATTGAACCATCAATTCTGTCATCTTGAATGCTAGGGAAGCCATAGAGACATAGTCCTATGGTTGTGTGCAGAACTGCTTTAAGGTCATGACACAGGAAGGAGTTGACCAGCTGAGGGTGGATGATGCAGGGTGTGTGCTAATTAGATCAGCTGGTCAACTCCTTCCTGTGTCATGACCTAAAGTTTGAAGGAAGTAAGGCAGAAGTAATCGAGCAGTGTTTTTAAACATCCAGGATGAAGGTGAGGCAAGTGTGTGTAGAATAAACGGAAAGCTGTTTTATTTTTGGCAAAAGAAGTACATCAATGCTATATTGGTAACATGGGAGCTGGAATTTAGAAAAAAAAAAGGTGAACAAAGGTGGGCTTAGCCTTTAAGCATTATTAAAATTTGCTGCTCTCCATCAAACATAATTTTTTTTACTAATATTTTTGGTTGAGATGGGCGAGCTGTTCAGGCCAAGCATTGGTTCGGACCCAAACAGTGCCCACAGTGCATTCTAGGGCCCTGAAGCAATGCACCTGACCACTGGATAGGTGCAAGGCTTTGCCCAATCAGGGCACAGAGCACTGCCAGAGGTCTGACTGGACAAAGTCATGATGACTTTGCCCAATCATGGCTCAGTGCTTATAGTTCCACCCCACACTATAAAAGGTTCCTTCCCACAGAAACTCTTTGCAGTGTGTTGTTGGAGATAGATAGAGCAGGGCTAAGCAAGCTAGTTAGGCTGCTTTCACGCTGGAGCGGGTGGGCATTGATGATAAAACGCTGCTTAATCTGCGATTTACTGTCATTTTAGCGGTGCTATTCAGCCGATAGCGGACGCTTTTAACCCCTGCTAGCAGCTGAATAAAGGGTTAAATGCGTCTGTTTAACGCCACTGCCAAATCACTTTGCAGGTGCTGCGGCAGCGGTGCCCATTTATTTCAATGCGCAGGAGCGTTGGAGGAGCGGTGCCCCAAAGATGCTGCTTGCAGGACTTTTTTTCAGGCGCTTTACAGGTGTTTTTCAGGCGCTTTACAGGCAATATTTTTAGCCCTGAAAAACACCCCAGTGTGAAAGGGGTCTTAGACCCCTTTCACACTGAAGCACTTTACAGGCGCTACAGAGCTAGAAATAGCGCCTGCATAGCGCCTGTAAAGAGCCTCTCCTGTCTCTCCAGTGTTAAAGCCAGAGGGCTTTTACACTGGAGCTGTGCGCTTGCAGGACGGTAAAAAATGTCCTGCAAGCCAGATATTTTCAGTGCTGTAGGAGTGGTGTATACCAATGAAAGCAATGAGACAGCGCTACCAAATTTCTGCCAAACCGCTGGTGCAGCGGTGCTTTGAGGGTGGTTTTAACCATTTTTCAGCCACTAGCAGGGGTTAAAACTGCCCCGCTAGTGGGCGAATACTGCCATTAAAACAACGGTAAAGTGGCGCTAAAAATAGCGCCATTTTACTGCCGAGCCTGCCTGCCCCAGTGTGAAAGTGCTCTTAGTGCTATTGTGATTGAGTGTAGAATGTTAGTGTAATGTTAGTTTAGTGTGAGTATAGTGTAGTGTTAGTGTAGTACAGTGTTTAACAGCATTACATTTAGTGCTGTATACAGTGCTGTATACACATAGTCATGAAAAAAGACACAAGTTCATCTAGTTCAACCAATAAAAAAAAAAACATACAATCCCATATACACAATCCTATACCCACAGTTAAACCAGGGGAAGGCGAAAAACCCCAGCATAGCATGATCCAATTTGCTACAGCAGGGGAAAATATTCCTTCCTGGTCCCCCGAGAGGCAATTGGATACTCCCTGCATCAACTTTACCTATACATGTTACTATCCAGTTATATTATGTACATTTAGGAAATAATACAGGCCTGTTTTTTAAAGCAATCTACTCAGCTGGCCAGAACCACCTCTGGAGGGAGTCTATTCCACATTTTCACAGCTTTTACTGTGAAGAAACCTTTCCGTATTTGGTGATGAAATCTCTTTTCCTGTAGACATAAAGAGTGCCCCCTTGTCCTTTGTGATGACCTTAAAGTGAATAACTCAACACCAAGTTCACTATATGGACCACTTATGTATTTATATATGGTGATCATATCCCCGCCCCCCAATCTCCTCTAATCTTTCCTCATAGCTGAGCTCCTCCATGCCTCTTATCAGTTTGGTAGCCCTTCTCTGCACTTTCTCCAGTTCCCCGATATCCTTTTTGTGAACTGGTTCCCCAAACTGAACTGCATATTCCAGATGAGGTCTTACTAATGATTTGAACAGGGGCAAAATGATATCTCTCTCTCTGGAGTCCATACCTCTCTTAATACAAGAAAGGACTTTGCTCGCTTTGGAAACCGCAGCTTGGTATTGCATGTTAATTTTAAGCTTATGATCTACCAAAACTGCCAGATCCTTCTCCACTATAGATTTCCTCAGGTGTACTCCCCCTAGTATGTATGATGCATGCATATTATTAGCCCCAAGTGTATAACTTTGCATTTATCAACATTAAACCTCATTTTCCACATAGTATCCCAATTACACAGAGCATTGAGGTCGGTTTGTAAGTTGGAGACATCATGTAAGGATGTTATTTCACTGCATAGCTTGGTGTCATCTGCAAAGACTGAAACTGTACTTTTAATCTCAAACCCTATATCATTTATAAAGATATTAAAAAGTAAGGGTCCCAAAACTGAACCTTGGGGTACACCACTGATAACCTTAGACCATTCAGAGTATGAATCAATAACCACTACTTTTTAAATTCTGTCTTTTAGACAGTTTTCTAACCATTTACAAACTGATCTTTCCAAGCCTGTAGACTCAACACTTTTGCAAAAGTATACCACGTCCATAGCCTCCCCTCTGTCCAAGGTTTTACTTACCTCCTCATAAAAATAAATCAGATATGTTTGACAACTTCTGTCTTTCATGAATCCATGCTGTCTGTTGGTTAAAATATTTTTTTCAAGCAAGAACTCATCTACTGTGTTTGATCTTTTATTGAACTCTCCAGTATTTTCCCGACTATAGAAGATAAATGAACAGGGCTATATTTACTTGGTAAAGACTTTGATCCCTTTTTAAATATGGGCACCACATTGGCCTTACGCCAATCCATTGGTACTATTCCAGTCATTAACGAGTCCCTAAAAATTAATAACAATGGCTTTGAAATGACAGAACTCAAATCTTTTAGGATCCGTGGGTGAATGGCATCTGGTCCAGGTGCTTTATCCACCTTTATTCTGTCTAAATGTTTCTGGACCATATCAATTTTGAGCCATTGTCGATCATTTGGGGCTGTGTCAATATCATCCCCATTATATAATTGAGCCCCCCTCATGCTCCTTTGTATACACAGAGCTGAATAAAGTATTTAATAAATGTGCCTTCTCTTTGTCCCCAGTCACCCACTCAGTGGCGTTGCTAGGGGGTGGCTTTTGGGGCTATAGCCCCGATTCTGGGACCCATAGCCCCAAGTCAATGCAGGGGTCTCCAAGGGGAGGGGAGGCTCTCTGGGGATCCTGATGCAAGGGGCGGCTCTCTGGTGACCCTGATGCAAGGGGGGGGACTCTCTGGGGACCCTGATGCAAGGGAAGGCTCTCTGGGGACCCTGATGCAAGGGGGAGGCTCTCTGGGAACCCTGATGCAAGGGGGAGGCTTTCTGGGGACCCTGATGCAAGGGAGAGGCTCTCTGGGGACCCTGATGCAAGGGGGCGGCTCTCTGGGGACCCTGATGCAAGGGGAGGCTTTCTGGGGACCCTGATATAAGTGGGGGGCTCTCTGGGGACCCTGATGTAAGTGGGGGGCTCTCTGGGGATATATACACACTCACACAGGTATATTACTGTATATATATGTGTATGCCCGCCCAAGCATATGACTTTCTTTACTACGCTGCTATGGGCTCTAGCCCCAGATCTTTTGTAGACCTAGCAACGCCCCTGCACCCACTACATTATTTGGTAAAGAGCCTACATGCTCAGACCTGACCTTTTTACTATTAATATATTTGAAGAATTTTTTGGGGTTTGTCCTACTATATTTTGCAGTCTGTCATTTGTTTTGAATTTTTGCATCCTTTTTACATATTTTGTTATATTCTTTGTAACATTTAAACAATGATAGTGTTCTTTTGTTTTTATATTTGTGTCAGCGGCAGTCCCCAATTGAGCACAGTTTATAGTGCACCAAACACCACTCATGCTCCTTTGTATACACAGAGCTGAAGAAAGTATTTAATAAATGTGCCTTCTCTTTGTCCCCAGTCACCCACTCAGTGGAGTTGCTAGGGGGTGGCTTTTGGGGCTATAGCCTCGAATCTGGGACCCATAGCCCAGAGTCAATGCAGGGGTCTCCAAGGGGAGGGAAGGCTCTCTGGAGACCCTGATGCAAGGGGGTGGCTCTCTGGGGACCCTGATTCAAGGGGGCGGCTCTCTGGGGGCCCTGATGCAAGGGGGCGGCTCTCTGGGGACCCTGATGCAAGGGGGCGGCTCTTGAGGACCCTGATGCAAGGGGGAGGCTCTCTGGGGACCCTGATGCAAGGGGGGGCTCTCTGGGGACCCTGATGCAAGGGGGAGGCTTTCTGGGGACCCTGATGCAATTGAGAGGCTTTCTGGGGACCCTGATGCAAAGGAGAGGCTCTCTGGGGACCCTGATGCAAGGGGGAGGCTCTCTGGGGACCCTGATGCAAGTGGGGGGCTCTCTGGGGACCCTGATGCAAGTGGGGGGCTCTCTGGGGACCCTGATGTAAGTGGGGGCTCTCTGGGGATATATACTCACACACATATATTACTGTATATATATGTGTATGCCCGCCCAAGCGTATGACTTTCTTTACTACGCTGCTATGGGCTCTAGCCCCAGATCTTTTGTAGACCTAGAAATGCCCCTGCACCCACTACATTATTTTGTAAAGAGCCTACATGCTCAGACCTGACCTTTTTACTATAAATATATTTGAAGAATTTAACTATTTCCCAAAATTCAAATAGAATCAATTCTAATTTAAATAGAATAGATTAGAATAGGAAGATGGTTATATTCATTATATTCTATTCTATACAGTTTTTTTCTATACTATTGAGTTATTTTCTATTCTATTCAAATCCGACTTGATTCCATTTGACTTTTGGAAAATGGTTATATTCTTTCTATTCTATTGTATTTTTAAAGTCTATTTCTATTCTATTCAAATTTCAGAAGATGGCTATAATCTTTGTATTCTATTCTTTTTTATTCTATTCTATTCCTTTCTATTCTATTCTATTCCATTCTATTATGTTCTTTTATTTTCTATCCTATTTTGTTCTGTTTTACTCTATCATATTCTATTTTTTGAATTGCTGTTATATTCTTTTCTATAAAAATATTTTTTATATTCCTTTATTTTCTATTCTATTTTATTTTCTTTTGAAATTGGAAAACTTTTCGAATTCGAAAACTATTCTAATTTGATAAAAAAAAAATTTGAATCAATCCAAAAACGAATGAAACAAATAAAACAAATTTAACTAAATTAATTTCTCTAAATAACAAATCAAAACGAAACAAAACATTTTTTGTTCTATAGAACTAGGTTCTATACATGGTACAGATGCACCACTTTACAGGCAGACTAAGGCAGACTACACCAGGTACTATATTTAAAGGAATTTTAATTTTTTATTGTTTAACTTTAATCATCACTGCTCATTTAAAAGAAATATATTTTCAAAGTTTTTTTTTGCATTGATACATGTCCTCCAGGGCAGTTCCCGGGCCCCCATACTCTTTTTATGGGGAATAACTTGCATACAAGCCTTAAAAATTGGGACTTTTTATTCTTGGCGTTCCCTTAGACTGGTCCCATAGACTTTAATAGGGTTCTGGTCAGAACTTTTTCCCTCTTCTGGGGTTCTGGTGTAGAACCGAACCCAGGGGTGTTCTGCCAATCACTTATTTTTGGCTTTAATACATGTTCTCCAGGGCAGTGCCCAGCCCCACCCCCTTCCCCATGCCATTTTGTTTGACATTCCCTTGCCTATTAGCCTAGAAAATGGCCACTACATTCACTTAAATGGGGTTCAGTTTTGGAACCCAAACTTTAGTGATGTTTTTCAAACCAAACCTAGGTATATTGGACTTATCACTAAACCATCATCTTAATTATCAATACTACTACAAATTGAACACTCATATACTTTCATTATGCCTCTACTGGTATTAAATCTAACTTTTTGAATTATGTGTTACAATGATTTGTATATAAGATTTTCTACTATTTCTTTTATTTTTTCATCCTTTGTGCTACATGATAGTCCCCAATAAAGGGAGCCAGACAAAAATTGTTAGATTTGCAACCAATCTACATTGAAATATACTCATATTTAGACCTCAATATTGCAATATGGTGCTTCAATTCTTTATACTTGACTGTAAAGCTTATACAGGGAAGCTGACTTAGAAAAGCAAATAAACGAAAGCAGCAAAACATTGTTACAGTAAGCTTGTATTCAGTGGTGGCTCATCCATTAGGGGTGCCAGAGGGCCGCCCCCTCTATCCGTGGCCGGCATTCCCATGCTCTATCCAGGGCCGCTATTATGACAGGACACTGCCACCCCCTATTCATGTGTCCGGTCTCTTTCAGGAAGCTGGAGGAATCAATTACAGCGGTGGGGGTGTTTTTTTTGAAGCACCTGATTAGAGCCAGAGGCTCTAACAGGCTTCAAAATAGGGTGGGTTTTGTGGCGAAAAGCATTGCGCCAGGAGCCCACCCAGGTGTTACAACAGCAAATTATTATTCGCTATTAAAACACTGATCTTCAATCTGGCCAATTAGAAGCAGGTCTGAGACCCGTTTTACGATTGGCTGAAATGAGAAGAGTCCCAATTGGCCGCCGAGGAGGAGGTAGGAAACGGAAGCCGTCACAATGCCTGTGGAGAGCAGGGGAAGGGAAAGCCATCGTCACCGCCGAGCCGCTGCCCACCATAGATGGGATAAGTGTACCAGACCCACCCAACTGACCGATCAGGCGGGGGGTTGTACTGTTTGCTTTCCCCCCAAAAAAATTGCCACCGGCCGCAACTGCTTGTATTGCAGATGTGTGTGCAAACATAACTCTGCCTAAAACAACCTGGCAGCTTGTAGGAAGCTGTAGCAAAACTGCATGCACTGTGCATACACTGATTAGAGTTTGGTCGTCCCTGTGCTTCAGACTCCTCTATACCTGCATCTCAACAGATAACTCTGCAAACACAGGTACAGCTACAATAGCTCCACATTTGTACAGGTTGTGACAGTGCTGGGTTTTGCCACTGTGGAAAAAGAGGCAAATTACGTGAAAGGTTCTCAAAGATGCAGATTGAGAGGCTACTGAACGGCTGTTCTAAAATGGTCTTTTGCCTTTCTCTGGGCTTTGTATTTCCCAGATTGGGTTCTGGAGTACAGAGACTTAGAAGAGCTTTTGGCGGGAAGAACCTCTAATCTTGTGTCCAGGTTTTACCAGACACCAGCAGGCTGTATGTGTGCAGGTGTGCACACCCTTTATGGTTAAGGCCCTGCAGCAGTTCAGGGCTCCACCCAGGAGACAGGAGGTCCCTACCTAGAGGCCAGGACATGGACCAGAGCAGCAGGGAGCTGCAGTGCTGTGTAACGATCTTAGGGACCAGCCAAAGGCCTACACTTGAGGCATATGCAGCGGTACTGTAAGAGAAAACCAGGAGGCTTGAGGTAATTTTTTTTTGTATTTGAAGTGATGGTGGAAGCCACTGCAAGGGAAAAACGTTTGTTTTGTGGAAACTTTAATTTCTTTTTGAATAAATGAAGACCAAAGCAGCTTTGAACCGGTTTTCTTACCTGAACTGAACTCAATGGTAAGCACCACACTTGAGTGAGATGTCCACGGATATCACAAGATATAATATTTCTAAAGGCCCAATATGATGATATAATCACAAAATCATCACAAACTAACAGTGATGTAAGTAACTGAGTTAAAATAAACGGAGTTACTTAACGCAGTTACTTTAGAGGGTAACGAGTAATCTAACTGATTACTTTTCCCCTCATGGTAACGCAGTTCCCATTACTTGGGCGGCGTTACTGCAATTACATCTACCGCCACTAGATGGCAGTAGTGTAATTGTGGTGTCCTGCCGAAAAAGTTCCCCCGCCGGATAAGGACCCCCCTGTACTGCGCAAGCGCAGCGCTTGCGCAGTACGAAGGACTACGGAGCTTACGAAAATTGCCGAACCTAAACAGCTCTGAGTGAACTCTACACCGCGCAGGCGCAGTTAACATGTAATTGTACGAGGCGATGCCGCACGCTCCCGATGCTAGTGCTACTCTGCAAGGGGCATCTATCGTGTAACTAAGGGGCGGGTCTAGTATTACTGTAACCAAGGGGCGCATTTATTATTATTGTTATATATCGATCTCTGCCCATTAATTTAACATTCGCCCTCTTCTGTAGCCATCCGCCCCTTACACGATATAATAATAATAGACCCGCCACTTGCTTACACGATATAACAGATCTGCCCCTTGGTTAGAGTAATAATAGAGCAGCCCCTTGGTTACACGATATATAACAATAATAATAAATGCACCCCTTGCTTACAGTAATACTAGACCCGCCCCTTAGTTACATGTATAGAATATAAAAAAAAGTCACAGTTACTTTGCTGCGTAACTAATTACTTTTCCAATGTAGTAACTGAGTAACTAACGCAATTACTTTTTGGGAGAAGTAATTTGTAACTTAACTAATTTATTTTTTAAAGTAAGATGACCAACACTGCAAACTAACCAATGACACCACCACGCTTCTAATTCACTCCCTGGTTATTTCACCTTGACTACTGCAACTCCCTCCTCATTGGATTACCTTTACATAGACTATCCCCCACTTCAGTCCATAATGAATGCTAGTGCAGGACTCTACTGGCTTCCACTCACCCAAGGAATAAAATTCAAGGTACTAACAATAATTTACAAAGCCATCCACAACTCTGCCCCGAGCTACATCCCTAAGCTAGTCTCAAAATACCAACCTAATCATTCTTTGTTCCTCCCAAGACCTCCTTCTCTCTAGCTCCCTTGTCACCTCCTCCCATGCTCACCTCCAGGACTTCTCCAGAGCTTCTCCCATCCTTTGGAACTCCCTACCCAAATCTGTCCAACTCTCCCCTAATCTAACCGTCTTTAGACAATCCCTGAAAACCCTTCTCTTTAAAGAAGCCTGCCCTGCTTCTAACTAATATACTGTTTTACTTTCTCCATCGGATCATCCCCCACAGCTATTACCTTTTGTATCAATTGACCCTCCCTCCTAGATTGTAAGCTCTAATGAGCAGGGCCCTCTGATTCCTCCTGTACCAAATTGTAATGTAACTGTAATGTTTGCCTTCATTTTGTTAAGCGCTGCACAAACTGTTGCCGCTATATCAATCCTGTATAAATAATAATAAAAAATGTTTTAAAAAATGCACACAATATTACCTCTGTAACAGGCTTAGTCAAGGAAAAGTACGCTACTGGTAAAAAAATAAAAAAGTATTTGCAAAGAAAATGTGTGGCTTTAACAAGCATACAAGTTCAGCTGTACGTTGTACAAACTAGATCATTGCAAAAGGTTTTGTTAAAATGTCACACTATGAAGACCAAATGCTGAAAACTGTTGTGACTGTCAGTCATTTTGGCAGTGAATAGGTGGTGACCAGGAGGTGACTAATAGCTGGCAGTAAAATTACCATAATCAGGTTATTTGTTTGCCTTTATGAAAGAACTGCTAGCTAAGCTGTGCCATTTGACATCATACAATTACACGAGATCTGGCTTAAGAAAAGAAATCCCCTAAACATATAATACAGTTATTATAATGGCATCCTCCAAACTTCACATGTCACACTGGGACATGGCTGGGCTGTACGATAAAAGACGCTTTTTATGTTCCACAATGTTTGACATTAATACTAAAGTTTTCTTTTATAGGCAAAGTAACATAGCCAGGTCATGTTTAACCACTTAAGCCCCGGACTAATTTGCAGCCAAAGGACCAGGCCTTTTTTGCGATTCGGCACTGCGTCGCTTTAACTGACAATTGCGTGGACGTGCGACGTGGCTCCCAAACAAAATTGGCATCCTTTTTTTCCTACAAATAGAGCTTTCTTTTGATGGTATTTGTTCACCTCTTTTTTTTTTTTTTTTGCGCTATAAACAAAAATAGAGCGACAATTTTGAAAAAAATGCAATATTTTTTATAAATATTTTTAATAAATACCCCCAAAAAATATATAAAAAGAAACATATTTTTTCCTCAATTTAGGCTGATACGTATTCTTCTACATATTTTTGGTAAAAAAAATCGCAATTAGCGATTATTGATTGGTTTGCGCAAAAGTTATAGCGTTTACAAAATAGGGGATAGTTTTATAGCATTTTTATTAATATTATTATTATTAATATTTTTTTTTTTACTAGTAATGGCGGCGATCAGCGATTTTTATTGTGACTGCGACATTATGACACATCGGACATTTTTGACACATTTTTGGGACCATTGTCATTTATACAGCAATCAGTGCTATTTAAATGCACTGATTCCTATGTAAATGACACTGGCAGTGAAGGAGTTAACCACTAGGGGGCGGGGAGGGGCTAAGTGAGCCCTGTGTGTGTTTTCTAACTGTCTGGGGGCATGGCTTGGCGTGTGACATCACTGATCGTCTTTCCCTATGACAGGGAACAGACAATCAGTGACAGTGTCACTAGGAAGCACGGGGAGAGGTTTGTTTACACATACCTCTCCCCATTCTTCAGCTCTGTGACGCGATCGCGGGACACCAGCGGCGATCGGTTCTGCTGGTCCCGTGGCCGGGGTCACGGAGCTCAGGACTGGGTTGCGACCCATGGCTGGGCTCTTAAAGGACAACGTACCAGTATGTTGATGTGCCCAGCCGTGCCATTCTGCTGATGTATATGTGCAGGAGGCGGTCCTTAAGCGGTTAACATTCAGCTTTCTTTAACCAGCTTAATACAGTGCATTTTCACCCCCTTCCTGCCCTAGCCATTTTTCAGCTTTCGGCGCTGTCACACTTTGACCCGCGATCCTACTCACGGAGCTCGGGGCAGGGTCATGCGCACATTGTGTATTAACCGCTCCTACCCATTGAAATGGGACACCGCGGGGACACCGCAGGGATACCGCGGTAATATCGCCGGCAAAGCGCAGCTGCAGCAGTGCTTTGCAGGGTTTTTTAAATCTTTGTCAACCGCTAGCGGGGGTTAAAACCACCCCGCTAGCGGCCGAATACCGCGGCTTAAACAACGGTAAAGCAGCGCTAAATATAGAGCTTCTTTACCGCCCCCACCGCCCCAGTGTGAAACCGGCCTAAGTGCTCTTTTTTTTCTTTTGTGATCGAAGGGGCATGTGTCTAAAAGACAAATACTGCCTTCCAGTGCAGCCCGATTAACTACACGGAAAAAACACGTGTTTATGGGTATACGATTTACCCACAATCCCATGTTTTTCTCACACAGTTAAGAGGGAGAATGATAATCTGCTGCCTGCTGAAAAGGTACTGTTATATTCAAGCTAAATAATATATTTATATGCTATATGTTATAACATAATAATTTATTATTTATCTATTTGCTGTGAAATTACTGGTTGGAAGTTATAGACGGGTGCCATAGCAATTATAAAATGTACTTATGGTACGTTCGTCCCAACAATATGAAGTACAAATTGGAGGGGGGGGGAGGCTATAGTGGACTTTAATGGTACCATATATCAACTGACAATAGGCAGTCGTAAATTAAATGTTAGAAAAAGTTTATTACAAATATATATAATTTTATAACATCTGACCTTTTACATATTAAAACCAATAATGATAATCAAACAAGACATTCGGCTCTATAGTCGCTCCACATTGCGACAACTGGAGCATGAATACAATCCGTATACTGGTTGCTCTACATGTTTCGCAGATCACATTAGTCGCTTCTTCTGGAGCTTTATTATACAATTAGATGGTTATTAAAAATTGATTATTACATAACAAGAACGTCGGGTTGCCAGGGGGCCCAAGAGAGGATGACCCACCCTGAGCCCCTTAAAAGGCACAGCATTCAAAGGTAATGGTCAGAGACAGTAAAGGCTCCAGAGGTGATACGGAGGTCCCTATGAGATGGTGTATATCTAGAGGTATGTAGTAGCCATGGGTACAGTGTTGCCAACCGTCAGTATTTTTACTGGCAGCCAGTAAAAAATGGACACTTTTCTCCTGCCAGTAAATGCCAGTAAGAGGAAAAGGTTGCCAGTACAAAATATGGCTGTGATGCTCGGCTCGGAACTGCGCAGCTCGGTCCTGGAGCTGTCCGAGACCATCCAAGTGCCACAGTGTGTTCGCGGGGTGACGGCGGGGGGCGGGTCTGGTGGAGGCAGTGTCTGAGCATGTTGTGTGATGTCATGGTGCAAGAGAGCGGAGCACCCAGAGCAGAGTGTGCAGGTCTGCAGGACGGGAATAAGGCAAGTCAGTGCTGTTTGGACTGGAGAGGACTGAAGGGACCACCTGGCATGGAGAGAGACTGTCACTGTGACTCAGGAGGGGACATGTCATGATGGTGATCTGTGCTGCAGCACACTGCTGTCAGTACCACTGTAATGCACACGATCAGAAAATTCCGCCAGCAAAAGATTGAGAGCAGGTTCTCAATTTTTCGGTCGGAAAAAGTTTCGATCTGAAATTCCAATCGTCTGTACCAATTCCGACACGCAAAATTCCTACACGTGCTCGGAAACAATGCGACGCATGCTCGAAAGCATAGAACTTAATTTTCTCGGCTCGTCATAGTGTTGTACATCACCGCGTTCTTGATGGTCAAAGTTCAGTTTTGTGTGTCCGTGTGTATGCAAGCCAAGCTTGAGCGGAATTCCATCGGAAAAACCATCCAAGATTTTTCCAATGGAAAATCCGCTCGTGTGTACGCAGCATGAGAGTCCTGTCCTGAGCTACTTACTATATTGAAAATAAAATTAGAAATATGCTTTTTGCCTTAATATCTACCTTAAATCACATTGCTAATGGCATATTGTACTTATTTGTAGCCTAAATACTGGAATTTGTTCTTAAAATTGTAATTTTTGGAACTGTCAGTAAAAACTTGGCTGTGCCAGTAAATTTTGGGTGTCATGTCAGTCAATTTCAATTTGGTAGGTTGGCAACACTGCATGGGTATTCCTTCAGAGCAGAAACAGGTAGGAAAGTTTGTTAAACTCCCTGCAATGTACATCGATCACCCAGTGGGTATTTTTTTTTCTAAATAAAAGTAAAGTTACTCTTCAAATGTACCAAAGCAACCTACCATCAACATTTTTGGTGGTAACCCAGATAGCAAGACAGCTTGCCACAAATTTGTGACAGTGAATTGTAAGTCTTGTTAACTTGCTGCACATTTTCACTGGCATGTTGTGCACTTGCAGAGTACTTGAAGCACACGTTCTAGTGGACACTTTTACAATTTGTAGCAAATTTGTGTGGCAAGTCTCTAGCAACAGCAAAGTTGCAGTGGCGAGTCTACAGAAAGAGCTCTGCAAGTCTACAGCATGAAATTCAGCCACAGTGACCCCTGTGGTGGGATGACTATTGCACAACATAACAGAACCAAAACTTGCAGCTGACTTGCAGAATGATTGCAAAGAACGTTGATCTGGAGTCATGCAATGCTGACTTGCTGCAATTGTGCAACAAAATTGTGAAGCCTGGCAAGTCTAGCAATAGCTTAGCAAATCATTTTCAAAAAAGCAGCTCAATTGCTTGATATCTGGAAAGCCTGTAAATTACATTTCAAATAACATGCTCCTATGTTTTCTTATGTGAAGTCACACAGACTGTATTTCTTCTACTTTTTCTAACTAAGCTATATGCAACATCTCTGGAACTACCAATTATACAGTACCCACACATTCTGCAGCCAAGATGTGCAATACAATAGACAAGGTGAAGAGGGTAGGAAAAGCATGTGCACATCATCTACAGATCACACAAAGCAACTGTTTAGTGGGAAAAAAAACACGTCTGCTGCCAACTTAAACAAAAGCAGACTGCAAACGACAACATACATACATACATTTTTGATAAACAATAAAAACAATTGTACAAAAATAACAAGTAAAGTAAAAAAAACAATTGTATTAGTGAGAATGGATGGATGAATGAACTCTATGAGATTACTCAAAACCACTTAAGGACCTCTACGGTTTTTATTTTTTGCGCTATAAACAAAAAAAGACCGACAATTTAAAAAAAAAAAAAGCAATATTTTTTACTTTTTGCTATAATAAATATCCCCCAAAAAACAAAAGAAAAAAAAATGTCTTCATCAGTTTAGGCCAATGTGTATTCTTCGACATGTTTTTGATAAAAAATCACAATAAGCGAATATTGATTGGTTTGTACAAAAGTTATAGCGTCTACAAAATAGGGGCTAGATTTATGGAATTTCTATTATAATTTTAATTTTTTTTACTAGTAATGGCGGTGATCAGCAATTTTTTGCGGGACTGCGACATTGCGGTGGACAGATCGGACACTTTTGACACTTTTTTGGGAACACTTTATACAGCGATCAGTGCTATAAAAATGCACTGATTACTGTATAAATGACACTGGCAGGGAAGGAGTTAACACTAGGGGCGATAAAGGGGTTAAATATGTTCCCTGGGAGGTGTTTTTAACTGTGGGGGGAGTGTACTGACTGGATGAGGAGAGAGATCGCTGTTCCTGATCACGCTCTACTCCCCTGTCAAAACAGGGATCTGTTTGTTTACTATATACTATAGCTCTTAAAAGTGCCGGCGTACACCTATGGCGATTTGCAGGAACGAGCCAACCTGCCGCAGTATAATAACGGCGGCTGGTCAGCAAGTGGTTAAACAATAAAGTTTATTGGGTTTTACAAAAGGAGTGTATATCCAACATGCATAGTCATTCAAAACAACAGTTAAAGACCCTCCATCCAGGCATCGTAGTATAAGGACAAAGGTGCCATACAGCTGAAAATGTGGGGTTTAATCCCTCAAGTATAATGTAAATGCCCTGGTATAAATAGTGGTGGTTTTTAGAATTATAACTGTGATTCAACCGTGATGTTGCACTTTATTCACAAGGAATTTCTATTTTTTTTATTTATTTATTTATGTGTGTATTTTAGCAAATTCTTGAAGATTATTATATGATAATTTATTTGCACACTTTGGACAAGATTGGATGCACATTGGAATTTTTTAGCTCTAGTTTTTTTCAGATTATTTAAATCAATTATTTATGGAAGATCATTTAAAGTAATTATTTATGGAAAGGTATTGGATGAAATTATTTATTTATTTATTTATTTAGTCACTAACGGCAATTGGCACATTTATTTTATTTTTATCACATATTTATCTATTGAATTATTTTTTTATATCATATATTTACTTATTGAATTATTCATCACTATATATATATATTTTGTATATATTTATTATTTTTACAGTCCATCAGACTGGAATAATATTTAGCAGGTTAGCGCCACATACTACTGATTACCATTGACTTTGCTGTGTGAGACCACATTTATGTTGGCAGCTCTCCTTCCATTGTTATTTATTTTTGGTTGTGCGCACTGGTTACCCCTTTTTATCTTGTGTAGAGTAGCCGTTAATTCCTCCATCTGCATAATCTCATTGAGTTCCTCTACTCATTCCCAGAGGGGACAGTGTTTTATTCCAGAGATTACTCCAATTTTAAAGCTCCAAAACATGTTTTTGCTGGGTCTGAAGTAGGGTTTTCACAGATACCGGTATCAGTGCCGATACTGAGTATTTTCATCAGTACTCATACTCATGAAAATGCTCCGATACCCGAAACCGATTTCTTTGCGGTGCGATTTGAGCCCATACAAAATGAATGGGCTCAAATCACACTGCAAAGAATCAAATGCAATTTCCTTTCCGAATTGCATTTGGTTTCTGGCGCCACTCCTGTGCGAACCCAGGCTTGTCGCAGTGATTACATTCATTTTGTATGGGCTCAAATCACACCGCAAGGGTATTGTTACCCGGTATAGGTGAGTACTTGACCAAAAGTATCAGTACTTCGTAGTCACGGGCAAAAAAAAACATTATCGGTGCATCTCTAGTCTGAAGATTATATAGAGGACCACAAGTACAATGTAGCACCAGCATCTCTGGTAGGTATTTACAGATGTAATTAATATTATACTATCTTGGATCATACTGTAAGGCCAAATTTATAATTAAATTTCCTAGAATATACAATAGGCATGAAAAAGGAAGGCTGGGCAATAAATCTTTAAAACAACTCCTAATATGAAATTAAGCCACTGCTTGAGGCCCGCTATTTCTTGAAAGTTATTTACCAGAACTTGATAGAATTATTTCCATCTTTGTCACACCTCATATGCTCATAAAGCATCATCATATCACAATCAAGAAGGCACACTTTCATATTTTCCTAGCACATAGCTGTAAGATCTGGACCTATGACTCTTCTATCCCACATAAAGCTAGACTAAGGAAATGGGTGAAATTGTAGTAAAACCTGGGAGGATCTGTGACAATGGCATTCTCAGCCTCACCCAGCTCAGAAATTTTCCAGTTTGTGGGACAACAATCCAAGTGCTAGCAGACTAATGCCACGTACACACGATCAGATTTTCCAACAACAAATGTTCGATGGGAGCTTGTTGTCTGTAATTCCGACCGCGTGTGGGCTCCATCGGACATTTTCCGTCAGAACTTCCGACAAACAAAATTTGAGATCTGGATCTCAAATTTTCCGACAACAAAATCCATTCTCGTAAATTCCGATCGCGTGTACACAATTCCGACGCACAAAGTTCCATGCATGCTCTGAATCAAGTACGAGACGGAAGCGCTCGTTATGGTAAAGCTAGCGTTTGTAATGGAGATAGCACTTTCGTCATGCTGCAAATTTTAAAAACTTTTAATGCAGCGCATTCTCTTCTTTATAATGCTAGAACAATGAAGTTGTTTTGCTGCTGATATTCACACAGAGTTCTGACAAACTGATTCCTTTACTATTTTTCTTGATCTCATAAATAATTTAATTTTTTTTTTTTTTATCCAGATCTCCTATTTTTTATTTATTTTTTATAGTGATCTCCATAATTTTTTCTTTCGTTTTATGTCAAGTTACCACAACACTATTATTATGTTGTATTTTTTAACCTCATGAAGTTTGGTGTTGGTGTCCCTTGTTAATTTGACATTGCATTTTTAAAATGTACCTGCCTACTCACAAATAAACTGTCCTTTTTGAAGTAAAACACATATCCAAGTATTTGTGAAAAAGAAATAGCCCTTTATTATGGGCTAAATAAAGAGGAAGGCAACGCTGGAGAAACTGGTGAAATTTGTGAAGCATTTGTACCCCAGGGCACACATCAATTAGTTTACAGTCAAAATTGGTGGCCTGAGGAGTCCTTATATTAGTAAGCACAATCTGGTCCAGGACTACAAGAGATCAGGAACAGCAGCAGATGGCATATCTGTCCCCAGGTGTTCTTACAGCAGCCTGCATCTTTTGTCAGACCAGACTGAACCCAGGCCATCACTTTCTTGTCTTCCTTCCACACTTCCTTCCATGCTTGCTTCCAGGCTGTGGCTCTCGTGTTATAGTTGTGGCAGGAGGTGGAGTAGGAGGAGGAGGACCATGGTTGAACTCACAAACGTGGCTTTGGCTTGTAAGTTCGCCCCTCAACCCCTTATTTAGGGCTTGTAAGATAACTTCCTGCATTTTACAGGCTGCCATGTAGGCATAGTGGTCTTGATTATTGGAGGGGGTTCTGAGGGTCGCAGTAGCCTTCCAAAATAGGCCAAGTGCTGCCTCCTCAAGGTTACTCCTCTTCCTGGGACTTTTTTGTGGAAGGCGAAGGGGAGGGACCTGGGTTTCAGGCAGGCTACTGGGCCCGGCCATCTCCTGGCTGCCACTTACCCCCGCCACCTCCTGGCTGCCACTTTCCACAGCCTCCTCCTGGCTGAGACTTTCCTGTAAAAAAAAAAAATGAAGAAGGGACAGTTTTCGTTTTTGGTTCATCAATCACACACAATTTTCAGCTCATGACTGTTGCAAATTGAATGTTAATAAATAGAAAAGACTATCATTCTGACCCCAGCATTTTTCATTATTGTCCCAATAATTTGTGGCCACTACTGTCTATTGATATGTAAAACACTTTATAAAATCATAAATTACTGATCAATAATAACATCTAGTTAACATCATTAATTATTTGACTAGAAATATGTTGAACAATGCTATACCTGGCTCAAGTTAGGCGCCTCCACTTCTTCCTGTCTGGAAGGCCCAGGTTGGACATCGGAAGCCTCAGCTGAGGTGGAAGGAAGCCTTAAAGGAAGACTGGAGAGTGCTGGCCTGGGTTCAATCTGGCCTGCCAGAAAATGCAGTCTGTCATAGTGCCACAGCCTGGGTACATAAATGTCATCTGCTGCAGCTCCTGATCTCTGGGAATCCTGGACTTTTTTGCGCTCCCTATTATAAGAGCTCCTCATGCCACCAATTAGGGCCTTCAAATAGGGGATGTCTACAGTGGGGATCACCAGCTTCAAGAATTCCAGCAATTCATCCAGCACTGCCTTCCTCTTTGTTTTATTGTTATAAAAGCGGTGGTTTACCTGCCACAGACAGGGCAGCTCCCTGTACATATCAATGAATATGGGGATAAAGTCCTCATCATTGAATAGATAATTTTTCTCTGCAAGACACAAGACAAAGCCTAATGTCAGGCTAAACTCTCCTAATCTTGTCACAATATAGGCCTCAATCTATAAGCAGTATAGGCCACTGATGCACCAAGTTAAAATTGTACCTTTGTTCTAATGATCGGCGCTTCCAATACTCCTTCCTCCTCTCACAGATCGTACGTACAATGCACGCGTGTTACGCTTTATATATACTGCACATGCGTGAAACTCCGCCCACCCTTGGCATTCTTTCTAGTCTATTCCCAGCCCCTTGTCTTTTGGCATGGTGGTAGAGCACATGGTGGAGAAAGAGCAAGTGCAAGCAGAGGAGAGCAGTAACAACGAAAACCCAGAGCCAGGAACGTCCAGAAAACCCAGAGCCGGTCCCGGAGGAGATTTAAGGCCTCAAATATGTCCTTTATAGAGATGGTGGAGATGGTGGACATCTTGAAGAGGGCCGACTATAATGGGAAGCATGGACCTTACCCAAACCCAAATGTCAGAAAGGCCAAGATCATGGCTAAAGTTATGAAAAGTCTGCACAGGAATTTTGGGGTACGACGATCCAACGATCAATTGAGGAAACACTGGTCAGACTTGAAATTGAGGGAGCAGGATCAGTACAGAAAGATCAAGAGAGTTTTTCAAAAAAGTAAGTAGTTGTTGTGTGTTCCTATTATTATTATTACTTAAGTTAAGTACAGGCATACCCCACTTTTAAGTACACAATGGGATTTATTTACTAAAGCTAGAACGTGCAAAATTAGGCTCAGTTCTCCATAGAAACCAATGAGCTTCTAACCTTGGCTTGTTCAATTAAGCCTTGGTAATAAAACCTGGAAGCTCATTGGTTTCTATGCAGACGTGAGCCTTATTTTGCACTTTTCAGCTTTAGTAAATAAACCCCGTTGTGTACTTAAAAGTGGGGTATGCCTGTATTCCAGCTTTATAAAGGGAAAAAATAATGTCTTCGGCTTGGAACTCTGCCAAAAAAGACAATTGCACGACACTTCCAAGCAATCATCTGTGTGCTAAGTATACCTTTTTTTATTCACATAGGAGAGAAAAGACTTGGGACATCTGAGGACACCCCCCACCCCTGAAAGAAAAGCAAATCCCCACACCACAAATAGAAGATGTGGAGGAAGGAGAGGTAAATAACCCCCAGTGTGTCAACATGTGCTATCTGTCATCACACGATATCAATGTACACGTTTTGGGGGTGCAACCCCTTCCTCACAAATAAAGTAGATGAGAGGAAACACATTTATTGATCCATCCAAACATGTTGCACCCCCGAAACATGTCCATTGATCTCCCATGATGGGAGCTAGCACATTTTGACATTAGGCATGGGATCAGGAGGGAAATACCCATTTTGACTCTCAATTTGTGTGCATCTTCAAAATTTGGCTTTCGCAGGGGTGACATCACCCCATCTCATGAAGGCAAGATCAACACAGTTTGGACATACTAATTGTCTGATATTGCCTTCACTTTGTCAAAGTTGAACTTTGTAAGTTCCTGAGTTGTGTATTGTTTTATGGTTTTAAACATACCTGTTTTAACACAAAAAAGGCTATTTGTACTGTCAAAAACAAAAATGTTATTACTAAAATATGTTGGTTTGTTCAAAAAAACTTTTTTTAACGCACATGTGAATGTGCACAGAGTAAAAGGTTTTCTAATCAACAATGTGTGGCTTCTTCTTTCTATGCTCAATATAATTTTTTGGACTAAGTTGGTGTTTACACTGAAATGGGGGTTATTTATTTAAGGCAAATCCACTTTGCACTACAAGTGCACTTTTGCAGTGCAAAGTGGATTTTCCTTTAGTAAATAACTCCCAGAGTGCTTTATAATTTGCCAAAGCATGCCATTTTCGTGAGTCTGCAAAATGCATTAATGGTACTGAAAATGATGTATATTTTTAACAGTAATGCATTACATACATTAACAACAAAAACAAGGTGAGTGTAGCAGGCCCACAACATAATAATAGTTCGCTGAAGAAGAGATTGTCACCTCATGTATCAAAAAAAGCCCATTGGAGAATCCTGCAGCCAGCACTGGCTGAAATAGGGGAGATCATCTGAACCCTGGTATTCTTTGCAAAGTGAAGCCTTATTTCATTTACTAAGCTCCGGAGCAACTGCACTTACAGAGTGCAACTGCACTTTGCAAAGAGCACGGTCTAATTGCATTTAGTAAATCACCCTGAAGACACATTACATGAGACTGCTGGAAATCACAGCTATTACACCCCCTTTACAAATTGATGCTTCCACAATTGTGCCCCCTATAATTATAAAATTACTTGTGCCACATTTAATATTTTTCTTGGCAAGATCCATTATAAAATATCACAGAAAAAGAACATAAAAATAGAAAAGGCACAGGAAACAGTAGGTTAATATGAACTAAATAAACCAAGCCATTTAAAGTGGTTGTAAACCCTTACATACATCCTCTGAATTGGCTAGGCTTATAACATAAATTGTACCAGTATATCTGCTGCCCTCCCACCTCCTTTACAACTGTTCAAGGTGCACAGGTCAAAGGCTTTTTTTCAGCTTCAGAAGGCAGTGAGCAGGGATCTGATGTCACACACTGCACAGCATAGATCAGGGAGCTAGGGGTAATCTGATACCTGAGTGGGGGGGAATGGACACACAACCTTCTTAACAGTCTCATAGGGAAACACACACAGCTGAGGCTTTCAATCACATGCTGTGTTCTGGGAGGGGCTGGGCTATCCTCAAGGATTCTGTGGTGTTGTCATAACCTGTCAAAAGTGAATCATGCAGATAGCAGAGGGAATTGAGCGCAGACTGAAATCACACTAGGTGCTTTGGATTGGATATGTCTGGGTTCCTCCCGCCCAAGGCTGCAATCTGGGTGGGTGTGTGTTGAGAAGCTCCTGGTTGCTAGGCCTGAAGCCTGAGGCCTATCCAGGAGGCATGATGGCTGATAGGTCCACTTAAGACCTATCCAGCAGTTCAAGGTTCCACAAAGGAGGAGCAGCCAAGGTTAAGCCCAAAGCCTCAGGCGGAACCGCATGTGTTAGAGGCTCGACCTGAAGGGAGCCTGTTGGTTGTCGGAGGTAAAGGAGAAGCAGTTGCCACAAAGGGACAACCACTCCTGTTATGGGAGGCAAGTTTGGAAGGGATGAAGTTCTGAAGGAGTACCAGAGCAGACACTTCACTAGCCGAGGACAGTAAAGTAGTGGGAACGCTTCAGTAGAGACTCATCCAGGAAGGCAGCAGGTAGCTGTAAGTAAAGCTTGAAGATAAAGTACAGCGGTTAGCTGTGGGTAAAGCTTGAGGGATCCAGCAGGTAGCTGAGAGTCCAAGAAGTCTAGTGAGAGATGGCGAGCTGAGCTTAAGGATCTACAGTGGGATACTGTGAGTTAAACTGGAAGATCTACAAGATCTACAATAGGATACTATGAGAGAATTTCTTGCCATAGGAGACAATGGTTGCTATAAGATACAAATTGCTACTTTCAGCTTAAAGGCCCTCTTTCACTAGAGTGAGAGTAAGGTTGTGGATGCATGGAGTAATGGGGGAGAGAATGATGGAGTAGTAAGGGTAGTGAGAGAGT
This sequence comes from Lithobates sylvaticus, assembly GCA_028564925.1. Taxonomy (NCBI): domain Eukaryota; kingdom Metazoa; phylum Chordata; class Amphibia; order Anura; family Ranidae; genus Lithobates; species Lithobates sylvaticus. The sequence goes on from CM053029.1 coordinate 569,900,104, forward strand.
AAAGACACTTACCTGTAGACTAGCGTTTTTTTTAAGTAATGTAATTAAGATGTATGTGTATGTGTATATTATGTTATGGTGGAAAACAAAATAAAGATATAAAGTAAAAAAAAAAAAAAAAAGGCCCTCTTTCTGTATCGCTGTCTGCCTAGTTCTATTTTTGTCTGCGGAATTTTCCTTTATTGCATTTGCCTAAGGGTGTCCTGTGCCCTAAACCCTCTCTCCCCACCGCTCCTGTTAAGAGAAATAAAACTCTCTTTGTTAATTTTTACAAAAACTGACTGGTGCTAAGGCTACTTTCACACTGGGTCGCTCAGCGCGCTGGCGGTAAAGCAGCGATATATTTAGCGGCGCTTTACCGTCGTTTTAGCGGCGCTGATCGGCCGCTAGTGGGGCAGTTTTAACCCCTGCTAGTGGCCAATAAGGGTTAAAAACGCCCGCAAAGCACTGCTGCAGCGGTGCTTTGCAGGCGGGTTTGGAGCGCTGCCCCATTGTTTTCAATGGGAAGGGGCGCTTTAGGAGCGGTAAATACACTGCTCCTACAGCGCTCCAAAGATGCGGCTTGCAGGACTTTTTTGACCGTCCTGCATGCGCACCGCTCCAGAGTGAAAGCCCTCAGGGTACACTGAGCGGCTCTTTCAGGGCGCTTTGCAGGTGCTATTTTTAGCACTTTAGCTCCTCAGTGTGAAAGGGGCCTGAATCTTTTGACCTTGCACCACACCCACTATGCCTAGTAACCTGCACCCTGTCAGTTCTCCCTGGCTCTGGGGGTCACCATCAGGCCCTTGAAAGTCGGGGAGACCACTACACAGCATTTCTTTCTGGCCTTTAGCTGCACATAGAAAGACATTAGGGGGTCGAGTTACCAATCGCAAATGCATTTTTTTGCAAGTGCAGTTGCTCCAGAGCTTAGTAAATGAGGTAAAGCTTCACTTTACAAAGAATACCCAATCACATGCAAGGAAAAAAAAAAATATTTTTGCTTGCAAACAATTGGATGGTGGAAGTCAACAGAGCTTTCCCTCGTTTACTAATCTGTGGAGCAATTGCACTTGCAAAGAGCAGTCTATTTGCCTTTAGTAAATCGAGCCCGTCGTCTGTCTAACCTGGTGGTTTTCTGGTCCCCCTTTCTAATGTAATTTTCATTCTCTATGTAGGCTGCCAGTTTGCTATAAAGATGGACTAAATATAGCGATTTTTTTGCCTGCATGTGTACACAAGGTCAAGTTGGTGGGAAGACTGAGTTTCTAACCCCCAAAGACTACTAATTAATACTCATTCTGTTCTCTGCAAACTGGGACTCCTTTACAGCATTCTTGGCTAAGCTGACAAAAAGATCTAGAGCCAAGCTTAAAGCACACATCCACACGTGTCTACCGGAGAAAGCCTGGACGTCTTTCAGAAGCTGAGGTCAGTGCTTGTGTGAGGGAAAAGACACAGTCCAAACTTAAGCACCTTTCCAGAAAAAAAAAAAAAGAAAAGTAAAACTGCTTTATTGCCTTTTGGATTCCATTACGCTGACAGTAAAACTACTATGTACAATTATATACTAACTGCCCACTCAGGAAAATTAATGCATCAGTCTTTTACCCTGTGTCCCCATATAAATGCAGATGAGGTATTTCCAGTGAATGGCCAAAATGCATTTCAATAATCCAAACAATAAAACAAGCAGACAGTAAACTTTAAAATCAATATTTTTAAAATCCCTTTGGTAATCTTCTGTTATTCCTTTTCTCCTTTTTATGGCTCTTTAGGGGGAACAATCAGCAAGGCAGCAAAGATCATAGGATGTCTGTCTGTTCCATACAACCTGACCTTGACTGTAATGTCAGACTGCGAAGTTACGAAAAATAACACTTAATAGGTGTAATCATTCTGAGATTTGTTTTATGTGAGATGAGTAAAACCAAACAGGGCTCTTTTTTTTTTTTTTGATGAATGAAAATATACATAAAAGTTAGACTAGACAAAACTATTAAAAGAAACCAAAGAGTTAGTGGTGTTGCTCACTGCAAAATGCAAATAAGCTTAACCGTTACTTGCAGATACAAAGCATTTATATTTTTACTAAGAAAAGTAAAAATGGCAATCACTCAGATCAACGTATACATCAAATATAAAACACATTGACAGGGAGGTTCACAGAATAATATAATACAGAAATTCCCCTTCACACTTTGCAGCCAGTCAACACAAAAACAAAGTCTTACCCCCAGTGCCCAGCCTGTGACCCAATGGGCAGAGTATGAACCTTTGGCACTTATTGTGCTTTTCTCAGGGTACCTGCAGACAATAACCTGTGTTTTTATTACATAGTTGCTTACCCAGGTCAGTGAAGGAAACATATACGCTGTATTGCCAAAAGTATTGGGACACCTGCCATTACACGCACATGAACTTTAATGGCATCCCAGTCTTAGTCCGGAGGGTTCAATATTGAGTTGGCCCACCCTTTGCAGCTATAACAGCTTCAACACTTCAAGGTTTGGGAGTGTGTCTATTGGAATGTTTAGGTGGCACTGATATGCAGCACTGATGGATACACATAGGTGGCATTGATGGGCACTGAAAGGCAGGACGGATGGGCACTGATAGGAGGCACGAATGGGCACTGATAGGAGGCACAGATGGGCACTGATAGGTGGCACAGATGGGCATGGATGGGCACTGATAGGTGACACAGATGGGCACTGATAGGTGGCACTGATGTATTGTAATGTATGGTACTGATGGATGCCAAACAGTGCCAAACAATGCCTGCCAATCAGTGATGCCCATTGTGGGCACTGATTGGCATCCATTATGGGCACTGATTGGCATCCCTGGCGGTCTAGGGTGGCATACCTGGTGGTGACTAGTGGTGGTATCCCTGGTATCATCCCTGGTGGTCCAGTGTGGGCATCCTCGGGGGGGGGGGTGAGTGGCTCTCCTCTACTCACGTCTGACAGACGCGAGTGAGGAAAAGCCGATCAACAGCTCTTCCTGTTTACATCGTGATCAGCCATGATTGGACACTGCTGATCACATGGTAAAGAGTCTCCGTCAGAGACTCTTTACCTAGACCAGAGTTGCGGTGTGTCAGACTGACACACCGCAATAACGATCGCCGCGATCGTTGAAAGCCATAGGGGAAAGCCATAGGGAAGTCCCCGTGCATCAGAGGAAGGCCCCGCCCTCCGTTATTTAAGAAGTGTCAGAAGAATCGAAGCACAGAGGCGGATCGTGAGGAAGGAGCGGAGAAGAAGCCGGGAGCAAGATGCGGGACGAGAAGAGCGGAGGAAGAAGATGAAGAAGAAGATGGAGAAGAAGAAGATGGAGGAACAAGAACAACACCGATGGAAGACCAGAAGAAAGAAGATGAAAGAAGAAGAAATTAATAAAGGACTTGTCAAAAACCGGCTCTTGTGTTTTTAACCTTTTTGTCACTTTTTTTTGTGAAATGGTAGGGGTACATTGTACCCCATTACCATTTCACACGGGGGGATCTGGGGGTCCCCTTGTTAAAGGGGGCTTCCAGATTCCGATAAGCCCGTCACCCGCAGACCCCCACAACCACTGGGCAAGGGTTGCGGGGATGAGGCCCTTCTCCCATCAACATGGGGACAAGGTGCTTTGAGGGGCTACCTCAAAGCACCCTCCCAATGTTGAGGGCATGTGGCCTGGTATGGTGGAGGGGGGGTGCTCTCTCGTCCACCCCTCTTTTCCTGCGGCCTGTCAGGTTGCATGCTCGAATAAGGGTCTGGTATGGATTTTTGGGAGGACCCAACGCCATTTTCTTTTTTAATTTTGGTTTGGGGTTCCCCTTAAAATCCATACCAGACCAGAAGGGTCTGGTAAGGATTTTGAGGGGGACCCCCACACCATTTTTATTATTTTTGCATGGGGTTCCCCTTAATATCCATACCAGACCTGAAGGGCCTGGTATGGAATTTAGGGGGACCCCCACGTATTTTTTTTGGCCAAAGCATGCAGGTCTGGTGTATGCTTTGGCCAATCATCATACAGCAATGCACTACGATCTCACAGTGCATTATGGGGTGCTCCGCGACGCTCAAATTTCCCAAGAACGCCCCATAATATTCGCTGTTCGAACACCCGATGTTTGAGTCTAACTTAGGTTTGATTCAAACATCGAGCTCATCTCTAGTCTTCAGTCTATGATTGTCTTCTGAAGCATTTCCTTTATTGTCTCCAACAACTTCTAAGGCACATCTGCTGTCTCTGACCATCTCTTGTATTATGTTTGCAGTCTTTAACCATCTACTTTTTCTATGTCTGCAAGTTCCAACAGTTTTCTGTATCATAATTTTCACTGAAGATTATGTGCAGCCCTGGTGATATCAGGGGCCGCATCTTAAGTCGCTTGCATTAAGATAGTTGACCGCTACTGGTCTAAATGTCTTAAACAATTTGCATTAAAAATTGTTGCGTACATTTGCTTATCTCTAATCATAGGCAGCAGTGGCAAGTATTGAAAGCGGGGGGGGGGGGGGGGGGGGCTTTATTTTTTTACAATGGAATTATATTGTATGGGCTAAATGTCCATTTTTATTATTTTAAGAATGTTTCAATCACATTTTTGTGAATATAAAGAAAATTATCATAGAAATGGTTCAAAGAAAAAGTACAAATTTTAACATGGCCCTGATTCCTTGTCTTCTCAGCTTCTCATATGATTAAACGTAATACTTGCTAAGAGGTTTGATTGACAAATATTACTCTATTCAAAATCCAGAGATATTCAATTTATAATTAATTACAGAGACACAATGACATTCAAATTGTTAGATATTTTTGCTCATGAAGCCAATTAGACTGTTCATTCCTTTATTGAAAGCATTCATTCTAGTCTGGGTATGTTGAATATCACTTAGTGTTAACAAAAATGAGTACCTCATGAATTAGATGAATCAAGAAAATCCATCAAGCGATGTGTTTTTTTCTAACATTCTAGATTTTCTTTTCCATCAAGCAGTAATTTTTTTTCTTGCTTGCTTTGAAAGCTGTATTAACTAGGATCCTTGCATTTGACATATGTCTGTTCACTTGGATTATTATATAATCAGTATGTAATTGCTTTGGTAGGAAAATATGGTAAGATTGTAAAAAAAAGAAAGACTGTGCATGTTGTAAAGTATAAACCCCATATGGAATTTTATTCAGATGCTGTTTACTGTAATTCTGAAATTGTAAAAAAATATCTGGGGCTTATTAACTGAATAGATAAACTATAAAAATCTCGGGGTTTACTCTAACAATAAAGTGCATGCCCGGTCAAAATCAACCCCTCCCGTCAATATTTCTTATGTTTCTACCCATTCAGAGTCAAAATAAAAACTATTTTCACACTCTCTTATACTCAAATGAAATTCATTGTCGCATGGCCCTCTTTCGTGAGTGCAGACTACATTCTGACTGGTCTTGTTGCTGCCTCTCACGTTATGACATCATGATACTGCAAATGAAAAAATTTCAGTACCCTGCTTATGGAATTCCTTTAAATCCAATAAAGGTGTCTACCTCACCAGAATGCGACACAGGCACCTGAAAAGGGACCCAATCACACTGCAGTTTGGAATTAAGAAAACACAGGACATGGTGTGTTATATGACTGTGGAATCAAATAGAAAATGGGGGCATTTTGTTTTAGTTTTTTTAAAGAATCTATTTTGGGAATTTGGCTAGTGGGGAATGGGATAGGTAAACTTAGGTAAACTTTAGAAGGTGGGGGGGGGGGGGGGTTCAGCTTTAAAAAAACAATTGGTTACTCTTAGGCAACAGCATCCATATGTGCTTGGACCATCCACTAATACAAAGTCCACAAAACTGAAAAAAAAAGTTTTCACCTTATTCATTTCACGCAAAGCTTCAATATACATGTAAAAAATGGTATTTAACCTATTGGCAACTGCATACCTTCTCAGGACAGTGGAAATACTGGGGTCAGTACATGAAATTGGCAGGGGCACAATCTTTCTTTGACTAATGTGCAATGAATATTTGATTACAACCCAACTACATTTCTTTGAACAAAAAAAAAAAAAACAAAAACAAAAAACAATTAACAAAAAGGTGGAGCTGGGCTTTAAAGTGGAAGAAAAACCTAAGTATAACTAGTCTTAAAAATGTTCCCACCCCCTTTTTCTACGAATCCTCCCTAACCTGTATAAAAAAGATGTGTTTATTAACCCATTTTTAATCCACTCCAGTCACAAGACCCTGCAGCTTTGGCTCAATGAGCGCTTGACAACAGCCGAGGATTCTGGGAGCCGTGACATCACCAACAGGCTCCCATTGTTGGCGCTTCCCCTACTCCTCTGCAGCAGCTGCTCTAACACTGGGGAGCCAGAGCTGTGGGATCACAGGACCGGACTAGAGTGGATTAAAAAAGACCTCTCTCAGGCTGGGATAAAGATCAGGACCAGCTTCTGATCATCCTTCACCAAAATATTTAACAATGGTTCAGTCACACAAACAAAAAGTACTGGGGTCAATGGCAATACTTGCCTCACACTCTATATGATATCCATTTCTTTCGTTGGTCATCCATTCACTTGTACCCTACTCATCATTCCTCTATATAACCATCATTCCAGAATCAGTATTCTATCCAACACTTTACATATGAAATCATATCTTTTTTCGAAATCTACTACTAACACAGCCACCTTTTGCTTTCTTTCCTTACCAAACCATAACACTGCATTCCAATTCTTTGCAATTCATCTCCACAACACCTGCTCCTCTTTAATTAATCTATCCATCACACATCCAATTTGCTATATTTTTTTCAATTAGGTTATGATGCAAATTGGCCTACAATTTCTTAAGTCCTTTTTATCTCTTTTTTGCAGCAACACTATCATCCTCTCAGTCATAAGTACTGGTATCCTTCCTTCTTCTAAAATCTTTAAACATACACATTCACCAATCACATCCGAGAACATACAGCAGAAACCAAGAGGCAATTTTTCACTCTCCATTGTCTCCCCCCTTGCTCTTTGCACCATAAACATTTTAACCTTTTTGTAACCTCCTCACTTCCATTATCTCACTAATCACATTCTCTGTCACCCTCTCTGCCCTTCCAACTACTTTAGCTTATTTTGCCACCATTCATACATTTCCCCTTCCTTTCTCACTCTTTTATACCCTTTCCAAATAAAAAAATATTTTTTTTCACCTTCACACATTTCCACCACTCAATTACATGTACATAAGTATTTTTCCTTCTTTTCAAACAGCAACACATACTCATTTTTACTTCTTCTTCCTCTAACAACCCTACATTCAACTTCCACACTCATCTTCATTTACATTACCTCTGATTTCATACCCACAATACATTTAATCCTATTATTATCAATGAAAGACTCTCATTAAAGTACAAAGGATTTAGTCTCCAAATTTCTACACAAAAAACTAAAGTCAGTCCATGAGTGCACAGTACCTTTATCACTAAAATATGCTAACCCAATATACTTTACAACCTTGAATTTAAAAGTGCGTAATACGCCTTCCAACTCCTTTCCCAATTTAAAAAAGCCACTATCGCTGCCTCCATCCTCCATATAAACACTGGTTCAAGGTAATTTGACTTTGACTCTCATCCAATTCTGGGTTTTCCACGTCTGTCTTTTTTGCTTGCCTTTAGGCACAGATTTATGATAACCCATCACCTGCCAAAGATTCGCAACTTGGCCTGGCAAAAGACTGCGAGGATGACTTTAAATCAAAGCCCAGGACTGACTCAGGTGAGACAGGCCAACTACAGAACGCACCAATGTCCTGAGTCAGTTAGAGGGGCTCCATCTTGTGCTTCAAGGAGCTTGTGCCCAGCTCCATCTCCTGCTCATGATACCCTTACTCTTCCCCCAAACAAGTTTCTGAAAAACAGCCCCAAAGGAAGCAGAGGATCCCTCACCCTCAACTGCCTCATCTGGGATAGAAACAGAACACAAGGAGCTGTACTTAATGTGATAAATTAACAAATGATGTTCAAGTGAGTAAATCAATCTGTCACTGTACTCAAGATTTCACTATACTGTGTTGCCACAATCACCTATTAATTTACCATTGGAGGGCTTTAGGACTGTTGATTAACCTTCCTTTTAGCTTATTCACCATAATATGCTTTTTCTATATATGATTTATTCAGTTTATCTTTTTGGACTCATTTACCAGATTGATTTACTCACTTGAACATCATTTGTTCATTTATCAAATTTTTATGAGCGCAGCTCCTTATGCTATGTTTTTGTATTTGTGTGCATTTCACTTTGAGTTGCAGCTTGTGTGGTATGTTTAAACAGCACAATTTTTTTCTTCACATTCATCTGGGATATAACCTGGCTCATGTTTGTTTCTTTGGGGACAAAGGACTTTGGTAGGAGAAGTGTGTAGCTGGGCCAGCTGCCTCAGACTTTAGTCCCACCCCCAAGCCAAGACTGAGGGTAAAGTGTCCTCAGTGCAAAAGAGAAATTAGTCATGTTGTTGGAGATCAAGGGAACCAGAAGGCCTTTTATTAGTAGCACATGTGGGCCTTGACACATCTACCTGTATTTGCAAAAGGTGTGCAAATAAAAACCCAGTTTTTGAAGAACATTATTAGATAATGTAATTTTTTTTTTTTATATTGTTTTTAAATGAAGGCAAACTTAATATATTGTCACCCAATATGGTTGGTAACTAGTAAAGCATAAAATGGATTAACAATGGTAATAACAGGATTTGGCATACAAAGTTGTCCAGATCAGCATAAACAGTAGCTAGGCCAACAAAGTGCAGCAGTGAGCATTAGTAAAGCTTAATCTACTGAGTGCTGGAACTATACTGCCAGAACGCATTTATGACTGCAAGGCTAGTCCTAAACCAACTGGGTATGCTCTGTTCAAAAGAAAAGGAGGATCATAGTGGAGGGGGCAGGGGAACAAAGGGGGCATGCAGAATGATTATTATAGGAGGGGAAGCCATTTGACATGTTCTTATGCCGGCTATCAGTGGGGCCCTTTAAGATGGTCTTTGCTCCTAATGACGCTCAGTATAGGTACAGTATAGTTATGGTATAGTCTCTGCACAGGTGCAAGGTAGATGTGGTTCAAATGCAGTAAAGGTTCAGTATAATGTGGTATAGGGTTGGTATAGGTGCAGCCTAGGTTTGGAAAAGGGGAGTATAGAGTGCAGTATGGGTGCAGTATAGATTAGGTACACTTGGTGTCCTGCTATCAGTGGCTCAGTCCCTGCTGGTAGTTTCAGCAATGGGTGAATAGCCCTCTCACCAGTCCCCAGGATGCTGCAGTGACCTCTCACTGTAAAATGGGGGCCCCCTTGGTCTCTTCCCAAAATCCTTCAGTGATCAGCAGTGGTAAGCAGAGTGAGTGGGCTCTCCAGTATCCCTGTCAGAGAACTCACAGTGCTAATGCCCGTCTCCATGCAGCAGTGGCTAATTTCCATTCTGCTAATGCTAATGGACATTTTCAGAAAACTCACAGTGCTAATGCCCGTCTCCATGCAGCAGTGGCTAATTCCCATTCTGCTAATGCCAATGGCCATGCGCAGTGTCCCCAACAGAGGCGAACGAGTTCCGGAATGTGTGTGCGCACTCGCGCACCAATGCGAATGTGTGTGCGGCTCTGCTTCCTGATTCTGTACCTCGCTGCCAGCCCGGTGCCAACCTCTGTCTGTCCTTGACTACAAACTTGCCTTCTGTTTATGTACCTTGTTGCCAGTCAGTTGCCGACCTTTTCCTGTTCCTGACGTTGCAGTAGTTCCAGAATCCATACTTACCTGCCTGGCTTCCGCTGAACAGTTCTGGTGATCAGTCTCTTTCGTTGCCCCAGCACTCCCTGTCCTCACCACCAGGGGTGTTGCGACCGGAAACGTTCAAGAGGCCACCCTCAGCATTTCAGACTCCGCTGTAAGGTACGTGACAATCCCTGCTGCAGTGGTGCAGGTGTTGTGATGTGGGCAGTGCTGCACTGCCCCGGGTATCCTCACTTCCAGTCTCAGGTTTGGATATCTTCTGGTATGGTCTCCCACTGCTAGACGAATATCTAGACAGAGGTGCTCTCTCTCTAACTCCCTCAGTGCCAAGAGGAAGAGCTTTTTTGGGCAGTTTAATAAAAATTGTCTCCGACTGCAGTGTGCCTATTGAGATTTGTATTGTAAGGAGTCCATTCATCCCACTATATGGCTGCCATTTCAAACTACAACTCCTAGGATTCTCAGTGCACTGCTCATGTTAATGTTAAATTAACATTCCTAGTTCAGCCAAAAATGCAAAACTACTGTAAAATAAGCTGCCAAGCCACTTCGATATATACAGGTGATTTTTAGAGCACTGTCTGTATGCTTTAAGTGTATTTCCCAGCAAAGTAAAAAAAACAATTTTCAGTGCATCTCTGCAATACATGGAGCTCTGCCACTTCAGATGCCGTTATGGCTCCCCACCTCGCTCATCAGTCAAAGGCTGATTGGTAGCCAAGTACTAGTGTTACTACACTATTCAGTGTTTTGCACAGCATGTAGCCCCTGAATGTCATGGAACTTCATCACATGCCGCAATCCTTCCTCGTAGACTGTATATTTTAAAAAGAAGCCGACCAGCAGTATCTTGTGACCTTATTTGTCATATGAGAGGATGATTTTAAGATACTTTCACAATTTATTTTTAATAACTGAGTGTTCTTAATGTATGTAGTGGAGGTCTCTCTACTAAGTTATGTTTGGTGCCTCTTCTTCTGCTTGGGCTTAAGTATGGATTCATTAATGAATTTTCTGGAAGTTGCAGTGTTAAATAAAGCATAAGTACTGCTTGTCATATGCATTTAAAAATATTAAAGTAAAAAAAATCAAACAAAGACTCTGCTCACTGTCTGTGGGTACTAAGCTATTCTACTAGAACACTACCTTCCTTATGCTCGTGGGCTCTTGGTAAGTGTAATGCAGAGAACTTCTATTTAAAGCCCATGTGTACAGGTTCATGAGTTCATGCATCAGCTGCCATTGCACTTTATTTCACATTTCCGAAGGGACATTAAAATATCCTTCTGAAATTATATAGGCATTATAAATCACTTACCTCTTGGGAAGCCCGAGACTTCACAGCTATAGATAAATGTGAGTTGCTCTAACTGAATCCTTTTATCAGTGCACAGTCAATTAGAAGTTCATTGAGAATCAATTTCCAAGTCTCAATTGAGATATAACTATAGATTGGGACCCAGCAATGCCGATTATCAGAGTAATGGAATATTTGATTGATTAATTGTAAATATTAAAACAGCCTTGAGAAATGAGAATGCAGAACCTGCCTATGCACAATATCTGTATAGAGAATAATAAAAATGACATGCTGCAAAATTAAGTTGCTTTTAGAATAGGTAAACACAGTGCCAAAAAAGCAGGACCTAAATAACTACATGGATGTTATAACTCCTAGATGAGAATGTATTACATGTGACTGCTAGTTGTCTGTAGACATGTGCAATTCGTTTTGTTTTAATTAGTTTTCCGTTAAAATTCGTTATATTCGTTCATTCGTTATCGTACGAATGAACGAATGATTCGCTAAAAATTTTAACGAATTATCGAATCGAACAAATATGAAAAACAATTAAAATCCGAAATAACCAAATTAAAAAGAACGAAACTACGAAAGAAGAAAATCCGAAAAACGAAAACAGGAACAACGAAAATCAAAATAAACGAAAAAATGTGTACATTCGTAACTTTTTTTTTTGTTGAATTGGTAATTTTGCGTGTCCCTTACAATGGCGCTGCTTAACGTGCTTCGAATGGATTGAACGAAAAAATTCGTACATTCGTAACTTTTTTTTTTTTTTTTTTCGATTCGTAATTTTCCGTGTCTCTTACAATGGTGCTGCTTAACGTGCTTCGAATGGATTGAACGAAAAAATTTGTACATTCGTAACTTTTTTTTTTTTTTTTTTTTCGATTCGTAATTTTCCGTGTCTCTTACAATGGCGCTGCTTAGCGTGTTTCGAACGGATTGAACGAAAAAATTCATACATTCGTAATTTTTTTTTTTGTTGAATTGGTAATTTTGCGTGTCCCTTACAATGGCGCTGCTTAACGTGCTTCGAATGGACAAAAAAATTCGTACATTCGTAACTTTTTTTTTTTTTTTCGATTCGTAATTTTCAGTGTCTCTTACAATGGCGCTGTTAACGTGCTTCGAATGGATTGGACAAAAAAATTTGTACATTCGTAACTTTTTTTTTCGATTCGTAATTTTCCGTGTCTCTTACAATGTAATAATAGCATACACATTACATAAAATTATGAATTATGCTCCGATTACGAATCTACGAAAAATATGTTACGAAAGTACGAATAAATCAATCTTACGAAAGTACGAATGTAACTAAATCTACGAAAATACGAATGCGTCCGAATTTCGAATAAACGAAAATTAAACTAACGGAAAAACGAATCAACGAAAAAATAACTCTTACGAAAATACGAATCATTATGAAAACGAACACCGACGACTTACGAATTTACGAATCGTTACGAATACGAACACCGACGACTTACGAAATTACGAATCGTTACGAATCAACGGAAACGAACAGAAACGAAAATAAACACATTTTTCTATTGTGCACATGTCTAGTTGTCTGGCTGGTCCATGTCTTTAGCTTGTAGACACAGCCTTAAACTGGTCATTGTCTTGCCAGGCCATAAAGTAAAACAGAGACATTAAACAAGTGGCGGCCCGTGCATTGTGGGCGCACGGGCATCGCCACCCCATCCATGCGCCCGGCCCCTTTCAGGACGCTGGACACATGGATTCCTATGGTGGGGGGGAGGGGGTGGTACTTTTTTAAGCACCTGATGAGAGCCAGAGGCTCTAATAGGCTTCAAAATAGGGTGGGCTCAGAGCGCAGAGAGTGTGCCCTGATTCCACCCAATTGTGTTACGATAGAAAATAAATTTTCACTATTTTCACACTAAACTCACTCCCCGCCAATCAGGAGGCAGGGCGTGAGACCTTTTTCCTGATTGGCCAAAGCGCCAGGCCACCCTTTTGGATGCCTGGCGCTTTGGAAGAGGAGCGGAGGAGACACACACTGGAGTGCTTTGAGGAGCTGCTTCCTGGTGGTAAGTGACAGCCAGGGGTTCTGTTAGAGCCACGTTCGGGGGGTGTTGGGGGTGCTGCCAGAGCCGTGAGTCCCCGAGCCCCACGAGTCCCCGAGCCCCGCGAGTTCGGGGGGTCAGTGGGCACAAGTGGCTGCATATACTGGGCACAAGTGACTGCATATACTGGACACAAGTGACTGCATATACTGGGCACAAGTGTCTGCATTTGACAGACACACGTGGCTGCATTTGACGGACACATGTGGCTGCATTTGAAGAACACACTTGGCTGCATTTGATGGGCAAAAGTGGCTGCATATGATGGGCACAAGTGGCTGCATATACTGGGCAAAAGTGGCTGCATATACTGGGCACAAGTGACTGCATATACTGGGCACAAGTGACTGCATATACTGGGCACAAGTGGCTGCAGAATGGGGATCTGTAAATGTAAATAGACAGATCCACGTTTTCTCTGGGAAGTAGAAAGAGATCTGCTGTTCCTAGTGATCAGGAACAGCGATCTCTCTGTACTTCCAGGCAGTCCACTCCCTCCACAGTTAGAAAGCACCTCCCTAGGGAACACTTAACCCCTTGATCACCCCCTAGTGTTAACCCCTTCCCTGCCAGTGACATGTCTACAGTAATCAGTGGCTATTATTAGCTCTTAACGCTTTATAAATATCACTGGTCTCAAAAAAGTGTCAAAAGTATCCTATCTGTCTGCAACAATGTTGCTAAAAATCGCTGATTACCACCATTACTGGTAAAAAAATAATAATAATAAAAATGCCATAAATATATCCCCTATTTTGTAGACGCTATAACTTTTGCGCAAACCAATCAATATACACTTAATGCGATTTTTTTTTTACCAAAAATATGTAGAAGAATACATATTGGCCTAAACTGATACATTTTTTTTTTTTTTTAGATATTTATTATAGCAAAATTTAAAAATATTGTTTTTTTTTTTCAAAATTGTTGCTTCTTTTGGTTTATAGAGCAAAAAATAAAAACCGCAGAGGTGATAAAATGCCACCGAAAGAAAGCTCTACTTTTTACATCAATTTGTTGGGGTATAGCGTCGCAAGACCGCACGATTTTCAGTTAAAGCGGCACAGTGCCGTATCGCAAAAAATGGCCTGGTCAGGAAGTGGGTGAATCCTTCCGGGGCTGAAGTGGTTAAAGAAAGAAAAGAAATACAGTGCAAGAAAATTATATACAAATATTACAAAGCAGATAATAATCAGTAGTAAGTAAGTGAAACTATATTAATAAAGTTTGTCTGGTTGCTGGTTTCATGCAGCATACAATTCACTTGCAAAATGATGCCGCGTACACACACACATGGAAACAGTTCGATGGGAGCTTTTCATCGGATTTTCCGACCGTGTGTATGCCCATCGGTCTTTTTCTGTCAGAATTTCCGACGGACTTTGTATTGAGAACCTGTTCTTAATTTTTCCGACGGAAAAACTTTCTATCGGATTTTCCGATTGTGTGTATGCAATTCCGACACGCAAAATTTCCGACGCATGCTCGGAAACAATTTGACGCATGCTCGAAAGCATTAAACTTCCCTTTTATAGTGCAGTTGAACGTGTTGTATGCCGCGGTGTTATTGACCATCGGAATTTGGTGTGACCGTGTGTAGGCAAGACAGTTTGAGTGAAATTCCATCGTAATGCCGACGGGAAAACCATCAGAGCTTTTTCCGACGATAATTCCGACCATGTGTACGCGGCATAAGTACAATCTGATAAAATTAGAGTCATTGGTACTCATTAATAACTCTTAACATCCTTCATAATTTAAAAGTTGAGCAAGAGCTGCAGTTTTCAGATACAGCAGTATCTAACACACAGATCTAACTTTATCCATTCAAAGGGTCTGGAGTGTTGATAGGTGTTTAAGAGTATTTTATTGTACTCAACAGACACACTCTTAATGCCATATATATTTAAATACATCTATATTTCCAAATAACAAGGTTTCACAATCTGCAGCTAATATTTTATTGAGCAGAAAAAAATGACAATGTGTTAGAGATCAAATATGATATAGATATTATGCGCATCTCACTTAGGACATCTAATGTGTTTTATTAGCCTCTTGGATTATAGGCATTTATGGTGTTTAAAATGTTACTAAACCCAGGACCCTGCATTCACTATATCTGGTCTTCCTTAGTACACAGAACATGGAAATGCAATTATTTAGTAAATATAAAACTGCTAAATACCTTTTCTCATCAGATGTATATAGCAGTCTTGTGACTTCTATCAGTGTCAGTGTCTGGTTTAAGCTTGTAGGAGGGGTTTTCGTTCTCCTCTGATTGTTATATGAGGCTGAAGGACCCCCGACCCTCTGTCTGGACAGTGCTGATTGGCGATGTGCCAATCACATGCACCCCCCCCCCCCCCCGCCAAAAAAAAAAAAAAAAAAAACCTCTCTAGCAATACACATCAAACTGAGCATGTGCAGAGTGCTCCCAAGGCTCTGTTCTATCAGAAGATGGATTGAGGACTGTGGAAGAAGGGGAGGATCAGAGAAGACAGGATCAAACAGCCTTTTTACACAATGTGGAGGATTACCCCTTAGGTTCCACAGTAAGTATAAAAGGCATTATAGGTGTTTTGGAAGCGCTGCCCATTCATTTCAAACCGCCCCAAAGATGCTGCTTGCAAGACTTTACCTAATGTCCCGCAAGTGCACCACCCCAGTGTGAAAAGACACACTGAAATGAATGGGAGGCGGCTTTTTAGTGCTATTTAGAGGGTATTTCTAGCTCTAAAATGCTTGAAAACTGCCTCAGTGTGGAAGGGGTCTAAGAATCTTCTGCAGTACTGCCAGACCATGTACCCAACTGCCAGTACGACCACTGCCATGCCCTATCTATTGCCTCAGCCGTAAGTATGGGTGTTTAATTCAAGCTAACTGCATCTACTTTGACGTTCCATATATGAGACCTATTCATTGTCCCATATATTACTTTCGTTATATAGACATCCAATTTCTACATCAGCTCCTGATGAGTGGCAAGGTAGCCACGAAACGCGTCGAGCTTCAGATGCCACAATTATGCAGTTTTGTAATATACTCTGTATACACTGTTTTACTTAATTTACTCGGATACTATTGTCAATGTGCAATATGTCAATGTATGAATTAATCAATCATGATGGAAGATGCAATATGTACTACTGCTTTTGCCTTTGATGTTTTTTACTGTGCAATATTCAATAAATTCAACATTATCAGACCTACATAGCTCATATTTTTGCTTCCAAGTCCGCATGCTTCAAGAAAAAGTCCCAAATCTTTCTTTTCTTCATTTTGAAAGGGATGGAGGCACCTGTGACGTAACTGTCCTATGCCTCATTTAAAGTCCCAAACCCTTCCCCATTTTCCTCAATTAACATTCACTTTGTTAAATTAATAGTCTTTTTAATAATGGGATTTGAGTTCCAGGGATTGTTTCTGTTGTTGTTAAAATGCTAAATAAAAATGTTTTTATTTTTATAAATAAAATCGCTTTGAACTCCTTTTGCAGTTTTGTATTCTGTGTTCATATAAGCACACGTGTCTTTTATGATTTAACATATATCTTGGCAGCTTGGATTCAGTGCACATAACTAAGAAATGATGGGATAAAGGTGGGTCAAAAAAAAAAAAGAGACTAAAGTGGCTGAAAATAAATGTACAAATGAATCCGGTCTGCAAAACTGCAAACTGGAGACTTTACAAAACTTGAATCTATTTGTAATGCAACCCATCAATAAATGCCCTCATATAGCACATTATTTTCCAAGGTACATATGTAAAATGCTGCATCAACATGATTTGTAATCATCTTTATGATGGTTTATTAGATTAGTGGAAAGGTTTATACAAAATCAATTCTGTTTGTGCTGTGTAGGAGAATGAAAGGCAATATTTGTGCAACGTGCTGCCAGTCACAGGTGAAAATGGAGAAAGAAATTGCACATTGTGGTGAAGATTTAAAGAATTACGCTCACAAAGTCAGCAAAAAAAGGATGATACAACTAGCCAAACAAAATGCTCCAAGGCAGGTCAACCGACCAGGAACAAACAAAATCAATACAAGGCCAGCAATAATCTAATTTGTTGCAAACCCAATAGTTGTCTGATTTTATTAGTATTTTCCAGGCATACCAACTTTGTGTTGTGCACTGCTATCGTGTATTATGCATTCCCTTTCATTAGACAATATAATGCTAATTTATTGAGAAATCTTGTTTGTTCTGTAAATTTAAAAAATCTCTTTAATTTATTATAGTTTGGTGATTATTTTATTTGTAGTGGTGTGACATATATTTATTAATATTTCAAACATTTGTATAGTAATGAATAAACATTCATTTTTAAATATTTTTAATTCTAAATTGTTCAGATGTTTTAAAGAAGAGAGTGAACGTCTACAGATTTTTTTTTCCCAAACATTTCACTAGAAGACTTTCAAAAAATGTAAGCGGGAGGAAAAGTAACTGCCATTATATAGAGTAAAATAAAAAAGGATAGGGACATTAAAATGATTGTATTATAAGTAGAGAAAAGAAAATTAGCACAATATTAAAGTTTTTGTCTATGGTGACCATAGACAAAAACTTTAATATTGTGCTAATTTTCTTTTCTCTACTTATAATACAATCATTTTAATGTCCCTATCCTTTTTTATTTTACTCTATATAATGGGCAATTAAGCTGATTAATTTAATATTATTGTTTATTGCTTTTGCTGCATAATATCTGAGCCCTGTAATGCTGCAGTAGTGTAGAAAAGTCTTTTTTTTTATTGTGGGGGTTGATTTACTAAAGGCCAGTGGCAGCAAACAACCACTCCCCCCGGGCGGCCGGCCGGCGGCAACTCCCCTGCCTGCTCGCTGTCTGCTGGTCAGTCTGGCACTTACCCCATCTAGGTGGTGGGTGGTGGCATGCATCGGGCAGCTGGCAGCGGCTCCTGCGTCCTCTTCTCCATCACGGTGGCTTCCGCCATGATCCAATAGGATCACCTCTTCTTTCAGCCACTTGGGTGATGGGTCTCAAGACCCGCTTCCTGATTGGCCAGGAGGAGGTTCATTGTTACAACTTGGAAATATTTATTTGCTATTGTACCACACCTGGGTGGGCTCGTTTGCATTCTCTGCGCCCCAAGCCCACCCTATTTTGAAGCCTATTAGAGTCTCTGTCTCTAATTAGGTGCTTCAAACCCACCCCCCTCAGTTGGAATCCATGC
Organism: Lithobates sylvaticus; assembly: GCA_028564925.1. NCBI lineage: Eukaryota > Metazoa > Chordata > Amphibia > Anura > Ranidae > Lithobates > Lithobates sylvaticus. Next base: position 569,918,471 of record CM053029.1, read on the forward strand.
ATCCAGCGTCCTGCATAGGGGCTGGATGCATGGATAGGGGGGTGGCACCCATGCGCCTTTAGGGAGATAGGAAGGTAAGTTTCCCCAGAGCTTATTGATTGGGATAACACTCTGCTGGCTTCCATCATTTAGTCATGTGCAAGCAAAAAAAAGCATTTTCTTTCATTTTTCTTGCACATGGTTGGGTGCTCCTTGCAAAGTGAAATTTCAGCAAAATCACTAAGCTCTGGGGAAAATGTCCTTGCAAAGTGCAACTTCCCTTGCAAAGTGCTTCATTTTAGTAAATCAGCCCCATTGGTCGAAGATTCCCAATTCCTTTACTAAATCATCCCATATATCACAGTACATTCTAGAGTATTACTGTAAGATGTAAAACTACGGATCTCTCCTAGCTCCTTATATCTTGGTAGTCGAGGATTAACAGTGCATATCAGAAAATAAAGGCATACAAATGCATTAGGTCTGACTCTACAATTACCCAAAGTAGGTAATTCACATTCAGCATTTTCTGGGCATATTTGGATAATTTCATCTGCAGCATTTACAGGATGATTTTATGGAAAGTACCAACACTCCACCCTGTCCAAGGGCTTCAGTGAAACAATGCCACCCATTTCAGGAATCTCTGTCCTTCTTCTCTGTCAAAATACACTGGTTCTAAAGTAAAAAAATGTTTTCCCGTAATGCATTCCCTGCATTAACCTTCCTGGCAGTATGATTATTTCTGATTTTAGGTGCTGAAAGCGGTACAATTATTTTTATTTTGCATGGAAATTTGGCCTTTTATATTGTAGGCTTCAATTCTTAGGAATAACACACTTAAATCTGTCCAAACCAGAGTCTAGTAGACATCCCGGGTATGATAACGTTTTAAAAACACAAAATCATAAATTATAATATAATAAATAACTATAAATAATTATTATAACAAATAATAATATAATAATAATAACAAATATTCAATAATGTAATCAAATCAAAAACACTGAAATTTGCTCAGTTGCAGAATTGACGCTGTCATTAGATTTAGTGTTTGATGACGAATTTCCCCACAAATCACCATCGCTCAAATCTGCAAGTGATTCTAATTTATTATCGCTGTTTTCTAGCTGATCTAAAATCACTTTTGACATAAAAGGGACACTTTTTGGTTGCTATGGACAATCTCCAAATTCCAGGCAGAAAAAACTGTATTTATAATATAAAACTACATGCAGGGCACTGGATAGACCACTAGGGACAAAGGGGATGTGGCATTTTTTTTATACAGTACTGTAATCTGTAAGATTACAGTATTGTATGTGTATTGTGTGTTTTTTACTTTTTTGAATTTGGCGCCGATCTCCGCTCCCGTGCGTCGCAACGTCGCAGGAAACGGAGCTCAGCGGGACTCGGCACTGTGTGAATCGAACAAAGAGACAGCTTGCACACACAGCAGGGAGACATCGCAGGATCCAGGGGACAAGGTAAGTAACTTCCCCCTGTATCCTGCAATGCAATCCCGAGTCTGGCTCGGGGTTACCGCTAATGGTACTGAAATTCCACCCGAGCTAGACTCGGGAATATCACCAGGGAGGTTAAGGTAGATAACTCCCCACTACCTGTTTTATCCACCTCATCCCTAAAAACGTACTTCTAACCTGTACAGCGCTGCACCACTCAGCTGCAGCACCACTCCTCTTACTTCTTGGTCTCACAGGAGACATTGAAAATAATGGGAGCCATAGACCCCTGCTGCTGTCAGTCAAACTCCTGAGAGCATGGGTGTGGCTTAACAGAGATATGTGTCTATGGATGCACACAGCCTTGGACTTGGGACTGCACAGGTGCCTCCATAGCACCGGGCTTGCTAAAGAAGCACCAGGCACTTGGAGGAACAGACAGTGCTGGCAGGGAACTGCCAAAAGCAAGGTAAGGGACAACTCTATGCAATACCATTGCACAGAGCAGGCAAGTATAACATATTTTTTATTTTAACAAAAAAAAATTACATTGTAAATATCACTTTAAATAAATGTATTGTCTTTTAGTATTTTATAGTCAGTGATTTTGAATTGGAATGGTAGGCCAAGTCTCTAGATCAGAGAAAAACATTTCCTACTAGAGTAAATAATATCTTTACAACAAAAATTAAGATTATTAGCAAGTCTGATCTTAAGACAGGAATGATAATGTGGTTGTAATTTTAAATTAAAATTACTGGAAAACAAAGCCCACAGAAAAGAAGACATATTACAAAACATTATGTCATAGAAGTTACTTAATACTGTAACAAAGTTTGAAAAGGCATGGGGTGGGACTTTGCATGTGCCTCGTGGAGTGTGAATAATGAATTTAGTATTTATTCATTAGTTTAGAAGTATTTATATATATTTTTAAAAAATTATTGTGTTATAAATCATTATTCATACTCCAACCGAGGCACATGCAAAGTCCCACCCCATGTCTTTTCAAACTTTGTTTCTACTAGGGATGGTGCCTCCATGTGTGACATAATTATTACAAGCTCACCCCTACCCCCTTCTAACTACTTAAATCTGCACACACAATTTTTTATTTTTTTTGTACAGTTTAAAATTACTATCTTTCTAAAGTCAGACTCACTTTTATTTTCCTGTCCGGTATCAAGGTCCGTTTTTCTGTCAAATCGTCAGTTATAAAAATAATGCACAGCAGTTTTCATCTTGCTTGTGGGCATTTGAAGCCCACAAGCAATCCCTTTCTTGTTCCCTTACAGTGAATGTACCAGCATTCCTTGCTAGTTCCCGCACATGCTCAGTGGTAACTGCGCTGAGCGGCGTAAACATCTTTGTTGCCATCACAACGGGTGACGCCTTAGGAAGTTCCTGCCCCCGTTGTGATGTGAAGCTCTCTCAGAATGGGGAGAGAGCGGGTGTAATGACGTCACGTCCTTTGAAATCCCGCAAGATTTTGCGGCGGCTCTCCGCATTGACTCCTGGGATGAATGACACGAGATCCCAGGAGACAGTGCGGCAGGGACAGGAAATTATGCAGATACCTGCAAAATCCCCGCCCACAGCCGCAGCCAGATAACACAGGGAATATACACAAGGCCACCTATCTAAAGGTGCGCACAAGAAAAAAAGAAATGCCCATTGAGCACTCTGGGCTACATTTGGAAACAAGTGAGCTTAACTAGAAAAATTGTGTGCAGATCAGCTTTAATACTGTACCTATAAGAGAATATGGACATTGGTGAGGGTTATACAGAAAATGGTCACCTGTGAACAGATTTATTTTATAAAATATAATTATAGATATTTTATAAATATATATATATATATATATATATATATATATATATATATATATATATATATATATATATATATATATATATATATATAATCTGCCACCTCGAGTCCTGTAGTATTTGGATTGTTCCATATCTGAAACACAAGGGTCTCAACTGCAATTGTAAAAAGGTCAGTAGATAAGAGGCGTTCTTACCTTGTGCCCTGTGAAATGCTTATAGAGAATGGTTCTGATGCTGACAATTTAAAAAATGCTGGGGAGAATGAATACAAGAATTGAAGGGCTTTGGTACATTTCCTTTGAATAACAAGTCTTTAAAGAGTTGTAAAAAGGTAAGGTCAGAGAGGGCACTAAAATTGTTTTCAATATCTAATGCTAAAAGTGAAAGGGCGTATTGGTGCTGCTAACATAATGTTCAGACCAAGTATTTTCCTGATATTATCCAAGGCTTGACAGAAAAGGATAAATCCCACTTGGTCTTTAAAGTATGTAAAGGGGATGTAAATGTGTGAAACAGTGTAGCTATAATAGATGTTTAAAAATAATATTCAGAAGGATATCAATCTATAGATTTGTTTAGGTTGTGAGGACCCCTGTTTGACATTGGGTGACCGTTACAGAAGCATTTAGTAATTTTTGGGGTACGTGTTTCCCATTAGAATGTGGGCAAATAGAAATTTTAGATGGGGTATCAAAAGAGCTTGAACCTGTTTATAATAAATCTATACATGGGGTTCACCCTGGGACTTTGAGTGAGGTGAATATGGCTAGTCAAAAAACGTGTCATGGAAATAAAAGAAATGTAGATTTATTACTATGGTTGCGCATCTGAAACACAAAAGCAATAAATACAGGCCGATACAATATGCATACAATGTGAACATGAGACAATCCACATACATGGCAAAACAGTGTATACCAATATACAAACATCAGAGAAATGTGCAAGCATGAATAGTCCCCGACGATGTTTCGTGAGACTGCGCCCGCTCAGGGGTAAATGCTTGGCTAAATCTGTAATTAAATCTGTTTATAAAGGACAGTATAGTCACCCAGGCCCAACACCCAGTTTTGTTTTTATGTATAAATCTAGTAATTTCTTCATAAATTGCATTGTTGGTTGAGATACAGCCAAGGCAGGTGCTAGATAGCAATTTCAAATTCAGCCAAGTTCATTTTATCCTTTCAAGACCCTGGACATATCTCATACATCCTGCTGTTAAAACCAAGCAGCCATGAATTTATTTCTGTTTTTATTTGAGGGCATGATATCAAGATTGATCTGGGCAGCTGTATAGCAATTGGATTACTTTTAACAGATTCTAGAAACCCCACCCTCTGTGATTCCTGGGCTCCCCCGCTGCTCCTGGGTGCTTGGGAACACAGTAAATCTTAAGATAATCAACAGGAGAAAATTAAGGAACATCCATTTCCTAATGTCCTCTTCATAATGTTTTTGCAGGTTTCGAGTTGTTAAAGTGGATCTTCCCCCCTCTCAACCTCTCCTCCCCAACTCTACACAAACAAACAGGGCAATGTTTTTTTTTTTTCCTTTGTCTTCGCTACCTTTTTTTTCTTCATAAATGCAAGGCCCCGCCCCTCTGTGCACCTCATTCGTCTAGATGAATGATGTGCATAGCGCTCGCTAGGCCACCTGGGATATACAATATGCACTTCACATATCTCAGGAGGCCTTAAATCTTCTATTCAGCTAGTAGGAGGGGGCAGGCCTAGCGGTGCATCATCCCAAGGCTGAACCCAGAAGAGCCGGCAGGCCTCTCAATAACATCACAGGTAAGATGGCGGTGTGAGGGTTTTCTCATGCTTATAACCGTTTTTTTCTTTAGTTTTTTTTTCTTGTATATTACTTATTTTTATTTTCAGCCTCCCCAATGTCTTACCATTTTGTTAAGCATACTATATTTCAGACAATACCTATTCATTGTCAAATATGTTTGTTCTTGTATACTGTGATTTTTTTTTTCAATAAAAAATACAATAAAAAAAAAAAGATGGCGGTGTGAGACCAAGCTGTGTCTGGTCTCAGCTGGATCCGGTGGCTGTGTGAGTATCCATACTATGTCTATAACACCACCAGGTGAGCAAGGGTATAGAAAAAACTCCCAGCTGCAAAGTTGAATAAACAGCTGATTGAACACAGTCTGCGCTTGATCAGCTGTAGCAAAGTGCACGAGAGACATTGGGGGTCTAATAGATCCCTGATATCTCCACAAAAGTACCTTTTACCTGCTCAGTGTTATCACAGAAGGGGGATTGTTAACCCTTTTGTGATAGCAATAAAAGGTAAAAAAAAAGTAAAAAATGCAAAAAAAAATTAAATATAATATAATAAATATAAAAAAAAATTGAAAACTGCTAGACTCAAAAGCACAGTTTGAATCCACCTAGGAACCTTGGGCCAAACACGTGGGAATTTCCCTCATCCCTGGAATGCAAGCATAAGTAAGCTTCAACACTTTCCCTCCAACCATCCACCTGATGAATGGCTCCTCGTTCTTTCTCCTCTCCTTTCCCCCCTCTCTTCTTCTTCTATTTTTGTTTTTTGGATCCACCTTGCATAGGTACGATGTGGCCCTATACTACGTTCCATATGTTAGTGAAGTACAAGTGCCTCCAGGCTCTCAAGTATTAGAACCCCCCCTAGGGGCTCATAGGTTAGGTGCACATATCTATTCAACACACGCAGTACTCTTTGCCATCCAATGGAATTGGCTACACTCCGGGTGTCCCGGGTGACTGTCCCGGCACAGTATGATCCCTTTAGGGGTGTCGGGGGAGCTCCCCAGGGCTCCTGGAACCAGGTATTGCAAGGCATGGGTATTGTGAGGTACCCTCTGAAAAGCCTCAGAATTATTAACCTTAACATATCTCAGTTCGTCTTCATATCTGTCAGTGAATATGCCCTTTCCATGCCTACAAGAGGCACTTTATGTGATGCTGCATTGTATCTCGTTTTTATGTATCGCATGTTTCTTGTTATTCGTTTATGATAATAATAAAAACTTTGAAAAGTAAGTAAAAAATGGAAAAGCACCATGTCTCCTCGCACAAACACATATGAAGGATTGCAAAATTACTTTTTATTTATCTACCCTGGAAAGATTTTAAAATAACTTTATGTAAATACCGGAGTATAGGTCCATCCAAATGTGAAATAAAAATGGATCTCCTCCATAGTGACCAATCTAAAGTAAAATTTTCTTTTGTAAATGAAAAAAAAATTGCACAGTAGGTAACCTTAGCCTCATCAGGTTAATATCAGGTTAAAGTTAAAGAGGAACTGCAGTCTGCTCACATAATTTGTAATAAAAAGGTCTTTGCCATTCTGAAGTTTCCCCCCAACCACTTTGCATATTATTTTATATATACTGTGATTCTGTAATTGCCAAATATGCTGCAGAAATCTCCCTCCACTTAATATGGCTGCCTCCATTTTAACTGTGGGCAGCTGAAGCTGCTGCCTGTTCACTTCCTGGATTTACACGGACACACAGAGGCACACCTCCAGCTTTCATTGGCCCTCTTATGACTCACCCCCCCACCTTTCTGGCAAACTCTCACAAGAGTGAGAGCGAGAGCGAGAGCGAGAGCTGTGCATTATGTCATAAGCCTAGGGCTAATGACCAGACAAGAAACAGGAAGTGGGCTGCATAGGTCCGCTTTAAGCTTTTGAGAGCTGTCATATTTTACTGCCTGAAAATATGATAAGCGATCAACAAATAAAGACCGATGTTGGGTCAGACGTTGTGGTGACATTTTGCTACAAATAACTCAAATCTCTTTGATGTACAAGGTGACTCAACTGTGTCTGTCTTTGGGAGTAACACCTATGCACAGAAATAAACTGAAGAGCCCTTCTCCAGGAAAAAGGGCAGCCAATTTTTATTATATGTATTAGAGTAGACTTAACTTGAGAGGTATTTTTTTGTTAAATACATACATGCATGCTATGTAATGTGCAAGTGTTGCTAGTATTTAGTACTTATCGAAGGCATCTTGTTAATCTTCCTTTCACCACAGAAGGTTAACATCATTTTTGTCACTATCCAAAGAAAGCAACTACTTTCTGGCCTAAAATGTTCCCACAGATTACACAACGCTGTAAATCCTGGAGTTTGCACAGAAGTCTTAGCAGGGATGTGCAGTGAGGTCAGTGGCTGGTAAGGATGAGCCGAACACAGACCCCCCCCCCCCCCCGGTTCAGGTCGCACCAGATCTTGCGAACAGGCAAAAAATTTGGACGAACACACAAACACTGTTAAAGTCTATTGGACACGAACATGAAAAATCAAAAGTACTAATTTTAAAGGCTTATATGCAAGTTATTGTCATGAAAATTGTTTGAGGACCTGGGTCCTGCCCCAGGGGACATGTATCAATGCAAAAAAAAAAAGTTTTAAAAGCGGCCATTTTTTCAGGAGCAGTGATTTTAATAATGCTTAAAGTGAAACAATAAAAATGAAATATTCCTTTAAATATCGTGCCTGGGGAGTGTCTATAGTATGCCTGTAAAGTGGTTCAGTTTTCCCGTATTTAGAACAATACCACAGCAAAATGACATTTCTAAAGGAAAAAAAGTAATTTAACCACTTAAGCCCCAGACCATTTGGCTGGCCAAAGACTAGAGTACTTCTTGCGATTCGACACTGCATCGCTTTAACTGACAATTGCGCGGTCGTGCGATGTGGCTCCCAAACAAAACTGACGTCCTCTTTGCCCCACAAATAAAGCTTTCTTTTGGTAGTATTTGATAGCAATATTTTTTACTTTTTGCTATAATAAATATCCCCAAAAAATATATAAAAAAACATATTTTTTCCTCAGTTTAGGCCGATACGTATTCTTCTACATATTTTTATAAAAATAAAAAAAAATTGCAATACACGTTTATTGACTGGTTTGCGCAAAAGTTTGTTTTTTTTTTTTCAATAATTTTTATTGAGTTTTAACAGGATAACAAGTTAACAGCATAATCATGACAGGCAAGTCAGTACAAAAATGATAACCTTTGCAGGATACATACTCTACCGTGAGCGTAAACACGCCAATCTAAGGTAAGAACGGTAGAGGCCGGTAGGTGAAGAAAAATACAAGGGGAGGTAGCAGTGTCCAAAGCTTGCAAACATTAAAATGGCATTTCGAAAGAGGACATGCGATGAGAAACATAGTAAGGCGCCTAAAGCAGGTAGAAGGTAACAAGGTGGTGGGAAATGGCCATAGCATATTATGTTTCGGGATGGGGGCTAGTTGGGAGGCCAAGAATTTACATACTTTAGAAAAATGATGGGTTGCGCAAAAGTTATAGCGTCTACAAAATAGGGGATAGTTTTATGGCATTTTGTGGCAGGGTCATGCGCGCCGTATATGTCGACGTGTATGTACATGCAGCGGTCGGCAAGGGGTTACAACTGATCGCGGCTGTAATGAATTGTCAGGTCCCGGCAATATAGATAAAAATCAATGAAAAAAACAGCATGAGCCCCCCCCCCCCCCCCTAGTCCATTACCAGGCCCTTTGAGTCTGGTATGAATATTAAGGGGAATCCCGAACCAATTTTTTTTTTCAAATTGCGTAGGGGTTTCCCCAAAATCCATACCAGGCTCTTCAGGTCTGGTATGGATATTAAGGGGAATTCTGCACCAAAATAAAAAAAAAATGGCGCAGGGGTCCCCACAAGATCCATACCAGACCCTTATCAGAGCACGCAACCTGGCAGGCCGTAGGAAAAGAGGGGGGCGAGAGACCCATACCAGGCCACATGCCCTCAGCATGCTGGGGTGCTTTGGAGTCACCCCCAAAGCATCTTGTCCCCATGTTGATGGGGACAAGGGCCTCATCCCCACAACCCTTGCCCGGTGGTTTTGGGGGGTCTGCGGGTGCGGGGCTTATCGGAATCTAGAAGCCCCCTTTAACAAGGAGACCCCCAGATCCCTCAATGACCAGAGCACTTTTTACAATTTAGCACTGCGCTGCTTTAACTGGTAATTGTGCGGTTATACAATGCTGAATCCAAACGAAATTTGTGTACTTTTTTTCCCTTAAATAGAGCTTTATTTTTATGGTTTTTGATTGCCTCTGCAATTTTTATGTTTTGTGATATAAACGGAAAAAGACTCAAAATTTCGAAAAAAATAATATATTTTCTGCTTTTTGTTATAAAAAAAATCCAATAAACTAAATTTTAGTCATACTTTTAGGCCAAAATGTATTCAGTCACATGTCTTTGGTAAAAAAAAAAATGTCAATAAGCGTATATTTATTATTTTGCGCAAAAGTTATAGCGTCTACAAAATAGGGTACATTTTCTGGAATTTACACAGCTTTTAGGTTATGACTGCCTATCTCATTTCTTGATGTACTATAATGGCAGGGCAGTACAATGACCCCATTTTGGAAAGTAGACACCCCAAGGAAATTGCTGAGAGGCATGTTGTCACTAAATGATATATTTCTCAAACATGCCATGGGCATATGTGAAATTACACCCCAAAATACATTCTGCTGCTTCTCCTGAGTACGGGGATACCACATTTGTAAGACTTTTTGGGAGCCTAGCCGGGTACAGGACCCCGAAAACCAATTACCGCCTTCAGGCTTTCTAGAAGTTTTGTTAGAACCTATACTTAAGTTTGCTTATCCTTTGTGGCTATGTTCAAGCGGTACTCCATTGTACATATGTATATATAGTATCCTGTTGTTGCCAACTGTCTTAACTGTTTTACTGGGGGAATCATTCTACTGAGCTTGTGCTGTTAACCAAAGCTCAGTTGAACCATTACCCTTCTTGTACAACTATATCTTATCTGAAGCATTCCAGTAAACGTTAACAGAATATAAACATATTGAGTGTTGTCTTATTACTCAAAGGTGCTGCCAGGATGTCTGAACCCAGAGTGTCAGGTGTGTTGGAATGTTCACAGGGTCATGGTGATGCAGATGTGCAAGTAAATCCAAGCAGTCCCCAAGGGGGCCATGCTACATATAATTACTTTTTTCAAAATGTATTATTCAAATTCTTTTGCTAGCTGCATACATCACTGTGTAGCCAAGCAGATCTGGACACCCCTGTGTATTTGGGCCTCATAGTAGTCACATTGTCTCCTATGACTATAGTCAGGGCTGTTAGAATTCATGAGGCCCCATAAAGCCCTCCTGACAGGGCCCTCCTGACAGGGCCCTCCCAACCATGCCTACACCCACCTACCCCCCAGGGGTGCAGTGTAAAAGCAGCACTGACTTTATCTGCCTTCACCTCAAAAATAAAAATAAATGTCCCTCTTCTGCTCCCACCTCCTGAGTCCCTCTGTTAACTTGATGGGGCCTAGGTAAATGTAATTTAAGCCCTGGTAAACAAGTTAGGAGTGAGGATGTGGTCTAGTAAAGATCCATTTATTCATTTAGGCAGAAATTAACAATAAAGCTGCCCTGGGCCCCCCTGTTTAGGTGATGGGGCCTGGGCCCAGTACAACAGGGCCAGTTGTACTGCCTTATCAGCAGCCCTGACTATAGGTAAACCCGTTCAAAAGAGTATACCTTCCCCTTGATGTTCAAAATACTTAAACAACAAATAATATTTACAGCATTTTGAATGCTATATTGCTGGGCTTTTCAAATATGGAAAATTACATTTGCATTTTCATGTAGGAGCCAAGTTCCTTAAAAAAGTCACAGCCTATCAGTGGAGCTGCTGCAGATAGTGCCAGTCCAGCCACTACCAACCTGCAACCTACTCCAATTGCAATTGTTTTCCTAGAACATTTCAGTTTCCATGCTGTCTGCAGCTCACCTCCCCCTGAAGGCCTCTTGAACCCCCCCCCCCCCCCCCAGGGAAAGAGAGCCTTGACTGCTGGGGGCATGGCCAGATGCCGGACAAAGGGGTGGATGGTGATGATTGGTGGAAACACAGGGGATGGGATGGGCCTGAGGGTATTTTGGGTCTTTCGGAAGAAGAAGTGGATTGAAGAGCTTCCCACCATCCCATCCCTTTTTTCCTTGGTTATGGTATGTCAAATCTAGCTGCGGTTTCTTGACCTTGCCAGCATTTAAAGTTGCTGTAATGGGCTATGCCATCGATAAAAATATTGGAACTAGGCTGTCTGTCCAGCACTTATGGTAAGGACAGGCCCCACTTCCACCTTTTGGTATTGAGTGCTCACAGTACGACTGTGACTGGCACTGGTTAAATGTGTTTACATGTTACGTGTTAGAATTTAACCACTTGCCGACCGGCGCACGACGATATACGTCGGCAGAATGGCACGTACAGGCAGGAGGGCTTATATATAAGTCCCTCCTTTCTGCCTGTCCGTGCCATCGGGAGCGCGCCGGGAGTGGCGCGCTCCCGCGCCGGGAGTGGCGCGCTCCCGCGCCGGTCGGGACCCCCGTGAGTCCGATCGCGGTCCCCGCAGACTCGATCGCCACGGGGACCCCCGCGATCGTCTCACGGGAAGGCTGAACGGGGAGATGCCGAGATAAACAGCATCTCCCCATTCTGCCTAGCAACTAGTGACGCCGATCTCTGCTCCCTATGATTGGAGCAGAGATCAGCATTCACTAGCTGACAGCCATGCCCCCCCACAGTAAGAAACACACCCCTAAGCATACTTAACCCTTACACTGCCCCCTTGTGGTTAACCCCTTCACTGCCAGTGTCATTTATACAGGAATCAATGCATTTAAATAGCATTAATTGCTGTAAAAATGACAATGGTCCCAAAAATGTGTCAAAAATGTCCGATGTGTCTGCCATAATGTCGCAGTCACAAAAAAAATCGCAGATCTCAGCCATTACTAATAAAAAAAAAAATATTAATAAAAATGCTATAAAACTATCCGCTATCTTGTAAATGCTATAACTTCTGCGCAAACCGCTTTTTACCATGTAGCTTTTTACCAAAAATATGTAGAAGAATACGTATCGGCCTAAACTGAGGAAAAATAATGTTTTTTTATATATTTTTGGGGATATTTATTATAGCAAAAAGCAAAAAAATATTGCATTGTTTTTAAAATTGTCGCTCTATTTTTGTTTATAGCGCAAAAAATAAAATCCGGCGGGGCGATCAATTACCACCAAAAGAAAGCTCTATTTGTGGGAAAAAAAGGACATCAATTTTGTTTGGGAGCCACGTCGCACGACCGCACAATTGTCAGTTAAAGCGACGCAGTGCCGAATCGCAAAAAGGGGCCTGGTCCTTTGGCTGCAAATTGGTCCGGTCTGAAAGTGGTTAACCACCTCAGTACAGGGCATTTTCACCCCCTTCCTGCCCAAGCCATTTTTCAGCTTTCAGCGCTGTCAATTTTGAATGACAATTGCGCGGTCATACAACACTGTACCCAAATGAAATTGTTATCAGTTTGTCCCCACAATTTTACATATTTTTTGCGCTATAAACAAAAGAAAAGGGACAAGTTTAAAAAAAAAACTATATTTTTTACTTTTTGCTATACTAAATATCCCCAAAAAATATATAAAAAAACATATTTTTTCCTCAGTTTAGGCCGATACGTATTCTTCTACATATTTTTGGTAAAAAAAATTGCAATAAGCGTTTATTGATTGGTTTGCGCAAAAGTTATAGCGTCTACAAAATAGATAGATTTATAGCATTTTTATTCTTTTTTTTTAACTAGTAACGGCGGCGATCTGTGATTTTTATCGTGACTGCGATATTGCGGCGGACATATCGGACACTTTTGGGACCATTCACATTTATACAGCGATCCGTGCTATAAAAATGCATTGATTACTGTATAAATGTGACTGGCAGGGAAGGGGTTAACAACTAGGGGGCGCTGAAGGGGTTAATATGTTCCCTGGGAGTGATTCTAACTGTGGGGGGAGGGGACTCACAAGGGGAGGAGACCGATCGGTGTTTCTCTGTACTGAGAACACACCATCGGCTCCTCTCCTCTGACAGGACCGTGGATCTGTGTGTTTACACACACAGATCCACGGTCCCGCTGTGTTACCGGGCAATCGCGGGTGCCCGGCGGACATCGCGGCCGCTGGGCATGCGCATTGGGTGCCAAGGGACACGGCAGGCGCACGCGCGCTCCCTAGAGGGCCGGGAAGGGCATCATATGATGCCCTCCCGCCCTGAGAGCCTGGCCGTCAATAGACAGTCAAATTGATATTCCTATCGCACTCGTTCCTGGTATTTGTGGCTCATAACAAAATAGCGGGTGCTGCAGCGATTACCAGTTGGGTCCTGGAAGCATCAAACAAATGTACATATTCGCCAGCACACCATGGATCGACAAATCTTCGTCCAAAAAAGGTTTTTAATGAAAAAAAAATCACATCACAAAAATATAAGGTGCAACGTTTCGGAGCCATGCAGGACCCCTACGTCAGGCATGTGATAGGCAATAGACAACCGGCGGTCGCATAGTGGTTAATAAAGCTGTGGCCTTGCTCTTTCCAACCTAATGGTTGTGTTTTATTTAATGGGGTAAAATAGCAAGGGTGGTGGAGGATTAGATACCATGGTGTTACTTTCATTTGTACCTAGGCCCATTGCGCCTCAGCAGTCATGCCTCTTGGCCAAACGGTCATATTATGTCTGTAGATATGACCACCCCCTGACAGTTGCCTATGACATTTCCTAAAAGATAACATTTTATGCCTATGTATCCTTATATGTAAATAATAAAAAATTAAATAATGAGACAGGGATGAGTATTAAGGCTTTTTTACCATGCACCAGTTGTAAGAATATGAAATAAACCAAATATACTGTCCCCTTAACAGAACATTAACTGATCTTTTCAATATGACATTATTTTCTTTTCAGCTTATCAGTCAAAATGGATTGTGTAAGCAGTATTTTCATCTAATGAGTGCATGCATTTGCTCTAACATCTAAACAATGGTCTAAAGAGAGGATTTTGTTGGATAAATTATTTTCTCTGCAGTACAGTCGAGCACATAGCTATACAACACAATAGTAAAACCACATTGCACACTGCCTCCTGCTGAGAACTATATCTTCATGCATAGCTAAACTCATCCTGATATCCATCAGAAGTCAGCAGCCAAGACATAATAGTCCTCTCCAAAGTAAAATATTAAAACTCTGACTAGGAAGTTAAGAAGATTCAAATACTGCACTTGATACATGTGAAATTACCATAATAAAAGGAGCATTTTCTCATTTTGTGTGCTGGCTGATGTATAATTCATAATTCATCCTGGCTTACTACATGACATGTATAGGCTTACATATAAATACTTGACTCAAACAGTTATAAAGCATTCGGTGTGCGTTTAATTATTTTAAAAGCACAATAGCAATGAATGAATAATCTATTATTTGACAATCCTTCAGGGATATCTCAGAAAAAAAAAATCGTACTTTGTGTCTACCAAGAACTGAAAATAAATGTTTTTTATTTTCTTTATGATCTCTGGTTGGTTAGGGAATTTTCTTCATTCTTAACCAGAATACATATGGGGTCAGTTTTATAGTTAAAGTGATATCAAAGTCTTGTTTTTTTGTTGTTTAAAAAAGAACAAACATGTTATACTTAAGTGCTCTGTGCAGTGGTTTTGCACAGAGCAGCCCAGATCCTGCTCTTCTTGGGTCCCTTGCTGGCGCTCCTCCCTCTTGCTCCCACAGCAAGCAGCTTGCTATGGGGGCACACAAGCTGAGCCGCTGCTCTGTGTGTCCATTCAGATACAGAGCTGTGGCTTGGCCCCGCCCCCTCTCCCTCCTCATTACCTCACTGACTTTGACAGCAGCGGGTGCCAATGGCCTCAACCAATCAGGTGGGAGAATTCGGACAGCCGAGTCTCTCGTGCAACATTGATGGATAGAGATGGGGCTCAGGCTAGTATTAGGGGGTCTGAGGGTGGCTGCTGCCCACAGAAGTAATTTTTTTTCTCTTAGGCCTGTTTTACACTGGGGCGGTGCAGGCGGCGACGGTAAAGCAGCGTTATATTTAGAGCTGCTTTACCGTCGTTTTAGCTGCGGTATTCGGCTGCTAGCGGGGGTTAAAACCACCCCGCAAAGCGCCGCTGCAGTGGCGGTATTACCGCGGTATCCCATTGATTTCAATGGGTAGGAGCGGTATAGGAGCCTCCGGCTTTCACACTGGAGTTAAAGGACCCGATTTTTTCAGGAGCTATACAGGCGCTATTTTTAGCACTGTAGCTCCTGAAAAACGCTTCAGTGTGAAAGGGGCCTTAATGCATTGAATAAATTAAGAGAAAAAAAATCTTCCGCCTTTAGAACCACTTTAAAATTTCCACTCAAGCCTATCAACCCGGGATGTGTGGAGCAGATTAAAAGGAGTATACTCTGTAAATTATACTAACCTCCAAAGAAACATCCTAACAGGAAGATTCAAGATTCAGGCTAATGCCGCGTACACACAATCCGACAACAAAATCCATGGGATTTTTTCCGACGGATGTTGGCTCAAACCTGTCTTGCATACACACGGTCACACAAAGTTGGTCGTAAATTCTGAACGTCAAGAACGCGGTGACGTACAACACGTTCAATAGCCAGTGCTGCTCTTCTGCTTGATTCCGAGCATGCGTGGCACTTTGTGATGCGTCGGGAATTGTCTACACACGATCGGAATTTCCGACAACGGATTTTGTTGTCGGAAAATTTGAGAACCAGATCTCAAATTTTGTGCGACAGACATTCCGATGGAAACTGTCCGATGGAGCCTACACATGGTCAGAACTTCCGACAACAAGCTCCGAACGCACATTTGCCATCGGAAAGTCCGTGTGTACGCGGCATAACAGTGCTGTTAGTGAGATGAGCTTGGAATTTCAAGCATCATAACAGAGAATTCAAAATAGAGAGGTGGATATGATTTAGGCCCCTTCCACATGAGGTGGGCTTCGTTCAAGTCCGCCTGCTCAGCGGGGAATCTGCTTCCCACTGAGCAGGTGGATGGCTGGTCCGTGTCCACTCCACCTATGCAGAGCAGACACAGACACGGCCTGCTCTCCTCTATGGGCGGTCAGATGTAAACGAACCACCTATGCGGGTACCCCCGACTGCCATCAGATCCGCCAGATGTCTGTTTTTAGTGGATAGGATTGGATCAGATGTTGATCACACGGACACGCGTCCGTTGACACCTGCCGCTCCATAGAGGAGACTGGAGAGTCCGATCAAGTCCGCCTGTCAGTTTTTTTAGGTGGACACGTGTGAAAGGGGCCTAAGCACATCTAGAAAATTATGATTAACAAAGCAGTCTTAAACCCCAAAGCAAACATTTATTATCATGCAGTTTAATAATTCTTATGCCCCGTACACACGGTCGGAAATTCCGACCACAAAATCCGTCGGATTTTTTCAGACGGATTTTGTCCAACACTGGTGTTACATACTTGGCGTATCAGAAAGAACTCTGGACAGCCGCACATCGGAAGTTTTATTTAAAAAGCAGGAATCACATCAATCCACAGCACAGCAAAGCAAAAGGGGGGGCACAAAACTGACGCGTTTCGCACTATATGTAGTGTTTACTTATAGCTGACTGGTGTTACATACACACGGTCGGACAAAGTTGTCGGAAAATCCGATCATCCTGAACGTGGTGACGTTCGTTGCGTATGTTGGGACTATGTAGAGGCTAGTAGCCAATAGCTTTGGTCTTGTAATGTGATCTGAGCATGCGTGGCACTTTGACCCTCAGAATTCGCTACACACGATCAGAAAAAGTCCGATAGGACTTTGTTGTCGGAAAACTTGAGAGCAGGATCCCAAACTTTTTCCATCGGAAATTCTGACGGAAAAAGTCCGATGGACACGGTCGGAATTTCCGACAACATGGTCCGATAGGACATTTTCCGTCGGAAAATCCGACCGTGTGTACGGGGCATTAGAAGTGATGGCTACATTTGTTTTCTTTAGGCTTTCTATCTTCTATTTTCATCTATTGATCTACCCATTAGGTTTGGTGTTTTTCAAAAGAACTAGCTGTCCTACAAATGTATTGATTTAGGCCCCTTTCACACTGGGGCGGGGAGCCGCGGTGACGGTAAAGCAGCGCTATATTTAGCGCTGCTTTACCGTTGTTTTAACCGCGGTTTTCGGCCGCTCGCGGTGCGGTTTTACCCCCCGCGAGCGGCCGAAAAAGGGTTAAAGACCCCCCGCAGAGCGCCGCCGTAGCGGCGCTTTGCGGCGGTATTGCCGCCGTTTCACCGCGGTGTCCCATTCTAATCAATGGGAAGGAGCGGTATAGGAGCGGTGAATACACCGCTCCTATACCGCTCCAAAGATGCTGCTAGCAGGACTTTTTTTGTCATCCTGCTAGCGCACCGCTCCAGTGTGAAAGCCGGCCGGCTTTCACACTGGAGTTAAAGGGGCCGGATTTTTTCATGCGGTGAACAGGCGCTATTTTTAGCGCTGTACCGCATGAAAAATGCCCCGGTGTGAAAGGGACCTAACAGCAGTGGTCTCCAAACTGCAGCCCGGGGGCCTTGCTCTTACCTGGTCCTTGGGGCATTATTTCATCAATGACACCAACAATGGGGCACAATTTATCCCAAAAAGTGTAAAGGACAGTAAACTGGCCCTTTGTTTGGAAAGTTTTGAGACCCCTGATCTATAGCAAAAAGAAACAAAGAAAGTCAGTCATATCAGAAACAACATTGCATTCACAAATAGAAAGCAAATTGCAGTACACTGTCAGCAGCAGAGGAATGCCTGAGTGCTGGGATTCAGTGTACACAGGGAAAAGAAGGAGGGGATCTGTGCAGATAACCCCTTATCATCCAAATGAAACAAGATGCTAATACATGTTGCTTTATTCTAGATCACACCACGCAGACACTTGTTTGAATAACAGATAAACGGTTGCAGAGGATTTCCTGAGTTTGGGGATTCAGTGCCCACAGGGAGGAACTGTGCGCTCCAGCTAACTCTTTCTAATTCAGGTGAATCTGTCCCTATGGAGGTTGTGTACATACCTCACAACTTTCTGAGATGGGAACGAGGGACACCTATCAGCAAAAGGATGTAGGCATAGGACACCCCCCTGCCATGCCCCTTAAAGGAGAAATGTACAACAAAAAATGATAGAAAATAAAACCTAGTGCACAAGGCACGGTGTGACCCCTCGGGACTTTAATTGACAGACCAAGTGTAATAGAAAAAGTCAATGTTTATTAGACAAAATTGGAAAAAGGTAAATACAAAGACATGTAAGAATCAAAATATATAATGTTGAACAAGATTAAAATACATGAAAAGCATGAGACTTAGCTGCCTTGGGTACATAGCATAGACAAATGCCATATATGATGCCTGACATGTTTCGGACGGAATTGTCCTTCTTCAAAGGCTTTGTGTCACATACAAAGATATGTAGTTTTTCTATAATATAGACAGATCACATATTAGTGAATACTTCACTCCCACGCATGCACGCTGGTGCCACCGGTCACGGCACAGCTACTGAAGAAATGGCACGAGCGAGCTGTTTCTTAAGTGCGCATGTGCCGATGAAGTCAGCACATGTGGATACAGTAAATATCTTCTAAACGGTACAAGTTTAGAAGATATTCATGGTACCTACAGCCTTATTATAGGCTGACCTGTAGGTAAAAGTGGTAGTAAAGGGTTTACAACCACTTTAACCACTTTCAGACCGGACCAATTTTTAGCCAAAGGACCAGGCCCCTTTTTGCGATTCGGCACTGCGTCGCTTTAACTGACAATTGCGCGGTCGTGCGACGTGGCTCCCAAACAAAATTGGCGTCCTTTTTTCCCACAAATAATATATAAAAAAACATTTTTTTTTCCTCAGTTTATACCGATACGTATTCTTCTAAATATTTTTGGTAAAAAAAATCGCAATAAGCGATTATTGATCGGTTTGCGCAGAAGTTATAGCGTTTTCAAGATAGGGGATAGTTTTATAGCATTTTTATTAATAATTTTTTTTTTATTAGTAATGGCGGAGATCTGCGATTTTTTTTGTGACTGCGACATTATGGCGGACACATCGGACATTTTTGACACATTTTTGGGACCATTGTCATTTTTACAGCAATTAATGCTATTTAAATGCATTAATTCCTGTATAAATGACACTGGCAGTGAATGGGGTTAACCACAAGGGGGCAGTGTAAGGGTTAAGTAGGCCTAGGGGTGTGTTTCTTACTGTGGGGGGGCGTGGCTGTCAGCTAGTGAATGCTGATCTCTGCTCCAATCACAGGGAGCAGAGATCCGCGTCACTAGTTGCTAGGCAGAACGGGGAGAACGGGGAGATGCTGTTTATCTAGGCATCTCCCCGTTCAGCCTTCCCGTGAGACGATCGCGGGAGTCCCCGCGGCGATCGAGTCCGCGGGGACTGCGATCGGACTCACGGGGGTCCCGACCGGCGCGGGAGCGCGCCGCTCCCGGCGCGCTCCCGATGGCACGGACAGGCTAAAGGAGGGACTTATATATACGCCCTCCTGCCTGTCCGTGCCATTCTGTCGACGTATATCGTCGTGCGCCGGTCGGCAAGTAGTTAAAGACCTTATATAAAGACAAAATCTGTGTCACGTTCAAACCTTAATACCATAAATATCAACTTATTTGATTTTTCACTCCAGGAGGGGGGGGGAGTCCCCATCCAGCGCCTTTAAAAACAATCAAACAACAGACTTGGAGGGCACACTTTGAAAATGCGTTTACATTCAAGATGGTGCTGCTATAGACCTACAAACAGAACAAAATAGATTACAGTGCATACATGCAAAAAATGACATTGAATCCTGCAAATCTATTTAAAACACCTGAACATATTCAAAAATATGGGGTTTTGGTTCACACTATATGGTCATATAGTGCTAAGCCCACTTACTGCATCGAAGTACCTCATTATCAGTGAGTCCTACACTGTTCATAGAATGAAAGGTCCTGCATCTCAACCATGGGAGACAAACTCCTCTTTATGGGAGAACTATAAAGCCCCATACACACGGTCGGACAATCCGCGGACCAGGTCCGTCGGACCATGTCCGTCATACTTTGTCTGATGTTGGTTTTGCGTACACACGGTCAGACAAAGTTGTCGGAAAATCCGATCATTCTGAACGCGGTGACGATTGTTGCCTACGACGGGACTACGTAGAGGCTAGTAGCCAATAGCTTTGGTCTTGTAATGTGATCTGAGCATGCGTAGCACTTTGTCCGGTCGGACAACCGTACACACGATCGGATTTGGTGTGATCGGACCGTGTTGTCGGCAAATCTTTCCAGCAGGAGATAAGACTTTGTCCGTCGGACAATCCGATGAACACTGTCCGATGGTGCATACACACGGTCTGATTTTTCAACAACATTGTCCGATCGGACAGAATCCATGAAAAAGTCCGACCGTGTGTATGGGGCTTAAGGACTCCTCCTATAACACAGTTGGACACTAATAAGAGGTAATGGCGGGGGGGATGGGGTGTTCCAACCCAAGGGATCTGGTCAGGACCCTCATAACATACAAACAACAGACTTGGGGGCACACCCTAAAAATACATTTACATTCAAGATGGTGCTGCTATAAGACCAACAAACAGAACAAAATAGATTATTGTGCAAACATACAAAAATGACATTGAATCCTGCAAGGCTACTTAAAACGCCTGAAAATATTCAAAAATATTGGGATTTGGTCACACCATATGGCCATACAGTGCTAAGCCCACTACTGCATCAAAGTACCCCATTATCAGTGGCTCCTACACTTTTCATAGAATGAAAGATCGTGCATCTGTGTTATAGGAGGAGTCCTCTATGAATAGTGTAGGACCCATTGATATTGGCAGTGGCGGGACAAGGTAATTTAGAGCCCAGGGCGAACATGCCAAATTGCCGCCCCCCTCCCCCCCCCCAGATGTATGGGCATTATGTGTCCCATCCCCACACAAATCCCCCCAAATCACAACTCCTAGCACACCCTCCCTAAATTTGCCCTCCTAAAACAATTCTTACCCCCTGTAGCCCGCCAAATTCCCCTTTTTAACACAAATTCCCTCCCCCCCTAATCTCCTTTTGGTGCCCCCCCCACCTCACATGATGCCACAGTGCCCAGGGCAACCGCCCCTTCTGCCCACCCCTTGTCCCAGCCCTGGATATTGGGGTACTTTGACACAGTAGTGGGCTTAGTACTGTATGGCCATATGGAGTGACCAAATCCCCATATTTTTTAATATTTTCAGGCGTTTTAAGTAGCCTTGCAGAGGATTCAATGTCATGTTTGTATGTGTAGGCTATAATCTATTTTGTTTTAAAAACTATCAATCGTCTGAACAGCCACTATGATTGTTTTTTACGGTGCAGGGAATCACAGGTGGAAAAGAATGATATGTGAATGATGCCTTCAGCTGCAGGCATCATTCAGATATCGCCACTTAAAGCCCAGGACGTCATATGCGGGCGGAAAGTGGTTAAAATGGTGTATATCCATGGTCTTGTAAAAGGAAGGAAAGCTAGGTAAGAAATAATAGATGGTGAAGATACATAAAAACTCAATATTCCCCTTCTCTATACCTTATCTTATCAATAACAAGATAAGATATAATGCTATAATAATTCCATACCTTATCTTATAAATATAAGTATTAAATTGTAAAGTTAGTACCTGATCAAAACAGTACCTAGAATGAAAAAAAATTAAAAGTATCAGTGAAACACTCTGAAACACAACACTGACCGGTGTTTTCTGTTTGCCATCAACATACTTAATTTATGACATTCTATTTGTCCTGATCAATGTCCACATTTCTAAGCAGAACTTGCTCGCTTTTAGAATCAGGGAACAGTAACCACAATGCTGAACTCAAAGAATGGCTACTTCTGCCAAATGGAAGCAGGAATAGATAGGGTTTCAAGGAAATGACTCTTTAATTGAAATTATTGGTTAGGATGAAATGCACATCTCAGGGAACCTCTGTTGTGATTGCTCTTGGATACTTCAGCAGGGAGTCCATTACCTCCTCTAATGTGGGCTTTTATTGGGCTAACAAACAGCAGTAAAACAGACTTCTGCAGTCTTCGATTATCAAGCTGTTTGGAAAAATGGTTTAAGATACGTGACTGGGGGCTTGTGTAACTATAAAGGTAATAACAGGGAGAGGCCATGAGAATAAATTATTTGAAACACCTGCAGGAAGTTGTATAACTGTTCTATTTTAAAGACATAAGGTTTGACTTTGGTATAGTGGACAATAAAATTTTAAAATGGACTGTGCTATATGTGTGATGTCACTAAAGCAAATACGTTGCTTTTGTATCTCATACTGTATTTTACAAGATAATATTTTAAAGCATTCAGGGAAAAACTGCACATGTTCATATATATATATATATATATACAGTAGATAGATAGATAGATAGATAGATAGATAGATAGATAGATAGATAGATAGATAGATAGATAGATACAGTGGTGTGAAAAAGTGTTTGCCCCCTTCCTCAGTTCCTTTGCATGTTTGTCACACTTAAGTGTTTCGGAATCATGCAATTTGTAAATGAAGGTGTTTATTATTTAAGGTGAAAAAAAATCAAACACATTAAGAGGGTTTTCGAGCATGAACGTGCCTTTTTAAGGTCATACCACAACATCTCAATAGGATTCAGGTCAGGACTTTGGCTAGGCCACTCCAAAGTCTTCATTTTGTTTTTCTTCAGCCATTCGGTGGTGGACTTGCTGGTGTGTTTAGGATCATTGTCCTGCTGCAGAACCCAAGTTCGTTTCAGCTTGAGTACACGAACAGATGGTCGGACATTCTCCTTCAGGATCTCTTGGTAGACAGCAGAATTCATAGTTCCTTTTATCACGGCAAGTCTTCCAGGTCCTGAAGCAGCAAAACAGCCCCAGACCATCACACTACCACCACCATATTTTACTGTTGGTATAATGTTCTTTTTCTGAAATGCAGTGTTCCTTCTACGCCAGATATACTTGGACACACACCTTCCAAAGAGTTCCACTTTTGTCTCATCGGTCCACAGAATGTTGTCCCAAAAGTCTTGGGGATCATCAAGATGTGTTGTGGAGAAATTGAGACGAGCTTTGATGTTCTTTTTGCTCAGCAGTGGTTTTCTCCTTGGAACTCTGCCATGCAGGCCATTTTTGCCCAGTCTTTTCCTGATGGTGGAGGCATGAACGCTGACCTTAACTGAGGCAAGTGAGGCCTGCAGTTCCTTGGACGTTGTTGTGGGGTCTTTTGTGACCTCTTGGATGAGTCGTCGCTGCGCTCTTGGGGTAATTTTGGGCGGCCGGCCACTCCTGGGAAGGTTCACCACTGTTCCATGTCTTCGCCATTTGTGGATAATGGCTCTCACTGTGGTTCGCTGGATTCCCAAAGCTTTGGAAATGGCTTTATAACCCTTTCCAGACTGATAGATCTCAATTACTTTCTTTCTCAATTGTTCCTGAATTTCTTTGGGTCTCGGCATGATGTGTAGCTTTTAAGGATCTTCTGGTGGACCTTACTGTGTCAAGCAGCTCCTATTTAAGTGATGCCTTGATTGTGAACAGGTGTGGCAATAATCAGGCCTGGGTGTGGCTACAGAAATTGAACTCAGGTGTGGACAACCACAGTTAGTATGTTTTAACAAGGGGGGCAATAGATAGATAGATAGATAGATAAGTGAGTACACCCCTCACATGTTTGTATACATCTTTTCATGTGACAACACTGAAGAAATGATAAATGCAATCTAAAGTGTACAGTTTATATAACAGTGTACATTTGTTGTCCCCTCAAAATAACTCAACACACAGCCATTAATATCTAAACCACTGGCAACAAAAGTGAGTACACCCCTAAGTTGAAAATGTCCAAATTGGGCCAAATTAGCCATTTCCCCTTCCGGTGTCATGTGACTCATTAGTGTTACGAAGTCTCAGGTGTGAATGGGGAGCAGGTGTGTTAAATTTGGTGTTATCGCTCTCACTCTTTCATGCCGGTCACTGGAAGTTCAACATGAGAACTCTCTGAGGATCTGAAAAAAAAAAGAATTGTTGCTCTACATAAAGATGGCCTAGGCTATAAGAAGATTGCCAAGACCCTGACCAGCATTGCTGCAGAGGTTGAAGGGGTGGGGGGTCAGCCTGTCAGTGCTCAGACCATACGCTGCACACTGCATCAAATTGGTCTGCATGGCTGTCGTCGGAAGCCTCTTCCTGAAGACGACGCACAAGAAAGCCAGCAGTTTGCTAAAGACAAGCAGACTAAGGACATGGATTACTGGAACCAAGTCCTGTGATCTGATGAGACCAAGATAAACGTATTTGGTTCAGATAGTGTCAGGCGTGTGTGGCAGCAACCAGGTGAGAAGTACAAAGACAAGTGTGTCTTGCCTACAGTCAAGCATGGTGGTGGGAGTGTCATGGTCTGGGGCTGCATGAGTGCTGCCAAACACACCTCCAAACACACCTCCAAGATGACCACTGCCTTGCTAAAGAAGCTGGGGGTAAAGGTGATGGACTGGCCAAGCATGTCTCCAGACCTAAACCCTATTGAGCATCTGTGGGGCATCCTCAAATGGAAGGTGGAGGAGCGCAAGGTCTCTAACATCCACCAGCTCCGTGATGTCGTCACGGAGGAGTGGAAAAGAACTCCAGTAGCAACCTGTGAAGTTCTGGTGAACTCCATGCCCAAGAGGGTTAAGGCAGTGCTGGAAAATATGGTGGCCACACAAATTATTGACACTTAGGGGTGTACTCACTTTTGTTGTTAGCAGTTTAGACATTGATGGCTGTGTGTTGAGTTAATTTGAGGGGACAGCAAATTTACACTGTTATACAAGCTGTACACCCAGTCAGCATTAGTTGGGTAAGATTGGGGAGGGGTGTTAAGGTTTGGAGTATAGCGTATGTGACTTTTTGTTAGCATGATAATAGCATGCTTACACAGTATAGCTCTTCTTTCTAAATAAACCTTAATGTACGATTTGTGATTTTGGCTAACTCCGGAAGAGGATGAAAGCAAGTCTGTGCCTGGTTTTGATCTTACAAAATGTCTGATCCTCCCATTCCCCTAGGTTCAGCTATCCAGATAAATTTTCACTTTTCAGGGAAGTGCCCCAAATTAACACACATTTGAAATGTTTCAGTGATACTTAATGTAAAAGACAGTAACAGAATATATTAAACTTTTACATTTTAGTGAAGTAAGAGAAAGATAAGGTTTATTTTAGCTCATGTTGCTTTAGACTATTATGTACACTGCAGCTGCTAGACTGAAGTTCATGAGCAGTTGGGCGTTTTTTTCAGCAGCCCCTGAACTCTTCTCTATGTTATCTTATCAGTACATGTATACTCAATCGTTTATAGGAGTTTAGAGGCAGTTGAGGTTACAGACATTTTGTTGAAAGCATAATGGTGATCAATGATTTTTTTCAGGACTGCGACATTATGGCTGACAGATCGGACACTGTTGACACATTTTTGGGACCATTGACAACTATACAGTGATCAGTGCTATAAAAATTCACTGATTACTGTGTAAATGTCACTGGCAGGGAAGGGGTTAACACTAGGAGCGATCAAGGGGTTATCTGTGTTCCCTAGTGTGTGTTCTAACTGTAGGGGGATGGGACTGATTAGAGGAGATGACAGATCCTTGTTCCTAGCTAGTAGGAACACACAATCTGTCTCTCCTCTCCTCACAGAACAGAGATTTGTGTGTTTACACACTCACGACCCTGTTCTGGCTCTTGTGCCTGCGATCGCGCGTGGCCAGCGGTCATCGCCACCACCAGCCATGCGCATCGGCACCCCGCAGTGCAGTGGGCATGCGCGCCTGCTATCCCCGCTTAACGATGTACAGCTTTACCAGCATTTCAAATGCCAAGTGCTTGTAACCTAATGTAACCACGTGTAACTGCGGTAAACTACATTTCTGCGCATTTGCGGTTATAAACATTTTTAAAGGAGAAAAACATTTTGATAATTTTTAAACATATAAAAATGATGAAAAAACACAAATTTCACCACATGCTTTTGCCTGGATCAACGGATGAGTCCAGTAGCATCACACTGCTTTCACACAATTTTCTACGTCTTTGGAGCCTCTGTAACATCAGGAGCATTTCCTTACACACGCTTATGATGAGATTCATAGTGAAAACACCAAAAATAAGACAGCAATCTACAAGCACTCTGCTCTCTCTTCTCTCACAGAATGGCTGAAGTAGTTAACAATTTACTTGTTTTTCATGCATTGTGGACATTTGGGAGGGTCTCCTGAGGTTATCTTTAAAAAATTCTTCTAACCTCAAACACTTCTATCCATAAACGTGGTGTGTAAAAGCTGTAAAAGGGACGTTTTTCACTGTCGGCTTCCAGCTGTCAAGTTTCCAGCGTTCAGCCGCCATGTGTACATGAGCCCTAAAGGCATATTCAAAATGAAACAGTGTAATCTGCAAAATGAAGCAAGCAAACAGAATTAACGCTTCAATTGTTTGTCCACCTCTAGTGAGCACTACAATCTGTGCTGGTACCAGAAGTGTAAGAATTATTGCAATTTTTTTGTGGTACCACTACTACAGCCCATAGGACCTTCTACCCAGATTGAGAGAAAGGTTTAAAGTACATTCAGTATTGAATAGAGTAGGGAAGGCTTACAATTCCTGGCATTTTATTTTTACTGTCTGTATCCCATTGGGAATTCATTTCCTTCCCCAGAGATGCAACAGGAAGTAAACTTAAACTCCACAAAGTGAAAAAAAAATTACCCTCTTGGTTGTCAACGGAACACATTTCCCCATTAGAAGATTTACCCTCATCTCTTGTTTTGGTGACCACTGTAAAATTTGGGATTTCCCATCACTTTCTGTCTTGATGACCATGGTCACCGGGACAGTTTGAGAGGTTGAATTTACCAAATAGGGATGCAGAAAACAATAAAGTGACTCTGAACCTTTTCTACCCTACAAAATCTAAAACAAATATGGATATTCAAAAGTTTAGTATATCAAGAATCCACAGCAATATGGGAGTCACACTGTATTGGGTTAAAAGCTGTTTCAAAATAAAAAAAAATGACTTTAACTTAAAGAGGGGTTCCACTTTCTCCATCGTTTTTTTTTTTGTCAAAATTACAATGATTAGGATATTTAACCACTACAATACTGTGCACTTTCGCCCCCTTCCTTCCCAGACCAATTTTCAGCTTTCAGCGCTCTCGCACTTTCAGTGACAATTTCGCGGTCATGCAATGCTGTAACCAAATTAATTTTTTATCATTTTGTACGCACAAATAGAGCTTTAGTTTGGTGGTATTTATTCGCGACTCCGTTTTTTATTTTTTGCGATATAAGCGAAAACATAGCGGAAATTTGGAAAAAAAAACAATATTTTCTCCTTTCTTTTTTAAAAGAAATCCAATAAAATCAAATTTTGTCATAAATTTAAGCCAAAATGTATTCTGCTACATGTTTTTAGTAAAATAAATTCCGTTAAGTGTATAATAATTGGTTCACGTGATCACGGACATATGTACGCAAATGATCATGTACAGATGTGTGCAGGTGATCACGGACATATGTGTGCAGATAATAATTGGCACATGTTATTTTACTGGGACATATGTGAGGGACATGTGTTTTTATTATTTGGGGACATGTGTTTTTATTTGGGGACATGTGTTTTTATTATTTGGGGACATGTGTGTTTTGGGGACATGTGTGTTTTGGGGACATGTGTGTTTACACTGTGGGGACACTACTGGTGATCAGTGAGTAAAAAGCTGTAAAAAAAGCAGCTAATACTCACTGATCACCAGACGGCTGCAGCGATCCTCTCTCCTCTCCTCACCGACGACTTCCGTGTGAGGAGAGGAGAGCCGATTGCCTAGCAACCGGCTGTTTGTTTACATCACATGATGGCTGTGATTCGACACGGCCGTCATGTGATCAGGAGGGCCAATCACCGAGCCCTCCTGCCGATCCGAGATGCGCCGTGTCTGGGTGACACGGCCGCATCGGGATCGCGCCGCTGCATGGGCACGCACCCGCGCGATCCCTCTACTTCTGAAGGACGTTCCGGAACGTCCTATCAGAAGTAGACGGCTCCCACCCGGCCGTATATGTACAGTGGCCGGGTGGGAAGTAGTTAATTATATAACTCACTGCGCAGTAACCTGAAATCGGAGCGCCGTCAACAGCTCAGGTTGTCATCACAACAGGCGGCATCGTCGGAAGTCCCGCCCCGTTGTGATGGCAACGGAGATAAGATTCTAGCCCTCTGCGCTGCCAACTGCCTCCTGGGAAATGGTGACACACATCTCCCAGGAGCAGTAGCGAGCGTAGGCGCCGTAGGAAGTGACGTGTTTAGCCCAGGCACTGGAAGAGGCAGATTTGGAGGGACCGCATAGCAACAGGGATAACAAGGTAAGTAAAAAAATAATAATTTTATCCAATTTATTTTTTGCTATTGATTTAGTGCACAATAACGAATTTATGTTTTTTGGGGGGAAACACCACTTTAAGGTACAATTTAAAAAAAAATGACATATAGGCTTATATACAGTCTTTTCAAAGCAATAACACAGCAGTCTTTGTGGGCCAGAAGGGCGCTGGTGGTCTACCTTTTGAAAAAAAGCCTCAGAGAGATAGGGAGGATAAAAACTGACAAGATCAACAGGCATTTATGAAATATTCTCACACTGATATAAAAATAAGGATGCACAACTACATGTATAAATATAAGGAATGCTATATACAAGAGTTCTTTAAAAAGTTTCTGCACTTTTTTTATAAGTTTCGCAGCCATCTTTACCACAGCGTGACAATTTTTATACTAAGCTTCAAGGTCAGCCGGCTTGTCAGACAGACTAGTCACATGACACTCTCAGACACGACCAATTACTACTCATTCCGCCCTCACCGTTTCCATCGAAAATATAAGTGTGCAAACCTTTTGAAGACCCCTTGTGCATAACTTTAATATTTGGGTTTACATACTTTTTAAAGTGGAAACAAACTCTGTCAATCAACATAAGCTAAGCACACCTTCATGCCTGCATGCCTGACCTAAGAGCCGACTGATTCCAATAAGTAAATGCTACATGAATCATCTGACCTTACTCAAGATGGTCATGGCTAGAAGTGCTAGTGGGGTGTTTTTCAAAGTGATTTCTCAACAAAATAAAGCATGGAGACATGGATGGATGTGTGAGATTGCTTTGAATTAAAAAAAATTATTAAATAACTAGAGTTGGGCCAAATACCTACTGGTTTGGTTTGCGCCAGAACTCCCGAACATCGCAAAAGTTTGGATCCGAACTCCGATCTCTATTAACCACTTGTCGATCAGCCGCCGTCATTATACTGAGGCAGGTCGGCACGTTACCGCGAACCATCGTAGCTGTACATCGGCCCTTTAAGCGGGGATAGCACGTGACCGCTGCACTGCGGGGGTGCCGATGTGCGTGGCCGGTTGGTCAGGATGAGCCAGAACAGGGAATGTGTGTGTGTGTAAACACACACATCCCTGTTCTGTCAGGAAAGGAGAGACAGATTGTGTGTTCCTACTAGCTAGGAATAACGATCTGTCGTCTCCTTTAGTCAGTCCCATCCCGACAGTTAGAACACACACGAGGGAACACAGTTAACCCCTTGATCGCCCCCTAGTGTTAAACCCTTCCCTGCCAGTGACACTTACACAGTAATCAGTGCATTTTTAGAGCACTGATCGTTGTATAATTGTCAATGGTCCCAAAAATGTGTCAAGTCTCTGATCTGTCCGCCATAATGTCACAGTCCCGATAAAAATCGCTGATCACCGCCATTACTAGTACAAAAATAATAATAATAAAAATGGCATTAATCTTTCCCCTATTTTGTAGATGCTATAACTTTTGCTCAAACAAATCAATATACGCTTATTGTAATTTTTATTACCAAAAATATGTAGAACAATACATATTGGCCTGAACTGAGGAAAATATTAGCTTTTTTTAAAAATATATATTTATTTATAGCAAAAAGTACAAATGGGGTTTTTTTCAAAAATGTCGCTCTTTTTTTTGTTTATAGTGCAAAAAAAAAAAAACCGCAGAGATGATCAAATACCACCAAAATAAATCTCTATTTGTGGGAAATAAAGGACATCAATTTTGTTTGGGTGCAGCGTCGCACGATCGCGCAATTGTCCGTTAAAGCGATGCAGTGCCGTATAGCAAAAAATGGCATGGTCATTGAGCAGCCAAATCTTCCGGGGCTGAAGTGATTAAAGTCTATGGGACCCAAACTTAAAAAAATCAAAAGTGCCCATTTTGAAGACTTATATTATTATTATACAGGATTTATATAGCGCCAACAGTATGCACAGCGCTTTACAACATGAGGGCAGACGGTACAGTTACAATACAATTCAATACAGGAGGAATCAGAGGGCCCTGCTCATTAGAGCTTACAATCTAGGATTTAAAAAAAAAGTGTTTACAGGAGCAGTGATTATATTGATGCTTAAAGTGAAACAATAAAAATAAAAAAATCCTTTAAAAAAGTGCCTGGGGGGTCCCCTTTGTCTGCCTATAAAGTGGCGCATCTGTACCATGTATAGGAAAGGGGGTATGACTAGCGAACACCCCCCCTCCTGAACCATACCAGGCCACATGCCCTCAACATGGGGTGCTTTGGGGTGGGGGGGCTATAGCAAACATCAGGCTCAGCACCCTGCAAATTTGTGTGTTCTCCGATTCCCCCCGGCATATGATCACCCGCAATCCTTCCAAGTCTGGACTGAGTGTAACTTAACCACGCTGGAAGATTTTCTAGTTGGATTAACATGTTGCACGTTCCCAGATTTACAGACTCGGTATAATATACCGGGTAGGGAATACTATCATTTCCTACAAATCCGCCATTTTTTTCAAGAAAACACTATGCCAGCCCTCCTTCAGAGTCCAGATCATTTTTTGAAGACCTATGTCACACCTTCTTTCCTTTAAAAATAGACGAGCTAACACCCCCCCTCCTGAGCCATACCAGGCCACATGCCCTCAACATGGGGTGCTTTGGGGTGGTGGGGGGGGGCTATAGAAAACATCAGGCTCAGCACCCTGCAAATTTGTATGTTCTCCGAATAGGCGATGTTAGGGCCAAACGTTTGCTCGGCTCAAACTGTTCGCCCAACTCTATAAATAACATGTTCAGTTTATGGTGCTCACATACAGTTATTTCCACTTTAAATTACAACCCTTAAAACTGTTACCCACCAAAATGGGTTCAATTTTCCAATCTGAAAAATGGCATATATATTTTTCTATTATATTACAAATTCACTCAAAGAAATAATGTATGGTCACTCCGAGCACTGATAAAGATACAGTGCATTGCCCTACAGAATAATTTGTCTGACCATGACTAAAACAACCTTGCTTGATTTCCCTGAATTTATCTCTAAGTTAAACTAACAACTGGAGAACTCAAGTGCAACTAGACTGAACTTGGAAGTGGTATTAGTCTACGTGCGGATTCTAATTAGCAGAACTTGTTGCTTATCCACGCTCTGTGAAGAGAGTTATTAAATTAAAGCAGGGTTCTTTTTTTCGTGACCTTACCTCAAACTTCTCTGGATGTGCTGAAGCAATAACTATGCTGCGATACTTATTGTGGAAAGGCTGTGCTAATTGCAATTGCTCATACTCCACCTCTACAGACGAGTTCAGCAAGCATAGACAATATGACAGGTGGGCTTTGGGAACAAGCAGACAATGCACAGGAAAGGACTTTGGTCATGCATGCAATTTAATTTTAACTTGCTTTAATTAAAACTCCTGTCTGTGGTTCTCATTCTTGAAGACAATGCTATTAATTTAACGGTTATGAAAAAAAAAACAAAAAAAAAAACACAACAACATCGTTAATGATCATGATATGAAAAGCCCATTTTGTTGTTCACCCCATAACTTGTTTTGTTATAATTTAATTGGAATTTTATATTAGAGAATATTGAAAATCTGACACCGAAAGTTAGATAAGTAACGAAGGGTACTGATACTATAATAGCAATCATGACAACGGTCACATTAAGGTAGAATACATTATGAAATATCAAGAAAGAAATTAGCATAAAATAGACATAAAGTTTGCTGCAATAATAATAGGTCTTTGAGTCTCCTGACATTGTAGCAAATGCATCATTTCGTTAGAACATCGCTTATTTAAACTTTTATTTGTCTGACCTTTCTTGCAGATAAAATCATTTTATGGGTAGCTTTAAACTGCTGCAGAAATACATTTTTGGCTCTTTTCTTAGTCAGTGCTACACAAAGCTGAGACCGTTTTTGGAAGATGCTTAAAGCCATCATGTTACATTATATTTGCGTAAAAAAAAGGGTAATTGTCGTTAACAGAAAAGAACTAGCTCAACAAATAAACTCCTCATTGGTTCTGTTTCTACTCTTATTACTGTTCCCTTTTGGGAACAGATTTAAATAATATGTATAAGGAGTTACTGCACTTCCTAACTTAATGGTGAGCATCTGTTAGCACTAGAGAGGAACTTTGCTAGCAATACTGGCATCTAAACCATTAACATCACTTTGAAATAATTTCAGAAAAAGAGAACCCTTTCTGTGAACCCTTTTCTTTAGAGGGCAAGGAAGTTCTTGGCAAACTCTGCATTTTCATTCAAAACGCAACTTTGCTGGCAGTTCAAACAGACGTCAATAGAACATAAAGGATAAACCTATCCTCTGAATTCAATTCCGTGGGATTTTTCTACCTGTGACCATGCATTCCAAATAAACATCGAATGCAGGGAAACAATTCCCATTGATATGAGCCCTAACAGTCATACTCAGGTGGAGCTGTATGTGACCACTGTCACAAATGGTAGTCTTGTAGGTTCAGGAAACCAAGTAATTCATACAGAGTGGTGGAGAGATAAAAACTCTGTCAAACTCCAAGAGATAAAGACACTATCTCGACCCTACATAACCAATGATTTAAATCTATATACTGTTGGTAAAAAATAAATATAAGTCCCGCCCTCTATATTTTCTACCCCCACTGCGCTAAGTGATATATGAGAATTAAATATTAAATATACTAGTGAAAGAATAAATAAATTAGTGAAAACAGCTGCTACTTAAAGCGGTGTTTCAGCAAAAAAAAAAAAAAAAATTAAAAGTCAGCAGCTAAAAAAAAAAAGTAGCTGCTGACTTTTAATAAGTACACTTACCCTCCCAGGGCGCCCGTGATGTCGGTCATGGAGGCCGAGATGTCCCTCGGCGCTCCGGTCCCAGCGCCGCCATCCTCAGTAAGGGAAACGGGCAGCGATCTGGAGTCACATTGTATGGAGTATGGAGTCACATTGATATGCAACACGCTGATCGAGTGGATGATCACTATTAACCCCTGTTGTGGGTAAAATACGCTGAAGCCAAACACGAGAGTGGTGCTGGTGCGTGTGCTGGACTGGTGAGTGTGCTTTTCAGAGGGAGTGGTGTCACAAGCATGCGGTGTGGTGGTTGATTCAAAATTCTTTGAAGATCCCAATTGAAGATTTGTGTTTTAAGATATACTTTGATTCACTACATTTAATTTGGACTATTTTTGCATCACCTGTCAATGGGTGTGTTATATACACTTGTAATTAAGTAATTTATTTATATATCACGTTTGTATTATTGTACTTTGAAATTTGTATGAGATTTTTTACACTAGCGCTACTAGTTTTTCCTATTTATATTTTTAATTTTTAGGTTGAATGATTTAAATCTACCAGGTAAATCCTCATTGATGATTCACTGGGAAACTGAGACTTGGAGGTCTCAGCAAAAGATTGGATAGATATGCTTTTTCAATATAATTAAAAGCGCACGCTCTATAGTAAGAAAATAAACTGTTAATAAACTGCATACCAGATGGTATCTTACCCCTGCTAAAGTTCACACAATTTTTCCAGAAGTTCCAGAAGCCTGTTTCAAAGGCTGTCCAGATAGGGGTACATTCCTTCAAACTTTTTGGAGCTGCAAGGCTTTAAAACCCATTTGGCAACAAGCAGCTATTAAACCGGCTATTAGTACAATTCAATTGACCTTACCAATGTACCTTTTTTTTTGCTACATTACCTGATGTAACGCCCCCATGCCAAAGATTGGCCTATACCCTTTTTAGTGCAATTCATCTCAGCTCTCAATTGGTGCCCCCCCCCCCCCCTTATTTTCGGAGATAATTCATCATACCATTATGGATACCATGTCAATCCTTGAATGAATGGAGAATGGTTCCTTTTTTTAAACTGTTGTCACTTGGGGGTGGCAACTGCTTCATACATCCCATGACCGATGGATGGCTCTTGACTAATTTGCCTTTGTATATTTTATGTTGACCAGCATACATTAATGCCACTACAGTGTGTCTTTCTTTTCTTTTACTTCTTCAGTACCGAGGTATTTGGATCTTTGTCAAGTTTTACCTGAGCATCCCTGTCAGGATTGGTTTGCATGTTGTTCTTTTCTCTAAACAAAAAATTGTAGAGCTATAATATATGCTTTTTGTATAAATGTTACACAACTTTTGTGGTACTTTCAGATCTTCTATGTATCATGAGCTGCAAAATAAATGTTTGTAATAAAAAAGAAAACTCTGTCAACTCCTCATTGTTGTCTGTATCTGTGTTTAGGAGATTTCTCCTTGTTTCTTTTTCATTTAATGGTGTCTGACAGAACAGGAAGCAGAAGTCACCATACCAGGGCCAAAATGCAACAAAACATTTCTTACCCTTTGCAAAAACGAGTAGGGACTAAAATACCTTCATTGTTATTCATATGTCCACTAGAGAGTAGAAATGAGGTTTGCAGTTATGCAGCATTTGGGCTGAACTCTGCATGTTCATGACCATGGATCAGACAAACTGAATGGTAAGATTTAGTCAATGATGTCACCAGGGATACCTACATTCAGCTGCTGGTTGTGGAATTGTCATTCACAGTAAGGAGTATGTTGCATGCAGATTGTGTCACTATGTTTTTTTCCAGGAGGCATTTTGTTAAAGCCCACCTTTGAGCAAAAAAAAAAAAAGTTCTCATGCAGTGGGTTTGTGCCCACACTGCACGGGTCAACTGCTTGTTTTGTCCAGGGATGGGGAGAAAGCTGATACTCACTCGATCCTTCCCTCTGCTGGAAGACGGCACTCCCTCACAGTCCAGCAGAGGACTGTTCCTGGTCTATGGAGCCTGCTCTGAGGTTGATGATGTCAGGAATAGTCCACAACTCAAGACCGTTTGAGCATGGGGGTGCCAGACTAGTCTTGTCCTGGAAGGATTGGAGAATTAGGCAAGTAAATCTCCTTTATCCTCTCCCCTAGACAAAAAAAAAAAAAGTTAACCCGTTTAGAGCAGGCACAGCCCCATGGCATGCAAAAACTTTTTTTTGCCCAGAGAGGGGGTTTAAATAATTGGTTTGTTAACTTACTTTGGGAGTCAAATATCTAAGGACCTTTTATTTTAATGAGTTTCCCCACCACAGTCCACTACATCTACTGAGCTAGAGATGGGGTAAAGAGGCCATTATCCTCATTAATGTGGGGATAAGGTGCTTTGCCAGGGAGGCCCTCCTCATTTTAAGGGCATGTAGCCTGATAAGGTTCATAAGGAGGGGCCACAAGGCTATTGCCTCCACCCCCCTTCATGATGCATGCTCAAGTAGGGTAGGGGCCTGTTATAAGTTTTGGGGGACCCCATGCCATTTTTCTTGTTTTCGATGGGGGTACAACCTTAGGATCCATACCACTCTAATCTATGATAAGGATGAAGGGAATACCTGCCTGCTTTATTTACAAACAGAACAAAGCAGTTGGGAAATTTTATTTAAAGGCCAGCAATTTAAGAAAAAATTAAAAAATTTGAGTAAATTACACTTTTTCTTGTGTACATCCTGCAGGTTCGCCACCTCACAGGCAGATGTAGTGCATCTCTTAAGCATGGATACCTGAGAATTTGACTACAACATATCTCTACTCCCCACATTGAAATCCCATTGCAGGAGACTATAGGAGGGCCGCTGCCCTATCCCTCAAGTTCTCCTACTCCACTATCTACTCAATACGGGTACAAATCACACATGCTCTGAATATTTTTATGTCTGTTTAACCTTTCCTTAAAATTCCTTTTTTTCTTCTTTCTTACCCAGGAAGAACACTCCCTTAAAGAAGCACCACATGATCACTTTGAAGCCTTTCGAGTAAACCTCCAAACACTGGGGTAGTTCTGTTCCAGTTATAAATTACTTCTTATATTTCACTATTGTGGTTGACAATTCATATCCTAAAAGGTCACTCACTCCCTCACGGGTTGTTAGACCATAGCACCTTGCCCATTGAATGGTTACTTTCTTGTTTTCCAATTTTTCTTGTTTTCCAGTTTTTCGTTTTGCGTTAATACTTTACTTTGCCAATACAATAAGTCAAGCTTGCCTATTCAAATTGCATCCTGTGCAATAACGAAATAAGACATTTTGACTAGATACTTTTCCTTATCCCAGGAACCTGTTTTATGTTTGATTTATATATATATCTTAATTCCATGATAGCTTAAGCCATCATACTGTCTGCCAACATCTTGTAAATATATTCACAATTAAATCAAAAGCTTTCCTCCGGACCTTTGTCCTCTGTGTTGGAGTTGAATATATTCCCTATAAGACCAATATAAGTTCTTAATGGACCTAAGGATAATGTTCAAAGAGAGGAAAAAAAAAAAGAAAAAAGGGAGAACCATACAGTACTACATTCCTGGTCAAACTCTCTCTAACCCTTCCTTGAAAATTACATAGAGAAACGCCTTGTTTTGTTCTAGAATCTCTCCACTACTTATAACTCATAACTCCTAAGGTAGGCTAACAAGGTCCATGAGGCCATGTCATACCTGACATATACAATGTTTTTCCTGTTATTAGTTCAAGAGGTTAGACTGATATCTCATACAATTCGGCATATTGTAAATTGGTACAAGGTTTAGCTGAGTACAATTAGCTCACACTCTTTATGACTTAACCATACCTGGCCGGAGCAAACTCTAACATTACACTGTTCAATACACAATTTAATTATAAGAAGTTGTGCATACTGTTCATCTGGTTTCTCAATAGAGTTTAACTAAACTTGTAGTTATTTGCATTACGGAATCTAGCGCACCCCATCTTATCTAACTCCTACTAAACAGCAATACAAAAAATAAAAAATAATAACAAACAAAATAACCACACTGCCAGTCTCACAACATACCCACATCATGTTACTTGTGAAGATCACATCCTACCATGTCACTTTGGCTATTCACTTCCCCTTTAATACTCAGAGTATACTCAGGGTATACAGTACTCCCTCACCAACCATTCTTAACAAACCTTACTGATTGTCCCTACTTAGATTCATATGCCAAGCCCCAAACTAGCAGGTTTGTGTACTTCCTTTGACCTACCTAGAAACTCCCGGATTCCACCCCCTCTCCTAACATTAGGTAGACTAGCAGGCCTATTTCTATCTCTGGTGATTCACCCCCTACTTCTCACAACTTCTACTGCTCTCTTACCCTTCTCTCCTCCTACTCCCCTCTTTTTTTTTCTCTCCCATCCTGCCCTCCTTTTTTACCTGCATAATAAAATACTTACCTTTACACATGCTCACCCATCAACACAGTCCCATACTCTGCCTCTTCCTCCATTTACCCGATAGGTCATACTTCAAAATATCCATTATGGCCTACCAGAACCCTTCTACCTCTCCTTTTTAGTTAAAATTTGTATCCGTTAACGCCAATGGCCTAAACATTCCTGAGAAATTATCTAAATTTATCAGACAATTCCACAATCTTAAAGCTGACATTGTATGCATACAGGAGACTCACTTCCTGACAGGCAAAATTCCTAAACTCACTGATAAAGAATATCCAAATGCTTACAATGCATCCAACGCATCAACACAGTCCCATACTTTGCCTCTTCCTCCATTTACCCGATAGGTCATACTTCAAAATATCAATTATGGCCTACCAGAACCCTTCTACCTCTCCTTTTTAGTTAAAATTTGTATCCGTCAACGCCAATGGTCTAAACATTCCTGAGGAATTATCTCAATATATCAGACAATTCCACAAGCTTAAAGCTGACATTGTATGCATACAGGAGACTCACTTCCTGACAGGCAAAATTCCTAAACTCACTGATAAAGAATATTCAAACGCTTACAATGCATCTAACGCAGATTCTAAAACTAAGGGTGTCTCCATCCTAATTTCTAATCACACTCCTTTTGAAGTGATTGACTCTATGGTTGATGAAGCAGGTAGATATATTTTTCTCAAAGGACAAATTGGCTCACGCCCCATCACAATTGCAAACATTTATTCTCCGAACACTAAGCAAGTATCCTTTTTCCGCCAAATAGGGGATTTACTAATTTCCTTTTCAGCAGGGATCCTTATCCTTTGGGGTGACTTCAACGTCCCACTAAATCCACTTCTAGACACGTCCTCGGGCACCTCTGCCCTGCCATACAGGGCTCTTAAACAAACTCCAACTTCAAAACTTCTCGCTTCATGATGCCTGGAGAACGCAATATCCCCAAGAGAAAGATTACACGTTCTTCTCTCCCCTACATCAAAAATATTCCCAAATTGACTATTTTTCTTGTATCCCAAACCTGACCTAACCTTCCTATATAAGGCCACAATAGAACCAATGCTTTTATCCGACCACCATCCAATCAACATTAACTTGGTGTTTCCAGAAACCACCTCTAGAAACAAAACGTGGAAGCTTAAAACCTCCCTACTTAAAAACCCTCTCGACACCTAGCATTTTAAAACATGCATTCAGGAATATTTCTCTTTAAACAACAATTCTGAAACATCTTCACTTACACAGTGGGAAGCCCATAAATGTGTCATTCGAGTTGACTTTATAAAAACTGCCTCTAAAATCAAAAAAGAAAGACAAAATAAAATTTCAACACTTTTGTCTCGTATTTACGCACTGGAAGCAACACATAAACGAACAATGGCCTCTACTACATATCAGGGAACTGACCCATACCTGGTAACTCCTCCAAGAGGAACTAAACCTGAAATCAAAAAGACAATACATTTTAAGACATAAAATCTTTTATAAACAGGGGAACAAAAGTGGAAAACTTCTTGCAAAAGCAATACAGAACAAGAAAAACAATGCCACTGTACACCATATAAAGGACAAACAAAGCACAACACATTCCTCTAAGGAAGACATAGCTACCCAATTTGAACAATATTACCATTCTCTTTACAACATTCCCTCCAATCCCAAATGTCCTACTGACTCAGAAAAGAGATCAAAACTTATCCAAGATTTCCTTAAAAACTATGGCCCTTTGCCTATTTCACCAGAAGCAATCCGAAAACTCGACTCACCTCTCTCAGAAGAAGAATTTGAAAAAGCACTTAAAGATATTAAAGTTGGTAAAGCCCCAGGCCCAGATGGTTTACCATTACAATATTATAAAACATTTACAGATGTGTTAAAACACAGATTTCTCTCAGCTTTTCGTACATTTAAATCCGACACATTACCCTCTTCCCAACTCCTAGAAGCACACATTGCTGTGATCCCAAAAGAAGGAAAATACATCACATTCATCACAAATTACCGCCCAATATCTTTGATAAACGTAGATGTCCAAATCTATGCTAAAATACTAGCAAACCGACTTCTTCCACTTCTCCCTTCTCTAATATCGCTGGACCAAGTTAGCTTTATCCTGGGTAGGGAGGGTAGGGATAACACAATAAAAGCCCTTAACATTCATCACTGGCTTACCTCTAATGCAAAACAAGGCTTCTTCCTATACCTAGATGCCGAAAAGGCATTTGACAGAGTGGCCTGGGATTATATTGAGGCTGTCCTCTCATCCATTGGACTTCCTGCCTCAATGAGAGCATATATAAAAGCCTTATATTCTAACCCTACAGCTAGGATTCGCGTTAACGGCCACCTATCGAACGCCTTTCATTTACTCAATGGAACTAGACAAGGATGCCCTTTATTCCCACTACTATTTGTCCTCACCCTAGAACTATTACTAAATAGAATATGTTTAAACTCCGACATTAGAGGCATAAACATTAGAGGCCAATCATATAAACTTGCTGCTTTTGCTGATGACCTTCTTCTCTTTTTATTGGAACCACACTTATTGGAGCCCAATTTACTTAAAGACCTAGAACAATTCCAGTTGCTCTCCAATCTAAAAATAAACCATTCAAAATCAAATGCCCTTAACATATTTCTACCCCCCAACATGGTCACTCTATGTAAAACAAATGTCTCCTTCTCCTGGGCCAAGGAGACAATAACATATCTGGGAATTAAAATCCTAAAATCTCTACCAGATCTCTACCAACACAATTTTACCCCTATCCTAAAGGAAACTAGAGAGGACCTAAAACGTGCTCTTAACGTCTCATGGTTCAGCAGAGCTTCTCTACGTAAAATGACAATTCTTCCCCGCTTCCTTTATGCAATGTAGACAATACCTATTCGCCTTCCAAATTCATTTTTGAATGCCTTTCGTTAAGCTTGCACAACCTTTATATGAAGAGGCAAACCCCCCAGAATTTAATTTGATTGACTAACTACACCAAAAAATAACAGAGGAATAGCTCTTCCAGACTTATGCCAATATTATTGGGCCACACACCTCACCCGAATAGTCGATTGGAATATGCACCATAAAGTCAAAGACTGGGTCCCATTAGAACACACAATGACCCCGCTCTGTCTGAGAACCCTACCATGGGTACACCCACAGCACATTCACCCCAAGATCAAACTGCACCCACTCATCGGCCCTTCCTTGGAAGTCTTCAAACACACGAACATGATCTCAAACCCAACTCCCTGGTTTAGTCCGCTTACCCCTCCGCGCTCAAATCCAGAATTTCCCCCTGGCACAAATGATAACTTTCTACAGAGGATCTGGCCATATAGAGATGTCTTAGCAACTCACTTTTACCAGGAAGGATCTCTCTTATCCTGGGAGGCTCTCAATGCACAGCTAGCACCACATTCTATCCCCTGCTGCTTATATATACAGGTGAAACACTTCCTGTCCAGACAGGATATTGCTCACCAGTGGAAAAATCCACTAACGACACTGGAGACGCTATGTTCCAAAAAGTCACCCCAAAGGCCTTTTATATCATGTATCTACCCATCTCTATTTAGGGAGTGCTTAGCCTTCTCCTCTCCCTCATTCGTGTCTCTGAATGGGAATCCATGTGCTCCTATATACACAAATTATCCCTAAATGTCGCCACTCAAGAATGCGGTTTCAAAGTTCTCACTAGATGGTACAGGACCCCCGCCCTCCTAAACAAAATCTCAAACTCAATTCCGAATAAATGTTGGTGTTGTGATGCTCCTGATGGGACAATACTCCACATTTGGTGGTCTTGCCCCAAAATCCAATTATTCTGGAAAAGAGTACATGATACTATACTACAAGTTACATCAGATAACATTGCATTCTCTCCCGCTCAATACCTGCTTCATCATACCTCCATCCCGAAGAAATATTATCTTAAGTCGCTAGCGATGTTTATGATCAATGCTGCCAAACATTGCGTACCTAACCACTGGCGTTCAACGATTATACCAACGAAAAAGGAATGGGTTCACAGACTAAACAATATGGAAAAAATAGAAGAGCTTATCATCATCTCACAAGAAAAGATCTCTAAATTCTCTCAAACTTGGCACTGCTGGCAATAATTTAAAAGAACACCTGCTTATTCAGAATATGAGTAAGAACATGATTTATCTATATGCCTCCTCTGCATATATACACCCACTTTCCCCTCCTTCTGTTTTCCTCCAGGAGTACGATGACCTGCTACACTAAACCTTATAAGCAAAATAAACCAATTACTCCAGTAAGCTCTAGGGATGCGGGTGTCCCTTCTCTAGCCCCCCCCCCCCCCCATTTCCTCTCCCTCACCTCGCCCTTTTTTTTTTTTTTTTATTCTTTTATTTATTCTTTTTTTTTTTTTCTCTTTGATTTCCTTCCCCTTCCTACCCAACTTCCCTATTCCAACTCTTTTTTCCTTCGTCATAGACATGAATAGCACCCTATATAGGGAGACAATGAATAAGAAACTTTCAAAAATATATTATTGCTAATACCGCTATAGGATTGTTTTTCTTTTTCACCTGAGATCCACATCCTATAAAACGTAAATCAAAGAAAAATGGAAATCATCTAACTTTTATTTTACAAGCGTATATTGTCTTTTCCTACAACATTTTGTAATCTTATTCGCTTTGATACATAACTGTTTAACATGTGCCACATGTGCCTTTCATGTTTATTCTCTTATTTGCTTCAATAAAAAAAAGAGTTTTGCATGAGATTGTTTACAAGGGCACATATTGGGGTTGATTTACTAAAACTGGACAATGCAAAATCTGGTACAGCTGTGCATGGCAGCCAATCAGCTCCTAACTTCAGCTCGTTCAATTAAGCTTTGACAAATAAAACTGGAAGCTTATGGCCCGTACACACGATCCAAATATCGTGCGACAGATCGTACAACCTTTTTCGCTTAATAGTCGCAAGTAGAAATTGAATAGGAAAATAAAGTAATGAAAATTCTCGTATGACAGGAAAAAAAATCGGAAGTGATGTCATGTGTTGTAATGTATTTGTATTGTATTTTCAGACGGCAACTATACTGACTAAATGAAAATCGTACGATCCGGAATCATACGAGGAAAATTTTCGTGCATGTCCGATCGAATAATATCAGATGAACTGCCGTGATCGGCTGTCGAAAGTAGTGTACACACAATCCGAAAATCGTACGATTCTTCCTCGGACTACAGTTTTCATACGATATTCGTGCACGGGCCATAACTGTTTTTTATGCAGAGCTGCATCACATTTCACAGTCACCAGTTTTAGTAAATCAACCCCAATATGTGCTTTTGTAATAATAAAGTAATTTATTCATCAACATGGTAGGAGTCAAAAAAGATCCCCCAGTCCAGCAGCCAATTGTATTATATACCAATATACAGTATATAAATAAATATATATATATATATATATATATATATATATATATATATATATATATATATATATACACATATCTGCTCCTAACAGTCTGGTACTGTTTAACCTAATCTCTAGCAACGCTCTGTTGTATATAAGTGGCACCCCTTAGCTTTTATGATTCTTAAAGTGGTTGTACAGGCTGAATGTTTTTTACCTTCAGGCATTCTATGCCTGAAGGTAAAAAACCTTCTGTGTGCTGCTTCCCTCTTCAGTCCCCTAATACTCACCTAGCCTCTTCTCAATCCAGAAATGTGCACAAGAACCTCAGCTATCCCAGGACTCTCTCTCCCTATTAGCTGAGACAGCAGCGTGTGCCATTAGCTCTCACTGCTGTCAATCACAGTCAGTGAGCCAATGAGAAGAGAATGAGGGTGGGACCGAGCCGTGCCTTTATGTGTCTTTCTGGATGCAGAGAGCCGGACTCGGGAGCGAGCATGCACAAGTGCCCCCATAGCAAGCAGCTTGCCATTGGGGGCACTGATCAAGGGGGAGGAACCAGGAGCACC
This sequence comes from Lithobates sylvaticus, assembly GCA_028564925.1. Taxonomy (NCBI): domain Eukaryota; kingdom Metazoa; phylum Chordata; class Amphibia; order Anura; family Ranidae; genus Lithobates; species Lithobates sylvaticus. Next base: position 569,962,345 of record CM053029.1, read on the forward strand.
AGAGAGGGACCTGATGAGGAGGATCGGGGCTGCTCTGTGCAAAACCAATTTGCAGGGCAGGTACGTATGACATGTTTGTTTTTTTTTGTTTTTTGAAATCCAAACCTTTAATGTCACTTTAACTCTTCACAAGTGTATATAACAGCTTTGCCTGAATTCCAGTAGAGAAAGTCTAGTATTCAGAGCTGTTTTGTTGATTGTCGAATACCACCATCTCAAGCTGGCTGGTTATAACTTTTGGCCCCACACCAAACACAAACACCTTAAACTATGCCTTACCATCAAACTACTAGTTGGAAGTAGTGAAGCCATTCCAGTAGTGAAGCCATTTTGTATTTATGGGAGCCCCTAATGATGGGGTTTCAACCCCATCATTAGGGGCTCCCATAAATACAAAATAACCCTACAGCCTGCGCCTTAGTGAGTCCGTTTGATCATACTGCTGCTGGTCATGAGCATCTTTTGTCATTTAGCTAGTCTACATACTACTGTAGATCCTACTCTTGAGTTGCGCTTTTTCATTGAACAAAACATACATTTTGAATGTACAATGTAAAGACTAAAAGTGCTACTTCTAGGACTCATTATACCAGCATGTTACTGCAGTATATGAGCGAGGTTAAAATGTTATTTAAAGACAGCCCAATGTGTTCACATAGAGTGTGCATTTAAATATTACAACAAGGTCACAGGAAACAAAGCCATGATCCCAGATGATCTGTAGTATGTAAACCTCATTTGACCGTGTAATAAAGAGTTTACTGATCTGATTTTAGTTGTTAATAGAGATAACAATAATTCCTATTGTTACTGAATGTTTGTTAACCTTGGATAGCCTTCGATAATTATGGGAGAAAAGAGAAAAATTACTGGCACTTGTATGGAATGCTTCCCGTAGGCAACTATTAAAACTTATATAAACCTTGAAGCTTGTTAGATTTCTTGCCATTGGAATGGTCTACTGGTTACAGTATGAATTGTGATTTTTTTTTTTTTACATAGAAAAATAGACGTGCTTTATGGCTGCCAAAGATACAAACTTTCAGGCAGTGGTGTGTTTTGCTGATGTACTGATGGGATCCATAAACTAGGGAATAGGTGCTTTTCTCATGAACAGGAATTTGGTATGACATTGGAAACAGCTGATGCCAAGTTAGTACAATAGGTAGCGTAATAATATGATGTTCATATAAACTATGTTAAATAACTACTAAGAAAAAGGGAAGCCAATTAGTGATGAGTTGAACATACCTATGTTTGATTTAAGGGAGGTTTGCTGAACATTACTAAATTTCAGTCCAAACCTCAAGGAAGTAAATTGAAGCTAAATGTTAAAAAAAAATAGTACAGTAATAGACATGTTCTAAGTTAATAGGCAAGGGAGTGTCAAATAAACTGCATGGAGGGCTGGGCACTGCCCTGAGGAATGCGGGGGACATAAACAAAAAAAACATTTTTTTTATAAATTCAGTTTGGTGGGAAACAGTGATTTTTGTAATGCGTCAATTGAAACATTAGAATGCAAATATCCTTTAAATAACATGCCTGGGGGTTGCCCTGGCCCTACCCGTTAAGTGGTGCACCTGTGTAATGTATGCAATCTAATAAAGCAAAGCTGAAATTACTATTTAAAAGTGTGTTTACATTTTTGGTGAAATAACATCTCCCAGCAGATTTGTTCTGTTTGAAAACAAAGATGCCATGAATTCCCTTGATCATTACTAGACCCTTTTTCTAGATGAGGGTCCTCATACACAAAAAAAAGCATGCCCTGCAAAACTGGTATGGAATTTAAGGGGGTGCCCATGCAAGAAAAAAAAAATGTGAGGACCCTTCCAAATTCTATACTGTCACGAATGTCACATCTACCCCAACGCAGGTGGTCAGACACTATAGCTATCTACTGTGTGCTTCGCCTATAGCAGCCCCCTTTCCCTTAGGGCAAGCAGGCCTACTGGTACTTGGTTGCCCCCAGGACTTATACACAATGCTATAGTGCCTGGCCACCACGCCAGGGCAGATGCGAACAGAGCACACAAACAGACTACTTGCAGTTAGCAGACAGATAGCGTGGTTCTATGACAGTCCAGGTAAAAGGCAGGCTGAGTTCAGGGAATAGTCCAATATCCGATCCAGGTCATACACAGGAAAATCCAAACTAGCAAAGCAGGGCAGACAAACGGGTGAGGGGGGGGGCTTGAACAGGAACAATTAAGGTATACAGTCTTTGTCACAAGCTAGGGATAGAGTGATCAGTTTGTTTATGACAGGTGACTGACCATATCAATCACCTTGCAGGTGGACACAAACAGGGAGAAGGCAACAGCCAACACCCGGAATGCTGCAATGAGGAGCAGGAGCACAAAAGTGATCCTGACATATACCAGACCTATCGGGCTGTGTGTGGATTTCAAAAGAGAAGTATGGGTTTCATTTTTTTTTTTTTTTTATTCATACTTACCTAACATTGGTCCGATGTGGCATCTGTCCCCCGGCACCTCTACACTGAGAACCGAGCGTTCGAACACTGCCGATCACTCTGTTCTCACAGCTCCCCGAGTAGAGGGCTGCAGACTGTCAGTCACAATAAACCCCATTGTGTACTTAAAAGTGGGTTATGCATTTATATATATATATATAGATATAGCTCTATCTATCTATCTATCTATCTATCTATCTATCTATCTATCTATCTATCTACCTATCTATCTATCTATCTATCTATCTATCTCTATCTAGCTATCTATCTATATATAAATATATTCTTTATTTTAAACTTAAACCAATATTTTAGCAGAGCCTGTCCTTTTATTATTACACTGAGCTCTGAACTCACCACTGTAGTTAGCAGTCTATTTATCTCAATGTAGACTCTGTTTAACGCATAGATGGTGTTATGCAATGTAATTTTCCATGCTCCATTCTCAGTGCCACCACAGCTGCTTTTAACACCGAGTTTATTTTCTGATGACCTGCGTGTAATTGCATAATCACTGGTGAAAATGTGAATTAGATGTAATCAGCCTTCCGTCATTTCAAGGTCAATAAAAGGAAGACCTTTCAGAAATCAGTAATAATGAGACATTTCACCTGTTTCTATAATAGTCGGGAATAAAAGAACAGTGTGAGAATACTGAAGAGCTCCGCAGGTCTTGTTCTAACGGCTCTGTTTAAGCTATCAGTGTTGTTCTATCGGGATGTCATTGTATGGGATCATTACTATACACCAAGGACCCAGATAGGTATCAAATGTACATATTCCCTCCAACTATGTCCTCTCCAAGAAAGCCACAATGAAAGAACATGGAGATTAGGTCTGTTGTAAATCAAACAGCCACTACACCTCAGGGCAAGTATGATGGAATCAGTGGCTTGTCAAGAGGCAAATGTGTTTATAATGATGTAGCAGCAATTCCTTCTAGCCTTTTGTGCTGTCTCCAATACAGGCAAAGCAGTCATCTGAACGCCAACTTCTGACATTATTATTTTGTGCGACGGTTTTATAAAAAATAAATTTGTGCTGCATACTGTGTAAAGGTTTAAAAGGACTTTTCATAAAAATCACACTTGATGAAATTTAAAAGTACAAAAGTTAGCATTACCCAATCAAATCGTTATGCTGAGTCAAAAAGATTCCTTTTCCTTGCCAGGAGTAAAAGAAAAAATGCTGCTCCATAGATAAACTGGGGGACCCGATGCGCGTGGCCAGCAGGCGCAATCGCCGCTTGCCACCCGCGATCATGGGCACAAGATCCGGAACAAGGATTTGTGTGTGTAAACACTCAAATCCCTGTTCTGACAGGGGAGGAGAAACAGATCGTCTGTTCCTACTAAGTAGGAACGGCGATCTGGCTCCTCCTCTAGTCAGTCACATCCCCTCACAGTTAGAAACACACCTAGGGAACACATTTAACCCCTTGATCGCTCCCCCTAGTGTTAACCCCTTCCCTGCCAGTGACATTTGTTATCTTTCAAAAAGTGTTTCCCAGTGCTAAACCTTTCATCCAATTTCTAAATTGCTGCATTTGTAAATTTTAGAAGCCAATATAAAGAAATAGTAGTGGTAAAAAAAAAAAAGAACTTATGGGTTTAACTAATCTAATTGTATAATTGTCCTTTAACCACTTCAGGCCCAGTAATACAGTAATATTACTGATTACAGTAATACAGTAATCAGTGGCTATTTTTTAGCTCTGATCGCTGTACAGGGGGTCCCCGGGTTATGAACCCGTCAGGGACTACTGTCCTCCTGTTTGTAATTCGGAAATGCTCGTAAGTCGGCCGCGCATGCGCAGAACGACAATTACGGACATTTCCGATGTTCCGTCGAATGCCGTTCTGCGCATGCGCGGCAAATTACAGACATTTCCGATGTTTTCCGAGGCTCCGTCTGGCCGCGCATGTGCAGAAACGGCCGATGACCGCGAAAAATGGCAGAGGGTCCCCGTAGTGCCCGGTTCGTAAGTAGGAGATGTCGGGCGTTCGTAAATCGGGACCCCCTGTATAAATGTCAATGGTCCCAAAAAAGTGTCAAAAATGTCCGATCTGTCCGCCGCAATGTCACAGTCCCAATAAAAATCGCAGATCGCTGCCATTACTAGCAAAAAAAATAAAATAAAAAAAATGCCACGCACAATGCGCAAACCAATCAAGATACGCTTATTGACATTTAATTTACCAAAAATATGTAGAAGAATACATATTAGCCTAAACTGATAAAGACATTTTTTTTTTTTTGTTGTTGTTTTATTTGGGATATGTATATTAGCAAAAAGTAAAAAATATATATTTTTTTTAAAAATTGTCGCTCTTCTTTTGTTTATAGCGCAAAAAATAAAAACCGCAGAGGTGATCAAATGCCACCAAAAGAAAACTCTATTTGTGAGAAAAAAAGGACGTCAAGTTTTGTCTGGGTACAACGTCGCATGATCGCGCAATTGTCAGTTAAAGCAAAGCAGTGCTGTATCGCAAAAAATAGCCAGGTCATGAATAGGGTAAATTCTTCCGGGGCTAAAGTGGTTAAAGGACGATTATACTAAAAATTATTAGTTAAACCCACAAGTTCTTTTTTTTTACCACTATTATTCTTTTATATTGGCTTCTAAAATTTACAAATGCAGCAATTTAGAAATTGGATGAAAGATTTAGCACTGGGAAACACTTTTTGAAAGATAAAAAATGCATTTTATATACAACTATATGGATCAGGCCAAAAAAGGGATAAATGGGGAGGGAAGAGGGACAGAGGGACTTTGTTGCAAATCAGGGACAGTCCCTCGAATCAGGGACAGTTGGGAGCTATGCATATGGAAGGAAAATACATGTTCTGCCCCTCTTTGTGTATTTTTTATGTCTTGTATTGAACTGCGTGATAGGATCGTTTTTCTCTAGTGTGTTGCCATCTAGTGGCAGTTTTGGGGCCACTACAACATGTTTACTAATGTGGTTTTGGTATCTACTTTCCTCCTGTTTAGTGCTAGTTGGTTTAGTCCTAGCTAGATCCTCCCCTCTTCTACCATGTTCCCTCAGTCAGTGTTAGTTATTCACAGAGACAGGGCTCAGGAAATTCATTTTCTTCTTACACTTCAAAAAGCTGGAAAAAAAGCATTCCCTGTACATACACTGTGTTGCCAAAAGTATTGGGATGCCTGCCTTTACACGCACATGAACATTAATGGCACCCTAGTCTTAGTCTGTAGGGTTTGATATTGAGTTGGCCCACCCTTTGCAGCTATAACAGCTTAAACTCTTCTGGGAAGGCTGTCCACAAGGTTTAGGAGTGTGTCTATGGGAATGTTTGACCATTCTTCCAGGAGTGCATTTGTGAGGTCAGGCACTGATGTGGACGAGGAGGCCTGACTCACAGTCTCTAATCTAATTAATCCCAAAGGTGTTCTATCAGGTTGAGGTTAGGACTCTGTGTAGGCCAGTCATGTTCCTCCACCCCAAACTCATCATCTATGTCTTTATGGACCTTGTTTGTGCACTGGTGTGCTGTCATGTTGGAACAGGAAGGGGTCATCCCCAAACTGTTTCCAGTTTCCAGTTGGGAGCATGAAATTGTCTAAAATGTCTTAAGAGTTCCCTTCAGTGAAACTAAGGGGCCAAGCCCAACCCCTGAAAAACAACTCCACACCATAATCCCCCCTCCACCAAATGATTTGGCCCAGTGCACATAGCAAGGTCCATAAAGACATGGATGAGGGAGTTTGGAGTGTAGTCCTCTTCTGTTTTAGAGGTGGGGGTTAGTCCTGTAATCTGGAAGGGTACGGCAATATTGAGGGACACTGCACTTTCCTGGAGACGGCCATAATGCACCACATGCATATCGCTATGCTGTTTCTTTAATAAATTAATTTTGAGAGTAAGCCTGTGGGTGTTCAAATTTTTTTTTTTTTTTTTCGTTTTTTTTTTTTTTTTAATAATATGCATTGTAAATACATCCTGCCCAAATGATGGGTGGCACTCCAATCTAAACAATATCAGACTCCTAGTTACATTTATATTTTTATAGGTAACCGGAGTACCCGGTGGAAACCCACACAGGTACAGGGAGAACATGCAAACTCCAGGCAGGTTGTGGAAAAGTTGGGGTTCGAATCAATGACCCTATTACTGCTAGGTTTAAGTGTGAACCACTTAGCCACTATATCTTTGACTTTATACCCGAATACTAGACATGTGACCATAAATGTCCGCTCGTGGCGACTGCTTCGTCGAATCTTCATGTCAAATCTTTTCTCTCTATGTCGAATAATCTTGGAGTAATAGAGTTAGGTTAGGCACATTCGACCTTTTTTGCTATTGTCTCTATAATGTCGAATCTTTTCTCTCTATCTCGAATCTTTTCTCTCTATGTAGAATAATCTTAAACTAATAGAGCTAAGGTTAGGCACATTCGACCACAGGTTCGATGGACACAGATCACTATTGTCAGCGTCATGTCGATTCTCCTATCTATATCGAACTATTGCAACGAAAATGGAAAAAAAGCGTTTGTTTATGTCGGATCTTTTGGTTTTCAGATTCTGCACGTTAGTTATCGTTTGTTAAAACGATAAAGAAAATACCCAAAATTCAGACGAAAATGCATTCGGATGAAAACTAATACACATGTCTACCGAATACACACGAAGATTTGGCGCAGACCCAAGCCTTTCTACTCCAATAGTGATACCTCATTTATCATCCAAGCCTAAAACCAGGGTCTATAATTACTAGTTCAGTTAGTACATAGAGTCTCGGTGGGTATAGTTTCCTGCAATTAGAAGCAAGAACTTCATTCCTGTAGTGACTTTCGGAATTCCCAAATCTCTTTTGGAGTGATCTGAGATGTAATTCATTCACTCGTGTTAAATCATTTGGTATGACATTTTATTTTACCTCTTAAGGCTCGATTCACATCTATGCATTTTGCTTTTGAGCGTTTTTGCAGTGCTTTTTGTGGTGCTTGCCGCGTTTTTGGACACGCGTTTTTACCGCGATTTTTATTTTTTTTTGTACATTTTTTTTTTTTACACTGTGGTTGCTTAGCAACCAGCTATATACAGTGTACAAAAAAAAAAAAAAAAACGCAAATCGCGGCAAAATCGTGGTAAAAACACGGTAAAAATGCAGTACTTGCGTTTTGGATGCGTTTCCATTGACTTCTATTACATGCAAAACGCTGCATTTTGTCCCCGACCCTTTCCAAAAATGCATTGATGTGAACATGTTCCATAGGAACCCATGTTAAAAAATTTCCCTGTATTTCTGCAAAATGCGCTAGTGTGAATGGAGCCTAAAGCAAGATCCAGAATCTGAGTAAAGAGAATTGGGAAATGGAAAATGAAATTATGTTTTTAGTGCTTTTCTTTTTATTTGTGATTGTTGGCAGTCATGGGAAAATAAACCAGGACAAAGTTTTCAGGGAAAAAACATATTTACTTACTGGTATCAGACAAATAGAAAGAAGAACTAGAATTCTGAAAATTAAGTGTAAACTATAATGGTCTTGAGTCAATTAAATTTTAATTGTTTTTTTTCTACACTTAGCACTTTGGGTTAGCCAAGCAGAAAAAAATTAGAACTGCTTGCTCAGGACCACGATTTGTCAATAAGGGATGAGTCATAAAACTCTGTAAACAACTGGCTTTTATCAAATTCAGAACTTTCAAAATGTAAAAAGAAGACTTAAAGTGATAATAAAGTCAAGTTTTTTATTTTTTTTTAAATAACAAACATGTTATCCATACCTGCTCTGTGTAATGGTTTTGCACAGAGCAGCCCTGATCCTTCTCTTCTTGGGTCCCCTGCCGGCGCTCTTGGCTCCACTCTCCTGCCAAGTGCCCCCAGAGCTAACAACTTGCTGTGGGGGCACCCAAGCAGTCTCATTCCCGAGCTCCTGGTCTGCGTGTCCATTTAGACACAGAGCCATGGAAAAAGTTAATAAAAATGAAGATGAGATGAAAAAAATATACATGCTGGGCAGTTGGAGATCAGTGATTAGTACTTCCACCTAGCAGCACTGGGTAGTTGGTTCAAATCCCAGCCATGGCACTACCTGCCTGAAATTTGCATGTTCTCCCTGTGCCTGCATGGGTTTCCTCTAGGTATTCCGGTTTCTCCTCACACTTCAAAGACATGCTGGTAAGTTAACTGGTTCCTGTCTAAAATGGCCCTAGTATGTGTATGAATGTGAGTTAGGCACCTTAGTTTGTAAGCTCCTTGAGGGCAGGACTAATATGATGTGAATGTATAATATACAGTATGTCACAAAAGTAAGTACACCCCTCACATTTTTGTAAAAATGTTATTATATCTTTTCATGTGACAACGCTAAAGAAATGACACTTGACACAATGTAAATTAGTGAGTGTAGAGCTAGTATAACAGTGTAAATTTGCTGTACCCTCAAAATAACTCAACACACATCCAAATTGGGCCCAGTTAGCCATTTTCCCTCTCCGCTGTCATGTGACTAGTTAGTGTTACAAGGTCTCAGGTGTGAATGGGAAGCAGGTGTGGTAAATTTGGTGTTATCACTCTCACTCTCTCATACTGGTCACTGGTCAAAGTTCAACATGGCACCTCATGGCAAAGAACTCTCTGAGGATCTGAAAAAAAGTATTGTTGCTCTACATAAAGATGGCCTAGGCTATAGGAAGATTGCCAAGACCCTGAAACTGAGCTGCAACATGGTGGCAAAGACCATACAGTGGTTTAACAGGACAGATTCCACTCAGAACAGGCCTCGCCACGGTCGACCAAAGAAGTTGAGTGCACGTACTCAGCGTCATATCCAGAGGTTGTCTTTGGGAAATAGACTTATGAGTGCTGCCAGAGGTTGAAGGGGTGGGGGGTCAGCCTGTCAGTGCTCACACCATACGCCGCACACTGTATCAAATTGTCCGGCATGGCTGTCGTCCCAGAAGGAAGCCTCTTCTAAAGATGATGGACAAGAAAGCCGGCAAACAGTTTGCTGAAGACAAGCAGACTAAGGACATGGATTACTGGAACCATGTCCTGTGGTCTGATGAGACCAAGATAAACTTATTTGGTTCAGATGGTGTCAAGCGTGTGTGGCAACACAAGTGTGTCTTGCCTATAGTCAAGCATGGTGGTGGGAGTGTCATGGTCTGGGGCTGCATGAGTGCTGCCGGCACTGGGGAGCTACAGTTCATTGAGAGAACCATGAATGCCAACATGTACTGTGACATACTGAAGCAGAGACTGATCCCTATCCCTTATGGAGACTGGCCGCAGGGCAGCATTAAAACATGATAACGACCCCAAACACACCAAAGATGACCACTGCTTTGCTAAAGAAGTTAAGGGTAAAGGTGATGGACTGGCCAAGCATGTCTCCAGACCTAAATCCTATTGAGCATCTGTTGGGAATCCTCAAATGGAAGGTGGAAGAGCGCAAGGTCTCTAACATCCACAAGCTCTGTGATGCCATCATGAAAGAGTGGAAGAGGACTCCAGTGGCAACCTGTGAAGCTCTGGTGAACTCCAGTGCCATCTTAAGAGCATTATAGGCCCCCGGGCAATACAGTGCACTGGGGCCCTGTCTACACAATCACACACGAGAATAAAAATGCAAGAGAGGGGCTGCAATGGTGTGTGAGAGAGAGGGGCTGCAATGGTGTGAGAGAGAGAGGGGGGCTGCAGTGGTGTGTGAGAGAGAGAGGGGCTGCAATGGTGTGAGAGAAAGAGGGGCTGCAATGGTGTGAGAGAGAGAGGGGCTGCAATGGTGTGAAAGAGAGAGGGGCAGCAATGGTGTATGTGAGATAGAGGGGATGCAATGGTGAGAGTGAGAGGGGCTGCAATGGTGTGTGAGAGAGAGGGGCTGCAATGGTGAGGGAAATAGGGCTGCAATGGTGAGAGACAGAGGGGCTGCAATGGTGCGTGAGAGAGAGAGGGGCTGCAATGGTGTGTGTGTGAGAGAGAGAGAGGCTGCAATGGTGAGAGAGAGGGAGAGGGGCTGCAATGGTGTGTGTGAGAGAGAGGGGGCTGCAATGGTGAGAGTGAGAGGGGCTGCAATGGTGTGTGAGAGAGAGGGGCTGCAATGGTGAGAGAGAGAGGGGCTGCAATGGGGAGAGAGAAGGGGGCTGCAATGGCAAGAGAGAGGGGCTGCAATGGTGTGTGAGAGAGAGAGAGGGGGGGCTGCAATGGTGTGTGTGTGAGAGAGCGAGGCTGCAATGGTAAGAGAGAGGGAGAGGGGCTGCAATGGTGTGAGAGAGAGAGAGGGGGTGCAATGGTTTGTGTGTGTGTGAGAGAGAGAGAGAGAGGGGGGGCTGCAATGGTGAGAGAGAGGGAGAGGGGCTGCAATGGTGTGTGTGGGAGAGAGAGAGGGGCTGCAATGGAATGTGTGAGAGAGAGAGGGGGGCTGCAATGGTGAGAGAGAGGGGGGGGTTGCAATGGTGTGTGAGAGAGAGAGGGGCTGCAATGGTGAGAGAGAGAGAGAGGGGCTGCAATGGTGTGTGAGAGATAGAGGGGCTGCAATGGTGACAGAGAGAGAGAGAGAGAGAGGCTGCAATGGTGAGAGAGAGGGGCTGCAATTGTGTGTGAGAGAGAGAGGAGCTGCAATGGTTTGTGTGTGAGAGAGAGAGATAAAGAGAGAGGATGCAATAGTGAGAGAGAGGAAGAGGGGCTGCAATGGTGAGAGAGAGAGGGGCTGCAATGGTGTGTGTGAGAGAGAGAGAGGGGCTTCAATAGCGAGAGAGAGAGAGGGGGCTGCAATGGTGTGTGAGGGAGAGAGAGGGGCTGCAATGGTGAGAAAGAGAGAGAGAGGGGGAGCTGCAATTGTGTGTGAGAGAGAGGGGGGCTGCAATGGTGAGAGAGAGAGAGAGCCTGCAATGGTGTGAGAGAGAGAGGGGGGCTGCAATGGTGAGAGTGAGGGGGACTGCAATGGTGTGAGAGAGAGGGGGGCTGCAATGGTGAGAGAGAGAGGGGCTGCAATGGTGAGAGAGAGAGGGGCTGCAATGGTGTGTGAGAGAGAGGGACTGCAATGGTGTGAGAGAGAGAAGGGGCTGCAATGGTATGAGAGAGTACAATGCTCTGCAGGCCATTTATTTTTACCTGTAAAAAAATGAGTTTGCTTTGAGAGAGAGAGAGAGAGAGAGAGAGATGCACCGTGAAATGATGAGAGAGATTATACAGATTGCAGCGCCTTAATTCTTCCACTCCACGGCCCCAGGGTACTGAGTGCAGGCGGCCTTGGCTGGGGTCGCTGGGCAGGTGGGGACCTCCAGGCAACTGCCCAGCATGCCCATGCGAAAAAACATCCCTGGTGAACTCCATGCCCAAAAGGGTTAAGGCAGTGCTGGAAAATAATGGTGTAGGGGTGTACTCACTTTTGTTGCCAGCAGTTTAGACATTAATGGCTGTGTGTTGAGTTATTTTGAGGGGACAGAAAATATACACTGTTATACAATCTGTACACTCACTACTTTCCATTGTAGCAAAGTGTAATGTGTGTGACATGGACAGAAGGTGGACCTAGAGATCAGCAGGACCAATCAGTTTTTTTGCAGAATACAGAAAATAAATCTCATAGTGTCTGTGTGAGTATTGTTGTGGAAATTCTTATAAATGTATGTTGTCAGATGTCCCCCAGTGTCGGTTTTGCTGTAATGTGCTCATGGGAGCGTATTCACACATACAGACGTTGGCGGAAGACCAGTGGCCACGAAAACCTTCCCGAAGACACTGCAGATATGGTTTCTCTTTTAGGGATGTTTGTTTATGCCTCACCAAGAGACTGGCCACTTCTTGGTGACTGCATTAATGACTCCGAGCAAACATGTCTGCGTACATTGGAACTATAGCATAACTATATGAAAATTATGGCCCTCTGAGCCATGGTTTTGTATGGTTTGCGTCATTGAAAGCATTTCGTCGGTTTGCACGCGGTCTTGTGCAGAGCCAGCTTTCTAGTGTAACCTTTGTCTCACAGAAGGCATGGCTCTGCACCTGATCGTTTGCACACATCACTGCTAGTCTATTTGAATGTATACATGTCTGTGATTGTTTTTTTTTAAAGAATACAAATGTCAGATTGGCTGTCTGTGAAGACACCACCTTCTTTTATTACTCATGTTGTTGTTTGTATTAATGAACCCTGTTGGAAGGGTTTCTGTATTGTCACATCCTGTGTTGTCAAATCCGTATATGGTCATATCCTGTGGTGTCACTTCCCATGTAAGAATTAATTGGCTGCTGGAACCAGCACTTCATGTTTGTGAAAGATTTTGTAATAATAAAAGGCCATGCTGGCTAGTGTGAGTCAGTGATGCTGACGGAACTGAGAACTTAAAGATGGTCGTGTCTGTTTACTTAGATGAGTGGGTTTTTAGGTAAGATGCATTATATCATGAGACAAAATGTTATTATTAGAGAAAGGAGATTTGGCTCTGTGTGCAGCCAAATTTTGCTGACAGAATTAACAGCATTGAAATTTTTTTAGGATGTGGGTTTAATGACACTTTGGGGGTTATTTACTAAAGGCAACTCCACTTTGCACTATAAGTGCACTTGAAATTGCACTGAGAGTGCACTTGGAAGTAAAGTCGCTGTAGATCCGAGGGGGACATGCAAGTAAAATAAAAAAACAGCATTTTAGCTTGCACATGATTGGATGATAAAATCAGCAGAGCTTCCACTCATTTCAGATCTACCCCTTAGATTTAGAGCGACTGCACTTTCAAGTGCACTTGCAGTGAAAAGTGGATTTGCCTTTCCTAAATAACCCCCTTTAACTGTTTTGGGAAGTAGTTAACTTGATGGGTTAAATTCTGCTTTAAACCACCCTACTGCTAGTGCATTTTGTTCACACCCAACACTTGGCATAGAGCCATCGAGTGTTAATTGGGTGTAGCTCTACCCCCGCATGAGCCACTGGTTAAAAAGAAATCTGCCACCCTGCACAGCCAGGCACATAGAATTTACCACAGCACTCTTAAGTCAAGAAACAGCCCTTCCAGCTTTGTTTTTGTATTTTTATTGGGAGTATTGAACTTGGGTAGGGATAGGGGTATTATGGGATGCCCACTTGACTTTAGAAGAACTCTTCAGGGACAACTTCTTCTGTACAGTCTATTTACACTCCTCAGCTCCTCAAGCACAACACTTGCTTGCAACAAAAAACTCCCAGGACCAGCTGGCACACTGTTAGGTGATCTGACAATAGGGCTCAGTCAAATGTAGCAAATGCCCGTTACAGGCAAGGACCACGGGCCCCTTGGTTGTATAGAAAAGCCCTAGTGCCCAGCTGTCTTTCTGTGGCTACTGATCCCAACACCACCTCTTCAGACATTGCCAGCCCACCTGGCTGAACTTTTCTCCAGCCCTCCTGGCTAATCTTTCACAAACTGACTCTGGATCCATCCCAGACAGCTCTCACCCAGTCCTTTCAGGCTGCTTCTCAGTCCTTCCCGACTGTATCACTCACCAGCTTATCTGGCTGTCTTCTCCCTGAGGATTTCCCGGACGTGCTCACTGGCTCCTGCTGCCCTAAAACCTTCTCTCGTGCCACTGGATAGGATTTTTCCTTTGGGATATCAGATGATCCCTCCTGCAACTGAGCTCCCAAGTTCCCCCCTCCCCGACTAGGGAGCTACCCTCAAGGGCCCACCGGCAGCCTCCTAACACTCCATCTACAACTTCCACCCAAACTCTCCTGCCCTGCTGGGCTGACCCTGAGTATTTGAGAAGGCCTGCCTCCTACCAACCCATCTGTTGGGGATTGGTCAGGGCCATCACTAATAATCCAGGCAGCTCCTCCTAACCTCCTTCCCATTCTTCTGGAAGTTTCCAGCAAGTTCCAGAATTAGGGGGAGGTACCAGAGATGCTGCCTGCTGTGTCATACCAGCCTCCCTGAATCACTCACCCAACCCGGATTAAAACATTGGCTTGGCTGCCAGCCAAGCCAAAACATTTTACCTACACTACAAAAATCCTAACAATACCTACTCTAGCACACTAGAGCATGCTATAAAGGACAATTTATTCCTATCCTCTACCTGCACAAGGGTACTCCAGATCTTTCACAGTCTTTTTAAAGCCTCTGGTCTGGGGGGAACCTTTAAAACTCATTCCTATTTATTTTGGTTTGAGAAAAAGGGTAGAGACTGGGTTTCCAAAATGGTTTTACACAGTGTTAGCATTATACTATTATTAATGTATTCATCTATTTATGTGTATTCTAGCTGTATCACTTTATGCCAGGCTAAAAATAAGAAGAAAATAAATAAGAAAAGTGAGATATTTTGAAAACTGCAAATAAAAAAAGCTTACTAAATCCAAAAGAATTGAATCCATGTGCTTCGTAAATAAAGACAAATCAGATATGATGCAAATTATGCAAATTCTATCTGTTCTGTAACACTTCTGATGTTTCCTTTTCTTATTGGAATTATTTATATGAGTAGATGCTGATGTACATGAGTGTCCTAGGTGATTTACTATCAGTAATTTCTCAGTGTGCAAGCTGTGATAAGAATGATGAAGTATTTGCCCCAAAGCTAAAACAATATAGCGTGTTTGTATATTTTACAATCCAGAGCAGTGTGTCATTTTTCCTGCAAGTCTCACCAACTACGACAAAGATCTATATGATCAACCTGCATGTGTTTCTGAAATATTCCAGGTTTCTATAGATTTAAAATGGAATTCCTTTCTATGAGGCTGTATTTGCTGTAAAGACACTCATGGGCCAGTGTGTGAGGCAACTGGGTTTTAAGTGGCAACGTCAAATCTCAACATTTAGAAAATATGATGATGTGTTCCTTATTGGGTATCCAGATTCTATCCAATTCTAAACATTTATGAATAAATTCAGCCAGAAAATTGTTGGCGGAAGGTGATGCATGAAATGTAAAGAGCAGTGTTTCTCAACCGATGTGCCATGCATGGCAACCTGAGGTGCCATTTTGGTTCCCCCGGGGTGCTACAAGCACAGGACCCAGTTTATTCTTGATCAGCACCATAATATTCAATGATCCTGTGAAGCAGGACACCAAGGGGGTCATTTACTATAGCGCCGCGGCACAAATTAGTGCTAATTACCACGAATTAGAGATAATCACGCTGATTAGCGCTAAAACGGTATTCACCATAGCTCTAGTGAAAAAATACTCCCAAAATCGAATTTACTTCCTGAAAACAAATAGCACCCAAACCCTTACTCTGCTAAAACCCGGAGTAGTGCACATGGAAATAATGTTTAGAGCATGATATAATTGCCTAAATGGTACTGAAATATGTGGTGTATTGTTTAAAGATAATCTGCTCTTAACTGCTTAGCGACCACCGGCTGTCAATTGACGGCCAGGCGGTGCAACTCTCGTGGCGGGAGGGCATCATATGACGCCCTCCCCTTCCCTTCCCTCCAGGGAACACGCGCACACCATGCCACTGGGCACCCGATGCGCGTGCCCGGCAGCCGCGATGTCCACCGGGCACCCGCGATTGCCCGGTAACACAGCAGGGCCGTGGATCTGTGTATGTAAACACATAGATCCACGGTCCTGTCAGAGGAGAGGAGACCAATGGTGTGTTCTCAGTACAGAGAAACACCGACCGGTCTCCTCCCCTTGTGAATCCCCCCCCTAAAGTTAGAATCACTCCCAGGGAACATATTAACCCCTTCAGCGCCCCTAGTGTTAACCTCTTCCCTGCCAGTCACATTTATACAGTAATCAATGCATTTTTATAGCACGGATCGCTGTATAAATGTGAATGGTCCCAAAAATGTGTCAAAAGTGTCCGATATGTCCGCCGCAATATCGCAGTCCTCGCAGGCAGATCCCTGCCATTACTCATTAAAAAAAAATAATAAAAATGCTATAAATCTCTCCTCTATTTTGTAGGAGCTATAACTTTTGTGGAAACCTGATATACGCTTATTGCGATTTTTTTACCAATAATATGTAGAAGAATACGTATCGGCCTAAACTGAGGAAAAAAATTGTTTTTTTATATATTTTTTGTGGATATTTAATATAGCAAAAGGTAAAAAATATAGTTTTTTTTTTAACGTGTCACGCTTCTTTTGTTTATAGCGCGGAAATAAAAACCGCCGAGGTGATCAAATACCACCAAAATAAAGCTCTATTTGTGGGGACAAAATTATAACAATTTCATCTGGGTACAGTGTTGTATGACCGCGCAATTGTCATTCAAAGTGTGACAGCGCCGAAAGCTGAAAAAATTCTTGGGCAGGAAGGGGGTGAAAATGCCCTGTATTGAGGTGGTTAAACTGTGTGAAAAAATAATTTCTACACTGAAATAGCTTTAAAAGTCTGAGAAGAGATACATTCCCCATTTCTGTACAACTAGGTGCCAGCACAACTGAGCATGCTCAGACCAGAACTACTCTCATTTTAACTCCCATGGCTTTTTTACAGGGCGCCATAGTAAATACCTAAATTAGTGCTGGGCTAAAATGCGTTTTTGAGAGTGAAAATTGTTGCTATTTAGTCCAATGCAAGTTTCAGCCATTGATTCTAATGGTACAATTGTAACTTCCCCAAATAAATACTTTTAATGTTGAGATGAAATGTATGTTTCTCTTAAAAAAAAATTCCTTGCAACAATGTTGCTTCTAATTGATCTATTTTGTTTTTAACACTACTAGAATGTGGAATGTTTTGATGTTTTGTTAAAAAAATATTTTTCACTGTCACTTTCACTTGTTACTCTCCATATCACAAAAATCTTTACCCAAACTCACACAGGTGTCTTTACAAACCACAAACAATACCACTGCAGATGCAAATTTAAAATAGGTCACAATTTTGTGTGTTTTTTTATTGATTCCAAATAATCATAATTTGAGACCAAAAAATGTGATATGTGTACCAACATCAGAAATTAATTCCCAAATATAAGAGGGTAACATCACTATTCTACACTCACCCACCAAGAACCACCAAATATCCCAGAATAAATCAAGAAGAATATCTCTTGAGTAATGTAATTCCACCACCTATATGTCCAAAGAAATGCAGTATATGTGTATTTAGGTGTAGGAGGTTTCTACGTGTAGCAGCTCTGTGGCTTAAAGGTTAGAACTTCTGCTTAGCATCTCTGAGGGTCTGGGTTTGTACCCCAAGTTGTCTCATCTCCCTATGTTGTTAAACATAACTCCTGACTCAGGTCCTAAAACTATGTCTAAGTAGTATTGTTCGGTTCGGTATTGTATGGTTCCACCACCATTGTAAATCTTGCCAGATACACTATCTAGCCAAAAGTATTGGGATGCCTGCCTTTACACACACATTAACTTTAATGGAGGCCCAGTCTTAGTCCATAGGGTTAAAATTTGATTTTGGCCCACCCTGCAGCTATAACAGCTTCTGGGAAGGCTGTCCACAAGGTTTAGTGTGTCTATGGGAATGTTTGACCAATCTTCTAAAAGCGCATTTGTGAGGCCAGGCACTGGTGTTGGATGAGTAGGCCTGGCTCGCAGTCTCTGCTCTAATTCAGCCAAAAGGTGTTCTATCGGGTTGAGGTCTGGACTCTGTGCAGGCCAGTCAAGTTCCTTGACCCCAAACTCCCTCATCCATGTCTTTATAAACCTTGCTTTGTGCACTGGTGTGCAGTCATGTTGGAACAGGAAGCGGCCATCCCCAAACTGTTCTCACAAAGTTGGGAGCATGAAATTGTCCAAAATGTCTTGGTATGCTGATGCCTTAAGAGTTCCCTTCACTGAAACTAAGAGGCCCAACCCCTGAAAAACAACCCCACATCATAATCCCCCCTCCACCAAATGATTTGGACCAGTGCAAAAGCCAAGATCCATACAGATATGAGTGAGTGAGTTTGGGGTGGAGGAACTTGAGTGGCCTGCACAGAGTCCTGACCTCAACACAACAGAACACCTTCTAATTTAATTAGAGCGGAGACTGTAAGCCAGGCCTTCTCATCCAACATCAGTGCCTGACCTCACAAATACACATCTGGAAGAATGGTCAAACATTCCCATAGACACACTCCTAAACCTTGCCGACAGCCTTCCCAGAAGAGTTGAAGCTGTTATAGCTGCAAAGGGTGGGCCAAATACATTTTGAACCCTACCGACTAAGACTGGGATGCCATTACAGTTCATGTGCGTATAAAGGCAGGGGTCCCAATATTCAGGACAATATATTGTATATTGCTTGCTACACTGAGCATGGCTTTGGACTTAGGGTTGGTTCACACCACAGAGATGTAGACTACATGCCTGAGGCTGCCTGATGGCTAATTGGGTAGCAATTATATCTAGCAGCCCTGGGGTTGCTGGTTCAATTTCTCAACATGCTAATGTTTGTGTCAAAGTTTATATGTTCTCCCTGTGTGGGTTTCTCACCACAATCGAAAGACATACTGGCATATTATTTGTCTCCTGTTGAAATAGTCTCTAATGTAAGAAAGTTTGTTTTGGACTTTAGATTGGAAGCTCATTGCAGCCAGGGACTGATGTTAATGTTTGTTAGCACTAATCATGCCAAGGGACTTGAACATTTAAAATTGTAGGGTTTACACTGCACAGGTACATATACTTAGAAAACTGTTGCATTGTTTATGTGCATGCAAATGGACTTCGATCTTTGGCCTGTAGTTGGAGATTTGATGCACATAGCCAAGGGCTAACACAGTTGCAAATAGTATTATGTGTTCCTGCTCATCAGGTGCAAGGACTTTAGACATACATGAAGAGACAGATTGAAAGACAGATTGAAAGATACTGGTGGGCGTGTACTTCTATTGGGCGCGTGTCAATGTGCTAACAATACAACCGATCTTATATAAAGGGCTGCAGTAGGTGGGGGGGGGGGGTTGTTTGGCTTGAGAAGGCCAGTTTTTTTGCTGTGATTTGTGGGGAGGAGAAGGAATGATAGTGTGCATAATGACATACGCCCAACTAGGGCTGTTTGCTGAAATTTTTGTGCATTCTTTCCATCAAAAGTGGGTTTATGTGGCCATGCTGTCAATGTTGTGTGCGTATTGTTCCTGTCTGACCATACATTCATGGTTTGGGAGCATCTGCTGACCTTCTACTCTTTGATCTCATTGCTTAATCATGTACACAGAAATGCAGCTTCCAGCAGAACATGGTCACCAATGTATGTGTGTGGATTGTGGGGTGGTGGTGGTTGGTGTTATAGTTTGAATATGTGCCTTTTTTAATGTTATGCTGGAATGCTTTGTAAGAATAATGACTGTTAAGCATGTTTCTAATAATCTTGCAGATAAAAATGTGATGTGGGTTGGTGGGTGAGTAGTTGTACTATGAAATGGGCTGCCCGTTATATACTGAAAGTAAAGCTCTGTCTACTATAGGGTTTAGACAAATTTTAGATGGTAAGCTCCTATGAGCAGGGCTCTTAAAACCCAATTGCTAACTGTTTTGCTAAATGTAGCACCATATATCCTGTATAATTTTTTTTTGCTAGTAAATTAATGTACATAATTTGGTTTCTGCTGGCGAAAATAAAAGTACATTATTAAACTTGTTTGTTGTTTTTTCTCCTTTCTTCTTTTGAATTAGTTTTGGGGGTGGTGGTTTTGGGGAAGTGCAATATCTTAAATTCCAAGATATAATTGTGCACCAAAAAAACAAATCTCTTCAGAACACCTGCAAGTAAATGATAAAGGTGTTTAGGTGGAGTCTTTGTATATAACAGCTGTGGAGAATTGCAGGTAATGAATTCATCTGGTGAATAGGCAGTGTTGTATGTGTCAGCCCTGGTTCACATTGGTGTGATTTTACATGTCAAATCGGTGGCAATTGCACCATCCTAATTGGTGCGACGCAATTTCCAAAAGTAGTTTCTGTACTAATTTTGGCGACTTCGGGGTGCGATTTCCATTGACATCAGTGCAGGAACCCGTACAGATGTCTCTGAAATCCCCCCCGCAGTTGGGACTGACATGTGGGAATGAAATTGTGTGAGGTCAGCTGAACTCGCCCTTTATTCCCGCTGTCATTGTGAACCAGGACTCAAACTTGGCCTTTGTTAGTAATTCACCTGCTGCAGGGACACCATTTCCTATCAAACTCCCTCAAGTTTGCTTTCAAATATCGTTATATGTAGAAATACAGATTCGCATATCTGCAAATAAACAAAAATAAAAAATTCTAATCATGGTTGCGATCAAATATTCGCAGCTGCAATCAATAGAGCGTGGTTTCACGTTCTGACCCGTAAATTAATCATTGTAATCATCCAGAAGTTCCTGTGCTGGTCAGGATCTCTATCTAGGTGGACATGGCGAGGTCCCTCTTTAGCAAATAGAGGTGCTGTTAATTTGCCGGGTAAGTGTAGGATGATTTGTTTATTTGGCATATCCACACATTTGCTTCTGGCCCATGTGCACACATCACTTCCTCAGTAAGGACTATGCCAATATAAATGAGAGCTCCTTTCATAAAAATATATATATATATATATATATATATATATATATATATATATATATATATATATATATATATATGTCTTGTTTCACACCACTTAGAGGATATTTTTCAAGGATGTCATTATCAAAACAATGTTTGAGAATTACTGAGGAGTTAGAAGACATTATGCACCCATTCTGTCTGCTAAACCTAAATATAATTACTTGGGTTGGGTTCTACCTCAGGCTTTTGCACCAAAGGGCTTTCTCCATGACCAGTAAACCTTGGATCTCTTTTATCATTGTCAGAATTAAAAACTGTCAGCATTGTCCTGTAACAACCAATCAGAAAATACCCTTCTTTCTTTGCAACTTTTCAGTCTAGGCATATATCCACCTGAATACAATGCAATATTGTATTTCAGAAGCTTTGGTAATACTTTTAAAAGCGGCACATATTTAAATGTATACATATCCAACATATGCTCAGTTACCCTTAACCCCTTTCCACCCACCTGACATCCCTTTAACTGGACTTATACCCCCAGGGGTGGCAAGGTCTGCCTAATCATGTGACCATTTTGAATGGCTGTGAACACATGATTAGGTGCCGAGACCCGATTGGCCAGGAGTCCTAAGACCCGATTGGCTATGAGTCCTAACTCCCGATTGGCCGGGAGGAGGAGGAGCGACCGCTGGGACTTGGGAGGAGACGCAGGGGGAGAAACGGCCACCTGAATGGGGTAAGTGCGGGGCCTGGTGGGCGACGGGTGATCCATTTAACCCCCCGGGAGAAGCAGCGATTGATTGAGCGAGCGATCACCGGGGGGGCCTGGCTGAGGGGGGCCACGGGCCACCCCCCCAAGAAAATTGAGTACCAACCGTCACTGGAACTGCTCCTACCAGTTCCTGAACATTGGTACCGACTGAGAGCTGTTCTTGACCGTCTGCAGTCTGAGTGATTACTGGTAAAGGGGAGAATGAGGAAATGTTTTCTTCTGGCTGCAGCAGATCAATGGCTGAATAATGAACTTTTCTGAATAAATTTACTGTTTACGTTGACTTGTCGGGAATTGCCAGGAATGTTTTAAAGCAGATTTTAAACCCCAAAAACGAAATATTATTATATTTCAACTTACTTATTTGTAGGCATGATGGCTGCCTTCATTTTCCTTTTTCAGGCGTTTTTCCTTTTTTTAACCTGTTGATACTGCCAGCAAGTCTGCTATTTTTTAAGTTTTTTTTAACAGACCAAACTGTCCAGCAAAATTGGCAGTTAGAAAGTTGAGGCAAACCATTTTTTATTTTTTTTTTATAATCACTTTTTCTTTATTAAGACAAATTTCAACATACAATATAGAAATACACATTGCACAATATATCTATATAAATCTTTTCATTAACATACACCACACTAACCCCAACCACCCCCCCCCCCCCCCACACACCCCGAGAAAACACACCGGATCCTTGATCATGTCCTCTTCAAAAGAGAGAGAAAAAAAAACATTATTCACAGTATAATTAAGAAGGGGGCTTTACAGCGCCCTATTACATGTGTCAAAGAGCCAACAATACAAAAAAAAAACGAAGTAATAAAAAAAAAAAATATATATATATATATATATATATATATATAAATAAAAAAATAAATAAAAGTGTACAATTTCAAATTATTATTTCCGTGTCCTATTATATTTAGTGTTTTTATTTAAATATAATCTCACTCTACTATTTCATTTTTTATACCTCTCCACCTTTCATTTCAATCTACCCTTCTTGAAACCTTATGTGATTCCATTACGCGTTGCCCATCCCGTGCCTAGTTTACTATTATAACTTATCCTCTTCCTTTAATGACATCAATCATCTCTCCACTGTGCCTCCCAGAGGAGGAAAAAAGAAACAACACATAAAACAACACAAAAAAAGAAAAAAATTTCCTCCCAATTTCCCCCCACCAGATGCATCTCATAGACTATCCGATCTATAACGCAGCATTGTCCCCACAAGGGTTTAACCCACCCCTATTTCTGAGGAGTAATACAGCCATCCTGCCCTTGTATCTTTAAATGTATTTAACATGAACAGGGGGGCTAACAATGATCAGCTTTATTCCAAAAGGAAAAAAAAAAAACTGTTGATGCAACTGCTTAAAAAGAGTTATCTGGAATTAGACATTAAATTGTTAGACAAGTCCATCTAAATCTGCTAGTGAATCTAAAACTACTCTCCCACACAGATTGGCACTGCTGCTGGCCAAAGCAGCATTGTTCAGGGCCGTCTTATTACATGGGCAACCCTAGAGCCCACGGGTGGATGGGGGCCCTATGATAATCTTGCATTAGATCATATTTGCCAACTGTCCCGGATTTGCCAACTGTAATACCTCATCTGGAATATGCAGTTCAGTTTTGGGCACCAGTTCTCAAAAAGGATATCGGGGAACTGGAGAAAGTGCAGAGAAGGGCAACCAAACTGATAAGAGGCATTGAGGAGATCAGCTATGAGGAAATATTAGAGGAACTGAATTTATTCACTGTTGAGAAGAGGAGAATAAGGGGGGATATGATCAACATGTACAAATATATAAGGGGTCCATATAGTGAACTTGGTGTTGAATTATTCACTTTACGGTCAACACAGAGGACAAGGGGGCACTCTATACGTCTGGAGGAAAAGAGATTTCATC
Organism: Lithobates sylvaticus; assembly: GCA_028564925.1. Classification (NCBI taxonomy): domain Eukaryota; kingdom Metazoa; phylum Chordata; class Amphibia; order Anura; family Ranidae; genus Lithobates; species Lithobates sylvaticus. Next base: position 569,985,906 of record CM053029.1, read on the forward strand.
TCCAAATACGGAAAGCTTTCTTCACAGTAAGAGCTGTGAAAATGTGGAATAGACTCCCTGCAGAGGTGGTTCTGGCCAGCTCAGTAGATTGCTTTAAGAAAGGTCTGGATACTTTCCTAAATGTACATAATATAACTGGGTACTAACATTTATAGGTAAAGTTGATCCAGGGAAAATCTGATTGCCTCTAGGGGGACCAGGAAGGGATTTTTTTCCCCTGCTGTAGCAGATTGGAGCATGCTCTTCTGGTTTTTTTTTTGCCTTCCTCTCGATCAACTGTGGGTATAGAATTGGGTATATTGGATTGTACGATATTTTTTATTTTTATTTATTATTTCTTTTTTTTTATGGTTGAACTGGATGGACTTGTGTCTTTTTTCGGCCTAGCTAACTATGTAACTATTTGCCGGGATAATCACATTTTTTACTAAGCTGTCCCAGGATGACCATGTCCCAAACAGATTCCAGGAACTTGTATTGTGTCCCCCTGTACTGTACCTTTCCGCCTCACCCCCCCTCTCCATTCTGTGCCCTTTGTGTTGGTTGGTCTTTTGTTTATGCCATGTTTAAAATCTATTTTATTAAAAGTACTAATAAATACAAGTTTGATCTATTATTTATAGTTTAATTCTTGAGAGTAGGTGCATAAATGGGGGCAGGCTGGTAGGGGCTCAGTGCTTTGGGGGCCAGTGATGATATTAAAGGGGTTGCATGGGTTCGTTTTTTTTTTTTAAATAACAAACTTGTCATACTTACCTCCACTGTGCAGTTCTTTTTGCACAGAGTGGCCTCAAACCTCGTCTTCTGGGGTCCCTCAGCGGCTGTCTCGGCTCCTTCCCGCAAGAGGTAACCCCCCTCTGGGAAGCGTCCCCCCAAGGGGATTAGCTTGCGGGCGCGCTCCCATAACCGCCGCCTGTATCACTCGGCCCCGCCCCCCCGGCGCGCCGTGTCATTGATTTGATTGACAACAGCGGGAGCCAATGGCTGCACTGCTATCAATCATCCAATGAAGAGCTCACAGGAGCTGGAGGAAAGCAACGCGGGATCGCGCCCACAGAGATTTGGGGCTCAGGTAAGTAAAACGGGGGCCTGGGGGGGGGGGGGCGGAGAGTGCAAGGTGTTTTTTCACCTTAATGCATAGGATGCATTAAGGTGAAAACACATGAAGCGTTACACTTACAACCCCTTTAAGACAGCCATACTATTGCTCCTCCATCCAAGGTGGAGACAGCCTATAAATAAAGGGAAAGAGGCCTAAAAAAGAAAACTAACGCAGAGACCACACCTAAGGATTGATAAGCTGCAACATTTTTTTTTTTTTTGCTTTAATTCAATTCATACTTGTAAAATTGCTGAAATACTTTTGCCTACTTCGAGACATCAGCTGTTAACAAAGGTGGTGTTTTCTGGGTTAGCTTGAGTTTCCATAATAAATTCCAGTACTTGCAAACTTAAGTTTGTAAGCTTTAGAATACTAGATATAAATAACAGATATGAAAAATTCTATTAAGGCTTAAGGCTTTAAAGGCAGAGATTTAGATTCACCATATGAAAATGTTCAGTGGAAGAGTTTGTATTCATCATCAGAATTATTTTGGGACTTTTGGAACGGAAGATATTTTTTAAATCTGAAATTGGCATTGAAAGCACCATTTAGGATGGCACCCTTGGTTATTATTGATCTCCTAACCAAAGCAAGCAATTAAGATTTTACTGGTTGGCTAAAAATTCGGTGGTTTCAGTGTATGGGCATTACCATTCTATAAACTGATTTTCTGTTGTGTTTTTACATACCGCTAATTGGTATCATAAAATAAAATCTGAGCTCTGTAAAGCCATATTGGTGCTCTGGGTATCCATTTAAAACCTACTCTGTCTGGATAAAGGGCATCTCGCTTGCTAATAAGTGTTAAATTGGTGCATCAAATTTTAATAAGCCCTTTAATGCAGCATGGCTGGTGTTCTCTGTCATTTGGTTTTACGTTATAAATGATGTTATGCTTTATATCAGCTTGTAGTGCCTAGAAGTATGGAGGGAATCAAGGAAATGTTATGCATCACAGGAGCTAAGTAGACAGATCCAAAGCTGTAAGACCCGATACACACTATTGGATTTTCTGCAGATTTTTGTCAAAACCATGTAGTGCAAGGGCCTGCCTGCTTGCATACAAATTTCAACTCTTAAGGTTTGACCTCATATTATATGGTTTTGGTAAATCTGAAGACAAAAATCTGCAGAAAATCTAGTAGTTTGTATGGGGGTCTTAAGGCCCATACACACCGTCAGAAAATCTGAAGTTAACTTTCGTCCGATCTGCCGATTTTCTGATCGTTAGTATGCTGCTTTTGACAACCGAATACGAATTTGTCGGCAGACAAAAACTGGATGTGCAGGCTCAAAAATTTGTATCTGATGTGACCACAATGTCCGATTTTCTTTTCATTAGTACGGTTTTCTGCCAATACAAAATCTGAAGAACGAGGCTAGGCATGCTCAGAAATGAAAGAACACATACACAACAATTCAATACTGTCGTCCAAAAATTTTCTTTACTTTCGATTTGAGACTGGCATCCAACAAAAAACTGACGAGAATTCGTCCAATAATCTGACCGTGTGTACAAGGCTTTAGTCTTTTCCCAAGTAATCTTTAACCACTTCAATACTGGACACTTTCACCTTTTTCCTGCACAGGTCAATTATCCGCTTTGTCGCACTTTGAATGACAAAACATATGAAATTGTTATCATTTTTTTGAGACAGATAGAGCTTTCTTTTGGTGGTATTTAATCACCACTGTGTTTTTTTATTTGTTTGCTAAACAAATGAAAAAAGATCGAACATTTTGAAAAAAAAAAATGTTTTTCTTCGTTTCTGTTATAAAATTTTGCAAATAAGTGATTTTTCTCCTTCACTCATGTGCTCTGATGAGGCTGTACTGATGGGCACTGATGAGAAGGCACTGATAAGCTGCACTGATGGGCACTGCTGAGGAGGCACTGATGGGCACTGATGAGGCTGCATTGATGGGCACTGATGAGTAGGCACTGATAGGCGGCACTGGTGGGCACTGCTGAGGAGGCACTGATGGGCACTGATGAGGCTGAATTGATGGGCACTGATGAGTAGGCACTGATGGGCACTGATGAGTAGGCACTGATGGGCACTGATGAGGAGACACTGATAGGCGGCACTGATGGCCACTGATGAGGAGGTACTGATAGGCGGCATTGATGGGCACTGATGAGTAGGCACTGATAGGCAGCACTGATGGGCACTGATGAGGAGGGACTGATGGGCACTCATGAGTAGGCACTGATAGTCAGCACTGATGGGCACTGAGGAGGAGGCACTGATAGGGGAAACCGATGGGCTATGATAGATGGCATTGATGGGCACTGATAGGTGGCAATAATGGGCAAGAATAGGCTGCACTGATGGGCACCGATAGGCAGCACTGATGGGCACTGATTGGCACTGTTGGGGTTGCACTGATAATCCTGTGACAGCACGTGAGGAAAGGACTGCCTATAACGGGTAAGCTTGTTTACATGTAGTCAGCTGTGATTGGACAGAGCCGATAACATGGTAAAGGGCCGATGTGATTGGCCCATTCCCCTGTGTCCGAAAGGACACGGCGATCACAGAGCACGCCAGATGCGCTCCCCAGGGGGTGCGCGGTCCTGGGAGGACACCCATGGACACCCTCCCAGAAATGAATGTCCGTGCCATAGCCGTCTTTTGGCTACAGAGCAGTCAGGAAGTGGTTAATAGGAGATTTCTATTTTTTTTTTACAAAGGATACCCTAATTTAAAAAAGAAATACAGATCCAAAGATAATGTAAAATTGTAGATGGGTATACCAGGATTTGCTCACGGTATATTTGTGCTGAGTGCGTTTTATCACAGGGTGTAAAGTATTGAATGGTATGTATTTAAAGGAAAATGATCAGTAAATACAGGTATTTCTGTGTTCTTACAGCACAATGCACTGCCTCAGAACTGACTTTTCAGGGTAGGTTAGAGCCTAAGTTTAGGTAAAATATCTTGCCATATTTCTTCTTAGAGTCATTCTTAGATTGCTTTTTATTGCTGGAAGTTATAGCACATACTCTATTAATGGAGGAGGGGGGCTAAATGGACAGTACTTGTGGATTTAATTAACCTTTTTTTGGGGTTAATTCTCCTTTAAGGAGGTGTGGCAGGGGGCGTGTCCTATGCCTACATACATTTGCTAGTAGGTGTTCCTCATTCCCATCTCAAAATGTTGGGAGGTATGCCACTGTGCCCCAATTGACATAAATTATACTGCCCACACGGGAATGCACAGTGAGGGCAAAGACAGACCTTGTATGGGCATATGCTTAGCCACTTGCCTACTGGCCACTTTTACCCCCTTGCTGTCCAGACCAATTTTCAGCTTTCAGCATTAACACACTTTGAATGACAATTGCTCGGTCATGCAACACTGTACATATATCATATCATATCATTTTTTTGAGACAGATAGGGCTTTCTTTCGGTGGTATTTAACCACTTTCAGACCGGACCATTTTGCTGGCTTAAGACCAGACCACTTTTTGCGATTCGGCACTGCGTCGCTTTAACTGACAATTGCGCGGTCGTGTGAAGTGGCTCCCAAACAAAATTGCGCTATAAACAAAAAAAGAGTGTCAATTTTGAAAAAAAATCATTATTTTTTACTATTTGCCATAATAAATATCCCCCAAAAATATATAAAACATTTTTTTTTCCTTAGTTTAGGTCGATATGTATTCTTCTACATATTTTTGGTAATAAAAATCACAATAAGCGATTATTGATTGGTTTGGCAAAAGTTATAGCGTTTACAAAATAGGGGATAGTTTTATAGCATTTTTATTAATAATTTTTTTTTTTTTACTACTAGTAATGGCGGCGTTCTCCAATTTTAATTATTACTGCGACATTATGGCAGACACGTCGGACAATTTTGACACATTTTTGGGACCATTGTCATTTTTACAGCGATCGGTGCGATTAAATTGCACTGATTACTGCAAAAATGACACTGGCAGTGAAGGGGTTAACCACTAGGGGGCTAGGAAAGGGTTAAGTGTGTACTAGGGGGTAATTCTAACTGTGAGGGGGGAGGGGCTGTGTGTGACACTACACTGATCAGCTCTCCCGATTACAGGGAGAGCTGATCAGTGACACTGTCACTAGGCAGAACGGGGAGATTAGAAGGTTTCATGTCTAACCTCAATAACAATGACAGGGGAATTGAGTTTAAGTACATTGCCAGTCAACAAACCATTAACTTTCTGGATCTGACCATTTGGAACGAGGGAGACACACTTATGACGTCCACCTTTTTCAAAAACACAGACCGGAATGCGTTCATTCCCCGGGACAGTTGCCATCATAAGGCATGGCTAGAGTCAATACCGAAAAGTCAATTTATCCGCATGAGGCGGAATTGTTCACGGGTGGAAGACTTTGACGTACAAGCAAAAGTTCTAGCAGAAAGATTAACAGCGAAAGGTTATGATACGGGGTCTCTTAGGGAGAAATATATGGAGGTAAGGTCGGTTGATCGAGACCTCCTCCTTAAAGAAAAAATACGAGGTGAAGGAGATGAGACTAATTTTAACAATTTTCAATATCCATTTGTCACCAGATATTCACAACAACACTTTTCCATTAAAAAAATGATTAGGAGACATTGGCATATAATAAAAAATGACCATATTTTAGGTTCATCATTGCCGGACAAACCCCAGGTAGTCTTTAGAGGGGTCCCTTCAATTAAACAGAAAATTGCAGTAAATGTTTGCGATCCACCTACAGACAAACCTATGTTCTTTCAGAACTTGATAGGTTTTTATAAATGCAATAAGTGTGTGGTTTGTGCAGTCAATAATGTAAAAGAAAGGAAGACTACAGAATTCTGCTCAAGAGTTACGAAACAGATTTTTCCTATAAAATCTTTCATAACTTGTTCTACAACAGGTGTTGTCTACCTTTTAACCTGCCCTTGTGGCCTTCATTATGTAGGACGTACAGTACGACCACTTCAAGTCAGGTTGGGTGAACATCTGGGTAATATAAGGCGGGGGTTCAAGGGACACCCTGTTTCCAAACATTATTTGGAAACACATAATCAAAATCCTAAAGGTACTTCTTTAATAGGGATTGATAAATTGAAGTTACCCTGGCGAGGGGGACCTAAGAGGAGGGCTATATCAAAACTTGAGATGAGATGGATATATAAGATCAAGAGTCTTAAACCCTTCGGCCTTAATGTAGACATTGAAATAAATGCCTTTATAGACAATGCTTGAAAATTAATATTCACCTGTCCATAATAAGATAGCATTTAAAAGGGTGATAAGGATATCAGACTTGCTTCCTTATACTGATACAATTTTTTTCTCTTTCTACCTCCCGTAACTATTGGTAATATTTACATAGTGTGTACAGGAATGAACGAGACCCTAAATTTTCTCAATAAAGGAGAAAGGGAGTTTATTAGTACATATATACTTTATATAAAGAGATTCAATCCTTTTTCTTTTCAATTTTATTTATATTTTTTATATATTTTTTTATAAAAAAAAATTTCCAAGTTAATATAAAGGAAAAAGGGAATTTCTTGAGAGAAAGTGGGTCATAGAAATTTCCTACTGAGGTAAAAGCAAGGAACGGTATATAGAGATTTACTTGGAAAAATAATTATGCCCTGCCCCCTTTTTGATCTCATATATAAAAATTATAGTCTCAGACTAATTTGTCCCTAATTGTTTTTTCTGATAGGAAATATTCGGGCAAAATCCTGTTTTACTAACTATCACATTAAACTAGACGGGTTAAATAAGGAAAGTGATCCTTTATTAAATGGTTGGGTTCATTCCTGAACCACAAGAAAATGGTGTCTAGATGAAACCGAGGCTTGGTTTAGATACAATGGTGTGAAAAACCAAGAAAAAATGGTGGCCGAACCAAATAGAGGCTTGGTTTGGACCCAGTACTATTTAAGTGATGGATCAACATATCACCTGTGCTCCAGGAAGACGCAAGGTATTGCGAAACATGTCGGGCAGGTTATGTTGATACCATCACGTCCACTAGATTCCCATGCACGGGTGTATATTTTGTTTTTAATTTAACCGTTTTTTTTAAAAATTATATTTTTTTAATTTCTTTTATACTTATGTACATGTAAAACTTATTTGTTCTAAATACCAATGGGAATAAGTTTTTCTCTGTACCACATTGTGACCTTTAGAAATATATCTTGGGTCTATGTATATATATATTTTTTCAATAAAACATCCCCCTGTTCATAGCGGTGTTTCACTATTGGGGTCCATTTTTTCTTCCCCCTTACATCTCCACTCACGGCCGAGGGGCCTGAGTGCTGATTTTTAACTGCAGGTGCCATCTCGGAGGGCCCCCGTGAATTTACAGCCCTTTCGGGGAGCCCCCTAAGTCCTGGTGTGTACAGACGAGGTAAGACTTCTGGGATTGGTCACCTGCGCCGTCAATCAATTTCGCTCCGCCCGTGTGCAGCGGTCGGGGGAATCTGAAGATTGGCATCTGAGTTCCGGGCCGCGTTCGTTCCCCTGTGGGGAGAAGACAGACTGGAGCGGAGAGGAGCGGAGGAATCACCTGTATCCTTGCAGAGGATTGTTTCTGCTTGCGCTGTAGACTCTGCTCTTAAGGGAGTCCACCAGATGAGGTAACGAGCCTCACTCACTTTACAATTTGATGATCTCTCACCTTGGGATATAGGATTGGAACTTATGTTGGAACATTCCCCTGATTTTGCTATTATTCTCAGGATTTTGGAATTAACTGACTCTGGAAACTCTCAGAATTAAGAACTTTATCATATATTCTCCTTTGTATTCATTATATACATTCATTTTCACAGATATTGCTATATATCCTTTCACTGTCACTTATATATATATGTGGTCTCGTAGATTTTCTGTGGGGTGTTCATTTAAAGTGGATATGTGTCACATGTAATCCTCTTTAAGATTTATTGGTTTAATGTGAGATAATTAGCCATTTTCTAGGATTTTTATTTCATGATTAAGAATAGGTGGTGCCTTTAACAGTCTCCACCTGGTCTTTATCTTCACGGTTTCAAACACTTGAGGAATGTTTTGATTGGGAGGGCCCACACCAGTGGGGTTCCTTAGCGCAGCTTTTTATTTAATTTTAGAACGGGGAGATGCTTGTTTACTTTAGCATCTCCCCAATCGGGTATCCCTGTGGCGATCGAGTCCGCGGGACCCGACTCACAGAGCTTGCGACGAGCACGCACGCGCACCTTGCCGGCGCACACGATTGGCACGGCGGCAAATTCAAAGGGACGTACCTGTACGCCCATATGCCTGTCCATGCCATTCTGCCGATGTATATGTACATGCATCGGTCGTAATGTGGTTAATCACCACCGGAGTTTTTATTTTTTGCTAAAGAAACGGAAAAAAAAAACATTTTGAAAAATATATATTTTTTTCTTAATTTCTGTTATAAAATTTTGAAAATAAGTAATTTTTCTTCTTCCCAGATGTGCAGTGATGAGGCTTCACTGATGGACACTAATAGGCTGCATTGATGGGAACTGATGACGAGGCTGCACTGATGCCTATCTAATGAGTAATGACTGGTAAGCTGCAATATAATACATTTTTGATTTGGGGTTTAATAGTATGCCCCTGTGGTGGACTAATAATCGTATTTCAGTCGTGATCATGCAATGGAAAGGGTGAGCACACACAGCATGGTTCCATTTTGACTCTCAATAATGACTTTAAATGGGTAACGAAATAAGTAACTGAAGAAGATAAGTAGGTTAGGTTATGCAGTAAAGCGAACAATTTTGAAAATTCTTCATAAATCAACACCTCAATGGTTACTGTAAACAGCGTTATTATCCTCGTGTAATGCTCACACTAAAATGAAAACATATTAAGGATCAATTTTACAGAAAGCATATTACATAATTGTGTTCCGTATTACAGTGGCTCAGTATACTGGTTCATTGCAATTCAAATTACTGGAGCTGTACAGGGTTGTGTATTAACATCTATAGCTTAATATTGTGCATTCATGTTTGAAATGAAAACATTTGAAGCCAACAGAAAAAAAAGTACATTTACAACCTTTCAAACTGTATAATGTAAAAATACGGGAAAAACTTCTGGGCAAATCCTATTGCTTATATTGCAGCACTTTAGCCCCTTCCCACCTAGCCCCTCTGTCCATTTAACAGGGTCTTTACACCCAGGGGGAGGGAAGGACTACCTGATCACATGACCACTGTGATTGGTTATCACAGTGGTCACATGATCAGGAGGTGGTCTCTCCAGCTCTTGATCATTACTGGAAACCAGAACCTGTCTATGAGGGGTGGCACAGTGGTGTAGTGGGTAGCACTCTCGCCTAGCTGGAAAAGGGGTCACTGGTTCAAATCACAACCACGACACTACCTGCCTGGAGTTTGTATGTTCTCCTTGTGCCTGCAGAGGTTTCCTCCCACACTCTGAAGACATGCTGGTAGGTTAATTGGCTTCTGTCCAAAATTGGCCCTAGTATATGAATGTGAGTTAAGGACCTTGGATTGTGGGCTCCTTGAAAGTAGGGACCAATGTGAGTGTGCGATGTATGTGTGGAGTGCTGCATAAATTAACAGTACTCTACGGGTACCTAAAATATTAATTATACAATAGATGAGCATCTTATTGAGACACAATTTACAGGGATAGGGACAGTTGTAGATAAGCACCCACACTCACTCAGGATGGACTGATGTCTTTATTCAACCTTACTAACTATGTAACTATGACAGCTTGCACCCTGTGCTGGGAGCACACAGTGAGCAAAGGAACTGCTGTTTTGCTTGGGACCACTGTTACCAGAGGCCAGGAATGTTCAATTGCTTGGTAACACAAATTGCTAATCAGCCAATCATATGACAGCAACTCAATGCATTTAGACATCTAAATGTGGTGAAGACAACTTGCTGATGTTCAAACCGAGCTTCAGAATGGGGAAGAAAGGGGATTTAAGTGACTTTGAATGTAGAGTGGTTGTTGGTGCCAGACGGGCTGGTCTGCATTTTTAAAAAACTGCTGATCTACTGGGATTTTCGCACACAACCATCTCTAGGGTTTACAGAGAATGGTCCAAAAAAGAGAAAATATCCAGTGAGAGGCAGTTGTGTGAAGGAAAATGTCTTGTTAATGTCAGAGGTGAATGGGTAAACTGGTTCAAGATGATAGAAAGGCAACAGTAACTCAAATAACCATTAATTTCAACCAAGGTTTATGCAGAATACCATCTCTGAATGCACAACACATCGCACCTTGAAGAAGATGGGCTATAGCAGCAGAAGACCACACCAGGAATCACTCCTGTCAGCTAAGAACAGGAAACTGAGGCTACAATTCGCACAGGCTCAGTAAAATTGAACAATAGAAGATTGGAAACACATTGCCTGGTCTGATGAGTCTCGATTTCAGCTGCTGATGGTAGGGTCAGGATTTGGTGTAAAAAACATGAAAGCATGGATCCATCCTGCCTTGTATCAATGGTTCAGGTTGGTGGTGGTGGTGTAATGGTGTGGGGGATATTTTCTTGGCACACTTTGGGTCCCTTAGTACCAATTGAGCATTGTTTAAATGCCATGGCCTACTGGAGTATTGTTGCTGACCATGTCCATCCCTTTATGACTACAGTGTACCCATCTTCCGATGGCTCCATCCAGCAGGATAATGCACCATGTCACAAAGCTCAAATCATCTCACCACTGATTTCTTGAACATGACAATGAGGTCACTGTACTCCAATGGCCTCCACAATCACCAGATCTCAATCCAATAGAGCATCTTTGCCGTCCCCCTAATCCATGCATCTGGCCCCCTAATCTACATGCCGGGCGCCGGACGCATGGATTCCAATGGGTTCTTTTTTTGAAAACACGTGATTAGAGCCAGAGGCTCTAATAGGATTCAAAAAAGGGTGGGCTAGGGACGCAGAGCACTGTGCTTTAAGCCTACCCAGTTGTGTGACAATAGCAAATTAACATTCGCTATTGTCTTTCTTATTCTCCTCCTGGCCAATCAGGAAGCGGGTCTGGAGACCTGTCACCCAGTTGGCCGAGAGGAGAAGCCATCCTTTTGGCTGCCAAGTAGGGAGAGGGAGGAGACACAGGGGAAGCCACCGTGAAGCACCAGGAGGAGAAGACGCCGCCCAGAGGAAGCGCTGCCCGCGACCTAGATGGGGTAGGTGCAGGGCCGGTGACCAACTGACCAATCGGGGGGGGGGCAGGTGCCTGTGCCTGGGATCCAATGGATTGTTTTACGACCCCCCTTCCAAAAAAATATACCACCAGACACCACTGACCTTGGGGATGTTTTGGAACGGGGGAATCGCATCATGGATGTGCAGCTGACAAATCTGCAACAACTGTGTGATGCTATCATTTTAATATGGACCAAAATCTCAACACCTTGTTGAATCTATGCCACGAAGAATTAAGGCAATTCTGAAAGCAAAAGAGGGTCCAACCTGGTACTAGCTAGGTGTACCTAGTAAAGTGTCCAGTGAGTGTATATAATACTGCAATGACCACAGAAATAAAATGGAAATAACCCTTCAAAGAAATATGTAAAACAGTAGCAAAATAGAGTATAGAGTTGGTAACAAGCAAATGGACCAGAAAACCTATACTTAGGAAGGTCCTGTCTAAGGATAATGCTAAGATAATAGCTCGGTAGCCTTTGTCAAACTCCTTCCCTACTGGCCAGTATGTTGGGGCCCAAATCTGGTGCTGGAGCACTCAGATAAATTTTGCGACCGCCGGCCACGCACCTGCTATGTGTGCCTACTATAGCTGTTAAAGGGACCGATTTGGCACATTTACCGGCACCTTCCCCGCTTTCCATCCTGACAGAGCCCCCTGCATCAGCAGCTGGCTTGAGGTGGGAGGGAGGAACCCGGCAGCTCTGCGGGGGGAAGGATACAGGAGCCCAGGACAGAATTAGGAAGGCAGCAGGAGTGGCATTTGGAGGAGCCAATGTCCTCCATTTCCCTGCTTCAGCCGCTGAATGCCTGCAGGAGGGAGAGGAGGAGAAGCGGGCATTTAGCAGCTACATGGAGGAAACGGTTCCTTTACATGCTGCGGCAACCACCACCCTTCTATCCAGGCATACATGGGCCCCATGCTAGCAATGGCGACCTCTGCGACCCCTGTAGGTACACCCCTGGATTGAAGATTTTTTGCCTTAATGCAGTTAATGCATTAGGGTGAAAAAAAAACTTCAGCCTTTACAACCACTTTAAGTGGGATGCCCCCTAGTCAGCTTCTGACTTTTAATAATCGGACACTTACCTGTCCAGCGATGCGGGGGGAACAAAGCCCCCCTCGTTCCCCGCTCCGCTCGCGGTGCCGGCATTCTTACTGTGTGTGACAGGTCCCAGATGACTGTGCAGCGCCGAGGGGAAGTGATGTCAGTGCCTGGACACTGAAGATGGCAGACTACGAGGGACCTCCTAGCAACAGGCATTTAGAGATGAGTACATTTTTATTTTTTTACCAATTATTTTTATTTATTTATTTTTAATGATTTTTAAGCTATTTTTATTTTTTTGCTGGAGACACCACTTTAAGCCTGTCAGATAAAAAATAAACTCAGCGCTCGTTTGAGGAGAGACCCTGGAGGTGTACACAGATCAAATAAATGTGATTAAAAGAGTCTCTCAATAGGAGGGACAAAGTCCATAGCAACAGTCTCTAAGATGAAGAGGGAGAGGAATCCATGTACCAGCACGAAGGGCAGCCTGTGTGAAGAGCTAGAAGCAGTCTCTGCAATGCAACAAAGTAAAAGAAAGGCAGCGTCTCTAAGTGCAGTATTGGTAAACCATTTAATGATAAGTCAAAAGTGAAACTACTCACAAATGGAACATAAACACAAGCATGATAGTAATCCTGCAGCAAAATCTGGGGGTCCTGGATTTTGCTGCAGGATTTCTATCATTATTATCATGCTTGTGTTTATGCTCCCTTTGTGAGTAGTTTCACTTTTGACTTATTAAATGGTTTACCAATACTGCACTTAGTGGCGCTGTGTTTATTTTACATTAAGCCTGTGCCTGATAATCAAGTTTGTGTATATGCTCAGGTCCTGGGTACAGGTCTGTCTGTCTCTGACTTTGTTTGACTGTCCATGTCTTGAATTCCCCAGTAAAAATTTTGAACTGGATTTGCACTTAACTTGCCTGTGCTTACAGTGCTGTGATGACAGCCTGTTACTTGCTGTTAATCGCAGCTCCATTTACCTGTCTGCAACCTGGACTCTGTTTGTCTACGCCTGACCTGGCTGTCACTCTTCTTTCTCTGTTACTGTCTGCTGTTTTCTCTGACCATCTGTCTGAGGACTTACACCAACCTAGCACCTGTCCTACTTGGGGCCGTCTGTTTCTTCTGGCAATTGGCATGGGGCTTGTAGTTCTGGTTACCATATGAATTGCTGCAGGGCTGACTTCACTGGAATATGACATGGAAGTAGAGGGACTTCAAAGACAGCTCTTTGGGGGAAAGAGTGTAAATAGCCATCTCTAAAATGAGAAACAACTTTGAATGGCTTTTTGCATTTTTGCAAAACTTCAAGTAACTGCTCCACCTGCTGAGATTTGAAAGCATCGCACGGCTTGTGCTGAACTAAAACATTGATCTGTTCTAAAGAGAGAGCTTTGTACTATTTTGTATGATGAAGTGGAAATAATTTTGGATGCTCCATAGTTTTAAATATGTGTGTAACTTTATTGTAACAATACAGTACTACAATAATTCATAGTATAGTATTTACAAATTTATTTGGTTATTATAATAGTGGATTTATAGTATATCCTCTTCTTGGACAGGTTTTTTGTTTCTTGAAATCCTTTTGTCCCCCTCTATGGTTTCCCCTTCATAGAAACATCCTCCTAACACCTGATGCCCCGTACAGACGATCGGAAATTCCGCCAGCAAAAGTCGACGTGAGCTTTTGGTCGGAAATTCCGACCATGTGTATGCTCCATTGGACCTTTGCTGGCAGAATTTCCACCAGCAAAAGATTGAGAGCAGGTTCTCTATTTTTCCAATGGAAAAAGTTCCGATTGGAAATTTCGATTGTCTGTAGCAATTCCGACACGCAAAATTCCTACACATGCTCGGAAAGAATTTGACGCATGCTCGGAAGCATTGAACTTAATTTTCTCGGCTCGTCGTAGTGTTGTTCATCACCGCGTTCTTGACGGTCGAAAGTTTAGAGAACTTTTGTGTGACCGTGTGTATGCAAGCCAAGCTTGAGCAGAATTCCATTGGAAAAAAACATCTAAGATTTTTCCGACGGAAATTCCACTCGTGTGTATTAGCCGTAGTTTTTGATTGTATAATTTATTCATCATCATTCAGGTAAGGGAATACCTGGGTCATCTCTCAGCCTATGCATTTTTTATATATATATATTTTTTTTTATTTGTTCATGCATTTGTTATATATATTGATATTTTTGTAATCAGTTGTGTAGGTTTCTAATATGTTACATAGTAGGTTACATAGTTACATAATAGGTGAGGTTGAAAAAAGACACAAGACCATCAAGTCCAACCTATGTATGTGGTTATATGTCAGTATTACATTGTATATCCCTGTATGTTGTGGTCGTTCAGGTACTTATCTAATAGTTTTTTTAAACTATCGATGCCCCCTGCTGAGACCACCACCTGTGGAAGGAAATTCCACATCCTTGCCGCTCTTATGCCCCGTACACACGGTCGGATTTTTCGACGGAAAATGTCCTATCGGACAATGTTGTCGGAAATTCCGACCGTGTGTAGGCTCCATCGGACTTTTTCCGTCGGATTTTCCGACGGACAAAGTTTTATCTCCTGCTCTCAATTTTCCGACAACAAAGTCCGATCGGACTTTTTCCGATCGTGTGTAGTGAATTCCGACGGACAAAGTGCCACGCATGCTCAGATCACATTATAAGACCAAAGCTATTGGCTACTAGCCTCTACGTAGTCCCGTCGTAGGCAACAAACGTCACCACGTTCAGAATGATCGGATTTTCCGACAACTTTGTCCGACCGTGTGTATGCAACACCAGTGTCAGACAAAATCCGTCGGAAAAAAAACCGATGGATTTTGTGGTCGGATTTTCCAACCGTGTGTACGGGGCATTACAGTAAAGAACCCTCTACGTAGTTTAAAGTTAAACCTCTTTTCTTCTCATTTTAAGTGCCACGTGTCTTATTAAATTCCCTTTCCTGGAAAAGTTCTATCCCTATTGTGTGGTCACCAGTATGGTATTTGTAAATTGAAATCATATCCCCTCTCAAGCGTCTCTTCTCCAGAGAGAATAAGTTCAGTGCTCGCAACCTTTCTTCGTAACTAATATCCTCCAGACCCTTTATTAGTTTTGTTGCCCTTCTCTGTACTCGCTCCATTTCCAGTACAGCCTACCTGAGGACTGGTGCCCAAAACTGGACAGCATACTCCAGGTGCGGCCGAACCAAATTCTTGTAGAATTATCGTTTTATTTCTTGAGTTAATCCCCTTTTTAATGCATGCCAATATTCTGTTTGCTTTGTTAGCAGCAGCCTGGCATTGCATGCCATTGCTAAGCCTATCATCTACTAGGACCCCCAGGTCCTTTTCCATCCTAGATTCCCCCAGAGGTTCTCCCCCCAGTGAGTAGATTGCATTCATATTTTTGCCACCCAAATGCATTATTTTACATTTTTCCACATTAAACCTCATTTGCCATGTAGTTGCCCACCCCATTAAGGCTGCTTTCACACTGGAGCGGTGGGGGCGCTGGCGGTAAAGCGGCGCTATATTTAGCGCCGATTTACCGGCGTTTTAGCGGCGCATTGCGGCCGCTCGCGGGGTGTTTTTACCCCCCGCGAGCGGCCGAAAAAGGGTCAATACCGCCCGCAAACCGCCGCTGCAGCGGCGTTTTGCGGGCAGGTTCGGCGCGCTCCCCCATTGTTTTCAATGGGACCGGGCGCTATAGGAGCGGTAAATATACCGCTCCTATAGCGAGCCAAAGATGCGGCTTGCAGGACATTTTTGAGCGTCCTGCAAGCGCACCGCTTCAGTGTGAAAGCCCTCTGGCTTTCACACTGAAGGAACAGCAACAGCTGTTTCGGGTCGGTTTGCAGGCGCTATTCTTAGCGCAATAACGCCTGCAAACCGCCCCAGTGTGAAAGCAGCCTAATTTGTTCAGATCTTCTTGCAAGGTTTCCACATCCTGCAGAGAAGTTATTGCCCTGCTTAGCTTAGTATTATCCACAAATACAGAGATTTAACTGTTTACCCCATCCTCCAGGTTGTTTATGAACAAATTAAATAGCATTGGTCTCAGGACAGAACCCTGGGGGACCCCACTACCCACCCCTGACCATTCTGAGTACTCTACATTTATCACCACCCTCTGAACTTGCCCCTGTAGCCAGTATTCAATCCATGTACTCACCCTATGGTCCATGCCAACGGACCTTATTTTTGTACAGTAAACATTTATGGGGAACTGTGTCAAATGCTTTTGCAAAATTCAGATACACCACATCTACGGGCCTTCCTTTATCTAAATGGCAACTCATCTCCTCCTAGAAGGTTAATAGATTGGTTTGGCAAATACGATTCTTCATGAATCCATGCTGATTACTGCTAATGTTACCGTTTACACACTATTGATGTTAGGCTAACTGGTCTGTAATTCCCAGGGATCTATTTTGGCCCGTTTTTAAATATTGGTGCTACATTGGCTTTTCTCCAATCAGCTGGTAGCATTCCAGTCAGTAGACTGTCAGTAAAAATTAGGAACAATGGTCTGGCATTTACTTGACTGAGTTCCCTAAGGACCCCCAGGTGCAAGCCATCTGGTCCTGGTGACTTATTAATGTTACGTTTTTCAAGTCTATTTCTAATTCTGTCCTCTTTTAACCATGGAGGTGCTTTCTGTGAGGTGTCATGAGGATAAACTCTGCAGTTTTGGTTACTGAAGCCCCCCCGATTCCCTTGTGAAGACTGAGGAGAAGAATAAATTCAATACCTTTGCCATCTCACCATCCTTTGTAACCAGATTCCCTTCCCCATTCTTTATGGGGGCCAATATGGTCTGTTTTTTGCTCTCCTTCGCTATGTGTCTATGTATTCGCTCTTTTACATTAATTTCCCAATGGGATGCACTAGCTAAGTCCCTTATTTAATATGCTCTTAAAGCAAACCCATCTCTCCTCCGTGTTCTTTGTTCCTAAGATTTTATCCCAATTAATATCTTCTAGTAAGGTTCGTAGATTAGGGAAGTTGGCTCTTTTGAAATTCAGTCTTTTTCTATTACCCTTATGTTATGTTGTTCTCAATTCATAGTGATTGTCCATGCAGTACTCTTTAAGCGTCTCCTAATGAAGCCATCGTTATGGCGAAACATGTAGAGCAAGGAGTGACTGTTACTTTTATATCACATGGATATTGTATGATGATATTATAATGATTTTAATTATGTTTGATTACATTTTGATTTTTTTATACCCATGTTGTATTTATGTTTTGGCACCTTAAAAGTCCCATCCTCTCTTTCTACTAAATCATAGTATTTACAAAGTAGATTTTTCTGTCTTTTTTTATTATTATTATCATTCTTTATTAAAGGGGAACACATACAGGCTCCAAACATTATTTACGTATTATGTATCTTAAATACTTTAAACCTCATTAATAGGTAATACATTGAATTTAGAATAAATGGCTGCACACCACTGTAGATCAAAATCCTTTTTATTTGGACATCCCAAAAACTACAAGAATCAGAATTCTGGGTAAATAGGTAATACATTCCTATCCAACAGGTTAAAGCTATCAGCATTACAGTATTTCTTATCAACATCTTAATCTGACTATCTTTCCCCTCTCGGTCATTAACTCTTGTACAAACATAGCCTAATCTCAGACTCATAGTCCCACAGTAAGACCTTCTTCGGTCTGAAATCAATTGGCAGTGCCGCTGAAGCGCCGGCAATATTTTTAGCACTGATCACTGTAATAATGTGACTGGTTCCCTCAAAGTGTCAGTTAGTCTCAGATTGTCCTCCGCAATATCGCAGTCGTGCTAAAAATCACTGATCACCGTCATTACTAGTAAAAAATAAATCATCAGTTTTGTTTGGGTACAGCGTCGAACGGCCGCGCAATTGTCAGTTAAAGGGATGCAGTGCTGTATCGCAAAAAATGGCCTGCTCATTAAAGGGGTAAATCCTTCCGGTCCTTAAGTGGTTAAGAAACAGTTAAAAAAAAATAAAGAAAACTGTATTCAGTTGCAACTGTTTTTGCAGATCAAGCAGAGGGAAAAATATGCAATCACTCAATTCTGAAGAAAATATTTTGGAATCACCATGTACTTTGCAGTTCTAAAACAAACATCTGCATCAGAATATGGTACATCCTGAAAAATTATGTCATCATCATCACCAAATATCCTTTCCGCCTAGGTGCACACCAGTGCGGTGCGAATTGAATGTCCGGCGTAACTGCGCACTAAAACGTCAGTTGTTCAGCGGTTTGTCAGCGCTTTAGCTGCGGATCAGTGAGCAGGGAGAGGGGGGGGGGGGGGGGAGAGGGGGGAGGTGTAGTGAGGAGAAGGAAAGAATTCGTGTTCAGAACGGAATGCATCTGCGAATCAGATGCGTGCCCATAGAAGATAATGGGCCTGAATTCGCACCTGAGCCGCACCGCACTGTCCAAAAAACGCACACGTTTTTTCTGCAATGCGCAGTGCGCATATACCGGAGATATGTGAGCATCATTAAAATCAATGCATTTTGAATTGTCCTGCGAATTCGCTGCGTGGTAGGCCGCAGTGAATTCGCATAGGTGTGAACCCAGGCTCAATTGACGGAATAAAAAAAATTTCCAAAATCTTAATATAAACTCGTGCATTTATTGAAGATTTAATGACTGTCATCTCTTTACCTGACATGTAACCTCATATCATGAATGAATGAATGAATAACTTATATAGCGCTACAATGCGAACTGAATCGCCTCAAGGCGCCTCATCAACGATTGGGGAAATTTGCATGTTTTCTTCAGTCAGTCGTCTTCATACATTTCATTGGAATGGCACCAAACACAAGTTCCAGCATCATCACCCTGCCCAATGCAGATTGGTGATTCACGTTCATCCAGTCATCCACAGTTCATGATTGCTTTTCTTTAGCCCACGGTAACCTTGTTTTTTTCTGTTAAGGTGTTAAGGATGGTTTTCCAAGAGTGGTGATTCCATACTTTTTTGCCAGGGGTTGTACAGTATATATACATATCAAACAGCTCCGTTTTTGTCCATGGCAGAGTTATGGATTGGGCTAAACTTTGGCATTTTATAGGATAAAACTGGTGGTGGCAGGTCTATCAAGCAGTATGTAGGGCATAGCTCCCAACTGTCCCTGACTACGAGGGACTATCCCTGATTTGGAGGGACTGTCCCTGATTTGGGACAATGTCCCTCTGTCCCTCTTTCCTCCTCATTTGTCCCTCATTTTGGTCTGATCTATATAGTTGTATATAAAATTCACTTTTTGTGTTTCAAAAATTGTTTCCCAGCGCTAAACCTTTCATCCGATTTTTAAATTGCTGCATTTGTACGTTTTAAAAGCCAATATAAAGGAATAGTAGTGGTAAAGAAAAAGCACTTGTGGATTTAAAGCGGAGCTCCACCTTAAAAAAAATGTATTAAAATACTGCAGCTGCTGACTTTTAATAAATGGACACTTACCTGTCCAGGGTACACGGAATGTCGGCAGCAGATGACGAGCAATCGATCATCTCTCGGCTGCCCCCGCCACCATCGTCGGTCAGGGAATCAGGAAGTGAAGCATTGCGGCTTCACTGCCTGGTTCCCTGCTGCGCATGCACGAGTCGCGCTGCGCGTCTTCACTGGTCCCCATTGCGTTCTGGGAACTGTGTGTTTCCCAGAACACAACGGGGGGGGGGCTATCTATGCCCGAAAGTGGGTGCAGATACCTGTATTATACAGTAGTCTGCACCCCCCCTCCCCCCTGAAAGGTGCCAACTGTGGCACCAGGGGGGAGGTAACCGATGAGTGGAAGTTTCACTTTAGGGGCAGCACTCTTCCATTCGGACGGCGCACATTTCCTTTCTTTTGGACTATGGTTTGGGGTTATTGTACCTTAACCTTCCCCCTCTTGGGTATTAATCATATTGGTACAATTCCTGGTGAGCCACACCGGGGGCTCATTTCCTGTCCCATGGGGGTTCTAGAATGTGTCCGCTATTTCTTTGTAAGGGCCTTATGTTTGTCTTCCGACAAATAGGAAAGAATATCCGGACCCTGTTGGACTTACAAGTCGATCTATCTGTCTTGTATCGAAGTTTCAATAATAATACTTCAGCTGTACCCATGATTTTTCATCATTTATCATCAATTTTCATCTCGCACTGAGTGTCTTCTCCATCGCGAGCGATATTTGTATCAGACCTCTACTTACTCTCTACCCCTGATGAAAGTTCTCTCACCAAAGGAACTGGAAACCTGTCGGGTTTTTGCGGTACTCACAACCCCCACAAGAGCTTAAGTGCTACCCATTTTCTTATGTTTGTTATGTTCTGTTTGTTCCATCATTTTGCGTATTGTATATTGTATTTTGTACATTGCATTGCGTATTGTGCTCTTGACGCTAGCCGTCCATTTTTAGCATTTACAATTAAAAATATTTATTTTTACAGTTGTGTTGGTGGTGGTCTGATTAAAGTCCCAATCCAGGGGGTCTTTTTTTTGGTCGCCACCATCCTCGGTCAGGGAATCAGGAAGTGAAGCATTGCGGCTTTACTGCCCGGTTCCCTACTGCGCATGCGCGTCTTCACTGGTCCCCATTGCGTTCTGGGACACAATGCGGGGGGTGGTAATGGGCACATTCTGCAGCTATCTATGCCCGAAAGTGGGTGCAGATACCTGTATTATACAGGTGTCTGCACCCCCCTCCCCCCTGAAAGGTGCCAATTGTGGCACCAGGGGGGTAACCGATGAGTGGAAGTTTCACTTTAGGGTGGAGCTCTGCTTTAATTAACCTTTTTTTTGTTAATTCTTCTTGGAGGGGGTGTGTCGGGGGCGTCTCCTATGCCTACATATGTTTGCTAGTAGGTGTCCCTCATTCCCATCTCAAAATCTTGGGAGGTATGATGTAGGGGGTTAAAGTGATTGTAAGGGTTCATTTATTTATTTATTTATTTTTTAAATAACAAACACATCATACTTACCTCCACTGTGCAGCTTGTTTTGCACAGAGTGGCCCCAAACCTCGTCTTCTGGGGTCCACCGGTGGCTCTCGCCGGCTCCTCCCCACATCTGATAACCCCCACGGAGAAGCACTTCCCCAAGGTGGTTACCTTGCGGGTGCACTCCCGAGTCCAGCATTCGGCGTCCATAGCCACCGAATGTATGACTCGGCCCCCGCGTCATTGGATTTGATTGACAGCAGCGGAGCCAATGGCTGCGCTGCTATCAATCTATCCAATCAAGAGCCAAGAACCCCGGGCAGAGGGACAGCGCGTCCCTGCCGGGTGAAGTTCCAGGGCTCAGGTAAGTAAAACAGGGGGGGGGGGCTGGGGGGCCGGTCACTGGCAGGTGTTTTTTCAGGATGCATTAAGGTGAATAAATACGAGGATTTACAAACCCTTTACTGGACATACCATTTTCCCAACCAAGGGTGTAATTTAGGTTTTCTCTAGGACTAGCAGTGTGTAGTATGTATTAGGCTTCATGCACTCTGGTTGTTGACATTCCAGGATTTTAGTGCTGGTGGAAAAAAGAAAGAAAACAAATGCAGCCACCACGTCTAAGGATTGGTAACCTGCAATATACACTTTATTGCCAAAAGTATTGGGACAACTGCCTTTATACGCACATTAACATTAATGGCATCCCAGTCTTAGTCCGTAGGGTTCAACATTGAGTTGCGACTGTGAGCCAGGCCATCTCGTCCAACATCAGTGCCTGACCTCACAAATGCGCTTCTGGAAGAATGGTCAAACATTCCCATAGACACACTCCTAAACCTTGTGGGCAGCCTTCCCAGAAGAGTTGAAGCTGTTATAGCTGCAAAGGGTGGGCCAACTCAATATTGAACCCTATGGACTAAGACTGGGATGCCATTAAAGTCCATGTGCGTGTAAAGGCAGGTGTCCCAATACTTTTGGTAATATAGTGTATTACATTTAGGCATTTGGGTTTAGATACAAAAGTACAACTAAAGGCAAAACTTTTTATTTTTATTCTGGACGGAGTGCAGAGAGATTAAAACATCTATCAATTTTAACTGCTGGCTGTGCCCCTGTTGGGGAGATTCCTACTCTCTATTTGTCCTGTTTACCATTATTATTGAAAGTGGAAGTAAAAGAAAATCGCAAGTTTTGGGTTGTCCCCAGAAAAGTAATAGAGGGGAAATTTTCCAATGGGGACCTGGGGGATTTCCTCTCACTTCCTGTTTGGATATGGGACAGGAAGTGAAGGGAAATCTCCCCAATGGGACACAGATGGTGAAACAAACAGGGGTTTTAACCCCCCTTGCTCTATCCAAAATCCAAAATGAAAAAAAAAAGTTTTGCCTAGAGTTTTAGCTTTAACCACTTGCCGCCCGTCCACCGTCAAATGACGACTGGGTGGTGCGTGTCTTGTTCTGGGTGGACATTATATGACGGCCTCCCAGAATGACTGCTTTCGCGCACCCGCGGGGACGTGCAGCATGGCGATCGCGGTCGCGCAGTGTTGCTAGGACATAGTGCGACCCGATCTCTGTAAAGAGCCTCGGCTCTTTAACCATGTGATCGGCTGTGTCCAATCACAGCCGGTCACATGTAGACACGGAGATGCCGGTAACCGGCGCTCCTCACCTCACACTGACAGTGTGTAATGAGAGGTGAGCCGATCAGCGGCATCTCCTTACAGGGGACAACTAGGTATGTAATCAGGGCACTAATCATCAGTGCCCTTATAACAATTAAGTGCCCACTAGTGCCAGCAATGTGTGCACCACAGTGCCCACCTTTGCACACAAGTGCCAGCAATCAGGGGCCATTAGTGATGCCAGTCAGTGCTGCCCATCAGTGCCGCCCATCCGTGCCCACCAGTGCTGCCTATCTGTGCCCACCAGTGCCACCTATCAGTGCCCATCAGTGGCAACCAGTGCCACCCATCAGTGCCACCTATCAGTGCTCATCAGTACCACCTATCAGTGCCCATAAATGCGGCATATTAGTGCCTTCTCATTAGTGCCACCTCATCTGTGCCCATAAGTGCTACCTCATCAGTGCCCATCAGTGAAGGTGCAAATTTACTTATTTACAAAATTTACTGACAAAAACTAAGAAAAACTTTTTTTTTTCAAAATTTTCGGTCTTTTTTTTGTGGGAAAAATAAAAAACCCAGAAGTGATTAAATGCCACCAAAAGAAAGCTCTATCGTATTTTCCGCACCATAAGACGCACTTTTTCCCCCCAGAAATATGGGGGGAAATTTCTTTGCGTCTTATAGAGTGAATGCATGCTAGGCACCGCCCCACCATCAGAAGAGAGTCAGGAGACCGGAGGACAGACATCTGAGCTGTGAGCAGGGCCAGACTGGCCTACCGGCGACTACATCGCTCTCCTCCCTCTGTCCTCCGGCACTCGTATGTCACAGAGATGGGTCTGTGTGCAAGGTCCCGCCCCACTAGACCGGCTTGTGTGATAATAGATTGAATCAGTGTTCCGCCAACAAGAGCCGGTCTAGGGGGGGCGGGACCTTGCACACAGACCCAGCTCCATGACATACGAGCGCCGGAGGACAGAGGGAGGAGAATGCTGTGTTATCCAATGGTGAGGCTGACATTAGTGGGCAGAGAGGCTGCAATTGGTGGGCACACAGAGGCTGCAATTGGTGGGCAAAGAGGCTGCAGTGGTGGGCACACAGAGGCTGCAATTGGTGGGCAAAGTGAGGCTGCATTGATGGGCAGAGAGGCTGCATTTATGTGCAATGGTCAGGTTGTATTTATGGCAATGGTCAGTCAGGTTGCATTTATGGCAATGGTAAATATTTTAGGACACCATTTGGTTCAGAATATTATTTTTCTTGTTTTCATCCTCTAAAACCTAGGTGCTTCTTAAGGCCCATACACACGATCGGACTTTTTGACAAAATGCTAATTAGCTGTTTTGTGGCAACATCCGACCGTGTGTACGCTCCGTCAGACAAACTTTTTCGGTTTTCGTCTGACTTTTGTTGGCTGTGCGAACGGACAAACTTTCTGGCAACAAAAGTCAGATGGAGCAAAGTCCGATCGTGTGTACACAAAACCATCAGACTTTTGTACAAAGTACAAACCCGCATGCTCAAAACCAATGCAAAAGATCAGACAACAATACAGAAGTTGACCAAAGGTGGCGCTGGAGTAATTGAACATCCTCTTTTGAAGTGTTGTCAGTACGTTTAAATGTCACTACGTTCATGTTTGTTGCCTAAAAAGTCTGATCGTGTGTATGCAAGACAAACTTGCGGCCAACGCCCCTTGTACAAAAATCCACGGGAAAGTTTGTACAAAGTCCGATTGTGTGTATGGGGCTTTATGGTCAGGTGCCTCTTATGGAGCAAAAAATACGGTATTTGTGTGAAGAAAATGATAAAAAATTCACATGGTTACAGTGTAGCATGACCGCGCAATTGTTATTCAAAATGTGACAGCTCTAAAAGCTGAAAAATGGCCTGGTATTGAAGTGATTAAGCTGTGTGCAAGGTCACTAACAATTCTCTCTAAAAAAAATTTTTTAATATGTCAAGGAGTAGAGTGCTCGTTTCTAAATGCATTTACCCATAGTAACCAATCAGAATTCATCTCCTGCTGGTTCCGATGTCATGTTGCTGCACTTGCAAGGTAGATAGAAGTATAGAAAGGTATATTCACGGCTCAAGTCCTGCGGGAACGCATGGGAATGAAGTTCCTGTACTTTTTCCACAACAGGAACTCGGTTCTCGTTAGCAGCTGTGACGCACACCAGTGGTGGACTGTCCATTCAGGCATTGCCAGTAGGGGGCCCCATGACAGCTTCCGCTTCGATCTACCTGTCAATCACAGCTAGCTGACAGTTAGATCAGGTCCCTGCTGCTAAGAGATTGTGTTTAGTCAGACCTCTCGTGATCTTCTTCCCCCCCCCCCACGGCCCCTCCTGATTTTCTGTCTCCTCATCCTCCCCCCCCAGTCTCCTGCATACTTGCTGTGTGTGTCCCACTGAATCCCCCCTCCTCCATCTTCAGTGCCATATGATGAGAGAACCCAGAGGAGGAGCACAGCTATTCTGCTCACAGGACATGCAGGGAGAGAGGTGAGCTGGGGGAGGAACATCAGTTTGGGGTGGTAAGCTGAGCACAAAGTTTAAGCAAAGTTTAGCAAAGTTTAATGCCAGGAGGGAAGTTTATGTGGAAATATGTGAAGGGTTGGAATAGCAGTGAGTGTGTGTTGGAGCCCTGCAGAGTTTGCAGCCCCCCCAAGCTAACATACATCTCCTAAGCAGGAACACATCACTATCTCCCTAAGCATTCTGTCCAGATAATGTGTAGTTCATTTATGACCTTTCTGTTTAACCCTGTGTTATCCAAACTCTGTTCAATGAAAAGTGTAAACTCACCACATAAACACTCTATATACAAAATAACATTCCCCAATAAAGATCAGAACATGATGTTCATATTTGTATGGAAGCACAATTGAATGAATGCTGATTATTCAGAGAATTACCGTATTTATGTTTATTGAGGACTGTTCTTCTTTTATGTACTAACAGTTAAGCTTCATACACACAATACGAAAATTGGATGAAAAATAAAATTTTTGAAGCGTGGGGGAGTGGATCTTGGGTGGGAGTTCCCACACTTTTTTCCCCAGGACTTGACCCCTGGGTATATTGTAGGCAATATTTCATTGAATCCTGATCTAATTGTGTTGCGCTCCTCATGGACACTTCTTTAGGCACATCTATAATTATCATTGTTAGGAATGTGTCACAGAATAGTGGTAAAATATTTCTTATAATGAAGCACTCGGCCTAGTTGACATTGTATAGCGTATGATTGGAATGTCTCCAGGACGCCGGGAGTTCAATAACTACTTATGTTATTTTCTTATTAAGTTGACAGGATTTAGGAGGTGTAATAACATCACTGAACCCCTGTATACACAAAGGATAAACATCTCCGTTTGCTTGGTTACAGATAAGTATAATGTACTCATTAAGTAAGAACTTTGTGACTTCATAGAACTCGTGTAAATCAGAAAGTGACAGTTTAAAGCTAATTGGATTCCCATGAACTTTTCCTGTTACTGGCTTACGTGTGACTTCTGAAGGGAACGTCTCTTCATGCCTCCAGGCGATCGTTTTTGAATTGAGGGCTGGTGTGCTCTTTTCTTCATACTTCAGTTTAGGGGAGACATACTGAATATCGGAATAACTGCAGTACACACCCTATGAGGAATCATTTACGTAGAATTCCAGGCTAAACTGAACCAGTCTTAAAAAGTGCCCCCCACACCCTCAACACCTTTGCTGGCTAACCTGTGTAAGAAAGAATAATATATTTACCTATTGGCAGGCCGCTCCAGTTCAGTCATGTGATATGGAGGAGCGCTGACAACCGATGGGCCATTGGAGCCTATGGGTGACATCACTGCTCCTGGAGTTCCCAGTCATTGTCGAGCGATCTATCCTCTCCCCTGCAGCTGCCATTGGCTGAGGGGATCACATGACCACATAAAATATACGTTCTAATGTATCCATGTTCAAGGAGCAGGCCTGACCGGACAAAATGCTATAAAACTATCCCCTATTTTGTAAACGCTATAACTTTTGCGCAAACCAATCAATAATCGCTTATTGTGATTTTTTTTTTTACCAAAAATATGTAGAAGAATACGTATCAGCCTAAACTGAGGAAAAAATATGTTTTTATATATTTTTGGGGGATATTTATTATAGCAAAAAGTAAATAATAATGTGTTTTTTTCAAAATTTACGCTTTTTTTTTGTTTATAGCGCAAAAAATCAAAACTGCAGGGGCGATCAAATACCACCAAAAGAAAGCTCTATATTTGTG
Source organism: Lithobates sylvaticus (assembly GCA_028564925.1). Lineage (NCBI taxonomy): Eukaryota > Metazoa > Chordata > Amphibia > Anura > Ranidae > Lithobates > Lithobates sylvaticus. The sequence goes on from CM053029.1 coordinate 570,013,088, forward strand.
GGAAAAAAAGGACGTCAAATTTTGTTTGGGAGCCACGTCGCACGGCCGCGCAATTGTCAGTTAAAGCGACGCAGTGCCGAATCGCAAAAACTGGTCTGGTCTTAAGCCAGCAAAATGGTCCGGTCTGAAAGTGGTTAAGTAACGCTCAGGCCTAAAATGTACATTGTAACATTATATGCAAAAAATAAAAAATTCATTCTCTATGGCGGCAAAAGGCAATAAGCTCTAATGAAGAAACTGTAACTGACAACTAGTGGCTTCTACACTAAACACTGCTACTGCTGTGTTAACATATAGCAATCAATCAGATTTTTTTCTGTAGTGGTCTGACTTCAGTAACATTAATTTTAATTGGTTTGGAGTTCAGAATTAGCACATTAGAATTAATAACTCTTTTACCAGATGAGGCCAGTAGTGTTTTATAGGAAATATGAGGGCAGGCAGTTTGAATTTAGTTCCAGTGGCTCTTAATTATGGCTCTGGCAGCACTGCCATAAGTTAACACAATATATCATGTTGGTTCTGAATGTTTCCCCTTATACGCTTTGAGTGGATTCATATTTTACACATTTCTGTTATAAAATATGTCCACAGGTTTTTCCTTCTCTAAGAGGGCTGGTTAGGAAGAAGCTATATTGTACTGACAAAGTTATACGATTTTACAGAATTTTCACTGCTTTCTGCTTGTAGGAAAAATATTTTTTGAAAAAAAAAATATAAATAATATATATATATATATATATATATATATATATATATATATATATATATATATATATATATATATATATATTTTTTTTTTTTTTTTAAGCAAAAAAAAATATTTCACTTTATTAGTGGACACTTCATTTCCAACTTTTTATTCTTTTACATTTTTTAACCCACTTGATTAAAAAGTTAAATTGTGAAATGGAATGTAAAAAAGTGAACTAATCATTTTATAATTAGGATGTGAGATTAAAACTCCTGTTTGTAGTGAGAAAAAGGAAAAAAGTCCCTTTCCAGAGTGAACTACAGGGTTGATTTACTAAAGGCAAATAGACTGTGCAAGTGCAGTTGCTCTAGACCTTAGTAAATGAGGCAAAGCTTCAACTTACCATGGATACCCAATCAAAGAAAATAAAAATAAAAACAGCATTTTTGCTTGCACAAGATTGGATGATGGAACCCTCTTCATTACTACAATATTTTCCCAATCCAATTCAAATGAGTGCTGGCACGGATGCGGCAGGGTGGGCACCTTCCTACACATGCTTTGGGAATGCCCTAATCTTAGGAGCTTTTGGAGAGCAGTCTTCTGCCTAATATCTAAAACTACTGGCATCATAGATCCAGGCAACGCAGAAATGGCCATCCTGAGTGTCCATATTGATCAATACCCATAAATCCTCAGACCAATAGTCATACAAATCCTAATGGCAGCTAGGGATGGGCCAAACACCTCCCGGTTCGGTTCGCAGCAGAACATGCGAGTAGGCAAAAAATTTGTTTGAACACGCGAATACCTTTAAAGTCTATGGGACACAAACGTGAAAAATCAAAAGTGCTAATTTTAACCACTTCATTTGCCGGCCATGGTCATATGACGCCCACAAGGTGAATCTCCCATCCTGGGTGGGCGTCATATGATGTCCTACCATTCCCTGCCGCCTAGGGGGCGCGCGCGTGCCGCCGCGTACCCCGCGATTGCCCGTGAAAACAGCGGGACCGTGCGGGACCGTGCGGGACCGTGGAGCTGTGTGTGTAAACACACAGCTCCACGTCCTGTCAGTGGAGAGGAGACCGATCATGTGTTCCCAGTACGGAGGAACACCAATCGGTCTCCTCCCCTTGTGAGTCCCCTCCCCCCACAGTTAGAATCACTACCTTAGGGAACATATTAACCCCTGCAGCGCCCCCTAGTTTTAACCCCTTCCCTGCCAGTCACATTTACACAGTAATCACTGCAATTTTATAGCAACGATCGCTGTGTAAATGTGAATGGTCCCAAAAATGTGTCAAAAGTGTCCGAAGTGTCTGCCACAATGGGTCTGGGTACTGGGTACATGTTAGTTGTATAGCTGTAGGCAACCCCCTAAAAGATCTTCTTTGTTTGATGGTTGAATAGAGCGCTGCGCAATGGTTTTTTGTTTGTGTCTTTTTCTCTTTTATATCATACCGGAGCAAGATATCAGGAGGAACCAAAGGGAAAAAAGCAGCACATTCCCAGCATAAAGGGAAGTTGTTTGTTGTTTGTTGTTTTGTTTTTTTTCTTCAGTTCTAGCATTTCTAATTGTGTCCCGGATATCATCAGGTTTAGCCTGTATTGGCTTTTGGAATTTATATATCCCCATATGCATCACTGGCATAAACTGGATATTTCCTTTCTTTGACACATTATAACACATACTTGATTTCACTCACATTTTGAAGCACTTTATTTATTTAAAACACATTGTATCTACTTTTAACACATTGTGTATTTATTTATTTATTAAATTGGTTACAACCTCATTGTAACTTGAAGTTTATATATACTTTTGTGCACCTGGGATTGTCACGCAAGCACTTATATATTTTACTACACCACGACATTTGTCTTTTAACCTCACCTACTGATCTAAATAGACTAAGGTTGATATTGCGCACTATTTATACTCTAGTATTTATTTGCATATTCTTGTAAGTGTAGGACACACTTTAATGGTGCAGCATATCATTTGGTCATCTTATCTATTTTATTTGGTTTTCAAAAATTATTATATATTTTTTTTTTTTTAATTCTCCTATCAGCGCTTTAGTACTCACTATCTGCCACAATGTCGCAGTCACGAAAAAAAATCGCAGTTCGCCGCCATTACTCGTAAAAAAAAAAAATGACATAAATCTATCCCCTATTTTGTAGACGCTATAACTTTTGCGCAAACCGATCTATATACGCTTATTGCGATTTTTTTACCAAAAATATGTAGAAGAATACGTATCGGCCTAAACTGAGTACATTTTTTTTTTTTTTAAAAGGGATATTTATTATAGCAAAAAGTAAAAAATATTGTGTTTTTTTTTCAAAATTGTCGCTCTTCTTTTGTTTATAGCCCAAAAAATAAAAACCGCAGAGGTGATCAAATACCGCCAAAAGAAAGCTCTATTTGTGGGAAAAAAAGGACGTCAATTTTGTTTGGGTGCAACGTCGCACGACCGCGCAATTTTTAGTTAAAGCGATGCAGTGCCGAATCGCAAAAAGTGCTCTGGTAAGGAAGGGGGTAAAATCGCTTGGTGCTGAAGTGGTTAAGGGTTAATATGCAAGTTATTGTAATAAAAAGTGTTTGGGGACCCGGGTATCAATGCAAAAAAAAGTTTTAAAAACTGAAGTTTTTTCGGGAGCAGTGATTTTAATAATGCTTGAAACAATAAAAGTGAAATATTCCTTTAAATTTCGTACCTGGGGGTGTCTATAGTATGCCTGTAAAGTGGCGCATTTTTCCCATGTTTAGAACAGTCCCTGCACAAAATGAAATTTCTAAAGGAAAAAAGTAATTTAAAAGTACTAGCGGCTATAATGAATTGTCAGGTCTCGGCAATACAGATAAAAGTCATTGAAAAAAATGGCATGGGATCCCCTAAGTCCATTACCAGGCCCTCTAGGTCTGGTATGAATATTAAGGGGAACCCCAAACCAAAATTTAAAAAAAAAATTGCGTGGGGGTCCCCCAAATTCCATACCATCCCCTTCAGGTCTGGTATGGATATTAAGGGGAACCCTGCGCCAATTTTTTTTTTTTTAAATAGCGTAGGGGTCCCCCTCAAAATCCATTCCAGACCCTTATCCGAGCACGCAACCTGGCAGGCCACAGGAAAAGAGATGGAGACGAGAGAGCGCCCCTCCTCCTGTACCGTACCAGGCCACATGCCCTCAACATGGGAAGGGTGCTTTGGGGTAGCCCCCCAAAGCACCTTGTCCCCATGTTGATGAGGACAAGGGCCTCATCCCCACGACCCTTGCCCGGTGGTTGTGGGGGCCTGCGGGCAGGGGGGGCTTATTGGAATCTGGAAGCCCCCTTTAACAAGGAGACCCCCAGATCCCGGCCTCCCCACCTGTGTGAAATGGTAACGGGTACATTGTACCCGAACCATTTCACAAAAAAAGTGTCAAAATTTTAATAAAAACCACAAGACACACTTTGGAAAATGTCCTTTATTAAAAAATAAAAAAATATAAATGTCCCACAAAGTCCATTCATCTTCTTCTCTCGCTCCGCAGACGGACCGAAAAAGAAAAAAGAACGCAGGACGCCCGCGATCCGCCTCCATGGGTCACCCAGGTGACCCCCGCCCCCCGCTAATGCACAGGTATTTCCCAATGGCTTTCCCGGGGCATCAGAGGGGGCAGGGCCACCCGGTTACGTAAAGGGGTGGCCCTCCCCCTCTGATGCCACGGGAAAGCCATTGGGATGTCCCCGTGCATCAGAGGGTGCGGTGTCACCCAGGTACATCACCATGTGGCCCCGCCCTCAGTTATAAAAGAACTGTCACCTATGAGGATGCGTCATACGGTGGGTGCCTCCTATAAAGGCAGATCGGTGGCGGCCTGCGGGGGTTTTTTTTCGGTCTATCAGCGGAGCGAGAGAAAAAGATGAATGGACTTCGTGTTTTTTTTTTTTTTTTAATAAATAACTTTTTAATAAATGTCCCAAAGTGTGTCTTGTGTTTTTTTTTTTTTTTACACTTTTTTGTGTGAAATGGTATGGGTACAATGTACCCATTACCATTTTAAACAGGGGGGCCTGGATCTGGGGGTCCCCTTGTTAAAGGGGGCTAACAGATTCCGATAAGCCCCCTGCCCACAGACCCCCACAACCACCGGGCAAGGGTTGTGGGGATGTGGTCTTTGTCCCCATCAACATGGGGACAAGGTGCTTTGGGGGGCTACCCCAAACCACCCTCCCCATGTTGAGGGTATGTGGCCTGGTTTGGTTCAGAAGGGGGGGCGCTCTCTCATCCCCCCTCTTTTCCTTCATTAGGTGAATATTCATCTTTAACAGAGGTTGCTTTTTCGTATATTAACCCGACATGTTTCATGAGAAATACAAGTGAAAAAAATTAATTAAGTACAAAATATACAAAACATAGGTATCATACAGTATAAAAATATATATGTATCCCTTGCCAATGACCGCCCACAAAGAGGGTGACCCTACCACGCCAGACCTTCTAAGGAAAACCACTGCCACGAGGAAACAATCGACCCAAGTGAAAGGGGCTCTGTGCGGCCACAGAAGACACACAATGTGACCAGGCTGCAAGTACGTGAAGAAAGAAAAACGGGAATATAAAGTATATTGGAAAAACGAATTATGAGGTTTACATAGTTGGGGAAAAAAAATTATATTTAATGAGTGGAAAAATATATTTTGTTAATAAGTACTCACTTAAAATAAATTCAATTCAGAGCATGGGGTGGAGGGCGTCTGAAGTGTGGAAAAAATATATATAGATCCAATGGAAATATGCTGAATAACTCTAATGCCATGTACACATGATCGGACATTCCGACAACAAAATCCCATGTTTTTTTTTTTTCGACAGATGTTGGCTCAAACTTGTCTTGCATACACATGGTCACACAAAGTTGGTCGGAAATTCCAAACGTCAAGCAGAGAAAAATTAAGTTCAATAGCCAGTGCTGCTCTTCTGCTAGATGGCATGCGTGGCACTTTGTACGTCAGAATTGTGCGAACGGATTTTGTTGTCAGAAAATTTGAGAAACAGATCTCAAATTTTGTGCGACGGAGATTCCAATGGAAAATGTCCGATGGAGCCTACACACGGTCAGAATTTGTCCCTGTTATAATAAATTGATTTGTAAACTAAAACTGAATGTTCTGCTCAAAGATAGGTCAATATTTATTCAGTTCTCACCCAACTCACCAAAAGTCAGCGATGAATCCTCAGGGGTAATTCCAAATCACTTTGCAAAGAATATCAAAATGCAATTCACTGCAGCTTATCTGATTAGTAATTTGGATATTTCAAAATACTATCTGGAAAAGCATTCTTTCCTACATCTAAAAGCCTCTTATTATTGTTTGTGGCTTTGGAGGAAAAAAAAAATCTCTATACACTATATACAGTATATGTAATATTTTCTAAAATAAATAAAATGGAATATGCGATGTTCTCTTACATTTTTTTTTAGACAAGTTCATCCAGCTTGAGCCGGTACATTAGGCAAGTAAACTATAATTCTCGAATCCATCTAATTTTCAATTTTTCAGGCATTTTACCAAGTGTATTATTTATTTATATCCCCGCTAAATGCTGATATATGTTTGTTTCTAAATGCAATTCCCCTTTTCTTTTCTTGCACTTTCTCTCCTTGCCTCTCATTTGCAATCCATTTTAAAACCCAGTAATAGCAGGGAATTTGTGTTTCTACTTTGCTCTCCTGTGGATTAAGGCACACCACATTGAAAACCACTGCACTCAGAGCGGTTTGTAATGGTTTAAAGAGCAGTAAAAAAACACTGCTAGGCTTCTAATATGAGTTCAGCAGACAGACAGAGCTTTCAGAAAAAAAACCCACAATAGGTTCTATAATGACCCTGCTTGCCAAACTTCCATCTTGGCTTTTAACAAAAGATAGATGCCTTTTCAAACTTGAAGTTCTCTATCAAGGTGACCTTCCTAATTTGGGATATGAAGCCCAGAAGAAGCTATAAATGGATTTTCCTATCTAGAAAACACATTTTTTGAAACATGGTGGTATTTTCTTTGTGTTTCCTTTGCTTAGTTTCTAACATTATGAACTGTTTTCACATCGCTGGGTTCTGGGGGCTTGCATGTTTTTCCAAAAGAAAGCTGAGTTTTAGTTGTTGGATTTTTAAGTTTAGGAAGTCTGTAAATTGTTTTTTGAAGTGCGTTGTTTCTAATTGGCAGCGATGACCGTGCCAATACTAGTGACAGAAAAGGTGTACCAAAAGAATAAACCTATTCACAAAAAAGCATGATTTTTTTTAGTATATGAAATAAAGTATGTATGATACTTGGCTTTTAAGAATTGCTCTGTTAGGCCCCATGCACACGAGACCCTGTTCTCGCACGTTCAGAGGCAGTTGGACACTTTTTTCAACTGCCCCTGAACGCAGAGGCGGATCTCTAATTAGGCAAATTAGGCGGTCGCCTAAGGCCTCGCACTCACAGGGGCCTCGCGGCCTCCAGATTTGCCTGTGCTCAGTCACTGTTTCTCTCCCCCCCTCTTTTCTGTGTGCTTGTATTTTTTTTCCTATTACGGGCGTGAGTGGGGCCTCATGTAAGTTTCGCCTAAGGCCTCGCACTCACAGGGGTCTCGCAGCCTCCAAATTTGCCTGTGCTCAGTCACTGATTCCCCCCCCCCCCCCCCTCTTTTCTGTGTGCTTCTATTTTTTTTCCTACTACGGGCGTGAGTGGGGCCTCATGTAAGTTTTGCCTAAGGCCTCACAAAGCCTAGAGCCCCCTCTGTCTGAACGCATGCAATGTTATCCCACGTTTTTATGCAGTTGCGTATAACATCCCTGGCGGTATTCCCGAGTCTGGCTCGGGGTGAGATTTCAGTACCAAAAGCGGTATTCCCGAGCCAGACTCGGGATCGCAACGCAGGGTCCAGGAAGAGGTTACTAACCTTGTCCCCAGGATCCTGCGATGTCCCCCCGCTGTGATCTGCGAGCCGCCGTGTCTCGCTCGATCTGTCACAGTACAGAGCTCTGTTCCCTGTGAGCGTTGCGACACACGGGAACGGAGTTCGGCGCCAAATTCAAAAAGTAAAAAAACACAGTATAGATACAGTATACTGTAATCTTACAGATTACAGTACTGTATCAAATAATTATACATCCCCTTTGTCCCTAGTGATTTGTCCAGTGTCCTGCATGCAGTGTTATATTATAAATACTATTCTTTCTGCCTGGAAACTGGAGATTGTCCATAGCAACCAAAAAATGTCCGTTTACATCAAAAGTGCTTTTAGACCAGCTAGAAAACAGCGATAATAAATTAGAATCACTTGCAGAATTGAGCGATAGTGATTTGTGGGGAAATTCTTCATCAAACACTGAAAGTAATGACAGCGACAATTCTGCAACTGAGCAAATTTCAGCGTTTTTGATTTACATTATTGAATAATTTGTATTATTATTTTTTATAATTATTTATAGTTATTTATTATATTATATTATATATATATATATATATATATTATAATTTATGATTTCGTATTTCAAACTTTATCATACCCGGGATGTCTATTAGACTCTTGTTTGGACTGATGTAAGTGAATTTTTTCTAAGAATTACAGGCCTACAATATAAAACGCCAAATTAATCATACTGCCAGGGAGGTTAACCTCGTTTTTCCAGAAGCAAAAAAATGGGTTCAGACACTTTGCTTTTCCAGGTTTCAGACACAAAACGCGGCTAAACGCGGCACCCGTGTTTAGCCGCGTTTCCGTTTATAAGCGTTTTTAAAGGAACCCAATTTTTTGGACCAGAAAACTCAGAAATATGATAGTAAACCATAAAAAATACTAAAAAAATTGGTTTAAAATGTCGTAATTACTTTAGATAGTTTCATAGTTTCATAGTTAGTAAGGTTGAATAAAGACACCAGTCCATCCAGTTCAACCTGAGTGAGTGTCTACAATTGTCCCTATCCCTGTACATTGCACAGTCACATCGGTCCCTACCCTCAAGGAGCCCACAGTCCAAGGTGCCCATTCATATACTAGGGCCAATTTTTGTACAGAAGCCAATTAACCTACCTGCATGTCTTTGGATTGTGGGAGGAAACCGGAGTACCCGGAGGAAACCCACGCAGGCACAGGGAAAACATGCAAACTCCAGGCAGGTAGTGTCGTGGATGGGATCCGAACCAGCAACCCTTTTTACTGCTAGGTGAGAGTGCTAACCACTACACCACTGTGCCGCCCATAGAGCATATATACTTACTGATGCAATGCCATAAAAAAACTCTAGTTGTTTAGGTGGCCTAAGCTGGCCATACACCTATAGATTATCTGCAGATTTTCTATAGTTAGATGGAAAAAGTGGGAGATTCCTCCATCCACACAGTTTAGCAAACATGGAGAAATCTGTTGCACTTTTTCCATCTATTCATAGAAAATCTGCAGATAATCTATAGGTGTATGGCCAGCTTTAGACAATGAGGAATGCCTCCACTTCTTTGCCCCAGCCCTTCATCCAATTTCTAATCTAATCAGTGACTCCACCTAGTCTGACCAAAGCATAGCAATGTCTTTTTTTCACAAAGAAAAACCTGCATACCAATGTCTAGTCAGCCCCATGTTTGTGAAATATCCAACGGACATTGCTTTGCCATCAACAGATGGGTCCAATATCGACGAGCTCTGACTCTGGACCTCTCACGCAATTTGTGACGACGTTGCTGCCTCATCAAGAGCAACATCAGGAGCATTTCCTGACATATATTCAATATGGGATCCATTTCCCCCCCAAAAAAACACAGAAAGAGAGGCAAATGCAAGTGTACAACTGCTCTCTCTGCTGCAGCTGCTGCTCACTCTGATCAAAATGGCAGAAATAGTTAATAATACATGCTTTCTGAGCTTGGGGAGGGTCTATATGATGTTATCTTTACAAACTCTTATAGACGCAAACACAGCTAAACGCAGCATTAAAACGCCACAAAGCGCACGTTTTTAAACGCAGGTTTCTGCTTTTTAAAACATGCATTCAGCAGAGTTTGCATTTGCGTCTCGTGTGCATGGGGCCTAAGGTATTTTTTTGGGGGGCGATGTTCCTTATTTGTAGATATATGGCCATATTACCTATTGTTGCCTGCATTATTACATACACTATATTGTCAAAAGTATTGGGGCACCTGCCTTTACACGCATACAAACTTTAATGGCATCCCAGTCTTAAAGAGGATTTAAACCCGACATTTTTTTATTTTTTTTTTGTCTGGCACAATATAGAGTATGGGATTTCAGATCAGCTGTGCCCAGTCTTGCACCAAAGAGTTAATCCAGCTCTGAGCAATCCTCATATCTTTTTTCAGTGAAATAAAACGGACAAACTGTAAAAACTTTGTCCGTTCTTCCCCCTTGCTGTGATTGACAGGTGATTTACATATCTCGTGCACTAGCCTAAGACATGCATTATTTTTTTTAATTCCTACCCCCATTACTTTCTTCAGCAGCTCTGCAAGGATTGGCTTTTCCACACCTCAGAATGATTTGGCATGCTGAAGTCATGTGGGGACTTTTCTGGGTTTTGACTGGATGTTAGTGATCATAGCAGAAGTTCAGTGTAAGAAATACACAGGAGAAAATGCATTCCATAAGGGGAGTGTAGAGGTGGGCGGGGAGTCTACTGACATCACGACTCCACCCACTGAGCTCTGGAAAACAGACCCACCCACAAAATCTGCAGTTTTTCGAATGTCTCATAGCATACAGAGGGGAGACATTTGAGAAAAAAGTATACATGCAGGCCTAGATATCCTTCTAGATAACCAATATTGCAGTAGTTTAGAAAGGATGAGAGTGGGTTTACATCCACTTAAAGCTGGCCATACACCATACAATTTTCTTATTCAATTTTCTTTATATTTACCTTCAACAATGTGGTGCAGGGGCCTTCCTGATTGCATACAAATTGAAAGTGTTCAGGTTTGACCTCATATTATATGGTTTTGGTAAATCTAAAGGAAAGTTGTACAAATAAATTGTATAATGTATGGCCAACCTTAAGTCTCGTACACACGATTGGATTGTTGGCCAACAAAACCGTGGACTTTTGTCCAAAGGGCGTTGGCCTAAACTTGTCTTGCACACAAATGGCAAGGAATTGTCGGCCAACAAATACGAACGTAGTGACATACTACATTGTTTTTCAGCTGTTTAGTGACACCCTTTGGGCTCCTTCTGCTAATTTCATGTTAGTCGAAGTGTGGTGAGTGTTGATTCACGATTTTCATTTCACACTTTTAATTTTGCGCTTTTCATTTCACGCTTTTCATTTCGCACTTTTCAGTTCGTTCCTGAACGGCCTTTCGTCAACCAGCCGTGTTGCGGAATCAGAGGAGATAACGTGTTATTTATAATTGGCCTTGGAGTTATTGCTTTGACCCAAATCCAGTCCAGGAACAGGAGGAGGAGAAGTTCTTGGACCAAAAATTGGTTGCTTTATTAATCGCGACCAATTATATATGCCTTTGCTGCTGGAGCTCCAGGAGAATAATCCAGATGATTTTCAGAATTATCTCCGGATGACGGGCCTCTGCTTTCACCAGCTCTTGGCATTGTTGACCCCCTATATTAAGAAGCAGGACACATGCATGAGGCTTTATTTTATTTTTTGGTTGAATAATAATGATTTGATTTGGTATATTTTCTATATATTTGGATGCATAGAATGCACTTTTTGGTTAAGTTCTATTGGCAGATAGCATGTCTAATTTTATTTGTTTTCTTTTTTAATGCACAATAAAAAAATTGTGTAGAATAATACTTGGTTATGTGTTTTACTTCAAATGACAGTTTGGGAGTCGGCAGTTACACATTTAAAAAAATACAATGTAAAATTGACAAGGGACACCAACATAGTTGTATCTTTGTTCTTAAAAACTACGGGATAATGGTGTTGTGGTAACTTGCCCAAATAAAAAAAAAGCATAATGTTATTCTTGATATCACTAGAAAAAAAAAAAAAGCCTTTGAAAATGAGTTTGCAATAACTCCATCAGTATCACCAGCAAAGCAGCTTCATTATTATCCCATTAGAGAAGAAGAGAATTGTGCGCTGCATTTCGAGATTTCATAATTTGCGGCGCCACAAATGTTAATTCTCCATTACAAGTGCTAGTTTATGAGACCGACCGCTTCTGGCTCATCCTTGCTTCCGAGCATGCGTGTTTGTATTTTTGTCCGATGGACTTGTGTACACACACTCGGAAAATCCGACAACAGACATTTGTCTGTGGAAAATTTAAAAGCATGCTAGCCAACATTTGTCTGCAGAAAATCCGCCAACAATTGTTCAATGGAGCATACAAACGGTCGGATTTTCCGCCAACAGCCTGTCATCACACAATTCCCGTTGGAAAATCTGATTGTGTGTACGAGGCTTAAGTCCATAGGGTTCAATATTGAGTTGGCCCACCATTTGCAACTCTAACAGCTTCAACTCTTTTGGGAAGGCTGTCCACAAGGTTTAGGAGTGTGTCTATGGGAATGTTTGACCATTCTTCCTGAAGTGCATTTGTAAACCCTATGGACTAAGACTGGAATGTCATTAAAGTTCATGTGTATGTAAATGCAGGTGTCCCAATACATTTGACAATATAGTGTATGTGTAGCTGCAAAAGGGTGAGCTTTAAAAGAGATGTATGGGAAGTTTTTTTTTTATTTTAGAATCATGCTTACCTAGGTAGGATGCAGCATTGTCTAAGCAGCTCATGATAAATTGGGGCAAACACAAAAGTGTTGCGTTTATAATTTTGCGCACTGTATGTATAGAGAAAGAGAGAGAGATAGAGAGAGAGAGAGAGAGAGAGAGAGAGAGAGAGAGAGAGAGAGAGAGAGAGAGAGAGAGAGAGATAGCATAGAAACATAGTAGAAGAGTGATGACAGTAAAGATAAGTGCCCCCCTTTTGTTCATTTTAGAACGTTTGGAGTAATTATTGATTTTATGTAGCGCACTACTCCCTTGGGAGCTGCTGGGTGTGTTCATACCTTACTGTTAACATGCCTCCGTTCTTCACCCCTGCATAAATTTCATCAGCAGACAGTCTATAACGTTGAAAAAAAATTACTTTATTTCCTTAGTTGCAATATGTTACAGGCTTATTCAGGGAAATAAGAGCTGCCTCTCCAGGGCCGGATTAACATAGGGGCTGATGGAGCTGCAGCTCCAGGCCCCTGCCTTAAAATCGGCCCACCCAGCCAGCAGTATAAGCCCGATTTTCTCCTGTCCATAAACTTCTATGGGACAGGAGAAGCTGTATGTAAATGTAGGGGTGTTTGGCTGCATCTGTGTTGGCTCACTGTGGTTATTACAATGTCACAGTGCACAGTCCCCCCTACACAAATGGGAGAGGCTCTGCCTTTCCCCTCCCCTCTCCTTCTGTGAAATTTGTGCAGTGAAGGAGCCGTGTGGGTGGGAAGTAGACATGTGCACAATAGAAAAATTAGTTTTGTTTGGTTTCTGTTCATTTCCGTTGATTCGTAACGATTCGTAAATTCGTAAGTCGTCGGTGTTCGTATTTGGACTCGTTCGTATTTTCGTAAGTCGTCGGTGTTCGTTTTCGGACTCGTTCGTATTTTCGTTGATTCGTTTTTCCGTTAGTCTAATTTTCGTTTATTCCAAATTCGTATTTTCGTTGTATTTTGTATTCGTACGCATTCATATTTTCGTAGATTTAGTTACATTCGTACTTTCGTAAGATTGATTTATTCGTACTTTCGTAACATTGTTTTCGTAGATTCGTAATCGGAGCATAATTCATAATTTTATGTAATGTGTATGCTATTATTACATTGTAAGAGACACGGAAAATTACGAATCAAAAAAAAAAGGTACGAATGTACGAATTTTTTCAATTAAATCCATTCGAAGCACGTTAAGCAGCGCCATTGTAAGAGACACGGAAAATTATGAATCAACAAACAAAAAAAAAGTTACGAATGTACAAATTTTTTCGTTCAATCCATTCGAAGCACGTTAAGCAGCGCCATTGTGAGAGACACGGAAAATTACGAATCAACAAACAAAAAAAAAAGTTATGAATGCACAAATTTTTTCGTTCATTTTGATTTTTCGTTGTTTCTGTTTTCGTTTTTCGGATTTTCATTCTTTCGTAGTTTCGTTGTTTCTAATTTAATTATTTCGTATTTTCGTTGTTTTTCTTATTCGTTCGTTTCAATAGTTTGTTATTCGTTAGAATTTTTAGCGAATCATTCGTTCATTCGTACAATAACGAATGAACGAATATAATGAATTTGAACGGAAAACGAATTCGTAACTAAACGAATTGCACATGTCTAGTGGGAAGTTATGAACAGAACACCGGCAGATAGAAGGTGAACAGGATATCTCTGAGTGATGAGCCTTCAGGAACCATCCAAATGTGAGCTCAGTGACTGGACTCTTATCTCCCTTCCCTCGTTTTTAACTTTTTTTTCTCCAGCAGTAGTTCTTATAACTGCAGCCAAAGTTTTTAGAATTGTGTCATCAGCCTATTTAGGTGGGTTCACACTGGTTTGCTATGTTTTGGCCCATTGCTGGTGTATTCACAGTTTTCCTGCGTTTTACCCACAGTCCTATTGATTTCTATTAGTTTGTGTGTTTTTTCTGCATTTTCCGAAAGCACACTAAAATTCCTACATGCTGCATCTTATCTTTGGTGCACTGTCAGAAAATGCAGCAAAAACCTGCAACCTGATATATATCAATAGGACTGCAGCTAAAACTGCAGATACATAAGCAGTGCGACCGACTGCAGCACACCAGTGTGAGCCCAAATACTTGCACACACAACCCCCCTGTAGAACTTGGTCTGATGAATACTCCTGGCATACATACACATGGCCATACCTCTGAAAGACATTGTGGTATGTGGATGTTAGGAGCCCCAGGCCTCACCTGCCTATCTTGACTCCGGCGATCCTCCCACATCAGTTCAGGAAAGTCCTGGACGATGGAACACCACTGGGTTGCACCCTCATTGCACTCTCCCACCGACAGTTCATGATTGCCACAGAAAGCTGATCCCAGTCTACCGCGTCCTTTTAGCAGCTACTTCCTGCACCACATGGTTAGAAACATCCCAAGCTGGGATGCCCGGTCCACTTCTCCCGGGGTTACATGGTGGCTTAATTTCTGTTGGACCATCCGGCTCTGAGGTCTCTGAACCCTCAGGCCTTCAGGTCTTGTTCCTGCTATCCAGCGCTGGGGTCTCTGAACCCTCAGGCCTTCAGGTCTTGTTCCTGCTATCCAGCGCTGGGGTCTCTGAACCCTCAGGCCTTCAGGTCTTGTTCCTGCTATCCAGCGATGGGGTCACTGAACCCTCAGGCCTTCAGGTCTTGTTCCTGCTATCCAGCGATGGGGTCTCTGAACCCTCAGGCCTTCAGGTCTTGTTCCTGCTATACAGCGATGGGGTCTCTGAACCCTCAGGCCTTCCGGTCTTGTGCTTGCTATCCAGCGCTGGGGTCTTTGAACCCTCAGGCCTTCAAGCCTTGAGGTTACATCTTTGCTGCTTCTCTGGATTCAGCTCCTCCCATCTCCTCCCATGAAGCATGTGACCCCCAGCTTATATGTGAGTCCTGCCCCTGCCAATAGAAGTTAATGATTGGTCCAGAGCTCTCCATACAAGCTGCCTGCACCCCAGTCCCCAGTCCACCTTCCTTCCAAAACATTTCCAATGGAAGGTAAGGGAGATCTTTCAGGGTCAGCGTGTAGGTGGCCACACCCCCCTCTATTCTATCACTCCTTCCAAACCAAACCAAAACAACCAGGCCTAAAGAAATGTAAGGCACTGGCAAATTTACCTAACACTTACCTAATTAGCACCCACCTAAAGGTGGTGGGCGCTACATTTATATACTGATTTATGTATTATCTGCTTATAGATGTTTGTTTATCCCTGGCATGTTTAAATTCACTTACTGTTGATTGACTCACTACCTCTTATGATTACGTCCTTTGTGTGAAATGCATCAAGGTTTCTTCTTTCATTTCTGTTTACCTTTTGTATGTCTTCTCATCTTTACAATAAACTTGGCATAAAGCAAGACAAACATGAGGATGACGTGTTTTCATTTTACAGAAACTTTGTTGAATGACTCACTGGGATCGATTTATCAGAAGGCAAATAGGTTGTTCACTTCAAATGGGAAAGTGTGCTTTGCAAGGGAATTTTTCCCAGAGCTTAGTGTAAAAGGAAAAACGCTAATACTTCCAAAATCCAATTACCTGCAAGAAAATATATATATTTTTTTTCTTGCACTTGATTAGGTATTTTTTGGAAAGTAAAATTGCACCACATTTACTATACTATGCTCTGGGGGAACATTCCCACGCACACTGCAACTTCTCTTGCAAAGTGAACGGCTTATTTGCCTTTTGTAAATCAAGCACACTACCTCTGCTGAAAGTTTGTTGCGAGCGTGCACTACTCACTTTTGGTAAAAAAAAAATACTCTTATATGAGGGTTCTTCAAAACTTTTCCACACTATTTTAAACTCTATAATTATAAAAAAAAGTGCGGAAACTTTTTGAAGATCCCTCGTATTATAAAAAAAAACTGCCCTCCTTATCCAAATTTGCTTCTTTGATATTTTTGAAAATGTTTGGTTCTGGCATGTGATCTTCCCTGTGTCAGCCAATAAAAGTGCTTGACATTGGCTGGAAAAGCCTGAAGTGGTCACATGGCCCATAGGCTTCAAAGGCCCATCCATTGTCAGTGCTCCCTCCTCTCCACTGCAGCTGCTGCTGGCTGACACTGAGGAGCCAGATCACATGACCAGACTAGAGCAACCTGAAAATAGGTAAGTATATATATATTGTAAGATTGGGGTTATCAGACTCAAACGGTAGGTGCGTTTTCCAGTGAGTACACCAGTACAAAACTGTATTTTTAAGGGCCTGGTAGCCCACTTTTATTTAAAAGCACGGAAAAGTTCACAAAGACATCAGTACCCACACAGGGGGTCCCACCATTACTGTATCTTGCACACTCAATACTTTAGCCTCTTGGCTTACATTCTTCCCATACGGCTGATTCAGGCCTTTAGCCTAGGCCTTAAGTCTGCTCCTCAGACCCAAAAGAGTTTCCTGGAGTGAAGCCCTCTCCTAGCTCACTCCTGATCAGCGCCTTGCTGCTCTGTCACCAAGTACGTCTGTCTCCTGCAGACATGCATGACTCCTCTCAGAGAAATGGGAGTCCACCTGACTCCCATGCACAGACTTCCTGTCTGTTGGGTGGAACCCTGAGCCATAGCCAGGTCAAAAACTAAATAGCCCAGCACACAGCTGTGCAATCAGCGTGCCTTTATCTCCAAAATCTGGCATAAACCAGCAATCCTCCAGGTAGCACAGGGTCCTACCGCCACTATATATATATATATATATATATATATATATATATATATATATATATATTTCTTATGCAGGTTAGTCAGCATGGGTTTTAGGAACATTTTTTAAGGCTAATTGGGTTTAAGCTGAAATTCCACTTTAAGAGCCGGTTCACATAGGGGCGACTTGTCAGGCGACATAGCCGCCTGATGACAAGTCGCGCTCCGTTCTGTACAATGGAACAGTTCTAATAGGAGCGACTCAAGTCGCTCCGACTTAGAAAAAGGTTCCTGTACTACTTTGGGGGCGACTTGCAGCGACTTGCATTGACTTCTATATAGAAGTCTTTGGGCAAGTCGCCGCTGAAGTCGTGTGCAGGTCGCCTCACAGAGTCGGCCTGCAAGTCGTGTCGCCCCTGTGTGAACCGGCAGTTAAAATGGGGAGAACCAATTTGTAAAAATGTGCTTTCCTCTAGACATAAGTAGTGTTACAAGAGGAAATAACTACACGAATAGTATCAGGGGCTCTTTTACCAATTCTCACTCTTGTCTTTCCTACCCCTAGATTTGGCGCAGATGTCACAACTATTACTCTCGTAATTTTTATGGTAGAATTAGGAAGTACAATTATAAGGAGTTTGTAAATTACAACATAGGTCAGATGATTATATATGTTAACGGCACCCCAAGATTGATAGCAATTGTGTAATATTCATATTTAAAGAATTATTATTAGAGTCCAACTAAAGGATACCTTACCTAAAGCTTGTCACAGATAAATCCAAAATATCCAAAACTGATCTTATCCAGCCTTGCTGGCTTTTTTTGGAACCAATGGCCAAGTCATCAACCGTGGAGCATTTGAAAAAGTGAGAATTGATAAGAATCAATGACAACCAGCACCATCAGCTAGTAAATGCTTCAGAACAATATACTCAAAGAGGCGATGGGAACTTTTAAGTGTAATCATATGAAGGAAAACATAAAACAAGATCAATAGCTCTGGCGAGACAGCTCCCACAAAACAAGGCTTCACTTGATGGACACCCAACAGTAGTCAAAACCATAAATACAGAAAGGATCTCTAGACTAAAATCCAAGATCATTTTATTTGTTGGTAAAAAAAAAAGTCATATAAAAACAAACTTTATCAGGGTGTGATTTTGGGTGATTAGACTCAATGTGGTGAGCGTTTTTAAGTGGGTCCACCTCAATCTGAACTAGTGGTTTAAGGGCATGGCAGCACTTTTATTAAAACGTTCATAAACTTGCCCATGGATGGGGTTTCAGCTTCACTCAGCAACAACAAAAATAGAACTTGCCGAGCCACCTGACTCTCCTGTTAGCAGTACAGGCCCACTCATGGACTCTAGATAGGGTCTCCCAGTACCCCAAGTTCTTCCACTTGATACTTATAGATCCCCCCTTCTGGACTCAATAGTTGCCTCAGCTCTCAATCCCCTGTAGACCCACTTAGCTGTCTCAACTATCTTGGTCCTTCGAGTAAGGCAATCTCTCCCACATGGAGCCATGTCTCCCCAGTAGGTCACCTCTCCTGGCTGGCACACATCTCTATCCTCACACACTGGCTGTGTTTCTGAACAGCTGCAACTGCTGTTGCTCTGACCAGGCTTATAATGACCCTGAAAACCTGTGCACTCACACAGGCTGCAGGTGTCTCACAAAGTCCGGACACATGATCAAAGGTTCCTTCCCACCCAAGACTCTTCTGAACCTTCAAACTCCAGGTCCTGATCTAGGATTACCAAACCCAGAGAAAATTTAAAACAGAGCTTTCCAGTGGCGGCCCGCGCACTGTGGGCACATGGGTGCAGCCCCCTCATCCATGCGCCTGGCCTCTTTCAGAACGCCGGACGCCTGAATTACTATGGAATGGGTGGGAGGAGGTGGTACTTTTTGAAGCACCTGCTTAGAGCCAGAGGCTCTAATAGGCTTCAAAATAGGGTGGGCTCGGGGTGCAGAAAGTGCGCCCTGATCCCACCCAATTGTGTGACGATTGCGAATACATTTTCTCTATTTCCATACTAAACTTCCTCCCCGCCAATCAGGAGGCAGGACGTTAGACCTGCTTCCTGATTGGCCAAAGTACTGGACAACCCTATTGGACGCTCTGAGAGGAGCTGCTGCAGTGCTACGGTAAGTCCACTCGGCTGGGTACGGTTGCTGCATTTGATGTGCTCAGTGGCTTCATATACTGTGCACAAGGGTTACATATGATGGGCACAAGGGCACACGTGGCTGCATATGATGGGCACAAGTGGCTGCATATGATGGGCACAGTGGCTGCATATGAAGGGCACACATGGCTGCATATGATGGACACAAGTGGCTGCATATGATGGGCACAGTGGCTGCATATGATGGGCACAGTGCCTGAATTTGGTGGGCACAAATGGCTGCATATACTGGGCACGAGTGGCTGCATTTGATGGGCACAGTTGGCTGCGTATGATGGGCACAAGTGGCTGCAAATACTGGGCACAAGTGGCTGCATTTGATGGGCACAGGTGGCTGCATATGATGGGCAAAAATGGCTGCATATACTGGGCACAAGTGGCTGCATTTGATGGGCACAGGTGGCTGCATATGATGGGCACACATGGCTGCATATACTAGGCTCAAGTGGCTGCATTTGATGGGCAGAAGTGGCTGCATTTTATGGGCACAAGTGGCTGCATATGATGGGCACAGGTGGCTGCATATGATGGGCACATGTGGCTGCATATGATGGCCACAGTGGCTGCATATGATGAGCACAAGTGGCTGCATATGACAGGCACAGTGGCTGCATATTATGGGCAGAAGTGGCTGTATATACTGGGCAGAAGTGGCTGCATATGATGGGCACATTTGCTGCATATACTGGGCACAAGTGGCTGCATTTGATGGGCCCAGTAGCTGCATATGATGGGCACACAAGTGGCTGCATTTGATGGGCATAGGTGGCTGCATATGATGAGCACACATGGCTGCATATACTGGGTACAGTGGCTGCATATGATGGGCACAAGTGGCTGCATTTGATGGGCACAAGTGGCTGCGTTTGATGGGCACAATGGCTGCATATGGTGGGCACAAGTGGCTGCATATGATGGGCATAAGTGGCTGCATATGATGGGCACAGTGGCTGCATTTGATGGGCAGAAGTGGCTGTGTTTGATGGGCATAAGTGGCTGCGTTTAATGGGCACAGTGTGGCTGCAATTGATGGGGGGGGGGGGGGTTCAGTATTTTTCAGTTTGTTTGCTCCCCCCCCCCCCTAACAAAAAAAAATGCGCGCCAGCCGCCGCTGTCTTTCTCAATTTACAAGCCACACTCTGGAGCTTCTCAAACTTACCGACCTTTGAGAATCTTGTGTTATTTCTACACCAAATTACTACTCATACCGTAGCAGGGCTTAGCCCTGTTACAAGGGCTGTATTACAATTAGTCTCTTCACGGAGGAATAACTTGGTTCAAGCTAGTAAATGCTTGGCTGTGATGGTATGGCAATTGTATAGCTGATATACTAAAGATATACTAAGCACTCTGACAAGAGTTAAGAGCTTTTGCAAACACTAGTTTTGAAATGGACTCAGTTCTAAATGAATCCAAAATGAAGCATGTGTTGCCTGAATAATCCCTCCTGGTTAGCTTTGGTAATATTCATCTCTAGTAGGGATGGGCCCGGTGTTCGATTCAAACCCATGTTCGAATTGAACATCGGCCGTTTGTCCGCTCGTCGAGGGCAGAACTCTGAGGGCCGTTGCGAACGGGCTGAGGGCCGTTGCGAACGGTCCACAATGCACTGCGCCAGTCGCAGTGCATTGCTGGCTGATGATTGGCCAAGCATGCACTGTGACCCCGCATGCTTGGCCAATCATAGAGCCAGCGGCGAGAAGAGCAATAATTGGCCACAGGCAATTATAGCTCAGGGGGTTTAGTACACGCCCCACACTATATAAGGCCGCCGCGCCGGCGGCCTCGTGTAGTGTGTTCCGGCTTGAGGAACAGTGACAGTGTACTCTACATGTACACACTATATGTGAATCATTTCTGTGTGGGGAAAGTGTAGGGAAAGAGGAAAAATAGTCAGGGATTGTGTATTCTTCTCAGCCTTTGCTTGTGGGGAAAGTGTAGGGATAGAGGAAAAATAGGCAGGGATAGTGTGTTCTTCTCAGTGCTGTTCTCTACCAATCCAGCCATCTGCAGGAGTTAGTGTGTGTGTGTGTGTGTGCTGTGTGAGTATAGCACAGCAGTAGCACACTAAACCACCTTACACTGTATCTGCCCTGTTGTCACCTAAGACAGCCATCTGCAGGAGTTAGTGTGTTTTGTGTGCCTCCAGCACAGCACAGTATACACCAACAGTCCATACATACATACGTACAGTATATACCTACAGTCCCTGTCTTGTTTGCACCGCCTGTATACTGCGGTTCAGAGTAAATAGGGGTTTAGGTATAGGGTTTTATTTTGGGTGCGGGGTACCCCTTTATATCCATACAAGACCCAAAGGGGCTGGTAATAGGCTGGGGTAGGGGGGGATGGGGTAGCCATGCCATTTTTCTCAAAGATTTTCATCCATATTGCCTGGACAAGACATGACATTAAAGCCGCAAGCAGTTTTAAATGGCTTCTTTTTTTCCTTTACAAATGTCATTTTGTGCAAGGACAATTCTAAACACGGGAAACACATGCCACTTCACAGGCATACTTTAGACACCCCCCAGGTACCATATTTAAAGGAATATTTCACTTTTTTTTTCACTTTATGCATCATTAAAATCACTGCTCCAGAAAAAAACGTCAGTTTTTAAAACTTCTTTTTGCATTGATACATGTCCCCTGGGGCAGGACCCGGGTCCCCAAACCTTTTTTATAACAATAACATGCATATTGGCCGTTATAATTAGCACTTTAGATTTCGAATGTTCGCGTCCATTGTAACTAATAGGGTTCTAACCTTCGTGCAAACTTTTGGTCCGTTCGCAGGTTCTGGTGCATATATTTGGTATATTGTTAATACCATATAAGGATGAGCTCGGGCGTGTTCGCATAGGGCATGTGCAGAGCCCACCAGGAAGTCGGCACTGCGCTGCGCTAGTCACAGGCAGTGAGACATTTTCCCGATGTGCCGCTGCAGAGATTGGGAAATGTCTCACTGCCTGTGATTAGCGCAGCGCAGTGCCGAAATCCTGGTGGGCTCTGCACGTGCCCTATGCGAACACGCCGGAGCTCATCCTTAATATTATGCACTGGGGTTGAATTACTAAAACTGGAGAGTGCAAAATCTGATGCAGTTGTTAAAGTGGAAGTAAACCCTCTGGGACCACTTTGACCTACAGGTAAGCCTAGATTAAGGCTTACCTGTAGGTCCAATAAATATCTCCTAAACCTACATGGTTTAGGAGATATTTAGAAAAGAAAATGCACCGCTATCTATGGCGCATGCGCCGTAGACAGCGGCGTGCAGGCGCACTGCGCATGCCGAGATCACGGCGATATGCCGCTCTCGTGCGCATGCGCGGGAGTGACGTCATCACCGCTCCAGCGTCACTCCGGGTTTGATGGCGACGCCGAAGATCGTGGATGTAGACCGCTACGGGGGCTTCGTTCTCAGGTAAGTCATTCATAATGAGCTAGTATGCTATGCATACTAGCTCATTATGTCTTTGCCTTGCAGGTTCCTATTAACTACTTGCCTACCAGGCACAAACACCCCCTTCCTGACCAAGCCATTTTTCAGCTTTCAGCGCTGTCGCATTTTGAATGACAATTGCGCGGTCATGCAACGCTGTACCCAAATAAAATTTTTATCATTTTTTCCCCACAGATAGAGCTTTATTTTGGTGGTATTTGATCACCTCTGCGGTTTTTATTTCTTGCGCTATAAACAAAAGAAGAGCGACAAGTTTGTAAAAACATAATATTTTTTACTTTTTATTATAATTAATATCCAATTTTTTTTTTTTTTTTAAACAAATTTTTTCCTCAGTTTAGGCCGATACGTATTCTTCTACATATTTTTGGTAAAAAAAATTGCAATAAGCGTATATTGATTGGTTTGCGCAAAAGTTATAGCGTCTTCAAAATAGGGGATAGATTTATAGCATTTTTATTATTATTTTTTTTTTACTAGTAATGGCGGTGATCTGCGATTTTTATCATGACTGCGACATTGCGGCGGACATATCGGACACTTTTGACACATTTTTGGGACCATTCACATTTATACAGCGATCCGTGCTATAAAAATGCATTGATTACTGTATAAATGTGACTGGCAGGGAAGGGGTTAACACTAGGGGGCGCTGCAGGGGTTAATATGTTCCCTATATGAGTGATTCTAACTGTGGGGGGAGGGGACTGACTGGGGGAGGGGACCGATCGGTGTCCCTATGTACAAGGGACACACCATCGGTCTCCTCTCCTCTGACAGGACGTGGATCGGTGTGTTTACACACACCGATCCACGTCCTGCTCACTTACCGGGCAATCGCGGGTGCCTGGCGGACATCGCGGCCGCCGGGCACGCGCATCAGGTCCCCAGCTACGCGGCGGGCACGCGTGCGCGCCTCCCGCGGCGCGCGCGCGCCCCCTAGTGGCCAAAAAGCGAGCGCCGTCATATGACGGCGGCCCGCCACAGTAGCTGCACCGTCCCGCCGTCATTTGACAGTGGGCGGTCAGCTACTGGTTAAAAAAAAAAAAAAAAACGGCTTTACTTCCTCTTTAATGGTAGCCAATCAGCTTCTAACTTCAGCTTGTTAAGCTTTTGACAAAAAAACTGGAAGGAAGCGGATTGGTTTCTATGCAGAGTTGCACCAGATATTGCACTCTCCAGTTTTAGTTAATCAACCCCATAGAGTGTTTATTGGGATGATGTAACACACATCAGTTCAGGTTATTCAATGTTTGCAATGACCCTCTTTTGGTCACCTTATCATTTCCATAGTGGAAACACCTGGTCCACAGCAGCAGAACTAATTGACTTGCTCTATGGAATAAAACACATTTTTACTTAATCCCAGGCTTATCTGTTATTAGACAGTGTCAAAGGTCAATCTCCAGAACCCCCCCCCCCCCTTCTTTTGCATAATGCGCACTGCACAATAAACTCTTAATTACTTTGACTCTGCGGTTTCACACAAAGTAATGTGCATGTTAAGTAACTCATATAACAATGACAAGCATTTTCTTTAGATAGGTAACTTCTAAACGGACTGATATGTCATTATAATTTAATGAAATAAACTTCCAGTCCAAACTGAAATTTTAATTGTTGACCAGAATTTAGAAAATATAATCCAAAGTAAATATTTGGTAATATCCTTTAAGATCATCTGTATTAGAATATGTATGCCTTGGGCATAGTCTCCATTAAAGTTTGATTCTGGTTTATAAACTAGAATAAACAATATGATGGTAATTATAACAAAATTCAGATAAGACAGAATAGTGGCATCAGTTGCGGCCCATCCATACGGGCGCAGGGGCGCCAACCCCCTAATCCATCCGCCCGACTGTGCAGCATTACAGGCCTCCTCAGACCAGAGTGGCTAAATCTGTATCTGTGAGTTTGTTCAACACTTAATACTATAAATAATAACATGATATTAGATTTTTCTTACTCCAGGAGTATATACTAGACATGTGCACACTGAAATATTTCGTTTTGGAATTTCGTTTTCGTCCGAAAAATAAATTTATTTAGTTACTCCCGAAATTCGTTTTTATTTATTTAGTTTTTCGTTAAAAATTGCATTCGTCCGAAAATCCAAATGAATTAAGATCGAATCTGTCATTGAAGGCTTATGGTGTCTGTCGAAAATTCAAAGAAGATTCGACGGAGCAGCTAAACTGTATGAATCTGTATAGTTTAGCTGCAATTCCACCCAATTCCAGCAGCAATCTTTCCTTTCTACGTCGAATCTTTCCTTTCTACGTCGAATCTTTCCTTTCTACGTCGAATCTTTTCTCTCTATGTAGAATAGTCTTGGACTAATAGAGTTAAGGTTAGGCACATTCGACCACAGGTTCAATGGACACAGATTGTTATTGTCATCGTCGAATCTCCTATCTATATCGAACTGTTGTCACAACGAAAATAAAGCATTTGTTTATGTCGGATCTTTCGTTTTTCGGATTCTGCACTTTCGTTATCGTTTGTTAAAACGATAACGAAAATACCTGAAATTCGGACGAAAATGCATTCGGACGAAAACGAATGCACATGTCTAGTATATACTGAGTTTGAAAATTCTATAAATAATGTATGCTTAACCACTTCAATACCAGGCACTTAGAAACCTTCCTGCCCAGACCAATTTTCAGCTTTCAGCGCTGTCGCACTTTGAATGACAATTGCACGGTCATACTACACTGTACCCAAACAGAATTTTTATAATTTTTTTTCCCACAAATAGAGCTTTCTTTTGGTGGTATTTGATCACCTCTGTGATTTTTTTTCTTTGTTTCTGTTAAAATTATTTGTAAATAAGTACGTTTTCTTCTTCAATGACGGGAACTGATATGGCTGCACTGACAGGCACTGATAAGGCGGCTCTGATGGGCACCGATGAGGTGGCACCAATGAGGTGGCACCAATGAGGTTTTGATTAGGTGGCACTGACGTTCACTAATGATGGGCACTGATAGGCGGCACTGATGGGAACTGATAGGTGGCACTGATGGGCACTGATAGGTGGCACTGGTAAGCAGCACTGATGGACAGTCATAGGCGGCACTGATGGGCACTCATAGGCGGCACTGATGGGCACTCATAGGCAGCACTGGTGGGCACTCATAGGTGGCACTGATGGGTGCTAATGGCTGGCATGCATAGGTGGCATGGATGGGATAGGTGGGCACGGATGGACACTAATAGGTGGCACTGCTGTGGTAAAATTAGGTGCCTCGGCTTATATTCGGGTCGGCTTATACTCTAGTATATACAGTAGTGAAAACCCATAAGTGCTTTTTTAACGACTACAATTCCTTTATATTGGTTTTAAAATTTACAAATGCAGCAATTTAGAAATTGAATGAAAGGTTTAGCACTGGGAAACAGTTTTTGGAAGATAAAAAAGTGCACTTTATATACAACTATATGAATTAGACCAAAATGAGGGACAAATGAAATGAGGAGGAAAGAGGGACAAAGGGCCCTTGTTCCAAATCAGGGACAGTCCCTCGAAATCAGGGACAGTTGGAAGCGATGTCCTTGTATTTTTGGTATTTCCCATTTTTGTCAATATATCAACATAAAAAAAAAAAGAATAGAAAACAAGACTGATCGTAAATGTAAACTGCTAACATAATACCATTCTCTTTAGGTGTTAGAAATACCTTCAGACATATACGAAGCTTATTTGAAATATACATTTCCCACATTGGATATCTGAAGACTTTGAATGCTCTCTTTCTGCCTGTGATATAAATCAGACACTGTGCACCTTCTGCAGGAACTACAGAAAGGGTTAAGCATAAGCCAGTCAGTCTTGACACAGGAGCCTTTAGTTGCGTCAGAGTTGATAGAATCAACGCGGTAAGCCGCTCTTGGTACAATCAGAACACGACAGTGGCCAGAGAGTCGTGTTCTATTTTCAGCACATGCTTGATGCCTCCCGCTGTTGCCTGTAGCTACTATACATTTTCCCAAGATCTCTAGACTTTCCTAGGTGAAAACACCATGGTAAACATGACCTCTTTCAGTAAAATTCGAAAATGTCAGACTGAAATCCACAATTGCCTGAAATTCTCCTATTACAAGATTGACTCTAATACACAGTGATTTGTATCTACAGTACTATCAAGGATCAGTTAACCACTCTCGGAGGGAGATGTTTTACCACTGAATAAAAAAATTCATAAGAGCATCAGTGACCCGCGTCAGGGGTGGACTTCATGTCATACGCTGCCTGCTAACACAAACTTTTCTCATCTATTGCACTGATAAGAGATTCTCCGAAGGTTTATTTTGCAATATATTGCTATAAGCCTAAAAATGTGCAAAGCATTGCTGTGTATTAAGGAACTCTAGTAAACTTGTACCATTGTTTAACCACTTTAGCCCCAGACCAATTGGCAGCCAAAGGACCAGGCCCCTTTTTGCGATTCGGCACTGCTTTGCTTTAACTGACAATTGCGCGGTTTTGTTTTGTGGCTCCAAAACAAAATTGGCGTCCTTTTTTTCCCACAAATAGAGCTTTCTTTTGGTGGTATTTGATCACCCCTGCGGTTTTTATTTTTTGCGCTATAAACAAAAATAGAGCGACAATTTTGAAAACAATGCAATATTTTTTGCTTTTTGCTATAATAAATATCCCCCAAAAATATATAAAAAAAATATTTTTTTTCCTCAGTTTAGGCCGATTCTTCTACATATTTTTGGTAAAAAAAATCGCAATTAGCGATTATTGATTGGTTTGCGCAAAAGTTATAGCGTTTACAAAATAGGGGATAGTTTTATAGCATTTTTATTAATATTTTTTTTTTTACTAGTAATGGCGGCGATGAGCGATTTTTATTGTGACTGCGACATTATGGCGGACACATCGGACATTTTTGACACATTTTTGGGACCATTGTCATTTATACAGCAATCAATGCTATTTAAATGCATTGATTCCTGTATAAATGACAGTTGTAGTGAAAGAGTTAACCACTAGGGGGAGGGGAGGGGTTATGGGCTGTGACGTGTGTGTGTTTTTTTACATTAGGGGGCAGGGCTGACGTCTGACATCACTGATCGGCTTTCCCGATGACAGGGAACAGCCAATCAATGACAGGCAGAGTAGGAAGCGCGGGGAGAGGTTTGTTTACACACACCTCTCCCCGTTCTTCAGCTCCGTGACCCGATCGCGGGACACCAGCGGCGATCGGGTCCGCTGGTCCCGCGGCCGGGGTCATGGAGCTCCCGACCGGGTCACGAGCACGCCGCTGGCGGCGCGCGCCACCCACAGGCAGGCATTTAAAGGGCCACGTACAGGTACGTGATTTTGCCTGCCCGTGCCATTTTGCCGCAGTATATCTGCGTGAGGCGGTCTGGAAGCGGTTAATCGTAAGTCTGTTCTGTGAGTTTCAAGCAGGCCCGGGACAAGGGGTGAGCAGGAGGGACGGCTGCCCTGGACACTGTGGTGAAATGTGAGGTGGGGGGGGCACCACGAGGAGATTGGGGGAGGGGATTTGTGTTGGGCAGAGGAAATTGAGAGGGGGGGGCGATAGGGGGTAAGAATAGTTCTAGGAGGGGAAATTTGGGGAGGTGTGCTAGGAGTGGTGATTTGGGGGAATTTGTGTTGGGATGGGGATTTGTACTAAGAGGCGATTTGGATGGTGTGTGCTAGAAAAGGTGATATGGTAGAGGGGGGGGGGGGGGGGGGGGGATTTGTGCTAGGAGGGGAATTTATTTTGGGGGAGGGGGGATTTGTGCTAATATAGATGATTGGGGGTATTTGTGCTAGGAGGGGAACTTTGGGGAGATAAGGAATTGGGGGAGAGGATATCATGCTGAGAGGATGTCCCCCCCTATTCGGAGTGGGGGGAGAGGAATTGTGCTCAGAGGGGACATTTGAGGGGTTTGTGCTAGGAGTGGAACATTTTTTTTGGAGGGGGGACAGATTTGTGCTGGGGGCATATGGAGAGAGAGGATTTTAGCTGAGGGGATGGGGGACAAATATTTGTGCTGGGAAGGAGGGAATTTCAGTAGTGGGGAGCAGATTTGTACTGGGAGGAGGGGGAATTTATGCTTAGGGGGTAAGCATGCAGATTAGTGCCCAATTTGTATGGGGTGGGGGATTTTTGCTGACACATAATCCTCATCCATCTTGGGGGGGGGACATTTTGGCAATTTGGGCTTTGGATGACCTTGTCCCAGCACTGGTTCCAAGATCCATTTAGCTGTAGACCTGTACTTTCCATGCGTTATTTTAACTGACAATTGCGTGGTCATGCAACACTGTACCCAAATAAAAAATATATAATTTTCCCACCAACAAATGAGCTTTCTTTTGGTGGTATTTGATCACCTCTGCATTTTTTATTTTTTGCACTATAAACAAAAAAAGATCGACAATTTTGGGAAAAAAAAAAATATTTTTTACTTTCTGTTATAAAACATATCCAATAAAAAAAATTGAAAAAAAAATCTAATTTCTTCATCAATTTAGGCCAATATGTATGTATGTGCTACATACACTGAGCAAAATTTGCCCCTATTTATTATAAGCTGAACTCAAAGATCTACGACTTTTTCTATGTAAACAAAAGGCCTATTTCACTCAAATATTGTTCACAAATCTGTCTAATGTCCCGTACACACGGTCGGAAATTACGACCACAAAATCCGTCTGATTTTTTCCGACGGATTTTGTCCGACACTGGTGTTGCATACACACGGTCGGACAAAGTTGTCGGAAAATCCGATCATTCTGAATGTGGTGACGTTCGTTGCGTACGATGGGACTACGTAGAGGCTAGTAGCCAATAGCTTTGGTCTTGTAATGTGATCTGAGCATGCGTGGCACTTTGTCCGTCGGAATTCGCTACACACGATCGGAAAAAGTCCGATAGTACTTTGTTGTCGGAAAATTTGAGAGCAGGATCTCAAACTTTTTCCCTCGGAAATTCCGACGGAAAAAGTCCGATGGAGCCCACACATGGTCGGAATTTCCGACAACATGGTCCGATAGGAAATTTTCCGTCGGAAAATCCGACCGTGTATACGGGTCATTAGGCACCTTTCACACTGGTAGGACACGACAGTCGTACGACTGTGGATCCGATTTTAATGGATCCGATTTTCCTTTAATTTCTATTTGAAACTGAATGGGTTGTTTTACAAGGTGATCATTTACAATCACTTTACGTTTTGAGAGTTAGACTTGGTATCATGCTTTTTTGGGGGGATGCTTACACCATAGGAGTCCCTATACTCTGCTGCTATCTATGAAAGTTTACTCATCATATTTTCTTATCTCTTTTTCTGCAGTTATTCCTCAGATCTGGCTCCCCATTTTTGGAAGGGGAGTTTTTGAGAAGCTTTTTACCATAGATGGTTGATGGTCCTAAACATAACCAATACGCATCCTCCAAAAAGTGGGCTTTGTACCAATTCTTTGTGATGTATGCAATACTTTTGATGTAATGGCTTATGTACAGTACTGTATGTCATGAACCAGATTAACATCAAAAGCAAAAGAGCTCTATTTTAATATAAGAAAAGAACATAAATATTATGTCCATTTTTTTTTTTACTTTTTTTTATGAGCATACCACAAATCCCATTTTCCTTTTTTTCTTTATTTTTGAATATTCTATGAGGCGTCTATTGAACAGACGTTAAACTGAAGCCATTTGAATTAAAAGTTTTAATTTAATTAAAGTAAAAGTAAAAATACAGACTTTCAAAAGGTAAACAGCCCTTCCATGTGAAAAAAAATCAATTCCACAGCTATTAGATGTTTATGTTTGTGAATTGAACTCTGAATGAAGTAAAATATGAAAACAAAACATATTACAGCTCCAATAAAGCCCCCAATGACGTCAGTTGTGATGAAACATGTAGGGCGGAGCCTATGTACGTGCCATTGCCACGCTTGCTTTGCTGTGTACACCAACTTATCAAGCTTCATGCATGGTTCACATTGCATACATGCCTGCTTCTTCTGAGATGTGAGTACTTTAAGCCCTGGTTCACACTGGAGCGTTTTGACATGTGATTTGACATGTCAAATCTCATGTCAAATTGATGGAAATTGGCATTAATGGCACTTGTCTCTGAAATCGTGGCCGAAATCAGGACTGACATGCGGGAGTGAAATCATGCGAGTTCAGCTGAACTCTCACGGCTTCATTGTGAGTATACACACAATACCAGTGTGAACCTGGGCCTAATCCTGTTTTGTTTAATATATGAGTGTTTGCGTTATTACACTATGTAGATATCCTCCTTCATTTATATACACGAGGCACACTGTTTGCCCCACGTCCATTGATTCATATTCGGATTACTGAAAAGCATCTGTTCCTGGAGGATGTGTGATGGCTGATTGCTGATAATACACTTATCTGAGCGCATTTGACTCCGTAATGGAGTCCTCCAACGTTGGTAAGAGTCCATCTTACACTGGGTGGTGGAGTACATTGCTGATAGTTGGATCGCGCATATCTCCTGATATCTATAATATTTGCACCAATTTATGAACTTTATTTGTTATTCCATCTACTTTTTTTTTATTTCACTTGCACATGTGGTATTGTCTGTTGATCATTTATGGACTTTATTAGCACTGTAATATGTTTTAGACATGTGCGATTAGTTTCGTAGGAATCCAAAATTCGTACGAATTTCCGGAAATTCGTACATTCGTACTAATCCGAAATACAAATTTTTCTGCATACGAATTCTGTACGGAATACGAAATTTTGTTTACGAATTTCGGATCCAAATTAACAGAAATGTGACTGGTGTTTTGTTCACCAATCACTCAGAGGAAGTCAGCACAGCACAGGGATGGTGGTAACCCCTCATAATGATAAATTCCTCATAACGAACTTTCGTTATTTTAACGAAAAGTTTACGAATCTAACGAAAATTCGTATTTCATACGAATCCGAATTGAATTTCGTACACGAATTACGAATATTTTTTTATACAAAGCGGAATGGAACGAAACAAAACAAATTTTTTTGACCGCGCCCATGTCTAATATGTTTTGCTTTATCCTATTGCACAATTTATCTGTTTTTTGCTAGCTGCTTGTTCACTATGTATTGAGTTTTTTTTTTTTTATTCATTTTGTCAGCGCGTTTTCTCCCCGTTTTTTCACAAGTAAAATAGCGAACCCATTTAAAATACTTGATATATTTTAGTAAATTAACCCTAAAATCCTGAAATTTTGATCTTCTTTACCATTTCAGCAATGAAGTTCTATGTGTTATATTACCGTATTTATCGGCGTATAACACGCATCGGTGTATAACACGCACCCCAAGTTTAGGAGGGAATTTTAAGGAAAAAAAGTTTTAGGAGAGAAGTTTAGGGGAAAAAAAACGTACATTTAAGCGTCATTTGCAGCCTGCCCAGCATCATTTGCAGCTTGCCCAGCGTCATTTGCAGCTTGCCCAGCATCTTTTGCAGCCTGCCCAGCATCATTTGCAGCTTGCCCAGCGTCATTTGCAGCTTGCCCAGCGTCATTTGCAGCTTGCCCAGCGTCTTTTGCAGCCTTGCCCAGCGTCTTTTGCAGCTTTGCCCAGCGTCTTTTGCAGCCTTGCCCAGCGTCATTTGCAGGCTTGCCCAGCGTCATTTGCAGCCTTGCTCAGCATCTTTTGCAGCCTTGCCCAGCGTCTTTTGCAGCCTTGCCCAGCGTCTTTTGCAGCCTTGCCCAGCGTCTTTTGCAGCCTTGCCCAGCATCATTTGCAGCCTTGCCCAGCGTCATTTGCAGCCTTGCCCAGCGTCATTTGCAGCCTTGCCCAGCGTCATTTGCAGCCTTGCCCAGTGTCATTTGAAGCTTGCCCAGTGTCATTTGAAGCTTGCCCAGTGTCATTTACAGCTTGCCAGCGTCATTTGTAGTTTGCCCAGTGTGATTTGCAGCATTGCCAGCGTCATTTGCCTTGCCCACGTTTAAATTTCCCGCCGCGAGACAAACCGCGCATGCGCCACCGAAAAAGACCGAACCGCGGCCGAAAAAGGCCGAACCACCGCCGAAAAAGACAGAGCCGACTGTTCGGCTCCGCTCGGAGTCCCGCCTCCCTGCTGTTTCAGGAGCGAGCGCAGGGAGGCAGGACTACGAGCGGAGCTGAACAGTCAGCTTTGGCCTTTTTCCGGGCGCGGTTCAGCCTTTTTCGGCCACGGTTCGGTCTTTTTCGGCGGCGGTCGCCATTTTTCGGCGCCGCTCGCTTTTTTGTCATTTTTTTGGGGGGTATCGGCGTATAACAACGATAAATACGGCATGTTTTGCTGCTTCTGTTGAATAAGCTGTTGTATTTGCTGCTCTTTCTGTCATTATACGTTTCGAACCTCTGCACCGAATGTTTGTCTCATTAATGAGAATAAAGCTCTCAAACACTGAGAGGATCCAGAGGGTAGATGTGGAAGGTGAGGTCAGATCTGAAGAGGTTAGATAAAATCAATTCAAGTAATAAACATGGTATTGATTTTTTTGCCTTTAAAGAAAAAAAAAAATAAGGTTCTTCAAAATGTATTACAGAATCTAAATAAAACGCAACATATGTCAAAAGATTCTCAGTGCAGATGAGTATGACATACTGCATATTGTACGCAGACAGTATATGAATGAATGTATGTGTAATGATTTTTCTAAGTATAGCATTTCCATACCTTCTAAACATTTAAAGATTGGTATGAGTGCACCACATCCCAAAGAAATACAGAGCAAGCAGAAAAGTAGGAATAGGAATTTCTAGGTGCTCACAATCTCAGAAATGAGATGCAACAAACTAAAAAATTAAAACCTCATATATTTTATTCCACACAAGGTTTCAAAAAGGACTGCAAAATAAATTGTTATATCACCAAATCACGTACGGCACTTTGTATATCCTGTCCACCATATGCATACAAAAATAATCATATATTGCTTAGTTGTAATAAATAGACATGTGCACAACAGAAAAATGTGTTTATTTTCGTTTCGTTTCTGTTCGTTTCCGTTGATTCGTAACGATTTGTAATTTCGTAAGTCGTCGGTGTTCGTATTCGTATCGATTCCTAAATTCGTAAGTTGTCGGTGTTCGTATTCGTAACGATTCGTATTTTCGTAAGAGTTATTTTTTCGTTGATTCGTTTATTCGAAATTCGGACTCATTCGTATTTTCGTAGATTTAGTTACATTCGTACTTTCGTAAGATTGATTTATTCGTACTTTCGTAACATTGTTTTCGTAGATTCGTAATCGGAGCATAATTCATAATTTTATGTAATGTGTATGCTATTATTACATTGTAAGAGACACGGAAAATTACGAATCGAAAAAAAAAGTTACGAATGTACGAATTTTTTCGTTCAATCCATTCGAAGCACGTTAAGCAGCGCCATTGTAAGAGACACGGAAAATTACGAATCGCAAAAAAAAGTTACGAATGTACGAATTTTTTCGTTCAATCCATTCGAAGCACGTTAAGCAGCGCCATTGTAAGAGACACGGAAAATTACGAATCGCAAAAAAAAGTTACGAATGTACGAATTTTTTCATTCAATCCATTCGAAGCACGTTAAGCAGCGCCATTGTAAGAGACACGGAAAATTACGAATCGAAAAAAAAAAAGTTACGAATGTACGAATTTTTTCGCTCAATCCATTCAAAGCACGTTAAGCAGCGCCATTGTAAGGGACACGGGCTCATTCTTCTTCATTCTTCACATGACTGGGCTAATAATTATCCTGGCTATGCTCTCTTTATAAGAGACAGGGTAAAATGGAGGGGGTGATGGTGTCTGTCTCTATGTGAGAAGTGAGTCTGAATGAGGACCTAGCTGATGGAGAGTGGGATGAGGCTGAACTATTATGGGTGGAACTGCACATGGGTGTGCGTACTACAAAGGTTATCATTGGAGTTTGTTATAGACCTCCCAATGTTAATGAGGAGGTTTAGACTCAGCTCCTTTGCACAGATAGAAAGGGCTGCAATGGTTGGGACAGTAATAATAATGGGGGATTTTAACTACCTGGAAATTGACTGGAGTAAATGACACTGCAGGAACAGTTAACCACTTCCCGACCGGCGCACACAGATGTACGTCGGCAGAATGGCACGGACAGGCAAATGGGCGCACAGGTAGGTCCTTTTAAATTTGCCGCCCTGCCATCGCGTGCGCACCACCGGCGACGCGTGCCAGTCGGGACTTGCGTGAGTAGGATCGCGGGTCCCGCAGACTTGATTGCCCCGGGAATACCCAAAATCGTCTCATGGAGAGGAAGAACGGGGATATGCTAATGTAAACAAGCATCTCCCCGTTCTGCCTAGTGACAGTGTCACTGATCTCTGCTCCCTGTGATCGGAGCAGAGATCAGTGACGTGTCACACACAGTCACGTCCCCCCACAGTTAGAAACACGCCCCTAGGACACACTTAACCCCTACACTGTCACCTAGTGGTTAACCCCTTCACTGCCAGTGTCATTTACACAGGAATCAGTGCATTTGTATAGCACTGATTGCTGTATAAATGACAATGGTCCCAAAAATGTGTCAAAAATGTCCGATGTGTCCGCCATAATGTCGCAGTCATGATAAAAATCACTGATTGCCGCCATTACCAGTAAAAAAAAAATATTAATAAAAATGCCATAAAACTATGCCTTATTTTGTAAACGCTATAACTTTTGCGCAGACCAATCAATAATCGCTTATTGTAATTTTTTTTACCAAAAATATGTAGAAGAATATGTATCGGCCTAAACTGAGGAAAAAAGAATGTGTTTTTTTTTTTTTTAAATTGTTGCTCTTTTTTTGTTTATAACGCAAAAAATAAAAACTGCAGGGGTGATCAAATACCACCAAAAGAAAGCTCAATTTGTGGGAAAAAAAGGACGTCAATTTTGTTTGGGAGCCACATCGCACGACCGCGCAATTGTCAGTTAAAGCGACGCAGTGCTGAATCGCAAAAAGTGGTCTAGTCTTTGACCAGCAAAATGGTCCAGGGCTTAAGTGGTTAAAGGGCAAAAATTTATAAACCTATTACAAGACAATTTTATGGTCCAGCTCATAGAGGCCCTGGCTAGGAATGATGCTCTGCTGGACCTGGTAATCTCAAACTATGCAGAGCTTATTACTAATGTGCATATGAAAGAACATCTGGGTAGCAGTGACTATAACATGATTTAATTTAGGCTGCATTCACACCTGAGCGTTTGGTTTTCAGGCAGAAAGTTGCGTGTTTTATCCTGCGTTTTTGCCGCGATTTTGCATATGTCAAAAGGTCACCAATGTAAAAAGCAGAAAAATGCCTGTAATCTTCCCAAAAAGAAAAAAAGTACAAAGAATGTACTTTTTTGAGCTTCAGGTGTTTAGCTTCGGGCTACAAAACACTCAGATGTGGAAAAAGGGCATTTAAATGAATGGATTTTGCTTGTTGGGCATTTTTCAGGTGTTTTACGAGCTGAAAATGTAAGCTGTAAGCAACAAACACATACTGGAAGGATAAAAACACTTAACTTTAGGAGAACACATTTTCCAAGAATGTGGGCTGTTCTCCAAGACTTACAGGGGGGGGGGGGGGGGGGGTATTGGCATAGAGCAGTGATGGCAAACCTTGACACCCCAGATGTTTTGGAACTACATTTCCCATGATGCTCCACTACACTGCAGAGTGCATGAGCATCATGGGAAATGTAGTTCCAAAACATCTGGGGTGCCAAGGTTTGCCATCACTGGCATAGAGAAACACAGGACAGAAATGGGAGTTCTTCAAATTGACTATATGCAAACCCCCTACATAATATATTCCCATGGGAAATACATTTAAAAGGCTGAAAAATAAAACATATGTGGCTCACCGCCAAAGTTAAAAAAGCTAAAAATAATAGGAAAAGAGCTTTTAAAAATTATGAAAAATTACACTATCTTCTTTTAAATGTTACAAAGAATATAACAGATATGTAAAAAGGAAATCAAGGGTGCAAATTTTTTTAACGAACGACAGATTGCAAAAGATAGTAGGACAAACCCCAAACAATTCTTCATATACAATAATAGTAAAAAGGTCAGGTCTGAGCATGTAGGCCCTTTACAAAATAATCTAGACTGGGTGACTTGGGACAAAGAGAAGGCAAATTTATATGGTCCAGACATATTTAGACAGAATAAAGGTAAATAAAGCACCTGGACCAGATGGCATATAACCACAGATCCTTAAAGAATTGAGCTCTGTCATTTCAAAGCCATTGTTTTAGGTAAAGTTGATCCAGAGAATACCAGATTGCCTCTTGGGGGATCAGGAAGAAATTTTTGTCCCCCTGTTGGGGAGAATTAGATTGTGCTTTGCTGTTTTTTTTTGCCTTCCTCTGGATCAACTGTGGGCATAGGATTGTGTATACAGGATTGTATAATTTGTTTTTCCCTTTTAGTGTTTTTCAATCAGACTAACTAACTGACTAACTAACTTGGTATGTCCTCCTCCTTTGTCTCCTGCCGCATCACATATCCTTATGCATACAAACCATTTTCACCTTGACAATCTCCTAAAGAAGCATAACCCACAAAACACAATGAAAAGTATTCCTTGACCCCATCTTTTTCAACATCAAAGTCATTCTTATTTATTATATCTAAGCAATATATGATTATTTGTTTATATGATAGACGGGATATATAAGGTTTTACGTTGTTGCAATCAGAGTTTTTCTCTGTGCGTGATCTTGTGATCAATTTCTGTTGCAGACTTTTGAATGTTTTTTAAACAGTTGTGTGTATAATAAAATCTATGAATAGATCCTAAGGTTGTGAGCACCTAAAAGTCCAACATTTCCCTATTTTTCTGCTTATTACATACTTCTAAACATAGCCATTTATAAGAGAATGAAAGGGCCAGCAAAAGGCAATCCATGTTCACCTATTGGCAGAGGAGTACTTGCAAGATAATATTTAAAAGTACTTAAAAAAAAAAAAAAGTACTGATTCATATTGATTCACTAATGCCCCGTACACACGGTCGGAAAATCCGACCACAAAATCCATCGGATTTTTTCCGACGGATTTTGTCCGACACTGGTGTTGCATACACACGGTCGGACAAAGTTGTCGGAAAATCCGATCATTCTGAACGTGGTGACGTTTGTTGCCTACGACGGGACTACGTAGAGGCTAGTAGCCAATAGCTTTGGTCTTGTAATGTGATCTGAGCATGCGTGGCACTTTGTCCGTCGGAATTTGCTACACACGATCGGAAAAAGTCCGATAGGACTTTGTTGTCGGAAAATTTGAGAGCAGGAGATAAAACTTTGTTCATCGGAAAATACGATGGAAAAAGTCCAGTGGAGCCTACACACGGTCGGAATTTCCGACAACATTGTCCGATAGGACATTTTCCATCGGAAAATCCGACCGTGTGTATGGGGCTTAAGGAGTGTTTTTTATTTTGTTTTTTTACTTAGTTTAGTGGTACCACATTTACTTTAAAAGCAAACCAGTGGCGTTATATATATTTGCCATCTACTAGGTAAACAATGGAATTTCACATTGAAAGTAATAATTGCATGTCTTTTCTTGGTAGCACCATCCAGCAAGAAATTACAAGCACATACTAGAACATACAAAATTGTATTTTAAATGGTGCTGTGTATTAGGATGTAAATTATAATTTTTTTTATAGATGGACTATAGGTTTATGGACCCAAAGACAATTAGTTACCTTACATCCCATCTTCTATCCATGAAACGCGTAGGATGTATAGGATATTTTCCAATATAGTTCACATGTCCATGTTGTAATATGTATTTAACATTTACTCTTTTATCTGGAAACTTTAATCATGGGCAATTTTAAAAAAATTTATACAATTAAAACAGCTATTATAATTATTTTTTGTTTAGATTTATATTTTCCTAGCAGCACATTTAAAATCCTATTTTGTATGGGATTGTGTGTGCTTGTAAATTCTTACTGGATGGTGCTGCCAGGAAAAGATATGTGATTATTTCTTTCAATGTGAGGTTCCGTTAATAATGTTCTTAAGGTCTGTTTGGAAAGTATCCAACTTTTGTTAATATAAGGAGAATGGTTTGTTCGACATCTACGTAACCCGGTAACCAAGGAGAGTTGACTGGAATGTGCATACCTGAACAATGGTAACTTCACTGTACAGGGGGTCCCCGACTTACGAACGCCTGCCCTACAAACATCCCCTACTTACGAACGGGGCGCTGCGGGGACCCTCCGCCATTTTCCGCCGTGTTCCGGCCGTTCTGCGCATGCGCGGCCATTTGGAGCCTCGGAAAATGCCGGAAAACTTCGGAAATGTCCGTAATTTGCCGCGCATGCGCAGAACGGCATTAGACGGAACATCGGAAATGACCGTATTTGTCGGTCTGTGCATGCGCTGCCGACTTACGAACATTTCCGACTTAAGTACAGGCGGGCAGTGCCTAACGAGTTCGTAACTCGGGGACCCCCTGTACTAGTCAGTGGGGGGCGCTAGATGCTGTTGAGTGAGTATGTGTACTGTGTGCCCGTCACATTTAAAATAACTGAGCGAGTAGAGCAATGAATCTGCATCAAATTTTGTGTTAAGCTTGAACAGTCCTCCGCAGAAATTATTTGGATGATTCGGAAGGCTTTTGGGGGCGATGCAATGAGTGCAGTGTAATTAAATGTGCGGTACTAACACTACAGAGATGGTTGAGAATCTGTTAAAAGCGATCCATGTTCCGGAAGGCCTCCAACAATCAGAACACCTGAGAATGTTGAACGTGTACGGGCTACAATCAACAAGGATTGTCGACTGACAATGTGTCAAAAACCATGAATCAGACTGAGACAGAAGTACAGTTAAATCTCTCTTGTTTAATAATAATAAAAAAAGGTAAACATAGTCAAAACATAGCCAGAGTTCAGGAACCAGAATGGATAGTCAGACAAGCCAAAACATCAGGGACCCAGAGATGAGCGTAGTAGAACAGCAAGCAGGATCTGGAGCCAGAAGAATGTCAGCCAAGCAAGTCTTTAACAGGAACACAGGAGAGCGTCTCTATGATGTTGACCAAGGCAAAGGCAGAGATCATCTGGGCTGGATGGCTTAAGTAGGCAGGACTGACGAGCAGGATATCAGCAACAGGTGAGTCACTGTGGAGAGATAGGAGCTGGCAATTAGCCGACAGCTGACAGAGTGCCAGAACTAGAAGCTAATCTAGGGATTCCAAAAACTACGGTGTCCAAGATTTGGACGCTGGGAGAACTGTGTGAGGTCCCAAGGTACCCACTTTGAAGGGGACCAAGGCATCGTTGTCCTATGTACAATGTTTCATGTATTGTGCATCTTCTTTCTTTATTATTCTGTCTTTATTTTTCAAATTACATGGCTGAGTACTTTCCAGGCAGACCCCCATATACTTCATATATATACAGGCATACCCCACTTTTAAGTACACAATGGGGTTTATTTACTAAAGCTGGAAAGTGCAAAATCCGGCTCACTTCTGCATAGAAACCAATGAGCTTCCAGGTTTTATTACCAAAGCTTAATTGAACAAGCTGGGGTTAGAAGCTCATTGCTTTCTATGCAGAAGTGAGCCTGATTTTGCACTTTCCAGCTTTAGTAAATAAACCCCATTGTGTACTTAAAAGTGGGGTATGCCTGTAGTTACTTCTTGATTTATTATGGTTATGTCTAAAAAAAAAAAATCATTTTTTTAAACAGGAAAATATGAAATGTTGTGCATGACTATTTTGAATTCTCATTTTCAGTTAGCAGGAGAGGACTCTAGGTTTCCTTTTTCATGTTTTCAGGCTATCCTTATCTGCTTTGCAAAAAAAAAAAAAAAAAATGTTGTTTAACCACTTGAGTCTTCTAACAAATGGTTTCGGATTATTTAAAATACACTCCCTCTCCCTTTTTAGCCCCAAAGTTTACACCACACCGAGGGTTTAAAAAGTAAAGAGCTCTTGTTGTCTCTGCTATGTCTCTGTTTTAAAAAAAATATATAGTGCTTTACTACTTTATATCATACAGCCTGTATTGAATGTGTATTGGTGAAATCAAGATTTGTTCATGAATAGCAAAAGATAGATATATAATATTAGATTAAGAATTAGTAAATTGAAACAGAATAACAAATGACCTAAAGCAATTAAGGTTTCACTTTAAAGCGCACCTGTACCCAGACTAGACCTCTGCTGAGGACTTGGGTCCTCTTGGTCGACCCGGATAAAACCAGACAGACCTCCTTCTCCCATTCTATATACAAAACACACATACACATACTTATCACTTAGAGCCCAACTTTGGGTTCTGTGCCCCCCCCCCAAGAAGACTGCCTCCCCCATTAAGACCCCTCCCAGTAGTATGCTATGCTCTTTTATTTTGTACTTACCTTTTTCTTATATCTTATGACTGGTCCCCAGGCATGCCCTTCTTATGGTGGGTGGTCCTAGTTGATAACATCAGTACCACTCTCTTCATCTATAAACTGAGAAGCATGGGGCACCGTGGTGATGCTCCAAGGCCATGACACCCTTCACTCTTAGTATGTCCTTCTGAATTTAGTGGAGCTTTGTGTCATTCAACCAAAAAGATTGAGCACATCTTTGGTTGAAGAACAGGTACTGTGGAGGACAGCTCCAAATTAAAGGTGAGCATTACAGCCACAAATGTTTTTTTTTTTTTTTTTATAAAACCTCTAGGGGATAAAAATACATGTATCCTCAAGCTGAGCTTTAACACCTTCCCACCTAGCCTATAGCAGAATGATGGCCGGGCAGTGGCTTTACCATCCTGACTGGACGCCATATCCAAATAGCGACCACCGTCAAAAAAAAACGAGCACCGGCGAAAAAAAACGAGCGCCGACGAAAAAGACCGATCTGACTGTTCGGCTCCGCTCGCAGTCCCGCCTCCCTGCTCTCGCTTCCAAAACAGCAGGGAGGCGGGACTGCGAGCGGAGCCGAACAGAAGGCTCTGTCTTTTCTGGCGGCGCTCGGTCTTTTCCGGCGGCGCTAGCTCGGTCTTTTCCGGCGGCGCGGTCTTTCTAGGCGGCAAATTTAAACGCGGGCAAGCTGCAAATGGCGCTGGCAAGCTGCAAATGACACTGACAAGCTGCAAATCACACTGGGCAAGCTGCAAATGATGCTGACAAGCTGCAAATCACACT
Source organism: Lithobates sylvaticus (assembly GCA_028564925.1). Classification (NCBI taxonomy): domain Eukaryota; kingdom Metazoa; phylum Chordata; class Amphibia; order Anura; family Ranidae; genus Lithobates; species Lithobates sylvaticus. The sequence continues at coordinate 570,054,979 of CM053029.1, forward strand.
GGGCAAGCTGCAAATCACACTGGGCAAGGCTGCAAATGGCGCTGGGCAAGCTGCAAATCACACTGGGCAAGCTGCAAATGACGCTGGGCAAGCTGCAAATGACGCTTAAATGTAAGTGTTTTTTTTCCCTAAACTTCCCTCCTAAAACTTTTTTTCCTTAAAATGCCCTCCTAAACTTGGGGTGCGTTTTATACGCCGGTGCGTGTTTTTCTCATATCTCCGCCAGTCTGTGTCCCTGATCACCATGACACAGTTATGATGATGCTGTACTGCACTGCAAATGTAATTATTTCTTTTTATTTGTTAATTTTCCCCAAAATTATGACAAAAAATGACAACTTCAAAAAACTTGCCATGCCTCCTACTAAATACCTTGGACTGTCTACTTTCCAAAAAAGGTCATGGGGGGGGGGGGGGGGGGGGGGGCATTTGTACTGTCCAGGGCCTCAAGAAATGAGATAGGCCGTCAGTACATTCGGATTGATCAATTTTCTGATATACCATAGTTTGTGGACTCTATAACTGTCTTACAGGGTAAATAATATACACTGATTTGGGTTATTTTTACCAAAGAAATATAACAGAATACATTTTAGGCTAAATTTATGAAGAAAGATTATTTATTTGCAAAATTTTATAACAGAAACAAACAAAAAATGTGTTTTTTCATTTATTACCATAAAATAAAAAAAAAACTGTGGTGATTAAATACCACCAAAAGAAGGCTATAGTTGTGAAATTGTCCTGGGCAGGAAGAGGGTAAAAGTGCCCTGTATTGAAGTGGTTAAATAATGACAACAATATTGTCAAAGCAAAGGGCCCATGGTTATATCTCTAGTCCGCAGAGGGCCAGATAAATAAAAAATGCTTAAAGAGTAACTCCACTTTTGTTGAAAAAGAAAAAAAACATTCCCCTCTGGGTGATCTATGTACATTACAAGGATTTTAAACAAACTTTGTTGCCGATTCCTACCTTTTGTTATTCTGAAGAAATCTCTGTTTATTTGTCTGTATCCATGTGGGAAAGTGAGTCTAATGGGAGTGGTTTTATAATTATCATTCAGCTGTGCAGCTGCAGGGCTCTAATGCGGAAAGCTACTGGGCCTGCATCCCTTTAGACGTGATTTCCTCTTAATAGTATCTCACCAAAAATGAAATTTTTGTTGCAGGGGATGCCTGAAATATGACTTGTATCTTAGTGCAGACTTCTGGGAAAATCGGTGAGCCAATCACACAAGCAGGAAATTATGTTTCAGGGGGGCGTTCTGTATACATTCTGTGTACAGAACACCTCCAGGTAGCCATATTGCATTGCATTTTCAAGAAAATTACAGCGGCTGCAGATTAAAAAGGAAAGGTCATTTTTAATAACATTCAATTACAATATAACTTGTGTCGCAATTGTATATACTATATTATTTTTTCCTTTAGTTGCAATTTTTTTCCCCACAAAATTGGAGTTACCCTTTAAGTGGTTAAAATATTCTGCACAAAATATATATTTTTTATTTAACCTCTTTAAGCATTTATTTTTAAATACATTAGCAGGTTTTAACAGAAACTCAATTATTTATGGTATAGATTTCTCCTTTTTATTTGATATATAGATTTATTGTATGTGCCCTAGACATGTGCAATTAGTTTAGTTTTTTTTTAGTTTTTCGTTTTTTTTTCGTTATTTTCGTTCGTTCGTTTTCGTACGAATGAACGAATCGTTCGAATCGTACGAATCCGAATAACGAATCGTTCGAATCGTACGAATCCGATTAACGAATCATTCAAATCGAACGAATCCGAAAAACAACGAAAATCCGAAAAAAACGAATTAGAAACAACGAATGTACTAATGAAGAAAATCCGAAAAACGAAACCGAACGAAAAAATTCGTACATTCGTAACTTTTTTTTTTGTTGAATTGGTAATTTTCCGTGTCCCTTACAATGGTGCTGCTTAACGTGCTTCGAATGGATTGAACAAAAAAATTTGTACATTCGTAACTTTTTTTTTCGATTCGTAACTTTTTTTTCGATTCGTAACTTTTTTTTTTCGATTCGTAACTTTTTTTTTTCGATTCGTAATTTTCCGTGTCTTTACAATGGCGTTGCTTAACGTGCTTCGAATGGATTGAACAAAAAAATTCGTACATTCGTAACTTTTTTTCCGATTCGTAACTTTTTTTTTTTCGATTTGTAACTTTTTTTTTCGATTCGTAAATTATTAAAATGTAATAATAGCATACACATTACATAAAATTATGAATTATGCTCCGATTACAAATCTACGAATGTTACGAAAGTTACGAATGTACGAATAAATACGAATGCGTCCGAAAATTAAACGAAAAAACGAATCAACGAAAAATAACTCTTACGAATGTACGAATCGTTACGAATACGAACACAGATGACTTACGAATGTACGAATCGTTACGAATACGAACACCGACGACTTACGAATGTACGAATCGGTACGAATCAACGGAAACGAAAAAAACAAAACGAAAATAAACAATTTTTTTCCGGAAATGAAAAAACGAAACGAAAATAAACTAATTTTTTTTGTTGTGCACATGTCTAATGTGCCCTGGGCCAATTTACTAGAATAACTTAATTAAATATAGAATATCTTCAAACCATTTAATAAGCACTTGCTGATTTTGTACATAAAAGAAAAATAATGTAATTTACACAACTCTCTAGCTGAATGTGTTTTCATGAAATAAAAAAAAAAAAAGTAGACTCTTTTAAGATGTAACTCTTGTATTTGCCTACAAATAACAAAAACATAAGAGGCTGCAGGTTACAACTTACTATGCACAAACAGAAATATCTGTTTCTTGTCATAATATGCAGACAATTGTCTCATCACCTTCCTTGGATCTTGTCTCGTCACCTGCCTATGATTTACAGCATGGGTTTCTCATACTTGTAAATAAAAGAGACATTTTGCACAGGCAGCGAGGGGGAGGTGTGATATTGTGCTCATGAAGAGACCAGATTGTTCGGGAAGAACATATAAATTCATAGAATTTGTCTGATAAGATGTAATGTGTGTACATGGCAAAGTGCAGAAAACACAAGTAAAATCTGTTCACTTTCCACTTACATACCAAGAGACCCGTTTTTAAAGGGTGAAAATTAAAACTTTTCTACTTCCCTATTATCTATTTTTCAGTTTTAATCAATAATCAATAGGACTTTTAAAGGGTAACATCCAGTGTTGGTCATCTTACTTTAAAAAAGTAATTTAGTTAAGTTACAAATTACTTCTCCCAAAAAGTAATTGCGTTAGTAACTCAGTTACTACATTGGAAAAGTAATTAGTTACGCAGCAAAGTAACTGTGACTTTTTTTTTAATATTCTATACGTGTAACTACGTGTACATGTACGTCTAGTATTACTGTAAGCAAGGGGCGCATTTATTATTGTTATATATCGTGTAACCAAGGAGCTGCTCTATTATTACTCTTACCAAGGGGCAGATCTGCTATAGCGTGTAAGCAAGGGGCGGGTCTATTATTATTACATCGTGTAAGGGGCAGATGGCTACAGAAGAGGGCGAATGTTAAATTAATGGGCAGAGCTCAATATATAACAATAATAATAAATGCGCCCCTTGGTTACAGTAATACTAGACCCGCCCCTTAGTTACACGATAGATGCCCCTTGCAGAGTAGCACGAGCATCGGAAGCGTGCGGCATCGCCTCGTACAATTACATGTTAACTGTGCCTGCGCGGTGTAGAGTTCACTCAGAGCTGTTTAGGTTCGGCAATTTTCGTAAGCTCCGTAGTCCTTCGTACTGCGCAAGCGCTGCGCCTTTCAGCACCATTAAATGTGTCTCGGGGTGAAATTTTAACCCCGAGCCACACTCGGGATTGCATTGCAGGATCCTGGTGCGGTATACTTACCTTGTCCCCAGGATCCTGCGATGTCCCCCCGCTGTGTCCGTGGGCTGTGTCTCCGCACGATGCCTCTCTGTGCCGGGCTCCATTCCCTGCAAGCGACGTGATGCACAGGGCGGAGCCCGGCGGCAAATTCAAAAAAGTAAAAAATCATAATACATACAGTACACTGTAATCTTAAAGATTACATTACTGTATGAAATTATTTCACATCCCTTTTGTCCCTAGTGCTTTGTCCAATGCCCTGCATGCAGTTTTATATGTTATATACTGTTATTTCTGCCTGGAAACTGGAGATTGTCCATAGCAACCAAAAAGTGTCCCTTTAGGTCAAAAGTGGCTTTAGACCAGCTAGAAAACAGCGATAGTAAATTAGAACACTTGCAGAATTGAGCGATAGTGAATCATGGGGAAATAAATTTTATTATTATTATATTATTATTTTTTATAATTTTTTATATTTATTTATTATATTATAATTTATGATTTTGTGTTTCAAACTTCATCATACCCAGAATGTCTATTAGACTGTTGTTTGGACAGATTTAAGTGTGTTATTGCTAAGAATTACAGGTCTACAATATAAAACGCCAAATTTCTATGCAAAATAATTGTACTGATGCAAAAATCTGACATAATCATACCGCCAGGGAGGCTACGCATTGCACTGCTGTAAAGTATACACTGCTTAAATGTGATATATATATATATACACTATGATTCAATACTATAATTACTTATGTTCTTTTTTTGTTTGTATTATTTTAATTTTGTATTAGTACCTACCCAGTAAGTCCTGAAGAAGTAATTCAAATTGTGAAATGTGTTGGCAAGAAGGTATGGAGAAGTTTATGGATCCAACTTTTTGATAACCTTACACAGTGTGTTTGTATCCATTACGGATTATATGTACTAGAATTTTAGATCCATACTTCCATGGCCATTCTATTGGGTATCTGTTGACCTTGTCAGTTATTATGTCTAATGTTATTTTAATCATTTTGTAATGAAGATATTATATTTTATTAATTACCGCCTCATGATATGCCCACAAAGTCTGCCTTGTTTTGATAAGAGTTTTTTTTTTTTAACTCATTCAATCCTTTTTATGCTTTCCTTTTCAATCTGCAGCTCTGTTCCTTTCTGAAAAATGCAATACAATATGGTTACCTGGAGGTGTTCTGTTTGGGTCATCCTCAAACCTCCCCCGGTCGGTCGGTTACCAGCCCCACACTTACCCCATCTATGGCACAGGCAGCGGTTCTCTCTTGCTGATCGACGGCGTCTTTCCACGTCTCCTCCTCGGCATCACAGCGGCCATGTGTCTCCTCCCTCCTCCTTCTAGGCCAATAGGATCACTTCTCCTTTCGGCCAATCAGGAAATGGATGAAATGAAAATGAACACATTTTTCGGCAATACAGATTTAAGCTAAGCTTATCATTTTCTATCTGCAGTAACTAAGGTTTTTTTAAGACACCTGAAAATTTAAAGCGGAACTAAAGTCCACCAATACTTACCTACTTTTCAGTGATGCAGCGTCAGAGAACTTTCTGCTGGTGCCAACATTTGCCAATTCTTCTTTTGATTTCTGCATGGGCAGAAAAGCGTACAATCAAAAGGAATTTGTGAAGAGGCAGGAGAGCAAATTGTATTACAAAAGAGCCACAGGGGTTGATTTACTAAAGGCAAATAGGCGGCTCACTTTGCTAAAAAACTAAATAAGGCCCCTTTCACACTTGTGCGACTTCAAAGTAGCGCGATTTTGCCGCGATCCGCGGCCGCGATTTTGCCGCGATTTCAAGGAATGCCTGTGTAAGTGGCATCAAAATCGGACCAAAGTAGTGCAGGGACTACTTTGAAGTCGGAACGACTTAAAGTCGTACTAATATGAATGGCTGTCATTGGAAATCATGGGGAATGACTTGGCATGCTACTTTGCAGTCCCAAATCGTGGGACAAGTCGTTTAAGTGTGAAAGGGGCCTAAATGAGGTAAAGCTCGGCTGACTACTATCAGCCAATCAAACAAAACCCTTTTTTTAATTTTGTGATTGAGCATTCTTTTCAAAGTGAATTTTCACCTCATTCACTAAGCTAAGGGGAAATTCCTTTGCAAAGTAAAATTCCCTAGCTAAGTGAACAGTCTTTTTGCCTTTATTAAATCAACTCCATAGTGGGGGCAATTCAATTAGGTTTACACTGATGCAGTGCGAGTCGACTCTGTTTTTCAGTGCGATTTTATCAGTGCAAGTTGTTCCCATTCAGAAGCAATTACAAAGCGATTTAGATACAGCTGTGAATTCTGGTCTCTTTCTCTCGAGGGGTGGAGACTTGTATAAAACATGCTGGAATTGTGTTATCTTTGGACAAATAAGTGTTTTGCATGCGGTTACCATGCAAGTCTATGGAGGTAAAAATTGCACTGCACCTCTCTAATCTTGCACAGGACCCTTTTCAACATTGCATCAGAATCTCACTTCATATATGTGAACGGCCTCCGTAGAAAATAATGTCATTTCAATTGTAATGCGATTCCATGCATTCTGGAACACATCAGAAATCACATTATTATGAACCAGGGCTGCATGTCCAACAGATTCAGGCAGTTATATGCATAGTTACATAGTTGGTAAGGTTGAATAAAAACACTGGTCTACCCAGTTCACCCTGAATGTATGTGTGTCTATGTCACGACCATTATCCATAGAATTCTACATTGTGTTTTCTAAGAAACTTTGAATTTATTTACACTCCCCACTGAAATCACCAACCATGGAAGGGGGTTCCACATCCTTAACACTTAAATGGTAAATAACCTCTTATTTGCAAATTTCGTATAATGCATATCTGAGCCTCTCTTCTTTTCTCATTACAAGAGTTCAACTGCAAAGATGGTGATAATAAAAAATAAATCCGTCCAGTTCAAACAATCAGGACAAAGTAAGGTCTACATCTTTTTTTTCAGACCAGAAGCAGACAAAAAACGTCTTTGCAGAAATGTCTGCAACGCATATTGGGGTTGACTTACTAAAGGCAAATAAACTGTGCACTTGCACAGGTGCAGTTGCACCTTGCAAGTGCAGTTTCTCCAGAGCTTAGTAAATGCAGTAAAGCTCAGCTTATTTCCATCATCCAATGTTTTTTTTAAAATAACTTTTTATTGGAAAACAAATGCAAAATACGATTCACAATGGTACAAAGTACAAGGCCAACAATAATAATGCAGTTAATGTATACATAGGATTATCTTATAATGAATATTCAGATTACTTTGTGCCATGTGGAATATAATAAACAATAAGGTACTCATTGAGTACTTTTTTAATCTTGTTCTTAAAGTACAGAAAAGAACTGAAACGCAAATGTACGTATTCAAATATAGTAGAATAGAATTCTAACGGAGAACAATAGACACTAGCTCATTGTCAAAAGGGGTTCCAAGCATGTAAGAAATTGTAGATAACCTGTATATTCATTTAATTTGTCTGAGGAGGATCCAGGGGTCCCACAGTCTATAAAAGCGGGGAGTAATTCCATCTTTATGGGCCATCATTTGTTCGTATTTGAAGGCTTCATCAACTTTTTTGACAAACTCACTAATGTTCAGGGATAGGTCAGACTTCCATTTCCTAGTAACCATCAATCTGGCTGCCATTAGGGATAGGAGAACGGTTCGGCCCAAGCATAAGTTCGGGCCGAACTTTGGTTGTTCGGATGTTCTAGCGAACACTGAACAATATGTGGTGTTCGGGGCAAATTCAAAAGCTGCTGGAACACCGTTAAAGTCTATGGGACATTAACCTCCCTGGCGGTATGATTATGTCTGGAATTTTGTACCAAAAGCGGTACAATTATTTTGCATGGAAATTTGGCGTTTTTATATTGTAGGCATGCAATTCTTATGAATAACTCACTTAAATCTGTCCAAACCAGAGTCTAGTAGACATCCTGTGTATGATAAAGTTTGAAACACAAAATCATAAATTATAATATAATAAAAATATGTATAAAAATGATTCAATAATGTAATCAAATCAAAAACACTGAAATTTGCTCAGTTGCATAATAGTCACTGTCATTAAATTTATTGTTTGATGATGAATTGTGATTCTAATGTATTATCGCTGTTTTCTAGCTGGTCTAAAACCACTTTTGACATAAAGGGACACTTTTTGGTTGCTATGGACAATCTCCAGTTTCCAGGCAGAAAAAAATCTATTTATTATATAAAATGACATGCAGGGCACTGGGCAGACCACTAGGGACAAAGGGGATGTGTATTTTTTGTATACAGTACTGTAATCTGTAAGATTACAGTACTGTATGTGTACTGTGTTTTTTACCTTTTTTGAATTTGGCACGATCTCCGCTCCCGTGCGTCGTAGCGTCGCAGGGAATGGAGATCAGCAGCACTCTGCACTGTGTGAATCGAGCGAGCAGACGGCTCGCACACACAGCGGGGAGACATCGCAGGATCCAGGGGACAAGGTAAGTAACTTCCCCTGTATCCTGCAATGCAAGCCCGAGTCTGGCTCAGGGTTACCAGACTCGGGAATACCGCCAGGGGGTTAACATGGAAAAATCAAAAGTGTTCATTTTAAAGACTTATATGCAAGTTACTATCATAAAAAGTGTTTGGGGACCGAGTCCTGCCCCAGGGGACATCAATGAAAATTATTTTTTTAAAATGGCCGTTTTTTCGGGAGCAGTGATTTTAATAATGCTTAAAGTGAAACAATAAAAGTGAAATATTCCTTTAAATTTCGTACCTGGGGGGTGTCTATAGTATGCCTGTAAAGTGGCGCGTTTAGAAGGGTCCCTGCACAAAATGACATTTCTAAAGGAAAAAAAGTAATTTAAAACCACTCGCGGCTATAATTGTCGGGTTCTGGCAATACAGATAAAAGTAATTGAAAAAAATGGCATGGGATACCCCCAGTCCATTACCAGGCCCTTCAGGTCTGGTATGGATATTAACCTCCCTGGCAGTATTTCAGAGTCTGGCTCGGGGTGGAACTTCAGTACCATAAGCGGTAACCCCGAGCCAGACTCGGGATCGCATTGCAAGATACAGGGGAAGTTACTTACCTTGTCCCCTGGATCCTGCAATGTCTCCCCGCTGTGTGTGTGAGCTCCCGCCCCCCCTCTGATGCATGGAACTGTGGGGTGGCCCCAACCTCCGTTATATAAGACCTGTCAGAAGAAGAGAAGCATCACACAGCGGGAGCCTCCCATTGAGCGGAGCGGCCTGATAACGAAGAAGAGACGCCGTGGAGGAAGATACCGGACGAGAACACCGAAGCAAGAAGTAGCGGATCGGAGGAAGAAGAAGATGGAGGGAGAAGAAGATGGAGGAAGAAGATGAAGAAACCGAAGGATGAAGAAAGGAAGAAGGAAGAAAACCAGAAGAAAGAAGACTTTAACAAAGGACTTGTCAAAGACTGTCTCCTGTCATTTTTAACTCTTTTGTCACCTTTTTTGGTGAAATGGTAGGGGTACTTTTGTACCCCCTTACCATTTCACACAGGGGGAGAGGCCGGGATCTGGGGGTCCCCTTGTTAAAGGGGGCTTCCAGATTCCGATAAGCTCCCCGCCCGCATACCTCCACAACCAACGGCCAGGGTTGTGGGGATGAGGCCCTTGTCCTCATCAACATGGGGACAAGGTGCTTTGGGGCACCCCAAAGCATCCTCCCAATGTTAAGGGCATGTGGCCTGGTACAGTTCAGGAGGGGGGCGCTCTCTCGTCCCCCCTCTTTTCCTGTGGCCTGCCAGGTTGCGTGCTCGGATAAGGGTCTGGTATGGATTTTGAGGGGGACCCCCACGCCATTTTTTTTTGGCGCGGGGTTCCCCTTAAAATCCATGCCAGACCTGAAGGGCCTGGTATGGATTTTGAGGGAGACCCTTACACCATTTTTTTTTTTGGTGCGGGGTTCCCCTTAATATCCATACCAGACCTGAAGGGCCTGGTCTGGAATTTCGGGGGACCCCCACACATTTATTTTTTCTTCATTTTTTTTATTTCTTAATGCTAACATGACCTGTGTTCAAATAGCCTTTAGAAAACCCATAGAAGCGAACCAGCGCAAAAAAAAAAAAAAAGGCAAGTTGAGATGTGCGCCCATTCAACTTATGCAAATTAACCCACGTGGCTTGACATTTACTAAGATTTTGCCGGTGCAGTGAACCAGAGCACATAAACGGGCGCAAATACCGCGTGCGCATGCGCAGTACATAAATTGACCTAGTGCAGTTACAAGTGTATTTGCAGGTGCACCAACCTGCTCAGAGAAAGATCATTTTCGGTTCTATTTAGGGCATGTTTGTTAGTTGGTTAGTCATATCTATACTTCCTCACATCACCCACATCACCCCCATAATATTACCACTTCCAGCTTCTTTTATTTTCTGAGATGAAGAATGCTTGCACCAGGTCTATAGCTGCACACAGATCGCGCCCGCCCGTGCGCCAGCAACATTATAGTAAATGGGGAATTGCGCTGTGTTACAGGCACAAATGCTTTGTGAATACGAAAACGCAAATGCTTGGTAAAGCCCCATTGTCTTTTATATTTTGTAAGATTATTGTGTTATGTATTGTGTTTTTTTGCATTAAAATGTAAAAAAAAAGTGTATTTTTCCCCAAAAATTGCGTTAGAATAACTTATGCGCAAACGGTACGTTTGACATATAAAATTGTAAAATCCACCAATTTATTCTCTAGGTCCTCTGCTTTAAAAAAAATATATCATGTTTGGGGGTTCTAAGTACTTTTCTAGCAAAAAATAACTGATTTTAAGATGTAACTAAAAAGTGCCCGAAACTGCCTGGTCTTCAGGTGGTTTTGAAAAAAACATTATAAATAAATTTTTCCTCTTTTTTTTTATTAGTGATGAAATTTCCTCTGTTCTCAGCCGCATAAGGAGCTCAGGAAGGAGAAACAGCAGCACACTGAGTGAATGGCTGTGCAGAGGTGTGTCAGCAAAAGTTTGATCGTTGGAGGAGAGCAGAGCACAGCTTGAAAACTGATCACGCTGTGCTCTCCTGCCTTGTGTGGTCAGTTTTAATAGGAAAGCAGAAATACAAAAGGAAGTATTACAAAGAGAACAGGATACTTTTTCTATACAAATACATGGTACAGCAGGCACATATCAGGAATACAAAGTGTTTGGCTTACATTTTCTATAAAACATCAGATAAAGAAAATGGCATAGGCACTTACAGGTAGTTGGGAATTTCAATCACCTCGTCCAATCCAGCATGGAGCACACATTGATACAGCGATTCTTGTATTGCTGTGCACTCCACGTTTGTTCCCTATGCTGCTAACCATACACAGCTGCTTCCTGGCATCTCTCTGCAGTGCCTGGCCCCTTCCCTGGTGAGTTCTGCATAGGCTCCATCCATCCATGGTGAGATCCACCCAGCTGAGACTCACCATATTACCCTTTGGGTGGAACAAGGTGCATGCAATTCTCAGCTATCTGTGAGTGCATATGCCATTTTTTTATCTGATGTTTTAATAAATCTACACTTATATGGTCATGCCCTCTGTTTATCTTTCTGCTTTTTTAGTACCAAAGTCTAGAGGATCTACCCCCAACTCTGTTTTACGGGGAGCTGCAGCCGTTCCATGAGTGACTGCTCATTGTACTCACCTTTTGCGTCTTAAGGCCCATACACACGATCAGACTTTTTGACAACAAACATGCAAATGAGCTGTTTTGGACCAACATCCGACCGTGTGTACGCTCCATCGGACCAACTTTTTCAGTTTTCATCTGACTTTTGTTGGCTGGGTGAACGGACCAACTTTCTGCCTACAAAAGTCTGATGGAGCAAAGTCTGATCGTGTGTACAGAAAACCATAGGACTTTTGTACAAACACCCATGCTCAGAACCAATGCAAAAGATCAGACAACAATACAGAAGTTGACCAAAGGTGGCGGTAAAGAGCAGAAAAACCATGTGATTTGGTGAAAGTTGGCCGAAAAAATCCTGCTGTGTGTATGCAATACAAGTTCAGGGCTCACGCCCTTTGTACAAAAATCCACGGGAAAGTTTGTACAAAGTCCTATAGTGTCTATGAGGCTATAGGCTGTTGTTGTTTATTTCCTTGTAAAAATGAATAACCAAATAAAAGATAAAAATAAAAAAATTGATTATGCTGTAATATCCACATCCAATTTCTCTCATAATTCTTCACTGTTATGCCCCGTACACACGGTCGGAAATTCCTACGGAAAAAGTCTGATCGGATTATGTTGTCGGAAAATCTGATCATGCGTGGGCTCTAGCGGACTTTCCATAAAAGTTGAAAAGTTCAACAAAATCCGATCAGACTTTTTCCGATCGCGTGTAGAGAATTCCGATGCACAAAGTGCCACGCATGCTCAGAATAAATTTGGGGACGAAAGCTATTGGCTACTTGCTTCTTCGTAGTCCCGTCGTACGTGTTGTACGTGACCGCGTTCGGAATGATCGGATTTTCCGACAACTTTGTGCAGCCTTGTGTATGCAAGACAAGTTTCGGTCAAAATCCGTCGGAAAAAATTTGACAGATTTTATGGTCGGAATGTCCGACCGCCTGTATGGGCATTAGATGTTATCAGTCTGACACCTAGTGACATTTAACTTCCTGACACCGGGCTGCCTGTGAGTGGGCAGTAAAAAGAGAAGCCGCACAAGCAGTGGCGGCTGGTGGTAATTTTTTCTGGAGGGACGTCAAACCAACGCCACCCCCCGGTCAGTCTGGTTATGACAGGAACCCCCCCGGTTGATCGGTCACCAGCCCCGTACTTACCCCATCTAGGTCACAGGCAGCGCTTCCTCCAGGCGGCGTCTCCTCCTCCTGGTGCTTCAAGGCAGCTTCCCTGGCATCTCCTCCCCTTCTCCTCCTCGGCGGCCAATCGGATCACTTCTCCTCTCAGCCAATCAGGTGACGGGTCTCAGGAACCGCTTTCTGATTGGCCAGGAGGAGATTCAAGAAGACAATAGTGAATATTAATTTGCTATTGTTACACAACTGGGTAGGCTCAGGGCGCCCCCGCCTCTGCGCCCCGAGCCCACCCTTTTTTGAAGCCTATTAGAGCCTCTGGCTCTAATCGCGTGCTTTAAAAAAAAAAAAAACCCGCTTGGAATGCATGCATGAATTAGGGGGATGGAGCCCCTGCGCCCCGTTTGCATGGGCCACCACTGAGCACTAGGATGAGCTCATCTTGCCGTCACTTTGCTTTCTCCTCTTATCAGCATACTTCTTTTCAGAACTGATCCATGTGTTGCTTCTTCCTTTACACTCCAGCCATGATGTACAGACACTGCAAGAGGCCAATACCAAATAAAATGTAGGTACTTTTAACTGCCTAATAATACATATAATCATGTGTTAATGAGTGCAGGTCTGCATTATATTATTGTGTGCCTATTTCTATTGCCCAGAGGGTAGGCTACTTTCACACTGGAGAGTTGCGGGCGTTGGCGGTAAAGCGGCGCTATACCATCGTTTTAGTGGCGCTATTCGGTCGCTAGCGGGGCAGTTTTAACCCCTGCTAGCGGCCCGAAAAAGGGTTAAAACCACCCACAAAGCATCGATGCAGCGGCGCTTTGCAGTCGGGTTTACAGTGCTGCCCCATTGTTTTCAATGGGAAGACACACTGGAGACACAGCAGCAGCTCTTTCAGGTCGCTTTGCAGGCGCTATTTTTAGCGTTGTAGCGCCTGCAAAGCGCCCCAGTGTGAAAGGGGCCGTAGGTTTAAAGCGAATCTGTGACCAGGCTATGGGCATTCAAATATTTACATACACTTAACAAACTGTAACTGAGCCTTAAAACCAAAAGTCATTGCTTGGGATGAATGAAATGATTTAGGTGATATTGATTTTTTTGCCATGTAATTATTAATGTCACCATAACTGGAAATCTAAATGTTGCTCTTTGGGCTGTTTAGGTTGAACTTGATTGAAAATGATTTCGTCTTTTTTTTTTTATGTTGAGGAGGTGGGATTTTGGGGAATGCATTAACCTCCCTGGCGGTATGATTATTTCAGGTTTTTGGTTCTGAAAGCGGTACCATTATTTTGCATGGAAATTTGACGTTTTATATTGTAGGCCTGTAATTCTTAAGCCTCATACCGATAGGACTTTGTACAAACTTTCCCGTGGATTTTTGTACAAAGGGCGTCGGCCCTGAACTTGTATTGCATATACACAGCAGGACTTTTTCAGCACCTTTCACCAAATCACGTGTTTTTTCTGCTCTTTACCGCCATCTTTGGTCAACTTCTGTATTGTTGTCTGATCTTTTGCATTGGTTCTGAGCATGGGTGTTTGTACTTTGTACAAAAGTCCTATGGTTTTCTGTACACACGATCGGACTTTGCTCCATCAGACTTTAGCCTCATACACACGATCGGACCGTGGACCAACTTTCCTGTGGATTTTTGTCCAAAGGGCGTTGGCCCCAAGTTGGTATTGCATACACACGATCGGACTTTTTAGGCAACAAACATGAACGTAGTGACGTTTCAACGTACTGACGACACTTCAAAAGAGGACGTTCGAATACTCCAGCGCCACCTTTGGTCAACTTCTATATTGTTGTCTGATCTTTTGCATTGGTTCTGAGCATGGGGGTTTGTACTTTGGACAAAAGTCCGTTGGTTTTGTGTACACACGGTCGGACTTTGATCCATCTGACTTTTGTTGGCAGAAAGTTGGTCCGTCCGCACAGCCAACAAAAGTCAGATGAAAACTGAAAAAGTTGGTCCGAAGGAGCATGCACACAGTCGGATGTTGGTCCAAAACAGCTAATTTGCATGTTTGTTGTCAAAAAGTCTGATCGTGTGTATGGGCCTTTATGGGTGACTCACTTAAATCTGTCCAAACCAGAGTCTAGTAGACATCTCGGGTATGATGAAGTTTGAAACACAAAATGATAAATAATAATATAATAATAATACTTTTTATAAAATTTTTTTTTTTTTTTTTTTGGCCAAACAAGGGTGCAATATTAGTAGTCATATTGCTTCAGTAAACGTCCCGGGTATGGAAAATTTTAAAACATGGTACAGCACAAAGTCCAACGTCACAATCAGGGCAATAGAACCTGGTTTCTTTTCTGATTTTCCCTCCAGTGTCGTCAGGCTAAAGGCCCATACACACGATCGGACTTTTTGACAACAAACATGCATATTAGTTGTTTTGGACCAACTTTCGACCGTGTGTACGCTCCATCGGACCAACTTTTTCAGTTTTCATCGGACTTTTGTTGGCTGTGCGAACGGACCAACTTTCTGCCAACAAAAGTCAGATGGACCAAAGTCCGACCGTGTGTACACAAAACCATCGGACTTTTGTACAAAGTACAAACACGCATGCTCAGAACCAATGAAAAAGATCAGACAACAATACAGAAGTTGACCAAAGGTGGCGCAGGAGTATTTGAACGTCCTCTTTTGAAGTGTCGTCAGTACGTTGAAACGTCACTACGTTCATGTTTGTTGCCTAAAAATTCTGATCGTGTGTATGCAATACAAACTTGGGGCCAACGCCCTTTGTACAAAAAGCCCGATCGTGTGTATGAGGCTTTAGAGCAGCAAACCACACACATCCTTGTGGGTGCTGACTTATTTTCCGTTGGTGGAATGTGGTCCATAAAGTGACGACCAGTCAGGCGTTCCGGGTTCACAACGCCAGCAGCACGACGTCCAGATCTATTTACAGTCATTGGTGTTTTGGTGCTTGAGAAATATAAGTTCGGCAACTTTTCAAACAAAGTCCATATGAACCACAGGCTTGTCACTTTTTTTTTATCAGAATGAAGGCATTCCACAGGCACTGTTCAAGAAGATGCCTGAAGATTTTTTTGTAATATTTTTTTGTTGTTTTCTCATCACTGGATAAAATGTCATGGCCTGGTCAGCTCTGTCAACACCTCCCATGGTGTTGTTGTAGTCCATCACGACTTGTGGTTTCATTATGTCTTTTCCACCTTTTGTGTGTACCATGACAGTAGAGGTGAATAGTACTCATTAGGCACACATCTTTTTTGTCACGCCATCTCAGTGCCATCATTTTCCCTGCCAGGCAACTATTTCTCCTGCCTTGAGCTTTTTATTGCCAAAGGTTGGCGGCATGTCACGCCGATTAACCCTAATGCTCCCATATGCATCCGTCTTGTTCTGTAGAAGGAACTCTTATGCCGCGTACACACGACCGACTTTTGTGTGGGCTCCATCGGACTTTTGCTGTCGAAAAATCTGACAGACTTTAGAAATAGAACATGCTTCAAATTTTTCCGCCGGAACTCCGCCGGACCCAGTTCCTATCGAGAAATCCGATCGTCTGTGTGCTAGTCCGACGGACAAACAACGACGCAAGGGCAGCTATTAGCTACTGGCTACGAACGTACTTATTCTAGTCCGGTTGTACGTCATCACGTTCCAATCTATCAGACTTTAGTGTGATTGCGTGTGGCCAAGTCCGTTCGTTCAGAAAGTTTGTCGGAAATCCGTTGAAAGTCCGTCGGAAAGACCGTCGGACCTAGTCTGTCGAAAAGTCCACTTGTGTGCAATAGAGTTCTGGAGAAGTGTAAAAATTGTCTGTGGTTACACAGTAGCCCTGATTCAGCAATGGCTCAATCAAAGTAAGAACTGAAGCAGTTGCCATTCCATAATTACTGAATCTTTCGTTAAATTTGGTTCCTTTTCCAGTGTAAAGGACTGAATTACATGTAACCAGTGCTTGATTCACATAGCATGAATGATTTTCCTAATTTTCAAAGTGCAAATACTTCATTATCAGTGAAAATTTTTACTCCGACATGACCGTGCCAAAAAAAGGAGTGGCTAGTCAGTGGCGTACTAAGTGGGGGGCGGGCCGCATCGGGTGCCACACACTGGGGGGGTGTCAGGCCAGCGCCCCCCCTCCGCGATTGAAGCAGAGATATCGTGGATTAAAGTAGCGCGGCAGCGGCGCAGTGATAGGCAGCGGCAGATGAGGTGAGGGGAGGGGGTGTTCGCCGCAATGATCCCCTTCTATCAGCGGATCTGATCTGTCTCGGCTGTCTCATACAGCCGAGCATAGTGAAGCCGCCGACGCCGCCTCCCCCTTCTCCCCCTCCTCCTTGTAGTCTGTCTACACGTGTGCTGCTCTGCTCCCGAGGTACATGGGTCTGAGGGGGGGGCTCTGCATTGTAGTTGGGTGGGGGGTCTGCACTGTAGGGGGGGATCTCCACTGTAGGGGGTCTGCATTGTAGGGGGGTCTGCACTGTAGGGGGGTCTGCACGGAAGGGGGGGGTTCTGCATTGTGGGAGGGTCTGTATTGCAGGGGGGGGTCTGTATTGCAGGGGGGTCTGCACTGTAGGGGGGTCTGTGTAACATGCAGGGGGTCCAGAGCTGTTAGGGGGTGTCGGTGTAACATACAGGTGTCCAGAGATGTGGGGGGGCTGTGTAATGTAAAGGGGTCTAGAGGTGCAGGGTGCTGTGTAATGTAAAGGGGTTTAGAGGTGCAGGGTGCTGTGTAATGTAAAGGGATCTAGAGGTGCAGAGTGCTGTGTAATGTAAAGGGGTGCAGGGTGCTGTGTAATGTAAAGGGGTGCAGGGTGCTGTGTAATGTAAAGGGGTCTAGAGGTGCAGGGTGCTGTGTAATGTAAAGGGGTCTAGAGGTGCAGGGTGCTGTGTAATGTAAAGGGGTGCAGGGTGCTGTGTAATGTAAAGGGGTCCAGAGGTGCAAGGGCTGTGTAATTTAAAGGGGTCCAGAGGTGCAGGGTGCTGTGTAATGTAAAGGGGTCCAGAGGTGCAGGGTGCTGTGTAATGTAAAGGGGTCTAGAGGTGCAGGGTGCTGTGTAATGTAAAGGGATCTAGAGGTGCAAGGTGCTGTGTAATGTAAAGGGGTGCAGGGTGCTGTGTAATGTAAAGGGGTCCAGAGGTGCAAGGGCTGTGTAATTTAAAGGGGTCCAGAGGTGTAGGGTGCTGTGTAATGTAAAGGGGTCCAGAAGTGCAGGGTTCTGTGTATTGTAAAGGGGTCCAGAGGTGATGTGTAATGTACACAGTGGTGACAAAGAGATATTTAACCACTTGCAGCCCGCCCATTGTATATAGACGTCCGCAAAGTTGTTGTCAAATCCTGACTGGACGTCTCAGGATTTTGAGCCGCTGCGCGCCCCCAGGGGTGCGCATCGCGGCGATCGTTGTTGTGGAGTGTCAGTCTGACACCCCGCAACTACGATCTTGGTAAAGAGTCTCCGACGGAGACTCTTTACCACGTGATCAGCCATGTCCAATCACGGCTGATCACAGTGTAAATAGGAAGAGCCGGTAATCGGCTTTTCCTCACTCGCCTATCCGTGCCACCTATCAGTGCCCATCTGTGCCACCTATCAGTGCCCGTCCATGCCACCTATCAGTGCCCATCCATGCCACCTATCAGTGCCCATCCATGCCCATCCTTGCCAGCTATCAGTGCCAATTTGTGCCAGCTATCTGTGCCCATCCGTGTCGCCCATCCATGTCGCCTATCAATGCCGCCTATCAGTACCGGCTATCAGTGCCCATCAATGCCACCTCAGTGCCACCTCATCTGTGCCCATCAGTGCCCATCAGTGCAGCCCCATCAGTGAAGGAGAAAACTTACTTATTTACAAAGTTTTGAAACTGAAACAAAAAAAAAACATTTTTTTTTTCAAAATTTTCGGTCTTTTTTTATTTGTTTAGCAAAAAATAAAAACCCCAGTAGTGATCAAATACCACCAAAAGAAAGCTCTATTTGTGGGAATAGAATGATAAAAATTTAATTTGGGTACAGTGTAGCATGACCGCGCAATTGTCATTCAAAGTGCGACAGTGCTGAAAGCTCAAAATTGGTCTGGGCAGGAAGGTGTTTAAGTGCCCATTACTGAAGTGGTTAAGGATGCAGAGGTATGCAGCGGGCACAGTGGGGTGTTTTTAAGTTTTAAGGTGGGGGGGTGCCAGATATAGGATCCGCCCTGGGTGCCAAACGCACTAGGTACGCCCCTGTGGCTAGTAATTTGTTGGTTGTCCAATACCACTTCTGCAGGGGTTTCCCCCACCACTCCCTGAAGAATTATGAGGCCCAGAAACTTCCAGATGTCCTCTTTGCTCACTGGTTCCCACTTTCTGCTCCTTGCAAACCTCTGATGTGTAGCAGCTTGTTGCTCCTGGTAACGATTTGTCTCCATAACAATTTTTTCTATAACCTTATTGGTCAAAAAGAGTTTGAGGTATGCTAAGGGGTTGTCATCTTCAACCTCCACTTTGATACCGGGTGCTCCAGTAAACGGGAATCTTGGGGGGCGCTATGCACTCCATACCTCGGTCAATCAAGCACCAAGTCCGCACATCACTGGGCACAGTCGCAGGATCTTCGCTGAAATCACTTTCCATGCCTGATGATGAACTTCGCCACGAATCGCTATCACTCAATTCTGCAATTGATTCTGTATCGCTGTTTTCCAGCATGTCATAAACCGCTTTTGTGGTAGAGGTGCGCTTTTTTGATGCCATGGTCGTTCTGCAGTTTCCAGACAACTGCAGGCAAGGGTACTGGAGAAAGCACTGGGGGGCAAACTAAGGTCAATTTTATTTTATTTAGTAATGTAATCCAAAAGGATTACAATGTATCAGTGTGTTTGTGCTTTATACTATTTGAATTTGCCGCCGGTTCCACCCCCCTGCGTCGCTCGCAGGGAACGGAAGTCAGGGCTCACAGTGCATCGGGCAGAAGATCCGGCCGCCGTACACAGCGGAGTACATTGCGGGATCCCGGGGACAATGTAAGTAAGTTGAAAGTAGAAAGCTTAGTATAAAGATCATGATTCTCTTGCGATTCTCGTGGTGTAACATCTTCTTTCACATTATACCAAAAATATTGGGCTAACTTTACTGTTTATTTTTTTTTTAATTCATTAAAGTGTATTTTTTTTTAATTGTGTTTTAAAAACCGCTGCGCAAATACGCGATATATGTGACATAAAATATTGCAACAACCACCATTTTATTCTCTAGGGTCTCTGCTAAAAAAAAATATATCATGTTTGTGTGTTCAAGTAATTTTCTAGCAGAAAATAATGATTTTTACCTATGAGCAATAAATGTCAGAAAAGGTTTGGTCTTTAAATGGTTAAACTTCCTTCATTTAGGCTGGGTTCACACTGCTGCGGTGCGGGAACGCTGCGAATACACTGCGAGTTCCCGCACCGCATGTCTCCCGCCGGCAGTTCACACTGCCCTATGCGAGCTGCTGGGGGTGTCAATGAAATGTTAATGACACCCCCATAGCAGCTCGCATATCGCAGTGCGATCTGCAAACTCGGACAGGAATCGGATCGCATGGTGAGAACACCATGCGATCCGATTCTGCTGCGGAGCGAAAAAAAGGGTCCTGTCCGATTTTGGGCCGAATGCGATGCGAATTCAGCCATACTATCTGTATGGCTGAATTTGCATCGCACAGAGATCGCATATGATTTGAACTGCAGTGCGGTGCGAATCATATGCGATCTCCCACACCGCAGCAGTGTGAACCGGGCCTTACATGCCAGAGTTCTTTCCTTTGATAAAAGAATGAAAAGATACTTTGTTTCTACTTATTCCCTGTTGTGATAAAACTTGGCAGGCTGCCTGGATTTTTTTTTTTCAGCTGTGAGAACTCTCTGCACTTGTTTGAAAGAATCATGACATGCTGTTTTGAAGATCGGGAAGGAAAAAAGATTGCGATTTTGATTCTTAACGATTAATCGTGCAGCTCTAGTGTCTATGCAGAGCTAAACCAGATTTTGCATGCTCCAGTTTTAGTAAATCAACCACTTTGTGTTTTTGATTGTTATTGGTATAATGCTACTAATTGTTTTGTTCCTTGTCTTATTTTGTAACAAAATAAAAATAATAATAAAAATAATAATAGAAATTTAAAAAAATAAAAATGAGGGACCATTTTTAGGTAAGGAGGTGTTCAAGAAAGTTGAAAAAAAAAGTCTGTATCCCTCAGGAGCCATATAATGTTTATTGCGCTCTTAAAAAAAAAAAAAAAAAAAAAAAAAAACATTAATTTCATCCTCCCCATTGACTCCAATGCCAAAATGGCTCAATTTTTCAAACTCTTAATTTTGCTAAGCCTTGAACCTCATTGACCTCTGCAGTTGCATGCACTCTGGAGCAATTCATCCTAAAAGTTCACAGCAGAAGGTCTTATTTTGTGTAAGTCATTCTGTCAGGCAGCCCGCCCTGCATCCTCCTTCAAAGACCTCACATTAGAATTTAGAAGGCTGAAAGTTTGCTGAGTCACTGCTTGAATGGGACAGTAGTGGCAGCTGAGCTGCTGAGAAAATGACCTCAATGCTTTAAAGTTGATGTCATAATGTAGAGAATAAGATTTTGTTTCATTTGAGCCCAGCCACAAAGATATACTCGAGGCCTGAGCAATCCTCTTTTATTGTTCAGTTAGAAAGATCTTGACAAAGTGCTGAAATCTTTGTCAAAAACGCCCCCTTGCTGTGAGTGACAGGTGATTTACATATCTCATGCACTAGCCTAATGCCGCGTACACACGGTCGGAATTCTCGTCGCAAAAAGCTCTGATGGTTTTCCTGTCGGAATTCCGACGGAATTTTGCTCAAACTGTCTTGCCTACACACGGTCACACCAAATTCCGACGGTCTGTAACACAGCGGCATAAAACACGTTTGACATCACTATAGAAGGGAAGTTTAATGCTTCCGGGCATGCGTCAAATTGTTTCCGAGCATGCGTCGGAATTTTACGTGTCGGAATTGCATACACACGATCGGAAAATCCGATAGAAAGGTTTTCCGTCGGAAAAATTGAGAACAGGTTCTCAATCCAAAGTCCGTCGGAAATTCCGACAGAAAAAGACAGATGGGCATACAGACGGTCGGAAAATCCGTTGAGACGCCGCATTAGAGACAGGCACAGACCACAGACCTGAGTGAAAATAAATTTATTCGAGTGAACAGCAAGAAGAATATAGGGGAGATGTATGTAGTCAGAACTGGGCAGAGTAGAACAAGCAGTGATCTTATGATTGTTATAGTGCAGTGTGTGTGTCTGAGGATACATTGATCACAGGATTTGTTATGTGGGGAGGGGTGGATTTCTCACTTTTTATAATTACACAGGATGTGCCTCTTTTAGGCTAGTGCATGAGATATGTAAATCACCTGTCACTCACAGCAAGGGGGCGTTTTTGACAAAGATTTCAGCACTTTGTCAAGATCTTTCTAACTGAACAATAAAATAGTATTTCTCAGGCCTCGAGTAAATCTGTGTGGCAAGACTGGGCTCAAATGAAAGGAAATCGTATTCTCTACATTATGACATCAAAACCACATCCACATCCACTTTAGGCCCCTTTCACACGGGACGGATCTGTAATGATCCGCCCTGTGAAGATCCGCTGCTCAGCAGGGATCGCTCAGATGATCCCCGCTGAGCCGGCTGATGACAGGGCGGTCCCTGCACACTGTGCAGGGACCGCCCTGTCAGTTCTCCGCTCTCCTTTATGGGGGATCGGATGAACACGGACCGTCTGTCCGTGTTCATCCGATCTGCTCTGCAGACGGATGGAAAAATAGGGTTTTCCTCCGTCTGCAGAATCGGACAATAGCGGAGGCGGACGATAGCGGGTGTCAGCGGATGCTCATCCTCTGACACCCGCTATCCCATAGGGGTGCATGTATGTCCGTTTTTCATCCAAAAACGGATGGATGAAAAACTGACATACGGTCCGCATGTGTGAAAGGGGCCTTAAGGATAAATTGCTCCACTGTACCTATGGCTACAGTAGTCAGCAAGAGGTTGTTTATTGGTTTAAAGCTCTGTTACTGCTTGTTAAGAATATGTAAATACTTAAAGCGGGGTGCCACTGTCTGCAATGTTTTTTTGTTGGTATAATGAGAAGGATTAGTAAATGTAAATGCATCACTCACTTGTTCTGTTTTCAAAGCTAACTGCTGCCGGTTTTCTTCAGATATAACAACTTATAAAAACGGATGCTGCTGGCTGCCATCTTGCCTGTGGGCATGTGAAACCCACAGGCACCCTCTTCCGGGTTGCTGTGCTTCTGATGGACCAGCATGCACCGCCTGTTATTTCGCCGATCTCACGCGTGCGCAGTAACGGCAAAGTGTAGCGCCGACAACAGCTCAGGTTGCCATCACAACGGGCGGTGTCGTAGGAAGTCCCGCCCCGTTGTGATGGCAACCGACATAAACAAAGGCTGAAACAAGATAGAGCGGTGACTCAGAGGAGAGAGCGGCGCTGGAGGAAAGGTAAGTAAAAGATCTTTACAGCCAAAACTTTTCTATATGATTAATTATATACCTAATTTATGTATCTATATTGTCAAATATGTTTCAACTATAGAGAGGTGCTCAGGTGCTCTCTCCAGGACATCCACGTGCGTTCTGGCAATAAAGGGCTTTGTTCCCTTGCTAAAAATGGCGCTGCGGTCCGCCTCAAATCGCGTCATTTCCTGCCTGCAAATCTCGTGTGTTTTCAGCACAGTCAGGCTCACAGACTCATGGGAAAGTATGACACTCATTTCCCATGAGGCAATGCAAGCAAGGAAGGGAGAAACAACACCGCGGAATAGGTACAAGGCAGATTAGGACTTCTGCATAGCAACAGGGTTTTCCAGGTTAGTGAAAATATTTTTTTGACTGAATGATTTTTAGGACATTTAAAGGAACAGAATAAGGTGAAATGTGTTTTTAGGGTGGCCCTCCACTTTAAAGCGGAGGTTCACACAAAAATTGAACCTCCGCTTTTCGGAACCCTCCCCTCCTCCAGTGTCACATTTGGCACCTTTCAGGGGGAGGGGGTGCAGATACCTGTCTAAGACACGTATTTGCACCCACTTCCTGATTCCCTCACCGAGAATGGCGCCGGTGTCCTGATGGATAGTGTCCCCCGTCGGATACTATCCGCTGTGTACTGTGCATGTGCAGTACGGCTCACAGCAGATTCCGAAAACATCCGAAGATGAACGGCGCCTGCGCCGTGAGTCCAGGTTCAAGCCCCACCATCGAAGTGGACATAGAGTTAGAATAAAAAATAGCCGAGCGCAGCGAGGCCGTGCCCAAAGCGTGGCAAGCGAAGCTTTGTGCAGCCCTATGTCCACTTGGATGGTTGGGCTTGCACCTGGACTCACGTCGCAGGCGCCTTTCCTCTTCGGAGATTTTCCGAATCTCCTTGTCCTCCATACTGCGCAAGCGCTGCGACTGCGCAGTACGGGGGGGACACTATTCAATATTTTTTGACAGAACCCCGGCAGCAGCCGAGAGCGATTGCTCGGCCTCAGCTGCTGACATCGCTGGACTCCAGGAAAGGTAAGTGTCCATTTATTAAGTCAGCATCTGCAGTATTTGTAGCGGCAGGCTTTTAATATTTTTTTTTCAGGTGGACTCCCTTTTTAAAGTGTAATTCTACTTTTGTTGAAAAAAAATCCCCATCTGGGTAATTAAAGTGGTAGTAAAGTTAGTAAAAAAAAAAATTCCCCTGTAAGGCAATGTTATAATGTGCTAGTATGCATCTCATACTCGCACATTATGAGAAACGTCCCTTATAATGAAGCCCTCCAGTGGGGCGCTGTCATCACTGAAATGAATGGGATGCGGTTTTCAGTTGCTTTACAGGCGCTATTTCTAGCGCTAGAAAGCCTGAAAACCACCACAGTGTGAAAGGGGTCAAACCATTCTCTTCTAGTTTTATGGTATTGCCACTATGCCCTGTTACTTTACGACCCCTTTCACACTGGGGCGGTTTTCAGGCACTTTAGTGCTGGAAATAGCCTCTGCTAAGCACCTGAAAGCTGCCTCTCGTTCATTCCAGTGTGACTTTTCAAACTGAGGCGGTGCGCTTGCGGAACAGGAAAAAAAGTCCTGCAAGCAGCATCTTTTGGGAGGTTTGGGAGCGCTCCCGAAATGCCCCTGCCCATTGGAATGAATGGGCAGTGCTTTCAAAGTGCCTTAAAAGGGAGTTTATAAACCCTTCTTTGGGACAAAAAGTGCCGCTTAACTTCAGCCCCAGAAGATTTTACCCCCTTCCTGACCAGAGCACTTTTTGGGATTCGGCACTGCGTCGCTTTAACTGACAATTGCACGGTCGTCCGACGTTGCACCCAAACAAAATTTAAGTCTTTCTTTCCCCACAAATAGAGCATTCTTTTGGTGGTATTTGATCATCTCTGTGATTTTTATTTTTTGCGCTATAAACAAAAAAAAAGCGAAATTTTGGAAAAAAACAATTTTTTTTACTTTTTGCTATAATAAATATCCCCCAAAAATATATAAAAAAACTTTAGGCTGATGTGTATTCTTCTACATATTTTTGGTAAAAAAAAAAAAAAAAAATCGCAATAAGCGTATTTTGATTGGTTTGTGCAAAAGTTATAGCGTCTTCAAAATATGGGAAAGTTTTTTGGCATTTAAAATTTTTTTTTATTATTAGTAATGGCGGCAATCTGCGATTTTTATCGTGACTGCGACATTATGGTGGACATATCGGACACTTTTGACACTATTTTGGGACCATTTTCATTTATACAGTGATCAGTAGACATGTGCATTTGTTTTCGTTTTCTGAACGCATTTTCCTCCAATTTTCGTGTATTTTCGTTATCGTTGTAACAAACAATAACGAACGTGCAGAATCCAAAAACCGAAAGATATGTCCATCGAACCTGTGGTCTCTGTGCCTAACCTTAGCTCTATTAGTCCAAGATTATTCTACATAGGGAGAAAAGATTCGACATAGAGAGAAAAGATTCGACATAGAGCGAAAAGATTTGACATTATAGAGACAATAGAAAAAAAAGGTTGAATGTGCCTAACCTAACTCTATTAGTCCAAGATTATTCGACATACAGAGAAAAGATTCAACGTGAAGATTCGACATAAAGATTAGACGAAGCAGTCGCTGCGAGTGGACATTTATGGTCAAATGCTCCGCCCATAGTCTATAGAAGAATTCTAATGTTGGTTGACTGATTAATAAATAATTATTACTAGTGTCATACAACATTAGAATTCTACTATAGCTTGTAGGCGGAACATTCGACCGTAAATGTACGATTGCAGCGTCGTACAGTTTAGCTGCTCCATGGAATCTTCTTAGAACATTCGACAGAAACCATAAGCCTTCAATGACAGATTCGACCTTAATTATTTCGGATTTTCGGACGAATGCATTTTTTAACGAAACAAAATAAATAAAAAAGAATTTCGGGAGTAACTAAATAAATGTATTTTTCGGACGAAAACGAAATTCCGAAACAAAATATTTCAGTGTGCACATGTCTAGTGATCAGTGCTATAAAAATGCATTGATTACTGTGTAAATGACACTGGCAGTGAATGGGTTAACCACTAGGGGGCGATCAAGGGGTTAAGTGTGTCCTAGGGAGTGATTCAAACTGTGGGGGGGTGGGCTTCAAGTCACATGACAGCAATCACTGCTCCCGATGACAGGGAGTGGTGATCGCTGTCATGACACAAGACAGAACGGGGAAATGCCTTGTTTACATAGGCATTTCCTCGTTCTGCGGCTCCGTGACATGATCACCGGGAGACCGGCAGACATCGAGTCCTGTGGGCACGGTCACGCTGTACACGGCGGGCATGCACTGCTATCCCTGCCTCTTAAAGGGGACGTACAGGTACGCCCATTTGCCATCCACTGCCATTGTTGCCGATGTATATCGGTGTGCAGCGGTCGGCAAGTGGTTAAACAGTGCTAGAGCGCCACTACAACGAGTGGCGCTTTAGCGTTTATGCGGCCCCAGTTTGAAAGGGGTTACAACGTTTTTTAATGTTTTTCTAAAGCCCTGGTGGGCTGAGATATGACTTTTATATACGCAGGTTCTACATGGCCTGATGGGTGACTTTGTGTCCTGGTGGGCAAACTCCCTTTAAGCTTTTTGATTAAAAAGACCTTGGATCCTTTATTGATAGACAGCCATGGGTTTTCTATGCCTGCTATATATTTACATTGTGTAAGGCCCCTTTCACACTGGGGCGGTTTGCAGGCGTTATTGCGCTAAAAATAGCGCCTGCAAACCGACCCGAAACAGCTGTTGCTGTGTCTTCAGTGTGAAAGCCCGAGGGCTTTCACACTGAAGCGGTGCGCTTGCAGGACGCTGGAAAATGTCCTGCAAGCCGCATCTTTGGCTCGCTATAGGAGCGGTATATTTACCGCTCCTATAGCGCCCGTTCCCATTGAAAACAATGGGGCAGCGCGCCGAACCCGCCCGCAAAACGCCGCTGCAGCGGCGGTTTGCGGGCGGTAGTGACCCTTTTTCGGCCGCTCGCGGGGGGTAAAACCACCCCGCTAGCGGCCGAAATGCGCTGCTAAAATGCCGGTGAAGCGGCGCTAAATATAGCGCCGCTTTACCGCCAGTGCCCCCACCGCTCCAGTGTGAAAGTAGCCTTATCAAGAGAAAAAGATCACATCTAGTATAGTAAGAAATTGACTGTCCATTTTGTCCTGCTGCCAAATGAACCTTGTCACCTGCTGCCGCTCATAAGAGCTACAGAAATTACATATTCTTTGAATTGTCAGAATCCAGCGGACAGAAAACAAAGAAATTTGATTTTGATTAAAGTAAATTGAAGAAAATCTTTTGAGAGGCCCAGAGCACTTGTACAAACCTCTTATATTGCTAAGGTTCTTTCTTTTTTTTCCATCAGTGAGTTTCTTTAGCCATTCCTTGCACGCCACAGGAAGCTTGAGATTTTTACAATGCTAACTACTCCCTTGCTTTAATCATCTCAAGCCTTCAATATAATTTCACATGCGCTCCCAGCCCAGTGATAAAATTACTGCTGTTCACTTGCTCTATCCAAATATATATTCTGTCTCTGTGTGTGCGGGTCGAGGGAGGTTTTAGTTAGATGATACAATAAAATATGCTTATTATGAGGTGGCCTAACATTGTCTCATGATGTAATCAATCTCCGGTTAAGCAGTGTGTGGGGTCGGAAGCAGTACAAAATCGCAGGTGTATAATTTACTTGAAATGTAAAATATATTGGTTTTGCTTTCTACAGTATATATTTTTTGTCTTTTGTTTTTTGGAGTGGCAATAGAGCCATGGGCTGTACTTCATTTTAGGGTAACTGAAACCATAAACTGTTACATGACTGCAAGAGCTATTATGTACTGCAAACTGAAAATCTATGCTGCTTTCAGAAAAATTTCCATATGATAAATCTCAGTTATTGAATCTTAAAGGGTTGGTCCACTAAAGACTGATATTAGATGTAAGTGAGTCAAAGACAGATTTCATAGAACCCCTGCACTAAGACCCCTTTCACACCGAGCCGCCTATAGCGTCGGCGGTAAAACGTTGCTATTTTTAGCGGCGTTTTACCGTCGGATTTGGGGCACATTTTGGCCGCTAGCGGGGCGCTTTTACCACCGCTAGTGGCGGAGAAAGGGTTAAAACCGCCTGCAATACGCCGCAATGGCGGCGTTTTGATGGCCGTATTACATCGCTGCCCCATTGATTTCAATGGGGAGCAGCGGTGGAGGAGCGGTGGAGGAGCGGTAAACACACCACTCCTTCACCGCTCCAAAGAAGCTGCTGGCAGGACTTTTCCTGACGTCCTGCCAGCGCACCGCTCCAGTGTGAAAGCACTCCGGATTTCACACTGGAGACAATGGTGCAGCTGTTTTAGGGCGGATTTCAGGCACTATTTCTAACTCTATGGCGCCTGCAAAACGCCCTTGGTGTGAAAGGGGTCTAAACTCTCAGCACCCTAGCCTTTGCATGAGAGACTTATTAGAAACGTAGAAGAGTGATGGCAGAAAAAAGACCAAGTGGTCCATTGTGTCTGTCCTTTTTTTTATTATGTAGTGCACTACTTCCTTAGGAGCTGCTGGTTAGTTCACTACAGTACTGCTGGTTTAACCCCCGCTCTTCCATCCCACAGTGGTGGAGTCACAACAGACACAGTCGAAGAGTTGAACAGTGAAGGTTTATTTTCTTGTTGCAGTCCATAGTGTCATCAGTAATGCAAGAAAGTATGAGCTGCCTCTTCTTCTCGTTTCCCTTGAGTAGCTAAGTCCCTTTCCCTTAGCGAACTGGCCAATGCCCCTCTGAAAGACATTTGGTAAATTAGAATGCTGGAAGTCCCAGGCCTCACCTGCCTTTCTTGCCTCCTGCAATCCTCTCCGGGCCAGTTCAGGAAAGTCCAGGTCAACCCCGGTCTACACCATCCGCTTTGCAGCTACTTTCCACTTCTTGTGCAATGATCCATCCCAGCCGGGATGCCTGGTTCCATTCCCCAGGATTTCTTGTGCAGCTTGTGGGCTTGAACCATCCGGGGGCTGAGGTCTCTGAACCCTCAGGCCTTCCGGTTAGGTTCTTGATTTCCGGCGCTGGGGTCTCTGAACCCCCAGGCCATCCAGCCTGTTCCTTGAGGTCACATTGTGGGATTATTGATGTTTATATCTTTGCTACCCTTCGTTACCAACCTTTGGCTTGTTCATCAAGCTTTTGCTAAATCCCAACCATTCGTTAATGACCTTTGGCTTGTTTACTGACTACGCTCTTACTTGATCCCTACCTGCTATATCTACTACTGGACCCTGGCTTGCTCACCTCCTAGTGGGGAAAGCCTGAGGACCACGACCTGGTACTAACATGCAGCAAAACTCATCTCTACCATCAAGAGCTCTGGCAAATACCGGTTAGTAATTAAACCCCGCACCTCAGGTGAACCCATGTCATCAGCCAGGGTGACCTTCTTGTATAAATGTCCTACTTGTCGGTAGGTGCTGCTCCACTGAGTGCTGTAGGGCTTTACAATAGGCAACTGGACGCCAAAGTCTATCAAACATGCACGCTCGTGCTCACAGCAGTTTGACTGACAGAAGCAGGAGCTCCTCCTGTGAACGCAGGAAATTAGGGGAGTAGAGCTGGATCATGAGACACCTCAGGAGTGGTGGCATGGTGCCAGGTAACTGTTTAGGGATGGGAATGTAGAAGGTAGAGGGGCTTTTTGTTCCCTAATGCAAAGAATGCATTAAGGTAAAAAAAAAAAAAAAAAAAATAACAATGCACACGGGACATTTTTACAACCTCTCCTGAATGATTTAACTTGACAGATAGTAACTGACATTTAAAACATCAAAACATTTTGGTGCGTTTACATGCCGTGTTTAGCAACGTTTTGCCGTGTTTACATGCCACGTTTAGCAACTATTAGAAGCGTTTAAAAAAATTTATTTTTTTCAAATAGCCAAAAATGAAAAAATGCGTCTAAATGCGAGTTACCGTGTTTACACGCGTTTACAAGCTGTTACAGGCATTTGGCGTTTCAAATGCCTCTGAACATCCTTCCTGAACGCATTTATTTTTTTGCGTTCCAAAAAATGCTTCTAAACTCAACTGTCTAGAAACGACTACAAACGATCCTGTGTACTGATAAGAGGAGAGTTCAGGGCCAGCTCAGGGCCAGCTGAAAAAAGCGCCCAACTGCTCCTTAACGTCGGTTTACCAGCAGCAGTGTACATGGGGCCTTAGACTTTAGTACCACTTTAAGCCCAGGTTCACACTAGTGCATTGCGAATTGAATGTCCGGTTTAACTGCGCACCAAAAAGTAAGTTGTTCAGAGGTTCCTCTGCGTTTTAGCTGCGGATCAGTGAGCAGGGAGAGGGGGGAGTTGGGGGAGGTGTAGTGAGGAGAAGGAGAGAATTCGTGTTCAGAACGGAATGCATCTGCGAATCAGATGCGTGCCCATAGAACATAATGGGCCTGAATTCGAACCTGAGCCGGACCGCACTGCCCAAAAAACGCACACGTTTTTTCTGCAATGCGCAGTGCGAATGCACAGCAGATATGTGAACCAGCCTCATTAAAATTAATATATTTTGAAATGTCCTGCGAATTGGATGCGGTGTAAGCCGCATCTAATTCGCATAGGTGTGAACGGGGGCTTAAGGATAGCTGAGTATTTCTACAAAAAAAAGTTTGTATTAGGGTTATAGAGTAATTGTGTTGAAGAGTAATAATAATTTTGCAGTAAAATAAAATATCACTTATTCATACTTCAGTATGTTAGGATCAATGACATACATTGTCAAAGCAGACACTGCCAACCGCTACAGAGAGAGTTGGTTAGGGGGTCTCATCAATGATGCAGCTATAATTGGAGAAGATACTATTACATAATTTGGTGGATTGTATAATAATAATCCACAATGTGAACAGTTGTATCCGGAGATCTGACTCATTTCTTGACATCTTATATTCATTTTGTGTGTTTTGGCCAATAATAAGCTGGACTTTCCAATTACTGTCTTAAAGACAGTTGTGTAAAGCAAGTCTGGAATGTGCAGAATGGAAGATATGAATGATAGATGAACAGAGGGTTGATTGTCTGCTGACGAGACACCAAACCCCTTCATATATGAGCAGCTTTAACCACTTCAGCCCCGGACCAATTGTCAGCTTAAGGACCAGAGGTCTTTTTTCAATTTCGCACTGCACTACTTTAACTGGTAATTGTGCGGTCATGCAATTTTGTAACGAAACGAAATTTGCGTCCTTTTCTTCCCACAAATAGAGCTTTCTTTTGATGGTATTTGATTGCCTCTGTGATTTTTATTTTTTGCGATATAAACGGAAAAAGAGCGAAAATTTTGAAAAAAAAAGAGATTTTCTACTTTTTGTTATAAAAAAAAATCTAATAAACTCAATTTTAGTCAAACATTTGGGCCAAAATGTATTCAGCCACATGTCTTTAGTAAAAAAAATGCCAATAAGCGTATATTTATTGGTTTGCGCAAAAGTTATAGCGTCTACAAACTAGAGTACATTTTCTGGAATTTACACCGCTTTTAATTTATGACTGCCTATTTCATTTCTTGAGGTGCTAAAATGGCAGAGAAGTACAAAACCCCCCCAAATGACCCCATTTTGGAAAGTAGACACCCCAAGCTATTTGCTGAGAGGCATGTTGAGCCCATTGAATATTTTTTTTTTTTTAGTCCCAAGTGATTGAATAAAGACAAAAATAAAAAATAATTTTTTTTTTCTTCAAAAAGTTGTCACTAAATTATATATTGCTCACACATGCCATAGTTATATGTGGAATTGCACCCCAAAATACATTTTGCTGCTTCTCCTGAGTATGGGGATACCACATGTGTGGGACTTTTTGGGAGCCTAGCCGCGTACGGGGCCCCGAAACCCAAGCACCGCCTTCAGGATTTCTAAGGGTGCAAATTTTTGATTTCACTCCTCACTACCTATCACAGTTTCGAAGGCCATAAAATGCCAAAATAGCACAAAACCCCCCAAATGACCCCATTTTGGAAAGTAGACACCCCAAGCTATTTGTTGAGAGGCATGGTGAGTATTTTACAGCTCTCATTTGTTTTTGAAAATGAAGAAAGTAAAGAAGAAAATTTTTTTTTTTTTCTTTTTTTTTCAATTTTCAAAACTTTGTGACAAAAAGCGACATCTGCAAAATACTCACAATACCTCTCAGCAAATAGCTTGGGGTGTCTACTTTCCAAAATGGGGTCATTTTGGGGGGTTTTATGCCATCTGGGCATTCCATGGCCTCCGAAACTGTGATTGGCAGTGAGAAGTGAAATAAAAAAATTACTCCCTTAGAAAGCCTGAAGGCGGTGCTTGGTTTTTGGGGTTCCGTACGCAGCTAGGCTCCCAAAAAGTCCCACACATGTGGTATCCCCGTACTCAGGAGAAGCAACAGAATGTATTTTGGGGTGTATTTCCACATATGCCCATGACATGTTTGAGCAATATATCATTTAGTGACAACTTTTTGTAAAAAAAATATATATATTTTTTTTTTTCATTATTCAATCTCTTGGGACAAAAAAAAAAAATATTTAATGGGCTCAACATTGCTCTCAGCAAATAGCTTGGGGTGTCTACTTTCCAAAATGGGGTCATTTGGGGGGGGTTTGAACTGTCCTGGCATTTTATGCACAACATTTAGAAGCCTATGTCACACGTCACCCACTCTTCTAACCACTTGAAGACAAAGCCCTTTCTGACACTTTTTGTTTACATGAAAACATATTTTTTTTTTGCAAGAAAATTACGTTGAACCCCCAAACACTATATATATTGTTAAAGCAAAGGCCCTACAGATTAAAATGGTGGGTGTTGCATTTTTTTTTTTCCACACAGTATTTGCGCAGCGATTTTTCAAACGCATTTTTTGTGGAAAAAATACACTTTTTTTTATTTTAATGCACTAAAACACACTATATTGCTCAAATTTTTGATGAAATAAAAAATATGATCTTAGGCCGAGTACATGGATACCAAACACGACATGCTTTAAAATTGCGCACAAACACGCAGTGGCGACAAACTACATACATTTTTAAAAGCCTTTAAAAGCCTTTACATGATACCACATTAGATTCACGGAGGAGGTCTACTGCTAAAATTACTGCCCTCGATCTGACCTTCGCGGTGATACCTCACATGCATGCTGCAATTGCTGTTTACATATGACGCCAGACCAACGCTTGTGTACGCCTTTGCGCAAGAGAAGGGGGGGCAGGGGTGCTTTTTTTTTTTTTTTTTAGTTTTTTTTTTATTTATTTAGCTTTTTTATTCTATTTTTAAACTGTTCCTTCCATTTTTTTTCTTTGTTATGATTTTTATTGTTATCTCAGGGAATGTAAATATCCCTATGATAGCAATAGGCAGTGACAGGTACTCTTTTTTTGAAAAAATTGGGGTCTATTAGACCCTAGATCTTTCCTCTGCCCTCAAAGCATCTGACCACACCAAGATTGGTGTGATAAAATGCTTTCCCAATTTCCCAATGGCGCGGTTTATATCCGGGAGGGGGGACATTCCCTCCTACTGCTTGTAAAAGCAGTCTAGAGGCTAATTACCCGCTAGAATTGCTTTTACATGAAAGCCGATCACTGGCTGAAAAGAATGATACCAAGATGATACCTAAACCTGCAGGCATCATTCTGGTATAACCATTCAAAGTCCAGCAACATACTGGACATATATTGTAATCTTTTTCCGCGCTGCAACTGAATGGCGCACCTGAAAACAAAAAAAATGCTTAACACTAAAACACAGTAAACAAAATTACATACCTGAAAAGCAAGCATGATAAAACATGATAAAACATAATAAAACATTGCAGAATAGAATGGAGTAAAAAAAAGAGCAACAATAGAGAGAGAGAGAGAACAATAAAACGACAACTATTTTTGTTTTTTTTTTTTTTTTTTTGAGATTCACAGGTAAAAAAGCTCCTGACTGTTAGCGACTGAATCAAAACGCTACCACAAAAAAAATGTTAGCGATCGCAGGGATCAGGCCTGACTCTGCGAACGCTGCAGTTATGTGTGCTTAGTGTTTTGTAAGTGACAGTGATCGATCGATACTGCACTTGGGTGGGCTGGGCTGGGCGGAGGGGGAAAACGCAGGTGCTAGCAGGTATCTGGGCTGATCCCGCTAACAATGCGTTTTTTTGGAACCCTAAACTGCTGGGACGCTAGTATAGATCTGATCAGATCAGATATTGATCTGTTCAGATACTATACCACTAAGGGAGGTGTATGCTTTGCGCGTGGGTGTTTGCGGTACTGGCACTAACCTGGGGCGACGCAGACCTTATTTGACCCTAAAACCTAATTGATATCACCCGCCGGGCGATCAGGGGGTTAAACCGTTATTGGGTAATAAATGGCGGGTGCCCTGACAGTATAAAAAAACAAGCTAACTAACCAGCGTCACCCGTAACAGTAATACAAAAAAAAAACTGGTTACCTAGCGACACTAATGCAGGGATCAGAAAAACGATCGCTTAGTGACACTGGCAAAAGGGGGTGAAAGGGTTAACTAGGGGCAATCAGGGGGTTAAACCTTTATTAGGTAATATATGGGGGTACCTGACGCTATATAAAAACCTGACGGGGAACCTAAATAACGAAATAACTAACTGGCTAACCAGCGTCACCAGTGACAGTTATACGGTGATTACTGGTGAAAGGGTTAACTCTAGGGGCAATCAGGGGGTTAAAACCTTTATTTAGGTTGTAATATGGGGGTACCTGACCTATAAAACTATTTATGAACCTATATAAAACATGGCGGTTAAAATAAAAAAAAAAAATGGTTACCTAGCGACACTAATGCAGCGATCAGAAAAACGATCGCTTAGTGACACTGGCAAAAGGGGGTGAAAGGGTTAACTAGGGGCAATCAGGGGGTTAAACCTTTATTAGGTAATATATGGGGGTACCTGACGCTATATAAAAACCTGACGGGGAACCTAAATAACGAAATAACTAACTGGCTAACCAGCGTCACCAGTGACAGTTATACGGTGATTACTGGTGAAAGGGTTAACTCTAGGGGCAATCAGGGGGTTAAAACCTTTATTTAGGTTGTAATATGGGGGTACCTGACCTATAAAACTATTTATGAACCTATATAAAACATGGCGGTTAAAATAAAAAAAAAATGGTTACCTAGCGACACAATGCAGCGATCAGAAAAACGATCGCTTAGTGACACTGGCAAAAGGGGGTGAAGGGGTTAACTAGGGGCAATCAGGGGGTTAAACCTTTATTAGGGGGGGTAGGGGGCTACCTAGGACCTAAAACTAACTGCCCTGACAGTTATTACAGTCACACTGACACTAAATGCAGTGATCAGTAAATAAATGATCACTGCAATTAGTGACACTGTGACTGGGGGGGGAGGGGGTGATCTGGGGGGTGATCAGGGGGGTGACAGGGGGGTGTTTTGTGTGCCTAACTGTACTGGTGTCAGTGTACTGTTGTGCACTAACCTTAACATGTTCGCCGCTCGGCGTCTCCGGTCACATAGACCGGCGCACCGAGCGTGACATCACTTCCGCCTTCCTGTCTATACAATAGACAGGAAGGGGAAGCTTTTCATTCGCCAGGAGCGATCGCGAGGGGGTGGCCAGAAACCACTGGCCGTCCCCTCGTCCCGGATCGCTCCTGAAGCGATGCCGACCGTCCCCGCCGGCGGAGGGGGGTCCGATCGGACCCCCCAACCGCCTAAAGAATGGCACGTACAGGTACGTGGTTCTGCCTGTACGTGCCATTCTGCCGACGTATATCTACATGGGGCGGTCGGCAAGTGGTTAAAGTGATTATAAATGATCACCTTGTAAAACAACCCATTCAGTTTAAAATAAAAATGAAAGGCAAAACATTTTTGTATACATTATATACAGGGCTCAAGTCCTGCGGGAGCGCATGGGAACAGAGTTCCTGTACTTTTTCCACAACAGGAACTCAGTTCACGTTAGCAGCTGTGTCTTTCAAGACTTTGAATTATGCGAGCTGTGTGGCAGGTGCTACACCAGCAGCTGCCGACACAGCTCGCAATAGTAAGTGCCACACCTGACCATTCAGGGATTGCCAGTAGGGGGCCCCATGACAGCTTCCACTTCACTCTACCTGTCAATCACAGCTAGCTGACAGGTAGATCAGGTCCCTGCTGCTAAGAGATTGTATTTAGTCAGACCTCTCGTGATGTGCTCCTCCCCGCCGGCCCCTCCTGATTTTCTGTCTCCTCATCTCCCCCCCCCCCCAGTCTCCTGCATACTTGCTCTGTGTGTCCCGCTGAATCCCCCCCTCCTCTATCTTCAGTGCCATATGATGAGAGAACCCAGAGGAGGAGCACAGCTATTCTGCTCACAGGACATGCAGGGAGAGAGGTGAGCGAAAGGGAGGAACATCAGTTTGGGGTGGTAAGCTGAGCACAATACCTGGCAAAGTTTAATGCCAGGAGGGAAGTTTGTGTGGAAATATGTGAAGGGTTGGAATAGCAGTGAGTGTGTGTTGGAGCCTTGCAGAGTTTGCAGCCCCCCAAGCTAACATACATCTCCTAAGCAGGAACACATCACTATCTCCCCAAGCATTCTGTCCAGATAATGTGCAGTTCATTTATGACCTTTCCGTTTAACCCTGTGTTATCCAAACTCTGTTCAATGAAAAGTGTAAACTCACCACATAAACACTCTATATACAAAATAAAATTCCCCAATAAAGATCAGAACATGATGTTCACATTTGCATGGAAGCACAATTGAATGAATGCTGATTATTCAGAGAATTACCGTATTTATGTTTATTGTGGATTTTTTTTTTTTTTTATGTACTAACAGTTAAGCTTCATACACACAATACGAAAATTGGATGAAAAATACCACTTTTGAAGCGTTCGTGCATATGAGCGTATCATTTTTTTTTTTGGTGGGGGAGTGGATCTTGGGTGGGAGTTCCCACACTTTTTTCCCCAGGACTTGACCCTGAAGGAGCTGCTGATATTTGATTGGGCTTACCGTTACCTCACCGTTCCACCGTGTCCGTCATAGAGGTCCCATTAAATAGTTGCTCACAGATTTGGGCTCCAAACAATTAGTCTCTTTTCCCAATGCTTTTATTGACAGAAATAAATCAGATAGAGCGATGGGGGGGTTAAGGGAGATTCAGGTACCTTGTATTGCGGGTCACGGGTACTTCTTTGATCCAGAGGACAAACAACTTCCACAAAATGGATCTAGCAACCACCGGAAAGGCCTCTCTCACTGACCTAGCAGCCGATGCGATGCTCGGTCATAGTCTCTGCCACAGACTTGAAGAATATAGTAGAATCGTTGCACAATCCTCTGCCACAGGGTTGTGTAACCAACAACTTTTGCAAAGTCAAATTACAGTCACACAGTACCAGTTTCTTTCAGTCAAACCGGCGATACTGTGAGGTAAATGACCCGGGATGCGTCCTCCAATTGAGTCTCCAGGCTCTTCTTGAGATACCAGCCTTATTGCCCCGTCCTCTCTCAGAAAAGTCCTCCCCTGGTTTCTCCAATTGCTTGGCTTCTCCCTGCAGGCAAGACAGCACAGGACCACCCCTGGATCAGTAGGCCCCAGAACTTCTGGGCCTATGTTCAGTAACGAAGCCTAGGGCCAGCCAGCCCCGAGACAGTTGAGTGGTGACGGTACACCTTAGGCCAGGAGGGCCATTAGGTCAGGGAACAGCAACCCTGGACCACAGTGTCTGTCCCTTAAGTACCCTCTCCCAGAAAGCATAGCGGGTAAACCACTCCCACTGGGCTGCTTCTGGGCCAAGAGGTACCTAAAACACCCAGCCTGTTGCATTTCCAATAGTGGCCGATGATGAGAGCGCCACCCATGGCCAAGTGGAAAACTACACAACCCAGCTGAACTGGAACAGAAACCAGAAATTTAACATAATCAGTCCGAACTAAACTACAGCTCAGACAAATCTAAATTTACACTTATAGCATCTGCCCATTAGGAGCAGGGCGCTACATATAAAAAAGATATTATAAATACAGTTTTTCCCTTTTTTATAAGTGATCACATTCCCTCTGTTCTCAGCTGCATAAGAGCTGGGGGGAGGAGAAGCAGCAGTACACTGAGCTTCCCAATGAATGGCTGTGCAGTGGGGTGTGTCAGGACAAGTCTGATCATAGGAGGAGAGCAGGTTGAGTTCCCAGCATAGCTAGAGATCTGAACATGTGTGCTCTCCTGCTTAGTGTGGTAAGTTTTTAATAGAAAAGCAGAGGGACTAGCAAAAACA
This sequence comes from Lithobates sylvaticus, assembly GCA_028564925.1. NCBI lineage: Eukaryota > Metazoa > Chordata > Amphibia > Anura > Ranidae > Lithobates > Lithobates sylvaticus. Next base: position 570,093,512 of record CM053029.1, read on the forward strand.
CCAGGGATTTCACACAAAGGAAGCAATACAAAGACAACAGGATACTTTCTTATACAAGTACGTGGCACAGCAGGCACATATCTGGAATATGAAATGTTAAGGTTGCAAATGCTTTAATTACATGCAGGTAGGAACACTCTGTACATTTAGTGCTAGATAAAAGCAGAAACTACTTACACTGAACAAAGATACATTTTTTCGAGTTAGCTACATTTATTGAATGGATTTAACAAATTTAATTGCAATTTGTACCTATTTTGTGTCTTTTCTGTAAATAGAGATACGTCATTCTAATAATGTCCCCTTTCCTAAATAATAAATTGGAGACAGCAAGGCAGACTCTGGACTTTAGCATCTAATCTTGTATTAATCTTTTATAAAGTGGTGTTTTTAAATTATAATCGTTTTTAAATCATAATGGCAACAAAGAATACCCAAATGACTCTGATAAAAAGTTTACATACCCTGGTGATTTTGGCCTGATAACATGCACACAAGTTGACACAAAGGGGTTTGAATGGCTATTAAATGTAACCATCGTCACCTGTGATCTGTTTGCTTGTAATTAGTGTGTGTGTATAAAAGATCAATGAGTTTCTGGACTCCTGACAGACCCTTGTATCTTTCATCCAGTGCTGCACTGAGGTTTCTGGATTCTGAGTCATGGGGAAAGCAAAAGAATTGTCAAAGGATTGGCGGGAAAAGGTAGAACTATATAAAGCAGGAAAGGGATATACAAAGATATCCAAGGAATTGAGAATGCCAATCAGCAGTGTTCATACTCTAATCAAAAAGTTGAAAATGAGGGGAACTGTTGAAACCAAACCACGGTCAGGTAGACCAACTAAAATTTCAGCCACAACTGACAGGAAAATATTTCAGGATGCAAAGAAAAAACCACAAATAACTTCAGGTGAAATACAGGACTCTCTGAAATCATGTGGTGTGGCTGTTTCAAGATGCACAATAAGGAGGAACTTGAAGAAAGATGGGCTGCATGGTCGAGTCCCCAGAAGAAAGCCGTTACTACGCAAATGCCAAAAAGTATCCCACTTACAATACGCCAAACAGCACAGAGACAAGCCTCAAACCTTCTGGCACAAAGTCATTTGGAGTGATGAGACCAAAATTTAGCTTTTTGGCCACAACCATAAATGCTACATTTGGAGAGGAGTCAACAAGGCCTATGATGAAAGGTACGGAGGTGGATCGCTGATGTTTTAGGGATGTGTGAGCTACAAAGGCACAGGAAATTTGGTCAAAATTGATGGCAAGATAAATGCAGTATGTTATCAAAAAATACTGGAGGAAAATTTGCGTTCATCAGCCAGGAAGCTGTGCATGGGGCGTACTTGGACATGCCAACATGACAATAATCCAAAACACAAGGCCAAGTCGACCTGTCATTGGCTACAGCAGAATAAAGCGAAGGTTCTGGAGTGGCCATCTCAGTCTCCTGACCTCAATATCATTGAGCCCCTCTGGGGAGATCTCAAACATGCAGTTCATGCAAGACAGGCAAGGAACTGGAGGCTTTTGGCCAAGAGGAATGGGCAGCTTTACCATCTGAAAAGATAAAGAGCCTCATCCACAAATACCACAAAAGACTTCAAGCTGTCATTGATGTTAAAGGGGGCAATACACGGTATTAAAAACTGGGATATGTAAACTTTTGATTAGGCTGATTTGGGTAGTTTCTGTTGCCATTATGATTTAAAAAGAGTAAAACACAGTTGATTGATAATAAATGGCTTCAGATAAACACTAACCATGAGTGAAAGAAAAGTTTTTGTGTTTTCATATTCTCTGAAAAATGGCCAAGAAATCATAAATTCTGCCAGGGTATGTAAACTTATGAGCACAACGATAGATAGATAGATAGATAGATAGATAGATAGATAGATAGATAGATAGATAGATAGATAGATATATCTTACATTTTAGGTTTTGCAGGAGAAGGCTTCATGGCTGACTTCAAGGAGTTTGAACAATGTCAGAATGGGTCTGTCCTAAGCACAGGTTGAGTCTCCTGTTATAAACATACAATGCAAAAATCCTATGTGCTAAACCTTTAGCCCCCATTTAACACCTATGTGAATTAGATGTGGCTTACCACGCAGCGAATTCGCAGGACGTTTCAAAATACATTCATTTTAATGTGGCTAGTTCACATATCTGCGGTGCATTCGCACTGTGCATTGCAGACAAAACGTGTGCGTTTTTTGGGCAGTGCGGTCTGACTCAGGTGCGAATTCAGGCCCATTATCTTCTATGGGCACGCATCTGATTCGCAGCTGTCTTGCAGTGTGAACACGAATTCTCTCCTTCTCCTCACTACACCTCCCCCTCCCCCCCTCTCCCTGCTCACTGATCCGCAGCTAAAACGCAGAGGAACCTCTGAACAACTGACTTTTTAGTGCGCAGTTAATCTGAACATTCAATTTGCAACGCACTGGTGTGAACCCGGGCTTAAACTTAGGACAGACAGTGTTCAAATCTAGTTTACAACTGATAATGAGATCTGCTAGCACAGTACAGACAGGGTTAGTTATGGCAAACACGGCTGCCCAGCCCCCTCAAAACAAAAGAGAACTAGTAGGTTTTTACAGTGCTGGATTTTCTAGAACAGACAATTTATAAAAGGTAAGCTGTAATTGTTATTTTTTTTCTTCATAATGCTATGTGAATAAGAACATATATCCAATTCGAAGTAGGAGTTAGCCCAATTTGGCTTTAAAAGTGGAAATACACTTTAACAGCTATACTATAATGCAGGCACAATGTAGAAAGCATTAATAGCTACCATTACCCAAGGAAAGCTCTTTCCAGGCTGCAAAGTATTAAAAGACCTAAAATTTCCCCCCCGAGGATAGAGATTTACATTGTCTGATAATGACCACAGCCCTGCTTTATTGTTCCAAAGTAATTCATTCATTTAATTCTCGAAAGAAGATTTGTACCAGATTGCGCCTATGGGGCAGTACAGAAAGTTTTTTTCATCAGAGACACTTTCAACTATAAGACACTGTGATTTAATGGAGAATTTACATGAACATATAGGAACAAATGCTAAACTATCTGCACTGCTCACCGCTCATAAAAATATATATATATATATATATATATATATATATATATATATATATATATATATATATACAGTAGGTGCCGCCGATATTGTGTTTCCAGCGCGATAGGATTGCGCTGGAAATCACCGCTGCGAGCTGTGCTGCTCGCGCTCGCCGCCCCCACGAGATGCCGCGCATCCATAGGAATGTATTGGGGTGGCGAGTGGGAGGAATGTCATGGCTCGGCGCTGGCTCCCGCGACAGGGCTCGCGGGTGTCAATCTCGCCGCTGACAGCGGCGAGATTGTTTTAGTCATTTTTTTTTCATTGATGCTGTTTGCTTTTATATGTGATGTACGCAGTTTTTACCTAAGGGTTGATTTTAATGCATGGGGAAGATTTCTTTGAATAAAAGGTATTACTCTATGTGCGAATCTGTTTGCCTTTTATGTTAACCCCTGCATTCATGGGAAAATATGGTGAGGAGGAAATAGGAGGATTTTCTTTTGTGAATTGCACTGGATATCTGCTTAACGAGAGAAGTCTTAACCCCCGCACACCTGGCGATCTGTGATAAGGATGAGGAAATAAGACGTGACTATTGACCTGCATGGTTTGATTAAGTGCCTTTATACCCCGTTTTATCTGGTGAGTTTGCCCCCCAGGGGGAGTGTGCTGCACGTGGTGGACTGTATATCTGGGGACAGGTGCACTTTCCGTTATTTAACCCTGAATCTGCCAGCTGTAAACCAACTCCTCAATTTTAACTGTATATAAACTTCACTATACATCCAATGTGGATTGCAAGGTGTATGGGATATTATTTATGATCATTATGATTGGACTAATCTCAGATTTTTAGCGCTGTTTTAGTAATTTTACTTTCAGTAACTGGACTGCGATTACGTTTTTACAATTTTTTTGAGATTTTACACGTTTTCACGTTTTAAACAGCAGCTCTGTATCACCTTTTTATACTATTTTACTAAAAGGTTTTAAATCATTATTTATCTGGTCTGCTGCTGACATGTTTTGAGGTCAGAATTGGCGCTGAGGTGGTGTTTTTGTCAGGCCCTTTATACACCTTTTTTGGAATATATATATATATATATATATATATATATATATATAGATGCAGCACAGCAAAGGTAGGGCAGGCCTGGCCATGACAGTGTGTCTAGGACACACATTTACAATTTTAAGGGGTGTGGCTTAGCGCAGCGGGCCAATCAGGAGACGGGGGGAGTGGCCATATAAAAAGGGGGCGTGGCTAGGACGGACATTCGGCGGGCAGTAACACATGAGGAGGCAGGTTTTTTACTCTGCTCCTCGTTTTTCTAAATCCAAGATGGCGGACGTCCGGGACCTCATGGTCCAATTGAGAGCAGCAGCAGCATCCCGGGGACCAGACTGGCTTCAGGAACAAGTCACAGCCGTGCTGGCTGAACAAGGAAGGCGAGGGGAGACCACGCGGGCGGCGGTGGAGCGGCGATCGATCGACAGGAGCCAGGCGAGCGGCAGGATTTCCAGGCCGCCTGCAAGGTACTCTCCGGGGGCGAATGCTGGGCCATCCAGGGTCACTAGGAGCCCGAGGGGGGAGTACTCGACCCCCCCGGCAAAAAGGGCGCAGAAGGAACAGACAGGAGGGCCTAGGCGGACCACACGTCGCGGGGCTCAGGCGGGGGGGGGGCACGGGCCTACAGGGTGCCGCATCCCCAGGTAGCAGAAGAGAGGAGCAGGCTGCAGATCCCCCTGCAGCTCTGGACGAGCAGAGGGGGGGTAGACGGGACAGAAGGACACAGTCAGCAGCAGCAGCAGCATCCAGGGATATTCACATGGAAGAACCAGCAGGCCCATCCACTATGCTGACCCCCCCAGCAGCTCTGCACGAGCTGAGGGGCAGAAGTTCAACACCCAGGAGAGGGGCTGCAAAAAAGGGGGGTAATACACCCAGGAGGATATCGGCCGCGGCACTCCCAGCAGCTCTGAACGAGCCGAGGGGGGAGGACAGAAGGATTAGTGATTTGACGGCTGCAGCTGGACCATCGGGCAGCTTGGCACGCAGCACGGCAGGTTGGCGGACGCCACCTGGCGGAGGTAGTCAGGGGTCACGTGGCGGGAGTGGTGCCGGGACCGGCCCAACCGCACAGGAATGGGTGGAGGAGGGGGGCGGCGGGTGGGAGGGAAGGCACTGGCCAAGTCAGCGGACAGACGGAGGCATGATACGTCCAGGAGTCCCTCCCCAGAGGGATTGCCGCTTTTGTTCCGACAGGAGGTTGAGAGCAGGTCGGAAGGAGAAATTTCAGAGGAAGAGGAGCTGGAACCCAGTCGTCCACAAGCACCGGTGGTAATTGGAACAGCAACGGAGCGAGGGGTGCCCGGTCGGCCCGGTAAGTCATGTGACAATTTAGCATTTACAGCTGTATTACAGAACTTAATGGGGGTTGTATCTGGTGGGGGGGGGGCTGCCCCTCCGGCACCGCTGTTGGCAGACACATACCAACCGCGGGCAGGGAGCGGGCCTACAGTGGGGTCCGGCAGTCAGATACAGGAATTGCTAGAGGGCCTACGGGCGTTGGTGGGACGGATTGAAGGAGGACAGTCGTCCGCAGGGGGGTCAGGTGAAGGCACCGTGGGTACAGCACAAGTAGCAGGGCCGGTCGCAGCAGCTACGGCAGTGCCACAGGACACCGTAGCAGGTGAAGTGGCAGAGAAGGTGAGTACAACGGAAAAAGGGGGGACAGAGGCGACTGTCAGAGCGGACATTGTGCGGTTGGCAGACGCTGCAAAATGTGAGGTGTATGTGTGCTTCGAGGGACCCCTAGGCGCTCACCTGAAGCAGGAAACGAGAGAGAAGATATGGAAGGGCGAGTATGTAGAGATTTTCTCCCTATTGCCCTTAGAAAAATTTAATCTGGACAGGGTAAAACCAGATGATACAAAGAAGGAGGACGAGGAGAAGCGGAGATACCGTTTGATTCCCAGGACGTTTGCCAATTGGCTGCAAGCGTTCGCCATTTTGGCAGGTGTAATAGGTGAAAAGAACCCCGAAAACTGTTCGGCGTTACTTTGCTATATGGACGCTATTGGGGAGGCATATAGGGTATACGGGGGCACAGCGTGGCTACGTTACGACGAGCAATTCAGGCAGCGCAGGGCGGTGCGTCCCGCACTGCGGTGGGATCACAAAGACATCAGTCTTTGGATGCGACTTATGGCATCGGCAAAAACGCCAGCACAGCCATTTCATGGGGGGGCCGGAGGTAGTAACTCCTCGGGATCGCCGGCCAGTAGGAAGTGGGGAGTCTGTTGGCAGTTTAACGAGGGATCATGTAAGTATGGGGGATCCTGCAAGTTTAAACATGAATGTTCAGGGTGCGGGGGGGCGCATACGCATGCCAAGTGTTTCAAAAAAGGAAAACGGGGCGGAGAGGCTGGTAACAAAAGGGATGACTCCGGTGATGGGGGAAAGGATGCTTCCTTTTCTAAATAGATACCCGGACAGGGCGGCGGCGTTGTTACTAGAGGAAGGTTTTAAGCACGGTTTTCATATTCCGTGCACATTAACAGTCGTCCCTCCTATGGCCAATAATTTGAGATCGGCATTGCAGCACCCGGCAGTGGTATCCGAAAAATTGGCCAAGGAGGTGGCTTTGGGTAGGATGGCGGGGCCATTTGAGGTGAAACCAATAGAAGATTTAGTAGTATCCCCGTTGGGGGTGGTCCCTAAGAAAGAACCAAACAAATTTCGGTTGATTCATCATCTATCGTTTCCCAAAGGGGGATCGGTAAATGATTTCATTGACCCAGAAACCTGCACGGTTTCGTACACGTCTTTTGACGCGGCTGTACGCTGGGTGCGACGTTATGGAAAAGGGGCATTGATGGCTAAATCGGATGTGGAGTCGGCGTTTAGACTTCTCCCGGTTCACCCGGCCAGTTTCAGGTTGCTGGGTTGCCATTGGGAGGAACAGTTTTATGTGGATATGTGTTTGCCCATGGGCTGTTCTATATCATGTGCACTGTTTGAAACATTTAGCTCCTTTTTAGAATGGGTGGTCAGGGACGTTGCGGGTATTGAATCCGTCATCCATTATTTGGATGACTTTCTCTGCGTGGGCCCTCCTTCTTCCAATGTGTGTGCGATACTGTTGTCCACGTTGCAACACATTGCGGAGAGATTTCGGGTGCCTCTGGCAGCTGATAAGACGGAGGGTCCACGGACAGAGCTGAGCTTCTTAGGTATAGTTATTGATTCCATGAAAATGGAATGCAGGTTACCTGAAGAGAAGCTCAGGGATTTACAAAAGGAGATCAGGGAGATACAGGGGTGCAAGAAAGTGCAGCTGCGTACGTTGCAATCCCTGTTAGGAAAATTGAATTTTGCATGCAGGATTATTCCCATGGGGCGAATATTTTGCCGTCGGATGTCTTCAGCTACGGCTGGGGTGAAGGCTCCCACGCATTACATTAGGCTGCGGAAGGAACATAGGGATGACCTGCAGGTATGGTATCAATTTTTAGCAGAGTTTAACGGAAGGTCGGTGTGGATGTCTGGTCCGGTAAGTAACTTCGACGTGGAGTTGGTGACAGACGCCGCAGGATCTACTGGGTATGGGGCGTACTTCCAAGGACGGTGGAGTGCGGAACCGTGGCCACGGGCTTGGGTAGAGGCTGGGTTTTTACGTAACCTGGTGCTCCTGGAACTCTTTCCGGTAGTACTAGCGATGGAACTGTGGGGCGAGTCATGTCGAAATTTGAAATTACGTTTGAATTGTGACAACACGGGGGTAGTGCAGGTCATCAATAGCATGTCGGCGGCTTCGCCACCTGTCATTCGGCTGATGCGACAGTTGGTGTTGCGCTGCTTGCGATTGAATGTGTTTTTATATGCTGTACATATCCCGGGGGTGGAGAACACACTGGCTGACTCTTTGTCTCGGTTCCAGTGGGACAAATTCAGGGCTCTGGCGCCAGAGGCACAGAAGGTGGGAGTTCCGTGCCCAGCCTGGATATGGGATTTGGCACTAGAATAGCGGCAGGATGGATACAGAAGTCGGTGAGTACGTCCACATGGGCAGGGTACCAGAAGGTGTGGAGAGAGTGGGGAGAACTGATGCAAGAAGCAGGTGTGGGTGAGTATGGGTCGTCAGGTCGTCTGTTGGTGCTATATTTGGTATCCAGGAACATGGAAAGGGGGCGATCGGTATCGGCTATTGAGAAGAAAATGGCGGCTTTGGCCTTTTTGTTCAAATTACAAAAGAAAGTAGATTGGACAAAGGATTTTTGGGTGAAACAGGCCATTAAGGGTTACAGGAAAGAAAACAGGACTAAGGACACGAGACGGCCGATTACATTCAAAAATTTATTGGATTTGGGGATACAGTTGGGATCGGTTAGCAGGGATGGTTATGAGCGTTTATTGTTTAAAACTGCTTTTTCATTGGCGTTTTTTGGGGCATTTCGTATAGGGGAATTGGTCAGCCCAGCAAAAGGAAGGGCGGGCGGTTTACTGCGGGGGGATGTAGTGGTCCTGGAGGACAGGGTGTCCGTGCGGTTGCGGAAGTCCAAAACGGACCAAAAAGGTGTGGGGGTACAGATATCGCTGTATGCAGTAGAAGGTTGTGCAATGTGCCCGGTAAAAACGGTAAGGGATTTTGCGGGCATAAGGCCGGGAGGGGATGGCTCCTTTTTGGTACACGAGGATGGAGCTAATTTGTCCAGGTTCCAGTTTGTTGCTGTTTTGCGTAAGTGTTTAAAGGGGTTGGGGATGGATAGTTCCGCCTACGCCTCACACTCCTTCCGCATCGGGGCGGCCACTGAGGCTGCTAGGTACGGGCTGGATGAGGTGGATGTGCGACGGATGGGGAGATGGGAGTCCAGGCGATTCCGCACCTATATTCGGCCTCAGTTAGTGTGGGAAGGTAAAAATTAAAAAAAAAAAAAAAAAAAAAAAAAAGATGGGGTGTTAAGATGTTGTTGTTGTGCATATCTACCTACAAAGGGGTAACCTGGTCAAGGGTCCTGGGGGTGCAAGTCCTTTACACTATGTTTGTCATTTCAGACGCAGTGCTCCCACGCCTTATCTGGATTCTTGGACACTCGTATGTGTGTTGGGGCGCACGGAGAGGGGACGCGAGACCAGGTGGGAGGCAGTTGGGGATTTCAAGAAGGGAGGCAACCATAAGATGGTTGGGTAAACCGGGAATGATGTGGGGCAGGGTAGTCCCAGAGGCTGAGAGGTTTGCGTGGTTGGACAGGCCGCCAGCAGTGCTTGTCGTCCATGCTGGGGGGAACGATCTGGGTGTCCGCACGGTCAGGGATCTGATCGCGGACATTAAAAATGATTGGATTTATCTGCGAACGAAATTCCCAGACACGTTGTTAGTCTGGTCGGACATAGTGGCAAGGACAACATGGGGTACGGCCAGGTCCGTTTATCGGATCAACAAAGCCAGAATTAGGGTGAATAAGGTGGTTGGGAGGTTTGTGACATGGCACGGGGGGTTGGTGGTACGTCACAGGGATCTAGAGAAGAATGTGGGCCTCTATTTGAGGAGGGACGGGGTCCATTTAACTGATGTGGGCATCGACCTGTGGTCGTTGGGTCTGCAGGAGGGGATTCAGTCGGCCCTGCGGGTGTGGAGGTGCCTGCAAGGATGAGGTGTCAACCTTTTAGGCTATGGCGTGTTTGTTCGTTGGTCAGTGACGGAGCAGTTATGTAGGTGGTAAGTGTGTGTGGGGGGCTCATCATTAGATGGCCCCTCCGGTTCGTGGGGGGCTCATCATTAGATGGCCCCTCCGGTTTGTGGGGGGCTCATCAGTAGATGGCCCCTCCTGGTAGTACATCAAATTATATATTTGATGATTACTCGTGCACTGCGGGATAGGTGTTTGTCTCCGGGCGGCACAGATGGAGGCCAGTTGGTTATGTTGTATCCCGCAGTGCCCCCGGTGGTGTTATATATATATATACAGTTACAGTAGTTATATATATATGTTTTATAGTACTTAGCTCCGTCACTGACCAATCAACAGGGTGTAACTGATTGTTTACAGTTCTTGATGTTTGTTTACTGGTTATGTGTTGATATGTTATTTATCACTATGGTTATTTATGTGTGTTTCAGTTATTGGAGTTATGTTTTTAATAAAAGGCTGTTGCGGCCATTTACTCCATAAAAGAAGGTGTGGTCTATTATTTAAGTTAAAGTAAGGGGAAGTATTTGGCTGTATCAGCTGGTGGGTAACATCTAGGCTACACTAGTCAAGAGAGGGCCGGACCGGGATGCAGCACAGCAAAGGTAGGGCAGGCCTGGCCATCACAGTGTGTCTAGGACACACATTTACATCAAATTATATATTTGATGATTACTCGTGCACTGCGGGATAGGTGTTTGTCTCCGGGCGGCACAGATGGAGGCCAGTTGGTTATGTTGTATCCCGCAGTGCCCCCGGTGGTGTTATATATATATATACAGTTACAGTAGTTATATATATGTTTTATAGTACTTAGCTCCGTCACTGACCAATCAACAGGGTGTAACTGATTGTTTACAGTTCTTGATGTTTGTTTACTGGTTATGTGTTGATATGTTATTTATCACTATGGTTATTTATGTGTGTTTCAGTTATTGGAGTTATGTTTTTAATAAAAGGCTGTTGCGGCCATTTACTCCATAAAAGAAGGTGTGGTCTATTATTTAAGTTAAAGTAAGGGGAAGTATTTGGCTGTATCAGCTGGTGGGTAACATCTAGGCTACACTAGTCAGGACATTTTCTTTCTTTAATAAAAGTGGGCCTACAAGCCCTTAAACGGCATATATGGTGTGGACTCTTGGCTCTATAATGGAGTTCCTGTATAAACCCTGTACCTTAGCACTCTTTTCCAGCTTCCTTGCTGTTCCAGCCCACCGGCCTGGACCCTCTGTCTGCTTTGACAGACGGAACTGTGCAGACGTGCACACTTCTCCCTTCGCTCGCCTGGACTCCTCGGAGGGTGGAGCCCAGAACCATGGTCAGGTGTCTACAAATAGCCCAGCACACACCTGACCAGTCAGTATGCTGGTGGATCTCAAAACCCGGACCCAGGACTGGGGATTTCATCCCACCCGGATCGCTACAAAATCCCCGGGCTCCAGGTCCCAAAGTGGACTTTAGTAAATAATGAGGAAACTGAAAAGCCAGTTTCCTCCCAAATAAGCAAATAAACTGGAGCCCCTCAACCTGCCTGGTTGAAAATCTTGCGTCCATACACTGGAGGGGGTATCTCACTACCACAATATCTGTATATATATAGTATATACAGTCGTCGCCAAAAGTTTTGAGAATGACATAAATATTAATTTTCGCAAAGTCTGCTGCCTCAGTTTTTATGTTGGCAACTTGCAAATACTCCAGAATGTTTAATAGACATGTGCACAACAAAAAAATTCATTTATTTTCGTTTCGGTTTTTTCGTTTCCGAAAAAAATTTGTTTATTTTCGTTTCGTTTTTTTTCGTTTCCGTTGATTCGTAACGACTCGTACATTCGTAAGTCGTCGGTGTTCATATTCGTAACGATTCGTACATTCGTAAGAGTTCTTTTTTCGTTGATTCGTTTTTTCGTTAGTTCAATTTTAGTTTATTCGAAATTCGGACGCATTTGTATTTATTCGTACATTCGTAACCTTCATAACATTCGTAGATTCGTAATCTGAGTATAATTAATAATTTTATGTAATGTGTATGCTATTATTACATTTTAATAATTTACGAATCGAAAAAAAAAGTTACGAATCGAAACAAAAAAGTTACGAATCGAAAAAAAAAGTTACGAATGTACGAATTTTTTCGTTCAATCTATTCGAAGCACGTTAAGCAGCACCATTGTAAGGCACCATTGTTCGGATTTTCTTCATTCGTTGTTTCTAATTATTTTTTTTCGGATTTTCGTTGTTTTTTGGATTTGTTCGATTCGAACGATTCGTTAATCGGATTCGTACGATTCGACCGATTCTTTATTTGGATTCGTTCGGTTCGAACGTTTCGTTCATTCGTACGAAAACGAACGAACGAAAAAAACGAAAAAAACGTAAAAAACTAAAAAAAAAGAAACAAATTGCACATGTCTAGAATGTTATGAAGAGTAATCAGAAGAATTGCAATTAATTGCAAAGTCCCTCTTTGCAATTTTTCTTTTCTTTCTTTTTCTTTTTTTTTTTTTTGTGGGCACACCTCTTTATTCCCATAAAAAAAATCCACTGCATTTGTGAAGAAGGCTTCAGGGCGCCCAAGAAAGTCCAGCAAGTACCAGGACCTTCTCCTACCGTTGATTCAGCTGTGGGATCGGGGCGCTACCAGTGCAGAGCTCACTGGAACTAAGTGGCCAGGCCCAACCCCTGAAAAACAACCCCACATTAGTGTTGCCAACCTACCAGAATGAAATTTACTGACACAACACCCAAAATTTACTGTCACAGACAAGTTTTTACTGGCATTTCCAAAAGTTACAAAGTGCAAATTTTTGTATTTAGGCTACAAACAAGTACAAGTACAATTAGCAATGTGATTTAAGATAAATATTAGGGAAATAAACATTTCTTATTTTGTTTTCGATATAGTAAGTAGGTAGCTCAGGGACAGGACTCAGGAGGGCAAGAAATTAGAATAGGAAGGCACACACACACATGAAGTTGACTCTTGGTCCCTTCAGTCCACTCCAGTCTAAACAGCACTGACAGCTCCCGACCTGCCCGCTCCTATCCTGCAGATCCACACACGAGGCTCTGGCCGCTCTGCTTGGCTCCCTTGCACCATGACATCACACGACACGCTCGGACACCGCCTTCACTAGAGCTATATGTTGGAGTAACAGCGCTGTCTATTAAAAAATATACGATTCAATACTTGTTCTAAATAGATCCAACAAGCTATGTGAAATATTAAATAAATAATATAAGTTCCTGCTGCAACCTTACGTGAGATACACACAACAAAATGCAAGAAAAGAAAAAATGGCTGCGCTGGGAATTAAAACATGTGAAAATTCTATCACCTAAATGAATATTGTGGTGCATAAAAAATTTCAATCCAGCCCTAAGCTGGCAGTGTTACACGTGAAACGCACTACAACCGGCATCCGCTGGACGCAGTCCTGAACACACCTTTCTAATATAATTCAAAATGATATAATCAAACAGTGAAATGAAAAAAATTACATAAACAATATGTAATAAAAAATTGAAGTGATTTCAGACATCCGTGATCCAATATAGTGGCATAGTGAACAACAGAGGACAAGGATAGGACATCACTTGTTGGAAAGTTCAAAGCATGCAAAAGTCCACCATATAGATATAGGGTTCTGTGGTTGTTGATTCACAGTGCTATAGCTTTTAACACCCACGAAACCAGTGATTGGATAGCCAGATAAGAGTCCTCCACCAAATAAAAAATTAGCAGCTTACCAGCTGTTCTGATCTCTGTATCAAAGAGATCAGATAAGCCTGTGGCATGAACCCCTGCCCGGGTCTCTCTCCAAGGTCTCCCAAATGGCACTCTAATATCCAAATCTCTCCTGGGTCCTCCTTGCTTTCCTCCAAACCATTTACATGGAAGAAAAAGGGACACCCATAGCACAATACCGTTTTGACCTTTTTATTAAAAAACTCTCTTAAGTAGTACACTTACATTTAAAATGCATCAAATAGGCAAATGTGTTGTTTAAAAAGAAAAACTGTCGAGCCGGCCGGCTCTCTTACTCGCTGCCCGTCGCTTCCTGGATGGACGGGGAATGGAGGTGACATCAGCACGCCGCTTACCCTACGCCGTTTCGTTAAAAGATAACGTCTTCCTGGGGCACGGGCGGCGTACTGACTCACCGCCTATTATAGACATTACATTACATTACTCCACTAGAGCTGCCTGAACACACCATAGCAGGGACTCGGATGGTCTATGCCGGCTCTGGACCGAGCCGAACATCACAGCCATATTTTTTACTGGCAACTTTTTCCTTTTACTGGCTGGAGAAAATTGCCTGTTTTTTACTGGCTGCCAGTAAAAATACTGACAGTTGGCAACACTGCCCCACACCATAATCCCCCCTCCACCAGATAATTTGGACTAGTGCACAAAGCAAGGTCCATAAAGACATGGGTGAGTGGGTTTGGGGTGGAGGAACTTGACTGGCCTTCACATTAGAGTGGAGACTGTGAGCCAGGCCATCTTGTCCAACATCAGTGTCTGACCTCATAAATTTGCTTGTGGAAGAATGGTCAAACATTCTCATAACTGTTAGAGCTGCAAAGGGTGGACCAACTCAATATTGAACCCTACGGACTAAGACTGGGATGCCATTAAAGTTCATGTGCGTGTAAAGGCAGGTGTCCCAATACTTTTGGTAATTTAGTGTAAATATATGCATGTGTGCTTGAGCTTTGGGTGCACACCCTAATGCAATAGGCTGTGCTCGCCTATGATAGTAACAGATCTAAAAACACTGAAGCAGCAGACTTTGTGAAAATTAACCACTTCCCGCCCAAGGACGTCATATGACGTCCTGGACTTTTAGTGGGAATATCTGAATGATGCCTGCAGCTATAGGCATCATTCAGATATCCTTGTTTGCAGCCGGCGATTCTGTGCACCATAAGAATGATCATAGCGGTGGTTCCACCGCTTGATCATTCTTACAGGTGACGGGAGGGGATCCCCCCCCTCCCACCGCCATCTGGTGCTTCTCTGTGCTCTCCCGTGCCATCGGGGGCCCGAAGAAAGAATCGCCTGCCGCTGGATGACGAGCATAGAGATTTCCGGTGACCAGATGGTCACCAGTCATGTCATGACCGTCGGAGGCCCGAGCGCGGCGTTATGACGTCACATCCGGTACCCGGAAGTAAACAAAGCCGCGGTCGCGGCTGTCAGCATGAGATCGTGATTTTTTTTTTACCGATCTCATGCTTTCCAGCCTGGAGGAGAGATGTGAGGTCTTATTGACCCCGCATCTCTCCATAAAGAGGACCTGTCACATAGATTCCTATTGCAAGGGATGTTTACATTCCTTGTAATAGGAATAAAAATGATCCAAATTTTTTATTTTTTTTAAAAAAGTGTAAAAATAAAAAAAATTAAGTAAAATAAAAAAATATTTTTTTTTTTAAACGCCCCTGTCCCCGGTAGCTCGCGCTCAGAAGCGAACGCACATGTAAGTCCCGCCCACATATGTAAACGCCACTCAAACCACACATGTGAGGTTTCGCCACGTGCGTTAGTGCACGTGCAACAATTCTAGCACTAGACCTTCTCTGTAACTTTAAGCTGGTAACCTGTAAAAAAATTTAAAGCGTCGCCTATGGAGATTTTTAAGTACTGGTGCCATTCCATGATTTGTGCAATTTTAAAGCGTGACATGTTAGGTATCTATTTACTCGGCGTAACATCATCTTTCACATTATATAAAAAAATTGGGCTAACTTTACTGTGTTGTTATTTTTTAATTCAGGATTTTTTTTTTTCAAAAAAAAGGTGTTTGAAAAATGATTGCGCAAATACCGTGTGAGATAAAAAGTTGAAATGACCGCCATTTTATTTCCTAGGGTGTCTACTAAAAAAAACATATATAATGTTTGGGGGTTCTGAGTAATTTTCTAACAAAAAAAATTATGATTTTTACATGAAGGAGAGAAGTGCCAGAATAGGCCCGGTATGTTGTGTCAGTCTCAGGGGCGGACTGACAACTCATGGGGCCCCTGGGCAATAGGGGATTATGGGGCCCCCAGGCAATCAGAGATTATGGGGCCACACAGTATACAATCATACAGTATACACATACATGTATACACAGACATGTTTCTATTGGCTAAGAAGGTACTGGAGAGGTGGGGCAGCTATAATCTCTGGATTTTTAGACCAAAAGGATGTCGGTAAGGGACTTTTTAGAAACAGATGTAAAAAAAACACAGATTTTTACATACTGTCCCTGGTTTTACTGAGGCTGGCAACCCTGATGGGGCCCCCTAGTGGTCCGGGGCCCTCGGGAATTGCCCGAGTGGCCAAATGGTCAGTCCGCCCCTGGTCAGTGTCTAAACGTTTGGCCACAGCTGTACATTATACAGAATCACATGGGTGCTTTTTTTCAATATAGCACAGTTCTGCTTTAACCAGGAGGAGGTGTGCAGCTGGTGAACTGTGATGTTCTTAGTAATCTGTAGAGATAATAACACTACAAAAATAATAACATTTCTATGATGTGGGCATTTTGCAATTCTCAGAGTTCCATTCAGCAAAAATCTGCAAAATGAGAATTAACTGACCATAGACTCATATACTCTTTTGAAGGAACAGTTTCCTGAATGTTAGAAATATATGTAGATAGATGACCACACTCCGGTAATGAAATTATTTTACCGCCATACTTTTTTTTGGCACATGAAAAAAAAAAAAAAAAGAAATGTGTTCATGAATTTTATCAATCTACGCTTGAGCGATTTTATTCCTATTGTGAAATGGAAGCGATTTTTTATGAAACTTACAGCCAGGGGCGTAACTAGAAATCACAGGGCCCCATAGCAAAATGTTGTATGAGCCCCCCCTGTAAACAGTCCCCCCCCCACAAAAAAAAAATGAACATGAACTGTGCAAAACAGATGACAGTCTGTCTCCCACTCCCTTCCTACCTCTTGTCTAGACTTCAGAGCCTCCTCATGTGCCGAAAACAATGTCCCTTCACAGGCGCGCTCGAGCGTTCTGCCCCGCCCACTCTGCTCTGTGCTCCTGCCTCCTGCTGTATGCAGCTGTGTGTGTCGGGACACAGCTGGACTCGAGGGGCCCCGGGGAGGCTTAACAGTAAACTTACATTCCTCATCCTCACCTGGACAATTTTTTTGTCGGTGGGCGGAGTCTTATCAAAATTAGGGGGTGGACATTTGTTTGTAGGTGTGGCCTAGTGGGGTAAGAAAAATGCGGCGCGCAAAGCGGGCCACGGCAAGGTATGGGGTTGGTTTAATCGTACTATTGGGTGTGGCTTAAAGGGGCGTGACTCAAATGGGTGTGGTTAGAGTCTGAGATGAACGAGGGATGGAGGGAGAAACAAAGAAAGAAAGAGAGAGGAAGGAAAAAAGAGGAATGAAGGGACAGCAGGCCCAGATCCTACACCACAATAGAAATATGTGTATTCCAGAAAGTTTAGCAATCAGCAGATAAAGATACTCCAAACACCTGGTGTTGGCGCTTCAATTATCCCGGCACCATGGTTGTTATGGTGTCAGGGTGATTGAAGCGCATTATTTCTATTATTACATTGTAATATAAAATGAAATCATTCAACTCACCATAATGCAGAATCAAAATCAGTGGGAGCCCTGAGTGTGTCACTTGCCACGTCGCCTGCCATCAGATGCCATCAGGTGTCCCCAGCGGAGTGCTTCCTTACATCTCAGGTGTCACTGTCCCCGGCCAGCGGAGTGCTTCCTTACATCTCAGGTGTCACTGTCCCCAGCCAGCGGAGTGCTTCCTTACATCTCAGGTGTCCCCAGCGGAGTGCTTCCTTACATCTCAGGTGTCCCCAGCGGAGTGCTTCCTTACATCTCAGGTGTCCCCAGCGGAGTGCTTCCTTACATCTCAGGTGTCCCCAGCGGAGTGCTTCCTTACATCTCAGGTGTCACTGTCCCCAGCCAGCGGAGTGCTTCCTTACTTCTCAGGTGTCCCCAGCGGAGTGCTTCCTTACATCTCAGGTGTCCTCAGCGGAGTGCTTCCTTACATCTCAGGTGTCACTGTCCCCAGCCAGCGGAGTGCTTCCTTACATCTCAGGTGTTACTTCCCCAGCCAGCGTAGTGCCTCCTTACATCTCAGGTGTCACTGTCCCCAGCCAGCGGAGTGCTTCCTTACATCTCAGGTGTCACTTCCCCAGCCAGCGGAGTGCCTCCTTACATCTCAGGTGTCACTGTCCCCTGCCAGCGGAGTGCTGCTTCCTTACTTCTCAGGTGTCACTTCCCCAGCCAGCGGAGTGCTTCCTTACTTCTCAGGTGTCACTGTCCCCAGCCAGCGGAGTGCTTCCTTACTTCTCAGGTGTCACTGTCCCCAGCCAGCGGAGTGCTTCCTTACTTCTCAGGTGTCACTTCCCCAGCCAGCGGAGTGCCTCCTTACTTCTCAGGTGTCACTTCCCCAGCCAGCGGAGTGCTTCCTTACTTCTCAGGTGTCACTGTCCCCAGCCAGCGGAGTGCCTCCTTACATCTCAGGTGTCACTGTCCCCAGCCAGCGGAGTGCTTCCTTACATCTCAGGTGTCACTTCCCCAGCCAGCGGAGTGCCTCCTTACATCTCAGGTGTCACTGTCCCCTGCCAGCGGAGTGCTGCTTCCTTACTTCTCAGGTGTCACTTCCCCAGCCAGCGGAGTGCTTCCTTACTTCTCAGGTGTCACTGTCCCCAGCCAGCGGAGTGCTTCCTTACTTCTCAGGTGTCACTGTCCCCAGCCAGCGGAGTGCTTCCTTACTTCTCAGGTGTCACTTCCCCAGCCAGCGGAGTGCTTCCTTACTTCTCAGGTGTCACTGTCCCCAGCCAGTGGAGTGCTTCCTTACTTCTCAGGTGTCACTGTCCCCAGCCAGCGGAGTGCTTCCTTACTTCTCAGGTGTCACTTCCCCAGCCAGTGGAGTGCTTCCTTACTTCTCAGGTGTCACTTCCCCAGCCAGTGGAGTGCTTCCTTACTTCTCAGGTGTCACTTCCCCAGCCAGCGGAGTGCTTCCTTACATCTCAGGTGTCACTGTCCCCAGCCAGCGGAGTGCTTCCTTACTTCTCAGGTGTCACTTCCCCAGCCAGCGGAGTGCTTCCTTACATCTCAGGTGTCACTGTCCCCAGCCAGCGGAGTGCTTCCTTACTTCTCAGGTGTCACTGTCCCCAGCCAGCGGAGTGCTTCCTTACTTCTCAGGTGTCACTGTCCCCAGCCAGCGGAGTGCTTCCTTACTTCTCAGGTGTCACTGTCCCCAGCCAGCGGAGTGCTTCCTTACTTCTCAGATGTCACTGTCCCCAGCTAGCGGAGTGCTTCCTTACTTCTCAGGTGTCACTGTCCCCAGCCAGCGGAGTTCTTTCTTTACTTCTCAGGTGTCACTGTCCCCAGCCAGCGGAGTGCTTCCTTACTTCTCAGGTGTCACTGTCCCCAGCCAGCGGAGTGCCTCCTTACATCTCAGGTGTCACTGTCCCCAGCCAGCGGAGTGCTTCCTTACTTCTCAGATGTCACTGTCCCCAGCTAGCGGAGTGCTTCCTTACTTCTCAGGTGTCACTTCCCCAGCCAGCGGAGTGCCTCCTTACATCTCAGGTCCCCCCCCCTTCCAATTGGAGCCCTCCTATCTATCTATATATATATATATATATATATATATATATATATATATATATATAAATAACAGCAGTGTCTTTGCTGCCATTACTGAAGGCCAAGGGGGGAACAAAACAGAGGCGGAGCCGGACAGCTACAATAGAAATTTAGCTGCAGCACCGCCCACCCCCCACCCCTTTCCACAGCAGGTTACAGATGACAGACAGACCGGGGCGGGGTGTGGGCGGAGCCACAGCTCTATTGTAAACCACTCGGCAGGCTCCCCTCTAGTGTCTTAACTCTGGTCTTCTGGAAAATGGCGGCCGGCGGAGACAATATCTCCGCCGGCCGCGGACCTCTAGCGGCGGTGGCGGCGGGCAGCGAAAACGAGAAATTTTCATGGCAACTAGGACAGGACCGCACCTGGCTGCGGGCCCTACTAGGCTGCGGGCCCCATAGCGAACGCGTGTGTCGCTATGGCGGTAGTTCCGCCACTGCTTACAGCCTAAAATGCTTCCTAATGCTCAGTCCTCAGGGAGAATATAGAAATATAAATATATACAGTATATTCCCTATAAAAGTATGTGTAATGTACATGGGAGAAATATTTATGTAATATAAGAGTATGAATACCTCCCAACATTTTGAGATGGGAATGAAGGATACCTGCTAGAAAATGTATGTAGGCATAGGACACGCCTCCTGCCACACCCCTTTAACCACTTTCAGACCGGACCAATTTGCAGCCAAAGGACCAGGCCCCTTTTTGCAATTCGCCACTGCGTTGTTTTAACTGACAATTGCGCGGTCGTGCGAGGTGGCTCCCAAACAAAATTGACGTCCTTTTTTTCCCACAAGAGCATTCTTTTGGTGTTATTTGATCGCTCCTGCGGTTTTTATTTTTTGTCGCCAAAAAGAGCGACAATTTTTCTTTTACAACATTCTTTTTATATTTTTTGCTATAATAAATATCCCCCAAAAAATATATAAAAAAATATTTTTTTTCCTCAGTTTAGGCCGATACGTATTCTTCTACATATTTTTGGTAAAAAAATCGCAATAAGCGATTATTGATTGGTTTGCGCAGAAGTTATAGCGTTTACAAGATAGCAGATAGTTTTATAGCATTTTTATTGATAATTTTTTTTTTTTTTAGTAATGGCGGCGATCAGCGATTTTTATTGTGACTGCGACATTATGACGGACACATCGGACATTTTTGACACATTTTTGGGACCATTGTCATTTATACAGCAATCAATGCTATTTAAATGCACGGCGGCATCTTAAAGGGGACGTATATGTACGCCCTTATGCCTGTCCGTGCCATTCTGTCGACGTATATCGTTGTGCGACGGTCGGGAAGCGGTTAAAGGAGAATTAATGAAAAAAAAGGTTAATTAAATCCACAAGGGCTTTTTTTACCACTACTATTCCTTTATATTGGCTTTTACAATGTACAAATGCAGCAATTTAGAAATTGGATGAAAGGTTTAGCACTGGGAAACACTTTTTGAAAGATAAAAAGTGCATTTTATATACAACTATATGGATCAGACCAAAATGAGGGACAAATGAGGAGGAATGAGGGACAGAGGGACATTGCTCCAAATCAGGGACAGTCCCTCGAAATCAGGGACAGTTGGGAGCTATGGCGTATGTGCTGTAAATTCAATTATGACATTTATTCTGTGGACATATTTCTGGTGTGTTGGTACAGTACTGATTCTGTGTCTGTGGACATATTCCAGCTGTGGTAGCGTGGTACTGACTTTGCAGACACGTGTCTGATGTGTGAATTACAGTACTGATTATGTCTACGTGGACATATTTCTTGTTGTGTCCACATGGAAGGGATTGTGTCTGTGGACATGCTTCTTATTGTTATAACAGCATACCTCCCAACATTTTGAGATGGGAATGAGGGACACCTACTAACAAATGTATGTAGGCATAGGACACGCCTCCTGCCACACCCCCTTAAAGGAGAATTAACCAAAAAAAGGTTAATTAAATCCACAAGAGACTTTTTTTGTACCACTACTATTCCTTTATATCAGGGGTCAAGTCCTGGGGAAAAAAGTGTGGGAACTCCCACCCAATATCCACTCCCCCACCAAAACAAAAAAAAATGATACGCTCATATGCACGAATGCTTCAAAAGTGGTATTTTTCATCCAATTTTCGTATTGTGTGTATGAAGCTTAACTGTTAGTACATTAAAAAAAACAGTCCTCAATAAACATAAATACGGTAATTCTCTAAATAATCAGCATTCATTCACTTGTGCTTCCATGCAAATGTGAACATCATGTTCTGATCTTTATTGGGGAATGTTATTTTGTATATAGAGTGTTTGTGTGGTGAGTTTACACTTTTCATTGAACAGACTTTGGATAACACAGGGTTAAACGGAAAGGTCATGAATGAACTGCACATTATCTGGACAGAATACTTGGGGAGATAGTGATGTGTTTCCTGCTTAGGAGATGTATGTTAGCTTGGGGGGGGCTGCAAACTCTGCAGGGCTCCAACACACACTCGCTGCTATTCCAACCCTTTACATATTTCCACATAAACTTCGCCAGGTATTGTGCTCAGCTCACCACCCCAAACTGATGTTCCTCCCTCAGATCACCTCTCTCCCTGCATGTCCTGTGAGCAGAATAGCTGTGCTCCTCCTCCTTCTCTCATCATATGGCACTGACGATAGAGGAGGGGGGGATTCAGCGGGACACACAGAGCAATTATGCAGGAGACTGGGGGGGGGGGGGGTGAGGAGACAGAAAATAAGGAGGGGCTGGTGGGGAGGAGCGCATCACGAGAGGTCTGACTAAATACAATCTCTTAGCAGCAGGGACCTGATCTACCCATCAGCTAGCTGTGATTGACAGGTAGATTGAAGCAGAAGCTGTCATGGGGCCCCCTACTGGCAATGCCTGAATGGCCCTGGTGTGCGTCACTTACTATTGTGAGCTGTGTCGGCGGCTGCTGGTGTAGCACCTGCCACACAGCTCGCATACTTCAAAGTCTTGCAGGACACGGCTGCTAAAGGGAACTGAGTTCCTGTTGTGGAAAAAGTACAGGAACTCCGTTCCCATGCGTTCCTGCAGGACTTGAGCCCTGCTTTATATTGGCTTTTAAAATGTACAAATGCAGAAATTTAGAAATTGGATGAAAAGTTTAGCACTGGGAAACACTTTTTAAAAGATAAAAAGTGCATTTTATATACATCTATATGGATCAGACCAAAATGAGGGACAAATGAGGAGGAATGAGGGACAGAGGGACATTGCTCCAAATCAGGGACAGTCCCTCCAAATCAGGGACAGTTGGGAGCTATGGTGTACCTCCCAACATTTTGAGATGGAATGAAGGACACCTACTAACAAATGTATGTAGGCATAGGACACGCCCCCTGCCACACCCCCTTAAAGGAGAATTAACCAAAAAAAGGTTAATTAAATCCACAAGGACTTTTTTTGTACAACTACTATTCCTTTATATTGGCTTTTAAAATGTACAAATGCAGAAATTTAGAAATCATATGAAAGGTTTAGCACTAGGAAACACTTTTTGAAAGATAAAAAGTGGATTTTATATACAACTATATATATCAGATCAAAATGAGGGACAAATGAGGTGGAATGATGGACAGAGGGACATTTCTCCAAATCAGGGACAGTTGGGAGCTATGTAACAGCACAGATCCTGTTCTTGTGAGCACATTTCTATACATCCCCACTTTTTGAGATGAGATGAGAATGAGGGACACCTATCAGCAAAAGTATGCAGGCATAGGACACACCCCCTTGCCACGCCCCCTTAAAGGAGAATTGTACAAAAAAACAAGATTGGTTTAACACACAAGTGCTTTTTTTTGCCACTACTATTCCTTTATATTGGCTTTTGCAGCAATTTAGAAATCAGATGAAAGGTTTAGCGCTGGAAAACACTTGTTGATAGATAAAGTGCATTTTATATACATCTATATAGATAAGATCAAAATGAGGGACAAATGAGGTGGAATGAGGGACAGAGGGACATTGCTCCAAATCAGGGACAGTCCCTCGAAATCAGGGACAGTTGGGAGCTATGCATTTCTCATTGTGGTTGATTTACTAGAGTGCAAAATCTGGTGCAGCTCTGCATAGAAACCAATCAATCAGCTTCCTGAAACAAGCTGAAGTTAGAAGCTGATTGGCTACCATGCACAGCTGCACAAGATTGTGTACTCTCCAGTTTTAGTAAATCAATCCCAGTGTGTCAGTTATCTTTTATGTGTTTTTACTTGGAAGGAGATTTGTTAGGGGCGCTAACATCCTCATGAATACAAGGACTGTGGCATACATGTACATAGTCTACATAATGAGTAGGCTCCAGATTTAAGCCCCTCCTACTGTTCGCACAATGTTGTCATAACCACAATTCACAGCGGCCCACCTAAATACCTAAATATTGTCCTCTGGGTGCCCAGGGCTGTCCGCCCCCCCCAGGAAAAAAAAAAATCTACAGCTTTGCTTTAGAACATATCTACACCAGGAGCTCAGACTTACACATAGAAAAAGTATGTTGGCCATCACTTGTAGCCATATCTGAATAACCTCAATTATACTTAAAGTGTTACTAAACCCACAACACTAAAATCAGTCTGTATATGCAGTAAAGTATGCTTGTTATACTCAATGTGAAACCTAAGGGGTTAATCCTCTGCATTGTGTAACAAAGCTGTTTGATCCTGTCTTCTCTGATCCTCCTCTTCTGTCCCCAATCCATCTGCTTGTAGAACAGAGCCTTGGAGGCAGGGGCATTGCTATGTCTACAAAAGATCTGGGGCTAGAGCCCATATCAGTGAAGTAAAGAAAGTCATACGACTGGGCGGGCATACCCATGTATATAATATACGTGTGTGTGTCAGTGGCGGTGCGTCCATAAGGGCCTGCCACTCCCTCTATAACCAATGGATAGATTCATGAACAGCATGAATCTATCCATGGCCGCCGCTGCCACCCCCTAATCAGGCGCCCGTCCCCTTTTCGGGCGCCGGACGCCTGAATTACAGCGGCGGGGGTATTTTTGAAGCACCTGATTAGAACCATAGGCTCTAATAGGCGTCAAAAAAGGTAAACAGCAAGCACCATGCTTGGCACTTGCAGTTCACCCAGCTTTGTTAGAAAAGCGAATGAATATTTGCTTTCCTAACACTGAACCGCCTCTCTGCCAATCAGGTGCGTGGGTCTGTTACCCGTCACCTGATTGGCTTTAACGACAGGCAATGTGATTGGATGCCTATTAAGCGTTCAATCATAGGAGAGGACGGGATGAGAGGATGGGGTGAGAGGACGGGAGAAGACATTGAGGACATGGAGGAGCATGGAGGACACTGCCCGCCGCCGTCACCCACTGCCCCACTGAAACAGGGTGAGTGCCGGGCAGATGGCGGGTGGGGGGGCACAGTGGCAGCATTTGATGGGCACAGTGGGAGCATTTGATTGCACAGTGGGAGCATT
Source organism: Lithobates sylvaticus (assembly GCA_028564925.1). NCBI lineage: Eukaryota > Metazoa > Chordata > Amphibia > Anura > Ranidae > Lithobates > Lithobates sylvaticus. Next base: position 570,118,379 of record CM053029.1, read on the forward strand.
TGTTGGGCACAATGGCATCATTTGATGGGCACAGCGGCAGCATTTGATAGGCAAATTGGCAGCATTTGATGGCACAGTAGAAGCATTTTATGGCACAGTGGCAGCATTTGATGGGCAAATTGGCAGCATTTGATGGGCACAGTGGTTGCGTTTGATGGGCACAGTGAGGCTGCAATTGATGGGGTTTTTTTTCAGAATTTTTCAGTTTGTTTGCGCTCCCCCAAAAATTTTGAGCACCACCTGACACTGGTGTGTGTGCATGTATATATATTTATGGTCTAGAGCCCTACGGACGACATGAGTAACGATGACACATAGGAACAACACAAAACTCACCAACATGAAATAGACCTGAAAGTGTGCCTTGGTCTACCGTATGGTACACCAAAATAAGGGGGCATACCCTAGATAAGGAATGATAAGAAGTAGTTATGGAATAATGTGGAATGAGTATTCAGTCTGGGGTAAGAATACTTGGAAGAGGCTTTTAAAAGGGGAGGGTGGGTGGGTATCACGCACAGGAAACCGACAAAGACCGGCGGCCTTTGGGCTGCTTAAATACCCTCCGGCTCCTCCCATAACTTCAGGCCGGTACCCGGCCTTCCAATTTATGGTCTAGAGCCCTACGGACGACATGAGTAACGATGACACATAGGAACAACACAAAACTCACCAACATGAAATAGACCTGAAAGTGTGCCTTGGTCTACCGTATGGTACACCAAAATAAGGGGGCAAAAACCTTCAGGTAGGGGATAATTATTTATTAAAGGTAAATGTCACTGAGTAAGTCGAGCAAAGGCCTGAGCCATCTCTAACTGTGGGTTAGGTATGTAGCGAGAGAAGCAGGCCGATTTCCACCGACCCAGTTTCTTGATGACATGGTCCGGAACCCCCTGTCTTGAGGCCGTCGTGGCCGCCCCGATCCGGGAATGAATGCCCGGAGTACTGGCTGGGGTCCAACTGAAGATTGCCGAGAAGGACCCGGACATGTTCCACGAACTGCGACGAGTTGAGGGGTTTTACTGGAAAGGGTAAAAGCGGACTGGACCCTGGGCGGTCGGATAGCAGTGCCGTCAAGCGGTTTAACACGGCAACTGGGCACCAGTTGTTGTGAGTCCTGTACAGGTGAATATCTACTCCGGAACCTCGCTGCTGAGTTTTAGACGTCGCCAGGTGAAGGACGTAGTGATCCTGGTGGCGGCAGAGATTACTTCTATGCAAGACTGGACCGGCTGGGTGGCTGCGAGTAAACTCGCTGGGCCGTAGAAACCCATAAAACGCCATGTGTATCGCAGCCTGCAGGACGGTGCTGAGGAGGAGACCGAAAGGGGACCTATCCAGGATGTCAGACATCCCCTTGAAGATCTCCCCAGTGATAGGCAGCCGATTCGGGCTGACTGGCGGCTGGTGTTTCTGAACTCCACGCAGTAGAGCCCTCACTGCGTGGCAGGAGAACACCGAAGGCCTCGCGGGGTCTTGAAGTGACAAGTAGTGCTGCACCCCGGCCACGTACTGGCGTATCGTGCTGTGTGACAGTGCTAGGTGAGAATGACAATAAGCGATAAACGCCAGAACCTGCTTGACGCTGGAAGATTCCCGAGGGCGATGGGGCAGGAACTTATTAAACGCCCTCCAGGCCGTCCGGTAGGCCCGACGGGTGTTTTGCGGGCGAGCGAAGCGTTGATGATGTTAGTAGCTGAGTGTAGATGTGGGGCCTGGATTTAGACCTGCCCTTGCTGATGATCTCGGCTGTGGCTTGATTGTCTGTCGTGAAAGCCACAGTCTGTCCAGACCAATGGTGACCCCATAGGTGAGCGGCTGCTACGATGGGGAACAGCTCAAAGAGGGCTGACGTGGTAGTGAAGCCCGGTGTGGCTAGTGCTTGAGGAGGCCAAGGGGCGGCGAACCACAAATTGCCAAAAATGGCGGCGCATCCTGTGGATGCCGCCGCATTGGTCACCACCTGAGGTGACTGCGTGGACACTACTGGGATGAACAGGGACACACCGTTCCAATTACTAAGAAAGTGTTCCCACATGGCCAGATCTGCCCTGGCTGCTGAATCCAGCCTGATGACCTGGTCTGGGTCCTGAGTGTAGGACAGGAAGACCAGCAACCGGGACACGAAGGAGCGGCCCTGGGGATGATCCTCATAGCGAAATTCAGCATCCCGAGGAGAGACTGAAGTTGCTTCTGAGTACATCCCCCCACCCGGGTGAACTCTCGCAGAACCGTCCTGATACGGTCCAACTTATTTGCGGGAAGGCTGGCCTGCATGGCAAGCGTGTCAAGGTCGATGCCCAAGAACGTGATCTTGTGCGCCGGGCCGTCGACCTTGTGTTCCGCTATGGGGACGTTCAGATTGTCAAAAACCGTCCTCAACTTTCCAAGGTCCCCTGGGGGAGCCCCGGGTGGCTCTATCAGAAGGAAGTCATCCAAATAATGGCACTGTGCCTCGTGGAGAAGGATCCACGCCAGGGTCTCCGCGAACTTGTTAAATAACCAAGGACTACTCTTAGACCCGAAGGTCAATTTGGTCGCGAAATAATATCGCTCCCTCCACAACGCCATGTGTATCGCAGCCTGCAGGACGGTGCTGAGGAGGAGACCGAAAGGGGACCTATCCAGGATGTCAGACATCCCCTTGAAGATCTCCCCAGTGATAGGCAGCCGATTCGGGCTGACTGGCGGCTGGTGTTTCTGAACTCCACGCAGTAGAGCCCTCACTGCGTGGCAGGAGAACACCGAAGGCCTCGCGGGGTCTTGAAGTGACAAGTAGTGCTGCACCCCGGCCACGTACTGGCGTATCGTGCTGTGTGACAGTGCTAGGTGAGAATGACAATAAGCGATAAACGCCAGAACCTGCTTGACGCTGGAAGATTCACGAGGGCGATGGGGCAGGAACTTATTAAACGCCCTCCAGGCCGTCCGGTAGGCCCGACGGGTGTTTTGCGGGCGAGCGAAGCGTTGATGATGTTAGTAGCTGAGTGTAGATGTGGGGCCTGGATTTAGACCTGCCCTTGCTGATGATCTCGGCTGTGGCTTGATTGTCTGTCGTGAAAGCCACAGTCTGTCCAGACCAATGGTGACCCCATAGGTGAGCGGCTGCTACGATGGGGAACAGCTCAAAGAGGGCTGACGTGGTAGTGAAGCCCGGTGTGGCTAGTGCTTGAGGAGGCCAAGGGGCGGCGAACCACAAATTGCCAAAAATGGCGGCGCATCCTGTGGATGCCGCCGCATTGGTCACCACCTGAGGTGACTGCGTGGACACTACTGGGATGAACAGGGACACACCGTTCCAATTACTAAGAAAGTGTTCCCACATGGCCAGATCTGCCCTGGCTGCTGAATCCAGCCTGATGACCTGGTCTGGGTCCTGAGTGTAGGACAGGAAGACCAGCAACCGGGACACGAAGGAGCGGCCCTGGGGATGATCCTCATAGCGAAATTCAGCATCCCGAGGAGAGACTGAAGTTGCTTCTGAGTACATCCCCCCACCCGGGTGAACTCTCGCAGAACCGTCCTGATACGGTCCAACTTATTTGCGGGAAGGCTGGCCTGCATGGCAAGCGTGTCAAGGTCGATGCCCAAGAACGTGATCTTGTGCGCCGGGCCGTCGACCTTGTGTTCCGCTATGGGGACGTTCAGATTGTCAAAAACCGTCCTCAACTTTCCAAGGTCCCCTGGGGGAGCCCCGGGTGGCTCTATCAGAAGGAAGTCATCCAAATAATGGCACTGTGCCTCGTGGAGAAGGATCCACGCCAGGGTCTCCGCGAACTTGTTAAATAACCAAGGACTACTCTTAGACCCGAAGGTCAATTTGGTCGCGAAATAATATCGCTCCCTCCACTTGCCGTGCCAGCACCACAGGGAAGGATGAATGGGCAGCAGCTTGAAGGCGTCGGATATGTCCGCCTTCGAGAGCCAAGCACCCACCCCCGCCCTGGATAGCCATGTCTACCGAAGCGTACTTCAGTGAGAAATCCTCGGAGGGGATGAGCGAGTTGAGACTGGGAACGACGGAAGAATGAGGCGCTGATAGATCATACACCAGACGTTTTTTATTTGAAAATTTTCCCTGTACAAGCCCGATAGGGCTAACCCTCCAGATACTAAAGGGAGACTGACTGAACGGGCCTATCATAAAGTCCCGATCCAACTCCGTCTGCAGAAGGACGTCAATCGCTGGCTCATCTGTTGCTGCTGAGCGTAGGTTCGGACATTCGTGGGTGGAGTGGGGCAGGGTGATGAGCCCGGTATGAAACCCATCGGTGAAACCTCGGATGAGGTAGCTGGCGAGTGACGGAGTGGGGTGTGAGGTCAAGTAAACATCGAGCCAAAGGACATTGACCCGGCTTAGTCACAGTTTCTTCTGCTTGACCTCACACAGGACCCTGGGGTGCGCCCTCTGGCATAGGGTGCAAACGTGCAAGAGCCGGCACTGGCTGAAATTGCAGGAGCCGTAGTTGAAATTGTTGCAAATGGCGGCTCCCCCAACCATCCGCACCGGACATCCCAACTTGTCCACCTTCTGCCCTTGCGCCGGGGCCTGCTGAGCCTGGCTCGTGCTGGTAGAGGCCGTGCTAGCTATCGGATGGACAGAGGCTATGTTGGCACACCAGACCGTGGTGTGGGACGCTGACTGACAGACAGCACATAGCGGGGAGCGTAGACCCGCGAAGTGGCGGCAGAACAACTCCGTGTCCACTACGCTCCAGTCCGTTGTCAAATGGAACTGTAAGAATCTGGCCGCGACTTTGGCCGAGAAGGACCGATGATAGTCGTAGAACGCTGAGCCACCGTATTTGTGGCCCAGGTCTACGATCAAATGGAGGTAGAGGTCCAGTTCCTCCCGCCTGCCGGGGGAGGCTGAGCACAGCACGTCCCTGAACATGCCGAAAGCGAGCGTGAACTCGGGCACCGTGAGCTTTCTGTTGAGCCTCGGATCCTTTGCTTTCAAAACCACCGAGACGTCCCCCCAGGTGTAGGCCTTGTTCTCGGCCAAGTCATGGACCGAGATCATGAGTGAGGCCAGGTTAACGTCTCTGCCCTCTAAAATGTCCTTCCTTACGCTGGGTGGCACCAGGTGGGAAGGGTGAACGGTAGTCGTGGCAAGCTCACTACCTGCGGCCGGTGCACTGATAGCTGGGACCACCGCAGGGTCCGGAACCGTGGCAGCCGGGCTGGTCTCTAGACGAGACACCCTGTCCTGGACCTCAACGATCGAGGAAGACAGGGAAGACACGAGAGTGTGTAGCTGAGCGACGGCGGCTGAAATAGATTCCAGAGACGCCTGCTGGCTGCTGGGGCCTGCTGCGGCCGGTGGTGGGAAGAGGAGCCTGAATAGCTCCGCCTTCCTGGCCGCGGACGAGAAGGGTATCCCTCTGCGCCTCAGCTCGGCGGACAGCCTGGGAATTGTCCATGCCCTAAGAGACTGGACACTGCCAGCCTCGGAGGCTGACGCCGGAGATAGCGGGGTGGTGAGGTCATCGCTGCCGACTGATGACATGGCGGCTGCCAAGACCCGTTACTTAGTAGACTGGTCACATGTCTGCAGGCTGGGCCTATAAAGAGGTGACAAGAAATGAGTTTGGACGTGTCACCTACGGTATACGTACCTGCCATGAGAAAGCAGGAGCCCCCCCCGTGCCCCTGCGTTTTTTTTTTTTTTTTTTTACCTGCTGGAACCCTGATCAAGCTGGTGCAGGTGGACCTACTGAATCCGACTGACCTGAGAGAGTGTGAGAGAAAGTACCTATTTAAGAGCCTGAAACTGCTGCCGTCCAGAGCGACGGAACCCAACGTAGATGATAACAACAGGCGATAGTGACTTAAGTCGACTGCCGAGACAGCTGTGGAATCAAATGACAGATAACAACACGAATGACTGACATGACATGTTGCCTTAACTGAAATGAACTTCCCGTGACAGGGCCCGGCCCGTTCGTACCGTATGGGGGTGACTGTGAGCCGGACTCTGGAGCACGTACAGAAATGAGGCAACCGTGAAATGAGGCCAACTGCCTGGGTACGCTGAGGCCGAACTGTGACATCCAGCTGCCACCGGGTCCGACTCCAAGTGCTACAGTATGCATTTGGAACGCAAGCACTCGTGTGCCAGCGACCTCGATCATCATGCCACTGTCTAGTGACTGAACCCCTTTCTCTCTTTTTTTTTGTATAGAAATGCGGCCGGCCTAGGGCACGCCGGCGCGAATTCGTACAGGGAGGTGACCAATTAACGCCGGGGCGTGGTAAGGTGACATAGAAATGATATAACATGACAAGGACAAGAATCAAAGTCTCTCTTTTTATTTTATTTTTTTTATTTTTTTATTTTTTTTATTTTTTTTTGCGATTCCGCCCCTGGCGCATGTATTGAAATGAGGCCGGCCTAGGGCACGCCGACACGAATTAGTGCGGGGAAGTGACTGCATTCATGCCGGGCGTGGTAAGGTGACAGAAATGACATACCCTGACAGGGGCAAGAATCAAGAATGTACGCAACCTGTAATGCGATTCCGCCCTTGGCGCATGTATCGAAATGAGGCCGGGTAGTCGTGCGTCTGGATCGCCCCGATCGGAGCATCTATGGATGCGACCGGACCTACCCAGAGGTATGGTGACCGAAATGAAACCATGACAAAGACTAGATTACAACAAACCGAGCAATTTGTAACCGAATCTAATCTCTGGAGCATGTATCGAAATGAGGCCGAGCGGCTAGGCGAATCAGTGCGAATCGATGCATGCCGGATGCGACCGGATTCAGACCGATACGTGGCCAATGACTGATATCATGCCAAAGACTGGACTCGAGCCCGCATCCGTACGAGCGGTGGGCCAATCTCTGAAACATGTATGGTAAAAACGGCCGTAACCTGGGTACCCCGAGACAAATCCATGCCTAAGTGCGACATGACTTGAATCTGAGTGCGGCCAGGATCGAAACGATGGCATGAACGCCCTGTTTAACTGATGCGAAATGACTTAGCATGACCGAATGGCCTGATACGTTAGCCATGTTTGAAATGACGAAATGATTGCCATGCTAATACGTGAAATGTTTCGACACGGTCGAAGTGATTCGTACAATTAACATGCCAACAGCGATTCGGAATGCAAATAGCGATTCGGCACGCTTGCTGGCGCAACCGATTTGAATAATATAACAGGACATGAATGATGCGTGTGAGTGCGAACGGCACCCGTGCATGAGCCATGTTTGAACGATTCAAAGACTGCGTAATACGACCGCGTAAGGGGAACCTTGAGTGCTGGATGCGGCATCGGTCGGAGTGTCATGGCGGGCGGCCCTGAATGTGCGTGCCGCTAGGTGGCTCCCGATCGTGTACAACCAAAACGTGCGAGTAAGTGTTTAGTTTTTCGAGACAAGCAGTGCGTGGTTCGTGAGCTACGCAGACCACAGTTTAGTGACATGATAAGCAGTGCATGAGAACGTAAAACATGGGAGCCGAAGCCCTACCTGCGACAGCCGAACCAGACTCTTGTACGGAACTGCGACTCGGCGACACGAGTGCGACACGAAGGGACAACACGACTTACGAACACGGAACGCGGGACTGCAACAAAAGGAGACGGACAGACGAAACGGAGCTCACGAACCGGCACCAACAGCGCTTGTCTCGAACGAGTCGGTCCTAGATGTCTGACGTATCAGATATCACGCACAGGAAACCGACAAAGACCGGCGGCCTTTGGGCTGCTTAAATACCCTCCGGGCTCCTCCCATAACTTCAGGCCGGTACCCGGCCTTCCAATATATATATGCGTGTATATTTTATATATTATATATATATATATATATATATATATATATATATATATATATATATATATATATATATATATATATTCACTATAGTTGAGGAACGCAGCACCCAGTCTGTATCCAGTGCAATGCAATCTAGTCTTCCCACCGACCAAATATAGAAAAAGTCCAACGGATTGCTGCACTTAAAATATTTAATAATCAATTATTCAAGAAATTACATAATTGGATGTTTAAACATTTCCGTTTCAGTCTCACAAGCATACGCCCTTCATCAGATCTAAAGCACATCTGCTTTTGATCTGATGAGGGGCGTATGCTTGTGATCCCGAAACGGAAATCTTCAAATATCTGATTATGTAATTTTTTTGAATAATTGATTAATAAATATGTTAAGTGCACTAATCCGTTGGACTATATATATATATATATATATATATATATATATATATATATATATACAGCATCTCACAAAAGTGAGTACAACCCCTCACATTTTTGTAAACATTTTATTTTATCTTTTCATGTAACAACACTGAAGAAATGACACTTTGCTACAATGTAAAGTAGTGAGTGTACAGCTTGTATAACAGTGTAAATTTGCTGTCCCCTCAAAATAACTCAACACACAGCCATTAATGTCTAAACCGCTGGAAACAAAAGTGAGTACACCCCTAATCCCCTAATCATTTCCTGATAGTACAGAGCTCGGAGACTGCTATATACTGATGATGAGAAAAGGTATTTAGCCGTTTATATTTACTAAAACTATTGCATTTCCATGTTGTGTGTACTGTGGGAGACCAAATATAATGAATGCTAGACATGTGCATATGTTTTCGTCCGAATGCATTTTCGTCCGAATTTTCGGTATTTTCGTTAAACGAAAGTGCAGAATCTGAAAAAACGAAAGATCCGACATAAACAAATGCTTTATTTTCGTTTTCGTTGTGACAACAGTTTGATATAGATAGGAGATTCGACATGATGCTGACAATAACAATCTGTGTCTATCGAACCTGTGGTCGATTGTGCCTAACCTTAACTCTATTAGTACAAGATTATTCTGCATAGAGAGAAAAGATTTGACGTAGAGAGAAAAGTTTCGACGTAGAGAGAAAAGATTCGACGTAGAGAGAAAAGATTCGACATAGAGAGAAAAGATTCGACATAGAGAGAAAAGATCGCTGCTGGAACTGGGTGGGGGAAGTAAAATAAAAATAATGATGATGATGAATGTTATTGGCTGATTGTAACCAAAGAGGAGGAGCAGTAAATTAGCTAGAACTAAGTACACACGTACAGCCAACTCTTAGCTGGTCCGTTTGTCAGAGAACCCAAATTATTTAGCAATTAAGCATAAGCACAGCAGCAGAACAATAATGAAGCAAGCTACAGTTCAACCTAACTTTTTCATAATAATCTGCTGCTATTGTGTTAGTGTTGTGAACTTGATAGTGATACTAGTGTTGCTGGTGTTGTGATGGCCTCAGAGGCTGCCCGTGTTGTGGGGGGGGGGGGGTATTATTATAGATTCTATATTATAGATTGAGATTCTATATAGATTCTATATACCCTATCTTGTTACCTGTCTGATCAGTGATCACTATCACCAGTCCATTTTCTGTTTAAACTATATACATTCAACATGAACGACAAAGATTCTACAAAACAGTTAAAAACATACAAACGTCGAATCTTTGGCTTATGGTGTCTTTCGAAAGTTCTAAGAAGATTTGACGGAGCAGCTAAACTATACAGAGTCGTACAGTTTAGCTGCTCCTTCGAATCTTGTTTGAACATTCGACATTCGACAGACACCATAAGCCTTCAATGACAGATTCAACCTTAATTAATTTGGATTTTTGGACGAATGCAATTTTTAATGAAAAAGGAAATAAATAAAAAATGAATTTTGGGAGTAACTAAATAAATGTATTTTTCAGACAAAAACGAAATTCCGAAACAAAATATTTCAGTGCGCACATGTCTAATGAATGCAGGGTCCTGGGTTTAGTAACACTTTAAATATTTTAAACCAGAGGTCCTTTAAATAAAGGGCTAGCACACTGGCCACCAGTCTGTTGGGGGAGCCACATTGTCGCCAGTAGGAAAAAAAAATACCCCTGTGTTTCAGGTCAATAGAAATAAAAATGTTCCTGTGTTGGTGGTCAGTGGAAATAACATACCCTAGCATTATTGGGGGTAAAAATTGCCCCTGCCTTGGATTTCAGTTTCCAGTGCTTACTACCACACAGCAGCTACCTTTTGCATGCAATAGACATGTGCAATTTGTTTCGTTTTTTTTTTTTTCGTTTTCCGTTAAAATTCATTATATTCGTTCATTCGTTATCGTACGAATGAACGAATGATTCGCTAAAAATTTTAACGAATAACGAATTATCGAATCGAACGAATATCAAAAACAACGAAAATCCGAAATAACCAAATTAGAAACAACGAAACTACGAAAGAAGAAAATCCGAAAAACTAAAACAGGAACAACGAAAATCAAAATGAACGAGAAAATTTGTACATTCGTAACTTATTAACCCTTACAATGGTGCTGCTTAACGTGCTTCGAATGGATTGAACGAAAAAATTCATACATTCGTAACTTTTTTTTTTTTTTCGATTCGTAATTTTCCGTGTCTCTTACAATGGCGCTGCTTAACGTGCTTCGAATGGACTGAACGAAAAAATTCGTACATTCGTAACTTTTTTTTCGATTCGTAATTTTCCGTGTCTCTTACAATGTACTAATAGCATACACATTACATAAAATTATGAATTATGCTCCGATTACGAATGTACGAAAACAATGCTACGAAAGTACGAATAAATCAACGAAAAAATAACTCTTACGAAAATACGAATCGTTACGAATACGAACACCGACGACTTACGAAATTACGAATCAACGGAAACGAACAGAAACGAAACGAAACAAATTTTTCTATTGTGCACATGTCTAGCATGCAATGAGTATACTGGCATGTGGGGCCTTTATTGTAGGGGCCGGTTGATGGCAAGCCTCAGGCCATAGTTTGAGGACCACTACTTTAAACTTTTGACAGTATTCTAACTGGGATAAATTGGTAGACAGACGAGCCAAATCTTTCATGTTGATTCTTTATAAAAAAAATAAAGAAACTTTTAGCTGGAAAATATGACTGGCAGGAACATTTCATGTCTGTCATATATCTTTTTATTGCCTTTGACCTGAAGAGAGAATGTGCTTTGTGAGCATTTGGTACTTGAGAGTCTTTCAGTCATCCAGACATATGAACTATGGAAGACAGGTGGGCCATCGAGGCCTTCTAGGAACATCTTACATGAAAGATAAATCCTGCATATTTCATTCACCATACAACAGGTATGTGCCCAGATACGGCTGGATCACAAAGACAACTGTTATTGCTGGTGAGAGAGAGAGACGCTGAAATCCACCTTGTGCCTGGGGGCCTCACAGCCATAAAGCTCTGCGCTACTGAAATGTTAAATGATACAATGTCTCGTACAGAATTTATTTATTTATGGAATAATGTAGCAGAACAGAAAAAAACACAGAGATTTAAATCTTATTTTCACGCATAAAAATAACTCAGTTATGCACCGTAGGAGCAACATTCTATATTATTGCATTGTACTCTGATCTAACCATAAATATATTTTCAGAGAAAACCATAAAAGATTTTCATGTCAAACTAGTGTAAAAAAAAACAAAAAAAAAAAAAAAAAACCCTTTAATGGCTGCATGGGCCTGTATTTAAACATAGCTCTGTATTTTTTATTAGAAACAGTTATGTTCTTGTTTTTAGTTCACTGGCAGGCTACTTAAAAAGTCTTCGGTTAATTGTCATTGGATGTAAATGATTATATAGAGCAGCAAGGTGGCTCTCCTGCGCTGGATCACGTACCTAGTAGTACTTACTCCAGGATTGGGGGCACGCCAGGTGCGCTGCTAGCAGCTCGCTCCCACTTTAACTGCTCACAGTGGGAGCTTATCAGTGGGCACTGCGGACTTATCCTATATATAACAGCAAGGCGGCTCTCCTGCGCTGGATCATGTACCTAGTAGCACTTCCAGGTCGGCAACATGCAGGTGCACTGCCAGCGGCACACTCCCTCTTTATTTTTTATTAGAGACAGTTGCCGTATATACTCGAGTATAGGCCGACCCGAATATAAGCAGAGGCACCTAATTTTACCACAAAAAACTGGGAAAACTTATTGACTCAAATTTAAGCCTAGGGTGGGAAATGCAGCCTGCCAGTGCCCATCATATACAGCCTATTAGTGCCCATGAAATACAGCTGGCAAGTGCCCATCATATACAGCCTATCAGTGCCCATGAAATTCAGCCTGCTAGTGCCCATCATATACAGCCTATCAGTGCCCATGAAATGCAGCCTGCCAGTGCCAATCATATACAGCCTATCAGTGCCCATAAAATACTGCCTGCCAGTGCCAATCATATACAGCCTATCAGTGCCCATGAAATGGAGCCTGTCAGTGCCCATAATATACAGCCTATCAGTGCCCATGAAATGCAGCCTGTTAGTGCCCATCATATACAGCCTATAAGTGCCCACGAAATGGAGCCTGTCAGTGCCCATAATATACAGCCTATCAGTGCCCATGAAATGCAGCCTGTCAGTGCCCATCATATACAGCCTATCAGTGCCCATGAAATACAGCCTGCCAGTGCACATCATATACAGCCTATCAGTGCCCATGAAATGCAGCCTGCCAGTGCCCATCATATACAGCCTACCAGTGCCCATGAAATACAGCCTGCCAGTGCCCATCATATACAGCCTATCAGTGCCCATGAAATGCAGCCTGCCAGTGCCCATCATATACAGCCTATTAGTGCCCATGAAATACAGCCTGCCAGTGCCCATCCTATACAGCCTACCAGTTCCTGTCCCTGTGTCAGATCTGAATCGCTGTGCAGCCGCGGTAACGATTTCCCGCCTCCTATGACACATGGCACAATGATTCCTAGCATTGGATCACTGTGCCGTCTATCACAAGAGGTGGTCTAGGAGGTGGGACATTGTTATGCGGCTGCACACACTGACACACAGCATGGGAGGAAGGGGAATCTGACAGGGGCAGCGGGCGGATTCATGTGTGCCCCGCCCCTTTTTCGGCTCCTTTTCGGGACATTTTTCCTTAAGTTGGACATTCACTTGAGTATAAGCCGAAGCGGGGGTTTTCAGCCTAAAAAAATGTGCTAAAAAACTCGGCTTATACTCGAGTATATATGGTATGTTCTTTTTTTTGTTTTTTTATAGTTCACTGGCAGGCTACTTATTAAGTCCTCAGTCAATTGTCATTGGATAGAAATTATCATATATGGCGGCAAGGCGACTCTCCTGCACTGGATCACATGCCTAGTAGCACTACCGGGCTGGGGGCGCGCAGGTGCGATGCTAGAAACCCGCTCCCACTCTGATTGCTCACAACATGAGCCGATCAGCGGGCACTTCGGACTTGGTGTCCGCCGGCACCACCAATTGTTCGTTACACAGGCAAAACGGTAGTCTGCCTATATAAACAAGGCAGATTGCCATTCTGTCAGTGGGGAATGCACTGATCCTGTGTTTCTGCAAAGCACGAACATGGATCTATGCCTTCCCCTAGTACAAGCACCTCCCACAGTTTAGTAAAACACCAGCTAAGAATGCTTTTAACCCTTTGATCGCCCCTGATGTTAAACCCTTCCCAGCAAGTGTCATTAGTATAGTGACTGTGCATATTTTTAGCACTAATCACTGTATTAATGTTAGTTATCCCCAAAAAGTTGTGAGTCACTGTAATATAGTGCTAGCATTTGCGAGATAGAGAGGTTCGCTGTAAGGTCTGGTAATAGAGAAATAAAGGGTTTGTCAGGAAAGGTTCCACCCACTGGTAATACTATCTGACATTTGGCGTGCAGTACTAATGTCCACCAGCAGGTGTCTCCTGGCAGTTTGGAACTGTCAGGGGAGCTTTCCCCTGCTGGTGTTATGTGATCTTTGGGCTGCAGTACTGGCGTCCACCAGCGGGTGGTTCCTGGCAGTATGGAGCCAATATCACCTTCTGCAGTCAGGCATCACCTGAGCCTGATTGCAGGAAATTGTATAAATACCCAGCAAGCTCACACACACCTTGCCTTGGTGTTGTCCTTGTGCCCTGACCTGAAAGCTCTGAACCTGATCCTGAACCTGATCCCTGATCCTGAACCTGATCCTGAACCTGATCCCTGTATCCTGAACCTGACCCTGATCCTGAACCTGTATTTGTACCTGCTCCTGTCTGTCCTGTATCCCTGATCCCTGCCCTGCAGCCTGATCCCTTCCACCTTCTCCTTGTCTGTTTTACTCCTTGTCCCCCATTTGCTGATCTCCCATTTATGACCCCGGCCTGGCTAAAGATTACGTTTCTGGTATTCCCTTTTGCTGTATATACTTGTCTGATTATTGCTATTCGTGGGTCTTGTGTGATATTGGCGGTGGTTGCATTTATATATTGTTCACTTATCTTAATAAATTACTTACTTTTTCACCTACATACGTTGGTTCCCTCTGTCACAGTCCACACAGCTCTGGTCACACCTGATACATGACAGGGTTAAAAGCAGTATATGGGTAGTGAGGGAAGCAGTGTCTGTATCGCTCCCTGAGGACGTCTTGTGATGAAACGCGTTTGGCGGAGCTACAGTTAGTACAGCTAGAGCCGACAACTACACAGGAGTTAGCAACATAAATTTAAGTGCTGGAAGATAGCACAGCAGTATGTGAGTGCATTTTTTATGTTTGTAACACTACCCCTGCAGGGGCCACTGTAATACAACTGGATCTCCTATAGAATTGGTGTGGCTAGGCAAACTGCAACATTTCACTCTTTCTGGCCCAATCATTAGTCTTGGGTTGGTCTTTTTAATATATATATATTTTAAAGAACTTGGAAGGAAGAAGGGAGGTTTTCGATACTCAAACATTTCATTACATTCACTAAGATCTGGGGAAAATTGGCTTTCACGTTACAACTTCCCTTGCTGAGTGAACATCCTATCTGCCTTTAGTAAATCAACCCCTGTGCCTGGTGCTGGCTTTTTGGTGGTGCTCTTAGGTTCAGTATGTGAAACTGGTAGCATTGGATGGCTTCAGGGCAAGCCTAGAATTTTAGGACTTAACATTAAGGCTTGTTAAGGCTTAAGGTTTATGTGATAAGGTTGGGGTTTTTATAAGGTTAAAGTAAGATTTTAGCGACTGGGTTTACATACAGTTTACTTTAATGTTATCATCAGGCTAAATGAGGTTACGTTTAGGGTTTTTTAAGGATTGCAACGCACCACAGTGCACAGTAACACATTATACATTTGGGTGTGCTGCAACCGGAAAAACTGATGCATGTGCACTTTTTTTGTATGTTCTGTGTTTTGGAAGGACATTCATTTGAATGGGCTGCCATAATGCAATGCACTTTTACATGCGACTTAAAGCATGTTAACACAAATCACCAGACAGGTCAGAATTGACCGTTTGTCACATACCTAGTCAGAGGCCGTAATGTTCAGAGGGTTTCCCTTGCGGCTGAGTGCAGCGTAACCCTGAAAGTGATGACAGGGAATACTATGCCCAAAGAAGCAGGGGTTGCCAGCTGCAACAGGCTGAAATGCAGAAATTATGTAAACCCGGATGACAGCCGGACGAGTAGGATGCACTGCAGGGCAGGAGTCCCTCAGACGTACCAGGCGGTGCTTGTTAGTAGGGAGAGCTGGAAGTAGGGTCAGGAGTCAAGCCAGGAGTCATACACAAAATATCAGCCACGAGCCGAGGCAGAGAGCCGAATCAGGAACAAGCCGGGGTCCTACACTGGAAGTCAGGCAGCAACAGAGTCTGGAGGGTCATACACTGGTGAACATGCAGAAGAGTCGGTAGAACAAGCCAAGAGTCAAAATCATCCATCAACTTGTGGATCAGACTGCTGACTTTAAATAGGACATTGGGCACCAGGATCTGTCATGACAGGGTTAAAAGCAGTATATGGGTAGTGAGGGAAGCAGTGTCTGTATCGCTCCCTGAGGACGTCTTGTGATGAAACGCGTTTGGCGGAGCTACAGTTAGTACAGCTAGAGCCGACAACTACACAGGAGTTAGCAACATAAATTTAAGTGCTGGAAGATAGCACAGCAGTATGTGAGTGCATTTTTTATGTTTGTAACACTACCCCTGCAGGGGCCACTGTAATACAACTGGATCTCCTATAGAATTGGTGTGGCTAGGCAAACTGCAACATTTCACTCTTTCCGGCCCAATCATTAGTCTTGGGTTGGTCTTTTTAATATATATATATTTTAAAGAACTTGGAAGGAAGAAGGGAGGTTTTCGATACTCAAACATTTCATTACATTCACTAAGATCTGGGGAAAATTGGCTTTCACGGTACAACTTCCCTTGCTGAGTGAACATCCTATCTGCCTTTAGTAAATCAACCCCTGTGCCTGGTGCTGACTTTTTGGTGGTGCTCTTAGGTTCAGTATGTGAAACTGGTAGCATTGGTGAACATGCAGAAGAGTCGGTAGAACTAGCCAAGAGTCAAAATCGTCCATCAACTTGTGGATCAGACTGCTGACTTTAAATAGGACATTGGGCACCAGGATCTGTCACGCAATATATGTGCCATGGAGCATGCACATGCGCGATTGCGCATTATAGTTCACGGCTGTGCACGCATTCCCATTCACACTGGCAGATGCCTAAGTGCCCGTAATCTGTGATCCCGATGAGAGTTGATAGATGGGCCTGTTCTTCTGCAAACCATTCTCTGACACCCTTACTGTTTGGAGTAGGGAAGGTTTAAGTGTTAAGATTAGTAATAGAGTTACATTAAAGTTAAAGTGACACTAAAGATTTGTTTTTCTTTTTTTTTTTTTTTTTAATAACAAACATATCATACCTCCACTGTGCAGCTCGTTTTGCACAGAGTGGCCCAGAACCTGCTCTTTTGGGGTCCCTTGGTGGCTCTCGCGGCTCCTCCCGACATCAGATAACCCCCTAGGAGAAGTGCTCTCCTGGGGGGTTACCTTGCTGTTGCGCTCCCGAGTCCAGCATTTGGCGTCCATAGCCGCCGAATGTATGACTTGGCCCCCGCTCCCCGTCACCCGCGTCATTGGATTTGATTGACAGCAGCAGGAGCCAATGGCTGCGCTGCTATCAATCTATCCAATCAACAGCCAAGAACCCCGGGCAGAGAGACAGCACGTCCCCGTCAGTCAATTTCGAGGGTTCAGAAAAGTAAAACGGGGGGGCTGGGGGGCCGGTCACTGACAGGTATTTTTTCACCTTAATGCATAGGATGCATTAAGGTGAAAAAACATGAACCTTTACAACCCCTTTAAGCTTGAGGGCTTTCTTTTATTTTTTTTTTACTTTCTTGGTGTTGAAAATTTCAAGCACTAGGTTCTTGGCATCAATACATAGTACATCATGTATTTACCGTATACTGCTTCTGTTCATGATGGCCAAATCATTTCTTTAATAGGGTGGACTTTTCCGTTATAATCAGAGGTTCAAGGAATTGTAATGCTCTTTGCATTCAAAGCACTCTAATGCCCCGTACACACGGTCGGATTTTCCGACGGAAAATGTCCTATCGGACAATGTTGTCGGAAATTCCGACCGTGTGTAGGCTCCATCTGACTTTTTCCGTCGGATTTTCCGACGGACAAAGTTTTATCTCCTGCTCTCAAATTTTCCGACAACAAAGTCCTATCGGACTTTTTCCGATCGTGTGTAGCGGATTCAAAGTGACAAAGTGCCACGCATGCTCAGATCACATTACAAGACCAAAGCTATTGGCTACTAGCCTCTACGTAGTCCCGTCGTCACCACGTTCAGAATGATCGGATTTTCCGACAACTTTGTCCGACCGTGTGTATGCAACACCTGTGTTGGACAAAATCCGTCGGAAAAAATCAGACGGATTTTGTGGTCGGAATTTCCGACCGTGTGTACGGGGCATTACAATGGACCTCGGTGGGCCCAGGGTAAATGTCTTTTTGGTCCTGCCCTTAAAATGTCATGTATGTACTGTAATTACTCTTGATAATTATTCTTTACAAAAAATTGAAAATCATGTTTGAATAGAGCAATTTGTTAAATAAAATTGCAGTAATCATACATGGAACCCTCAGTAGAAACAGCACTTTTTTCCTATTATACATATTGTTTCACTAAAATATAGACATATGAGAATATATTACCCTGATTAACTGCAGGGTCTGTAATTGTTATCATAGGTACTCTTTAACTGTGAGAGACAGAATCTAAAACAAAAATCCTGAAAAATCACATTGTATGATTAAAAAAAATATTAGCATTTTATTGCATGACATAAGTATTTGATCACCTACCAAGCAGTAAGAATTCCGGCTCTCACAGACCTGTTATTTTTTCTTTAACCACTTCAATACCAGGCACTTAGACACCTTCCGCCCAAGCCAATTTTCAGCTTTCAGCGATGTCGCAATTTGAATGACAATTGCGCGGTCATGTTACACTGTACCCAAACAAATTTTTTATCATTTTGTTCCAACAAATAGAGCTTTCTTTTGGTGGTATTTGATCACCTCTGCTATTTTTATTTTTTGCGCAACAAACAAAAAAAGACCGAAAATTTTGCAAAAAAAAACAAGTTTTTCTTTGTCACTGTTAATTTCTTTTGTAAATAAGTGCGTTTTCTTCTTCAATGACGGGTGATTAACTGCAGGGTCACCTCATTAGTATGAGACGTCTCAGCATCTTTTTAAAATACTGACCATTAATTGTGATCCAGCCAGCCAGACATATATTCGATAGACTACATGCAAGGCGAACAGAGTGGCTATGTGAAATGAGATTTAAATACCAGTTAATTGTACTGTCTTTTTTATTTGCCGGAGCCGCGATGATCGTCACGCCGCATAGGCATAATTAGCTAGTATGCATAGCAGAGCGGCGATCGGCATATCGCCGACATCTTCTCCCGGAGTGACTTCCGGGTATCGCGGCTCCGGCGCTGTGATTTGCCGGAGCCGCGATGACGTCACGATTTTTAAGACATTTGCAGAAGAGGGAGCACGTCATGGCGGACGTGAGACGCTGACGTAGGGAGGGCGCCGGAAGATTGGCGGAGACACAAGCCGCGCGAGAGGCGCCGGGTCACGCGAGTTTCCCAGGGAGTGAAGCGGTGGTGAGAGCCCGCCCAGCCCCAATCCAAATCCAGCAGGATCGACCTCTGAGTTACCCCCCGAGCCCCGCTTAACCGCCCGCGTAGGGCCAGCCCGCCGCTCTCAGAACACTACCCCCTCTGCGGGAGGGGGGGGAGATGCACAAGCCAGCACTATTTTGAAAGGGAAAGGGAAGCAGGTAGAAGGAGACACGCTGTCCTACAGTGAGGACGAGACCCAGCTTGTAAAAACCCCCGGGAGCATATGACGTCCTAAGTAAGAGAACCATGCAGCGTATAACAGCATGCACAGATGAAGTACAATGTGTTTAGAGAATAAAAAAGCTAGTGTTTGGCTATTTGTATCTGTACATCACTAGCAAGTCTTGAAGCTAATATACATTTAGTCTTGAAGGATCAATAAACCCGTGCAGGTTTAGGAGATATCCCTGTTAGCTACAGGTAAGCCTTAATATAGGCTTACCTGTAAGCTAAAGTTGTAAAAGAGGGTTTACTTCCTCTTTAAGAAGCCCTCCTGTTCTCCACTCATTACCTGTATTAACTGCACCTATTTGAACTTGTTACCTGTATAAAAGACACCTGTCCACACACTTAATCAAACAGACTCCAACCACTCCACAATGGCCAAGACCAGAGAGCTGTGTAAGGACATCAGGGATAAAATTGGAGACCTGCACAAGGCTGGGATGGGCTACAGGACAATAAGCAAGCAGCTTGGTGAGAAGGCAGCAACTGTTGGCGCAATTATTAGAAAATTATAGAAAATGTAAGAAGTTCAAGATGACGGTCTTGAAGAATCTGGGGCTCCATGCAAGATCTCACCTCGTGGGGCATCAATGATCATGAGGAAGGTGAGGGATCAGCCCAGAACTACATGGCAGGACCTGGACAATAACCTGAAGAGAGCTGGGACCACAGTCTCAAAGAAAACCATTAGTAACATACTATGCCGTCATGGATTAAAATCCTGCAGCTCACGGTCCCCCTGCTCAAGCC
The DNA here is from genome assembly GCA_028564925.1 of Lithobates sylvaticus. NCBI lineage: Eukaryota > Metazoa > Chordata > Amphibia > Anura > Ranidae > Lithobates > Lithobates sylvaticus. The sequence goes on from CM053029.1 coordinate 570,138,393, forward strand.
AGCACAGTTAAAGTGTACCTATGATAAAAATTACAGACCTCTACATGCTTTGTATGTAGGAAAACCTGCAAAATTTGCAGTGTATCAAATACCTGTTCTCCCCACTGTATTTGAATATTATACCTAACATTTTAAAATCTCAAAGACAGCGTTGTCACCTCCTTCAGAGTATTCCTACTTAGCTCAGATACCTTTAACTATTGCTATATTTTGATGTATACCATGCCAGGAAATACCATGCCATACCATTTAGGTTGAGTTTAAAAAAGTAGGACTGTCTGAGCTAAGTAGGAAAAGTTGTGCATTTACAAAGATGTTTTTATTATCTTTATTCCAATAATTTCCATTCATTTTTCAGCTTGATTTATCTTTGATAAGGCTAATAGTCATTGCATTCAGTAGTGCTTTCAATGTGTTTTATTACGTTTTGGATGTGAACAACAGGAATTATGTGAGAGACCATGGGAATGGATATCATCATCATTTGTATATAAGGGACTTGGTGAGAGATAAACCCTTATGACTACATTTGAGTTTCCATGAATAGTTGTCAGGATTGTGTAATGCTTCTGTTCTTTGACAGCTGCTGGTCTCATTCCAGAATCCTGGTTTTGGCTGAGCTGCACTATCCCTGTCTGACTGTCCACGTGCAGGGTGGAAGGGGGAAGCCCTGTGCGTCAGAGAGGGGCGGGGTCGCCCGGTTACATCACCGGCTGGCCCACCCTCAGTTATATAAGAGCTGTCACAGCGAAGACGTGTCAGACGGCGGGAGTCTCCCATAGAGGTGGGTTGGTTGTGGCTTTTTTTTTCTGTTTTTTTTTCGGTTCAGTGGGCAGCGTGAACTTACACCATGGGACACTTTTTTTGTGAAATGGTAGAGGTACAAATGCACCCCATTACAAATTCACACGGGGGAGGCTGGGATCTGGGGGTCCCCTTGTTAAAGGGGGCTTCTAGATTCCAATAAGCCCCCCACCCACAGACCCCCACAACCACCGGGCAAGGGTTGTGGGGATGAGGCCCTTTATTTAGTGCAGGGTTCCTATTAATTTCCATATCAGACCCGAAGGGCCTGGTATAGATTTTAGGGGGACCCCCACGCAATTTTTTTTTACATTTTGGTTTGGGTTCCCCTTAATATTTATACCAGACCCAAAGGGCCTGGCAATGGACTGGGGGCTGGGGGGTATCCTATGCTCTTTTTTTCAATGAGTTTTATCTATATTGCCGAGATATATACATTACAGCCGCGATCAGTGTTAAATGACAATTTTTCCTTTAGAAATTTAATTTTGCGGTGGTATTTTTCTAACACGGAAAAAAATGCACCACTTTACTATATACTATAGACTGGGGGCCCCCCCCCCCCCCCCCCCCCCCCCCCCCCCCGGAACAATATTTAAAGGAATATTTCCTTTTTTTTGTTTCACTTTAAGCATTAAAAAAATCACTGCTCCCGAGAAAAAACTTAAAAAAAAATAAATTGCATTGATACATGCCTCCTGGGGCAGGACCCAGTCCCCAAACACTTTTTATGACAATAACTTGCATATAAGCCTTTATAATTAGCACTTTTGATTATTCATGTTCGTGTCCCATAGACTTTAACAATGTTCGTGTGTTCTGACAAATTTTTTGCCTGTTCGGATGTTCTGCTGCGAAGGGTGTTCGGCTCATTACTACTTTTGACCACGGATTTACTCCTGACTTCACTTTGAATGTTGCCTGCCCTGAACCCAGACTGCTATTGGACCACTCTGCCTGTCTGCCAACCGCAAGTACCTGTTTGCTGTGCTTAGTTTCTGGCTACACCTGGTGTTCCTTTTTCCAGCTCAAACATGGCACTACTAAGCAATTCCAGTGTTAGGCATATAGAAATATCCCCCTCTATATTGCCCAATGATGTCATAAATAGTCCTATGCATATCACATAGAAATGTCCACTTAAAGAGTAACTTTATTTTTGTTGAGAAAAAACATAACTAAACATTACTAATAGATGTGTCTGATTTTTCTCACTGCTTTGCAAGGAGAAAACACAGCCACATTGCTGCTCTGTGTACAGAGCCCTGGGGTGTTAGTAAACACAAGGCTCTGTACTGTGATTCGCTAAGCCAAATCTGCAGGTCCCAGCCATAAATCATTGGCCCGGACCTGCTAACCAACTTGTGCTGTAGCGAATGACAGCACAGTTGGAGCAGCAGGCGCATGCATGCCCCCCCATCCCAGAAATACTGGATCACGTACATGTACATGATCCAGCACAGTTAATACCCTTTTAAATGGGACTAACCCATAGGGAGTATCTCACCAAACTTGACATTTTTGTTGCAGAGGATGCCTAAAACGGGACTTGTACTGTAATGCAGACTTCTTCACCCAAGCAGGAAATTACATTAATGGAGGCATTCTGTACACCAACTGTGTAGGGACTGGTCAGAGATGGATTAGTTTGATGTAGTAGGCCAGCCTAAATATGTACTGCAATGTACTGTATGCAGGGCCGTATTTAATATTGTTTGGACCCTGGCACCCTTTTCTTGCCCCCCCCCCCCCCCCCCCCCATGCAATTTCACTCTCCACCTGCTCTGAGACATACAATAAATAGCAGCTAGTCTGAAAATCAGTTTACTGAATTAGATCAGGCAGCTATACTATAGACCCCCCCCCCCCCCCCCCGGAACAATATTTAAAGGAATATTTCCTTTTTTTTGTTTCACTTTAAGCATTAAAAAAATCACTGCTCCCGAGAAAAAACTTAAAAAAAAATAAATTGCATTGATACATGCCTCCTGGGGCAGGACCCAGTCCCCAAACACTTTTTATGACAATAACTTGCATATAAGCCTTTATAATTAGCACTTTTGATTATTCATGTTCGTGTCCCATAGACTTTAACAATGTTTGTGTGTTCTGACAAATTTTTTGCCTGTTCGGATGTTCTGCTGCGAAGGGTGTTCGGCTCATTACTACTTTTGACCACGGATTTACTCCTGACTTCACTTTGAATGTTGCCTGCCCTGAACCCAGACTGCTATTGGACCACTCTGCCTGTCTGCCAACCGCAAGTACCTGTTTGCTGTGCTTAGTTTCTGGCTACACCTGGTGTAATAGACAGGCACTATAACTTTGTGTATAAGACCTGTGGGCAACCACATACTGGCAGGCCTGCTTGACTTATGGGAAGAACACATAGCCAGCTATCGTGCCTGACCATCAACACTAGGGGGAAGGCATGACAGTACTGAAAAAATAAAAAACAACAAGATGGACTTTTAAGGTGCCAACAAGAACTCATATCTTTACATTTAAATGTGAATTACTTACCTAATTGATATGTCTGTTGATTGTTATAGGACTGTTGATTTATTGTCTTTGTTGGCACCTTAAAAGTCCATCTTGTTCTTTTTCCTTTTTCGAGTGTAGTATAGGATGTTGGTGCCTTTTTGGCAATCTTAGATTTTTTTACACAATTAGGGACAGTAGTGAATATGGGCATTTTTCCTAATAGATGCATACAGTAATTTGGATACATTGCACACACCCTTGTGATAAATGATGGCATGTTTGCTTATGGTATATCATTAATGTAGTAAAGAAGGTTTGAGGTGACTTCCGCTCATTCCCCTGAAGAATGCCACTATGCCCACAATTTAGTGTGTGGAAACAAGTGGCTTGTTTAGTCTCACATACTGCATTGCCAAATTTATATTACCATCTTAACCATTATTATCTCCTTTGTAGAGCAGAGAAAATAGTAAGTGATCTGTCCCATCCTGGCCATCATTTATTTGAATTATTGCTGTCTGGTAGACGTTTTAGAAATATCAAGGTGAGGACAAACCATTTTAGAGAAAGCTTTTTTCCAAGGGCTATTAAGGACATCAATTTAAAAATGAAATTAAATTAATTAGCCAAGTGGTCATGGGTCACTGTCTATTATAACAGGGTGCTTTTTAACCTTTTTAAAGATGGGAATTCATATTATTCATTTGATATATAATATGATTTATGTTCCATTAATATGTTTGTGATGCATCATTTTTTTATTTTTTTATTTTGTATATTGTGGAGAGTAGTATTGGAATTTTGTTTTGGCAATAAATCAGATTTTATCTTACTTTTTCCTATCTCATCTTTTCTGTCACCACTTACCATTGATGGAAGGACCAAAGGGAAGCACATATTTTATGAGGGTTCATGAGTATACCCTTAAACCTTATAGTATTGCTTGATACAATCTATACAATTACTTGATGGACAATTTTGCTGCAGCCGTAGAGACAATTTAATATATATATATATTTTTTTGCCCGTGTATCTTCGATATCCATTTGTTTGATATCATAGGACAAATAGTGTCAAATTTTGTTGTTGAAGGGAGAATTTTACGTGCGCACTTTATCTCATACACCATAGTTTTGACATAAGGCATCATTAAGCAAGTATGTTTTTGATTTTACTGGCTCTCCTGTATCTATATGATCTCATGACAACCCCCCCCCCCCCCCCCATCCAGAAAACCAGAGCATTGCCAACATTATACATTAGGGAGCTCTCCTAAGGAGATCTGGTGGGTGGGATTTTATTAGGGATTTAACTAACAATGGTATTCCATAGATTTCTTCTACAAAAAATGGTATTAAAATGGGGACGTGGCTATTGTAGTATGGATTAGTTGACCACTGGTGTTTGATATGCTTTGATAGGCTTTGAAACATTACTATAAAAAAGTGTACTTTCCACCTGTGGTGCAGCAATATCAGTCTGAATCTTTAGGAGAGAAACAGCCCCAAAGCATAATGTTTCCACCTCCGTGCTTGACTGTAGGGATGGTGTTCTTAGGATCATAGCACTTTTCTTCCTCCAAACATGGCGAGTCCCCCTCCTCAAGAAGGCACATGTACTGTCATGCCAATGAACATCTAAATGATTCAGGGAAGGATTGTGAGAAAGTGCTGTGGTCAGATGAGACCAAAATGAAGCTCTTTGGCATTAACTTGACGCTCCGTGTTTGGAGGAAGAAAAATGCTGACTATGACCCTAAGAGCACTATGCCCACGGTCAAGCATGGAGGTCGAAACATTATGCTTTGGGGCTTTTTCTCTGCTAAAGGTACAGGCCTACTTTGCCGCATTGAGAAGCCATGTATTGTAAAAACTTAGTTGAGAACCTTCTTCCGTCAGCCAGTACACTGAGGATGGGTCATGGATGGGTCTTCCATCATGACAATGACCCAAAACATACCGCCAAGGCAACAAAGGAGTGGCTCAAGAAGAAACACTTTAAGGTCATGGAGTGGAGAAAATTTATGGAGGGAGCTGAAACTTTGAGTTGCCAAGAGACACCCAAGAAACCTTGAAGCAGAACTCTGGACAATTTTTTTTTCCATGTCCTTGTTGGTGATCTCCTACCTTCACTTTATCATCCATGTTCTTCTGAGCTCTGTAGTTCCTCTGTAATAGGCTGCGGAACTTGCTAAAAAAACATTATTGCTTGCTGACATCCTGTTTGTAAGACCGCTGGCTTCTATCCTTCTCCTCAGCTCAGCCAACGGTCTGGCATGCCCCCTTGTAGTCCTCTGAAAGCTGAGCAGGAGGAAGCAGACATGTTGTGGGCAAAAGTTGTCTCACAGCCCCCGCTCTGTGCCGCCCATGGAGGAGGTGTCCTTTTTCTCTCTTCTCCCTCCCCCTCCTCTGCTCCCTGACAGTCAACGCCCCTCCACTCCACCTACACTACATCCCCACCGCACCGAAAGGCCCCCCCACCACCTCCACCTGCTATCTCCCTGCAGAGCTGGGATTATCATCAGTATTTACTTATATGACACATCGCGATCTCCCACTGTGTCCGGTATTGTATTTGAGAATACCGATGCTGATGTCTCACCCCCCGCTGTTATAGGAACAGTGCACTGTCAATCATAATAATGGTGGGGGGCAGGGGGATCAGCGCTCGGCGTTCTCATATAACAATACCTTACACAGTGGGAGATCCCGCTGTGTATATACAAGTAATTACTGATTACATTGTGACTGTGCCCGCGGCTCCTGTGGACTTGATGTCCGCCGGTGTCCAGCGATCATGTCCCGGAGAGGCAGAACGGGGAGATGCCTATGTAAACAAGGCATTCCCCTGTTCTGCCTAGTGACATGATAGGGATCTACTGCTCCCTGTTATAGGGAGCAGTGATCGCTGTCATGTCAGTGGTAGCTCACCCCCCCACAGTTATAATCACTCCCTAGGACACACTTAATCCCTTGATCACCCCCTAGTGTTTAAACCCTTCCCTGCCCGTGTCATTTACACAGTAATCAGTGCATTTTTATAGCACTGATTGCTGTATAAGTGACAACGGTCCCAAAATAGTGTCAAAAGTGTCCGATGTGTCCGCCATAATGTCACAGTCACAATAAAAATCACAGATCACCGCCATTACTAATAAAAAAATAAAAATAATAATAAAAATGCCATAAATCTATCTCCTATTTTGTAGACGCTATAACTTTTGCTCAAACCAATCAATATACACTTATTGTGATTTTTTTTTTACCAAAAATATGTAGAAGAATACGTATCGGCCTAAACTGAGGAAAACTTTTTTTTTATATATTTTGGGAGGATATTTTTTATAGTAAAAAATATTGCTTTTTTTTCAAAATGTACGCTCTTTTTTTGATTATAGCGCAAAAAATAAAAACCACAGAGGTGATCAAATACCACCAAAAGAAAGCTCTATCTGTGGGAAAAAAGGTCGTCAATTTTGTCTCACGGCCGCGCAATTGTCAGTTAATGCAACGCAGTGCCGAATCGCAAAAAGTGCTCAGGTCAGGAAGGGGGTTAAATCTTCCGGGGCTGAAGTGGTTAAACATTTCTAAAGGTGCTTTTGTTGTAATTTTTATTATAAGAGTGAAGTTCCGCTTTAATTATCTTAAAAGAAAACCAGTCTCCAATGGCCAACGGTACAGCCTTACCAGTCATAGATCACTTGATTTGTAATTATTTACTTATACTGTATTCTTCTCATCTTGCTAGAGCAGATGTGTAAGGTGTGCGTTAAGCAGTAAGGCTGACCTATCTTCTATAAATCTATGAAACAAACCATGGGGACCAATAATAAAAGAGCAATGTAAAAAAAGTACATCCAACTTCTCCAATAAATTATATATCAAACCAACCATGTGTTCCTTTTTCCAGCTCAAACATGGCACTACAGTACTAAGCAATTCCAGTGTTAGGCATATAGAAATATCCCCCTCTATATTGCCCAATGATGTCATAAATAGTCCTATGCATATCACATAGAAATGTCCACTTAAAGAGTAACTTTATTTTTGTTGAGAAAAAACATAACTAAACATTACTAATAGATGTGTCTGATTTTTCTCACTGCTTTGCAAGGAGAAAACACAGCCACATTGCTGCTCTGTGTACAGAGCCCTGGGGTGTTAGTAAACACAAGGCTCTGTACTGTGATTCGCTAAGCCAAATCTGCAGGTCCCAGCCATAAATCATTGGCCCGGACCTGCTAACCAACTTGTGCTGTAGCGAATGACAGCACAGTTGGAGCAGCAGGCGCATGCATGCCCCCCCATCCCAGAAATACTGGATCACGTACATGTACATGATCCAGCACAGTTAATACCCTTTTAAATGGGACTAACCCATAGGGAGTATCTCACCAAACTTGACATTTTTGTTGCAGAGGATGCCTAAAACGGGACTTGTACTGTAATGCAGACTTCTTCACCCAAGCAGGAAATTACATTAATGGAGGCATTCTGTACACCAACTGTGTAGGGACTGGTCAGAGATGGATTAGTTTGATGTAGTAGGCCAGCCTAAATATGTACTGCAATGTACTGTATGCAGGGCCGTATTTAATATTGATTGGACCCTGGCACCCTTTTCTTGCCCCCCCCCCCCCCATGCAGTTTCACTCTCCACCTGCTCTGAGACATACAATAAATAGCAGCTAGTCTGAAAATCAGTTTACTGAATTAGATCAGGCAGCTATTGCGATTGGTTGCCAGAGGTTACAGTGTATCATTACCGCTCACTGACTGGTTGCTAGAGGTTACAGCACACATTATGGCTCACTGATTAGTTGCTAGAGGTTACAGCACATGATTTCTGCTTGTTGATTGGTTGCTAGAGATTACTGTGGATATGACCTGAGGGGGCATGGTATACGTATCAATGCCACCGGCCGCCACTATTTACATATGAATGCCGGTAATTTACATGTAAACACGGGGTCTGCAGGTGAGTCATCTGTACACAACAATAGGGCAGAGCTGGGCAGCATTAGTGGCAGCACTTTACACTGAGATATTGGGACACAGCACAGGACTAAAACCTTGAGGGACGAGGGAATTTAAACCAGGATAGTTGGCAAGTATGAAGCAGCTGCTTTGGGCCCCACAACAATGACAGGGCCCAGGGCAGCTGCCCCTTTTGCCCTGCCTTAAAGACGGCCATGACTGTATGTGAACTAAAAATCCCTCTTTTTGTGCAAAGCTTGCTATAAACGGTGTATAGCAGTCTGCAGAGGGTTCTTCCAGAATTGTTAGTACCAATTGTGTGCAGAACGCCTCCAGGAGCCATACTGCATTGACTTTTTAGAAAAATTAGATTTTGAAAAGGAAAGGTAATTTTTTATTAAACTTAAAATGACAATATGGCTTGTGTAGCAATTATATATGCTATATTATTTTTTTACCCTTTAAAGTAACGCAAAATTATATGCCTATTTTCCAAAATAATCCTTACACATCCAGTAATTAAGGGCCCTGTAATATATTTTTCATAAAATTGTTTCTTACTGTGTTTTTCTGCCTCCTAGTAACATCTGCCATGCGCTTCTAAACCTCACCTTTTCCCCTTAACTTCCAATATTCTGGAACAAGCAGTGTACTTTAGCTGTAGTCGTGTGCACTGATCTATGCACACTACAAATGTTACTGCAACTTTGACATATGTTAGTAAAACCGTAGATATCATCACAACTACTTGGTGCATCCAGGTGAATTATACCTATTTTTTTTCCAAGATAAATTGGGCTTTCATATGGTGGTAAGTGGTAATGGATCTCTCCATTGATTACTTTTGCAGTATGCACACCCATGTGCAGTTCCACCCATAATGCTTCAGACTCATCACATTCTCCATCGACTAGGTCCTCTTTCACACTCACTTTAAAATCACTTCTCACATAGAGACAGACACCACCGCCTCTCTGTTTTACCCTGTCTTTCTAAAAGAGAGCATAGCCAGGAATATTAATAGCCCAGTTATGTGAAGAATGAAACCAAGATTCAGCAATACCAATTAAATCATAGTTCTCTTCGTGCACCAGAGCTTCCAACTCACCTTTTGCTTAAAAACAAAATAAAATGCTGCGCTATATTAACTACTTGCGGACCAGCCATCGCAGTTGTACTGCGGCAGAATGGCACGGCTGGGCAAAACAACGTTATGTAACGTTGCTTCGCCCTGTGGCTACTAGGGGGAAAAAAGTACGTAAATTTTGTTTGGGAGCCACGGCACAAAAAGTGCTCTGGTCCGGGGCTGAATTGGTTAAGATTACCAATGTGATTTTTTTTTTCCAAAATTGTCGGGTTCTTTTTGTTTATAGCGCAAAAAAATAAAAAACGCAGAGGTAATCAAATACCATCAAAAGAACGCTCTATTTGTGGGGAAAAAAGGACATAAATTTAGTTTGGGTACAACATCGCATGACCGTGCAATTGTCAATTAAACAACGCAGTGCCGTATCGCAAAAAATGGCCTGGTCATTACGGCGGGCAAATTCTTTCGGTCCTTAAGTGGTTAAAATATATCCAGTTTACCACACAAGATATTGCCTACATTTTTACCTTCTTAATATTATTTGTGGCTAACATGGTATGGTACAACAAATATTTAGGTCAAATTTTTATGCCTGTAATCTGTAGGGATTTAGGCCCACGTAACCATCTTGAGCTCCACTATTCGTTGACCTTGCCCTGTTTTCAGTGAAGGTTACAAAAAAAATAATAAATCCTATTCAATAACTGTCAAGTTATGACATCTCCTCCCATTTACGTCTATTCCTCTTTCTTGGATACCAGCGATGAAACACCGGAATCATCAAAGTTCGATGCACTTCAGTTTTTATTGAACTCGAATGAACACTAGCTCATTTGGGGCATAGTGAAAAAAAAAAATCCATGAGGTCGCAAGTAAACTAAGCACAATACCAGTGTTTTGATCTGCAAACCTACAGTTCAAGCAAAAACAGAACTCTGGCCAGATTGCTTGAAAAGTTCTATGAAACGATCCATGGGGAGCTAGATCATCAGTGGTGGAGAAGGATGAATAGAGAGAGCAAAATCAATTCCCTTTTTGTGTGGAGAACAAAATAGAACATTGGTAGTATAGTTCCAAGGTAAAATCTTCTCTTTCTAGAATAGTTTGAATGCACGCTCATAATACAATTGATGTGCAGTAAGCAGTTGCAAAAGTTTTATAGCAGAAATAGTTCATTTTAACACAGCATAAATTGCATCTAACTTGCTCATATTATGTAGCCCAGTTGAATTAAAGAAATACCCCTGAGAAAGTCGTGAAAAAGGGAAATGGCTAGGCAGATAGCATTCTCAAAAGGTAAGCAAGGGCAGTCTACATATTTACTGTGTCCCTCCAGCATTTGGGGAAGATTCTAAATAAGACCAGTCTCGAAACACTGGTGCCTGATGCAGATTATCATCAGATTGACCACTGCACACCTTCCATCAGCCTTTCTCTAGCAAGGTTCCGTGGAACCTTAAGCCTCGTACACACAATCGGATCGCTGGCCAACAAAACCGTAGAATTTTGTCCAAAGGGAGTTGGCCCAAACTTGTCTTGCATACACACGGCCACACAATTGTTGGCCAACAATTCCGAACGTAGTGACGTACTAGACGTACTCCATGTTTTTTCAGCTCTTTAGCGCCACCCTTTGGGCTCCTCCTGCTAATTTCATGTTAGTAGAAGTTTGGTGAGTGTTGATTTGCGCTTTTCATTTTGTGCTTTTTTGTTTGTTTCTGAACGGCCGTTCGTCAACCAGCCATGTTGCAGAATCAAATGAGATAACGTGTTATTTATTATTGGCCTTGGAGTTATTGCTTTGACATTATTTTTTTGGTTGAATAATGATTTGATTTGGTATATTTTCTATATTTTTGGATGCATAGAATGCACTTTTTGGTTAAGTTCTATTGGCAGATAGCATGTCTATTTTTTTTTTTTTTAATGCACAATAAAACAAATGTGTAGAATAATACTTGGCTATGTGTTTTACTTTAAATGACAGTTTGGGAGTCGGCAGTTACATTTAAAAAAATACAATTTAAAATTAACAAGGGACACCAACATAGTTGTATCTTTGATCTTAAAAACTACGGATAATGGTGTTGTGGTAACTTGTCCAAATAAAAATAAATATTAATCTTGATATCACCAGAAAAAAAAAGCCTTGGAAAATTTGTTTGCAATAACTCCATCAGTATCACCAGCAAAGCAGCTTCATTATTATCCCATTGAATAAGAAGACAATTGTGCGCTGCATTTGGAGACTTCATAATTTGCCGCGTCACGAATGTTAATTCTACATTACGAGCGCTAGTTTACAAGACTGACCGCTTCTGGCTCGTTCTTACTTCCGAGCATGCGTGTTTGTGCTTTGGACTTTTGTCCGACGGACTTGTGTACACATGCTCAGAAAATACAACAACATACATTTGTCCGTGAAAAATGTAAAAACCTGCTAACCAACATTTGTTGGCGGAAAGTCTGACAACAATTGTCCGATGGAGCGTACACACGGTTGGATTTACCGCCAACAGCCTGTCATCACACATTTCCTGTTGGAAAGTCCGATCATGTGTATGAGGCTTTAGGGATCCTCCAGAGGTTTCCAACAATACTCTCATAAAAGTCCCCGCTAGGGTTATATGGTGAATACAAAGAAAGGCAAAGGAAAGCAGCTAACACCGTATCTTAATACCAGATACCAATCAATATACAGTATGTGTGTAATGTGCAATGATATCCACAAAATAAAAGTTGTGAAAGCAGAACCCTACAGCTTTGTGCGTTACTTACAACTGCTAATGTAGAAACATAGGAAAGGGACGGCAGAAAAAAAACTGAGTAGTCCATCGAGTCTGCCCAGTTTTTTTTTATTGTTTTTGTTTTTTGTTTTTTGTTTGTCTTTGTTTTTTTTCTTTAACTTTTAGAGTATAGATCTATGTTTGTCCCAAGCATGTTTGATACAATTTACTGTGTTAACTGTCTCACTACTGCTGCTGGAAGTTTATTCCAAGTATCAACTACCCTTTCATAGAGCTGCACGATTCTGGATAAAACGAGAATCACAATTTTTTTTGCTTAGAATAAAGATTACGATTCTCGGCGTAACATCATTTTTCACATTATACAAAAACATTGGGCTAACTTTACTGTTTCGTTTTATTTTTTTTAAATTAATTGAAGTGTATTTTTTTCCCCAAAAATTGCTTTTGAAAGACTGCTGTGCAAATACAGTGTGACATAAAAAATTGCAACAACCATTTTGTTCTCTAGGGTCTCTGCTAAAAAATATATATATATGTTTGGGGGGTTCTAATTAATTTTTTAGCAAAAAATACTGATTTTAACGTAAGCAACAAATGTCAGAAAAAGGTTTAGTCTTTAAATGGTTAAACTGATCTCATTTACAGACTGAAGTTCATTCCTTTTATATAAAAGAACCAAATGATGCAATGTTTCTCTTTATCTCTCAGTACTAAGCAATGTTGTGATAAACTTTGTCAGCTTTTTTTTTTTTCGTTGACAGCATTGAGCAGAGAACGACTCTGCACCGACAGGAATCCTGGAAATGCTGGATTAAGACCGTTAGGGGGGTTGAATTGAGGAAACACTTTTTAATGATTAATCATGCAGCTCTACCCTTTAAGTAAAATAATACTTTCTAGAATTAGTTTGGAACTCCAGATAGTTTATGGACATGTCCCCATGTTATTGGTTTTGGTTTCATATTGAAAAAAACTACCCTCCTTATTCACCCCTTGATGTAATTAAAGGTTTCAATCATGTCTCCCCTTTCCCTTCTATCCTCCAGAGTGTACAGTTTAAGTTCCTGAAGTTGAATTGGTAAAAGAGGCATCAATTCACCCATGGTACAGATACAGGAAATAATGGCCCCGGAATTTAGTTTGCAAAGTGATATTTTCACTTGGCATAATCACTTAGCTTAAAAGAGCAGTATGGGTTTCAGAAAAAAAATACTCTCCTAGGTGGATGCAGCATCGATCTCATCTGCATCTGTCGCCTGCTGCTTCTAAAACTGAGAACTGAGTGGTCAAACACCGCTGATCACTCAGTTCTCAGCTTCTGAGCCTTCAGTGAGCAGAGAGCTGGTGGCTGTCAGTCACTGGTTCTTTGCTCTGGTCCTCCAGATCTTATTGGAGTGTTGGGCTGTGAAGGGTGGGGGCGGGGAGTGACTGGCTCAGTCTCCCAACAGTTCACTGAGAGCCTGATCTAGCTGCCGGTCCAGGCATCTGGCAGGATCATGACTGTTGCTTAGTGACGTCAGCCAAAGCCAGCTGTTGGATGAAAACATGTCCCAGGAGTGCATTCCGGTGACCTACAGGAAAAGTAGAGCCAAAATAGCTTTGGTCATACTTCTCCTTTAACCTCCCTGGCGGCATTCCCGAGTCCGGCTCGGGGTGGAATTCCAGTACCATTAGCGGTAACCCCGAGCCAGACTTGGGATTGCATCGCAGTATCCAGGGAAAGTTACTTACCTTGTCCCCTGGACCCTGCGATGTCTCCCTGCTGTGTGTGCGAGCTGTCTCCTTGCTCGATTCACACAGTGCCAAGTGCCGCCGGGGCTCCATTCCCTGCGACATTGCGACACACGGGAGCGGAGAACGGTACCAAATTCAAAAAAGTAAAAACACACAATACACATACAGTACTGTAATCTTACAGATTACAGTACTGTATAAAAAAATTACACATCCCCTTTGTCCCTAGTGGTCTGTCCAGTGCCCTGCATGCACGTTTATATTATAAATACAGTTTTGTTTCTGCCTGGAATTTGGAGATTGTCCATACCAACCAAAAAGTGTCCCTTTATGTCAAAAGTGGTTTTATAATAAATTAGAATCACTGACGAATTGAGCGATAGCAATTTGTGGGGAAATTTGTCATCAAACACTAAATCTAATGACAGCGACAATTCTGCAACTGAGCAAATTTCAGTGTTTTTGATTTGATTACATTATTGAATAATTTTTATTATTATTATTATTTGTTATAATTATTTATAGTTATTTATTATAATTTATGATTTTTTGTTTCAAACTTTATCATACCCGGGATGTCTACTAGACTCTGGTTTGGACAGATTTAAGTGAGTTATTCCTAAGAATTGAAGGCCTACATTATAAAACGCCAAATTTCCATGCAAAATAATTGTTCCGCTTTCAGCACCTAAAATCAGAAATAATCATACCGCCAGGGAGGTTAATAAATGCGTTGAAGCTTTGCTGACTTCCATTATCCAATCATGTGTAAGAAAAATCCCAATTACTTTAATTTTACTTGCATATCATTGAGTTTTCTTTTCTAGGTGAATTTTCAGTGCAAGGTGAGCATTCTTGATTCCATTAGTAAAACAAAACCAATAATTGTTTAATTAAAAATGGTATATTGGCCCATAAAGGCTCTCTAAATGTCTCCATTCAGGAAAACAACTACAAGACCCTAACACGCTGGTACAGAACCCCAGCTATTTTAAACAAACTCAACCCTTCATATCCCAACAAATGCCGGAGTTGTGACGGAGAAGCGGGCACATTGTTACACATTATGTGGTCATGCCCGGTAATCCAACCATTCTGGACGCAAGTTCAAGAATTTACAGAATCAATATCCACTTATACCTTAAATCATATCCCAGCCTAATGCCTCTTCCATCACTCAAATGTATCAGCTCACTACTACCGTAAGACACTGATCTTACCCCTAGTCAATGCAGCAAAAATGTGCATTCCAAGACATTGGGGCTCTTCTCATGTACCGACCATCCCAGAATGGTTCAAACAAATTAACAAAATAGCTGAAATGGAAGAATTAATTTCCATATCCCGAGACTCCCCAGCCAAATTTTTAAAGACATGGGCATGCTGGATTCATTTTTGAACAACCGACAGATATCTGACATTGATGAACTAATTTTTGACCATGACTTGCTCACTTGTGACAAACACCTACTGACTACACTGCATAGTCCCCTCAACTACCCTTCATACCCCTTATTTCCTCTCCTATCCCAGATGACATGGACCTCCCACCCCTAACCAAGGGACGAGTATGGGAGACTGCATGTCAACATTCTCCCTCCGTAGCTTTCTGACGCTAGGTGTCCTACAAACCTGATCCACTCCACCCTAAAGCGATATCACACCGCAATCACGCTACAAGTGGCGGAGACTGAGGAGACAACCACTAACCCCCCATTCACTTTGACCCCCACACCTCCTTGACCCCCGCCCTACCCCTTCATCCCTATGTCTCTCACTATCCATCAAGACCCCGTCTTAATAAATACCTGTCGCTATTTGGGTCCTCTTAACAGAGCACCCGGCCAGCAACTTCACACTCCATATGGATTGAATTATTATACAAACTCCCGACCCATCACTCTACAAATTGGAACCTCCCCTCACTGGTCGTACCACAAGATGGAAAAATATGCCATGCTACCTAGTAATATCTACTCTAAAGTACATTTATTGTTTTTTCTTCTACTAGACACAGCACTTAAATGCCGTATGTATGTTGAAATGTTTACATATGAGATTTTTTGTAATAGCCAAATCTTTGACACACTTTTCTTAACTACAACAACCACTGTTCCTTGATTCCTAAACAATTGTATGATGATACTGTTATCTTGATACGATATATTTTCAATAAAAAAATTATTTTGGGGGGAAAAAAATGGTATATTGATTTAAAAGAAAAAATTTATCTGCAGTATTTAGTCCTTCCCATCTAATGCTAGGCATCCTGTAAGTGAAAAAATGACTTGGGTCAACATTAAGGGAGGGCAGATATCCATCTATGGAGGAAACTTTAGAAGGTTCTAAAAATTATTTTGCTAGCATTTTTGTGTTTTCCTTCCATACTGACATTTAGGTGAAAAAAAATATATATTAAAACGCTCAAATTTCCCCTTTGCAGATTACAAATATAAAACATATTTTCCTATTGTGGGAGGAAAACAGAACCTTGACCCAAAGTCTTCATTTTAGTCCAAGTCCATCTAAGTCCAGATTAGTCAGCTTTCCATATGTCTTTGGGATGCACATGTTTATTATTTGTAGATAAATACAATTTCACAAAATACTTTCTCAAAAGAAGATGAGAATATGAGTATGTAAAGAAGGGCGCCAGAAGGCTTGTCAATGGAGCATTATCTTTATGGAATCCCACACATGAAGAATTTATAAATCTACATGGGTCGGTTGAGAAACCGGAAGGACAATTAAAGTCTTTTCAGATCTTTCTTTGCTTCCCCTGAGTGCACTAAATAAACAGGGATTATATTGAACATCTGCCACTGAGTGTTGTCAGGTACACATCTAGAACAGAATGTTCCCCAGCTGAAACATCACAGCCTTGTTTTGTGTCAAGGAACGAAAGTTAAGTAATTGTGCTAAGGAGAAACTAGTCAAGCAAACATCTCTGCTGTTTGATAATGCTCCATGGTATGTCCTACTTAGTGCAGACAGAGTTCCGCGGATGTGTAGCATTTTCCTAATTAAATATGTTTAAAGCTCAATACCTGTGGGATGTGAGTCAGGGTGGATTTTCTCAGTTTTAAACAACATTTAATATGATATAATTACCCTCTACAAATGATATTTGATGTTTTGCAGAGATACATCTTTAATTACAATAAACTGCATGTAACAAAGATACTTTTCTATATAAAAAATTGTTATTCAGACTTTTATTCTTGTGCAGGCAGACTACATTTTGTACCGGTTAATGGTATATACTGCTTTTAGTTTAGCCTAAGCACGATTTACATAATAACTCTATTCCATGCTGCATTTTATTCTGCAGTGCACAGAATGATTATGTAAATCATGTTTAGGCTAAACTTAAAACAGTACTTACCATCGAATAGTACAAAATGTATTGCTAATCAATCATTCATGATTGTTGAGATTTATAGAATGTTAACAGTAATGCTTATTGTTTTTTTTTTTTTTTCTTTTTTTGCCCAAAGTTCTGTATCACAAAAGAATTAAAAACTGAGTGAGAAAGAATGTTCTTAAGCAATAGATCTAATTTACTAAAGTATGTGAAGTAAGGTAAAAAGTGAAGTGAGGTGAACATAGTTACATAGTTAACAATATTTTAAAAAGTCAAACAAATCTTAAGTTTGTAGGCAGGTGCAGTCTATTTTCTCCACTGTAGGTTGCGCTCGACTGCAGCGACATTGCAGTGGCAGGGGAAGTCACGAGGAACATGGTTCCTCTATCATTTCCTGTGTCACTGGGGAAGCTATCCGTTTAGATCCTGCCCCCATATGACTCTGACAGCCATCTTGGGTCAGGTAAGGCCCTGGCTCCCAAGCCTGGCACGCATTTTGCGTGTGGGTAGTGTAGGGACAGGTCACCTGTCTGGCATGGACAGTGATTAGCATGGAGAGGTTTTAGAGGAGTAGGAAAAGGATAGGGACACATCATCCTTTGTGAAGATCTCCCCATTTTAAGTTTGTAGGCAAGTGCAGTCTATTTTCTCCACTGTAGGTTGCGCTCGACTGCAGTGGGAGGGGAAGTCACAAGGAACATTGTTCCTCTATGGTTTCCTGAGTCACTGTGAAAGCTATCTAACTGGGTGCTGCCCACCATATGACTCTGGCAGACATCTTGGGTCAGGTAAAACCTATTTAAGCCTCTGGCTCCCAAGCCTGGCACGCATTTTTCATGGGTAGTGTACGGACAGGTCAGCCATCTGGCAGGGACAATGATCAGCATCAGGGAGAGGTTCCAGTGGAGTAGGGAAAGGATAATTTCTGGAGATGTCCCCATTTGGGCATGGACCTGCCAGGGGGGCATTCCGCCCCTCAAGACAGATGCTGTCGGTACTCCCGAGACCTGCTCTGCTATACATCACTGTTGCATTCTGTGAGTGTTCCCCATCAGGTACCTTCCTGCTGAGCTTATTGCGTATTGCCAAACTCTTCAACTTTAAGTTCCATTTCTGCTACTGGACTGAGTGTTTACTGCAGCCGCACCACACTGCACCTCCCCACAAGCTCAACCTCAAATATTAAGTACAACTTCCGGAGCTTTGTCCCAGAGTTGGTGACTGTTTCTGCTTCATACCCTGTAGACGGGCAGCATGCTGGTCAACAGGGGGAAGATGATATCAAGCGCTATACAACATGAGGGCAGACAGTACAGTTACAATACAATTCAATACAGAAGGGATCAGAGGGCCCAACTCGTTAGAGCTTGCAATCTAGAAGGGAGGGTCAAGTAATACAAAAGTTAATAATTGTAGGGGATGAACTGATGAACTGATGGTGAAAATGAAAATATAGTGGGTAGGACAGGATTCTCTGAAGAGGAGGGCTTTCAGGGATCATCTAAAAGCAAATAGAGTAATTCCAACATATTATGTGATTTCAATAAATACCAACATATTATGTGATTTCAATAAATTCAATAAATTCCAACATATTATGTGATTTGGACATGCAGGTCATCTGAGATAACTAAGTTGGTCTATTTATTTGGAGACATACAGAGAGCTGTCTTGAGATGATATTATGATCCCCATTTATGGATCCAGATCAGTGTAATGAAGTAATATCCTCTGTAGGTTTCCCCCTCTCTCCTTTCCCTGCCACTGGAGACGGCCAGGTTTGCATGCAAGAATATGGCATATTTGTCTTTAGAGTGGCTGGCAACTACCCTGTTTCCCCCGAAAATAAGACCTAGCGTGATTGTCAGTGATGGCTGCAATATAAGCCCTACCCCCCAAATAAGCCCTACCCTGTTTCCCCAAAAACAAACGTTTTCCTGAAAATAAGACCTACAAAGACTTTAACTAGGGTTTATTTGGGGGGTAGGGCTTATATTGCAGCCATCACCGATAATCACGCTAGGTCTTATTTTCGGGGAAAAAGGGTATCTTAGAATCATACCCACCATCAATTTCTCTCCTGATAATGTGAATGTTGATAATGAAACACATTGAGAAAAATCCTGGGTCTATTGAATTTTAGATTACATATAATATCAACATAGACCTTGGAGGGGTTAGAGTTACCCTACTGACCTGTGCCGAAAAGAGAGCATCTTTCTTTTTGTCAATTGGTTGTGCTTTCTTTTCCTGTGGATCTCATACAAATTTTTCCAGTGGTCCATACGGGGTAACAAAGTCTGTTTTTATTTTTCTCCCCCCTCTCCCCTCCCATCCCTGTGTGATTCCAACTTATACCTTGGAAAAAGGTGGTTATGAACCTTGACTATTGTCAATAATCAAAGGTGTAGGAACAAATGTACCAGCCAGAGTTTGTAATTTTAACGAATGACTGTTTTGTTCAATTTAATTAAAGCTGAAAATGTTTCTTTCATTTGCCTCCTTTGTTTCAGATGGATTTAAATGCACCTTTGAAACTCCCATTTATGTGATATGGTAAAATAAACAAGTAAGAGGGATGGTGGTAAATATATACTGCAGAATAGCTCATAATATCCATTGTTATCTATTTAATGGTTTAATGGATGTTTAAGGATGTTATATTTACAAATGGTTACACATTAAAATATTTAGTAGACTAATGCCCAGTACACGGTCGGAAATTCCGAACACAAAATCCGTCGGATTTTTTTCCGATGGATTTTGTCCGACACTGGTGTTGCATACACATGGTCGGACAAAGTTGTCAGAAAATCCGATCATCCTGAACGTGGTGACGTTCGTTGCGTACAACGGGACTACGTAGAGGCTAGTAGCCAATAGCTTTGGTCTTGTAATGTGATCTGAGCATGTGTGGCACTTTGTCCGTCGGAATTCGCTACACACAATTGGAAAAAGTCCGATAGGACTTTGTTGTCGGAAAATTTGAGAGCAGGATCTCAAACTTTTTCCATCGGAAATTCCGACGGAAAAAGTCATCGGGAATATTCACCTGCCAGATTTATTTTGCACACATAAAAAAAAAAAATCCCAGTAAGTGGGGTCACAGCAGACCTTTAGTATTGGCTTGTCTATAGAATTTCCGACAACATGGTCCGATAGGACATTTTCCGTCGGAAAATCCGACTGTGTGTACGGGGCATAAGGTGATTATACATAGAGCAGTGAATGTTAAATTCACCAAACATACTCAGGTGGTTATTCATTCCCTAAAATGTAAAACATATTCATCGGGAATATTCACCTGCCAGATTTATTTGATAATTTCCACATTTACTGCTCTATAAAAAAAATCCCAGTAAGTGGGGTCACAGCAGACCTTTAGTATTGGCTTGTCTATAGATTGTAGTTCTTGTTGCAAACTCTCACTCAACTCAATTGAATGAGTAATGCCCTGTACACACGACCGGTTTTCCCATCGGAATAAACTCTTAAGGTTTTTCCGACGGAATTCCGGGCAAGCTGTCTTGCATACACACGGTCACACCAAATTCCGACCGTCAAGAACGAGATGACGTACAACACGTATGATGGCACTATAAAAAAGAAGTTCAATAACCAGTGCGCCACCCTTTGGGCTCCTTCTGCTAATCTCGTGTTTATCTTGTGTTAGTAGAAGTTTGGTAAGAGACGATTCTTTCAGACTCGTGCTTTTCAGATCGTTTTACTGCTGTTCAGTTTGTGATAATTTTTTAATAATCCCCAAAAAAGGAGATCTTGATGAAATAAAAAAAAATTAAAAAAAGATGACTATAAAAAATAATTTTAAACATTGTTATGGCGAGCTGGCTTTTAAAAAAATAAAAGATTATTCATGAGATCACGAGAAATAATAAAGAAATATGTTTGTCAGAACTCTGTGTGAATATCAGCAGCAAGGCAACTTAATTTATCTAGCATTATAAAGCACAAAAGAATGCGCTGCATTAAAAGATCACAGAATTTGCAGCGTAAGGAATGTGCTATCTCCATTGCGAACGCTAGTTTTACCAGACCGAGCGCTTCCGTCTCGTACTTGCTTCAGAGCATGCGTCACTTTTGGTACGTTGGAACAGCATACAGACGAGCGTTTTTTCCGATAGGAATTTTTTTCCGTCGGAAAAATATAGAACATGTTCTCAATCTCAATTTCCGACATAAAAAGTCAGATGGGGCATACACACGGTCGAAATATACGATGAAAAGCTCCCATCTGACTTTTTCTGTCGGAAATTTTTGACCGTGTGTATGCGGCATTAGAGGAGTGATTCCTCCTCCTAACCCTGACGGTTCCTTTCAGATGGACCTTATGGATTTTCAATCAATGAGAGAGAGAGTCTGAAAGCGAACAGTGTCTGCTGTGCTCTCTATAGAAAACCCAGGGGTTGATTAACTAAAGGCAAATAGGCTGTGCATTTTGCAAAGTGCAGTTGCACTCTCCATGTGTAGTTGCTCCAGAGCTTAGTAAATTAGGTAAAGCTTCACTTTGCAAAGAGTACCCAATAACGTGCAAGGGAAAAAAAAAATACTTCAATCATTGGATGATGGTAGTCAGCAGAGCTTCTGCTCATTTACTAAGCTCTGGAGCAACTGCACTTGCAGAGTGCAACTGCACTTTCCAAAATGCACAGTCTATTTGCCTTTAGTAGATCAACACCCCCCCCCCCCCATGTCCTGTGAATTACCCTGCATATGTTTTTTTGTTTTTTGTATTTTGTGAAATAAAGATTTATTATTGTACATAGTAAAAAATAAGCTATATATTAAAAATGTATTCAAAAGGATACCAAATGTCAGAAACCTCATGCCAACCGGCATGAGGTTCCTTGACGTCAAATCAAAGCTTTATATTTCCTTTAAAAATGTAAAAATTACATTGACATACTATAATTGTCAAGTCAACCAATGCATATTGAGGCCATTATTTTTTTGCTGGGCATTTAGGCTTCAATTATCTTAAAAGTGTTACAGAGGGTGATAATCGTATTACTACTGTAAAAAACAGAAACCTCTTACAGGAGTTTGTAGGGTGTCAGGTCTGAGCTAAAAAAAAATAAAGTCTTGTACTTATGATAGCTAAAAGCCCTGCAGGTTATAATTTAGAAAATAAAATAAAAAATATATATATATTAAAACGTGGTCTAACCTAGGTTGCTACTTCAATAAATATGCTTCAACGTGTACAGTATATAGATGGTACTCATCCTTGCATATGGTCCATCATGCTATAGTATAACAATTTAGTTAGTTTGAATGTTTTAATGGTTATGGTTTTAATAGTTTTGTATTGTGGCAATGTGAAAAAAAGTCATACCACTGATGTTTCTGAACGTGACAATCTTAAATTCTGTTTTCCCCAGTGTGTGAAGTGTAATGAACCCCTGCCATGTGCATTCTTCACAAGGAACGTCACATGTCCACTCTGGCTGTTGCCTATCTGTGCACCAAGGATTACCTTGAACTACTGGGAGTCTGTAAACAGTGGCTTACAGAGTGCTAATATATCTTAAATTAAAGTTTCTGGTGTAAAGAAACAAGGATGGGGGGACTGGGCCCCCCTATTGTTTTAAACAGATGGGTAAATTCAGGGGTGCATATTTATTTGTTTATTAGGAAAACAAAAAAATAATTATATATCCTAGTAAAACTAAAGGCAAAAGTTTTTTTTGGTTTTTGGATAGAGTGGAGAGGGATTAGAACACCTGTCAGTTTTTATTTCTGGCCCTTTTAAGCCCCATACACACGGTCGGAAAATCCGACCACCAAATCCATAGGATTTGGTCCGACGGATTTAGTCCGACACTGGTGTTGCATACACATGGTCGGACAAAGTTGTCGGAAAATCCGATCATTCTGAACGTGGTGACGTTTGTTGCCTACGACGGGACTACGTAGAGGCTAGTAGCCAATAGCTTTGGTCTTGTAATGTGATCTGAGCATGCGTGGCACTTTGTCCGTCGGAATTCGCTACACACGATCGGATTTGGTGTGATCAGACTTTGTTGTCGAAAAATCTATCCAGCAGGAGATAGAACTTTGTCCGTCGGACAATCCGATGGAAACTGTCCGATGGTGCCTACACACGGTCGGAATTTCCAACAACATTGTCCGATAGGACAAAATCCATCGGAAAATCCGACCGTGTGTATGGGGCATTAGAGGGATTCACCCTCTCTATTTGTCCCGTTTACTGTGAGCATTGAAAGTGAAAGTAAAAGAAAACCCCAAATTTAGAGTTATTCTCAGAACAGAATTAGAGGGGAAATCTTTCAATACCAACCATACCAAGTAACAGCCAACAATTCCCTCACTTTGAACAAATTTCCTCTCACATCCTGTTTTTGCTATAGGACAAGAAGTGAAGGGAAATCTACCGAATGGGACACAGATGGCAAACAAACCTGACAGGGGTTACAACCCTCCCTAATGGATTAAAATGAGGGGTGGTGGCGCTGTTCAATATGGGTAAAAAAGGAGATATGCTAAAAATTCATATATGCTATGCTATAAAAGGAATGCAAGAGTTCAAATGGAAAATATTAAATAATAATGGATATGTGTAAAAATTGTGTATATAAAAAATATATATTAAATAGATGATAGTCTCCACCCTCTAGGTGGGTTATTCCAAAGGTGTATGAAAAATAATTTATGTGCAAAAGAGCTGACAAATATATGTGAATATATTGATGTAAAGTGAATAAACAAGAATTAAATAAAGTGACTCCGTGACATACAACTAATTAATATATAAACTAATTAGGTCTGTATCAAAATATACCATAAAAATATTGATATAAAAAATATATATATGAAAATGAAAAAAACAAGTGACCCGTGGTTAAATAAAGTGACTCCGTGACATACAACTAATTGATATATAAACTAATTAAATCTGCATCAAAATATTCCATAAAAATATTGATATAAAAAATATATATATATAAAAAAAATATATAAATATAGAGATGAAAAATCCAAGAACAACAGAACAACAACAGAGACTTCCGTTTCCGGGGGGCGTGTGATCCGAGTATGCCGGAGTGAGGTGCGAGGTCTAGCAGCGGCTGTGCGTAATGACAGGAGCTCCGTGACCGAGTGAAGCCTGCTGCGATACGCGAGAGGTGCGAGAGCTGCGAGAGGGGCTACGGGCGGCTGTTGGTGCTAGGGGCAGACGCAGTAAGGAAAGCCGAGCTCTAGATTGGGAGGACCCCGGCCGGCCCGCCCGCCCGCTACTTCGTCCACTCTGTCTGCTCCGCCTGTCCCAGAAGCGACGGCCACGTAAGGGGGAGGCAGTATCCTGCAAGGTGAGCAGCCGTACTGAAGCCAGGCCCGCTAAAGGAAGTACAAAGAGCGGGATGAGCGGGACGAGCGGTGCCCTCATGCAGTGCTACAAACTTTGAGAAGCGGCGGAGGACGGTAAGAAGAAAAAAAAATAAAAATCTCTCGGCTATCTGTGCTAGCTGTGCTGTGCTGTGCTGGGCTGTACTAGTGGACTGGGGGAATTAATTGGACTATGATGGTATGTGTATGGTCTCTACATATTACCACAAAGTGGATGTGCTGGGTGTGAGCCCTATTTGAGTTCTATAGCACCAAAGGACTGTTGGGAGCCTTATAAATTACAAGTGGTGCAATATAAGCTGTGTATTATAATAAACAGAAACTGTGTTATTAAAGAGGCATTTAACCAAGTGGACCATACAGCCTATATACCTCTATACCTCTACCCATACTTTACCCTAGAGAGGAGATTCCGTTGGGAAGACCAGGAAACTGAGGCGCCCAAACAAATTAACAGTGCCGGTTTTTTGGAACACTAAACTGAGATATATAATTTTTTTTTTTTTCCTCTTTTCTCATATACTATATACCATAGACCGTTAGTCAACAGAAGGGGTAAAATAAGTGGTAAAACAAGGATACTGTCTTAGTGTGGAAATAACGGGCTAAGGGCAGTGGGTGGCCTTCATGCCTAGAAGAAGGGGACCTGGTAGAGTGGTCAGTTCACCGACCCACTCATATATCACCAGATTCCTTACCAGGAAAGACGCTGGATTACCAGTGGCTGCCGGCGCTACAGTACACACACAACGACCCACCCGAGCTAATTTAAAACAACCGCCATCTGAGGAGGAACCAGCTAACAGCATGGCCACTAGCCTGGATGGGAGTATACGGGTCGAGCTTACGGAAGAGGTGGATATAAGTCTACCAATTATTCCTCAGACCGCAATTCTACTGGAAGGAGAAGGAGAAATGGGCCTCTTAACTATGAGCGGACATGAGCGCGAAAGGGAGCCCGACATTAGGCAGCTCATACAGGCACTTCCCTCCAAAGAAGATATTTTAATATGGATGAGCGACTTAAAAGCTATAGTAAAGGAAGAACTGAGTGAGGTATGTGCCAAATTTGAAGCCGTTGACAGCAGACTCTCCAGATGTGAGGCCACACAGGTAACAGCTGACAAGCGTCTGGACATACTCGAAACAAAGCTCAATGTACAGCACCAAAAGTTGATTGACTTGCAATTACAGGCCGAAGATTTTGAGAATAGAAATAGAAGAAATAACCTACGTATTAAAGGGATCCCAGAGGCGATTAAAACACCTGACTTGAGGAAGGTGGTAACCTCAATTCTTAATTTATATCTAGAAAAGCCCCCAGAGTCCTACATAGAACTGGACCGAGTCCATAGGAGTCCAACAGTACAGAACATGGAGCGGGGAAGCCCCAGGGACGTATTATGCCGTGTTCACTTCTTTAAAATAAAAGAGGATATAATGAGGGCAGCATGGGCGAAGGGGGTACTACCACACACAGACTATGAAGTACAAGTGTTCCCAGATATCTGTTGGCAGACAAAGCGAAGGAGGCGAACACTGAGGCCCCTGCTAGACCTACTGCGAGCTACAGAAGCAACATATAGGTGGGGGTACCCACTATCTCTGATTATAAAAAAAGGAGATCGAGGTTTCACTTTACGTAACCCGGACCAACTGCCAGACCTCTTTGAATTTTTGGGCACGGAAGAAGTGGAAATACCTGATTGGTTAAACGTTCCGATGGAGTCTGGGGGATGGGCTAACCATGGAAACAGAACAGTGAGGATAAAGAAGAGTTAACCTGGTTAAAACGATCTAGAGACTGATATGGCGCTATAAGATTGGTCTATATTCATTGTGGGCAATTATAGTAATGGATTTCTCCACCACTACTAGCTCTCCCTTTTTTTTTATTTATTTTTTTTTTTTTTATCCCCCTTTTTTCCCCCTGGCCCCTATTCGCTGCCCTCCCAATCGGCTCACTGTAGAGCCGCACTTAAGAGCTGTAGAACGAACTTTAAGAGAGGGATAAGGAAACGAAGAAAGATACCTGACCACCCGTGGAAAAAGAATTTTTGAATTTTTGAGTGACTCCTTGAGGGCAGAGGACTAGTGTAAATATTGAACCAGACCCTCTCCTCTCTTTCTTTGAGACACGACTTGTGTGAATTTGGAGTGTTTTTTTTTTTTTTTTTTTTTTTTTTTTTTTTTTTTTTCTCTGTTTTGCGCTTTTTGGTACTAGTGGGATAAAGGATGGGATTAATGAGGGATGTAAGGGCACCAAGGGAATGTCCTAATAGCAGGGACACATAATTACACGACACACACTGTACACATAGTACACACTTGACATAGTTTATAGTCTATAGCCCATATCACTTGGAATGTAATATAAAGTAAATACACATGACTTTTCTTTTTTTTTTTTTTTTTTTTTTTTTTTTTTTTTTTTTTTTTTTTTTTTTTTTTTTTTTTTTTTCTCTGGGGAGGGTTGATGGAATTAATTAAACGGGCACTAAGGACATGTGACATAGGGACACAGGGACACAAGGTATGCTTTCACAAGAAGGGAGGTTTAATAGGGGGGGGGAAGAGGGAGGGAGGAAGGGGGGTGGGGAAGAGGAGGAGGGACTTTGAGGAAGAAGAGAGAGGTTTAGGTAAGGGTTAGAAACAGATATGTCGCATTGGGAGGAGCGGGGGGGGGGAAATACAGGGGTCATATGGGGGAGGATAATGTGGGGGGGGGGGGGGGACAGAGTGGTGGATGTAAACTTTCCTTTTTTTTTTTTTTTCTTTTTTTTGGGTGATGTAAAGATGATGTAAAATGTACATATCGTTTAAGATTGCCCAACAGGAAAACAATAAGGAATATAGAAATGTAAGATATGAATAAGTAATATCAGACTGATTACCAAATGTGGTGCCTATTTATGTTAAATAGTTGAGGCTGGCTCAAGAGGTGAAAACAACAATGCAATTAATTGGAGGGATCCATAAATGTACTCAAACTTAAGAAACGTACAGCCGCTGGGGCCTGCTACGAGCTCCTGGTGTGCTTGGGGACAAACCCCCACATTGATCGTTCCTCCTCTGAGCAGAGGATAAGTCGGGGACGATCGAGAAACAGGGGAATCCTGTTTTTCTTTTTGATTTTTTTGGCTTTTTTTTTTTTTTTTTTTTTTTTTTTTTTTTTTTTTTATTTTTTTTTTTTTTTTTTTTTTCTTTTTTATTTTTTTTTTTTTCTCTACTTTCCCTTTCTCTATGAAGGGGTGCACGCTGGTATAGGAGGGCCGCATCAGGGTTGTTTCACCCAAGAGAGTAGGGGATATTGTGGTGTTTTTTATTTTTTATTTTTTTTTTTTTTTTTTTTATTTTTTCATTTTTTTTTTTTTTTTTTTTTTTTTTTTTTTTTTTTTTTTTTTTTTTTGTCTCTCTCCTCACTGGCCTCCCCCTTCCCCCCCTCCCCCCCCTCCCCCCTCCCTCCCTTGGGACCCCACCTCCTCATCCTGAAAAAAAAAAAATGGCTAAAATAAAGTTTACCTCTTATAATGTGAAGGGATTAAATATCCCGGAAAAACGGATCAGACTACTTGCCGAACTGAGAAGATTAAAAACACACATAGCTTTTCTACAGGAAACACATTTTAGTGGGAAAAAAATCCCGAATTTGGGAGACTACGGATTCACCAGCATATACCATGGGCCATCCCAGAACTCTAAATCAAATGGAGTGACCATTCTGATACACAAGCAGACTCCATGGAAGGAATTAAAAGTAATAAAAGACGAGGTGGGCCGTCTTCTGATTGTGAAAGGCCTAATAGGACAACAAAAGGTTACACTGGTGAATCTGTACCTCCCAAATACCGATCAGATTAATTATCTGGAGACCAGTACCCAGGAAATACATAGGCATAAGGAAGGCCTGTTAATCATGGGTGGAGACCTAAATGTGGTATTAGACCCCCTTATGGACACATCAAGAGGAGCCTCCCACATGACATATGCAAAAATAAGAAAGATTAAAAAATCATTATTTGACGATATGCAACTGGTGGATGCATGGAGGATACTGAATACCCAAGAAAGAGACTATACGTTTTTTTCCGCGAAGTATAAGACATACACTCGTATTGACTACGTGTTTGTTTCACAGACAGGATTGATGTCCTTGACCAAAGCCGATATAGGCTCTTTTTCTTTGTCCGACCATGCACCGATCAGTTGCGAAATGGATTTGGGGCAGGTAGAGTATCGTGAATGGCAGTGGAAGATGAACGAATCACTATTGAAGGATAAAGAATATAAAAAAACACTAGATTGCGAAATGGATTTTTTCTTTCAAACCAATGAATCGGAAGAAATAACGCCATTTGGCATTTGGGAGACGCATAAATGTGTGATGAGAGGAGTTTTTATCTCCCTAGGAGCTCACAGGAAAAAGAAGCTGAATGAACAAATAGAAGCCCTACTTAAAGACATTAGAGAAGCAGAGATGGTACATAAAAAATCCCAGGCACAAAATATAGAAGAGAAACTAAATAATTTAAGGGGCGACTTAAACTCCCTGCTGATCGAGCAAGCTAAAGCCAAAATAAAGCGAAACAGACAAACAATATATGAGTATGGGAATAAGCCGAGTAGAATGCTAGCGAAAGCATTAAAACAACATAATGTAAGGAGACAAATAATGGGCATTAAATCTCAAAGCGGAGAGATACTGAATTCCTCAGTGAAAATGGCGCAAGCCTTTAAAAACTATTATGAGTGTTTATATCAGTTGGAGGGAGCGGGTAAGGGAGGAAAAAGCAAAGAAAAGGAGGAAGCAGTTAGAGAATATCTCCGTTCATCAGAAATGCCCAAACTTACAGAAGAAGCTTTGATGAAGTTAGATAAGCCAATAACGGCAGAGGAGTTCAAGAAAGTTTTGACCTCCTTACCTCTAGGTAAAGCGCCAGGCCCCGACGGGTATTCCCTGTCTTACTATAAAGCGTTTGAAGAGAAGCTGGTCACAAGGTTCTTAGCAGCATTTAACTCATTACAAGAAGGACACAAACTACCGGAGGAGACACTACTAGCACACATCGCAGTTATTCCGAAGGAGGGGAAAGATCCATCTCAGTGTTCCAGCTATCGGCCAATATCATTACTAAATGTGGACCTAAAAATTTTCTCCAAAATACTTGCCAATAGACTGGTTGAATATATCCCAGTACTTATTCATCCCGACCAAGTTGGGTTTACCCCAGGGAGGGAAGGAAGGGAGAACACACAAAGAGTAATAAACGCAATATACTGGTCCCAAAGTCAACATAAACCCTTAACAATAATCTCAGCAGATGCAGAAAAAGCCTTTGATAGGGTGGATTGGCTGTATCTGTGGGCCACACTACAACATATCGGTCTAGGGGAGGGAATGCTGAGATGGTTCCAAAATCTGTACTCAGTACCAACTGCTAGGGTGAAGGTAAACGACAGACTCTCAGACCCTTTTAGAATTCAAAATGGAACTCGCCAGGGATGCCCACTATCACCCCTTATTTTTGTCCTTACAATGGAACCATTTCTAAGGAAAATACGTTCAAATCGAGATATTAGAGGCATAAATACAGACACTGAGGAACATAAACTAGCTGCTTTTGCCGATGACCTGATCTTTTTTATATCCTCTCCAGCCATATCCCTGCCTCCCCTTTTGGGGGAGCTACGGAAATTCGGGGACATAGCAAATTTTAAAGTGAATTATAATAAATCAGAAGCCATGGGACTAGAAATGAGCGAATCCATGACGAACCAGATAACCTCCCAATTCAAATTCAGATGGACAGACTCACATATTGATTACCTAGGGACCAAGATACCCAAAATCTTAAGCAGGGTGTTTGAACTAAATTACGCCCCAATGTTAAAACAAATAAGGTCAGATCTGAAAAGGTGGGATAAAGAAATTTTTACTTGGTTTGGGAGGACGAACATAATTAAAATGAATGTAATGCCAAGGCTCCTATACTTATTTCAAACTTTGCCAGTAAAGATCCCCCAAAGCTTTATGAAAGAGCTGAGGTCAGGATTTTTAAGTTTTATATGGGCCGGAAAGCCTGCAAGACTACGAAGATCCATTCTGGTCCTACCCAAAGAGAAAGGTGGCATTGGATTCCCAGATCCATGCAAGTATCAGGAGGCCACACACTTAGTCAGAATAAAGGAGTGGTGTGCTAAAAAAAAGAAGCCATGGGTAAACATGGAACAAACGTTGAGCAGAGCCCCCTTGGAGGGGTTGGCATGGATGGCTGGAAAGGATATTCCAATGGCAGTTAAAAAACACCCACTGATCGGGGCAACCCTAAATATAAGCAAAAAGATTTTTAATAAAAACAAGATATCAACTGAACCAAGCCCTATGGTACCTATATTAGGTACATACGACTTTGAGCCAGGTCTATCGGATCAGAAATTTTCTGACTTAAGAAGTAGGGGAATAAATAGGATTATACATTTTTCAAAAGAAGGGAAAATAATGACAAGAGGGGAGATAGAAAACCAACTTATCCCAGAACTAGACTACTTCAGAGCAATGCAGCTGGGTGCTTATATTCTTTCAAAAAGTAAAAAATACCTCGAAATTCGGGGGTTGTCGGAGTTTGAGCAGATTTGTCTGGACGGCGAGATTCTGAGACACCCCCTGTCATATTTTTATGAAATGATTACAAGACATGAAGCCCCCGAAAAGTTAAGCTATATATGTGCCTGGGAAAAAGATCTGAAGGTCACGTTCTCCCAAAAACAAAAAGAAAAAATACTGAGATCTGTACACAAAACATCAATAGCAAGTAGATTCCAGGAGGGGGCGTATAAGATTCTTACCCGGTGGTACAGGACCCCAAGCATGCTACATGATATATTCCCACAGACGCCAAATACTTGCTGGCGATGCGGGAAATCAGAGGGCACAATGCTGCACATCTTCTGGGAATGTGATAAAATTAGAGAGTATTGGAAGATGGTGGAGGAAACAGTAAAGCAAATTACAGGGGTGTCTCTTGGAGAAAACCCGGCTGCATTTTTATTAAATGATGTCCCAATGTCGGTTGAAAAATATAAAAAATCATTATTAAAACATCCTCTCACGGCGGCGAGAGCCTGTATTCCTGCTCTCTGGAAAAAAGACGTACCCCCCACGAGGGCCCAATGGTGGGCCAAGGTTGGAGAAATTCAACAAATGGAAAACCTGACAATGACTATAAGAGATCAGGAGGAGAGGTATGGGGCCACATGGGGACCTTACTTTCTATATAGGGGGGAGGTAGGTGGGGGTGGGGGTGGGTGACGCCTGGGGGGGGGGGGGGCGAGGAGGGGAAGAGAGACTATCATTTTTTTTTTTTTTTTTTTTTTTTTTTTTTTTTTTTTTTTTTGTTTTTTTTTTTTTTTTTGTTTGTTTTGTTGTTTTTTTCTGGTCTTGTGTTTCTGCTGCGTTGGTTGTTTTAGAAGTGTAATAGGGGTGCCAGAGGGACTCCCAAAGGAAAAGTGGATGTAAAACACAAGTCAGAAAATATGTATTTGATGGTTGTGATGCTACAAAGTGAGTTAAATGTAAAAGATGAAATGTGTTGTTTAAAATTATTAAAATAAAGAGTTTAAAAAAAAAAAAAAAAATCCAAGTGAACCGTGGTGATCAAGTCTTAGTTGTGCTCCAACCGATGTGTAATATAAAGTCCTTAAGGCGTGTCCAAATGAGATAAAAACAAGTGTCCAGACAATAATAAAAAATAATATATAAAAAAAAATATATATATAAAAAATATAAAAAATGAATCAAAATTAATGACGTCTTGTTTAAAACTCAAAGAATTCCTGTAGCAAATGAATCCAGTAGCACATACGGATAGCCGGTGTATTTATTCAGTGCTCCCCTCCTTCCATAGAGTGACCCCTATTAAGCAAACACTCACCAGAGTGCCTAACCCCTGCAGGGGTAATAGGCATGTACCAATCCTCAGCAGGTAGTATGGAAATCCTCCTCTGTAGGATAAATGATGAAAGAAATCCTCTCCGGTGGATGTGTTCAGCTTGTTCCAATACTGGGGCTATGGGATGCACCTCCGTGCAGACCGTATGTGAAGGAAAGGAATGAAACTAATAGTGTAACTCCGTTAACTAAATTGGATATTTATTAATAAAAAAATGTGGTGCTAGCCGCAACGGCTATTACAAAATCCAAAACATAAAATAGATTAAAATGAGGCTTTAAAAAAACGGAGCGCTCAGCGCTGGGCTATGCGATGGTAACACCGCAAAGCCCTGTTAGCCGGCGTGCGTTCCAACAGTAAGCTGGGACGAAACCGGAAACTGCAAGTCGGAAGTGACGTGACGTGTATCAGGGTATCATCTTACGTACGTTTCGTCATAGGACGTCTTCGGAGATGATACCACCCTGGTACACATCAAAGAATATATGCAGTCAGCCGGGGCCACGGTACCAATTAGGAACGAGTGGGGGCGGGGCAGTAGTACAAAACCCGGGGCCGCTCAAAGAAGCATATTAAGGGCTAATGTATGCAAACTGACGCCAAATTAATTCGTAGGACATTAAAACCACCCACGGGAAATGCAATTAACCCCCCTCCAGATTAACTCTAGGTAAAGGGTGAACCGTAGCTCCTGTTCTGAAGGCATATTGAGGGCTATATGTTTGAAGGGATACAAGTATTGCATTAAAAATAACAATAACAGAGGACAATATATTAGCATAAATGCAACAATAAATTCTCAATCCTAAGTTCCATAAACATGTGCTATGATAGACGCAGCACATGTGTATGTAAAGAAAGGGATATTATATATGGACATTGAAAAAGAAATAATATATAATATAGATAAATTAGGACAAGGAGTATTTCATAACATATAAAGAATATGCATTAACAGATGTATTTGTAAAATATTTTGGATAACATCATTATGAGAGAGGCATATGAATAATACTAGAAAAAATACAAAAAAAAGTAGCCTAAAATATATAAAAAATATTAATAAACTAAGAAAGGCCCTCCAAAAAACCCATATTAAGTATATGGGCAATCCATAAAATATAGATATTAGGATATGTATAACCAGATACGAAGGAAGGAGAAAAAGTCAGTCTAATATTTGGAAAGGGGTGTCCAACTATATATCCGCACACATGTATTTCAAAGGGTGGAA
The DNA here is from genome assembly GCA_028564925.1 of Lithobates sylvaticus. Lineage (NCBI taxonomy): Eukaryota > Metazoa > Chordata > Amphibia > Anura > Ranidae > Lithobates > Lithobates sylvaticus. Next base: position 570,172,158 of record CM053029.1, read on the forward strand.
ACCTAATACAATAAATTATTATATATATAGTGATCTCTATAAAGAGACAAAACATATAAAAAAATTAAAAAAGGGGATGAAACATATGTAAGATTCCATAGCGTAATAATATATGAATGTGTATGCATAGAACCAAAGAAATGAACAATGTATGGAGTATTACATCGCATAAGGGTATAAAAGTGTATATGTATAAAAACCAGTAAGATTATGTCGACTAAAACCGAAGGATAATAGATGCTAATTGGTAGATAATACCATAATGTCAAACGAATGTATATATATATATATATGTGTGTATTCACATATATACACGTTGAGAGCCAATAAGGTAATAATAAATATAGATCAAGAGGTAGGAAATTGGGATACAGTGTTAAAAATTGGATAAAAAACAATTAAGGTCTATGTCAATATTTAACCCCTTGGGTACTAAAGACCCGAGACGGTATATCCACCTGGTTTCGTTCTGGGATACCTGAATGGTTTTATTCCCTCCTCGCCAATGATTATTGATAATATCTATCCCGTAAAAAACTAGACCAGATGGGTCCCTTTTATGAAATTGGTCGAAGTGTCTGGATAAGTGATGTTTAGGAAAACCCGTTTTAATATTGTTGATATGTTCTCTTATACGGACACATAAGGGTCTGGTGGTTCTACCCACATATTGTAATCGGCAAGGGCATTCGATAACATATGTTACATGGGTGCTATTACAGGTAATTAATTCCCTAATCTCAAATTCCTCACCAGACCTCGATCTGAATTTGGTTTTTCTCCTGGGTTGTTTTTTGCTCACCCGGCAAGCCAAACACCTCTGACATTTGTAGAACCCCTTTAACTCAGGCATTATTTTAACAGGCCTTGGTGGGTCAATTACATTTTTCACCAGTTGGTTTCTTAATGTAGGTGCTCTCCTGTAAATAAATCTGGGTTTCTTTGCAAGTATATTGGCCAAAGTACGATCAGATTTCAATATGGGCCAGTATTTTCTAATAATGTGTTCTATGGATCTGTACTGTGTATTAAAACCTGTAATAAAAGCCACATTTATTTGTTGGTCCATATTGTTTTTTCTATCTTTAGTCCTTAAAAGTGAATTCCGATCCAATTTTCCAATATCATCCCTCAATTTCAATAAGGGTTCCAAAGAGTATCCTTTATCTACAAATTTAGTAATTAAGTTGTCGGCTTGAGTTTGGTAATCCTCCAATCGTTGGCAATTTCTACGCACTCTCAAAAGCTGTCCCTTAGGTATATTTTCCTTCCATTTTGGATGGTGGCAGCTTGAGGTGGGTATATACCCATTCCGGTCAGTTTGTTTGAAAAATGTTTTAGTTAAAATAGTATCTTCTTCTTTAAAAATTTGTAGGTCTAAATAGTCCACCTGGTTAAAATCACTCTTCCCGGTAAAAGTTATTCCGTATTTATTTATATTTAATCCCATTAGAAATTGATTGAATGATTCTGATGTACCCTCCCATACAATAAAAATATCATCAATGTAACGACGATAGAATTTGATCTCTGGGTGGCTTCTTTTGTAAACATACCGGTCCTCCCACATGTCCATAAATAAATTAGCTACACTGGGGGCATATTTAGCCCCCATAGCAACACCTTTGGTCTGTACATAAAAATTGTTCTGATACCAAAAATAATTGCTTTCCATGGCTAGCTTTAATGCTTCCAATAGAAAGCCAATTTGTTCTTGCCGGAGGTCTGTCTTGTCATGTAGGGCCTTCTCAACACCTTCCAATCCATCTTTCTGTATAATACTAGTGTATAAAGAATTTACATCAATTGTTGCTAGAATGCATTTGCTGGGACTATGAATCTCTTGGAGTTCGTTGATCAGTTGTGTGCTGTCTCTTAAATATGACTTGCCTTCTCTCACGAGGGGTTTTAAAAACTGGTCAATGTATTCTCCAAGCCTAGAGAAAAGAGAGTCCATTCCGCTAACTATAGGCCTCCCCGGTGGTTGGTCCAGTCTTTTGTGTATTTTAGGTAAGTAATATATTACAGGTGTTCTAGTAGAATCTGGCACCAAATACCTTGCCTCCTTCTTATTTAGGATGCCACTTTCTTTACCTTTCTTTACTAAACATTTTATTTTTTTCACGTAGTGGGGTTTGGGATTAGATTTCAGTTTCTTATATGTGTTGGGTACTTTTAGTAGATTCTCCATTTCTGTTTCATAATCCTTTTTCTTTAATATCACCAAACCTCCTCCTTTGTCCGCGGGACGGATGACAACTTCCTTTCTTTTCCCCAAGGCCTTGATGGTTTTCCATATATTCGCTCCCTTTTTCTTAACTTCAAGTTTGTTGAGATCACTTTCAACCATCTTTTTAAAAGCTCCTATACATTGATCTCCCGGTATCTTTGGGTTCATGATGGAGTTATTTTTTAGTTTGGTATGCATAAAATTGGAGATTCCAACTTCCCTAGTGGAGTCTCCATTCAGTGCAAAATGCTTCTTAATTTTTAATTTTCTAATAAAACGTTGTAGATCAATAAAAACTTCAAATTTGTCTATATTTTTATCTGGTGCATATTTTAATCCCAAATCTAAAACCCGCATTTCTGCGTCAGTAAAAATCGCTAAGATTAAAAATTCCTTGCCCTAATACTCCCTTCTTCTTTTTCTTCTTCCCTCCACGTCTTCCTCTTGCCTGTTTCTTTCCATGTTTCTTTGTGTTGGTTCTTGCTCTGAATTCATCATCCATCCATTCCTTGTATTCATCCGTTGAGCTTGAGGGGGTCCTTGTCCCCTGTTCCTTCCCTCCTCTCTGTTTACATCTCGCGGAGGTCCTCCTCTTCTCCATGGGGCGCCATGGTCCATTTTTTGGTTTCTCCATCCATCGGTCCTGTAAGGGACTCTTGTGTTCCATCGCCCAGGAGGTCTTCCTCTCTGTCTTCCTTGAAAAAAACTACTATTATCATCATCTCTGTAATCCCTTCTGTTATTATAATTCTGATGGGGAGTTCTTTGCCCTCTCTCTCTGAAGGGTGAGAACCTGTTATATGTGGGGATATTATATCTTGGAGTGCCAGGGGAGCGCCCATAATCAGTACCCCTATTTCCATTCCTTCCGCTTTCATGGAAATTCAGTGGGGGGATCGGGGTTCCAGGTGCGACTCCTCTTCTCCCATTAGGGGCAAATTCAAATCTGGTTTGTCGTGTATTAGCTAGATTTGGGATGGTAGTCTCAGTGGTATCTTCTCCAGGACCTTCATCCATTGAGATTTCATCGAGATCCACATTGAGTTCCTCTAAATCTACCTGCCATTTATAAACTTTCCTATTGGCATAGTCTAACACGTCCCGTTTGAATTTCTTTTGTTTTTTTGCTTGTATATCCGCATCATATTTCTTAATAATCTCCTGTAGGTTTTTCTCTTTTGTTTTGTATTCGTTTAGATCTATATGGGGGGCTAGAAGATTTTTGATCTCCTTAATGCTATTTTCTATACCCCTGAGTTTGAGTTGTCTCCTTTTCACAATTATCCCAAGCAACTCTTTTTCACATTTGTTAAAAAAGGTATACCATTCATCCATAATATCAATGTCGGTTATATTATCATTAGGATTAAGATCCCACCTGAGCCTGCGGGGGGTCATCCCTTCTCTAATATACATCTCAAGGGTGGTTATATCCCACCATACCCTAAGCTGTTTTTCAAGGGTATGTCTCAATTGCTTAAATAACCCATTCATGTCCTGTGTATTGGTAACCTGTTCTTGATTAAATATACCTTCTAGGTCTATATTACGATTAGTCATGTACCCAAAAATATCCATAGCTGCAGAAAACAGATGTCACACCCGTGGGTGTAAGAAGGTATAATAAACTAAAGAATCCGCGCTTAGGAAAAGAGAGAACTGCAGCCTCCCAATAAAATATTACAAACAAGTTGTAATAAAGAAATGGATTAAAATGAGGGGTGGTGGCGCTGTTCAATATGGGTAAAAAAGGAGATATGCTAAAAATTCATATATGCTATGCTATAAAAGGAATGCAAGAGTTCAAATGGAAAATATTAAATAATAATGGATATGTGTAAAAATTGTGTATATAAAAAATATATATTAAATAGATGATAGTCTCCACCCTCTAGGTGGGTTATTCCAAAGGTGTATGAAAAATAATTTATGTGCAAAAGAGCTGACAAATATATGTGAATATATTGATGTAAAGTGAATAAACAAGAATTAAATAAAGTGACTCCGTGACATACAACTAATTAATATATAAACTAATTAGGTCTGTATCAAAATATACCATAAAAATATTGATATAAAAAATATATATATGAAAATGAAAAAACCAAGTGACCCGTGGTTAAATAAAGTGACTCCGTGACATACAACTAATTGATATATAAACTAATTAAATCTGCATCAAAATATTCCATAAAAATATTGATATAAAAAATATATATATATAAAAAAAATATATAAATATAGAGATGAAAAATCCAAGTGAACCGTGGTGATCAAGTCTTAGTTGTGCTCCAACCGATGTGTATTATAAAGTCCTTAAGGCGTGTCCAAATGAGATAAAAACAAGTGTCCAGACAGTAATAAAAAATAATATATATAAAAAAATATATATATAAAAAATAAAAAAATGAATCAAAATTAATGACGTCTTGTTTAAAACTCAAAGAATTCCTGTAGCAAATGAATCCAGTAGCACATACGGATAGCCGGTGTATTTATTCAGTGCTCCCCTCCTTCCATAGAGTGACCCCTATTAAGCAAACACTCACCAGAGTGCCTAACCCCTGCAGGGGTAATAGGCATGTACCAATCCTCAGCAGGTAATATGGAAATCCTCCTCTGTAGGATAAATGATGAAAGAAATCCTCTCCGGTGGATGTGTTCAGCTTGTTCCAATACTGGGGCTATGGGATGCACCTCCGTGCAGACCGTATGTGAAGGAAAGGAATGAAACTAATAGTGTAACTCCGTTAACTAAATTGGATATTTATTAATAAAAAAATGTTGGTGCTAGCCGCAACGGCTATTACAAATTCCAAAACATACAATAGATAAAATGAGGCTTTAAAAAAAAGCCTAATTAATAAATATCCAATTTAGTTAACGGAGTTACACTATTAGTTTCATTCCTTTCATTCCTTTCCTTCACATACGGTCTGACAGAGAGGAAGACCTCCTGGGCGATGGAACACAAGAGTCCCTTACAGGACCGATGGATGGAGAAACCAAAAAATGGACCATGGCGCCCCATGGAGAAGAGGAGGACCTCCGCGAGATGTAAACAGAGAGGAGGGAAGGAACAGGGGACAAGGACCCCCTCAAACTCAACGGATGAATATAAGGAATGGATGGATGATGAATTCAGAGCAAGAACCAACACAAAGAAACATGGAAAGAAACAGGCAAGAGGAAGACGTGGAGGGAAGAAGAAAAAGAAGAAGGGAGTATTAGGGCAAGGAATTTTTAATCTTAGCGATTTTTACTGACGCAGAAATGCGGGTTTTAGATTTGGGATTAAAATATGCACCAGATAAAAATATAGACAAATTTGAAGTTTTTATTGATCTACAACGTTTTATTAGAAAATTAAAAATTAAGAAGCATTTTGCACTGAATGGAGACTCCACTAGGGAAGTTGGAATCTCCAATTTTATGCATACCAAACTAAAAAATAACTCCATCATGAACCCAAAGATACCGGGAGATCAATGTATAGGAGCTTTTAAAAAGATGGTTGAAAGTGATCTCAACAAACTTGAAGTTAAGAAAAAGGGAGCGAATATATGGAAAACCATCAAGGCCTTGGGGAAAAGAAAGGAAGTTGTCATCCGTCCCGCGGACAAAGGAGGAGGTTTGGTGATATTAAAGAAAAAGGATTATGAAACAGAAATGGAGAATCTACTAAAAGTACCCAACACATATAAGAAACTGAAATCTAATCCCAAACCCCACTACGTGAAAAAAATAAAATCTTTAGTAAAGAAAGGTAAAGAAAGTGGCATCCTTAATAAGAAGGAGGCAAGGTATTTGGTGCCAGATTCTACTAGAACACCTGTAATATATTACTTACCTAAAATACACAAAAGACTGGACCAACCACCGGGGAGGCCTATAGTTAGCGGAATGGACTCTCTTTTCTCTAGGCTTGGAGAATACATTGACCAGTTTTTAAAACCCCTCGTGAGAGAAGGCAAGTCATATTTAAGAGACAGCACACAACTGATCAACGAACTCCAAGAGATTCATAGTCCCAGCAAATGCATTTTAGCAACAATTGATGTAAATTCTCTATACACTAGTATTATACAGAAAGATGGATTGGAAGGTGTCGAGAAGGCCCTACATGACAAGACAGACCTCCGGCAAGAACAAATTGGCTTTCTATTGGAAGCATTAAAGCTAGCCATGGAAAGCAATTATTTTTGGTATCAGAACAATTTTTATGTACAGACCAAAGGTGTTGCTATGGGGGCTAAATATGCCCCCAGTGTAGCTAATTTATTTATGGACATGTGGGAGGACCGGTATGTTTACAAAAGAAGCCACCCAGAGATCAAATTCTATCGTCGTTACATTGATGATATTTTTATTGTATGGGAGGGTACATCAGAATCATTCAATCAATTTCTAATGGGATTAAACATAAATAAATACGGAATAACTTTTACCGGGAAGAGTGATTTTAACCAGGTGGACTATTTAGACCTACAAATTTTTAAAGAAGAAGATACTATTTTAACTAAAACATTTTTCAAACAAACTGACCGGAATGGGTATATACCCACCTCAAGCTGCCACCATCCAAAATGGAAGGAAAATATACCTAAGGGACAGCTTTTGAGAGTGCGTAGAAATTGCCAACGATTGGAGGATTACCAAACTCAAGCCGACAACTTAATTACTAAATTTGTAGATAAAGGATACTCTTTGGAACCCTTATTGAAATTGAGGGATGATATTGGAAAATTGGATCGGAATTCACTTTTAAGGACTAAAGATAGAAAAAACAATATGGACCAACAAATAAATGTGGCTTTTATTACAGGTTTTAATACACAGTACAGATCCATAGAACACATTATTAGAAAATACTGGCCCATATTGAAATCTGATCGTACTTTGGCCAATATACTTGCAAAGAAACCCAGATTTATTTACAGGAGAGCACCTACATTAAGAAACCAACTGGTGAAAAATGTAATTGACCCACCAAGGCCTGTTAAAATAATGCCTGAGTTAAAGGGGTTCTACAAATGTCAGAGGTGTTTGGCTTGCCGGGTGAGCAAAAAACAACCCAGGAGAAAAACCAAATTCAGATCGAGGTCTGGTGAGGAATTTGAGATTAGGGAATTAATTACCTGTAACAGCACCCATGTAACATATGTTATCGAATGCCCTTGCCGATTACAATATGTGGGTAGAACCACCAGACCCTTATGTGTCCGTATAAGAGAACATATCAACAATATTAAAACGGGTTTTCCTAAACATCACTTATCCAGACACTTCGACCAATTTCATAAAAGGGACCCATCTGGTCTAGTTTTTTACGGGATAGATATTATCAATAATCATTGGCGAGGAGGGAATAAAACCATTCAGGTATCCCAGAATGAAACCAGGTGGATATACCGTCTCGGGTCTTTAGTACCCAAGGGGTTAAATATCGACATAGACCTTAATTGTTTTTTATCCAATTTTTAACACTGTATCCCAATTTCCTACCTCTTGATCTATATTTATTATACCTTATTGGCTCCCAACGTGTATATATGTGAATACACATATATATATATATATATATATATACATTCGTTTGACATTATGGTATTATCTACCAATTAGTATCTATTATTCTTCGATTTTAGTCGACATAAATATATACTTTTATACCCTTACGCGATTTAATACTTCATACATTGTTCATTTCTTTGGTTCTATGCATACACATTCATATATTATTACGCTATGGAATCTTACATATGTTTCATCCCCTTTTTTAATTTTTTTAATGTTTTGTCTCTTTATAGAGATCACTATATATATAATAATTTATTGTATTAGGTTTCCACCCTTTGAAATACATGTGTGCGGATATATATTTGGACACCCCTTTCCAAATATTAGACTGACTTTCTTCCTTCCTTTGTATCTGGTTATACATATCCTAATATCTATATTTTATGGATTGCCCATATACCTAATATGGGTTTTTTGGAGGGCCTTTCTTAGTTTATTAATATTTTTTATATATTTTAGGCTACTTTTTTTTGTATTTTTTCTAGTATTATTCATATGCCTCTCTCATAATGATGTTATCCAAAATATTTTACAAATACATCTGTTAATGCATATTCTTTATATGTTATGAAATACTCCTTGTCCTAATTTATCTATATTATATATTATTCCTTTTTAATGTCCATACATAATATCCCTTTCTTTACATACACATGTGCTGCGTCTATCATAGCACATGTTTATGGAACTCAGGATTGAGAATTTATTGTTGCATTTATGCTAATATATTGTCCTCTGTTATTGTTATTTTTAATGCAATACTTGTATCCCTTCAAACATATAGCCCTCAATATGCTTTCAGAACAGGAGCTACGGTTTACCCTTTACCTAGAGTTAATCTGGAGGGGGGTTAATTGCATTTCCCGTGGGTGGTCTTAATGTCCTATATAATTAATTTGGCGTCAGTTTGCACACACTAGCCCTTAATATGCTTCTTTGAGCGGCCCCGGGTTTTGTACTACTGCTCCGCCCCCACTCGTTCCTAATTGGTACCGTGGCCCCGGCTGACTGCATATATTCTTTGATGTGTACCAGGGTGGTATCATCTCCGAAGACGTCCTATGACGAAACGTACGTAAGATGATACCCTGATACACGTCACGTCACTTCCGACTTGCAGTTTCCGGTTTCGTCCCAGCTTACTGTTGGAACGCACGCCGGCTAACAGGGCTTTGCGGTGTTACCATCGCATAGCCCAGCGCTGAGCGCTCTGTTTTTTAAAGCCTCATTTTATCTATTTTATGTTTTGGATTTTGTAATAGCCGTTGCGGCTAGCACCAGCATTTTTTTATTAATAAATATCCAATTTAGTTAACGGAGTTACACTATTAGTTTCATTCCTTTCCTTCACATACGGTCTGCACGGAGGTGCATCCCACAGCCCCAGTATTGGAACAAGCTGAACACATCCACCGGAGAGGATTTCTTTCATCATTTATCCTACAGAGGAGGATTTCCATACTACCTGCTGAGGATTGGTACATGCCTATTACCCCTGCAGGGGTTAGGCACTCTGGTGAGTGTTTGCTTAATAGGGGTCACTCTATGGAAGGAGGGGAGCACTGAATAAATACACCGGCTATCCGTATGTGCTACTGGATTCATTTGCTACAGGAATTCTTTGAGTTTTAAACAAGACGTCATTAATTTTGATTCATTTTTTATATTTTTATATATATATATTTTTTTTATATATATATTTTTTTCATTATTGTCTGGACACTTGTTTTTATCTCATTTGGACACACCTTAAGGACTTTATATTACACATCGGTTGGAGCACAACTAAGACTTGATCACCACGGTTCACTTGGATTTTTCATCTCTATATTTATATTTTTTTTTTATATATATATATTTTTTATATCAATATTTTTATGGAATATTTTGATGCAGATTTAATTAGTTTATATATCAATTAGTTGTATGTCACGGAGTCACTTTATTTAACCACGGGTCACTTGGTTTTTTCATTTTATATATATATATTATTTTTTATATCAATATTTTTATGGTATATTTTGATACAGACCTAATTAGTTTATATATTAATTAGTTGTATGTCACGGAGTCACTTTATTTAATTCTTGTTTATTCACTTTACATTAATATATTCACATATATTTGTTAGCTTTTTTGCACATAAATTATTTTTCATACACCTTTGGAATAACCCACCTAGAGGGTGGAGACTATCATCTATTTAATATATATTTTTTATATATACACATATTTATTATTTAATATTTTCCATTTGAACTCTTGCATTCCTTTTATTTTTTTTATTTTTCCATTTGAACTCTTGCATTCCTTTTATAGCACAGCATATATGAATTTTTAGCATATCTCCTTTTTTACCCATATTGAACAGCGCCACCACCCCTCATTTTAATCCATTTCTTTATTACAACTTGTTTGTAATATTTTATTGGGAGGCTGCAGTTCTCTCTTTTCCTAAGCGCGGATTCTTTAGTTTATACAACCCTCCCTAATGCCCAGTACACATGTTTCACTTTAACCCATAAACTGTCAACAGCCACGAAAACTCAAGAAAGGGGGTTTAGGGTAATAATTAGATGGTATAGATGCCCTGTTGTTTTACACCACTTTAACCCTGATACAATATCCCACAAAAGTGAGTAATCCCCTCACATTTTTGCAAATATTTTATTATATCTTTTCATGTGACAACACTGAAGAAATTACAATTTTCTACAATATAAAGTAGTGAGTGTACAGCTTGTATAACAGTGTAAATTTACTGTCCCCTCAAAATAACTGAACACACAGCCATTAATGTCTAAACTGCTGGCAACAAAAGTGAGTACACCCCTGAGTGAAAATGTCTAAATTGGGCCAATTAGCCATTTTCCCTCCCCAATGTAATTGTGACTTGTTAGTGTTACAAGGTCAAAGGTGTGAATGGGGAGAAGGTGTGTTAAATTTGGTGTTATCGCTCTCACTCTCTCATACTGGTCACTGGAGGTTCAACATGGCACCTCATGGCAAAGAACTCTCGAAGGATCTGAAAAAAATAATTGTTGCTCTACATAAAGATGGCCTAGGCTATAAGAAGATTGACAAGACCCTGAAACTGAGCTGCAGCACAGTGGCCAAGACCATACAGCGGTTTAACAGGACAGGTTACACTCAGAACAATGGTCGACCATAGAAGTTGAGTGCACGTGCTCAGCGTCATATCCAGAGGTTGTCTTTGGGAAATAGATGTATAAGTGCTGCCAGCATTGCTGCAGAGGTTGAAGGGTTGGGTGTCAGCCTGTCAGTGCTCTGACCATACGCCTCACACTGCATCAAATTTGTCTGCATGGCTGTTGTCCCAGAAGGAAGCCTCTTCTAAAGATGATGCACAAGAAAGCCTGCAAACAGTTTGCTGAAGACAAGTAGACTAAGGACATGAATTACTGGTATTTTGTCATGTGGTCTGATGAGACCAAGATGAACATATTTGGTTCAGATGGTGTCAAGCGTGTGTCGCGGCAACCAGGTTAGGCGTACAAAGACAAGTGTGTCTTGCCTACAGTCAAGCATGGTGGTGGGAGTGTCATGGTCTGGGGCTAAGTGAGTGCTGCCGGAACTGGGACACTACAGTTCATTGAGGGAACCACGAATGCCAACATGTACTGTGACATACTGAAGCAGAGCATGATCCCCTCCCTTCAGAGACTTGGCTGCAGAGTAGTATTCCAACATAATAACGACCTCAAACACACCTTCAAGACGACCACTGTCTTACTAAAGAAGCTGAGGGTAAAGGTGATGTATGTCTCAGACCTAAACCCCATTGAGCATCTGTGGGGCATCCTCAAACGGAAGGTGGAGAAGCGCAAGGTCTCCAACATCCACCAGCTCGGTGATATCGTCATGGAGGAGTGGAAGAGGACTCCAGTGGCAACCTGTGAAGCTCTGGTAAATTCCATGCCCAAGAGGGTCAAGGCAGTGCTGGAAAATAATGGTGGTCACACAAAATATTGACACTTTGGGCTCAATTTGGACATTTTCACTTAGGGGTGTACTCACTTTTGTTGCCAGCGGTTTAGACATTAATGGCTGTGTGTTGAGTTATTTTGAGGGGACAGAAAATGTATACTGTTATACAAGCTGCACACTCACAAGTACATTGTAGCAAAGTGTCATTTCTTCAGTGTTGTCACATGAAAAGATATAATAAAATATTTACAAAAATGTGGGCGGTGTACTCACTTTTCTGAGATACTGTATATATATATATATATATATATATATATATATATATATATATATATATATATATATATATTAGATAGATAGATTTATATAGATACATGTATTGAATGAATGATTTGTATAGCGCTGCAAATGCGAACTGAATCGCCTCAAGGCGCTTGGTCTGTCCTGTGTTGTCCTGCTTCTAAAGCCCCATACACACGGTCGGAAAATCCGACCACAAAATCCATCGGATTTTTTCCAACGGATTTTGTCCGACACTGGTGTTGCATACACACGGTCAGACAAAGTTGTCGGAAAATCCGATCATTCTGAACGTGGTGACGTTTGTTGCCTACAACGGGATTACGTAGAGGCTAGTAGCCAATAGCTTTGGTCTTGTAATGTGATCTGAGCATGCGTGGCACTTTGTCCGTCGGAATTCGCTACACACGATCGGAAAAAGTCCGATAGGACTTTGTTGTCAGAAAATTTGAGAGCAGGAGATAAAACTTTGTCCGTCGGAAAATCCGACAGAAAAAGTCAGATGGAGCCTACACACGGACGGAATTTCCGACAACATTGTCCGATAGGACATTTTCCGTCGGAAAATCCGACCGTGAGTACGGGGCATTAGAAGAGATGGGTTTTGAGTTTTTTTCTGAAGGCCCGATGGTTTTCTTCCATGCGGATGTTGGTGGGTAGAGCGTTCCATAGCTGTGGTCCTTGGACTGCGAATCTTCGTTCTCCCTTCGATTTGTAGCGGGACTTGGGGAAGAGGAGGCGGTTTTGGTTTGTTGATCGAAGGCTGCGATTGGGTATGTAGTGTTTTATTTTCTCACATAGGTATTGAGGAGCGTTTCCTTATATATATATATTTTATAGTATTTTGTTAAAGTATACCCTTGGTAATCATTAAGTAGATTGTATATTAAATGTATAGCAGAAAAAGAAACATGAATGATCTATAGTGATGAGATGCATGACTACAAAAAAAGCATATAAATACTGTATATATTCAAGTGAAGCTTGTTTTACATATATCATACATTTATTTTCTTCATTCCCAACCATTTCATATTATTATTTATACCAGTGCCATCTTTATATATATTATCTGATCTCATAATACTAAGCTAAGAAATGTTTGCATAGTTTAAACATTTATTGACTATTTCCAATACACAAAGTGGGCTGAGCCCATGTATGAAGTTTTGCCATATGTGACAGTAGTTATCGGTGGAGTCTGCCACCATCGCTACTGAAGTAAGAATTCATGTAAACAAATTTAGAGGATTGCTAATAGATTATAGTACTGCTGTACAACTAAGCTCTGTTGAAGTCTGAACTAATTTTCCCTTATAACCATACTTTATAATAATGTAGCTGTCATCGAGTATTCGGAATAATGCTTAATTTAATCATCCAGATGTTTTTGTACAAGAAAAAAAAAAAAAAAATGTACCTTCAGTGCATGAGCTCATTATAATCACAGTATTCACATCGTTTCCAGTTCTCTAGTTGTTATTTAAGCCAGAAATATGTCATATGTATTTTTAGAATATATAATTTTATCCATAAAACTGTCCAAATTTATTCAGGTTTTATTATTGTCTCCTAGGAGATTAGTTTGTTGTATCAAAACATTGTTTTTTCCATTTGTATAAAAAAATCTTGTTTATCAAAATAACGTATTATATAAAGAAAAAATACAATGTACTGTTGTTATATATATATATATATATATATATATATATATATATATATATATATATATATATATATATATATATATATATATATATATATATATATATATATATATATATTAGGGCTGTTACTGATTAAAATTTTCGTGTTCGATTAATCGATTTTTTTTTTAATCGATTAATCGACTAATTTTGATTAATTATAACGCACATACAGATCCAACTACTTTTAGCTGATCTCCTTGCATTGCAACTCTGCATTAGTCAGTGGTAAATGTGGTATACACTATATACAATCACCCGACACTAGTTAGTTTCCACAATCCATGACTTAACTTCACAGTTCACACAAATACGTTTTAAATTCAAACTGTAACACTGACATAAGTCTTTTTTTTTTTTTTTTACACAGTAGTGTGACAATCCCTCCACCTCCGGTCTAACTAATCACTCTCACCTTATGGCATGGACCCCTGTGCAAATAGGTGGTCATGCAAGCGGGTATCAAAAGGGTTAATACGGACCATAAACTTCTCTCACGTCTCCTTAGATCTCAGCAAGGACACCAGGTCATGGATTAAGTATAAGATTTAAGTATAAGATTTAATTTTTGTGTTCAAACACAAACTACTCACATAAAGATGATAAAAACACAGCATGTAAAGCCGACAATCGTGTTAGTTCTGTAGGGCAGCAGCAGGTGACGTCATGCGTAGCTCTTCCCCGTAGCACTACGTTCAATCAGATCTTCAACGTCACTGGACTCCTCCCCCTTCCCTTCGTTAGCAGGCGGAGGCACTTGGGAAAGGGGGGAGGAGTTCAGTGACGTCGATGTCCGTAATGTCACCGTATCTCTGACGGAACTCCCTGAAGACCCGGAAGATGGCGGAGAAGTGAGTACCGATCAAAAGAATTCTGATCGATCATAAAAATTCATTGATTAATCAAGGAATTAATCTTTAATTTCCACAGCCCTAATATATATATATATATATATATATATATATATACATACACACGCACAAGGCCACCTTATTAGGTACACCTGTTCAATTATTTGATAACTCAAATATAAGTAACTCAAATATAAGCAACCTTGAACGTGGCATGGTTGTTGGTGCCAGACGGGCTGGTCTGAGTATTTCAAAAACTGCTGATATACTGGGATTTGCACGCACAACCATCTCTCAGGTTTACATAAAATGGCATGAAAAAGAGAAAATATCCAGTGAGCGGAAGTTGTATGAACAAAAATGCCTTATTGATGTCAGAGGTTAGAGGAGAATGGGCAGACTGGTTTTAGATGATAGAACAGCAACAGTAACTCAAATAACCACTCTTTACAACCAAAGTATGCAGAATATCATCTCTGAAAGCACAACACATTGAGCCTTGAAGAAGATGGGCTACAGCACCAGAAGAGCACACCAGGTGCCACTCCTGTCA
Organism: Lithobates sylvaticus; assembly: GCA_028564925.1. Lineage (NCBI taxonomy): Eukaryota > Metazoa > Chordata > Amphibia > Anura > Ranidae > Lithobates > Lithobates sylvaticus. The sequence continues at coordinate 570,187,326 of CM053029.1, forward strand.
ACTAATAGTAGACAACTGAGGCTACAATTTGCACAGGCTCACCAAAATTAGGCAATAGAAGATTGGAAAAATGTTGCCTGGTCTGATGAGTCTCGATTTCTTGAACATGACAATGAGGTCACTGTACTCCAATGGCCTCCACACTCACCAGATCTCAATCCAATAGAGCACCTTTGGGATGTGGTGGAGTGGAAGATTTGCATCATGGGTATGAAGCCCACAAATCTGCAGCAATTGCATGATGCTAGCATGTCAATATGGACCAAAATCCTTAATGAATGTTGCCAACAACTTGTATCTATTCCACAAAGAATTAAAGTAGTTCTGAAGGCAAAAAGGGGTCCAACCCGGTACTTGCAAGGTGTAACTGATAAAGTAGCCGTTGAGTGTATATGAATAGGTTTACAGTTCAGTAATAAATATATACAGTATATAAATATAAAGTATATATAATACCCTCCTACATAGGTGCTTGGATTAGGTACATTTAGTTCTGGCTCGCTGTGTTTAGTGGAGCTGCATTTTGTTTTTCTAAGTCAATTTTGCTTGTATCACTGTAAGCAGTGTGGCTGCAATTGCCATGTTAGATACATTTAGTTGTGCTTACTGTAATCAGTACAGCTGCATGTGATTAGATAGGTCTGCTCAGTGTTTCAGCTGTTGGTGGGTTGATTGCTTCCTCTGCTTTCCAGAGAACAGTAGAGTCCTCTGGAACATAGGTGTGGAGTAATGCAAATAGCAGCATTAATATTTATATAGCCCTGGCCAATCCCAGGGAGGGTGGCCCTGAAGGCTCTCTGTAAAAATATTCTGAGACACAGATCTGCTGGGTCTTTACCTTTAGGAGAGGAACACAGCCTGGAGGGCTTGCTGCCCTCTGGGCAGCGCTGCCATGTGCTTGCTGTATGTGAGGCCTCATGTGGGGGTGACCTGGATGCTGAAGCTACAGAGAGCTGTTTAAGGGTCTGGCATTTGAAGATCTAGTCTGGTATCAATGAAGAAAGGTGTCGCATGGATGTTGGAAGGAGGCAACCAACTTTCCTTGAATATTTGTGAGTACAGGCTCCTGTGAGAGTTTAGAAAGTTTTTGGCTGCTGCCACTCCTCTGGTGCTAGAGAGTCAGCTGTGTGTTTATTTAAAGGGGACATCGGCTGGTGTTCTGAAGAGCTCAGTCTATCTAGTTCTTAAAGAAGGGACCATGCTCTGATTGCTCCAATTGCTCTAATGAAAGAAGCTTTTGCTCTTTTAACTGCTTCTATTACAAAGCCAAGTCCATATTGTAGCTTGCTTAAAGTGGTGTTTCCACCAAAATTACAACATTATGCCTATTTACATTAAATCTAACAATAAAAAAGAATTGGATAAAAAAAAAAAAAAAATTCACTTACCTATTTCTCCCTGTTGCTAGGTGGTCCCACGAAATCTGCCTCCTCCTCAGCCCGGGCTAGAAACGTCACTTCCTCTCGGCAGTCAGTCATCTGGGACAGGTGACAGGTCCCAGATGATTGTGCGATGTATCACGATGTACGGCACCGCTCGCGAATGCGCAGTGGGTGCCCGGCTGTGAAGCCACAGCCGGGTGCCCACAGTAAGGATGCCAGCGCCACGAGCGGAGCGGGGAACGAGGGGGTGCTTTATTCCCCTGCAGTATTTGTAGCTGCTGACTTTTAAAACATTTTTTTTGCTGGGCCCTCTTCTTTAAGCAAGGACTTCTGCTTTAGCTCTTCAGAAGGAAGTTTACTGTCCTCATCCTCTACATAGATCTTTTGGAGTATCCCACTCTATTCCCTCAATCCTATCCCAGTTACTCCAAAAATAAACACCCCAAAAAGAACACCCCTAGACTTGTTATTGAGCCAAAGAGTGTGCCTGGCTGTGGGTCAATTACTTAAAGGAATCCTGGGAACTTCCAGTGGCTCCTTCTTGGGTAACAGTAGAGTATATATATATATATATATATATATATATATATATATATATATATATATACATATATAATCTCCCAAAAGTGAGTACACCCCGCACATTTTTGTAAATATTTTATTATACCTTTTCATGTGACAACACTGAAGAAATGACCCTATGCTACAATGTAAAGTAGTGAGTGTACAGCTTGTATAACAGTGTAAATTTGCTGTCCCCTCAAAATAACTCAACACACAGCCATTAATGTCTAAACCGCTGGTAACAAAAGGGAATACACCCCTAAGTAAAAATGTCCAAATTGGGCCCAATTAGCCATTTTCCCTCCCTGATGTCATGTGACTCCTTAGTGTTACAGGTGTGAATGGGGAGCAGGTGTGTTAAATTTGGTGTTATCGCTCTCACTCTCTCAGACTGGTCACTGGAAGTTCAACATGGCACCTCATGACAAAGAACTCTCTGGGGATCCGAAAAAAAAGAATTGTTGCTCTACATAAAGATGGCCTAGGCCAGTGATGGCAAACCTTGGCACCCTAAATGTTTTGGAACTACATTTCCCATGATGCTCATGCCATCTGCAGTGTAGGTGAGCATCATGGGAAATGAAGTTGCAAAACACCTGGGGTGCCAAGGTTCGCCATCACTGGCCTAGGCTATAGGAAGATTGCCAAGACCCTGAAACTGAGCTGCAGCATGATGACTAAGACCATACAAGGGTTTAACAGGACAATCCTGGGCGACATACATCATGACGGATCGAACCATATAAATAGCACACACATACACAAAAAAAGGTTGCTTTTTAAGGCTACTTAAAAACACCTACTCTTAATAAGTAAATATGGGGATTTAGTCACACCATATGGCCATACTGTGCTTAAGCCCACCACTGCGTCAAAGTACTAAATTTTCAGTGGGTCCTACACTATTCATAGAATAAAAGTCCCACTTCTCAAAACCATGGGGCATGGCATACACACTCCTTACATGGGAGAAGTGTGCTAGTTGCAGATTCCTCTGCTTAAAATGCTCTATACATGGACACCTCACCAGTGTTGCCAACCACCCGTAGCACTGTTCTGCCCTGACCTGTAGAGAGGTGAAAGGGGCACAGGAGGAGGACACAGCACACTGATGCTGTGGAGAAGTAATATGATAGTGGACAGAGAAGGAGGCTACTATCATGTCCGCAGCCTCTGTCCACCTCCTGTAGTATGTCTGCAGCCTCTGCCAACCTCCTGTAGTATGGCCACAGCCTCTGCCAATCTCTTGTAGTATGTCCGCAGCCTCTGCCGACCTCCTGTAGTATGTCCGCAGCCTCTGCCGACCTCCTGTAGTATGTCCGCAGCCTCTAATGCCGCGTACACACCACCGAACTTTTCGACAGCAAAGGTCCGACTGAACGAATCCGTTGAACAATTCGATCGTGTGTGGGCTCCATCGGACCTTTGCTTTCCAAAAATGTTGATATTTGCACTGTTTAGCACTAAAAACTGTCATTTTAGGTACATTTTTGCAGTGCCAATAAAGAATGTGGCGTTGCCAGTAAATTTCATGATTTTTTGTCAGTAAAAAAAACTGGTGCCATTTGTAAATTTCGTTTCGGGGGGATGGCAACACTGCACCTCATATAACTACCCACTAGTGGACACTACTAATTAAATACTGGTGTGGGAGAGTGGGATGCTCCACCCAGAGAGTCTGGTCAGGACTCAATACACCATACTTTCACTATATAACAGGAGCGTATCTGCCGCAAGGCATACAAGGCGTTGAGCAGCATTTTCCAGGGGACGGCACCACCCCCAGGTAGAAGGCAGTCAAGGACACTATGAGCCAGTGGTGTAGCGTAGGGTCCTGGGGGGGATGGAGCTCAGGTGCTGGTGCTATGTGCTGTGCTGCTGCCACTGCCATGGCCCTCTCCACCCTGGACCTGAACTCCCTGTAGGGCTTTCAGAGCCGATTCCAGTCCCAGCTCCTCTGCAGCTCCCTGCTCTATCTGGCCCACCTGCAGTGGCCGTGACACCCAATGGCTCTGCCTTCGCCCACCACTCAGCTTCCTACAAGAAGATCTTCGGGGGAATTCCAGGTCCAGCTCCTTCAGCAGCTGATAACATGTCATATCCCGCAACAGCAGCAGGTACTCCTGGGCAGCGCTCTGCGCTCCAGAAGATGTGGTAGTGGTAGCAGCGGTCTGTCCAGCAGCAGGGTGGTTTTCTCCTCCCCGGCTGTCTACAAGTCCTCCTTGGTCCGGCTGAGATACAGCTTCCCCCCCAGCCCGACTACAGGACACTGTGGACTTCAGTCTGGCAGATGAGCCAGCAACTGGAGAGGGACAACCAGGCAGGTTACACCCAGAGATTCATAAAAAAGTAAGTTCTGAAATTAAGGGGTACAATCAACCCTTAAGCAACGTTTCATTTATGAGTGAAGGGTGGTGGGTTAAAACATTTACTAGCTACTCAGAGGAGGGGGGTCCAGAGTCTAAATTCCTGAGATGGAAGGTTCATAATTTAGATTAGGAGTTCCTCAGAAGTAGGGTCCAGTGTATAGATCAAGGGATCCTCAGAGTTGTAGCATTCAGATCGGGGATCCTCAAAGGGGGGAATGATGTACTGGTTCCTTTGAGGGGGGACTCATTAACTGTATCCTTAGGGGGCATCCAGGGCCCAGATGGGGGTTCCCTAGAGGGGAAAATGATATACTGTTTTTTTAGGGGGGGTCCAGATTAAGGGTTCCCCACCAGAAGATAGAATCTACTACTGTTTCTTTAAAGAGGGGGTCCAGACCCGGGGTTTCTCAGAAGGCCTAGCACCAGGGGGAGTGACACCATGTTTTACTGCACCAGGTGACACCAACCCTAGTGATGCTACAGCTCACACTGAACACACACCCAATCCGATCCCGGTCCGGTCCTCTGAGAACATCAGGTGGTGTGCGTGGCATGTGATTGGAGCACTGCCATTGTCCTGGAGGGATTATCAGGTGGTATGCGGCAGCATAGATCTGGTAGTGACAGAGTCCCCGGGGTGTAGAGCTGTGAGCACCAGACACCCCCAACACCAAGGTAAGTCCAACCCGCACAGCTAAACTCCCTAAGTGATGTGCCCGATCTTTGTATAGAAACTGCAGCGCACGACCCCCCCCCCCCCCCCGCCCCTACCGGATCCCTGTGTGATCCACTAACACTGATCGCTGTATAAATGCCAATGGTCCCAAAGATGTGTCAAAGTGTCTGATGTGTTCGTCATAATGTCGCAGTCCCCGATGAAAATCACAGATAGCCGCCATTACTAGTAAAAAAAAAAAAAATAATAAAAATGCTATAAATCTATCCCCTATTTTGTAGACGCTATAACTTTTGCGCAAACCAATCAATATACGGTTATTGCAATTTTTTTTACCAAAAATTTGTAGAAGAATACATATCGGCCTAAACTGAAAAAAAGTTAACTTTTTTTTTTTAAATGGGGATATTTGTTATAGCAAAATGTAGAAAATATTGTGTTTTTTTCAAAATTGTTGCTGTTTTTTTGTTTATAGCGCAAAAAATAAAAACCGCAGAGGCGATCAAATGCCACCAAAAGAAAGCTCTATTTGTGGGAAAAAAATGTTGTTTGGGTGCAGTGTCGTACGACCGCGCAATTGTCAGTTATAGCAACGCAGTGCCGAATAGCAAAAAATGGCCCGGTCATTCAGCAGCCAAATCTTCCGGGGCTGAAGTGGCTAACAAGACAAGTGGCCACTCATTAAAATTAGAAGACAAGAGGTTTAACCTTAAACTACGTAGAGGGTTCTTTATTGTAAGAGCGACAAAGTTGTGAAATTTCCTTCCACAGGCGGTGGTCTCAGCGGGGGGCATCGATAGTTTAAAAAAATGATTGGATAAGCACCTGAACGACCACAACATACAGGGATATACAATGTAATACTGACATATAATCACACACATAGGTTGGACGTGATGTTTTTTTTTTTTTCAACCTCACCTACTATGTAACTATGTCTTATGCCCCGTACACACGGTCGGAAATTCAGACGGAAAATGTCCGATCGGACCATGTTGTCGGAAAATCCGCCCGTGTGTGGGCTCCATCAGACTTTTTCCGTCGGAATTTCCGATGGTAAAAATTTGAGATCCTGCTCTCAAATTTTCCGACAACAAAATCCGATCGCACTTTTTCCAATCGCGTGTCGAGAATTCTGAAGGACAAAGTGCCACGCATGCTCAGATCAAATTACGAGACCAAAGCTATTGGCTACTAGCCTCTATGTAGTTCCATCGTACACAACGAACGTCACCACGTTCAGAATGTTCTGATTTTACGACCGATTTTCCGACCGCTTTGTCCGTGTATGCAACACCAGTGTCGGACAAAATCCGTTGGAAAAAATCTGACGGATTTTGTGCTCGGAATTTCCGACCGTGTGTACGGGGGCTTAGAAATGAAAGGCTTAGTATCAGTTGTTTTCCTAATACTCACTGCACAACTTAACAATCTGGCTGTTCAATGTCCTTTAGATCTTCCAACAACTATGTAGTACAGGGACCTGCCTGATTAGAATAAAAATGTGTGGGTGGTTAGATAGGTCTTCATATTACATCATTTTAATAACTATAAAATTAATTGTACAAAAATTGTATGATGAGATTGTAACATGTATTCTGAGCCTAATATAAATCATTTTGAGACTAACCTGATAAGTTGTTAAATTATAAGTACAATATACCATAAATACTAGAGATATGCAGCCTAAAATACAACATCTTTGGAAATTGCTATTCTTTGAAATTTCCTTTATGTTGCACCTGGGGTTTCACCGTGTAAAGCACAGGCTTCTGGAATTCAATAAGGACTTCAAAGTTTACCAGTTATTTATTTAAAAATTGATTATCTGGCATCATGGAGAGTTCTATAGCTTCCTTTGACCTTTAAATTCCAGCTTTCTGGAACATGAAGTGATATCACCTTTACTGTAATTTTTCGTTCAATCAACACAAGGTTTTCTAGAGACTGAATCTTGATGTATACAGTATATATATATATATATATATATATATATATATATATATATATATATATATATATATATATGTATATATATATATATATTTAGAGAGAGAGAGAGCTGTGGCTGACTGCAGAGTTGGGTACAAGCTAGGAGCTCCAGCAACTCCCTTCTCCCTGCCTTTCACCAGCAGAAGCGACCACGTTGTCACTCCTGTCAACATCCATGTGAGCAGTCAGTTTTTATTTTTTTCGTTCAACCCATGGGGTTGAGCACAAAAAAAAAAACGAATAGTGTGTACTTAAGGGTGGAAATTTTGTAGTGAGTGGGGGTGGTGGGAGAGCTCTGTATTGAGCAAGGGCTTGGGGGATGAATAGCAATAGGCTCAGGTATTGTTCGGACACGAGTCAGAACTCACCTGAGCTATCCCACCAGGAAGCTGTCAAAGCCAACAGCCAATCATAGGTGGCGGTGACATTCGTTGCCCTGCAGTTGCATGTATGCGAGGGGCATGTATATGTGTGGCTGCAGGGAGGGAATGCAGGGAGGGAATGCCTCCATCACCTATGATTGCTTGTTGCCTTTGAAAGCTTCCCAACTGAATAGCTCAGGCAGGTTTGGACTTATGTTATGTAGTAAGGAGCTTTGTGGTGGTCGCGGGGGTTGGGGAAAGTTTTTTTTACAGAGGAGGTGGCGGTGGGGGAGGAGATTTGTAGCGGTGTTTCTTCCATCAATATCACTGACTCAGGGAAATTTTTTCCTTCCAATGACACCACCAACACAGGGACATTTTTTTCCTTCCAGGGACATCACTAACTCAGAAATTCAGGGAAAATAAAGCCATTTGTTTGACTAAAATAAAAAGCTTGGAAAACCACACAATTAGAAAAAAAAATACTATAGTATCTAGGGTTTATCCTTTCACTTAGTGTCCTGAGCAGATTGATATAAGAGTGTTTAATTATATCAGAGGTACATGCAGTATTGAAGTATGTATATTGCCCATAGTTAACTTAATTTGTCTTACTGAAACAAAAAGCTTGGATAGTTACACAATTAGAAAATAAAATGCAGTATCTGGGGTTTGATCCCTCAGTTAGTGTTCTAATTGATGCCATTAATATTATCGTGTATTGGATAATTTATGGTGGCGATGTTGCCCATAGTTGCCAATCAGATTCATCTTTTTACCATAGGATGCAAAATGAAAAATAACTTATTTGTATTTTTTTTTCCTTAGGTAGTGTCACTTGTTGTAATCTTCTCTCGTTTTTTTTTGTTTCTTTGTTTTTATTGAGTTTTAACAAAGAGAAACCAACACAGAATAAGAACATTGTCTGTCCTATTGATGACACAGTAAGGTGAGTTCCTTATTCACATGCAGAATACAGTTCAAAACCTCCAAGAAGTGAATATTGTGATTTGAGACACGGAAAATTACCAAATACCAGAGAATGGGTAGTGTCCATCCTGCCTCGTCACCCAATATGGGATCATACTGTGACAAAGGGGATAGAGAATACACCAAACCTCATTAAGAATCCTTCTTATATAATCTTAATTTCAGAAAACCTGTGCAAGTCTGTGATCAAAAGAAGGATACAGGAGATAAGATAATTAAAATACACCGATTAGTCTGACACATTAGACCTTGTTACATTGCCAACATGAGCTATCAAGGGTGTTAGTTCCAAATACTCAGAAGATAGCGTATGAGGCATTATCATTGGACAAGATGAGTAAGAGAGATAAAAAAGATGAGAGGGAAATCAAGGAGGAGGAGATAGTAAAGGGAGCACTATGGAGCGTCTCTGAGTAATAATTTATGGCTAATAATCACAAAGGCAATTATAGGTATTTCTTCCATGGTTCCCAAACAGTGTCAAATTTATCTGGGGTGTCCAGGATAAGATTTGCAGTCTTCTCCTGGGTCATTATCCATGATATTTTCTGTTTTGCTGCTGCAAAGGATACTGAGGGTTGTTTACAGGCACGAGCATTCGTTATCTTAGCCCCCAACAAAAAAAAATGAATACTATTCTGTACGGATTTACTGCAGCTGGCCTGCCTACTATTTAGTAAAGCTAACTCAAGTGTTTTTGGCAGAGCTTGATCTGTAACCTTGCGCAGCAAACAGAAGATTTTATTCCAGAACCCCCAAATCCGAGGGCATTCCCACCAGGTGTGAGAGAATGAACCCAAAAGGTTACATTCTCTGAAGCACAACGGGGAGGAATTTGGGAATATGTTGGCCAGATGGGAGGGGTCTACATACCAATGGGTAATAACCTTGAGATTGGCTTCCATCAAGGAAACATTTACCATTCCTTTAAAAGATTGTTGAAAAACAGAGAACCAAGTTTTTGCTTCCCATCTGACCTCCACATCCCATTCCCAGTTCAGGGGATATGAGGGTTCATCAAGGTTCTCCAACAGTGATACATAGATCAATGAAATACCTCCTCTCTGATCCAAGTTTTCAGAACACCATTTTTCATTTTCTGTGGATCGGGTTTTGAATCCCAAATGGAGGATAAAAAATGGCAAATTTGATGAAGGCGAAACCTTTCAGAAGGGGGCATGTCCAGCTTACTGACACAGTGACCCAACAACAAAGGTCCCATAGAGGACATGAAGTGGCCAATTCTATATAAGCCTTTGTTTGTCCACCATTGAAACGCATGAATATCCTGTCCTGGAGAGAACTGGGGGTTATTAAAAAGATGGTTTAATAGGCAGAGCTCAGATATCAGGGAAGAGGATTTGTATAAAACATCACGTAGAGCCAATAAGTGCAAGAGAGTGGGAGCTAAAATTAGAAGCCTCTGTTTAGGGGGAGTCCATACCAAAAAGTCAATAGTGTGCAGTAGAACCACCTGTCTCTCCATGTCAACCCAATCTGGTTTATTGCCGATAGCATAGACAGTTGAAAGTGTAGCTAGTTGAGCCACCTGGAAGTATTTACAGAGATTTGGCAGTCCCAGACCTCCTTGTGTATGTCTACTATATAATATACTTTTAGGGCACCGGTAACCTTTGTTTCCCCAAACAAATTTTGTTATCTGAGATTGAAACTTCTCCAATTGAGGTTTTTGTACCGGTATAGGGAGGGAACGAAAAAGATATAGGCGCCTAGGAAAAAGGGTAATTTGATTGAATGCACCCTACCCAACCAGGACAAGTCGCCCTGTCCCCAGCTAGACATATCTGCGTTACATTTTTTAAACATGGGAGGGTAATTAATATTATATATTTGATCTATACTGGCTGCCAAGTTGATACCCAAGTATGGGATGTAAAACGAACTCCAGGAAAATTCAAAGTGTTTAGCTCCTCTGATTTGGTCATATTAACTCGAAGTTCAGAGGCCCTCCCAAAATCCTTTAGGAGTTTAACAATATTCGGACTAAAAATGAGGGCAAAAGTGATAAACATTAGCAGGTCGTCCGCAAACAAGGCACATTTATGTGTACGTTGGTCACATCTCACCCCATGAATGTCAGGGTGAATCCTAATTGCAATTGCCAAGGCTTCGATTGCGATGGCAAAAATTATACGGGAGAGAGGGCACCCCTGTCTAGTTCCTTTTGAGATTGGGAAAGGGTCCAAGTAACAGTTTTGAAGCTTGACCTGGGCTCTCGGATGATCATATAAAGCTCATAAAATTTGCACAAACTTTGGGCCAAACCTCCATCTATTGAGGACCTCGACTAGATATGACCAGTCAATTGTATAAAAATCTTTCTGTAAGTCCACTGATAGCAAGAACCCCTCCTGATAGGGACCCCCGTCCCACTTTAACTGTAGAAGGGATATTATATCTATTGCTCTACGTATCTGATCTGATCCTTGTCTCCCCGGCACAAATCCCACCTCGTCTTTGTGAATATAGCTTCCTATAAATGTAGAAAGTCTATTGGCCAAGATTTTAGTTATTATTTTTAGATCATTGTTGATCAGGGAAATGGGCCTATAATTACTGACATCCGAGTGGTCCTTACCCGGTTTGGGGATGACCGAGACGAAAGCCTGGTTAGCTTTGTTATCCAGCAAGGACCCCCCACGGAGGGATTAAGAATGGAATAATAGTAGGAGCAAAAACTTTATAGTACCTAGCTGAGAATCCTTATGGTCCTGGAGCCGAGCCCTTCTTATGCCCCGTACACACGGTCGGATATTCCGATGGAAAAAGTCCGATTGGATTATGTTGTTGGAAAATCCAATCGTGTGTGGGCTCTAGCGGGCTTTTTGCAGCGGAATTTCTGACGGAAAAAATTTGAGAGCAGGATCTAAAATTTTCCGACAACAAAATCCGATCAGACTTTTTCCGATCTCGTGTAGAGAATTCTGACGCACAAAGTGCCACGCATGCTCAGAAGACATTCGGAGACTAAAGCTATTGGCTACTAGCCTCCACGTAGTCCCATCGTACGTGTTTTACGTCACCTCGTTCGGAACGATTGGATTTTCCGACAACTTTGTCCGATCATGTGTGTGCAACACAAGTTTCGGCCAAAATCCTTTGGAAAAAATCTGACTGATTTTGTGGTCGTAATGTCCGACCGTGTGTACGGGGCATTAAGGTTTTTAATTACTTCCAGAACGTCTGATCCTGCTATGGGTTGATCTAGGGCTACTCTATGTCTATTTTCTAGTTTGGGGAGCAGAATTTTGTGTAAGAATTCCCCCAGAATCACAAATTTTCGGAAAGGAGAAAGAACTGGGCTTGGGGGACAACTGGACAGCCAGTTTGGGGCCTATTCTATCTTTTTGGATTTAGAAATGGGCATTCTTCCACTGTATATGCTTTTCGGCCTGGGTGGTCAATGCAAGATTCAGGGCAAACCAACCTGATTCCAATAAGGTTCGAGATTTAGGAGTCGGATTCTTTTAATGGGTTTTGGATAGTTTAAGAAATTCCTGTTCTAGTTTTACTATATCATCCTGTATTTCTCGCTTAAGCTTAGTGGAGAGTTGAATAATCTTACCCCTCATCACCACTTTATGTGCTGCCCAGAGAGTTGAAGGAGAGACTTTCCCATTGTCATTAACTCAGAAATATTCCCCCATGTCATTATCTAGCATGGTGCAGTGGACTGGGTTACGAGCGTGCAATTGTCAGTTAAAGCGACGCAGTGCTGAATCACAAAAAGTGCTCTGGTCTTTGGCCAGCCAAATGGTCCAGGGCTTAAGTGGTTAGAGGCCATAGCAGGCGGGGGAACCAATGCGCGTGGCTGGCGGCCGGGATATCCGCCGGCCACCCACGATCGCAGGAAAGGGAGCCAGAACGGGTATCTGTCAATGTAAACAGACAGATCCCTGTTCTGACAGGGGAGGAGAGAGAGATCTGCTGTTCCTAGTAATTAAGAACAGTGATCTCTCTCCTCCTCCAGTCAGTCCCCTCCCCTCACAGTTAGAAAACACCTCCCAGGGAACACATTTAACCCTTTGATCGCCCCCTAGTGTAAACCCCTTCCCTGCCAGTGACATTTGCACAGTAATCAGTGCATTTGTATCCCTGTATAAATGTCAATGGTCCCAAAAAAAGTGTCAAAAGTGTCCGATCTGTCTGCCGCAGTCCCGCTAAAAATCGCAGATCGCCGCCATTACTAGTAAAAAAATAATAATAATAAAAATGCCATAAATCTATCTCCTATTTTGTAGACGCTAGAACCTTTGCGCAAACAAATCAATATACGCTTATTGCGATTTTTTTTTTTTACCAAAGATATATAGAAGAATACATATCGGCCTTTTTATATATTTTTGGGGGATATTTATAATAGTAAAATATATGGATTTTTTTTCGAAATCGTCGCTCTTTTTTTGTTTATAGCGTAAAAAATAAAAATCGCAGAGGTGATCAAATACCACCAAAAGAAATCTGTATTTGTGGGGAAAAAGGATTAAAATTTTGTTTGGGTGCAACGTCGCACGACCGAGCAATTGTCAGTTAAAGCGACGCAGTGCGGAATTGCAAAAAGTGCTCTGGTCAGGAAGGGGGTAAAATCATCCGGGGCTGAAGAGGTTAAAGCGGAGTTCCACCCACAAATGGAACTTCCGCTTTAAGCACTCCATTTAAGCACATGCCACGTTTGGCATGTAATTTTTTTGGGGGGGGAGTGGGGGCTTCATTAGGAGGGGGACTTCCTGTCCCACTTCCTCCTTCCGCCCAGGAACCACCTAGGCGACTCCTCCTTTCGTCTAAGGCGGCCCCTCCCTCTAGGCGATCTCCTGGGACACGTGACAGGTCCCAGGAGATCGCCTATCCACTCCGGGAGCGCAGCGCGACTCGCGCATGCGCCGTGCGTGCCCGGCCGTGAAGACAAAAGCTGTCGCGGCCGGGTGCCCTGAGTGGCAATGGAGGCGCCCGCGAAGAGGAGTGGGAGAGGAGCGACACTCTGTTCGGCTGCATCGCTGGACCGTGGAACAGGTAAGTGTCTGTTTATTAAAAGTCAGCAACTACACTTTTTGAAGCTGCTGACTTTTAAAAGGCCTGGAACTCCCCTTTAAGAGGTAAAATCTTCCAGTCTGTGAATGGTTAAAGTACCCCAGTATACAGATCAGGTAAAGGCCATCCTGTGTAGGCTATCCTCTGGGGAGATACCAAATGCTTCCAACCATGCCGGATAATTGCCATTGGATGAGGCTAATCCCTACCTTTTCTCAGTGAACAAAGAGCAGTAAGTGTTTACCCGTCAATCCAGCACTTATCAGCCGAGTTGGAATCAGGACAGGCAGATGTCTCACCAGCCCATCATTCTCAGTAAAACATCTGCCTGCCTACTGGCAGCTTAACACATCACACAGACACTTTTCATTAATTGCCATGTGAGTAGTTTCATTCATTTACAGAGCTGATCAAACACAATGCAGAATTCATGTCCTTGTTCTATTGGTGCGATTCCAGTGTGTGCGCAAACTTTTCCGATATTTTTGTAGTACTGATTACCTAAACAAATCTCTGTGTTTCGTCCTAATTGGAATCAGACACTTCATTATCACTCACTCTATGAAGTATTCCTATAGTAATCAGGTTTGAATGGTTGGAAACATGAAGTTATGCAGAATTATATGTTTTACATGTATACAGTGATAAAAGGATGCGTAATCGGCCAAAAGATCAGACAAAGGGTAACTGGAACTTGAAGTTTACCCAGTAAGTGCAGAGTAGGATTAACAATTCACATAGCTCCCAACTGCCCCTGATTTCGAGGGACTGTCCCTGATTGGGAACAAAGTCCCTCTGTCCCTCTTTCTCCCTCAACTGTCCCTCATTTTTGGTCTGATCTATATAATTGTATAAAAAATGCCGCTAAACTTTTCACCCAATTTCTAAATTGCTGCATTTGTAAATAAAATGCAGTATAAAGGAATAGTAATTCTCCTTCAAGGTGGCATGGCAGGGGGTGTGTCCTATGCCTACATAGTAAACAAATAGGAAACAGGGATGGGAGTTTTAAGCTGAAAAAAAAAATATTTAAAGTTGAGTTCCACCCCCCAAAAAAAATGTTATGTTCTTAAAAAAAAAAAAAAAACATTTGGAGAAAATTATTTTTTTTACTCACCTCTAAATGCCTGTTGCTAGGGGGTCCCTCGTAGTCTGCCTCCTTCGGTGCCTGGGCTCCTGACATCACTTCCCTCGGTGCAGGAAGGGAGATCGCCTCCCCCCCTCCCTCTTGTCAATCATCTGGGACACGTGACAGGTCCCAGATGATGATTGCACGGCCAGTCACGGCGCGCAGCATGGCGCGCGCATGCGCAGTGGGTGCCCGGCGGTGCCCCACTGTGAACCGATTTATTAAAAGTCAGCAGCTGCAGTATTTGTAGCTGCTGACTTTTAATTTTTTTTTTTTTAAGCGGAACACCACTTTAAAACAGCAATAACAATTTCATCAGTTTTATTAATACAAAACATGGTTTAACCACTTCCTGCCTGGCCTATAGCAGAATGACAGCCGCCCAGGACCACCAGGGATGGCCACCACACTGGACCATCAGGTATGCTACCCTAGACCACCAGGGATATGCCAATCAGTGCCCAGGTAGCTGTCAATCAGTGCCCAGGTAGCTGCCAATCAGTGCCCAGACAGCTGCCAATCAGTGGCAATTAAAAATGCCTGCCAGTGCCACCAGTGATGCCTATCAGTACAGTCTATCAGTACCAGCCATCAGTGCCACCTTTCTTTTTTAACATTTTATTTTTATTTTTAATTAAGGGTGGTAAAGAATACATTGTCACTTAATATTCCATATATAACAAAGAACATAACAAGAAGTAACGTCTATCAGTGCCACCCATAAGTACCCATCAGTGCAGCCTTTCAGTGCCCATCAGTGCCGCCTAAGAATACATTGTCACTTAATATTCCATATATAACAAAGAACATAACAAGAAACAAGAAATCCATTTAACGACATAAAAGGCAAGTTCATATTTTACATGAGAAACATACAGTGCCACCTTTCAGTGCCCATCAGTGTCACCTATCAGTGCCCAGTAGTAACGTCTATCAGTGCCACCCATAAGTACCCATCAGTGCAGCCTTTCAGTGCCCATCAGTGCCGCCTATCAGTGCTCAGCGCTAACGTCTATCAGTGCCACCCATAAGTACCCATCAGTGCAGCCTTTCAGTGCCCATCAGTGTCACCTATGAGTGCCCACCAGTATATATATGTATATATATATCCAGGTGCCTCGCCTTGTCAGGACAAAATCCCTCTGAGTAGCTGAAACGTCACTTTTGTTGGAAAAAAAATAGCAATAAAAATAAAATAATATAGCGCATACACAAGTAAGTCAGATTGTAATTGAATGTGAGATCACTTTTCCTTTTCAATCTGCAGCACTGTATTTATCTGTAAAATGCAATGCAATATGTCCTGCCAATCAGACACAGAAACAGAACTGAAGAGCAGAGACTTGTTTAACCTACTTATTCATTTAACCAATCATAAAGATACATATATATAGAATTATTTAAAGTGGTTGTAAACCCCTTTTGTTGACTTTTACCTATAGGTAAGCCTAGTAAGGTAAGCATTCCCTGGGGGCACTAGTGCGGGTGCATTCCCGAGTCCTGCTGCTCCATTGACACAGACAGCCAGCCGGTCACTTGATTTGATTGACAGCAACAGGAGCTAATGCTCTTGCTGCTATCAACCCAGCCAATGAGAAACCAAAACAGCGTCTGGAGCTGCTGTGCTCGTCCTGTCGCTGGAACGATCGAGTTCAGGTAAGTAAAAGAAGGGCTATGGGGGGCTGCTGCACTACAAAAGGTTTTTCACCTTAATGCATAGAATTCATTAAGGTGAATGTTACAAAGAGACACTCTACAGCCTGAAATATTATTCCTAGTTATATTAACCACTTTCTTACTGGGCACTTAAACCCCCCTCCTGCCCAGACCAATTTTCAGCTTTCGGCGCTGACGCACTTTGAATAACAATTCCGCGGTCATACAACACTGTACCCAAATTCAATTTTTATCATTTTTTTCCCACAAATAGAGCTTTCTTTTGGTGGTATTTAATCACAGCTGGGGTTTTTATTTTTTGCTAAACAAACAAAAAAAAATGGAAAATTTAGAAAAAAAAATAGTTTGTTTAAAGTGGAAGTAAAGTCAAAATTATAACTTTTACCTACAGGTAAGCCTATAATAAGGCTTACCTGTAGGTAAAAAAAATATCTCCTAAACCTGTACGGTTTAGGAGATATTCCCCGTGCAATGCGCCGCTGACTGCAGCGGCGCATGCGCACGGGGGATTCTCGGCTGAAGGGCCGGCAGAATCCGAACCCTGCCGGGAAGAAGTCTCCCGTGCGCATGCGCGGGAGTGACGACATCGCGGCTCCAGCCACTCACAGCGCTGGAGCCGCGATACCCGGAAGACACGCCGAGGCAACATGTCAGCGACCTCGGCGTGGACCAGGTGAGTTACCGACGCTTCGTTCTAAGGTAAGTATTTCATAATGAGCTAGTATGCGGTGCATACTAGCTCATTATGCCTTTTCCTTTACAGGTGTTAAAAAAAAAAAAAAAAGTTCAGCGGCTTTACTACGGCTTTAATAGTTTGTTATAACATTTTGCAAACAGGTAATTTTTCTGCTTCATTGGTATGCGCTGATGAGGCGGAACTGGTGGGCACTGATAGGCTGCACTGGTGGGCACAGATAAGGTGGCACTGATGGGGACAGATAAGTCGGTAGTGATGGGCACAGATAAGATGGCACTGATGGGCACGGGTGGGTGGCACGGATGTGTGGCACGGATGGGCACTGATAGATGGCTCTGATAGGTGGCACTGATGGGCACTGATAGGTGGCACTGATGGGCACTGGTAGTTGACACTGATGTGCAGCACTGTTCAGACACTTATTGTGGGCACTGACAGGTGGCACTGTGGGCACTGACAGATGGCACTGTGGGCACTGACAGGTGGAGCTGGTGGGCACTGGTAGGCGGCACTTGTAGGGGGCACAGGTGGGCACAGAGGAGCCGGGGCACATGGCAGCGATCGGGACTAATGTCCATCTCACTGCTGCCGGTGATCGCGCTGTCAGGAAAAAAAGCCGATTACCAGCTGTGTTGTCACATGATCAGCTGTCATTGGCTGACAGCTGATCATGTGGTAAGGGGTCGGGATCGACCCCTTACTCGGATCTGTGATCCAGCGAGTCTCACAGAGTTGCTGATCACAGAGCGCGCCGCACGCACGTGCCCTTCAGAGGGCGCGCAGGCTGCTCGTGCTCAGGCCGCTCGTCAATGGACGTAGTCCCGGCAATGTAGATTTGCGCTGTAGCCGTCATTCGGCTATAGCGCGGATCTCTACAGGTTAAAAAATTATTTAACCATTCCGCTACCTGGAGGTGTTCTGTGCACAGATGGTATACCAAATGCCCCCCCAGGTATGTAATTTCCTGCTTGTGTGATTGGCTCACTGATTTTCCCAGAAGTTTGCACTAAGTTAAAAAATAAAATTTTGAGCATCCCCTGCAACAAAAATGGCATTTTTGTTGAGATATTCCCAATGGGAAATCACGTGTAAAGGGATGCAGACCCTTTAATTTCCTCATTAGAATAATAATTATAAAATCACTCCTATTATAAAATATAAAATCACTCCCATTTTATAATCACTCCCATACATATTCACTCTGCACATGGACAAACAAACAGATATTTGTCCATAATAACAAAAGGTAGGACTCAGCAACAAAGTCTTTTTTAAATCCTTGCAAAGTACATAGATCACTAAGAAAGGAATATTTTTTTCTTTCAACAAAAGTGGAGTTACTCTATAAGAACTTGTAAATTAAAAAAAAAGATTCTTTGTGTTTGTACCTCTTATGTTAAATTACAGCTGTACCCACTTCACAGACAGTATGTCATTATGTTTATTTCTTTCATACTTTTTGGAGTTTCTAAATTTACCACTCTAGAAAACATTGTAAAATGCAATCTTAATTAACAGAAGCACATACATAAAGGCATGCATTCCTTTCAACATACATTTTTTTAATCTCATCTTTTGTTTAGCTAGTAACTTTTCTCTCTTATTTTATCAAACAAAAGTCAAGAAAAAACAATGGTGTCCAATTTTTATTTTTATATTTTAAAGAGTGCTACACAAGCAAACATTTTTACTGATTCCAACAATCACTGAACCTTTTATGGTTCTACACTATTTCTAAAATGAACTTTGTTTGAATATTTTAAATAGACTAATGCCTCGTACACACGATCGGATTGTTGGCCAACAAAATCGTGGAATTTTGTCCGAAGGGCGTTGGCTCAAACTTGTCTTGCATACACAGGGTCACACAAATGTTGGCCAACAATTACGAACGTAGTGACGTACTACGTGGTTTTTCAGCTCTTTAGCGCCACCCTTTGGGCTCCTTCTGCTAATTTCATGTTAGTAGAAGTTGAGTGTTGATTCACGCTTTTCTTTTTCGCGTTTTTTCATTTAGCGCTTTTCATTTCGTGCTTTTAATTTCATTCTTTTCAGTTCGTTTCTGAACGGCCGTTAATCTCGACATGATGCGGAATCGGAGGAGATAACATGTTATTTATTATTGGCCTTGGAGTTATTGCTTTGACATCATTTTTTTGGTTGAATAATGATTTGATTTGGTATATTTTCTATATTTTTGGATGCATAGAATGCACTTTTTGGTTAAGTTCTATTGGCAGATATCATGTCTAATTTTTTTTTTTTTTTCTATGCACAATAAAAAAATTGTTGAGAATAATACTTGGCTATGTGTTTTACTTCAAATGACAGTTTGGGATTCGGCAGTTACATTTAAAAAAATACAATGTAAAATTGACAAGGGACACCAACATAGTTATATCTTTGTTCTTAAAAACTACGGGATAATGGTGTTGTGGTAACTTTCCCAAATAAAAAAATAAAAAGCATAATAATAATATTCTTGAATTCACTAGAAAAAAAATTTTTGTTTGCAATAACTCCATCAGTATCACTAGCAAAGCAGCTTCATTATTGTCCTATTAAAGAAGAAGAGAATTGTGCGCTGCATTTGGAGATTTCATAATTTGCCACGTCACGAATTTAAATTCTCCATTACAAACGCTAGTTTACAAGACCGACCGCTTCTGCTTCCGAGCATGTGTGTTTGTACTTTGGACTTCTGTCCAACGGACTTGTGTACACACGAACGGAAAATCCGACAACACACATTTGTTGGTGGAAAATTTGAAAAACTGCTAGCCAACATTTGTTGGCGGAAAGTCCGACAACAATTATGCGATGGAGCATACACACGGTCGGATTGTCCGCCAACAGCCTGGCATCCAACATTTCCTGTCTAAAAGTCCAATCGTGTGTACGGGGCTGTAGAAGGATTTTATTTTTATTATTAGTAACTGGTTGCAAGCTGGAACAGGATTGATGCTATTAGTTTTAGTTTAGATTCCTGCTCTTTTCTTAATTTTTTTGCTCCCTTCATTTGTGTAAATTACAGAATTTTCTAATTCTTTTGAACATTTTTTTTGTTTTTAATGAAATTAGTTATACCCCATTGCTTTCTAAAATGAAATGCCCACAGGAAAAAAAGTGTAAATCTCTCCAATGTAAGAAAAAGTTCCCACTAATGCCCCGTACACACAGTCAGAATTTCCGACGGAAAATGTCCTATCGGACTATGTTGTCGGAAAATCCGACCGTGTGTGGGCGCCATCGGACTTTTTCCGTCTGAATTTCCGACGGATAAAATTTGAGATCCTGCTCTCAAATTTTCCGACAACAAAGTCCGATCGGACTTTTTCCGATCGTGTGTAGCAAATTCCGACGGACAAAGTGCCACGCATGCTCAGATCAAATTACAAGACCAAAGCTATTGGCCACTAGCCTCTACGTAGTTCCGTCGTACGCAACGAACGTCACCACGTTCAGAATGATCAGATTTTCCGACAACTTTGCCCGACCGTGTGTATGCAACACCAGTGTCGGACAAAATCGGATTTTGTGGTCGGAATTTCCAACCGTGTGTACGGGGCATTAGAACGTGTCACTGTAAAAGAAGTCACAATGGAAGATTTAACCTAACCTTTACCCTTACCTTTATAGTGACAACTGTAAAATGTTGGGTATCCATCTTTTTCTATTCCAGTATATACGGCTCCCGGGTTACATAGGGGGAAATGAATCTCTCTAGCAGTGACAGACAGCATTACACAAACTGACAGGGGTTCTATTCATTTCATGTGCTAAAAATAAGTAAAGGTTGACTATAGATCAGACATCATTTTTACAGTATGGCAAAAGCCCACAATCTATATTCTATTATTACATATAGGTTTGGTCATTTAACCAATGTTGCAAATTGAACCAATGTTGTTGATATTGTAAAATGATGTGTAATATTGCCAGAGGTGGGCTTGCAGTTTGTAGCCCAGGTGGCAATCAATAATTAGTGACCTAGAAAAGAGAGCAGCTCAAGGTTGAATGGGAAAGGAAGAAGAACAACTTGTTCCCCATAGTCATTTTTGATATGTCGCTGGATAGAACAATATGTCTTGTTCCCTGTTTTAAAAAAAAACACAATAATAATTATCTTTAGATAAAAATAGGTACTTAAACCACAGTACACCCAATGACAGATTCGAAAGGAGATCACAACAAGAGCTCTAAACTCTCTAAGACAACCAATAAAAGACAATAATTTCCATGATTTTCTGGCAAATTGCACTCACTTTGACAATGTGAGAAATTATTATTTTTTTATATTAAATCACTGACCTAAATTAAACCGTTGAATACAAGCTATCTAGGGCAGTCATTAATGATGTCTTTGATAAGTTACCTTTAAAATGTAGTTCACAGCCAGCCCCTCTATTTTATCCAGGCATAAGGGTTTTATTACAAAGAAGCCTCTAAATACCTTTTTCAGCTATATTCAGGCTGGTCACATGACTCCCGGCCGGTCTCCTACTCCAATCAAGCGCTACAGCAGGAGGGGCTGAGATCTCCCTCTGGCGTCAGCATGGCCGGGACAAGGGGTGGGCAGGAGGGGCAGCTTCCCTAGGCACTGTAGTATCATGTGAGGTGGGGGGGGCACCACAGGGAGATTGGGGGGGGGATTTGTGTTGGAATTTGGAATTTGTTGGGCAGAAGGGGATAAGTATTGTTCTAGAAGGGGAAATTTGGGGGGGGGGGGTGCTAGAAGTGATGATTTAGCGGGATTTGAGTTGGGAGGGGGGATGAGGGAAGATGATTTGTGCTAGGAGGGGGTGGATTAGGGAGAACTTTTGCAGAGGGGGATTTGAAGTAAGGGGGGGAGAAGATGTGTACTAGAAGGGGAAATGTTAGGGGTAAAGGATTTGTGCTAGGAGGGGTGAATTTTTTGGGAGGTTGGCATTTGAGCTGGGGGGATTTGGGAGATTTGTGCTGAGAGGGGGGTTTTCAGCAGGGGGGTGAATTTGTACTAGGAAGAGGGGAATTTATGCTTAGGGGGTAAGCATGTAGATTAGTGCTCAGGGTTTTTTGGGGGGGGGATTTTTGCTGGCACATAATGCTCATACGTGTTGGGGGGGGGGGGGGCGATTTTTGACATGTTCACCCTGGGCTATAGATGACCTTGTTCCGGCACTGAACGTCAGCCAGGGAGGTCATGTGTTGGAGTACCATCCTGGGATTACACCCCTATAGATGTTTGTTCACCGCTGCTTGTATTGACTTGTGTGCCCCAGACCATACTGCCACAGCTCCTGGAGATGATGCCCCCAATGCACCTTCAGCTCTCAGTACCACATTTTGAACTTATACTTGATCTGTAAGTAAAAATGGGGGAGATTTCCTTTTCCCCTCCCTTCTCTCCCATTTACCCCCTCTCTCCTTGGCCAACTTTTAGACTACATTGACAATTATGTATCCCTTTGCAGATACGTTCTTATATGCACTTCACATCTGCTCCTGATGAGTGGATAAATCCAGAAAAGAGCACTTTTGTATGCTACGTCCTTACAATCATGTGCCAATCATCAGATCACTCATATGAATTCTTTGCAATTATGATCCAGCTCAACGGTGATAATTTGATGTTAGACTAGAGAGGCCTTTAGGTCACAATTATTATGTACAAACATATCATGCTATGATGGAACGTGTGTATATTTATAAATTATTAATGTGCTACCAATGAGCATTACTATATATTACTGTAGTATGTCATGGTGTAACATGTGTACATAGATGAATTAATAAATGTGATACTATTTATTGGTATTATGTCATGATTGAACATGTAAACATATATGAATTAATAAATGTGATTTTATATATCTATCAATTTTACCAGTGTACCGGCCATAAACCCTTGGGGCGGCCTTAACTTTTCTGGGCTTACCAATTACCTCCTCGTGGCTTGTCGGTTGTTGTCTAGGGGTTCCCAGGGTTAGTACCCAATGACTTCAAATGCTGACACATAAAAGTCCTTTTCAAGGTATTTATTATGCAGGGGTAACATCCAACAATAACACAGTCTTAGGTGGGAATAGAGGGCACGGGTGATAAAACTCAGGCACTTTGAACTGCTGACATCCACTGAATGTCTCTTAGTCAAACCAGAGAGTAGCCACTCGCAACTGGGCACTTCACTGCTGGATAAATCTCTACCGTAGATTTAGCAGCCAACATGTGATCTGGAGAACTTGCAAAGTCTCTGCCACAGACTAGATTGTAACTGAATATAAGTAGGAACCTTTCTCACAGTACCTGGATCTCTCAGCCTTCTTGGCGATACTGTGAGAAGTGTGGATTCTCTAGTGTCCATACAACTCAGCTCCCAGGCTCTTACCGAGCAGCCAGCTTCTTGGCCCTCCTCCGAAGAGTCCTCCCCTGGTCACTTGTACGAGTTGCCGTGTCCCTCCAATACCGAGAGCTCACTGGGATACCTTCCGAATCCTCCTTTAGTTACTGGGCCTTGAACTAGCCAGTTCCGAGGCTTGGGAACGGACGGATCCCCACCCCAGACCATGAGGGCCTCTGGGGCTGGTCAGGATGACCATGCTTGTGGGGACGGCAGACACTCCTGGGTCTAGGACCCCTCACGGGGATGGCCTGGACCGGAACCAGGAATCAAAGCAGCAGTCGATCCCTGAACACGTGACTTCAGCACCTTAAATGCCCCTTCCCAGACTACGCAGCAGGGCCAGACACGTCCACTGATTGGCTCCGGGAAAGATTGGTACCTAACACGTCCAACCAGGCTTGGTTCTCGGCCTGTCACAGGTGCCTCACTGCACCTATGAACAGGCGGAACTTCAGTACAGCCCAGCCAAACTGATGCCAACGTAAACCTGTACAATTAACCCTCAGAACTCTGTTATAGTTCTGGGAAAAGCTAAATTTACATTGATACACGTAAATAAAGTGTGAGCACTACACCAGATTGTAGCCACATGTTTTATATAAAGTCCCAATTCCCCCCATTTTTTTAATTATCTTGTATTAGGGATGGAGGTGTATGACCCTACCCCGTCATTGCCTCATTTAAAGTCCCAACAAAAATTCCCCCTTTTTCTATCATCCTGGTAAAAGTTCAATTTTCGTTAGGCCATTAGCTGCATGTCATGCAGCTCTCATATTTCAGCTATATTAAATTTGATTGAATAATGTCCCCAGAGACCCCCCAAAGAACAGTTTGTTTTTTTTGCCTTTCATTTTTTTTAATTTACATTATGAAGCTATTTATTTTAGTGAATGCTTGACTAATGTTCCACCCAATGTCATGCAATTTTTCAGAATGTATTACCTCGTTGATTATAAACAACTTCATAATTTGTATTCACTACATCAATGTGAAAAATCCTGAATAGAAATCTATGCCAATCAAGCTAAGTGCATAAATCCTGAAAAGTTTCTATAGACTTGGTTTACAAGCAGTACAACTATTTAGTATCCTATGTGAGATTTTAAGTATACTAATTATAGGTTATATAAGATTACAAAGCAAAATACAGATTGGTTTCATACTTCAATGTAAATTTGGTAAATTACCAACCTTATTATATCCTAACACTTAGTTCATATGCATGACTTACCTGATGTCCTGATGTGTTGGGTTTGAGCCATTTTTAATCAGTCCAGGGCCGTTTCTTCTCCCATGGGACTATAAACACAAAATTGGCAGTGTGCATTCAGCTGCGACCATCAGGCCAAGCTAAAGATGATGGGAAGATTGTGTTGTATTTATTGGATTATACAGTTGATGAAAGTGTGTTGGTTTAGATTTGATAAGCAGTCTCTTTGAGATTGCCGCCACTCAGTCTGAAAAAACGCAAAGCATATCTCTCCAGACGCCACACGGCCTAAAAATACTTTGTGGCTGTAGTTATCTTCAGAAGCATTTGCAGAAACCAAATTTAGCGACTGCAGACGCTGTCTTACCTTCAGAATGTAATGTTATTCATAAATACAAATTGGTAGTAATGTATTCCTAGCAATAACAACTACTGGTAAATGATGCCTGTTCATATTTCTTTCATAAAAGAAACCAGAAAAATGTAATTCTATTTTCAGTACGTTGATATTTTTATTCAGGGTTTACTCTCTACACAAGATATTGGAAGTAAATTTAACGTCATCCTTTTTTTACATACAAGTCCTTTACAGAAATACTCAAAGACATCAATATGTTTTAGATTGCCACTGCCTACATTACATCGAAGAACAAATCTTATAAAAGCATCATATCATATTGAATATTAGCCACAAAGTATTTCTATGGATGTCTCCCTGTTACTTTTTGATTTCTTTTGGCAAATGTGGAAAATATAATACTGTATATGGGTGCCATCTATAGTCCAGAATAAAAGAAAATAATATGGTTTCCCATTGCAAGCAAATAATTCCAGATTTTTTTTTCTATTGTATGTCAATAAATATGAAAGCATACACTTGGGCTACCTTGGGCAGCACAGCTATTTTTCTTATGCAAATCTTCACAAATGTCCCACGGTGTATCTTAGGTCCAGTTTCTATCAAATCATTTTCTTCTGATAAAGAGGAAACAGGATATACTGCTTGCTTCAGAGTTCTTGTTTCTAATAATACATCAGAGCATACCCTAATGATTTGACACTCCAAAGGGTTGGTTTACTATAGGCAAAAACTGTAGACTGTTCAACCTATAAGGGAATTTGCACTTTACAGGGAATTTTCCCCCAGCACTTAGTGAGTGACTTTCTGCTGACTTCTAACATCCGTCTTTTTCTTGCACATGGTAGGTTGCTCTTTGCAAAGTGAATTTCCCCACATTCACAAAGCTAAGGGATAACCCCCTTGCAAAGTGAACAGTCAATTTGCCTTCAGTAAATCAATCTCTATGTCTTCATCTACAACACATTGACAAAACTGAAGATGAGTTTGCAATTTACCCATCTATGGAAAAGTAACAGGTATGTTTTTTAGCACAACCTCCCCTGATAATACCTTCCCTGTACTTGCCCTGCTGCCCAGTTTATCCACCAAATGTCCATGAATCACCTAGAGTTTCAAGACACAATTCTCTTCCTCTATTCTCCAATGCGAGTCTGGGTGTGTGTAAGGAGGCCTCTTTATTCCGACTACAGTGCAGGCACGTACTGCCATCTGGACTACCAGGAGTTTCCCGGTGGGCCGATGGCTCAGTGGGACGGTTTCAGTGACAGCCAGTGGCGTTGCTAGGGGGTGGCTTTTGGGACTATAGCCCCAAGTTCCAAGGGTCCCCAACCACAGGGCTGCCCGCCCACTACGGGGCCGTGGCCTCTCTGCGGCCGTGTGGCGGGCAACATGGGAGAGCCAGAGAACGGGCAGGCAAGAGAGCAGAGAGATGACATCATCTCTCACTGCCAACCCTGCATCACCGCTGTTCTGCCCTCAATGTTCAGCCACGGGCAGCAGAGAGATTACATCATCTCTCACTGTCTGCCCTCTCTCTGGTGACCCTAATCTGTCTAACAGTATGCGTTAAAAACAAGGGTTTATTTTGCCACTTCATGGCACCCCAGTATTATCTGCAGTCCTAACTCAAAATTTTGAGAGCATGTGGAAGCACATGCATTATAAAGGATAGGCAGAGGGCAGGTGAGTCTGGAGGGAGCCCACCCCCTCCTAAAGGGATATAACAATATATATTGTATATAGTGTTTGTGTAGCTGTGCTAATTCTGGATATTGGTGTCATCCCCTGTCTGTTAAGTCTGCCTGGAGTTCATGAATTACACAAATGTTAGAACGCATTTATACACATTTTGATATCTAAACAGTGAAGATATTTGTATTGCAACTGTGTTTGGTTGGATATTGGCTTTAATACTGTTTTTTCCTCTACAGAGTTTAAAGAGAGCTGTGATCACAGATTGAAGCTGTTTTTCTTTTTCTATTATATACATACATAAGAGAGCAAATGTTGAGCAAGGGTATGTCAGAATTGACTTTGCTAAGTATAAGATAGATGCATAAATGTACTTTTCATCCATACTTTAAACCAGATTCTATTTTGAAGTGTTAAAACATAAAACACCATTTGGCTACCATATGTATTTTTGGTAGCCAAATAAAATAATACAATAACAGATGTGTAGCAACTTTAAGATGTTAAAAGCATTTGGCTTTTTACCCATATAAACAGCTATCCCTATTGGTGTTATGCAGTAGCCTCAGATGGGCTCTTAAACCTAATGGATTTCTGACTTTTCTACATTTTATTGCATGATCTAGTCAGGTTGTTTGCGGTGAGAATTATATACCCCTTTCTGGTCTTTCCATCACGATGCTCCATTAGCTCTCTCCTATCAATAATACCAAGTCTGACAGTGGGACAGGATGAAGACCCCCGAAAATTACATTACATGTTTAAGGATGATGGATAACGCTTCAGCATGTCCCTAGGCAGCAAACAGCCTCCTCTTTTCTTCTTATAATGAAAGAAAAGCAGAACATTTCCAGATATCAGGAGCAGCTGGTAAAAATAAAACAAAATCTCCCAAGACTAGCGGTTCCAAGAGGAAAAGGTAGTATTCTTCCTTTGCATCTTTTCCTTTGCATTAATTCAGAATCTCCTGGAATGACGTGGTTTACAAGAGGTGGACTGGAAGCATTTTAGAGGAGCTCAATGTTGTCTATCTATCTATCTATCTATTGTAAATGATAAATAATTCAATATATCTATATATATCTATCTATATCTATATTGATAGATTATATATATATATATATATATATATATATATATATATATATATATATATATGTGTATATCTATATCTATATCTATATCTATCTATATATATATATATATATATATATATATATATATTGTTATTGTATATCTATATATATTTATCTATAGATATATATATATCTATATCTATATATATATCTATATATAGATATAGATATATATAGATATCTATATATAGATATAGATATATATAGATGAATATAGATATATATATATATATATATATATATATATATATATATATATATATATATATATATATATATATATATATATATAGATATGTAGTATCTCACAAAAGTGAGTACACCCCTTACATCTTTGTAAATATTTTATTATATCTTTTCATGTGACAACACTGAAGAAATGAAATTACACTTTGCTACAATGTAAAGTAGTAAACAGTGTAAATTTGCTGTCCCCTCAAAATACCTCATCACACAGCCATTAATGTCTAAACCACCGGCAACAAAAGTGAGTACACCCCTAAGTGAAAATGTCCAAATTTGGCACAAAGTGTCAATATTTTGTGTGGCCGCCATTATTTTCCAGCACTGCCTTAACCCTCTTGGACATGGAGTTCACCAGAGCTTCACAGGTTGCCACTGGAGTCCTCTTCCACTCCTCCATGATCACATCACGGAGCTGGTGGATGTTAGAGACCTTGCACTCCTCCACCTTCAGTTTGAGGATGCCCCACAGATGCTCAATAGGTTTTAGGTCTGGGGAAATGCTTGGCAAGTCCATCACTTTTACCCACAGCTTCTTTAGCAAGGCAGTGGTCGTCTTGGAGGTGTGTTTGGGGTCGTTATGTTGGAATACTGCCCTGTGGCCCAGTCTCTGAAAGGAGGGGATCATGCTCTGCTTCAGTGTGTCACAGTACATGTTGTCCCTCAATGAACTGTAGCTCCCCAGTGCCGGCAGCACTCATGCAGCCCCAGACCATGACACTCCCACCACCATGCTTGACTGTAGGCAAGACACACTTGTCTTTGTACTCCTCACCTGGTTGCCTCCACACACGCTTGACACTATCTGAACCAAATAAGTTTATCTTGGTCTCATCAGACCACAGGACATGGTTCCAGTAATCCATGTCCTTAGTCTGCTTTTCTTCAGCAAACTGTTTGCAAGCTTTCTTGTGCATCATCTTTAGAAGAGGCTTCCTTCTGGGATGACAGCCATGCAGACCAATTTAATGCAGGGTGCAGTGTATGGTCTAAGCCAGGGGTGTCAGATTTGATGAAGTGAACATGCGCGAGGGCCGACCATTTTGCCTGACATTCTTTGAACCATTAAAATTTGGTCTAAGTGTGTTCGTTTGAGCACTAATACAGCATGGAAAAGAAGAAAGGTAACAGCGCTCTCTGCAGGGACAACTCAATCCATACACCAGGTCCACTCACAGGTGCCGAGGCTCAATGTGTCCCAACACACTCCAATGCAACTATAGTAAGAAGAGCCGTCGTCGTTTATAGGTACATCAGTATGACAATAAAACTATAAAACTGACGCATTTCGGCAATATCTGACGCGCTTTGGCAATAGCCTTAGTCGTAGCTACGACTAAGGCTATTGCCGAAACGCTTTAGCTTTATTGTTTTATTGTCACTCTGATGTACCAATAAACGACACTTCAAGGATTACAGTGTTGCCGGCTCTTCTTACTACTAAGCACTAATACACAGCCCAACAAGAATTCTCTTGCCTTTGTGGCTGTGTGTGGTGAAGAGATAAGCTTGGGCTTGTTATTTGGATATACCGTATTTATTGGCGTATAACATGCACCTTCACTTTAAAAGGGAAGTTTCAGGAAAAAATAAATACAATTTTAAATAGAGAACAGTGAAGCAAAATAAGGGTCAGTGCCCATCTGCAGACCCCCAATTGCCACGAATGCAGCACCCCTAATTGCCAGGAATGCAGAACCCACCACTGCTAGGAATGCAGCACCCACCATTGCCAGGAATGCACCCACCATTGCCAGGAATACACCCACCATTGCCAGGAAGGCAGCACCCACCATTGCCAGGAATGCACCCACCATTGCCAGGAATGCACTCACCATTGCCAGGAATGTAGCACCCATCATTGCTAGGAATGCACTCACTCGCCTTACGGAGAGAAAGAACGGGGAGATGCTGATGTAAACAAGCATTTCCCGGTTCTGCCTAGTGACAGTGTCACTGATCTCTGCTCCCTGTAAACGGGAGCAGAGAGATCAGTGATGTGTCACACACAGTCACGCCCCCCCCACAGTTAGAAACACGCCCCTAGGACACACTTAACCCCTCCCCGCCCGCTAGAGGTTAACCCCATCACTGCCAGTGTCATTTACACAGGAATCAGTGCATTTGTATAGCACTTATTGCTGTATAAATGACAATGGTCCCAAAAATGTGTCAAAAATGTCTGATGTCCGCCATAATGTCGCAGTCACGATAAAAATCGCTGATTGCCGCCATTACTAGTAAAAAAAAAATTAGTAATAAAAATGCCATAAAACTATCCCCTATTTTGTATACGCTATAACTTTTGCGCAAACCAATCAATAAACGCTTATTGTGATTTTTTTTTTACATAATATATGTAGAAGAATACATATCGGCCTAAACTGAGGAAAAAAACTTTTTTATTCATTTTTGGGGGATATTTATTATAGCACAATGTAAAAAATAATGTGTTTTTTTCAAAATTGGCGCTCTTTTTTTGTTTATAGCGCAAAAAATAAAAACCACAGGGGTGATCAAACACCACCAAAAGAAAGCTCTATTTGTGGAAAAAAAAAGATGTCAATTTTGTTTGGGAGTCACTTTGCATGACCGCGCAATTGTCAATTAAAGCGATGCAGTGCCGAATCGCAAAAAGTGCTCTGGTCTTTGGCCAGCAAAATGGTCCGGTGCTTAAGTGGTTACAAATGAACGCCACAACTTTTCGCATATTTATTTGAAAAAAAAAAAAAATTTTGAAAATCATTTGTTATTTTCTTTCCACTTCACAATTATGTGCCACTTTGTGTTGGTCTATCACATAAAATCATCAATAAAATACATTAAAATTTTTTGGCTGTAACATGACAAAATGTGGAACATTTCAAGGGGTATGAATACTTTTTCAAGGCACTGTATTTACAAATATATATATATATATATATATATATATATATATATATATATATATATATATATATATATTTTAAATTCAGTCTTTTTTCATATTTTAGCAAAAAATAAAACCCCCCAGTTGTGACTAAATACCACCAAAACGAAAACTTAATTTGTGTGAAAAAAGGACAACAATGTAATATGGGTAGTGTTGCTTGACAGTGCAAGTGTCATTCAGAGCCCAGGTTCACACTGACATCGGGAATGAAATCGAGCGAGTTCAGCTGAACTATTGAACAATTTCATACTCGCATGTAAGTCCCGACTTTGGGGTGCGATTTCAGACATCTGTGCGGGTTCCTATACAAATGTCTCTTGAAATCGCACTCCGAAGTTGCCAAAAGTAGTAAAGAAACTACTTTTGGGAATTGGTGTGACACCACAAGTGGAATTGATGCGGCGTTGCACCGATTCGGATGGTGCCATCGCCGGTAATTGCCACTGACTTGGCATGCGATTTGACATATCAAATTGCATGCCGAATCACTCCAATGTGAACCTGGGTTTAATGTGAGAGCACTGAAAGCTGTAAATTGTCCTGGGCAGGAAGAGGGTGAAAGTGCCTGGCAGGCAAGAGGTTAAATGATAAGGCTGAGGGAGAGACAGAGTAGGAAGGAAGAGAGGGAGGAGGGGAGAGTCTGGTCACAGCTCAATCACTTGCACAATGCACAGTCCCAGCAGGAGGTTCACTGGCTCAGTCAGTGTCTTCATGTTTAGGATGGGACGTTGTGGCTGCTGACTTTAAAGTTTCCCGCCCACATATCCCATTCACAGCACACGGGCTGCATCGAGTGTGGGCGGGCACAGGGAGAGAGGGGCGGGAAGAGGCAGAGCTGATCGTTCTCCCATTAATGTAGACTAGAAAAGGGCTGTACTGTGTACTCTGCAAGACGGAACACACACACTCAGCCCAGGCTGTGGCAGGTGTAGCCAACATCCCTGCCACAGGACACATCGCAGCTGCAGCACGGGATGGAGGGATCACTGTGTTGTGTTCTTTCACTGCAATTCAACCACAAATTTGGGATCCAGCCCTGTTAACCCCCCCCCCCACCGGAGCTGCCCGAGCAGTAGCACTTGGACGGTCGGAAACTGCACATGCGCAGTTCTAAGCTGGCCGCACAGCGGCCCTTTTACAGGAAATCAGAGCAGCCCGGGGGGAAATTGCCACTCTGCCCCCCGGCCCAGCCCGCCCCTGCCCAGGACCCTGCACTCACTATATCTGGTCTCCCACAGTACACAGAACATGGAAATGCAATTATTTTAGTAATTATTTAGTAAATATAAACTTCTAAATACATTTTCTCATCAGCAGTATATAGCAGTCTTATGACATCTATCAGTGTCTGGTTAAAGCTTGTAGTAGGAGTTTTCATTCTACTCTGACTGCCCTATGAGGCTGCAGGACCCCTGACCCTCTGTCTGGACAGTGCTCATTGCTCCTGTGCTGATCACATGCACTCTCTCAAGAAAAAAAAAAACTCTCTAGGAATATACGCCAAACTGAGCATGTGCAGAGTGCCCCCCCCAAGGCTCTGTCTTATCAGGAGATGGATTGGGGACAGTGGAAGAAGGGGAGGATCAGGGAGGACAGGATCAAACAGCCTTTTTACACAATGCAGAGGATAAACACCTTAGGTTCCACATTGAATATAACAAGCATGCTTTACTGCATATGCAGACGGATTTTACTGTTGTGGGTTTAGTAACACTTTAAAGTAACTTTATTTTTCCTTTGGGATAAAGGTTTTACATAAATGAATAAAATATGACCATTGTAAGCATTAGACATGTGCATTCATTTTTGTCCAATTGCATTTTCGTCCGAATTTTGGGGATTTTCACGTTCGTTTTAACAAATGATAATGAACGTTCAGAATCCAAAATCCGAAAGATCCGACATAAACAAATGCTTTATTTTTGTTAAATCGAACAACAGTTTGAAGATGCGACATGACGGTGACAATAACAATCTGTGTCTATCGAACCTGTGGTCGAATGTGCCTAACCTAACTCTATTAGTTCAAGATTATTCGACATAGAGAGAAAAGATTCAACATTATAGAGACATGAAGATTCGATGAAGCAGCTAAAAACATACGATCGCCACAAACGGACATTTATGGTCAAATGCTCTGCCCATAGGCTATAGAAGAATTCTAATGTTGGTTGACTAGTAATAATAATTAATAAATATAATTATTACTAGTGTTATACAACATTAGAATTCTACTATAGCTTGTGGGCGGAGCATTCATCCGGAAATGTACGATTGCGGCGTCGTACAGTTAAGCTGCTCCGTCAAACCTTCTTAGAACATTCGACGGACACCATAAGCCTTCAATGACAGATTCCATCTTAATTCATTTGGATTTTCAGACGAATGCATTTTTTAACGAAACAAAATAAATAAAAACAAATTTTGGGAGTAACTACATAAATGTATTTTTCAGATGAAAATGAAATTCCGAAACAAAATGTTTCAGTGTGCACATGTCTAGTAAACATCCCCTAAATGGTTTGTCCCCTCTCTGTAACTGCCACATTTGCTGGACAGCTTGGTCTGTTAAAAGAAGGTGAAAAATAACTTAACCACTGGATCACTAGGTAAAAAGAAAAAAGGGAAAAAAGCTTAAAGAAATAAAATTAATAAAGCCACCACATCTAAGAATTAGTAAGCTGAGATATAATACATGTTTAGTTTATGAATTAATACTGCTTTAATGTAGTACCCAACTCTCATTGACATTTGTATGGGCATTGGGCAATACTCCATGGCATCATTTATACATGTTTTCCCCAATGTTAAACATACAGGGATACAGATTTTGATTTGATTTCATGCTTATCTGCTTACATACTAAAAATAATATTGTGTTAAAAACAGCTGCAACTGTGGTAGACAATTCAGTCATATACTAGTGCCAAATATAATTTAGGCATTAATGGAGAAAAATTACATCCAAAAATTGTAGAAATACTCATAAATCACTCATAAATCACAAAGAGTTCAGAATTGTAAATAATCCAAGAATAACCACAAATTGAATACAAATTACAAAACACAAAATGATTAACATAATGAAATGTGTATATTTGGAAGTGTTAAAATGTTATAAAATAAGCATAAAATTATTTTGTGTGTCTCTCTCTCATGATTTCAATTACAAGGTGTTCTATATATTCCCCCAATACAGAGTCTCGCTTTTACTGCTGCAATGTGATACAGTCTATCACAGTGTTATACATATATACAGTGTCAAGAAAAAGCACCGTATTTATCGGCGTATAACACGCACTTTTTTCCGTGCGTGTTATACGCCGATCCCCCAAAGATCCCCCTTCGTTGTGAGGCTCCGGGTGGCTTTCAGCCACCTTCAGGCCCTTCTCAGTGGCTTTCGGCCGCCTTTGGCCTTTCTCGTCAGCTTTCGGCCGTCTTCGGCCTTTCTCCGCAGCTTTCGGCCGTTCTTGGCAACTTTCGGCCGTATTAACTAGGCAAAAGATGACAATTGGTGTCAGGATCAGCATAAACAGTAGCAAGGCCACCTCAGGTGCTGGAAATATACTGCCAGACCACATTTATGGCAGCATGGCTAGTCCTAGACTGACTGGGTAAGCACTGTCCAAAAGAAAAGGAGGATGGTAGTGGAAAGGGCAGGGAACAAAGGGGCTTGCAGAATAATTATTATAGGAGAGGCAGTCCTTTGAGATGTTCTTCTGCTGGTTATCATTGGGGTCCATTATGAGTGTTGGTTCTCGCTTTTTTTTTTTTAATCATCTCTTCCTTTAGTATTACTTTTTCATACAAATAATAAAAACAACAAACAGCATACAACCTAGACACATATTTGAGAAAAATAAAAACAGAAAACAAAAAAAAACCCTGGCGTCCATGCCCCCCGCCCCCTTCTCTCCCCCCATACTCCCATCTCATTATACATCCAAAATGTCAGACCATCTCCTCCATATCTTTTCAAATTTCCCTGGGCAACCTCTATGTACAAAAGTATATTTTTCCCTAATTAAGGTTTCCCTTATTTGTATTTTCCATTATGCTACTGTAGGTGGAAATGGTGATGTCCACTTTTGCGCTATAAGCATACAAGCCTGAAATAGGCTCCTTGTTATTGATGTTGTGTATTTGCCCGGGAGCGTTGGTGCTCTTAACGACATCCCAGTCTCTGGGATGTAGTGGTGACCTCTCGCTGCAGAAGTAGGTGCCCCCTTGGTTTCTCCCTGAGAGGAACCTCAAAAGTCCCATTCATTGCAGTAAAATTTTCTAGAATATAGGGATAAAGTGCTAGAGTGACCTCCCATCAGTCTACATCTTTGATTTATTTAAAAAGAGCATTCGTCTTCAATGAATGGGGAAATGAAGAACCAAGGAAAGTAAAATATTAGCAGCCTATACTTCAGCTTTAAGACAAGTGAGTGGTTTTAACCCCTTGTCATATTACAATAGGCTGGGCGGGAACCCATATAACATTCCAGGATCACACCTCACGCACGCCCTACAGGCCACACTTGAGCAAGATCCATCACCTGCTGTGTCTGCCGAACACAGCAGATGATAGATCACTGTACCGGCCCGCTGCCACATGACACATGACAATTGTACACAATAAAAGACTTTCTTTCATGCTTTTCATTGTGTACTTTCGTGAGGAGCTCTGTGATTGGTCACAGTGATCACATGGTACAGGCAAAGTCAATCACAGCCCATCTGTACCCTGTGATTAGCTGTGGCAAATCGCAGCTAATCACAATAGCAAACACTGAATTAATAATTACATTTTTTTTTAAATGGTTGCTTATAACTGTAAAATTTGCAGTTATAAGCAATCATAGTATGTAAAAAAAAAAAAAATCCTGATCACCTAGTCCAGAGTAGTACAGTGTTACTATGGTAACATTGTATTTCTCTAGTCAATGTATGTAAAAAAATGTAGAAAAAAATGTTAATGACTCTTACCCTGGGGTTTTCCGCCTTCCTCTGGATCAACTGTGGGTATAAGATTGTGTATATGGGATTATATATATATATATATATATATATACATATATATGTATGTATGTATATGTGTGTATATATATATATATATATATATATATATATATATATATATATATATATATATATATATATATATATATATATATATATATATATATATATATATGTATATATATATATATATATATATATATATATATATATATATATATATATATATATATATATATATATATATATATATATATATATATATATATATATATATATATATATATATATATATATATATGTGTGTGTGTATGTATTTTTTTATACATTTTTTTTTTGGTTGAACTAGATGTGTCTTTTTTTAACCTGACTAACTGTATCACTCTAACTATATCACTAATATGCTGCACTGCACTGGTGAAAGTATGTAAACTATTTTTTTAAATTGTGAGAAAAACATACAACTTCAAAAATCTCGCCATGCCTCTTACTAAATACCTTGGACTATCTGCTTTCCAAAAAGGGGATATTCGTACTGTCCTGGCATTTTTGGGCTTCAAGAAATTAGATAGACCTTCAGTACATCAGGATTGATCGATTTTCAGATATACTGTATATACCATAGATTGTGGACTCTATAACTTTCCTACAGACTAAATGATACACTGATTTTAGTTATTTATTTGCATATTATAACAACTTGAAGTGATTGTAGCCGTATTAGTGCAATTGTGACAGAGAAAATTGAGTATTGTCCGTGATACTTTTTTTATTTGCACTAACATATCATTTTTCATGGACGAGCTTTCGGGGTGTGTCCCCTTCTTTAAGGTCCAAGCAGTACTGATTCACAAAAGTTTTAGCTAAAACTTTTGGGAATCAGTACTGCTTGGACCTTGAAGAAGGGGACACACCCTGAAAGCTCGTCCATGAAAAATGATATGTTAGTGCAAATAAAAAAAGTATCACGGACACTACTCATATTATAACAGAAACAAAGAAAAACAGGGCTTTTTTTCCCCTTTATTTAGCAAAAAAATAAAAAAAACAGCAGTGATTAAATACCACCAAAAGAAATCTCTATTTCTGTGGAAAAAAAAAATGATAAAAATTACATATGGGTACAGTGTTGCATGACCACGCAATTGTCAGGGACAGGGAGGGGGTAAAAGTGTCTGGTAGTGAAGCGGTTAAGAAAGCTTAAACAAAGCTACACAGTTTGATAATTGAACTGCTTTATTAAGCCTATTGTGACTTCTAATCTTAGAATGGCTTGCCTTTTTTCTTTTTAATTTAGTTAAGCATTTTGAACTTATAACAAATATACAAAAAAAAAGCTTTTTGAAAAGTACAATAATAATTATCCAATAAAGTAAATTCATGTTTGGAGGTTACATGAAAAAAATAGTAAGCATAAATGATTGTCAACAACATACAGCATAATCCTAATATTTCAAAAGCCTAAAGGATGATTCACAAAAATGTAATTATTTTGGTTATTTTAAAATAACTCTTAATAAAAAAACATTATTCAATGAAAAATGGTGCTTGTAATGTAATTATCTAAAAGTAATTTCTAAGGTTATTTTGAGGTAATATATACTGCTTAAAATAAATGTAACTTATGCCTTCTATTTATTTTCTTATGTAATGCTTAATTATACTTTAACTCTTTGACTTTTTATATATAGAATATGCTGACATAATTAAACAGAATGCAGAGACACATATGCTATAACCATAATTTTAACAAAATTAATTCAATAAAAAAAATGAAAAAGTGCATATAATTACCAATTAACCACTTCAGCCCCGGACCATTTGGCAGCCAAAGGACCAGAGGTCTTTTTTCAATTTCGCACTGCACTACTTTAACTGGTAATTGCGCGGTCATGCAATTTTGTAACCAAACGAAATTTGCGTCCTTTTCTTCCCACAAATAGAGCTTTCTTTTGATGGTATTTGATTGCCTCTGTGATTTTTATTTTTTGCGATATAAACGGAAAAAGAGCGAAAATTTTGAAAAAAAAAGAGATTTTCTACTTTTTGTTATAAAAAAAATCTAATAAACTCAATTTTAGTCAAACATTTGGGCCAAAATGAATTCAGCCACATGTCTTTAGTAAAAAAAATGCCAATAAGCGTATATTTATTGGTTTGCGCAAAAGTTATAGCGTCTACAAACTAGAGTACATTTTCTGGAATTTACACCGCTTTTAATTTATGACTGCCTATTTCATTTCTTGAGGTGCTAAATGGCAGAGAAGTACAAAACCCCCCCAAATGACCCCATTTTGGAAAGTAGACACCCCAAGCTATTTGCTGAGAGGCATGTTGAGCCCATTGAATATTTTTTTTTTTTTAGTCCCAAGTGATTGAATAAAGACAAAAATAAAAAAGATTTTTTTTTTTTCAAAAAGTTGTCACTAAATGATATATTGCTCACACATGCCATGGTTATATGTGGAGATGCACCCCAAAATACATTTTGCTGCTTCTCCCGAGTATGAGGATACCACATGTGTGGGACTTTTTGGGAGCCTAGCCGCGCACGGGGCCACGAAACCCAATCAACGCCTTCAGGGTTTCTAAGGGTGCAAATCTTTGATTTCACTCCTCACTACCTATCACAGTTTTGAAGGCCATAAAATGCCAAAATAGCACAAAACCCCCCCAAATGACCCCATTTTGGAAAGTAGACACCCCAAGCTATTTGCTGAGAGGCATGTTGAGTACATGGAATATTTTATATTTTGCCACAAGTTGCGGGAATATTACAAACTTTTTTTTTTTTTTTGCCCAAAGTTGTCACTAAATGATATATTGCCCACACATGCCATGGGCATATGTGGAATTACACCCCAAAATACATTCTGCTGCTTCTCCTGAGTACGGGGATATCACATGTGTGGGACTTTTTGGGAGCCTATCCGCATACGGGCCCCCGAAAACCAAGCACCGCCTTCAGGATTTCTAAGGGCATAAATTTTTGATTTCACTCCTCACTACCTATCACTACCTATCACAGTTTTGAAGGCCATAAAATGCCAAGATGGCACAAACCCCCCCCCAAATGGCCCCATTTTGGAAAGTAGACACCCCAAGCTATTTGCTGAGAGGCATGTTGAGCCCATTGAATATTTTTTTTTTTTTTAGTCCCAAGTGATTGAATAAAGACAAAAAAAAAAAAAAAAAAATTTATTCAAAAAGTTGTCACTAAATGATATATTGCTCACACATGCCATGGTTATATGTATAATTGCACCCCAAAATACATTTTGCCACTTCTCCTGAGTACGGGGATACCACATGTGTGGGACTTTTTGGGAGCCTAGCCGCGTACGGGGCCCCGAAACCCAAGCACCACCTTCAGCATTTCTAAGGGTGCAAATTTCTGATTTCACTACTCACTACCTATCACAGTTTCGAAGGCCATAAAATGCCAAAATTGCACAAAACCCCCCAAAATGACCCCATTTTGGAAAGTAGACACCCCAAGCTATTTGCTGAGAGGCATGTTGAGTACATGGAATATTTTATATTTTGCCACAAGTTGCGGGAATATTACAAACTTTTTTTTTTGTTGCCCAAAGTTGTCACTAAATGATATATTGCCCACACATGCCATGGGCATATGTGGAATTACACCCCAAAATACATTCTGCTGCTTCTCCTGAGTACGGGGATACCACATGTGTGGGACTTTTTGGGAGCCTATCTGCATACGGGACCCCGAAAACCAAGCAACGCTTTCAGGATTTCTAAGGGCATAAATTTTTGATTTCACTCCTCACTACCTATCACTACCTATCACAGTTTTGAAGACCATAAAATGCCAAGATGGCACAAACCCCCCCCCAAATGACCCCATTTTGGAAAGTAGACACCCCAAGCTATTTGCTGAGAGGCATGTTGAGCCCGTTGAATATTTTTTTTTTTAGTCCCAAGTGATTGAATAAAGACAAAAAAAATAAATAAAAAAAATTTATTCAAAAAGTTGTCACTAAATGATATATTGCTCACACATGCCATGGTTATATGTGGAATTGCACCCCAAAATACATTTTGCTGCTTCTCCTGAGTATGGGGATACCACATGTGTGGGACTTTTTGGGAGCCTAGCCGCGTACGGGGCCCCGAAACCCAAGCACCGCCTTCAGGATTTCTAAGGGTGCAAATTTTTGATTTCACTCCTCACTACCTATCACAGTTTCGAAGGCCATAAAATGCCAAAGTAGCACAAAACCCCCCCAAATGACCCCATTTTGGAAAGTAGACACCCCAAGCTATTTGTTGAGAGGCATGGTGAGTATTTTACAGCTCTCATGTGTTTTTGAAAATGAAGAAAGTAAAGAAAAAAAATTTTCTTTTTTCAATTTTCAAAACATTGTGACAAAAAGCGAGATCTGCAAAATACTCACCATACCTCTCAGCAAATAGCTTGGGGTGTCTACTTTCCAAAATGGGGTCATTTGGGGGTGGTTTGTGCCATCTGGGCATTCCATGGCCTCCGAAACTGTGTTTGGCAGTGAGGAGTGAAATAAAAAAAAAAAAACACCCTTAGAAAGCCTGAAGGCGGTGCTTGGATTTTGGGGTCCCGTACGCGGCTAGGCTCCCAAAAAGTCCCACACATGTGGTATCCCCGTACTCAGGAGAAGCAACAGAATGTATTTTGGGGTGTATCTCCACATATGCCCATGGCATGTTTGAGCAATATATCATTTAGTGACAACTTTTTGTAAAAAAAAATATTTTTTTTTTTTTTTTTCATTATTCAATCTCTTGGGACCAAAAAAAAAAATATTTAATGGGCTCAACATTGCTCTCAGCAAATAGCTTGGGGTGTCTACTTTCCAAAATGGGGTCATTTGGGGGGGGTTTGAACTGTCCTGGCATTTTATGCACAACATTTAGAAGCCTATGTCACACGTCACCCACTCTTCTAACCACTTGAAGATAAAGCCCTTTCTGACACTTTTTGTTTACATGAAAACATTTTTTTTTTTTGCAAGAAAATTACGTTGAACCCCCAAACACTATATATATTGTTAAAGCAAAGGCCCTACAGATTAAAATGGTGGGTGTTGCATTTTTTTTTTCCACACAGTATTTGCGCAGCGATTTTTCAAACGCATTTTTTGTGGAAAAAATACACTTTTTTTTATTTTAATGCACTTAAACACACTATATTGCTCAAATTTTTGATGAAATAAAAAATATGATCTTAGGCCGAGTACATGGATACCAAACACGACATGCTTTAAAATTGCGCACAAACACACAGTGGCGACAAACTACATACATTTTTAAAAGCCTTTAAAAGCCTTTACAGGTTACCACATTAGATTCACGGAGGAGGTCTACTGCTAAAATTACTGCCCTCGATCTGACCTTCGCGGTGATACCTCACATGCATGGTGCAATTGCTGTTTACATATGACGCCAGACCGACGCTTGTGTTCGCCTTTGCGCAAGAAAAGGGGGGGCAGGGGTGCTTTTTTTTTTTTTTTTTTTAGTTTTTGTTTTTATTTAGCTTTTTTATTTTATTTTTAAACTGTTCCTTCCATTTTTTTTTCTTAGTTGTCATTTTTATTGTTATCGCAGGGAATGTAAATATCCCCTATGATAGCAATAGGCAGTGACAGGTACTCTTTTTTTGAAAAAATTGGGGTCTATTAGACCCTAGATCTTTCCTCTGCCCTCAAAGCATCTGACCACACCAAGATCGGTGTGATAAAATGCTTTCCCAATTTCCCAATGGCGCGGTGGGTATGCCCACCATTAGAATACCTCCCTTCATCCACCCACTTCTAATGATGGGCATACATGCACCATTTATATATGCCGAAGCATGGGGGCATCCTCCCGCAAAAAAAGTTATGCCACGTACACATGGTCGCACTTTTTTCGACCGTATGTACGTGGCATTAGGAGCAAAATCGCTCCTCCGCCCTCTGCTGCCCCCATGCTTCGGCATATATGCTCTTTTTTTTAACTGTGGTGGTGAAATCACCTCCTACAGCGTTGGAGTCGCGGCTTTATGTATCGTGGGAGCAAACGCTGTTGCTGTCAAGATAAATAAATCCACGCTGCAACTGAATGGCGTACCTGCTAAGCAAATAATGGTTAACATTAAAACTAAG
The DNA here is from genome assembly GCA_028564925.1 of Lithobates sylvaticus. Taxonomy (NCBI): domain Eukaryota; kingdom Metazoa; phylum Chordata; class Amphibia; order Anura; family Ranidae; genus Lithobates; species Lithobates sylvaticus. The sequence continues at coordinate 570,229,319 of CM053029.1, forward strand.
TAACATTACAGTATAACAGTAAGACCTTACCATACCATACCTGCAAAGCAAATACCAAAAAAAAAACATAGTAAAAAATAAAACATTTTGTTAACGCAACCGGTGCCTAAAATATATATATGCCGAAGCATGGGGGCATCCTCCCGCAAAAAAGTTATGCCACGTACACATGGTCGCACTTTTTTCGACCGTATGTACGTGGCATTAGGAGCAAAATCGCTCCTCCGCCCTCTGCTGCCCCCATGCTTCGGCATATATGCTCTTTTTTTTAACTGTGGTGGTGAAATCACCTCCTACAGCATTGGAGTCGCGGCTTTATGTATCGTGGGAGCAAACGCTGTTGCTGTCAAGATAAATAAATCCACGCTGCAACTGAATGGCGTACCTGCTAAGCAAATAATGGTTAACATTAAAACAAAGTAACATTAGAGTATAACAGTAAGACCTTACCATACCATACCTGCAAAGCAAATACCAAAAAAAAACATAGTAAAAAATAAAACATTTTGTTAACGCAACCGGTGCCTAAAATATATATATGCCGAAGCATGGGGGCATCCTCCCGCAAAAAAGTTATGCCACGTACACATGGTCGGACTTTTTTCGACCGTATGTACGTGGCATTAGGAGCAAAATCGCTCCTCCGCCCTCTGCTGCCCCCATGCTTCGGCATATATGCTCTTTTTTTTAACTGTGGTGGTGAAATCACCTCCTACAGTGTTGGAGTCGCGGCTTTATGTATCGTGGGAGCAAACGCTGTTGCTGTCAAGATAAATAAATCCGCGCTGCAACTGAATGGCGCACCTGAAAACAAAAAAATGGTTAACAATAAAACATACCTGAAAAGCAAGCATGATAAAACATAATAAAACATTGCAGAATAGAGTAAAAAAGAGCAACAATAGAGAGAGAGAGAGAGAGAGTAACAATAAAACGACAACTATTTTTGGTTTTTTTATTTTATATTTTTTTTGGGGTTTTTTTTTTTTTTGTACTTTTTTTTTTTTTTTTTTTTTTTTTTTTTTACACTTTTTTTTTTTAACTATAACTAATTTTAACTGTAACGGTCGGGTCTCAAAATGCGATGGCATTCTTGAGACCCTGCAACTATAATTTAAACTGCAACGGTCGGGTCTCAAAATGCGATGGCATTCTTGAGACCCTGTGAAAGTGTATCCTAGCCTGTGAAATGCTGTACCCTACGCTAAAACCTCACTAGTGAGTGGTAGCGTTCAAAACATTCACCAACGCAGAGACCAGGATTGTCAGGACAGCGTGGACAATAATAACGGCTGTCACGCCTACATCCGCGCTTGCTGCAGACACGACATCTTTTTTGGGGGGCTCGTTGGGTAGGGGTACTCGGGAGGACATAAGGGTAATGCCTCTCATGCAGCCGGCTTACTGCATTTGGTAGGGGATGGTGAGGTGTGGAATCGCCTGGATACAGGAGTTCCATGACAACCGCTCCCTGGAATTCAAGGAAGGGTAACGTCCCGCCTGAAGCTCCGTATAGCACATGAGCATTCAGCAAAGCCAATTGGAATAAATAAATAGACACTTTTTTGTACCAGCGTCTAGCCTTACGGACAACTAGGTACGGCGCCAACAACTGGTCGTTGAGGTCCACCCCCCCCCATATTAAGGTTGTATTCGTGGACACAGAGGGGTTTCGTCACAACACCAGCCGCCGTACGAATTTGGACTGTCGTGTCTGCATGAAGGGAGGTAAGAAGGAAAACATTCTTATTATCCCTCCACTTCACAGCGAGCAAGTTATTACACTTCAAGCAGGCTCTCTCCCCCAGCCTAAGACGGGAATCTACAAGCCGCTGGGGAAAGCCCCGGCGATTAGGTCGCACGGTGCCACATGCTCCAATCTGCTGATCAAACAAGTGACTAAACAGTGGCACGCTCGTGTAATAATTGTCCACGTACAAGTGGTACCCCTTTCCGAATAAGGGTGACGCCAAGTTCCACACTATCTTGCCAGCGCTCCCTATGTAATCTGGACAGTTCTCCGGCTCTACGTAACTATCTTTTCCCTCATAAACCGAAAAGCTCCACGTATAGCCTGTTGCCCTGTCACAGAGCTTGTAGAGCTTGACCCCGTATCTGGCACGCTTGCTGGGAAGGAACTGTTTGAAAGACAAGCGGCCAGAAAACTTAATCAGGGACTCGTCAACGCAGACAACTTGATTGGGCGTAAACAAGGCTGCAAAACATTGGTTGAAGTGGTTTATGAGGGGCCGAATTTTGTAGAGCCGATCAAATTCAGGGTCTCCACGAGGACGACAAAGTTCATTGTCACTGAAGTGCATGAACCGCAAAATCATCTCGTATCGTGCCCTGGACATGGAGGCAGAGAACACGGGCATATGGTGGTGCGGTGAGGTGGACCAATAAGACCTCAGCGTCGGGAATTTGTGTATGCCCATGTTGAGGGAAAGGCCCAGAAAGGTCTTAAATTCGGAAACCGTAATTGGTTTCCAATCTCTGGCAAGGGAAGGCACTTGGGGATTAGCGGCGATGTATTGACCAGCGTATATATTACTTTGGTCCACAATAGATCTATAGAGATCTTCCGTGAAAAACAGCGAATAAAAATCGGATGGCTTAAAATCAGCTGTTTCCACCTGAATACCGGGTTGGCCAGTGAATGGGGGAAGTACGGGTCCTGCAGAAGTGGTGGGCACCCAATCAGGATTGGCGAATTCTGCAGGAAGGACACTATGGGATCGACGGACCTGCCTTTGTCTTCTTCTTGGTGGCAGCGGGACACTACTTGTGCTTGCCACCTCGCCAGCTTCAACTGCACTTATGGGACTCGCCACGTCACCAACTGTTACTGCAGTGCTGGTTTGACTACGTCCAGGGTGTACTAGGCCGCTGGTGCTTGCCAGTTCACCAGAAGGAATAGCGGCGCTAGTACTTCTCTGCTCCATACGAGAGACCTGCGGTTCCTGCACCTCAACAACATCAGAAGATCGGGATCGGGTACGCCTGACCTTAGCAGGGACCACACCTTCGTCGCCAGAGTTATCTGTCATGGAGCGGCTGTCGTCTACTGGATCGTATTCTGAGCCTGATTGTGACAGATGAGTGACCTCCTCTTCACTATCTGACATACTCAGAAACAAGTAGGCCTGTTCACTAGTGTACTTGCGATTTGCCATTTTGGGCTCTAAATTTAGTAGTACACTAGTGAGATTCACAGGAAAAAAAGCTCCTAGGCTGCTGGCAACTGAATCAAAACGCTACCAAAAAAACTGTTAGCGATCGCAGGGATCAGGCCTGACTCTGCGAACGCTGCAGTTATGTGTGCTTAGTGTTTTGGAAGTGACAGTGATCGATCGATACTGCACTTGGGTGGGCTGGGCTGGGCTGGGCGGAGGGGGAAAACGCAGGTGCTAGCAGGTATCTGGGCTGATCCCGCTAACAATGCGTTTTTTGGAACCCTAAACTGCTGGGACGCTAGTATAGATCTGATCAGATCAGATATTGATCTGTTCAGATACTATACCACTAAGGGAGGTGTATGCTTTGCGCGTGGGTGTTTGCGGTACTGGCACTAACCTGGGGCGACGCAGACCTTATTTGACCCTAAAACCTAATTGATATCACCCGCCGGGCGATCAGGGGGTTAAACCGATAGTTGGGTAATAAATGGCGGGTGCCCTGACAGTATAAAAAAACAAGCTAACTAACCAGCGTCACCCGTAACAGTTATACGGTGATCACTGGTGAAAGGGTTAACTAGGGGCAATCAGGGGGTTAAAACCTTTATTAGGTAATATATGGGGGTACCTGACACTATATAAAAACCTGACGGGGGACCTAAATAACTAAATAACTAACTGGCTAACCAGCGTCACCAGTGACACTTATACTGTGATCACTGGTGAAAGAGTTAACTCTAGGGGCAATCAAGGGGTTAAAACCTTTTTTAGGTTTTAATATGGGGGTACCTGACCTATAAACCTATTTATAATCCTATATAAACCTGGCGGTTACCTAAAAAAAAAACTGGCTACCTAGCGGCACCAGTGACACTAATAGAGCGATCAAAAAAACGATCGCTTAGTGACACTGGCAAAAGGGGGTGAAAGGGTTACCTAGGGGGCAATCAAGGGGTTAAACCTTTATTGGGGGGGGGGGGGGAGGGGGCTACCTTGGACCTAAAGGGGCCTAAAACTAACTGCCCTGACAGTTATTGCAGTCACACTGACACTAAATGCAGTGATCAGTAAATAAATGATCACTGCAATCAGTGACACTGTGACTGGGGGGGCAGGGGGTGATCTGGGGGGTGATCAGGGGGTGACAGGGGGTGAAATATGTGCCTATGTGTGCCTGGTGTCAGTGTAGTGTTGGTGCACTAACCTGATGTCTTCTCCGCTCGGCGTCCCGGTCAGAAAGACCGACACGAGGAGCGTGACATCACTTCCCCTTGCCTGTGTTTACAATTACACAGGAAGGGGAAGGAAGCGGAAGAATCTCATTGGCCAGAGCGATCGGGAGGGGGTGGCCAGAAACGACTGGCCGTTACCTCGTCCCGCATCGCTTCTGAAGCCATCCCGACCGTCCCCGCCGGCGGAGGGGGGTCCGATCGGACCCCCCAACCGCCTGAAGAATGGCACATACAGGTACGTGATTCTGCCTGTACGTGCCATTCTGTTGACGTATATATACATGGGGCGGTCGGGAAGTGGTTAAATGTATAAAAAAAAAAAAAAAATGATTTACCTAATGTACCAGCCTTGGATACAGATTATGCATATCATATAAGGATAGGTTGTCATCTTTAGAATGTCTTTCTTTTATAAGACTTATTATGTTGTAAAACACACTTTAAAATGCATGGTTACTTAATATGTGTAGCAGCCCTACATTATAGAGTAGGGTCTTCTGATTATTTTTGTTTTTAAACCAATTACCAGTTAACAGGGTTAACATTTGACAGTGACTTTATATAGTCATTAGAGACCTAATACATAAATATAAAGGCTTCAGACACCATAACTGTTGCGACCTATACAATATGCATTAGGCAGCTTACTCCTTACTCTGGTTCAGCGTCTCTATATATCGGTCTGCCTATGCAGCCATCCTGCTTCCACCAAGTGTAAGTCATCATACAGATGGTGAGATATTTTTTAATGTGACACTGCATTAGTGCTTCTAAGTTATAAGATGTATGACCTTTGAAGGCTAAATGGGTCTACGCTCACATCAGCAAAACATTACAGCCATATGAGACAGTAAATATTCTGTCTGGGAAAATGGTAAATGGGTCATAATGCACATGTCTGGGGCAAATATTTAAAAGGACTATATTAGAAAATATATTGGTGTTGTGACATCTACTTTAGCTTCATTTTAAACTCCACTTTTGTGAACAAATATAGCAAAGAAAAAAATAATAATATAGCATATAGAATTGCTACACAAGACATGTCATAATTTAAAGTGTTGCTAAACCCACAGCAGTAAAATCAGTATGTATATGCAGAAAAACATGCTTGTTATACTCACTGTGGAATCTAAGGGGTTAATCTTTTGCCTTGTGTTTGAAGAGTGTTTGATACTGTCTTCTACGATCCTCCCCTTCTTCCACTGTCTCCAAAAAAATAACCTGATATTTACAGAAGCAGGGGACGGGCTGCACATGCTCAGTTTGGTGTGTATTGATAGAGAGTTTTTTTTTTTCTTGGAGGGTGCATGTGATCAGCACATGGCCAATCAGCACTGTTCAGACATGCCCAGACAGAGGATCGTGGGAGAATGAAAACTCCTCCTATAAGCTTTACTAGGAACTGATAGTAGTCACAAGGCTGCTATACACTGCTGATGAAATTTTTTTTCTTTTCAGGTTATATTTACAAAAATAATTGCATTTCCATGTTCTGTGTGCTGTGGGTGATTGCAGGCTCCTGGATTTAGTAACACTTTAATGTTATTTAAAATTACCTAAATTGAAAATCCACACATGTGAGAGATGAAGAGTCTGCACACCCCGGTAAATACAGTTGCAAAAAAAAGTATGTGAACCCTTTTGGAATGATATGGATTTCTGCACAAATTGGTCATAAAATGTGATCTGATCTTCATCTAAGTCATAACAATAGACAATCACAGTTTGCTTAAACTAATAACACACAAAGAATTAAATGTTACCATGTTTTTATTGAGCACACCATGTAAACATTCACAGTGCAGCTGGAAAAAGTATGTGAACCCTTGAATTTAATAACTGGTTGAACCTCCTTTGGCAGCAATAACTTCAACCAAACATTTCCTGTAGTTGCAGATCAGATGTGCACAACTTAATTCTTGACCATTCCTCTTTACAGAACTTTTTAAGTTCAGCAATATTCTTGGGATGTCTGGTGTGAATCACTTTCTTGAGGTTATGCCACAGCATCTCAATCGGGTTGAGGTCAGGACTCTGACTGGGCCACTCCAGAAGGCGTATTTCCTTCTGTTTAAGCCATTCTGTTGTTGATTTATTTCTGTGCTTTGGGTCGTTGTCCTGTTGCAACACCCATCTTCTGTTGAGCTTCAGCTGGTGGACAGATGGCCTTAAGTTCTCCTGCAAAATGTCTTGATAAACTTGGGAATTCATTTTTCCTTCGATGATAGAAATCCTTCCAGGCCCTGACACAGCAAAGCAGCCCCAAACCCTGATGCCCCACCACCATACTTCACAGTTGCAATGAGGTTTTGATGTTAGTGTGCTGTGCCTCTTTTTCTCCACACATAGTGTTATGTGTTTCTTCCAAACAACTCAACTTTGGTTTCATCTGTCCACAGAATATTTTGCCAGTCCTGCTGTGGAACATTCAGGTGCTCTTGTGCAAACTGTAAACATGCAGCAATGTTTTGTTTGGACAGCAGTGGCTTCCTCTGTGGTATCCTCCCATGAAATCCATTCGTGTTTACTGTTTTATGTATAGTAGATTCGCTAACAAGAATGTTAGCATATGCCAGAGACATTTGTAAGTCTTTAGCTGACACTCTAGGATTCTTCTTCACCTCATCTTTACAGGACGCCCACTCCTAGGGAGAGTAGCAGCAGTGCTGAACTTTCTCCATTTATAGACAATTTGTCTTACCATGGAATGATTAACAGCAAGGCTTTTGGAGATACTTTTATAACCCTTTCCAGCTTTATGCAAGTCAACAATTCTTAATCGTAGGTCTTCTGAGAGCTCTTTTGTGTGAGGCATCATTCACATCAGGCAATGCTTCTTGTGAAAAGCAAACCCAGAACTGGTGTGTGTTTTTATAGGGCATGGCAGCTGTAACCAACACCTCCAATCTCATCTCATTAATTGGACTCTAGTTGGCTGACACCTCACTCCAATTAGCTCTTGGAGATTTCATTAGTCTAGGGGTTCACATACTTTTTCCACCTGCACTGTGAATGTTTACATGGTGTGTTCAATAAAAACATGGTGACATTTAATTCTTTGTGTGTTAGTTTAAGCAGACTGTGATTGTCTATTGTTGTGACTTAGATGAAGATCAGATCACATTTTATGACCAATTTGTGCAGAAATCCATATCATTCCAAAAGGGTTCACATACTTTTTTTGCAACTGTATACCATTGCTGTGTACATAGATGTGTGTCCACTATGAAATGTTTTGAATTCTGAGTTTTTGACCTATATCCTTTTAGAGCAATAATCTCCCTGATGAAGACCATGACTTTATGGGTCGAAACGCATTGGGATTATCAATGTGGCTAGCATTCTGTAATGTAATGTTTTGCTCCACTGTATCAATATCGCTACATATGATGGGATTGCTTTGTATTGTATTTTATAACGAGAGCTCATATTTTAACCAACACATGATATTGAACTTCATTTTGGAATAATAAAGATTTTTTTATAAATAATTACCTTTTTTTGACCAATTTACTTTGCTGCTAAAAAAATACTCTTCAGTGCTGTAATTATCTGTAAAAATCAATGCAATATGGCTACCTGGAGATGTTCTGTACACAGTTGGTATACAGAATGGCTACACAAATGTAACTTCCTGCTTATGTAATTGGCTGATCGATTTTCCCAGAAGTCTATTCAATGATAAAAGTGACATTTTAGGCTAATCTTGCAATAGAAGTATAAGTTTTGCTGAGATACTCCCAAAGAGTTAATCACTTCTATATGGATGTGTTCACTGCAACTTTCCTAATCAGAACACAGAAAGTGCATCAGCCAATTAATATTAACCCAGACCCTCCCTTTCAGAGTGAGTATTCTGTCAGTCTGGTGAAGGAAACAGACATTTCTTCAGAGTAACAAAAGATTGGAATTTGTTTTTTTCTCAACAATTTTGGAGTCTACTCTTAATTGAGACTACATACAATGTGAATATAAAAGGGTACTAAGGTTTATTGACAAGATAACCATTTGTGCAGAGTATAATCCCTTTACTCAGGTCTCATATTACACTCAGCTCTCTGCTCTATGCTGTTCAGTATGTGATGTCAGACCCCCGTCTCCTGTCTGCTGGAGCTAAGTAATGCTGTGTAAATTCTGTATTTTGAACAGCTATAGAGTAGAGAGGGATAAACAGGTACAACTTATGTAGGAGGATTTGTTTCATCTCTTTGTATCACCTGAGACCAGTCACTTCACTGGGTATATGTAAATTTTCAACTGTAGTGATGAGAAAATTCGAAGGAGCAGGATGAAAACTTTTTCTCAAATTAATGAAATTCTAACTGTGAATGTGTTTTTTGTTTGGGAAAATTAAACCATACATGTGGAATTCTATTAAAATAGCAGGTCTGGATGAAATGTTATGGGCATTCAAATTAAATTAGTTGACTCGAGAAAGAATGTTCTGATGAGCAATTTTTCAGAGACTGCTCAAAGTAAATATAATCATGCTTTAGGAAGTGTAAAGAGCAGTGACCACTGGCAAACAGATTTCAGTTCATAGATCTGTAGCACCCTCTAGTGTGCTACTAGATTAGTGCAGGCACATTTATGTTTGACTCATGGTTAGCTTGTGAGGCTGAAATTGGGCCAGGGTTCATGGCAGGTCTGGCTGAATGACTCCCCCTGGATCTGGAAGTTTGGAGAAACTTCTAGAAGTTAGTGGACAGAGGTCCAGAGGGCTGATTTGCATACTTGAGGGAATTCGGTCAATCCCCAGGCATAATGTCCTGGCAAGGTGGCTGAGTCAGCCCTTAAATATGGTGGAGCCAGCAGGGGAGTCCGATGGAAGATGGAGTGCTGAAGAGTTTATCGGTGTCCAAGGAGGGATCGCCTATGTCTAGGGAGGGCCTTTGCCTCTAGACTGGGCTCAGGCTGGCGTAGGACATCCATTCAGCATCATGGTTTGAACAGGATTCTTGCCTAAGAGCAGTGGGATCAAGGAGGAAAGAGGGGGAGAGACCACAGCCACACGTAGCAAGCTTTTGAAGGACAGCGCTGTGCTTAACCCTTTTATCCCTTGTACTGGGAGATCTTACTTTCCAAAGAGGCTGAGAGCTCCTGGTCCGTAAGGGACTTTGCCACTGATCCAATAGACTGAGTGTTTCTAGTGAGGAGAGCAGTCTAGGATCTTTTCTCTGTACATAAGAAGGAGGTTGTCCTCATCTGTTGTTCTTCCTGTCAAGTTGGGCATCCCATAACCATAATCCCTTATTAGGGAAGACTTACGAGAAGATTTGGCAAATATGGCAACATCCAATACGGTCTCGCTAATGCATTAACGAATGGCACGCTATGGCGAATCTGTGTGTGTGTGGCGTATCCACTGAACTATATAAGGACAGCAGCTCCTCTCACAAATTGCTGTATATGACCCCGGCTTGCATTACAGACTTTGCTATATATTGCTGGGTTGCCTTCCTGTGTATGACCTTGGCTATCCTGTTTTGCTACCTGCCACTGCTCCTGACGGATCCAGGTCTGGCTTTCACTGCTGTCTCCTGTGTGCAATACTACCACGTACTAGTGAGGTTCTCTAAGAGGCTTCTGCCCAGCTGTGTATCCTGCTGCATCCAGTATACATCAGGTGACCATCGGTCCTACACTTCAGAACCCGTCTAGCAACCTGTGCTTCTTTGGGCACTGCAAGGGGTGTATTGTACTTAGCCGCAAGGGTAGTCCTCTCTGACCAGGTACGTGTCATTCCTATACCCCAGGGGCGTTGCTAGGTGGGAAAAATACCAGATGCTTCAGCCCGAAGTCCGAGTCCGACACTGGGGGGGGGGGGGTGTTGTGTGGCAGGGGGTGGGTAAGCTCACCTGCTGGTTGCTGCCTGGCTTACCAGTGCCCATCAATGCTGACCACTAAAAACGGACTTACCTGACCCACACTGACCTACCTGACACACACTGACCTACCTGACCCACACTGATCATTACACTTACCCATACTGACCTACCTGACCCACACTGACCTACCTGACCATTACACTGACCTACCTGACCCACACTGATGCACACTGACCTATATGATGCACACTGACCTACCTGAAACACACTGACCTACCTGACGCACACTGACCTACCTGACGCACACTGACCTACCTGACGCACATTGACCATTACACTGACCACACTGACCTACCTGACACACACTGACCTACCTGACGCGCACTGACCTACCTGATGTACACTGATCTACCTGACATACACTGACCTACCTGACTCACACTGACCATTACACTGACCCACACTGACCTACCTGACACACACTAACCTACATGACGCACACTGACTTACCTGACATACACTGACCATTACACTGACCCAGACCCACACTGACCTACCTGACACACACTGACATGCACTGACTTACCTGACCATTACACGTGACGTCAGACTTCAGGTGATCGTGGCACCTGGCTCCTCCTGCAGCTCAGCCGTAGTGTGCGGCACCGGCACACCTATCCCAGTAGACAGCAGGCAGCCAGAGACAGGAGAGAACAGGAGAGGAGAGCCGCCCACCCGAGTGCCAAGTGGGGATCTTCTCATAGTGACGTGGCCGCAATGTATTTCCCGCCTTCTGGAGCCTGCAGCACCTATGATGGATGTCACACGTCCCGCGGTCCCAGCATTGGACCAGTGGGACATCCATCATAGGCGCTGCAGGCTCCAGAAGGTGGGACCTGCTATGTCACTCGGCCGCGCTCAGAGTCAGATCGGTCCTCGCTCGGGCTCAGGGCTAATAATAGATTTGTGAATGCCCGAGGCCCGGGGCTTTTTGGGGGCCCACTCGGGGCTCCAGCCCCCTTTAGCCCCCCCTCTCGACGCCACTGCTCTACCCTATCCAAGTTGTTTTCCCCAATAAAACAAAAACAAGCCCATGTCTGGGCGCAAGTGGAGAATGCATGTTGCCTGGCTGTTGATGAACCATTCATCAGCAGCTCCTGCGGGGGTAGTATTACAGATCAGTAATAGATAACTGTTGATCTGTTGCTATTTGTCTTTGGGGGCTATATGCAGTAAATGTGACTACACAGATTGCAATTTAATCTCCTTCAGATAAGCCAACAAATATTTAATCCGAAGGCAGGCCCTCATTCCAAATAGTTTTTGGTAAATCTAAAGAAGATTGCATGGAGAATGTTTCATCTAATTGTAACATAGCCAGGTTCAGCTTCAGTAAAAGCAATGATGTGTAACAGCCCATGACAGAAAGATTTCAACTTGCTTTATATTGGAGAAGACAGAAAAAGGAAAACAGTTATTTAGGTTGATTTTTATCTATTACTGCACTTTAGCTTATATGTAAGACTGTATGAAAAAAACAGTCAAGCACCCATGCCAACGTTTATAATATCAAAATTATTTGTGCTCAAAAGAGTTTGGTTCCACCTTGAAGGACCACTATTGTGTAGTTTGAAAGCTGTATAAGGTCAATTCTTGTAATGTAATTGTAGTTTGTATAGTAGTATCATTTATTTATATTTTTACTCCAAATGTACATACAGACTAAGCTATCCAGGAAAAGTGATAAACTTAAAGGTTAACTCCACTTTCGTAGAAAAAAAAAAGCAAATAAAATAATAATAGCATATGCAATTGCGACATAAGCCATATTGTAATTGAATGGTACTGAATGGTATTAAAAATGACCTTTCTTTTTCAATCTGTAGTTTCTGTAGTTTTCTTTTTATATTCAATCCAACATGTGAACCTTGAGCCATTCTGTACACAGTTCATGCACAGAACTTCCCCAAAAAGATAATTTCTTGATTGTGTGATTGGCTTACAGATTTTCCCAGCAGTCTGCATGAAGATAAAAATCAGGTTTTGGGTATCCTCTGCAAGAGAAATTCTTCCTAAGGGTTAGTTACTTCTAAAGGGATGCTGGCCTAAATTGATTAATAAATTACATATTTTTTTCACTTTTTATTATTTTTTATTTTTATTCAAAAGATAATACGTGCATATTGAATCAACCCTGAAGAAGGAGTATAATAAGACTCTGTAACGCGTAGGCACCTCTAATGCACAATAATGATTTGATTGTTTTACAAATGGATTTTTGAACGCACATGTTTATCACGATTCAATTCGGCAACACTGTGCTTTCGGAAAGACAAAATGCATATATACTGTTTAGAATATATGTTTGCATAAAGTGATCACTGTGATGTCTTTTCTTTTACATTTACTTTTTTGATATATTGTTCAAATAAAGATACTTCATATACTTTTACAAACTTTTTGTAAGTCTCACAGTTCATGCCTATAAAGTCCCGCCCATCTGAGGGGAAAATCTAGATAATTCTAATTATGGGATGTTGGCTAGACACAGCGGATTATAACAATTACCTCTAGTTTTTTGATTGTTACTTCTAAAGGGATGCTGGCCTAAATTGATGAATAAATTACATTCTTTTTTTAATTTTATTATGTATCTTTTATAGCAGAAAGTAAAAAATATTGTTTTTTTTTTTTCAAAATTGTCGCTCTTTTTTTGTTTATAGTGAAAAAAAAAACGCAGAGGTGATCAAATACCACCAAAAGAAAGCTCTATTTGTGGGAAAAAAAGGTCATCAATTTTATTTGGTTACAGTGTCAAACGACCGCACAATTGTCAGTTAAATAACGCAGTGCCATATCGCCAAAAAATGGCCTGGTCATGAAGGGGGGGGGTAAATCTTCTGGAGCTGAAGATGTTAAGGACAAATTGCAATTCTGTCTCGGGGTGCAGCAATAATTATACAAAATAAAATTAAACCTGCTTTTTTTTTTTTTTTAAACTCTTTATTTTCCATTTTTTATACATCCACTTCATATTTACAATAGTCCTTACTGTATAGCATTTCTCTATTACAGTCATTTTCTATGGCTTATATTACTTAAACCTTACAACTCACTCTTCTCAATCTTTACCTCTTGAACCCCCCCCCCCCCCCCCCCCCAGAAAAAAAAAAATATATATATATATATATATATATATATATATATATATATATATATATATATATATATATATCCCGTTGCTTTCCCAATTTCCCATTTCCCAAATTAAACCTGCTTGGTCCAGAAAAAAATGTGAAGGTTTGTGAAAGAAAAGGGAATATCATATACTGAATATTTTCATTCTCTGATTACATGAATGGATATTGTACAGACAAAATTAGGGTTCTAGCCTTCTGCTACTCTACAGAAAAAAAAAAATATTTTTATTTCTGTTGCTGTCCCCGTTGGAGACTTTCCCACACTTTCTGTCTGATAAAACTGTTGTCACCTTGACAGTAAGTAGGGGATCCACTGATAGTTTAGAAAGTTTGACAAGAACTGCTGGTGGTCCCGAGGCCAGGAGAGCTTCTGGTGGTCTTGAGGGTCGTGAAGCTTATGGCTTGATCTCCATATTATAAAATATCGATGCAGCGCCTGTGTTGGATTCGATCCAAGCCTATTCTATTGGAGCTGTATCAATCTTTTAAAACATGGAGATCCAACCATAAGGAGACCACCAGCCAGAGGCGGCTCTAGGCTTTGTGAGGCCTTAGGCAAATCTAAGACCCACTCACGCCCAAAACGGGAAAAATAATTCAAGTGGACATTCCCTCCAACTCCCACACACTTCAGGCAAATTAGGCGGCCACGAGGCCCCTGGTAGTGCGAGGCCTAAGGCGACCGCCTAATTTGCCTAAGGCCACCAGCAGCTCTCCCAGCCCCAGGACCACCAGCAGCTCTATGACCCTAAAGACTACCAGCACTTCTCCTGGCCCCGCTGAAAGTGAAAGTGAAAACGGGGGAAATAGAAGGAAAAATGCAGCCTTTTAAAAGGAGAGCACACGCCTTGTGATATTAGTGGAGCAGAATAATTTAGAATGGAAGTGACCCTGAGCCCATCTTCTTCCCCATTAAAGGGGTGATGTGCAGTAGACCTACATTTATATATGGGTCCAATTGTTAAGGTGAGGGCACAACTCTCACTGTAGTGGAGCACGGTGTCTCGTGTGTGCTGTGAAACACTGGAATTCATGGTGGAATAGTGGAATGTAATATATTGATGAACACGCTTTGGAGATTATTCAGTCATCACTGTGGATGGACTTAAACGATCAAACTCATTTTTTTATGTTATGAAATGTTTATTTTTATGTCCATTTATTTGATATGCCCCGTACACACGGTCGGACATTCCGACCACAAAATCCGTCAGATTATTTCCAACGGATTTTGTCCGAAACTTGTGTTTCACACACGGTCAGACAAAGTTGTCGAAAAATCTGATCGTTCTGAACGCGGTGACGTACAAAGCGTACAGCGGGACTACGTAGAGGCCAGTAGCCAATAGCTTTCGTCTCCAAATTTCTTCTGAGCATGCGTGGCACTTTGTGCGGCAGAATTCTCTACACACGATCGGAAAATGTCTGATCGGACTTTGTTGTCGGAAAATTTAAGGTCCTGCTCTCAAATTTTTTACGTCGGAAATTCCGGCCCACACATGATCGGATTTTCCAACAACATGATCCGATCGGACTTTGTCCATCACAATATCCGACCGTGTGTACAGGGCAATACAGTAAAACCTTGGATTGCAAGCATAATTTGTTCCAGAAACATGCTTGTAATCCAAAGCACTTGTATATCAAAGCGAATTTCCCCATAAGAAATAATGGAAACTCAAATAATTAGTTCCACAACCATTTATTCATAAGTCCTTCAGTTTATAGTCCATATAAAAAGATTATAGCAATGTGATAGGTTGTGTAACCATAAAATGTCCATCCACAAATGGAAGCCTCCACAAGGGGATTATGCCGCGTACACACGAGCGGATTTTCCGTCGGAAAAATCTTGGATGGTTTTTCCGACGGA
This sequence comes from Lithobates sylvaticus, assembly GCA_028564925.1. Lineage (NCBI taxonomy): Eukaryota > Metazoa > Chordata > Amphibia > Anura > Ranidae > Lithobates > Lithobates sylvaticus. The sequence continues at coordinate 570,244,634 of CM053029.1, forward strand.
ATTCCGCTGAAGTTTGGCTTGCATACACACGGTCACACAAAAGTTTGCTGAACTTTCCACCGTCAAGAACACGTGATGTACAACACTACGACGAGCCGAGAAAATGAAGTTCAATGCTTCCGAGCATACGTCGAATTGTTTCCGAGCATGCGTAGGAATTTTGCACGTCGGAACTGCTACAGACGATCGGAATTTCCGATCTGAACTTTTTCTGACCGAAAAATAGAGCTCTCAATCTTTTGGAGCATACACACGGTCGCATTTTCCGACCAAAAGCTCTCATCAGTCTTTTGCTGGCCGAATTTCCGATCGTGTGTACGCGGCATTAGAGTCGGTCGATCATTTTTCCACCGATCCGAATACAAATCATTCTGAAAATTTGGAATTTGTTAGAAAATTTATAAACTAAACAAAATTAAATGGTAGGCAACAAAACAAATTCCGAAACGGAAGCAAAATTAGTAACATAACGAATCTCTCCGAAACTAAACAAAACATTTATTTCCGTTCTGCACATGTCTAAATAAACCCAAAAATAAATGATATTGCAGCTTTCCATTTCTTGTGGTATGCAGTGGAGGCATTTGTTTTTCTTTTTAACAAACTTACTGATAGATCAACTACCCTTTCAGTAAAATAATAATTTTAGAAAGTACTATTTTACTGAAAGGGTACTTGTTGCTTGGAATAAACTTCCAGCAGAGGTAGTGAGTCAGTCAACAGTAAATGGCTTCAAACATGCTTGGGACAAACATAGATCTATAGTCAGGCAAAAAAGTTAACAAACCCCCCAGATCACCAGGTGAAAATGAGGGAAAAAACACCTTAAAAAAATAAAACGAATGCAGCCACCACATTTTCTGCAGCCACCACATTTTCTGCAGCCACCACATTGAGGGCGGCACAGTGGTGTAGTGGGTAGCACTCTAGCAGTAAAAAGGGTCGCTGGTTCGAATCCCAACCACGACACTACCTGCCTGGAGTTTGCATGTTCTCCCTGTGCCTGCGTGGGTTTCCTCCGGGTACTCCGGTTTCCTCCCACACTCCAAAGACATGCTGGTAAGTTAATTGGCTTCTGTCCAAAATCGGCCCTAGTATATGAATGGGGACCTTGGATTGAGGGTAGGGACTGATGTGAGTGTGCGGTGTACAGGCTTAGGGACAATTGTAGACACGTACCCACACTCACTCAGGTTTAACTGGATGGACTGGTGTCTTTATTCAACCTATGTAACATTTAACGCAAAACTAAACTCTTTCAATCAGCATTAACTATTGTTAATCCTTATGCTGCTAACATTAGTAAATAAATAGGAAGGTATATTATATTTACTTGTTTTAAACTTTTTTTTTTTTTTTTTTACATTTCTTCAGTTGCTTCTAGACATGTGCACAATAGAAAAATGTGTTTATTTTCGTTTCGTTTCTTTAGTTTTCGTTGATTCGTAACGATTCGTAATTTCGTAAGTCGTCGGTGTTCGTATTCGTAACGATTCGTTTTTCCATTAGTTTAATTTTCGTTTATTCGAAATTCGGACGCATTCGTATTTTCGTAGATTTAGTTACATTCGAACTTTCGTTAGATTGATTTATTCGTACTTTCGTAACATTGTTTTCGTAGATTCATAATCGGAGCATAATTCATAATTTTATGTAATGTGTATGCTATAATTACATTTTAAGAGACACGGAAAATTACGAATCGAAAAAAAAAGTTACGAATGTACGAATTTTTTCGTTCAATCCATTCGAAGCACGTTAATCAGCGCCATTGTAAGGGACACGGAAAATTACCAATTCAACAAAAAAATAAAGTTACGAATGTACAAATTTTTTCGTTCATTTTTATTTTCGTTGTTCCTGTTTTCGTTTTTTGGTTTTTCTTCTTTCGTAGTTTCGTTGTTTCTAATTTGGTTATTTCGGATTTTCGTTGTTTTTCGTATTCGTTCGATTCGAACATTCGTTATTTGTTAAATTTTTTAGCGAATCGGTCGTTCATTCGTACGATAAAGAATGAACGAATATAGCGAATTTTAACGGAAAACGAAAAAAACGAAACGAATTGCACATGTCTAGTTGCTTCCTGATTTCTGGCCTAGGCCAAATAATGTCATACATCCCAGAAGTCTTCATGGCATACCTCCCAACTTTTTGAGATGGGAATGAGGGACACCTATCAGCAAAAGTATGCAGGCATAGCACACACCCCTTGCCACGTCCCTTTAACCACTTCAATACCAGGCACTTAGACACCTTCCCGCCCAAGCCAATTTTCAGCTTTCAGCGATGTCGCACTTTGAATGACAATTGCGCGGTCATGCTACACTGTACCCAAACAAATTTTTTATCATTTTGTTCCAACAAATAGAGCTTTCTTTTGGTGGTATTTGATCACCTCTGTGATTTTTATTTTTTGCGCAACAAACAAAAAAAGACCGAAAATTTTGCAAAAAAACAAGTTTTTCTTTGTCACTGTTAATTTTTTTGTAAATAAGTGCGTTTTCTTCTTCAATGACGGGCACTGATAAGGCGGCACTAATGGGCACTGATAAGGCGGCACTGATGGGCACCGATGAGGTGGCACCAATGAGGTGGCACTGATGATGGGCACTGATAGGCGGCACTGATGGGCACTGATATGTGGCACTGATGGGCATTGATAGGTGGCACTGGTATGCGGCACTGATGGGCCCTTAGGTGGCACTGATGGGCACTCATAGGCGGCACTGATGGGCACTCATAGGCGGCATTGATGGGTACTTATGGATGGCACTGATGCACACATATAGGTGGCACTGATAGGTGGCATGGATGGGCACTGATAGGTGGGCATGGGTGGGCACGGATGGGCACTGATAGGTGGCACTGATGGACGCTGATTAGTGGCACTGATGACACTGATGGGTGGCATTGCTGGGCATCCCTTTTTTAAACTTTTTTTTTAATTAAATATGATGTGCCAATCAGTGCCCATCTGTGGGCACTGATTGGCATATTTTTTGCATTTTTTTAACATGTGGATGGCCATGGAGGATGTACCTGGCCATCCACATGCTGGGGGCTTCCCTGGTGGTCCTGGGGGCTTCCCTGGTGGTCTAGTGTGGGCATCTGATAAACAATCAGCGCATACCCCCCCTGTCAGGAGAGCCGCCGATCGGCTCTCCTCTACTCGCGTCTGTCAGACGCGAGTGAGGAAAAGCCGATCAACGGCTCTTCCTGTGTACATCGTGATCAGCCGTGATTGGACACGGCTGATCACTTGGTAAAGAGCCTCCGCCGGAGGCTCTTTACCGAGATCAGTGTAGCGGTGTGTCACACTGACACACCACTCCACCGATCGCCGCGATGCGCGCCCCCACGGGCGCGCGGCGGCTGTTATCCTGAAGGACGTCATATGACGCCCAGTCAGGATAACGAAACCACTTCCCGGACGTCAATCTGCTATTGACCGGGCGGGAAGTGGTTAAAGGAGAATTGTACAAAAAAGAAAGATTGGTTTAAACACACAAGTGCTTTTTCTACCACTACTATTCCTTTATATTGGCTTTTGGAATTTACAAATGCAGCAATTTAGAATTCAGATGAAAAGTTTAGCTCTGGGAAACAATTTTTTATAGATAAGAAGTGAATTTTTTATGCCTCTATATAGATCAGACCAAAATGAGGGACAAATGAGGAGGAATGAGAGACAAAGGGACCTTGTTCCAAATCAGGGACAGTCCCTCGACAGTTGGGAGCTATGTCATGGGCACTTTTTTTCATTCACCTGGAGGAGGGGCTTTCACAGCTAAGCACACCCTCCTCCCTGTGTGCCTGAGCTAAAGGCAGATGGATTCCAGGAAGTAAATGCTACATGAATCATCTGCCCTTACTCAAGATGGCCATGACTAGATATGCTAGAGAGGTGTTTTTCCCAACAAAATAAAGCATGGAGACCTGGATGAATGGGTGAGTTACCTCTAAATATTAAAAATGAACTAAATAGCTTTCTCATTTTGTTCTGCCCAGATACAGTTTAAGTTTTTCTTTAAGGACTGGTAAGCTGCATTCTATTACATTTTGTTTTTGGGTTTATTAGCACTTTACATCACACCTGATTCTTTTGTTTGCTCACAAAAGAACACAGGTTTCTATAGAAACCGATCATAATTGTCATTTTATTTTACAAGCTGCATTGAACAATGACTGATGGTAATTGTTTGACTGCTATGGGCTATATACATTTTTCATTCAGACTTAAAGTCTGAACTACAGTACAATCTAAAAGTTGTGCTTATTCACATTTCCATTTATTGATAATACAGGTGTGTGTATGGGTACTTCACAGTCTCTTTAACCTCCTTGCGACCGCCGGCTGTCAAATGACGGCCAGGCGGCGCAGCTCTAGTGGTGGGAGGGCGTCATATGACGTCCTCCCCTTCTGTGCACTCCAGGGAGCGCGCGCGCTCTCGCCGTGTCACTGGGCACCCGATGCGCGTGCCCAGCGGCCGTGATGTCCGCTGGGCACCCGCGATTGCCCGGTAACACAGCAGGACCGTGGTTCTGTGTATGTAAACACACAGATCAACGGTCCTGTCAGAGGAGAGGAGCCGATGGTGTGTTCTCAGTACACTGATCGGTCTCCTCCCCTTGTGAGTCCTCTCCGCCCACAGTTAGAATCACTCCCAGGGAACATAATTAACCCCTCCCCGCCCCCTAGTGGTTAACCCCTTCACTGCTAGTGTCATTTATACAGGAATCAATGCATTTAAATAGCATTGATTGCTGTATAAATGACAATGGTGCCAAAAATGTGTCAAAAATGTCCGATGTGTCCGCCATAATGTCGCAGTCACAATAAAAATCGCTGATCGCCGCCATTACTAGTAAAAAAAAAATATTAATAAAAATGCTATAAAACTATCCCCTATAAACGCTATAACTTTTGCGCAAACTAATCAATAATCGCTAATTGCGATTTTTTTTTTTACCAAAAATATGTAGAAGAATACGTATCGGCCTAAACTGAGGAAAAAAAAATGTTTTTTTATATATTTTTTGGGGATATTTAGTACAGCAAAAAGTAAAAAATATATATATTTTTTTTAAATTTGTCGCTCTTCTTTTGTTTATTGCGCAAAAAATAAAAAACGCAGAGGTGATCAAATACCACCAAAAGAAAGCTCTATTTGTGGGGAAAAATGATAACAATTTCATTTGGGTACAGTGTCGTATGACCGCGCAATTGTCATTCAAAGTGCGTCAGCGCTGAAAGCTGAAAAATGGCTTGGTCAGGAAGGGGGTGAAAATGCACTGTAGCGAGGTGGTTAAAATGTTCTCTCACTGTGATACATACAGTGCCTTGGAAAAGTATTCATACCCCGCGAAATTTTCCACATTTTGTCATGTTACAACCAAAAACGTAAATGTATTTTATTGGGATTTTATGTGATAGACCAACACAAAGTGGCACATAACTGTGAAGTGGAAGGAAAATGATAAAAGGCTTTCAACATTTTTTTTTTAAATAAATATCTGAAAAGTGTGGCGTGCATTTGTATTCAGCCCCCTTTACTCTGATACCCTTAGCTAAAATCTAGTGGAACCAATTGCCTTCAGAAGTCACCTAATTAGTAAATAGAGTCCACTTGTGTGTAATTAAATTTCAGTATAAATGCAGCTGTTCTGTGAAGCCCTCAGAGGTTTGTTAGAGAACCTTAAGGAACAAACAGCATCATGAAGGCCAAGGAACACACCAGACAGGTCAGGGATAACGTTGTGAAGAAGTTTAACCCTTTCACTGCCAGAACTGTTTTTGAATTTTGTTCGCACACATGTTTAACCCCTTGCCAACCAGCCGCTTATACGACGGCAGGTCGCATTGTTCCCGCGAGCCGTCGTAGCTGTACGTCGACCCTTTAAGCGCACGCGCCCGTTGCACTGTGGGGGTGCCAATGTGCGTAGCCGGCGGTCACAATGACTGCCAGCCACGTACCATTGGGGGGACAAGAGCCAGAATAGGGACGTGTGTGTGTAAACACACACATCCCTGTTCTGTGAGGAGAGGAGAGGCAGATCATCTGCTCCTACTAGCTAGGAACAACAATCTGTCATCTCCTCTAGTCAGTCCCCTCCCCCCACAGTTAGAACACACACAAGGGAACACAATTAACCCCATTGATCGCCCCCTGTTAACCCCTTCTCTGCCAGTGACATTTATACAGTAATCAGTGCATTTTTATAGCACTGATCGCTGTATAAATGTCACTGGTCCAAAATAATTGTCAATAGTGTCCAATCTGCTGGAGACCTGCATGTTAAAATGCTTTACAGGCTCCAAAAAATAAATAAATGCAATTTTTTTTTTTTAACCTGCAAAAAAAGTGTGCATTTATTATTTTTTTCTAAAAAGCAACCTTATCCTTTAACATGCAAAGGTTTCTCTGCTGAAGCATTATATAAATTGTAATTTGTTTATCTGTCCAATACATAAGATCTATAATCTATGTGTAGCGGTGTAGTTGCCACTAGTAACAAACATCCACCAATTCACCCCGCTGCCAGACTCCCATATATCACTTGCAGAGACAATGAACAGTCTTTTTCTGGTTTTGTTTTTGTTTGTTTATTGGGGGGTACAACTTGGTTGAGGGAAAGGGGTATATGGGGATGCCCATAGCATGGTTGATTTTTGCCATCATATTTAACTGCCTTGCGACCGCCGGCTATCAATTGACGGCCAGGCAGCGCAGATCTCGTGGCGGGAGGGCATCATATGACGCCCTCCCCTTCCCGGCCCTGCAGGGAGCACGTGCGTGCCGCTGTGTCACTGGGCACCAGATGCGCATGCCTGGCGGCCGCGATGTCCGCCGGGCACCCGCGATTGCCCGGTAACACAGCAGGACCGTGGTTCTGTGTATGTAAACACACAGATTCACGGTCCTGTCAGAGGAGAGGAGACCGATAGTGTGTTCTCAGTACAGAGAAACACAGATCGGTCTCCTCCCCTTGTGAATCCCCTCCCCCTACAGTTAGAATCACTCCCAGGGAACATATTAACCCCTTCAGCGCCCCCTAGTGTTAACCCCTTCCCTGCCAGTCACATTTATACAGTAATCAGTGCATTTTTATAGCACGGATCGCTGTATAAATGTGAATGGTCCCAAAAATGTGTCAAAAGTGTCTGATATGTCCGCCACAATATCGCAGTCACGATAAAAATCGCAGATCGCCGCCATTATACTAGTTTAAAAAATAAATTATAAAAATGCTATTAATCTATCCTCTATTTTGTAGACACTATAACTTTTGTGCAAACCAATCAATATACACTTATTGCGATTTTTTTTTACCAAAAATATGTAGAATATGTATCGGCCTAAACTGAGGAAAAAAAATGTTTTTTTTTTATATATTTTTTGGGGATATTTAGTATAGCAAAAAGTAAAAAATATTGTTTTTTTTTTAAACTTGTCACTATTCTTTTGTTTATAGCGCAAAAAATAAAAACCGCAGAGGTGATCAAATAACACCAAAAGAAATCTCTATTTGTGGGGACAAAATTATAACAATTTCATCTGGGTACCGTGTGGTATGACCGCGCAAATGTCATTCAAAGTGTGACAGCGCTAAAAGCTGAAAAATGGCCTGGTCAGGAAGGGGGTGAAAATGCCCTGTATTGAGGTGGTTAAAGGTTGTAAAAGTTGGCACATAATTAGAGCCAGAAGAGATGATGCACACATTTTTAGTCACTAAGATCTTTCTCCTGCATCACCATGCAGACTGTTGCTCCTCCTCTGCTTAAATCCTGCAGACTATTACTTCCAGGCATTCGCCATCCATTACTGTGTAAGGGATGAGGACATCACTCTTGACCGTGTAAGGGTGATGTTTCCAGAACTCCTTTCCTTCTGTACAAAGCTTAATCCTGAAGTAAAGTAATGCCACATCTTCTTCTTAAAGCAAGAAGGACTCACTCTGAATGAATCCTTTAGCTGGCTCTGATTGCTCGCAGCTACTAGGCCAGAGGCCTGAAGCACCTCTCCCCGGAGGCCTAGTAGTTTAAAAGCACATGGTGGATGGTGGACTACTGTTCCTAGATAGCCCATTTTGCAAATCCTGTGCCCTCAGGCCACACCGATTTGACACACATCCCCACAGTCTCTCCTCTGATCCAGAATTCCCCATCATTGACCGTGTAATGACTAAATAAAGACTTTGCTAATGACCGTGTAGAAGCAAAGTTCCCTCACAGACTTCCTGGCACATCCAGCCCTCTACTGTGGTAACACTCACCGACCTTTCTCTGCCCTGAGTCCTTGATGGAGAATTTGACTGGACCATATGTTCCGACAACTTCACCTGCCCCTCTGCTCCAGGAGTTCTTTATCAATGACCGTGTGATGATAAAGACATTGCCAATGACCGTGTAAAGGCAAAGTTCCCTCACAGCTCTCCCTAGGCCTCCTCCTGCGATCGGCGCACCCACCCCCCCCCCCCCCCCCTCAGATGGGGGTGCCCTCCTGCTGCTGTCTAGTATTCCATTCTCCACTTGACCCAGCCAACAACTCCCCCTAGTGGCATGTTACCTCAGCTTATATAGGAGGCCCGCCCCCCTGCCAATACCAGTTGGGGATTGGTCAGGGCTCCCACATTGTCTCTGGAAGCAGGGGAGGTGCCTCAGAACTGGAGCACAGGTGGTCACACCCACTGCTACACTAACCACTCCCAGCCCCCAGATCAAAACAGACAGGCCTAGCTTGCAGCATAGGCCTACCTAAATTTACCTGTGCTGACAGTCTCCTAGTAAAAATCCTAATACTAGCACCTACCTATTGGTAGAGGGTGCTACATTTGACATGTTTATTATTACCATAAAATATCGTTCATTCTGTCCACACCCTAAATTTATTTTATATTGGTTGCTATTCATAGAAGCAATTATAAAGGAATTAAACATCTGTTTAGATCGTATTTCACCTCTATTCCATGGCATGTACGCTCAGTGTTTATTATCATCAAGATAATGCAGTTCACATAATAGAATAGATACATCTGCCCTGGAGGGGTTTACTATTGTAATTAAAGAAAAAAAAAAGTCTGCTCTTATTTTAATTTGTTTGCCTTTCTCATTACCTTTCCCATCAATAACCAAGTCTATTAAAACTAGAACTGCAAGATATATAAAAATGTGATTAAGAATTGAGTACATTCTTGGCTAAAGTCATATAATTAAAGTATGTTTAATAAAATCCACTCTGTATAAACACTTAAAGCCCATCTCGGGGGAAAGGAAAATCCTCTTTTGCAAGGGGGCTGCCCCTGCAATGCAGAGGTTCAATGCTTGTTTAGGTCTAAGGGGCCACAAAAAGAAGCTTTACTTAACTGATCCTCCAATCCCCTTGGCAGCCGGTGCTCTCCTCTACTCAGGGCCGGGACAAGGGATGGCCAGGAGGGGTGACTGCCCTGGAGGCAGGGGGTAAAAATTGTTCTAGGGAGATTTGAGGGGGTGGAACTATGTGATTTAGGAAATGTGTGTTGGGAGGGGTGATGGAGGAAAAGGAGTTGTGCTAGAAGAGGGGTTTGTGTTTTTTTTGTGATAGAAGTGGTGATATGTTAGAGGGGGGGTGAAAGTATGCTAGGAGAGGACATTTTGCTTTTTGGGAAGGGGAATTTGTGCTAGAAGGGATGATTGGGGGGGGTATTTGTGCTAGGAGGGGAAATTTGGGGGGGTTGTGGGGGCATTTGTGCCGGGAGGGAGAATTTGGAGCTGAGAGATAAGATGTGGCCCCCAAAACACGTTGGCTCTTGACACGTTGGTACCTGATTAATGTTTGGAAAAAAAAACTCACCTTCGATTCTAGTCTAGAGTATTTCAGTGTGACACTCTAGGGTCAAATATTGTCCTCAGACCCCGAGATTATTGTGGTAATTTCTTGGTGCATAGAAGCTGCCCACTCATCACTTTTATTAATCATCTTAAATCAGAGTTCCACCCAAAAGTGGAACTTCCACTTTAAGCACTCCTTGCCCTTTTACATGCCACATTTGGCATGGAATGTTTTTTTGGAGTGGAGCGGGTACCTAGTTTTGACAGGTACCCAGGTCCCACTTCCGCTCCTCTCCCCCTCCCTCCCTGCAATCTTCTGGGACAAGTCACAGGTGCCAGAAGATTGCCCGGCCACTGAGAAGGCGCAGCGCGACTCGCGCATGCGCAGTGCACACCCGTCTGTAAAGCCACAAGCTGTCACAGCCGGGTGCCCACACATGCAATGCCGGTGTCGCGGAGAGGGAGAGGAGCGAGGCTTCGGGCGGCCGTGCGACAGGTGAGTGTCTGTTTATTAAAAGTCAGCAGCTACACTTTTTTGTAGCTTCTGACTTTTAATAAACGTAAAAATGACTGGAACACCGCTTTAAGGTCCCAACGCCAGCAATCTACTACTCTAAGCAATCTGGACAGAAAGGAACAGTAAAGTCTGCCATAAATTGATTGAAATGTGTCTGGTTAATCAGGGACTGGCTGAATTTCAATCCCTAGAGAGGGAGAGATGAGGGCGGAGAGATGAGGGCGCTCTGGTGAGGATGGGTGTCCTTGATTAGTGGTGAAGAGCACTTTAGGGCAACACTTTAGGGCAGCACTTGTGTGAAAAGAAGCAGCTCTGGAGGATTATATAAAGGAGAGAGAAAGGCGCCTCTATGTGCAGTATTAAAAAGATTTATTCACAGGCACAAGGGGATTAAAAACACTTACAAGATGTTAGACGAAATGAGCATATAAAAGAGTGGTAGGTACAAATACATTTTCAAGGTATCAGGTCCTATACCCCATAACATCGGCTCAGTGATTGATTTTCCATTGGCTTGAGGTTATACTGTATAATTAGGATGGATGAATTAAGGATATGATGGATTTAGTTACAGTTGTGTTTAAAAGTTTGCATACCACGCCAGAAATTGAGAGAGTTTGGCATTAATATTGAAAATATGACTGATCATGCCAAAAAACTGTCTTTTATGTAAGGATAGTGATCACATGAAGCCATTTATTATCACATCGTTTTTTGGATCCTTTTTACATCATAATGATAACAGAAATCACCCAAATGGCCCTGATAAAAAGTTTACATACCCTGGAAGGTTTGGCCTTGGTACAGACACAGAAGGTGGCATACACAGGTTAAAATTGCAATTAAAGGTTGATTTGCCCACATTTGTGGCTTTTTAAATCACAATTAGTGTCTGTGTATAAATAGTCAATCAGTTTTGTTAGCTCTCACATGGATGCACTAAGCAGGCTAGACACTGAGCCATGAGGAGGTACAAAAGAACAGTCAAAAGACCTGCGTAACAAGGTAATGACACTTTACAAAGATAGAAAAGCATATAAAAAGATATCCAAAGCCTTGAATATGCCAGTCAGTACTGTTCAATCACTTAAGAAGTGGAAAATGTGGGGATCTCTTGATACCAAGCCAAGGTCAGGTAGCTTAAGAAAGATTTCAGCCACAACTGCCACAGGAACTGTTTGGGATACAAAGAAAAACCCACAGGTAACCTCAGGAGAAATACAGCTTGCTCTGGAAAAAGATGGTGTGGTTGTTTTTAAGGAGCACAATACGGTGATACTTGAACAAAAAAGAGCTGCATGGTCAAGTTGCCAGAAAGAAGCCTTTACTGTACAAGTTCCACAAAAAAGCCTGGTTACAATATGCCCAACAACACCTTGACATGCCACATTTTTTTGTGGCATTGGCGCAGTAAAGGCTTCCTTCTGGCAGCTCAACTATGCAGCTCTTTTTTGTTCAAATATTATTGAATTGTGCTCCTTAAAAACAACCACGCTGTCTTTTTGGAGAGCAGCCTGTATTCTTTCTGCAGTTACATGTCAGTTTTTCTTTGTATCCTGAGCGATTCTTCCGATCAAAAGAGCCCCTAATTTTCCAATTCTTAATAAGTGATTAAACAGTACTGACTGGCATATTCAAGGCTTTGGGTATCTTTTTATATCCTTTTCCATCCTTATGAAGTTCCATTACCTTGTTATGCAGATCTTTTGACTGTTCCTTTCTACCTCCGAGTCCTCATGGCTCAGTATCTAGCCTGCTTAGTGCATCCATGTGAGAGCTAACAAACTGATTGACTATTTATATACAGACACTAATTGTGATTTAAAAAGCCACAAATATAGGAAATTAACCTTTAACCGCTTCCCGACCGCCTCCTGTACATATACGTCGGCAGAATGGCACGGCTAGGCAAAAGCACGTATATATACGTCCCCTTTAATTGTCTAGCCGTGGGGTCGTGCGCGCGCCGCACGACCCCGGTCGGGAGCTCCGTGACCGCGTCCGCGGGACCAGCGGACCCGATCACCGCTGGTGTTCCGCCATCGTGTCACAGAGCTGAAGAACGGGGAGAGGTCTGTGTAAACAAACCTCTCCCCGCGCTTCCTACACTGCCTGTCACTGATCGGCTGTTCCCTGTCATCGGGAATGCCGATCAGTGACGTCAGACGTCAGCCACGCCCCCTACTGTAAAAAAAAACACAACACGTCACACTAACTCCTCCCCGCCCCTAGTGGTTAACTCCTTCACTGCCACTGTCATTTACATAGGAATCAGTGCATTTAAATAGCACTGATTTCTGTATAAATGACAATGGTCCCAAAAATGTGTCAAAAATGTCCGATGTGTCCGCCATAATGTCGCAGTCACAATAAAAATTGCTGATCGCCGCCATTACTAGTAAAAAAAAATATATTAATAAAAATGCTATAAAACTATCCCCTATTTTGTAAACGCAATAACTTTTGCGCAAACCAATCAATAATCGCTAATTGCGATTTTTTTTACCAAAAATATGTAGAAGAATACGTATCGGCCTAAACTGAGAAAAAATATATATTTTTTGGGGATATTTATTATAGCAAAAAGTAAAAAATATTGCATTTTTTTCAAAATTGTCGCTGTATTTTTGTTTATAGCGCAAAAAATAAAAACCGCAGGGGCAATCAAATACCACCAAAAGAAAGCTCTATTTGTGGGAAAAAAAGGACGCCAATTTTGTTTGGGAGCCACGTCGCACAACCGCGTAATTGTCAGTTAAAGCGACGCAGTGCCGAATCGCAGAAAGGGGCCTGGTCCTTTGGCTGCAAAATGGTCCGGGCCTGAAGTGGTTAATTGCCATTTTAACCTGTGTGTGCCACCTTCTGTGTCTACACCAAGGCCAAACATTCAAGGGTATGTAACCTTTTTTTATCAGGGCCATTTGGGTGATTTATGTTATCATTATGATTTAAAAAGGATCCAAAAAACTATGTGATAATAAATGGCTTCATGTGAGTGCTATCTTTAAATAAAAGAAATTTTTTTGGCATGATCAGTCATATTTTCAATAATAATGCCAAAATTTCACAATTTCTGCCAGGGTGTGCAAACTTTTGAGCACGACTGTATCTACACACACACACTGGAGCACAGAGCAATGTAAAGAGGATTTTTTTTTTTTTTTTTTTATTAGTGAAATAAAATATGCTGTTCCTTTAAACACTGTTGATTTTAGCAGTTTTAGCCAATAGACTGTAACAATGTTCTTAGGGGCATTCAATTCCAGCTTATCTAGAATTCATACAGCACATGTTAAGACCTCCTTGCTTCCTGTGCACAGAATTCTAGTCTCATAAATTTAAATTAAGTTGATCTGTTTCACTGAACAGGGAACAAAGTCACAGAGATGACACAAAATTACTTTTACCAAATAATATACACAGATGGTAAATGCAGCTACAATTCATTGCCAGCGCGTTATATCCTAAAGGACAAAACTAACAGCGCTAAGCAGAAAACCGCACTTACAAAAACATGCTGTCAAACCAAACTGATATTTCACTGTAACATTAATAGAAAAGTATGACCCTACCACTAGCATGCCATTACATAAATCCATTGGGTTTATTATGCTTCCTGAAGTCAGGTGCCTGTGTATTCTCTAATTCAGTCTCGAGCAAAGAACTACAAGGGGGACCCATTAGGAAGGTACAGAGGAGACCACATAGAGCCCAGTGCTCAAGATGGGTTATCAGGGCAAATAAGATGCTGGATGTTGGGTGGAATTAAAGTGCAGCTCAAGACACAATAAATTGCATTAAAGTATATTCCTCAATAGCTACAGAGAATATAAATCCACTCTGTGTGCACCACATGCCTTTGAAAACCTGGATATCACCTTGTCCAAAGTAGCAGTGACATCATCACTGTGCTACACATTAGACATGTGCAATCCGTTTCGTTTATTTTTGTTTTTCGTTAAAATTTGTTATATTCGTTCATTCATTATCGTACGAATGAACGAAGGATTCGCTAAAAATTTTAACGAATGTTCGAATCGAACGAATCCGAAAAACAACGAAAATCTGAATTGACCAAATTAGAAACAACGAAACTACGAAAGAATAAAATCCGAAAAACAAAAACAGGAACAACGAAAATCAAAATGAACGAATTGTTGAATTGGTAATTTTCCGTGTCCCTTACAATGGCGCTGCTTAACGTGCTTCGAATGGATTGAACGAAAAAATTCGTACATTCGTAACTTTTTTTTTTTTTTTCGATTCGTAATTTTCCATGTCTCTTACAATGGCGTGCTTAACGTGCTTCGAATGGATTGAACGAAAAAACAAATTTTGATTCGTAATTTTCCGTGTCTCTTAAAATGTAATAATAGCATACACATTACATAAAATTATGAATTATGCTCCGATTACGAATCTACGAAAACAATGTTACGAAAGTACGAATAAATCAATCTAACGAAAGTACGAATGTAACTAAATCTACGAAAATACGAATGCGTCCGAATTTCGAATAAACGAAAATTAAACTAAAAACAATAAACAATAAACGGAAAAACGAATCAACGAAAAAATAACTCTTAAGAAAATACGAATCGTTACGAATTCGAACACCGACGACTTCCGAATTTACGAATCGTTACGAATACGAACACCGACGACTTACGAATTTACAAATCGTTACGAATCAACGGAAACGAACGAAACGAAAATAACAAATTTTTCTATTGTGCACATGTCTACTACACATAGCCTAAGCAGAGAGTGGAGCTCTGAGAATGGCCCAGCAGGCCCCACCCACTACAGTCTGCCTATATAAAATTACAGGAGGGGGCGGAGACAAGACCAGTCACCCTGCACAAGGAGAGAGAGCAGCAGTGACTGGCCTTAATTACAGGAAGCTCCTGCACAGAGGCAATATTTGCTTTTTTCTAAGTTCAGTTTTAAACATAATCAACATAATTGACAGCGCTATAGCCCACCCATTTCAGTCTTTTCCCCTGTGAGTAGATAAGAGTGGTACTCCAGTGGGACTGAAGTAACAAGTAGATACTGCTATAGAAGAAGAGAGCTGCAAAAAAGTTAGGCTGTGATGTCTCTTCCCATCAATGATGGCACTGAAACAGCAAGGGTAATCTTCTGAAAGACAAATGGAAGAATAAACTCTCTCATTGTTCTCTTGGCTTGATTGAAACCTGAATCCTGCTTTAATGGCTATTTCTGCTCCATTGGTCTAGAGAAGGGGTGTCCAAACTGAGATGCGGCCCAAGATGGCTATGAATGTGGCCCCACACAAAATCATAAACTTACTAAGAAATGTTGGGGTTCTTAGAATTGTTTCCTAGAATTGTTTCTAAAAATGCATTTACACTTAGAAAACACTTAGCAGCAGTGCTGGGACAAGGTCATCCAGTGCCCAGGGCAAATATGCACTCTGCACTTCCTTTCCCTTAGGGTTAGGGTCAGGGTGCCCCCCCACCCCTGCAATAAACCATTGCGCCAGGGGCAGCCGCCCCTCCTGCCCACCCCTTGTCCCGGCCCTGCTTAGCAGCCAAAACAAAAATCTCCCACTCTTCACAATAATGCCTTATTCATCAGTCATCAGTTTTCGGCAGCACCTACCGTATTTATTGGCGTATAACACGCACCCCAAGTTTAGGAGGGAATTTAAAAGAAAAAACTTTTAGGAGGGAAGTTTAAGGAAAAAAACTTACATTTAAATGCCCATTAATGCAGTCTTGTCAGTGTCATTTGCAGCCTTGCATTGCAGCCTTATCAGTTATTTGCAGCCTTGTTAGTAGTGATGGGCCCGGTGTTCGATTCGAACCCATGTTCGATTCGAACATCGGGCGTTCGACCGCTCGTCGAGCCCAGAACTATTTGGGCCGTTCGCATCAAATTCGTGTGATGCGAACGGCCTACAATGCACTGCGCCAGTCGCAGTGCATTGCTGGCTGATGATTGGCCAAGCATGCACTGTGACCCTGCATGCTTGGCCAATCATAGAGCCAGCAGCTAGGAGAGCAATAATTGGCCACAGGCAGGATGCCTGTGGCCAATTATAGCTCAGGGGGTTTAGTACACGCCCCACAATATATAAGGCCGCCGCGTTGGCGGCCTCGTGTAGTGTGTTCCAGCGTGTCAGTGACATTATCTGCTGTGATCCATTCTGCAGTGCTGCTGAGTCTGACATTATCTGTGCTGTGATTATTCTGCTGAGTGCTGCTGACTGCTGACATTATCTGCTGTGATTCTGGGGATTAGTGTGTGCGTGCTGTTAGTACAGCATTGCAGTATTACATTAAACCACCTTTACCCTTCTGGCCTGTTGTGTCATCTAAGGCAGCCATCTGCGGCTAATGAATTGCCGGTTCCCGTAACACAGAGAACAGTCATTCATTGAAAGTCATTGATAAAAAAAAAGTCATTGATAAAAAACAAAAAAACAACAAAAAAAAGCGTGGGGGTCCCCCCAAATTCAATTACCAAGCCCTTCAGGTCTGCTATGGATATTAAGGGGAACCCTGGCCAAAAAAAATATGGCGTGTGGTCCCCCTCAAAATCCATACCAGCCCCTTATCCGAGCACGCAACCTGGCAGGCCGCAGACCGTACCAGGCCACATGCCCTCAACATTGGGAGGGTGCTTTGGGGGTCTGTGACCCCTCAAAGCACCTTGTCCCCATGTTGATGAGGACAAGGGCCTCTTCCCCACAACCCTGGCCATTGGTTGTGGGGGTCTATGGGCGGGGGGCTTATCGGAATCTGGAAGCCCCCTTTAACAAGGGGACCCCCAGATCCTGCCCCCCCCCCTGTGTGAAATGGTAAGGGGGTACAAAAGTACCCCTACCATTTCACCAAAAAAGTGACAAAAATTGTAAAAATTACAGGAGACCGTCTTTGACAATTCCTTTATTAAAATCTTCTTTCATTTTCTTTCTTCTGGTCTTCTTCCTTCTTCCTTTCTTCATCCTTCGGTTTCTTCATCTTCTCCTTCCGGCATCTTCTTCCATCTCCTTCTTCCATCTTCTTCTTCCTCCGATCCGCTTCTTCTTGCTCTGGTCTTCTCATCCGGCATCTTCTTCCACGGCGTTAGCGTCTCTTCTTGAGCCGCTCCGCGCAATGGGAGGCTCTCGCTGTGTGAGGCTTCGCTGCGTCTGACAGGTCTTTTTTAACGGAGGGCGGGGCCACATGGTGACCCCGACCCCTCTGACGCACGGGGACATCATGGGGACTTCCCTATGGCTTTCCCCATGATGTCAGAGGAAGAAGATGCCAGACGAGAAGACCAGAGCAAGAAAAAGCCTTGTCAGTGTCTTTTCGTTTAAAAATGGCGCCGCCGAGATACAGAGCGGATGTTCTGTGTATCTCGGCGGCGCTCGGCAGTTCTCGGCTATTCTCGGGTATTTTCGGCCACACTCGGCCGTTCTCGGCTTTTTTCCAAGTGCAGCCAAAAATAGCCGAGAACAACCGAAGATAGCCGGGAGTGGCCGAAGATACCCGAAAGCCGCCGAGAACGGCCGAAGATAGCCGGGAGTGGCCGAAAATACTCGAAAGCCACCGAGAACGTCAGAAGAGGTTAGAAACAGCGGGGGATCGGCGTATAACACTCACCCCGATTTCCCCTGATTTTAAGGGGAAAAAAGTGCGTGTTATACGCCAATACGGTATATTTGTGAGCAACCTATTTTCAAGGCTGAAGCACACAAAGGGCAAAATTAGAACCAAAATACCCGATGAGCACCTTGAGAATCCATTGAGAATTGCTCCTACATCCATCCAAAAGAAGGGAGGCAAACAAAAAAGATTCCCAACGCAATTCTTCCAAAAAGTACCGGCAGATTAGTCAAAAAATTATATAAGGTATTTATTACAAAAATTTACTTAACACTAATCAAAAATAGAAAATACCTCCACCAAATTCATTAAAATTAGACAATGTTGCCTACAGACTCAGATGGCCACCACACTCAGACATATACCCCCCTCCCCCATTAATATCATTATGCACTTTATCAAATCACTGATGGTTGCTGTGTTGGTATAGATACTAATACTGTCAAAGCGATATGCTTATATTAAATAGATATCAAGCACAGAGTGAAAATCCCATCCATGAGTCTATTAAACCAAAATAGTATGTGATGATGGGAGCAATTGGCTCCGGTAACGTTGATTAGAAGATCATAGACAGTTCATGGATCAATGACAAAGGGAAAGAGAAAGTCACTGGAAATGCAGCTTGGAAAAATGGACAGGAGATAATTATTAAGAATTCCTGCACTGAGCTTATATATCTGGCGACTATTCAGGCTATAATCAATCTATGCAGGCGGGTTGGTAAATATTTAGGGGGCAGGTGAGTATATGTGTGTAATATAAAAAAATGTGTGATTACTGCGCTGTCCTGGTGTCACTCATAGAGTACTGACAACCATAAAAACCGTGTAACTGCTGCAGCTAAAAATGTGAGACACGCACAATAAACAAAATGGAAAAAAGATAAGCTGTGCTGAATAAATGATGTGAACCAAAATAATAATCAATAAAGTATATGCCATACCTAAGCCACCACTGAGAAATGTTGTCTTCAAGTGGCTCAATACAGGATCAACTAATGAAAACAAAACATTATGTGCAAAAAGATATAGTGCAATGAGAACTACAGGAACCCTCCAAGTGTCCAATCAGCTACGAAATATTACTATATGAATGTTCCACAAGGTTGTATAGTTCAAGGCAATAGTACAAATGATGGTCTCTTAACCCTCTATTCATTAGTGACATAACACCATGGCACCCGAGAAGTTGTGACAGGGTATGATAGAAAAGATCCTCTACCACCGATAATACTGCCGCTTACCAGCTTGCTAGATCTCTTATTAGGGAGATCACAAGTGCCTGTGGCTTTTTCCCCAGCCCTGGGTCTCTGTATATGAATAGCAAGAAGTTCCCAGATGGTCCGTTCAGGGTATCCTCAGTGTAAATAATATTCGCTCATTCCCCATGTAAAGAACAAAAAGGCCTCCATAGTGTAACTCTTTAAAAGCATTTAATGATTAAAAACCAGTATTGCACTTACAAATTGCCACGTTATGCGTCTCAGATAATGTTGGAGTCGGCCGGCTCTCGATCGCTGCCTGTTGCTTCCGGGACACGCGTGGTATGTGGTGATGTCAGCACGCCGCTCTTCCCTATGCCTTTTCATCACAGATGACGTCTTCCAGGGGCATCTGAGACGCTTTTACATAACTATTCAGGAGTTCCAGATTTACTCTAACTTTAATGGTGGCACGCATGGGCATCCGCAGGTAGGGGCAAGGGGGGTCAAGTGCCCCCCCGAATCAGATCTTAAATTCAACACAGTTGTGTCGCTATCAGAGTGCAGGCAGTCGGGACCCGGGTGCCACCCGCCAGTGGGGTGACACCATCAAGGTGCTGTCAAGCCCCCCCATCAGTGTGACTTCGGCTCTTTTCCCTGCACAGTCCAGCAGAGAACTCGGCGGCTCTGTGACAGGAGAAAGGCGAGGTGCGGGCTGTCAGAGGTTTTCCCTGCTCGCCCCCCCCCCTTTCTCCTGTCAGGGAGAAGAGACGGCGGCTCTCACCAGGTTCCCTGCCCAGCATCCTGCCTGCTCCGTTCCTTCCCTATTGGCCATAACTGAGGGCCAATCAAAGGAGGCTAGGGGAGCATCATAGGACATGTAGTCCCAAAGATTGGCGGCCCCATTTTCCACAGGGAGGAGGCTACAGCTCGATCAAGAGAGAGATTGAGAGATTGCAGCCTGGAAAAAAAACTAAGGGAGAGAGTGCTACATGACAAAGAACAAGGAGTGTGCTGGGCGGAAGCCAGAGGGAGAGCCACGCTGCCCAACGCCACCAGAGAGAGATCCACACTGCCCAGCGCTACCAGAGAGAGCCACGCTGCCCATCACCATCAGAGAGAGAAAGACTGAGCCACTACTAGGGTACAGACATGCTACACTACTGACCAGAGTCGCCCTCGGGGAACCCAGAGTGAGCAATCGGCCATCCGGAGGGATAACTGCTGTAGTTTTTCTGGGTCTGGTGATAGGGCCTGTTGGTCATTATCCATTACTTACCCTAGGGACTGTACTACGTCTGCAGTCTCTGACCATGATTTTTTTTTTTTAATAATTCAATCTTTATTGTAAATTTTCTTTCACATTACAAGTAATTTTCATCCTTTGTTTTAATATTCAAAAATCTATTCTCTTCTTATGTACATCCGTCTGAAGATTTGGCTCCCCCTGCGGCTCCCCTTCCCTATTTCCTCTCTCTTCTTCCCCTCTAAGGGTGATTGTGAAGAGGAGACAATATATGAAGGAGAGAGAAAAAAAACAAAAAAACTAATAATGTGAAAAGAATTCATTTTTCTTTTCTTTTTTCTTTAAAGTTATAAATAAATAAAAATAAATAATTAAATAAAAATAAAAATAATAAATAAATTTAAAGGTTGTTTGTGTGTACATGTTTCCTTCTCTCTCCTCTTCCCCGCAACCTCTCTTCTTTTCCCTCCCCTATCCCTCCCCCTCTACCCTTTTATACTTATGCCGTCTATTTAGGTTTTACTTCTTTGATGTGTTTATGTGAGCTCACTATCTTTTTATTTTTTTATTTTTGTGTCTAATTTCCTTTTATGTGTTATTCGTGCTCTTTTTTTCCTATTTAATTTGTGCCTACTCTCTCATGTGTATTCTTCTTGATTTCCCCCCCTTTCCTCCTTCTTCCCTTCTCCTTTCCTTCTTCCTTTATCCCCTCCCTTCCTTCCCTTTCCCTTATTTTTTTTTTTTTTTAAATAGTTATATTTGTGAATTTATATATTAATTCCTTTGGTTTAGTGCCCTCCTGTCAATGTGTTCTATATGTCACTTTCCTTAACCCCTTACTCTTTCTCCTTTCTACTGTGTTCCCTGTATATCTACTCTTAAACTGTCACGAGGGTAGTGAGAGGAAACAACAACCATGCACGAAGAAAAAAAAAAAAAAACCTTGCTGTAATTAACTAACCTCTATTATGGAAGAATAGCAGCCGCATGGGGAGCCTCCCCTTTACATCCACACATTTACTGTCATCACATCTTTTTCGCATTGCTTTACCGTCACAACATTTTAAAAACCATTTATAAAGATTACAGGTGTGGTTCTTCCCTTTTTTCTTACCCTTTTTACCCTTTCTTATACTTTTTTCTTCCATTGCAGCCTTGTCAGTCATTTGCAGCCTTCCATTGCAGCCTTGTCAGTCATTTGCAGCCTTCCATTGCAGCCTTGTCAGTCATTTGCAGCCTTTTCATTCATTTGCAGCCTTTTCATTCATTTGCAGCCTTGTCAGTGTCTTTTCGTTTAAAAATGGTGCCGCCGAGATACAGAGCGGATGTCCTGTGTATCTCGGCGGCACTTGGTAGTTCTCGGCTATTCTTGGCTGCTTTCGGGTATTTTCGGCCACACTCGGCCGTTCTCGGCTATCTTCGGCCGTTCTCGCCTATTTTTCGGCCGCACTCGCTTGTTCTCGGCGGCATTTTAAAAAACATTTATAAAGATTACAGGTTTGGTCCTTCCCTTTTTTCTTACCCATATCTTCCTTTGTATTTCCTGTTATTTTTTGGCAATTATTTCTTTTTCTATCTCCTGTGCGTATTTTCCCCATTCTGCCCATATTATGTCATATTTATCTTGTTTGTTCCTGATCTTGTATACCCATCTTTCTGCCTCTCTTATTCCATCTACCTCCTTTTTCCATTCTTCCAATGTTGGACCTGTTGCTTGTTTCCAATGGGTATCAATCTTTTTGCCGCATTTAATAAATGAGGGGTTATGCTGCTTTTATATGCCCTTCCGGTGTCCATAGCACCATGGAACAAGAAAAGCCCAGGATCCAGCTCTATTTTTTCCTTTGACGTCCTCTCGATCCACGGGGCTATGTCCTCCCAGAACATCCCAGGGCAGGTCCACCAGATGTGGAGAAAAGTTCCCTCCTCTCCACATCCTCTCCAGCAGCAATTCTCTGCAGTGGGGTATATTTGTGCTAGTCGTACCGGGGTTCTGTACCATCTGGTCAGGAATTTGTATGACATCTCCTGTATAGATGAGCTTATTGATAGGGAATATGTTACTTCATATAGTCTTTTAATCTGTGCTGTCGTAAAAGTACAATCCAGCTCTTTTTCCCGTTCCCTTATGAAATAAGGTATTGTATTCTTCTCCTCGTTAAGGACTATTTTATACATCTGGGATAATAAATGATTTAGTCTGGATAATTTCCTACACAGCTTTTCAAATATAGAGTGTCATGGGCTCTGACTTGCGGTTCTATTTTCTTAAAAAAAAGTTTCATTTGGTTGTATCGCCAGTCTGCCATTTTCATACTTCCCTGTTTTGTTTCCAGCTCAGTGTCATAAAGGTCCCTTGCGGGGCGTATCTTAAGCACATAGTATTCCCTTCTGATTCCCACAGTCCCCAAGGCCCCCTTCTCCTCCCCTGGGGGGGAACCATGGATACCCTCCTAATGGGGCCAGAGGGGATATTTTGGGGGCGTATTTTCCTGTTTTATTTATTCTGTCCCACACTGCCAGTGCATTCCTCGTCGATGGGGAAGTCCACTTGGACAGCCACCTATCTTTTGCTGATATCCATGGAGCCCCCGCTAGGTTTCTTTCTGCCATGTTTTTTTCGATTGTCACCCAAGCTTTGTTTTCAGCATCATGGCACCAATTCAATATTCGGACCAATGCCATGGCTCTGTAATATTTTACCATGTCTGGTAATCCAACTCCTCCTTCCCCTTTATCTCTGCACAGAATTTTATATGATATTCTTGCTCGCCCGTTTCCCCATATAAACGACAAGAATATTTTACGTATCTTTTTGAAAAACCTCTGGGGGGGTGGGATGGGCACCGTGTACAGCACATACAACAGCCTGGGTATTATGTTCATTTTTAACCACTTGCCTACCAGGCACAAATACCTCCTTCCTGACCAAGCCATTTTTCAGCTTTCAGCGCTGTTGCATTTTGAATGACAATTGCGCGGTCATGCAACGATGTACCCAAATAAAATTTTTATCATTTTTTCCCCATAGATAGAGCTTTATTTTGGTGGTATTTGATCACCTCTGCGGTTTTTATTTCTTGTGCTATAAACAAAAGAAGAGGGATAAGTTTGAAAAAACGCAATATTTTTTACTTTTTATTATAATAAATATCCAATTTTTTTTTTTTTTAACAAAGTTTTTCCTCAGTTTAGGCCGATACGTATTCTTCTACATATTTTTGGTAAAAAAAAATCGCAATAAGCGTATATTGATTGGTTTGCACAAAAGTTATAGCGTCTACAAAATAGGGGATAGATTTATAGCATTTTTATTATTATTTTTTTTTTACTAGTAATAGTGGCGATCTGCGATTTTTATCGTGACTGCGATATTGCAGCGGATATTGCACTTTTGACACATTTTTGGGACCATTCACATTTATACAGCGATCCGTGCTATAAAAATGCATTGATTACTGTATAAATGTGACTGGCAGGGAAGGGGTTAACACTAGGGGGCGCTGCAGGGGTTAATATGTTCCCTAAGTGAGTGATTCTAACTGTGGGGGGAGGGGACTGACTGGGGTAGGAGACCAATCGGTGTCCCTATGTACAAGGGACACACCATCGGTCTCCTCTCCAGTGACAGGACGTGGATCTGTGTGTTTACACACACAGATCCACGTCCTGCTCAGTTACTGGGCAATCGCGGGTGCCCGGCGGACATCGCGGCCACCGGGCACACGCAACGGGTCCCCAGAGACGCGGCGGGCATGCGTGTGCGCCTCCCGCGGCGCACGCGTGCCCCCTAGTGGCCGCAAAGCTAGCGCCGTCATATGACGGCGGCCCGCCACAAAAGCCGCACCGCTCTGCCTTCATATGACGGCGGGCGGTCGGCAACAGGTTAAGGTATTTACCCTTCCAAATAAAGTTAGCGTCTGTCCTCTCCATCTCTGTAAATCTTCTTCTATTTTTACTAATAAGGGGTTATAATTTTGCTCGTACAGTAGTTTTACGTCTGCTGAAATAATGAATACAGGGACTTCTCATTCCAAGCGAGAGAGTGTTTTTTTTGTATATCTACTCGTAGCAGGGACATGAATAGGTAATAGTATCGATTTCTCTAAGTTTATTTTTAAAATTTGACATTGTCTCTGACCATGATAATGTGATAATAACAAAGTCAAAAAGGGGCGGTTTCGTGGGTGACCCTAAAATGATGTCACCCCCCCTAAAAAAAGTTCTGCGGACGCCCATGGTGGCACGCTTGCTGAAAGTCATCGATAGCATCCCCTATGTTTTTCTCTGTACAGCTTTCCTGACTGCAAAAGAAATGATGAGCAATATATAAACTTTTTTTAGGTTGGCCATGTTAAACATATTTTATTCGTTTTTTACTCTCTGAAATTGTTATTGCTAAAACGCCATCCTAATTAACATTTTCAGCTATAATGCCAAACCAGAAAAAGTATGTGACTGTGATAATATTGTCACAGCTACCAATTTTCCCCCCAGAAGAATGCACGTTGTTATTTAACTATTTTCTCTGCAGGAAAGGCTCAGGGCAATTAAGAAACTGTATCGAGGTATCTATAATTGAAATGTACTTTGCAGTGACACTGGCAGTTATTGTGCATGTCATACATTTAATAAAAGGTGTGATTTAACATTTCATGGTATTTTTAATTTTCCTGTTCAAAAGGTTCAGTGACCTTTAAT
The DNA here is from genome assembly GCA_028564925.1 of Lithobates sylvaticus. Classification (NCBI taxonomy): domain Eukaryota; kingdom Metazoa; phylum Chordata; class Amphibia; order Anura; family Ranidae; genus Lithobates; species Lithobates sylvaticus. The sequence goes on from CM053029.1 coordinate 570,269,729, forward strand.
GAGCCCACTGATGACCTTTATTATCTTTAATACGAGTTACATGTGTAATATTCAAAACAGCATTTACAAAAGCATCAATCAGTCTAGCCTAAGTGTAAGGAAGTAGAATTTTCTTCAGCCATCTGTTCTTCATTGAGCTCTTCCTGACGTTATTATTTAACCTCTTGGCTACTGAAGGTTTACTTCTTCCCTCTGGGGGAAAAATCTCCTGCAAGTGTTGCTATAAATCAGAACAAACATCAACCCATTGCATAGTGAAGCAGCAGAAGATGCTTTTTTTTTTCTTTTTTTTTTTAGATAAATGGCTATTCTTCAAATTTTAATAAAAAATAAACTGTAGGCCTGGCTTCCGATGTAACTATGAAGACCAAGAGTTGTGGCTGCACAACACAATAGAAACAAGATGATCAAAGTAACAGAAATACATAATAATATTTAAAATTAGATGTCAACCCTAAATGGAAATCATTTTGTTTATGTAGCACTGACCCCCGAAGGAGCTGCTGGCTTGATTTTGGGCCTGCACACTACCAATAAACCCAACTAACTTGGCTCAATCCCCTTGGCACAGCTGTGGTGCAATACAATATAATATAATGCAAGGTACCTGTATTGTAACCTCAGGATCCACTGGCTCCACTTGCTGGGGGAAAACAGTATGCCACACAACTGGATACTTTGGGCAGAATTCTTCCTGAGGGATCTCTGCTGCTTGTCCTTCCATCCAGTCACATGCCGAGACTAGGGTGGCCGGGCTGACCTGGCCTAACAGTGTTCTGGCTGGCACCCTCACTGGCACTGCTGCTAGTGTTGCGAACACTGACTGAGATCTTGTCTTTTTTCCTCTTCAATGCCTTGGTGCACAGGACTTCAGGGATAAGTTCCAACCCTTCATTCCATCTTGGTCTGAAGTCTCAAGGACGATGAAAAGACCCGGGTTTTTCCAACTTAGCTTGATGGAGGCCCTCAGACAGAGTACTTCCCCTGGCTGAACCAGTCTCTCATTCCTGTCCAGAAACCAGATCTTTCTCACCCCCTCCTTTGGGGCTTCTTCCTCTTGTTTAAGATCTCGGTAGACTTGGGCCTGCATTTTTGCAGGCAGGGTTCTTTCCTTCAGCACCAGAGGGGTAAGTAGTCTCCTTACTAAGTCAGTGTTTGTCCCAATGATGAGAGAGCTCTTGTCAGCCCCTGGGGGACGAGGGCACACCACGACCAAGGTGTCGAAGGTCTCAGCCTCCCCTGCTGTACTTGGGTCAAAGGTGAGTTTGAGTGGCAGGTAACCATCATATGGGAAGTTCTGGGTACCTAACCCCCATATCTCTAGGTCCTCCAATTTCTGTAACGGCAGGTGCTTAAGATGTCCATCGTAGAAATCCCTGTAGAGCAGTGTCACTTGAGCTCCAGTGTCCAGCAGGGCTTTTGTATAAATCCCCTCAACTTGGATAGGGACAATTGGGGAGGATCCCACTAGCTTGGGAGGAAGCCCACTGAATGTGGTACTTTTAGTCCACTTGGTGGTTTGTACCTTTGCCTTTGGGGGCCTCTCCCTCTTCCGTGTTGGTTTTTTGGCGACTCCAGAGGTCTGAGGCGGATGAGTTGGTGTGGAGTTAGCTATGGCAACCGGGTGCCCAGTTGACCTCTTCACTGGGGCCCTCTGAAGTTTTCCGCCAGCTGTTGAGGCTTTGTCTCCACTACTGGACTTGGGCACACTCGCCTGAGATGTTCTACACCTCCACTTTTGAAACAGACTCTGCATCGGTTTCATAGGGTGGTTAGTGGTAGGGGTCCGGAGCCTTGGGTGGCGAGACTTCTTCTGTCTGTGGTTTCACCAGCCTTGTCATCAACATCGTCATCATCTCCAGTATTTCTTTCTGGGTCTGGAACAGCTTCTCAAGCCCAGTTTGACTTGTGGGTAGATGGTGAGTAGGTGTAAGCCATGATCCCTGTTCAGCGCTCGCAGTCAGGACACTGAGTTCCCGAGTGCTTGAGGGGATATCTATCTGCTGTACTTTAGCACTTGTGGTGCTGGGAGGTTGAAGTTTCCTCAGCTTCTGGTCCCTCTCAATCTCCATCTTATCTGCTTCATTAACTTTCTCAATGAGCACTTCATCCGGAATTGAGGGATCTTCCAGATGCTGCTTCAACTGTAGCTTGATATAGTCACTCCTCAATCCCGTAGTCACGGATCTCCGGAATTTCTTTTGAACTAGCTCGGCTCCAAAGTGCTATCCAGTACCTTCCTCCTTTGATGCGGACAGCAGGCGGTCCTTGAGCTCAATGGCCCGGAATAGAAAGTTCTGAGGAGTCTCTCGACTATTCTGTGTCATATTTATCAGCTGATGGAATAGCTCAGTGGCATCTTCCTCTTCATAATAACTTTTTAGTATCCTTTTCAGCTGGGTTAGGGTCAATCCGCTTTTCCTTTCCAACATGCCCCTGACTCTTAAGCCTGTGCTGATGGCATGGATCACAGCCTCTCTAATTTCGGATTCCAGATATCCTTTCTGTAGCCCCAACTCCAACTATTTGCTGTAGGAGGTTTGTGCAGGACAGTTTATCTTTCTGCCCTCTCTCTCCTATCTGGCCGTCAATGCAGAAATCCTTCCGGATGGTAACTTCCTGCAGGTGGCCCTGAGCGCGTTTCTTAAGTACTGGCCCAGGGTTGGGCGTTATCTGGCCATTTTTCCGATCCTCTAAAGTGAGACGTAACCCATTAATGCATTCAGCTATCATGCTGGAGGTCTCCTGAAACCTCTCTTGTATGTCACGGTATTGCCGTTTCAGGTCAGCCAGCTGTTGCTCTGCCTTTAGCAGCAGTCCCTACTTTCCTATCTGAGGGTTCTAACCGCTTCTGGCTGTGGAAGTCCTCTTTCGACTTGTTGGGATGCGTCAGGTGGAACTCTGTCTTTTCTGACAATTTCACACTGGCACTGTGAAAGTTTTTTAGGGACACCCTGTCCCCACTCTATTAGGGCGTAAGTGAAATCAGTCCCATGGTCTGGTCTCACTGCGACCACGTAAGCCTTCCTGTCCGGGGACAATGCTTGCACAACTTCTCTAATTTGTTTCTTTCCCCAGTCGTTTCCTGGCAGCTCAATGGCCATGCTCGCTTCTGAGTGTGTCCCTTCTGCTTCGCACCATTGGACCACTTTGATGGGGTCCATAGTAGCACCAAGGGGCGGGCTTGTTTGCAGAGTGACAGGATCCTGGACGAGCCCCCACATGTAGCACTGACCCCCGAAGGAGCTGCTGGTTTGATTTTGGGCCTGCACTCTACCAATAAACCCCACTAACTTGGCTCAATCCCCTTGGCACAGCTGTGGTGCAATGCAATACAATACAATATAATATAATGGAAGGTACCTGTATTGTAACCTCAGGATCCACTGGCTCCACCTGCTGGGGGAAAATAGTACGCCACACAACTGGATACTTAACCAAAAAAATGTTACTGTCAACATATTCAAAGAGGTGATTACAGTAATTGTGCTGTCATCCCAACATAGGACGACAACACAATGGATTTCAATATAAACCATTTCAAACAATATCTATATGTATATACCCGGAAGCTCCCCCTACTTTTGAAGCTGTGCATGAGATCTCACTTAAACTACTTAGTCTTTGGTCTTCTTGTCTTCGCTAGCTAAAGTAATTCCTTGTGATTTGTAATCCACAGGTTAAAGTAAGTTAAGTCGAGGTAAAGGTGCTCCTGGTGTAACTTCAGTAATTATATTACAAAGCTTGGGATGTCAGGGTAGATAGGCCTCAAGCCTGCTCAGTGTCAGTTGCTCTGCTCCTCCTCCGTGAAACTATAAATCCCAGTGAGGCCTATGTATGAGTCTAACTGTGTGTGAAAGTTAACCAACTGGATCGGTGCTCCGTGTAGTAACTTTGGTCCGGTGACTGCAGCTTGCTTCTCCATCAGCTGGTCCTGTCGCTTCATTCTCCGCTGGGTGAGCCCGATCCTCCGATGCCCAACCGAGTGTCTCTGGATCTCTCCAATCCAGTCACTGTCTCTCTGGCACCATCAGGTCACTTGCAAAACAAACGGGATTGCGCTCCGCAATGGCTGTAGGCCACCTCACAGATCGTCACAGGCAGGCCATGTGATCCCAAGAGAGCTAAAATGGCCGCTCGGGTTCCTTTTATGTCCTACCCAGCATGCACTGCTAAAGAGAGTGTTCATGGGTAGGTCACTAAGCCTCCTGGGTAAAACCTTCTGATCAAAACAACAGTCACTTCCTGTATTAGTCTTTTGTACTTTTTTTTAAAGTAATAATCATTAAAGTGCACTACCTGTATTTGGCCGCTAGATGGCGCCAAATACTAAACCAAAGAAAATGTCCATAGACTTTTGATTATAGCATGAAACACACATTAATAAGCGAGGATGTCAGCGCTACACTTACTAAAGCACCAAATACAATAAACAATTTCTATATTTTTTTCATTTAATTGTAAAGCTCATCTCCAGAGAAAACAAAAATCTTCCCTTGCAGTAGTGCTGTCCTGGCCGGACAAGGGTGGAATTATTGTTTACGTCTTACCAAAAAAGGTAGTGTTACTTACCTGATCTCCCACTCCCCAGGCAGCCAGTGCTCCCCTTGACCCCCTATGCTCTGGCTTGGGGACTGTACCTCAGCATCCTCATAATGAATGCAGGACTATGGGCAATGAGAAGAGGCTGTGGGCACTGGTCTAACAGCTTAGAGAAAGCATGCAGGAGCAGGCATAGGCATTTAACAGGCATTTATCCTTGCAATGCAGGGGCAGTCCCGCTGCAAGGTAGGACTTTGGTTTACCCCAAAGTTGAGCTTTAGATATTGTTGTTTTCTATTTTTTTTAAATCCTTTGTTGCATCTCAAAAAAAAACAAAGGGAAAAAAAAATGTAATAAAATAAAACATGTAAACATTTTTTTTATAGCACTGATTACTGTGTAAATGACACTGACAGGGAAGGGGTTAACCACTAGAGAGTGATGAAGGGGTTAAGTGTGTCCTAGGGAGTGATTCTAACTATGGGGGGATGGGTTTCAAGTCATATGACAGAGATCACCGCTCCCAATGACAGGGAGCGGTGATCTCTATCATGACACAAGGCAGAACGGGGAAATTCCTTGTTTACATAGGCACTTCCCCATTCTGAGGCTCCGTGACACGATCACCAGAAGACCGGCGGACATCGAATCCGCCGGTCCCGCGGGCACGGTCACGCTGTACGCGGTGGGCGCGCACGCCGGCTATCCCTGGTTCTTAAAGGGGATGTACAGGTACGTCCATTTACCCACCGCTGCCATTGTGCCGATGTATATCGGCGTTCAGCAGTCAGCAAGTGGTTAAAGTGTGATAGCGCTGAAAGCTGAAAATTGGCCTGGGCAGGATGGGGGTGAAAGTGCCAAGTAGGGAAGTGGTTAAATCTCTTTCCCCTTTCATATTGTACTTCTGACCTGTTAGTGCTCTGCTGACAGACAACCATTCACCCCTTCACAGGGAGGGAGGTCAAGAACAGTTTTTCTTCAAAAGAATGATGTACTTTGTATGCTACACAGCCATAAAATTTGGTAATGACGTTGTTCCTTATTGATTCAAGTGAAGTGGGCTTCGTAATGAAAGGTCCAGTTTAAATTATGCTTCATTGGCTGTATACTAATCAAAGAAACTTCCTTTGCAGTATTGAAAGTCAACTTTAAAAATATTAAGTACTTATTTTTCCAATGTTCCAAATCAGACTAACACGGAGTGCTTAGAGTAGTCATTTTGTAGATGTGTTCTACAATGTTACACAAGTTCAGCATTATCAGCAATTCCAGAATATTTCTCAGCAAGTTCCCTGTGCCGATGGCAAATATCAATACTGCAATGAAAGTTTCTGTGAAAAGTATATAGCCAAAGATGCTTGCTTTATAATATAAATAATTTTCAGAAAAACAAACCTCTTATTACTGCAATTATTAAAAGAACTCCAAACTCAGAAAACAGATGTAAGCACAGAGAATATCATAAAATACTGTCCTTTAACTTTTATTAACAATTTAATATTAGACTACATACTGGTTACAACATATGTTAAAAATAAATGCACATTCAGAGTAAAAAATACATAAACAAATTTATAGGGGTTGATTTACTAAAGGGAAATAGGCTGTTCACTTTGCAAGGGAAGTTGCGCTTTGCAAGGGAACTTTACCTAGGGCTCAGTGAATGGGGGAAAGCTCTGCTGGCTTTCATCATCCAATCAAAAATGCTGTTTTTCATTTTCCATGTGATTGGGTATTCCTTGCAAAGTGAAATTTCACCACATTCATTAAGTTCTGGGGAAAATTCCCTTGCAAAGTGAAACTTTCCTTGCAAAGAGAACTATTTGCCTTTAGTAAATCAACCCAATGTAATCTTTTTTTCCCCACAATTCTATAACAGTATAAATTAATAAGTTCCATGAAAATAAAATAGAAGGGAAAAGTAACATTTTAAAAGGCTATACCCCTCACATCTAGGAATAAGGAAGAGTTTATAGTGCTGTAGATAAATATTTGTAGCTCTAAGGCAGGGGTCTTCAAACTACGGCCCTCCAGTTGTTCAGGAACTACAATTCCCATCATGCCTAGTCATGTCTGTGAATGTCAGAGTTTTACAATGCCTAATGGGACGTGTAGTTCCACAACAGCTGTAGGCCCGTAGTTTGAACATCCCTGCTCTCAGGCCCCATTCGTAGAAATGCATGGAAAAGCTGGATTTGAATATTTTAAAGAATTTTAATGCATTTTGTTCCTCGTTTTTTCTGCTCAAATGCAATCATTAAATAAAACTAAATAATGATAAATAAATGTATAAATAAATAAAAAAGGAATAACAAACATCATAAATACAAAATGCTTAAATTAAATAAAACTTCAACCCTTAACCCTAATATTAATCCCTAATAATAACCCCATAACACTAAAATCCTAAACGAACAAAATAAATAAATAATATAATAAAATAAATCAGTTAATCAACTAACTGCTAAACATAACCATAACCTTTAACACCCCTTAACCGCTAACATAAAAAAGTAAAAAAACAACAACTAAATAATAATAAATAAAAAATAAATAAAATTGGATGAAACAGCTGAAAAAGCTGTAAAACATAGTAATAAATTATGAAACAGATGATATGTTTCTTGATTTGCTAATAAAAAACACTAAAACTCAAAAACGCTTTAAAGATGCTGTACAAAAATTATCATCAAAAACATGCATACAAATGCCCAAAAAAAACACCCAAAAACACGATGCTCGGGTGGGAATGCAACCTTACTCCCTCAGGAGCCTCTGGATAATTGGGTTCCCTGATTCTATGATGACCCTTTCAGCAGTGCCACACCCTCTAACACGCCAAGGCTGAATAAAAGGATATTTATTTGGGTGACACACCCAGCAAGGCAAACAATAAACAGCAGCAACAGCAAACAGCTACAAAACAAAGACAAAATTATTCATTACAATAAGGCCTCATGCACACAGGGCATTTTTACAGCTGCTTTTACTAGTGTCAGACGCTTTTTGTGACGTCACAAGGGGCGAGGTCTCATGGTGATGCCACCGGATGGCCCCGCCCCATGGCTATATAAGAACTGACAGAGAGTGGAGCTGGCACAACGACGGTAGACAGCATCAGTGGAGGACCGGGTCTGCGGCGGAGAAGACAGCAGCAGCGGAGAACACTGGATGAAGAACACCGAAGGAAGAAGACAGGAGGAAGACAACCGGAGTAAGAACACCAGAGGACACATTAGACAAATTCCATCTCACATGGGAACCGTGGGCCCAATACACGGGCACATCGTTGATTCTCCTATGAGAAAGGCTGTCAATCTCCTTGACTGAACTACACATGCTCCGCAGCTTCTCTCCGCGAGGACCCCCCATCCAACCTCCCCTCCCCCCCCTCCCTCCCTCACTCTCTGTCTCTTTTCTCCTCTCTTCCCTTCCTTTTCTCTCGCTGGCTCTCCTTCTACCCATTCAACTTCTACTTGAAGGGTCCTGGCGCGCTCAGGACCCCAGTTCTGGTAAAAGGGTTTGACACGTTTTGACACCCGAAGGTACACAAGGGCAGCCCGCTTGATCAAAAACCGTAGCCCTAGCCTCGTCAGGCCTACTCTCACCTTTCCCCTCACTACGTGAGGGACCAAATTTTAGCCCACGGTAGCACCCTTACCCCAGTTAGGGGTTGGTAATCTGCTATGGTGAGCAGGGTTTTCGTACCCTCTCACGCTAGTTTCACCTGAAGCTCTGGCCCCTGTCCCACCCACGCACAGCAAGATCCCCTCAGGGGGTGTGTGGGAGGTCGGCGACCAGACGCTGATTAAGTCTCTTACGAAAGCTTTCTTAGAAGTAATCGATCCCCGCCCGATGGCAACAGTGCCTAGGCCATTAGAACAAGGATCACTCTCCTAATTTCTCCTCAAGCGGCCTGACTGGTGTACGCATACCGTCTAGTACATTGCCGAGTGAGTATGCCTGTAAACTGTCCTCTGTACTGACCCTCTAGGGGGCACCATGTTCTCATGTTCTGTTTTACGTTTTTATACCTTTGTAATGTTACTATTTACAATAAAACTTTTAAAAAATTAAAAAAAAAAAAAAAAAAAAAAAAGAACACCAGAGGAAGAAGAACGGAGGGAGGTTTTTAAGAAAGGACTTGTTAAAACTGTCTCCTGTTTTTATTTTCACTACACTGCCTTTCTTTGGGGTAAAGGGGTAGGAGTACAATGTACCCGATACTCATTCACATGGGGGGGTCAGGTTGTCGGGAAGAGGCCCTTGTCCCTATCAACAATGGGGTGGGGGGACACAGAGCTCCCTCTGCCCCAAAGCACCCACCCCCCATGTTGAGGGCGTGTGGCCTGGTATGGTCCAGAATGAGGGGGGCATTTGCTTCCCCCCTTTCGTGACCTGTTAGGCTGCATGCTCGGCTAAGGGTCTGGTATGGATTTTATGCCATTTTTTATTTTTATTTTGGCATGGGGTTCCCATTCAAGATCTTCATAACACAAGTCTCACCACAAGATGGATCATGATGATCCGACTTGGATGTGAGTTTGATTTAAATCAATGGGCTGAAAGTCGGATCAGTTAAGACGGCTCTCATCGGGAACTATTGATTTTGAATAGAGGCATAGAAACGCTGTTAAAAGACAAACGCACATTAACGTCAATGCAAAAAGCTACTAAAAACACGTTTTTACAGCTTTGGTAGTGTCTTTGCAGCTTGTTTTTTCTAACGCCCTGTGTGGATGAGGCCTAACTGTTTTTGCAAACCAAGCTATAGTAAACACAGTGGTCCAATGTTGTGCTTAAAGCGGAGTGACACTGTCTAATGTTTTTTTTTTTTTTGTGCAATGAGAAGGATTTTTTTTTGTGCAATGAGAACTCCGTTCTCAGAGCGAAGTGTTCCGTTTTCAGAGCGAACTGCTGACGGTTTTCGTCAAAAATAAACACTTATAAAAAGTGTTGCTGCAGGGTGCCATCTTGCCTGTGGGCATGTGAAACCACACAGGCACCTTCTATGGCCCAGCATGCACCGCCGTTACTGCGCCAATCTCGCGCGTGCACAGTAACGGCAAAGTGTAGCTCACGTTCGCCGAAATCTCGCAAGATTTCGGCAGATGTGGCCGAAATCTCGTGAGAGCCCCGTAAATCTCGCGAGATTTTGGCGGATGTCCGCACTGACTCCTGGGATCAATGACACCAGATCCCAGGAGACAGTGCGGCATGACGAGGATCGACGCACAGACCCCGCCCACCCCCGCAGAGACAGAGCAGGAATTACAAGGTAAGTGAAAAAAAAAACACTTCATTTAGTACTCTTTGCCTGATTTGGAAGGCAAAGAGATTTACTAAATGAAGTGTGTGCAGAACCGCTTTAACCTGCGATTGGCAAATTAATCAATGAAATTAAATGAAGGTGAGAAAGTAAAAAAAAACTGACTGCAGCACTTATTAATAGTCCCATATCGAAAAACAACTGAAAGAAAATAGCGATGCGCTGTCAGGAAAACTTCTATTTCAGTTTCAATATGTTTATTGAGTTGTTTTTTTTGGGTAAACAAGAAAATATAACAAGCTTGTTGATCGCCCACGCAGGGGCTAGAGGCATGAAAAAATTACCAATGATCAATATCGTTCACAATTATCCTATAACATAGTGAGAATAGGGGATGGTATCAAAAAATGACTACTGCATGAAGTGCCCTGTCCCCAAATTCGTCGCTGAAGGGGAGGTCCTTCTCCAGCAACCCCCCATCCATAGGAGGCAACTGTAGGAGTCAGAATAGTGAGAAACCAGAAAGAAAAGCGAGAAGAGCAAAAAGGCAGAGAGAAGGGGGTCCTAGATAAGAGAGGGGGAAAGGGAACGGCAGATCTCGGATGTGAGCGCCTCACAGAAGGGAGTCAGACAAGGCTCAAACAGGATGCTTGAAATGTGGGAAACTCATAAGAGATCCATGGTTCCCAGATTTTGAGAAATTTGGCGTGTGAATCATTCACAATACTGGACATTCATTCCTGAAGTAACATAGCAGTCATATGTGTCCTCACCCCTTGGAAATCTACTCGTTGAGTCTTCCAGGCTTGAGCTATAGTTCGTTTAGCCAATATAAAGAGGTAAGTGGCCAGCTTCTGCTGAGGAGCGAACAAACCAGGTATTGGACAATGTAATAGGGCTAGCCTGGCATCCCTTCGGACTGTTAGATGGAAGAGTGTCTGCAGTAAGCCAAAAACCCTAGACCAAAACCCCACCAGTCTTGGGCAGGACCCCCAGGTGTGTGGAAAACTTCTATTTCAATATATAGTGTATAACAAACAAAATAAAAAAATAATAAAGTCCTATAAATTAAATATCAAAGTCCACCAAAAGTGTGCAAAATTTTCATGTAGCTGCTGTGCACAACCACCAAGTGATTTTAATGCTGCTTACCAAATCCTTAGACCCCACAACTCAAGAGGTCTAAATCAGCATTTAAAAGATGAAGGATCACACGTGGACGGATGGAGGTCTGGCTGGCTCCTGCTCTCTTCCTCTCACACCTCAGCAAGCCTCAAGCCTCACTATCTCATGAATGGCATGCCCCAAAAGTGGTCACTGAATTGCTTCTCATATACCAGTCTTAGCAGTAAAAACATATACCAAGGAGAGAGCAAGGAAATCCCATAGTGATTATTTATAAATCATTTATTAGAACTCTCAATTGCCCCTTGGAGGACGTCTCTTCAGGCAAAACGTGTGTCGGGCAAAGTTTAGCGATGACATTATCACCGCCGCCTGGAGAGTTGGCGGTGCCATGGGATATGCTTATCATACTATCTTTTTTGTGAGTAGCCATGAATACATGTTTTTTAAATGGCACTTCATTATGGGATTTCCTTGCTCTTTTCTTGGTATATCTTTTTCCTGCTGAGACCGGTATATGAGAAGCGATCCAGTGACCGCTTTTGTAGCATGCAATTTATGAGAGAGTGAGGCTCAAGGCTTGCTGAGGTGTGAGAGGAAGAGAGTTGGAGCCATCCATCAATCCATCCACCCATGCGGATGCCCCAAAGAGCAGAAAAAAGGAGAATGCCAGTAGCTCAAGCCAAGGAATCTTTCATTCTGATAGTTTGTACCAACTGAGGAAAGGGTTAAGCCCTGAAAACATGTAGTCCTTGTTTTGAGCTAATGGGCATTTTCCTTTTTTCTTCTCATCTTACTCATTTGGGCCCTTGTCATCTGTGGCTGGTTCCCGTGTCCATCAGTGCCCTCATACAGCAGAGCACTGTGAAGCACTTCCACCAGTACTTGACGTCATCTCCGGGCTTCGAGTGAGTCACTTTCGGCCCGCAGGTGCATCATTTCCAAGTCCACTCCTGGGCAGCTCCCGGCTTCTTCCATCTTCCCTGGTGTCACCCGGCCACCCAGCTACCATCACAGCAGTACCTCAGGGTTCGAACCATCCATCCGGCCCTACATCCAGATATCTCACTTTACATCAGCATATGCAAGTTTGACTTGTTTTCTCAATTGTCATTGCACCCTGGCCATCTGGAACCACTTTGTGAGCTGTTTTATGCACATGAACTTTCTAGCTTAATCCCAATAAACAGTTTTATTTGTACATGACCCAGTGAACTTACCCATTTACTACATTATTTGGAACAGCACTCCCTTTGGATGGTTTTTATTGCTTTCTCATTGGTTACATAGTTACATAGTAGGTGAGGTTGAAAAAAGACACAAGTCCAACCTATGTGTGTGATTATTTGTCAGTATTACATTATATATCTCTGTATGTTACAGTCGTTGAGGTGCTTATCTAATAGTTTTTTGAAACTATCGATGCTCCCCGCTGAGACCACCATCTGTGGAAGGGAATTCCACATCCTTGCCGATCTTACAATAAAGAACCCTCTTCGTAGTTTAAGGTTAAACCACTTTTCTTCTAATTTTAATGAGTGGCCACGTGTCTTGTTAAACTCCCTTCTGCAAAAAAGTTTTATCCCTATTGTGGGGTCACCAGTACAGTATTTGTAAATTGAAATCATATCCCCTCTCAAGCATCTCTTCTCCAGAGAGAATAAGTTCAGTGCTCACAACCTTTCCTCATAACTAATATCCTCCAGTCCCTTTATTAGCTTTGCTGCCCTTCTCTGTACTCGCTCCATTTCCAGTACATCCTTCCTGAGGACTGGTGCCCAGAACTGGACAGCATACTCCAGGTGAGGCCGGACCAGAATCTTGTAGAGCGGGAGATTTATCGCTTTATCCCTGGAGTTAATCCCTTGGAATTGAGCTTCAAGGGTGCATACAGATACATACAACTGTGTTCTTGCACATGTTTTGTATTGTAAAAAAGTATCTGAAACAAGAACTGCCAGTATTGCTCAACCGCAGCAAATCAAATTTAAAATGTACCGTTTCGGATTAAAGATGTACTGAAAAATTGCATTTGGAATGAGCAAAATTTTAATCTCATAGGCAATCGCGGGATGACAACAAAATTTCTTATTTCAGATACTTTATTAAATAAGGTCAATTTATTTCTATAATGAATGAATGCTTTAGTATATAGTAATCTGCAACCTGAAATACAGAATATTCATTCGGGTATTGCTTGCCGTACTTCTCTGTAATTGATTTTTGTATAGAAAAAAACAATCTTCTCAAGGCCCTTATATTTATTGCAAGGTTTTTTTTTAGCTCATTCAGATTCCTACCTGCTGTTTCTGGAGTTACTGGGACAGGTCACTCCTTCCATTTCTTCAAACTGACTGCAGAGTGAGAAGGTCTGCTTGTTACCATCACCTGATCAGTCCGGTGTCGTGTCTTCGGCACTCCTGGAGATGTAAGGCACTAAAAATAAAAAGTCTAGTTTAACCGCTTTCCAGCCACATAACTTGGTTATACGGCGGCAGAGTACCTATTAGGTGATCCAACGCGTAGGGGGAGCACGCACGCCGCCGGCACAGCAGCTGTGCTGTGATTAGACACAGGCAAGGAGAGACATGTAAACAAGGCCGAGCCCAGTTCTCTCAGCAGGGATTTGATGGATTTTCATTCCCTGCGATGCAGGGATAGAACATCCATCAGACCCCTTAGTAAAAACAGCACACATAGTACACACAAACACTGGCTAGACACACATTTAACCCTTTGATCGCCCTAGATCAGGGGTCTCAAACTGGCGGCCCTCCAGCTGTTGCAAAACTACAAGTCCCATGAGGCATTGCAAGGCTGACAGTTACAAGCATGACTCCCTGTTAGATGTGACCAGCCAAGGGGCCACCTTTACCAATTGTTATTGCCGTCTTCCAAATTCTATCAAACTTATATATATATATATATATACACGGAAGTGAAAATACAGAACACAGATATCCGTATCAGCTCCGAGCCTGAAGACCCGTGCCTCTGAAACAGCTTTATTGCTTATATATATAGGTTTACAAAAGCTAACAAAAATATAGACCGTTGGCACACAGCTGTGACTTAGGTGTTTCTTACAATGCCTAACCACAAACCGCAAGAACAAAAGAACATAATGTTGAAAGTTTTACATCCTATAGAACTGTACATGTTGAGAAAGCGCTTATCATAGAAACAACATCATGTAAAAGGTAGCTCTAACTTGTGATTAAATATTCAGCTAACCTGACCTTCTCATTTCCCCCCTTTGACATCATTCTTCTCCCAAATCTGGATCCTCACAAGTGGGTTCTAGCTAGTACTTCCTCAGGTACTATTCCTGACCGCGAGTTGTCAGAGGAGAACTGAGTCCTCATCCCCCAGTTCCATACCAGCATCCCAGAAGCGAAGAGAATCAAAGAGAAGGACGATGTCAACCCATTTCCACTTCTGTGGAGAACCTTCTCTTTAGTCGTTTGACTTTCTTTTTTATTCTAGCATATATGCAGCAATTAATAATTGTCATTACAGCAAAAGCAAGTATGAGTATCAATATAGGACTAAATATCCAAGTGAATATTTTAGTTGCAGTAGGAGACCATCCACTGAAAACATCATACCAGTGGTGGGTGGTCTCTTCCCTGATTTGTGAAGATAGATGAATAAGCTTTCCCTTATCAATAATTGCGGATAATAGGTTGTTCTGAAGGGAAGGTTCGTGTGTCTCTATGTGTTTCCTAAGTATTTCTGATTCTTTTAAAACTTGCAATAGGGGTTCTAATGATATTACAAAAGGTGTGGTGTAAGTAAGATTATCTACCGCCCATTCCTGCTCAAATATCCTATCAGCGTCTGATTCAAAAATGAAAGTGTCATTTAACCATCTGAGCACCTTGATATTTCTTATACACCCTGAAAAAGGGGCTGTTCTATTTAGACTCCCCATGGTGTCGTTATCATTGGTTACTAAACAAATGTGTTGGGGTCCTACCTCCATGAATCGATTTCCTACATCTACCGGCAACCTCTGAAACTTACATATATTGGTTTGATGCTTTAGTAGACAAGGTTCATAGACTGGTGAACTCCTTCCACAAACCATTCCTTTGTTAGTTTCGGTACACAGATTCAGATCATGAGTTCTGTTCTGCGTATCCATATAATGCCCATAAACCTCGGGATACCAAAACTCGGGTGGATCTTCCCCTATCAGAAGTGGCATTACTATTAGCTTACACATTACCTCTACCTCTCCTACCCTGTATACATTAAACCTCCCAGCACACCATTTTTCCTCACATTCTATGTCTTTTCCCGGTACTTCAAACCATGTATTCTCTAGGTTTAAACCCTTGAAGTATTTTATCCACTTGTGATAGTTCCCCAATCGTAACTCCTCCCTAGCTCTATTTATCTGTATGTGATAGGTGAGTACAGAGAAAGCACACTGAGTAAGTTCTATAAATTCCTGATCTGTTTTCCATAGCTCCAGGCTGGCTATTACTGTATGATTAACCATAGCATTAAGGTAGTTGGTTAACTGTACCTGACTAATCTGTGTTTCAAAGGTCATAGGCAACCATCTACTAGTTATTACCAAACTGTCAGCTATGTGATTCCCTGCTCTCTTCCACTTATTTTGTATCATTTCCATCTGTATACTATTCATTACTCCCATTCCTGTTCCGGTTGCTCCCAGAACGGTGTCATACCATTCTCGCTTATACTTACAATCTGGTAACTTAGGGAAAGTAACGTTAAATTTTACTTTTGTTTTCTGTTGTGATACCGAAACATCTATACAGGTTTTGGGAATGGGGGTTAACACTGAGGATTCAAAAACGGTAGGTGGGATTTCTTCTATTTCTATGCTGAATCCATAGTGTTCCCATTCTATGTACCCTCTTGCTGGCTCCGTTTCCTTGCTTGTCCTTACATAGTACCACGCTGCACAAATATAAGCTGCAGACTGGTTCGTAATAAGAGGTCCTATCAAATTGAATGCTTCAGCTCCCTTCATTGGCCTAGTACCCTTTCCTCGTTGGCTTTTGTCATATGCTTCTGAATGTGGGGTACGGAGTACTGCCTGGGTTTTATCAAATATTTTCTTCCATGTGTTAACTGTATCTACTTTTTGGCACTTATGTGGTGGGTTATTGTAGGGCCATGTCAAATTATCCTTCCAATGGAAGGATATAGTTACTTGTGACTGTGGTTTGGCTTTTACAAATACTACGGGTAAACGTGGGTAATAGTCATTGTCTTTTTCATAAAAGGGAGCCTTATGTCCAGATACAACAATACTTCCTACAGGATACAACCGTTCCACATCCCTAGGTCCCAAACCTACCCATTTTATGTCTGTACTGTTCTCATGAGTTGTCACATGTATACCAGGAGTAAAAGCATAAATACATCCCAAAAGACATCCTAGTGCTATTATTGTAGCTAAAAAGTTTATCATTCTGTGGCTTGTTCCGGACTTTTTTTACAATGTGTTGCGTGGATCCAAGTGGTCTTTCCCTCCAATTTAACTGATGTGGGGGTGGTCAGCAACACTTGATATGGTCCTTCAAACCGTGGTTCCAAAGTCTTTCTAGTATGTTTCTTTACATAGACCCAATCTCCAGGTTCCAATGAGTGAGTACCTGCTACAGAATCAGGATCTGGAATGGAAGAATACACATCTTTGTGGATCTTAGTTAGATGCTTTTGTAATTGTATCACATATGCAGTCAAACTATCACATTGTAATTGCATACTCTGTGGAAAATATAAACCTAACCTAGGCGCACTTCCAAAAAGTATCTCATAGGGAGACAGTCCTGTCTTCCCTGTGGGAGTGTATCGGATGGAATACAGAGCCAAAGGTAAACATTCTGGCCATGGCTTCCCCAACTCTTGCATAGCCTTCTGTATTTTTAATTTTATTGTTCCATTTACTCTTTCTACTGACCCTGAACTTTGAGGATGATAAGGGGTGTGAAAACTTTGTTGGACCCCTAACATTGCCATCACATTCTGCATGATTTCTCCCGTGAAATGTGTCCCCCTATCTGATTCTATAGTTTCGGGGAGACCAAACCTAGGTATTAACTCAGTGATCAGTTTCTTGGCTGTGGCTTTGGCAGTGGCTGATTTGACAGGGTAACTTTCGGGCCAGGCCGAAAACAGATCAATACACACGAGAACAAACTCAAAAGGGCCGCTCTTAAGCCCCATACACACGGTCGGACAATCCGCGGACCAGGTCCGTCGGACCATGTCCGTCATACTTTGTCCGATGTTTGTTTTGCGTACACACGGTCGGACAAAGTTGTCGGAAAATCCGATCATTCTGAACGTGGTGACGTTTGTTGCCTACGACGGGACTACGTAGAGGCTAGTAGCCAATAGCTTTGGTCTTGTAATGTGATCTGAGCATGCGTAGCACTTTGTCCGGTCGGACAACCGTACACACGATCGGATTTGGTGTGATCGGACCGTGTTGTCGGCAAATCTTTCCAGCAGGAGATAAGACTTTGTCCGTCGGACAATCCGACGTACACTGTCCGATGGTGCATACACACGGTCTGATTTTTCAACAACATTGTCCGATCGGACAGAATCCATGAAAAAGTCAGACCGTGTGTATGGGGCTTTTGGCATTTGTATGTAATCAATTTGCAGCCTCTGAAAGGGGTATTGTGCCCGGACCTGATGTCTCCGGGGTGTTTTAACTTTCTGTCCTGGGTTATTCAGGAGACAGATTTGGCAGGCTGCACAGTAGTTTCTGGCAATGCTGCTGAATCCAGGGGCGAGCCATCTCTGGCTCACAATCCTATACATAGAATTGGAGCTGATATGCGTGGGAAGGTGAACTGCTGCCGCCATTGCCGGGTACAGAGAAGCTGGTAGACAAACCTTGTCCCCCTTTTTCCATACTTGGTCAGGGTCTGGCGCTGCTCCCATTTTTACCCACCTATCTTTTTCGCTCACCTCTGCTTGTTCCTGTAACTTACTCAGCTTCTGCCATGTTGGTTCTGGGCTACTTACCTGTACTGCTGCTTCGGTCTCAGGGCTTACTTCTTTTAGAGCTGCTTGTTTTGCAGTTAAATCTGCAAATGTATTTCCTTTTGCCTCAATTGTTTTTGCATTCGTGTGTGCCGCTATCTTCATTATGGCCACCTTTTTTACTTTTTGTAGGTTATCTAAGACTCTTTTTATCCCTTCTCCATGTTTTACTGGTGTACCTGCTGCTGTCAGATACCCCCTAGCTTTCCATATGTGTCCATAATCATGTGCCACCCCAAACGCGTAGGCTGAATCTGTGTAAATGTTCCCTTCTTGACCTTCCAGATATGCTAGCGCTTTTTCTAGGGCTGTTAATTCTGCTTCCTGGGCAGATTTATGCGCTGGTAGGAATTGTGCATCTGTTACCTGGTTATCAGTGACTACAGCATATCCCGTATGGTACCTTCCCTTTTCATCAGCAAATCTGCTACCGTCTATATACAAGGTGTGTTCAGCATTTAAAATCGGTGTGTCTGTGACATGTGGGAATCCCATTGTTTCTTGCTCCATAAGCTGAAAGCAATCATGATCAGTTACACCCTCAAATTGAAGAGTATTAGTAATAGTATTTTCACCATTATCTTTACTATCATTACCACTATTCCCCCCTGCCAAATCTGTTGACTGAAGAGGCAAATATGTGGCTAAGTTAAGACTCGTGCACCTCCGAAAGGTGATATTCAGTGGCATAAGTAAAGTACACTGCAACCTCAATTGTCTAGCCATGGAAATATGCTTGGGCTGTACTTGTGACAAAATTGCATGTATGTCATGGGTTGTGTACACAACTACTGGATTATCTAAAACCATTTCTGAGGATTTCTCAATAATGATTGACACTGCCGCCATTGCTCGGACACAGGAGGGTGAACCTCTAGATACTGGGTCTAGTGCTGCTGAAAAATAAGCTACGGGTCTCTGTTTTGAGTGAAACTGTGTTAAAACCCCTGTGGCGTGTCCACAAATTTCTGCAATGTATAAATGAAATGTCTTGGTATAATCTGGTATACCAATAGCTGGTGCAGAAATCAATGACTGTTTTAAAAGGATAAATGATTCCTGAGCAGCTTCGGTAAGTACATAAGGTACGGTTTTTAAACAATCATACAATGGTTGCATCAATGAACTGGCATGAGGTATCCACTGTCTACAATATGACACTATACCTAAAAACATGCGCAGCTGTTTAAAATTTCGTGGTGGTAACATTCCCATTATGACTTGCACCCTTTCTTCTGTTAAATGTCTTGTGCCCTGTGATATGCAGTGTCCTAGAAAAATAACTTTCTCTTTACACATTTGTAACTTTTTCTTATTAACCTTACAACCCTTTGTTGCTAGAAATTGCAGGAGATTGAGGGTAGTGCCTACACATATTTTCTCATTGGGGCAACATAACAATAAATCATCCACATATTGTAGTAACACACAAGAGTCTGGTGGCACCCATTCCCCTAATACCGTCTGTAGGGCTTGTGAATATAAAGTGGGCGAATGTGCCATCCCTTGAGGTAGGCGTGTCCAAGTTAGTTGTCGATTTTTGAAAGAAAACGCAAACCATAACTGACATTCCTCCGCTAGCGGCACAGAAAAGAAAGCATTAGCTAAATCTATCACCGTGAAACACATGCTATTTGAAGGTATCTGGGACAGTAAGGTATGCGGGTTCGGCACTAGTGGAGTCATGGGTGCTAGTATTTTATTAACTGCCCTAAGGTCTTGTACCATCCTATACTTAATTGGACCACAGTCCACCGATTTCTTTTTAACCGGGTACAGAGGAGTATTTGCGGGCGATTTTACTTCCCTCAGGGCTCCACTTTTAAGTAATGACTGTACTTGGGTTTCTATGGCTGCCTCCTGAGGCGCACTAAGTGGATACTGTTTTTGTTGAGGGAGCACTGCTCCTGGAATTAGTTCCAGTGTCACTGGAGGAATGGGCAGAAGCCCAACATCAGCTGGATGTTTTTCCCACAGATCTTCTGGGAGAGATTCCAGTAGCTGCTCTAAGACCGGTGAAACTTGGTTAAGTGACTCGGGTTCTTCTTCTAAACATTGGATCAAATTACACATTTCTATATGTTCCTGTTTGTCACCTATAGTCAAAGTAACAGTTCCGTCTGGTCGGTAGGAGATATTAGCCCCTATTTTCTGCAGTATGTCTGCCCCTAGTAGGCTAGTCGGGGCTCCTCTAGATATAAGAAAACGAGAGAGAAACATATGGTTTCCTATTTTTACTTTAAGTGGTTTTGTAAGTGGGGCATCAGTTAGTAATCCATCATATCCTGTTATTAAAATTGTGTCAGTGGATTCCTTGCCAGGGTGTACCACTGAATCTGAAAGTAAACTACGTGAAGCCCCACTATCAACTAGACAGAAAAACACTTTTGTTGCCTATTTTTACGGGGACATGTAACATTTTTGTGTTGGATCTTCCTAAAACAGGGGCGAGTCATGCTCTGGGTTCATTTCTCGGTCTCCTATTGTCGGTGTCACGTCTCTCTCTGATCTGGTCTCTATTGTCATCCTCTCCTCCTTCCTCATCCCTTATTCTCTGTCTACAATTCTGCTTGATATGTCCAACCTTATTGCAGTAATAACAGGTAAATGTTTTACGAGGGAAACCCTTGCTCCGTTCTGGTGGGCTAGTAACCGCATTCACCCCATAATGCCTCCTTCCCTTTGTCTCTGTCAAGTCTGCCTCTATTCCCTGTGCCTTTTGGAGCAGTGACCCTCTATCTCTAACTGCTCTCCATTCTGGTGTACAGGCTTTTAGTTTTTCACCTATCTGTGGCATCAACCCCTCCATAAATTGTCTATTAAAGGTTCGAATTGTGATTGGCAGAGCCAGGTCTAATCCTTCATCTGCCATCATACTTTCCATGGAGAGATAACATTCTGATACCATTTGTCCTGGGGTTTGTTTCATGGGTGATATAGATCCCCTTTCTTGTTGTTTTGTATTACAAAAAGCTGTTAACCGGGCAAGGAAAGGGGCTCTTGAGTCTGTATGCCTAACATGTCCTGCCTGTAGATTGCCATTTTCATCTTGCTGCCCTGCGGGTCGATGTGGAGCTATTTCTGTCATAAATTGATTGAACGGGGTCAGAGTCATCTTATGTCTACACAGATCTTCCCCGTCCTGCCATGCAGCTTCATGGGTGTTCATTAACTGTGTTACAAATCTACAAAAGGCGGCTGGCTTCGCTACCGGGTCTGGGGAGCTCTGTATTAATGCCATAAGGGTGTCTGCGGACCATGGCTTCCATGTCCTTATCTGTATTCTTTGTGTGATGGTGGGAGGGGCACCTGGATAAGCCGGGTTCCCGAAATCTGGGTTGTTTGTCTGGGCTACACGCGTATTGGTGTGTACAGGGGCGATATTTTCGGGACGTGGTCTTTGTGCCCCACAGCGTATACATTCGGCTGCCCAGTCTGGGTTTTGTGACCCACAAACTCGGCAATCCCATCCCCTTCCCCTTAGATCGGGATATAGATTGTTTCTATTCCCCGTATCTGATGCATAGGGTGGTGGTATGGCCACTATTCGTGTAACCGAAGCTTCATTAGCTCCCTTACTTCTATCCTTCATGTCCCACCCTTTACATTCTGGATCATATTTCCACCCTTCCTGCTTAGCTCGATTGGACAGTTTAAGTAAACACTAAATTTGTTTTGTCCACTGTCTTTCTAACACCTCTCCCTGTCTTTCCTTTCTGATGTCATTCCAGGTTTCTGGGTCAAAACCTGCTGCTCCTTCTATCTTAAATTTCCGACAGATCTTATTTATATCTTTAGTCTCTTCTTTCCCATAGATGTTTTTGACTATCTGTGGTATGGTATAACATACCTCAGTTCCCTGACGGGGTTTAGTTTGCTTCTGACCCATTCTAATCCCGTGCCTAGGTAGCTTATTGGGACACTGGCAATGTGCCCCAAAACTATGGCCAGATCTTCAGACTGACCTCCTTTGGGGACCCTACACCAGTTCCTCGTTGCCTTCCTCCTAGGGTGCTAGAATACTAAATATCTCTCCTGGATATTTCTTCTGAAACCGAATAACTTTATATGCTAGCCAACTGACAAATAATATGACCAGACTGACGGCTACAACATACACAAGTATTCCTTTGTGTGGTCAGGTACCCGACTAGATCTCCGGACTTTATGGAGACCTTATTCCCCCCCGTATCTGGGATCCCTCTCATACACTCTTATCCCTGCTTTATGGAGCAGCCAGGGCTTATACTTTCAACCCGTCTTATGGTTTATGAGTTAGATGTGAGGTTAAGCATAAGCGTCAGACCCCCCCGAAAGGGCGCATTCCGTTGCTTAGTTCGGCAATCCCCTTCTAACTCATACCATCCTTGACAAGGCTGATTCACTTGTTCATCAAAACAGATGGACAGACAACATACAACAGATAGTTACAGCAATAAGAATCGAATGTGTGTGGTTCTAAACTCACCACCACAACAGTTGGTACACTACCTGGAGAACTAGCAGACAGAACGGATCTGGGACAAATCAGGGGAGTACATTTAAGAAAAATAAAGCTTTTTCTTACCTGATCAGTTTTTGGTCTGTGGTTCCCAGAATGCCCGTCCTTTTGTTCCGTCAACTTTGTTTGTTCGCTTTTTGTGGTATCCTTGGTGAGTTCCTGTTCCCGGGCGCCAAAATGTTAGATGTGACCAGCCAAGGGGCCACCTTTACCAATTGTTATTGCCGTCTTCCAAATTCTATCAAACTTATATATATATATATATATACACGGAAGTGAAAATACAGAACACAGATATCCGTATCAGCTCCGAGCCTGAAGACCCGTGCCTCTGAAACAGCTTTATTGCTTATATATATAGGTTTACAAAAGCTAACAAAAATATAGACCGTTGGCACACAGCTGTGACTTAGGTGTTTCTTACAATGCCTAACCACAAACCGCAAGAACAAAAGAACATAATGTTGAAAGTTTTACATCCTATAGAACTGTACATGTTGAGAAAGCGCTTATCATAGAAACAACAACATGTAAAAGGTAGCTCTAACTTGTGATTAAATATTCAGCTAACCTGACCTTCTCACTCCCACAGGCAGAGGCATGATGGAACTTGTAGTTTCGTAACAGCTGGAGGGCCGCCAGTTTGAGACTGCGGCCCTAGATGTTTAACCTCTTTCCAGCCAGTGTCATTAGTACAGTGACAGTGCATATTTTTAGCACTGGTCACTGTATTCATAGTTACATAGTTACATAGTTAGTTAGGTTGAAAAAAGACACAAGTCCATCCAGTTCAACCACAAATAAATTAAAAAAAATATATATATCATACAATCCCATATACCCCATTCTATACCCACAGTTGATCCAGAGGAAGGCAAAAAAAAACAGCAGAGCATGCTCCAATTTGCTAAAGCAGGGGAAAAAATTCCTTCCTGATCCCCCGAGAGGCAATCGGTTTTTCCCAGATCAACTTTACCTATAAATGTTAGTACCCAATTATATTATGTACATTTAGGAAAGTATCCAGGCCTTCGTGTCGCTGGTTTCCAAAAAGTGTTGATTAGTGTCAGACTGTCCTCCCGCAATATCGCAGTCCCGCTATGTCGCTGATCTCCGCCATTATTAGTATAAAAAATAAAAAAATAAAAAAAAATTCCAGTATATTCCCAATGGGGGTGCCTGGGCGGGATGGCCAAACCCCTTATCTTCTGGTACAACAAGTGCAGTGAAGGAACCCTGAGCACTTTCCACGATTGAAACGCTCCACCTCCATCATATGACTCCTCGATGCCACTGCTGTAACTGTCCAGTTTTATTTAACACGAGTTGAGTTTACTTTTAAGCTTTTGTACTTGCACGCTATGACGCATGGTGTATTCCAATTGTGTCTGACTCACTTCTCCCCTGTATGTTTGTTAAAATACTTCATCCAAGTTTTACTGCATGTATATGCAAAATCTCTAATAAAAACTATGAATCAAAAAATTCCAGTATATTCACCATAGTTTGTAGACGCTATAACTTTTGCGCAAACCAATCAATATACGCGTATTGGGTTTTTTTTTCTTCCAAAAGTATGTAGCAGAATACATATTGGCCTAAATATATGAAGAAATTTGATTTAAAAAAATGTTTTATTGGATATATTTTATAGCAGAAAATAAAAAATATGCTTTTTTTTTTTTTTAAAGATTTGCAGACTTTTTTTGTTTATAGCGTAAATAAATTTGGGTACTGACCGCGTAACCAGTTAACCACTTCAGCTCCGGTAGGTTTTGCCTCCTGAATGACCAGACCGTTTTTTGCGATATAGCACTGCGTTGCTTTAACTGACAGTTGCGGGATCATGCAAGGATGTACCCAAATAAAATGCATGCCTGTTTTCCCACAAATAGAGCTTTCATTTGGTGGTATTTGATCACCTCTGCGATTTTAATGTTTTGCGCTATAAAGAAGAAAAGGCCAACAATTAAAAAAATAATTAATTTCCTGACAGACTCCATGGCAGCCTACGTGTGGGTTAACCCCGCCTCCTCTCCAATGCTATAGGACCCCATTCCCATAAATGAACACTCACCACTCCATACTGTGTTCCTTTTTTGTCCTCCTCCTATGGACCTTCACATTCTGTTCACGTCCGGTCGGATCTCGAATTTGCTCTTGGCATACCTATGCGGTGCAAGCTCTGTGCTCAGCCATGGGCGGGCGAGTAGCTTTTGAGGCTGGATGTTTCCCCAGAACAGGGTGGATTGCCTCTGTATGCCCGTCGGACGAATCGCACGGACGGACGGATGGGTGAGGGTCACCAACGGCTGGCAAGGTCTGCATCTCTTCATGTCTGTTTTGCTCCATGGCAGTTATATCTTTGTCTGTGTATATATATCTACTATGTGTATTCCCCCCTGTATGGCGGCTGGAGCGCTTCTGCGTTCCAGCTCGCCGTATTGTTCCTGGTTCTCGGCCGCTTCGGTGGTCTGCGCATGCGCACCGGCCTCTGTCGAGATAGAGGCTTGGTTCGCGCGTGCGCGGTCCGGCGTTCGCGTGTGCGCGGTCCGGCGGTCGCGCGTGCGCAGTATGGCCATTCTCCACGGCGCAGGCGCGAGGTGGAGGGGAGGTGACGTCACGGGCGGGGAATTCAAAAATCGGGCTGCTGCTTCAGTTTCACTGGGTTCTCCAGTGTATTGGAAGCAGCAAGCCTGTTCCCCAGCCCCCGGTCTCAATAACTACAAGGTCGGTGCCTCATTATATAATGCCTTTTCTTTTTTGAACAAGTTTCTTTTTTTGCTTAAAAAAAAAAAAAGGAATTATTAAATATAATAATTAATTAATTAATAAATAATATTGAATGTATATATATATATATATATATATATATATATATGTGTATTTAAAAAAAAAAAAAAAAACTTTGCTTTGGCGTATGTTGCTATATATAAATATATATTGGTTTAAAAAAAAATATATATATATATATATCTTTCTTGGCATTCATTTTCCTTGCTAGTGTTGCCGGCATGTTGCTTAGGTCGCATTTTTTCTTGCAGACTGCAGATGTTCATATTGTGACGCTCTTCGTCTAGAGATTATGGACAAATCACCGCCTTTAAGTGGCCAGCCCTTACGCACTAGGTATGTGCTGGTAAGGGAGGGGTTGAGGTACAACTGCATTTTATTTGCATTCTGATGCCAATGTTTTTCCCCTCCCCACGTGTGTTTGTGCTTTAGCCCTTCCAGACTGGATTCGCAGGACAGGGACCTTGCCAGGCCACAACAAAAACAATCATCCAGATCCAGGCGGGACTCTCCGCATGGGTCTCATCACCAGAGGAGAAGTTCACATTCCTCCTCCAGACACCGCTCCCACCGCCATGATGATCGCTCTGATCGCAGAGCATGCTGGGGATGCAAGACTCGAGTCCCGGAAGGCAAATCGTTGTGTGACAGATGTTTTGCCAAGGCGGTTGGGGAAAAAGACACGGATAACCAGCGCATGGAATCCCTGGTAAAGCGTGTCGTGCAGCAGTCGCTTAAAGACATGGAAGTTTCTCACACGTTAAGTCAATCCACGACTGCGTCTGGTCCCCAGATTGATGAACCCCGTGATGATCCGGGTACGTCCCAGCCCTACGAGGCTTCTGGTGAATCCTCTGGAGAGGAATTCCCAGGCGATGAGGAGATCGGGGGCTTTGACTTCGCCATGGTCTCGCCACTAATCAAGGCAATTAAGGAGGCCCTCAAGTGGGAAGACGCGTTCACCCCCCCAGCTAAGCAGAAAAAATTCTTCAAGCAGCTGGGTAAAGAACGGCCAAACTTCCCTCTACTTGCAGAACTGAAGGATGTTATAGAGGAAGAGTGGAGCAAGGTGGATAGGAAATCTTCCATGACCAACAAAACTTCCAGGCTATATCCCTTTAAGATGGAAGAGGTGAAGCATCTAGAGAACGCTCCGCTTGTGGACGCAGCGTTGATGCGCCTGGCTAAGCACGTTACTCTCCCGATGGAAGACTCTGTGTCCTTTAAGGATGGTCTAGAGAGGAAGATTGACCAAGACCTCAAGAGGATCTATGGTCTTGCTGGAATGGCCTATAAACCTGCTTTAGCCCTAGCGGCCATGTCCAAGGCCATGGAGGCTTGGACTGAAAATGTAGACTCCTTCCTGAATGGTGTGTCGGTAGAATTGGCCAGGAGTTCAGCAGCGGCAGAACTGAAGCTTGCGGCAGTCTTCCTGGGGGAGGCATCCATTGACCTGATCCGTCTGCTAGCACGCATTATGCTGTCCTCAGTCACGGCTAAGCGTGCATTGTGGCTACGTCCCTGGCTCGCCGATCCTGTTTCCAAACAAGCTTGGTGCAAAATCCCCTTTGAGGGATCTACGTTATTCGGTAACAAGCTGGATGATGCCATAACGCGTGCGACAGGCGGTAAGTCAGGCTTCCTTCCCCAGGACAGAAGACTGCTCGGTCGGAAGAAGCCCCAGTTTAAAAGGCGCAGTCCAGAGCGCTCAAGAGATGCACGCTCCTACAAGCCTGCAAGGAACTTCAGGAGGAATTGGAGCAGAGGGCAGAGTTCCTTCCGCAAGTCCGTCAAGAACCGTCGTCTGGTGGACGTGAGCCACCCAAGTCCTTCTGAGATTGCGCCCGCTCAGGCGGGTCGGGTGGGGGCCCGTCTATCCCTCTTCCGACACATCTGGGTGGCCTCGATCTCGGACTACTGGGTTGTCAAGACGGTCTCGTCGGGTCACAGATGGACCTTCTCCAGTGTTCCTCCTCCCAGGTTCATGTCCACCCTACTTCCTCATTCGGAAGAACAGAGACAAGTTCTACTGTCATACGTGGAGCTGTTAAAGGCTCAGGGCGCAGTAGTTCGGGTACCGAAGGAAGAACAGTTTCAGGGAATCTACTCCCCCGTCTTCTTGGTGCAAAAGAAAAGTGGATCTTGGCGCCCGGTGATAGATCTAACCTATCTAAATCGGTTTATAGAGTACGGGAAATTCAAGATGGAAACCCTCTTAACTATACAGCAAGCCGTCCAACCAGGGGATTGGATGGTTTCGATTGACCTAAAGGACGCTTATTTTCACGTCCCGATAGAGGAAGGCTTCCAAAAATTCCTAAGATTCCATGTCGGTCAAGACCATCTACAATTTATTTGCCTCCCCTTCGGGTTGACGACCTCCCCTCGGGTCTTTTCAAAAGTGCTCCTGGCAGTTGTGGCCCTGATCAGGTTAAAAGGGGTAAGGCTGTACCATTACCTGGACGATCTTCTGGTTCTGTCGCAAGACAAAGAACAGTTGCTGGTTCATCGCAAGCAGGTGATGTCTACACTGTCCAGCTTCGGGTGGCTTCTGAACATGGCAAAGAGTCATCTAGTGCCAACACAGCGTCAAATTTATCTGGGTGCCCAGTTCGACACTCTGCAGAGTACGATCTCCCTTCCGGTGGAAAAAATTCCAACCATACGAGAAAGGGTCTCTCGAGCTCTACACACCCAGCATCTAAAGGCCTCGCAGTGCCTCAAGATCATAGGGACGATGGTCTCTACGACTCCTATGGTCAAGTGGGCCTTGTGGAGACTACGCCCGTTCCAGTCAGGGTTTCTGAGACAATGGAAGACGGGAAACAAAAACCAAGATATACGGATAACTTCAACAATGAGGAACAGCCTCTTCTGGTGGCTCCAACGCAAGAATCTGCTGACGTGTCACTCAATCACTCCCATCTCTTTGGTGACGGTCACGACCGATGCCAGTGGGACCGGTTGGGGGGCTCTCTGCGGATCGAACCTTGCACAGGGCAAATGGGATGCAGGTCTCCCTGTTCCGGGGTCGAATGTCTTGGAACTCCGAGCAGCATGGTGCGCTCTCCAGCACTTCTCCCACCTCTTGAAGGGGAAATCAGTGTTGTTACGGATGGACAACACCACAGCTGTCTCCTACGTGAAGAGGCAAGGGGGCACTCGGAGCTCTACTCTCCTCCGGGAAGTGGAACCCATTCTATCATGGGCACAGAGAACCTGGTGAATATTTCTGCAGTTTTCGTCCCAGGGGTTCAGAACACGCAAGCAGACTTCCTGTCACGTACTCAGTTGGACAACAACGAGTGGTCCCTCCACGTTCAGTCCTTCGAGTGGATCCTGTCACTGGGGGTCAGTCCCGAGATAGACCTATTCGCCTCTCCCTGCAATTTCAAAATAGAGAAGTTCTACACGCGGAATCGCTGCAGCCAGGCCTTAGGGGTAGATACCCTGACGGACCAATGGAAATTCAAGAAGGCTTATGCCTTCCCTCCACTTCCAGTAATTCTCAGGTTCCTTCAGAGGCTCCAAACGGAAGCAGTAGAGGTAGTGACGATAGCTCCTTATTGGCCCAACAGGCCTTGGTTTCCTCTCTTAGTCCAGCTCAGTGTTCGGAAGCCGATGCCTCTCCCTCTCAGGCCGGACCTTCTTTCTCAGGGTGCGGTACTGCACCCTTGTCCGGCAGTACTGAAACTGATGGTCTGGTTCTTGAAAGGAAGAGGCTAGAGTCGGATGTGCTTCAAGTGTAATTTCTACCTTATTAAGCTCCAGGAGATCAAGTACAAACAAGGTCTATGGCAGAATCTGGTCCAAGTTTGTAAACTTTTGCTCATCCGCAGATAGATCCTTTGAACATCCAGGAGTCCAGGACATTCTCGGGTTCTTACAAACTGGCCTTGACCTTCCTTTGTCCATAGGCTCCCTCAGGGTGCAAGTTTCGGCTTTGTCAGCTTTCTCTGGTACCTCCTGGGCAGTCCATCCATTGATTCGTCAGTTTTTTTTCGGGGGGCCTCAAGACTTAAGCCCCAAAGAAAATCTAGATTCCCCAAATGGGATCTTCCCCTTGTCCTTGACTCAATCTCTGGACTAAGTACGACGGGGCCATCCCCGCTTTCCATCAAGGACTTTTCAGAAAAAGTCGCCTTCCTAGTGGCAGTCACTTCGGCCAAGAGAGTCTCGGAAATTGGGTCCCTGGGCTTCGAAGAACCCTTCCTGACTTTTTTTCCGGACCGAGTGGTCCTCATTCCTATGTTGGGATCCAACCCGAAGGTAACTTCGGTGTTCCATCAGAACCAAGAGATCGTTCTACCTACCTTCAGATCACCAGGATCCGATGATGTTCATCCTTTAGATGTTGGGGAAGCTCTGAAAGAATACCTTCTTATCACTTCCGCCTTCAGGCGTTCGGATCATCTCTTTATACTGCACTCAGGCAGCAACAAGGGGAACAAAGCTTCAACCAGGACACTGGCATCCTGGATTGTAAGAACCATACAACAAGCTTATAGGGCTAAGGGCTTGGCTCCTCCTGAGGCGGTGACGGCACACTCTACTAGAGGAATGGCTACTTCGTGGGCGGCGGCCCGACATGTGGCTCCTGATACCATCTGCAAGTCAGCTTCTTGGGCCTCTATTAATACGTTCATGTTGCATTATTGCATTGAACCTGCTTCCTTGTCTTTTGTAAACTTTGGTTTGAAAATTCTATCGGCTGATAGATCAAATTAAATATTTTCTGTTTAAAGCATACCCACCCGTGTGATCGGCTAGTTATTTCCCACACGTAGGCTGCCATGGAGTCTGTCAGGAAAAAGGAAAATTTATTATCAAATACTTACCGTAATTTTCCTTTCCTGATGGACTCCATGGCAGACGGAGTTCCCACCCATGAGTAGGCTAGTTACGGAACACAGTATGGAGTGGTGAGTGTTCATTTATGGGAATGGGGTCCTATAGC
Source organism: Lithobates sylvaticus (assembly GCA_028564925.1). Lineage (NCBI taxonomy): Eukaryota > Metazoa > Chordata > Amphibia > Anura > Ranidae > Lithobates > Lithobates sylvaticus. The sequence continues at coordinate 570,299,957 of CM053029.1, forward strand.
ATTGGAGAGGAGGCGGGGTTAACCCACACGTAGGCTGCCATGGAGTCCATCAGGAAAGGAAAATTACGGTAAGTATTTGATAATAAATTATCCTTTTTTTACTTTCTGCTAGAAAACATATCCAATAATAATAAAAAATAATTTCTTCATCAGTTTAGGCCAATATGTATTCTGCTACATGTTTTCATTAGCCTCCCTGGCGGTATGATTATTTCTGGTTTTAGGTGCTGAAAGCGGTACAATTATTTTGCATGGAAATTTGGTGTTTTATATTGTAGGCCTGCAATTCTTAGGAATAACTCACTTAAATCTGTCCAAACCAGAGTCTAGTAGACATCCCGGGTATGATAAAGTTTGAAACACAAAATCATAAATTATAATATAATAAATAATTATAAAAATTATTCAATAATTTAATCAAATCAAAAACACTGAAATTTGCTCAGTTGCAGAATAGTCGCTGTCATTAGATTTAGTGTTTGATGGCGAATTTCCCCACAAATCGCTATCGCTCAATTCTGAAAGTGATTCTAATTTATTATCGCTGTTTTCTAGCTGGTCTAAAACCACTTTTGAAATAAAGGGACACTTTTTGGTTGCTATGGACAATCTCCAAATTCTAGGCAGAAAAAAATGTATTTATAATATAAAACTACATGCAGGGCACTGGAAAGACCACTAGGGACAGAGGGGATGTGTACAGTCATTTTTTATACAGTACTGCATATGTATTGTGTGTTTTTACTTTTTTGAATTTGGCGCCGATCTCTGCTCCCGACACTCGGGCACTGTGTGAATCGAGCGGAGGAGCTCACACACACAGCTGGGAGACATCGCAGGATCCAGGGGACAAGGTAAGTAAGTCTCCCTGTATCCTGCAATGCGATCCCGGGGTTGCCGCTAATGGTACTGAAGTTCCACCCGAGCCAGACTCGGGAATACCGCCAGGGAGGTTAAGCATATATTAATTGGTGCAAAAGTTACAGCAACTACAAACTATGGGATAGATTTATGGACTTTTTATTTATTTTTATTGTTTTTACTAGTAATGGCGGCGATCAGTGATTTTTAGCAGGACTGCGACATTGCGGCAGACAAATCTGACAGTAAGTGACACCTTTTGGAGACCAGTGACACCAATACAATGATCAGTGCTAAAAAAAGGCACTGTCACTGTATAAATGACACTGGCAGGGAAGGGGTTAACATTAGGGGCGATCAAAGGGTTAAATGTATTGCCTGGGAGTGTTTTCTAACTGTGTGGGGGATGGCTTAACTGAGGAAAGACAGAGATCTGTGTTCTTGCTTAGCAGAAACACAAGATCTCTGTCTTTTTTACTAGCAGAACGGTGATCTGCCTTGTTTCCGTGTTCATTGAGAGCCAGTCATAGTCTCCTGTCATGCGAATTGGATGCGGTGAAAACCCACATCCAATTCGCAATAGTGTGAACCCAGCCTAAAGAAAACATACATAAATAAAAATTGAATCCAAAGTATAGTGTCATTTTAGTTTTTAAAGCGGAGTTCCACCCAAAAATGGAACTTCCGCTTTTGGAATTCCTCCCCGCCTCCGGTGTCACATTTGCCACCTTTCAGGGGGGAGGGGGGGCAGATACTTGTCTAATGCCACTTCCGTGCATAGATCGATGCAGGCTCAGCGTGTCTACGCCATGTTCGGCCCCTCCTCCGCCCCCCCCACTGTCTTCTGGGAGACACACTGGTCCCAGAAGACAGCAGGGACCAGTAAGGATGCGAAGTGCAACTCGCGCATGCGCAGTAGGGAACCAAACCAGGCTGTGAAGCTGCAAGGCTTCACTTCCTGATTCCCTTACCGAAGATGGCGGCGCCTCCACCCAAGAGCCGAGGACCGGGTTCAGGTGAGGACATCGCGGGCGCCCTGGACAGGTAAGTGTCCATATTTTAAAAGTCAGCAGCTGCAGTATTTGTAGCTGCTGACTTAAAAAAAAAAAAAAATTGTCGGAACTCCGCTTTAATGTAGAGGCCACTATTGGAATATACAGTATATATATATATATATATACACACATCACGCCCTCTGTTGAAGTCGGAAGTGACAAAATGCGCAAGGGCGTGGCTTACACGACGCTGACCGGAAGTGACATCTTGCGCTCCACCGCCGCCATACCGCTACCCGGAAGTCCAGTGTGTGTCTCCACAGGCACACACCATACTGAAAGGAAGTGCAGGGGCTGACGCTGGAGATACTGTTGAAACATCATCAGAAACGCAAGTGAATATTATTATTATTATTATTTCTTGTTTAACCCTAGCACATATGAAATGATTTCTGTGTTTTTATTGAATCACAATTGCTTAGTGCTACACTTTTTGTTTGATAAATATATTTACACGCCCATGAACTTTAATGGCATCCCAGTATTAGTCCGTAGGGTTCAATATTAGGTTGACCCACCCTTTGCAGCTATAACAGCTTCAACTCTTCCGGTAAGGCTGTCCACAAGGTTTAGGAGTGTGTCTATGGGAATGTTTGGCCATTCTTCCAGAAGTGCATTTGTGAGGTCAGGCACTGAGGTGGACTAGAAGGCCTGGCTCACAGTCTCCACTCTAATTCATCCCAAAGGTGTTCTATCGGTTGAGGTCAGGACAGTCAAGTTCCTCCATCCCCAAACTCGCTCATCCAGGTCTTTATGGACCTTGCTTTGTGCACTGGTGTGCAGTCACCTTGGAACGGTAAGGGGTCATCCCCATGAAGTTGGGAATTGTCCAAAATGTCTTGATATGTTGACACCTTAAGAGTTCCCTTCACTGGAACTAAGGGGCCAACCCTAACCCCTGCAAAACAACCATAATCACTCCTCCACCAATTGATTTGAACCAGCATACCAAGTAAGGTCCATGAAGACAGATAGAGACCTCAACCTAATAGAACACCTTTGGGATGAATTAGAGTGAAGACTGTGAGCCAGGCCTTCTTGTCCAACATCAGTGCCTGACCTCACAATTGTGCTTCTGGAAGAATGGTCACACATTCCCATAGACACACTCCTAAACCTCGTGGACGGCCTTCCCAGAAGAGATGAAGCTGTTATAGCTGCAAAGGGTGGACCAACTCAATATTGAACCCCACGGACTAAGACTGGGATGCCATTAAAGTTCATGTGCGTGTAAAGGCCAATACTTTTGGTAATATAGTGTATATATAGTGGGGGGCAGAAATTGTGGACAATTTTAATGTTTTGTAAATTTGCAGGCTTATAGGAAAGTTATTTTGCACCAAATGCAAATGTTTATTTGTCAATTTAACCACTTCAATACCAGGCACTTAGACACCTTCCCGCCCAGACCAATTTTCAGCTTTCAGGGCTGTCGCACTTTGAATGACAATTGCGCGGTCATACAACACTGTACCCAAACAAATTTTTTATCATTTTGTTCCCACAAATAAAGCTTTCTTTTGGTGGTATTTGATCACCTCTGCGATTTTTATTTTTTGCGCAACAAATAAAAAAAGACCAAAAATTTTGAAAAAAAAACAATTTTTTTCTTTGTTTCTGTTAAATTTTTTGTAAATAAGTACGTTTTCTTCTTCAATGATGGGCACTGATATGGCTGCACTGACGGGCACTGATAAGGCGGCACTGATGGGCACTGATGAGGTGGCACCAATGAGGTGGTACTGATGAGGTGGCACTGACGGCCACTGATGATGGGCACTGATAGGCGGCACTGATGGGCACTGATAGGTGGCACTGATGGGCACTGATAGGTGGCACTGATGGGCACTCGTATGTGGCACTGATGGGCACTCATAGGCGGCACTGATGGGCACTCATAGGCGGCACTGATGGGCACTTATGGGTGGCACTGATGGGTACTTATGGGTGGCACGGATAGGTGGCATGGATGGGCACTGATGGGCACTGATAGGTGGGCAATGATGGGCACGGATGGACGCTGATAGGTGGCACTGCTGGACACTGATGGGTGGCATTGATTACACTGATGGGTGGCACTGATAACACTGGGTGGCATTGCTGGGTGATGGGTGGCACTGATTGCTACTTGATGGTGCCAGCCAGTGCCCATTTGTGGGCACTGACTGGCACATATTGGGCATCATTTGCACATGTGGATGGCCAGGGGGTACATACCTGGCCATCCACATGTTGCCCACTTCCCTGGTGATCCTAATGGAGTCCCTGGTGGTCCAGTGTGGGCATCTGAGGGGGGCTGCTCTGATAAACAATCAGCGCAGACCCCCCCTGTCAGGAGAGCCGCCGATCGTCTCTCCTCTACTCGCGTCTGTCAGACGCGAGTGAGGAAAAGCCGATCACCGGCTTTTCCTGTTGACATCGTGATCAGCCGTGATTGGACACGGCTGATCACGTGGTAAAGAGCCTCCGCCGGAAGCTCTTTACCGAGATCAGTGTAGCGGTGTGTCAGACTGACACACCGCTCCACCGATCGCCGCGATGCGCGCCCCCACGGGCGCTCAGCGGCTGTTATGCTGAAGGACGTCATATGACGCCCAGTCAGGATAAAGGAACCACTTCCCGGACGTCAATATGCTATTGACTGGGTGGGAAGTGGTTAAAGACAATTTAATGCTAATTTCACTATAAAAATGTATGCTTACTTTTGTCTAAAAAAGAGGCTTTTTATGACACTTTTTGTTTGTTGTGAAAGATAATGTTATGCCAGGTAAATTGATACCCAACATGTCACGCTACAAAATTGAGCCCGCTCGTGGAATGGCGACAAACTTTTACCTCTAAAAATCTCAATAGGCGACGTTTAAAACATTCTACAGGTTGCATGTTTTGAGGACTAGAATTATTGCTCTCGCTCTACCGATTGCGACGATACCTCACATGTGCGTTCGCTTCTGCATGCAAGCTCGTGGGATGGGGCGCGTTTAAAAAAAATAAATATATATTATTTATTTTACCTTTTATTTTTTTATTTTTACACTGTTCTTTTAAAAAGAAACATTTTGTCACTTTTATTCCTATAACAAGGAATGTAAACATCACTTGAAATAGAGAAAAAGCATGACAGGACCTCTTAAATATGAGATCTGGGGTCAAAAAGACCTCAGATCTCATATTTACACTAAAATGCAATAATAATAAAAAAAAAATGTTGTCATTTAAAATTTTTATTTTTTTTAAATGGCCCTTTAAGGGCTATGGGCGTAAGTGCCTTTTTTTTTACGTTGCTTCCGCCCTGCAATGGTATGGAGACGGGTTGTGACCATCTTCCTCGTCTCCATACCTAAGGCCGAGAAGGATCCAATCGCCTCCGCCGCTACCGACGGCTCCGGTAAGCGGCAGGAGGGGGGCCCTCTCCCGCCACCGATAAAATTGATCTCGCTGCGAATCCACCACAGAGACCACTATTAACGGAAACAGGACTGCCCGCCGATCCGGAAGTGGTTAAGGATAATGCACTATGTGTTTTTTTCCCCTGATTTTTAGCTCTTAACTTTTTGGAACTGAGAGCCTGTTTTCACTCTTAATGCCAGTGAGACATCCGTAAGGAGCCGTATCCATCCTACCAGTATACTTGACATGTGTATAGGATTAGGATCCATTGTGGATCTGAGCCTCCGGTAAGCCGCCATTTAATCTGTTTGGGACACGGTGGTGGAGCACTGGCTCTTTGCATTTGTTTTGCATGAAGACACTGCAATACCATGGATATGGATGGACACCTTTAGTGAACTTTTACATACCCGTTTCTAAACACTTTTACTTTAAGAAAATTTTTGTTTGATTTGTTATTCTATTTTTTTACAATATTTTTATTTATTTTTTGTTTCTTTTGTCTTGGTTCCTGTACGACTTTGGGGGCGACTTCTATACAGAAGTCGTTTTACAAGTCGCCGCGGCTGTCGTGTCCAGGTCTCCTGAGGCTGTTGTGCTGCAAGTCGTGCTGCCTCAGTGTGAACCGACACTTAGACAGCGAACTCTTTATTTTCCACAATTATTTTGGATCCTAGTATTCCAAGGATTTTTTTGTGCAGCAGTCCTTAGATTTGAAAGGCTGAGCGCAAACCTCATATAACTAAATCAAGGTATTTTTTTTTACTATTTATTATCATAGATATATAAGAGTGTGTAAGAGGAGTTTGATCATGGTTGCATTAAAGCAAAATGGTTGACAATTTGTCTTTTGATTTTTCAGTTTTTTAATAATTGGATGGTGAATATCTTCATTAGAGAAAGGGTTAAATTAAAGAGATGACTTTTACATTAATCATGTCCGATATTTCCACCCATCCATTACTCTGAGTCTTTACAATAGGATTCCCAGACTATACAATATGTCAGAGGAATACGAAATGAACACTTGAGCAGTTCCCTCCTCCCACTTTGTTAATAGTATTTATTCTCACCGGTATTCATTCTGATGAAGATGTACATGTCAGCCTTTTGTGGAGTATTCCCCTTCACTACAGACTGGCTTAATTGGCCTTGATGATTTCGGAGTTCTACAACAATGAGAAGTGTAGAAAGGCACATATTTATATTACAGAAATATTACGTGATGGACTCCCACTGTTGTGTCTTTGCCTTGGTGAAGGATAAATTGTCACATTCCTGTAAGAATGTTACTATAGGTAAAGCTGGCCATACACGGTAAAGCCTCGTACACACGATCAGATTGTTGGCCAACAAAACCGTGGAATTTTGTCTGAAGAGCGTTGGCCCAAACTTGTCTTGCATGCACACAATTGTTGGCCAACAAATATGTACTACGTGGTTTTTCAGTTCTTTATCGCCACCCTTTTGGCTCCTTCTGCTAATTTCGTGTTAGTAGAAGTTTGGTGAAGTTTAGTAGAAGTTTTGAGTGTTGATTCGTGCTTTTCAGTTTGCCGATGCCTCTCTGGGGTCTCTGTCCCACCGGACATTATGTTATGTTAGATATCTATTTAGTCGGCGTAACACCAACTTTTATATTTTTATATTTTACTAAAATATTGGGTATAATATTGTGTATGCCTCCAAACCCAGGGGAAACACTTTGGACAGGAGCTAGTGGTGTCAAATTGATCGCCCCTCACCGTACTGCAGGCAGTCGTATGTTTGCTCATAATCCATGGATTCTTTGTAAGTACAATTTTTTATTAAACAGTTTGCCTTTTTAACCACTTAAGGACCAGGCCTCTTTTTGAGATTTGTTGTTTACAAGTTAAAAATTTATTTTTTTGCTAGAAAATTACTTAGAACCCCCAAACATTATACATTTTTTTTTTCTAACACCCTATAGAATAAAATAACAGTCGTTGCAATACTTTCTGTCCCACCGTATTTGCGCAGCGGTCTTACAAGCGCACTTTTTTGGGAAAAAAAATCAACATTTTGAATTAAAAAGTAAGACAACAGTAAAGTTAGCCTAATTTTTTTTTATATTGTGAAAGATAATGTTACGCCGAGTAAATTGATACCCAACATGTCACGCTACAAAATTGCACCCGCTCGTGGAATGGCGACAAACTTTTACCTCTAAAAATCTCAATAGGCGACGTTTAAAACATTCTACAGGTTGCATGTTTTGAGTTACAGAAGACTAGAATTATTGCTCTCACTCTACCGTTTGCGACGATACCTCACATGTGCGTTCGCTTCTGCACGCAAGCTCGTGGGATGGGGCGTGTTTAAAAAAAAATATATATATATTTATTTATTTTACCTTTTATTTTTTTATTTTTACACTGTTCTTTGAAAAAGAAACATTTTGTCACTTTTATTCCTATAACAAGGAATGTAAACATCACTTGAAATAGAAAAGAAGCATGACAGGACCTCTTAAATATGAGATCTGGGGTCAAAAAGACCTCAGATCTCATTTTTACACTAAAATGCAATAAAAAAAAAAAAAAAAAAGGTTGTCATTTAAAATATATATTTTTTTAAATGGCCCTTTAAGAGCTATGGGCGTAAGTGCCTTTTTTGACGTCACTTCCGCCCAGCAATGGTATGGAGACGGGTGGTGGCCATCTTCCTCGTCTCCATGCCTAAGACTGAGAAGGATCCAATCGCCTCCGCGGCTACTGACGGCTCTGGTAAGCGGCTCCCGCCACTGATAAAAGTAATCTTGCTGTGAATCCACCGCAGAGATCACTATTATCAGAAACCGGACTGCCCGCCGATCCGGAAGTGGTTAAGGATAATGCACTATGTGTTTTTTTTTTCCTGATTTTAACCTCTTAACTTTTTCGAACTGAGAGCCTGTAGTGATGTTCTACGTGGTTTTTCAGTTCTTTATCGCCACCCTTTGGGCTCCTTCTGCTTATTTCGTGTTAGTAGAAGTTTGGTGAAGTTTAGTTGAAGTTTTGAGTGTTGATTCGCGCTTTTCAGTTTGTTTCTGAACGGTCGTCAACCAGCCATGTTGCGGAATCAGAGGAGATAACGTGTTATTTATTATTGGCCTTGGAGTTATTGCTTTGACATTATTAAACGCAGAGGTGATCAAATACCAACCAAAGAAATCTCTATTTGTGGGGAAAAAATTACATACATTTTATTTGGGTACAGCATCGCACATTTATCAGTTAAAGTAATGAAGTGCCGTATTGCAAAGAGAGAAAGGTAGATTGGTAGACTTTTATTAGAATTTTTGGGGTTTATGAATGTTCCTTAAATTTTTTGTTAGTGTGGGAGAAAGGTACTTTTTGCTTTTTAAATTCATCATAACAAACGTTCGTAATTGTTACAAAAAGTTAACGAACCTAACGAAAATCCGTATTTCATACGAATCCAAATTGAATTTCGGACACAAATTACGAAATACGAATTAACGGCTAATACGAAACGGAACGAAACAAAATTAATTTATTGAGGGCGCCCATGTCTAGAGGGGACAGGACGGTGCAGGAGGCAGTGGATCGTTCTTAGCTAAAGGAAAGGACACATTACTTCAGCAGTATCCCTGAGCATGTAAAGAGTGGTGCAATGTAGCACCCACAAAATGTGAGAAACCCACAGTAGGGGCTAAGTTTTAGTCATACAATAAATTGTTTAAACGATATCACACTATCGAGTTTTTTTCATCATACAAATGTGGAACACGTTACCAGCAACCAGCCCAGGATTTCAACATAAACACTGAACCCAGAGGTGGTTCATATGCGTTTATTGACCATGCTTAATTGCAGAGCCACACGCTCTAAGGTGAGCGCTAGACATGTGCAATTCGTTTAGTTTTTTTTTTCGTTTTCCATCAAAATTCGTTATATTCGTTCATTCGTTATCGTACGAATGAACGAATGATTCGCTAAAAATTTTAACGAATAACGAATTATCGAATCTACAACAAACAACGAAACTACGAAAGAAGAAAATCCGAAAACGAAAGCAGGAACAACGAAAATCAAAATGAACGAAAAAATTCGTACATTCGTAACTTATTTTTTTTTTTGTTGAATTGGTAATTTTCCGTGTCCCTTACAATGGCGCTGCTTAACGTGCTTCGAATGGATTGAATGAAAAAATTCGTACATTCGTAACTTTAATTTTTTTTTTTGCGATTCGTAATTTTCCGTGTCTCCTACAATGGCGCTGCTTAACGTGCTTCGAATGGATTGAACGAAAAAATTTGTACATTTGTAACTTTTTTTTTTTTTTTTTTTGCGATTCATAATTTTCCGTGTCTCCTACAATGGCGCTGCATAACGTGCTTCGAATGGATTGAACGAAAAAATTCGTACATTCGTAACTTTTTTTTTTGATTCGTAATTTTCCGTGTCTCTTACAATGTAATAATAGCATACACATTACATAAAATTATGAATTATGCTCCGATTACGAATCTACGAAAACAATGTTACGAAAGTACGTATAAATCAATCTTACGAAAGTACAAATGTAACTAAATCTACGAAAATACGAATGCGTCCGAATTTCGAATAAACGAAAATTAAACTAACGGAAAAACGAATCAACGAAAAAATAACTTATATATATCGTTACGAATACGAACACTGACGACTTACGAATTTACGAATCGTTACGAATACGAACACCGACGACTTACGAAATTACGAATCGTTACGAATCAACGGAAACGAACAGAAACGAAACTAAACTAAACTAATTTTTCTATTGTGCACATGTCTAGTGAGCGCATATAATGAAAGGGGGAGAACCAGAGTGGCCACAAGGACACGTTTTGCCATCACCAGTTGCTTTGGATGTTTTGAACTGTGACTAAACCATCAATGTTTTCTAATATGTTGTTTCCATTTGTCAAGAGATTGGAAGAGATGTAAAACTGCAGGAAACTGCAGATACAAAAACCTCATGCTTGGTTCTCTAATATGAGCTAGAACAGTAGTTATTATCTTTACATAATGTTTCTATTTTAAAGCAATCATGTACTTTTCTAAGGAACTTGTTTGCTTTATAAGAAGCAACTTATGCTGCCTACACACGATCAGAAATTCCGTCAGCAAAAGTCCGATGAGAGCTTTTGGTCAGAAAATGCGACCGTGTGTATGCTCCATTGGACTTTTGCTGGCGGAATTACAGCCAGCAAAAGATTGAGAGCAGGTTCACAATTTTTTGCTCGGAAAAAGTTCCGATCGGAAATTCTGATCGTCTGTAGCAATTCCAATGCGCAAAATTCCTACGCATGCTCGGAAACAATTCGACACATGCTCTGAAGCATTGAACTTCATTTTCTCGGCTCGTCGTAGTGTTGTACGTCACCGTGTTCTTGACGGTCTAAAGTTCAGCAAACTTTTGTGTGACCGTGTGTATGCAAGCCAAGCTTGAGCGGAAATCCGCTCGTGGGTATGCAGCATAACTCTGTCTTTGAACAGCTTCACTGCACTACCTTGCTACACTGATACACCATATAGGAGATACAGTTTCTGTAGTTCTGTTTATGGGAGCACACATAGCACTTTTCCTACCTGCCTGTTATGCCCTCTTTTTTAAAGGGTGTGTCTTTTTTTTTGGAGGGGGGATGTTGTATTTAGGCTAGTTTAATTTTCCCTTTTATTGCATGTTTGATCACTATTTCTGTACTGTATACCGTATTTAAATTCTTTAATTTTCCTTTTTTTTTTTCTCTGTCTGTTTTCTTCTTTCTGTGATTCCTTAACCTCCCTGGTGGTATGATTATTTTCAGATTTTTGATGCTCAAAGCGGTACAATTGTTTTGCATGGAAATTTGGCGTTTTATAGTGTAGGCCTGTAATTCTTAGGACTAACTCACTTAAATCTGTCCAAACAAGAGTCTAGTAGACATCCCGGGTATGATAAAGTTAGAAACACGAAATCATAAATTATAATATAATAAATAACTATAAATAATTATAACAAATAATAATATAATAATAATAAAATATATTCAATAATGTAATCAAAGCAAAAACACTGAAATTTGCTCAGTTGCAGAATTGTCGCTGTCCTCACTTTCAGTGTTTGATGACGGATTTCCCCACAAATCACTATCACTCAATTCTGCAAGTGATTCTAATTTATTATCGCTGTTTTCTAGCTGGTCTAAAACCATTTTTGATGTAAAGGGACATTTTTTTGGTTGCTATGGACAATCTCCAGTTTCCAGGCAGAAAGAACAGTGTATATAATATAAAACTGCATGCAGGGCACTAGACAAAGCACTAGGGACAAAAGGGATGTGAAATAATTTGATACAGTAACATCTGTAAGATTACAGTGTACTGTATATGTATTGTGTTTTTTACTTTTTGAATTTGGCACCGTGCTCCATCCCCGTGCATCGCAATACTCGCAGGAAACGGAGCTCGGCACTGTGATAGATCCGGCGGAGGACACGGCTCGCACACACAACGGGGAGACATTGCAGGATCCTGAGGACAAGGTAAGTAAGTTTTCCTGGATCCTACGATGCGATCCCAAGTGTGGCTCGGGGTTACTGCTTTTGGTACTGAAAATTCACCCTGAGCCACACTTGGGAATACTGCTGAATGAATGAATGACTTGTATAGTGCTACCTATGAGACCTGAATTGCCTCAGGGTGCTTTTGCCACTGGTGTCCATCTGTGGTATAGTGCGGTCCTTGCCCTGTGGGGGACCGACACGCTTTACAAACACATACACATATTTGGCCAATTTTTATCACAGGATTTATTACAGGATCTAATTAACCTACCAGCATGTCTTTGGAATGTGGAAGGAAACCGGAGTACCTGGAGGAAGCCCACGCAGGCACAGGGAGAACATGCAAACTCCAGGCAGAAGGTGTTGTGGTTGGGATTTGAACCAGTGACCCTATTACTGCTAGGTGAAAGTGCTAACCACTACACCACTGTGCTGCCGCTAAGGAGGTTAAACAAAAACAGGTCTAGAATAGTTCAGAGAGGATTCTGTAAGCTTATTGCACCTCTAGAAACCACCTTTCTTTTCACTTTCGCCTTTGGCTTTGATGCATTTTGCCAAAATGGCAAACTTTTGTACAAATCTCTCGATTATGACCACAATTTCAGGGAAATAAAGAACCTCATAAGTTCTTTCATCTGTAGCAGCCAATATCTCCAGGCCTTGTCAGTGGCATATGGGGATGGGGAGCACTTTCTGGGTCCTATATAGGTTTTGGCTTGCACGAAGTTGAAATTTGTACTATAAGGTTGTACTAGGTTGCCAGATTGTGATGGCTGGAGAGCCCAGACATACTACCCATATAATGGATCCTTTGGGACTGTCCTGGGATTTCACCAAAGTCCCAGCCTGCCATGGGTCCAGGACATGTAACACTATTGGGTACTGGAACCTGACAGCAAATCTTTGCTGCTAAAAGTTAAGGTAGGTGGACATGGGGACAGTAATTTTTGGGAGGCTTCTCCTCCATGTGAGTATGCTCCTGCTCCTCTTATCTGTCTGGCTGCATTAATAACTTTGGTCTGCTGGGCTGTAAACATCTGATCTTCTATGCACAGTGTGAGAGAAACTCAGTACATGTTGGAACAAGAAGACTATTACATGCTCATGTGCATGCTCATAATTCTGAGCAAAGGACCACTGCAAAATGGGAATTGGGATGTAAGAACATGTGTATTAGTGTCCTGTATGTGCACTGGTGCCAAACTGACTTTTTAAGCTGGACTTTGACATAAAGGGATTGCAGAATGGTCTCAGCTAGTTCCTGCTTTACCCGAGCATTGCCCTGCCCTTTCCTGCTTATGGGCAAAAGACTTTTGCTCCTGACCTGTTTTTGGATTTCCGCCTGCCCGCTGTGACCTCAGCTTGTATTCTAACTTTGCTCCTGTCTTGCGCTCTCGTTCCTCAACTGTGTACCAATGGCTGTATCTTGACCCTGCTTCTGCCTGATGTTCCTGTACCTTCGCTGCCCAGCTGTTGGTGACCTCTTAGCTTGTGTCCTGGCTACGCTCCTGTCTACTGATCAAGTGTTACCGTGTTCCAGTTCTTGGTTCCTGGCTGGTGATTTACGGTCATCTGCTACCTGCAAACACCAGCTGGCCCTGCCTGTTACACCAGCCCCCGTGCCACTCTGTGTCCTCACACCTCCTATCATCGCTACCGGGGGTGTTGGACAAGGGGGGCAAGAGAAGCCCCCTCTCCAGCTCAATCTCCACCAGGTACGTAACAGACAGCCAGAGTCAGCCTCTCTTTTCTTATGCGCTACTTATGCAATGCAATGACTCCTCATTATCCCCCTGATACCAGTGGTGGTGTATTCCCCCCACTGACAGCAATGGTTGGGCATTATTTTCTACTACTATTAATCCTCCCAAGGACCACTGGTATATTTTTCCTCCCACTGACTGCCAGGGTACTGTTTCTACCACTGAATGCCATTGCTTTGTCCTTCCCACTGACTGCTGGGTCACCAAATGTTTTAATAAAGTTCTTAGGCTCAGACAAATTAGCTCTCTTTGTCTATATGCTGTGTGCATAAAAACAAATGTGATGGATGAGTTTAGATTTTTGGAAATTATGCTTAGTCCTAAAGTTTTTCTATGTAGCACCCTTCTAGATAGGTTGCTAGAATCTTGGATACATTTAGTACTTTTTTGCTCCTCTGTAATCATTGGAGTGGATGTTGATTTCTTTTGGCTGATTTCAAAGGCTGCAGCTGTAATTGCTCTCCCCTGCCTTCTAGAGATTTCCAGAACATTGGGAGTGGAGCAAGGCCAATGGGTATCATAATTATTTATTGTGCTGCAGCCAATCTTTGGGGGGGGGGGGGGGGTGACCTGAGGAGCACATAAATAGTCTGAACTTTAGAACAGGAGGGTCTTCCTGTTGAAGAGATTCCATCTGCTCAGGTGTGGGTCATTCCCCCTTGCCCCAAACCGTTCTACCAATTCAAGCTGTTGTTTATCGAGGTTCCAGCTGTAACAGACCTGGGGGGCCTACACTGAAAGTGTCTCTGACACCACAAGACTTCTAAAGGATCCTAGTTGCGCAGTCTCTCTAGAAGGCATCTGGAGGAAGATGAAAGGACACAGCAGCTCCCCTGGCCTCATGAGTACTGACTTTATTACAAGATCCTGGTGACTGTATACTATTGGAATAGCTAGGCCAAGTATGTCCTCTCTTGAGGGGTTCATACCCCTCCCCCCCCCCCTGTTTCTTGTGGGACAACCATACCATAAGTTTATAAAAAAAATGTGTTTCCAAATCCTGTAGCTGCTGACTTTAATTATTTGGGCACTTACCCGTCCAGGCATCCAGCGGTGTCCTCACCTGAGCTGATTATTCAATCGGCTATCAGGTGCTGGTGCCACCATCTTGACTAAGGGAACCTGGTTTCCTACTGAGAATGCGGAAGCCTGCTGCCCTTTGTGAATGGTCCGCAGTCTTCTGGGACCTGGAAAATGTCCCAGAAGGCTGCAGGGGAAGAGGGGGGCGAACTTCCAGCTCAGTTCCCTGCAGCAAACTGACCCAGAAGTGGGAGCAGGTACCTGTCAAACCCAGGTCTCCGCTCCACCCAAAAGGTGACAAATGTGGCAGCGGAGGAGGGAGGAGGCAGACAAGCGATCTTCCACTTTTGGGTGGAGCTTCGCTTTAAGGTGGTAGCGCTAAATCTGTCTACATTACTTTTACTTGTAGCAAAGTAATTAAAGTGGTTGTATAGTCAATTCTATTACTTTTACCTTCAGGTAAGCCTATAATAATGCCTCGTACACACGTACGGACTTTTGGCGCCAAAAAGTCCGCCGGCGCCCACACACGAGGGGATTATCCGCTGGATTGTCCCTTCGTGTGTACGCGGCATAAGGCTTACCTGTGGGTAAAAAGAATATCTCCTAAACCTGTACGGTTTAGGAGATATTCCCCTCTCGCAATGAGCCGCTGACTTCAGCAGCGCATGCGCACAGGGGATTCTCGGCTGAAAGCCCGGAAGACTCCAGACTTTCCCAGAAAAAAGTCTCTTGCGCGCATGCGCGGAAGTGACGACATCGCGGCTCCAGCCACTCACAGCGATGGAGCCACGATACCCGGAAGACACGCTGAGGCAACATGTCAGCTCCCTCTGCGTGGACCAGGTGAGCTACCGACACCTCGTTCTAAGGTAAGCATTTCATAATGAGCTAGTATGTGGTGCATACTAGCTTATTATGCCTTTTGCCTTGCAGGTGTATAAAAAAAATAAAAATTTGGGGGGGCTATACAACCGCTTTAAGGAGTATTTTGTGGATACAAGGACTGCAGCATATGTGTGCACTGTGATTATGCTCAGAATGTATGTAACCATTTTAGGACCTTTTAAGCCATGTCCAGTATTCAGTGCATTGTAATCCTACTGACTGTTTTTCCCTTTCGCATGATCTACAACTGGGATGTATGGTCAGGTAGGTAGGTACAGGTACTTTATGGTGCCCGTCATAGCTTTGCCGAATATGGGCAAAGTACATATTCACTTAAAACCTTTTGTTAGTACAATGTACAACTACAATGTGCTAAGTGCAGCAACTCATTGCAATCAGAATTTGTTTTACATTGATAACAACCACCTGATTTTTTACTCTGAATATATTTATTTTGAACATACCCATAGCCCTTTGCATTGTTTTGTTAAATAACCCTGTGTCATGGTGTAGGTCTACAATTATTTTTAATCTCTCCTGCTGTGCCCATTTCCATCACTATGTACAAACACTTGAACATATGAAGCTATGTAGAAGTGTACACAATCCACATGCTCTGTAACCCCTTGCTGCCATCAGGCTATATTTAACAAACCACAACTATGATACAGGCAACTGTAAAATGTTCTAAGTATAGAAAGCAGCTTGAATTCAATCTGTCTATTGCTAGACTCTATTACAGATTGCAGCCACTCACAGCATGAGCCATTGGGTTTGTAATAATTCCTGGAGAGTTTAATGAATATTTACAAAATTATAATAATAATAACAGTCTCTTGGGATGCTCAAAGCTAAAGCTGGCCCTACATGTATAGATTTAATTCCTTCAGGTATTTCCTGACTAAATAAGAACTGTGTAGATAATTTTGTTCTACCTTGGAGTCAGTTCTAACAAACTTTTATGCCGCGTACGGACGACCGGACTTTCCTTCAGAATAAACTCCGACGGTCTTCCTGACAGAGTTCCGACCTAACGGACTTGCCCACACGCGATCGGACCAAAGTCTATTTGTTTCGAACGCGATGACGTACGACAGGACTAGAAAAGGAAGTTCAGTAGCCAATAGCCGTCGTATTTGGTTGGACCAGCATACAGACGAGCGGTTTTCCCGATAGAAATTGATTCCGTCGGAAAGATTTAAAGCATGTTCTATTTCTAGGTCCGTCTGAATTTTTTGAGGAAAAATTATCGCATTATCCCACACACAATCGGAATATCCGACGGAATGATTCCGTCTGACCTTTTTTGCCAGAAAGTCCGGTCGTGTGTATGCGGCATCATTGTCATTTATTCAAAGGAGCCTTATTTTATATATTAAGATTGCATGAGATGGAAAGTTGGTGACTAGGTCTTCTAATATGATGAGATGTGGATTTAGATACCAAGGACAACAACTTTGAACAAAAATACTTGAAGTTTTTATATTGTAAACCAATATTCTTAAATTATATACAAACTGCTCAAAAGTTGATGAAAGGAGCATCTAACTTTAAATATGAAAATAAATAAAATATATATGTATAATGGATAGATACAATTTTGGTAGTTTACGGGACATATTTCCAACGTTTTTCCAAAGAATTCAGGTGTGGATATATATGCATATTAGTAGACACCGCTAATCCAGGGATATTCACTAGCTCCCGGGTCCTGTGCTGAGGGGTTGCCCTGCTTCCTATTGAATACAAGAGGTCGACTGATCAGCACCAGTGCCATTCAGAAAATGCTTTCAATTTCTGAATGAGTGTAACGCTTTCTCTATATATCTTTAGATTAGTTTGGTTACAAATACAGGTTATAGTGACAGGGGACTAAAGTAATCAAAAAAGCCTTCCAACCCAATCAGTTTGTAGAACAGTAAAGCCGTTTTCATTCAGAAAGTATTCATATGTCTCATTCCATCACATATACCAAAAATAAGAGGATTACTCCTCATTTTGCACTTTGGGCCATTGGGTGGAGCTATTCAAATCAATTATTTACACCCCATTGACCATATGCACCTCCAGAACCACTGGTGTATAATGCAAATATAGCCTAATTGTCAGGGTTCTCATACAGCAAGTGTTAATTTTCATGCCCAACTAGATGCACAAGGATAAGAATTTGCATATGAGCATTGGCACATACATTTTGGCGCCCAGTGGCCTATTTAAACCCAGGGTCTGCCTGGCCTTAGTGCTGGATTGTCTTCAGCTCTGGTTCTTGTGATCCTAGTTCCTGAAAGTCTGCTTACCTTGTTCCTGACCCAGCTATGCTTGACATCGCTCTTGGATCACTCCTGACTGTTATGTCTGCTGCTCTCTTGTGTTACAATTCTTGTCTTGGACTTCTGACTAGACATGTGCATTCGTTTTCGTCCGAATGCATTTTCGTCTGAATTCCGGGTATTTTCATTATCGTTTTAACAAACAATAACGAACATGCATTATCCAAAAACTGAAAGATCCGACATAATCAAATGCTTTATTTTTGTTTTGGTTGTGACAACAGTTCAATATAGATAGGAGATATGACATGATGCTGCTTTTTTTTTTAATGAAACAAAATAAATAAAAACTAATTTTGGGATTAATAAATAAATGTATTTTTCGGACAAAAAATGAAATTCCGAAACGAAATATTTTAGTGTGCACATGTCTACTTCTGACCATGATTCCATCTCCTGACCTTGAACTTGATCCTGACCCTGCTACTGTTTGCCTGGTTGCTGCTGAACATAGTTTGTTACCAGACTCCATACTATCACTGGAAGGACTCCTGTATTTCCAAGCTCCAGTTTACTGGAGCCTGGCATCTGTGCCCTTCCACTGCCCTAGCAGCCCCTGTCTCCACTACCAGGGGTGCTTGAATTGGAATTGCACAAGAAGCCACCCTCGTCATCTCGGGCTCCACAGTCAGGTACGTGACATTAATGTTATAGAGCTATTTATTTCAAACTGCATACAGCTGTTTCAGGATATTTATCTAGTGTTCCTACTGGTAAACATAGTCATTGGTTCCAAGCTGATGACTTCTGATAAATGATAGTTATAATCAATTCGCAAAGCCAACCTTATGCTCCCTTCTGACTGGAAGTTCTAACTCAGCAGTGGGCATGCCTGTCCTTTTCAGAGAGACACAGACAGCAAGGATCCTCCTTGACAGTAAATAGTAGGGAATGAACCCACCGCTAACACCAATTATATAAAAATATTACATATATTTTTCCTGGTCTGGTATAAATTGAGCATAACAGAGCTATTGGCTAAACACAGACATAAATTGCTGATCCAAACACCTCAAATAAACACCATGTGTCAACAAAACACAACTACGGTAATTAAAAACATAACGCTAGGTCGGGTAAGCCTCTTTTGATCCCTTGTGACTTGTCATCTTAGGGCAATATTCCACAAATGAAATAATTTTATAAGTTGGAAAATGCTCTTTAATTTAATGCCTATAAAGGCCCGTACACACGATCGGACTTTTTGACAACCAACATGCAAATTAGCTGTTTTGGACCAACATCCGACCGTGTGTACGCTCCATCGGACCAACTTTTTCCAGGTTTCATCGGACTTTTGTTGGCTGTGCGAACGGACCAACTTTCTGCCAACAAAAGTCCGATGGACCAAAGTCCGACCGTGTGTACACAAAACCAACGGACTTTTGTCCAAAGTACAAACACGCATGCTCAGAACCAATGCAAAAGATCAGACAACAATATAGAAGTTGACCAAAGGTGGCGCTGGAGTATTCGAACGTCCTCTTTTGAAGTGTCGTCAGTACGTTGAAACGTCACTACGTTCGTGTTGGTTGCCTAAAAAGTCAGACCGTGTGTATGCAATACCAACTTGGGGCCAACGCCCTTTGGACAAAAATCCACGGGAAAGTTGGTCCACGGTCCGATCGTGTGTATGAGGCTTAAGTATGACAATGTCAAATTCAGGTCCTGGAATAATGGGAGGCTACCCTACAATTGCAATAAACAAAATTACCATATTCATAAGCTTCTCAACGGATGCAATAAAATGAAGTACCTGACATCAGTAATGAGGGCAGAAAGTCTAGGAGCTGTGAAAGGTCAAATTATTATGTTTACTTACCGGTATATAAACCCTCAGGTTCTGTATTGCTTTAGAATAAGGAAAATACTTTATATATAGTATACAGTGACTATAAACTGTAAAAAAATACATAACAGGAGAAAAGAGACCCCTTCTAAAAGGAGCTTACAAAAAAAAGTTAAAACTAAAGATATACATAATTTTAAGGGGAAAGATCAACCCAATATAACTTTATAGTTAAAGGTAAAATGTACTCTGTAGCAGAGAATAGCCTCCAATGTAGTGGCTGTATCTGCGTGTGTAGAGGTGACAGAGGAAATAACATGTAATATGTGATCTGAAGCATACTGTACAGTGGTGTGAAAAAGTGTTTGCCCCCTTCCTCATTTCCTGTTCCTTTGCATGTTTGTCACACTTAAGTGTTTCGGAACATCAAACCAATTTAAACAATAGTCAAGGACAACACAAGTAAACACAAAATGCAATTTGTAAATGAAGGTGTTTATTATTTAAGGTGAAAAAAAATCCAAACCATCATGGCCCTGTGTGAAAAAGTGATTGCCCCCTAAACCTAATAACTGGTTGGGCCACCCTTAGCAGCAACAACTGCAACCAAGCGTTTGCGATAACGTGCAATGAGGCTTTTACAGCGTCCTGGAGGAATTTTGGCCCACTCATCTTTGCAGAATTGTCCTAATTCAGTTACATTAGAGGGTTTTCGAGCATGAACGGCTTTTTAAGGTCATACCACAACATCTCAATAGGATTCAGGTCTGGTTCTTTGGCTAGGCCACTCTAAAGTCTTCATTTTGTTTTTTCTTCAGCCATTCGGTGGTGGACTTGCTGGTGTGTTTAGGATCATTGTCCTGCTGCAGAACCCAAGTTCGTTTCAGCTTGAGTACACGAACAGATGGTCGGACATTCTCCTTCAGGATCTCTTGGTAGACAGCAGAATTCATAGTTCCTTTTATCACGGCAAGTCTTCCAGGTCCTGAAGCAGCAAAACAGCCCCAGACCATCACACTACCACCACCATATTTTACTGTTGGTATAATGTTCTTTTTCTGAAATGCAGTGTTCCTTCTACGCCAGATATACTTGGACACACACCTTCCAAAGAGTTCCACTTTTGTCTCATCGGTCCACAGAATGTTGTCCCAAAAGTCTTGGGATCATCAAGATGTGTTGTGGAGAAATTGAGACGAGCTTTGATGTTCTTTTTGCTCAGCAGTGGTTTTCTCCTTGGAACTTTGCCATGCAGGCCATTTTTGCCCAGTCTTTTCCTGATGGTGGAGGCATGAACGCTGACCTTAACTGAGGCAAGTGAGGCCTGCAGTTCCTTGGACGTTGTTGTGGGGTCTTTTGTGACCTCTTTTTGGGCGGCCGGCCACTCCTGGGAAGGTTCACCACTGTTCCATGTCTTCGCCATTTGTGGATAATGGCTCTCACTGTGGTTCGCTGGATTCCCAAAGCTTTGGAAATGGCTTTTATAACCCTTTCCAGACTGATAGATCTCAATTACTTTCTTTCTCAATTGTTCCTGAATTTCTTTGGGTCTCGGCATGATGTGTAGCTTTTAAGGATCTTCTGGTGGACCTTACTGTGTCAAGCAGCTCCTATTTAAGTGATGCCTTGATTGTGAACAGGTGTGGCAATAATCAGGCCTGGGTGTGGCTAGAGAAATTGAACTCAGGTGTGGACAACCACAGTTATAGTATGTTTTAACAAGGGGGGCAATCACTTTTTCACACAGGGCCATGATGGTTTGGATTTTTTTTCACCTTTAATAATAAACACCTTCATTTACAAATTGCATTTTGTGTTTACTTGTGTTGTCCTTGACTATTGTTTAAATTGGTTTGATGTTCCGAAACACTTAAGTGTGACAAACATGCAAAGGAACAGGAAATGAGGAAGGGGGCAAACACTTTTTCACACCACTGTATATCTTATTCCCAATTGTACAGCAGGCGATTATTTCTGAAACATGTTCCTTCTGACTAACTGTCAAAGTATTAGTTGGTTAGGATGAGTATGACTCCGACACATGGATGTGCTCAGTGACCCACACGCAGTGCCAGTGATTGTACATGGTGGAATGATTGGGGATCAGCCGGAGGATAAGGTACAAGGAAATGTTGAGAAATTAATATGCTTGACCACACTTTTCCAGCTATCTGGTTTATTAGACCATAAACCAAAAAGTTATAAACAAATTCTATAGTCCACGTGTCATGCTAGAATTTTAAACTAGATATTGCTCTTCAACAATACTTTAAGCAGTGTCCTACTTGTTACTGTTGTGGTGCCGTTAAGGGGCCTTGCAGCTTACGCATGTGTTTGCAAATGCGTGCTAACTAAACCCCTGTTTTAAACGCAGACTGTTGGACAGGTTAATCTGGTTGGTCAGCAGACTGGTTGGTGAGTTGAGCTATGGAATGTTCTGTTTTTGTCTTTCATGCATTTGCCCTTCCATGTGCTTCTTGCTGTAAAGGCCACTTATAGGTGGGGGCAGGGGCCATTTGTTTGTTACTGGTGTAAATATGGTCCGGGGACACACTGGGCACCTTTGATCCCACTGTGCTATTGCTGGGTGTCCAGTGTGCTCCTGTTCCTTTAAGGGGGATTGGTCTGCCTCCAGGCCCAATTGCCCCTCATCTATCCACTGAATGCATGTGCTCCCATTGTGGAGACGCTCATTAATTCAGTAGTGTTTAGGACTGCAAGCATACACAGGGTGCCATGAAGAAGCCTTGCAGCTTATGTGTGTTTGCAAATGCGTGCTAACTAAACCCCTGTTTTTAACGCAGACTGTTGGACAGGTTAATCTGGTTGATCAGCAGACTGGTTGGTGAGTTGAGCTATGGAATGTTCTGTTTTTGTATTTTATGCATTTGCCCTTCCATTTGCTCCTTGCTGTAAAGGCCAGTTATAGATGGGGCAGGGGCCATTTGTTTGTTACTAGTGTAAATATGGTTTGGGGACACACTGGGCTCCTTTGCTGCCACTGTACTATTGCTGGGTGTCCAGTGTGCTCTTGTTCCTTTAAGGGGGATTGGGGTGACTCCAGGCCAACCTGCCCTTCAGCTATCCATTGAATGCATGTGCTCCCATTGTGGAGACGCTCATAAATTCAGTAGTGTTTAGGACTGCAAGCATACACAGGGTGCAGCGAAGAGGCCTTGCAGCTTACGCATGCGTTTGCAAATGCGTGCTAACTAAACCCCTGTTTTTAACGCAGACTGTTGGACAGGTTAATCTGGTTGGTGAGCAGACTGGTTGGTGAGTTGAACTATGGAATGTTCTTTTTATGTCTTTTATGCATTTGCCCTTTCATGTGCTCCTTGCTGTGAAGGCCAGTTATAGGTGGGGGCAGAGGCCATTTGTTTGTTACTGTTGTGGAGAGACAGTACTACCTATTTGGATTCAAAAGGATGGCTTACAAAAAGGGAGTGGTTGGACCAATATGGTCACATTTGGGGTAAGTTTAGGTATAGGGTTGCCGCTTTATGTTAGAACTACTGGACACCTATAAGAAGCAGAACTGAGACTAGAAGAAATGTTTGATGTGCTAAGCACACAACTCACAAAAGGTGTTTGACTATTATGGGAAAAACGTATTTGTTCCATGGAGAATGGGAGGGATAAAGTGATGCTGGGAATCAGATTGATGCTTGTTGGAGTATACAGCCGTGGTCAAAGGTTTTGAGAATGACACACATATTCATTTTAAAAAAGTCAGATGTTACTATATATAATGCATACTGAAATATAATTCCAAGTATTTCACAAGTGTCAAAGGCTTTTTTTTTCAGACAATTACAATTTTATGCAAAGAGTCAATATTTGTAGCGTTAACACTTTTTTTTCAAGACCTCTGCAATTCGCCCTGGTATGCTGTCAATCAACTTCTGGGCCACATCCTGACTGATGGAAGCCCATTCTTGCATAATCAGTGCTTGGATTTTGGTGTAGGTTGGAGGTTTTTTGTTGACCCACCTCTTAAGGATTGACCACAAGTTCTCAATGGGATTAAGGTCTGGGGAGTTTCCTGGCCATGGACCCAAAATGTTGATGTTTTGTTCCCAGAGCCACTTAGTTATCACTTTTGCCTTATGGCAAGGTGCTCCATCATGCTGGAAAAGGCATTGTTCGTCACCAAACTGTTCTTGGATGGTTGAGAGAAGTTGGAGGATGTTTTTGTACCATTCTGTATTTATGGCTGTGTTCTTAGGCAAAATTGTGAGTGGACCCATTCCCTTGACTGAGAAGCAACCCCACACATGAATGGTCTCAGGATGCTTTACTGTTGGCATGACACAGGACTGATGGTAGAGCTCACCTTTTCTTCTCCGGACAAAGTTTTTTTTCCAGATTCCCCAAACAATCAGAACGTGGATTCATCAGAGAAAATTACTTTACCCCAGTCCTCAGCAGTCCAATCCCTGTACCTTTTGCAGAATATCAGTCTGATGTTGGTCCTGTAGAGAAGTGGCTTCTTTGCTGCCCTTCTTGACACCAGGCCTCCAAAAGTTTTTGCCTCACTGTGCGTGCAGATGCCCTCACACCTGCCTGCTGCCTTTTCTGAGCAAGCTCTGCACTGGTGGTGCCCCGATCCCGCAGCTGAATCAAATGTAGGAGACGGTCCTGTCGCTTGCTGGACTCTCTTGGGCGCCCTGAAGCCTTCTTCACAAATGTGGTGGAAATGTTTTTTTATGGGATTAAGTTAATTTTCATGGAAAATAGGGATTTTGCAATTAATTGCAATCCATCTGATCACTCTTTAGAACATTTTGAAGTATATGCAAATTGCCATCATAAAAACTGAGACAGCGGGGCGTGGCCTAGCCGGGATCCGAGATGGCAGCTTGAGGTGAAAGCTCCCGCACAGAGAGGACTCAAAAAGCCGTTTTAGTGGGAATATTTCGCCCCTTCAACGATGGGCAGAACCAACCGAAGCACCTCGACCCCCAGAGCGGTGACCGATCCCGGAACCCAGACCGGAAAGAACATACCAGATCTATTCCGCTCTCAGAAGGCAGGAAAGCACGAGGCTTCACAAGCGCCCCAGTTGACACAGGACTCACAGGCCCCATCCCCACTCTATAGCAACAGCAGCGGACCAGCAGAAGCGATGGAGGGGTCCGACAACCTGCTACATCCCCCAAGCCTCTCAGATCTACAAAACGACCTACAAAAAGTGGCTCTAGACATAAGGCACACAATTACAGCCGCAATATCCGACCTGAAGGCGGACATTCACAGCATGGCCCACAGGATAACGGACATCGAACAAACAACGCACGCACAGGCAGCGGCTATCAGGCAAGTCCAGCATGTCTATGATGCCCAGCTTCCACACATCTTTGAGCTCCACCGACAAGTCGAAGACCTCGACAATAGGGGTCGCCGCCACAATGTGAGGGTGAGAGGGGTCCCGGAAAGCATCGAGACGCCGGGCCTACTACAAGCGGTATGTGCCATTTTTAATGATTTATTAGAGCGCCCGCCTGACACCCCTATTGAGATGGAGCGTTGCCACCGTGCATTGAGACCCCAACCCCGTGATGCAGAACCACCCAGGGATATAGTGTGCTGCATTGTGAACTTTCCCTTGAAGGAGGAAATCTTACGAAAAGCCAGGCTAAGAGGCCGCATTCTATTCAACGGAACAGAAATTAAACTGTTCCAGGATCTCTCTCAAATAACTCTGCAAAACAGAAGATCCATGCGCCCTCTGCTGGATGTGCTCCGCTCCCGCAACATACCTTACAGATGGAAATTCCCGTTTTGCCTGTCAGCCACCGCCAGGGGACGCACTGCCTTGCTCCGATCTCCAGATGACCTTCCTATCTTCTGCGACCAACTTGACATCCCGCGGATGGAACTTCCGGATTGGTGCGCATTCTACTTCCCGTCTGAACCCTGGAAGCAGGTGACCCTCAACGCATCCCCGAAATCCCAGAGACAGAGATCCAGAAGACGCCGCCTGGACACGTCGCCACCGGAGGACCGTCTCTCACGCCGTGACCAGCCGTCGCGCAGCCCGAACTACGCCACACCGAGACGAGATCGCCAGGATGCATAGCGGCCGACGCTCAAAGTGAAATCCACACTTCCCACAAATGCATGTAAGTGACCTACCATACCGACCCCCCCCATTGCCCGTCCACCATATCCCACAAAGGCCCAACCAGGCGGACCCCGGGCACCCCTCTGAACTCAAACTGTTTAGCACCACCCATACCAAATTCCCCTCCTTGTAACTCCACAAGCACCGTACAAGGAATATTCACCTCGCCTTACCCCATTTCTTGCGACCACTATTAGTCATCGAGACACTGTAGATGGGTCTGTGACTCTGTGCACGGGGGGGAAGAAGATTCTTGAAACCCTCTTTTTTGTTTGCTGCTTCTTTCTTCACACGACAGGAGAACGCTACCCTGGACTCAAGCGTATATCAGTTATACTCGGACAAGGATGCCAGGGCCCGGGACCCTCGAAGGCTCCCACCACTCCCACGCACTGTGCTCTCAACAATCCTGCATCCTCTCCCACTTGGCTCAAGACCACCGAACCCCTAAACAGGGCCTTCCCCCTTAAAGGCGGGCTTTGTTAAAAAGGACACAGGGACACATTACTTTTGGTTTGCTTATGTATTTGGTACTTAACCTTATGTTTCCTAGCCCTCCACAGGACCACCGTAACATACCCACGAACCACCCACCCTGACGTTACCCGCTCAACTCCGACCCAGCCCAC
Organism: Lithobates sylvaticus; assembly: GCA_028564925.1. Classification (NCBI taxonomy): domain Eukaryota; kingdom Metazoa; phylum Chordata; class Amphibia; order Anura; family Ranidae; genus Lithobates; species Lithobates sylvaticus. Next base: position 570,326,359 of record CM053029.1, read on the forward strand.
TGGGAAACCAGGTTCCGCAATCCATGAACCGACGCTGACCTGACCGATATGTAAACTGAGGTAGTGGACAATGACCTCAGCCGTGCCCCCACAGAACGCAACTGCTTGCCTGCCCTCCCCCCCTTGACCTCCTCTATACACCCGATATACCCCCACCTTTCCCCCCTGTACTCCTGTACAGGACCCCCAAAGCCCAAGAACCTACTCACCCCCGGCAAGTTATCGACTGGACCTACACTGTTTATTTAAATATGAGACGTGCCAGACTAAAAAGGATCTCACAGCCCCCCAATAGGAACGATTATAACCCAACTATTGTAAATAACCCTAACCGACCTAAGGGAAGTCATGACCTAAGGGAACTCCCAGCATAGACCCTCCCACATAGAAACAAATGGCCCACGAACACCCATGCAGGGAAGGGATATCCTTATGTTGTCTTAAATTAATGTTCATTTCTTAGGGGGTTTTTCCCTTTCTTTTTTTTTTTTTTTGTGATCTTATCCTAAAATGTATGTTTGCCTAAGACCTGACTCTTTGTCCCAAATTTTGCTTTTTCATCCCCCGATCCCGCACCTGGTCTCCCCCCAATTAGGAGTCTTAGACTCTATATGAGTATGCTCCCTCCCAACGGTGGGTCATATTGAGAAAACATGGTACTGTATAAGCCTTCATTGTTCTTTTAAATGATATATGACCGTATGGTTTCTAGTTCTCCACAGCTCCAACATGACATATCTTCGGACAACCCGCCCTGACGATACCATCCCAGAGGCGACCCACTGTATCAGGAGACCAGGAACCACTCGACAGCAACCGTCGCACGCCCTACCGGGAAGCAACCCAAGGTAGACAGTAACGCACCAGACATGACCCCTGTGGTGCACCCCTCCGGGCACGACCACGGGGATCTCAGACCCCATACCTGTACCCATCTACGTGACACTCTCGACTTAGCCTACATTACCTAAGGAAACGCAAGACGTATCTAACCGAACTGGTCCGCACAGTCCCTAGCAGACGTGACCGCTACCTTAACACCGAAAGCAGCCTCAACCTGCATGAGGTAGCATACGTACCAAGAGTATCCCCATACTTCTACCCTCCTACGTAGAAGCGACCCACACATGGGAACTTAGACCAAAAAGGGGTGCCCCTGAGTACGTCAAACTTTAACTTACTATGTTTATGGTTTATGGTTTTTTTTTATATAAATGTTTTCGTTCAGAGACCAGGGTCTCGCCTACATCTTTTTGACTTAAATTGTGTTTATAAATTCACTCTCTGATCCTAGGCCACCCACTTTAACTAGATCGCATAGCTATGTCAATCCTGGAGACAGTTTAGTCTCCTGACTCAGCTCCTCCGGTCTACAAGACCTAGCCTTCAGATACTCATACTCTGCCCCCAGCGCCCGAACCCCTCCCCCTCCAAACCGTCTTGAATTGCTAGACAATCTCTCCTTATTCCATGCTACTCAAACTACCTACACCCCACTTAGTCCTCCTTATGCGCCCAGAGTCCTCTCTGATGCCGTGCCACCTAGATCCCCAATAGTACCCGTTACCCCACACAGCATCCCCTTGGGATACTAGCTGACCAACCAGTTGTATATTTGCAGGTGGAACAAACCCCTTCCTTTTCCTAGGTTTGGATCCACCTCTGGTTGTTTCTCTCACACAGTCTGTGTACAACTTCCCCCACCCCCCTCCCCTGGTTCTCTCCCTCTCTCTCTCACATCTCTCTATTCTCTTCTCCCCCGCCCCCTCCCCTTATTCCCTCCCTCGCCTATTGCCTCCCCTTCTCCCTACTCCCTTCTCCCTACATTTAACCCCGCATCTCCAAAATCTAACCGGAAAGCCATCTTGCCTCACTCCTAATAAGGCAACCTTCCCCCCTATCTCCTCTCCCCCCTCCCTTTTGACCCCCTTACCTCACCCCTCTCTAACCCTCCCCCCCCTCCATCCCCCACCCCTAGGCACTCTCTCTGGCATACCCGGGGGCCGTCCCCAGTCCCTGACCAACCGCACAACCCCAATCAGTAACGCCTAATATCCCCTACATCTCCCCAGAATGCAGTCAGCTCGAAATACCAAACAATCCCCCTCCTTGAGGTGCGTATCCCTAAACGTAAAGGGTTTAAACATCCCCGAGAAGAGATCTCAGATCCTTACTGAACTGACCAAACACAAAGCCCACTTCCTCTTCCTACAAGAGACCCATTTTAGATCGGACTCCATTCCCACCCTCAGGAACCAAATTTATAGAAATGCAATACACGCCACTAACCCCCAAGCAAAAACCAAAGGAGTGTCGATCCTGATATCTAAACACGCCAACTTCAAACTGAAGGGTTCTTTAATAGACCCAGAGGGCAGGTACATTTTTATCAAAGGCCTCTTCGAAACCAAACCAGTCACACTTGCAAATATATACTGCCCCAATGAACACCAAGTCTCTTACTTCAGGAAAATATGTGATCTCCTATCCACCTTTCAAGAGGGCATGACCTTGCTAGGTGGAGATTTCAATGTCCCACTTAACCCCACCCTAGACACCTCTTCTGGTTCCTCGGCCCTCCCATTCAGAGCGCTGAGACAGATTAAACTACAACTACAAAACCTTACTCTGCACGACACCTGGCGTACCATGCACCCCGATACCAAAGATTATACCTTCTACTCCCCTCCCCATCTAAAGTACTCTCGAATAGACTACTTCTTTCTCTCTCAATCTGACCTGACCCTTGTAACCAATGCTTCGATAGAACCGATGTTCCTATCCGATCACCATCCTATCAAAATTGACCTCACCTTCCCTGATTCCCCAACTAGGACGAAAACTTGGCGGCTGAACCCCTCGCTTTTAAAAGACCCCGAAACACTTAACCAAATTAGAGACACCATACAAAACTACTTCAACGAGAACTCCACCCCTGACATCACACCCACAACCCTATGGGAAGCCCATAAATGTGTAGTAAGAGGGAAACTCATTGAGATAGCAACACTAGCAAAAAAGAGACAGCAGGCACTTATCAATTCCCTAGTTGCCAAAATCAGACATTTAGAATCCCTACACAAGAGATCTATGGCGATAGAGACACTCCAAGAGCTCACGTCATCACGAACCCTTCTCCTAGATGAGCTGGGAAAACGCACTAGAAGGCGCTATGTATTACAACAACGCGTCTTCTACGAACATGGGAATAAAAGCGGGAGACTTCTGGCCCGTACTGTCCACTCTGCCAAATCTTCCTCTATTGTCCATCACATCAGAGACAATAAAGGCACAACCCATTCCAAAAACGAAGACATCGCCATGCAATTTGAAGCATTTTATTCTAAATTATATAATTTAACCGAAGGAAACTCTCCCTCAAACCCACATGACAGACATACCTCCAAAATTAGGGAATACATTAGCTCCTTCTCTCCCAAACCCATCACCCCCCAACAAGCAGAGTCCATTGACATCTCAGCCGAGGAACTTGCTCTGGCGGTGAAACAGATGAAGCCTGGTAGGAGCCCTGGTCCAGATGGTCTACCCCTCATATACTACAAAACTTTCCTGGATCTGCTTTCCCCTAAAATGCTCACGATCTTCAACCACCTAGCCGACCCACATTCTCAGACAGGCAGACTATTGGAAGCTCATATAACAGTCATCCCCAAAGAAGGTAAAGACCCCTCCCAAGTAGCCAACTATAGACCGATATCCCTCCTAAACGTCGATATAAAATTGTACGCCAAAATCCTTGCGAATAGAATAATCCCCTTTCTTCCCACTCTTATCTCCCCCGATCAAGTCGGCTTTATCCCGGGCCGCGAAGCCCGAGATAACACCACTAGAACGCTCAACCTCCATCACTGGCTCACCTCCTCGAAATCTCAGGGTTTCTTGCTTTCCCTTGATGCGGAGAAGGCGTTCGACAGAGTGGCCTGGGACTACATGCGAGAAGTTCTGAGGGGGGTTGGCCTCCCACCTCGCATGTGTTCATACATAGAAGCTCTATACCGCTCCCCCTCAGCAAGAGTTAGAGTCAACGGTCACCTGTCGGACGCCTTCTCCATATCTAACGGAACCAGACAGGGCTGCCCCCTTTCCCCTCTCATCTTTGTCCTCTCACTCGAACCCCTTCTCAATAGATTGCGCTCAAATCCCGACATCAATGGAATCCGAGTTGCGAACAGGGAATTCAAAATCTCGGCCTTTGCCGACGACATCCTACTGTCTCTTAGAAATCCCCGCACTTCCCTACCCAACTTACTAGAAGATATGAAAATATACGGTTCGCTGTCAAACCTCAAAATAAATCATTCTAAATCACACGCCCTCAATATATCCCTACCCACAGGAGAGGTCTCACACTGTAAAGCCTCCTTCCCCTTCATTTGGAAGGATGATGAGATAACGTATCTAGGCATCCAAATCACTAAAAACCTAAAGGACCTCTACGCGCGAAACTTCCAGTCGACCCTAGTTAAAATCCAAGCTGATCTAAAGGAGTGGGCGAATCTTAACGTCTCATGGTTCGGACGGTCTGCCCTCATTAAAATGGTGATACTACCTAAGCTGCTATATCTGATGCAGACCATCCCTATATATCTCCCACCCTCCTTCTTCAAGTCATATAAAAAAGACTGTTCAATATTTGTTTGGAGAAACCGACCCCCACGCATAAAATACACCCGCCTTACGAGATCCAAGACAAGGGGAGGCATCGGTTTACCAGACATCCATCAATACTACTTAGCTTGCCAGTTAGCAAGAGTGGTCGACTGGAAGGTCCATAAACGGGAGAAAACCTGGGTCCCCCTCGAGAATTCCTTCTCTAGTATTCCATTACATGTCCTACCATGGGTTTCACCCACCCACTGGCCTCCAAACCTCAGAACGCACCCCCTCATTTCCCCCACCCTAACATCTTTCAAGAACCTGACAAGCCCGGCTAATCTGACCTCGCACCCGGGACCTATAACGCCCCTACGAGAGAACCTAGAATTCCCCCCGGGGGAATCGCGCCTCTTCCTGCTAGACGAATGGCCACATGAAGACATTCTAGTGCACCAACTATTCAAAAGAGGCCGAATCCGCCCTCTTGAGGACCTAGCTGCTAAATCTCAGACCCAATCATTCCCTTTCTGGTCCTACAGACAGATAAGGAACTTCCTCACTACACGAAACCCCCCGACCGCTTGCCTGAGGAATCTCACACAATTCGAAACCCTCTGCACTCAGACTTCCCCACAGAGACACGTTATCTCTTTTCTCTACTCACTGCTGCAAGAAGCACCAACCCTTAAACATGCCACTGACATCGCACGCTCGTCATGGGAGAAGGACTTACAACTGTCCTTGTCTGACGATGAATGGACAGCAATCTACACGTACGCGCACAAAGGCTCGCTTAATGTAGCACTCCAAGAGAATAGCTATAAAATCATCACTAAATGGTATAGGACCCCTGAACGCCTACACAAATTCTCTCCCTCAGTTACAAATAAATGCTGGAGGTGCAACTCAGCGGTTGGCTCGATGCTCCACATTTGGTGGGAATGCGCACTCATTCAACCATTCTGGACAGAGGTACACTCCTTAATAGAAAAAGTTACAACCTACACCTTAGACTTCGGTCCCGCACAATTCTTACTACACCACTCTTCCCTCTCCAAACGTTCATATTACAAATCACTAGCAATGCACATGGTCAGTGCAGCCAGACTCTGCATTCCAGCACACTGGCGATCCACTATCACCCCTCCCATTAGAGAATGGTTGCACAGAATCTCTAAGATAGAAGAAATGGAGGAACTGATCCACATTTCGCAAGAGAGAGTAGAGAAATTCACCACAACATGGGCGTGTTGGATACACTTCAAATCAGCAGAACACTACAAATCCATAATTCCCACGGGACAGAACGGATCCCATGAACCGCTCCCCTGAGACCGTAGCTGCCCCCCCCCACGCACTAGGGGGAACCCTGGGAACTGGTGACGGCCCCCCAACGTGCCCTAACCCCCCTCCTGCCCCTCACCCACCCCCCCCCCCCCCCCCAGACTCCTCCCCCCCTCTCCTTCTTTCTCCTCCTCTCTACTTTGATCCCCTTCCCCTCCCTTCCCTTCCCAGAAGACCGGAAATGTCTTGGTTATTTTCGGCCTTCCCGGATCACATTTTGTAGGAGATCTCCTGACCACAGCCTGTATAAGGTTAAAACCCCGCTGGCGCCAGGGCGGGGCCCGTTGAAGATGGCCCCACTGGCGTAAATCCTCTTCCATATGCATTGAAATACCCAAGAATACATAGGTTCCACACACCCCTTTTCTTATCCCTTGCTCCAACCTTGCCCTCACTAAATACAGCCGCAACCGGATATACTACAAGAACCAATTAGAGGTACCGTTGAATCCATGGTCATGCTTATATGATGTTTGTAATAACCCTTGAGATCCCCATGTTCCTGCGCATCTATGTACATTTTCAATGCATGTAAAGTTTCTATTACCTGTTTATCTTACCATTTTCTCAATAAAAACGTTATGGTTAAAAAAAAAAAAACTGAGACAGCAGACTTTGTGAAAAACATTTTTTGTGTCATTCTCAAAACTTTTGGCCACGGCTGTAGTAAATGGGTTACCATGATTACGTAATGTCCCTGGTGAAAGGTGGGAAAGTATACCCAACCTTTAGGGCAAGAGGTCACACAGGATTCGCTTGGCTTGTTGGGCAGTATTGGAGCATGAGCTTGAACTCTCCTCTAGTTGCTTCACGAGGTGACTGAAGAAACATGCATGGAGGGACCTGCCCGGGAAACTGGGTGATTATTGAGAGAGTCCCTTCACCATTATAGAGTGTTCCTTGGTGACCACCGACCAACATGCACAAGTGACAGTAATGATCCAACTGAAACAGTCTTTAAATGGGAGTGTGTTTTCTGGAAAAACTGTTAGGTTGGGATCAATATCCAAAAAACTTGTACGTTTATTAAAGCGGTTCTGCACACATTTGGCTATGTTGGGCTCAATCAATTCTCCATGCACTAAAAAGTTCACACTGGACATTTAAATTTCTTTTTTTCTAACGTACCTGTTCTTAATTTGTTTTTTTTTTCTGTCCCTGCGGCGGTGGGCGGTGTTTATGTGGGGATCCGCATCATATCCAGTGACTGCCGCACTGTCTCCTGGGATCTCGTGTAATTTATCCCAGGAGTCAGTGCGGAGGTCCGTGCCAAATCTCGCGATATTTCGGTGATTTAGCATTACACCGCTCGTTGACGTAGCCGTGGAGCATGCACGGGAACCAGCAAGGCATGCTGGTTCCTGCAAATCGAGGGAAGGAGGAAGTACTTCAAATGCCCACAAGCAAGATGACATGAGTTGGGAATGATTTTTTTAAACTATCGTTTAGATGGAAAAATGGACCTGGATAACGGGCATCATCACTGCAAGTGAGTATGATATTAGCAAGACATGATTTTTATACATTACTAGGAAAAAAACGTCAGTGCAGAACCGCTTTAAGTTAAGAGCTGTATGGATTTCTGAAATGCAGTAACTCTACTCGAAATATTATAATAAACTGTAATCTTCCTGTTGTTGAGTCCCACACTTTATGCATTATTGTTGTTCTTTGCACTGTGCTATTGAATAACCCCAATAGTGTGCTTACAGGGCCATTAGCTAGAATACAACAGTAATAATGTTGAGAGTTAAGCAAGAAGGAATCGCTCTTTCCAAGGCTGTATAAATGTCAGGACAAATACAAACCATCACTTTGTTTGATAAATGTGACTGCAACATTTTTGCTATTCTAATTTATCACTTAAACATCCCTTGTACAAGCGAGGTTTTACAAAGTTATTAGTCATGAAAATTGCAAGTATAAACTTAGGCATTTAATCTGGATGGTTCATGAGATATATCCATAATTGTTTTTTTTTTCCCTACCGCGAAAACATTTATTAAACAATATTATGCTTCTTATGATGTAAAAGTGAATTAGTAAAAAAAAAAAAAAAACCTAGTGGTTGTAAGACTGTATTTTATGCAGAGCATACACTGTCTTCTTGTACTCAATGTTGGATACACCGTCATTCTATAATCATCTGAAAAAGAATTTACAGCTAAGAAAAATGATATAGGTCAGAACAAACAGTTCTGTGCTCATTTAATACCTTGGCACAAAAAAAAATCAGTGATTGTATGCAAAGTGCCATAGGCCACAGCAATAGGATCTCAGTTTAATGAAGTCAAGTCTATGAAAGATGATTTTTAATTAGTTACTATGGGTTACTGCATTTTAAAGATGATTGATTTTGCCCTGCCTTACTGAACAAGCTTACATTATTATTGTCCTCCTAAAACTGATTCAAAAATGACGAATCACGAAAAAACCAACAATGGATTATTCATTAAAAACTAATTTCACCTACTAAGTTAACCCCTTTGCACCTAAGGGTAAAGCAAATCTAAAAGTAAAATTTTGCAACTTTGACAGCCCAGAAGAAATATTGCGCATTTTGCTTTTTTTTTTTTACCCTACCAAAAACACACTGACATTAACACTAATGCCCCATACACACGGTCGGATTTTCCGATGGATTCTGTCCTATCGGACAATGTTGTCGGGTGACCGTGTGTAGGCACCATCGGACAGTTTCCATCGGATTGTCCGACGGACAAAGTTCTATCTCCTGCTGGATAAATTTTCCGACAACAAAGTCCGATCACACCAATTCCGATCGTGTGTAGCGAATTCCGACGGACAAAGTGCCACGCATGCTCAGATCACATTACAAGACCAAAGCTATTGGCTACTAGCCTCTACGTAGTCCCGTCGTAGGCAACAAACGTCACCACGTTCAGAATGATCGGATTTTCCGACAACTTTGTCCGACTGTGTGTATGCAACACCAGTGTCGGACTAAATCCGTCAAACCAAATCCGATGGATTTGGTGGTCGGATTTTCCAACCGTGTGTATGGGGCTTAACTGATACTAATTGTAAAAAAAATAAAAAATAATTCTGCGCAAAATATACTGAGACCCTGACCTTTTACCCTTACTTAACCCAAGCACTATCCCTGGCACTAACCTAGATTAAACCTTTATCTAGGTATTTTTTCTTTATTTTTTTCTTTTATTATTTATTTATTTTATGTAGCACTGACCCCCGAAGGAGCTGCTGGTTTTATTTGGGCTTACCGTTACCTCACCTGTTGTAGCTCCGTCTTGGGGATCCCATGGAAAGTAACCCAGAGTAAAGGTTGAGACTGACACTGAATCCTCTTTCAGGGTTTTTATTCAGAAAAAATAGAACACAGTCTCTTAATAAAGGGTAGAGGGTTTAGGGGTGAATTCAGGTACTCAGATTGTAAAGTGAAGATATTAGATGAATCCAGAGAATAAGCTGTTTCACAACTGGATTCCTGCAGTCCCCCGGCTAGGTCTCTCTCACTAGGCCTAGCAACCGGTTGGATATTCGGTAAAGTCTCTGCCACAGACTTGTAATCTACACTTTAGCGTCACTGAAGTATTAGATGAACTTTAGGTAACTGTCATACGGTACCAGGTTCTCTCAGCCGATCCGGCGATACCATATGAAGAATGATCTAGGTGGCATCCTTTAACTAAGCCTCCAGGCTCCTTCAGAGAAGCAAGCCTTGCGTACGGCCTTCTCCTGAAAGTGTCCAACCCTAGGGAACTTCAGTTGCTGGGCCTCTCCATTCCAGTGAGACGGCACCGGACCTTCCTTTGATCAGTAGGCCCCGAAAGTCAGTCGGGCCTACCCCTGCAGTTACATTGCCTCGGGCCAGCAAGCCCTGAGACACAGGATGCATGGTTCACACCCCAGGTCAGGAGGGCCTTGAGGCTGGGTCAGGAGGAACACCAGAACAACACCGTCAGGAAAAGCTTTTTTTCTGGTATGCGGTGTCGGTACCTTAAATACCCCCCCCCCCCCCCCCAAATTCACAGCGAGAGAACACTCCCACTGGGCTGGTTCTGAGAGGTAAGTGGCATTTAATGCATCCAGCTCGACTGCTTCCTACTCTTGCCGATGGTGACAGCGACACCTACGGTCAAGGAGGACCCAGTGCAACCCAGCTAGACTGGTACTGAAACCAGAATTTATAGAAGAATTATCCTGAAGTCCCAACTGTGGCTTCAGGCAACTAAATTTTCAAAAACAATAGGGCTTGCTCGTCAGGAGCCAGTGCTACAATTATTTTTGCACACATTTTTTTCCCTCTCTGCAAGAAAAGAGAAAGATACATTGTATCTTTCCTCTCTATTCACAGAGAGAGAGAAACACAGGGGCGGGCTTCACAGTGACTGATCTCTGTGGTAGACAATCAGAGGCTACCATAGTAAACATAGACAGTCATGTCACGATCGGTCACAACTCTCACCGCCAGATGGACCTCTCACACGGTGGCGTACCCGGGTCGAGCTGACAGCTGATTGACAGACGGGATGGCTGCGTGGTCACGCCCCCGTGACATGACTGTCTATGTTTAAATGCTTTTACATTTTATTGTGCTTGTAAGTGCAGCTTGTATGGGGGACGGGGATTTCATTAATACTTTTTACCTTTACGGAATTACGCCATGTATATGCATCTCTTTATCGTGAATGACATGTAGATGGAAGGACCTGTTTGCTGCTCCATGAATGGATGATTATACGGGCTCATACCTATTGTTTATCCAGTGAGTTCACTACCATAGGGGTGAGATCGCACAAGGTGTGGTGACGGTCAAACAATTAGGATACATATCGCATGGAACATATGGATGAACTTTTATTTGTTGTTTTATACAATCAACATATGTGATTATATGGATGGATCCTTACATCCAATTACATGGACTTTATAAAATTTAAACTTGAGCACTACTAATGTTGGATTTCGTTCAGCATATTTGTTTTGATATGACGTGCTATTATAGTAGCTGCTAGAACAATATATATATTTCTTGGAATTTTTGATCATAAGAGCTGGGAGTGGTTTGGTTTGTTTACTTCTGTATACTTCCACACATACATATTTTTTTGTACTACTGTATTGTGAAAACAGGAAGTTGTCCGTTTGGCACGGCCCCCAAAAGCTATTGGAGATCTCTGTAGTTTTGGTGCCTACTACAGTGATTTCCATGGGGATCCCACATTTTTGGCACATACAGTACATATCTACACTGGTCCAAGCTGGACCAATGCAGTAACGTATAAAATTGCCGTACCTGGAATTCGCTTTAATTTGAATTATACTTATAATGCCCCGTACACACGGTTGGAAATTTCGACGGAAAATGTCAGATCGGACCATGTTGTCGGAAAATCCGCCCGTGTGTGGGCCCCATCTGACTTTTTCCGTCGGAATTTCAGACGGAAAAAATTTGAGATCCTGCTCTCAAATTTTTGACAACAAAATCCAAAAAAACAAAAACATCCAAAAACAAAGTGCCACGCATGCTCAGATCAAATTACGAGACCAAAGCTATTGGCTAATAGCCTCTACGTAGTTACGTTGTACGCAACGAACGTCACCGCGGTCAGAATGATCAGATTTTCCGACAACTTTGTCCGACCGTGTGTATGCAACACCAGTGTCGGACAAAATCCGTCGGAAAAAATCTGATGGATTTTGTGGTCGGAATTTCCGACCGTGTGTACGGGGCATTAGTCTCACCAGAACCAATGGACGGGGCTGGAATGTGTGGCAAGTTTCTTCTTCTTCTAAACACTTCTTTTCTTTTCTTTTTCTGCTTTGCTTACTTTTCTCCATTCTTTTCCATCTTGCTCATTGCTTCCTTTTCCTCTGCAGAATTGGGGGGAGCCCTCGCAAAGGCCCTTCCTGCAACATAAACTTGACATATAGGAAGGCACATTGTTCAAATTGCATTGGGTTGTTACTTTGTAATTCCATCTATAAATGCTAGGGGTGAATGCCCCCTATTTTGACTGTGTACCTTTGGAAGCAATTATTTGATGAGCATCAGAATGTTTCCTTTTCTAATATGTTTTGTTCCATTTTGTAAATGTGAAAAATAAACGTTTTACAAAAAAACAAAACAAATCTCACCAGTTTCCTTTTCTAATAAATATGTTCCATTTTGTAAATATGAAAAAAGAGATTTTACAAAACAAAATAATCCCACCACCACTGAAACAAACTGAAGCATAGGTATGGTGCCTTAGCTATACTGTGTTAAAGTCAGACATGTATAGTAGGGATGGGCCAAATGGATTCCTGTTCGGTTTGCACCATAACTTTTGAACACTGTGAAAGTTCAGACCCGAATAACGAACCCCATTAATGTCAATGGGACATCAAAAAGAAAAAAAGTGCCCATTTTGAAAGGCTTATATGCAAGTAATTGGGCATACAATGGTTATAGGGGTCCGGGTCCTGCCCTGGGGGACATGTATCAATAAAAAAAAATTGTGAAAAATTGCATTTTTAAATGAGAAGTGATTATTTTGATTTTTAAAGTGAAAGTAAAAATTCCTTCCAATATAGTGCCTGGGGAGTCCCCTTTGTCTACCTGTAAAGTGGCAGATCTGTACCATGTCTAGAATCTGCTGCAGCAATAATTGCATTTATAAAGCCCAAAAAAATGAAATTTTCCCTGCGAGCTGCCCTTATTTTGCTCAGTAGCAGCTGGGGAGTCAGTGTGTATGATGAGGCCACAATGTAGTGCACTGGGAACAAGATTAGAGATTTTTTGGACACATTCTGGTGTCACTTTGACTTTGAAGTAACGGGTGCATAAAAATCGGTCTTTGGGTGTCAGTGGCACCTTCTCACTGTAACCCTATAAAGGTAATCTTGATAAAAGCAAGAATTGGCCTTGCTGTAAAAAATTGCAATGATATGCAGCTGTCAAACAGGTGCAGAAAAATTACTCTTTGTGGACAAGGAGGTAGGTTTATCCACTCTGGCAACTGCAGGGGACTGCACACTTGTCTCTGCTTGCGTGACATAGGATGAGAAGGATGAGGAAGGTTTAGTAAGCCAGTCCACCACCTCCTCTGCCTGCTGTGGCAGGATAGCATGGTCAAACTCACTAAACAGAGGAAATGATGCCCTGCCTGAGGACTGACCACCACGTCCACCTTTGCCTGTGGACACATTTGTTGCTGGCCCCCTTACAGTGCCAAGGGAACTTCTGCCTCTCATTGTTGTCCTCCCAGACATTATTGGAAGGGAGGGGGCGGTTTTTATAGGCAAATGTAAAGAAGAAGTTAAATTTGTACGTAGATGCACTTTAATCAATGTAAAGAGGCATTTGGGGCACTTTAATATGAGTACTAACATTACACAGATACACTCCACGGATACACTATAATATACTGCAATATAATGCGCCAAATGTACAGTGATGCACAGAACTATATGGCGTTAAACTGGCAGTAACGCACACAAAACGATATGGCGTTAAACTGGCAGTAACGCACACAGAACTATATGGCGTTAAACTGGCAGTAACGCACACAGAACTATATGGCGTTAAACTGGCAGTAATGCACACAAAACTATATGGCGTTAAACTGGCAGTAACACACACAAAACGATATGGTGTTAAACTGGCAGTAACGCAATCAAATAGACAGTGTTCAACCATCACTAGACTGACGCTATCTGAACTGTCCCTACTGTAGCTATACACTAATGTCAAGATTACTGACACGGTCTCACTACACTACACTGAAACTATCTGAGCTGTCCCTACTCTAGCTGCACACTACACTCACACTATCCCTAGACTGGCACTAAACGAATATTCTACACTGAAAATTGAAGCAAAATAGCACAGTATAGCACACTAACTAACTAATAGCACTGAACAGAGCCCTGATCTATCTCTCTCCACACCGAAATCACACTAAAAAAGGGCTGCCATTGAAAGAATACTTTTATACTGTGGGGCGGGAATGAGCCATGATTGGATAAAGTCATGATGTGTCCAATCATGACTCTGACAGTGCTCTGTGCCCTGATTGGCTCAAACTTTCACTGCTTCAGCCAATTAGCGCTTGCAGTGCACTGTTCAGCGCCGCAGTGCATTATGGTCGATTCGGGGGGGGTGAACAAGTGGTCGAATGACCCGTTTGTTCGGCTGTTCGCCAAACGCCAGAAGAGCGAAAGTTTGGCCAGAACTTATGCTCGGGCCGAACCGTTTGCCCATCCCTAATGTACAGTATAGTTGTATCTGGGAATGACACTTACCTTATGTATGACTATGAACACGTTCCCCTAAATGCAGACCGTAATGTAAAGGCATGGTGTGTCGGGCAGATGAGTATTCTTGCAATGTAACTCTGCTGTATTTAGCAAGTGCCTTGTTCATGGCAGAAGAACAGTTAATGCAGGATGTGAGGAAAAGAAAGGTAATTTAATGCATGAACTAACACAGCGTTATGGTCTATTCAGCCACATAAATGCTCATTTCACCTCAATCACAAGAAGCTGGCAGAAAGAAAGGTTGACTTGAGCCACTGCTTGTTCTTCTGTGCATGTAGGTTACAGAGGATTTATGTCTTCTGCTCTCTGAAAGATATCCTGACCTTTATTAATTTTCTTTACCTCATCTTGTATAAAGATAATCATTGTCACATATGTGTGTTGCTGTGGAATATAAATATGAATGTATTTCAAACTTCTAGGTGTTCTGGTTTTACACCTATGCACAGCCATGAACTGTCATGCCCAGGCTCCATGATGTAGAAATGTATTGTTCAAAACTTGACCAATTTCATGTAAGTTTTGTAAAGCAGTTCTGGTTACACAGTTTATTCAACTGAGAAGTCAGTCTGCTCACAACTACTCTAGTTTCAAACAAGAAGAAGACAAAACATGTAGGTCTTCCAGGACAAGGCATAATGTGTGTGGCCAGCTAAATGTAAATGTCTTATAGCCTAACTGGTGGATCTAAATAAAATGTGTAGCACTACACATTTTATTTACATCTACAGTGGTGTGAAAAAGTGTTTGCCCCCTTCCTCATTTCCTGTTCCTTTGCATGTTTGTCACACTTAAGTGTTTCGGAACATCAAACCAATTTAAACAATAGTCAAGGACAACACAAGTAAACACAAAATGCAATTTGTAAATAAAGGTGTTTATTATTAAAGGTGAAAAAAAATCCAAACCATCATGGCCCTGTGTGAAAAAGTGATTGCCCCCTAAACCTAATAACTGGTTGGGCCACCCTTAGCAGCAACAACTGCAACCAAGCGTTTGCGATAACGTGCAATGAGGCTTTTACAGCGTCCTGGAGGAATTTTGGCCCACTCATCTTTGCAGAATTGTCCTAAGTCAGTTACATTAGAGGGTTTTCGAGCATGAACGGCCTTTTTAAGGTCATACCACAACATCTCAATAGGATTCAGGTCAGGACTTTGGCTAGGCCACTCCAAAGTCTTCATTTTGTTTTTCTTCAGCCATTCGATGGTGGACTTGCTGGTGTGTTTAGGATCATTGTCCTGCTGCAGAACCCAAGTTCGTTTCAGCTTGAGTACACGAACAGATGGTCGGACATTCTCCTTCAGGATCTCTTGGTAGACAGCAGAATTCATAGTTCCTTTTATCACGGCAAGTCTTCCAGGTCCTGAAGCAGCAAAACAGCCCCAGACCATCACACTACCACCACCATATTTTACTGTTGGTATAATGTTCTTTTTCTGAAATGCAGTGTTCCTTCTACGCCAGATATACTTGGACACACACCTTCCAAAGAGTTCCACTTTTGTCTCATCGGTCCACAGAATGTTGTCCCAAAAGTCTTGGGGATCATCAAGATGTGTTGTGGAGAAATTGAGACGAGCTTTGATGTTCTTTTTGCTCAGCAGTGGTTTTCTCCTTGGAACTCTGCCATGCAGGCCATTTTTTCCCAGTCTTTTCCTGATGGTGGAGGCATGAACGCTGACCTTAACTGAGGCAAGTGAGGCCTGCAGTTCCTTGGACATTGTTGTGGGGTCTTTTGTATGAGTCGTCGCTGCGCTCTTGGGGTAATTTTGGGCGGCCGGCCACTCCTGGGAAGGTTCACCACTGTTCCATGTCTTCGCCATTTGTGGATAATGGCTCTCACTGTGGTTCGCTGGATTCCCAAAGCTTTGGAAATGGCTTTATAACCCTTTCCAGACTGATAGATCTCAATTACTTTCTTTCTCAATTGTTCCTGAATTTCTTTGGGTCTCGGCATGATGTGTAGCTATTAAGGATCTTCTGGTGGACCTTACTGTGTCAAGCAGCTCCTATTTAAGTGATGCCTTGATTGTGAACAGGTGTGGCAATAATCAGGCCTGGGTGTGGCTAGAGAAATTGAACTCAGGTGTGGACAACCACAGTTATAGTATGTTTTAACAAGGGGGGCAATCACTTTTTCACACAGGGCCATGATGGTTTGGATTTTTTCACCTTTAATAATAAACACCTTCATTTACAAATTGCATTTTGTGTTTACTTGTGTTGTCCTTGACTATTGTTTAAATTGGTTTGATGTTCCGAAACACTTAAGTGTGACAAACATGCAAAGGAACAGGAAATGAGGAAGGGGGCAAACACTTTTTCATACCACTGTATATACAATTAGTCTTGTTGTGTTAGCAGCTTTTTTTCACATTGGTACCACAGTAATTTATCCACATATCATTACTAACTGGTGGATCGACTGGCTGGATCTGCTGGTAAAGTGACACCTTGACTTTGTTCTAGAAGATTTTATAGGGAAATATAGCTTTTATTTCATATTAAAGATAGAGAGCAAACATAGGTATATACCATAGAAAACATCTTGGTGGTCTGGTTGGCATACAAGAAAAGAAAGTGCTTATATATCAGAGTAATTATTATAAGGTGGAAGTGTTGGATCAGGCACATAAAGTACATCAAAAGAAACATATACAGGAGTCCAGGTCAATAATAAAGAATGAGGTGAACCATACAAACATATACATGGACTACCTAGAGATAGTCTTCAGTATGTCCATAACAGACTTAAAAAAGAAAGAGGGAGGAAAAATAATGAAAAGTTGGAAATACTCAGAGACCCAGGACCATCTATTAATACTAAAAGGGGGAAGTAATGTAACCCGTGAAGGGAAAAAGAGAGGATAGAATCTACAGGGGGAAAAAGTCCAACAACCAACTGCAGGAGTTCACTGAGCAGTAGAGTAATAGGAAGTAAGAGGGGGGAAAGTATAGATGTTAGGGTGTCGGAGGAGGCCAAATGGGTCCAAATCAACCATAAGACCATAAGACCAAAAACTTAAAAGAATTGGAATCCATTGCTAACATCTCCTCTTCATAATAGCATTAACAGTATAAAAGAAGTTTTTAGGTAGGGGCTAATCAATGTACCCAAAGATTGAGAGGAATCACCACACAGACTAATTTGAACACTGTTTGTATGTTGTAGAAATTGAATAGGCACAAAGAAAGCAGTCATAGCAATGCTAAAGTGTACAGTTATTCAGGTAGATAAAGAAATGTTTATAAGAAAGTTCGTTTTCCAGCAGTTGTATGATACACACTTACAGATTACAGAATGCCAGGGGAGCATTTTCTTTGAGGGTTGGTGGTATTACTGAGTAACATTGCAATCCCCCAAAGTCCCTGCACATGTATGACTGCCAGTGGGAAAATTCTAGGCAGAGGAGACACCCTGTAGGCAATCTACTCTTTCTGGCTTCGTCAGGCACTGCCCACTATTCTCTTCCTATCGAGGAGGGGCTCTGTCTCTATCTTATTCCCACACTGCAGGCACCCTGAATTGCACAGAATTTCATAATTTATGGAATTCTCAGTCAAGATGGCTTCCCAAATCTCAAGGTGCTTTAGTATCCAATAGGAATCCACTTGCTGACCACCTCAAGATGGCTACCTGGAGCCCATAGCAGGAGACAATTATTCCTTTAAAGAGAAGTCCAGCCTGAGCTTGTTTGGCTGGACTTCTCCTAAGGGTCACAGGAGTGCAATCCGCTTTGCACTCCTGTAGCCCGTTTTCAGCAGAGAGCGGTCTGAATTCCACACGTCACTGGAATCACTCCAGGCACCACGTCATCACGACAAGGAAGTCTGGATCCGTCAGGTACCTGGACTGATGCCTGTCACAGCCTCTCAATAAGCCCCTGAGAGACTGAGATGGCCGATCCCCGAGAGATGACAGTCAGCAGCTCCCCTCTCGGGGGATCTGTGAGAACCGAGCCATCGGCGGTGTTCGATGGCTCGGTTCTCAGTGTAGAGACGCCGGGGGACAGATGCAGCATCGGTCCCATGCTGCATCCACCTAGGTAAGTATAAAAGGGAGAAAAAACAAAACATACTTTTAAGGAGCTCCTTCATTTTGAAGGAAATACTGTAGTCTATGTCTGCCTACAAGTTAAGATCTTTTTTTGGTATTGTTTTGTTACAGAGCATTTTTCTTTATTCGACTTTTCAAAGTAAGCAGTCCCCTTATAACTATTGTATCAACACAACACACAAGAATAACACACTCAGATATATAACACACATATACACATATTTTTTTGTTCATTCCAATGGATAACTTAGGACAGTGGTTCCCAACCTCGGTCGTCAAGCCACTCCAACAGACAGTGTTTTGAGGGTTTCCCTTTGATGTTCATTTAAAACACATGTGAAAAGTGTAGGACATCCTGAAAACAAGTTCCGTGGGGGTACCTGAGGTTGGGAACCACCAGCTTAAGAGATGCAAGCTCATGGTCATGATCAGGTGAGGCCCAATGACAATTTAACCAAGAGACTGGAGGAAACCAGAGTAGATATATGTCAGTGCTGGACCCTCAGGAGTATTATTTCAATAAATTCTATCTAAACACTAAATGTATATTGTTATCTTTTGTTATACCTCTCAAATGTCACACCGTGTGTATGCACCATCGGACAGTGTTCGTCGGTTTGTCCGTCGGACAAAGTCTTATCTCCTGCTGGAAAGATTTGCCGTCAACCCGGTCCGATCACACCAAATCGAGCGTGTGTACGCTTGTCCGACGGACAAAGTGCTACGCATGCTCAGAAGAAATTCGGAAGCGCTCGGTCAGGTAAAACTACCTTTCCTAATCGACACAGCACATTCGTCACGCTGCAATGTTAAAATGTCTTTAATGCAGCGCATTCTCTTTTTCTTTAAAATGCAACAAGAATGACATCTTTTAGCTGCTCCTATTCACCCGCACTTCTCACAAACTTACTTCTTTATTACTTTGCAGCATTTATACACTACATGTTTATTTTTACTCAGATCGTAATACAATCTTTCTTATTTTTTTACCCAGAGATTTTTTTTTTTGTGGGGGGGGAATACATATTTGAAGGAGGTTTTTTTTTTTTTGGAGGGGGTTTGTATGTCTCAACTTAGCAAAACCACATTATTAACATTTGTATTTCTTGCTTACATTTACTAGGAGTTTGTTGGTTGTTGGTGCCCCTTGTTAATTCTAGGATTAGTGAAATGTACCTGCCTACTCAAAGAAAAACTGTCATTGTAGAAAAGTAAAACACAATAGTCAATGATTATTTCAAAGCAAAAAAACCTTTATTTAGGTCTCAGCAACAGACCAAAGAGGAACGCAGCCATGGTGAAACTTGGGGAATTTGCAAAGCCTTGGACACCCATGGCAACCATCATTTTACAGACTTAAACAATTGGGGGCATGAAGACTACCTATCTAAATAAATAAGGGAGCGCAATCTGGTCCTGAAGTCCAAAACATCCGGAACTGCAGCAGATGCCATCTAGGTCCCCAGGCTCTGGTACTACGAGAGGCTCCATCTTCTCTCAGACCAGACTGAGTCCAGGTTGTCACTCTCTTGTCTTCCTTGTACGCTTCCTTCCACGCCGTGGTGCTGGTGCTGGTGGGGTGGCAGAAGGAGGAGGAGGAGGCGGAGCAAGGTCACTCTCGCAAACATGTGTGAGGGGAGTCATCTCCCCAGCCATCCCCTCATTTAGGATTTTGAGGATGACCTCCTCACACATGCTGCGTTGCCCCGCCTCCATACCCGTAAATTTACTTGTAACCAAGGAGGCAAAGGCCTCCTCGTAGGTGGGTGTGGCATAGAGGGAGGCTGAGGCATCTTTATCAGCTGGAGCGCTGACTCTCCCACCTCCCCCATGTTTTTCGCCCTTCTGTAGGGAAGGCGGAGGGGAGAGACTTGGGAGACAGTCAGGCTCCTACGCCTACCCCCCTCTTGGCTGCCACTACCCCCTGCCTCCTCCTGACTGCCACCTTCCACAGCCACCTCCTGGCTGAGGTCTTCCTGTGTCTGAAAAAGGGACATAGTTTCAGTTATTTGTTCATCAAACACACACAATTCTCATCTAGTGACTGTTGCAAAATGTTTTCAAATACAAAACCATACAATTCTCAGCCCTGCAGTTTAGATTCTTCCCAAAAATGTCTCCCACACCACTGTCTGTTGATATGTCAATCACGTTAGGAAATAAGCAATTGGGGATCCTGAATTAACTGAACATCATTCATTATTCAACAAACTGGTTCCAAAACTACTATACCTGGAACAAGCTGGGCACCTGCACATATTCCTGACTGGAAGGCCCAGGTTGGTCCTCGGAAGCCTCATCAGGGGTGGCGTGCGTGGAAGGACGCGTGCAATAAATTCTATCTAAACACTAAATGTATATTGTTATCTTTTGTTATACCTCTCAAATGTCACTTATCGATAAGTGAAGTATTTATCCATGACACAAACATACTATAAGTTATAAGGCTTAGTTGTATTGGTATCCAACTTACATTATGTATATTCATTTTGAATTTAAAATCACCAGATTTTGTATATCATGCATTCTCAGGGCATGCTGGACATCCATAAGAGTTACTGAACTGCAGACCACTTTCTAGTCTCTGCACTGCTAGGAGTTCCCCCCCCCCCCCAAAAAAAACATATCATGGTACATTAGCTTTTGACACCAGGAGATTGGCTGTTGTCATTTTTGAAGCTTTCAGTGCCAAGAGCATATTAAGGCCATTCTCACCTTAACCAGCCTATGATCCCAATACTAAACCTTCCTTATGGAAACGTTACCCCTTGTATACATACTCAACTGCCCTGAGCCAGGGTCCTCTGCTCTCACTTGCTTTGACTTGCTAGACCTCTTGTTACAAAAATCCTGGTCCATATGTTTGGTCTGCCAGGGTGATATTTCTAAGAAGGACCACAAATAAAAACATAAATAAACAATAAGGAAGAATAAAATAATAAATAAAATAGTAGACTGAATTTATTCATACATAAATTATTGATTGACCCTTTGATCAGATCCGAGTTGTATCTGAATTCACAGGATGTTCTCATAAGCACATATGCTGGCAAATCAGTTTTGTGCAAATCAACAAATTGCATACTTACAGAATTTACTATGTGTCCTTTTAAAATGCGGACATATGGTATTTATGCAGGCTATAAGGTATATACACAGTATTTACTAACAAGTGTAGTTCGCTTTTACAATGTACACTCCAGCATCCCGAAGTACACTGGCCAAGCAATGGCTATTTTCTCTAATAATTTGGGTCTATCCAACCACTGATGGCATACCATGTAGGAATAAAACTGCATTAAATGCATCAAAGCAAGCAATATTAAGTTATTTGTAAAGCACCTCAGTAAATCCTGTGGGGGAGTATTGTTCTGCGTATGCACAAATCAAATGAATTGATATTCAAGTATTCGTTCTTTGAAATGCCGCTTAGCTTGCCCCATGTACACTTCAATACTGGCCACTTTCACCCCCTTCCTGCCCAGGTCAATTTTCAGCTTTCAGCGCTGTCACACTTTGAATGACAATTGCGTGGTTATGCAACACTGTACCCATATGAAATAATTATTGTTTTTTTTTAGACAGATAGAGCTTTCTTTTGGTGGAATTAATCACAGCTGGATTTTAATTAATTTTTTTCTAAGCAAGCCAAAAAATACTGAATTAAAAAAAAAAAAAAAAAGGTTTTCTTAGTTTCTGTTATAAAAGTTAGATCAAAAAAATTGTAGCGCTAATACATGTGCAAGAGTGTATGTGTCACAACACTCTAAGGACAAAAAAATATACACCATAGGTGAATAATACTGAAATTAACTCAAATGAAAACACAATATTATAAATAAAGTTCATATGGTGAAAACATCAGAAAGTGGGTCCTTCTGGTCAGCTCAATGAAGACAAAACGGAAACATGTGCTTGACTGATGTCACTATAAGGCGTAGGTACTCTTACCAGAAACGTTGGATGTGGGTACCATACGGCATCCACATCAGACAGGCTTATAGATGAAATCTTGCATCTAGGGAAGGCACCGCAGGCTGGAACTCCAACGATTTCAGGAACTGTGTACTGGATCAGTCAGCAGAGGTGGGTATGCTCAACATACAATCATCCGATGGCCGTAGGAATGATGATGGAAGCCGGGGGAATAGAATAAAAAATGGAGACCACTCCAATGGTGCAGGTCAAATAGGCAATATTTGACCTGCACCATTGGAGTGGTCTCCATTTTTTATTCTATTCCCCCGGCTTCCATCATCATTCCTACGGCCATCAGATGATTGTATGTTGAGCATACCCACCTGGTCAGCTCAATGAAGACAAAACGGAAACATGTGCTTGACTGATGTCACTATAAGGCGTAGGTACTCTTACCAGAAACGTTGGATGTGGGTACCATACGGCATCCACATCAGACAGGCTTATAGATGAAATCTTGCATCTAGGGAAGGCACCGCAGGCTGGAACTCCAACGATTTCAGGAACTGTGTACTGGATCAGTCAGCAGAGGTGGGTATGCTCAACATACAATCATCCGATGGCCGTAGGAATGATGATGGAAGCCGGGGGAATAGAATAAAAAATGGAGACCACTCCAATGGTGCAGGTCAAATAGACAATATTTGACCTGCACCATTGGAGTGGTCTCCATTTTTTATTCTATTCCCCCGGCTTCCATCATCATTCCTACGGCCATCGGATGATTGTATGTTGAGCATACCCACCTCTGCTGACTGATCCAGTACACAGTTCCTGAAATCGTTGGAGTTCCAGCCTGCGGTGCCTTCCCTAGATGCAAGATTTCATCTATAAGCCTGTCTGATGTGGATGCCGTATGGTACCCACATCCAACGTTTCTGGTAAGAGTACCTACGCCTTATAGTGACATCAGTCAAGCACATGTTTCCGTTTTGTCTTCATTGAGCTGACCAGAAGGACCCACTTTCTGATGTTTTCACCATATGAACTTTATTTATAATATTGTGTTTTCATTTGAGTTAATTTCAGTATTATTCACCTATGGTGTATATTTTTTTGTCCTTAGAGTGTTGTGACACATACACTCTTGCACATGTATTAGCGCTACAATTTTTTTGATCTGTATGTATTTCGACTTTGTTTGTTTAGTTTGTTGGCAGCTCTTGCATGATACACATTGATTAGCGCGGTTTTTTCCCCAATTTATCTGTTATAAAAGTTAGCAAATATACTTATTTGCTAAATTTTATAACAGAAACTAAGAAAAACTTTTTTTTTTTTAATTCAGTATTTTTTGGTTTGTTTACCACCAAAAGAAAGCTCTATCTTTCAAAAAAAAAAAGATAAATATTTGTTTCTCTTTCACTGATGTGTGCTGATGAGGCTGCACTAATGGGCACTGATAGGCTTGACTGATGAGGTGTTACTGATGAGGAGGCACTGATGAGGCTGCACTGATATGCAACACTGATGGGCACTGATAGGAGGCGTTCTTTCAAAACAGCCAACTCGTCGAAGTCTCCAACCACATCACTTCCGGTAACTCTCCAGCATCAGTAATTGTAGATTTGTATGAGTTTGCTTTTTTGTCACAACACCGGCATACACTACTGTAGACTAAATAATAAGCAGACGACATTGTTAGTCCGCCCGCTAGTAACCAACAACATGGCCGCCTCTAAGGCGACGAAAACTTTTTCCTCCTTATCCGCTGTTCTGCTTTACATTATAAACACAGTACAGTTACAATACAATAAAATATAAGAGGGTGAAGAGAGCCCTGCTCATAAGAGCCTAAACCAGAGTTCCACCCATGTAAGAGTCAACAGCTACAAAAAGTGTAGCTGCCGACTTTTAATAAACATAAAAACAAGGTTTAATCCCAAAATGTTGCAATCACTAGACGGTAGTGGTTTGTGGGCACATCGATAACAGCAAGGTATCTAAGGAGTCCAGGGCGGCTTCAATGCAGCACGGTCTCATCAGGTTCGGTGGCGCCGCTGGCTTCCGGTGTCCCAGGCTGGATGTGGAGAGCGCAGGAAGAAATCATCAGCAGGACGTCACTGGAGTCAGATGGTTACTGATGGGTGGCTACAAGATGATGCACACGTTCGGAGCATGCATGCTCCTTCCTCAGGCACTCTGGTGATCGAATACCACCAAAAGAAAGCTCTATTTGTGGGAAAAAAGGACATCATTGTTTTTTTGGGGTACAGTGTCGCACGACCGCACAATTGTCAGTTAAAATAATGCAGTGCCGTATTGCCTGAGGAAGGAGCACGCATGCTCCGAATGCATGCATCATCCTGTAGCCGCCCATCAGAAACCATCTGACACCAGTGAGGTCCTGCTGACAGTTTCCTCCTGCGCTCTCCACATCCAATCCAGGACACCGGAAGCCACCGACGCCGCCGAGCCTGATGAGACCGCTCTGCATTGAAGCTGCCCTGACCTCCTGAGATACCTTTTGGTTGCTGTTATCGATGTGCCCACAAACCACTACTGTCTAGTGAGTGCAACATTTGGTGATTAAACCCTGCTTTTTTATTTACTAAACTTAAACCTCGTACACACAATCCGATTGTTGGCCAACCGAGCGTCTGATCTTTGTCCAAAGGGCATGTGCCAGGAACTTGTCTTGCATACTAACGTTACACAATTGTCGGCCAACAAACACGAACGTAGTGACCATATGAAAATCAGACAACAGACCGTTGTCTGCCAAAAATTTACTAGCCTGCCATCCAACATTTGTTTGTTGAAAGTTGGACAACAATTGTCTGAAAGAGCGTACTAACGGTCAGATTTTAGGACAACAGTCTGTCAACAGACAATCCCCTGCCAACAGTCTGATCGTGTACGAGGCGTTGGATTGGCGCTGCTCTTTTGTTTTTATGTTTTCACTAACAGAGTTGATTCTGCTCTTCAGCATGCTGCCTTTTTTTTCTTTGATCTCCAGATCGTCACATATTCCTGAGGTTATTACCCAGGATAAATGGACTTTTACCTTGGACTATTCACTTTAACAAATCTCTATGTTAAAGCGGTTCTGCACACATTTCATTTAGTAAATCTCTTTGCTTTCCAAATCAGGCAAAGAGTACTAAATGAAATGTGTTTTTTTTTTTTCACTTACCTTGATAATCGCCGACTTCCTGTCCTCTGTGTCTGCGGCGGTGGGCGGGGTCTGTGCGGGGATCCTCGTCACGCCGCTCTGTCTCCTGGGATCTGGTGTCATTGATCCCAGGAGTCTGTGCGGGCATCTTCCGAAATCTCGCGAGATGTCGGCCACATCTTCCGAAATCTCGCGAGATGTCGGCCACATCTTCCGAAATCTCGCGAGATGTCGGCAGATGTGCCGACATCTCGCGAGATTTCGGAGAACGTGAGCTGCACTTCGCCGTTACTGCGCACGCGCGAGATCGGCGCAGTAACGGCGATGCATGCTGGGCCATCTGAAGTGCCTGTGGGGTTTCACATGCCCACAGGCAAGATGGCCCCCAGCAGGAAGGATGATTCTAATTTTTTTTACAGGACGAAAACCGGCAGCAATGACTCGGAGAACAGGAACACGTGAGTACATACAAAACATGTTGCAATCCATAGCATCGCTCCAAAAAAATAAATAAAAAATAGACAGTGCAGAACTCTCAGCCCCCCCCCCCCCCCCAAAAAAAAAATGACATGCCAAATGTGGTATGTCAGGGGGTCACAAGTACTTGAAGCGGAAGTTCCATTTTGAATAGGGTGGGCCAAGTGGCACAATAGGAAAAAGAAAACATTGCGCTTTAGTAAAGTAGATTACCATATATACTCGAGTATAAGCCAAGTTTTTCAGCACATTTTATTGTGCTGAAAGTGCCCCCTCTCGGCTTATACTCGAGTCAATCACTTTTCTGCAGCAGAAAATTACATTTTCCGACCTCGACTATGGGGCCCCGTATCTCGGGACCTCTTGGAGCTAGGAACCCAAAATTTGGTATGGAAACCCAGTGGACCCATCACTACAACATATCCAAAGATGGGGTCCCGAGATACGGGGCCCCAAAGTTGGTTCGGAAAATGTGATTCTCTGCTGCAGAAAAGTGCTTGACATTTTCCGAACCGACTTTGGGGCCCCGTATCTCGGGACCACTTGATAATAGGAACCCCATCTAGCTTGACCGAGTTTGCATACCAAATTTGGGGTTCCTAGCACTAAGTGGCCCCAAGATACGGGGGCCCCAAAGTCGGTCAACTGTGTCCATCTGCAGCAATGTTATTTCAGGACCCTTTGGGTCCAGAGACCCCGAATTGGCTGCAGATAGGGGGCACCTTGGAACCCTTAACTACCAAGTTTGAAGTTTGGGGGACCTATGGCTGCAAATGGGCACAGTGAGGCATTCAAATGGGCATTGTTGACCCTCCTTTCCACTTACAGTAGCTGCGCATTTCTCACCCAAGGCTTATACTCGAGTCAATATGTTTTTTCCATTTTTTTTGTGATAAAATTAGGTACCTCGGCTTATATTCGGGTCGGCCTATACTCAAGTATATACGGTAATAGTGTTTTTCTTTAATAGCAATCACTGTTGTCTCATATATTCTCATAAAAATACTTTTCAGACTTTAATCACCTCTGGATCTACTGCCTTCAGGAAAAAAAAGCTTGCGTTTGATACTGGTATGAAATCTGTAGGAGATCAATTTGAGGCACATTTAAGTTGGATTCACATTGAGCTGTATTGAGGTAAAAAAAAACAAAAAAATGCTGCATGCCAAAAACAACAAACATTAATGTACATCACTCCAAAAAATCCAATCCATAATTCAAACACTGTATTATAGATCATTCAAAATTTCTTCAAAACTGACAGCAAAATAAAAACACAAACACTGGGGTACTGGCGCTAGCTCTTACATTGCTCTTATAGATCTGGCAGTAAAAGGATGGAATTTGTTAAAATAAGAGTTCTCAAACACGGAAAAGAGTAAGCAACAAGGTTATCTGAGTTGAAGCATCAAACAGAATAAGGCAAAAAATATGATGGAGTTGAACAGATAGAGACCTTGCTACACGAGCGATTAGTAATAGCATGAAAGAATAAAAGATCATGAAACAAACTTTTTGGGCGTTAGAATTTTTATTTTTTGTAAGTGTCAGGATGGAGAGTTTAGTTACCACTGGTGGCATGATCTGTATTAAAATGGGACTATGAACAAAATAAAAAATTACTGCAGTCAGACACTAATGCCGCGTACACACAGTCGGAATTCCCGTCGGAAAAAGCTCTGATGGTTTTCCCGTCGTAATTCCGACGGAATTTCGCTCAAACTGTCTTGCCTACACACGGTCACACCAAATTCCGACGGTCAATAACACCACGGCATAAAACACGTTCGACGGCACTATAAAAGGGAAGTTTAATGCTTCTGAGCATGCGTCAAATTGATTCCGATAAAGCGTCGGAATTTTGCGTGTCGGAATTGCATACACACGATCGGAAAATCCGATAGAAAGGTTTTCCGTCGGAAAAATTAAGAACAGGCTCTCAATCCAAAGTCCGTCGGAAATTCCGACAGAAAAAAGACCGATGGGCATACACACGGTCAGGAAATTCAATGAAAAGCTCCCATCGGACTGTTTCCATCGGAAATTCCGACCGTGTGTACGCGGCATAACAGTATCATATCAGCTGTTATTTTCCTGAGATCCCATATAAGATAGTGGACAGCTTAGTCTTAAATACATATTTTACTACTTCACCGCTGGAAAATTGCCCTCCTTCACCACCAGGCCATTTTTTGTGATGTCGTGCGACACTGTACCCCCATAAAAAAATATGTCCTTTTTTCCCACAAATAGAGCTTTCTCTGTATTTTTATTTTTTTGCACTATAAACACAAAAAGGCCAACAATTTAAAAAAATATATATATATATTTTTACTTTCTGCTTAAAAACATATATGTATGTTACAAGTACCAAGATAGCAGTCCACCATCTCACCATCAATTCCAAAGTCAGTGTTTCTCACCCTTTTTTTATGTCACAGCACCCTTTAATATCAATCTCAAAAGCACACCATTCTAAAATGTAAAGACAAAACTAATAGTTTTACATATTGCAGCAGCATTGGTACATGTAAGTGGTACCCAAGGTTGTAATGCTGCACAATGAAAACCTGTGACTTTGTGTAAGAAAAAAAAAAGGCTTGATCCACCTGCCAGCTTGTTGACAATTTTTAGGCAATTTAAGGCAATTTTTAGGCAACTTGTCAAGGCGCTCCTGAAGAACCCAGAAGACACCCTGGTTGAAAAAGGCTAATCTAAGTAACCAAAAAGAATTGCCAAAAGAAAATTAGAATCCCAGACAATCCAGGAGGGACAATAACGGGCTACTCAAAAAGACTCACTTGGCTTTACTTCTAACCTAATTTAGTAGTCAACCCACAGGAGTCTTTTTGAGTAGCCCTATATTGTCCCTCGTGGATTTTCTAGAACTCTTATTTTCTTTAGGAGTCTTATGCCCCGTACACACAATTGGACTTTCCGACAATAAAACCGTGGAATTTTGTTTGAAGGTTGTTGGCTCCAACTTGTCTTGCATACACACGGTCACATAAATGTTGGCCAACGTAGTGACGTACTATACGTACTACATAGTTTTTCAGCTCTTTAGCGCCACCCTTTGGGCTCCTTCTGCTAATTTCGTGTTAGCAGAAGATTGGTGAGTGTTGATTGGCACTTTTCTTTTTTGCGTTTTTCATTTAGCGCTATTATTTTTTTTGCACTATAAACACAAAAAGGCCAACAATTTTGAAAAAAAAAAATATATTTTTTACTTTCTGCTTTAAAACATATCCAATAAAAAAAATGTAAAAAATCTAATTTCTTCATTAATTTAGGCCAATATGTATTCTGCTACATGTTTATGGTAAACAAAAAAACGAAAGAAGCGTATATTGTATGGTTTGGTCTACAAACTATGATATATTTTTATTTATTTATTTATTTTTTACTAGTAATGGCGGTGATCAGCGACTTATAGCGGGACTATGGTATTGCGGCGGACAAATCGGACGGCTAGCTGACACTTTTGACAAGCAATTTTGGACAATTTCATGCTCCCAACTTTGTGGGAATAGTTTGGGGATGGTCCCTTTCTGTTCCAACATGACTGTGCATCAGCGCATAAAGCAAGAATTTATTTGCAAATAATGGTGGAAAATAAGTATTTGGTAAATATCAAAAGTTCATCTCAATACTTTGTTGGCAATGACAGAGGTCAAAAGTTTTCTGTAAGTCTTCACAAGGTTGTCACACACTGTTGCTGGTATGTTGGCCCATTCCTCCATGCAGATCTCCTCTAGAGCAGTGATGTTTTGGGGCTGTCGCTGGGCAACGCGGACTTTCAACTCCCTCC
The DNA here is from genome assembly GCA_028564925.1 of Lithobates sylvaticus. Lineage (NCBI taxonomy): Eukaryota > Metazoa > Chordata > Amphibia > Anura > Ranidae > Lithobates > Lithobates sylvaticus. The sequence goes on from CM053029.1 coordinate 570,356,047, forward strand.
AAAGGTTTTTTAAGGGATTGAGATCTGGAGACTGGCTAGGCCACTCCAGGACCTTGAAATGCTTCTTATGAAGCCACTCCTTCGTTGCCCGGGCGGTGTGCTTGGGATCATTGTCATACTGAAAGACCCAGCCACGTTTCATCTTCAATGCCCTTGCTGATGGGAGGAGGTTTGCACTCAAAATCTCATGATACATGGCCCCATTCATTCTTTCATGTACACGGATCAGTCGTCCTGTTCCCTTTGCAGAGAAACAGCCCCAAAGCATGATGTTGCCACCCCCATGCTTCACAGTAGGTATGGTGTTCTTTGGTTGCAACTCAGCATTCTCTCTCCTCCAAACACGATGAGTTGTGTTTCTACCAAGCAGTTCTACTTTGGTTTCATCTGACCATATGACATTCTCCCAATCCTCTTCTGGATCATCCAAATGCTCTCCAGCAAACCTCAGACGGGCCCGGACATGTACTGGCTTAAGCAGGGGGACACGTCTGGCACTGCAGGATCTGAGTCCCTGGCGGCGTAGTGTGTTACTGATGGTAGCCTTTGTTACGTTGGTCCCAGCTCTCTGCAGGTCATTCACTAGGTCCCCCCGTGTGGTTCTGGGATTTTTGCTCACCGTTTTTGTGATCATTTTGACCCCACGGGGTGAGATCTTGCGTGGAGCCCCAGATCAAGGGAGATTATCAGTGGTCTTGTATGTCTTCCATTTTGTAATTATTGCTCCCACAGTTGATTTCTTCACACCAAGCTGTTTGCCTATTGCAGATTCAGTCTTCCCAGCCTGGTGCAGGTCTACAATTTTGTTTCTGGTGTCCTTCAACAGCTCTTTGGTCTTCACCATAGTGGAGTTTGGAGTGTGACTGATGAGGTTGTGGACAGGTGTCTTTTATACTGATAAGTTCGGACAGGTGCCATTAATACAGGTAAGGAGTGGAGGGAAGAGGAGCCTCTTAAAGAAGAAGATACAGGTCTGTAAGAGCCAGAAATCTTGTTTGTAGGTGACCAAATACTTATTTTCCACCATAATTTGCAAATAAATTCTTTCAAAAATCAGACAATGTGATTGTCTGGATTTGTTTCCACATTGTGTCTCTCATAGTTGAGGTATACCTATGATGACAATTACGGGCCTCTCTCATCTTTTTAAGTGGGAGAACTTGCACAATTCGTGGCTGACTAAATACTTTTTTGCCCCACTGTATATGACAAGGTTAATTGGAATCCAGCAGAATTAGCTGCATTGTGCATGTGACGGTTGTAGGCTTCACTGAGGCAGGGATGAATGTGAATGGCTCAGTGACCTCCACTAATTATGTTGGCTCCATAAATATTAATTAAATACTGAAATGGTCCATATATAACATAGAAAAAGAAAGACTTCTCTTCCAAGTACTTTAGCTGAGGGCAGGGGAGAATGTCCCTGCTGCTTTGCTTAGATTCACAACTTACAGGTGCATTTCATAAATTAAAATCTCATCAAAAAGTACATTTATTTCATTAATTCAATGCAAAAAGTGAAACTCATATATTTTATTTAGATGTGTTACACACACAGTGATATATTTCAAGCATTTCTTTCTTTTAATTTTAATGATTTTGGCTTAAAGCTAGTGAAAACACAAGATTCAGTATCTCAGAAAATTTGAATATTACATAAGACCAATAAAAAAAAAAAAGATTTTTAATACACCCCTTGGTTAACCCCTTCATCGCCAGTGTCATTTACACAGGAATCAGTGCATTTAAATAGCACTGATTTCTGTATAAATGACAATGGTCCCAAAAATGTGTCAAAAATGTCTGATGTGTCCACCATAATGTCGCAGTCACAATAAAAATCGCTGATCGCCGCCATTACTAGTAAAAAAATATATATATATTAATAAAAATGCTATAAAACTATCCCCTATAAAAATATTAATAAAAATGCTATAAAACTTTTGCGCAAACCAATCAATAAACGCTTATTGTGGCTCCTCCTCTTCTCAAGTGCCCCGTGGCCACTCTCCCTCTGGGGCACTTGTGCGGGCGCGCTCCCATGTCCTGCTGCTGCATCTATTGACACAACGACTTTAAATGGTATACCTACAAGTGTTTGTATGATCTTTCTTTGCACATCTCAAATAAAACCTCAAAAACATAAACTATCCCATAACCATGATAAAACACCCAGGAGCTCAGTCTGATGAGACTTATGCCCCGTACACACGGTCGGAAAATCCGACCACAAAATCCATCGGATTTTTTCCGACGGATTTAGTCCCACACTGGTGTTGCATACACACGGTCGGACAAAGTTGTCGGAAAATCCGATCATTCTGAACGTGGTTTCGTTTGTTGCCTACGACGGGACTACGTAGAGGCTAGTAGCCAATAGCTTTGGTCTTGTTATGTGATCTGAGCATGCGTGGCACTTTGTCCGTCGGAATTCGCTACACACGATCGGAAAAAGTCCGATAGGACTTTGTTGTCGGAAAATTTGAGAGCAGGAGATAAAACTTTGTCCGTCGGAAAATCCGATGGAAAATGTCCGATGGAGCCTACACACGGTCGGAATTTCCGACAACATTGTCCGATAGGACATTTTCCGTCAGAAAATCCGACCGTGTGTATGGGGCTTTAGAATATCAGAAAATAAACAGCATCCATAAGACTGACAAGGTTGAAGTTCTGTTATTCTGAAACAACCATAGTTGCTGACCCCTGTTTTACTTAAGTACAGAAATGGATGAATTTCTCATACTTATATTAATTTCACTATATCTCTACAACAAGTCAACAAAACAGTCAAGGACCATTTACAGCTGAATTTCAGAGCATTACTAGCATTGTCTGACATGGTGCGCTATATATCATTTCCCATTTTTATACTTGGTGGCTTTACAGTAGCCTCACAAAAGCAATCTTTTCGCCAGTACAACAAAAGATCACCAGTTACCCAAATAGCCAAAGTTACCCAAACCAATGAAAATTACTGTCAGAACACAACAGCTCAGCAGGGGGAGATTTTTTCACTCAACCTGCTGGGTTAAACTAAAAAAAACTATTATGCCCCGTACACACGGTCGGAAATTCCGATGGAAAATGTCCGATAGGACCATGTTGTCGGAAAATCCGCCCGTGTGTGGGCTCCATTTGACTTTTTCCGTCGGAATTTCCGACGGAAAAAATTTGAGAGCAGGATCTCAAATTTTCCGACAACAAAATCAGACTTTTTCCGATCGTGTGTCGAGAATTCCGACAAAGTGCCACGCATGCTCAGATTAAATTACGAGACCAAAGCTATTGGCTACTAACGTGAACGTAGTCCCGTTGTAACAGACAAACGTCATCAAGTTCAGAATGATTGGATTTTTCGATAACTTTGTCCGACCGTGTGTATGCAACACCAGTTTCGGACAAAGTCCGTCGGAAAAAATCCGTCAGATTTTTTCCAACTGATTTTGTCCGACACTGGTGTTACATACACACGGTCTGAGGCTAGTAGCCAATAGCTTTGGTCTCGAAATTCCGACGAAAAAAAGTCTGATGGAGCCCACACACGGGTGGATTTTCCGACAACATGGTCCGATCGGACATTTTCCGTCGGAATTTCCAACCATGTGTACGGGGCATTAGTGTGTACCAGGCTTTAGGTAGGCTATACAGTACATGATTCATTTTCTTTAGTTCAACCAGGGGGTTGAACAAAATCAAATGAATCGATTCTCCTATCCACACATTCGAGGTAGATGGTGGAAGTCCTCCCATGGAGCTATTGTATTCTAACAGTGAGGAGGCTTGCCCGTCATCAGAATACACTCATCAGCACCAACGGCTATAGCACTGATAGGGCAAACATTTTCCAGAAATCACCTTCTGTACAACCAGTCTGATCATAGATGGATCAAAATTCAACCTGTCCCTGCTGAACCAGACAGATTTTGATCCATCTATGGTTGGCTTAAGTGCTTCAGGGGTGGGGGGATACCTTACATTGGTTTCTGTAGTTAAATTAACCACTTTGCGCTTCACCCCGGTACCGTTTTTTAGAGTGGGCGGTCGGCTATTTGTTGATAACAACCAATGCAGCTTAGCAGCTGCTCGGCCGTTATCACAAGGAACGGATGAGGATTCCCCCCCACCTCCCGCTGCCTTCCACCGCTCCGCACGATTCTTCCATCCCACCAGGAGTCCTGTTTTTGAACAAAGCTGGAATCGATCAGGTCTCTGAGGTGGTACTCGGCTGCCGATTTTGGCGTTTTGAAAACATTTAAGGGCAAAGGAGGGATTTGGGGTCTTTTAGACCCCAGGTCCCTCCATAAAGAGTACCTGTCACTGACTATTACTGTCAGAAGGGATGTTTACATAAAATAAATAGGAAAAAAAAATTTAAGGCGCCCCTGTCCCCGCGTGCTAGTGCACCAAGTAAAAAGGAATACGGAAGTCGCGCCCCGCAAATGTAAACGGTGTTCCAATCACACATGTAAGGTGTTTATAATAGTCCTCTGCGCTACTATGAGTGAACTTGGTAAAATACTAAGAATAATCATAAGGTGGAAATGCAGCAAAACCTAATAGTGCTCACAACTACACTAATAACAATCCGTCACCAATAAAAAGGTTGAAATATTACAATAATGTGAAAAAACGTACAATAAATGTTCATAAGAGTAATAATAACACATTATTTAAATAAGTGAAAAGTCCATAAAAACAAGTAATCCAGTAATTCAAAATAGTGTGGATGAAATTTCTGAAATTTGACAATTAACCTGATGAGTGAAACCGCTGACACCACACCAATGTGCTCACAGAACTCTCCCCTCATGGGCATAGATTAAATGCCTTTATAAATCCATTGGGAGCAGTCTCAATTCCAGGATCCAGGATCAACAGCAAGATGTTAAAGATTAAAAAGTTTTAACTTCCGTAGTTTGTCGCCATTCCTCAAGTGCGTGCAATTTTAAAGCATAACATGTTAGGTATCTATTTACTCGGCGTAACATCATCTTTCACAATATGCATAAATATTGAGCTAACTTTACTGTTTTCTTATTTATTTTATTTAAAAAACTGTATTTTTACCGAAAACATTGCGTTTGAAAGACCGATGCTCAAATATTGTGTGTTTGTTGCCCACAAATATTGTGTGACATAAAACATTGCAACAATCGCCATTTTATTCTCCAGTCTTTGCTAAAGTATATGTATATATATTTACATATATCTATATCTATCTATATAGATATATATACTGTATTTATCGGCGTATAACACACGCCGGCGTATAACACGCACCCCAAGTTTAGGAGGGAATTTTAAGGAAAAAAACTTTTAGGAGGGAAGTTTAAGGAAAAAAAACTTACATTTAAATGCCCATCAATGCAGCCTTATCAGTGTCCATCTGCAGCCTTGTCATGCAGCCTTGCCCATCATTGCACCCTTGTCAGTGTAATTTGCAGCCTTGTCCATCATCTGCAGCCTTGTCAGTTTCATTTTCAGCTTTGCCTTTTAAAAATGGCGCCGCCAATATACAGAGCCGGGTGACCTGTGTATCTCGGCGGCGCTCTGTAGCTCTCGGCGGCTTTCGGCCGTTCTCGGCGGCCTTCGGCCACTTTTGGGCTTTCTCGGCAGCATTTGCCCACCTTCGGCTGTTCTCGGCCGCCGTCAAGAGCCGAGAACGGCTGAAGCGGCTGAAGGCCGCCCACAGGCTCACAATTGGCGGAGGATCGGCTTATAACACGTACCCGCGATTTTCCCCTGATTTTAAGGGGAAAAAAGTGCGTGTTATACACCGATAAATACGGTATCTATATATATATATAGATGTATATATCTATATATATATATATATAGATATATATAAATAATGTTTGGGGTTCTAAGTAATGTTCTAGCAAACAATACTGATTTAAGACTTGCAAACAACACGTGTCAAAAATAGGCTTGGTACACAAGTGGTTAATTAAACAGTTTGCTACACTGAGCTTTATATTTTTTCATTCAAGCTAGTACATGCTAAAAAAACTTATGATGATGAAATAATCATTTTTCTAATGCATTTCTGAAAAAGCAGTAGGAATCCTGTAACAATAATTATTACAGATTTGCTATGCTATATCTGTGTAATGCACGTGCAGCTACAGTACCTTCTCAAGCAATTTCTGTGAATCAGGCCTTTTGACAAGGGATTTGTTATTCATGGTTATAGCCAGGACTAGAATCTAGTAGATGTATTATGTGCATATACATACAGTATCTCACGAAAGTGAGTACACCCCTCAATTTTTGTAAATATTTTATTATATCTTTTCATGTGACAACACTGAAGAAATGACACTTTGCTACAATGTAAAGTAGTGAGTGTACAGCTTGTATAACAGTGTATAATATAATAATATCAGTGCCCAGACTATCTGATGCACTCTGCATCAAATTGGTCTGCACAGCTGTCGTCCCAGAAGGAAGCCTCTTCAAAAGATGATGCACAAGAAAGCCTGCAAACAGTTTGCTAAAGACAAGCAGACTAAGGACATGGATTACTGCAACCATGTCCTGTGGTCTGACGAGACCAAGATAAACTTATTTGGTTCAGATGGTGTCAAGCGTGTGTGGCAGCAACCAGGTGAGGAGTACAAAGACAAGTGTGTCTTGCCTACAGTCAAGCATGGTGGTGGGAGTGTCATGGTCTGGGGCTGCATGAGTGCTGCAGGTACTGGGGAGCTACAGTTCATTGAGGGAACCATGAATGCCAACATGTACTGTGACATACTGAAACAGAGCATGATCCCATCCCTTCAGAGACTGGGCCGCAGGGCAGTATTCCAACATGATAATGACCCCAAACACACCTCCAAGATGACCACTGCCTTGCTAAAGAAGCTGAGGGTAAAGGTGATGGACTGGCCAAGCATGTCTCCAGACCTAAACCCTATTGAGCATCTGTGGGGCATCCTCAAACGGAATGAGGAGGAGCGCAAGGTCTTTAACCTCCACCAGCTCTGTGATGTCGTCATGGAGGAGTGTAAGAGGACTCCAGTGACAACCTGTGACGCTCTAGTGAACCCAATGCCCAAGGAGGGTTAAGGCAGTGCTGGAAAAAAATTGCGGCCACACAAAATATTGACATTTTGGGCCCAATTTGGACATTTTGCCCTTAGGGGTGTACTCACTTTTGTTGCTAGCGGTTTAGACATTAATGGCTGTGTGTTGAGTTATTTTGAGGGGACAGCAAATTTACACTGTTATACCAGCTGTACACTCACTACTAAGGATGGGCCCGGTGCTCGATGCGAACCCATGTTCGCATCGAGCACCGGGTGTTCGCTCGCTCGGCGAGCCCAGAACTATTTTGGCCGCTCGCATCACATTCGTGTGATACGAGTGGCCCCGCAGTGCATTGCGGCCGGCGCGGCCGGCGCAGTGCATTGCTGGCTGATGATTGGCCAAGCATGCACTGTGACCCCGCATGCTTGGCCAATCACAGCGCCGGAAACTCGGAGAGCCATAATTGGCTACAGGCAGGACGCCTGTAGCCAATTACAGCTCAGGGGCTTTAGTACACGCCCCCTCATTTAAAAGGCCGCCACGCCGTCGGCGCCGGTCACATGCGTTCCGGCTTTAGGAGAGTGCAGGCTCATTCTGTGTCACTCTGCTAGATTCATTTAGAAAGATTCATTTAGAAAGATTCATTTAGAAAGATTCATTTAGAAAGATTTGCTCTACTTTGCTAAACCATTGCTACCTGTCATTGATCGTCCATTGCTGCTGCTGCTGGTTAGTGTGTTTTTAGCTGCTGCTGGGGGTTAGTCTGGTGCATGTCTTACTGTTAGTACAGTATTTCAGTAGTACCAACCGCAGTGCTGTTAGTACAGCACTGCACCCCAAAAGCACCCATAGGGCTTGTAGTGTGTTCGTGGCAGGCACTGGCAGCAAACAGAGCTCCTATATTTTGTTCCCAGAAGCACCTATAGGACTTGTAGTGTGTTCGTGGCAGGCACTGGCAGCAAACAGAGCTCCTATATTTTGTTCCCAGAAGCACCTATAGGACTTGAAGTGTGTTAGTCCCATCACACAGACCTATATTTTCTTCCCAGAAGCACCTATAGGACTTGTAGTGTGTTAGTCCCATCACACAGAGATCCTATATTTTGTTCCCAGAAGCACCTATAGGACTTGAAGTGTGTTAGTCCCATCACACAGACCTATATTTTCTTCCCAGAAGCACCCATAGGACTTGTAGTGTGTTAGTCCCATCACACAGAGATCCTATATTTTGTTCCCAGAAGCACCTATAGGACTTTAAGTGTGTTAGTCCCATCACACAGACCTATATTTTCTTCCCAGAAGCACCTATAGGACTTGAAGTGTGTTAGTCCCATCACACAGAGATCCTATATTTTGTTCACAGAAGCACCTATAGGACTTGAAGTGTGTTAGTCCCATCACACAGAGATCCTATATTTTGTTCCCAGAAGCACCTATAGGACTTGAAGTGTGTTAGTCCCATCACACAGAGCTATATTTTCTTCCCAGAAGCACCCATAGGACTTGTAGTGTGTTAGTCCCATCACACAGAGATCCTATATTTTGTTCCCAGAAGCACCTATAGGACTTGAAGTGTGTTAGTCCCATCACACAGACCTATATTTTCTTCCCAGAAGCACCTATAGGACTTGAAGTGTGTTAGTCCCATCACACAGAGATCCTATATTTTGTTCCCAGAAGCACCTATAGGACTTGAAGTGTGTTAGTCCCATCACACAGACCTATATTTTCTTCCCAGAAGCACCCATAGGACTTGTAGTGTGTTAGTCCCATCACACAGACCTATATTTTCTTCCCAGAAGCACCCATAGGACTTGTAGTGTGTTAGTCCCATCACACAGAGATCCTATATTTTGTTCCCAGAAGCACCTATAGGACTTTAAGTGTGTTAGTCCCATCACACAGACCTATATTTTCTTCCCAGGACTTGAAGTGTGTTAGTCCCATCACACAGAGATCCTATATTTTGTTCACAGAAGCACCTATAGGACTTGAAGTGTGTTAGTCCATCACACAGAGATCCTATATTTTGTTCCCAGAAGCACCTATAGGACTTGAAGTGTGTTAGTCCCATCACACAGAGATCCTATATTTTGTTCCCAGAAGCACCTATAGGACTTGAAGTGTGTTACTCCCATCACACAGAGCTATATTTTCTTCCCAGAAGCACCCATAGGACTTGTAGTGTGTTAGTCCCATCACACAGAGATCCTATATTTTGTTCCCAGAAGCACCTATAGGACTTGAAGTGTGTTAGTCCCATCACACAGACCTATATTTTCTTCCCAGAAGCACCTATAGGACTTAAAGTGTGTTAGTCCCATCACACAGAGATCCTATATTTTGTTCCCAGAAGCACCTATAGGACTTGAAGTGTGTTAGTCCCATCACACAGAGCTATATTTTCTTCCCAGAAGTACCCATAGGACTTGTAGTGTGTTAGTCCCATCACACAGAGATCCTATATTTTGTTCCCAGAAGCACCTATAGGACTTGAAGTGTGTTAGTCCCATCACACAGACCTATATTTTCTTCCCAGAAGCACCCATAGGACTTGTAGTGTGTTAGTCCCATCACACAGAGATCCTATATTTTGTTCCCAGAAGCACCCATAGGACTTGTAGTGTGTTAGTCCCATCACACAGAGATCCTATATTTTGTTCCCAGAAGCACCTATAGGACTTGAAGTGTGTTAGTCCCATCACACAGACCTATATTTTCTTCCCAGAAGCACCCATAGGACTTGTAGTGTGTTAGTCCCATCACACAGAGATCCTATATTTTGTTCCCAGAAGCACCTATAGGACTTGTAGTGTGTTAGTCCCATCACACAGAGCTATATTTTCTTCCCAGAAGCACCCATAGGACTTGTAGTGTGTTAGTCCCATCACACAGAGATCCTATATTTTGTTCCCAGAAGCACCTATAGGACTTGAAGTGTGTTAGTCCCATCACACAGACCTATATTTTCTTCCCAGAAGCACCCATAGGACTTGTAGTGTGTTAGTCCCATCACACAGAGATCCTATATTTTGTTCCCAGAAGCACCTATAGGACTTGTAGTGTGTTAGTCCCATCACACAGAGCTATATTTTCTTCCCAGAAGCACCCATAGGACTTGTAGTGTGTTAGTCCCATCACACAGAGATCCTATATTTTGTTCCCAGAAGCACCTATAGGACTTGAAGTGTGTTAGTCCCATCACACAGACCTATATTTTCTTCCCAGAAGCACCTATAGGACTTGAAGTGTGTTAGTCCCATCACACAGAGATCCTATATTTTGTTCCCAGAAGCACCTATAGGACTTGAAGTGTGTTAGTCCCATCACACAGACCTATATTTTCTTCCCAGAAGCACCCATAGGACTTGTAGTGTGTTAGTCCCATCACACAGAGATCCTATATTTTGTTTCCAGAAGCACCTATAGGACTTGAAGTGTGTTAGTCCCATCACACAGACCTATATTTTCTTCCCAGAAGCACCTATAGGACTTGAAGTGTGTTAGTCCCATCACACAGAGATCCTATATTTTGTTCCCAGAAGCACCTATAGGACTTGAAATGTGTTAGTCCCATCACACAGACCTATATTTTCTTCCCAGAAGCACCCATAGGACTTGTAGTGTGTTAGTCCCATCACACAGAGATCCTATATTTTGTTCCCAGAAGCACCTATAGGACTTGAAGTGTGTTAGTCCCATCACACAGACCTATATTTTCTTCCCAGAAGCACCCATAGGACTTGTAGTGTGTTAGTCCCATCACACAGAGATCCTATATTTTGTTCCCAGAAGCACCCATAGGACTTGTAGTGTGTTAGTCTCATCACACAGAGATCCTATATTTTGTTCCCAGAAGCACCTATAGGACTTGAAGTGTGTTAGTCCCATCACACAGACCTATATTTTCTTCCCAGAAGCACCTATAGGACTTGAAGTGTCCTAGTCCCATCACACAGAGATCCTATATTTTGTTCCCAGAAGCACCTATAGGACTTGAAGTGTGTTAGTCCCATCACACAGAGATCCTATATTTTGTTCCCAGAAGCACCTATAGGACTTTAAGTGTGTTAGTCCCATCACACAGACCTATATTTTCTTCCCAGAAGCACCTATAGGACTTGAAGTGTGTTAGTCCCATCACACAGAGATCCTATATTTTGTTCACAGAAGCACCTATAGGACTTGAAGTGTGTTAGTCCCATCACACAGAGATCCTATATTTTGTTCCCAGAAGCACCTATAGGACTTGAAGTGTGTTAGTCCCATCACACAGAGATCCTATATTTTGTTCCCAGAAGCACCCATAGGACTTGTAGTGTGTTAGTCCCATCACACAGAGATCCTATATTTTGTTCCCAGAAGCACCTATAGGACTTGAAGTGTGTTAGTCCCATCACACAGACCTATATTTTCTTCCCAGAAGCACCCATAGGACTTCTAGTGTGTTAGTGGCATCACACAGAGCTCCTATATTTTCTTCTCAGCAGCACCCACAGGACTACCGACTACAATGGCTGGAAGACCGCCAAGGGGAGGCAGAGCGTGCAGAGCCAAGAACACAGGGCAGGCAGGCTCTGTTTCTAGTGGACGTGGCCGTGGACGTGGACGTGGTCGTGCATCGTCATCAGCACGTGGCCATGGGACACGCGCGTCTTTGTTTTCGGCAGCTGGACATGTGGAGCCGCATCATGCTGAAGGCTTGGTAGAATGGATGACCAAGCCCTCCTCATCCTCCTCATCCTCTCTCACCCAGGCTCAGGGTACTGGCAGAGCAGCTGCCAACGCGTACTCAATGGCATCATCAGCCACCCCTTCCCTAGACCCACCATGTCCTCCTGAGGAGTCCCCCGAACTCTTTGAGCACAGTGTTGGGTACATGCTCCAGGAGGATGCCCAACGATTCGAAGGCTCGGATGATGATACCCAGCTTGAGGAAGTCAGTAGTGTGCGCGCAGAGAGAGGGGATGCTGAAGGACAGCAATCTGGCAGTACTGTTCCACCAGCTGCAGCCTACTGCCAGGTTTGCTCTAGTGGTGAAGAGGGAGGGGATGATGAGGTCACTGACTCCACGTGGGTGCCTGAAGGGAGAGAGGATGAGGAGGAGGACGAGGAGGAGGACGAGGAGGAGGAGGATGCGGCGTCACATGTCCAACGAGGCAGGATGCCCCCTGGAGGCCAGCTAGAGGCCAGCTGTCATGAAGATCCTGCCAGAAATCTAAACCCGGGCCGTCCTGGCCCTCAGATTCCATTGCGCATGCGCATGCGCGCCCGGGCGCGGGCACGTGCACAACCGCGCACAGGGAGACGGGCGCGCGCCCTAGTTAGCACCAGCCGGCCTATTTAAGCCTGACTTGAGCAGACGGTCTTTGCTGTCTGCTCTACAGCGTTGTGGTGTAGTAAAAGAAACCTGATCCTGTTATACCTGTTCCTTTGACCCGGCTTGCCATAAGACTATCCAGCTTTCTGCCTGTACCCGACCCCGGCTTCCAGTGACCATCCTCCTGCCTGATCCATTGTACCTTGCTCTAAGTTCAGATTCATTACCTGACTTCTTTGATGAACTCTGGTTCCTTGTTAAGCCTCTGTCCAGTCTGCAGTCTGACCCTCTGTAACGAGCCTGTTCACCTGTTGGTTCCAGTCCATTCAGTGGTTCCGTTTCCTGTGTCCAGTTCCCGTCAGCTCTGCTATCCAAGCTTACCTGTGAACCCGCTTGCCAAGCCGTTGTCCGGTTCCTGTCAGCTCTGCTATCCAAGTGTACCTGTGAACCCGCTTGCTAAGCCTTTGTCCAGTACCTGTCAGCTCTGCTATCCAAGTGTACCTGTGAACCCGCTTGCCAAGCCGTTGTCCAGTTCCTGTCAGCTCTGCTATCCAAGTGTACCTGTGAACCCGCTTGCCAAGCCGTTGTCCAGTTCCTGTCAGCTCTGCTATCCAAGTTTACCTGTGAACTTGCTTGCCAAGCCGTTGTCCAGTTCCTGTCAGCTCTGCTATCCAAGTGTACCTGTGAACCCGCTTGCCAAGCCGTTGTCCAGTTCCTGTCAGCTCTGCTATCCAAGTTTACCTGTGAACTTGCTTGCCAAGCCGTTGTCCAGTTCCTGTCAGCTCTGCTATCCAGTTTACCTGTGAGCCTGCTTCCCAGCGATCCTGCCAGCTCTGCTATCCAGTTTACCTGTGAGCCTGCTTTCCAGCGATCCTGCCAGCTCTGCTATCCAGTTTACCTGTGAGCCTGCTTTCCAGAGATCCTGTCAGCTCTGCTATCCAGTTTACCTGTGAGCCTGCTTCCCAGCGATCCTGCCAGCTCTGCTATCCAGTTTACCTGTGAGCCTGCTTTCCAGAGATCCTGTCAGCTCTGCTATCCAGTTTACCTGTGAGCCTGCTTCCCAGCGATCCTGCCAGCTCTGCTATCCAGTTTACCTGTGAGCCTGCTTTCCAGAGATCCTGTCAGCTCTGCTATCCAGTTTACCTGTGAGCCTGCTTCCCAGCGATCCTGCCAGCTCTGCTATCCAGTTTACCTGTGAGCCTGCTTTCCAGAGATCCTGCCAGCCCTGCTATCCAGTTTACCTGTGAGCCTGCTTTCCAGAGATCCTGCCAGCTCTGCTATCCAGTTTACCTGTGAGCCTGCTTCCCAGAGATCCTGCCAGCTCTGCTATCCAGTTTACCTGTGAGCCTGCTTTCCAGAGATCCCGCCAGCTCAGCTAACCTGTTTCCTTCCCACCGGTCTGTAGATCCTGCCAGGCACCCGTGCTCCTCCTCACTCCTGGCTCTCCTGTTCCCACACCAGGGGACCAGGAGTGGGAGACGCAAGGGAGGCCTCTCCCTGCAATCTCGGGCTCGCACCACCAGGTACGTGACAGTAGCAGACAGCCATGTCTGAGCCCGAGCAGGGAGCCCCCGCCATAGAGGGGCTATGCCAACACCTGGCAGGTCTGACCGAGGCGGTGAAGAACCTCCAGCAAGGGTACACCCGGCTGGAGGAACGGGTACTGGCCCTGTCTGGTCCATCCAGTACCCAAGGAACTCCTCACCCAGCAATACCCCCAACGGGGCCTGCACCTACCCAGACTATAGTGATGCTACCACCTGAGCCCAAGGTACCCACTCCAGAGAAATTTACGGGTGCCCGTGGTAGCTTCAGAACTTTCCGTAACTCCTGTGAACTCCATTTTGCCCTACAACCCAGGACCTTTTCTCTAGAGACCACCAAGGTGGGTTTTGTGGTAGCCCTACTGACTGGGGATCCCCAAATCTGGGCCCACCGTCTCGTGGAACAAAAGGATGCAGCATTGACCAGTCTCTCCACCTTTTTTGATGCCATGGCGCAGCTTTATGAGGACCCCCAACTCTCAACCACTGCGGAGGCCGCCTTACGTTCTCTCCAACAGGGTCGAAGACCAGCAGAGGACTATGTGGCTGAGTTCAGGCGTTGGGGTGCCGACACCGACTGGAACGATGCTGCTCTCCGTCACCAATTCCGCATGGGCCTCTCAGATGCACTCAAGGACGAGCTCGCCAGAGTGGGGGTACCTCAGACCCTGAATTCCCTTATAGACCTAAGCATCCAAATTGACCGGCGCCTACGGGAGCGTAGGGCCGAACGAACCTTGGGGTCCCCAAGACCTACCTGGATGCTTCCCAGGGGTCCAAGTCACTTCCGCACTGCTCCCCCCGTTAAACCTGCTCATGCCTCTTCAGCATCAGAACCCATGCAACTTGGACTCCTGCGGCCTTCTCTCACCCCAGCAGAACGCCAGAGACGCCGCAGCAACAATCTGTGCCTGTATTGTGGAGAGCCTGGTCATTATGTCCGGAACTGCCCGGCTAAACTCCGTAAGTTCCCCACTATTCTCTCCAGTTATGTGGATCCTGTGACCGGGGTTTCATCTCATCTTGCCCTTTCTGTTTCCTTCCAGTTCTCAGGAAGGACCCTACAAACCACGGCTATCATTGACTCTGGTGCCTGTAGTTGCTTCATGGACTCTGCTTTTGCTGCCCGGCATCAAATTCCTCTCCGTCCAAGAGAACAGGGCCTGTCCGTCTACCTGGCGGATGGGTCCACCATCAAATCTGGCCCAGTGACTCAGGAGACTGCCCCATTGCACACAGTGATCTCAGAGTCCCATCGAGAACTGTTATGTTTGGACATAATTTCTTCTCCCTTGTTTCCAGTCATTCTAGGGATCCCCTGGCTGCAAGCACACAACCCGGTCATCAACTGGTCCACAGGAGAGGTGGCCTTTTCTTCTCCCTATTGCCAAAGGTCCTGCGGCTCCTTGGCCCCCGCAGGACCCTCTGCTTTGCTCTGCCTCGAAAACGAGGCAGGTCTACGTCAGTCCATCCCTGAAGTCTACCATGCATACCTGGATGTGTTCAGCAAACAAAGGGCAGATGTGCTGCCACCCCATAGGCCCTATGACTGTCCCATTGAACTCCTTCCCGGGGCCAAGATTCCCTTCGGTAGGGTTTTTCCGTTAACAGAGGTGGAGCAGGGAAAACTAAAGGACTATATTGATGATAACCTGAAAAAAGGGTTTATCCGCCCGTCTACGTCTCCTGCAGGTGCAGGAATATTTTTCGTAGAGAAGAAGGACCATTCTCTCAGACCCTGTGTGGACTACCGTGCCCTAAACGAGGTCACAGTCAAAAATCGCTACCCGCTTCCCCGGGTACCTGAACTGTTTCAGAGGCTTGGCACAGCCTCCATCTTTTCTAAACTGGACCTCAGAGGGGCATACAATTTAATTCGTATAAAGGATGGGGACGAATGGAAGACGGCATTTCGGTCTCGATTTGGGCACTTCGAGTACCTGGTGATGCCGTTCGGACTCTGTAACGCCCCCGCTACCTTCCAGTCTTTCATAAATGATGTGCTTCGGGATTTCCTTGATGTTTTTGCTGTTGTTTATCTTGATGACATACTAATTTTCTCTTCCTCCCTAGAGCTGCATCGTGGACATGTTAAAAGTGTTTTGGGCCGTCTCCGGCAACATGGCCTCTATGCCAAGGCAGAAAAATGTCTCTTTGAGGTAGAAAGCATACCCTTCCTAGGTTTGATCATCTCCAGTAGAGGCATCCGGATGGACCCCCAGAAAATCTCAGCCATCCTGGACTGGCCAGTTCCCGCAGATAAAAAGGGGATCCAGCGATTCATTGGCTTTGCCAATTTTTATCGCAAATTCATCAAGGGATTCTCGGCCATAGTGGCACCCATTACTCAACTCACCAAACAAGGTACCTGTTTTCATTGGTCCCCTGAGGCCCAAGGGGCCTTCGAGGCCCTCAAGGGGCTCTTTACCTCAGCTCCTATCCTGAAGCATCCAGACCCTTCTCTGCCCTTTGTCCTCGAAGTGGATGCCTCGGAGATAGCTGTAGGGGCCATCCTGTCCCAGAGACAGGGCATCAAAGCCCTGCTACACCCCGTGGCATTCTTCTCACGGAAACTGTCCCCAGCCGAGAAGAACTACGATGTGGGGGATCGGGAATTACTGGCCATAAAGACCGCCCTCGAGGAATGGCGTTACCTGCTAGAAGGGGCTACTCACCCAATCCTGATCTTCACAGATCACAAAAATCTAGAGTACTTGAAAACTGCCAAGAGGTTGAAACCTAGACAGGCCCGCTGGGCCTTATTTTTCTCTCGTTTTACTTTTCACGTGACATATCGTCCGGGTTCCAAAAACGCGAAGCCGGACGCTCTGTCTCGTATGTATCACAAATCCCAGGATGGTTCCCCTCCAGACACTATCCTTGCCCCTGGAAACTTTCTCCTGCTACAGGAAGACCTGCTGTCCCAGCTCAGGCGGGCTTCCAGTGGCCTCATACCCACTCCCGGTCCTGGGTTGCAGGCCAAGGATGGGCTATTGTGGCATGGGGATAAGATTTTCATTCCCGAGGGTCTGCGGGTAACCGTCCTGGAATTGTGCCATGATCATAAGCTGGCCGGACACTTTGGTGTCACCAAAACCACTGAATTGGTACAACGTACCTTCTGGTGGCCTCAGCTAAGGGAGGACTGCAAGAAATTTGTGGAAACATGCACTGTGTGTATTCGGAGCAAAAGTCATAGAACCAATGCCTGGGGCCTACTCAAGCCATTACCAGTCCCAGATCGCCCCTGGAAAATGCTGTCCATAGATTTCATTGTGGAATTGCCCACAGCAGAGGACCACACTACGATCTTCGTGATAGTTGATCGTCTGTCAAAAATGGCACACTTTGTTCCCATGAAGGGCACCCCTTCTGCCTCAGAGACCGCACAAGTGTTCATCCGAGAAGTCATCAGACTTCATGGGGTACCAGCCAACATAGTGTCCGACCGAGGGGTACAATTCACCTCTCGGTTCTGGAAATCACTCTGCAAGGCCCTCAACATTGAGCTATCGTTTTCTTCCGCTTATCACCCTCAAACCAATGGGCAGACCGAAAGAACCAATCAGACCCTGGAACAATATCTTCGATGCTTTTCTTCCTTCTCCCAAGACGATTGGATCTCCCTGTTACCAGTTGCTGAGTTTGCATATAACAATGCCATCCACTCGGCCACCCAACAGACACCTTTCTTCGCCAACTATGGCTTTCATCCTTCATTCCTGCCCAATTCTCTTCCTGAATGTACTGTGCCCGCGGTCCAGGAAAAGATTGACTTCTTTGCTTCCAATAACCAACTCCTGCAGGACACCATGGCCCGGACTCAGGAACATAACAAGACAGTCTTTGACCGAAAGAGGCGTGGAGAATTGGTACTGGCACCGGGTGACACAGTGTGGCTCTCCACCTTGAATCTGAAGATGGCTTGTCCCTCAAAAAAACTGGGCCCTAAGTTCCTAGGTCCCTTTCCAGTCAAACGAAAGATTAATGAAGTAGCCTATGAGTTGGAACTTCCTGATTCCCTCAAGGTCCATCCAGTCTTTCATGTTTCTCTGTTAAAACCCTCCACTCCCAACCCCTTTTCCAACAGAAGGACTATACCCCCGGACCCAGTCTTGGTAGATGGCGAGGAAGAATATGAGGTAGAGGCCATACTAAATGTTAGAAAAAGGAGAAATCAGAATCAGTTCTTGATCAAATGGAAGGGTTATGGTCCTGAAGAGAATTCCTGGGAGCCCGAGTGTAATATCCATGCTAAGAGTCTGGTTCAAGCCTTCAAAAGAGCACATCCTGAGAGATTTGCCCAGAGGGGCACCCGGAGGTTGCCCCTAGGAGGGGGGCAATGTCATGAAGATCCTGCCAGAAATCTAAACCCGGGCCGTCCCCGCCCTCAGATTCCATTGCGCATGCGCATGCGCGCCCGGGCGCGGGCACGTGCACAACCGCGCACAGGGAGACGGGTGCGCGCCCTAGTTAGCACCAGCCGGCCTATTTAAGCCTGACTTGAGCAGACGGTCTTTGCTGTCTGCTCTACAGCGTTGTGGTGTAGTAAAAGAAACCTGATCCTGTTATACCTGTTCCTTTGACCCGGCTTGCCATAAGACTATCCAGCTTTCTGCCTGTACCCGACCCCGGCTTCCAGTGACCATCCTCCTGCCTGATCCATTGTACCTTGCTCTAAGTTCAGATTCATTACCTGACTTCTTTGATGAACTCTGGTTCCTTGTTAAGCCTCTGTCCAGTCTGCAGTCTGACCCTCTGTAACGAGCCTGTTCACCTGTTGGTTCCAGTCCATTCAGTGGTTCCGTTTCCTGTGTCCAGTTCCCGTCAGCTCTGCTATCCAAGCTTACCTGTGAACCTGTTTGCCAAGCCATTGTTCAGTTCCTGTCAGCTCTGCTATCCAAGTGTACCTGTGAACCCGCTTGCCAAGCCGTTGTCCGGTTCCTGTCAGCTCTGCTATCCAAGTGTACCTGTGAACCCGCTTGCTAAGCCTTTGTCCAGTACCTGTCAGCTCTGCTATCCAAGTGTACCTGTGAACCCGCTTGCCAAGCCGTTGTCCAGTTCCTGTCAGCTTTGCTATCCAAGTTTACCTGTGAACTTGCTTGCCAAGCCGTTGTCCAGTTCCTGTCAGCTCTGCTATCCAAGTGTACCTGTGAACCCGCTTGCCAAGCCGTTGTCCAGTTCCTGTCAGCTCTGCTATCCAAGTTTACCTGTGAACTTGCTTGCCAAGCCGTTGTCCAGTTCCTGTCAGCTCTGCTATCCAGTTTACCTGTGAGCCTGCTTCCCAGCGATCCTGCCAGCTCTGCTATCCAGTTTACCTGTGAGCCTGCTTTCCAGCGATCCTGCCAGCTCTGCTATCCAGTTTACCTGTGAGCCTGCTTTCCAGAGATCCTGTCAGCTCTGCTATCCAGTTTACCTGTGAGCCTGCTTCCCAGCGATCCTGCCAGCTCTGCTATCCAGTTTACCTGTGAGCCTGCTTTCCAGAGATCCTGTCAGCTCTGCTATCCAGTTTACCTGTGAGCCTGCTTCCCAGCGATCCTGCCAGCTCTGCTATCCAGTTTACCTGTGAGCCTGCTTTCCAGAGATCCTGTCAGCTCTGCTATCCAGTTTACCTGTGAGCCTGCTTCCCAGCGATCCTGCCAGCTCTGCTATCCAGTTTACCTGTGAGCCTGCTTTCCAGAGATCCTGCCAGCCCTGCTATCCAGTTTACCTGTGAGCCTGCTTTCCAGAGATCCTGCCAGCTCTGCTATCCAGTTTACCTGTGAGCCTGCTTCCCAGAGATCCTGCCAGCTCTGCTATCCAGTTTACCTGTGAGCCTGCTTTCCAGAGATCCCGCCAGCTCAGCTAACCTGTTTCCTTCCCACCGGTCTGTAGATCCTGCCAGGCACCCGTGCTCCTCCTCACTCCTGGCTCTCCTGTTCCCACACCAGGGGAACAGGAGTGGGAGACGCAAGGGAGGCCTCTCCCTGCAATCTCGGGCTCGCACCACCAGGTACGTGACACCAGCACAGCAACTGTACAACACCGCAGAGCTCCGCCTGTGCAGGGCGCTGCCTCTGCACGTTATCAGAAAAGTTCTTTGGTGTGGGCCTTTTTTGAGACGAGTGCATCAGATCGCACCACTGCTATTTGCAATATTTGTCTCAAGCGTATCTCGCGTGGCCAAAACATCAGCCGCTTGGGCACCACAAGCATGAGCAGACATATGTCGACCTGCCATGCAGCTCGTTGGCAGGCACACATAAAAGACCCACACCAAAGAACTAAGCGGACCTCTCCTTGCTCCTCATCAGCTGGGATCTCCATCCCCACTACACCTTCAGTCCTCTCTGAAAGCTGCTCTGAGAGGACTGAAGGTGTAGAATTAGGTGTGTCACAACCAAGTACTTGCAGTACACCGACGTCCGATTGTAGCAGGCAAACTTCCCTGCCCCAGCTGCTGGACCGTCGAAAGAAGTACACTCCCAGCCATCCACATGCCCAGCGGTTGAATGCTAGCTTGGCTAAATTGCTAGCACTTCAACTGCTGCCTTTTCAGTTGGTAGACTCGGCCCCCTTCCGTGAGTTTGTTCAATGTGCGGTTCCTCAGTGGCAGGTTCCCAAACGCAACTTTTTCTCACGGAAGGCGATTCCGTCTCTCTACCGGCATGTGGAAGGCAATGTCCATGCCTCGCTGGACAGGGCGGTCAGCGGTAAGGTGCATATTACCGCTGACTCATGGTCCAGCAGGCATGGACAGGGACGTTACCTTTCTTTCACGGCCCATTGGGTCACTCTATTGGCAGCTGGGAGGGATGCAGGACAAGGTGCAGTAGTGTTGGAGGTTGTTCCGCCACCACGCCTCCAAAATGCTACTACTGCTACTGGTTGTGACACACCCCTCTCCTCCACCCCCTCCTCTTCTTCTTCCTCCAGTGCTCTGTCCTCGGAACCAGCGGTGCTCCGTAGGCGTACAAGGGGCTACGCAAGTACGCAGGCAAAAAGATGCCATGCCGTGCTTGCGCTGGTGTGTTTGGGGGACAGGAGCCACACTGGGCCAGAGGTTCTGGCAGCTCTGCAGGGGCAGGCCGAGAGGTGGTTGACGCCACGTCAGCTTAAGCCAGGAATGGTCGTTTCTGACAATGGCACCAACCTCCTCTCCGCCCTGCGACAGGGCCAGCTCACCCATGTGCCCTGTATGGCTCACGTCCTCAACCTGGTGGTGCAGCGGTTCTTGGGCAGGTTCCCTGGCTTACAGGATGTCCTGAGGCAGGCCAGGAAAGTCTGTGTGCATTTCCGCCGATCGAATGCCAGTGCTCGGCTGACTGAGCTGCAAAAGGAGCTGAACCTGCCCAAGAACCGCCTAATATGTGACATGCCCACCAGGTGGAAATCAACGTTGGCCATGCTGCAGCGACTGCACACGCAGCAGGGGGCCATCAATGAGTACCTTTGCGACTACGGCACCAGGACAGGGTCAGGGGAGCTTGTTTTTTTTTTCCCCACGTCAGTGGAGCATGATCAGGGATGCATGCACTGTCCTCTCACCATTTGAGGAGGCCACAAGGATGGTGAGCAGTGACAGTGCATGCATCAGTGACACTGTACCTCTTGTCCACCTGTTGGAGCATACGCTGCGTGGGATAATGGACAGGGCACTTGAGGCAGAACAGAGACAGGAAGAGGAGGACTTCCTTGCCTCTCAAGGCCCCCTTTATCCGGACAGTGTTCCTTCTGTCCCACCCATCACACAGGAAGAGGATGAGGATGAGGAGGAGGAGGAGGAGGAGGATTGTGTGAGCATGGAGGTGGAGCCTGGCACTCAGCATCAGCAGCAGCAGTCTTTTAGGGATGATGTACAGTCCCAACAAACCAGTGGACTTGTACGTGGCTGGGAGGAGGTGGCTGGCGATCATGTCATCCTCAGTGACCCAGAAGACTCCGGACCGAATGCCTCAGCTAACCTACGCTGCATGGCCTCCCTGATCCTGCAAAGCCTGCGGAAGGATCCTCGTGTTCTTCGGATCAAGGAGAGGGACCATTACTGGCTGGCCACTCTCCTTGATCCACGGTACAAGGGTAAGGTTGCGGACCTTATCTTGCCGTCGCAGAGGGAGCAGAGGATGAGACATCTCAGGGAGGCCTTGCAGAAAGGTCTGTGCAACGCGTTCCCAGAAACTGGGAGGTTACAAACTCCTGGTCCTGGGCGACGAGTTGCTGAGGCTTCGGTCAGTAGCAGAAGGAGCGGTGGGAAAGGTGGACGTCTGACCGATGCGTTCAGACAATTTTTTAGTCCTCAGCCCCAAGGTATGATCGGTTCCAGCAACCATCGCCAGCGTCTGATATACATGGTGCAGGAATACCTTGGGGCAAGGTCAAACTTGGACACCTTTCCAACCGAAAATCCTCTGGCTTACTGGGTCCTGAGGATGGATCACTGGCCAGAGCTTGCACAGTATGCAATTGAGCTACTGGCCTGTCCTGCCTCCAGCGTTCTTTCCGAACGCACATTCAGTGCTGCTGGAGGATTTGTCACCGATCATAGGGTGCGCCTGTCCACCGACTCGGTTGATCGACTGACCTTCATCAAAGTGAATCAGTCTTGGATCACCACCAGCTACCAGGCACCTGAAGCGGATATAACGGAATAATTTATAATGTCACATCCCTTCAAGACTGCCTATGCTGATGCTGAGTGACTGTCCTCTTATGTTCACTGACTATCCTCTTCCTCCTCCTCAATGATCCATGCCACCACACCAGTGCCTAAGGCACAATTTTTCAGCCCCTGTATAACAGGGGCGTGTACTTACAATTTTTTTAAAAAATGCTTCGCAACACGTGTGACTGCTGTGCTCCAAGTACAGTATCTGTGAGGGGTTGCAGTGTTGTGGCACCAGCACCAGTGCCTAAGGCACAATTTTTCAGCCCCTGTTTAACAGGGGCGTGTACTTACAATTTTTTAAAAAAATGCTTCGCAACACGTGTGACTGCTGTGCTCCAAGTACAGTATCTGTGAGGGGTTGCAGTGTTGTGGCACCAGCACCAGTGCCTAAGGCACAATTTTTCAGCCCCTGTTTAACAGGGGCGTGTAAGTACAATTTTTTAAAAAAATGCTTCGCAACACGTGTGACTGCTGTGCTCCAAGTACAGTATCTGTGAGGGGTTGCAGTGTTGTGGCACCAGCACCAGTGCCTAAGGCACAATTTTTCAGCCCCTGTTTAACAGGGGTGTGTAATTACAAATCTTGATCTAATAGTTCACAGCAGGGCCCATTCCTGCGCCCACCAAGAGTAACTATGAGGGCCTACAGTCTTGTGGCAACACCGTCCACCACCACCGCCAAAGGCCCAATTTTTCTGCCCTGTTCATCAGGTGCTTGCAATTACAAATCTTGATCTAATAACTCACAGCAGGGCCCATTCCTGCGCCCACCAAGAGTAACTGTGAGAGCTTACAGTCTTGTGGCAACACCGTCCACCACCACCACCACCACCACCCCCGCCAAAGGCCCAATTTTTCTGCCCTGTTCAACAGGTTCATGCAATTACAAATCTTGATCTAATAACTCACAGCAGGGCCCATTCCTGCGCCCACCAAGAGTAACTGTGAGAGCTTACAGTCTTGTGGCAACACCGTCCACCACCACCACCACCACCACCACCACCACCGCCAAAGGCCCAATTTTTCTGCCCGGTTCAACAGGTGCATGCAAGTACAAATCTTGATCTATTAACTCACAGCAGGGCCCATTCCTGTGCCCACCAGTCTTGTGGCTACACCAACATCTAATAGGGCAAATTTCTGCAGAGTATATACGCCAGGCCCCTACTTTCAAACATCCAACTTACAAACGACTCCTACTTGCAAATGGAAAGAGAAAACAGGAAGTGAGAGGAAATCTACCCCTAGGAAGGGAAATTCTATCCTGTTAGATTTAATTTGGGAAAAAGGCATCTCCTCTCTACTGATGCTTTATCACCAATCCTTGTTTCAATTAAAACCCCACTTTTCCAAAAACATTTGTCATTGGGACAGAAAGTGAGGTGACATGTTCTGAACAGATGTGCAAAGACAGCAAATGTTACAGGGGTGATAACCCCTCCCTATGTTCTCCAAAAAGCTTAAAAATCGATTATTTGGGGATGGAGCTACACTTCATAATGTACCTGTTCAGATTCTACTTAAGAACAAACCTACAGTCCGTCTCTTGTTTGCACCGCGTATATACTGCTGTTCAGAGTATATAGGGTTGTAGGTATAGGGTTTTATTTTGGGTGCGGGGTCCCCCTTAATATCCATACAAGACCCAAAGGGGCTGGGGTGGGGGGGGGGGTGATGGGGTAACCATGCCATTTTCTCAAGGATTTTCAGCCATATGGCGGCCAGGACAAGACATGACATTAAAGCCGCAAGTGGCTTCTTTTTTTCCTTTACAAATGTCATTTTGTGCAAGGACAGTTCTAAACACAGGAAACACATGCCACTTCACAGGCATACTTTAGACACCCCCCAGGTACCATATTTAAAGGAAAATTTCACTTTTTTTTTTCACTTTATGCATCATTAAAATGACTGCTCCCGAAAAAACGTTAGTTTTTAAAAGTTCTTTTTGCATTGATATATGTCCCCTGGGGCAGGACCCGGGTCCCCAAACCTGTTTTATGACATTAACATGCATATTGGCCGTTGTAATTAGCACTTTTGATTTCGAACGTTCGCGTCCATTATAACGTATAGGGTTCGAAAATTCGCGCAAACTTTCGGTCCGTTCGAAGGTTCTGGTTCGAACCGAACCCGGGGGTGTTCGGCTCATCCCTACTCACTACTTTACATTGTAGCAAAGTCTAATTTCTTCAGTGTTGTCACATGAAAACTCATAAACTTTTGTGAGATACTGTATATTTTCTTAGTGGTATACTTTTAAACTGGGCATGGCCATGGATGATGACATTTTTCTGACACATATTTAAGAAAGTTGACTTTTTGCTTCAGTCTCATGTACCTTATGAAAATATTTTTTTTACATTTCAGTGAAGATATTTTTAGTGCTGATTTACATGGGCTTTTAATGCAGCATTTTACATCTGAATGCATTGGTACAATGCAAAGAAGGCCAAATACAGCCCCAGAAATGTAATTTATCATAACATAAAAATAATTGTGTAAGTCCATCCAGTTCAACCACAAAAAAAATAAAAAATAAAATAATATCATACAATCCCATATACCCAATTCTATACCCACAGTTGATCCAGAGGAAGGCGAAAAACCCCAGCAGAGCATGATCCAATTTGCTAAAGCAGGGGAAAAAATACCTTCCTGATCCCCCGAGAGGCAATCGGATTTTCCCCGGATCAACTTTACCTATAAATGTTAGTACCCAGTTATATTATGTACAGTTAGGAAATAATCCAGGCCTTTCTTAAAGCAATCTACTGAGCTGGCCAGAACCACCTTTGCAGGGAGTCTATTCCACATTTGCACAGCTCTTAGCTAGACATGTGCACAACCAAAAAATTTGTTTATTTTCGTTTCGTTTTTTTCGTTTCCGAAAAAAAATCGTTTTTTTTTTCGTTTCCGTCGATTCGTAACGATTCGTAACATTCGTAGATTCGTAATCGGAGCATAATTCATAATTTGATGTAATGTGTATGCTATTATTACATTTTAATAATTTACGAATCGAAAAAAAAAGTTACGAATCGAAAAAAAAAAAGTTACGAATCGAAAAAAAAAAGTTACGAATGTACGAATTTTTTTTCAATAGAGACACGGAAAATTACAAATCGAAAAAAAAAAAAGAAAAAGTTACGAATCGAAAAAAAAAGTTACGAATCGAAAAAAAAAAGTTACGAATCGAAAAAAAAAGTTCCGAATGTACGAATTTTTTGGTTCAATAGAGACACGGAAAATTACAAATCGAAAAAAAAAAAAAAAAAAAGTTACGAATCGAAAAAAAAAGTTACGAATTGAAAAAAAAAGTTACGAATCGAAAAAAAAAAGTTACGAATCGAAAAAAAAAAGTTACGAATGTACAAATTTTTTGGTTCAATAGAGACACGGAAAATTACAAATCGAAAAAAAAAAAAAAAAAAAAAAAAAAAAAGTTACGAATCGAAAAAAAAAAAAAAAGTTTTGAATCGAAAAAAAAAGTTACGAATCGAAAAAAAACTAAAAAGTACTAATTTTTTTGTTCAATCCATTCGAAGCACGTTAAGCAGCACCTTTGTAAGGGACACGGAAAATGACCAATTCAACAAAAAAAAAAAAGTTACGAATTTTTTCGTTCGTTTTCGTTCGTTTTCGTTTTTCGGATTTTCTTCATTAGTACATTCGTTGTTTCTAATTCGTTTTTTTCGGATTTTCGTTGTTTTTCGGATTCGATGAACAAAAAAACGAAAAAAACAAAACGAATTGCACATGTCTACTCTTAGCCCCCATACACACGGTTGGACATTCCGACCACAAAATCCGTCTGATTTTTTCCGACGGATTTTGGCCGAAACTTGTCTTGCATACACACGGTCGCACAAAGTTGTCGGAAAATTCGATCCTTCGGAACGAGGTGACGTCAAACACGTACGACGGGAATACGTAGAGGCCAGTAGCCCATAGCTTTCATCTCCAAATTTTTTATGAGCATGCGTGGCACTTTATGCGTCAGAATTCTCGACACATGTTCGGAAAAAGTCCGATCGGATTTTGTTGTCGGAAAATTTGAGATCCAGCTCTCAAACTTTTTCCGACGTAAATTCCGATGGAAAAAGTCTGATGGAGCCCCCACACGGGCGGATTTTCCAACAACATGTTCCGATCGGACATTTTCCGTCAGAATTTTCGACCGTGTGTATGGGACATTACTGTGAAGAAATCTTTTCTGTATTTGGAGATGAAATCTCTTTTCCTCTAGACGTAAAGAGTGCCCCCTTGTCCTCTTTGTTGACTTTAAAGTGAATAACTCAACACCAAGTTCACTATATGGGCCCCTTATATATTTGTACATGTTGATCATATCCCCCCTTAATCTCCTCTTATCAAGGGTGAATAAATTCAGTTCCTCTAATCTTTCCTCATAGCTGACCTCCTCCATGCCTCTTATCAGTTTGGTTGCCCTTCTCTGCACTTTCTCCAGTTCCCCGATATCCTTTTTGAGAACTGGTGCCCAAAACTGAACTGCATATTCCAGATGAGGTCTTACTAATGATTTGAACATGGGGCAAAATGATATCTCTCTCTCTGGAGTCCATACCTCTCTTAATACAACAAAGGACTTTGCTCGCTTTGGAAACCGCAGCTTGGCATTGCATGCTATTATTGAGCTTATGATCTACCAAAACCCCCAGATCCTTCTCCTCTATGGATTCCCCCAGTTGTACTCCCCCTACTATGTATGATGCATGCATATTCTTAGCCCCCAAGTGCATAACTTTACATTTATCAACATTAAACCTCGTCTGCCACATAGTCGCCCAATTAGACAGAGCATTGAGGTCGGCTTGTAAATTGGAGACATCCTGTAAGGACATTATTCCACTGCATAGCTTGGTGTCATCTGCAAAGATGGAAATGTTACTTTTGATCCCAGACCCAATATCATTTATAAAGATATTAACCTCCTTGGCGGTAATCCCAAGTCTGGCTCGGGTTCAGTTTTTTCTGCTAGGAGCGGTAACCCCGAGCCAGACTCGGGCTTGCGTTGCAGGATACAGGGGGGAAGTTACTTACCTTTTCCCCTGGATCCTGCGATGTCTCCCCGCTGTGTGAGCGAGCCGTCCGCTCGCTCGATTCACACAGTGCCGAGTGCCGCTGATCTCCGTTCCCTGCGACGTTACGACGCACGGGAGCGGAGATCGGCGCCAAATTCAAAAAAGTTTAAAAACACAACACACATACAGTACTGCAATCTTACAGATTACAGTACTGTATACAAAAAATACACATCCCCTTTGTCCCTAGTGGTCTGCCCAGTGTCCTGCATGTCATTTTATATAATAAAAAGATTTTTTTTCTGCCTGGAAACTGGAGATTGTCCATAGCAACCAAAAAGTGTCCCTTTATGTCAAAAGTGGTTTTAGACCAGCTAGAAAACACCGATAATAAATTAGAATCACAATTTATCATCAAACAATAAATTTAATGACAGCGACTATTCTGCAACTGAGCAAATTTCAGTGTTTTTGATTTGATTACATTATTGAATCCTTTTTATATATATTTTTATTATATTATAATTTATGATTTTGTGTTTCAAACTTTATCATACCCGGGATGTCTACTAGACTCTGGTTCGGACAGATTTAAGTGAGTTATTCATAAGAATTGCATGCCTACAATATAAAACACCAAATTTCCATGCAAAATAATTGTACCGCTTTCAGCACTAAATTCCAGACAGAATCATACCGCCAGGGAGGTTAAAAAGTAAGGGTCCCAGCACTGAACCTTGGGGTACACCACTGATAACCTTAGACCATTCAGAGTAAGAATTATTAACCACTACTCTCTGAATTCTGTCATTTAGCCAGTTTTCTATCCATTTACAAACTGATATTTCCAAACCTGTAGACTTTACCTTACACATGAGCCATGTGTGCGGAACTGTATCGACTGCTTTTGCAAAATCCAAGTATACCACGTCCAACGCCACCCCTCTGTCCAAGGTTTTACTTACCTCCTCATAAAAAGAAATCAGGTTTGTCTGACAACTTCTGTCTTTCATGAATGTGTGAGAGGCAAGAGTCTGAAATGTTGCATAAACAAACTGCACGCCATGTAAGCATTTTTACTTGACTACAGTGTAAGAGGGAGAGACAAGGCGGTTTTTATCAATAAATAAACATTACAGTGTATTATATCAGGATAAGAGCCAGAAATATTGCACAGACATATTGCATATAATGTACCTGGTTTTACTATGCCACAATGGAAGAAGAAGAAATAAGCAGTTTTTTTGTGAAATAGAATTTTAAAAGCATTTTGAAAGGGCCACACAGCATGCAGATTTTCATCCAAAAATAAACATCTAAGTGTATATATTGGGAAAAATTATTATTTGATCCCCTGTAGATTTTGTAAGTTTGCCCACTTACAAAGAAAGGAAGGTTCCATAATTGTTATCATAGGTATATTTTGAATGATAGAGATAGAATATCAACCAAAAATCCAGAAAAAAAACACATGGTACAAATTTTATAAATTAATTTGCAGTTCAGTGAGTAAAAAAAGTATTTGATCCCCAGGCAAAACATGACTTAGTACTTGGTAAAGAAACCCTAGTTGGCAAGCACAGAGGTAAGACGTTTCTTGTAGTTATCAGGATTGCACACATCTCAGGAGGGATTTTGGTCCACTCTTCTTTACAGATCTTCTCTAAATCCTTAAGGTTTCTTGGCTGCTGCTTGACAACTCAAAGTTTCAGCTCCCTCCATACATTTTCTATAGGATTAAGGTCTGGAGACTGGCTAGGCCACTCCAGGACCTTAATGTGCTTCTTCTTGAGCCACTCCTTTGTTGCCTTGTGGTATGTTTTGGGTCATTGTCATGCTGGAAGACCCATCCCTAACCCTTCTTCAGTGTTCTGGCTGAGGGAAGAAGGTTCTCATCCAAGATTTTACAATACGTGGTCCTGTCCATTGGCCCCTCAATTCGTCAAAGTCAGTTTGTACCATTAGCAGAGAAACGCAAAAGCATAATGTTTCCATCTCTGTACTGTTCTTAGGGTCATAGTCAGCATTTTTCTTCCTCCAAACATAGCGAGTCGAGTTAATGTCAAAGAGCTCAATTTTCATCTCATCTGACCACAGCACTTTCTCCCAATCCTTCTCTGAATCATTTAGATGTTCATTGGCAAACTTCAAACGGGCTTGTACGTATGCCTTCTGGAGGAGGGGGACCTTGCGGGCGCTGCAGGCTTTCAATCCATGGTGGGGTATTGTGTTACCAATGGTTTGTTTGGTGACTGTGGTCCCAACTGCCTTGAGATCATTCACAAGCTCCTCCCGTGTAGTTCTGGGCTGAGCTTTCACTTTTCTCATTATCATCCTTACCCCATGAAGCAAAATCTTGCATGTAGCTCCAGACCGAGGGTTTGATGTTTATTTTGTATTTCTTCCATTTGCGAATAATCGCTCCAACAGTTGTCACCTTCTCACCAAGCTTCTTGCTGATGGTCTCGTAGCCCATTCCAGACTTGTGCAGGTCTACAATCTTGTCCCTGACATCCTTTGACAGCTCTTTGGTCTTGCCCATGATGGTGAGGTTTGAATGGATGAAAGAGAGTTTGTGGACAGGTGTCTTTTATACACATAACGAGTTGTCGTTAGGAGCACCTTCTTAAACTGACAGGACTAATCTGTGTACCACATGAGCACATACTGTGGCTAGTCTGTGGGAGCCAGAATCATTGTTGGTTGGTAGGGGATAAAATAATAATTTTACTTACTTAACAGCAGCTCAAACATTTGTATCATGTGTTTTTTCTTTGCTGATATTTTGTCTCTATCATTTAAAATACACCTATAATAAAAAATTATAGACCCTTCATTTCTTTGTAAGTGGGCAAACATACAAAATCTGCAGGGGATCAAATTATTATTTTTGCCACTGTATATGTCACAGAAAATAATGACGATATATTGTACAGACTACATAGACAGCATTTCAGTATGTTATAATGAACACGGTAATAAATATGCTACAGGCATCATGCTTAGTATTTCTACGATATCTTGTAGACCTCATTGCCTAAAATACATCCCCATTTAGTTTTGGTGAACAGAAAAATAAATATTCCATTTTTTCTGATTTAAAAGATGTAAAGCCTAAATTCACAAAAAATAAATAAAAAAATGTAAAATCTAAAAATCAGCACAGAGGACATGACCTACTTTCAGTGAGATGTGTCCCTCATGCTTGTGTGTCCTTTTGCTAAATTCTTCCTCTTCCGATGCCCCCCAACCCCAGTCCCTGTAATCTTTTAGTGGGATGAAGGTTAAAAGTGTTGTGTAGAGTATTGAAATCATGGGCTAGAAGCTTCTAATATACAGCAGAACATCTTTACTTTCATGGAGCATATCTTTATCATGGCTTTACATCATATAGACAGAAACAGGAACAAGGAGCATACAACTACATACACTTAGAGAGATAACACTTCTTCTAAATACATTACCATAGATACAAACTACAGTGCCACCTGCTGGATAGATATGTATAATGCATACACTATATATAGTTCACAGTACTTTACATTATATTTTGTTGTTCTTCCAACACCCCTTCTCAACAGAATGTGCTTTGTCAAATGATATTCAGCTTCTTCTGGAAATAACTATGACATTCCTTTAACAAAGGTTTGGTGAGTGCATCAGCAGTCATCTTCTCTGATGGACAGTATTGAATGTCAATAACACCTTGCGCTTGATTATCCCTCCGTAGGTGATACTTGACATTGATGTGTTTGGTTCTAGGATTGACCCTTTCTGATTGTGTAAGCTTTATACATCCCTGGTTGTCTTCAAAAATGGGAATTGGTTTTGACATGTCTATTCCAATGTCCACAAAAAGTTGAAGAATCCATATAGCTTCTTGACATGCGTGTGCTTCTGCAATGTACTCTGCTTCAGTTGAAGAGCGACAGTTGCTTGCTTTTGACTAGACAAATGTATAGTTCCTTCCCCATACTGGAAGATGAATCCGCTTGTGGATTTGTGGTCTGTGCTGTCCCCGGCCCAATCAGCATCCACATATCCAACCAGTTTTGGTATTGATGTTGCTGGTAACCGTAACTTTATCTGAATTGTTCCTTTAAGGTACTGCATCACTCTTTTTATTGCATTCCAGTCACGCTGACAGGGAGCTGAAACCTTCCTGCATAGTATGCCCACTGCTGCAGCTATGTCTGGTCTTGTCACATTGGCAACATATAGCAGCTTACCGATTGCTCTGCAATACATGTCATTGTTGGGTAGCAAGTTTTCTGCTTCATTGCTCTTTTGATAGCCTGGTTCCATAGGAGTTTTAATTTCCTTTGCATCTTGCATATGGAATTGTTCCAAGATTTCTGAGATTTTCTGAGATTGGTTGAGAAGGTAACTTCCACCTTCTCTCTCTATTAGGATTCCCAGATAGTAGCTAATGTTCCCTAGTTCTTTGATTTTAAAATGTTATTTCAGCTTTTAAACTATCTGATTATAATCCCCTTCTTGTTCAAAACAAGTTATAATGTCATCAACATAGATAGGGATGTATATCCATCTGTCTTCTTGATTCTTGGAGTAGAGACAGGGGGTCTGCTTTACCTCTTGAGAATCCCTCTCTGGTAAGTACTTTGTTAAATTTCTCATGCCACATCCTTGCAGATTGCTTAAGACCGTAGATGCTCTTCTGAAATTTACACACAAGGTTGTCTTCTTGCTCAAACCCTGGTGGTTGCTCCATGTAAAGGTCTTCCTTAATGTCTCCATATAGGAAAGCAGTTTTAACATCTAGGTGTTTCACTTGCATGCCCTCCCCGGCTGCAACACTAGGAATCGCTTTGATAGTGGAGTGTTTTACGATGGGCGCAAATGTTTTATCGTAATCTTTACCAAATTTCTGGGAGTAACCCTTGGCAACTAGTCTGGCTTTGTATTTGTGGATATTCCCCTCTGCGTCTGACTTTACTTTGAAAGTCCACTTACTTCCTATAGTTTTGCGTTTAGGAGGGAGCTCTGTGAGTGTCCCGTTTTTTATTTTTTTTCTTGAAGTGACTTTAATTCTTCTTCTGCTGCCTTTCTCTATTTATTGGTTTCATGTTTTGGCAGTTTTTTTATGTCTTCCCAGGACCTTGGTTCAAGTATGCTGTGTGTTTTGACAGTGTATGACAGCTTGCAGGGTGGTATCCTCTTTGTGGTCCGAGTGGATCTTCTGACTTCAGGCAGTTCAGCAGGATCTGGTGGAGAATTTGGTTTAGGCATTGTGAGTTCCACTTCTTGTTCTGACTCCTGCAAAGGTTCTCTTTGATCAACCTTTTCTTCTGGTTTGCTTGACATATTCACTTCACAGCTTTCAGGGATTGGTGTTTCTGATGACGGGCTTTCATCAAAATAAACACACACAATAAACACTATTGCCTACTGTCACTTTGTCTTTGGGTGTAGGATTCTGCAACCCTTAGTTTGCTCACTGTGGCATACTATGAAAATCTGTTTGGCTCTGTTCTCCAGTTTGGATTGCTGTTCACTTGGAATATAGGCATATGCTTTACCATCCAAACACTCTGATGTGCCCTATGCTAGGCTTTGATCTCTATACAAAATAAAGTAATTAGTGCAGCGCAATATGAATAAAAGAAAGTCCATCCATAAATGTAAAAGAACTACAAGTCCCAGAACGAAAGATGAGACCCCTTGTGAGAGAGTGAAAGATCCAATCCACTAGTGATTGTAGGTGATAAGCCCTCCACCACAAAACCAATGCTCTTACCAGAAAAGGTGGACCCCTGATAAACAGAAGGTCAAACACACTTGTATCCACAATGGGATGATGGTATTCAGCACGGCAGTGGAACACGAACATCCAGGGCAAGAGTAAAGAGACAAGGGGACACGTTCTAAGTGCTCTCCGTTGGTTTATTTTAAAAAGGATTCATAAAATGGCATATGGTGATGACCTGTAAACCCGAGGCCATCTCTTCACATAGAAAAAATACCATATATGTAGCAAAACAAAAATACCTTATAGCAGAATACTTTTAAAAAAACGTTAAAAAGACATCTGAATGAATGATTTGTATATCACTGCAACTGCGAACTGAATCGCCTGGAGGCGCTTTGAATATCTGAAAAATATTTATTTATCTGATATGAAACAGTTTAAGTCAAATTCATAGTTTAACCCTCTCGGAACTGAAACCTGTGTCTCATGGATCCAGAAGCATTCTCGCTGACTTAACTGGCGTATAAAATTTCCACCTCTCCAGTGCTTATTTACCTTCTCCAACTCCCAGAATCTGAGACCCTTTGGTCCCTGAAAAATTCTGAAGTGTTTATTCACATGTTCAGCTATGCAAACACCCATGTCTTGATGTCCTCCTCACATACTGGAGTCCACAATCGCACTCCAGCATGTACACGACCCCCACTGTATCACAAATGATAAAAAAAATTATGGGGTATTTTCTGTTAGTGGCCGAGGCGACAAAGTCCTTTTTTTAAGGTTATGTTTACATTGCCTGCATGCAGGACAATTTCGACAAGCGTAGAATCCGGACAAAAAGGCAAACAATCTATTTTCCAACAACAGGGGGATCTACTACACTCGGGGGCCAAAACATCTCGGAGGGTAGGAGATCTTATGTAAATGAATCTCGGGCATGGGGGCAGCACTGTACCTAAAATTCTATCCTTTTCCCAATGTTTCATAATTATTTTTTCAAATTTTTTATGTTGTATATTTTAGTCTAAAATAATTTTATATTCATATTTTTTGTCTCTTTTATTCTTATTTTTGTTGGAAGCTGCAACTAAGAGGGTTAGATCCAGGTTCCCAATGCTCTGGATCTCACTTGCAATCTGTTCCTTCTTATATCCTTTTTGGAAAAAACGTTCAGATAATACATTAGGCTGCGTGTAATAATGAGACTCAAGAGTGCAGTTCTGCCTTAGGCGGATAAACTGACCTCTTGGGATGTTATACTGCCATGTTTGATGATGGCCACTATCTAAATGTATATAGCCATTTCTGTCAGTCGGTTTGAAGAAATTTCTTGTCTTAAAAGAACTTCCCTGTCTGAAAATCTCCAGATCGAGGAATGTCATGCAGGAAGCATTGGCATTCCAAGATAAACTAATGTTTTTGTTATTGCCATTAAGTTTAGACATGAACAGCTGTAAGCTAACAAGAGCTCTCCCTCATACCATGATCAAATCATCTATGTATCTTGGGTAGCAAACCAGCTGTGCAGGTCGATCACAGAAAATCGTTTCGTCTTCTCATTGCACCATAAATAGGTTTGCTACACTCGGAGCAAACCGAGCGCCCATAGCAACACCGAGAATCTGGAGGAAAAATTTTCCATTATACCAGAAATGATTTCTGGCCAAACAGAACTCTAGTGATTTCATTAGGAAGATTTTATGCAAATCAGGAAGATCTGAATTATCTAGGGCCCACTTTACAGACATCAGTTCATCCTGGTGACCAATAATGGTGTATAGTGAGCTGACATCTGCTGTCACCAAAAGACTATTCTCATTACAGGGGATAGTTTCCATAATCTAAATAATGTGTGTAGCACTGACCCCCGAAGGAGCTGCTGGTTTTATTGGGCTTACCGTTACCTTCTTCACCTCGTCTCCATCTAGGGTTTCCCGTGGTAGATGGCCCAAAGAAATGTTGGGCCATCTATGTAGAAACTGACACTTTATCTTCCTTTTTGGGTCTCTTAAATGTAGGGTAGAGGGTTAGGATAAAAGTTCAGGTACTTTTGGAACTGCAAAGATAGGAAGTCTCTTATAGAATTAATCCAGAGAATAACTGTTTCACAGCTGGATTATCACAACACCCAGATAGGCCTCCACAGACTTGGATGTAGAACACTTGAGAAAAGTCTCTGCCACAGACTTGAATGTAGAACACTTGAGAAAAGTCTCTGCCACAGACTTGAATATAACTGAGGGACTTAGACAAATTTAGAGTGCTATCATACGGTACCAGTATCTCGCAGCCGGTCCGGCGATACCGTATGAGTGTAGATTAATAAAGTGTCCTTCAACTGAGCCTCAAGACTCCTTCAGAGAAACCAGCCTTGTGCATGGCCTTCTCCCGAAGAGTCATCCCCTGGATGCTTCTCCAGTTGCTGGGCCTCTCCTTAGACGAGACGGCACCGGACCACTCTTGGATAATTAGACCCCGACATCCATTCAGGCCTGTCCCTGCAGCTGTTTCACCTCGGGCCATCCAGCCCCAAGGCTTGAAATTGCATGGATCTGCACCCCAGTCCAGGAGGGCCAGGAGGCCTGCTCAGGAGGACCAGGACCAAACAGACAGAAGATCTCTTCTGGACCGGAACCCCCGAAACACGTGATCTCAGCACCTTAAATACCACCTCCCAGAATTCACAGCAGGATGACACTCCCACTGGGCTGGTTCTGAGAAAAGAATGGTATCCAATACACCAAGCCAAACTGCGTTCTCACACTTGCCAGCGGTGACAGCGACACCTGCGGCCAAGGAGAACTCAGCGCAATCCAGCCAGACTGATACTGAGACCATAATTTGGCATAATTAGCCCTAAAACCCAACAGTGGTTTCAGGAACATTAACTTTGAAAAACATATAGCGTATGCTCGTCAGGAGCCAGCACTACCTGTGTTCCGTGTCCTTCAAGTATGCTGTGGTTGTTGACACTAGGGGTTTTAGAAAATTGTCAATGTATTGACCTAACTGTGCTGACACTGAGTCAATACCATTGACTATGGGTCTGCCTGGGGGAGACTGAGCATTTTTATGTATTTTAGGAAAAAAATACAAAATCGGTCTCTTACAAGCACTGGGGTCTAGGTACAATGCCTCCTTTTTGTGTAAAACCCCGTTGGTTTTACCATATTCGATTAGTATTTGAAGCTCACTTTTAAACTGGAACACTGGGTCGTTACTTAACACTTGGTATGTATTATTATCGGCCAATAATCTTTCCATTTCCCCTTTGTAGAAGGATTTGCTCATAACCACTAATCAGCCCCCCCTTATCTGCGGGCAGACAACCACATCCTCATGTGGTCTCAATATGCCTGTTATCATTTTTGGGTGGGTTGAATACTGATTTGTTGGCCAAATTGGAATGAACCCCAGAAGGGACTCCAGGGCCAAATTGGGAAAATCTCTCACCGAGTTTGTAAAGGAAGTATCTTTTAATATTAAGAGTTCTAATAAACTTCTGAAGACTAATATAAATTTGGAATTTGTTAAAATTGCACACTGGGGCAAACTTTAGTTCTTTATCAAGTACCTTCAGTTCGTCCTCAGATAGCGCTGAACCATTGATGTTATAAATGCCTGCTCCTAATGGGAACTTTTCCTTTTTTGTTCTTCTTCTGGCTTTTCTCCCTCTCTTTCTCTTCTTTTGCCCCCCTGTTTGTTTCCAGTAGGCAATTGGCCCCAAGGTTCTTGCCGGTGGGGTTGAGGGTTCCCTAAAAAAATCTTCCCCCTGTTGTACTTTGTCATTAAATAGAGGTGTGAACCTGTTATGGACCGGTATTGGGGCTCTATCATAATGGTATTCATTTCCCCTAGGATATTAGCTCTGATTGTTATAATGGTAATTACCCCTGTTAGACAAATTATTGGGGGTCCTGCCTCTGTGAGGATGTGGAGGACCCCAATTATCTTCCCAATATCCTTGATTCTGGGGAGGTGCATAATAATGATTGTTCCCTCTATTTTTTCCACCTCTATTGTAATTCCCTCTGCCTCTATTATTATCTGCCTCTACACCCCTATTTAATGATGAAGTACAACAGAGGGAAGGTTTTTTAGGGAACCCTCAACCCCACTGGTAAGAACCTTGGGGCCAAACGCCTACTGGAAATACATACCAAGTGTTAAGTAACGACCCAGTGTTCCAGTTTAAAAGTAAGCTTCAAATGCTAATCGAATATGGTAAAACCAACGGGGTTTTAAACAAAAAGGAGGCATTGTACCTAGACCCCAGTGCTTGTAGGAGATCGAATGTGTATTTTTTGCCTAAAATACATAAAAATGCTCAGTCTCCCCCGAAGTGTAGTAGATCCCCCTGTTGTTAAGGAAATTAGATTGTTTGCCTTTTTGTCTGGATTTTACCCTTGTGGAAAATGTGTTGTTAAAAAACGCAAGGACTTTGTTGCCTCGGCCACTAACAGAAAATACCCCATAAAAAATCTTATCAAGTGTGATACAGTGGGGGTCGTGTACATGCTGGAGTGTGATTTTGGACTCCAGTATGTGGGGAGGACATCAAGACCCATGGGTGTTTGCAAAGCTGAACATGTGAATAATATTAAAAAAGGCTTGACAACACACATTGTTTCTAAACACTTCAGAATTTTTCACAACAGGGACCCAAGATATCTCAGATTCTGGGGGTTGGAGAAGGTAAACAACCACTGGAGAGGTGGAAATTTTAGCGAGAATCCTTCTGGATCCATAAGACACAGGTTTCGGTTCCGAGAGGGTTAAACGTTGAATTTGACTTAAACTGTTTCATATCGGATAAATAAATATTTTTCAGATGTCTTTTTAACGTTTTTTAAAAGTATTCTGCTATAAGGTATTTTTTTTTTTTGCTACATACAGTGGTGTGAAAAAGTGTTTGCCCCCTTCCTCATTTCCTGTTCCTTTGCATGTTTGTCACACTTAAGTGTTTCGGAACATCAAACCAATTTAAACAATAGTCAAGGACAACACAAGTAAACACAAAATGCAATTTGTAAATGAAGGTGTTTATTATTAAAGGTGAAAAAAAATCCAAACCATCATGGCCCTGTGTGAAAAAGTGATTGCCCCCCTTGTTAAAACATACTATAACTGTGGTTGTCCACACCTGAGTTCAATTTCTCTAGCCACACCCAGGCCTGATTATTGCCACACCTGTTCACAATCAAGGCATCACTTAAATAGGAGCTGCTTGACACAGTAAGGTCCACCAGAAGATCCTTAAAAGCTACACATCATGCCGAGACCCAAAGAAATTCAGGAAATTGAGAAAGAAAGTAATTGAGATCTATCAACTATTTGAGATCTATTTACTATTGTTTAAATTGGTTTGATGTTCCGAAACACTTAAGTGTGACAAACATGCAAAGGAACAGGAAATGAGGAAGGGGGCAAACACTTTTTCACACCACTGTATATGGTCTTTTTTCTATGTGAAGAGATGGCCGCGGGTTTATTCATTTATATTCCTCTTTTCTTTTAATTACAAGCGTAGGCTTACATTTAGTAATCACTATGCCTACATTAAGTATTGTATTCATATAGCATGGATATGTGTTTTATGCAATAGTCTGTGTCCCCATGGGAATATGTGACCGTTAAGGTAACTCTAACTTCCGGTCCGCCGCGCTCTCCATGGAGACTAGCTGTCTATTTAAACTTCCAGGTGGTGTGATAGGTGGTCTCTGACGAAGCCCCATAGGATGTAACGTGTACATGGAGAGGAGCTATCTTGTGGACGTCACCCGCTGCCATCTTTGGATCTTCGGATCTTATGTTTTTAGTTGGTCTTACATGTAACGTGATATTGGCACCATCACAATATGCCATTTTATGAATCCTTTTTAAAATAAACCAACGGAGAGCACTTAGAATCTGTTCCCTTGTCTCTTTATACTTGCCCTGGATGTTCCTGTTCCACTGCCATGCTGGAGAATACCATCATCCCTTTGTGGAAACAAGCATGTTTGACCTTGACCTGTTTATCAGGGGTCCACCTTTTATGGTAAGAGCATTGGTTTTGTGGTGCCTGTCACCTAGAATCACCAATGGTTTGGATCTTCCACTCTCTCATGAGGGGTCTCATCTTTCGTTCTGGGACTTGTAGCTCTTATACATTTATGGATGGACTTTCTTTTATTTATATTGCGCTGCACTAATTACTTTATTTTGTATACCCATTGAAGGCAATGTGATTAACCTATAGTGTTCAGCTTGCATTTTTGTGTTTAATTTAACTCATTGTTTGCGCTGATTGTTCTTTATATATAGGCTTTGATCTATGCCACATTTCAAATGGAGTACTTTTAATGGCTCTTAAGGGTAGTCTGTTCTGTAGGTAGGTTGCAGTCATAACTGCTTCTCCCCAGTAATTGTGAGGTAGGTTGGCATCCGACAACATGCATCTGGCCATTTCTATAGTAGTGTGATTTTTTCTTTCTGCTACACTGTTTTGTTCAGGAGTGTATGGTGTGGTTTTCTGGTGTACTATTCCTTGTCTCTTCAGGTATGAGGTCACTTCTTTGCTTATGTATTCTCCCCCATTGGCGGTGCGTATTATTCCTGGTTTGCATTGGAATTTGTTGCTAGACATGGCAACGAATTCTTGAAGTTTCTCTGATGTTTTAAACTTGTGTTTCATCAGATAAGTAGTTGTGTACCTGGAATAGTCATCAAAGAAAGTCAGTAGATATCTGTTCCTGCCTGACGTGGGAGTTTTCATTGGACCGTATACGTCACTGTGTATGAGCTGCAGGGGGTGGGTAGTTTTTCTTTGAGAAGCCTGTGGAAGGGGAGCAGGTGTGGCTTTTGCTTCAATACATCACTTGCATTTCATGAGCACTTTGCAAGGCGCTATTGTTAAATCTTCTGATAAACCTCTTTTTATAATGTCCTGTATATCTTCTGGACTTCTGTGTCCCAGCCACCTGTTCAATAAGTAAATACATTTGCTGTGTAGGTCATTAGAGACTATATTGGCTTGCTGGTCTGCGGTGATGAGCTTGTATAGGTGATCATCTAGTTTTCCTTTTGCAAGGAATCGCTTATTTTTGTGAATTGTGCATTCATCACCGTGGAACTTAACTGTGAGACCGTATTTTGCAAGACTTTTTACTGATAGAAGGCTGCCTTCTAGTTCTGGAACATACAGCACTTTCTTTACAAGGATATTCTACTTGGCTTGTGGTGTAATGCAGTTCAGGAAACCCTGACCTTTACCTTCAGAGGTGATGCTTTTCCTGTTTGCTAGGAAAACATTGTCTTTTGTACTGTAATCAATGGTCTCATCGCTACTTGTCGCACCTGAGTCTATGCACCAGCCGCATGACTAAAGGTGCCACTCCATGATGTATCTACAGCTTCCTTTGTGGCTGCTTTGACTCTTTCTTTTGCGGATAGCTTTTGCTGCTCGGCTTTCCATATAGAACAATCCCTTTTTAAGTGGTGGCAGATTCAAGTTTTTTTTGAAGATTCAAGTTTGAAGAAGTTTTTTTGAAGACACATTGAAAATCATCTACCTTTATTTATTTACAGTTTGTATTTTTGCATATATGAACTTTTTTTCACTTGTCACTGGGTGAATTATATACACTGATGCTATTTGAATTACGGTTTTAGTTATTTATATAGCACTTTCTAATTTGTATATTATATACTTTGAAATTTGTATATTATCACTATACAATAGCGCTACTAATTTATCCTATTTATAGCTTATTTTTAGGTTGAATTGCAGGTTTTACATTTTTATACACAAATAAGTAGCAGCTGTTTGATTTTTCATTTAGTTATTTAATTATTTATTCCTTCACTGGTTTAACTATTTATTATTCCTGTGGCGCAATGGGGGTAGAAGATATAGAGGGCGGTCTTTCATATATTTATATTTTTTTTACCAACAGTATACAGTCTTTTTACAGCAAAAAAACCAGGCTCTTTGGTGTGCTTTTTGCCTTTGTACATCTTAAGAGCTTTGTCATCATGGTGCATATTTTCTTTCCTCCTGTCATATTCATCCATTAATTTTTCCTTTGACATATTCCAGTGTCTGTTCCTGCTCAGGTCTGGTTTCTAAAATGTTAATAAGAGCAGTATATGTCTCTGGAAGGCTGCAGAGGAGCAGGGCACCAATATGGTTATCTTTGGTGTCCTCTCTGATGGTAAGTAGCTGCTCTATGTTTTCTATCATAGCTTTCACCTGGTCACACATTTGCTGGCCTCCTTCAAGTCTCATCCTGTATAACTTTCATAGCAAAAACTGTTTTCTGTTTAGACTTGAACGCTCATGCAGCTTTTGTAATGTAGTCCACATACCTTTGGCTGTTTTCTCTGTTCTTATTTGGATAAGCTGGTCATCTTCCACTAGTAAGCTTATAATCGCTTTTGTTTGTCTGTCCTTCCTATCCCAGTCCTCCGTCTGTGGGTCTGTCTGCATTCAGCACTTGTCACAAGTCATCCTTGGTGAGAAACACTTTCAGTTTAAACTTCCACAGCTGGTAATTGGCATTTTTCAGTTTGCAATTGCAAACTTCACATCTCAACCACTTGCCATCTTTCAGCTGCTTGCATACAGTACTCACATACTTCCAGAATTATTTTCTTCAGTGCCTGCTGGGTGCCTGGGTTTGCTGGGATGTCTGGACCCATAACATGGGCTGAAAGCTTTTTGTATACAGCAGAACACATTTACTTTCATGGAGGATATCTTTATCATGGCTTTACATCATGTAGACAGAAAAAGGAACAAGGTACATACAACTACATACACTTGAAGAGATAACACTTCCTCTAAATGCATTGCCATAGATACACACTACAGTACC
The DNA here is from genome assembly GCA_028564925.1 of Lithobates sylvaticus. NCBI lineage: Eukaryota > Metazoa > Chordata > Amphibia > Anura > Ranidae > Lithobates > Lithobates sylvaticus. The sequence goes on from CM053029.1 coordinate 570,398,199, forward strand.
ACCTGCTGAATAGATAGGTATAATGCATACACTATATATAGTTTACAGTACTTTACATTACATGTTGTTGTTCTTCCAACAAAAAGTACTAAGGGGTCACAGACTTTCATCAAGAGTGCCCAAGTATGTCACACATTTCCACCCAGCTTCTGCATTCATAGAAGCTGGTACTACAGCTTCTATATATAAATAGGTGGATGATTAATAGGTCCACCCCTCCATTCATAGATTGTCTTTCATTCATAGAATCTGTAGTAATGGCCAATGGAAGCTAAAAGCAGCACCGATTTTTTATTTATTTTTGTTTTTTTTGTTTGCTTTAGGTAAATTAAGGTCTTATTATGCTACAGACAGCATACATACACTATATTACCAAAAGTATTGGGACGCCTGCCTTTACAGGCACATGAACTTTAATGGAATCCCAGTCTTAGTCCGTAGGGTTCAATATTGAGTTGTCCCATCCTCTGCATCCTCAACAGCTTCAACTCTTCTGGGAAGGCTGTCCACAAGGTTTAGGAATATGTCTATGGGAATGTTTGGGCCATCAAGCCTCTCATTGATGGCCCAAATCCTAAGTTCCTTGAGCAGGCACTGCAGCATGAAGCCAACTGTCAAAACTTTCTTATAGCAGAAGAACCTGAGTCATATATGTCACTGAGGCCAACGGTGTCCACAACCATCTCACACCACCCACATACAACTCAGGTTTGGTAGGGGTGAAACATACCCTTGAATGCCTGCCCCATGTCATCTTCCTCACTGCCGACATTACAACCTTCCTCCTCTTCATGCGCCTGGCTAGTGGTGCCTAAGAGGAATGGAACCAGGAGAAAGCAGGCCCTGATACATCAGGAAGATTAGAGGGATAGTGTTGCTGAGTCCCCCTTCAATACTATCCTGGTTGTCACTTCAGCCAGGTGAACAGGCTGGGCATGACCGCCTTAAGTGGCTGCACAGGCTTCTGGCATGTCAAAGGGATCATGGAATGCAGAGTACCAAACTAGGAACCAACACAATCACCACATTCTACATATAAACAGTATCTGTGCCTCCATTCCTGGCACTACTGATTATGTATGTGTGGTTGGGGGCAGCAGAACCCTATATCTGAGATTAATTTGCTACAATCACAGCTTGTAGCATGTAGAATGCACCAGTGGTTTTAATCCATCATTACCCCAATAAGACATATCAAGCATAATTTACTACTCCCAACTTTTTGTCTGAATGTACTGAAGCCACACGACTTGAAAACTTTATGGCAACTGCCATGTACACTTTATGGCAACTGCCATAAAAACTTTTTGGCAAGATGGAAACAGACCTGGGCTATTCTGCTAAAAAAACAGACTGATGCCAATTCTATTACGGTTGTCTCTGTTTGGTATATGGAGATAGATTCTTTTTCATTACAAAGAAGCTTTTTACTGCGAAGGTCTTTGTTTTCTTCTTGCATTCAATCTGTAGCAGTTATAATGAGGAAAGTACAGTATACAAGAGTAGCAAAGTTTAATCAGTAGCTTGCACTGCCTAGAAATCTTTGTAAATGTTCTTTTTCCAAAGATATACATTTTAAAATGATTATGATGAGCCCACAATAAGTCTAATTACTTTTATAAAGAAGAGTTAGTGGCATATGCATTTTTCTTTGCTTGAGAAACTTGATTGGCTCTGAGATCTCTAAGGTTAACTTAACATAAGAAAATCCAATTGTATCCCATCAACCTTCCACCTGCACAAAAGGATTTTAAATACTCATTAAATACTAGCAAACAAAAGAAGAGACAATGCCACATTAAATCTGTTTTTACCTGATCCAATTACATTTCTTTTCCACAGAAGTCGAAGTATAGTCATCTCCAAACATGGACTCTGGGGAGCTTGTGCTTAGATACTGGCACACCTGGAGCATACTGATCAGACAAAGACTAAGAATGTGAATACATCATTTTACTGGTGAGTTGCCAACCCAAAAATTATATTTTTAATGGGCAACTGCCCAAACAAAATAACAGATGAATATATGTATGGAGACGAGAGGATGGCATCATTTTTTTGGTGGTCCTTTATTAGTAATACCTGAGAAATAATATTGCACATTACTTTGTATCTGTTTTCTGTGATGAGGTTCTGGTTTGCTACTACAGTGGGTTTGAGATGAATCCTGCAAGTCTAGGCGAACTTATGTAAAAATCGCGCCATAGAATTATTATTTTTTTTAAACCATAATGGCTTTTGAATTATGACTTACAAGCTTAGAAGGACCAATAAAGGGCTTTTGCATAAGCCAGTCCTCTTACTATAAAAGGTGCGGAGAAGAAAGGTGCAGAGTAGTCATTGGGGTTGATTTACTAAAACTGGAGAGGGAAAAATTTGACTTCTTTTGGACCAGCTGGCATACACACGGGCTGAATGTTGGCTGGTTTTTATTAAAACCAGCCAATGTCGGCAGGTATTCGGCCCCTGTGTACTAGGCTTAGCCCCTGTACACACGGTCGGAAATTCCGACCACAAAATCCGACATATTTTTTCCGACGGATTTTGTCCGACACTGGTGTTGCATACACACGGTCGGACAAAGTTGTCGGAAAATCCGATCATTCTGAACGTGGTGAAGTTTTTTGCATACGACGGAACTACGTAGAGGCTAGTAGCCAATAGCTTTGGTCTTGTAACGTGATCTGAGAATGCGTGGCACTTTTTCCATCGGAATTCTCTACACACGATCGGAAAAAGTCTGATCGGATTTTGTTGTCGGAAAATTTGAGAGCAAAGCAAATTCCGACGTAAAAAGTCTGATGGAGCCCACACACGGGTGGATTTTCCTACAACATGGTCCGATCGGACATTTTCCGTCGGAATTTCCGACCGTGTGTACGGGGGCTAAAAGTGGTTGTAAAGTCAGAAGGTTTTTAATCTTAATGCATTCTATGCATTAAGATAAAAACAACTTTGGTGTGTAGCAGCCCCCCCCCCACACCCTCAGCCCCCCTAATACTTACCTGAGTGCCTCGGCTATCCAGGACTCTCCCTCCTGATTAGCGGAGACACAGCAGCATCGCCATTGGCTCCCGCTGCTGTCAATCAAAGTCAGTTAGTCAATCAGGAGAGAAAGGGGGTGGGGGTAAAACCACGGCTCCATGTCTGAAAGGACACACGGGCTGTGGCTCAGCTTGGTTGCCCCCATAGCAAGCTGCTTGCTGTGGGGGCACTCGACAGGAGGGAAGGATCAGGAGCGCCAAAGAGGGACCCGCGAAGAGGAGGATCTGGGCTGCTCTGTGCAAAACTATTTCACAGAGCAGGTAAGTGTGACATGCTTATTATTCTTTTAAGAAAAAAACAAGACTTTAGTTTCACTTTAAGGATTAATTGACAAGCTAAAGCTGATTGGCTACCACATGCAGAGCTGCACCAGATTTTGCACTCTCCAGTTTTAATAAATCAACCCCGTAGTGTCAGTGTATTGGTAGCTGCTATAGGGAAAGGATAGGGCAGGCTGGCAAACTAGAAGGGTAGAAATAAGGGTCAGTCAGTTTGTATTAAAGTGGTTGTATACCCTCTTTTGTATTTTTACCTGCAGGTAAGCCGAAGTGCAAAGGAGGGATGTGTACATTCCTTGTGACAGCAATAAAAATTATCAGATTTTTTTTTTTAAAGAGACAATGTAAAAATAAAAAAATAAAAATAAAGTAAATAAGAAAAAAAAATGTAAGCGCCCTGTCCCTCCATGCTCACGCGCAGAAGCGACCGCATACGTAAGACGGTGTTCAAACCACACATGTGAGGTATCGCCACGATCGGTAGAGGGAGAGCCATAATTCTAGCACATGAGCTCCTCTGTAGCTCTAAATTGGTAACCTGTAGAAATTTTTAAAACGTTGCCATTGGAGACTTTTAAGTACCGTAGTTTGTCACCATTCCGTATGAGTGTGCGCAATTTCAAAGCATGACATGTTAGGCGTCCATTTACTCAGCGTAACATCATCTTTCACGCTATACAAAAAAAAAATTGTGGTAACTTTGCAAATTTTTTTATTTTTTTATTATTATTCATTAAAGTGTCTTTTTTCCCCCAAAAAATTGCGTTTGAAAGACTGCTGCACAAATACTGTGTGACATAATATATTGTAACAGAAATTGTTACACATGAATATAAATGCATCCAGAAACATGTTAGGCGATCGAAGGATTCTCTTTATCCATATTCATGTGTAACAATTTCTGTTTAAAACATACTGTATGCAAAGGATTTTTTTCCCTGTATAAAATGTATTGTTTTTAAACTTTTTATCCAATATATACATATTTTTTCAAATAAATGATTTAAATAAATCTTGTTCGCCCTTAAAGTCCTATTGTACCCGGGGGGTACTCGTGTCTCTCTTTGGAGAGTCCATATAGAATCTATATTGGGATTAGGGATGAGCCCGGTGTTCGATTCGAACCCATGTTCGAATCGAACATCTGCCGTTCGTCCGTTCGTCGAAACCAGAACTTTGTGGGCAGTTCGCTTCAAATTTGTGTAATACAAATGGCCCACAATGCACTGCGCCAGTCGCAGTGCATTGCTGGATGATGATTGGCCAAGCATGCACTGTGACCCTGCATGCTTGGCCAATCACAGCGCCGGCAGCGAGGAGAGCCATTATTGGCCACAGGCAGGAGCCATGCCATTTTTCGCAAAGATTTTCATCCATATTGCCAGGACAAGACATGACATTAAAGCCGCAAGCAGTTTTAAATGGCTTTTTTTCCTTTACAAATGTCATTTTGTGCAGGGACAGTTCTAAACACGGGAAACACATGCCACTTCACAGGCATACTTTAGACACCCCCCAGGTACCATATTTAAAGGAATATTTCACTTTTTATTTTTCACTTTATGCATCATTAAAATGACTGCTCCAAAAAAAAACGTCCGTTTTTAAAACTTCTTTTTGCATTGATACATGTCCCCTGGGGCAGGACCCGGGTCCCCAAACACTTTTTAGAACAATAACATGCATATTGGCCGTTATAATTAGCACTTTAGATTTCGAACGTTCGTGTCCATTGTAATTAATAGGGTTCTAACATTCGTGCGAACTTTCGGTCCGTTCGCAGGTTCTGGTGCGAACCAAACCGAGGGGTGCTCGGCTCATCCCTAATTGGTAACACTATACGAGAATTAAATGTTTCTCAACATGGTTAAGCAAATTTTGTATTTTTTTGTTTATAGCGCACAAAATAAAAACGCAGAGGTGATCAAATACCACCAAAAGAAAGCTCTATTTATGAGGAAAAAAGGACATCAATTTTGTTTGGGTGCAACGTCGCATGACCGCGCAATTGTCAGTTAAGGTGACGCAGTGCCGAATCGCAAAAAGTGCTCTGGTCAGGAAGGGGGTAAAATCTTCCGGGGCTGAAGCGGTTAAACATCACAGTGTTACAAGAAGGATATTGAGGTTTTTTTTTTCCTGGCTGTATCATTGCAAGAGCTTTAAAACACCAGACCCCAGCGTCTTCACATACACTCAGATTACAGCCTCCCTAACATTGTTAATACAGTATTAATCTAGATAGTAAAATATTGCTTTGAGAGAAGGTGATATGTTTCCTTTCATATTAAAACAATGGAAGAGATATGTCTGCCTCCTGAGATTTGGTTTGTGGACATTAAAGACAAAATTGTTGTTATATTTTTAGCCTATTAACAGGTCTAATATGCTGCAGACCAGTGCAATTGAAATTTGCATTAAAGTCCTATGTTAATTATGCAACCCACATGGACTTATCGAATCAATGGAACTTTGAAATTTAATTAAAGAGGGCTCATTAGTAAGCCTGGCTGTATTTACTAAATAACTCAGTGCTTTGTAATTGGATTCCACATTGGAAGCCTACATTACAGGACAGGTATTACCGGTGAATGGATGTTACTGAAGAGAGCAAACTAACAGGCGCACCAAATCAATACTGTATACACCATCAAAAGTTGCAATTAATGATAAAAATAGGAATTGGCTATTAGCTACAAATTAGTATAAATTACCAATTAATCTGTGGCTTGAGAACCAGATACTCGCAGGCAGGTTACTTATTCATAGCAAATGACTGCAAAGCACACAGAGATGTGGATTTACTGATCTGGTTGGCATAATGGCAAGTTAGGGTGTCGGAGAGGTTACATGATGTGGCTGGTCCACATGTAAGGATTACATCAAATAAACAAGCATAATGATGACAGAAAACGCAGAAATGCTCATTAATTGGCAGATTGGTCTGCTCATCGGTGTGATTTGTTTTCATTATCATTAGAATATGTAGAGAAAGATTATTTAATGAATTTTTTTAATTGGTGTCATTTCTAATGACTTTGCTCTCATTAGCACATTATGGGAGTCTCAATCCTCAGTACAAATGCTGGTCTTTATTCAGTTAGGATGCCCCTTTAGCATTGAGTCATGAGATACAGGCTCAATGAGTTTTCTGTATTCTAACGAAAGCTCCTAGTAGTGAGCAGAGTCTAAAGCCTCGTACACACGATCGGATTTTTCGACAGGAAATGTGTGTTGACAGGCTGTTGGAGGAAAATCTGACTGTGTGTACGCTCCATCGGGCAATTGTTTTTGGATTTTCCGCCAACAAATGTTGGATGGCAGGTTTTCAAATTTTCCGTGGACAAATGTCGGATTTTCCAAGCGTGTGTACACAAGTCCGTTGGACAAAAGTCAAAAGTACAAACACGCATGCTCGGAAGCAAGGGCGAGCCGGAAGCGGTCGGTCTTGTAAACTAGCGTTCGTAATGGAGAATTAACATTTGTGACGCGGCAAATTATGAAATCTACAAATGCAGCGCACAATTCTCCTCTTCTTTAATGGGATAATAATGAAGCTGCTTTGCTGGTGATAATGATGGAGTTATTGCAAACTAATTTTCAAAGGCTTTTTTTTTTTTTAAAGTGATATCAAGAATAATATTATTATGCTTTTTTTTTTTTTTTTTTTTTTTTTTGGGCAAGTTACCACAACACCATTATCCCGTAGTTTTTAAGATCATAAGCCTCATACACTAGACATGTGCACAACAAAAAAATTTGTTTATTTTCGTTTCGTTTTTTTTTCGTTTCCGAAAAAAATTTGTTTTTTTTCGTTTCGTTTTTTTCATTTCCGTTGATTCGTAACGACTCGTACATTCGTAAGTCGTCGTTGTTCGTATTCGTAACGATTCGTACATTCGTAAGTCGTCGTTGTTCGTATTCGTAACGATTCGTACATTTGTAAGAGTTATTTTTTTCATTGATTCGTTTTTTCGTTAGTTTAATTTTCGTTCATTCGTTTATTCGAAATTCGGACGCATTCGTAGTTATCGTACATTCGTAACATTCGTAGATTCGTAATCGGAGCATAATTCATAATTTTATGTAATGTGTATGCTATTATTACATTTTAATAATTTACTAATCGAAAAAAAAAGTTACGAATCGAAAAAAAAAAAGTTACGAATCGAAAAAAAAGTTAAGAATGTACGAATTTTTTTGTTCAATCCATTCATTACGAATCGAAAAAAAAAAAGTTACGAATCGAAAAAAAAAAGTTACGAATCGAAAAAAAAGTTACGAATTTTTTTTCGTTCATTTTCGTTGTTCCTTTTTTGGTTTTTCGGATTTTTGTTGCTTTTCGGATTCGTACGATTCGAACGACTCGTTATTCGGATTCGTTCGATTCGTTCATTCGTACGGAAACATACGAACGAAAAAAACGGAAAAAAACGAAAAATGAAAAAAAATGAAACTAATTGCACATGTCTATCATACACACGATAGGACTTTGTACAAACTTTCCCGTGGATTTTTGTACAAAGGGCGTCGGCCCTGAACTTGTATTACATACACACAGCAGGACTTTTTCAGCCAACTTTCACCAAATCACATGTTTTTTCTGCTCTTTACTGCCACCTTTGGTCAACTTCTGTATTGCTGTCTGATCTTTTGCAGTGGTTCTGAGCATGGGTGTTTGTACTTTGTATAAAAGTCCTATGGTTTTCTGTACACACGATCGGACTTTGCTCCATCAGACTTTTGTTGACAGAAAGTTGGTCCGTTTGCACAGCCAACAAAAGTCTGATTAAAACTGAAAAAGTTGGTCCGATGGAGCGTATACACGGTCGGAGGTTGGTCCAAAACAGCTAATTTGCATGTTTGTTGTCAAAAAGTCTGATCGTGTGTACGGGCCTTAAGATACATCTATGTTGGTGTCCCTTGTTAATTTTACATTGTATTTTTTTTAAATGTAACTGCCGACTCCCAAACTGTCATTTGAAGTAAAACACCTAGGCAAGTATTATTCTACACAATTTTTTTTATTGTGCATTAAAAAAAAAACTAATAATAATAAAATTAGACATGCTATCTGCCGATAGAACTTAACCAAAAAGTGCATTCTATGCATCCAAAAATATAGAAAATATACCAAATCAAATCATTATTATTCAACCAAAAATATTATGTCAAAGCAATAACTCCAAGGCCAATAATAAAAAAAAAAAAACGTTATCTCCTCCGATTCCATAACATGGCTGGTTAGCGAACAGCCATTCAGAAACAAACTGAAAAGCGCGAAATGAAAAGTGCGAAATGAAAAGTGTGAATCAACACTCATCAAACTTCTACTAACACAAAATTAGCAGAAGGAGCCTAAAGGGTGGCGCTAAAGAGCTGAAAAACAACGTAGTACGTCACTATGTCCATAATTGTTGGCCAACAATTGTGTGGCTGTGTGTATGCAAGACAAGTTTGGGGCAACACCCTTCGGACAAAATTCCACGGTTTTATTGGCCGGCAATCCAATCATGTGTACGAGGCTTAAGGCAGGGGTAGGCAACCTTTGGAGCTGGAGACAGTGGCATATCATCCATGTGTGCAGGGTGTTCACTGCACATAGGCTGTGACCCACACTGCACCCATGGATGATCGTCCTTGGTTGACAGTGGGTTGAGATCGGTGCGACGGCGATGGGGGGCAAAGTTGCCAGCACCGATCTCCCTGTATAGTTTACAGTGAAGCAGCTGACAGACGTTTCTCCTCCTCTTCCTCCTGCGGCTTTCAGTTAAAAATCCACACAGGGAGATCATGCTTGCAGCCGTCCCTCCCGCCGCACCGATCATCCTTGACTGTCCTTCGTGTCCTCCTCCTCCATCCCTCCGTGTCCTCCTCCTCCATTCTCCTCTCATCCCCCTGCAGCCGGCTTCTCCTCTCTTCTCCCGCTGGCTGCTGTGTATCCATGCATGCAAGCATGGATAGCAGAGGAAGGGGCCAGTAAATGTGTCATTTACCATCCCCCTTCCTTTTCTGAATTGGACACAGTGAGCGATCACTACTGATCACTCCTGTGTCCTGTGATAACTGAGCATAGTAACCTGTGTTTACTATGCTTCGGTTTATGAATGAAGAGGAGCCTATGTCTCCTCTTCATTAATTTTCAAAGCTGAGACTGCTGATAAAGTGACTGGGGAATCTGTGTCCTTAATCCCTTTCTCTGTCTCAAAGGGGAGATGTCAGAGTTATGTTTAGACCCCTGATATTTTACCAAAGCCCACCAACAGGGCTGATAAAAAAAGAAAAAATTGCAATAAATATAAAAAAATTTAATTGCAAAAAAAATTATAAACAAAAAATTTTTCTTAAAAAATAATATAAAATAAAAAACTACTGACACCATTCCCCTGCCCTACCAACACTGTCCACTGCCCCAACCCCCCCCCCCCCCCCCAAAAAAAAGTATTGTGAAAAAAAAGAAAATCAAATTAAGTTGTAAAAAAAATAATACATACAAATAAAAAACTAATGATACCATCCACTGCCCTTCTGACACCATTCACTAACCCTGCAAGCCACACCTCCCAACAAGTAAATTAAAGTGGATGTAAACCCTATTCATGAAATTTGACCTAGGCACATATATCTGTAGTGTTTACTTATCTCTCTCCAAAGCCCTAAGTCCTGTGTCTTTCTGCTGCTCCGTTCCTCTGTTATCAGCATGATATAAAACCAGCCTGAAATTTGTGTCGGGATGGTGCATAGAAATAGATTACCAGACAGCTGGTCTATTCACAGCACAGCTCTGCACATTCCTTCCTTCCTCTGACTATGTGGAGGGGGGGGGGGTGCCTTTCTTCCAATTAGCTCACACACAGTATATGCCCAGACTCCCCTCCCACTGCTGAAACAGGAAGAAAATGTAGAAAACTGAAGACAGCAGACATACATGTAAAACTTATGTATGGAGATTCGTTTCATCTTTGTGTATCATCTGAGGCTGTTCACTTCACTGGGTATATGTGAGGGTTTACATCCACTTTAAAGTTCCAGTTTCCTTATCTGTATCAATCTGCCGGATGGGCAGAAACTTTAAAGTGGTTGCAAAGTTATTTTCACTACTAACTAGAATCCCCTCTGTTATATCAGGTTAAATCGTTCAGTGCCTTGGTTTTTTAAAAATGATGTGGCGAAATACCTTATTTTGCAGCGCCGTTGTCAGTCAGCTGATGTCCCGGCACTCTCCTGCCCCGCTCTGAGGACTACAGAGGGAGGGGCTGAGGTTCCCTCTGACTTCAGCCTGGAGGAGAGGAGGAGAGCCTCAGGTGGTCATATGACTGCTCAGCGGCGGTCTTGCATAAGGTATTGCACCACATAATTTTTAAATTTTTAAAACAAAGGCACTGAACGATTTAACCTAATATAACAGAGGGGATTCTAGTTAGTAGTGAAAGTTATTGCACATAGTATCGTAGAAGCAGGGAAGGGGTGGTAAGGACATGGCTTACATGTGAGCTGACAGGCAGGGAGGGAGGGGGATGCAGATGACAGAGGCACGTAAACTGACCACGGTGTCAGGGCTCAGCAGCCATAATACACCGTGGCCAGTTTACAAGGGGAGGGCAGAACCAGGCAGGATCAGCCAGGTATTTCAGGTGATAGAAAGGACCAAATAACACAGCACAAGCACTGTGCTGTTATTCAAGGAACAGGATCATATTTTTTTTTTTTTTTTAGGGTTACAAACACTTTCATTTACCTATCAGGAGCCACAACACAGATAATTATTGCTCTGTGGGGGTATGTAACATGAGTATTGCATTCAAGGATTTTGTATGTAGCTGCCTGTAAGGCATGTTTTCATATGTGCTTGCACGTGGGGGAGAGGTTGGCTCAAAATTTGGAGGAGGGTTTAAGTACCCTTTTTTCACCTAACTATATGTCCCCTGATGCCTGATGCATCAGGGGCCTAACCTGCCTTTCACTGAATCTTATGGCTCACAAATTGCGTTTCATTAGCTTCCTCCCCATCCACAGCGGCTGTGAAAGTGAAGCCAAACCCAGAAGTGATATAATGCATGTTACTTCCATATTTATTCTAGCTAGGAGTGATCAGTGAATGGAAGTTAGGAAAAAATAGAACAGCGCCAATCAGCATTCAAGCTCTTTAATCATAGATAAAACTGTCACAGTAACACTTACATATTAAGTTCACTGAAGTCTGCATGGGAATCATTATTGGTCACAGCTATGCCGCCAGGTCGCCTGTGTACTCCTAGAGTGTTGTAATAAGGGAGGATGCCGGGGGAGAACTCAGCAAGATCCAGCCATAAGAGTGCGGCTCGTGGAAGCAGGCTAGTGCCGTGAGACAGGGTGAGAGACACACTACGCGTTTCTGAGCATGCGCAAGGTCCGTTATTGACCTGCGCGCTCCTTCATCGGGTGAAAAAGATAATACAACAGCGGGGAAAGAGCAGTTAATATTGAAGCAGATCTGAGGATAATAGGGGTGCAGGCTAATTGGTACTTTGGTAAAAACAAATTGATACTTAAGTAAAAACAAACAAACCAGCTGGCAACATTGTTAGCCTTTACTGATACTAAAAGGACAAACGGACAAACCGCCGGACTTTCCAGCGGAGGTCCGCCAGGACTTTCCGAGCATGTGGACTTGCCCACACACGCCCGGACTTTTCCGGCGGACAATCCGCGGGAAAAAGTCTGTGGGACTTTTGAAATGAACGGACTTGCTGACACACGATCGGAAAGTCCATTCATTTACAACGTGACTGCAGGTAGACGAGACTAGCGAAGGCAGTGAATGCCGCTGCGCTAGCCCCGTCACCTGGCATGGATTTAAAGGGGAATCCCTACGCTGAAAAAACGGCGTGGGGGTCCCCCCAAATCCATATCAGACCCTTATCTGAGCACGCAGCCTGGCCGGTCAGGAAAGGGGTGGGGACGAGCGAGCACCCCCCCCTCTTGAGCCGTACCAGGCCGCGTGCCCTCAACATGGGGGGTGCCCTGGGGAAAGGGGGGCCCAGCGGCCCCCCCACCCCAAAGCACCTTGTCCCCATGTTGATGAGGATAAGGGCCTCTTCCCGACAACCCTGGCCATTGGTTGTCGGGGTCTGCGGGCGGGGGGCTTATCGGAATCCGGGAGCCCCCTTTAATAAGGGGGCCCCCAGATACCGACCCCCCCACCCTATGTAAATGAGTATGGGGTACGATGTACCCCTACCCATTCACCTAAGGTGTAAAAGTGTAAATAAAAAAAAAACACACAATTTTTTTTAATATTTTATTGCACAGCTCCGGGGGTCTTCTTCCGTCTGGGGGGGTCTTCTCGCCGGACTCCTCCGCTATCTTCTGCTCTTTTTTACGAGCGGAGGAGCCCAGCTTTCTTCTTCGTCGTCGTCGTCTGGGGGTCTCGTTCTGCCTTCGGGGGTCTTCGGTGGTCTCTTCTGTTCTTGTCGCCGCCGCCTTCTGCGTAGTCGTCGTCTTCTTCTTCTTCCGATGTTGACTCGTCGCTCTCTCTGGCCGGAATGGCAGAGACACGCGGTGTTCTGACTTATATAGGGACAAGGGGCGAGGCCACCGACTCATGTCACATGGTGACCCCGCCCTCATATGATTTCACAGTCCTAGCATCCTCCGGGACTGTGATATCATTTCCCTCGGGCACCCCCCATGTTGAGGGCACGCGGCCTGGTACGGCTCAGGAGGGGGGGGGGGGGGCGCTCGCTCGTCCCCACCCCCTTTCCTGGCCGGCCAGGCTGCGTGCTCGGAAAAGGGTCTGAGATGGATTTGGGGGGACCCCCACGCCATTTCCCATTTACCTGCAGTCACGTTCTAAATGAACGGACTTTCCGATCATGTGTCGGCAAGTCCGTTCATTTCAAAAGTCCTGCGGGTTAGCACACAGACCGCCGGATTGTCCGCCGGACTCGCGAATCCAGCGGACAATTTTAAGTCTGAACTTAAAACATAGTCCGCCGGACTTTTGGGAGGAAAAAGTCCGCCGGACTTTTGGGAGGAAAAAGTCCGCCGGCGCCCACACACGGGCGGATTGTCCGGCGGACAATCCCGCGGTAAAGTCCGCTCGTGTGTACGCGGCCTAACAGGGATCTCCCAGGTGGGACAGTCGAGTCCTAAAAACATGACGGGGTGCGCACTACTTGGGGGTCCGTGGAAGTGATCGACAGTTGTACAGTCACCAGATCACTTCCATCTGACAGCTAACAGTTGGCTTGTCGGATATACAAACCCCCCCCACTTCTGCTAACATATGACATACGACGGTGGCAGCAAACAGGTTAAAGAGATAAAATATGCATGTATTGCAGATATTTTTATTTCAAATTTTGACATACACTTTAAAATTATTATTATTTTATTTTGAAATAATTTTGTCTTACAGTATTTTTCACCACAAAAGACGTATTTATTTTTCAAATGATGAATGTGGACTTTATTGTAAACAAAGCTTTTACCTTTCATAGTTTGGAGTAGAGTTAATAACGATGCCCTGTGCTGTAAATACCTATGTAATACCGAGACTTCCGAGATGGATTGTGGTAACATTGCTTACTCAGCCTAAGGCTATATAACTGGAAGATTTGCTTTACCGTAATTTGGAGTGCACCGTCATCAAGTTCAAACAGCAAATCTGCTTATTTAATATACTTACACTTTACATTTACCTGCATCCCTGGGACAACAAGCCACTAATGAAATTTTACCAGCAATGTACAATCAATTTAAAAAGGACTTGTGTTATTATTTAACCCTTTGTGTCCACTACTAATTGAACTGGGTGCAGGAGTAGCCTTTTTTGATTAGTGGATTTGGGTATGTTACATGGTTAGTCAGGGCAACAAAAAACAAGTCCATCTAGTTCAACCATAATAATACTGTAATTAAATTGAAAACCTCCATATACTGAATCCTATACCTACAGTTGATTACGAGCAGGGGGTCTCCAAACTATGGCACCATATCCGGCCCACTATGCACATTTATCCGACCCCCAACTAGGGTCAGTGGTGTATCGTGAGACCCATTGCCCAGACTAAGGATTCAGACCAGTTAGTCTAAGCTTCTGGTGGGGAATGGGGACCTGAATCTGGAAGAATCTGATGAGAACCCTGTTGTAAGGGGGGGACCCTGATATGTAAAGGGGACTTATGATGTTATGGGGGACTTCTGATGTGAAGGGGGGCTTTTGATGTGAAAGGGGGACCCTAATGTGATGGGGGGACTCTAGTCTGATGGGGGCTCACGGTATGATAAGAGAGGCTTTGAATGTAAAGGGTGGACTCTGATGTTAAGGGGGATGGGGGTCTGATATAAAAGTGGGACTCTGATGTGATGGGAAGCTTCTGGTTTTATGAGAGGGGCTTCTGATGTGAAAAGAAGGTTTTAGGGGAAAACTCCTGATGTAAAAAAAGGGACTCTGATATGATTGGGGGGGGGGGGGGGTTGTGCATCCGCCTCTGTCTCTGTGCTTGTAAAAGTGTTTTCCTGCTGACCTGTATCCTTGCCTGTTGCTGGCTTTGCTACATTTAATGTTACCTTACTATTTGCTGCCTGCCCTGACCTTTGTTACATTTAATGGATAACGCTACTGCCTGTCGCCTGCCCTGACCTTTGTTACATTTAATGGATAACGCTACTGCCTGTCGCCTGCCCTGACCTTTGTTACATTTAATGGATAACGCTACTGCCTGTCGCCTGCCCTGACCTATGCTATATTTAATGGATATCTTTATTGCCTAATGCCTGCCCTGACCTTTGCTGGATTTATTGGATACCTCTACTGCCTGATGCCTGCCCTCACCTTTGCTACATTCAATTAAAACCTCTACTGTGTTTAGCCTGCCCTGACCTTTGCTATGTTTATCAGATCCTTCTGATTTTATGTCCTGACATTTGCTACATTTAACAGATTCTTCTACTGTATGCTACGTGTTCTGCCCTTTGCTTCCTCCACAGATTACGCCCTTTGCCAGCTGCCATTACTGACTTATCCAGGGTGACTTTCATCTCATTTCTCCTATCACTGTTTGGTATGCCTACTCTTTTCTACCTTGGGTCCGCTGGCGACTTTCCACAGCCATATTATATAGATTTGTGTGTTAAAGTGTTACTTAACCCAGGACCCTGCATCCACTATATTAGGTTTCCCACAGTACACAGAACATGGAAATGCAATTATTTTAGTAAATATAAACTGCTCAATACCTTTTCTCATCAGCAGTATATATCAGTCTTGTGACTTCTATCAGTTTTCAACCAAGCACTGGTTAAAGCTTGTGGGAGGAGTTTTCTGACTGTCCTATAAGACTGCAAGACCCCTGATCCTCTGTCTGGCCCTGTGCTGATCACATGCAAGAAAAAAAACATCCACAGTTTGTGCAAAAATTCTTTGGTTATGCAAACCGACTGTTGCAGCAGCTATCCGGGTGGCTGGTCTCAGACGATCTTGGAGGTGAAGATGCTGGATGTGGAGATCCTTGACTGGTGTGGTTACGCGTGGTCTGTGGTTGTGAGGCCGGTTGGATGTACTGCCAAATTCTCTGAAACACCTTATTGCAGAGAAATGAACATTCAATTCAAGGGCAACAGCTCTGGTGAACATTCCTGCAGTCAGCATGGCAATTGCACGCTCCCTCAAACTTGCAACATCTGTGGCATTGAGCTGTGTGATAAAACTGCACAATTTAGAGCGGCCTTTTAGACCCCTTTCACACCGGGGCACTTTGCCAGCACTACAGTGCAAAAAATAGCGCCCTGAAACAGCCACTGCTGTGTCTCCAATGTGAAAGCCCCGAGGGCTTTCACACTGGAGCGGTGCGCTGGAAGGACGGTAAAAAAAGTTCTGCTAGCAGCATCTTCGGAGCGGTGAAGGAGCGGTGTATTCACCGCTCCTAAACCGATCCTGACCATTGAAATTAATGGAGCAGCGCGGCTATACCGCTGGCATAGCAGATCTGTAGCAGTGCTTTGCTGTGGTTATAACCCTTTGCGGCTGTTTTTTAACCCTTTCTCGGCCGCCGCTAGCGGGGCGATTTTAACCCCCCAAGCGGCCGAATAGCGCCGCTAAAACGACAGTAACGCGGCGCTAAAAATAGCGCCGCTTTATCGCTGACACCCGGGCACCGGCAGTGTGAAAGGGGCCTTATTATGGCCTGCCTAAGGCACACCTGTGCAATACAGTAATCGTGCTGTCTAATCAGCATCTTGATATGCCACACCTGTGAGGTGGATGGATTATCTCGGCAAAGGAGAAGTGCTCACTAACACAGGTTTAGACAGATTTGTGAACACTATTTAAGAGAAATAGGCCTTTGGTTTACATAGAAATAGAGTTCAGCTCATGATAAATAGGGGCAAAGACAAAAGTGTTGCATTTATAATTTTGCTCAGTGTAGTTATATGACTACAATGGAGCAGTTGAGATGATTAAAGTAGAACTAAGGCAAAACTTAAACAAAATTCACTAGGCTCTGGTGAAAATGAGTGCAGCTGCACTTACAAAACGCACAGTCTATTTGCTTTTGGTAAATCATCTCCATAGTTCTGCCTGTCCACCCCCAGCTCCAATGCATTTCACCCCCAAAGAGCTTAATCTTCAAGTCTGCATGATTAAGACTATTTTGGGGTGAAAGTAAGAAGGGATGGACTTGGGCCTCATCCAACTAATACAGTGGAACCTTGGTTAACGAGTAACGCGGTTAACGAGCATTTTGAAAGATGAGCATCTTTCTTTAAAATTCTAACTTGGTTTGCGTGTGTTGTCTCGCAAGACGAGCAAAATTCAAGCTAATGGGGTGTGCAGTACCGCATTTGGCCAGAGGTGCGGGGGCGCCGGTGACAATGGGAATGGTTTGGAGCCGTTTGTAAATACTTGGAATCACTCCGAAAAATACTCGGAAACACTCGGAAATACTCTGTTCCCGAGTGTTTCCAAGCCTTTCAGAGGGTTTTCGCGTTGAGCTGAGCTGTCCCGGAGTATTTCCGAGGCTCTCCGGTGCCCCCTACCTCTGGTCACATGCGGTATTGCATGCAATAGAAGTCAATGCGGAACAAATTATCTTCGTTTCGTTCGTTCTATGGGGAAACTCGCTTTGATATGCGAGAGCTTTGGATTACAAGCATTCCCCTGGAACGGATTATGCTCGTAAGCCAAGGTTCCACTGTACATACAAAACTATTAGAAAATAACTGGGGAAACCCCAGTATCCTACAATAACAGACTATATCGGCCACAGAAAGGAGACATATTGGGTAAAATCATCAATTTTTTTTTTTTTTTGAAGCAGTTTAAAATATTTTGAAAAAAGATGTTGGGCGACCCCTACAGGTGAAATTGAATACAAATATGCACACAATAGACATGTGCACAACAAAAAAATGTGTTTATTTTCATTTCGTTTTTTTCGTTTCCGTTGATTCGTAACGATTCGTAAATTCGTTAGTCGTCGGTGTTCGTATTCGTAACGATTCGTAAATTCGTTAGTCGACGGTGTTCGTATTCGTAACGATTCGTAAATTCGTTAGTCGTCGGTGTTCGTATTCGTAACGATTCGTATTTTCGTAAGAGTTATTTTTTCGTTTTTCCGTTAGTTTAATTTTAGTTTATTCGAAATTCGGACGCATTCGTATTTATTCGTACATTCGTAACATTCGTAACATTCGTAACATTCGTAGATTCGTAATCGGAGCATAATTCATAATTTTATGTAATGTGTATGCTATTATTACATTTTAAGAGACACGGAAAATTACGAATCGAAAAAAAAAAGTTACGAATGTACGAATTTTTTCGTTCAATCCATTCGAAGCACGTTAATCAGCGCCATTGTAAGAGACACGGAAAATTACGAATCGAAAAAAAAAAAAAAAAAAGTTACGAATGTAAGAATTTTTTCGTTCAATCTATTCGAAGCACGTTAAAGCGTAAGTAAACCCATCGATTTAACAGTTTAAAAAAAAAGGCATGCCGGGAATGCTAACTGCACATTGGCTGTGCTCTCAACCAAACAGTCAAACCATCCAATGGCTGGTGTCATAACGGATCACATGTGCAGCACTGTGGCAGTTGAAGATTAAACAGAGTCAAAGATGGCAGCTTCCTTGGCTGAAAACGATAGGGGGGTTTACTTCCACTTTAAGCAGCACCATTGTAAGGGACACGGAAAATTACCAATTCAACAAAAAAAAAAAAAGTTACGAATGTACAAATTTTTTTCGTTCATTTTCATTTTCGTTGTTCCTGTTTTAGTTTTTTCGGATTTTCTTCATTCGTAAATTCGTTGTTTCTAATTTGGTTTTTTCGGATTTTCGTTATTTTCGGATTCGTTCGATTCGAACGATTCGTTAAAATTTTTAGCGAATCGTTCGTTCATTCGTACGATAACGAATGAATGAAAATAACAAAAACAACGAAAAACGAAAAAAAATGAAAAACGAATTGCACATGTCTAGCACACAATAAAAATGGACATATACAGATTAGATAGATACATTCCATATAGTGGTATGATATGGTGTTGTCTATACAGCCAATTGAGAATTGACTGTACAGACAACACCATATCATATCACTATATGGAATGTATTTATCTAATCTGTATATGTCCAATTTTATTGTGTGCATATTTTATGTTTTAATTTTCCCCTGTAAGGGTATCCCGAAATCTTCTTTCAAAATATTTGAAACTGCTTCAAAAATAAAATTTGATGATTTTACCCAATATGTCTCCTTTCTGTGGCCAATAAAGTCTGTTATTGTAGAATTCTGGGGGTTTCTCCAGTTATTTCCTAATAGTTTTTTTAACTATTTTGGGGTGAAATTCATTATATCAGGAGGTGGATATGCAAGACTACATGTTGTGAATCTTCCATTCATTTTAATAAAGCTGGTTTTACATTGGTGATGGGATCAGTGTGCAGCCCGTTCATTCCTACTTGACAAAGGGCACAGCTGAGTGGACATGCACTTGATGGGCGCTGGCAGGGGCGGACTGACAACTCATGGGGCCCCTGGCAATAGGAGATTATGGGGCCCCCAGGCAACCAGAGATTATGGGGCCACACAGTATACACACACACAGTATACAATCACACAGTATACACATACATGTACACACATTATACACAGACATGTTTCTATTGGCTGAGAAGATACTGGAGAGGTGGGACAGCTATAATCTCTGCATTTTTAGACCAAAAGGATGTCGGTAAGGGACATTTCAGAAACAGATGTAAAAAAAACACAGATTTTTACATACTGTCCCTGGTTTTACGGAGGCTGGCAACCCTGATGGGGCCCCCTAGTGGCCCGGGGCCCTCGGGAAGTGCCTGAGTGGCCGAATGGTCAGTCCACCCCTGGGCGCTGGGGGTATAGGGATAAAAAGACTAGTTGGGAGCTGCATAGCTACTTTTATTGCAACTTTAGAGTGGGGTCAAGTTGCTGATTTTGATGCATTCCAAGGTATGAATGCAGTTTAAACTTAACACACCTAGGTGGATTTGAAGTGGGGGCGCCATGCTTCAGTTCCCCACCCTCCACCCCCCCCCCCCCCCCCCCCCAGACACATTACCACTATTTCAAGAATGAACCATCTGCTTTCAACAGCTTGGATAAAATAATAATAAAGACTTACTACTTTGCATCTAGATGACACTATTTCTGGAGCAAGTGGGATTAATATTTTACAGCTGTCAGATAAGAGAATGGCTGCTGTACTGTGACACCATATCATGAAACGACAGTGAGATTTATTAGTGTGCACAAACCATGAAAGAGAGGGATGCGTGTGGCAGAGAAGCACTAAGTGAGATAGCCACAGTATTCCTAACACAAGACAGAATTTTCTTTTCCTGAACAGAGGATCTTGTTTTGTGCTCTCATTTGCAGTCTTCTCTTTATGCTGGTTGACTCGGACAGAATCCTTTTGAATGTCTTGGCTAGGCTTAACCTGACTATAATTGGATGATGCTGATGTCTAGTACTCTCTATTTTAGTTACCTTTTTCTTGAACTTGTTTTTTTAAAGCCAAATTCCAGGCAAAAATGTAATTTAAATAGTACATTGTGCATCAATTCCATTACTCCTCAGTAGTGGTGGTCCATAATGCAGGGCGCAGGGACGCTGCCCCCCTAATCCATGCGTCCGGCCACCTAATCTACATCCGGAACCCTGGACGCATGGATTTCAATGGGGGATTTTTTTTTTTTAAGCACGTGATTAGAGCCAGAGGAAAGTTTGGCCAAGAGGAGAAGCAATCCTGTTGGCCGCCGATGAGGAGGAAGAAGGAGACGGAGGTGAAGCGGCCAGGAAGCACCTGAAGGAAGCGCTGCTCACGACCTAGATGGGGTAAGTGGGGGGGGATTAGGGGAGTGCCTGTGATCGACCCGACCAACTAGGGGGGGTGGCATCGTCAGTGCTCAGACCATAAGCCGTACACTGCATCAAATTGGTCTGCATGGCTGTCGTCCCAGAAGGAAGCTTCTTCTAATAATGATGCACAAGAAAGCCTGCAAACAGTTTGCTGAAGACAAGCAGGCTAAGGACATGGATTACTGGAACCATGTCCTGTGGTCTGATGAGACCAAGATAAACTTATTTGGTTCAGCTGGTGTCAAGTGTGTGTGACCAGGTGAGGAGTACAAAGACAAGTGTGTCTTGCCTACAGACAAGCATGGTGGTGGGAGTGTCATGGTCTGGGGCTGCATCAGTGCTGCCGGCACTGGGGATCTACAGTTCATTGAGGGAACCATAAATGCCAACATGTACTGTGACATACTGAAGCAGAGCATGATCCTCATCCTTCAGAGACTGGGCCACAGGGCAGTATTCTAACATGATAACCACCCCAACACACCTCCGAAACGACCACTGCCTTGCTAAAGAAGCTGAGGGTAAAGGTGATGGACTGGCGAAGCATGTCTCCAGACCTAAAACCCTATTGAGCATCTGTGGGGCATCCTCAAAATGGAAGGTGGAGGGGCACAAGGTCTCTAACATCCACCAGCTCCGGGATGTCGTCATGGAGGAGTGGAAGAGGACTCCAGTGGCAACTTGTGAAGCTCTGGTGATCTCCATGCCCAAGAGGGTTAAGGCAGTGCTGGAAAATAATGGTGGCCACACAAAATATTGACACTTTGGGCCAAATTTCGACATTTTCACTTAGGGGTGTACTCACTTTTGTTGCCAGCGGTTTAGACATTATTGGCTGTGTGTTGAGTTATTTTGAGGGACAGCAAATTTACACTGTTATACAAGCTGTACACTCACTACTTTACATTGTAGCAAAGTGTCATTTCTTCAGTGTTACATGAAAAGATATAATAAAATATTAACAAAAATGTGAGGGGTGTACTCACTTTTGTGAGATACTGTATATATACTTACAATGTGCCAAGCTGGACTTATGTAATTATGCAAAAAAAGTATAACTAAAGGCAAAACTTTATTTTCTTATTATATTACAGCCCCGGCTCTCCAACCTGTCCAATATGAGAAGACTTTGCATTCATTCAGAAAAGCACCAGTGCAGAGCATCCGACCTGCTGCATTCAGAATGCAGCAGAACAGCCACTCAGCACAGGACCCATAAGTAAGTGGAGATCACTGGAATGGCAATGTCTACTTCAGTGATTTCCAGGTGCCAGGGACATCGGCCAGGTATCGTATATACATAGTTACCGTATTTATCGTCATATAACACGCGCCGGCGTATAACACGCACCCCAAGTTTAGGAGGCAAGTTTAAAACTTACATTTAAATTCCCATTAATGCAGCCTTCCACTGTCATCTGCAGCCTTCCACTGTCCCCCTGCAGCCTCACACTGTCCCCCTGCAGCCTCACACTGTCCCCCTGCAGCCTCACACTGTCCCCCTGCAGCCTGCCCCAAAATTGCAGCATGGTTTAGTTTTAAATTTACCGCCGCCGCTGAGATCTTCGGCTCCTCGCACCGCCGCCAAGATCTTTGGCTCCTCCCGCCGCCGCGATCTTTGGCTTCTCCCGCCGCCGCGATCTTCGGCTCCTCCCGCCGCCGCTGCGATCTTCGGCTCCTCCCGCCGCCGCTGCGATCTTCGGCTCCTCCCGCTGCCGCTGCGATCTTCGGCTCCTCCCGCTGCCGCTGCGATCTTCGGCTCCTCCCGCTGCCACCTCCGAGATCTTCGGCTCCTCCCGCCGCCGCCGACATAGGCCAAGCCGAGTGTACTTGGCTACTCGCCGCTGCGATCTTCGGCTCCTCCCGCTGCCGCTGCGATCTTCGGCTCCTCCCGCTGCCACCACCGAGATCTTCGGCTCCTCCCGCCGCCGCCGACATAGGCCAAGCCGAGTGTACTTGGCTACTCGGCTCCGCTCGCAGTAACGCCCCCGTCCTGTCCCTTGGCTCACCCCTTGGCCCGGCTCCTATGGTGGACACAACACTGGGCCAATGGCGGGACGTAAAGGCTATGGATGCGGGACTGGGCGTGACTCCGAGCGGAGCCGAGTACACAGTACACACGGCTCGGCTCTGTAAATGTCGGCTGGGCTCCAGACAGCGGGGATCGGTGTATAACACGCACCCACGATTTCCCCCTGATTTTAAGGGCAAAAAAGTGCGTGTTATACGCCGATAAATACGATACATTGGTCTAAGGTGGACTAATGTAACTATGTATAAAATATCCATACCTGGAATTCTTCTTTAACATGCCCAAGTATTTGTATTTCTAGCCATCTGGTTCCCAGATACTGTGGGATTGATTTACTAAAACTGCAGAGTGCAAAATCTGGTGCAGCTCTGCACAGAAACCAATCAGCTTCCAGGTTTTATTGTCAAAAGCTTAATTGATTAAGCTGAGGTTAGAAGCTGATTGGCTACCATGCACAGCTGCACCAGATTCTGAGTGCTCCAGTTTTAGTAAATCTCCCCCTGTATGTACAGCCCTGCCACACAGCACAGCCAGGCAGATGATACCAGTTTCTCTTTTACTGGCATAGACTGTAGAGGGGATACAGTGTATTTCTCCATCCCCAGCCTGCTGACTGGATAGTGAAAGAGCAGCAACAGGCTTTAGAGGTTGTCCTTCTGCTCTCTGTGCTCTTGCTTCTTATTGGCATGGAATTGTCGACACCTTTTTAAACAACACTCCTGGTTGGCTCCCAGTCCTGCCCATCCCTCTTCTAGTCTGTGTGCTGCTGTATAAGGTATTGCGATAGACTAATACCAAGTCATGTGCAGGTACTAGTTGCATTTAGAAGACACGCTTATGGATTTATTAATGAATATTTCAGCTTTAACGGCTGTGATGTATGACTAAGCTGCAATGTGCCCTCATTTGAAAGACAATTTACTGCATCTATTAGAAAAATTAAAGGATCATTATTGTGAAAAATTGTACTCTGATAACTGTATGCAGTTAATACGTATAATTATGGCTTTAAGCCTATTAACTCAATTTTTATTTACATTTACATGCTGATAAAGCTGTCCAGCTGACAGTGACAGCGGTTGGGACTAACATTACAACTGCAAACAGTTACCCTTTATTCCCATAGTTTAAAGATCAAATCTTTGAACATGAACCCCCCCCCCTGCAATGCCCCGCCCCCCCCCCCCCCCCCCCCCACAAGCTGCAAGAGTTAAATGCTTGTTATATGTAGGGGATTAAAGAACAGGCTCTCAAGCCCCGTACACACGATCAGACTTTCCGAAGAGAAATGTTCGATGACAGGCTGTTGGCGGTAAGTCCGACCATGTGTAGGTTCAATTGTTGTCGGACTTTATGCCAACAAATGTTGGATGTCAGTTTTTCAAATTTTCTGCAGACAAATGTGTGTTGTCGGATTTTCCGAGCGTGTGTACACAAGTCCGTCAGACAAAAGTCCAAAGTACAAACACACATGCTCGGAAGCAAGGACGAGCCAGAAGCGGTCGGTCTTGTAAACTAGCGTTGGTAATGGAGAATTAACATTCGTGACGCGGCAAATTATGAAATCTTGAAATGCAGCACACAATTCTCTTCTTGTTTAAAGCGGAAGTAGACCCATCGATTTAACAGTCTAAAAAAAAAGGCATGCCGGGAATGCTAACTGCACATTGGCTGTGCTCTCAACCAAACAGTCAAACCATCCAATGGCTGGTGTCATAACGGATCACATGTGCAGCACTGTGGCAGTTGAAGATTAAACAGAGGCAAAGATGGCAGCTTCCTTGGCCGAAAACGATAGGGGGGGTTTACTTCCACTTTAATGGGATAATAATGAAGCTGCTTTGCTGGTGATACTGACGGAGTTATTGCAAACTAATTTTCAAAGGTTTTTTTTTCTAGCGATATCAAGAATAATATTATTATTCTTTTTTTTTTATTTGGGCAAATTACCACAACACCATTATCCCGTAGTTTTTAAGATCATAGATATAACTATGTTGGTGTCCCTTGTCAATTTTACATTGTATTTTTTTAAATGTAACTGCCGACTCCCAAACTGTCATTTGAAGTAAAACACATAGCCAAGTATTATTCTACACAATTTTTTTATTGTGCATTAAAAAAAGAAAACAAATAAAATTAGACATTCTATCTGCCAATAGAACTTAAAGCTGAGCTACACTGCCCCTGACGTTTTTTTTTAATGGGGATTGATTAATAAAATGATTTGTAAAGCATTAGCTCACCTGTCATGTCTGTCTGACTTTGGCCGTTCGGATTTTATGTCTAAAAAACACTTTATATAAATTTCCGGGTTCATCCCCATCTTGCGTGTGGGCATTTGAATACTCCAGGGCATTGTATTCCTGGATTTCATTCACGCCTCTCTCTAATCTCGCGCATGCGCAGTACACCATTCATAGGAGCGCCGTCAGCAGCGTCGTGATGACGTTACGTTCGGTTCGAAGTCTCGCGCAATCTCGGGCCAGGCAGCCGCACTGACTCCTGGGAGCTATGACACAAGCTCCCAGGAGACAGTGTGGGCTAGGGGATATTACGTAATAGCCGTAATATCCCCGCCCATATCCGAGGGACCAAGAACCAGGAAGCGATGGATGCAAAGAAGAAGAACAACTAAAGGTAAGTAAAAAAAAAAAAAAAAAAACTGCCGTTTCGGATCGAGGAAGGTGAGTATTTTTTTTTTATTATAGGTTTTAAAAACGGTGTTGCTCCGCTTTAACCAAAAAGTGCATTCTATGCATCCAAAAATATAGAAAATATACCAAATCAAATCATTATTCAACCAAAAAAATAATGTCAAAGCAATAACTCCAAGGCCAATAATAAATAACACGTTATCTCCTCCGATTCCGCAACATGTCTGGTTGACGAACGGCCGTTCAGAAACTAACTGAAAAGCGTGAAATGGAAAGCTCAAACTGAAAAGTGCAAATCAACACTCACCAAACTTCTAATAACACGAAATTAGCAGAAGGAGCCCAAAGGGTGGCGCTAAAGAGCTGAAAAAACATGTAGTACATCTAGTACGTCACTACATTCATAATTGTTGCCCAACAATTGTGTGGCCGTGTGTATGCAAGACAAGTTTGGGCCAACTCCCTTCGGACAAAATTCCATGGTTTTGTTGGTCAACAATCCGATCGTGTGTACGAGGCATAACATTTACCTTACACCTGGCTCCAGTGCTTTCCTCTTCAGCACAAAACTCCAGTCTATGGGTGGGATATGAACCCCTGTATTGTACATTTAGGAGGCTAGAGCACAACGGAAGAGGGTCACAGCTCACATAGCAGGACCAATTGCAGTGCTGGAGTGAGGAGTAATGTAAGTATTTTCTCTTTTAAAGCGGTAGTAAACTGCTGTGTGTGTTTTTTTTATTTTTTGTTTTTTTTTGGAACCTGCAAGGTAAAGCCACAATGTACTAGTACGCATCGCATACTAGCACATTTTGTGAAACTTACCTTAGAACAAAGCCCTTCCAGCGGCGTGCTGTCACTACTGACAAGGCTTCCATCTTCACCCATCTTCCTTTCTGGATTCATGGCTCTGTGAGTGGCCAGAGCCACAATGACGTCACTGTGTGCAGGAGCTGCCATTCATGGCACAGGACTCTGAAGGAGTGGCTCGGGTGGCCGTTCCTCCAGAGCTCATGTTCTGGTGACATAACTGGCCGCATGTACAGTAAACATCTCCTAAACGGTGCACATTTATGAGATATTTGCAGTACCTATAGGTAAGTCTTGTTTTAGGCTTAGGGCAGGGTGGGGGGGGGCACGAGGGCCGGGAGGGGGGGGCAAGGGGGGCAGTGGGGGGGGAGGGCGGGTGGGGGAGGCACGGGGGGCCGAGGGGGGGGTCGGGGGGATGGCGGGTGGTGGCGGAGGGGGGCGGGGCGTGGGGGCAGAGGGGGGGGTTGGGGGGCGAGGCGGTTGGGGAGGCGGGGGCAGATGGGCGGGGGGCGGGCGGGGAGGGGGTGGGCGCGGTGGGGGGGCACCGAGGCACGGGGGGGGGGTCGGCCAGGGGGTGCAGGAGCGGGCGGTGTGAAGGGGGGGAGGCGGGGGTAAGGGGGTGGGCGGGGGGGGGTGGCGGGCTGGGGAGGCACTGGCGGGGCACGAGTATGAGGGGCACGGGCACTGGGGGCATCGGGGGGCGGGCGGGCGGGGCAGGGGGGTTGGGAGGAGGGGAGATGGTGGCACGGGGGGGGTGGCAGGGGGGGGGGCGGTTGGGTGCAGTTGGGGGCAAGCATGGGGGGGGGGTGGGGGCACGGGGGGGGCGGGGGGGCGGTGTTTTGGCGGGGGGGGGGAGGGCTGGGGCGCGGGGGGGCGGGAGGGGGGATGGACCTATAGGTACAAATTATGCATGGGAGGTACAAATTATGCATGGGAGTTTACTACGTCTTTTAACTAGATTAGTATTTACCCTTGCAGTGTAAGGGGGGGCACTGCAGGTGTGGCCTTTTTTTATTAAGGAATTGGGTTGTAAATAAAGGTTGTGTGAAGCTCACAGTGTGCAGTGAAATCATAATAAGAAGTATTACAAGACTGAAAGTAGGTCTAGAGTTCAGGTTTAAAGTGGAACAATACCCAAAATGCTTTTACCTGTTTCATTGATTTTTCAACCCCGGAGACCCCACTTTGGCAGAATATAAAGCAGCAAGGACTGTCTCAAGGACAGCAAGGAATCTCTTAAGTGCATTTGCACTATATTCCTATAGAGAATCCACAGAGGGGCAATGACACCAATAATTTATCTATATTATAGTGGTTGTAAAGGCTCAATAGCTCAGTAGTAGACATGTGCAATTCGTTTCGTTTTTTTTTTTTTTTTTTTCTGTTAAAATTCGTTATATTCGTTCATTCGTTATCGTACGAATGAACGAATGATTCGCTAAAAATTTTAACGAATAACGAATGTTAGAATCGAACGAATATGAAAAACAACGAAAATCCGAAATAACCAAATTAGAAACTACGAAAGAAGAAAATCCGAAAAACGAAAACAGGAACAACGAAAATCAAAATGAACGAAAAAATTCGTACATTCGTAACTTTTTTTTTTAGTTGAATTGGTAATTTTCCGTGTCCCTTACAATGGCGCTTCTTAACGTGCTTCGAATGGATTGAACGAAAAAATTCGTACATACGTAACTTTTTTTTTTTTTTTTTTCGATTTGTAATTTTCCGTGTCTCTTACAATGGCGCTGCTTAACGTGCTTCGAATGGATTGAACGAAAAAATTTGTAAATTCGTAACTTTGTTTTTTTTGCGATTCGTAATTTTTTCGTGTCTCTTACAATGGCGCTGCTTAACGTGCTTCGAATGGATTGAACGAAAAAAAATTCGTACATTCGTAACTTTTTTTTTTAGTTGAATTGGTAATTTTCCGTGTCCCTTACAATGGCGCTTCTTAACGTGCTTCGAATGGATTGAACGAAAAAATTCGTACATACGTAACTTTTTTTTTTTTTTTTTTCGATTTGTAATTTTCCGTGTCTCTTACAATGGCGCTGCTTAACGTGCTTCGAATGGATTGAACGAAAAAATTTGTAAATTCGTAACTTTGTTTTTTTTGCGATTCGTAATTTTTCGTGTCTCTTACAATGGCGCTGCTTAACGTGCTTCGAATGGATTGAACGAAAAAAAATTCGTACATTCGTAACTTTTTTTTTTCGATTTGTAATTTTCTGTGTCTCTTATAATGTAATAATAGCATACACATTACATAAAATTATGAATTATGCTCCGATTACGAATCTACGAAAACAATGTTACGAAAGTACGAATAAATCAATCTAACGAAAGTACGAATGTAACTAAATCTACGAAAATACGAATGCATCCGAATTTCGAATAAACGACAATTAAACTAATCAACGAAAAAATAACTCTTACAAAAATACAAATCGTTACGAATACGAACACCGACGACTTACGAATTTACGAATCGTTACGAATCAACGGAAACGAACAGAAAGAAACGAAAATAAACAAATTTTTCTATTGTGCACATGTCTACCCAGCACTACTGTCAATCACAGCCAGTGAGCCAATGAGGGGAGATTGGGGGCGGGATCGAGCAGCGCTCTGTGTGTGAATGGGGTCAAACGGCAGGAGGGAGGGGCCAGCAGTGCCGACAGGGGACACAAGAAGAGGAGGATCCGGGCTGCTCTGTGCAAAACCATTACACAGAGCAGGTAAGTATAATATGTTTTTTATTTATTTTTAAAACTGCCTTTAATATAACTTTAACTCATAATCCCAAGAATAATGTGTCTGCTAGCTAAAAAAAAAATGAGCATGAACACCAGAATAACTGACATGAGGGGAAGAATGTTTTCTAAGAATATTAAAACACTGTATATTAATAAATGCAGCCGTGGTCTGCGTCTGAGGAGCTGTCAAAAAATCCCAAGGACTTAAACAAGTGACCTTCTCCAGAACGTATCTGAATAATGGCTGAAGTCAAAGATTCAGAAGTAATTGGCGTTACCAGAGCAACTTTCACTTGTAAACTAGTAACTTTGTGTGCATCATGTCAAGTACTGTACAGTATTTATAAAAAAAAAGCCCTGCCAAGTTATTCCAAAGTCTTGACAAGACCTAAGTGAGGAGAATTTGCTTCAGTTATGGTAGCATTTGTTGACCTATTCAGAGGACAAGCACATTTTAAATCATTGCCCTTGCTCATGAAGATTTAGAGTTGTCGTATTTTCTTTTCGCTGTGGATAAATGTAGAAAAAGTACAGTCAAGCTAGGCTTTTCCTTGGCTTGACATGGAGAAGAAAGATTTGAGAGGACAGAAAGGAAACGTACACAGCATTCTTCTGCTGGCTATACGCCATATTCCAGCTTATTTGGTCTTCAAAAAAAGACATAGGGGTTGATTTACTAAAACTGTAGAGTGCAAAATCTGGTAGAGCTGTGCATGGTAGCCAATCAGCTTTTAACTTCAGTTTGTTCAATTAAGCTTTGACAAACAAACCTAGATGCTGATTGGTTACTAAGCAGAGCTTCACAAGATTTTGCACTCTCCAGTTTTAGTAAAATCTGTACGGTAATCAAATGCACCAAATTCCTTTATCTCAAAGTTGGTACCAAGCACACCTATCCCTAAATGATGGGTTTTAATTCTTGTGTCAGGTTTCTGTGGTAGTGAGCCCTAGTAGAATGCTAACCCAGGGTTCCCCAGTTTGCTGAGTCTACGTGCCCCTTTGGGGCCCCTGGTGATGGGGATAGATTTGTAGCAAGTTGGAACCAGGTCACAGCCCCCAAGTACACCCAGCTGATGATTAGACATGTGCAATTCGTTTCGTTTTTTTTCGTTTTTCGTTTTTTTTTCGTTCATTCGTTATCATACGAATGAACGAACGATTCGCTAAAAATTTTAACGAATAACGAATCGTTCGAATCGAACGAATACGAAAAACAACAAAAAAATCCGAAATAACCAAATTAGAAACAACAAAACTATGAAAGAAGAAAATCCGAAAAACGAAAACAGGAACAACAAAAATCAAAATGAACGAAAAAATTCGTACATTCGTAACTTTTTTTTTTTTTTTGTTGAATTGGTAATTTTCCGTGTCTCTTACAATGGCGCTGCTTAACGTGCTTCGAATGGATTGAACGAAAAAATTCGTACATTCGTAACTTTTTTTATTTTTTTCGATTCGTAATTTTCCGTGTCTCTTACAATGGCGCTGCTTAACGTGCTTCGAATGGATTGAACGAAAAAATTCTTACATTCGTAACTTTTTTTTCGATTCGTAATTTTCCGTGTCTCTTAAAATGTAATAATAGCATACACATTACATAAAATTATGAATTATGCTCCGATTATGAATCTACTAAAACAATGTTACGAAAGTACGAATAAATCAATCTAACGAAAGTACGACTGTAACTAAATCTACGAAAATACGAATGCGTCGGAATTTCGAATAAACGAAAATTAAACTAACAGAAAAACGAATCAACGAAAAAATAACTCTTACGAAAATACAAATCGTTACGAATACGAACACCGACGACTTACGAATTTACGAATCGTTACGAATCAACGGAAACGAAAGAAACGAAACGAAAATAAACAAATTTTTCTGTTGTGCACATGTCTACTGATGATACAGAGACCACTTGCTTATTCAGAGTACAGATGGCAGGAGACAGAAGAGGATCCAGAAAACAAGCCGAGGGCAAGCGGCAGAAAAGCACACCCGGAGGACGAAGCCAGGATCGGTATGCTGGAAGTCAGACACTGAATACATGAAACATAAGGCAAACAGGAGCTCAGAGAATGAGTCATTTGCTCAGGCAATGCGGGCTGCATTGTGCATGTCTTAGGGACGCAAACTAGGAGGCAGGCCAGGGAGTGATATAAGAAAAGGAAATAAAAGCCCACTGTATAGCAGGCAATGCCCATAGGTGAGCACAGAAGACAAACAACACATGTGAACAGAATCAGAGGTCTAGCAGAACTGCTGCAGCAAGAGGTAAGAATACACAAGCAGGAAATTGCAAGCTTAACCATGATATCTTGAAGTGATTGTATACCTAAACCACCATGTTTACAATGCAAGGGTGGGAATTGACTTCCAAAGGAAATGGTATAGCAAAGTATTTAAAAAAACTTCCAAAATACCTTTTACTCCTTCCTTTAGTTCCAGTTCACCAAATTACATCCATCTACTTGGAATTGAACAGCCCGAGTCATTGTACAGGACCAGTCTGCTCTGCTGTGAATGGCAATCAACAGCAACACCACCTAAGCCCAACAAAAATGGCCAGCAAATCTTAAATATTTACTGAGATCTCACTAGCAAAATATGCAGTAAAAAATGGTGGTTCCACACTATTGCAGAGCAAAAGCAGTATGCCAGTTACTTTTTTCACCATGCAGAGTGCCTTCACACCTAGTGCAACTAATACCAAAGTCAATACTACTTTACTACCAAATAACATCTTCTGGGGTTGAGAATGTCACCCCATAATCCCCAGTGATGTTAAAAATTGGGTCCCTGGATCCTGCCAGATAGCCAAAGGTCAACCAGGAGATAGCGAGTCTATGCTCCTTCGGAGAGAACGCGTCTTGCTTTGGGGCATCTCAATGCCAGTCTGCTAATGGACATAGAATTGATAAGTGGTCCTATTAGGGCCATGGATAAAGGGGTACCACCCGTCCTCTTGTAAGGGGCCAAGACTAGCAGGGGGGCCCAGGCAGCTGGGTGAATCAGATGTGGGCAGGGACAGTGATCAGCATGGCGGGGTAGAGAGAAGAAATTACTGGAACCGATCCCCTGTATGGCTCTCACTGCAGCAGCTGAAAGCTGGCTTCTTCTCATCTCCCTCTTGCTGGCTTTCATCTGCTGCAGAGAGATTCATCCAGAGGATCGATTCCAGTAATTGCACCCCCCCACCGGACCGATCCCCCTACCTGTGCACCATACAGTTCCCCCTGCTGCCCAGCCCCCCCCCCCGTGTGCCTCCCTACCCCTGCAGTGCTGCCAGCTTGCCACCTCTCCTCCCCACTGGTAGCTACAAGCACACAATAGGATCTTTCAGGATGGACAGTGGGGAAAGGGTCCAGTAAATATGTCATGCCCCTTCCTTTCCTGAATGAACACAGTGAGTGATCTGTACTGATTAAGCTCATTCATAACCGAAGCATAGTAAACTGTGTACATATGCGGGGGGCCCTGTAAGGTTGGCTGTATGGCACGCAACCCATGGTTTCTGACAGCAGCCCTGGGTTCTATGGACAACTTTACAAGTTCACTGAGCAAACTGTCCCAAACAATGTTCGGAGTGCAATTCCCGCCAAGAAAACCATCTGCATGGAATTTGCATGTTCTTTTTTTTATATTAGAAGAACAGAAAAAAAAAAAACGTTTTTCCCAGATTGACAAGATAATCACCAAAGAGACATTTATTCTCCATTTCCATCTAAATTCAAACATTACAGCTCCGTAATTTTTTACCTATATACATCAAGCATAAAAACATCAGACAAGATACAATGTATCAATATATATATACATACACACATACATACATATATATATATATAGATAGATATATATAGAGATAGATACAGGGGTCAAGTCCTGGGGAAAAAAGTGTGGGAACTCCCACCCAATATCCACTCCCCCACCAAAACAAAAAAAAATGATACGCTCATATGCACGAATGCTTCAAAAGTGGTATTTTTCATCCAATTTTCGTATTGTGTGTATGAAGCTTAACTGTTAGTACATTAAAAAAAACAGTCCTCAATAAACATAAATACGGTAATTCTCTAAATAATCAGCATTCATTCACTTGTGCTTCCATGCAAATGTGAACATCATGTTCTGATCTTTATTGGGGAATGTTATTTTGTATATAGAGTGTTTATGTGGTGAGTTTACACTTTTCATTGAACAGAGTTTGGATAACACAGGGTTAAACGGAAAGGTCATAAATGAACTGCACATTATCTGGACAGAATGCTTGGGGAGATAGTGATGTGTTCCTGCTTAGGAGATGTATGTTAGCTTGGGGGGGCTGCAAACTCTGCAGGGCTCCAACACACACTCGCTGCTATTCCAACCCTTTACATATTTCCACATAAACTTCCCTCCTGGCATTAAACTTTGCCAGGTATTGTGCTCAGCTCACCACCCCAAACTGATGTTCCTCCCTCAGATCACCTCTCTCCCTGCATGTCCTGTGAGCAGAATAGCTGTGCTCCTCCTCCTTCTCTCATCATATGGCACTGACGATAGAGGAGGGGGGGATTCAGCGGGACACACAGAGCAATTATGCAGGAGACTGGGGGGGGGTGAGGAGACAGAAAATAAGGAGGGGCTGGTGGGGAGGAGCGCATCACGAGAGGTCTGACTAAATACAATCTCTTAGCAGCAGGGACCTGATCTACCCATCAGCTAGCTGTGATTGACAGGTAGATTGAAGCAGAAGCTGTCATGGGGCCCCCTACTGGCAATGCCTGAATGGCCCTGGTGTGCGTCACTTACTATTGTGAGCTGTGTCGGCGGCTGCTGGTGTAGCACCTGCCACACAGCTCGCATACTTCAAAGTCTTGCAGGACATGGCTGCTAAAGGGAACTGAGTTCCTGTTGTGGAAAAAGTACAGGAACTCCGTTCCCATGCGTTCCTGCAGGACTTGAGCCCTGGATAGATAGATAGATAGATAGATAGATAGATAGATAGATAGATAGATAGATAGATAGATAGATAGATAGATAGATAGATATATCTCTATATAGAGAGAGAGAGAGAGAGAGAGAGAGGGGGGAGAGAGAGAGAGAGAGAGAGAGAAAGAGAGAGAGAGAGAAGAAAAAGAGGGGGTATTGATTCCTCTAAACCCAGATGTCTTCTATAAAATACTAATAATACATCCTTGATGTACAAATATATTATAAGAGAAAACTCTTACTCCATGGGTCATTAAGTCTGTAACTCAGGGGACTACAATCCTATAGACAGTCTATAGATAAATGAAATTCTCTCCAAATATTCGGCATATTAGGATTCAGACATTGCTGTTCCATTTTCTTTTTGTGTTGTACGTTTTTTTCCCGGTTACTCCAATCTCCTTTACAAAATTAAAAAAATAAGGTCTTAATGTTTTTGAAGGAAAGTGAGGACATTAGACTGCAAGTTCCCTTCCAGGAGTAAGGACGGTTTTAAATGACTTATTGTTATCTGAAAAATATTGCAGATAAACTGTCTGCACTATATAAATAATTCAAAATAACTACATTGCAAGCCACAGATAACCAGCACAGGCATTTTAGCAATTTTAATGGTCAGTCCCAATTGCAACTATTTTTATTATTATTATTTTACAGAATTAATACAGCATAGTAATAGTTTGCGCAGTGCTTTGCAATCTAAAAGGAGACAGTACAGTTAAAATACAAGAGGGTTAAGAGGGCTCATAAGAGCTTACAATCTAACAGGTTGGGGCAAGTGGTACAAAAGGTTGTAACCTTGAGGGACGAGCTGATGGAAGAGTTACAATTAAAATTTTTATGTTTATTTTTTCAAATATAATTTTTATTAAATTCCAAAAAAGGGCAAAACCCTATCATTACGTCAATGCCATGAAGATAATTGAGACTCCAATCACATAACTCAATACATGTGCAACAGGCATGCAAAGGACGTAGGTCCAGTAAACATAAGTAGGCATCATTAATATTTCAAATCGGTATGCTATTTAACTGCTTCAGCCCCGGAAGATTTTACCCCCTTCCTGACCAGAGCACTTTTTGAGATTCGGCACTGCGTCACTTTAACCAACAATTGCGCGTTCGTGCGATGTTGCACCCAAACAAAATTGACGTCCCTTTTTGACGTCCCAATAGAGCTTTCTTTTGGTGGTATTTGATCACCTCTGCGGTTTTTATTTTTTGCGCTATAAACAAAAAAAGAGCGAGAATTCTTCACTGAGAGGCTGAACCAGCTGCCCCCGCCCCTCCACATGCCAGCGAGCACGGAGGGGGCAGAGCAGACAGCAGTGACTGAAATTTACCAGCTCTCTGCTCATGGGGCACTGAGAACTGAGCAATCAGCTGTGTTTGATGGGTCAGTTCTTAGTCTTAGAGCCAGCGGCTGATGCTGCATCCACCTAGGTAAGTACGGTTTGTAAAAAAAAAAAACATAATCCATACTTCTTGTTTAAAGAAGTATAGCCAAAGCTCGTTTGGCTGTACTTTTCCTGTAGATCAGAGGAGTGCAGTCCGTTCTGCACTCCTGTGACCCATTTTAAGCTAAAGCCTGCTGTCGACTGATGTCACAGAGCCGGTCCAGGCTCAAGCAAGATCACAACAATGAAGTCAGTATCTGCCCATGTCTGGACCGGCACCCAGCTCAGCCTCTCAGCAAGTCGCTAAGAGCCTGAGCCGACCACTCCCACCCCCTCCACAGCGCATCGCTCCAGTGAGCGATGGGGGGCAGAGCATAGAGCCGGTGACTGAGCCAGTGACAGTCAGCGGCTCCCTGCTCAGTGAGCCCTGAGAACCGAGTGATCGGCAGTGTTTGATCGCTCTGTTCTCAGTGTTAGAGGCTGTGGCGAGGGTACAGATGCAGCATCGGAATCGATGCTGCATCCACCTAGGTACCGTATATACTCGAGTATAAGCTGAGTTTTTCAGCTCATTTTTTTGTGCTGAAAGTGCCCCCCTCGGCTTATACTGGAGTCAAGCACTTTTCTGCAGCAGAGAATGACATTTTCTGACCCGACCCGTATCTTGGGGTCACTTGGTGCTAGGAACCCCAAATTTGGTGTGCAAACCCAGTGGAACCAACACTACGACATATGGGGTTCCGAGCACCAAGTGGCCCCGAGATACAGGGCCCCAAAGTCGGTCAACTGTGTCCATCTGCAGCATTGTCATTTCGGGACCCTTTGGGTCCAGAGACCCCAAATTTTGGCTGCAGCTAGGGGGCATCTAGGAACCCTTAACTAAGTTTGAAGTTAGGTGGACCTATGGCTGCAAATTGGCACAGTGAGGCATGCAAATGGACACAGTGAGGCTTACAGTAGCTGCGCATTTCTCACCCTAGGCTTATACTCAAGTCAATACGTTTTCCCAGTTTTTTTGTGGTAAAATTAGGTGCCTTGGCTTATATTCGAGTCGGCTTATACTCGAGTATATACGATAAGTATAAATCTGAAAAAAAAGAAAAAGACATACTTCTCTTTTAATTCGCTGGGCAATCAGAAGCCAGTGGTGGGAATGGCAGTGAGGGATGGCAGACATATTGCTCACGTTATTAAAATGAAATTACATACATACCCAGGACATTAGAGTTCTAAGGATTTTTTAAAGATCGTTCATAAATGTATATACTGTAACATCAGGGTTCTCTTTTCTTACCATGAGCTACAGCTTTACCTACACAATGGTGGTAACAATTTACAAAATGGCTTCCCGCCACTGAGGGCAAGTCTCTTATTTTTGCAATGGAATGGGTTACTGCATTATAGAATTGCATTGTGTGTAAAAGCTCATTTGTTTTCTGGAGCACACAGACAAACGTCATTTCCTGCTATAGGACCCCAATAATTAAACAGCTCATCCAATAAAGGAACTTCAAAATTTAGGCACAGGTAGTCACTTTGTATATCCATGACTACAATTTCAGATTCGGAAAAATGTATTAATCGCAAAGGGAAATTATTAATTTTAATCCATGACTACATTTAGGATTCACCTTAATTAAAAAGTTGAGCCTCTCGGTATAGTAATGTTATACACATTTATTCAAGTAATAATTTTAGGTGGTGAATTTCAACAATGCCGCTGGAATCGAAGTCATATAACTACCATTTAATGAACCTTACTACGACTAGAACTGTGAGCTCTGATATACTAGTGTCTGCCTGTCGATTCGCTCAGAATTATGACAAAATGTATTGACTTTTCTATAATTCTTGACAGATAAATGATTTCCCTGTTTGTAACTAAGAGCCTGATTGTCGATTTTTTTTCCAGAATCATGACAAAAATGTATTTGCTTTTCCCTTTTTCTTGACAAATAAATGTTTTATGGGTTAGCTACGCTTAATTTGGTTGGCGCCAGGACCAAACTCTTACGGCACTTGATATTTAAAGACCGAAGCAGCACAAAGGCGAATGAATTTGCCAAGGCAAGCGTGTAACTGCCATATACCCAAGAGGGTGCAGTCACTCAAAAGGACAAATGTGCTGATGGTTTCCTTGTTCTTCACTGACCATAACTATTTGGGTTGCCATTTTGAAATCTGCCTTACGCAGTTTGTTTAAACTTATCTAACAAGTAATAAGCCATGTGTACTTTCGTGACGAGGTGGGAGTGGGGCTACCAATTCTCTACTAGTAAAAACTAAGTCCTTACTAATACCCTGTTTCCCCGAAAATAAGACTAGCGTGATTGTCGGTGATGGCTGCAATATAAGCCCTACCCCTCAAATAAGCCCTAGTTAAAGTCCTTGTAGGTTTTGTTTTCAGGGTAGGGCTTATTTTTGGGGAAACAGGGTAGGGCTTATTTGGGGGGTGTAGGGCTTATATTGCAGCCATCACCGACAATCAAGCTAGGTCTTATTTTCGGGGAAACAGGGTACTATAGACATAGCATGAATGGGCATTGCAAGCACCACATCTCTAATGCCCCGTACACAAGGTCGGATTTTCCGACGGAAAATGTTCGATGGGAGCTTGTTGTCGGAAATTCCGACCGTGTGTGGGCTCCATCGGACATTTTCCATCGGAATTTCCGTCACACAAAATTTGAGATCTGGATCTCAAATTTTCCGACAACAAAAATCCGTTGTCGTAAATTCCGATGGTGTGTACACAATTCCGAAGCACAAAGTTCCACGCATGATCGGAATCGAGCAGAAGAGCCGCACTGGCTATTGAACTTCACTTTTCTCGGCTCGTCGTACATGTATGTCACTTGACGCTCGGAATTTCCGCCAAGATTTGTGTGACCGTGTGTATGCAAGACAAGTTTGAGCCAACATCCGTCGGACAAAAATCCATGGATTTTGTTGTCGGAATGTCCGATCGTGTGTACGGGGCATTAGTATTATACCAGAAAGAATTAAAAGCAAGATATGGGACTTTAACTGTGCTTTTCATCTCAGGAAGGAACAGCAATTGGTAAATTAAAGAATTTTTATAAAAAATGTTTACATACAAAAAGTTTAAAAACAGTTTCCAATTGAAACATGCGTAATCCAATAGTTAGAATATACCAGACACTCCCAGCCTTGGGCCCACTAAACCCATTCTTGTAAGATAAACCAATATTAGGCCATTTAGGTATAAAATTTGGTTATATACAGTGGGACAAAGGCAGTAAAATCTTGATGCGTTTTTTTACTATTGCTTCTGAAGATAACCTAGTGTGAACCGGTATAATATTGTAGGGGGCGCTGTCTGCAACCAAGAAAGAGGAGGAGGAAGGAAAGGAGAGGGGGGGCTCCAAATGAGATGATCCTCCAATCCATGTTCAACATCAGAAGAGGGCACAAATATAGAGGATTTCAGCAACCAAGACAGATCTCCAAAATTATGCAAAGTAGAGGGCCAATGATGCCTACAACTCCCACTCACTGCACATAAGCCACAATGGATATACTGCCCATGGATAACAGCAATGACAAGTTGTCCCCCACCAACAAGATGCCAGGAGTAGAGTAAAATATCTTGGGTTTGGTGGCTCTCCACAAAGGTGGGGGCCCCCTAGAAATACAGGCTTCCCAAATTGAGTAGCCTATACACACTTGCACCAGAAAAAGCCCCAAACGATCCAAGAGACCAAAAATGATTTATTAGTCCAGCAAGTGACAATGGAAATGACAACAGCCAACCAATGTGTTTCAGGGCCCTAAGGCTCCATTCACACTAGCGCGTTTTTTGATGAATTTTGCAGAAATGCAGGGAAATTTTTTAACATGGGCTCCTATGGGACATGTTCACATCAATACATTTTTGTGCCTCCGCATTTTTGGAAAGGGTCAGGGACTATTTTCATGCAAAATGCAGCGTTTTGCATGTAATAGAAGTCAATGGACCCGCATCCAAAACGCAAGTTTTGCCGCGATTTGCGTTTTTTTTTTTTTTACACTGTATATAGCTGGTTGCTAAGCAACCATCGTGTAAAAAAATAAATAAAAAAAATAACGCAAAACGTGGCAAAATCGCGGTAATAACACATGTCCAAAAACGCGGCAAGCACCGCAAAAAGCACTGCAAAAACGCTCAAAAGAAAAATGCATAGATGGGAATCGAGCCTTAGGCTATTTTCACACTGGGGCGCTGAGTGCGCTGGTGGAAAAGCGGCTCTATATTTAGCGCCGCTTTACCGTCGTTTTAGCGGCGCATTTCGGCCGCTAGCGGGGCGGTTTTACCCCCAGCGAGCGTCCGAAAAAGGGTTAATACCCTTTTTCGGAGCGCTTCCCCATTGTTTTCAATGGGAGGGGGCGCTTTAGGAGCGGTAAACACACCGCTTCTACAGCGCACCATTTTTCAGCGTCCTGCAAGCGCACCGCTCCGAGGGCTTTCACACTGAAGACACAGCAACGGCTGTTTCAGGTCGGTTTGCAGGCGCTATTTTTAGTGCAATAGCGCCTGCAAACCGCCCCAGTGTGAAAGGGGCCTAAGGCTCGATTCACATCTATGCATTTTGCTTTTGAGCGTTTTTGCAGTGCTTTTTGCGGTACTTGCCGCGTTTTTGGACACGCGTTTTTACAGCGATTTTGCCGCGATTTGCGTATTTGTATTTATTTATTTTTTTACGCTGTGGTTGCTTAGCAACCAGCTATATACAGTGTAAACTTTTTTTTTTTTTTAAACGCAAAATCGTGGCAAAATCGCAGTAAAAACGCAGTAAAAATGCGGTACTTGCGTTTTGGATGCGGGTCCATTGACTTCTATTACATGCAAAACGCTGCATTTTGCATGAAAAAAGTCCTCGACCCTTTCCAAAAATGCAGAGACACAAAAATGCATTGATGTGAACATGTCCCATAGGAACCCATGTTAAAAAATTTCCCTGCATTTTTGCTAAATGCAAAATGCATCAAAAAACACGCTAGTGTGAATGGAGCCTTAAGATCCCTCCTTCCTCAGGGCTACAAGTGGAAGGGAGCATTTTTTGGCCCCCAAAACATACTGCTGTCATTTCCATGGTCACTTACTGAACTAACAAGTCATTTTGGGATTCTTGGATTGTTTATTTGGTCCTTTTTCCGGTGCAACTGTATGTTTACTTTCATGGCCACCCTAGTTTTTTTCATTGCACCCACAGAACAGTCAAACAAAGATCCCGTTCTCGGAGGCTTTCGGCCGCTTTCGCCCATTCTCGGCGGCTTTCGGCGAGAACGGCCGAGAGCTGCCGAGAACAGCCGAAATCGTCCGAAAGCCGAGGAGAGCGGCTGAAATCAGCCGAGAGCTATCGAGCGCCGCCGAGATACACAGGACATCCGGCTCTGTATCTCGGCTGCGCCATTTTTAAATTCTGCAAATGACACTGGGGCAAGGTTGCAGGTGGAACTGACAGGGCTGCAGGTGGAACTGACAGGGCTGCAGGTGGAACTCATAAGGCTGCAGGTGGAACTGACAGGGCTGCAGGTGGAACTGACATGGCTACAGGTGGAACTGACAAGGCTGCATTGATGGGCATTTAGAGAGCCGAGAGCTATCGAGCGCTGCCGAGATACACAGGACATCCGGCTCTGTATCTCGGCGGCGCCATTTTTAAATTCTGCAAATGACACTGGGGCAAGGTTGCAGGTGGAACTGACAGGGCTGCAGGTGGAACTGACAAGGCTGCAGGTGGAACTGACAAGGCTGCAGGTGGAACTGACAAGGCTGCAGGTGGAACTGACAAGGCTGCATTGATGGGCATTTAAATGTAAGTTTTTTTTCCTTAAACTTCCCTCCTAAACTTGGGGTGCGTGTTATACGCCGGCGCATGTTATACGCCGATAAATACAGTAGTTTTCTAACCAAAAAATGATGTTTTGTACATGTAGAAGAGGGATGTCAGAATTAAAAGTGGTGAAAGAAGAGCGGTATCCAATGCCTTTTGCAGTATAGTACCCATTCCCATGTCATTCATTACAGAAACAGCTGCTCTAGTTACAGGAAGATGCAAGGAATCTGAAGGATATAATTGATATTATATTGGGAAATAACATGTACAATATGCAATAATGAGGTATGTCATATTATCTTATGCTGGGAGGTATACTACTTTCTGTAGGGACCTGGCTGGGGTTAGATGAGAGTGCTTTAAGCCTGACCATCCATGTGTATAACAGATAAAATTCCCACTACAGTAAAGACTATGCTCATTACATTTAAATAGAGACATACAGAACATTCGACTTTATTGCTTCACTCTACTTAGTCTATTCATAGTGAGCCAAGGAAAGACAAAAAATCCTGAGTTTTAATCAATAAACTCCAATCTAAATCTGTCTTAACTTGGTTAAAACTCAACACAACGAGGCTTTGGCAATTGTTCGCTTAGCTGTAGAAAAAAAGTACCTATCATTAATTTGCACAGAAATTTGTTCAAAGCATTGAGGTTCTTGTTAAAAAATTACAATACTTTTCAGCAAATATAGTGCCTTGAAAAAGTATTCATACCCCCATGTTACAACCAAAAAACGTAAATGTATTTTATTGGGATTTTATGTGATAGACCAACACAAAGTGGCACATAATTGTGAAATGGAAGGAAAATGATAAATGATTTTCCAAATTTTTTTTGCAAATAAATATGTGAAAAGTGTGGTGTGCATTTGTATGGCGCCCCCCGGAGTCAATACTTTGTAGAACCGCCTTTCTCTGCAATTACAGCTGCAAGTCTTTTTGGGGAAGTCTCTACCAGCTTTGCACATCTAGAGAGTTACATTTTTGCCCATTCTTCTTTGCAAAATAGCTCAAGCTCTGTCAGATTGAATGGAGAGCGTCTGTGAACAGCAATTTTCAAGTCTTGCCACAGATTCTTAATTGGATTTAGGTCTGGACTTTAGCAAGAGAAAACACACCCAAGCTTTACCGCTGTATAATGCAATTAGTGTGCATTGGTGCTGTGGCTAATTGAGTTCACAGTGAATCCTTAACAATTACAAGCCGGCAACTCGACAGCTTCTCCATAGAAAACTTTATTGTAGCATCATCCAAATACTGACGCGTTTCGGCCTAAGCCTTCATCATAGCATGAGCATTAGGTCTGGACTTTGACTGGGCCATTCTTACACATGAATATGCTTTAATCTAAACCAGTCCATTGTAGCTCTGGCTGTATGATTAGGGTCGTTGTCCTGCTGGAAGGTGAACCTCCGCCCCAGTCTCAAGTCTTTCGCAGATTCTAATGCCGCGTACACACGATCGGAATTCTCGTCGGAAAAAGCTCTGATGGTTTTCCTGACGGAATTCCGACGGAATTGTCTTGCCTACGCACGGACACACCAAATTCCGACCATCAAGAACGCGGGGATGTACAACACTACAACGAGCCGAGTTCAATGCTTCCGAGCATGCGTCAA
Source organism: Lithobates sylvaticus (assembly GCA_028564925.1). Lineage (NCBI taxonomy): Eukaryota > Metazoa > Chordata > Amphibia > Anura > Ranidae > Lithobates > Lithobates sylvaticus. The sequence goes on from CM053029.1 coordinate 570,441,007, forward strand.
ATTGTTTCCGAGCATGCGTAGGAATTTTACGCGTCAGAATTGCTACAGACGATCGGAATTTCCGATAGAAACCTTTTCCGTTGGAAAAATTGAGAACACGCTCTCAATTTTTTGCTGTCGGAAATTCGGCCAGCAAAATTCCAATGGAGCCTACACACGGTCACATTTTCCGATGAAAAGATCTCATCAGTCTTTTTCTGGCCGGAATTCCGATCGTGTGTACGCGGAATAACAGATTTTCTTCTAAGATTGCCCTGTATTTGGCTCCATCCATCTTCCCATTAACTCTGACCAGCTTTCCCTGTCCCAGCTGAAGAAAAGTATCCCCACAACATGATACTGCCACCACCATGTTTCACGGTGGGGATGGTGTGTTCAGGGTGATGTGTAGTGTTAGTTTTCTGCCACATATCGTTTGGCTTTTGGGCCAAAAGGGAAAATTTTGGTCTCATTTGTACGGAGCACCTTCTTCCACACGTTTGCTGTGTCCCCCACATGGCTTCTCCCAAACTTTAAACGGGACTTCTTATGGCTTTCTTTCAACAATAAGTTTCTTCTTGTCACTCTTCCATAAAGGCCATATTTGTGGAGAGCACGACTAATAGTTGTCCTGTGTACAGATTCTCCCACCTGAGCTGTGGATCTCTGCAGCTCCTCCAGAGTTACCATGGGCCTCTTGGCTGCTTCTCTGATTAATGCTCTCCTTGCCCGGCCTGTCAGTTTAGGTGGACGGCCATGTCTTGGTAGGTTTACAGTTGTGCCATACTCTTTCCATTTTCAGATTATGGATTGAACAGTGCTCCGTGAGATGTTCAAAGCTTGGGATACTTTTTTATAACCTTACCCTGCTTTAAACTTTTCCACAACTTTATCCCTGACCTGTCTGGTGTGTTCCTTGGCCTTCATGATGCTGTTTGTTAACTAAGGTTCTCTAACAAACCTCTGAGAACTTCACAGAACAGCTGGATTTATACTGAGATTAAATTACACCCAGGTGGACTCTATTTACTAATTAGGGGAATTCTGAAGGCAATTGGCTCCTCTAGATTTTAATATTTATTTGTAAGAAATGTTAAAAACCATTTATCATTTTCCTTTCACTTCACAATTATGTGCCACTTTGTGTTGATCTATCACAAAACATCCCAGTAAAATACATTTCAATTTTTGGTTGCAACATGACAAAATGTGTAAAATTTAAAGGGGTATGAATACTTTTTCAAGGCCCTGTACACGGAATGCAGTGACATTTTTTACATTTCTCTATATTGGAACCATGTTAACTAGGGATGAGCAGCGTGATTTGTCAAAAGTATTGGGACACCTGCCTTTAAACATGAACTTTAATGGAATCCCAGTATTAGTCCCTAGGGTTCAATATTGAGTTGGCCCACCCTTTGCAGCTATAACAGCTTCAACTCTTCTGGGAAGGCTGTCCACAAGGTTTAGGACTGTCTATGGGAATGTTTGACCATTCTTCCAGAAGCACATTTGTGAGGTCAGGCACTTTATGGACCTTGTTTGTGCACTGGTCCAAATCATTTGGTGGAGGGGGGATTATGGTGTGGGGTTGTTTTTCAGCAGTTGGGCTTGGCCCCTTAGTTTCAATGAAGGGAACTCTTAAGGCGTCAGCATACCAAGACATTTTGTACAATTTCATGCTCTTGCTTCAAACATTATAGCGAGAGCAATAGTTCTATCGCTAGACCTCCTTTGTAACTCTAAACTGTAACCTATAAAAAATTGTAAAAGACGAGGCGCATGCGCGGCAGCTCCCAAGATGGCCGCCGGCATCTAGAGCTCCGCTCCACCACAGACTCCCGCTGACCACCGGAGCCTACAGAGCGCCCCCATGCCCCGCACATCGGGCGAGTCACACGGGGGAAACCCCGGGGAACAAATAGATGTCATCCCCGCAAGCCAAGCGGGACTTATCTGGCCAGATGACGGCGTCTCCCGGCCCCCTCAGCTATGCCAAAATGGCGGCGGCAGCACGAGGCCCTCTCTCCACGGAGCATCAGGAATCCTCCATTGCGGACCAGGATCAGATGTCACAAACCCTCTCAGGTACCGACTACCCCCCGCTTCAGCCTGCTAGCTCCCCTGCATCCACGGAATCCCTGCTGGGTGGTCTGACCGCTGTGTGCCCCAATACTCCCATGATGGACCCCCACACAGGCCTCATGCTCACTGTCAGTGAAGCTCAAGAGGACATCCCAGCCCCCACTGACTTTCCCTCAATGATGGTGGCCTTCTCTAATATGCTTTCCAAAAGCCTGGCACTCACTGTTACACAGATCACTAACTCACTACATGCAGACCTGCAGCAGTTTGGAATGAGAATGGATGTTATAGAACAGGCACAGGATCAAACGGCAGCTCAGGTTAACCAAAATTCCAACAGGCTGCAAGAAGTACAGGAGCAATTAGAGACTGCTTTTTCTAAGATCGATGACCTTGAGAATAGGTCACGCAGGTATAACTTCAGGGTCAGGGGGGTCCCCGAAACCGAAAAAGAGGTACAGAAAACAGTGAAATCATTGATAAAAAGCCTAATTCCGGATATCCCTGACCACCACCTGGAGCTGGATAGGGCCCACAGAGCACTGCAAGCCCCCCGCTCTGATGGTCTTCCTCGCGACATCATTGTTAAACCGCATTATTATGCGACCAAGGAAGAAGTGATGCGAAAATCCAGATACGCAACCAATCTCAACTTTCAGGGACATAAAATCCAAATCTTTGCCGACATCTCACCATACACGATACAGAAAAGGCGAGCCCTCAAGCCATTACTACAAGTCCTCCAGGAGAAGGAAATCGCTTATCGCTGGTCCTTTCCTCTACGACTGAACTTCTCTTACAGGAACAAAGGCTTTGGCTTCTCCACTTTCCCTGAAGGTGAACGTCTTCTCATACAACTCGGTCTGATTCAACTGGAACCACACACGGCGCAGACTACCAGGGGAACTCCGACCTCGACGAAGAGACCTCCGCCAGCAAGCCCCCTGCAACACACCTGGCTGAAGCAAGGCTCCAAGCGCACGAAGGAAAACTTACCGACCTGAGACATTGATCCTCGGTTACCACAAAGTACACTTGTCTCCTGTTTTTGGTTCGCCCTTTTGAGGTCAAGGGTCAGTTTTGGGCCCTCAGTTCCCCCTCCTGTTTGGGTAGGCGGAATTGGGAATGGCCCCCCTTGACACAAATGCACGGTGAACTAGGTTGTTGTTAAACATTGATCTTCTCGTTCGGTCTTAGTGACTGCAGTTTACAATTCTGTTGGAAACCTTGCAACGACGACATTCCTTAGTCGTAACAGAGGGCAGACCCTTCTCTACTATGATGTGGGGCTTCAGAGCACCAATGCTCCACACTGACAGGGGGTATTTTTTATTTTTTATTTTTTTATTTTTATTTTTTTTTTTTAATTTTTTTTTTTCTGGAATAGCAGTTATCCAAGCCTGTCCCACCCTACATTGGTTTGTAATTCTGTTAACCACTACTTAGGTAGATGGGGAGGCTTCCCAGTAATTTAGCTCCAAAACAGATACATAACTCCCCTTTCAGAGGTTCAAATGTTCTCTGTGTTTTCGCCTTTCTATTTAGTTAATGGCTCATTTACCACCTATAAGATGCCCCAAAGTAAATAATTTAACCTTGGGTGGAGCTACCGGGGATGGCCCTTCCAAGCTCGCATTGTTATTTAGGCTTTTGCCCGTCTGGCGGCCCCCCCCTCTTGCCCCCCTGTCTAGGAGGCGGGAGGGGTGGACGACGGACGGGTATCAAAGGACCTATTGGCTCGGCTCTACTGAGCGGGTTGCCTGCCAGAGATATTTTATTTATTTATTTTCTTTTTTTTTTTTTTTTTTTTTTTTTTTCTCCTTTTCCCTTAAAGGACGCTCTGTAGTTAGGAAATGTTGAGTCCCTTTGGGGCTTTTAGTTATGAATAAGTTAAGGTGGCGGGTCTGTGGTGGATTCAGTGCACCTCACTTGGACCAGGAGACCTCCGGTACACCTGGTTCCTAGCCCGGATTTCCTTACTGAGGTCTTCCGGCTCCTCAGGTACTGGAGGCGGTTACGGCTAGTCCGTTCCGTCTCAGGGGTGGGCGAGGGTCAGGGGACCCTTATGTATTCATGATGGATGTGATTGTCACAGGATTACTTTATATGTCACCTAATGATATGCTGCTTTTTTCTTCCCTCCTTTGCTTATTCATCTCTTTCTCCTCCCCCCTTCCAACCGCTCCATCCCGAGATCGCAGATGCCTCAACTGTTCCCAGTCTACTTGCCCAGGCTCCAAGATCCTTCTTCTAGGGCGACCAGAGGTAACCCTGATCCACCTTTCCCGTAGGCGGGGTAAGTCTCTAATTTTTGCTACCGACTACTCCCTTCTGATCCATGGCTGACACATCCACCAGTGCACCTACCTTAAAGATTATATCTCACAACACACAGGGTCTCAACTCTCCAATCAAACGTAGGAAAATTCTGCAACAATACCACTCTTTACATGCCGATATACTCTTGTTACAAGAAACACACTTTCCTTCCACGTTTAACCCCACTTTCCTACATCAACACTACCCCCAATTCTTCCTGGCCTCGGCGGAAAATAAAACGAAAGGGGTCGCTGTCTGTTTTGCCAAGCACATTAACTTATCGCAACCCGAAACGGTCAAGGACCCGCAGGGGCGCTACATTCTAGTATCTGGCTATATTGATGGGGAACTTTACACTTTTGTATCATACTATACTCCCAACAAGGGCCAGAGGGCCTTTTTTGAAGTCTTACTCCAAAAGCTACAAAAACACCTCAGAGGTACGGTGTTCCTCGGGGGGGACTCAAATATAGCCTTTGATTATTCACTTGACAAATTTACGAACGGCACCACCAAACCCCGACGGCCCTCCAAACAAAGTGTGGCCACAGCGAAAATACTGAACACAGCAGGGTTGATAGACGCATGGAGGGAGGTTAACCCACATATGAAGGACTACACACACTTCTCGGCCCCTCACAATTCCTATGCCAGGATAGACCACATCTTTACAAGGCCCTCCACGACCCCCCTGATCAGGAATTCCAAAATTGTTGATTCTTCGCTTTCGGATCACTCCATGCTGACCTTACTAATTCAAAGACCAGTAGGAGTTGAACATCGCCCGCGCTGGCGACTGAGAGAATCGCTCTTGAACGACCCCGTTCATTGCTCCCAAATAGAATCTGACATCAAAGAGTACTTCCTTCTTAACGAGTCGGAAGAGATCTCTCCCACTATCATCTGGGCCGCACATAAATCAGTGATTAGAGGGAAATTAATACAGCTATCTTCTAAACTCAAGGCAGCACATAGAGCAGACTCTTTGAAACTTTCTGAGGACTTCCGCATTCTAGCCAAGGCCCACAAACGGAACCCCACACCTACATCCCTCGCAAATCTCGACTCAGCCCGAGCACGACTGAATTTGTCCCTGACCACGGCAGCATCACAACATCTTCGCTGGACGGGTGCAAGATTTTACGCCCAAAAGGACAGAATCGGCTCACGCCTAGCAACTAAACTGAACCCTAGACAGCGATCGCAGACATTCCCTAAAATTAAGGTGGCTTCTGGGGATCTATCACAGAACCCGACCAAGATAATGCACGCGTTCGAGCAATTCTACACCAAACTGTACCAAAAAGACCCTAGCACCTCCTCAGCACTCAGGGACAAATTCTTAGCTGACCTCCCCTTACCGGTACTGATTAAGGAACACAGTGACCTTTTGGAGACCCCGTTCACCCAAGCGGAGGTCCTCGATACCATCAAGAATCTTAAGATAGGCTCCTCTCCGGGCCCGGACGGCTTCTCCACAGGGTACTATAAGAAATTTGATCAATGTCTGGCCCCACACTTGACTAAAATGTTTAATTCTCTCAGGAATGGAGCCCCATTAGACCCGGATCTAAATTCGGCATACATTTCGGTCATTCCGAAACCAGACAAAGACAATAGCGAGGTGGGAAACTATCGCCCCATCTCACTCATAAACAACGATATCAAAATAATGACAAAAATTTGGGCAAACAGAATGTCCAGCTTTATCTCCTCTTATGTACACAAAGACCAGGTGGGCTTCATTCCTGGGAGACAAGGCCCAGACCAGATTAGACGTGCCATTGACATAATCTCCCTACTCAGATCACAATGGGATGGCACGCCCCCTCAGAAGGGCTTCCTCCTATCTATTGACCTTCACAAAGCGTTTGACTCACTGGACTGGACATACCTGTCTGATCTGCTCCATAGATGGGGATGCGGCAGACATTTTCTCAATATCATTAACTCACTATACTCTAACCCCTCTGCACAAGTGCGCCTGCTGGGCAGATACTCAGACTCCTTCCCCATAAGTAGAGGAACCCGACAGGGATGCCCACTTTCGCCTCTCCTCTTCGCGATAGCCATTGAGACGTTGGCTATCGCCCTGAGGACTAATCAGGACATCAAAGGAGTCAATTGCGGCACACAGGAACACAAATGCGCCCTTTATGCGGATGACCTCCTCCTGTTCATTTCCTCCCCCCTCACGTCTATGCCCATGATTATGCGTACCCTTAAAGACTTTAGTGGGATATCCGGTCTACGGGTGAACATGTCCAAGTCACTAGCGTTAAATATAACATTACCCCCGGATAGCCTTAAACAGCTCACAACCAATTTCGCCTTCCCTTGGGCCTCCGCAACACTACCCTATCTAGGCATTAAATTAACGCCTGACATAAACGGACTCCTCACAGCCAACTACCCGGTTATGATACAAAAATGTAAAAGAGATCTGGAAAGGTGGTCCAAATGTGGTCTATCCTGGCTGGGCAGGCTTCACGCAGTCAAAATGACCCTACTTCCACGTATGCTCTATCTATTCCGCTCGCTGCCGATTCCGTTTCCCAAGCAATTCCTCAACAAGTTACAGTCGGACATATTACACTTCATCTGGGGGAATAAAGGGTATAGGTGCCCCTCAGAAACACTTTACCGCTTGAGATCACAAGGAGGCTTAGGTCTTCCCAATCTCTGGAAATACTATCAGGCAGCACAGTTAGCTCAAATCTCTACAGCATTCTCACAGTACTCGAAACCAGACTGGCTGTCTATGGAAAAGCAAGCCATCCCCTCAAATACCATAGATTTCCTCTTGGGGTGCAAGCCTAGGCTCAGACCGGCAGTTATGGCGCCTACTCTCTCACACTCACTGGCCCTCTGCTCCAAACTCTTCACTCTACCTACCATCATTTCCCCAATAAGGCCACTGTCGCACCTATTTCATAATCCAGATTTCAAACCGGGGATGGAAATTCAAGCCTTTAAATGGTGGACCGACAAAGGCCTCTATAGGATAGGACACTTCTTCTCCCCATCAGGCCCCATTTCCCTGACACATTGCCAGAAAAAGCTGGATATGCCTAACTCCGAACTCTTTAGGTTCTCACAGATCTCTCATTTCCTCCATTCAATATGGACCAATAATCCCTTGCCCCCTACTATCACTACCTATGAACACTGGTGTGTCAATCTAATGGATCAGAGGGGAGGCATCTCTTTGATCTATGCAGCACTGATGCATAGGGAAACTAAACCCTCTTATGCCCGAGCCTGGGAAGCAGACGTGAACAACACTTGGGACACCGCAACCTGGTTTCGAGCCACGGACAGAGCTTTCAAAGGTATTCTTAATGTTTCTCTTATTGAGGCTAGTCTGAAGGTTCTGATAAGGTGGTACTATGTTCCCTCCAGGCTGGCCAGGTTGTTTCCGGGTACTCCACCGGTCTGCTACAGGGAATGCGAGATGGAGGGTTCTATGCTTCATATTTGGTGGACCTGCCCTCGCATCAGATCGTATTGGCGGAAAGTATTCCGTACAATCAGCACCTTAACAGGTATCGCAGTACCGCCTCACCCTAACTCAGCTCTGTTCAATCACCCAATATCTGGACTCTCTAAAGCATTTCAGACCCTATCCTTTTTCATTTTACTGGGGGCCAAAATGACTCTGGCCAAAGCCTGGAGGAAACATTCTGTCTCCTTTCAGCTCTTTAAAGCAAAAGTATCATGGATCATGGCTCAGGAACAGATTGTAGCCAAACTGGATGACAAGCTGGAGAAATTCCAGAATATATGGGAACCATGGGCCACTTTCTGTAACATTTCCCTAATCCCTGGACTTCCACCTGGTATGACGATCTATGGGAACACTAGCTGACTCTCCTTTCCAACTTCCCACCCCCTCCCCCTCACACGTTTCTCTCTTCTCTTCCTATACTGCCTCTCTTGGCTAGGATAACTTAAAATCTTACCGGACATTAGGCCCCATGGGCTCGACTGAACGACACTACTGTCTGGTAGGATCCTTCTCATGTCAAGACGTAACCTGAACCTGGGGAGGACACCTGGTGGTTCCCACTCCTGGGTGACAGCATGATCCCTTTCGGGGCACCCGGGAATCTGGGATCTCCCAGACCCCTCCTATGCCTGACCCTTTAAGATGACATGTAGGACATTATACAGGGAAGGAACCTTCCTGTACTCCCTTAATTCAAATTGAATGGTTATGTTTCATTGCTTCATGTGACCAGATCTTTCTACCTGTGGCACCACATCTTTTGTATTTGAATGTTATTATACACATGTTCTTATCTACATGCATTTTGATGTTCTGTTATTGCAAAATTTTTCAATAAAAATTATTCAACTTAAAAAATTGTAAAAGACATTTTTAAGCATCGTAGTTTGTCGCCTTTCCACGAGCGATATTGCATTGTAAAAGGGGGGCATGTTAGGTACAGTGGAACCTGGTTTACGAGTAACGCGGTTAACAAGCGTTTTGAAAGACGAGCAATTTCTTAAAAAAAATTCCTAACTCGATTCTCTTGTGTTATCTTGCAAAACAAGCAGGATTCAAGCCAATGGGGTGTGCAGTACCGCATTTGGCCAGAGGTGCGGGGGCGCCGGTGACACTCGGAACCGTTCGGCGCCATTCGCAAATACTCTGAATCACTCGGAAATACTCCCAAACACTCGGAAATACTCAGTTCCCGAGTGTTTTAGAGCCTTTCCGAAGGGAATTCGAGTTTAGCCGAGCTGTCCTCGCGTATTTCCGAGGCTCTCCAGCACCCCCACCTCTGGCCACCTGCGGTATTGCATGCAATAGAAGTCAATGCGGAACGAATTATCTTTGTTTTCATTGACTTCTATGGAGAAATTTGCTTTGATATGCAAGTGCTTTGGATTACAAGCATTCTCCTGGAACGGATTATGCACGTAATTCAAGGTTCCACTGTATCTATTTATTTGGTGTACGACCACATTTTATATATTTTTAATTTCATCAACCGCCTGCCGACCTCCTCGCGCAGATATACTGTGACAGAATGGCGCGTACAGGCAAACTAACTTACCTGTACGTTGCTTTTTAAGATGCGGCCTGCGGGCACGCGCGCCACGGCAAACCTTGTGAGTAGGATCGTGGGTCGCTGTCCGCGGAGATACCCGCAATCGTCTCACGGAGAGGAAGAATGGGGAGATGCTGATGTAAACAAGCATCTCCCCGTTCTGCCTAGTGACATTGTCACTGATCATAACTCCCTGTGATCGGGAGTGGTGATCAATGACGTGTCAGACGTAGCCACGCCCCCACAGTTAGAATCACTCCCTAGGACACACTTAACCCCTTAACTGCCCCCCTAGTGGTTAACCGCTTCACTGCCAGTGTCATTTTCACAGGAATCAGTGCATTTGTATAGCACTGATCGCTGTATAAATGACAATGGTCCCAAAAATGTGTCAAAAATGTCCAATGTGTCTGCCATAATGTCGCAGTCACGATAAAAATCGCTGATTGCCGCCATTACTAGTAAAAAAAAAATATTAATAAAAAATGCCATAAAACTATCCCCTATTTTGTAGACGCTATAACTTTTTGGCAAACCAATCAATATACGCTTATTGCAATTTCTTTTACCAAAAATATGTAGAAGAATACGTATCGGCCTAAACTGAGGAAAAATATGTTTTTTATATATATTTTTGGGGGATATTTATTATAGCAATAAGTAAAAAATATTGGGGGTTATTTACGAAGGCAAATCCACTTTGCACTCGAATGTGCAGTCGCTCTAAATCTAATGTGGCGTACACACGGTGGGAATTTCCGATGGAAACAGTCCGATGGGAGATTTTCATCGGATTTTCCGACCGTGTGTATGCCCAACGGTCTTTTTCTGTCGGAATTTCCGACGGACTTTGGATTGAGAACCTGTTCTCAATTTTTCCTGACGGAAAACTTTTCTATCGGATTTTCCGATTGTGTGTATGCAATTCCGACACGCAAAATTCCGATGCATGCTTGGAAACAATTCGACGCATGCTCGGAAGCATTAAACTTCCCTTTTTATAGTGCTGTCGAACGTGTTTTATGCCGCTTTGTTATTGACCGTCGGAATTTGGTGTGACCGTGTGTAGGCAACACAGCTTGAGCGGAATTCCGTCGGAAAAAACGTCAGAGTTTTTTCCGACGAGAATTCCGATCGTGTGTACGCGGCATAAGGGGTAGATCTGAAATGAGTGGAAGCTCTGCTGATTTTATCATCCAATCATGTGCAAGCTAAAATGCTGTTTTTTATTTTCCTTGCATGTCCCCCTCGGATCTACAGCGACTTTAATTCCAAGTGCACTTTCAATTGCACTTGCAGTGCAAAGTGGATTTTCCTTTCGTAAATAACCCCCATTGTGTTTTTTTTTTCAAAATTGTCGCTCTTTTTTTGTTTATAGCACAAAAAAAAAAAATTACCAAAATAAAGCTCTATTTGTGGGGAAAAAAATACGTCAAATTTGTTTGGCAGCCACGTTGCACGACCGCGCACTTATCAGTTAAAGCGACGCAGTGCCGAATCGCAAAAAAGTGGTCTGGTCTTTGGCCAGCAAAATGGTCCGGGGCTTAAGTGGTTAAAGTGTATTTAAAAAAAAAATGCTTTGATAAACCGCTGGGGAATACCGTGTGACATAAAAAAATTGCAGCGACCACCATTTTATTCTCTAGGGCCTCTGCTAAAAAATATATAGAATATTTGGGGGGGTTGTAAGTAACTTTTTAGCAAAATAATTTTTAAAAGTAAACAAAAGTGTCCGAATAGCCTGGTCTTCAAGTGGGAAGAATGAAAAGCCAATGTATGCTTTCCTATCTAGACTGTATGCTTATTGCCGGATTTGTACTTTTTTTTCCCAAGCAGAGGCATTTCAGTTGCAAGGAATGGTTAATCTTTATTTGCTATTTCATAGAGCTCACAGCGGCACAGCGGCATGACCGGCGAATGATCATTTGTTGGAGCACAGCTCCCCCTGGATTTCCCTGACTGCCAGTAAAGCCTCTTACACTAATATGTGAGCAAATGAAAAGGCGAAAGCAGAGTGGACATGAAATGGAAAAGAACAGATGCCCCCACACCGCACTTTAAGCTCATTGCTTTAGCCAGATTATAACACAGCGCCTGTTTATTTGACACAATGAAATACAATCTGCTTAGACTTTTCTCTAGTAAATACATGTAACCAAGTACTCGTGGATTAGCCGAGCGTCAGCAAGTATTATTATTCACAACGTCAAACTCTGCGACTCTAGGAAGTCATAATAAACGGCTTTCAGGTTTTTGTTGTTGCCCCATAAATGTTAATGTCGCTCTCAGCAGAACAAGAGAGCGGTGTCAGTGGTGGAGAGAGCGGCTTTTATGGGATCCATAAGTTCAATAATGCATAAGAAGTAGGAATTAGTACCCCTGATGTGTTAAGCCCACCAGATTAGGTGTATCAATTGCTTCCTAACTGCTATGAAATCCCACATTTCCATATTTATGGTTAACGCTCTGAGACAGCAATCTAGAAGACGAGCGAGAGAATATTTCACAGTTCTTTCTTCAACACTTGAGTTTAACCTCTTGCTTACCGGCCACCTAAACCCCCCTCCTGCCCAGACCAATTTTCTGCTTTTAGCGCTGTCACTCTTTAGCCTCATACACACACGATCGGACCTTGGACCAACTTTCCCGTGGATTTTTGTCCAAAGGGTGTTGGCCCCAAGTTTGCATTGCATACACACGATCGGACCTTGGACCAACTTTCCCGTGGATTTTTGTCCAAAGGGCGTTGGCCCCAAGTTGGTATTGCATACACACGGTCGGACTTTTTAGGCAACCAACACAAACGTAGTGACGTTTCAACGTACTGATGACACTTCAAAAGAGGACGTTCGAATACTCCAGCGCCACCTTTGGTCAACTTCTATATTGTTGTCTGATCTTTTGCACTGGTTCTGAGCATGCGTGTTTGTACTTTGTACAAAAGTCCGATGGTTTTGTGTACACACGGTCGGACTTTGCTCCATCGGACTTTTGTTGGCAGAAAGTTGGTCCGTTCGCACATCCAACAAAAGTCCGATGAAAACTGAAAAAGTTGGTCCGATGGAGCGTACACACGGTCAGATGTTGGTCCATTAAAAAGCTAATTTGCATGTTTGTTGTCAAAAAGTCCAATCGTGTGTATGGGCCTTTTGAATGACAATTGCTACACTGTAACCAATTTTTTTCCCCACAAATAGAGCTTTCTTTTGGTGGTATTTGATGGGTTTTTTAGTTTTTGTTAAAAAAAATTAAAAAGACTGATTTAAAAAATAAAATAAAATACAAAACCATTTATATTTATTTAATAAATTTAGCAAACAGGTAATTTTTCTCCTTCATTGATAAAGCTACATTGATGGGCACTGATAGGCTGCACTAATGGGCACTGATGAAGCTACACTGATGGGTACTGATAGGCTGTACTGATGGGCACTGATGAAGCTACACTGATGGGTACTGATAGGCTGCATTGATGGGCACTGATAAGGCGACACTGATGAGTACTAATAGGCGGCACTGGTGGGCACTGATAGGTGGCATTGGTGGGCACTGAGAGGTGGCACTGATGGGTGGCACTGATGGGCAACACTGAAGGGTATTGATAGGTGGCACTGAAGGGCACTAATAGGTGGCACTGATGGGCACTGATGGGTGGCAGTGATGTGTACTGATGGGTGGCAGTGATGGGCACTGATCAGCACTGGTAGGTGACACTGAGAGACAGCACTGCTAGGTGGCACTAATGAGGCACTGATTTTCACCACTGGTGGGCATTGATAGGTGGCACTTGTGGCCACTGATAGGTGGCACTGATTGCTGGCACTTACGTACTGTGGACACTGATTGGTGGGCACTGTGGGCACTGATTCGTGGCACTGGCAGGCGGTACTGGTGGGTACATGAGGCTCTACCTCTTTGGGACCGATGTTCCTGCAAACAGAAGCCGGTGATTGGCTTTTTTTCTCCTCACGCTGTCAGCGTGAGAAGAAAAATAAACCGGTTAACGATCCTCTGTTTACATCACGTGATCAGCTGTCATTGGCTGACAGCTGATCCAGTGGTTAGGGGCCGGGATCGACCCATTACTTGGATCTGTGATCACCTGAGTCTCATTGACTCAGGTGATCACAGCACGCACCGTGCGTGCCCTTCTGGGGGGTGGGACGAGGCTGTAAAGGGGAGGACGTCAATAGACGTACTCCCGGCAAAGCAGATCCATCATTCAGCTATAGCGCAGATCTGAAGCAGCTAAAGTAGTATTAAATCCAAAAACCAAATGTAATATATTGCAACTCCTTAGACTTGGTGGCTGTCTTAGTTTTCTCTTTTAGTTTTTTTTTTTTTTCCTTTATTTTCACCTTGTGATCCAGCCAGTAAGGCAGGCCATACACGGGTCGAATTTCAAAAGAATTTTCTTTCGAAGATATTATCTAAGAATTGTCGTTCATATTTCGCACCATTATTGGGCTGGAGCAACAGCCGATTTTCGTGCGTCCATGAAATTTGAGTAATCGGACATGTTGAAAATTTTTTGAAAAACTAACGATTTTCTAATCACTGATGAGAGAATCATGCGAGAAATGTAACTGAAAAAGAAATGCACATGTGCAAGAAAAGAAAATTCCCGGAAAGAAAAGACGATTCCCAGCCACGGAAATTATTTTCTGTAGCAACATGAGGTGAAATTGAAGGCTTGGTTGTCTGAATTTCAAAATCAATGGTGACACCGTCGGATCACAAAACGCACAAATTTTCCGATTTTCAAAAGAAAATTTAAGGCCCTTATCCCCCGATCGCTCAGTTTGGCTGGTAGCCCCGCTCTAGGACGAGTCCTGGTGGTTCCAAACTTCTTCCATTTACGGACGATGGAGGCCACTGTGCTCATTGGGACCTTCAATGCCACAGAACTTTTTCTGTACCCTTCCCCAGATCTGTGCCTTGGAGGTCTACAGACTATTCATTGGACTTCATGGCTTGGTTTGTGCTCTGACATGCACTGTTAACTACAGGACCTTATATAGACAGGTGTGTGCCTTTCCAAATCATGTCCAGTCAACTGAATTTACCACAGATGGACTCCAATCAAGTTGTAGAAACATCTCAAGGATGATCATTGGACACAGGAGGCACCTGAGCTCAATTTTGAGTTTCATGGCAAAAGCTGTGAATACTTATTTACATGGGATTTTTAAATTTTTTATTAATTTGCAAAGATTTCTAACAAACTACTTTCATGTTGTCATTGTGGAGTATTGTTTGCAGAATTTTGAGGAAAATAATAAATTTATGCCGCGTACACACGATCGGAATTCTCGTCAGAAAAAACTCTGATGGTTTTCCAGACGGAATTCCGCTCAAACTGTCTTGCCTGCACACGGTCACACCAAATTCCGACCGTCAAGAACGCGGTGACGTACAACACTACAACGAGCTCAACGAGCGAGTTCAATGCTTCCGTGCATGTGTCGAATTGTTTCCGAGCATGCGTAGGAATTTTGCGCGTCAGAATTGCTACAGACGATCGGAATTTACGATAGAAACCTTTTCCGTCTGAAAAATTGAGAACCTGCTCTCAATTTTTTTTGCTGTCGGAAATTCAGCCAGAAAAATTCCGATGGAGCCTACACACAGTCGCATTTTCCGATAAAAAGCTCTCATCTGTCTTTTTCTGTCCGGACTGCCGATCGTGTGTACGCGGCATTATTCATTTTGGAATAAGGCTGTAACATAACAAAATTTGGAAAAATTGAAGCGCTGTGAATACTTTCCGGATGCACTGTAGGTACCAGAATTTTTATTTATTTAATTTCTTTTATACTAGTATTGGCGGCGATCAGCGACTTATAGTGGGACTGCGATTTTGCTGCGGACATTCGGACACTAACTGACACTTCTGACACTTTTTGGGGACCAATGACACTAATACAGTGATCACTGCTAAAAATATGCACTGTCACTGTACTAATGACACTGACCGGGAAGGGGTTAACATCAGGGTCGATCAAAGGGTTAAATGTGTGCCTAGCCAGTGTTTTTCTTAACTCTGGGAGGTGCCTTTACTATAGGAAGACATGATTTGCAGGAATACAGGAGCCATGACTTCCCTACTGACAGAACATGGATCTGCCTTGTTTACATGGGGCGCCAGCGAACATCGAGTTGGCGGTACCTGCTGATCGGGTCCCACTATGTATAATCACAGTGGGAGCGAGCTGCTGGGAGCGAGCTGCTGGCAGCGCGTATTCGCGCCCCCTACCCAGAGAGCCGGATCATGTGTATATATATATATGTGTGATCCGACGCACAGCTGCCATCCTGTAGCAGCAAGACTGCTATAGGGAGGTCAGCAAGTGGTTAACAGACCAAGCTGTCCAGGAAATATGGCAGTTAGAAAGTTGAGACAAACCGTTTACCACTGGCAGGGGTGGCCTATCATGATCAGCTTATTTTCATTTATGTAGAATCTTTATCCCAAAAGGGAAATAGAAACTGTTGCTGTAATGGCTTAAAATGCGTTGGAGCTGGAGGTTAGCTGTAATTTGTTTGTCAAGTCCATCTAAATCTGCTAGTACATTTAACGGTATCAGCCCCCAGACTGATTTTGCTGATGTTCAAAAGTTCCTCTGTTGCTCCTCCATCTGCACTGATTGGCACTGATGAAGCTGCACTGATGGGGAATGATGAGGCTGCACTGATGGGCACTGATGAAGCTGCACTGATGGGGACTGACGAGGCTGCACTGATGGGCACTGATGAGGCTGCACTGATGGGCACTGATGAGGCTGCACTGATGGGGACTGATGAGGCTGCACTGATGGGCCCTGATGAGGCTGCACTGATGGGCACTGATGAGGCTGCACTGATGGGCACTGATGAGGCTGCACTGATGGGGACTGATGAAGCTGCACTGATGGGGACTGATGAAGCTGCACTGATGGGGACTGATAAAGCTGCACTGATGAAGCTGCACTGATAAAGCTGCACTGATAAAGCTGCACTTATGGGGACTGATGAGGCTGCACTGATGGCCACTGATGAGGCTGCACTGATTGGGACTGATGAGGCTGCACTGATGGGCACTGATGAGGCTGCACTGATGGGGACTAATGAGGCTGCACTGATGGGCACTGATAAAGCTGCACTGATGGGCACTGATGAGGCTGCACTGATGGGCACTGATGAGGCTGCACTGATGGGCACTGATGAGGCTGCACTGATGAGATATGAATAAAAATCGTATCACCACAGAGTGGTACTGTGGATACGGAAATTTGGTATATAATGCCACGTCCTGGTAAATTGGATTTTTAGAAAATAGGTTTGTGGATGATGGACTTTATAGGCATAACATAAGTATATAAAAAAAAAATGAATATTTATAATTCAGTGTTCACAAAAATTGCCTTTAAAGAGGGAGTCCTGCAAATTATTTTTTTATAAAAGATAGGGGCTAAAAATACTGCAGCGGTTCTAATGATGTCGGCACCTGGGGCCGAACCATCCCTCGGATGCTGCCGCCGCCATCTTCGGTAAGGGAATCAGGAAATTAAGCCTTGCGGTTTCACTTCCTGCTTCCCAACTGAGCATGTGCGAGTCACGATGCACAATCTGAATGGTCCGCGCTGTCTCTGGGACCCGTGTGTGTCCCAGCAGACAGTGCGGCGGGACGAGAAGAGGCATAGACACTTCCGTGGGAGTCTATGCCTGGAAGTGGGTGCAAATACCTGTCTTAGACAGGTATCTTCACCCCCCTCCCCCCTGAAAGGTGCCAAATGTGACACCGGAGGGGGGGAGGGTTCCGAAAAGCGGAGGTTCAATTTTTGTGTGAACCTCCGCTTTAAGCATAAACAACACACCACCTACATACATATACAATCTTTGTCGAAAAATGGAGGCCCAAATCGATCACTCTCCAATATTGGTAAAAAGAACGAAAAGGCGGTGTGTCATACTATAGCTCAGCTCTACATGTTGCGCATATTCAACAGACGCTTCTTCAGGAGATTATGTCGTACTCTATGAATAGAAAATTTGCAATTAAAATCATCATTTATTCAACATTATCATATAACATTATTGCCTTGGTGAGATCAACACTGCCACACAGCCACCCCCAGCTTGGTGGAATCCCTACCAAACCTGGATCGATCGTAGCGCATGCCGATTATGGGAACGATGGAACATTTAAATGGTTACTCTATAACAGCAATATGGGCCATATGGTGGGAGCGTGTCAATGTGTAAATATAAACAGATTCCCACTTATGCCCCGTACACACCGGTGGAAAATGTCCGATCGGACCATGTTGTCGGAAAATCCGCCCGTGTGTGGGCTCCATCGGACTTTTTCCGTCGGAAGTTCAGATGGAAAAAATTTGAGATCCTGCTGGCGCAGGTGCTGCATATTCACATTCATAACCCACAAGATTTTTTCAAAAAGAAAAAGAGGGGGGGGGGGTTTGGACTATCTCGGCACTTGTAGTGGGTCAATGATAGTATAACAAAGATTGTAACATAAATTGTATTTAATAGAAAAACATACATGAATAAAAAAATTTACATTTGTACACATCAATTCAATCTAAAATCAGCTAATAACCTCTCCTAGACGCATAGAAAAAAGTACAAATACATGTTGGGCGTTTGTACGTGGAAGTGGTTCCTCGACCGGTTTCGCGGTATAACCGCTTCTTCAGGAGTGTCTGAAATGGAGCATAATTCAATCTAAAATCAGCTAATAACCTCTCCTAGACGCATAGAAAAAAGTACAAATACATGTTGGGCGTTTGTACGTGGAAGTGGTTCCTCGACCGGTTTCGCGGTATAACCGCTTCTTCAGGAGTGTCTGAAATGGAGCATAATTCAATCTAAAATCAGCTAATAACCTCTCCTAGACGCATAGAAAAAAGTACAAATACATGTTGGGCGTTTGTACGTGGAAGTGGTTCCTCGACCGGTTTCGCGGTATAACCGCTTCTTCAGGAGTGTCTGAAATGGAGCATAATTTCACATAAACCATATATGCCAAAATAATAGTTTGAAATAACAAGCAGTATATACAGGTACAAATTAAGATGGAGTAGCTCACCAGTGCGGATGGAGACGTAATCCTACGAACCCAATTAATACCCCCCACGGCGGATGTGGGGGTTCGTTTGTGGAAGCAAATTCTAGTATTGGAAATATAATATTTTAGTTTTGTAATTAGATGTTTGGACAGTGAGTGGCTGAAGAGTAGACAAGCCAACCACAACATTGGGTGTATAGGATAGAGGGAGTAGCTGGTGATTGAACCTCAGGTGGGGGAAGGGGGGGGGGGGGAGAGGTAAAAAGTGAGGGGGAGGGGAAAGTGGGGATGGTGAGGAGGGGGGGGGGCGGTACAGAGTATGAGATGGAGGGGGGAAGGGAGGGGGGTATTGAAGGGAGTGGGCATGAAAAGAAGGGGGAAGGGAAAAGAAAAGACAGGGAATGGGAAAGGGGACGTGGTCCCGTCGTACGCAACGAACGTCACCACGTTCAGAATGATCGGATTTTCCGACAACTTTGTCCGATCGTGTGTATGCAACACCAGTGTCGGACAAAATCCGTCGGAAAAAATCAGATTTTGTGGTCGGAATTTCCGACCGTGTGTACGGGGCATTACATTGTAGTCGAGAGACGAAGTGGAAGGGTGAGCAGAGAATAGTGTCCACAGTGCAGCTGGGAATTCAGGGAAACAGATCTTCACATCAATCTGTATATATAAGCATTAAAGTATATAGAGAGATATAATATTGTATAGCTAAAATAAATTAATTAGCAGTCCACAACGGAAAAAAGATTTTCTTTGCTCACCTATAAGGCAGCCTCACAACGGAAACCTTAAGACGGTTGGTAATACTTGACAATAGTAATAGAGAGTATCCACGACAACGAATGTAGTAATGTGTGGATCAATTAGGGGGACCTCCCACTAGCTAAACAGCTCAGTTATTATCCGTGGTATTTGGTTCCCAATTGGTATCTATTTAAAAGACTTGACAAGAAAAAAGCTTTGTCAGTGCATATAGTCATAGAATGTATCGCTGACTAATGAGCCTTGGTGATTACCTTATGGAGTGCGGTTCCCTGGAGATCTCTGCTCGAGTGACAGCACCGAACGTGGTGGAGGCAGCTGTGTGAGACGCCAGCCCGGGGCGTCTCTTTGTACATCCGCCCCGGCAGTGACGTCAAACCGGTGCAGATTGCCCAACCTCCCAACCAACACACCACATCCAATAGGAGCTGGGGGTGGCCCGCGTGTCTCGTGCATGAGGCTGCACTGATGGGTGCTGATGAGACTGCACTGATGTGCACTGATGGGCAGGGCACTAATGAGGCTGCAATGATGAGGTGGCACTGATGGGCACTTATAGGCAGCGCTGATGTGCACTGATGCAGCGGCACTGATGGGCAGGGCACTAATGAGGCTGCAATGATGAGGTGGCACAGATGAGCATTTATAGGCAGCGCTGATGTGCACTGATGCAGCGGCACTGATGGGCAGGGCACTAATGAAGTGGCACTGATGGGCACTTATAAGCAGCGCTGATGTGCACGGATGTAGCGGCACTGATGGGCAGGGCACTAATGAGGCTGCAATGATGAGGTGGCACTGATGGGCACGTATAGGCAGCGTTTATGTGCACTGATGCAGCAGCACTGATGGGCAGGGCACTAATGAGGCTGCAATGATGAGGTGGCACTAATGGGCACTTATAGGCAGCACTGATGTGCACTGATGCAGCGGCACTGATGGGCAGGGCACTGAGGCTGAAATGATGAGTTGGCACTGATGCACACTTATATGCGGGACTGATGTGCACTGATGCAGCGGCACTGATGGGCAGGGCACTGAGGCTTAAATGATGAGTTGGCACTGATGCTCACTTATATGCGGGACTGATGTGCACTGATGCAGCGGCACTGATGGGCAGGGCACAAATGAGGCTGCAATGATGAGGTGGCACTGATGGGCACTTATAGGCTGCACTAATGTGCACTGATGCATAGGCACTGATGGGCAGGGCACTAATGAGGCTGAAATGATGAGGTGGCACAGATGAGCACTTATAGGCAGCGCTGATGTGCACTGATGCAGCGGCACTGATGGGCAGGGCACTAATGAGGTGGCACTGATGGGCACTTATAGGCAGCGCTGATGTGCACTGATGTAGCGGCACTGATGGGCAGGGCACTAATGAGGCTGCAATGATGAGGTGGCACTGATGGGCACGTATAGGCAGCGTTGATGTGCACTGATGCAGCAGCACTGATGGGCAGGGCACTAATGAGGCTGCAATGATGAGGTGGCACTAATGGGCACTTATAGGCAGCGCTGATGTGCACTGATGCAGCGGCACTGATGGGCAGGGCACTGAGGCTTAAATGATGAGTTGGCACAGATGCGCACTTATATGCGGGACTGATGTGCACTGATGCAGCGGCACTGATGGGCAGGGCACAAATGAGGCTGCAATGATGAGGTGGCACTGATGGGCACTTATAGGCTGCACTGATGTGCACTGATGCATAGGCACTGATGGGCAGGGCACGAATGAGGCTGCAATGATGAGGTGGGACTGATGGGCACTTATAGGCAGCGCTGATGGGCACTGATAGGTGGTACTGATAACCTGCACTGATGAGCACTGATAACCTGGACTGATCTGCAATGATGGGCACTGATAGGGCTGCATGTATAATCAGGGCACTGATGACCCATGCCCTGATTATCAGTGTTAACAATGTACTCACTGTGCCCTGTCAGCCTTGCTGGCTATTGGCTCTCCTTTCCTCACACAGACACAGTGTCACTGACAGCAACCTAAATACCTGCCGCAATCCGGTCCTGGAGCCGCCGGCAGCGGCGGAGGCGATCGCGTCTGTCTCCTGCCTGGGTATAGAGACAAGTGAGGGGAAGATGGCCCCCACCCATCTCCATGCGGGTCAAAACGTCACTTCCACCCATAGCTCTTAAAGGGCCAATTTTTTAAAAAAAAATTTAAATGAATTAAATTTGCATTGCATTTTAATGTAAATATGAGATCTGAGGTCTTTTTGACCCCAGATCTCATATTCAAGAGGTCCTGTCATGCTTTTTCCTATTGCAAGGGATGTGACACAAAAGTGACACAATTTTATTTATTTTTTTAAAACAGTGTGAAAATGTAAAAAAAAAGGTAAAATAAATTAAAAAAAAACATTTTTTTAAACGCGCCCGTGACTAGCGCCCGCATATGAAAACGGTGTTCAAACCACACATGTGAGGTATCGCCGCAATTGGTAGAGCGAGAGCAATAATTCTAGCCCTAGACTTCCTCTGTAACTTAAAACATGCACCCTGTAGAATTTTTTAAACATCACCTATGGAGATTTTTAAGGGTAAAAATTTGTCACCATTCCACGAGCGGGACATGTTGGGTATCAATTTAGAAGCGGGACATGTTGGGTATCAATTTACTCGGCGTAACATTATCTTTCACAATATAAAAAAATATTATGCTAACTTTACTGTTGTTTTATTTTTTAATTCCAAAAAAGTGTATTTTTTCCCCAAAAAAGTGCGCTTGTAAGACCGCTGCGCAAATGCGGTGTGACAGAAAGTATTGCAACAACCGCCATTTTATTCTCTAGGGTGTTAGGATTTTTTTTTTAAATGTTTGGGGGTTCTAAGCAATTTTCTAGGAAAAGAAACTGTTTTTAACTTGTAAACAACAAATCTCAGAAAGAGGCTCGGTCCTTAAAGAGGAGGGCCCACAAAAAAAAAAAAATTTAAAGTCAGCAGCTACAAATACTGCATGCGCGAGCGGCGCAGTGCGCCGTGATTCGACGCTCACTTATCTGGGACATGTGACAGGTCCCAGATGACTGTGTGGCGCCTAGGGGAAGTGACGTCAGTTGCTGGGCACTGAAGGTGGCAGACTACGAGGGACACCCTAGCAACAGGCATTTAGAGTTGAGTAAAAAAAAAAAAATTTCCAATTATTTTTATTTTTTTTTATTTTGGTGGCAACACCACTTTAAGTCATCAGTACAAATAGGCAATCAATTCTGACAAGAAGCATGCTACAAGGAGGAGAAGGCAGAGTGAGAGAGATGAGCTCCTCACTGTTCTGCTCCTCCACTGTCCAGTCATAGACTAGGGTGGGTCCAGAAAGACCCAGGTAGTGGGTTGAGTGATGCTGGCCATTATGCTGCATACACAGGGTCGGATTTTCCGACAGGAAATATTCGATGGGCGCTTGTTGTCGGAAATTATGACCATGTGTAGGCTCCATCGGACATTTTCCGTCGGAATTTCCGACAAACAAAATTTGAGATTTGGATCTCAAATTTTCCGACAACAAAATCCATTGTCAGAAATCCCGATCGTGTGTACACAATTCCGACGCACAAAGTTCCACGCATGCTCGATCAAGCAGAAGAGCCGCACTGGCTATTGAACTTCAATTTTCTCGGATCGGCGTACGTGTTGTACGTCACAGCGTTCTTGACATTTGGAATTTCCGACAAGATTTGTGTGACCGTGTGTATGCAAGACAAGTTTGAGCCAACATCCGTCTGGAAAAAATCCCATGGATTTTGTTGTCGGAATGTGCGATTGTTTGTACGAGGCATTAGACTGAGGACATCTAGTGGCATTTAAAAGTGCTGCAGTGGAAATCTCTGGACTGAAAGTGATTGTAAAGTCTTGTTTTTTTTTTCCTATAAAAATAACAAACATGTTATTCTTACCTGCTCTGTTGCAGTGGATTTGCACAGAGTAACCCCGATCCTCCTCTTCTCGGGTCCCTCTTCTATGATCCCTCTCCTTCCTGTTCAGTGCCCCCGCAGCAAGCAGCTTGCTATGAGGGCACCCGATCTGAGTCACAGCTCCCTGTGTCCATTCAGACACGAAGCTCAGACCCAGCCCCACCCCATTTCTCCCCTGATTGGCTAGATGACTTTGAGTGACAGCAGTGGGAGCCAATAGCGCCGCTGCTGTGTCTCAATCAGCCAATCAGGAAGGAGAATCTCAGACAGTTGAGACACTCGTGGACATCACTGGAAAGAGAGGGACCTCAGGTAAGTATTAGGGGGGCTGAGGAGGGGCGGCTGCACACAGAAGGCTTTTTATCTTAATACATAGAATCTTCTGCCCTTACAACCCCTTGAAGGTAAATATTGCAGCAAAAGCTTTTTATTTTGATCTTTTATAGCTTTTAATTTGCATCTTGTTATTTTTAGCTAATGTTCTGCTTTAACCACATAAGCCCCGAACCATTTGGCTGGCCAAAGACCAGAGCACTTTTTGCGATTCGGCACTGCGTCGATTTAACTGACAATTGCGCGGTCGTGCGACGTGGCTTCCAAACAAAATGGGCATCCATCTTTTCCACATAAATAGAGCTTTCTTTTGGTGGTATTTGATCACCTCTGCAGTTTTTATTTTTTGCGCTATAAACAAAAATATAGCGACAATTTAGAAATAAAAGCATTATTTTTTACTTTTTGCTATAATAAATTCCTATTACCAACAACAATACAAACAGGACACATCACCCCAGAGAAGGAGATATAGCCAAAATGACTATTATGATCACCATATACCAAGAACACCTGTCTACACCCAGAATAGATTCTCGCCATTAAAAGAAAGCAGGCATGGGGATAATCATTATTCCCAATACGCCCACTCAGAAAGAGATGATCATTATTACAACAGATCACCTTTCAATTATAACTATAACCAACCAAGACCTCCTTACACGGGGGGGTTTTCCCAGGACACAAGAAGGACGCAAACAAAACCAAGAAACAAACGGGGCGTCAGAGGGGGGCGGCATGCCAGGAAAAAGAAAACGAGTCTGACCAACACGGGTATATTCAATCTAAGCAAAACCGCCTTATCTCCATCAGAACAATTAGTCTTAAATAAAGGTTTGAAGTACGCACCCCCAAAAAAACTGAATAAGTTTGCTACTTTTATAGATGTTCAGAAATTTATAAGGAAGATGAACATAAAAAGATATTTTGCGTCAAATCCCTATGGTGCGCAAAAAGGTGCGACCCACAGTCTTACTGTTCATACAGGCCTTTCAAACCCCTCATTGTTCAATCCCCCTGTCCCGGTTGCTCCATCCATTAAAGTTTTCAGAGACCTAGTCTTAAATGACTTAGATAAATTACCCCCTAAAAGAGTTTTTACTGACCCGAATTTAAAGACGGGACTCAAACAATTGTGTGAAAGAAAGGATCTCATCATCCGCCCTGCGGATAAGGGTGGAGGGATAGTTGTCCTGGATAAGGAGGACTACAACTCGGAGATGATGAGGATCCTAAGTGATAGAGAAACTTACTCCCGCATTCCAAAGAATCCAACCATATCCTTTAAAAAAACACTTGTAGACCTGATAGATACAGGGTATAATATGGGCATACTGGATAAAAAGGAGAAACAATATCTAATTCCCACGGTCCCGAGAATACTAGTGATATACTATCTACCCAAAGTTCACAAAAACATCACAAATCTCCCTGGTCGCCCGATCATTAGCGGGATAGATTCCATTACTGCCCGCATTGGCAAATATATTGATTACCACCTTCAACCGATGGTGAAAACAATCCCGTCGTACCTAAGAGACACGAAAGACACCATTGCAAGGCTCCAGCAGATACAATATAGTGAAGACCTTCTCTTGGTGACTGCTGATGTTACAGCACTCTATACCAGTATTCCCCATAGGTTGGGTCTGGCAGCGGTGGACCTGTTCCTAGCTCGAAACAGAACCATCCCAGGAACCCAAAAGAGGTTTATTATGGACCTCTTACGGTTCGCTACCAGACACAACTATTTCTGGTTTAATGGTGAATTCTACCTCCAGGAAAAGGGCGTGGCCATGGGGGCAAAATTTGCCCCCAGCTTGGCCAACATCTTTATGGCCAAATGGGAGGAGGATGTCGTCTATGCCCAGGGGCTACCTCAGATAGCTCTCTGGGCCAGATACATAGACGACATCCTCCTCCTGTGGAAAGGCGACAAAAATTCTTTGGACAGGTTTATGATGTTCTTGAATGACAATCAGGTTGGCATCAAACTAACATATGAAGTCAGCACCTCTACAATACATTTTTTGGACCTAGAAATATCGGTTCTGGAGGGACAACTGATCACCAAAACATTCTTCAAGGCGACTGATCGTAACGGGTATATCCCGGTAGACAGTTGCCATCATTCGGCTTGGCTTAAATCCATACCCCGCAGTCAACTCACCAGAATTAGGAGGAACTGTACTAATCTAACAGATTTCTTTTCACAAGCCCAGACCATTAAACATAGATTTATAGATAAAGGATATGATATTCAGGGTGTAGACAGAGATATTGAGGCGGTCGCTTCGCTTAATAGGGAAGAACTCATTAAAGACTGCCCCAAAAGAACACAAGAATCCCGACATAACTGGTCACTATTAACTACGTTCTCTGTGCAACATAAACAGATAAAAGAGATTATTTCCAACCACTGGAAAATTTTAAAAAATGACAGGATCTTAGGACCCCTCCTACCGGAGAAAGCAGGGGTGATTTACAGGGGAGCTCCCTCCTTAGGAGGACAGATAGCCCCCAGCGTACCTGATCCACCCACTTTCCCTTCCTTTTTTCATAATATGAAGGGCTTCTTCCCCTGTCGCAAATGTAACGTGTGCCTCCACAATGTCTATGGCAAGAAAAAAAACGAAACGTTTACATCTAGTGTCACAGGAAAAGAATACAAAATGAAACACTTACTGACATGCCAAACACGGTATGTTGTATACCTTATCACTTGCCCTTGCGGCAAACAATATGTAGGCAGGACTATTCGCACGTTTGCCGTAAGGTGCAATGAGCACATTGCAGGCATAAAAAAGGGCCGTATTGACCACAACGTCCCTAAACACTACCGGGTACATCATAATAGAGACCCTAGAGGGACCAAGTTTCAGATCAT
Source organism: Lithobates sylvaticus (assembly GCA_028564925.1). Taxonomy (NCBI): domain Eukaryota; kingdom Metazoa; phylum Chordata; class Amphibia; order Anura; family Ranidae; genus Lithobates; species Lithobates sylvaticus. The sequence goes on from CM053029.1 coordinate 570,467,440, forward strand.
TGAAGGGGGGAATCAAGCGTTAGGGGTGTGTCTAAACTCGAGACCTTTTGGATATACTCATTGAAGAGTTATATGCCTCATGGCCTCAACATAGAATGGGACATTAATGCCTTCATAAATAGGTCTTGATTAAAATCCTCCTCTGATAAACATGCCATCAAGTACCTGCACGGCAATACGGGAACAAATATTTACACACATGAAGAACTTCAGTTCATAAGTATGCCAGAACTTCCCTTTTAGAATGCTTAGAATGCCTACATACCACAATCACACCTTAAGGAATACAACCTGTTTTTGGGCATGACTGTTAGATGTGTGTTAATATATTACAGGAAATATGTCAAATATTATACTGGCCCACGGATCTTCACTTTCTGTTAACGGGAAATACGACACTTCAGGAGAATAAATCAATGCTGCTCCTGGATATAATAACTAAATATGTCCCTATTTGGACATGTACTTTACTCTTTTTACATATTTTCTTTTTTCATTTACAATCCCTTTTTTTGTCGGCTGCGTTGGCACAGGGATTGTCTCGCTGGTCTTTGTGGCCTTATTGAGAGGCTCAATGTCTGGAATATACATTGCTAGATACAATTGTTTACCTTGTATCCTTCCTATATATAAACATACAGTAGGATGAATGCGACTCTGTATATAAGAGTAGAGTCCCTAGGCCAACAGTGCACCTTATTAGGTTATGGTGATAATCAGGACTTTCGTCCTCTCCCCCTCTCTTCCGTCATTTACAACAAATAAGTACAACTACTAATCTTATTGTATAAAAATGTCAGGTTAATGTAAACATACAAATATATACTGCTCCTCCATTATATTATGTTTTTCATAATTTTAGCCAGGACGCAGTGGGATGGGCTTGCTTTTTGACAGGCACGTCTCCTATTTTATTTTATGTTGTTTTTTGTCCCCAAGGCAAATGTTAATATGTAGCCACACGGGTGCAACCCTATACGTCACCATTGAAACGTAAACATTAGGGCATGGAGATGCGGACACTATCCGATACGTCACTTTCTGAGTTGACGTTGAGACGTGGATCCTCCCGTATGTTTACTCAGTCTCTATGACAACCCCCATTGTAATAGGCGCGCAGGCGCAATTAGACATATCATCGGGACCACTCTCAATCCCTATGATGACAATAGCTACGTCCACATGCATAGAAGCCCAACCCTTCTCACTGATATTTAGAAGATTATTGGCCTGATCCTGCCAGCCGTTGCCTATTGGAGGACTAATGGTATGGCAGTGAGGCTTGGCTTTTGACGAGCTTTGATGACATCACCCTGGCTCCCGACGAGCCCTCGCCTGGAACGCACGCCACAGCGATACCGGAAGTGAGGATCCGCGGGTCAAACCAGGTGTTGTCCCTTAGATTAATAACATAAAATTGTATATATACTGTCGAATGGTGGCTGGTAGACATGTACCCCAGTTGAAGCCTACAGGAGGCGAAACATGTCGGGTTAGATGTCTACCTAAGCCACTTTTTTATCTTCTTTTGCGCAAAGAAAAGTGTTTTTAATCTTTTTATCAAATAAACACCAATTGAAAAATTGGGTTTTTCACTATGAGGAGTTGCCTCTCTCTCTTCTTTTTTCCTTACCTGAGCTGCCGTGGATGAGGACCCTTACAAGAAGTTTTGTTGCTTTCCATTTGCCACCTGGCTTTTCCAACAAGCTGTAGGTAAGCGACCACACTTTTCCTTGGATAACGCTCCAGTCAAGCTGGCAGATTGCAACACACCTACCACCCGTCCGGTGTACCCGGCCTAAGCCTTACTGACTCACACCGAGAGGTCCGTGAGTCCAACAGTTCCGGTAAGGGTACTCATCCTTTCCTTATTTTGAATTTATTAAGCTGACCGTACATCCTGAGTACCCCCAGCGATACACCGCACCCTGTTGAGGGCTTTGCAAACCTGACCAGATTACCTCAGTGGGAAGACATACCTTAAAAATAGGACTACCTTGTATGTTTTATTCCGGACTTATTACAACATGAGAGTATGATCGTTGTGGTTGTTTTATTGCTGACCATCCCTTGTTGCCTTTACTACACCATTATTATATATTGTGTTAGTTCTTGCCTTGGACTTTTGAGAGGTCTATAAAGCAGTCACTTTTTTGTCCGCTTTGCTGGAGGTGTTGCCTAGTTAGATACATGCTGAATACTAGATGCGATTCTGTTATCTCAGTAATGGTGTTGCATTCTCCATTTAGAATACTGAATGTGCTATAGGTTTGAAAGCCTCTTTAATGTAACCCCTTCATCTACCTGTTCCACATTTTTGATTGACGTGACACCATAATTTACCTTTCATGATGTTTGTTTAAGGACTGGAACTCTTTGCTTTGCTGCAATTTTGAGAAAAACTCATGTTACATATAAATTTATGTTTCTGCACTAGAAGGAGATTGAACATGGGCCTGCTCTAACCAGGGGTCAATTTTCCTCCTCTCACTTACCATTTGGGTGAATCACTTATCACTTCCCCTTACATTTTATCCTTTATTTTTTCTGTTACTGTTTTGCTTTTTCATTATTGTAACACTTTTGTATATACCAGTGGAGAAATTCTACTGACACCCCCATGCACAGGGACACTTATCAAAGAAACTCCTGGCTCACAGTACTACCCACAGGCTGTCTATTCCTGTGGAGTTCCATGTGAAAACCAGGGACACTTGTTTGACTATTCGAGCGCTGCACCTGTTTATAATATTATACTATAATAAATATCCCAAAAAATATATTAAAACAAATTTTCTTTCCCTCAGTTTAGGCCGATATGTATTCTTCTACTATATTTTTGGTAAAAAAAAAAATTGCAATAAGCGTATATTGATTGGTTTGCGCAAAAGTTATAGCGTCTACAAAATAGGGGTTTTATCGCATTTTTATTAATAACGATTTTTTTACTAGTAATGGCAGCGATCTGCCAATTTTTATCGTGACTGCACATTATGGCAGACCGATCGGACAATTTGACGCTATTTTGGGACCATTCACATTTATACAGCGATCAGTGCGATTAAAAATGCACTGATTACTGTGTAGATGTGACTGGTAGTGAAGGGGTTAACCACCAGGTGGCGCTGTAGGGGTTAAGTGTGTCCTAGGGAGTGATTCTAACTGTGGGGGGGTGGGCTATGTGTGACATGACACTGATCACTGCGCCCGATTTCAGGGAGCTGTGATCAGTGTCCTGTCACTAGGCAGAACGGGGAGATGCTTGTTTACATCAGCATTTCCCCGTTCTTCCTCTCCATGAGACGATCGGGGGTATCCTTGATCACACTCACGGAGCTCCCGGTGGGCGTGCCCATAAGCGGCCTCTTATAGGGCATCGTACAGGTACGTGATTCTGCCGCAGTATATCTGCGTGAGGCCGTCGGGAAGCGGTTAAAGCTGACCTTTAGCCAGATACAAAAACAAACTAATGCAGCTCTGTTTTCATTATTACAACATTAAAGTGATTGTAAAGGTTTGATTTTTTATTTTAAATGATAAAAATTTTATAGTTACCTGCTTTGTATAATGGTTTTGCACAAAGTAGTCCCAAACCTCCTCTTCAGGGGTCCCCCACCAGTTCTCCTGGCTCCTCCTCCCTTCCAAGTGCCCCCCATAGTAAGCTGCTTGCTATGGTGGTACACCTGCTGGCTTTGATCCCAAGCCAGGCTGTCTGTGTCTATTGACACGCCCAGCGTGGCTCGGCAACACCACCCTGCTCCCTCCTCACAAGATTTGATTGACAGCAGCAGGAACCAATGGCGAAAAATCAAATCCCCTGCCCTGCAAGACAGGGCTGTTCTAAGTAGCAGAGCTAAGTAAACCTCAGGACTGGATGGACAAAATTACAAAGTCATTGATGGGCAAAAGGACTCTCTTATATGTATTTCATTGGTGTATTCAGCTGTTTTCCTGGAGTTCAGCTATAATAAAAAAACAAGTCCAGCAAAAGCAGCTCCTTTATGGCATATTTGTCTTACCTTTGTCTGACCTTTATTTCTGAATGTTCTCCAACAGGAATTCTCTGCTCCAGCAAAGATTTGCTCTTCTCATCTATTAAGACCTCTCCCAACCATAACTTTAAGGCTTTTCCCAGTTTGCAAATAATTTATGAATACTCCAATGCATTGTTGATGCTTTTTTTTTTTCAAAGAGATTATTCCAGAGCCCAAAAATAGCAAGTTGTGCTGACCTGACAATGTATTTTATTTCATAGCAGTTCACAGACTCATCATATGGGGTAATGCAAAGTATTACAGCGTCCAGCAAATAGTGGTATCTGCTCCCTTCTACAAATAGCCCCTCACTGTTACTAAATGTGCCTTAAAGTGATATTAAACCTTTATATATATATATATATATATATATATATATATATATATATACAGTGCGTTGCGAAAGTATTCGGCCCCCTTGAACTTTTCAACCTTTTGCCACATTTCAGGCTTCAAACATAAAGATATAAACTTTTAATTTTTTGTGAAGAATCACCAACAAGTGGGACACAATTGTGAAGTGGAACGAAATCTATTGGATTTTTTAAACTTTTTTAACTAATAAAAAAATGAAAAGTGGGGCGTGCAAAATTATTCGGCCCCCTTGCGTTAATACTTTGTAGAGCCACCTTTTGCTGCGATTACAGCTGCAAGTCGCTTGGGGTATGTCTCTATCAGTTTTGCACATCGAGAGACTGAAATTCTTGCCCATTCTTCCTTGCAAAACAGCTCGAGCTCAATGAGGTTGGATGGAGAGTGTTTGTGAACAGCAGTTTTCAGCTCTTTCCACAGATTCTCGATTGGATTCAAGTCTGGACTTTGACTTGGCCATTCTAACACCTGGATATGTTTATTTGTGAACCATTCCTTTGTAGATTTTGCTGTATGTTTGGGATCATTGTCTTGTTGGAAGATAAATCTCCGTCCCAGTCTCAGGTCTTTTGCAGACTCCAACAGGTTTTCATCCAGAATGGTCCTGTATTTGGCTGCATCCAACTTCCCCTCAATTTTAACCATCTTCCCTGTCCCTGCTGAAGAAAAGCAGGCCCAAACCATGATGCTGCCACCACTATGTTTGACAGTGGGGATGGTGTGTTGAGGGTGATGAGCTGTGTTGCTTTTTCGCCAAACATATCATTTTGCATTGTGGCCAAAAAGTTTGATTTTGGTTTCATCGGACCAGAGCACCTTCTTCCACATGTTTGGTGTGTCTCCCAGGTGGCTTGTGGCAAACTTTAGACAAAACTTTTTATGGATATCTTTGAGAAATGGCTTTCTTCTTGTCACTCTTCCATAAAGGCCAGATTTGTGCAGTGTACGACTGATTGTTGTCCTATGGACAGACTCTCCCACCTCAGCTGTAGTTCTCTGCAGTTCATCCAGAGTGATCATGGGCCTCTTGGCTGCATCTCTGATCAGTCTTCTCCTTGTCTGAGCTGAAAGTTTAGAGGGACAGCCAGGTCTTGGTAGATTTGCAGTGGTCTGATACTCCTTCCATTTCAAAATGATTGCTTGCACAGTGCTCCTTGGGATGTTTAAAGCTTGGGAAATCTTTTTGTATCCAAATCCGGCTTTAAACTTCTCCACAACAGTATTACGGACCTGCCTGGTGTGTTCCTTGGTCTTCATGATGCTCTCTGCGCTTTCAACAGAACCCTGAGACTATCACAAAGCAGGTGCATTTATACAGAGACTTGATTACACACAGGTGGATTCTATTTATCACCATCAGTCATTTAGGACAACATTGGATCATTCAGAGATCCTCTCTGAACTTGTGGAGTGAGTTTGCTGCACTGAAAGTAAAGGGGCCGAATAATTTTGCACGCACCACTTTTCAGTTTTTTATTTGCTAAAAAAGTTTCAAAAATCCAATAGATTTCGTTCCACTTCACAATTGTGTCCCACTTGTTGGTGATTCTTCACAAAAAATTAAAAGTTTATATCTTTATGTTTGAAGCCTGAAATGTGGCAAAGGTTGAAAAGTTCAAGGGGGCCGAATACTTTCGCAAGGCACTGTATGTAGCGGTCACACTTTAACAAGTGTGCGCTATAAGTGGAAATCTAGTTTTTTTTCCCCTCAGAACAGTAATGGGTTCTGAGGGTTAATTGTACAGGTTTACTTTGGCATCAGTTTGGCTGGGCTGTACTGGGGTTCTGCCTGGTCACGGGTGCAGTGAGGCCCCCATGACAGGCCTAGAAACAGGCCTGGTTGGATGTCTTGGGTACCAATCTTCCCGGAGTCAATCAGTGGGCGCGTCTGGCCCCGCTGTGTAGTCTGGGAAGGGGTATTTAAAGTGCTGAAGTCACATGTTCGGGGTTCGGCCGCAGTTCTTGCTTCCTGGTTCTGGATCGGGGTAGCCCCGCGAGGGGTCCCGGGCCTAGGAGCGCTTGCCGTCCCGCAAACATGGTCAGTCTGACTAGCCCCATAGACCCACATGGTCTGGGGCAGGGATCCGTCTGTTCCCGAGTCTCGGAGCCGGTTAGCCCAAGGCCCAGTAACTGAAGGAGGATTCAAGGCGTCCCGATGTGCTCTCAGTATTGGAGGGACATGGCAACTCGTACAAGTGACCAGGGGAGGACTCTTCGGAGGAGGGCCAACAAGCTGGCATCTCAATAAGAGCCTGGGAGCTGAGTTGTATGGACACTAAAGAATCCACACTTCACAGTACCGCCAAGGAGACAGAGAAAGTTCCAGGTACTGTGAGAAAGGTTCCTATTATCTTCAGTTACAAGTTTAGTCTGTGGCAGAGACTTTTGCAAGTTTCCGGATCACATTGTTGGCTGCTAGATCTCTGGCTAGAGGTCTATCCGGCATTGAAGCACCCAGCTGCGAGTGGCTACTCTCTGGGTTGATTAGAGACATTCAGTGGATGTCAGCAGTTCAAAGTACCTGAGTTTCATCACCCGTGCCCTCTATTCCCATTAGAGACTGTGTTATGTTGGATGTTACCCCTGCAGAATAAAAACCTTGAAAAGGACTTTTATGTGTCAGCATCCGAAGTTGTTGGGTACCCCTACACATTCACCGACAAGCCACGAGGAGGTAACTGGTAAGCCCAAAAGTCAAGGCTGCCCCTCAAGGGGTTATGGCCGCTAGAGATATATATATATATATATATATATATATATATATATATATATATATATATATTGCAACCTCAGCACGCCGATATACGTCAGCAAAATGGCACAGGCAGGCAAATGGGCGTACAGGTACGTCCCTTTAAATGTGCTGCCTATCGGGCGGGTCCCGGGAACTCGATGTTTGCCGACGGCCCGCGATTGCAGTGTGGAGAGGTAGAACGGGGAGATGCCTATGTAAACAAGGCATTTCCCCGTCCTGCCTAGTGACAAGACAGAGATCTACTGCTACCTGTCATCGGGAGCAGTGATCGCTGTTATGTCCTAGGTAGCCCACCCCCCCACAGTTAGAATCACTCCCTAGGACACACTTAACCCCTTGATCGCCCCCTAGTGTTTAACCTCTTCCCTGCCAGTGTCATTTACACAGTAATCAGTGCATTTTTATAGCACTGATCGTTGTATAAATGACAATGGTCCTAAAATAGTGTCAAAATAGAGTCAAAAGTGTTTGATGTGTCCGCCATAATGTCGCAGTCACAATAAAAATCGCAGATCACCGCCATTACTAATAAAAAATATTAATAATAAAAATGCCATAATACTATCCCCTAGTTTGTACGCTATAACTTTTTACGCAAACCAATCAATATACGCTTATTGCATTTTTTATTACCACAAATATGAATAAGAAGACATATCGGCCTAAACTGAGGAAAAAAATATGTTTTTTATATATTTTTGGGGGGATATTTATTATAGCAAAAAGTAAAAAATATTGCTTTTTTTTCAAGATTGTCGCTCTTTTTTGTTTATAGTGCAAAAAATAAAAAACGCAGAGGTGATCAAATACCACCAAAAGAAAGCTCCATTTGTGGGGAAAAAAGGACGTTAATTTTGTTTGGATACAACATTGCATGACCTGGCAATTGTCAGTTAAAGCGACACAGTGCCGAATCACAAAAAGTGCTCTGGTCCGGAGGGGGGTAAAATCTTCTGGGGCTGAGACGGTTAAAATTGTCTCTTTTTAACTTTTTCTGTCCCAGAGTCACCATCCCGACTGTTTGTGGTTGTCTACCTAGATAGCCAGCTTCTAAGGTGACACCCATCATGCATGCCCCTGGCCTGTGATATGTGAGTCCATAAGCACAAACAGCTCCCAGCAAGCCACGCCCCTGCTCCCTCCTCCCAGCAATTTGACTGACGACAGTAGAAGCCTATGTGTATAGGTGAAATGAATGATCTGAATTACACGCAATGTACGAGAATATGTAGAAAATGCGCACGAGGTACTTCACACCTGCATTGTGTGATCAGAGACTAAATACGTTTTTCTTAATCTTACCTAAAATATATACTGATCCCAACCTTAGACAGTGACTCTGCCTTGTGAACCTAATGCCGCGTACACACGTTTGGACTTTGTCCGCCGGACCTAGTCCGGCGGGACTTCCCCACACACGCCCGGACTTCCGAGCGTGTGACTTGCCCACACACGCCCGGACTTCTCCGGCGGACAATCCACTGGAAAAAGTCCGGGGGAATCAATGGACTTTCCGATGAGCGGCAAGTCCGTTCATTTCAAAAGTCCGGCGGACTAGCCTACTAACGGCGGGATTGTCCGCCGACTGCCAAGTCCAGCGGACAATTTTAAAACAAAACTTAAAACCTAGTCCGCCGGACTTTTGGCGCCAAAAAGTCCGCTGGCGCCCACACACGAGGGGATTGTCCGCTGGACTTGAGTCCAGCGGACAATCCCGCGGGATAGTCCCTTCGTGTGTACGCGGCATTAACACTGACCTAGACCGAACCCTGGTCTAGCTATTTTATCATTATCATCATCATCATTGTTACTATTATTATTTTTACACACAGATATTTGTGTTTACCTTCTCCCCTGGCTAGGAGAAACAGATACAAAGTATGGTCCTCCATTTAGAAGGAGAAAGAGAATACAGGGATCAGGTTTACTAACAGGCTGTTACAGTGATCACATCGATCCTGATTATTAAAAGGTGAGTGCAGCACTAAACAAACGGCGTCTTCTCAAGCTTCCGTTCGCTTCCTTTTCCTAATGCCCATCAAAATCCTGAGAAAAAACATGATGATGTCACAGTTGTAGGCTCCACCCTACGTGTTTTGTCACGATTGGATGTTGTCTGGGGATTTGCTGGGACTTTGCTCTAGTTTTTATTTTTCACTTGAAAAATATTTTAGTAATAGTTTTCTCTTTTTTTTTAAGATTTTTTTTCACAAATGTTGAAAATATTTTTTTTTTTGTTGTTTGTTTAGCGCTGCACTCACCTTTTATGCATATTTACTTGGAGTTTTTGTATTAGTCTTTTTAGTGCTGGCAGCTGGTCATATTTTATTATATTTCATCTATAGTTTATATTTCATATCTTTGATTCTCTAGCTCAGCGTTAGCCCACTTTGGGTTCCTTGAACAAAACTGATACTGATTATTAGTAGCCACATTGGGCTGCACAGGCACATCATTGTCGGTGAAGCCCAGGAGAATTGCTGAATGTCTAGATTAGACTGTTGCTTCCAATCAGACATTTAGCAAATCCAATAATGCATAATATAGAAAGTTTATAATATTATATATAATAATAAAGGGTATTTTTTATTTTTTTTTGTATTGTTACATGGAGGTCCGCTTTAAAAAAGCACTCCGGGGGGCGTGGCCGAACGGAGATCTGAGTGGACGTACCTGGGGTGAGCTCCTGCTCATAGAGAGCACACCCAGATCTCCACCTGCCCAGCGAATCTGCACGGACACCACCGGGGGCCCTGGACATCCCCCAGACCGCTAGGACACTGCCCGGGATCGCGGGCGGGCCGTTCGCGGAGCTCCGGTCGCCTGTAAGGAGAGGCCGCGGCTCCGGCCTAGTACAAGGATCGGCGGCCATCTTGCTCCACCCGGGGGCCGCGCCAGGCGCTACCTCCGGCTATCTTGAGGGCCCTGAGACCGGACCCCCCTCCTACAGGTCACTGGGGACATCCAGCCAACTACCCGGATCCTGGAATCAAAAAAGACTCGCCACACCAGACCAGACAGCCAGACCTGGTAAGTGACGGCGGCCATCTTTGTACACCCGGCGGCCTCTCCTGGCCTCTCCTGGTCCCAATCCGGCCCCATCCACCCCCAGGAGCACCCTGACCAGGACAATTGAGACCCCCAAAGGGCATACTGAGGGAGCAGCCACCCCCATCTGGCATCATTTACGGTCACGGCCCTAGCTCCAGAAACTTAGAGGGGCGGCCATCTTGCTGCACCCTGTCCGTCTCCTCTAGGCCTAGTCCAAGCCTCACCCAACCCCCAAGACATCCTGGCCTTGCAGACTGTGGCCCCTGAGGGAGATACCCACAAGCTTTCTTCCCCCGTCAGCACGCGAGCTACAGATATGGCCCAGAAACCATGAGAGGCGGCCATCTTGCTCCACCCAAGCTGCTGTAATCACGTATACTCCTGAGCCCCTATACCCCTCTGAGCCCGGATTGCTACCTACGCAGCCACATAAATAGCCCTACAGGGTCAGCACCCACCCGCGGTCCCCGTCTGCATAAGCCTGCAGAGAAACGTGACAGATGTCTGGCTAAAGAAATGAGCTGCTGAGTTCCGTGACCGCCCGCAGCAGACAGGCTATATTTCAGCCATCGTACATCCCTGAAAAGCATGTCCATGCACAGCTCCCGATCTACTGAGTCCGCGGATCCACAACAAGGCACAATCCAGAGATACCTGCTCCGCACATCTCAGTCAGATCCCCGCACCCCCAAAGACAAGATGGCCCCTGCTCGACATTCAGGTAAGGGCAAGCCTCCTCCTCCTGCTCAGCCGGCGTCAGACAGCGGCGAGGATTCTGATGACCCCTCGGCCCCTCCAACTGTAACGCCCAGATCTGGCACCTCTATTGTCCCGCTTCCAGACACAGGCCCTGGAGGTGTGGCCCCTCAAGCCTCAGGAATAGCACCTAGATCTGAAGCCTCGACCCTTCTGGCGGCCTTCCGAGCGGAGTTCGAATCCTGGGCGGCCAAAATGGAGACCTCACTCCACAAGGATCTCCAGGCCCTCCAACAGCAGGTCTCTACTAACCAGACTGCGGTATCTGCCCTAACTGACATTCAATCTGACCATGAAACCCGCATCACATCTCTCGAGCTGGCCTCTAAGGAACACCTACACCGTATCCGACAACATCAACTACGCATAGAAGACGGGGAAAATAGGAGCCGCAGGAACAATATACGGCTACAAGGCATACCGGAGGCCACGGCGGGTACAGACTTGAAACCTTCTGTTACAGCCATCCTCAATCTAGTCCTGGGAAGAGAGACTTCGTCCCCTATTGAAATAGACCGGGTGCACAGAGTGGGGGGGCCCAGGAGGGAACATAATGACCGCCCACGCGATGTCCTTTGCAGGGTTCACTATTTCACCCTAAAAGAAGAAATTATGCGCAAGGCATGGCGATTGGGCCCCGTGGACTTTGACGGTTCTGCTATCCATCTATACCCAGACCTCTCTCGCAACACTCTCCACATGCGCCGCATGGTCCGCCCACTGCTAGACCTGATACGTCAAGCCGGAGCAACCTACACATGGGGACACCCCTTCAGCATTAAAGTGACCAGAGCCGAGCGTAAATTTGTCCTCTCTGACCCAGATCAACTCCCAGCCTTTTTCAGCTTCCTGGAGCAAGACCCAACTGATGTACCGAACTGGCTGGACCCGCCAGATGACCGTGCCAGGGTACAAACACGTGACCCTCTCCCACAACGACGCAGGCATCCGAGGCACGGATCACGCTCTATTGACTCTAGACCACCTCATCCTACCTCTCCGGAAGATTAAGGTAACTCAAAGAAGTTGCTTGAATCCATCTCAACACTCGCCATATGACTAACACCATCCCAATTCTCTGCCTATCTCTTGTCTCCTGGACAGGCTGAATTTTTTCTTTTTTGAGGAGGTTTTTTGATTCTCCCTTTCCCTCCATTTTACTTATTTTCTCATCTCCACCAGACTACCACCGGATTGTTAAGATGGGAGACAAGATGACCTGCTACCTATCCTAATGCCTCAAGACAGATGGTCCCCTAATAAGGCTGGCCTTCTCCCTGCCCTTTGCTAGTGTACTGTACCTGGCTGGGGTTCGGGAAAGGCCACAGAATGGCGAATTCCTATTGTTTGATTCAGATATGCAACTGCTGAGTTTCTAATATAATTTACAGCACTGGTCTAATCTCTAGATATGTGGCGGAACTGTTCCACCTGGATAGGGGTGGAGGGACCGACAGACGGACTGACTGGGTCCACGGTCTCTTACCACTATCCACGTGGGCTTCTATAGTTTTCTGCTTAAGGTTTTTTCATACACCGACTAGTTCCACCCTAAAATTGTTTCAGTATTGCTAAAAAGATTTGTTTCAGGGGCCCCCTGTTGGGGCCTATAGATAGCATGGGTTGAAAATGTTTGCTACCTCCCCGTGATGTTATTCCACGGATCGATACTCCCTTTGTGATGGAGGGATGCTGAGCCTGTATGGGGATACTTCCCCGTGCAGACCACCACCCTTCTCCACAGTTGATCTCATATGTGATATGCTGTTTAAATGTCTTGTTACACTAATGTGCCTCAGTAAAGCTATACATGCCTGTCCTGCTACTGGGCTCACGGCTCAGATTCTCCACCTCGACCCTCCACCCCCAATAGGCCGGGCACGAACTGTGCCTTTTTACGTGATTTTTCACGTGGTGTCCTGTTTCAAGGGACCCCTTTAGATTTGCTAGGCTCCTTATTTAGGTGCCCTCCCTACCTAGTTTTTGCCCTGGTATATTTTTACCACCTCACAAGCTCCCCCTCCCTTAACCCTCCTCTCCCCTCCTCTGTCTACAATCTGACTTTCTCTTTCTCATTCCACTATGGCCCACACGGTAATATCTCGTCCTCGCTTAAAATGTTGCTCTTACAATGTAAATGGCCTCAATATTGCATCCAAGAGAGGACAAATCCTCTACCAAATGCATAAACAACAGGTCAACATATTAATGCTACAGGAAACCCATTTTCACACAAACTCCACCCCTTCCTGCTCCAATAGGTATTTTAACCGATGGTTCCACAGTACAAACCCCTCTCAGAAAACGAAAGGCGTCTCTGTTGCCTTCCACAAAACGCTACCGATTGACCTGATAGATCAGCTCTCGGACCACCAGGGAAGGTATATGTTTGTAAAGTTCTCCCTGTGGGGCACTAAATTCACAATTGCTAACCTTTACCTACCAAACACTAATCAAATATCGTCTGCTCTGCGGTACATGAGGATCTTGTCAGGGTTCGCAGAAGGTAAACTAATCATAGGCGGGGATTTTAATGCCCCCCTGGATCCACTTTTAGACTCGTCAACCTCTCGCTCATCCATATCTTTTACTAAACTACGGGCATTCAAACGGGCTATTTACGACCTCCGTCTAATCGACATCTGGAGGGTTCTGTTCCCAACAAATCGCAACTATACCCACTTCTCACAGGTCCATCACTCCTACAGTCGTATAGACTACTTCCTCCTGGACCATAGCTGCTTAGATTGGTCACCCGAATGCGAGATAGACTCAATGGTCTGGTCTGACCACTCACCTGTCTACCTAACACTATCGATCCCCTCCACGCCAGTGAGAGAATGGACGTGGAGGCTCAATGATTCCCTTCTCACAAACCCTGAATGCTCCCACAAGGTTTCAGAAACCATTTCCAACTTTTTCGTAGACCATGCCTCAGACACTACCTCACTACCCTTACAATGGGAGGCACTTAAAGCTGTCCTACGAGGAATTTTTATTCAGATGGGGACCCGCTTGAAAAAGGCTCGATCAGCCGCAATAACCTCGGCAACTCAAAAGCTGCGGGACCTTGAGACCCAACACAAACGAGCCCCTACAGTGATGACTCTTACAGAGGTCTCATTGGCTCGATCCCAACTCAAGGACCTATACGAGGCCTCAGCTCGTACCTATGCGGACAGACTTGCCCTACATCAATACCAATTCCGAGACAAATGCGGTAGACCGCTGGCTCGCACCCTGCATCCAAACACATCTTCTACATTCATACCTCATATTCGGGCCCCTTCTGGAGAAATGCTTAGCGAGCCCTCAAAGATATCACAAACATTTTGCGATTTCTACCAAACACTTTACAATCTACCGTCCATTGTCTCTTCTAGCCCAACCCACACTCCCGATCTTGATAGACAGTCCTATATTGAGGAAACCGAGCTCCCTACATTAGATGGCGACACCGTAGAAGAACTAGAACAAGTAATTACAGCGGATGAGGTCGTAGGAGCGATAGCGTCTACCCCTTCCGGTAAAAGCCCGGGTCCCGACGGTTTCACCCCTAAGTTCTACAAAACATTTGCTCCCCTACTGTCCCCCTTCTTGGCTAAGGTGTTCAACTCCCTATCAGAAGGCTCAGCGTTCCCTCCACAAACACTCGAAGCCCACATTACCATTATCCCAAAACCAGACAAGGACCCTACGTTGTGCGCTAACTATAGGCCCATATCGTTAATTGGAGTGGACTTAAAAATATACGCCAAAATATTAGCCACTAGATTGCAGCCGCTGCTCCCCAGACTTATACACCTGGACCAGGTGGGCTTTGTAAGTGGCCGCGAGGCAAGGGATAACACCCTGAAAACCCTGCTTCTTACTGACTATGCCCGCGCCCATGATATCCCTCTATGCCTTTTGACGGTAGATGCCGAAAAAGCATTCGACCGGGTCGACTGGCAATTCCTCCAGATGTCTCTGAAGCAGATAGGCCTGGGCCCCAAAATGCTGTCTCGAATTATGTCCCTGTACTCCTCACCCTCCGCTAGAATTCGGGTAAATGGTTCATTGTCGCCTACATTTTCCATCCATAATGGGACGCGACAAGGCTGCCCTCTATCTCCCCTTCTTTATGTCCTTGTCATGGAGCACCTGGCAATCGCCTTGCGCAATAACCCCAATATCTCGGGTGTCTCGATAGGCCCCATTCATTCCAAGTTGGCTCTCTTTGCGGATGACCTGTTAATGTTTGTAACTCAACCCCATCTATCCTTACCGCATATAATGCGCGAATTCACAAGGTTTGGCAAGCTGAGTAACTTCAAAGTGAACCATACTAAATCAGAAATTCTGAACATCTCACTGTCCCAGGAGGTCCTTCGTCAAGTAGCCACTAACTATCCATTTAAAACAGGCTCCACCTCCATCCGTTACCTCGGAACCCAAATACCCACAGAAGGATCCCAACTATTCTCACTAAACTATGCTCCCCTTCTGCTTAGAACCAAGACGGATCTCTCAAACTACACAAAGAAACACCTATCGTGGCTAGGTAGGGTGAATGCCCTAAAAATGGACGTCCTCCCTCGTTTTCTCTATTTGTTCCAAACAATCCCCATCTCCATACCCTCCTGGTTCTTTAAGAAGCTCCGCCAACTATTCTCCTCCTTTATCTGGGGAGGGGCGCGTCCTCGGATACGCTATGAGACTCTCTCGCTCCCCAAGATTCGGGGCGGAGCTGGAGCTCCAGATGCCTCTATATACTATAGAGCAGCAGTGCTCACGCGTATACTTAACTGGTTCCACCATTCCTCCACCAAGCTATGGGTACAAATAGAAAGCCACATCAATTCAATAGATCTATGCGCCTTACCGTGGACACCTACCGAATTCCTGAAAGGTGAGATAGCCCTAAGCGACCTCACCCGGCAAACCATACAAATTTGGACCCGAATGAATTCCCACAAGACCCTATCTCCTCTGAAAGGACCCATGACTCCACTGTTCGGGACCCCGGCTTTCCCACCCGCCCTACAGGGAGCAAGCTTTGGACCTTGGTGTAAGGAGAACCACAGACGACTTGCCCAAGTTCTACGCTCAGACCTTTCTCTGATTCACGACGCTACCCCCGGCCCATCTTCTCATGCCTCGACGCATTGGCTGCAGAGGCAACAAGTGATATCCTTCATTCGCACCTTCCCATCTCTGCCTGATATACTTGCTGACTTAACAGACTTGGAGAGCATGCTACTCCAGACCGCCCCCCCTACACGTGTAGTCTCTCAACTATACTCCCTCATACATTTGACTTATAACCCTGACCTTCCCCCATACACACAGGCCTGGAAGGAAGACTTGGGCCACTCCATTTCTCCGGTAGACTGGCAAAAGTGCTTCATTCTGACTCACAAAATATCCCTAGCATCCAAAGCCCAAGAAAAAGGATTCAAGCTGTTAACCCGTTGGTACAGATGCCCCTCGACTTTGCACGTGATAAACCCGGCGCTCCCGGATACCTGCTGGCGTTGCTTGTTATCCAAGGGAACCTTACTCCACATTTGGTGGGAATGCCCCCCTGTGAGGAGGTTCTGGCAAAAGATCCTCGACTTGTACTGCAGACTCATGGCGACCTCAATCACACCCTCTCCTGAGGTAGCTCTGCTATCTTTGCTCCCGGGATCGCTTAAATCGGTCAAAAAAGACGTTTTGCGTCACTTTTTGGCGGCTGCTAGGACGGTTCTGCCCAGACACTGGAAGTCGACAGACATGCCTTCCCTAGGGGACTGGGCAATTGAAGTGGATCAAATCAATAGGTTGGAACGAATGTTGGCGCAGGAAACGGGTAAAGAGGAACAATTCTCCAAGACCTGGACATCGTGGTCTATGTTTCGATACTCCTCAGAATTTATTCCATGGGCCACAGAGGACCCTACCGACGCACCTGTGTAACCAGAGTGGAATGCCTCTAAGTTTCTACATTCCTCAATGCCTTGACCCCTCTATCCCTACTCTTTCTATCTTTTTCTCCTTTCCCTTGTGAATGTTACAGGATTACCCGACCACCTAACTCACATCCCTAATCTCACCAGACCGGAACGGTGGCACGCACAGAGCTTCCCCCGCAGTGAGAACGCGCTCAACATAGTAACAAATGCCCTAACCTACCTGTATTGAGTGGGCACCACTCAATGAGCAGATAGTGGTGCCCACACTCCCTGATTACACCCAGATTAGACGCTGTAGGTTTACAGGCATATTTATCTGATTACATCAAGTGAAGCTACTATACTCCCTAAACCACGAGACGATACGACACCATAGTTGCAAAGATGTATGTATTTTTATATATATTTATATATATGTTTATGTGTTCCTGAAGACATGTATGTCTAATGTATACCTTTTTCTACTGCTGTTTTTCTATCTCAATAAAATAAGATTGAATTAAAAAAGCACTCCATGCTCCCAGGACACAACACAATGATATTGCAGATGGGCAGACCGTGCAGACAAAGTGATGTACGGTTATATCATTGCCTGTTTCTGGGTTGAGTACACAGCAGGAGTCTGTCAGCAAGTCTGATCGGCTGTGTCCAATCACAGCCCAGAGTCCTGTGTTGACAATTAACACAGGGCTCTGTACAAAGGGAACCATTTCTCTGTGTTAGAAAAAGCAGCACATAATACACATATTATACATTGTTAGGCACACATTTAAACCCCTTGATCGCCCCTAGATGTTAACCCCTTCCCACCCAGTGTCATTAGTACAGTGACAGTGCACTGATCACTGTATTAGTGTCACTGGTGATATAAGTGGTAGTTAGTCAGTTCCCCCAGTGTCAGATTGCCTTCTGCACTATTGCAGTCCCATCATAAGTTGCTAATCACCACCATTAGTAGTATAAAGAAAATAAATAACTAAAAATCCCAATATATACAGTTAGGTCCATATACTGTATATTTAGATACAGGCACATTTTTTTTTCACGTATTTACCAAAACCTATTCAAGCTATAGTTATATATGGATATGGGCTGAAAGTGCACACTCTCAGGCTTAATTTGAGGGTATGTAAATCCAAATCGGAGGAAGGGTTTAGAAATGACAGCTCTTAAGAATAACCCTGTTTTCAAGGGACCAAAAATAATTGGACAATTGAATTAAAATCTGTTTCATGGCCAGGTGTGGGCTACTTCATTATTTCTTCATCAATTAAGCAGGTAAAAGGTCTGAGGGTTGATTCTAAGTGTGATATTTGCATTTGGAATCTATTTCTGCAAACCTACATAATGCGTTCAAAGGAGTTGTCCATGCAAGTGAAACCGGCCATTGTAAGGCTTCACAAACTGAAAAAAAATCCATCAGAGAGATAGCAGCAACATTAGGAGTGGCCAAATCAACAGTTTGCTGCATTCTGAGGAAAGAAGAACGCTCTGGTGAGATCAGCAACATAAAAAGGCATGGCTGTCCAGTCCACAGAAGACAACAGTGGTGGATAATCGCTGTATCCTCTCTATGGTAAAGAAAAACCCATTCACAACATCCAGACAAGTGAAGGACACTCTCCAAGAGGTGGGCGTATGATTGTCAAAGTCTACAATCAAGAGAAAACTTCACAAGAGCAAATACAGAGGGTTCACCCCAAGATGCAAACCATTCATAAGCCTGAAGAATAGAAAAGCCAGAATAGACTTTGCCAAAAAACATCTAAAAAAGCCAGACCCATTCTGGAAAAGCATTCTTTGGACTGATGAAACTAAGATTAATTTGCACCAGAATGACCGGAAGAAAAAAGTGTGGAGAAGGCTTTAAACAGCTCATGATCCAAATAACACAACGTCATCTGTAAAACATGGTGGAGGCAGTATGATAGCATGCATGGCTTCCAGTGGCACTGGGTCATTGGTGTTTATTGATGATGTGACAGAAGACAGAAGCAGCCGGATGAATTCTGCAGTGTTTACAGATATACTGTCAGCCCAGATTCAGGCAAATGCAGCAAAGTTGATTGGACGATGCTTAACAGTACATATGGACAATGATCAAAAACACACTGCAAAAGCAACCCGACAGCTTTTGAAGGAAAAGAAGTGTAATATTCTGCAATGGCCTGATCTCAACCCAACTGAGCATGTATTTCACTTGCTGAAGGCGAAACTAAAGGCAGAAAGACCCACAAATAAAGAAGGACTGAAGACAGCTGCAATTAGAGGCAAAGCATCAGAAATAAGGAAACACAGTCTTCTGTAATGTCCATGGGTTCCAGACTTCAGGCAGTCATTGCCAGTAAAGGATTCTCAACAAAATATTAAAAATGAACATTTTATTTATGATTATATTAATTTGTCCAATTACATTTGAGCCCCTGAAAATGGGGGGACTGCGTATATAAATGGTTGCGGTTCCTAAAATTTGTACCTAATATTTATGTTCAACCCTTTGAATTAAAGTTGAAAGTCTGCAAATTAATTTGGATTGTTTCAATTTAATTTTATTCTGGTGGCATACAGAGCCAAAAGTATGAAAACTGTGCCTGTGTCAAAATATATATGGACTTAACTGTACCATAGTTTGTAGGCACAAGCCAATCAATATACACTTATTGGGATTTTTTTGTACCGAAGACATGTAGAAGAATACATTTTTGCCAAAATTTATGAAGAAATTTGATTTTAAAAACATTTTTATTGGATATGTTTTATAGCGGAAAGCAAAACATTTTTTTTTTTTTCAACATTTTACATCTTTTTTTGTTTATATAGCAAAATAAGGGGAAAAAAAACGGTGGTGATCAAATTCCACCAAAAGAAAGCTCTATTTGCATGAAAAAAAAAAAGATACACATTTAATTTGTTCACAGCATTGCAGAATCATGCAATTACCAGTTAAAGTAGTGCAGTGCCAAAAAGCAAAAAATGTCCTGGTCATGAAGGGAGTAAAAACCTTTCCGGAGCTGAAGTGGTTCAAAAATGTATATACGTTATTGTGTATAATCGTTTGCTTATCCTAAAATGGAAGAACAAGCATGCAAAAAGATTTACCAGAGGAAAAAATGACTCGCTCTACAGATCAATTTTTTTGGTGACATTAGTCCATGAGAAATTGTTTGTACAAATGATCTTTCCGAGACAAACAAACATTCAAGTTTCCAGTCTGCACAGAAAATGGCTTCTAATGAAAGAACGTCAATTGTACTGCAGATCCTGCACAGCTGGAGATCACAGACAGCTATAGTAAAATATTTCACTGGATTAAAGCTTTTATATTATAAGTGGAACATAACTGCATGAAACTGATTTTCTAAGAAAAAAGCAAGTTACCACAGCAAAAAGAGCTCAGATGAGTCACAGGGCTGTTTTTTTGGACCAGCAAGTGGAGCGCAGAACACCTAGAAGGAATGAACACCATGATATCATGATTTGGGTGGCACAGGGGTGTAGTGGGTAGCACTCTCACCTAGCAGTAAAAAGGGTCACTGGTTCAAATCCCAACCACGACACTACCTGCCTGGAGTTTGCATGTTCTCCCTGTGCCTGCGTGGGATTTCTCCAGGTACTCTGGTTTCCTCCCACACTCCAAAGACATACTGGTAGGTTAATTGGCTTCTGTCCAAAACTGGCCCTAGTATGTGAATGTGAGTTGGGGACCTTGGATTGTGGGCTCTTTGAGGGTAGGGGCCGATATGAGTGTGCGATGTATGTGTGGAGCACTGCGTAAATTGATGGCGCTATATGGGTACCTTAAATAAATAATAATATAATAGATGAGCATCTTAATGAGACACAATGTACAGGGATAGGGACAATTGTAGACATGCACTCACACTAGATGGACTGGTGTCTTTATTCAACCTTACTAACTATGTAACTATTATATGTGATTGGAGACAGTGAGAGAAATCCACCACTGGAGAGGATATGATGGAACCACCAGAGAGAAATCAGAGGAGCCACTGTTGAGGTATGGGACTAGAGGACATTGGGGCAGAGTAAATGGAAAAAGGTAGTGGCGCGCAAATTTAAACTAAGTATTAAAAGACAAAGAGATAACAGGTCATAGACATAAATAGCCGATAAAACCTCTAGGTATAAAGTGGCATATAATAAAATAAGCAGAGGTGCACGAAGTGGTGTGGTAAAAACAAATCAGTGTGGTAAAACGCAATCCTGGTTAAAAATGCATCATAAAAGTCGCATGATGTGACTAAAATAACATTGCATCCAAATGAGTGTAGAAATAGTGATGAGATATATAAAAACGTGATGGAGATCTGTAAACGCATAAATTGTGCATCCAAGGTTGTGAAAGAGGGAGTGATCCAAACGGATAAAAACAATATATCATAAATGAGATAAAAAGAGATAAAATGATATAAAGTGCAATAAAGCAGAGGAGACTCAGGGGTCTCATATAAAAATATAAGGATAGATAAGTGGCGAAATAAGTGCAGGTTGAGTCAACCTTAAAAAGCAAAAGAAGTGGTGAATAGCGATTAATAAATCGCAGAGAATAAAAGTCCAAATATAGAGTCCATATATGGCATAAGTGCAAGGTGATGTTTATATCTTCTATCCAACAAGTGGCAGGCTATTAGTGCTGAGGTTTCCGGATGGTCTATAACTCCTATGCAGTGTTTCGTGTGAGATCCTAAGGGGGATATGGGTGGCCCCTTACCTTACAGCTGTAAGGTTACAGCAATGAAATGCGGGTCTTTGTGGTCGTGAGGGACCGTCCTCCCTGGGGTGTCCTTGTGGTTTTCTTGGTGCCTTTTCCCTCTCGGCTTCCCTCATAGATCCAGGCAGGGGCGGGTAGGGGGGGTTGTAGTGGGGGGGCTTTCACCTCAATATGCACATAGAGTAAAATAGCCTCATAGCGTAGTATGTAAATCATACAATGGTATTTATTATATTTAAAAACAATCAACAGATAAAAAATGGGTACTCACATTCAATCAATGAGTACACAGACAGGGTATAAACGAGCCTCGAGCTCGTCGGCGTCACTTCCGGTAGGTCACGTGTCCCGACGCGTGTTCGTCACTTGTCACGTGACTTCATCAGGGGCAGAGGATAGAGGTTACAGCATTTACCAGCTGGTGATATACAGGCATTACCCTATTATAAACCAAGCCTAGTTCCCCCCTTACTAAGGCCCCTTTCACACTGGTGCCTTCGTGAAGCAGGATCCCCTTGCTTAGTGGTGGATCTCTCTGCTGATTCTTGCTGAGCAGGCTGATGCAGGACTCATCCCCTTCATTCCAAAGGAGGACAAAGCAGTGGTAGTTGGAAATGTCATTAATTCACGACTTGACTATACAAACTCCCTTTACATAGGATTACCCCAATATCAACTTGCGCGCTTACAACTTATCCAAAACATGGCGGCAAGGCTGATAACAGGAAAAAAAAACTGGGAATCCATCTCCCCTTCCCTGAGGAGCCAACATTGGCTAACCGTAAAGAATCGGATCACATTCAAGACCCCCTGCCTCACCCACAAATGCACCCATGGAGACACTCCTCAATACCTTCTCGAGAAAATAAAACACTATACACCCAATCGCAGTCTTCGATCATCTAACCAAAACCTCCTCCTCATTCCCAAATCCCGCTACAAATCAAAGGGGAGATTCGCTGTCCAAGGACCATGGCTATGGAACGCTCAACTGACCTACATCTGCATGGAAGAAAACCATCAGGCCTTCAGGAAAAAACTCAAGACCTACCTCTTCTAAGAAGCGTGACAACAAGCACGAATACAGCGCCTTGAGGCGATTCAGTTCGCATTGTAGCGCTATACAAATTATTCATTCATTCATGACAGGTCCAGGTCCGTGTCCGCCCCACTATGCAGAGCGAACATGGACACAGCCCGCTCTGGTCTATGGGGCAATCAGATGGAAACGGACCGCCTGTCTAATTTCATCTGATACCATGCGATCCTCTAGACGGATCGGGAATAGGTCCCCCATCTGTCGGTTTTTGGTGAACAGGATCAGACATGTGTCCGCTGACATCCGACGCTCCATAGAAGAAACTGAAAGGTCCGATCAGGTCCACCTGAAAAGCTGACAGGCGGACCCGATCGGACTGCCCGTGTGAAAGGGGCCTAAAGAACAAAAAGCAGGCACCAAGTGGTAAGTTATGTATAATGAGTAAAATACTTTCAAAAGTGTTCAACAAATGTTTTTTAACCACTTCCCCTCTTCAACCTGTACACCCCTATGGACCAGAATAGGTTGTATATTTTTGCTATGGACCTGTTTATCTGCCAATAACTTTGTCATTACCTAAAGCCTAACTCCACGTTTAATGTCCCTTTAAATCGAAAGCTGGCAACCCGTTGATCAAGATCTACCCATCAATCGTGTCCCTTCCTTGCCAACCACCAGAACTTGGACAGGAGTGGGGGCGGCATTTACAGGAACCGATTCCTTGTATTTTCCTCCTGCAGCAGCTGAAAGCCAGCTTCTCCTACACTCCCTCCTATTGGTATTCAGCTGCTGCAGGAGGAAAACATTGGTTGCTGCCCAAACCCCCTTGTGTGCTCCCCTGGTACCCCCCCCCCCCCCCCCCCCCCCCCCCCCCCCATACTTACACACACACAGCCCTGCCGGCTTCACCTCCTCTCCCCCTGGATGGCTATTGCAGGGGATCAAGTGGCCAGTAAATATGTCCTTTACTGGCAAATGGAACTATACTAGTTCCCCCTCAATATAGTGTCCCCAAAAACGCAGTTGCGACATGTAACAGAATTAGATTTGCCTTAAATTTATGAAAATATTTCATTGTATTGGATATGTTATATAAAAGAAAGCTAAAAATATTTTATATAATAAAAACTAAAACTCAGGCGGGATCAAATAACATCAAAAGAAAGCTTACATTTAATTGGGGTACAGGGTTGTATGACCGTGCAATTGCCAGTTACGGTAGCACAGTGCTTAATAGCAAAAAATGATCTGGTCATGAAGGGGGTAAAATCTTCCAGAGGTTAAAGCGTTTGTTACATCAACACTTCATGTTCCTGATTTAAAGTGAATCACAATCATGTGCCACATCTGTAAAAAAGAAAAGAAAAGAAGAAACCCTCTAGATCGGACTTTGGAAGCAGATTGGAACAACAATATATTGTCTTAAAAATTTTAATTTTATTAAACATAAGCAATATAAAATTTAAAAAGGTATCGTCCATTGATGGCCACGCAATGGGCAGAAAAGACGGACGTTACATATACCCAAAGAAAGAGATGATGTTTCAACAGTATGGCATTAAAATATGCGCAAGCCCCTGTGCGTCAACACGTTTCGCTGGCTCGCTTCCTCAGGACACACATTGGGGGGGTATGGAAACAGGTCTCACTGATCCAGACATACGTTCCCTGGATGGGTGCCACAACACTAAAATGGCCAAAAACAGGATTTTAAACTTGGAATATTTATCACAAAGGGTGGTTCAGCCTCTAGGGCAGTGATGGCGAACCTATGGCACGCGTGCCACAGCTGGCACGCAGAGCCATCTCTGTAGGCACACGAGAGGGTCCAGGACAGAGCTAGAGGTCTTTCTCTCCTCTCAGCCCCCCTCCCTCTCTTTCAGCCCCCCCTGTTTTTCCGTCCCCTCCTCTTTCTCTCAGTTCTCTCTGTCCCTCTTCTCTCTATCTGTCCCCCTTCTCTTTCTCTGCTCCCCCTCTCTCACACCCCTCTATCTCTGTCCCCCCTCCCTCTCTCTGTTCCTCCTCTCTCTCAGCTCACCTCTCTCAGCATTTCTCTCAATCCCCTCTCTCTCAGCCCCTCTCCCTCTCTCTGTTGCCCCTCTCTCTCAGTATCTCTCTCACACCCCTCTCTCTCACCACATCTCCCTCTCTCTCACCCCCTCTCCCTCTGCCCCCTCCCTCTCTCTCTGCCCCGTCCCTCTCAGCCCCCCTCTCTCTCTCAGCATATCTCTCACACCCCTCTCTCTCTCTGTCCCCCTCCCTCTCTCTGTTCCTCCTCTGTGTCAGCTCACCTATCTCAGCATTTCTCTCACACCACTCTTTCTCAGCCCCTCTCCATCTCTCTGTTGCCCCTCTCTCTCAGCATCTCTCTCACACCCACCTCTCTCTGTCCCCTCTCCCCTTTTCTCAGCCCCCCTTCCTCTCTCTCAGCCCCTCTCCCTCTCTCTGTTCCCTCTCTCTCTCTCAGCATATCTCTCACACCCCCCTCTCTCTCTCTCTGTTTCTCCTCTCTCTCAGCATTTCTCTCACACCTCTCTCTCTCAGCCTCCCTCTCTGTTGCCCCTCTCTCTCAGCATCTCTCACACCCCTCTCTCTCTCTGTCCCCCATCCCTCTCTCTCAGCCCCTCTCCCTCTCTCTGTTCCCTCTCTCTCTCAGCATATCTCTCGCACCCCTCTCTCTCTGTCCCCCATCCCTCTCTCTCAGCCCCTCTCCCTCTCTCGTTCCCTCTCTCTCTCAGCATATCTCACACCCCTCTCTCTCTGTCCCCCACCCCTCTCTCAGCCCCTCTCCCTCTCTCTGTTCCCTCCCTCTCTCTCTCAGCATCTCTCTCACACCCCTCACTCTCGCTTTCCCCTCTCTCTCTCACACCCCCCTCTCTTTCGCTCAGCCCCCCTCTCTTGCGAATTACCGTGTTGGCACTTTGTGACACAAAACCAATGTATTTATTTCAGTTTGGGCACTCGGCTCAAAAAGGTTTGCCATCACTGCTCTAGGGGCAAATGATAGCTTGTATGGTACACCTAGAAAGTACCATCCCAGGTGAAGATATACAGGCACGCGTTACAGGTGTTGCCCCCCCCCCCCCCCCCCTGTGGATTTATGCAGTTATAGTTTTCAGGGGAAGATACACAGGCACATGTTACAGGTGCTTCCCCCCTGTGGATGTATGCGGTTATAGCCGTGAAATAGATAATCTTCATGCAACTGTAAAGTTTTGAATGGGCTATAATCACTATCCGATGTGAATGTGACTACTGACTTCAGTACAGCTAATACTTTACTTATGTCTGATGATAACCATACAAGCTCTTTTTTGCCCCTAGGGGCTGAACCACCCTTTGTGATATAAATTTCAAGTTTGAAATCCTGGTTTTGGCTATTTTGGTGTTGTGGCGCCCATCCAGGGAAAGTCCTGTGTTGACAGTAGCGTATGTCTGGATCAGTGAGACCTGTTTCCATACACCCCAATGTGTGTCCTGGGGAAGCAGTCCAGCAAAACGCATTGACGCACAGGGGCTCACGCCTGTTTTGATGCCATACTGTTGAAACATCATCTCTTTCTTTGTGTATATGTAACGTCCGTCTTTTCTGCCCATTGCGTGGCCGTCAATGGACGATACCTTTTTATAATTCTATATTGCTTGTGTCTACAAATTTATGTTTAATAAAATAGATTTTTTAAGAATTTTTTTGTTGTTCCAATCTGCTTCCAACGTCCGACCTAGAGGGTTTCTTCTTTTCCAACTTCATATTCCTGATATGTGCCTGCTGTACCATGAACTTGTATGAGAAAGTCTCCTGTTCTCTTTGTATTGCATCCTTTGAATTTCCTGGTGTTCCTGCCAGTCCCTCTGCTTTCCTATTAAAAACCGACCATACTAAGCAGGAGAGCACAGCATGGTCAGTTCTCTAGCTGTGCTGGGAACTCAGCCTCCTCTCCTCCAATGATCAGACTTGTCCTGACACATCCATGCTGCACAGCCATTTACTGGGAATTGTGCTGCTGCTTCTCCCCCCCCCCCCCCCATCTCTTATGCAGCTGAGAACAGAGGGAATGTGATCACTTATAAAAAAGGAAAAAAAGTATTTATAAAAGGGCTGTTACTGATTAAATTTTTTTTTTTAATCGATTAAGCAACAAATTTTTCGATTAATTATAACGCACATACAGATCCAACTACTTTTAGCTGATCTCCTTGCATTGCAACTCTGCATTAGTCAGTGGTAAATGTGGTATACAATATATACAATCACCCGACACTAGTTAGTTTCCACAATCCATGACTTAACTTCACAGTTCACACAAATACGTTTTAAATTCAAACTTTAGCACTGATGTAAGTCATTTTTTTTTTTTCCACAGCAGTGTGACAATCCCTCCTCCTGCGGTCTAACTAATCACTCTCACCTTATGGCATGGACCCCTGTGCAAACAGGTGGTCATGCAAGCGGGTATCAAAAGGGTTAACACGGACCATAAACTTCTTTCACGTCTCCTTAGATCTCAGCAAGGACGCCAGGTCATGGGTAGAAAGAAAATATCTAAGTGATCACCGCTTAAGTAAAAGATTTAATTTTTGTGTTCAAACACAAACTACTCACATAAAGATGATAAAAACACAGCATGTAAAGCCGACAATCGTGTTAGTTCCGTAGGGCAGCAGTGGGTGACGTCATGCGTAGCTCCTCCCCACATTACGCGTTACGTTCAATCAGAACTTCAACGTCACCAGACTCCTCCCCCTTCCCTTCGTTAGCAGACAGAGGCACTTGGGGAAGGGGGGAGAAGTCTGGTGATGTCGATGTCCGTGACGTCACCGGATCTCCAAAGGAAATCCCTGAAGACCCGGAAGCCGGCAGAGAGGTGAGTACCGATCAAAAGAATTTTGATCGATCAAACAAATTAACGATTAATCGAGGAATTAATCTTTAATTTCCACAGCCCTAATTTATAATGTTTGTTATATCTATACAAAAATGTTTTGCCTTTCATTTCTATTTTAAACTGAATGGGTCGTTTTACAAGGTGATTGTTTACAATCACTTTAAGTGGTTAAAGGATAATGGCACCCAAAAGTGAGTCATATGTTCTGCTGCAATCCCAAATGTGTGAACGGAGCACAGCCCAGTATGCAATAAATGGATTCATAGCCTGATCTATAACAGATTCCCAGGTGAAAATCTTTGTTTATGCATGTTGCAGCACCTTCTTCTGTCAATTAAAAGTCATTGTTTCTCTATACTTTTATATATGCAGCGTCGGTCCCCCTGGAAAGGAACAGGTTAAAATGAACTGAAGACAAACCTCCGTGAGTCTGACTAGTTGTCATTCATCTTGATGACTACACAGTGGCTCCTGATGTTCTGAAATGATCCACATGGTTAAACATTAAGAATTGTGCCAGTGACTGCTGACAGCCATTGAAAGTTCAGTTTTGTCTCGATTAGTAAAGGAACATGACCTCTCTCAGCTCTTGGGAATCGCAGATTTAATTTTGCAGTTAGATTTTACACCCACAAATCTAGCAAGTCGTCATTAAGATTCTTAGAGTATCCAAACACGTCATTATACACTGCATAAGTGGGAAAAGCAAATGAATGAACTGGCAGCATTGGTTTTTCGTGAAGACACTGCTCTGGCATAGCACAACAGCCCACACATATCTGTGCGATGGAGCTCGGTGAAGCAATTATGTTTAGGTATTAAAATAATTTCCAACTGTAGTACAGTAAAGTAGACCAGGTGAAGAATGTGTAGAGGTTGGTTTGCTTTTTGCTATATTATTGATACAGAGTAAAATGAGGCAAACCAGTCATTGAGAACTCAATGTACCACTCATATGGGACTCCTGCAATGCATTGGTATGCTAATAAATTCTTCACTATTATATATGAGGCTATGGAGAATCAAAATACGAAGACTATACCAAAAGTAATGTGAAAGTGGGCATACTTTTTTAGTAATCTACATAGGTTGTTCAAATTTCACATGTTGGTAGAATAACTCTTCCTCTATAGCAGGGGTGCCCAACCTTTTGAAGAGCGAGGGCCACTTAAGAAACTTCATAACCAGTTGCAGGCCACAATGAGCAGAGTGGGCACATGACAGCTCCGCGTCCACTCTGCCTATGCAAAGCGGACACAGACACAGGCCACTCTGCTCTATGGGCCCTTTGATCTGATCAAATGGAAGAGGACGGATCCACTTCTGTTTTTTTAGCAGATCCGAATGGAAGTAGGCAGTATAAACGGACACAAGTCTGTTTACATCTGCCTCTCCAGAGAGGTGAATGGAGGGTCCGATTGGGTCAGACACTGATGGTCTGCCGTCTACCCACACCATGGGTGCAGTGCACCTGTGGCTTTCCTGAGGGTTAGCTGTACATTTCCATAGAATTCTATTATATTCTGCAGGTGTGGTGCACTTTATGAAAGCAGGTGAAACCAGAAGTCTATGGCTCAGTGCAGGTAAGCCACAGGTGCTCAGCACTACACCTGCAGATCAGTTTGAAAGCAGCCCAGTAACCACTGCAGAACAAATATGTCCCTATATACACTGTGATTTTAGTAATAAACTTGCTGTCCCAGGCAGAGTGCATTTGGTATCACTCCACCTATGACAGGAGCCGGTGCTATACAGGAAGCATTGGCTTATGCAGCTCTGTTCCGCAGCTGCTTGCTTTCTCCACCGCTGGCTTCATTCACAACACTGATGCTCTGGCATGGCGGGCAGGCAACCTGCAATCTGGGCTTGCCAACCCGCCATCCCAGAGCAGAAGGTCGCCGGCCACATCAGAGGGCTCCCCCGGGCCACTGGTTGGGAACCTTTGCTCTATAGTAACTCAGATGCGGCCCTTTACTTGCTTTTATCCGGCCCTTGGACCAACGATAGGGCACAATTTCTCCCAATGACACAAACGATGGTGCACAATTACTCTCAACGACACAAACGATGGGTCATAATTCCTACTGTGACAGATCTAGCCAGGACAGAGGCTTTTTGGAGGGGACTGAATGCTAGCCTCTTGCCCACCGATCATGGGCCCTGGCATTTGGGGGAATGGTGCTCTTTGTGAGCTGTATGCCTGGGGACCCTGGAGGTAGTGTTACTTTGGATTCAGGCCCATGTCTCTCCAAGACACCGACTCTGGGAACCCTGTAGATTGCCATATTATAAATAGTGACTGATTCATAATGTTGGGGCTCATAGAAGATGCTGATGTCATCAATTCTGCTATTGTGAGGTTTTCTTGGATTTGCCCAAAGACTATTCTTGGTTGTTAATTCTGAACAATACATGATCATTGAAAGAGCTGATCACATTGACCTCCATAAACGGACTGTCTGGTCACCTAGGCTGCTTTAGGTGCTGTGTTAATTAACATGTTAATTATATAATTGTTTTTTAAGTTGTGCTAGAGGGGAGGGGGGAGTATCCATGAGCCAGCCCTACCTCGTTATCTAACCCCTTTTGTTAAAAGTGTATAAAAAGGCTGTATTCTGTCCAATAAAGCATTCGAGATTCTACAAGCTATTTTCGGCTAGACTTGTATTCAATGCAGCTATAATAATATATCTCTCTGCTGGTCAGATTGGAGGAAGCAGTATTACTGATGGAAGCACTCAGCAAAGTGTGGGATAGGATCTGTCACACCTATCAATGACACCAACAATGTGGCACAGTTCCTCCCAATGGTGCCAGTGATGGGGCACAATTCCTCCCAATGACACCAACAATGGGACCCAATGATGGGGGACAAGTCTTACCAATGACACCAACGATGGGGCTCAGTTCCTCCTAATGACACCAACGATAGGGCACAATTCCTCTCACTGACACCAAAGATGGGGCATTGTTTACTTTAACTGATGCCGGCACATTTTCTACTCCCGATGGCCACAGTCCGGCCCCCCTAAAGTCTGAATGATAGTAAACTGGCCCTTTGTTTAGAAAGTTTGGAGACCCCTTCTTTATAGTAACTCTTCTTCATCATCTTTTTTATTGCAGGCAAATAATGGATTCCAAGCAGAAGCAATGTGCCGTCTTTGAGTTCTTAATGAAGAAAAGACTTGCCTGACGAAGGGGCCCTGTGTGGCTCCGGAACTTTGTCATATGTGTACCGTGTGACCATGTGAATAAAGCTTTGGACTCTTTTGAGGAATCCTTGGTGTGCTGATGACATTTCTACACTTTCATTGTCTACGGTTTCCAGCTGGTGGTTATTACAGCACCCAGCATTACTACAGCCATTTTCAGGAACATGTGCATGGGGAATATTACATTTGGACTAAGAACAAAGAAGGGGTACAGGATGTTCAACATCCACAAAACGCTACAGAATATTTACAGGGAATGAAACCATTGGCAGGAGTTACCAATGACAAGACATGGCTCTTGTCATTGGTGTCATCTCCGTAAACATTCTGTAGCCTTCTGTGGATATCGGACAGTCTGCACCCCTTCTTTGCCAAGAACTCAATGACGGCACACAGATTCTGCTTGGAATCCATTATTTACCTTCAATATAAAACAAGAAGAGTTACTATAGAGGAAGAATTACTCTACCAACATGTGAAATTTGAACGACCTACGTAAGTTAATAAAAAAAATATTATGCCCACTTTTGCATTATTTTTATTACAGCCCTATTATATAAATTTTGTGATCAAATGTAGCACTGTGTCAGCCACTGATTTTATGGCAGTTTGTTGTATTTTAAAGCTTTGTGATATGAATAAAACATATTTTTTTAGTAATCTTACTATAAGAGTAGTGCTTAAAAAGTCCCAACATGGTTAAAATGTTATCTAACAAACTACACCTGTAACAGGGTGGGTGAGGGTTCTGAGTTATTGATCTTCTGTTATTGAACACCCCTGTTTTCATTATCACTGACCTTTTTTTGGTTGGGTGGTTTCTTCCAGACATCTGTAATACAGCCATATTAGATAAAGGTAAAGAGACAAATATTTTTCCTTTTTTCTCATGTTATTCTGCTTTATTGTTTTATGTTTTTTTTTTTTATTATTGTATAAGCGTATTAATCTGGGTCTATTTATATGTGTTTTATATACTGCTGAGCATCAATCGTATTTTTATAGCTGACCAGCATCTTGTGATGTTTTTTTATAATTGTTATTAATAATTACTTGATGTAACACCCTCCTAAGTAGGTGCTAGAAGAGATTATAGTTTTTGGGTCTTTCTGCTCGCCAGGAAGGCTGCCAGGTAAATTTAGATGCTCTCTGCCTACCAGGGAGCAGGGATCTATTAATAGGGTCTGCTCGTGGTGCTCAGGTTCTGCTCATGTTGTCTGAATGTTTCACACTGGTCCAATAGGATGGGGCATATTGGACAGTGGGGGGAAACTTAACACATGAGAGGACAGGCATAATTACAGCCCTGGCCATTGGCAGAGGAAAGTGCCTCTGTGCATGCTGGGTGACTGTATATAAGCCAATGGCACATGTGTTCGGGGTCTTCGGCTGGAGAGCGAGGTCCCGTAGGGAGGGTGCAGCTGCCCCTCCTCTGCACAAGCTGCCATGCGGGCTCAGGTGGTTAAACTGAGGGCCTGAATCTGAGTAAAGCTACAACCCAGATCAGTGGATGGGTGTCAGCCAAAGGGGATGCTAGTGAGAGTCCTGAAGATAAAGCAGTTTCATCAAGTCTGCTGCCAGAGCAAGCAAAGGACTTATTTCTCGCAAGTGCAAGTGCTACAAGTGCAGTATGGTATAGGAGAGAGTCTGCTACCACATTCAACCTGGTGAGGCCAAGTGAGAGTTGTCCTCATCTGTAATTAGTTCCAGTTAGAGTATCCCACTATTTTCTTCTCCTATCAAAGTTCCAACAATAAATACCAAAAAAAAATAACCCCTGGGTTGATTATTGGATAACAAGCGGATGAGAGTGCGGGTGGTCGTGTGAAAAACCATGGTAACTGGCTGCAAGATATGAAGGGGGAGGCCCAGGGAAGTCTGCACACAGCAATCCCTACGGGGGCAGTGCTACATTTATAACCATGTTTTATAATCGTCTTAAAATTATGATAATAGTATTTTATAGTACATTTTAACTATACTTAGATTTTAGCCACCACTACACTTTTGAATGCATGTACATATCCTATGCACAATCCTTTAGGCCTCTTAAGGGTTAAATCCATAATGGCCTATTGTATAAATCAGCCTTCCTTTGCCCCATCCAATAGCTTGACAAAGGAGCACGCTTACACACTTCCTGGTGTTTCTCGCATGCGCTGAAACACGTTGCATACTGTTGAGGACCGTCCTTGTCGGCACTGCGGTCCATGCTGCGCTCCACGGCCCTGCGTTCCACGGCTCCACAGCCCTGCACAGCTTTTGGCTTCCATCTCTGCTTCCGGGTTGAGTCACTGGCCTCCCCTCCTTCAATGGACTGTGTGCGGAGATTGCGGGTGACTTCTCAGTGGACGCTAGCCCCTGCAGGCATCTCCTGTACATCTGATATTCTTGTTTCCATTCTGCACCATGTGAGTGGATAACTTTTTTAACTTTTAATAAATTACAAAAGATACTACACTTAGAGGTGCTTGTAAAAGGGGGCTCTCAGATTCTGATAAGCCCCCGCCCGCAGACCCCGACAACCAACGGCCAGGGTTGTCGGGAAGAGGCCCTTGTCCTCATCAACATGGGGACAAGGTGCTTTGGGGTGGGGGGGCCGCACGGCCCCCCTTTCCCCAGGGCACCCCACATGTTGAGGGCACGCGGCCTGGTATGGCTCAGGAGGGGGGGGGCGCTCGTTCGTCCCCACCCCTTTCCTGGCCTGCCAGGCTGCGTGCTTGGATGAGGGTCTGACATGGATTTGGGGGGAACCCCCACGCCGTTTTTTCGGCGTGGGGAGTCCCTTTAAATCCATGCCAGCTTACGGAGCCAGCGCGGCGGCATTTAGTGCCTACGCTAGCTACGTAACCTGAAGTCACGTTCTAAATGAACGGACTTGCCGATGAGCGGCAAGTCCGTTCATTTTCAAAAGTCCCGCGGACTTGCCTACTAACGGCGGGATTGTCCGCCGGACTGCCAAGTCCAGCGGATAATTTTAAAACCAAACTTAAAACTTTGGTGCCAAAAAGTCCGCCGGCGCCCACACACGAGGGGATTATCCGCTGGACTTCGGTCCAGCGGATAATCCCGCGGGATAGTCCCTTCGTGTGTACGCGGCATTAGAGGTGCTTGTCCTTTTCTTGTTGTTACAATGTGGACCAGCCCTTCCTAGCTTGAGCATCTTCACTTCCTGGTTTCCCCAATAAACAAATGTCCAGTTGGAACTTGACAACCCATTCAGTTTCAAATAGAAATAAAAGGCCAAAACGTGTGTGTACAGATATAATATATATATATATATATATATATATATATAAACATATCTATAAGGGAGGTGGATCAGAAGGACATGTCTGATCAATGGAGGAGAGCAGGCTAGGGAACTGATCACAATGTGTTCTCCTGTCCAGTATGGTCAGTTTTTGATAGTAAAGTAGAGGAACTGATAGGAACGCCAGAGATTTCACACAAAGAAAGCAAAAGAGAGAGAACAGGATACTTTCTCATTGAAGTACATGGTACAGCAGGGACATATCAGGGATATAAAATGTTGGGTTTACAACTTTAATTCTTTGCAACACAATCCTAAAGTATTTCCAAATCCAAATTGTATTGTTTAATTTTAGATAGAGGAATAAGGAAAGGGATAAAACTACTATGAGTATTTTTTTTCCATTATCTCATTGGGAGATTTTCCT
The DNA here is from genome assembly GCA_028564925.1 of Lithobates sylvaticus. Lineage (NCBI taxonomy): Eukaryota > Metazoa > Chordata > Amphibia > Anura > Ranidae > Lithobates > Lithobates sylvaticus. The sequence goes on from CM053029.1 coordinate 570,501,893, forward strand.
TCACTTCCTGTCCCGTACACTAAAAATTGCCCCGTTAGACATTTGTCATGTGTCCCACTGAAAGATTTCCCAGATTTTATGTTTTGTTGGTAACTCAACCAATGGGGGTTCACCCTCATTTTCATTCCCCCTGACATCAGGAAAATTAGAGATAATGAATCTTCTTAATAAGGACACAGACAGCAATAGAAAACTGACAGTGGTTCTATCCACTCACTATAGCTCCCAACTGTCCCTGATTTCGAGTGACTGTCCCTGATTTGGAGCAATGTCCCTCTGTCCCTCATTCCTCCCCATTTGTCCCTCATTTTGGTCTGATCTATATAGTTGTATATAAAATGCACTTTTTATCTTTCAAAAAGTGTTTCCCTGTGCTAAACCTTTCATCCAATGTCTAAATTGCTGCATTTGTACATTTTAAAAGCCAATATAAAGGAATAGTATTGTCAAAAAAAAAAAAAAAAAAGCCCTTGTGGATTTAATTAACCTTCTTTTTGGTTAATTCTCCTTTAAGGGGGTGTGACAGGGGGGATGTCCTATGCCTACATACATTTGTTAGTATATCGAAAATTGAAGTGTGCTTTGAAAAAAGTGTTGTCGCAGGGTGACACTGCGACCACACCAGTAGTAATGTGCCAACGTCCCAAAAGCGATTGCAAAGAGGATTAACTATAGAAAAGTTGGACTTTAAAGGCACATAAATAGGGGATCTAAAAGGTAACAAAAAGTTTTTATTTTTAAAACGCAATAGAAAAACAGTTGCGTGTGCAAAAGGTCATCATACATAACCAAGAGTAATAACAACAGGACCTCATATATAGCTAGAGCTAACACCCTACAAACAGACTCATCATTAACGTTGTAGTATAAAGAAATACAAAACCAGTAATTGATCAATTAACGTATTGAATAGTTTTAAGTAATTATTTGAGTCTTCAGTAGCAAGGGTGAGGTAGGTCCACTTTAATTGAAGAGCTTGCTCGACATGTTCCGCGCTTTTTGGGATGGCGCTTCTTCAGGATCAATTGATTTGTTGGTTTATGAATGGCCAAAAGGAAATATGGAACATAGGATCTAGTATATAAAGTTGTTTAGGTTGCTGGTAAGCAAGTGTATAACAGGGGATGGTTTGCAGAGTATGCATGCACTGTCTCTGATAGCCTGTTAATAGCTTTGCTCACAGAATCATGGCAATTGAAAACAGAGAACGATCTTCCTGAATAGTAACAGGTGGTTCAAAGCACAGTGCTGTAATAGAATCCAGAGCGATCCTAACGGGCATTGCAATCTGTATAAGCAAAGAGAGTAGGCAGACAGCGACCATCCAGTGTATAGTGCAGGAAAGCACTCAGTCCTACTGCCTGTTTTTCTATTGCGTTTTAAAAATAAAAACATCCCTCTTTAACCACTTCCCGACCGTCGGCCGTCATATGACGGCCTGCAGGAAAGCACTCAGTCCTACTGCCTGTTTTTCTATTGCGTTTTAAAAATAAAAACCGGTTTTTTTTCGATCGTTTTTTTTTTTTTAATTTTAGGCTTTCCAGCCTAGAGGTGAGATGTGGGGTCTTTGACCCCATATCTCACTGTTAATAGGTCCGATCAGGTAATATTCCTATTACAAGTGTTTACATTCCTTGTAATAGGAATAAAAGTAATCAATTTTTTTATTTTATTTTTTTAAATTTAAAAAATAAAAGTCAATAACAATAAAAAAAAAAAAAAATTTTTTAAAGCGCCCCTGTCCCCGTGAGCTCGTACGCAGAAGTGAACGCATACGTAAGCCCCGCCCACATATGAAAACGGTATTCAAACCACACATGTGAGGTCGCGCCGCGAACGTTAGAGCGAGAGCAATAATTCTAGCCCTAGACCTCCTCTGTAACTCAAAACATGTAACCAGTAAAAAATGTTAAAGCGTCGCCTATGGGGATTTTTAAATACCAAAGTTTGGCGCCATTCCACGAATTTTGAAGCGTGACATGTTGGGTATTTTTTTATTGCAAAAAAAATTTGTTTTTTTTTTAAGCATGAAATTGTTTTTTTTCTGAAAAAAACGTGTTCGAAAAATTCCTGCGCAAATACCGTGCGAGATAAAAAGTTGCAACGAGCGTCATTGTATTCTCTAGGGTCTTTGCTAAAAAAACATATATAATGTTTGGGGGTTCTATGTAATTTTCGAGCAAAAAAATTATGAATTTTACATGTAGGAGAGAAATGTCAGAATTGGCCTGGTTGCGAAGTGGTTAAAGTCCAACTTTTCTTACGTTTGTAATGCTCCGTACACACGGTCGAAAATTCCGACCACAAAATCTGTCAGATTTTTTCCGACGGATTTTATCCGACACTGGTGTTGCATACACACGGTCGGACAAAGTTGTCGGAAAATCCAATCATCCTGAACGTGGTGACGTTCGTTGCGTACAACGGGACTACGTAGAGGCTAGTAGCCAATAGCTTTGGTCTTGTAATGTGATCCGAGCATGCGTGGCACTTTGTCCGTCGGAATTCGCTACACACGATCGGAAAAAGTCTGATAGGACTTTTTTGTCGGAAAATTTGAGAGCAGGATCTCAAAAAGTCTGATGGAGCCCACACACGGTCGGAATTTCTGACAACATGGTCCGATAGGACATTTTCCGTCGGAAAATCTGACCGTGTGTACGGGGCATTAGTAGGTGTCCCTCATTCCCATCTCAAAATGTTGGGAGGTGTGACTCACTACTCTATTCAAATCTTTAAAAAGTTCCAACTTTAGTTATACTTTAATACAACACTGGAAATTCTTGAAAAACAGACTGACCTATGATCTAGAAATATAAGTTGGTCCCTCTGGCATTTACCAGAAGCACCAAATTGCTGATCGGAACCTACATGCTGTACTATTGACCACGCAGAAGTTTACAACTGTGATGCCTAGCCTTATGTATACATGTAACCAAATATCCAATGGTTTTACAGGATAGCCCCATAGGTCCTAGTTAAAAGTCAGACAGTAACAATAATATGCTTAATTGTGGATGAGGAAAACCATGGCAGGGGTATGATTAAAGTGTTTACAGTTTTTTGTTTTGGAATATAGGGAGGGATGCATACCTCATTATAATTAACGTGATTTGGTTTTCAATCATTTTTTTCTGCAGGCTTACATTTCCATTAACTACTAATTGGCATCCAGGGCCTTAAATGAGCCATGAAGTGAATACAAATGGGCCTTCTCTGTGTTAGATAATGTATCATCAAGGGGCAATAAAAATAGCCCATATTAAAACATAAGCAACACCTCCATTTTATGGTACGTACAGTAAGCTCTTTTATGACAAGTATATTTTACCTATCCCTGAATATATATCAACCTAATGAGGACTATTACCAATGGAGCATGCCTAATGAAATTAAATTGGGTCCGTTGGGAGAGTGCTTATCATCAAGTAAATAGCTAGTTAGTCATACTATATCCTACTACACCATGGAACCAATGTTATGTTGCCAACACACACAATTTCTTTGGTTCATATAGAAAGTTTGGCGTTTAAGTGGTACCCTTTATTGGCTTACTTAAAGTGGAACTTTAGTTAGAAAATGAAGTCCTGCTAGATCACTTCAGGCTGGTCCCTTCTGCAGGTATAGCTACTGTATATAAAATATTACGGCTACAACACGGACGGCTAGTTCTGGGAGGCCGTCATATGACAGCCTCCCGTGATCGCACCTTCCGCAGGACACAGTTGATCACAGATTGAGGTAAAGAGCCAATCACATGATCAGCTGTGTCCAATCACAGCTGATCACGGATGTAAATAGGAACTGGTTATCAGCACTCCTTTTCTCATGCTGTCAGCATGAGCATCGGAGAGGAGAGCCGATAACTGGCTTATCTAAAAGGGACATGTACACTGATAATCAGGGCACTGAAGCCACTAGTGCTGCCAATCAGTGCCCATCAGTGCTGCCCATCGGTGCCTCCTCATCAGTGTCACCTATCAGTGCTGCCTACCAGTGCCCATCAGTGTCATATCAGTGCCCATCAGTGCCGCCTCAGTGCCCACCAGTGCCCCTCATCAGTGCCAACCAGTGCCTCCTCATCAGTGCCCACCAGTGCCGCCTCATCAGTGCCCATCAGTGCAGCCTCATCAGTGCCCACCAGTGCCGCCTCATCAGTGCCCATCAGTGCAGCTTATAAAAGCCCATCAGTGCGGACTCATCGATGCCGCCTCATTAGTGCCCACCAGTGCCGCCTGTCAGTGTCTATCAGTGCAGCCTATTAGTGCCCATTATAGCTACATAGTTAGTCAGGTTGAAAAAAAAGAAGTCCCAAACCCTTTTTTTAAAATCACACAATGCCAAGGCACGTGTCAGCATATGCGTGAGGGTGTCATTAACAATTAATGGCACTTCTGTGTATCTGCTAAAGGGCAGCACGTTTCTGTGGTATCAGGAAAACAACTTTGCATGCGTTCCCAACACACACAAATGTGAACGTAGGCTAAATGTCATTACATTGGTGCTAGAATCCTTTCATTCACCCTAGTGATCAGTGTAAAAGCCCCCCTTACATTGGTGGTTAGTGAAAATCCATCCTTACATTGGTGGTTACTGTGAATTTAGTTCTATTACATTAGTGGTCAGTGTAAACCCCTATTACATTAGTGGTCAGTGTAAACCCCTATTACATTGGTGGCCAGTGTTGAATCTCCTCTTTATATTGGTAGTCGGTAAAAAAAAATCAGCATTGCCATTGATCACACCCTCCCCTGCCCCCAGCACTGCCACTGGTCCCAGGAGTCCTAGGATCCATAGAATTGTTATGTCTATTAATGGGTCCCCTCACCTCCCCAGTCCATGGTGTGCAGGCAGTGAGGAGATGATGTGCTGTAACCTCTAGCAACCAATCAGTAAGCAGTAATGATGTGCAGTAACCTCTAGCAACCAATCAGTGAGCAGTATTGATGTACAGTAATCTCTAGCAACCAATCAACAAGCAAAAATCATGTGTTGTAACCTCTAGCAACTAATTAGTGAGCCATAATGTGTGCTGTAACCTCTAGCAACCAGTCAGTGAGCGGTAATAATACACTGTAACCTCTGGCAACCGATCTCAATCGCTGCATGATCTGATTCAGTAAACGGATTTTGAATCTAGCTGCTATTTATTGTATTTCTCAGAGCAGGTGGAGAGCGAAACTGCATGGAGGGGGGCCAAGACATTTTTTGCCCAGGGTCCAATCAATATTAAAGACAGCCCTGAATAGAATGCATTAAGGTGAAAAACCTAGAGCGTTTACAACCCATTTAAATTTAGGGAGATCTGACCAGACCTAGAAATAGATCACTACTCCACTGAGTACAGCAGAGCCAAGAGCCAACAATAGTTACTACAGAGGAGGAGTTACTCTACGAACATTTGAAATTTGAACAACCTTTTGCACTACTTTTGGTACAGTCCTCATACATATTCTATTATCCTCAACTCTATCTAGTGGCCATAATGCTGTAGAAAAACAACATTAAATTTTGCTCCATTTGCACAGAATAAATGTACCAGTAGTTTTGCAGAACGGATGGCCATGCAATTTTTTTATTGAAGCGCTATTCCCATAGGAGCCGCTGGTGAATAAGGGATACCCCACCCTGCATTGCCAGGCACACTAATTTTCCACAGCACACTGTAGTCATAAAACAGTCCTTGCAGTTTTGTTTTTATGTTTTTATCAGGTATATTGAACTTGGATAGGAATAGGGGTATTATTGGATGCCCACTTAAATTTAGCAGAACTTTTCAGGGACAACTTCTGTACAGACTATTCACACTCCTCACCTTCCTCCAGCACAACACTTGCTTGAAGCATTACAACTCCCAGGACCAGCTGGCACAATGTTAGGTGATCTGACAATTGGGCTCAGTCAGATTAGTAGCAAATGCCTATTACAGGCAGGGACCGGGGGCCCCTTTGGTTGTGTAGCAAAGTCTTAATGCCAGCGGTCCTTTTGTGGCTACTGATCCCAGTACCACCTCTTTAGGCAATAAGTCAAGAGGTTCAGGCGCAAGGGGTGCATGCAAACAACAGTTCACAGTTCTGGTAAGGGTACAGCACTTGGAGCTGTAATAGTCTTTATTATAAAATGGGGGCTGTATGTGAAGCACCGGAGGCTGCTGACCTCAGAATTAAGCCATCTCTGTGAAGAAGACAAGAAGGAAGGAAAAGGGGAAGTGCCACTAAGTGCAATATCACAAGGAAGGGTTTAATGCCAACGGTTAAAAACACTTACAGGATTAAAATAATTAAATCGCTTATCGCATAAATAAGGATGTCCGCCATAAGTCCTCTGTCCTGCAGGCGCTGCCGGGATCTGGTCCACAGTAGATGGATGTGGAAGAAATGAACCCTCTGTAGTTGGCAGGAAGTCCACACCGACCCACGCTTGACAATCCGTCAGATGTGACGTCACCAGGAAGAGAGAAGAGGCTGGACAGTACTGACAATACAGGCTACGCACTCGGAGCTCTCTGCTCCTTTAAAAGGACATAGGACTTATGGCGGAAATCCTTATTTATGCTTTAAGCGGTTTAATCATTTTAATCTTGTAAGTGTTTTTAATCGTTGGCATTAAGTCCTTCCTTGTGATACTGCACTTAGTGGTGCTTCCCCTTCTCATTCCTTCTTGACCTCTTCAGGCACTGCCAGTCCATCTAGCTGCAGTTGCCCCTCTCTCCAGCCCTCTTGGCCAAACTTCAACAGTCTGCCCAGATTGACTCTGCATCCATCTCAGACTGCTCTCACCCAGTCCTCTCAGGCTGCCTCTCAGTCCTTCCCAACTGTAACACTCACCAGCCCACCTGACTGTCTTCTTCCCTGGAGATTTGCCCGGCAGTGTTATCCTCGTGCTGTCCTCACACCTGCTCCCATGCCTCCAGTCAGGACACCCCTGTATGTCATGAAGAGGGTCTCCAACAGCGTCCTAACACTCTCCATCCTCCACCTGAACTCTACTTCCCCAGCTGGGCTGACCCTGAGTATTTGAGGGAGCCTGCCCCCTGCCAACCCATCTGTTGGGGATTGATCAGGGGCCTCCTGAATACTCCAGGTAGCTCCCCCCAACCTCCACTCCCATTCTTCTACAATCTTCTCCAAGTTTCCAGAAATAAGAGAAGGTAGCAGAGATGCCACCTGTGAGTCATACCAGCCTCCCTGAGTCACTCCCCTGACCCAGATAAAACATGGGCTTGGCTGCCAGTCAAGCCTAAATGTACCTACACTAACAAAAAACTATATACAATGCAATACACTAGAGGGTGCTACATTATAAATATACCAGTAAAGTACAATGTCTGTTTTTGCCAAATCATTTTTGGGCTTTCACCCTGGCCTTTGTTCACTTCAAATGTTCAATCAGATTCTGGTGACATTTCATCTTTTAATTATTGCCCTCATGGCATTTAGTTGATATAACCCCATAATACTCCATTAGTAGAGATATAAGGTAGTATCTAGTGCCTATGTAGCCTTCTGAATCCACAGTAATATGAATTGTGCGGTCTAATTGCTGATTCCCGGAGCACAGACGGATGAAATGACATATACAGATCTTATCCTGCTAGGGCATAAACACAATGCTGCCGTACTGTACTTACTGCTCCTAGAGGCACAAAACTGTTCATCAGATATGACCGGGGATAAACTTTCCCTGAAAATCAGCAATTTATTTGAAAACCCGTATTCATTACCGGTGAATGCAAGCAATTGCCTAAGTTATCATAATTAGACGGGATAGCTGAAGGAGACGTTATTATAATGAGACGCAACCTCACAAATCTGGACGTGGACAGATGTCCCTACATTTAATAGCCTGTGTTTTCAGCAGTGTCAGAGATATCATGTAACATGGCAGTCAGATTAATGTATGTAATGTTCAGATAACCGCCGCAATCATAACTATTAAATGGCTTCATTTTCCTGCACTGGAAACTATATTTATCATATGTAACCCTGAGGAGGGCATTTATTAAAACGACACCGAGAATAACAGCTCATGAGTCATGGCCTTGCTCATTGATCTGTATAGACTGCAGCAAAATATACAGGTAATACAGAGACAGGTCTTAATGAACACATTTTTATATCGACCTTGCTTTAGAGGACATGTAATAGAATATTTTTTTTCCAAATAGCAGAGTATCTTGATTCAGAAATAATAGCCAACATTTCGGGAAGAATTAAAATGGTTGTAAACCCTCCCATATACCCAGTGCAGTGACTAGCCTCAGATGATACACAGAGATGAAACAAATCCTCCTACTTAAGTTGTACCTGTTTATCTGCAGCCCTCTGTCCTCTACGGCTTTTTAAAACGCACAAATCAAAGGATTTTTCTCAGCTACAGCAGTCAGAGGGTGGGAGTCTGATGTCACACACTGCACAGGCTAGAGTGGGAATAAAAGGGAAACATACACAGCAGAGGCTGTCAATTAGTGGTGGTGTCAAGTTTTGTCTTTTTTCATCTCAGAGGTTTACAACCACTTTCAGCACGCTTTTGCTATGTCTAGCATCTGCTTATAAATGCTCTACAGTGACTAGACATGTGCAATTCGTTTCGTTTTTTTTTGTTTTTCTTTTTTTTTCGTTATTTTCGTTCATTCGTTTTCGTACGAATGAACGAACGATTCGCTAAAAATTTTAACGAATTGTTCGAATCGAACGAATCCGAAAATAACGAAAATCCGAAAAAAAAATAATTAGAAACAACGAATGTACGAATGAAGAAAATCCGAAAAAAAACGAAAACAGGAACAAAGAAAATGAAAATGAACGAAAAAATTTGTACATTTGTAATTATTTTTTTTTTTTGAATTGGTAATTTTCCGTGTCCCTTACAATGGCGCTGCTTAACGTGCTTTGAATAGATTGAACGAAAAAAATTCGTACATTCGTAACTTTTTTTTTTTTTATTCGTAATTTTCCGTGTCTTTTACAATGGCGTTGCTTAACGTGCTTCGAATGGATTGAACGAAAAAATTCGTACATTCGTAACTTTTTTTTTTTTTCGATTCGTAATTTTCCGTGTCTCTTAAAATGTAATAATAGCATACACATTACATAAAATTATGAATTATGCTCCGATTACAATCTACGAATGTTACGAATGTTACGAATGTATGAATAAATACGAATGCGTCCGAATTTCGAATAAACTAATAAACGAAAATGAAACTAACGGAAAAACGAATCAACGAAAAAATAACTCTTACGAAAATACGAATCGGTACGAATACGAACACCGACGGCTTACGAATGTACGAATCGTTACGTATCAACGGAAACGAAAAAAATGAAAAAATAAACAAATTTTTTTGTTGTGCACATGTCTAACAGTGACCAATAATGTCCATTGACAGGTTGCACTTTCCGTGGCATCTAAAGCTGGCCATACACTTGTAAGAATTTGTTAAAAACGTTCTTTTTTAAATGTTTGTTCAATTTTCTAATAACTAATAGACACAAATCGATGTTCATTTTTGACCATATGGATGAACAAATTCAAAGGCTCAGGATAGCACATTTTTGTTGTTTCTTGCCCCTGTTAAACAGGGGCTGAAAAATTGGGCCTCTGGTGGTGGGCTGGTGGCACCCAGAAACAAAAATGTTCTTCCAAGCTATCATCAGGATCATTGAGGAGGAAGAGGATAGTCAGTCAACATAACAGGACAATCACTCAGCATCAGCATTAGGCAGTCTTGAAGGCATGTGACATTTCAAAATAAATTATTCTGTTATATCAGCTCCAGGTGCCCGGTAGCTGGTGGTGATCTGAATGAACTGAATTCCAACTGTTAAGCCCCATACACACGATCGGATTGTTGGTCAACAAAACCGTGGACTTTTGTCCGAAGGGCGTTGGCTCAAACTTGTCTTGCATACACACGGTCACACAAATGTTGGCCAACAATTACGAACATAGTGACCTACTAGACGTACTACATGGTTTTTCAGCTCATTAGCACCACCCTTTGGGCTCCTTCTGCTAATTTCATGTTAGTAGAAGCTTGGTGAGTGTTGATTCGTGCTTTTCTTTTTGTGCTTTTCAGTTCATCTCTGAACAGCTGTTCGTCAACCAGCCATGTTTCGGAATCGGAGGAGATAACGTGTTATTTATTATTGGCCTAGGAGTTATTGCTTTGACATTATTTTTTGAGTTGAATAATAAATGATTTGATATATTTTCTATACATTTGGATGCATAGAATGCACATTTTGGTTAAGTTCTATTGGCAGATAGCATGTCAAATTATTATTATTTTTTTTTTGTAATGCACAATAAAAAAATTGTGTAGAATAATACTTGGCTGTGTGTTTTACTTCAAATGACAGTTTGGGAGTCGGCAGTTACATTTAAAAAAATACAATGTAAAATTAACAAGGGACACCAACATAGTTGTATCTTTGATCTTAAAAACTACGGGATAATGGTGTTCTGGTAACTTGCCCAAAAAAAATAAATAACGCATAATAATATTAGTCTTGATATCACTAGAAAAAAAAAGCCTTTGAAACTTTGTTTGCAATAACTCAATCAGTATCACCAGCAAAGCAGCTTCATTATTATCCCATTAAAGAAGAGAATTGTGCGCTGCATTTGGAGATTTCATAATTTTCCACGTCACAAATGTTAATTCTCTATTACGAACGCTAGTTTACAAGACCAACCGCTTCTGGCTCGTCCTTGCTTCTGAGCATGCGTGTTTGTACTTTGGACTTTTGTCTGACGGACTTGTGTACACACGATCAGACAATCCGACAACAATCATTTGTTGGTGGAAAATTTGAGAACATGCTAGCCAACATTTGTTGGCGGAAAGTCCGACAACAATTGTCCGATGGAGCATACACATGGTCGGACTTTCCCCGGAGACGATGTGTGTGCCCGGCGGGCACGATAACACACAAATCGCGGTTCTTTTAGGGGAAAGGAGACAGATCGTGTGCTACTGCTAAGTAGGAACACGGATCGGTCTCCTTCCCTAGTCAGTCCCATCCCCCCCACAGTTAGAACACACCTAGGGAACACAGTTAACCTCTTGATTTCCCCCTAGTGTTAACCCCTTCCCTGCCAATTACATGTACACAGTATTCAGTGGCTATTTTTGGCTCTAATCTCTCTATAAATGTCAATGGTCCAAAAAAAAAATGTCAAAAGTGTCCGCCGCAATGTCGCAGTCATGATAAAAATCGCTGATCACCGCCATTATTAGTAAAAAAAATAATAATAAAAATGCCATAAATCTATCCCCTATTTTGTAGATGCTATAACTTTTGTGCAAACCAATCAATATACGCTTAATGCGATTTCTTTTACCAAAAATATGTAGAAGAATACATATTGGAACAAAACTGATGAAGAAATTAGTTTTTTGTTTTTAATTTTTGGATATTTATTATAGCAAAAGGTACAAAATATCTTTTTTTTTTGTTTATAGCGCAAAAAATAAAAACCGCAGAGATGATCAAATACCATGAAAAGAAAGCTCTATTTGTAAGGAAAAAAGGATATCCATTTTGTTTGGGTACAACATTGCACGACCGCGCAATTGTCAGTTAAAGTGACGCAGTGCTGTATCGCAAAAAATGGCCTGGTCAGGAAGGGGGTAAATCCTTCCGTGGCTGAAGTGATTACATTTTTTACAATAGATAGACAAAATTTATTAACCCAAAGAAATTAAAACTTCACATTAAAGACTATAGAAAATACTACAGTATATTCATGTAAGGTACCCAATAACAACTTAAAGTACATGAACCATAGACATTAGCTTCACATTACAGTATGTCTCTTAAAGGCTCATCTTTCAGTTGTCAGTTTGTAAAAAATCAAACAATAAATAACAAGTAAACAATTTTATTGAATACATTTAATCTTCATTTGTTTGGTTGGATGTCAAAAACAGCACTAAAAATTCACCAAAAATTTTTTTTGCAAGCTTATTGAGACTGTCATAATATGTCGCAGGTGCTCCATGTCCCCCCTCTTTCCTTGAGAGGTCCGGGAGCATGGCTTCTTGTAAGTTTTCTGAAGGTGGTTTCAGGATCACTGAAACCAACTTTTTAAAGCACACTTTGGTTATAGGACATGTTTTTTTTTTCCATCATCTAAAACAGTAAATATATTATCACACGCTTGGAGAGATGTGTTGTATAATATGTAATGTTGAATAATTATGAAAGGAATTTTCTCTTTTTTGATATGTTTCCTCAGAATATAAATCCCCCTGAAGAAGCCCATGACAGTAGGGGTCGAAATGCGTTGGGGTATTCATGTGGATGTCTATGTTGTAATGCTATGTAAACAACGGACTCCACGTTGTGTGTTGTTTTTTACTGAGAATGAAAGATTATGTTGCTTATATGTCACAAACCTGAGCAAATTTTTATAACTCTCAGGGAATTTGTACTTCACCTTTTGATACAATGAAAGATTTTTACATAATAACCAACATTCTATTATTTTGCTGCTACAAAACCCCCTGGGGGAAACTTCCCATTTAAAAAAAAATTACAATGAAGCATTCTTAAATTGCAAAAGATATACAATATACAAATAATTTACAAAAGATATAAAAAAATTAATAAACCCAACGAAATGAAAACTTTACATTAAAGACTCTATATAGAACATACTGTATTCATGTAATGTACCCAATAACAACTTAAAGTACATAAACAATAGACATCAGCTTCACATTACAGTATGTCTCTTAAAAGCTCATCTTCTTTAAGTTGTCAGTTTGTAAAAAAGGTTTGTGCAACCTACGTATGTGTAATGTACAGTAGTGATGGTCATCTCCATCTTGCAGCCGACGTGCAAACTACTTAGTTCAATGTTATCCCACCAGAGTGCATGCATGAGAAACCTCTAGAAACCTGTGAGGGGCACCCTAAGGTTTTGACTGCCTTCACAGACTTAAATCTGGCACTGGGTGTGTAGACACCTATCAGTTTTACTGCGTATTCATATACAGTTTCTGGCAGAGAGTAGAAGACAGGGGTGGACTGACCATTCGGCCACTCGGGCACTGCCCGAGGGCCCTGGGCCACAAGGGGGCCCCATCAGGGTTGCCAGCCTCAGTAAAACCAGGGACAGTATGTAAAAAACTGTGTTTTTTTTACATCTGTCTCTGAAATGTCCCTTACCGACATCCTTTTGGTCTAAAAATCCAGAGATTATAGCTGCCCCACCTCTCCAGTACCTTCTCAGCCAATAGAAACATGTCTTTGTATACTGTGTGATTGTATACTGTGCGTGTGTATACTGTGTGGCTCCATAATCTCTGATTGCCTGGGGGCCCCATAGTCTCCTATTGCCCGGGGGCCCCATGAGTTGTCAGTCCGCCCCTGGTAGAAGACACACATGCTTGAAATATGACTGAACCAGATATATAGGCTAATTAAGTGCAGAACTGTAATCTAGCAGATGGCGAAGAAGGGGTTTGCTATAAAATTCCAGGATTGGTGAAAGCTTGGGAAGCAATGCAGTCTAAAAGGATCCACCAAAACTTACATTTTTTAGAATTTTGCCTCTCTATATGGACAACTAATTAATATGGGATTGTTTTCCAATATTGTTACTGCCTGGTTAAAGAGCTTTAGCAGCTGAATGATTTTTTCGCACTGTGCTTCAACCTCCACTTCTTCATAACAGTAATAACATCCATTGTGCCCATTGAAAGTCTATAGAAGCCTGATGAGAATAGATGGCACCATTCTATCCACCGCCATGTATTTCTGCATTCAAAGCAGTTCACATAAGAAAAAGAATGACTATGTATGTATTAGAGTATTTTTACCCTACAACACTTCTTAATAGTAAACATTTTAAAAGCTCCTTTGAACACTTCGCAATGCTCTAGGCTTGTAGGAATCATTCATTGCTATGGAAACCACATACATGCCATGTGATCTATTGTTAAGGCACATTCCATGTGAGGAACTTATTAAATACAACACAAATAAAGATGCTCTGACAATTGTGAATTATTCCCTAGCATTTTACAGATTTTTTTTAAAAATAAGTCTGTATCATAAAATAAGGCTTTTCTTAATCATATAATCATATAATAAGTGATGTTCTTAAGTATTATTAATGTAATGAAGTAAAGAAAAATTCCTGTTGGGTAGGTTAACTCTTGATCTGTCAGATGGAACGTTAAAGGTACTGGCTACCATTTAAAAAATAGAGTTGGTCAAATATTACATTGGTTTAACTGTCTGGAATCTATTGGGCAATATACTGTATTGCCCCGTACACACGGTCGGAAATTCCGACCACAAAATCCATCAGATTTTTTCCGACGGATTTTGTCCCACACTGGTGTTGCATACACACGGTCGAACAAAGTTATCGGAAAATCCGATCATTCTGAACGTGGTGACGTTCGTTGCGTACGACGGAACTACGTAGAGGCTAGTAGCCAATAGCTTTGGTCTCGTAATTTGATCTGAGCATGCGTGGCACTTTGTCCGTCGGAATTCTCTACACACGATCGGAAAAAGTCCGATCGGACTTTGTTGTCGGAAAATTTGAGAGCAGGATCTCAAATTTTTTCCATCGGAAATTCCGACGGAAAAAGTCCGATGGAGCCCACACACGGTCGGATTTTCCGACAACATGGTCCGATCGGACATTTTCTGTCGGAATTTCCGACCGTGTGTACGGGGCATTATTCTGTCAGATGGAACATTAAAATGTACTGGCTACCATTAAAAAAATAGAGTTGGTCAAATATTACATTGGTTTACCTGTCTGGAATCTATTGGGTAATATACTGTATGTCTTCAAATCGGACACCTCATTCAAACACAATTTGGGTTATTGGTACTAGATCCACATTACACTCCCCTTGAAAAGCTTGACAAGATACTTAGGATGTTCATAATATCAAAGCATCTGTCCACATTGAATAATTTATACAAAAACAGGTACAAAGCTGCTTTGAAAACTCATTGTAGTGTTGGTTAAGGGATGTTCTATTACCTGGGACGAATATGAAGACATTACAAACACTCCACTCTGACAACTACTCAAGATCTGGTTTCTACTGTATCGACTAGCTTTACTACATTCAAAGAGGCTTAAGAAAAAAAGGAAATCTTAAATTCGCCTAAATGTCACAGATTACAAAGAGATTGTATGGACTCGGTACCCAAAAATTGGACAACTGAATATAAAATGTATATTTTATTGTAGAAAAACAACTTCATGTACATAGATATAATGTTTAAATACCTTGTGATAAAATTAACTAGAAGACTGTATTTTTCTTTAGATGTATAAGGTCATTCCCTCCTGAAGAAGCAAATTTTTGCGAGAAACATGTAGAGGATTACATTTTTGGACCTCTTCGGAGGCTCCACTCACATTGTGGGGTTCTCACTGCCTAAAGTCTGTATTATCCTGATTTTGTATGCAATTATGTTTTTATATGTGATTTATATCTATGTACATGAAGTTGTTTTTCTATAATAAAATATAAATTTTATATTAAATTATCCAATTTTTGGGTACCGAGATAGTCCATACCAGTGTTTCTCAACTCCAGTCCTCAAGGCGTGCCAACAGGTCATGTTTTCAGGATTTCCACTATTTTGCACAGGTGATTTGATCAGTTTTCACTGCCTTAGTAATTACCACAGCCGTTTTATCTGAGGTAAATCCTGAAAAAATGACCTGTTGGTGCGCCTTGAGGACTGGAGTTGAGAAACACTGGTCCACACAATATCTTTGCCATGGGGCATGTTTTGGAGTAGCCCCTGGCATACTTCCCCCATACCTCATTACTGTTAATACAAGGATGATGGTACCCGCCCCCATCTTCATTTATTAATTGAGGCATTCTCTTCTAAATGTCACAGATGCAATTCCACCCCAACACATAAGATGCACATTTTCTGGACATATCCCATCTACGTCACCTATTGCCACCCAATGCATCCTTTGCTGATCTCAGACTTGCTCATTAAAGTCTTGCTTTTAAAGTTAACTTTTTCTAGAAAATAGCCTATGCAGTCAAGAGGCCCCGGTAGATTTGTAAAATGTTCATGAATTTTGTTGTCATAACGGTAGACCATGTTGGTCCCCCAGAAACCAAATTAAAAAAATTCCAAGTTAACAACCCCCATGCCCTGGCTTATTACTAGAACATGGAACCCTAGCATCACAGAAGTGAAAACCAGCATTTATTTTTTTTGCATCCTAGCAACAAGGCAGGACACAGGGAATGCTAAGGCTGCTTTCACACTGGGGCGGGTGGGCGTGGCGGTTTTACCGCTGTTTTAGTGCACTTTTAATCGGCCGAATAAAGAGTTAAAAGCGCCTTGAAGGCGATTTGGCAGCGGTGCCCATTCATTTCAATGGGCAGGAGCGGTGGAGGAGCGGTGTATACACTGCTCCTCCACCGCCCCAAAGATGCTGCTTGCTTGACTTTTTTTAATGTCCTGCCAGCGCAGCGCCCAGGTGTGATAGCACTCAGGCTTTCACACTGGGACTGCAGGGGAGGCGTTGTTCAGGTGCTTTACAGGCTTGATTTATAGCCCAAAAGCGCATGAAAAATGCCTCAGTGTGAAAGGGATCTAACTGTGAGTTTTTCGGCTAAGCTTCGAAGTGGAAAGAGAGGGTCAAATGAACTTCAGGTATTGCCATAAAACGAATGAACATTTTACAAAACTGCACAGATTTTTAATAGGTAAGCTAAAGCTTGCCGCAGACAATTAATTTTTTTCCACTCGTCCAGCAGGATGAACAAAAAACAAAAACTTATACTGGTTGCGCATGCCCAAATAAGTATGAGAGACTTTGGTTCACATGGATAGAAGCAACTCTTTTTAACATTAAATAGGGCTTTGAAGTGGTAACATTTTTCTAATTATTTAAAATCGAAATTTGGCTAGGACAACCCAAAGGTTTTAGCACTCCACTAAATCGTATGCTTTTTTGGCATCTAGTGGACAATGTGAGTACAAATGATGAGTCAATTCCCGAGTAGCATTGCTAAAAGTTTTGCATCCACATTTAATAATGATATGAGGTGGGATGAAAAGCATCTTTCAGGGTCTTTCCCAGGTTTTAGAATCACCATGACAATAGCTTATCACAAAGTATTATAAGTAAATCTCCGCCAATGTAAGCTCAACACAGCTGCTATTCCAAACCGTTGATTCGTATTGACTCAAACATAAAGGCTCCAGCTGTACATGAATCTACACACTGTGCATTCCAATTTGATGTGTTTTGTCACCGTGTAACGTCTTCAGAAGTCAGAAATTTCCACTTCCGACTTTTGGAGATGTTACGTGGTTACAAAACGCGTCAAGTTGGAACACACAGTGCGTAGACTCACGTACAGCTTGACCACATGCTGGATTTTAGCGGCCCACGGCTTCTGCTGGCTAAAGGGATGCCCATGTTTTTAATTGCTGCATTATTTTGCTGCATGTAACCAGTTACGGACTATTTTTTTATAACATTTTAAACATTTTACACAAAGAGAGGCCCGTCCTTCTCACTTTATTATCCATAATCAACTTTACTTGCCACGAGAGACCACTGCGGGAAAGGGATATTGGTGAATACCCGAGGATACCCCTGGTCGGTGAGAGACCACCAAAGCGATTTTTGACTCCTCTGTCATATGACAAGAGGGTCAACTACATCTGGTGAGTGGGGACCCATATCATTCACGCGGTGGCGCTGGAGTGGAATATATTATTATATGAAGAAATGCACAAGGTACTTTATTATACGTGGAAGATTGCACAATTGCACAATTGCACATTTAACTGGGACTGAGCAATTTTACTATATATTGCTTTTGATCTGAATGGACGTAATCTTTGCATGTTTAACACTTATTGGTTTATTATGCAAGTTGCACAGAGGGATTATTTCTGTTTGCTGGGGTGACATGCAGAGGAGTGCCAACACTGTGGGCTGGAACTTGAGAGTGCTGATGTCAGGTGAGCAGGGGGACAGCTAGTAGTACATCATGGATGTGCCAAGTTCAGGTAAAAGTGGAGTCGATCTCAAGCCTGGTCTAGTAATAGCTGAGCAGGAAGGCACCAAGTCGTGGCAAGATCAGAGACAAACAAAGGTCAGCAACGTGCAGGCAGAAAGAGGCTAATTTGATGGGCAGAAGCGTATTCAGTAGTCCAGACTGAGGTCGGTTATGGAGATTGGCAGCTAACATAAGCTAGCAAGGGTTATCGAAAAGGCAGGTCAGATGGTCGATAACAGGATCAGGAGGAGTATCAGTATCAGGAACACAGAAGTAAGACTGAAGACCATTCAGAAAGGAGCTTGTTTAGAGTTCAGGTTAAAATAGAGAGCTTGGTGGCAGTGGAAGTGATTGCATGCAGTTAGGCCTCTATTCGCACAGATTTGTGCACGCTTATGCACATGCACATTAGCCTGGTACAATGTTAATGACACTCTGTAGTAATTTACCTTGGCCCTCCCCTTCTGTCTGCCAAACCTTTCTTCTGATCTTTCAACGTTACAGACAGTATAAATGATATATAGGCAGGTTTTTAAAGCTGGCGATGAAAAGGCAAAGCTCAGCTTTTATAAGAAAAATCAAGATTTGCATATAAATTCAATGGTGTCCAACTTAAAAGGGCCCAAAAAGTCATATATGTATCCACAAGTGGAGTGGAGGTCCCTATCTAAATCAACCATTAGTTTTACAGTTCTCAATTTTCCTTGAATTACACATGTGCATGGAAGGGGTGCAGGGGGTAAAACGGTGATTGCAGTACCTGTGAAGGGTTGAGGTAGCCATTATATAGGTATGTGCTTTGAGTCAGAGAGTAGGGGTAAGGTAGCCAATGAGTGATATGCTATAAGCTATGGTTTGAGGGGTGCACTGTGAGTAAGGAAGTAGTTTAGATAGCCAGAGAGACATGCACTGTTGTTGGGGAAAACATGGGTGGGATGTGTTGTAACAAGTAATAGAAGGTGGAGTGCTGGCTGGGGAGTGATATGCAGTGAACCAGGGGTGACAAGGTGTGTTGGAAGTGGGAAGTGAAGGGGCTGGGGAGAGATTTGCTGTGGGGGCTCCACGATGCGGGAAGAAAATTAGGTTGTCAGAATGATGTGTTGTTCACGATATCTGTTCTGTGTGTGTGTAAAGGGGGGATGGGGAATGTGCTGCTGTTTTCAGCACATTCCCCCTTCCGAAATGGCAGGTCCAGAATATCTGTTTATTCCCCACCTGCCAATGTCCATCAGCTTCTGTGTCCAAACCTTCACCTTTTCTGCTCATAAGGTGCTCAGTAGAGGAGATAGCATCTCCTGAAGATTGGCTAAGACGAAGCCATGACCATAGAGCTGCACATGAGTGTAGAAACCCAACATTAAAGGGTAGTGTCCTCAAAAAAACTTTTGTAAATGCTTTTGCAGCAGGTAGTCACTACGCTGGGGTGGGCATGCATGGGAAACCTGTCTACAGAGTGGCTACCTCACTAGTGGTTCATTTTGGACTGACCTCAAGGCTTCAGAAGAAAGTCCTGGCCTAGGCCTCTAGTTGAATAGCCTGGGCTTATATATGTGGATCTATTGATTATTTTGACACAGTATGTACCGTATATACTCGAGTATAAGCCGAGTTTTCAGCTGAAAGTGCCCCCCTCGGCTTATACTCGAGTCAAGCACTTTTCTGCAGCAGAGAATTACATTTTCCGACCCGACTTTGGTGCCCCGTATCTCAGGACCACTTGGTGCTAGGAACCCCAAATGGTGTGGAACCAACACTACAACATATCCAAATTTGAAGTTCCTAGCCTTAAGTGGCCCCAAGATATGGGGCCCCAAAGTCGGTTCGGAAAATGTCATTCTCTGCTGCAGAAAAGTGCTTGACATTTTCTGACTTTGGGGCCCCATATCTCGGGGTCACCAAATTGGGTTTACAAACCCAGTGGAATCAACACTACAACATATCCAAATTTGGGGTTCCTAGCACCAAGTGGCCCCGAGATACAGGGCCCCAAATTCGGTCAACTGTGTCCATCTGCAGCAATGTCATTTCGGGACCCTTTGGGTCCAGAGACCCCAAATTTTCGCTGCAGCTAGGGGGCATCTAGGAACCCTTAACTACCAAGTTTGAAGCCAAGCCAAGTTTGAACCCTTAACTACCAAGTTTGCAAATGGGCACAGTGAGGCATGCAAATGGGCACAGTGAGGCTGCAAATGGGCATTGTTGACCCTCTTTTCCACTTACAGTAGCTGCGCATTTCTCACCCTAGGCTTATACTCGAGTCAATAAGTTTTCCCCAGTTTTTTGTGGTAAAGTTAGGTGCCTCGGCTTATATTCGGTTCGGCTTATACTCGAGTGTATATGGTATTTTTTCATCTTGTGCTCATTTTTTAATTTTCATGTTAGTAACAGGTTTATTTATTGTGTTCAGGGGATCAAATTGCTATTTCCAGACAATTATGTTCTATATGTAGGACTGTGATTAGAGCAACATGGTCACCTCGGCAAAAAGAGGGATAAGCTGGCCAAAAAGTACACGCTACAAATCAGGGGGCTGGGAACAAGTGCACTCAAGGCGGTGCTGTGAGCTGGTTGAGGAGGGAGGGTGAAGATTGTGGCATCAGGAAGCAGGGAGGCACCGAGATCAGGGGGCAGGTGGTGTTCAGGTCCTGTGAGGAGGGGGGTGAGATGGGTGGTGGGTAGGCAATGTGAATAAGTAAGTGGGTGATGTTAGGGTTTTTTGAAAGGGGAAGAGGTGGCTGGCAAGGAGGCTGTGTGTGGGGGGGGGGGGGGGTGAGCAGGGTGGTGGAGAGGCTCTAAAATAATGAGGTGAGTTGGGTAGTGGTGAGAGTCCATATTGGGGTAGAGTGAGGTAGATGGCAGAAAGGCTTGTAACGGGGTGAAGTAGGTGACAGAAAGGCTCTGTTGGGTGAGGTGAGTGGTTGTCTCAAGTCTTTGGGGGTTGGATAAATAAAGTCGTGGGGATGCTCTGTAGCAGTGCAGCAGGAAGAGTCTTTGGGAAATGTGAAGTTGGTGGTGGGGCACTGTAAGCGGGGATGAGGTAGGTTTGGGTGGGTGAGGTAGGTGGCAGAGAGGCTTTGTAAGGATTGGATGAGATGAATGGTGGGAGTTATTTTAAGGGGAGGTATGGTGGCTAGCAGGGTGGCCCTGTGAAGAATGGTTGAGGTGGGTTGCAGGGATTTTCTGTAAGGTAGGGTGAAGTGGGTGACATGGAGGCTTTGTGAGGGGTGAAGTAGGTAGAAGGGAAAGTGGGTGAAGTGGGTGACAGGCAGGCTATGGGATAGGGGGGATTGACGCCGTAAGTCTTCTATAGCTGCTGTTCACCAAGTACCATTGCTAGGTGAATATGATGCCACTAATGGCAAGCACAGAGCAAATGTCTCCAATGAGGACACAGATTGCCAAAAACACATTATCTGGAGAAGTAAGGGAATATTTAGAACTTCTGTCAGGGTTTGATTGCTGTCTGTGCCTCCATTAGGGAGATTTTTCCTTACTTTCTGTAAAGGTGATTGATGTTAGATACAATAGATAGCGAGAGGTAATATCTTCAACAAGTACATGGACAGCATTTAGAACCAGACAAAACAATCTTAGCAGGGACACAGACAACATTTAAAACCCAATGACGGTTTTAACCTTTCCCTGTTCTCAGGGCCAGATTAAGAGCATCATGGGCCTGGTGCTGAGGATTTTGGTGGGCCTTTTTATGGAAACAAAATGAAAATGCAAACATTTTTTGCTAAAACAAATGAAATATACTCTCACCAGTAATATCAGCCGTGCAGCCTTTGAGCAGCAGCAACACCTCCAATACCACCTGCTATGCAGTCTCTTAACAGCAGCAGCATAGAGAGACCACATTTCCAAACTGCCATTCAGGGACATCAACCCTTCACAAAAAAAGATGAGGGGGGGTGTAGTCTCGGAGTTGATGGGGAAATAGGTGGCGGGGGTGATTTTTCGGGCAAATGGCTGGTGTTAGCACTTAAAATCATCCTGAAACTATGCTTGATATGGCATCAGGATGATCAAATTCCATTATTTCTATTACTATATTGTGATATATAGTGAAATAGTTCAACTCACCATGATGCAGAATCAGTGGGAACCTGAGCTTGTCACTTGCCACCAGATGCAGCGTGTCACTTGCCACCATCGCCTGCCGTCAGATGCAGTATCCCAGATGCCACCCATAGCCTGCCACCAGATACAGTGTGCCACTTGCCACCAGCCACCAGATTCGGTGTGTCACTTGCCACCAGCAGCCTTACACCAGCAGCCTTTTACCAGATACAGTGTGCCACTTGCCACCAGCAGCCTTTTACTAGATACAGTGTGCCACTTGCCACCAGCAGCCTGCCACCAGATACAGTGTGCCACTTGCCACCAGATACAGTGTGCCACTTGCCACCAGCAGTCTGCCACCAGATACAGTGTGCCGCTTGCCACAAGCAGCATGCCAGATACAGTGTGCCACTTGCCACCAGATAGTGTGCCACTTGCCACAAGCAGAATGCCACCAGATACAGTGTGCCACTTGCCACAAGCAGCCTGCCACCAGATACAGTGTGCCACTTGCCACAAGCAGCCTGCCACCAGATACAGTGTGCCGCTTGCCACAAGCAGCCTGCCACCAGATACAGTGTGCGGCTTGCCACAAGCAGCATACCAGATACAGTGTGCCACTTGCCACCAGATACAGTGTGCCACTTGCCACAAGCAGCCTGCCACCAGATACAGTGTGCCACTTGCCACAAGCGGCCTGCCACCAGATACAGTGTGCCACTTACCACAAGCAGCCTGCCACCAGACACAGTGTGCCACTTGCCACAAGCAGCCTGCCACCAGATACAGTGTGCCGCTTGCCACAAGCAGCATGCCAGATACAGTGTGCCATTTGCCACCAGATACAGTGTGCCACTTGCCACAAGCAGCATATCACCAGATACAGTGTGCCACTTGCCACCAGCAGCATGCCAGATACAGTGTGCCACTTGCCACCAGCAGCCTTCCACCAGATACAGTGTGCCACTTGCCATCAGCAGCCTGTCACCAGATACAGTGTGCCACTTACCACAAGCAGCCTGCCACCAGATACAGTGTGCCACTTGCCACAAGCAGCCTGCCACCAGATACAGTGTGCCGCTTGCCACAAGCAGCATGCCAGATACAGTGTGCCATTTTCCACCAGATACAGTGTGCCACTTGCCACCAGCAGCCTGTCACCAGATACAGTGTGCCACTTGCCACCAGCAGCATGCCAGATACAGTGTGCCATTTTCCACCAGATACAGTGTGCCACTTGCCACCAGCAGCCTTCCACCAGATACAGTGTGCCACTTGCCATCAGCAGCCTGTCACCAGATACAGTGTGCCACTTGCCACCAGCAGCCTGTCACAGGATACAGTCTGCCACTTGCCACCAGCAGCCTGTCACCAGATAAAGTGTTCCACTTGCCACAAGCAGCATGCCAGATACAGTGTGCCACTTGCCATCAGCAGCCTGTCACCAGATACAGTGTGCCACTTGCCACCAGCAGCCTTCCACCAGATACAGTGTGCCACTTGCCACCAGCAGCATGCAACCAGATACAGTGTGCCACTTGCCACCAGCAGCCTGTCACCAGATACAGTGTGCCACTTGCCACCAGCAGCATGCCAGATACAGTGTGCCACTTGCCACAAGCAGCCTGTCACCAGATACAGTGTGCCACTTGCCACCAGCAGCCTTCCACCAGATACAGTGTGCCACTTGCCACCAGACAGTGTGCCACTTGCCACCAGCAGCATGCAACCAGATACAGTGTGCCACTTGCCACCAGCAGCCTGTCACCAGATACAGTGTGCCACTTGCCGCCAGCAGCATGCCAGATACAGTGTGCAACTTGCCACAAGCAGCATATCACCAGATACAGTGTGCCACTTGCCACAAGCAGCCTGCCACCAGATACAGTGTGCCACTTGCCACAAGCAGCCTGCCACCAGATACAGTGTGCCGCTTGCCACAAGCAGTATGCCAGATACAGTGTGCCGCTTGCCACAAGCAGTATGCCACTTGCCACAAGCAGCATATCACCAGATACAGTGTGCCACTTGCCACAAGCAGCCTGTCACCAGATACAGTGTGCCACTTGCCACCAGCAGCATGCAACCAGATACAGTGTGCTACTTGCCACCAGCAGCATGCAACCAGATACAGTGTGCCACTTGCCACCAGCAGCCTGTCACCAGATACAGTGTGCCACTTGCCACCAGCAGCATGCCAGATACAGTGTGCCACTTGCCACAAGCAGCCTGTCACCAGATACAGTGTGCCACTTGCCACCAGCAGCCTTCCACCAGACACAGTGTGCCACTTGCCACCAGCAGCCTTCCACCAGATACAGTGTGCCACTTGCCATCAGCAGCCTGTCACCAGATACAGTGTGCCACTTGCCACCAGCAGCCTGTCACAGGATACAGTCTGCCACTTGCCACCAGCAGCATGCAACCAGATACAGTGTGCCACTTGCCACCAGCAGCCTGTCACCAGATACAGTGTGCCACTTGCCACCAGCAGCATGCCAGATACAGTGTGCCACTTGCCACCAGCAGCCTGTCACCAGATACAGTGTGCCACTTGCCACCAGCAGCCTTCCACCAGATACAGTGTGCCACTTGCCACCAGCAGCCTGTCACAGGATACAGTCTGCCACTTGCCACCAGCAGCCTGTCACCAGATACAGTGTGCCACTTGCCATCAGCAGCCTGCCACCAGATACAGTGTGCCATTTGCCATCAGCAGCATGCCACCAGATACAGTGTGCCACTTGCCATCAGCAGCATGCCACCAGATACAGTGTGCCACTTGCCATCAGCAGCATGCCACCAGATACAATGTGCCACTTTCCATCAGCAGCATGCCACCAGATACAGTGTGCCACTTGCAATCAGCAGCATGCCACCAGATACAGTGTGCCACTTGCCATCAGCAGCATGCCACCAGATACAGTGTGCCACTTGCCACAAGCAGCATGTCACCAGATAGTGTGCCACTTGCCACCAGCAGCCTGTCACCAGATAAAGTGTGCCGCTTGCCACAAGCAGCATGCCAGATACAGTGTGCCACTTGCCACCAGATAGTGTGCCACTTGCCACAAGCAGAATGCCACCAGATACAGTGTGCCACTTGCCACAAGCAGCCTGCCACCAGATACAGTGTGCCACTTGCCACAAGCAGCCTGCCACCAGATACAGTGTGCCACTTACCACAAGCAGCCTGCCACCAGATACAGTGTGCCACTTGCCACAAGCAGCCTGCCACCAGATACAGTGTGCCGCTTGCCACAAGCAGCATGCCAGATACAGTGTGCCACTTGCCACCAGATACAGTGTGCCACTTGCCACAAGCAGCATATCACCAGATACAGTGTGCCACTTGCCACAAGCAGCCTGTCACCAGATACAGTGTGCCACTTGCCACCAGCAGCCTTCCACCAGATACAGTGTGCCACTTGCCACCAGACAGTGTGCCACTTGCCACCAGCAGCATGCAACCAGATACAGTGTGCCACTTGCCACCAGCAGCCTGTCACCAGATACAGTGTGCCACTTGCCACCAGCAGCATGCCAGATACAGTGTGCCACTTGCCACAAGCAGCATATCACGAGATACAGTGTGCCACTTGCCACAAGCAGCCTGCCACCAGATACAGTGTGCCACTTACCACAAGCAGCCTGCCACCAGATACAGTGTGCCACTTGCCACAAGCAGCCTGCCACCAGATACAGTGTGCCGCTTGCCACAAGCAGCATGCCAGATACAGTGTGCCACTTGCCACCAGATACAGTGTGCCGCTTGCCACCAGATAGTGTGCCACTTGCCACAAGCAGAATGCCACCAGATACAGTGTGCCACTTGCCACCAGCAGCATACAACCAGATACAGTGTGCCAC
Organism: Lithobates sylvaticus; assembly: GCA_028564925.1. Classification (NCBI taxonomy): domain Eukaryota; kingdom Metazoa; phylum Chordata; class Amphibia; order Anura; family Ranidae; genus Lithobates; species Lithobates sylvaticus. Next base: position 570,527,865 of record CM053029.1, read on the forward strand.
TTGCCACCAGCAGCATGCCACCAGATACAGTGTGCCACTTGCCATCAGCAGCATGCCACCAGATACAGTGTGCCACTTGCCACAAGCAGCATGTCACCAGATAGTGTGCCACTTGCCACCAGCAGCCTGTCACCAGATAGTGTTCCACTTGCCATCAGCAGCATGCCACCAGATACAGTGTTCCACTTGCCACCAACAGCCTGTCCCCAGACACAGTGTGCCACTTGCCACAAGCAGCCTTCCACCAGATACAGTGTGCCACTTGCCACCAGCAGCATGCAACCAGATACAGTGTGCCACTTGCCATCAGCAGCAAGCCACCAGATACAATGTGCCACTTGCCACCAGCAGCATGTAACCAGATACAGTGTGCCACTTGCCACTCCCTGCAGCACTCTGCCCAGACGGATAGAAGGGACAGGGCCTGCATAGTCAATCAAATCCCTGGAACCCCCACCCATCCTGAGCTGGGATGGTATGGCCATGTGTATGTATGCCAGGAGTATTGATCAGACCAAGTTGTACAGGGGGGTTGTGTGTGCAAAACTTTGGGCTCACACTGGTGTGCTGCAGTCGGCCGCACTGCTTATGTATCTGCAGTATTAGCTGCAGTCCTATTGGTATACATCAGGTTGCAGGTTTTTGCTGGTAAGATGCAGCATGTAGGAATTTTGGTGTGCTTTCATAAAATGCAGAAAAAGCACACAACCTAATAGAAATCAATAGGACTGTGGGTAAAACGCAGGAAAACTGTGAATACACCAGCAATGGGCCAAAACATAGCAAACCAGTGTGAACCCACCTAAAAGCACAAGGGACCAAGTACTACCATAGGCTGATGACACAATTCTAAACACTTTGGCTGCAGTTATAAGAACTACTGCTGGAAAAAAAAAAGTTAAAAACGAGGGGAAGGGAGATAAGTGTCCAGTCACTGAGCTCACATTTGGATGGTCTCTGCATCACTCAGAGATTTCCTGTTCACCTTCTATCTGCCGTGTTCTGTTCATAATTTCCCTCCCACATGGCTCCTTCACTGCACAAACTTCACAGAGGGAGAGGGGAGGGGAAAGGCAGAGCCGACTCAGCCCCTCCCATTTGTGTAGGGGGGACTGTGCACTGTGACATTGTAATAACCACAGTGAGCCAACACAGATGCAGCCAAACACCCCTACATTTACACACAGCTTCTCCTGTCCCATAGAAGTTTATGGACATGAGAAAATCGGGCTTATACTGCTGGCTGAGTGGGCCTATTTTAAGGCAAAGGCCTGGAGCTGCAGCTCCATCAGCCCCTATGTTAATCTGGCCCTGCCTGTTCTATCCAAAATGAAAACAAAAATTTTGGCTGGAGATGTGTTTCAAAAGAGGACCTACTCAATATATACAATAAACTCTCCGCTTTTAATAAATATTACATATGTTCAGATTATTCTCTGTGTGCAGAAAAAAATGCAAAACTGTATTATCTTACTGTATATTATGCAGTAGAAAAATACAATATAATTATTTTTTTAAAACTAAATCTTCTGTATGAAAAATGTTCTTTTCCTAAAGCATAATGTTGAAATCTGTGGGTTTAAATGCATCCAGGAAAATGCAATATCTCAGCAACAGATGCCATGGGGGCATCGGTCTATCCTGCCAAGAATACCAGTTGAACAAACTGTCATAATGTAGACCCACAAACAATATGGCACTGAAGTCTTATTAGCTGTGGAAATTTGCAGAATGAGTGTGAACTTCGCTGTTCCTCAACTCTAAACAGAGTCTACTAATTCTTCTGAGAATTCATTTAAAAACATTATTTTCAGAAGCAACGACTTATACAGAACAACTTCAGAACTCCCAGAAATTTAAATTAGTGCCGGGAATACGTTTTCGTTTTAAAAAATTAAAATAAATCTTCAGGAAGCAAATAATAATTTTTTTAATAATTTATTTTGTATAGAGCGTTAAGGAAAGTGTTGAACCTTGTCAGTCTTTTGATTGCTAGAAAAATAAATAAATCATACCTTCAATGCCAACAGTAGTCAGAGTGCATGGTCAGCAGTGGTACTACAATATACTGAAAAAAAGAAGAGTGGACAGTCAAAGCCACCATGAAGAAATGTATTTAAAAAGGCATGCCAAGCCCTCAAGGTCCTCTTTCTCGTGTCATTTTTGAGCTTGACTGCTTTGAATACATTTCTTCATAAGGACTTTGATGTGCTGGCTATTCATTTTTTTTTTTTCAGGTATAGCTATCTGTGTCCCTGTTAAAGAGAACCACCGTCCCTATTTGTCTTGGTTACCACAGTAATAGGGACTGAAAGTAAAGGAGAATCCAAAATTTTGCAGAAGAGGAGCAGAGGGGGAGTCACATTTATTCTGGAGACAACTGCTTGGAAACCATAGGGGAACTTCCTCCCCTATCAGCATTGCTGCTGTGGATGAACGCCACCTGGAGTGGAGAAAATAAAATAGACTGCACCTGCTTATAAATGCAACCACAGAAGGAGGCCAGAAGCAAGTCAAAAGCAGCTCGGAACTCAAAAAGATTTCAACGGCGAACTGAATGCATTTGCAAATGTTGAATTTGCCAGTCTACACCAGCCCTAGACTTGCAAGTATATTGGTCCTATGAACCCGTGGGTGCAGGAGGACATCAAAGTGTACACATACAGAAGTGGGTTCCGCATAGGATGTACCTTAAACTGGATGTAAACCCGAAAAAATGTTTTGTTTGATGTCATAATGTAGAGTATAATAAGATTTCCTATCATTTGAGCCCAGTCTTGCCACAAAGAGTTAATCCAGCTCTGAGAAATCCTCTTTTATTGTTCAGCGAGATAAATCTTGACAAACAGAGAAAAACTTTGTCAAATCCTCCCTCTTGCTGTGAGTGGCAGGTGATTTACATATCTCGTGCACTAGCCTAAGAGACATGCATTATTTTTTAATTCCCTCCCACTCCTTTCTTCCGCTGCTCTGCAAGGATTGGCTGTTCCACACCTCAGCATGATTTGGCATGCTGAAGTCATGTGAGGACTTTTCTGGGTTTTGACTGGATGTTAGTGATCATAGCAGATGTTCAGTGTAAGAAATACACAGGAGAAAATGCATGTTGATAAGGGGAGTGTAGAGGTGGGCGGGGAGTCTACTGACATCACGACTCCACCCACTGAGCCCTGGAAAACAGACCCACCCACAAAATTTTAATTTTTTTCAGGTCTCATAGCAGACAGAGGGGAGACATTTGACAGATAAGTATACATGCAGGAGGCATGTATATCCTTCTATATAACCAATATTGCAGTCGTTTAGAAAGGATAAGAGTGGGTTTACATCCACTTTAAAGATCAAAATGCTTGGAAACACATAAAGGCTAGAGCCATGAATAGATCATCTTCCTTTAGGGCTAAGTTCACCTTTTTTTTTTCTTATAAATTCCATCTCCTTTATGTACCAATATAGCATTGATGTACTTATTTTGCAAAAATAAAACAGCTTTCCATTTATTCTACACACTTATCCCACTCTTCTCATAGCTGTTTAAACACAGTGCTCGATTAATTCTGCCTTACTTCCTGGTCAAATTTTAGGTCATGACACAGGAAGGAGTTGCCCAGTTGATCTCATTAGCACATACCCTGCATCATCTACCCTGAGCTGGTCAACTCCTTCCTGTGTCATGACCTAAAGTCTGATCAGGAAGTGAGGCAGAAGTAATCGAGCAGTGTGTTTAAACAGCTATGAAGAGAGTGAGGTTATCCGGTGTAGAATTAATGGAAAGCTGTTTTATTTTTGCTAAATAAGTACATTAATGCTATATTGGTACATAGGGGGGCTGGAATTTAGAGGAAAACAAAAAGTGAACAAAGGTGAACTTAGCCTTTAGGGCCTGGTTCACACTGATGTGACAATCGCTCCGACTTTGGAGCACTTGTCGCATCAGAAGTCAGACTCCAGTCGGATCCCAATCTGTGCAATGGAACCATTCTAATCTAGACATGTGCAATTCGTTTCGTTTTTTTTTCGGTTTTCGTTTTTTTTTCGTTATATTCGTTCATTCGTTTTCGTACGAATGAACGAACGATTCGCTAAAAATTTTAACGAATCGTTCGAATCGAACGAATCCGAAAAACAACGAAAATCCAAAAAAAACTAATTAGAAACAACAAATCTACGAAAGAAGAAAATACGAAAAACGAAAACAGGAACAACGAAAATCAAAATGAACGAAAAAATTTGTACATTCGTAACTTTTTTTTTTTGTTGAATTGGTAATTTTCCGTGTCCCTTACAATGGCGCTGCTTAACGTGCCTCTAATGGATTGAACTGGGAGTTGCCCAGTTGATCTCATTAGCACATACCCTGCATCATCTACCCTGAGCTGGTCAACTCCTTCCTGTGTCATGACCTAAAGTCTGATCAGGAAGTGAGGCAGAAGTAATCGAGCAGTGTGTTTAAACAGCTATGAAGAGAGTGAGGTTATCCGGTGTAGAATTAATGGAAAGCTGTTTTATTTTTGCTAAATAAGTACATTAACCACTTGACCACTGGGCACTTAAACACCCTTAATAACCAGACCAATTTTCAGCTTTCGGTGCTCTCACATTTTGAATGACAATTACTCAGTCATACAACACTGTACCCATATGAAATTTTTGTCCTTTTTTTCACACAAATAGAGCTTTCTTTTGGTGGTATTTAATCACCTCTGGGTTTTTTATTTTTTTTGCGCTATAAAAGAAAAAAGACTGAAAATTTGGTAAAAAAAATGAATTTTTCTTCGTTTTTGTTATAAAATTTAGCAAATTTTGTAATTTTTCTTGATAAATTTTGCCCAAAATTTATACTGCTACATATCCTTGGTAAAAATAAGTACAAATTGGGGTATATTATTTGGTCGTTGTGAAAGTTTTAGAGTCCACAAGCTATGATGCCAATATCTGAAAATTGATCACACCTGAAGTACTGACGGCCGATCTCATTTCTTGAGTCCATAACATGCCATAAAAGTACAAATACCCCCCAAATTACCCCTTTTTGGAAAGAAGACATTCCAAGGTATTTGGAAAGAGGCATGGTGAGTTTTTTGAAGTTGTAATTTTTTCCCACAATTCTTTGCAAAATCAAGATTTTTTTTCTTATTTTTTTTTTTCACAAAATTGTCATATTAGCAGGTTATTTCTCACACACAACATATGCATACCACAAATTACACCCCAAAACACATTCTGCTATTACTCCTGAGTATGGCGATACCACATGTGTGAGACTTTTACACAGCGTGGCCACATACAGAGGCCCAACATGCAGGGAGCGCCATCAGGCATTCTGGAGCACCCAGGCCAATTCGACATTTCTCTCCTACATGTAAAAATCATCATTTATTTGATAGAAAATTACATAGAACCCCAAAACATTATATATGTTTTTTTATAAAAGACCCTAGAGAATACAATGGCGGTCGTTGCAACTTTTTATCTAGCACGGTACTTGCGCAGCAATTTTTCGAACACGTTTTTTTTGGGAAAAAAAAGTTTTGTGCTTTACAAAAAACAAAACTGTAAATATAGCCCAATGTTTTTGCATAATGTGAAAGATGAAGTTACGCCGAGTAAATAGATACCTAACATGTCACCCTTCAAAATTGCACGCACTCGTGGAATGGCGCCAAACTTCGCTACTTAAAAATCCCCATAGGCGGCGCTTTAAACATTTTTTACTGGTTACATGTTTTGAGTTACAGAGGAGGTCTAGGGCCAAAATTATTGTTCTCGCTCCAACGTTCGCAGCGATACCTCACATGTGTGGTTTGAACACCGTTTTCATATGTGGGCGGGACTTACGTATGCGTTCGCTTCTGCATGCAAGCGCACGGGGACAGGGGCGCTTTAAATTTTTTTTATTTTTTTTATTGTTCATTTTACTTTATTTATTTTAGTTTGACACTTTTTTTCCCCCCAAAAATTTTTTTTGATCACTTTTATTCCTATTACAAGGAATGTAAACATCCCTTGTAATAGGAATATGGCATGACAGGTCCTCTTTACACTGAGATATGGGGTCAATAAGACCCCACATCTCACCTCTAGGCTGGAAAGCCTGAAATAAAAAAAAAAAAACGATCCTGGCTTTGATCGTAGCGAGCATTGCAGGGTATCGCAGAATATCGCAGGGTATGGCTGGGTATGGCAGGGTATGGCAGGGTATCACAGAGTATCGCAGGGTATGGCAGGGTATGGCAGGGTATGGCAGGGTATGGCAGAGTATCGCAGGGTATCGCAGGGTATGGCAGAGTATCGCAGGGTATGGCAGAGTATCGCAGGGTATGGCAGGGTATGGCAGAGTATCGCAGGGTATGGCAGAGTATCGCAGGGTATGGCAGAGTATCGCAGGGTATCGCAGGGTATCGCAGGGTATGGCAGGGTATGGCAGAGTATCGCAGGGTATGGCAGAGTATCGCAGGTAATGGCAGAGTATCGCAGGTAATGGCAGAGTATCGCAGGGTATGGCAGAGTATGGCAGGTAATGGCAGAGTATGGCAGGGTATGGCAGAGTATGGCAGGGTATGGCAGAGTATCGCAGGGAATGGCAGAGTATCGCAGGGAATGGCAGAGTATCGCAGGGAATGGCAGAGTATCGCAGGGAATGGCAGGTTATCGCAGGGAATGGCAGGTTATCGCAGGGAATGGCAGGTTATCGCAGGGAATGGCAGAGTATCGCAGGGAATGGCAGGTTATCGCAGGGAATGGCAGGTTATCGCAGGGAATGGCAGAGTATCGCAGGGAATGGCAGGTTATCGCAGGGAATGGCAGGTTATCGCAGGGAATGGCAGGTTATCGCAGGGAATGGCAGGTTATCGCAGGGAATGGCAGGTTATCGCACGGAATGGCAGAGTATCGCAGGGAATGGCAGATTACTGCTGGGTATCCATCCATCCATGCTCAGCCATCCCTCCATACCCTGCAATACCCAGCAATACACTGCAGGCTATTGCTGTGTATTGCAGGGTAAGGAGGGATGGCTGAGCATGGATGGATGGATCGGTGGTGGCAGAGCAGGCTGTGGGCACTACAGATCCCGCCCACAGCACTGCTGCCACCGATCCCTCCCCCTCTCCTCTCACACTGTACCGATCGGTACAGAGAGAGGAGGGGAGAGGAACCGGCGTCATCAAATGACGCCGGTTTGCTTACATGTGATCGCTCCGTCATTTGACGGAGCGATCACGTGGTAAACGGCCGCGATGAGCGGCCGTTTACCGTGATCCGTGATCCGCCGGGTCCTCTGGACCCGGCGATCACGGATGTTCTCGAGTGCGCGCCCCAGGGGGCGCGCAAGAGGGGAATTCCGGGAGGACGTCATATGACGCCCTCCCAGAGTTAAGCAACCGCCCTGTAGCCGTCATTCGGCTATGGGCCGGTTGTAAAGTGGTTAATGCTATATTGGTACATAGGGGGGCTGGAATTTAGAGGAAAACAAAAAGTGAACAAAGGTGAACTTAGCCTTTAGGGCCTGGTTCACACTGATGTGACAATCGCTCCGACTTTGGAGCACTTGTCGCATCAGAAGTCAGACTCCAGTCGGATCCCAATCTGTGCAATGGAACCATTCTAATCTAGACATGTGCAATTCGTTTCGTTTTTGTTTCGGTTTTCGTTTTTTTTCGTTATATTCGTTCATTCGTTTTCGTACGAATGAACGAACGATTCGCTAAAAATTTTAACGAATCGTTCGAATCGAACGAATCCGAAAAACAACGAAAATCCAAAAAAAAACAAATTAGAAACAACAAATCTACGAAAGAAGAAAATACGAAAAACGAAAACAGGAACAACGAAAATCAAAATGAATGAAAAAATTTGTACATTCGTAACTTTTTTTTTTTTTGTTGAATTGGTAATTTTCCGTGTCCCTTACAATGGCGCTGCTTAACGTGCCTCTAATGGATTGAACGAAAAAAATTCGTACATTCGTAACTTTTTTTTTTCGATTCGTAATTTTCCGTGTCTCTTACAATGGCGCTGCTTAACATGCTTCGAAAGGATTGAACGAAAAAATTCGTACATTCGTAACTTTTTTTTCCGATTCGTAATTTTCCGTGTCTATTAAAATGTAATAATAGCATACACATTACATAAAATTACGAATTATGCTCCGATTACGAATCTACGAATGTTATGAAAGTACGAATAAATACGAATGCGTCCGAATTTCGAACAAATGAAAATTAAACGGAAAAACTATTCAACGAAAAAATAACTCTTTTACGAAAATACGAATCGTTACGAATACGAACACCGACGACTTACGAATTTACAAATCGGTACGAATCAACGGAAACGAAAAAAACTAAACGAAAATAAACAAATTTTGTTGTGCACATGTCTATTCTAATCGGTGCGACTTGAATCACCCCGGAAAAAGGTTCCTGCACTACTTTTGGTCTGACTTTGGTACGAGTTGCATTGACTTTTGTTAAGGAAGTCGCGTGCAAGTTGTGCCGATTTCAAAGTCACGCTGAAGTCACGGGCAGTGTGAACCGGGGTTAAGTCTTAAAAAGACTTAAAAAGACTGAGCAGAACTTTGTAAAGTGTGAAAGTGATCTGGAAACCTTTTTCTTGCTAAAACAATGTAGCGATACCCCCAGTTAAGAGGGCCGCTGGTTTGTTTTGGGTCCCTGAGTACAGCTCCACCAACCCCCGGCAATTTGCTCTACCCGCTCTGGCACAGTTAGTAAAGGGGTATGTATCTATGCACACTAAATATCACTTATACTCTAAGTGTAATGGGTATGAACTCACAAGCAGACTGCTGAGATAAGAATAACTGGCTTTACTTTGGCAGTAAGGAAAATAAATAGTAACATGCATTTAAACATATGACTTACAATACTTTAGCAGGTCCCTGCAATATGCACTTGAACATGTGCACATATGTGTAACAAACTAGCAATGGGGAAACGGAGCGCCAAGTGTGGCGACCGTCTGCTATGCACCCCTGAGGTGCAATAAATCTATCTGCGCCTACCTAACGGACCAGGCCTGATCCCTAGCAATAGAGCGCAGTCCTTGAATAAGTACAATGTTCTTCACCGGCAATAGATCTGTAGAGGTGGTGCACATGTAGCTTTAAATGGTGTATTTGTAATCCACAGAAAGTAACATTTGCTGCTCTGAGGTGAATTGTGCCTAGGCAGTTCAATAGGCATAAACGTGTGTATAGTAATGCAGGATGAGCCTTCCAGCTCTCTCACCAATCCTGGGGTACCGTCCTCAGCTCCGGTCCCTCTAATGGCGGCTCCGGTCTCCTCCGTCACAGCCCCTGCGCTCCGGTCCTCAGCTCCGACCGACCGTCTGTAGGGAAGAGTCTCCGCTCTGCTGCTGCTGACTCTGAGGGATGAGAGTCTCACTCCACCTGCTGCAAGGCCCAGGCTTCAGGCCTTCAGCAGTCCCGGTCCGCACAGGTGTCTCCTCAGGAACCAGTCTCCGCGTCACCAGCTCAGTCAGAAGAGGCAGCCCAGTCAGCCAAGGCATCAGAAGAGGAGGAGGCGGTCTCTCCTCTTCCCTTTTATCCTCTCCCCCAGCAGCCTCTCGGGCGGAAACAAACAGCCTCCCGGGAGCCTGGGGAATTATGGGGAATGTAGTCTTCTCCCCTAAAAGGGGTACGACCCCGCTACACACTCCCCCCACTTTGAATCTTTGGTCCCCAAAGACAGTGTTCAAATTACAAGCTTTCTCGGGAACAACACTTTCACATAATTTGGACAGGGGAGCTTCCCACCAACTAGCATAAGATGGGGAGCTGTCCTGTCGACAGGTCACTTCAGTGTGGGCGACCTGTTTAACTGTGCCAGAGAGTGAGCTGGGGTTGCCCTCCACCAAATGGACAGTGGATGGGTCAGGGCTTTCAGCACTTCTCCTTGCTGTGGTAACAGAGTCCTCTGAACTTTCTCCCATCTTGGGGTAAGTTAACTTCTTGGGAGGCTTCACAACTCTGCGAGCTCTCTGTTCTCTTGGGACTTCTTCAGGAACACATTCTGGCAACATCTCTGGTTCTGGAACATCTACTTCTTCTTCTTCTGAGTAGAGACCAGGGATATCTTCCCAGCACTCAGGCACAACACTGAATGGCACAAACTCTGTGGCTTCTGGGTTCAATGTGTTATCTTCCACATCCTCAGTAGGTGGAAGATCTATGGCAGAATTTCCTGGAGTTGAGGAAGGCCATAGCCATTCAAGTTCTCCTCTTTCCTCCTCTGGTTGGGGGTCCTGTCCACCCCTAACTTGGGATGTCTGAGACCTAGTATTAGGCCTGGGGGTATCCAGAATGGAAACAGATTCAGGTACGTCTCTTGCTGGAGGTATTCTGACTGCTTCAGTGAGTGGGAGCAAGTGATTCCTATGCCAGGTCTTCAAAGGCCCCACTCTCCCTTCTGGCTTTAACTTGTAGACAGGCAATCCAGGTAGCTTTCTACAAATGATATATGGCTCTGATCTCCATCTATCAGCAATCTTGTGTTTCCCAGGGATCCCTAGGTTGCGTAACAGTACACGGTCCCCAGGCTGTAGGTCCTGTACTCGAACCTTCAAATCAAAGTTCCTCTTATTTCGGGCCCCCCTCTGGTCAGAGGCCGCTTGAGCTTTCTCGTAAGCTATCTTCAAACTGTGCCTCAGTCTGTCCACATATCCTTTGTGGGAGGCAGCAGAGGCATGGTCTAAGGAAATGCCGAAGGCCAAATCCACTGGCAATCTTGCTTCTCTCCCAAACATAAGTCGGTAAGGGGAAAAACCTGTCACATCACTTGTGGTGCAGTTGTAAGCATGCACTAGAGCTGAAATGTGTTGACTCCAATGTTGCTTCTTCTCTGTTTCCAAAGTTCCCAACATGTTCAATAGGGTCCTGTTGAACCTTTCAGGCTGGGCATCACCTTGAGGGTGATAGGGTGTAGTTCTAGTCTTCTCTACTCCCAGAGAATCTAGTAGCTTCCTGATCAGGCGACTCTCAAAGTCCCTTCCTTGGTCTGAATGGATTCTCTGTGGCAGTCCATAGTGAACAAAGTACTTCTCCAGAAGTACCTTGGCTACTGTAGAGGCCTTCTGGTCCTTGGTTGGGAAAGCCTGAGCATAACGAGTGAAATGGTCGGTTACCACCAGAACATTTCCCAATCCACTCAAATCGGGTTCGAGGCAGAGAAAATCAATGCATACCAGATCCATTGGGCCTTGACTCTGTAGATGGCCCATTGGGGCAGCTTGATGGGGTAAAGTCTTCCTCTGAATGCATCTTGCACAAGAATGGCAATACTCCTCCACTTCGGCCCTCATGCAGGGCCAATAAAACCGGTCTCTGACAAGTTGGAAGGTTCTCTCTGCTCCCAAGTGACCATGCTGGTCATGTAAGGCAGTCAGCACAGTCTCTCGATGCTTTTCTGGGAGAAACAACTGCCACTTGTCTTCTGAGCTATCAGAGGGGCCCCTTCGGTAGACTACCCCCTGATGCACCTGTAATTTGTCCAACTCTCTCCTCAGTAGGCGAGCTTCTTTGGAAGGGTGAAGGCGAAGTCCCTCTGGACTCTTGTCTTCCAGGGCTTCCAGGACCAATCTCCCCATGGGGTCTTCCAATTGGTCACACCTTAACTCCTTCTTGGACAGCTTCGGTAGACACTCTTCTTCTAGTTCAGTTACCCCACAGTAACACTTCGGGACTCCCACTGTGGTAACTCCTACCTCTTCAGCTCTGGATCCTCCTCGCTTTCTCTTCCTGTTATGCTTCTTGGAGCTCACTGAAGGTGATGGGCACCCGGTTGACTCCTTCACCGGGGCCCTTTGGCGTTTCCCGCCGGCTGGCGGCTTTCTGTTTTCTTCTTCCTGGGACTGGCACATACAGCTGCAATGTGGCCCACTCCTCCACAATTAAAACAGATCATCTCACCGTAGTCAGGTGGGGATGCTGGTTCTGAAACAGCTGGAAACAATTCCCTCCTGCTTGTTTCTTTCTTGGGACTGGGCGTCTCTTTTGCCACTAGAGATGTCAGTATCTCCATCATCTGGGACATCTGCAACTTCAGGGCATCTACCTCTGTCTCTCTTTCAGGGGTTAAGGCCGACCTGACCGTGGCCACTGGAAGCTTTGTAGACCCCATCACTTGCTTTTCCCGTTTCTCCTCCAACATGGCCTCTTCTTCTCTGACCATTCGAATGAGATCGGGGTAGTCCAGGCTCTTCCCATCCTGCCGGGTGCGTAGAATTAGTGCGACAGGGTCCAGGGGTTGGGCTCCCCTCATCACCTGCTGGGCACGGGCTTCATCTACCTTCCCTGGATCTATCCCCTTCTTCAGGATAATCCTATGCAGGATCTTGTCTATGCGTCCCATGTACTCTGACAGCTTCTCCCCTGTCTTCTGGTAACAGTGTTCCAGTTGATAGGTGAGTTCTGTGACTTTTTCTGTCCCACCAAACACACTTTCCAGGATGTCTATGTAGTCCTGGGCAGTGCAATCCTTTTTGCTTGTCTTCAGATTGCGTATGGCCTCTAAGGCAGGCCCTTTTAGGCTCTCAACAATCCTTTGCTTCTTTCTGCCTTCTGGGACCTCCCATTCTTCCAAGGCCTGCGTGGCACCATCTAACCACTCTTCAAATCTCTCTTCTCCCGAGGGTACAGGTGTCCTCCCTGAAAACATCCGGAGTTTCCTGTATCCCGACATTGGGTAATCCCCGGGGTCTCTTCTGCACTGAGTCACAATCTCCCCTAGGACAGCACACAGTTCTGCACTAAGAGTAGTTTGTGCAGGTGCGGGACTTTCCGCGCCCTTCTGCCCTTCCTTCTTTGGGGATAGCATAGTTTTTACAGGAGAACCGTCTCCCTTGCGCGGCAGCGCATGCAGCACTTGATAGGCCTGACCATTCGGTGCTTGTATGCTTTGGCTCCTGAACTGCTCTGGAGTCTCTTCCTGACACTCTATTAAGGCGTATGTATACCCAGCATCATTTCTCATGTCCATTATCCATGACTTTTGGCATGGGGATAGGGACATTATGAGCTGCTTCACTGCCTCTCTCTGCCATATCCCTGGCAGTTCAATAACTGCTGCTGCGGCTGGGTCAGTGGCCCATGTTGCGGACCACCGTCCCACTTCTATTGGGTCCATGCCGGTACCTTCTGGCGGCTTTTCCCGCTGACTCAGGATCCCGGACGACGAGCCCCCACGTGTAGCGATACCCCCAGTTAAGAGGGCCGCTGGTTTGTTTTGGGTCCCTGAGTACAGCTCCACCAACCCCCGGCAATTTGCTCTACCCGCTCTGGCACAGTTAGTAAAGGGGTATGTATCTATGCACATATAAATATCACTTATACTCTAAGTGTAATGGGTATGAACTCACAAGCAGACTGCTGAGATAAGAATAACTGGCTTTACTTTGGCAGTAAGGAAAAGAAATAGTAACATGCATTTAAACATATGACTTACAATACTTTAGCAGGTCCCTGCAATATGCACTTGAACATGTGCACATATGTGTAACAAACTAGCAATGGGGAAACGGAGCGCCCAGTGTGGCGACCGTCTGCTATGCACCCCTGAGGTGCAATAAATCTATCTGCGCCTACCTAACGGACCAGGCCTGATCCCTAGCAATAGAGCTCAGTCCTTGAATAAGTACAATGTTCTTCACCGGCAATAGATCTGTAGAGGTGGTGCACATGTAGCTTTAAATGGTGTATTTGTAATCCACAGAAAGTAACATTTGCTGCTCTGAGGTGAATTGTGCCTAGGCAGTTCAATAGGCATAAACGTGTGTATAGTAATGCAGGATGAGCCTTCCAGCTCTCTCACCAATCCTGGGGTACCGTCCTCAGCTCCGGTCCCTCTAATGGCGGCTCCGGTCTCCTCCGTCACAGCCCCTGCGCTCCGGTCCTCAGCTCCGACCGACCGTCTGTAGGGAAGAGTCTCCGCTCCGCTGCTGCTGACTCTGAGGGATGAGAGTCTCACTCCACCTGCTGCAAGGCCCAGGCTTCAGGCCTTCAGCAGTCCCGGTCCGCACAGGTGTCTCCTCAGGAACCAGTCTCCGCGTCACCAGCTCAGTCAGCCAAGGCATCAGAAGAGGAGGAGGCGGTCTCTCCTCTTCCCTTTTATCCTCTCCCCCAGCAGCCTCTCGGGCGGAAACAAACAGCCTCCCGGGAGCCTGGGGAATTATGGGGAATGTAGTCTTCTCCCCTAAAAGGGGTACGACCCCGCTACAACAATATTTATTTATATATAAATATAGTTGGTATTATTTTTATTTTTATAGTTGAATTATATTGATATAATTTAGTCATATCCAAGCCTAGGAGAAGGCCTGCTCTATCACTTACAAGGTCCTGGTAACATCAAGTCCAAGGGACGGAAAAATTCTGTACAAGACAACATGTCCTTGTTCATTGGTTTGCAAAACCAATTTTGAACTGATAGTGAATCTTGAATGTCATACATTTTATTTTCTGGAGGAAACTGTTAGCAGAGATCATCAGAACACAGAGAAAGATGTGTTATTCATAAAAAAACTGAGCAAAGTTCTAAGAGTTCACCTTTCTTCGACCCACAAGCTCTCAGAAAATCTACTATCCTCCTGTGAAGGCGCTGCTGGATATAATGATTTATTCAGCAGTCAAAGCATGTGCAATCTCACACAATTTTCCTGTTATTTTAAATCACCTATTTACATTACAGCTGGACTTGCTGACCACTTAGGCAGATTTACTTTAAACCTTCAGCGCTGACGGCTGAACAATTGTCCAATGCAGCCCTACCATTTTACTTAATATAGTTTTATTGCTATTACTTTTTTTTCCCCAAGCACAAACCTAATTTTGATATTGTTTGCTTGGTCTTTCTTTATCTAGATAACTCAGTCAGACATTCAGTGTCAAAATAAGGTATGCATGACCCTTAACATATGAGTGCTTCATATAGGCTCAAAAAAACATATTTCTATACTAAACAAATACTGTATGCATTATTACACAAAATCGAATTTATAAATGTATTTGCTTTATCATATTGAGATAATAGAAGACAATAACATTTCTAAAGATAAAATAAGGGCCTCATTAGTGATCAGAGCCAACAACAGGATTATCTGAAAATGCTAAATGCCTTACCCAACATTAGTTCCTTAACCACCTCAGTACAGGGCATTTTCACCCCCTTCCTGACCAAGCCATTTTTCAGCTTTCAGCGCTGACGCACTTTGAATGACAATTGCGCGGTCATACAACACTGTACCCAAATGAAATTGTTATCATTTTTTCCCCCCAAATCGAGCTTTCTTTTGGTGGTATTTGATCACCTCTGCGTTTTTTATTTTTTGCGCAATAAACAAAAGAAGAGCGACAAATTTAAAAAAAAAACAATATTTTTTACTTTTTGCTATACTAAATATCCCCAAAAAATCTATAAAAAAATTTTTTTTTCCTCAGTTTAGGCCGAAACGTATTCTTCTACATATTTTTGGTAAAACAAAAAACGCAATTAGCGATTATTGATTAGTTTGCGCAAAAGTTATAGCGTTTACAAAATAGGGGATAGTTTTATAGCATTTTTATTAATATTTTTTTTTTTACTAGTAATGGCGGTGATCAGCGATTTTTATTGTGACTGCGACATTATGGCGGACACATCGGACATTTTTGACAAATTTTTGGCACCATTGTCATTTATACAGCAATCAATGCTATTTAAATGCATTGATTCCTGTATAAATGACACTGGCAGTGAAGGGGTTAACCACTAGGGGCGGGGAGGGGTTAATTATGTTCCCTGGGAGTAATTCTTACTGTGGGGGAGGGGACTCACAAGGGGAGGAGACCGATCAGTGTTTCTCTGTACAGAGAACACACCATAGGCTCCTCTCCTCTGACAGGACCGTTTACACACACAGATCCACGGTCCCGCTGTGTTACCGGGCAATCGCGGGTGCCCAGTGGACATCGCGGCCGCTGGGCACGCGCTCCCTGGAGTGCACTGAAGGGGAGGATGTCATATGACGCCCTTCCTCACTGAGAGCTGCGTCGCCTGGCCGTCATTTGACAGCCGGCGGTCGCAAGGTGGTTAAAGTGTTACTAAACCCAGAACAGTAAAATCAGTCTGTACAGTGGAACCTCGGATTATGAGCATAATCCGTTCCAGGAGAATGCTCGTAATCCAAAATATCAAAGCAAGTTTTCCCATTGAAGCCAATAGAAACAAAAATAATTTGTTCCGCATTGACTTCAATGCGATGCAATACCGCATGCGGCCAGAGGTTGGAGGGGGCGCCGGAGAGCCTCGGAAACGTCCGAAAAGGCCCGAGCACACTTCGGCTGACCTCGGCAAACCTCAGAAGGACTCCGCTCACGAGCTTTCCCGAGGTTTGCAGAGGTCAGCCGAACTGTCCTCGAGCCTTTCCGTGCATTTCCGAATGCCGAAGATCTGCACTGTTCGGCTCCGGCGCGCCCCACCTCAGGCCAAAAGCGGTACTGCACACCGCTTTTGGCCTGAATCCTGCTCATTTTGGGAGACAACACTCGCAAACCGAGTTCGGGTTTTTAGAAATACAGTGCTCGTTAACCGCGTTACTTGCAAACCGAAGTTCCACTGTATATGCAGTTTTAAAGCATGCTTGTTATACTCACTGTGGAACCTAAGGGGTTAATCCTCTGCATTGTGTAAAAAGGCTGTTTGATCTTGTCTTCTTTGGTCCTCCCCTTCTTCCACTGTCTCCAATCCTGATAAGACAGAGCCTTTGGGGGGAACTCTGCACATGCTCAGTTTGGTGTGTATTGTTTTTTTTTTTTTTTTTTTTTTTTTGGGCGAGTGCATGTAATCAGCACAGGTCCAATCAGCACTGTCCTGACAGAGGGTCAGGGGTCCTGCAGCCTCATAGGACAGTCAGAGTAGAATGAAAACTCCTTCTACAAGCTTTAACCAGACCCTGATAGAAGTCACAAGGCTGCTATATACTGCTAATGAAAAAAGGTATTTAGCAGTTTATATTTACTTAAATAATTGCATTTCATGTTCTGTGTACTGTGGGAAAACAGATATACAGTGCCTTGCAAAAGTATTCACCCCCCTTGGCATTTTTCATGTTTTGTTGCCTCACAACCTGGAATTAACATGGATTGTTTGAGGATTTGCATCATTTAATTTACAGAACATGCCCACAACTTTGAAGATGTTTTTTTTTTTTTTTATTATTGTGAAGCAAACAACAAATAGGACAAAATAAAAGAAAAGGTCAATGTGCATAACTATTCACCCCCCTAAAGTTAATACTTTGTAGAACCACCTTTTGCGGCTTTCACAGCTCCAAGTCCCTTTGGATAAGTCTCTATGAGCTTGCCACATCTTACCACTGGGATTTTTGCCCATTCCTGCTGGTAAAACTGCTCCAGCTCCTTCAAGTTGGATGGTTTGCACTTGTGAACAGCAATCTTTACATCTGACCACAGATTTTCTATTTGATTGAGGTCTGGGCTTTGACTAGGCCATTCCAACACATTTACATATCTTTCCTTAAACCACTCAAGTGTTGCTTTAGCAGTGTGTTTGGGGTCATTATCCGGCTGGAAGGTGAACCTCCATCCTAGCCTCAAATCACACACAGAGTGGTACAGGCTTTGCTCAAGAATATCCCTGTATTTAGCACCATCCATCTTTCCCTCAACTCTGACCAGTTTCCCAGTCCCGACTGCTAAAAAACATCCCCACAGCATGATGCTGCCACCACCATGTTTCACTGTGGGGATGGTGTTCTTTGGGTGATGTGATGTGTTGGATTTGCTCCAGACATAGCGTTTTCTTTGATGGCCAAAAAGTTAAATTTCTCATCAGACCAGAGCACCTTCCTCCATACATTTTGGGAGTCTCCCACATGGCTTTTCGCAAACTCAAAACGTGCCATTTTGTTTTTTGCTGAAAGTAATGGCTTTCTTCTGGCCACTCCGCCATAAAACCCAACTCTATGGAGAGTACGGCTTATTGTCGTCCTATGTACAGAACTCTGCAGCTCCTCCAGGGTTACCTTAGGTCTCTGTGGTGCCTCTCTGATTAATGCCCTCCTTGAGGGAGTGGGGTGCTCCAGCCCAAAAGGATTTGGTCAGAATCCATATAATAGACAAACAAGATATTCGGGGGGGGCATTTTTTAGGGTGTGCCCCCCAAATAGCTTGTTTGTCTTGTTTGTCTATTGTATGCATTCTGACCGAATCCTTTTGGGCAGGAGCACCCCACTTCCTCATCCGTGTCATAGGTGGAGACCTTTAGTTCTCCCATATAGAGGAGTGCATGGCTCCCATGGTTGAGAGAAGCAGGATCTCCCAGTCTATGGATAGCGTAGGACCCACTAACCATGGGGTACTTTGTCACAGTAAGTGGGCTTAAGCAATATGGTGTGACCAAATCCCCATATTTTTTGATGATGTTTTTTGAAAATGTCTAGGTGTTTTAACCACTTCAATACTGGGCACTTAACCACTTCCCGACCGCCTCATGTAGATATACGTCTACAGAATGGCACGGGCAGGCAAAAGGAAGTACCTGTACGTCCTCTTTAATTGCCTGCCCGTGGGTCGCGCGTGACCCCGGCCGCGGGACCAGCGGACCCGATCGCCGATGGTGTCCCGCGATGGAGCTGAAGAACGGGGAGAGGTATGTGTAAACAAACCTCTCCCCGCGCTTCCTACTCTGCCTGTCATTGATTGGCTGTTCCCGGTCATCGGGAAAGCCGATCAATGACGTCAGACGTCAGCCCCGCCCCCTAATGTAAAAAAACACACACACGTCACAGCCCATAACCCCTCCCCTCCCCCTAGTGGTTAACTCTTTCACTACAGCTGTCATTTATACAGGAATTAATGCATTTAAATAGCATTGATTGCTGTATAAATGACAATGGTCCAAAAAATGTGTCAAAAATGTCCGATGTGTCCGCCATAATGTCGCAGTCACAAAAAAAAATCGCTGATCGCCGCCATTACTAGTAAAAAAAAAAATCTTAATAAAAATGCTATAAAACTATCCCCTATTTTGTAAACGCTATAACTTTTGCGCAAACCAATCAATAATCGCTAATTGCGATTTTTTTTACCAAAAATATGTAGAAGAATACGTATCGGCCTAAACTGAGAAAAAAAAAAAGTTTTTTTATATATTTTTTGGGGATATTTCTTATAGCAAAAAGCAAAAAAATGTTGCATTTTTTTCAAAATTGTCGCTCTATTTTTGTTTATAGCGCAAAAAATAAAAACCGCAGGGGCGATCAAATACCACCAAAAGAAAGCTCTATTTGGGGGGAAAAAAAGGACGCCAATTTTGTTTTGGAGCCACGTCGCACGACCGCGCAATTGTCAGTTAAATCGACGCAGTGCCGAATCGCAAAAAGGGGCCTGGTCCTTTGGCTGCCAATTGGTCCGGGGCTGAAGTGGTTAAACACCTTCCTGCTCAGACCAATTTTGAACTTTCATCGCTATCGCACTTTGAATGACAATTGCGCGGTCATGCTTCACTGTACCCAAATGAAATTTTTCATCATTTTTTCCCACAAATAGAGCTTTCTTTTGGTGGTATTTGATCACCTCTAGGGTTTTTATTTTTTGCTAAACAAATAAAAAAAGACAGAAAATTTTGAAAAAATATATGTTTTTTTTTTTGTTTCAGTTTCAAAACTTTGTAAATAAGTAAGTTTCTCCTTCACTGATGGGCACTGATGGGGCTGCACTGACGGGCACTGATAAGGCGGCACTGATGGGCACCGATGAGGTGGCACCAATGAAGTGGCACTGATGAGGTGGCATTGATGGGCACTGATATGTGGCACTGATAGGCGGCACTGATGGGCGACACAGATGGGCGCTGATAGGTGGCACAAATTGGCACTGATAGCTGGCACGGATTGGCATGGATAGGCGGCATGGATGGGCATGGATAGGTGGCACAGATGGGCATGGATAGGCGGCACGCATGAGCATGGATGGGCACTGATAGGTGGCACGGATGGGCACTGATAGGCGGCATTGTATTTTTTTGTTTTGTACTGATGGATGCCAATTAGTGCCAAACAATAATGCATGACAATCAGTGATGCCCATTGTGGGCACTGATTGGCATCCATTGTGGGCACTGATTGACATCCATTGTGGGCACTGATTGACATCCATTGTGGGCACTGATTGACATCCATTGTGGGCACTGACTGGCATCCCTGGTGGTCTAGGGTGGCATAACTGGTGCTGGGCATCCCTGGTGGTCTGGTGGCGTC
This sequence comes from Lithobates sylvaticus, assembly GCA_028564925.1. NCBI lineage: Eukaryota > Metazoa > Chordata > Amphibia > Anura > Ranidae > Lithobates > Lithobates sylvaticus. Next base: position 570,548,136 of record CM053029.1, read on the forward strand.
CCTGGTGGTCCAGTATGGGCATCCTTGGGGGGGGGGTGCGCTGATAATCGATTAGCATAGACCCCCCCTGTCAGAGGAGCAGCCGATCGGCTCTTCTCTACTCGCGTCTGACAGGCGTGAGTGAGGAAAAGCCGATCGCCGGCTCTTCCTATTTACACTGTGATCAGCCGTGATTGGACACGGCTGATCACGTGGTAAAGAGTCACCGTCGGAGACTCTCTACCGAGATAGTAGTTGCGGGGTGTCAGACGCAACAACGATCCCCGCGATGCGTGCCCCCGGGGGCGAGCAGCGGCTCAAAATCCTGAGGACATCATATGACGCCCGGTCAGGATTTTGAAACCACTTTGCGGACGTCATTTGCCAATAGGGCGGGCGGCAAGTGGTTAAATAGCCTTGCAGGAGCTAAATTTCTTTTTTGCATGTGTGCGCTATAATATTTTGTTCTGTCGTATGGTCTTATGGCTGCACCATCTTTAATGCCTCTTTTAGGGTGTGCCCCCCCCCCCCCCAAATATCTTGTTTGTTTGCAGAGTTTATTATGCTCTCTCAACACTACCACATTAATATATTATGCTGCATCTCCTTGTGAGTCCTCTTCTCCTATGGGCAGCGAACCTAGGCCACACCTACACACACTACCCTTTACTGTGCCAAAATGTGATAACTATAAACTGTCTAAGTAAGTTCTTATGTGTAAAACCTAAATTACTAACATAACATAACACAATGTATTATTAATAAATAAATATGCCAAAAACGCTCATCAAAGTTTAAACTGGATATACAAATACAGGCTGCTCTGAAAAAAGATAGAATGGTTGTTTCAAGAAGCACAATACAACGACACAAAAATGAGCTGCATGGCCGTGTTGCCAGAAAGAAGCCTTTACTGTGCCAAAGCCACAAAAAAGCCTGGTTACACATGCCCAACAACACCTCGAAACGCCTCCCAGCTTCTGGCACACTGAAATCTGGAGTAATGAGAAATAGAGCTTTATGGTCATAACCATAAACGTTATGTTTGGAGAGGGGTCAACAAGGCCTAGAGTGACAAGAATACCATCCCAACTGTAAAGCATGGTGGTGGCTGACTGATGTTTTGGGGGGGTGTGAGCTCTGAAGACACTCTTCTGCATGAAAGCTGCGAATGGGATGCTCTTGGGCTTTCCAGCATGACAATGACCCTAAGCACAAAGCCAAGTTGACCCTCCAGTGGTTACAGCAAAAAAGGTGAAGGTTCTTGGGTGGCCATCACAGTCTCCTGACCGTAATATCATTGAGCCCATCTGGGAAGATCTCAAACATGCAGTCCATGCAAGATGACCAAAGACTTTGCATGACCTGGAGGCATTTTTACTAAGACAAATTGGCAGCTATTCCACCTGCAAGAATTTGAGGCCTCATAGACAACTAATACAAAAGACTGCACACTGTCATTGATACTAAAGGGGGCAATACAAAGTACTAAAAGTGGGGTATGCCTGTATTATAAACTAAGGAGATGCAGACATTTGAACAGGGGTCGTTTCATTTGTATACTTGTTGCCATGTTTTGTCTTATGATTGTGCCTTTCTGTTATGACCTACAGTTGAATATGAATCCCATAAGAAATACAGTAAATGTTTTTTTCCTGATCACTCATGTTTTCTTTAAAAATGGTACATACTGTATATTACCAATTCCCCAAGGGATGCAAACTTTTGAGCACAACTGCATTCATAAAAGTCAAATTATGCCACTCTGTGCTCAACAATCGATCAATATAAATAAATAAACATGTTAATGTGCTCATTAACCGCTTCCCAACCGCCTCACGCAGATATACTGCGGCAGAATGGCACGGGCAGGCAAAATCACATACCTGTACATGGCCCTTTAATTGCCTGCCCGTGGGTGCGCGGGCGACCCGGTCGGGAGCTCCGTGACCATGGCCGCGGGACCAGCGGACCCGATCGCCACTGGTGTCCCGTGATCGGGTCACGGAGCTGAAGAACGGGGAGAGGTCTGTGTAAACAAACCTCTCCCCGCGCTTCCTACTCTGCCTGTCATTGATCGGCTGTTTCCGGTCATCGGGAAAGCCGATCAATGACGTCAGACGTCCAATAAATGTTTACCAACTTTATTACCAACCCATGTGCTCCAGAGTGCCCATTGAAGTGTTGACTCACCAGATTAGATTGACCTGTTATTAAAATATGAAGGTCTTGTTTTCATAAAGAAAAGCAAGGTTGGGAGGGGACTTAAAAGGCACAGATGTGGACATATGTTAATATCAAAATATAGAAAAGTTTATTTATACATACAATTGAAACCAATATAGAAATAAAAAAAATCATACAAACGAAAACGGCATGTTACCTGTGATGAACAAAAAATGCCAAAAATTCCATTCCTCAAAGGAGCATGACAGCCCAAAGGGACCTCTACGCATTTTAACACGCTGAGATTGACATTTATCTTATAGAGTCCATTCATTGTACTCTTATATAAAGAACCCCCCGAAAAATACTCAGCGAGTTGAAACACGTAGAGGTCCCTTTGGGCTGTGATGCTCCTTTGAGGAATGGAATTTTTGTAATTTCTTGTTCATCACAGGTAACATGCAGTTTTTCGTTTGTATGATTTTTTTATTTCTATATTGGTTTAAATTGTATGTATAAATAAACTTTTCTATATTTGATATTAACATGTGTCCACATCAATGCCTTTAAAGTCCCCTGCCAACCTTACTTTTCTTGATGAAAACAAGACCTTCTTATTTTAATAACAGGTCAATTTAATCTGGTGAGTCAACACTTCAATGGGCACTCTGGAGCACATGGGTTGGTAATAAAGTTGGTAAAGATTTATTGGAGGACTTTAATGAGCACATTAACATGGGTTTATTTATTTATATTGATCGATTGTTGAGCACAGAGTGGCATAATTTGACTTTTATTAATGCAGTTGTGCTCAAAAGTTTGCATCCCTTGGAGAATTGGTAATATACAGTATGTACCATACTTTTTTTTTAAAGAAAACATGAGTGATCAGGAAAAAAACATTTACTGTATTTCTTATGGGATTCATATTCAACTGTAGGTCATAACAGAAAGGCACAATCATAAGACAAAACATGACAACAAGTATACAAATGAAATGTATAAATAAACTTTTCTATATTTGATATTAACATGTGTCCACATCGGTGCCTTGCAAGTCCCCTCCCAACCTTGCTTTTCTTGATTCAGTATTTGGATGTGGCATCTTTGACATTTGGACAGTCTAGGCATCTTGTTGTCTTGTTTTCATAATGCACTCTCCACCTTTTTGCTGGACATTGTAATCCCAGGTCCATAACTCCACCCTCCAAGGGTGACCATAACCGGTTTTACCACCCCTCAAACTATGGTCAATGGGGAAACAGAGACCAAAGGAAAAACTTTAATCATTTACTACTTTTTTAAAAAAAAAATTTAAAGTGCAGAATAAATTGAACTCACATATAAAATTGCCTTTCTGTCACCAGAATGACCAGCCTGCTCAGCGTACCAGGAAAGGCAGCTGCTCTGCTATTACCTGGAGTCAGGATGCATTCCAGCTAGAAGTGTAAATGATGTCACTAGCCAAGGTTCTATCTCACGCATTCAGACCTACGCGTTTTGTCACATCCGGATGTCTTCAGGAAGCTGTGTGACCATGACTTCCTCCGCTCTCCATGTAGCTACTGTTCTTAACTTTTACTGTGTCAAATATTATTTGAGTTGGCTGGTCATTCTAAACTATTATATACATCAACATGCTGGCTAATAATTTACTAATCGAACAAACTTTATCTGACAACAATTAATAAATATTCTTGCTTAAATGGTAAGTTCACCTTACAGAAAACTCTGTAAGGTGAACTTACACAGGTCACCTTACAGAGTTTTCTGTAAAGGTGAACTTACACTTTAAAAGTGCTGCTAAAATGTATTATTATAATTCATATTGACCAAATATATCTTCTATGTCCTCTAGTTGTAAAATAAGATATCTTTATACTTGACTAAAATATACTATATACTATGGGGAGTATATAGACCCATAATATAGTCCCATGCCTGGAGGCAGAGCCCTCAACCCCGGGGTCCCCTCCCAGGCCTCCCAACAGAGAAAAAAACACAAACGAGGGTTGCCCCTGGGATTGTTTGGGCTAAGGGGAAAAGACCAGATATGAAAGTAACAATGAGGCGGACACATCAGACACTTTTGACACATTTTTGGGACCATTGGCATTTATACAGCGATCAGTGCTATAAAAATGCACTGATTACTGTAAAAATTTCACTGGCAGGGAAGGGGTTAACAATAGGGGGCGATCAAGGGGTTAACTGTGTTCCCTGTTAGTTTCTAACTGTAGGGGGAGGGGACTGACCTAGAGGAAATGACAGATCCTGGTTCCTAGCTATTAGGAACTCATGATCTGTCACTCCTCACAGAACAGAACAGAACAGAGATTTGTATGTTTACACACATATGTCCCTGTTCTGCCTCTCGTGCCCGCGATGGTTCGTGGCCAGCGGTCATCGCGACCGTCGGACATGAGCATCGGCACCCCCGCAGTGCAGCGGGTGCATTCGTGCGCTTGCTATCCCGAATCCGCAAGCCGACATATAGCTACGACAGCTCGCGGGATCGTGCCGACCTGCCGCAGTATAATGGCGGCAGCTGGTCGGCAAGCGGTTAAATACAACCAGAAGAGAGCTCTATCTGTCTCAAAATAATGATATTAAATTCATATTTTTACACTGTTACATGAGTAATTGTCAGTCAAAGAATCCCATCTCTGAAAACTGAACAATGGCCTGATAATAAGGGGTGCGAAACAAGCTGGTACTGAAGGGGTTTAAGAAGTATTGGGGGTCGTAGAGTCATTATGTGGAAGAGCATTAATAATTTGCTATAAAATAAAATAGCATTACAGTTTTTATTTTTATTGCAACTACAAGTATACCTTGTATCCAAAGTACTGCTCCCTAGTAAAGGTACTGACTATGCTGACAGCTTGTCTGCTACTAGACATGTGCAATTCGTTTTTTTTTTTTTCGTTTTCAGTTAAAATTCGTTATATACGTTCATTCGTTATCGTACGAATGAACGAATGATTTGCTAAAAATTTTAACGAATAACGAATGTTCGAATCGAACGAATATGAAAAACAACGAAAATCCGAAATAACCAAATTAGAAACAACGAAACTACGAAAGAAGAAAATCCGTAAAACGAAAACAGCAACAACGAAAATCAAAATGAACGAAAAAAATTGTACATTCGTAACTTTTTTTTTTTTGTTGAATTGGTAATTTTCCGTGTCCCTTACAATGGCGCTGCTTAACGTGCTTCGAATGGATTGAACGAAAAAATGTGTACATTCGTAACTTTTTTTTTTTTTTTCGATTCGTAATTTTCAGTGTCTCTTACAATGGCGCTGCTTAACGTGCTTCGAATGGATTGAACGAAAAAATTCGTACATTTGTAACTTTTTTTTTTTCGATTCGTAATTTTCCGTGTCTCTTAAAATGTAATAATAGCATACACATTACATAAAATTATGAATTATGCTCCGATTACGAATCTACGAAAACAATGTTACGAAGTAAGAATAAATCACTCTAACAAAAGTACGAATGTAACTAAATCTACGAAAATACGAATACGTCCGAATTTCGAATAAAGGAAAATTAAACGGAAAAACGAATCAACGAAAAAATAACTCTTACGAAAATACGAATCGTTACGAATACGAACACCGACGACTTACGAATTTACGAATCATTACGAATACGAACACCGACGACTTACGAAATTACGAATCGTTACGAATCAACGGAAACGAACAGAAACTAAACGAAAATAAACAAATTTTTCTATTGTGCACATGTCTATCTGCTACCTGTTCTTGATTTAGTCATACTTTATGTTAAGATCAATGACATATATTGTCCATACCTCCCAACATTTTGAGATGGGAATGAGGGACACCTACTAGCAAATGTATGTAGGCATAGGACACGCCCCCTGCCACACCCCCTTAAAGGAGAATTAACCAAAAAAAAGGTTAATTAAATCTACAAGGGCTTTTTTTTTACCACTACTATTCCTTTATATTGGCTTTTAAAATTTACAGATGCAGCAATTTAGAATTTGGATGCAAGGTTTAGCGCTGGAAAACACTTTTTGAAAGATAAAAAGTGCATTTTATATACATCTATATAGATCAGACCAAAATGAGGGACAAATGAGGAGGAATGAGGGACAGAGGGACATTGCTCCAAATCAGGGACAGTCCCTCCAAATCAGGGACAGTTGGGAACTATGTATTGTCACAGCTGACATTGTCAGCTGCTATACAGAGTGTTAAGCCCCATACACACGCGCGGATTATCCGAGGACCAGGTCCGTCGGATCATGTCCGTCGTACTTTGTCCGATGTTGGTTTTGCGTACACACGGTCGGACAAAGTTGTCGGAAAATCCGATCATTCTGAACGTGGTGACATTTGTTGCCTATGACGGGACTACGTAGAGGCTAGTAGCCAATAGCTTTGGTCTTGTAATGTGATCTGAGCATGCGTGGCACTTTGTCCGTCGGAATTCGCTACACACGATCGGATTTGGTGTGATCGGACTTTGTTGTCGAAAAATCTATCCAGCAGGAGATAGGACTTTGTCCGTCGGACAATCCGATGGAAACTGTCCGATGGTGCCTACACACGGTCGGAATTTCCGACAACATTGTCTGATAGGACAGAATCCATCGGAAAATCCGACCGTGTGTATGGGGCTTTAGCCTAGGGGTCCTATCAAAATTTTGCCACGGGGCCCCATGATTTGTAGGCACGCCCCTGTTTATACAAAAAATTGTCCCTCTTTCCCATCTCAGAAAGTTTGGAAGTGTGCCTATACAAGTGATTTGCCTCACGCGATTTGAAGGATAAGGTTGCTTGAGTCGAAGTCTGCTTTAAATAAGCCTGAATAAGTCATTTCATGCTGTAGACTGCTGGTTAACACATAAACTGTCAGTGACATCCTTATTACAGTCTTCAGATAAAGTACAATACATAAAAGGCATAATATAACAAGAAAGATAGCAATGCACAGCGCGCTGTAAATCAAAGCAACCAATCAGCAATAATATTTTATGGTTCTGTCTGGTGTGAACTAATGAAATCTGACTAATTGATTTCAGTTGTTGTACATCATTACTTTATGCACCAAAATAATAAACAATCTTTACTGCCTAACAATGTGTTATCATTCATTATTCATATTTTAGCTAAAATGTGTCTGTTTTAACTATTATAAGTTCACATTACCGTCAATTACGTTTGGTTGTCTTGAGATGTGTAATGACCCAGTTGCTGTAAATACATGCCGGTGTGTCAGCTTGGGTTCTTTTTGAAACAGATCACCTGAAGACATGGTGTTACTAACACTGCTCCGAGGGCCCCAGCAGGCAACTTCCCGACTGAGCCTCAGGCTTCCCGGCATACTCAAGAAGCCCCAGAAGCACACTAGCATTTTCTCGTAGTTTCCTTAGATGTACAAGTGTGCTGCTCAACTGTGTTGTTTTTGATGATGACAGCACAGCTACTGGGTGTCCATGTATGAAGTTCAGGCTCTGAATTCAAAGGCAGAACCAGTTCTCCAACCCTTAAGGAGCAGAGAAAGAAAAGTGGTATTGAAAGGGACTTCCACTTCTATTGTGAGACTAGGGCATCACCGGGGTTAGAGGAAGAGTGGTGAAGGCTAGACATGTGCAATTCGTTTAGTTTTTTTTAGTTTTTTTTCGTTATATTCGTTCATTCGTTATCGTACGAATGAACGAACGATTCGCTAAAAATTTTAACGAATCGTTCGAATCGAACGAATACGAAAAACAACGAAAATCCAAAATAACCAAATTAGAAACAACGAAACTACGAAAGAAGAAAATCCAAAAAACTAAAACAGGAACAACGAAAATCAAAATGAACGAAAAAATTTGTACATTCGTAACTTTTTTTTTTTTTGCGATTCGTAATTTTCCGTGTCTCTTACAATGGCGCTGCTTAACGTGCTTCGAATGGATTGAACGAAAAAATTCGTACATTCGTAACTTTTTTTTTTTTTGCGATTCGTAATTTTCCATGTCTCTTACAATGGCGCTGCTTAACGTGCTTCGAATGGATTGAACGAAAAAATTCGTACATTCGTAACTTTTTTTTTCGATTCGTAATTTTCCGTGTCTCTTAAAATGTAATAATAGCATACACATTACATAAAATTATGAATTGTCCCCCGATTACGAATCTACGAAAACAATGTTACGAAAGTACGAATAAATCAATCTAACGAAAGTAAGAATGTAACTAAATCTACGAAAATACGAATGCGTCCGAATTTCGAATAAACGAAAATTAAACTAACAGAAAAACGAATCAACGAAAAAATAACTCTTACGAAAATACGAATCGTTACGAATACGAACACCGACGACTTACGAATTTACGAATCGTTACGAATCAACAGAAACGAAAGCAACGAAACGGAAATAAACACATTTTTCTGTTGTGCACATGTCTAGTGAAGGCATCAGCAGAATTAATTTTCATTTTTATATATATATATATACATATTAGGGCTGTTAGGGCTGATTTTTCTATGAATCGATTAATCGACTAATTTTGATTAGTTATAACGCACATACAGATCCAACTACTTTTAGCTGATCTCCTTGCATTGCAACTCTGCAGTAGTCAGTGGTAGGGATGGGCCCGGTGCTCGATGCGAACCCACGTTCGCATCGAGCACCGGGCGTTCGCTCGCTCGGCGAGCCCAGAACTATTTTGGCCGCTCGCATCACGTTCGTGTGATGCGAGCGGCCCCGCAATGCATTGCGGCCGGCGCGGCCGACGCAGTGCATTGCTGGCTGATGATTGGCCAAGCATGCACTGTGACCCCGCATGCTTGGCCAATCACAGCCCCGGAAACTCGAAGAGCCATAATTGGCTACAGGCAGGACGCCTGTAGCCAATTACAGCTCAGGGGCTGTAGTACACGCCCCCCCCTATAAAACGCCGCCACGCCGTCTGCGCCGGTCACATGCTGTTCCGGCGCAGATTGAGCAGGCTGATTCTGTGACACTCTGCTGGATTTAGTTAGGTAGAGAGATTCACTTACAGAGATTGAGTTAGATAGATTCAGTTACAAAGATTGATTGAGAAAGAGGGGCTTGTAGTGTGCTCTTGGCAGGCAGGCAGAGCTACTATATTTTGTTACCAGAAGCACCTATAGGACTTGTAGTGTGTTCGTGGCAGGCAGGCAGAGCTCCTATATTTTGTTACCAGAAGCACCTATAGGACTTGTAGTGTGTTCGTGGCAGGCAGGCAGAGCTCCTATATTTTGTTCCCAGAGGCACCTATAGGACTTGAAGTGTGTTAGTCCCATTACACACACAGAGCTATATTTTCTTCCCAGAAGCACCTATAGGACTTGAAGTGTGTTAGTCCCATTACACACACAGAGCTATATTTTGTTCCCAGAAGCACCTATAGGACTTGAAGTGTGTTAGTCCCATTACACACACAGAGCTATATTTTCTTCCCAGAAGAACCTATAGGACTTGAAGTGTGTTAGTCCCATCACACACACAGAGCTATATTTTGTTCCCAGAAGCACCTATAGGACTTGAAGTGTGTTAGTCCCATTACACACACAGAGCTATATTTTGTTCCCAGAAGCACCTATAGGACTTGAAGTGTGTTAGTCCCATTACACACACAGAGCTATATTTTCTTCCCAGAAGCACCTATAGGACTTGAAGTGTGTTAGTCCCATTACACACACAGAGCTATATTTTCTTCCCAGAAGCACCTATAGGACTTGAAGTGTGTTAGTCCCATCACACACACAGAGCTATATTTTGTTCCCAGAAGCACCTATAGGACTTGAAGTGTGTTAGTCCCATCACACACACAGAGCTATATTTTGTTCCCAGAAGCACCTATAGGACTTGAAGTGTGTTAGTCCCATTACACACACAGAGCTATATTTTGTTCCCAGAAGCACCTATAGGACTTGAAGTGTGTTAGTCCCATCACACACACAGAGCTATATTTTGTTCCCAGAAGCACCTATAGGACTTGAAGTGTGTTAGTCCCATTACACACACAGAGCTATATTTTCTTCCCAGAAGCACCTATAGGACTTGAAGTGTGTTAGTCCCATTACACACACAGAGCTATATTTTGTTCCCAGAAGCACCTATAGGACTTGAAGTGTGTTAGTCCCATTACACACACAGAGCTATATTTTCTTCCCAGAAGCACCTATAGGACTTGAAGTGTGTTAGTCCCATTACACACACAGAGCTATATTTTGTTCCCAGAAGCACCTATAGGACTTGAAGTGTGTTAGTCCCATTACACACACAGAGCTATATTTTGTTCCCAGAAGCACCTATAGGACTTGAAGTGTGTTAGTCCCATCACACACACAGAGCTATATTTTGTTCCCAGAAGCACCTATAGGACTTGAAGTGTGTTAGTCCCATCACACACACAGAGCTATATTTTGTTCCCAGAAGCACCTATAGGACTTGAAGTGTGTTAGTCCCATTACACACACAGAGCTATATTTTGTTCCCAGAAGCACCTATAGGACTTGAAGTGTGTTAGTCCCATTACACACACAGAGCTATATTTTGTTCCCAGAAGCACCTATAGGACTTGAAGTGTGTTAGTCCCATTACACACACAGAGCTATATTTTGTTCCCAGAAGCACCTATAGGACTTGAAGTGTGTTAGTCCCATTACACACACAGAGCTATATTTTGTTCCCAGAAGCACCTATAGGACTTGAAGTGTGTTAGTCCCATCACACACACAGAGCTATATTTTGTTCCCAGAAGCACCTATAGGACTTGAAGTGTGTTAGTCCCATTACACACACAGAGCTATATTTTCTTCCCAGAAGCACCTATAGGACTTGAAGTGTGTTAGTCCCATTACACACACAGAGCTATATTTTTGTTCCCAGAAGCACCTATAGGACTTGAAGTGTGTTAGTCCCATTACACACACAGAGCTATATTTTCTTCCCAGAAGCACCTATAGGACTTGAAGTGTGTTAGTCCCATTACACACACAGAGCTATATTTTGTTCCCAGAAGCACCTATAGGACTTGAAGTGTGTTAGTCCCATTACACACACAGAGCTATATTTTGTTCCCAGAAGCACCTATAGGACTTGAAGTGTGTTAGTCCCATTACACACACAGAGCTATATTTTCTTCCCAGAAGCACCTATAGGACTTGAAGTGTGTTAGTCCCATCACACACACAGAGCTATATTTTCTTCCCAGAAGCACCTATAGGACTTGAAGTGTGTTAGTCCCATTACACACACAGAGCTATATTTTGTTCCCAGAAGCACCTATAGGACTTGAAGTGTGTTAGTCCCATCACACACACAGAGCTATATTTTGTTCCCAGAAGCACCTATAGGACTTGAAGTGTGTTAGTCCCATTACACACACAGAGCTATATTTTCTTCCCAGAAGCACCTATAGGACTTGAAGTGTGTTAGTCCCATCACACACACAGAGCTATATTTTGTTCCCAGAAGCACCTATAGGACTTGAAGTGTGTTAGTCCCATTACACACACAGAGCTATATTTTCTTCCCAGAAGCACCTATAGGACTTGAAGTGTGTTAGTCCCATTACACACACAGAGCTATATTTTGTTCCCAGAAGCACCTATAGGACTTGAAGTGTGTTAGTCCCATTACACACACAGAGCTATATTTTGTTCCCAGAAGCACCTATAGGACTTGAAGTGTGTTAGTCCCATCACACACACAGAGCTATATTTTGTTCCCAGAAGCACCTATAGGACTTGAAGTGTGTTAGTCCCATTACACACACAGAGCTATATTTTCTTCCCAGAAGCACCTATAGGACTTGAAGTGTGTTAGTCCCATCACACACACAGAGCTATATTTTGTTCCCAGAAGCACCTATAGGACTTGAAGTGTGTTAGTCCCATTACACACACAGAGCTATATTTTGTTCCCAGAAGCACCTATAGGACTTGAAGTGTGTTAGTCCCATTACACACACAGAGCTATATTTTCTTCCCAGAAGCACCTATAGGACTTGAAGTGTGTTAGTCCCATCACACACACAGAGCTATATTTTCTTCCCAGAAGCACCTATAGGACTTGAAGTGTGTTAGTCCCATTACACACACAGAGCTATATTTTGTTCCCAGAAGCACCTATAGGACTTGAAGTGTGTTAGTCCCATCACACACACAGAGCTATATTTTGTTCCCAGAAGCACCTATAGGACTTGAAGTGTGTTAGTCCCATTACACACACAGAGCTATATTTTCTTCCCAGAAGCACCTATAGGACTTGAAGTGTGTTAGTCCCATCACACACACAGAGCTATATTTTGTTCCCAGAAGCACCTATAGGACTTGAAGTGTGTTAGTCCCATTACACACACAGAGCTATATTTTCTTCCCAGAAGCACCTATAGGACTTGAAGTGTGTTAGTCCCATTACACACACAGAGCTATATTTTGTTCCCAGAAGCACCTATAGGACTTGAAGTGTGTTAGTCCCATTACACACACAGAGCTATATTTTGTTCCCAGAAGCACCTATAGGACTTGAAGTGTGTTAGTCCCATCACACACACAGAGCTATATTTTGTTCCCAGAAGCACCTATAGGACTTGAAGTGTGTTAGTCCCATTACACACACAGAGCTATATTTTCTTCCCAGAAGCACCTATAGGACTTGAAGTGTGTTAGTCCCATCACACACACAGAGCTATATTTTGTTCCCAGAAGCACCTATAGGACTTGAAGTGTGTTAGTCCCATTACACACACAGAGCTATATTTTCTTCCCAGAAGCACCTATAGGACTTGAAGTGTTTTAGTCCCATTACACACACAGAGCTATATTTTGTTCCCAGAAGCACCTATAGGACTTGAAGTGTGTTAGTCCCATTACACACACAGAGCTATATTTTGTTCCCAGAAGCACCTATAGGACTTGAAGTGTGTTAGTTCCATCACACACACAGAGCTATATTTTGTTCCCAGAAGCACCTATAGGACTTGAAGTGTGTTAGTCCCATTACACACACAGAGCTATATTTTGTTCCCAGAAGCACCTATAGGACTTGAAGTGTGTTAGTCCCATTACACACACAGAGCTATATTTTGTTCCCAGAAGCACCTATAGGACTTGAAGTGTGTTAGTCCCATCACACACACAGAGCTATATTTTGTTCCCAGAAGCACCTATAGGACTTGAAGTGTGTTAGTCCCATTACACACACAGAGCTATATTTTCTTCCCAGAAGCACCTATAGGACTTGAAGTGTGTTAGTCCCATTACACACACAGAGCTATATTTTGTTCCCAGAAGCACCTATAGGACTTGAAGTGTGTTAGTCCCATTACACACACAGAGCTATATTTTGTTCCCAGAAGCACCTATAGGACTTGAAGTGTGTTAGTCCCATCACACACACAGAGCTATATTTTGTTCCCAGAAGCACCTATAGGACTTGAAGTGTGTTAGTCCCATTACACACACAGAGCTATATTTTGTTCCCAGAAGCACCTATAGGACTTGAAGTGTGTTAGTCCCATTACACACACAGAGCTATATTTTCTTCCCAGAAGCACCTATAGGACTTGAAGTGTGTTAGTCCCATCACACACACAGAGCTATATTTTGTTCCCAGAAGCACCTATAGGACTTGAAGTGTGTTAGTCCCATCACACACACAGAGCTATATTTTGTTCCCAGAAGCACCTATAGGACTTGAAGTGTGTTAGTCCCATTACACACACAGAGCTATATTTTTCTTCCCAGAAGCACCTATAGGACTTGAAGTGTGTTAGTCCCATCACACACACAGAGCTATATTTTCTTCCCAGAAGCACCTATAGGACTTGAAGTGTGTTAGTCCCATCACACACACAGAGCTATATTTTCTTCCCAGAAGCACCTATAGGACTTGAAGTGTGTTAGTCCCATCACACAGAGCTCCTCTATTTTCTTTGCAGAAGCACCCATAGGACTTCTAGTGTGTTAGTGGCATCACACAGAGCTCCTATATATTCTTCTCAGCAGCACCCACAGGACTTCTAGTGTGTTAGTGGCATCACACAGAGCTCCTCTATTTTCTTTGCATAAGCACCCACAGGACTTCTAGTGTGTTAGTGGCATCACACAGAGCTCCTCTATTTTCTTTGCATAAGCACCCACAGGACTTCTAGTGTGTTAGTGGCATCACACAGAGCTCCTCTATTTTCTTTGCAGAAGCACCCATAGGACTTCTAGTGTGTTAGTGGCATCACACAGAGCTCCTATATATTCTTCTCAGCAGCACCCACAGGACTTCTAGTGTGTTAGTGGCATCACACAGAGCTCCTCTATTTTCTTTGCATAAGCACCCACAGGACTTCTAGTGTGTTAGTGGCATCACACAGAGCTCCTCTATTTCCTTTGCAGAAGCACCCACAGGACTTCTAGTGTGTTAGTGGCATCACACAGAGCTCCTATATATTCTTCTCAGCAGCACCCACAGGACTTCTAGTGTGTTAGTGGCATCACACAGAGCTCCTCTATTTTCATAGTTTCATAGTTAGTAAGGTTGAATAAAGACATCAGTCCATCCAGTTCAACCTGAGCGAGTGTCTACAATTGTCCCTATCCCTGTACATTGCACACTCACATCAGTCCCTACCCTCAAGGAGCCCACAATCCAAGGTCCCCATTCATATACTAGGGCCAATTTTTGGACAGAAGCCAATTAACCTACCTGCATGTCTTTGGATTGTGGGAGGAAACCGGAGTACCCGGAGGAAACCCACGCAGGCACAGGGAGAACATGCAAACTCCAGGCAGGAAGTGTCGTGGTTGGGATTTGAACCAGCGACCCTTCTTACTGCTAGGTGAGAGTGCTAACAACTACACCACTGTGCCGCCAGAAGCACCCATAGGACTTCTAGTGTGTTAGTGGCATCACACAGAGCTCCTATATATTCTTCTCAGCAGCACCCACAGGACTTCTAGTGTGTTAGTGGCATCACACAGAGCT
Organism: Lithobates sylvaticus; assembly: GCA_028564925.1. Lineage (NCBI taxonomy): Eukaryota > Metazoa > Chordata > Amphibia > Anura > Ranidae > Lithobates > Lithobates sylvaticus. The sequence goes on from CM053029.1 coordinate 570,563,272, forward strand.
CCTCTATTTTCTTTGCATAAGCACCCACAGGACTTCTAGTGTGTTAGTGGCATCACACAGAGCTCCTCTATTTTCTTTGCAGAAGCACCCATAGGACTTCTAGTGTGTTAGTGGCATCACACAGAGCTCCTATATATTCTTCTCAGCAGCACCCACAGGACTTCTAGTGTGTTAGTGGCATCACACAGAGCTCCTCTATTTTCTTTGCTGAAGCACCCACAGGACTTCTAGTGTGTTAGTGGCATCACACAGAGCTCCTCTATTTTCTTTGCATAAGCACCCACAGGACTTCTAGTGTGTTAGTGGCATCACACAGAGCTCCTCTATTTTCTTTGCAGAAGCACCCATAGGACTTCTAGTGTGTTAGTGGCATCACACAGAGCTCCTATATTTTCTTCTCAGCAGCACCCACAGGACTACCGACTACAATGGCTGGAAGACCGCCAAGGGGAGGCAGAGCGTGCAGAGCCAAGAACACAGGGCAGGCAGGCTCTGTTTCTAGTGGACGTGGCCGTGGACGTGGACGTGGTCGTGCATCGTCATCAGCACGTGACCATGGGACACGCGCGTCTTTGTTTTCGGCAGCTGGACATGTGGAGCCGCATCATGCTGAAGGCTTGGTAGAATGGATGACCAAGCCCTCCTCATCCTCCTCATCCTCTCTCACCCAGGCTCAGGGTACTGACAGAGCATCATCAGCCACCCCTTCCCTAGACCCACCATGTCCTCCTGAGGAGTCCCCCGAACTCTTTGAGCACAGTGTTGGGTACATGCTCCAGGAGGATGCCCAACGATTCGAAGGCTCGGATGACGATACCCAGCTTGAGGAATCTGGCAGTACAGTTCCACCAGCTGCAGCTTACTGCCAGGTTTGCTCTAGTGGTGAAGAGGGAGGGGATGATGAGGTCACTGACTCCACGTGGGTGCCTCAAGGGAGAGAGGATGAGGAGGAGGACGAGGAGGAGGAGGATGCGGCGTCACATGTCCAACGAGGCAGGATGCCCCCTGGAGGCCAGGTAGAGGCCAGCACAGCAACTGTACAACACCGCAGAGCTCCGCCTGTGCAGGGCGCTGCCTCTGCACGTTATCAGAAAAGTTCTTTGGTGTGGGCCTTTTTTGAGACGAGTGCAGCAGATCGCACCACTGCTATTTGCAATATTTGTCTCAAGCGTATCTCGCGTGGCCAAAACATCAGCCGCTTGGGCACGACAAGCATGACCAGACATATGGCGACCTGCCATGCAGCTCGTTGGCAGGCACACATAAAAGACCCACACCAAAGAACTAAGCGGACCTCTCCTTGCTCCTCCTCAGCTGGGATCTCCATCCCCACTACACCTTCAGTCCTCTCTGAAAGCTGCTCTGAGAGGACTGAAGGTGTAGAATTCGGTGTGTCACAACCAAGTACTTGCAGTACACCGACGTCCGAATGCAGCAGGCAAATTTCCCTGCCCCAGCTGCTGGACCGTAGAAAGAAGTACACTCCCAGCCATCCACATGCCCAGCGGTTGAATGCTAGCCTTGCTAAATTGCTAGCACTTCAACTGCTGCCTTTTCAGTTGGTAGACTCGGCCCCCTTCCGTGAGTTTGTTCAATGTGCGGTTCCTCAGTGGCAGGTTCCCAAACGCCACTTTTTCTCGCGGAAGGCGATTCCGTCTCTCTACCGGCATGTGGAGGGCAATGTCCATGCCTCGCTGGACAGGGCGGTCAGCGGTAAGGTGCATATTACCGCTGACTCATGGTCCAGCAGGCATGGACAGGGACGGTACCTTTCTTTCACGGCCCATTGGGTCACTCTATTGGCAGCTGGGAGGGATGCAGGACAAGGTGCAGTAGTGTTGGAGGTTGTTCCGCCACCACGCCTCCAAAACGCGACTACTGCTACTGGTTGTGACACACCTCTCTCCTCCACCCCCTCCTCTTCTTCTTCCTCCAGTGCTCTGTCCTTGGAACCAGCGGTGCTCCGTAGGCGTACAAGGGGCTACGCAAGTACGCAGGCAAAAAGATGCCATGCCGTGCTTGCGCTGGTGTGTTTTGGGGGACAGGAGCCACACTGGGCCAGAGGTTCTGGCAGCTCTGCAGGGGCAGGCCGAGAGGTGGTTGACGCCACGTCAGCTTAAGCCAGGAATGGTCGTTTCTGACAATGGCACCAACCTCCTCTCCGCCCTGCGACAGGGGCAGCTCACCCATGTGCCCTGCATGGCTCACGTCCTCAACCTGGTGGTGCAGCGGTTCTTGGGCAGGTTCCCAGGCTTACAGGATGTCCTGAGGCAGGCCAGGAAAGTCTGTGTGCATTTCCGCCGATCTTATAATGCCAGTGCTCGGCTGACTGAGCTGCAAAAGGAGCTGAACCTGCCCAAGAACCGCCTAATATCTGACATGCCCACCAGGTGGAACTCAACGTTGGCCATGCTGCAGCGACTGCACACGCAGCAGAGGGCCATCAATGAGTACCTTTGCGACTACGGCACCAGGACAGGGTCAGGGGAGCTTGGTTTTTTTTCCCCACGTCAGTGGAGCATGATCAGGGATGCATGCACTGTCCTCTCACCATTTGAGGAGGCCACGAGGATGGTGAGCAGTGACAGTGCATGCATCAGTGACACTGTCCCTCTTGTCCACCTGTTGGAGCATACGCTGCGTGGGATAATGGACAGGGCACTTGAGGCAGAACAGAGGCAGGAAGAGGAGGACTTCCTTGCCTCTCAAGGCCCCCTTTATCCGGACAGTGTTCCTTCTGTCCCACCCATCACACAGGAAGAGGATGAGGAGGAGGAGGAGGAGGAGGAGGATTGTGTGAGCATGGAGGTGGAGCCTGGCACTCAGCATCAGCAGCAGCAGTCTTTTAGGGATGATGTACAGTCCCAACAAGCCAGTGGACTTGTACGTGGCTGGGAGGAGGTGGCTGGCGATCATGTCATCCTCAGTGACCCAGAAGACTCCGGACCGAATGCCTCAGCTAACCTACGCTGCATGGCCTCCCTGATCCTGCAAAGCCTGCGGAAGGATCCTCGTGTTCTTCGGATCAAGGAGAGGGACCATTACTGGCTGGCCACTCTCCTTGATCCGCGGTACAAGGGTAAGGTTGCGGACCTTATCTTGCCGTCGCAGAGGGAGCAGAGGATGAGACATCTCAGGGAGGCCTTGCAGAAAGGTCTGTGCAACGCGTTCCCAGAAACTGGGAGGCTACAAACTCCTGGTCCTGGGCGACGAGTTGCTGAGGCTTCGGTCAGTGGCAGAAGGAGCGGTGGGGAAGGTGGACGTCTGACCGATGCGTTCAGACAATTTTTTTAGTCCGCAGCCCCAAGGTATGATCGGTTCCAGCAACCATCGCCAGCGTCTGATATACATGGTGCAGGAATACCTTGGGGCAAGGTCAGACTTGGACACCTTTCCCACCGAAAATCCTCTGGCTTACTGGGTCCTGAGGATGGATCACTGGCCAGAGCTTGCACAGTATGCAATTGAGCTACTGGCCTGTCCTGCCTCCAGCGTTCTTTCCCGAACGCACATTCAGTGCTGCTGGAGGATTTGTGACTGATCATAGGGTGCGCCTGTCCACCGCCTCGGTTGATCGACTGACATTCATCAAAATGAATCAGTCTTGGATCACCACCAGCTACCAGGCACCTGAGGCGGATATAACCGAATAATTTTTAATGTCACATCCCTTCAAGACTGCCTATGCTGATGCTGAGTGACTGTCCTCTTATGTTCACTGACTATCCTCTTCCTCCTCCTCAATGATCCATGCCACCACACCAGTGCCTAAGGCACAATTTTTCAGCCCCTGTTTAACAGGGGCGTGTACTTACAATTTTTTTAAAAAATGCTTCGCAACACGTGTGACTGCTGTGCTCCAAGTACAGTCTCTGTGAGGGCCGTGTTGCAGTGTTGTGGCACCAGCACCAGTGCCTAAGGCACAATTTTTCAGCCCCTGTTTAACAGGGGCGTGTACTTACAATTTTTAAAAAAAAATGCTTCGCAACACGTGTGACTGCTGTGCTCCAAGTACAGTCTCTGTGAGGGCCGTGTTGCAGTGTTGTGGCACCAGCACCAGTGCCTAAGGCACAATTTTTCAGCCCCTGTTTAACAGGGGCGGGTACTTACAATTTTTTAAAAAAATGCTTCGCAACACGTGTGACTGCTGTGCTCCAAGTACAGTCTCTGTGAGGGCCGTGTTGCAGTGTTGTGGCACCAGCACCAGTGCCTAAGGCACAATTTTTCAGCCCCTGTTTAACAGGGGCGGGTACTTACAATTTTTTAAAAAAATGCTTCGCAACACGTGTGACTGCTGTGCTCCAAGTACAGTCTCTGTGAGGGCCGGGTTGCAGTGTTGTGGCACCAGCACCAGTGCCTAAGGCACAATTTTTCAGCCCCTGTTTAACAGGGGCGTGTACTTACAATTTTTTAAAAAATGCTTCGCAACACGTGTGACTGCTGTGCTCCAAGTACAGTCTCTGTGAGGGCCGGGTTGCAGTGTTGTGGCACCAGCACCAGTGCCTAAGGCACAATTTTTCAGCCCCTGTTTAACAGGGGCGTGTACTTACAATTTTTTAAAAAAATGCTTCGCAACACGTGTGACTGCTGTGCTCCAAGTACAGTCTCTGTGAGGGGTTGCAGTGTTGTGGCACCAGCACCAGTGCCTAAGGCACAATTTTTCAGCCCCTGTTTAACAGGGCGGGTAATTACAAATCTTGATCTAATAGTTCACAGCAGGGCCCATTCCTGCGCCCACCAAGAGTAACTATGAGGGCCTGCAGTCTTGTGGCAACACCGTCCACCACCACCGCCAAAGGCCCAATTTTTCTGCCCTGTTCATCAGGTGCTTGAAATTACAAATCTTGATCTAATAACTCACAGCAGGGCCCATTCCTGCGCCCACCAAGAGTAACTATGAGGGCCTACAGTCTTGTGGCAACACCGTCCACCACCACCGCCAAAGGCCCAATTTTTCTGCCCTGTTCATCAGGTGCTTGCAATTACAAATCTTGATCTAATAACTCACAGCAGGGCCCATTCCTGCGCCCACCAAGAGTAACTGTGAGAGCTTACAGTCTTGTGGCAAAACCGTCCACCACCACCACCACCACCACCCCCAATTTTTCTGCCCTGTTCAACAGGTGCATGCAATTACAAATCTTGATCTATTAACTCACAGCAGGGCCCATTCCTGTGCCCACCAGTCTTGTGGCTACACCAACATCTAATAGGGCAAATTTCTGCAGGCCCCTACTTTCAAACATCCAACTTACAAACGACTCCTACTTGCAAATGGAAAGAGAAAACAGGAAGTGAGAGGAAATCTACCCCTAGGAAGGGAAATTCTATCCTGTTAGATTTAATTTGGGAAAAAGGTATCTCCTCTCTACTGATACTTTATCACCAATCCTTGTTTCAATTAAAACCCCACTTTTCCAAAAACATTTGTCATTGGGACGGAAAGTGAGGTGACATGTTCTGAACAGATGTGCAAAGACAGCAAATGTTACAGGGGTGATAACCCCTCCCTATGTTCTCCAAAAAGCTTAAAAATAGATTTTTTTGGGATGGAGCTACACTTCATAATGTACCTGTTCAGATTCTACTTAAGATCAAACCTAAAGCCGCAAGTGGTTTTAAATGGCTTCTTTTTTTCCTTTACAAATGTCATTTTGTGCAAGGACAGTTCTAAACACGGGAAACACATGCCACTTCACAGGCATACTTTAGACACCCCCCAGGTACCATATTTAAAGGAAAATTTCACTTTTTTTTTTTTCACTTTATGCATCATTAAAATGACTGCTCCCGAAAAAACGTTAGTTTTTAAAAGTTCTTTTTGCATTGATATATGTCCCCTGGGGCAGGACCCGGGTCCCCAAACCTGTTTTATGACATTAACATGCATATTGGCCGTTGTAATTAGCACTTTTGATTTCGAACGTTCGCGTCCATTATAACGTATAGGGTTCGAAAATTCGCGCGAACTTTCGGTCCGTTCGAAGGTTCTGGTTCGAACCGAACCCGGGGTGTTCGGCTCATCCCTAGTCAGTGGTGAATGTGGTATACACTATATACAATCACCCGACACTAGTTAGTTTCCACAATCCATGACTTAACTTCACAGTTCACACAAATACGTTTCAAATTCAAACTGTAGCTGTAAGTAATTTTTTTTTTTCCACAGTAGCGTGACAATCCCTCCACCTCCGGTCTAACTAATCACTCTCATGGCATGGACCCCTGTGCAAACAGGTGGTCATGCAAGCGGGTATCAAAAGGGTTAACACGGACCATAAACTTCTCTCACGTCTCCTTAGATCTCAGCAAGGACGCCAGGTCATGGGTAGAAAGAAAAGATCTAAGTGCTCACCGCTATCTCTCAAAAAGAAAAAAATTAAAAGTCAGCAGCTACAAATACTGCAGCTGCTGACTTTTAATAATCGGACACTTACCTGTTCCAAGATCCAGCGATGCGGGGGGTCAAAGGTCTGCTCTCCCCTCGTTCCGCTCGGCGGCGCTGGCATTGCAACTGTGGGCACCCGGCTGTGACATGTGCACATGCACGAGCGGTGCCGCGCCGTGATTGGCCGCACAGTCATCTGGGACACGTGACAGGTCCCAGATGACTGGGGAGCCCTTCCTGCGCCGAGGGGAAGTGATGTCACCAGCCCAGACAAAGCAGGAGGCAGACTACGAGGGACCCCCTAGCAACAGGCATTTAGAGGTGTGTAAAAAAAAAAAAAATTTCCAATTATTTTTTTTTTTATCTTTTTTAGGAATTTTAAGCCTTTTTTTTTTTTTTTTTATTTTTTTTAGGGGGAAACACCACTTTAAGTATAAGATTTAATTTTTGTGTTCAAACACAAACTACTCACATTAAGATGATAAAACACAGCATGTAAAGACGACAATTGTGTTAGTTCCGTAGGGCAGCAGCGATTGACGTCATGCAAAGCTCCTCCCGCATTATGTTCAATCAGAACTTTATCGTCACCAGACTCCTCCCCCCTTCTCTTCGTTAGCAGACGGAGGCACCTGGGGAAGGGGGGAGGAGTCCGGTGACGTCGATGTCAGTGATGTCACCGGATCTCCGACGGAACTCCCTGAATACCTGGAAACCGGCGGAGAGGTGAGTACCAATCAAAAGAATTTTGATCGATCAAAAAAATTAACGATTAATCAAGGAATTAATCTTTAATTTCCACAGCCTTAATATATATATATATATATATATATGAAAAAAGAAAAAATGCAGTGCTAAACAGAATAAGTCCACTCTAGAAGAACACTTCTTAGGGAAGAATATTCACTAAGGTGTGCGTGAAAAGTAAATATGTTGTGAATATATTAAAAATGTGTACAACAATGCAAAAGGGATGGGATTTCCTAAGGCCTTATCACAGTCATAACATATATCAATGAAATAGTGTCCATCCAGTAACGGCATATAGAGTGATGATTTAGTCAAGGTAAGCTTCCCTATCAAGAAGCCCCCACATAGTTCATATAGGAGATAACAATACAATAGATATAGTCTCCTATATAGGGAGAGGGAACACAATGTAATCCTTCTTAAAGGCACAGAAAGTGGATGTAACTTCGCACTGAAAAGTGTCAGATGTGCATCAAATGATAAAGAAGGTAATGGGTACTTTTACCACCAGGCTTGGACCCACACATCATACAATGCTGGGTCAATCAGGCATGGAACAATCCCCCACAGTAAGTCTTCCAATCAGGATCGATGTAGAGCAGTTGTGACATAACCACCTCGGTGTCCAGGGATCTCTGTATGGAACAGATATCATCCAATCTCCAAAACCCAGTGTGTTACTTCATTCACCCGGCGGAATGTATCATAGGGAGAAAAAATAAAAAGGCCCCCACATAGAGCAGATCACTCCGGTATAAAAGGTTTAATGGAGTAAAATCTTTGTATAAAAAAATATACAACTGCATTGCTCAATAAAATGTACAAGCATGCTCGCAATCAAACATAAAAAAGCATGGTATATCGATCTCAACAGGCTATGTACCCGACATGTTTCGTACCAAACGTACTTCGACTGGGGCATAAACCTGTCGCTAGATACCACGCTATAAGTAATGTTTCCTATAGTCAGTACTGAATATATATATATATATATATATATATATATATATATATTTATTTATTTTCTATTTTATTTTTATTTTCATTTATTTTCTTTATTTTCATTTATTTATTTTTCATTTTTTTTATTCTTTACTCTTTATTCTTTTTTCATTTTATATTTTTTCTATATATATATATTTTTTCTATATATATATTTTTTTTTCTATTAGTTTTTGTCTGAATAAATGTAACAGGAAGTTATTGGTATATTCTTAATATTGAACATTTTTTAAGGTTTCTAAGAGACAATATTCATGTTTTGTAATGTTTTGTAATCTAGAGAATCTTTTATTTAGTAATATAAGATTGTAAGGGATTGACGTCCTTTGGACTATTTTTATTTTATTTATTATTATTTTTTTTTTTATTTAATTATTATTATTTATTTATTTTTATTTTATTTTATTAATTAAATGAGTTTTCAACTCTTTTCCAACCTGAACAATGGCCACTACACATTTGTGAGACACATTTTTGTCCAACCGATATAATGGCCGTTGTAGCGTCACATATGGCCACCCATCCCATTTGGCTACCGGTGGACGCCGCCATATGCGTTCCAACACTGTGGCGATCTGTGCTTGCGCAGAATTTTGTGGCCACACCCCTGAGTCCAGGTTCAAGCCCCACCATCCAAGTGGACATTGAGTTAGATTAAAAATTTGCAGAGCGAAGCGAGGCCGTGCCCGAAGCGTGGCGAGCGAAGTGAGCCCACGAGGGGCCCTGTGGTACAACAGTGTTGGAACGCATATGGTGGTGCCAAATGGGATGGGTCACCATATGTGATGCTACACTGTCATGACATTTAGGTGGCGTTTGGTACTGCAATTACCTTTGTGAGATTGTTATGGCCGTCTAATTGTTGATTGACCATACAAGAGGATGTGTGGTGGCACAGTAGTGTAGTGGGTAGCACTCTTGCCTAGTAGTAACAAGGGTAGCTGGTTCGAGTCCCAACCACTACCTGCCTGGAGTTTGCATGTTCTCCCTGTGCCTGCATGGGTTTCCTCCGGGTACTCTGGTTTCCTCCCACACTCCAAAGACATGCTGGTAGGTTAGTTGGCTTCTAGTATATGAATGTGAGTTGGTGACCTTAGATTGTGGGCTCCTTGAGGGTAGGGATTAATGTGATTGTGTGATGTATGTATAGAGCGCTGTGTAAATTGTCAGCGATATATGGGTACCTTAAATGAAAAAATAATAATATAATAGATGAGACACAATGTACAGGGATAGGGACAATTGTAGACACTCACTCAGGTTGGACTGGTGTCTTTATTCAACCTTACTAACTATGTAAGAGGGAGGCAACTCCTCTCTTGTATTTAAACAGGACTCTAATTACTGGAAATTAGGTCCTTGATGACGCCTTGTGGGAGGGTGAAATGCATTGACGTAATTTCCAGTCCAAACGGCGTCACTTCTGGTTTTGGTGCAACGCACGCTGGATTCAGCGTTTGCTATCTGTTTTTCACTGCAATACCTCATGTGAGATTAATTCTGCTAGTCTCTAAGTACCTATCCACTTTGCGCAATAAAGCATTTTCTAACAGTACTTCACTATTAGCCTTTCCTTTACCTTTTGGTGCCATATTAATCCTATGATCATCACGCGTGGGGAAGATTTGTGGAGGAACCTTCAAGGATATGCCATTTATGGCCAAAGATCAAGCCTGATTGACTCCTGGACTAAAAAGCCAGGGGTCCATTCTTTTCAGTGAGTGGGGACACAATGGAGGGGTGCGTGATGCACCTAGGAATTCAGAGATCGATCGCACTTTATCATTTGGAGCACATTTGCACAATTCATATGGACGTTGTCACATGTTAAATCTATTTATTTTGTGAGCATTGTAATTCTTTTTATTTTCATCAGCAGAATTGACCTGTAGTGATCATTTTTACTTGAATAATTCTGAAAGTTCCTATTGTACGTATTAATTACATTGAACTGTAGGGCTTCCCCTTCTCCCATAAGTTATGCTTCACAGAAAATTTTCTGCTTCAATAATTGTTATTAGTTTTCAGATGAGAATGACAAATACACCCACACAGATGCTAAACAGTAAGGTTGGGTTCACACTATCGCGAATTGGATGCGGTTTTCCCCATATCCAATTAGCATAGCAAGAGATTGTGACCGGCTCTCTATGGAGCCGGTTCACACATCTCCACCGCAGCGGCTCCAGTGCAAATTGCACAGGAGTCCTGTGCATCTTTTGGTCTGTTTCAGGTTCGAATTCAGCTCAAAATTTGGTCTGTTTCAGGTCCGAATTCATCGGACCTAAAACAGTGAATGGAGATGCACAGGACTCCTGCTGTGAGCCACTGCGTTCCCCAGTGTGAACCCAGCCTGAGGGTATAGTCAAATTTAAGCAGCAATAAGCTTTCAGGGCCTAGAACCCTTCCACAGGGAGCAGTGATCAGTGACAGTGTCACTAGGCAGAACGGGGAGATGCTTGTTTACATTAGCATCTCCCCGTTCTTCCTCTCCGTGAGACGATCACGGGTATCCCCGCGGACATCGAGTCCGCAGGACCTGCGGTCCTACTCACCGAGCTTGCGGCAGGCACGCACGCATGATGGCGCGGCAAATTCAAAGAGACGTTCAGGTACGCCCGTTTGCGCAGCCGTGCCATTCTGTCGTAGTAAATGTACAGGCAGCGGTCGGCAAGTGGTTTAGCTTTCATAATAAAAACCTGGAAGCTGATTTATATGCAGTTCTGCACCAGATTTTGCACTCCGGTTTTAGTAAATCAACCCCATTGGCTTCGTGCATTTCAAAAGACTAGAAAAAACAAGTAAAATTGAGTTGGAGTCAACGCCTGCATCTTATCGAAGAGTTAAGCTGCTTGTAAATGGTGCCAGGTCAGCAGGGGACCATACTCTCTGGAGCAGCATTTGAAACATTTACCATTCCTCTACTAAAAAAGTGTTAGCTTGATTGGATATCTGAACAACATAAATGACTGGAAGGCTTAATATTGCCAACTAATAGGTAGCTACATTTCAACAAGCTTCTTCTTATTGGCTATGCTATTATGTTGAATTTTGAAAAGCAGGAAAAATAAACAGACATGAGAAAATACATTGTTTCCAACTGCACCTTTACAGATTTCCCTAGCAGGTGCAACGGCAGATAATATTTGGAAATTCATCTTCCATAACTGCAGAATAAGGGAGCTGTAGTAAAAATTTGCTGCAGGACATAATCCCAAGCAAACAGTGTAGTGTTAAAGTGAAGCTGTGTGGGCAAAGCAACAGGTTCACTAAAATGGTTCCCCACAGCTGCTTATGCCTTCCCTTTACTGCTATACCACTTCATTCACCAAAGCTAGCCAAGTAATAAACCCGATATTTTCAAGTATGGACATGCATGTGACTTACGGCCTTTCCTCCCATGTGACACTGCTGGTGCTTGGTGATTGGTTGCTCAGACACCCAATCTACAGATATTTTCAGCAGGTCAGGATAAGCTGTAGTAGGGGCTGGCATTCAAATTAATTGTGATGGGCAATGCACAGGTCTACTTTAAAGTGCACCTTAAAGACCTAAAAAGTGCCAACAGTAACAATAGCATATAAGCACTGGCAATTACCATTGTTAGTCTCAAGATTATGTTCTGACCCAGGACTTTGAGTAGGTTGTCTAGGTTTTTTACTGCTGGAGGCGGCCATTTTGCACCCCCCCCCCACTTACTATAGATATTGTTCTCTAATTATAACAACCTACCCCTGAAGAGGAGGAACAACGTAATCTCTCGAAACACATTGGGTATAACTCCTCGTCCTTGTGTGTACCACTGACAGAGGATTGTGGTTATTTGTTCTGCAATTATTATGTACCCTGACTACAACCATATCAATGTATTGTTTTAGTTCTGCACATGAACTTCCTGTTTTTAACATTTACCAATAAAAACTTTTTGACTTTTTAAGTATAACAATTCTATTTATCTGGAGTTCATGTCCTTAAAAATCCCAGTAGAAGATTGTATCCTTGTCAGAAACCATGAAATCAGACCGAGACAGAAGTACAGTTAAATCACACTTGTTTAATAATAAAAGTAAAAAGAACAAACGTAGTGAAAACATAGCCAAAGTTCAATAACCGGAATGGATAGTCAACCAAGCCAGAAGTCAGGGATCAAGTAGTGGAACAGCAAGCAGGATCTGGAGCCAGAAGGGATGTCAGCAAAGCCAGTCTTTAAACAGGAACGCAGGAGATAGTTTCTTGTGATGTGACCAAGGCGAAGGCAGAGCTCCTCTGGACTGGACAGCTTAAGTAGGCAGGACTGACAAGCAGGATATCATCAACAGCTGAGTAACTGTGGAGAGAGATGGGAGCTGGCAATTAGCTGACAGCTGTGCGGCCAGCTCAGAGAAGGAAGGGCTGAGCCCAGCCCTGACAATCCTGTAGATTGCACCCCCTAGGTTGCCACCACCCCAACATCCCAATGCCACTCCATTCTTTCTGCCCCCCAGGTTGCTGACACAACAACCAATGACTCCAGCATCCTAGACATCAATGGCGCTGCGGACTGTTAGTTCGGACACAGGTGGCTGGGCCATAGAGCATTATTGGCTGTTATGGTGCAGGCAGGTCTAGCCACTAGCTTCCTAGTAAGAAGCCTAATAACACTGCCTCATGTATACACCCCCACCGAGTGCCGTCTTGGCTGCACAACCCTGCTCTAACCCTAAGGAGCCTCCTGAATCCAAGACTGTAACCAGGATCACAACTTCTCTCCAAGATAAGATTAACTCCATCGCAGTTCAGTTACCAAATGCCAAAACCTTATCAGGCAGTAGAGGCTTTATATTTGACTGTTGAATAGCCTGTGTTTGATTTAGCTTTAGTGAGGGTGGGGATTAATTCTAGACTTAGTGAGAAATCTAGACCCTGGGTACAACAATGGCCGTGGGTTGAATTAAAGCCTAATACAGGTACGTACATGCACAAAAAGGTGTCTACACCTCAATGTAATTATTACCTTTTTGGTACATTTTAGGCAGAGGGACTTTAATAACTAAGATGATGCTAAATTGATTCCAAATACCAACTATATTGGTTCCAGATAGCTATTCTTCTTGAAATGTCAGATAAAAGTCAACCATACTTTTCGAGATACTAAGGTGTCCGAAAACATTCTTCAAATGCAGGCACCTATGGATATTTATTTACTTGCATGGCAGCAACGTGTCGTTTTCTTATTATGATATCCGAGATAAGCAGAAGGCTCCAGTCTGCGGAAAGTAAAGTTAAAAGATTTAAAACTTAAATGAAGTCTGTGAAAAATATTATACTGGAAGGTTCAGTGTATTTGCAGGACAGAACATTATGGTAGCGCACAGATAACTCATTCGGCAGCCAATAAAATAGTGATAGCAGATGTAAGAAGCATATCACAGGTGGGGTGTAGAACATTAAACACATGTATCAGATGGCAATGTCAGATTTGAGTGAAGAGAAAAAAAAAATAATATTTAAAACCAGCGTGCCCAGCATCCAATTTATGCAGAGAAATATTGGAAGCTGACATAAAGGGAGGAGAGACATAAAGAAGCTTTCCCAGACTTGGAAAGTTACACAGGGAAAAAAAAGAAATTCTTTGTGCTGAAGGAGACAGAGGAAGGCATTGAAGAATGCATAGAGACACAGATAATCTTTGTGGCTAGGATCAAAATCCTGTTTGAAAACCAAAGTCAGACTTACTTCAAATGCATCAGAAAGGCAAAGTTAATCCAACATGAGAGGTAAACCAGAACAGTTTGTTATGAACATTTTGTTCCCATGTTTGGAAGAACCACCAAGGCATTAAATGAAGACAATGCATAAAATGATTTTGCATTTACAATGAGCTACAGGTAAAATAAATACAAATCCTATAATAAAAGGTATGTGATGGTAACTACAGGGAAGATAATAGTTCCCAGGCCTTTAGAAGATATGCTTTAAATCTCCCCAAACTACTTTATCTGGTTCGAGTCTTACCAGTCCCTATACCACCCCTGGTCATGCTCACTATCCAAGGTCAGGCAATGCACATTACATAGCAAAACCATAAAGTGAGACTCTTAAAACATTTTAGGTTTCAAACTAAACACAACAGAGGACTAGGTGTCCTAAACATCTTAAGATACTACCAAGCTGCACAACTTGCTCAGCTCACAAATAGGGATGGGCCCGGTGCTCGATGCGAACCCACGTTCGCATCGAGCACCGGGCGTTCGCTCGCTCGGCGAGCCCAGAACTATTTTGGCCGCTCGCATCACGTTCGTGTGATGCGAGCGGCCCCGCAATGCATTGCGGCCGGCGCGGCCGGCGCAGTGCATTGCTGGCTGATGATTGGCCAAGCATGCACTGTGACCCCGCATGCTTGGCCAATCACAGCCCCGGAAACTCGAAGAGCCATAATTGGCTACAGGCAGGACGCCTGTAGCCAATTACAGCTCAGGGGCTGTAGTACACGCCCCCCCCTATAAAAGGCCGCCACGCCGTCTGCGCCGGTCACATGCTGTTCCGGCGCAGATTGAGCAGGCTGATTCTGTGACACTCTGCTGGATTTAGTTAGGTAGAGAGATTCACTTACAGAGATTGAGTTAGATAGATTCAGTTACAAAGATTGATTGAGAAAGAGGGGCTTGTAGTGTGTTTGTGGCAGGCAGGCAGAGCTCCTATATTTTGTTACCAGAAGCACCTATAGGACTTGTAGTGTGTTCGTGGCAGGCAGGCAGAGCTCCTATATTTTGTTACCAGAAGCACCTATAGGACTTGTAGTGTGTTCGTGGCAGGCAGGCAGAGCTCCTATATTTTGTTCCCAGAAGCACCTATAGGACTTGTAGTGTGTTCGTGGCAGGCAGGCAGAGCTCCTATATTTTGTTCCCAGAAGCACCTATAGGACTTGAAGTGTGTTAGTCCCATCACACACACAGAGCTATATTTTGTTCCCAGAAGCACCTATAGGACTTGAAGTGTGTTAGTCCCATCACACACACAGAGCTATATTTTCTTCCCAGAAGCACCTATAGGACTTGAAGTGTGTTAGTCCCATAACACACACAGAGCTATATTTTGTTCCCAGAAGCACCTATAGGACTTGAAGTGTGTTAGTCCCATCACACACACAGAGCTATATTTTCTTCCCAGAAGCACCTATAGGACTTGAAGTGTGTTAGTCCCATCACACAGACCTTTATTTCCTTCCCAGAAGCACCTATAGGACTTGAAGTGTGTTAGTCCCATCACACACACAGAGCTATATTTTGTTCCCAGAAGCACCTATAGGACTTGAAGTGTGTTAGTCCCATCACACACACAGAGCTATATTTTGTTCCCAGAGGCACCTATAGGACTTGAAGTGTGTTAGTCCCATTACACACACAGAGCTATATTTTCTTCCCAGAAGCACCTATAGGACTTGAAGTGTGTTAGTCCCATCACACACACAGAGCTATATTTTGTTCCCAGAAGCACCTATAGGACTTGAAGTGTGTTAGTCCCATCACACACACAGAGCTATATTTTGTTCCCAGAAGCACCTATAGGACTTGAAGTGTGTTAGTCCCATCACACACACAGAGCTATATTTTCTTCCCAGAAGCACCTATAGGACTTGAAGTGTGTTAGTCCCATCACACACACAGAGCTATATTTTGTTCCCAGAAGCACCTATAGGACTTGAAGTGTGTTAGTCCCATCACACACACAGAGCTATATTTTGTTCCCAGAAGCACCTATAGGACTTGAAGTGTGTTAGTCCCATCACACACACAGAGCTATATTTTGTTCCCAGAAGCACCTATAGGACTTGAAGTGTGTTAGTCCCATCACACACACAGAGCTATATTTTGTTCCCAGAAGCACCTATAGGACTTGAAGTGTGTTAGTCCCATCACACACACAGAGCTATATTTTGTTCCCAGAAGCACCTATAGGACTTGAAGTGTGTTAGTCCCATCACACACACAGAGCTATATTTTCTTCCAGAAGCACCTATAGGACTTGAAGTGTGTTAGTCCCATCACACACACAGAGCTATATTTTCTTCCCAGAAGCACCTATAGGACTTGAAGTGTGTTAGTCCCATCACACAGACCTTTATTTCCTTCCCAGAAGCACCTATAGGACTTGAAGTGTGTTAGTCCCATCACACACACAGAGCTATATTTTGTTCCCAGAAGCACCTATAGGACTTGAAGTGTGTTAGTCCCATCACACACACAGAGCTATATTTTGTTCCCAGAGGCACCTATAGGACTTGAAGTGTGTTAGTCCCATTACACACACAGAGCTATATTTTCTTCCCAGAAGCACCTATAGGACTTGAAGTGTGTTAGTCCCATCACACACACAGAGCTATATTTTGTTCCCAGAAGCACCTATAGGACTTGAAGTGTGTTAGTCCCATCACACACACAGAGCTATATTTTGTTCCCAGAAGCACCTATAGGACTTGAAGTGTGTTAGTCCCATCACACACACAGAGCTATATTTTCTTCCCAGAAGCACCTATAGGACTTGAAGTGTGTTAGTCCCATCACACACACAGAGCTATATTTTGTTCCCAGAAGCACCTATAGGACTTGAAGTGTGTTAGTCCCATCACACACACAGAGCTATATTTTGTTCCCAGAAGCACCTATAGGACTTGAAGTGTGTTAGTCCCATCACACACACAGAGCTATATTTTGTTCCCAGAAGCACCTATAGGACTTGAAGTGTGTTAGTCCCATCACACACACAGAGCTATATTTTCTTCCCAGAAGCACCTATAGGACTTGAAGTGTGTTAGTCCCATCACACAGACCTTTATTTCCTTCCCAGAAGCACCTATAGGACTTGAAGTGTGTTAGTCCCATCACACACACAGAGCTATATTTTGTTCCCAGAAGCACCTATAGGACTTGAAGTGTGTTAGTCCCATCACACACACAGAGCTATATTTTGTTCCCAGAGGCACCTATAGGACTTGAAGTGTGTTAGTCCCATTACACACACAGAGCTATATTTTCTTCCCAGAAGCACCTATAGGACTTGAAGTGTGTTAGTCCCATCACACACACAGAGCTATATTTTCTTCCCAGAAGCACCTATAGGACTTGAAGTGTGTTAGTCCCATCACACAGACCTTTATTTCCTTCCCAGAAGCACCTATAGGACTTGAAGTGTGTTAGTCCCATCACACACACAGAGCTATATTTTGTTCCCAGAAGCACCTATAGGACTTGAAGTGTGTTAGTCCCATCACACACACAGAGCTATATTTTGTTCCCAGAAGCACCTATAGGACTTGAAGTGTGTTAGTCCCATCACACACACAGAGCTATATTTTCTTCCCAGAAGCACCTATAGGACTTGAAGTGTGTTAGTCCCATCACACAGACCTTTATTTCCTTCCCAGAAGCACCTATAGGACTTGAAGTGTGTTAGTCCCATCACACACACAGAGCTATATTTTGTTCCCAGAAGCACCTATAGGACTTGAAGTGTGTTAGTCCCATCACACACACAGAGCTATATTTTGTTCCCAGAGGCACCTATAGGACTTGAAGTGTGTTAGTCCCATTACACACACAGAGCTATATTTTCTTCCCAGAAGCACCTATAGGACTTGAAGTGTGTTAGTCCCATCACACACACAGAGCTATATTTTCTTCCCAGAAGCACCTATAGGACTTGAAGTGTGTTAGTCCCATCACACACACAGAGCTATATTTTGTTCCCAGAAGCACCTATAGGACTTGAAGTGTGTTAGTGGCATCACACAGAGCTCCTCTATTTTCTTTGCAGAAGCACCCATAGGACTTCTAGTGTGTTAGTGGCATCACACAGAGCTCCTATATATTCTTCTCAGCAGCACCCACAGGACTTCTAGTGTGTTAGTGCATCACACAGAGCTCCTCTATTTTCTTTGCAGAAGCACCCACAGGACTTCTAGTGTGTTAGTGGCATCACACAGAGCTCCTATATATTCTTCTCAGCAGCACCCACAGGACTTCTAGTGTGTTAGTGGCATCACACAGAGCTCCTCTATTTTCTTTGCATAAGCACCCACAGGACTTCTAGTGTGTTAGTGGCATCACACAGAGCTCCTCTATTTTCTTTGCATAAGCACCCACAGGACTTCTAGTGTGTTAGTGGCATCACACAGAGCTCCTCTATTTTCTTTGCATAAGCACCCACAGGACTTCTAGTGTGTTAGTGGCATCACACAGAGCTCCTCTATTTTCTTTGCATAAGCACCCACAGGACTTCTAGTGTGTTAGTGGCATCACACAGAGCTCCTCTATTTTCTTTGCATAAGCACCCACAGGACTTCTAGTGTGTTAGTGGCATCACACAGAGCTCCTCTATTTTCTTTGCATAAGCACCCACAGGACTTCTAGTGTGTTAGTGGCATCACACAGAGCTCCTCTATTTTCTTTGCAGAAGCACCCATAGGACTTCTAGTGTGTTAGTGGCATCACACAGAGCTCCTATATATTCTTCTCAGCAGCACCCACAGGACTTCTAGTGTGTTAGTGGCATCACACAGAGCTCCTCTATTTTCTTTGCAGAAGCACCCACAGGACTTCTAGTGTGTTAGTGGCATCACACAGAGCTCCTCTATTTTCTTTGCAGAAGCACCCATAGGACTTCTAGTGTGTTAGTGGCATCACACAGAGCTCCTATATATTCTTCTCAGCAGCACCCACAGGACTTCTAGTGTGTTAGTGGCATCACACAGAGCTCCTCTATTTTCTTTGCATAAGCACCCACAGGACTTCTAGTGTGTTAGTGGCATCACACAGAGCTCCTCTATTTTCTTTGCAGAAGCACCCATAGGACTTCTAGTGTGTTAGTGGCATCACACAGAGCTCCTATATATTCTTCTCAGCAGCACCCACAGGACTTCTAGTGTGTTAGTGGCATCACACAGAGCTCCTCTATTTTCTTTGCAGAAGCACCCATAGGACTTCTAGTGTGTTAGTGGCATCACACAGAGCTCCTATATATTCTTCTCAGCAGCACCCACAGGACTTCTAGTGTGTTAGTGGCATCACACAGAGCTCCTCTATTTTCTTTGCAGAAGCACCCATAGGACTTCTAGTGTGTTAGTGGCATCACACAGAGCTCCTATATATTCTTCTCAGCAGCACCCACAGGACTACCGACTACAATAGCTGGAAGACCGCCAAGGGGAGGCAGAGCGTGCAGAGCCAAGAACACAGGGCAGGCAGGCTCTGTTTCTAGTGGACGTGGCCGTGGACGTGGACGTGGTCGTGCATCGTCATCAGCACGTGGCCATGGGACACGCGCGTCTTTGTTTTCGGCAGCTGGACATGTGGAGCCGCATCATGCTGAAGGCTTGGTAGAATGGATGACCAAGCCCTCCTCATCCTCCTCATCCTCTCTCACCCAGGCTCAGGGTACTGACAGAGCATCATCAGCCACCCCTTCCCTAGACCCACCATGTCCTCCTGAGGAGTCCCCCGAACTCTTTGAGCACAGTGTTGGGTACATGCTCCAGGAGGATGCCCAACGATTCGAAGGCTCGGATGACGATACCCAGCTTGAGGAATCTGGCAGTACTGTTCCACCAGCTGCAGCTTACTGCCAGGTTTGCTCTAGTGGTGAAGAGGGAGGGGATGATGAGGTCACTGACTCCACGTGGGTGCCTCAAGGGAGAGAGGATGAGGAGGAGGACGAGGAGGAGGAGGATGCGGCGTCACATGTCCAACGAGGCAGGATGCCCCCTGGAGGCCAGGTAGAGGCCAGCACAGCAACTGTACAACACCGCAGAGCTCCGCCTGTGCAGGGCGCTGCCTCTGCACGTTATCAGAAAAGTTCTTTGGTGTGGGCCTTTTTTGAGACGAGTGCAGCAGATCGCACCACTGCTATTTGCAATATTTGTCTCAAGCGTATCTCGCGTGGCCAAAACATCAGCCGCTTGGGCACGACAAGCATGACCAGACATATGGCGACCTGCCATGCAGCTCGTTGGCAGGCACACATAAAAGACCCACACCAAAGAACTAAGCGGACCTCTCCTTGCTCCTCCTCAGCTGGGATCTCCATCCCCACTACACCTTCAGTCCTCTCTGAAAGCTGCTCTGAGAGGACTGAAGGTGTAGAATTAGGTGTGTCACAACCAAGTACTTGCAGTACACCCGACGTCCGATTGCAGCAGGCAAATTTCCCTGCCCCAGCTGCTGGACCGTAGAAAGAAGTACACTCCCAGCCATCCACATGCCCAGCGGTTGAATGCTAGCCTTGCTAAATTGCTAGCACTTCAACTGCTGCCTTTTCAGTTGGTAGACTCGGCCCCCTTCCGTGAGTTTGTTCAATGTGCGGTTCCTCAGTGGCAGGTTCCCAAACGCCACTTTTTCTCGCGGAAGGCAATTCCGTCTCTCTACCGGCATGTGGAGGGCAATGTCCATGCCTCGCTGGACAGGGCGGTCAGCGGTAAGGTGCATATTACCGCTGACTCATGGTCCAGCAGGCATGGACAGGGACGGTACCTTTCTTTCACGGCCCATTGGGTCACTCTATTGGCAGCTAGGAGGGATGCAGGACAAGGTGCAGTAGTGTTGGAGGTTGTTCCGCCACCACGCCTCCAAAACGCGACTACTGCTACTGGTTGTGACACACCTCTCTCCTCCACCCCCTCCTCTTCTTCTTCCTCCAGTGCTCTGTCCTTGGAACCAGCGGTGCTCCGTAGGCGTACAAGGGGCTACGCAAGTACGCAGGCAAAAAAGATGCCATGCCGTGCTTGCGCTGGTGTGTTTGGGGGACAGGAGCCACACTGGGCCAGAGGTTCTGGCAGCTCTGCAGGGGCAGGCCGAGAGGTGGTTGACGCCACGTCAGCTTAAGCCAGGAATGGTCGTTTCTGACAATGGCACCAACCTCCTCTCCGCCCTGCGACAGGGGCAGCTCACCCATGTGCCCTGCATGGCTCACGTCCTCAACCTGGTGGTGCAGCGGTTCTTGGGCAGGTTCCCAGGCTTACAGGATGTCCTGAGGCAGGCCAGGAAAGTCTGTGTGCATTTCCGCCAATCTTATAATGCCAGTGCTCGGCTGACTGAGCTGCAAAAGGAGCTGAACCTGCCCAAGAACCGCCTAATATGTGACATGCCCACCAGGTGGAACTCAACGTTGGCCATGCTGCAGCGACTGCACACGCAGCAGAGGGCCATCAATGAGTACCTTTGCGACTATGGCACCAGGACAGGGTCAGGGAGCTTGGTTTTTTTTCCCCACGTCAGTGGAGCATGATCAGGGATGCATGCACTGTCCTCTCACCATTTGAGGAGGCCACGAGGATGGTGAGCAGTGACAGTGCATGCATCAGTGACACTGTCCCTCTTGTCCACCTGTTGGAGCATACGCTGCGTGGGATAATGGACAGGGCACTTGAGGCAGAACAGAGGCAGGAAGAGGAGGACTTCCTTGCCTCTCAAGGCCCCCTTTATCCGGACAGTGTTCCTTCTGTCCCACCCATCACACAGGAAGAGGATGAGGAGGAGGAGGAGGAGGAGGAGGATTGTGTGAGCATGGAGGTGGAGCCCGGCACTCAGCATCAGCAGCAGCAGTCTTTTAGGGATGATGTACAGTCCCAACAAACCAGTGGACTTGTACGTGGCTGGGAGGAGGTGGCTGGCGATCATGTCATCCTCAGTGACCCAGAAGACTCCGGACCGAATGCCTCAGCTAACCTACGCTGCATGGCCTCCCTGATCCTGCAAAGCCTGCGGAAGGATCCTCGTGTTCTTCGGATCAAGGAGAGGGACCATTACTGGCTGGCCACTCTCCTTGATCCGCGGTACAAGGGTAAGGTTGCGGACCTTATCTTGCCGTCGCAGAGGGAGCAGAGGATGAGACATCTCAGGGAGGCCTTGCAGAAAGGTCTGTGCAACGCGTTCCCAGAAACTGGGAGGCTACAAACTCCTGGTCCTGGGCGACGAGTTGCTGAGGCTTCGGTCAGTGGCAGAAGGAGCGGTGGGGAAGGTGGACGTCTGACCGATGCGTTCAGACAATTTTTTAGTCCGCAGCCCCAAGGTATGATCGGTTCCAGCAACCATCACCAGCGTCTGATATACATGGTGCAGGAATACCTTGGGGCAAGGTCAGACTTGGACACCTTTCCCACCGAAAATCCTCTGGCTTACTGGGTCCTGAGGATGGATCACTGGCCAGAGCTTGCACAGTATGCAATTGAGCTACTGGCCTGTCCTGCCTCCAGCGTTCTTTCCGAACGCACATTCAGTGCTGCTGGAGGATTTGTGACTGATCATAGGGTGCGCCTGTCCACCGCCTCGGTTGATCGACTGACATTCATCAAAATGAATCAGTCTTGGATCACCACCAGCTACCAGGCACCTGAGGCGGATATAACCGAATAATTTTTAATGTCACATCCCTTCAAGACTGCCTATGCTGATGCTGAGTGACTGTCCTCTTATGTTCACTGACTATCCTCTTCCTCCTCCTCAATGATCCATGCCACCACACCAGTGCCTAAGGCACAATTTTTCAGCCCCTGTTTAACAGGGGCGTGTACTTCCAATTTTTTAAAAAAATGCTTCGCAACACGTGTGACTGCTGTGCTCCAAGTACAGTATCTGTGAGGGCCGGGTTGCAGTGTTGTGGCACCAGCACCAGTGCCTAAGGCACAATTTTTCAGCCCCTGTTTAACAGGGGCGGGTACTTACAATTTTTTTTAAAAATGCTTCGCAACACGTGTGACTGCTGTGCTCCAAGTACAGTATCTGTGAGGGCCGGGTTGCAGTGTTGTGGCACCAGCACCAGTGCCTAAGGCACAATTTTTCAGCCCCTGTTTAACAGGGGCGGGTACTTACAATTTTTGAAAAAAATGCTTCGCAACACGTGTGACTGCTGTGCTCCAAGTACAGTATCTGTGAGGGCCGGGTTGCAGTGTTGTGGCACCAGCACCAGTGCCTAAGGCACAATTTTTCAGCCCCTGTTTAACAGGGGCGGGTACTTACAATTTTTTTAAAAAAATGCTTCGCAACACGTGTGACTGCTGTGCTCCAAGTACAGTATCTGTGAGGGCCGGGTTGCAGTGTTGTGGCACCAGCACCAGTGCCTAAGGCACAATTTTTCAGCCCCTGTTTAACAGGGGCGGGTACTTACAATTTTTTAAAAAAAATGCTTCGCAACACGTGTGACTGCTGTGCTCCAAGTACAGTATCTGTGAGGGCCGGGTTGCAGTGTTGTGGCACCAGCACCAGTGCCTAAGGCACAATTTTTCAGCCCCTGTTTAACAGGGGCGGGTACTTACAATTTTTTAAAAAAATGCTTCGCAACACGTGTGACTGCTGTGCTCCAAGTACAGTATCTGTGAGGGCCGGGTTGCAGTGTTGTGGCACCAGCACCAGTGCCTAAGGCACAATTTTTCAGCCCCTGTTTAACAGGGGCGGGTACTTACAATTTTTTAAAAAAATGCTTCGCAACATGTGTGACTGCTGTGCTCCAAGTACAGTATCTGTGAGGGCCGGGTTGCAGTGTTGTGGCACCAGCACCAGTGCCTAAGGCACAATTTTTCAGCCCCTGTTTAACAGGGGCGGGTACTTACAATTTTTTAAAAAAATGCTTCGCAACACGTGTGACTGCTGTGCTCCAAGTACAGTATCTGTGAGGGCCGGGTTGCAGTGTTTGTGGCACCAGCACCAGTGCCTAAGGCACAATTTTTCAGCCCCTGTTTAACAGGGGCGGGTACTTACAATTTTTTAAAAAAATGCTTCGCAACACGTGTGACTGCTGTGCTCCAAGTACAGTATCTGTGAGGGCCGGGTTGCAGTGTTGTGGCACCAGCACCAGTGCCTAAGGCACAATTTTTCAGCCCCTGTTTAACAGGGGCGGGTACTTACAATTTTTAAAAAAAAATGCTTCGCAACACGTGTGACTGCTGTGCTCCAAGTACAGTATCTGTGAGGGCCGGTTTGCAGTGTTGTGGCACCAGCACCAGTGCCTAAGGCACAATTTTTCAGCCCCTGTTTAACAGGGGCGGGTACTTACAATTTTTTAAAAAAAAATGCTTCGCAACACGTGTGACTGCTGTGCTCCAAGTACAGTATCTGTGAGGGCCGGGTTGCAGTGTTGTGGCACCAGCACCAGTGCCTAAGGCACAATTTTTCAGCCCCTGTTTAACAGGGGCGTGTACTTCCAATTTTTTAAAAAAATGCTTAGCAACACGTGTGACTGCTGTGCTCCAAGTACAGTCTCTGTGAGGGGTTGCAGTGTTGTGGCACCAGCACCAGTGCCTAAGGCACAATTTTTCAGCCCCTGTTTAACAGGGGCGGGTAATTACAAATCTTGATCTAATAGTTCACAGCAGGGCCCATTCCTGCGCCCACCAAGAGTAACTATGAGGGCCTGCAGTCTTGTGGCAACACCGTCCACCACCACCGCCAAAGGCCCAATTTTTCTGCCCTGTTCATCAGGTGCTTGCAATTACAAATCTTGATCTAATAACTCACAACAGGGCCCATTCCTGCGCCCACCAAGAGTAACTGTGAGGGCCTACAGTCTTGTGGCAACACCGTCCCCCACCACCGCCAAAGGCCCAATTTTTCTGCCCTGTTCATCAGGTGCTTGCAATTACAAATCTTGATCTAATAACTCACAGCAGGGCCCATTCCTGCGCCCACCAAGAGTAACTATGAGGGCCTACAGTCTTGTGGCAACACCGTCCACCACCACCACCAAAGGCCCAATTTTTCTGCCCTGTTCATCAGGTGCTTGCAATTACAAATCTTGATCTAATAACTCACAGCAGGGCCCATTCCTGCGCCCACCAAGAGTAACTGTGAGAGCTTACAGTCTTGTGGCAACACCGTCCACCACCACCACCACCCCCAATTTTTTCTGCCCTGTTCAACAGGTGCATGCAATTACAAATCTTGATCTATTAACTCATAGCAGGGCCCATTCCTGTGCCCACCAGTCTTGTGGCTACACCAACATCTAATAGGGCAAATTTCTGCAGAGTATATACGCCAGGCCCCTACTTTCAAACATCCAACTTACAAACGACTCCTACTTGCAAATGGAAAGAGAAAACAGGAAGTGAGAGGAAATCTACCCCTAGGAAGGGAAATTCTATCCTGTTAGATTTAATTTGGGAAAAAGGTATCTCCTCTCTACTGATACTTTATCACCAATCCTTGTTTCAATTAAAACCCCACTTTTCCAAAAACATTTGTCATTGGGACGGAAAGTGAGGTGACATGTTCTGAACAGATGTGCAAAGACAGCAAATGTTACAGGGGTGATAACCCCTCCCTATGTTCTCCAAAAAGCTTAAAAATAGATTTTTTTGGGATGGAGCTACACTTCATAATGTACCTGTTCAGATTCTACTTAAGAACAAACCTAAAGCCGCAAGTGGTTTTAAATGGCTTCTTTTTTTCCTTTACAAATGTCATTTTGTGCAAGGACAGTTCTAAACACGGGAAACACATGCCACTTCACAGGCATACTTTAGACACCCCCCAGGTACCATATTTAAAGAAAATTTCACTTTTTTTGTTTCACTTTATGCATCATTAAAATGACTGCTCCCGAAAAAACGTTAGTTTTTAAAAGTTCTTTTTGCATTGATATATGTCCCCTGGGGCAGGACCCGGGTCCCCAAACCTGTTTTATGACATTAACATGCATATTGGCCGTTGTAATTAGCACTTTTGATTTCGAACGTTCGCGTCCATTATAACGTATAGGGTTCGAAAATTCGCGCGAACTTTCGGTCCGTTCGAAGGTTCTGGTTCGAACCGAACCCGGGGGTGTTCGGCTCATCCCTACTCACAAATTATGATGTAAGTTCTGGGACACCACTTTGGGTCACTGTAGTAGAGCTTTGCTCAACCTTTTCAACACAAATAAACCCTTGAAATAACTTTCCGATCTCAGGGAACCCCTTTTAAAAAATACTATTTTTAAAAGTCATGGGACATTAGTGTGATGGTCTGTGGAAAGAATGTTCTGTACATTTGTGGATGTTGGAAATAATTACCGTATTTATCGGCGTATAACACGCGCCGGCGTATAACACGCACCCCAAGTCAGCAGGGAATTTTAAGGAAAAAAACTTTTAGGAGGGAAGTTTAAGGAAAAAAACTTACATTTAAATGCCCATCAATGCAGCCTTGTCAGTTCCACCTGCAGCCATGTCAGTTCCACCTGCAGCCGTGTCAGTTCCACCTGCAGCCTTGTCTGTTCCACCTGCAGCCTTGTCAGTTCCACCTGCAGCCGTGTCAGTTCCACCTGCAGCCTTGCCCCAGTTCCACCTGCAGCCTTGCCCCAGTTCCACCTGCAGAATTTAAAAATGGCACCGTCGAAATACAGAGCCAGAAGTCCTGTGTATCTCGGTGGCGCTCTATAGTTCTCGTTGGCTTTCGGCCGCTCTCGACGGCTTTCGGCCGTTCTCGGCAGCTCTCGACCATTCTTGGCGGCTCACGCAGGACTGCGAGAGACGCAGAGAATGGCCGAAAGTGTCCGAAAGCCTCCGAGAATGGCTGAAAGTGGCCAACAGCCTCAGAGAATGGCCGACAGCGGACAAAAACCTCTGAGAATGGCCGAGAGGCTCAGAATGGGCGGGGGATCTGCGTATAACACGCACCCACGATTTCCCCCTGATTTTTAGGGGGAAAAGTGCGTGTTATACGCCGATAAATACGGTACTCCCTTACAGATAGATAAAAAGCTCAATGGTGACAGTGGGAATAGTGAGAGGCAGAAAATGTTCAATGCTCAAGGAACCCTTGGCAATCTCTGGAGGAACCCTAGTTGAGAAACCCTGCCCTAGAGGCTGTTGATTGCGACCTACTGTCCATACACAATCTTTTATGGCTACATCTGCATGATAAGAACACTCTCTCTAATCCCATCGTACAGCACTTCCTTATGATATGGGATAACCTTAAATATGCAGGTGGATTACTTTCTACTCATTTACCCCTTTTATCGATTATTTGCAGTCCCTCAATCGCCCTGGGATTTGAAACCCCAAGCGCTTTCAAGCAATGGATTGATTCAAAAGTAACCCATTTTCATACTCTCTTTCTTCAAAGGCATAAAACCCTTTCCCAACCTCCAAAAACGTACCAGTTCTGTGTTGTTCTGCTACTGGCAGGTTAAACATTGTTTCATCCACAGCTCACCTACAAGAGGAAAGATTGCCCTTCACACCATTTGACTCTAAATGCAAGGATGACCCCACACTCCCCAGGGTTGAATTCCCTCCTATACTGCACTGTACTATCAAAATACACCCCTGTGCCCCTGAATTACTCCTGAAAATGGGAATAAGATTTAAACATAACACTAGAACACCAGTGGGTCTAAGTTTGGGACCCACAAAGTCATGCTCATGCAATCTTTCTTTGATAGAAATGAATGTGTTGCTTTGGCGGTATATGGTAATTCCTGCCACTCCTTCTACCTGCTTTCATGACTGTCCAGACATAGCCACATTTTTATATATTTGGTGGACATGACTTAGTGTCCACAGATTGTAGTCACAAGTATTTAGAATCTCGTGCACACTCCTTCAGCAGACCCTTCTTATGAACCAATACAAAGCACTCCTACAACGTAAACCAAGTTTTACCAATGACTTATGTCCTAACAGCTGCAAAACATACAATAGCAAAGGCAGAGCTAACAGAGAACCTATTCTAGATGGAAGGTAAGTCTCAGGTCCATTGGATGTTACTTAATGGCTAAACTACAGGGTTCCATGCCTAAATCCCATAAGCTCTGGGAACTATGGGTTGCAAAGCTCTTACCAGGTTATTTTGACCATCGCCTCAATCACCATCACATATAATGGCTGAGAATCCTCCCTGGACACATCTTCCACTTATCTTTACCCTATCAAACCCAGACCCTCCCCCATTTCCACCAAACCTTTTCTTATCTTTCCCCTAGTGACTCGTTCCCCTCATCAATTCTCCTCTACTTGTCTCCTGGTCATTTCTTTTACTATAGTTGCATCCTCTGACATTACTGTCAAACATTTTACCGGTATTGTTTTATTAACTCCAGTGTCTATATGCAAACTTGTGATATCTAAATATGCAACCTTTTGTTTTATTTTCTGTTTGAAAAAAAATTATAATAAAGAGATTGAACAAGTAAAGATATGCTTCATGCAAAACTGAAAATTATAGGTACAATTTTTTTGTCATTTTGGATAGAGTAAGGGAAGGTTATAACTTATGTTGGTTTATTTTTTGTCATCTGTGCTACATTGAGGAGATTTACCTTCACTTACAGTCCCATAGCCAAAACAGGAAGTGGGAGGAAATCACTGCAAATTAATGGGATCCCTTGGGACTATTGTCCCCATTGAAAGATTTCCCCTCTGTTGCTTTTCTTGGGACAACCCAAAATGTGGGATTTTCTTTTATTTCCACTTTCAATGGTAATGGTAAACATAAAAAATAAAGAGGGTAAATCTCCCTAGGGGAACCAACAGCAATAGAAACTGACAGGTGCTCTAATCCAGCTCCACTCTATCCAAATCTAAAGAAAAAAATGTTGCCTTTATTTATATTTTAAGCCCTGAAATGCATTTATCTACCCTACATTCTCATGGCCTTTTTGCATGCATTAGCCCATCTAACTTCATTTTGTTAGTAAACTAATCTTACCTGATGTAAGGCAGGTGAGATGTTCTCAAACACACCCAATCTCTCAACACTAGTGATTAGCTTGGGTTTGGCCCAACCCTGAAGATAGTTATCTTTCCTGGGCCAATGAGCTGCAGGGAGAGATTCCCCACAGCTCAGCTGCATGTAAAGAAAAGAGTGGGGATGCTTGTGACATCATAGACCTAATACGACCACATTGGTCTTATTAGTTCCATGATATGCAGCAGACACACATCACCTGGCTTGTCCTCTTGAACATCTCACTTTGAGGATTTTCTTTTCCTTGGGCTCCGGGTCTACCCCTCTATCGGCTCCCGGACGGAGCTTACTCTGAGGACCTTATTCCATCTGGTGTTCCTTGACATACCTGCACCATCAATGATGTTTTTAGTGCTTCTTTGTATATTTTGTTGCATATACACAAATCAAATTTTGGGTGTACCTGATGAAGTCGGCTCTGCTCCAGGAAATGTGTAAAGACTACAGTCCAAATATACACCAACATTTTGTCTTTGTATTCTGACATACACAAAATCTAATATGTCTGATTTTAACTTCAACATGAAATACATTTTGTATTTTATTTTTATTTATTGGTATTCATTTTAATTTGGTACAACTCCCATGGTCAAAATTTCTTCTTTTGGTTTTCGCATATTTTAGGGACTGATTTCTTCCATCATCTCAGCACCTTTGGCCTTTTTTTGGCTGTAGTTCCATGATATCACAAGCATTACCGCTCCGTTGTGTACATGCAGTAGTTTAGAAGGGAATCCCCTGCCTGCAGCTCATTTCCCTGACACTGACAGCTAACTTGGCCTGGGCGTGAGTTCTGACCAAACACTAGCATAGATGCCAACTGTCAGAGATTTGCCAGGGCACACATCTACTGTATGTGCTTTATACCAATGATGCTGTGTCTAGGGCTGCATCCCAAGATTACAGCATCACCCCTATTTGAGCTAATAAGCATGTGCAGTAACTCAAAAAATAGTATTACTGAGTGCAACTGCTAGTGGGCAGTGCCTGCATAATCAGGGAAGGGACAAGTGGGTGTGATCTGGGCAGGACCGCTGAGAAAATGGGCCTTCATGTGGGTGGAACAGCCCAGTAAGAGGGCATTATATGTGTAGCGCAGCTTCTCCTGTATGTGCTTTTTGTGTATATCCCACAATAAGCTGCTGCTTTATTTAGATTTTAAATTTTTATGTAATTTTGGTCCAAGCGCAGCTTTTTCTTTCCTATTATATGTGTGAGCCCTGGGCTGGGGTGACACTGTCCCGAAAGCAGTGGCGGCTGGTGGTATTTTTTTTTGTGGGGGGGGGGGACTCCCGGGTCGGTCACCCCCCCCCCCCCTCCTAGTTGGGCGATCAGTAGCCAAACACTAACCCCATCTATGGCCCGGGCTTCCTCCTGGTTGCGGCGTCACACTGCGTCCTCCTTCCTCGGCTTCGTGGCCGCGCAGCTTCCCCTGCGTGACGTCTCCTCCTCCCTCCACCTCTTAGGCCAATAAGATCACTTCTCCTTTTGGCCAATCAGGAAACAGGTCTCAAGACCCGCTTCCTGATTGACCAGGAGGCGAATCAGTGTGACAATAGATAGGACGCATGGATAGGAGGCGGCGCCCCTGTGCTCCTAATAGAGCAGCCGCCACTGCCCAAAAGACTGGGGCAAATGAGGTTTATGTCCTAGGAAGTTTGAATATGATTGGTGATACCTGAAAATAAGAGCAGGAAAGAGACAAAGCACTACCATTAGCTGTTCATTGATTATTGCCTGGAACGTATGTGCAAATAATGGGCCTACAAATAACTCTCTTTCTATTATTTATCACTTGTTTGCTTCCTTACAGAAAAAAGAAAAGCTTTACAGAATAAAGCCGCACTCCTCTATCACCTCTATACGTTTTTCTGCCATGTTCATTTTTTTAAGCTGATTCACTAAAGAAGTTTAGAATCCTCACACACAATTGTTTGCTTCTCAACATCAATTATGCAATCACGTGCAGAAGACATGATGATTAAACAGAAATTTGCTTTTCACATGACTGGAGAATTAAAGTGACTATTTACACAATTTATTACATGATGAAAGAATAAATCACAAGACCGGTTCTAGAAAACAGGTAAGAAATATGGAACCTATGCAGAAATGTGAAGAAAGGCCATTTTTCATTGGCCTTTGCAATCAGTCAGATTCTTTTGTGCAGCATGAGAGAATGACAGACATAATTGCTGGTTTCATGAATAACAATTGTTACAATGTACACTGTGCACAATACAATGATGCAATGTACAGGATATGGTCCGATATATGGAAATGTATTATGCAAATAATAAACAAAAAAAAAAAACGAAGAAATGGAAAATATCACATACATTTTCTATAATGAACTCAGACACGATATCACCAAGCACATATTCTGTGTGAAAAGCAGTTTTATGCCATGAGAATTGTGGAATCTAAGGTCTCGATTCATAAAAAAGAGATATAGTGGGTGGTGCTGGGGTTGGTCTGGAGCAGGTCTAACCCACATCCCAGAAGGTATAGTTTATACGGGGTGTATTCCTCTTTGGGACTTTAAAGGGAGAGAGCACTTGCGTTTAAGTTTGAAAAAATTGTTTTATTTAACATAAAGAAAAAGGGTTGTCAGTGTGGAATCAACAAATCCACGTGGGTACATATGAACAACATATACATATAAAAAATGGACAGGATGCAATGATATAAGTATAAATCTGTGACACAGATGAGAACACAAATACAGTTATGTGCGTTATAATCCGACGCGTTTCGAGTTAGGCTCTTCTTCAGGGTTATTTTAGGATCAGCACATATGTGTATTAACAATCTAAAAAGAAAAGATACAATGAAAAACACAGAAACAGGTATATATACTAACAATCATCATCAATAGGACTGTAAGTAATGGTTTCTGAAATACTGAATTATTGTATATTGTATATATATATTATTGTATATATACTGACCCTATCTTGTATCTTGAGATCCTCTTGTGTCTTGAGATCGATTCATAAAAAAAAGCTATGTACAATAAAGTGGTTGTAAAGGCAAGAGTTCTTTTTACATTAATGCATTCTCTGCTTTAAGGTAAAAAAAAACTTTTCATGTCAGCTTCCCCCCAGCCCCCCTAAAATACTTACCTAAGCCCGATCTCAATATAGCGCTGTGCCCATCTGCAGCAGTGCGGCTTTTCTCTCCTCTCCTCTCACAGGAGGCTCAGCAGCAGAGGGAGCCATTGTCTCCTGCTGCTGTCAATCAAAACCTGTAAGCAGAGAGCGGGGGCAGTGCTTAGACGCACTGTATGTGTCAATAGACGCACACAGTGCGGCTCAGGATTAAGCCTGCACAGGTGCCCCTATAGCGAGTAGCTTTGCTATGGGGTCACTCAGAGAAGAGGAGGAGCCAGCAGCATTGGTGGGGAACCCCAGAACAGCATAATTGGGGCTGCTCTGTGCAAAGCTAAAAATTTAAATCTTTACAGTCACTTTAAATGTAGCAAGAATAGGAGCAGGCTGTGTGCTCCTGTGCCCGTTCTAATGCTCCCCGTCTCCGGCCTACGCTGTTGGCTGATTCGGCAATGGGTGTTGAGGGATTCCCCTGCTCACTCCTTCTCCTCTCCCCCCTACTTCCTGGCAGCGGCGGTGGTGAGGCAATCAGCGGCAGGTAGATGATAATGCAGCTGCTAAGGACACTGGAAGATGTAGTCC
Source organism: Lithobates sylvaticus (assembly GCA_028564925.1). Classification (NCBI taxonomy): domain Eukaryota; kingdom Metazoa; phylum Chordata; class Amphibia; order Anura; family Ranidae; genus Lithobates; species Lithobates sylvaticus. Next base: position 570,595,800 of record CM053029.1, read on the forward strand.
GGAAGGGCCACTGCTCTGTGGAGGATAATGGGGCTAAACACTTCAACATCCAGGATTCTCTGCAAACAGAGGATAGGGTGAGTTTCTCAGGCTTCGGGAAGGAAAACTGCATCTGAAGTGTGGGGACCTGTTGCTGTGTTCTGTGCACCCAGAGGACTGAGACACAGAGAAGTATTGTTGTATGGGGAGCGGTGTGTGTGTACCTGTACTCACACCAGAGAGAGCCACTGAGGACCTGTAAGAGGATCAGATTCCTAAGTGCTGGGACTGAGCCTTGTGAGGACCGGAGCTGGAACTGAGCTTGTTGAACCAGATTCCTGAGGACAAAGCCAGAGGGAATGCCAAACAGACAAGCATCCAGAGCAAGACACGCTGCACTGCTGGGACTGGTGAAGTAATGCTGTATAAGTTCTACACTACATGCAGTTTAAAGAGATGGTAACACATGAACCACAATACAGATCGGGCCCCACCATAATCCGGCTGAATATTACAAATTAGGTGGCAGGTACTTTGCAGCCATCTCCAGGGGTATCTCTTTCAGAAACGTATACACCCACCCACTCTTAGGGGTGTACGCGTAATGTGTATGCAAGGACACTTTGTCTTTCATATCATTCATGCAGAGAGTGATTGTGAGACTTCTTTTATTTCCGTTTACATTCCTCACTCTCTATACTGTTCTTTATTAATACTGTGTATTTCAGATTAAGTTGGTTTAGTATTATTTTCGTCTAGGTTAACTGCCTTATGATAGCCTAGTATTCACACTAATTACTTTACTGCAATTTAACAGAGCCTTTATCTGTTTATTAATGTTGGGGCCTTGTCATTTATTTTATCTTTTTTTTTTTTTACAATATACTTACCGTATTTATCGGCATATAACGCACAGCGGCATATAACGCGCACACCAGTAACTGTTGCCTTTCTGTCATCTTGAACCAGTCTGCCCATTCTCCTCTGACCTCTGACATCAACAAGGCATTTTTGTCAACACCACTTCCGTTCACTGGATATTTTCTCTTTTTCGGACCATTCTCTGTAAACCCGAAAGATGGTTGTGCGTGAAAATCCCAGTAGATCAGCCCATCTGGCACCAACGACCATGTCACTTAAATCCCCTTTCTTCCCCATTCTGATGCCCAGTTTGAACTTCAGCATTTTGTCTTCACCAAGTCTGGATGCCTAAATGCATTGAGTTGCTACCATGTGATTGGCTGATTAGCAATTTGTGTTACCAAGCAATTGAACAGATGTACCTAATAAAGTGGCCGGTGAGTGTAGGAATTGCATTGCACACCTACTCCTTCCTGCCCCCTCCGCCATTCACAGAGCTCATAGGCACCTTTCACATGGGCCAGTTTTACATACCTTTCGCATGGGCAACCAGAGGGAGGTAAAAACAGGCAGTTGAGCTGTGGTTTACTTTTCTGGGCTAATAGGATAGGGGGAGAGGGGGTAGGTACTACATCAAGGAACGTGCACCAATGCGAAATACAAACATTTTCAAATTCCATTCAGCCAGCAGCATTAAAAAAAATAAAAAATAAAAAAAAAATATGAAATATACAAAGGAAGAAAGTCTTTTAAATTGCCAGCGAATTACATTTCCCTGCTGGTTTCTTAATAAAAAAAAAAAAAGAAAGAAAGAAAAAAGCACACAGGTCTGCCAAAATACATAGCAGACCCTTGAGGGTCTGAAAGTCCAAATAGCGAGTGCTTGTTCCGAACTTATGTTCAGTCCATTTATCCCTAGTCAGCATTGGCTGCCTTTATATTCTCCTAATCAAGTCTTCATTACCCTTTGTAGTATTTTATCAAATAAGCCTGTATGGAGAAATATTTTTATTTTTTTATGTTTTGTGTTTTGGGCTTGTTTCCAGGATGGCTGTCATTGTCCCTAAAAATAAAGGAAACTACATAAGGCACCCCACAAAAAAAAAAAAAAAAAAAAAAACTCATAAATACACATTAATTTCCTTGAAAGAGCTTGAGCCAAAAACGGCACAGGAAGGATTAATCATGTCAGAGCTCCTGGAAATATCGGACATATCAGTAGGTGTAAGCAAATGCGTAAAAACCTAGATTAAGCCTGTCAGAGCATTGACATTAGCATAAAATCATCAGATGTTCAGCCAATCTGGGAAAGCATTTGTCGGTATGCTGCGTTAACACCAGATTTAAAACAAGCCAGCAGGAGAAGGGAGCTCTCTTTATTGTAATATTAACATTTGCGAAGCATGGATGGTGGACAATCAGAGCCTACAGTGCTAGATGCCAAATCTCTTCCATTGCTGTGAAATATGAATGTGGCATATGCTTGCCTCCATGGGGAGTCCATTGAGCTATCCCAGTGATGGAGAAAAAGAGGCTGCATGCATAGTAAAATAGAGACATAACTCTCCGTGATTGCCTTTTTTTGGATATGAGATGATTCTCCCTGGCATCAGCACAAACGCTGGCGTCACCTAAGAAAGTGCGTTTGTAGAAATTGTTTAAGAAAAGGATGAACCTTACTGAAATGGTATAAAGAGCAAAATAAATTCAGAAGAAAATGTTGTGTATTGTATAATATTATATGTATATATATATATATATATATATATATATATATATATATATATATATTTATGGTCTAGAGCCCTACGGACGACATGAGTAACGATGACACATGGGGACAACACAAAACTCACCAACATGAAATAGACCTGAAAGTGTGCCTTGGTCTACCGTATGGTACGCCAAATAAGGGGGCATACCCTAGATAAAGAATGATAAGAAGTAGTTATGGAATGTGGAATGAGTATTCAGTCTGGGGTAAGAATACTTAGAAGAGGTTTTTAAAAGGGGAGGGTGGGCGGGTATCACGCACAGGAAACCGACAAAGACCGGCGGCCTTTGGGCTGCTTAAATACCCTCCGGGCTCCTCCCATAACTTCAGGCCGGTACCCGGCCTTCCAATTTATGGTCTAGAGCCCTACGGACGACATGAGTAACGATGACACATGGGGACAACACAAAACTCACCAACATGAAATAGACCTGAAAGTGTGCCTTGGTCTACCGTATGGTACGCCAAATAAGGGGGCAAAAACCTTCAGGTAGGGGATAATTATTTATTAGAGGTAATGTCACTGAGTGAGTCGAGCAAAGGCCTGAGCCATCTCTAACTGTGGGTTAGGAATGTAGCGAGAGAAGCAGGCCGACTTCCACCGACCCAGTTTCTTGATTACGTGGTCCGGAACCCCCTGTCTTGAGGCCGTCGTGGCCGCCCCGATCCGGAACGAATGCCCGGAGTACTGGCTGGGGTCCAACTGAAGATGGCCGAGAAGGACCCGGACATGTTCCACGAACTGCGAAGAGTTAAGGGCTTTCACCGGAAAAGGTAGCAGTGGACTGGCCCCGGGGCAGTCGGACAGCAGTGCCGTCAGGCGGTCCAACACGGCAACTGGGCACCAGTTGTTGTGAGTCCTGTATAGGTGAATATCTACTCCGGAACCTCGCTGTTGGGTTTTGGAGGTCGTCAAGTGAAGGACGTAGTGATCCTGGTGGCGATAGAGATTATTTCTACGCAAGACTGGACCGGCTGGGTGGCTGCGAGTGAACTCGCTGGGCCGCAGAAACCCGTAAAACGCCATGTGTATCGCTGCCTGCAGGACGGTACTGAGGAGGAGACCGAAAGGGGACCTATCCAGGATGTCAGACATCCCCTTGAAGATCTCCCCCGTGATAGGCAGCCGCTTTGAGCTGACTGGCGGCTGGTGTTTCTGAACTCCACGTAGTAGAGCCCTCACGGCGTGGCAGGAGAACACCGAAGGCCTTGCGGGGTCTTGAAGTGACAAATAGTGCTGCACCCCGGCCACGTACTGGCGTATCGTGCTGTGTGACAGTGCTAGGTGTGAATGGCAGTAGGCGATGAACGCCAAGACCTGCTTGAGGCTGGAAGACTCGTGAGGCCGCTGGGGCAGGAACTTGTTAAACGCCCTCCAGGCCGTCTGGTAGGCCCGACGGGTGTTGCGGGCGAGTGAGGCGTTGATGATGTCGGTAGCTGAGTGTAGATGTGGGGCTAGTCCAAGGTCAGTTGTGACCAATCCGGGATAGTGGCTGAATGACGGCAGGCTCCTGGCACCTGTTCAAAGAAAGAAATAAAGTTAAAACGGGAGAGTGCGTCCGCTGCTGCGTTGAACTTCCCTGGAATGAAGGAGCAGTACACATTGAACTGATGCTGTAGGGATAGCTGGACCAGTCTGCGGAGGAAGGACATGACGGGCCTGGACTTAGACCTGCCCTTGCTGATGATCTCGGCTGTGGCTTGATTGTCTGTCGAGAAAGCCACCGTCTGTCCAGACCAATGGTGACCCCATAGGTGGGCGGCTGCTACAATAGGGAAGAGCTCAAAGAGGGCTGACGTAGTAGTAAAGCCCGGTGTGGCTAGTGCTTGAGGAGGCCACGGGGCGGCGAACCACAAATGGCCAAAAATGGCGGCGCATCCTGTGGATGCCGCCGCGTCGGTCACCACCTGTGGTGACTGCGTGGACACGACTGGGATAAACAGGGACACACCGTTCCAATCACTAAGAAAGTGCTCCCACATGGCCAGATCTGCCCTGGCTGCAGAATCCAGCCTAATGACCTGGTCTGGGTCCTGCGTGTAGGACAGGAAGACCAGCAACCGGGACACAAAGGAGCGGCCCTGGGGGATGATCCTCACGGCAAAGTTCAGCATCCCGAGGAGAGACTGAAGTTGCTTCTGAGTACATCCCCCCCCCCGGGTGAACTCTTGCAGAACCGTCCTGATACGGTCCAACTTATCTGCCGGAAGGCTGGCCTGCATGGCCAACGTGTCAAGGTCGACGCCCAGGAACGTGATCTTGTGTGCCGGGCCGTCAACCTTGTGCTCCGCTATGGGGACGTTCAGATTGTCGAAAACCGTCCTCAACTTTCCAAGGTCCCCTGGGGGAGCCCCGGGCGGCTCTATCAAAAGGAAGTCATCCAAATAATGGATGACCTCGTGGCACTGTGCCTCATGGAGAAGGATCCACGCCAGGGTCTCGGCGAACTTGTCAAATAGCCAAGGACTACTTTTAGACCCGAAGGTCAATTTGGTCGCGAAATAATATCGCTCCCTCCACTTGATGCCGTGCCAGCACCACAAGGAAGGATGGATGGGCAGCAGCTTGAAGGCGTCGGATATGTCCGCCTTCGAGAGCCACGCACCCACCCCTGCCCTGAGAATGGCCTGGATAGCCATGTCTACCGAAGCGTACTTCAGCGAGAACTCCTCGGAGGGGATGAGCGAGTTGAGACTGGGAACGACGGAAGAATGAGGCGCTGACAGATCATACACCAGACGTTTTTTATTTGAAAACTTTCCCTGCACAAGCCCGATAGGGCTAACCCTCCAGATGCTGAAGGGGGATTGACAGAACGGGCCTATCATGAAGTCCCGATCCAACTCCGTCTGCAAAAGGACATCAATCGCTGGCTCGTCTGTTGCTGCTGAGCGTAAATTCGGACATTCGTGGGTGGAGTGGGGCAGGGTGATGAGCCCGGTATGGAACCCCTCAGTGAAGCCTCGGATGAGGTAGCTGGCGAGTGACGGAGTGGGGTGTGAGGTCAGGTAGACGCCGAGCCAAAGGACATTGACCCGGCTTAGTCATGGTCTCTTCTGTTTGACCTCACACAGGATCCTGGGGTGCGCCCTCTGGCACAGGGTGCAAATGTGCAAGAGCCGGCACTGGCTGAAATTGCAGGAGCCGTAATTAAAATTGTTGCAAATGGCGGCTCCCCCAACCATCCGCACCGGACGTCCCAATTTGTCCATCTTTCGCCCTTGCACCGGGGCCTGCTGAGCCTGGCTCGTGCTGGCAGAGGCCGTGCTAGCTATCGGATGGACAGAGGCTACGTTGGCACACCAGACCGTGGTGTGAGACGCTGACTGACAGACAGCACATAGCGGGGAGCGAAGGCCTGCAAAGTGGCGGCAGAACAATTCCGTGTCCACTACGCTCCAGTCCGTTGGTAAATGGAACTGTGTGAATCTGGCTGCGGCTTTGGCCGAGAAGGACCGATGGTAGTCGTAGAACGCTGAGCCACCGTATTTGTGGCCCAGGTCTACGACCAAATGGAGGTAGAGGTCCAGCTCTTCCCGTCTGCCGGGGGAGGCTGAGCACAGCACGTCTCTAAACATGCCGAAAGCGAGCGTGAATTCGGGCACCGTGAGCTTCCTGTTGAGCCTCGGATCCTTCGCTTTCAACACCACCGAGACATCTCCCCAGGTGTAGGCCTTGTTCTCGGCCAAGTCATGGACCGAGATCAAGAGTGAGGCCAGATTGACGTCTTTGCCCTCTAGAATGTCCTTCCTTACGCTGGGTGGCACCAGGTGGGAAGGGTGAACGGTAGGCGTGGCAAGCTCACTACCTGCGGCCGGTGCACTGATGGCTGGGACCACCGCGTGGTCCGGAACCGTGGCAGCCGGGCTGGCCTCTAGCCGAGACACCCTGTCCTGGACCTCCACGATTGAGGAAGACAGGGAGGACACGAGGGTGTGTAGCTGGGCAACGGCGGCTGAAATCGATTCCAGAGACGCCTGCTGGCTGCTGGGGCTTGCTGCGGCCGGTGGTGGGAAGAGAAGCCTGAACAGCTCCGCCTTCCTGGCCGTGGACGAGAAGGGTATCCCTCTGCGTCTCAGCTCGGCGGACAGCCTAGGAATTGTCCATGCCCTAAGAGACTGGACACTGCCAGCCTCGGAGGCTGACGCCGGAGATAGTGGGGTGGTGAGGTCATCGCTGCCAACTGACGACATGGCGGCTGCCAAGACCTGTAACTTGGTAGACTGGTCACGTGTCTGCAGGCTGGGCCTAAAAGGTGACAAGAAATGAGTTTGGACGTGTCACCTATGATATACGTACCTGCCACAAGAAAGCAGGAGCCCCCCGTGCCCTTGTGTTTTTTTTTTTTTTTTTTTTTTTTACCTGCTGGAACCCTGATCAAGTTGGCGCAGGTGGACCTACTGAATCCGACTGACCTGAGAGAGTGTGAGAAAAAATACCTATTTAAGAGCCTAAGACTGCTGCCGTCCAGAGCGACGGAACCCAACGCAGATGATAACAACAGGCGATAGTGACTTGAGTCGACTGCCGAGATCGCTGTGGGATCAACTGACAGATGACAACACGAACGACTGACTTGACACGTTGCCTTACTGAATGAACTTCCCGTGACAGGGCCCGGCCCGTTCGTACCGTATGGGGGTGACTGTGGGCCGGACTCTGGAGCACGTACAGAATGAGGCCACCATGAAACTAGGCCGACTGCCTAGGTATGCTGAGGCCGAACTGTGACATCCAGCTGCCACCGAGTCTGACTCCAAGCTCCCCCCCTTTTTTTTTTTTTTTTTTTTCTTCGAAATGCGGCCGGCCTAGGGCACGCCGGCGCGAATTCGTACAAGCGGGTGACCAATTAACTCCGGGCGTGGTAAGGTGACACAGAAATGATATCACATGACAAGGGCAAGAATCAAGTTTTTTTTTTTTTTTTTTTTGCGACTCCGCCCCTGGCGCATGTATTGAAATGAGGCCGAGCCTAGGGCACGCCGACACGAATTTAGTGCGAAGAAGTGACTCCATTCATGCCGGGCGTGGTAGGGTGACAGAAATGAGATACCATGACAGGGGCAAGAACCAGGAATGTACGTAAACCAGTGATGCGATTCTGCCCTTGGCGCATGTATTGAAATGAGGCCGTGCCTGGGGCACGCCGACATGAATCCAGTGCGAAGAAGTGACTCCATTCATGCCGGGCGTGGTAGGGTGACAGAAATGAGGTACCATGACAGGGGCAGGAATCAGGAATGTACGTAAACCAGTGATGCGATTCCGCCCTTGGTGCATGTATAGAAATGAGGCCGTGCCTAGGGCACGCCGACACGAATTTAGTGCGAAGAGGTGACTATATTCACGCCGGGCGTGGTAAGGTGACAGAAATGAGATACCATGACAGGGGCAAGAATCTGGAATGTACGCAACCAGTGATGCGATTCTGCCCTTGGCGCATGTATAGAAATGAGGCCGTGCCTAGGGCACGCCGACATGAATTCAGTGCGAAGAAGTGACTCCATTCATGCCGGGCGTGGTAAGGTGACAGAAATGAGATACCATGACAGGGGCAAGAATCTGGAATGTACGCAACCAGTGATGCGATTCTGCCCTTGGCGCATGTATAGAAATGAGGCCGTGCCTAGGGCACGCCGACACGAATTAGTGCGGGGAAGTGACTGCATTCATGCCGGGCGTGGTAAAGTGACAGAAATGATATACCATGACAGGGGCAAGAATCAGGAATGCCCGCAGCCAGTAAAGTGATTCCGCCCTTGGCGCATGTATCGAAATGAGGCCGGGTAGTCATGCATCAGGATCGCCCCGATCGGAGCATGCGTGGATGCGACCGGGCCAGGATCGAAGCGATGGCATGAACGCCCTGATTAACTGATGCGAAATGATTTAGCATGACCGAAAGGCCTGGTACGTTAGCCACGTTTGAAATGATGAAATGATTGTCATGCTAATTCGTGAAATGTTTCGACACGGTCGAAGTGATTCGTACAACTAAAATGCCAACAGTGCTTCGGAATATAATAGCGATTCGGCACGCTCGCTAGCGCCACTAAATCGGATAATGGCAGAACATGAACGATACGTGTGAGTGCGAACGGCACCCGTGCGTGAGTTATGTTGACCGATTCGGAGACTGTGTGGCCCGCTCGTATAAGGGAACCCTTGAGTGCCGGATGCAACATCGGTCGGAGTGTCTGTGGCGGGCGGCCCTGAATGTGCGTGCCGTTAGATGGCTCCCGATCGGGTACAACAAAACGTGCGAGTAAGTGTTTAGGTTTCGAGACAAGCAGCGCGTGGCTCGTGAGCTACGCAGATCACAGTTTAGTGACATGATAAGCAGTGCATGAGAACGTAAAACATGGGAGCCGAAGCCCTACCTGCGACAGCCGAACCAGACTCTTTGTACGAAACTGCGACTCGACGACACGAGTGCGACACGAAGGGACGACACAACTTACGAACACGGAACACGGGACTGCAACAAGAGAAGACGGATAGACGAAAACGGAGCTCACGAGCCGGCACCAAGAGCGCTTGTCACGAACGAGTCGGTCCTAGATGTCTGACGTATCAGATATCACGCACAGGAAACCGACAAAGACCGGCGGCCTTTGGGCTGCTTAAATACCCTCCGGGCTCCTCCCATAACTTCAGGCCGGTACCCGGCCTTCCAATATATATATATATATATATATATATTAAATGGAGTGGCCTCAGAACAAATTTAATATACCGTATTTATCGGCATATAACACGCGCCGGCGTATAACACGCACCCCAAGTTTAGGAGGGAATTTAAAAGAAAAAAAACTTTTAGGAGGGAAGTTTAAGGAAAAAAACTTACATTTAAATGCCCATCAATGCAGCCTTATCAGTGTCATTTGCAGCCTTGCATTGCAGCCTTGTCAGTCATTTGCAGCCTTCCATTGCAGCCTTGTCTGTCATTTGCAGCCTTCCATTGCAGCCTTGTCTGTCATTTGCAGCCTTCCATTGCAGCCTTCCATGTCATTTGCAGCCTTGTCAGTCATTTGCAGCCTTCCATTGCAGCCTTGTCAGTCATTTGCAGCCTTCCATTGCAGCCTTGTCTGTCATTTGCAGCCTTCCATTGCAGCCTTGTCAGTCATTTGCAGCCTTGTCAGTCATTTGCAGCCTTGCATTGCAGCCTTGTCAGTCATTTGCAGTCTTGTCAGACATTTGCAGCCTTGTCAGACATTTGCAGCCTTCCATGTCATTTGCAGCCTTGTCAGTGTCTTTTTTCTTTTAAAAATGGCGCTGTTGAGATACAGAGCAGATGTCCTGTGTATCTCGGCGGCGCTCGGTAGTTCTCGGCCGTTCTTGGCGGCTTTCGGGTATTTTCGGCTGCACCTGGCCGTTCTCGTCTATCTTCGGCCATTCTCGGCTATTTTCGGGTGCACTCGGCCGTTCTCGGCAGCTTTAGGCTTTCCGAAAGCCGCCGAGGGCGGCCTAAAATAGGCGAGAACGGCCGAAGATAGCCGAAAGCCGCCGAGAACGGCAGAAGAGGGTACAAACGGCGGGGGATCGGCGTATAACACGCACACCCGATTTTCCCCTGATTTTAAGGGGAAAAAAGTGCTTGTTATACGCCGATAAATACGGTAGATAGGGGTAGGTACCATCATCCCATATTTGTATAGGAAAAACGAACAGATGCTAAATTCTCCAAATAGTACCCTGAAGCATCAACTAATGGTGGAAAGGGGGACTATTCCGGTACCCAAATATAGCAACAAAATTTATAAAAAAATATATAACATTTATTGAAACACATAATAGAAAAGATACATAAATAAACAACAAAACATTATTTGTTGAGCAGATCTTATAAAATATTGTAGGGTTTACAGATTTGCACAAGACCCCTCGAGTAAGTGGGGACACGTTGATGTGGGTTTTGACGTGTTCCTCGACCAGTTTCGCAACTAATGCCGCTTCCTCAAGAGGCGTCACCCATAACATCCAGAAAAAGACCCTTTGAAGTGTGGAACGGCTATAGAAACAACCTAAAGTAGGGTGATCCCCTAGGGGCAGACACGGGGGGGGGGGGAAGGGTTCAGCACATGTGTGCCTTGGAAATATTTGAAATCAACCAGGATCACCGGCACTCTCTGTGAGTAACAACCCCCAGATACTGATCGCCAAAGAGTTGTTATGCGATCAGGTCGGGGGCATTAACTGATACAGATCTTAATAAGACAGAGAGGCCATCCAGTCCTGGTTGCTTGCCGTCAAAACCCACATCAACGTGTCCCCACTTACTCGTGGGGTCTTGTGCAAATCTGTAAACCCTACAATATTTTATTTGATCTGCTCAACAAATAATGTTTTGTTGTTTATTTATGTATCTTTTCTATTATGTGTTTCAATAAATGTTATATATTTTTTTATAAATTTTGTTGCTATATTTGGGTACCGGAATAGTCCCCCTTTCCACCATTAGTTGATGTTTCAAGGTACTATTTGGAGTAGCCCTTGAATTTAGCATCTGTTCGTTTTTCGTATACTGTATATATATATATATATATATATATACAGTATATTTACAGTTGGCGAAATAATTATGTGATCCCCTGCAGATATTGTAAGTTTGCCCATTTACAAAGAAATGAAGGGTCTATAATTGTTATCATAGGTGTATTTTAAATGATACAGACAGAATATCAACCAAAAATCCAGAAAAAAAACATGATACAGATGTTATAAACTGAGATGTAGTTCAGTAAGTAAAATAAGTATTTGATCCCCCACCAACCAACAATATATCTCTTCCACAGACTGGCTACAGTATGTGCTCATGTGTTACACAGATTAGTCCTGTCAGTGCTTCTAATGACAACTCATTCTGTGTATAAAAGACACCTGTCCACAGAATCTTTCTTTCATTCAAACCTCACCATCATAGGCAAGACCAAAGACCTGTCAAAGGGCTTCAGGGACATCATTGTAGACCTGCACAAGATGGAATGGGCTACAAGACCATCAGCAAGAAGCTTGGTGAGAAGGAGACAACTGTTGGAGCGATTTTTTGCAAATTGAAGAAATAAAAAATAACCATCAATCGCCCTCGGTCTGGAGCTCCATGCAAGATTTTGCCTCATGGGTAAGGATGATCTTGAGAATAGTGAAGGATCAGCCCAGAACTACACGGGAGGAGCTTGTAAATAATCTCAAGGCAGTTGGGACCACAGTCACCAAACAAACCATTGGTAACACAATACGCCGCCATGGATTGAAATCCTGCAGCCCCCGCAAGGTCCCCCTCCTCAAGAAGGCACACATACAGGCCTGTCTAAAGTTTGCCAGTGAACATCTAAATAATTCAGAGAAGAATTGGGAGAAATTGCTATGGTCAGATGAGACCAAAATTGAGCTCTTTGGCATTAACTCGACTCGCCGTGTTTGGAGGGAGATAAATGCTGACTATGGCCCTAAGAACACCATCACTACAGTCAAGCACAGAGTTGGAAACATTATGCTTTGGGACTGTTTCCCTGCTAAGGGTACAGGCTGACTTTGCCACATTGAGGGGGGCCATGTATTGTAAAATATTGGATGAGAACCTTCTTCCCTCGGCCGAAACACTGAAGATGAGTTGTGGATGGGTCTTCCAGCATGACAATGACCCAAAACATAGCACCAAGGCAACAAAGGAGTGGCTCAAGAAGAAGCACATTAAGGCCATGGAGTGGCCTAGCCAGTCTCCAGACCTTAATCCTATAGAAAATTTATGGAGGGTGCTGAAACATCGAGTTGCCAAGTGACAGCCAAGAAACCCTATTGGGGTTGTAAAGGATTATTTTTTTATTTTTTTTAAATAACAAACATGTTATACTTACCTCCTCTGTGTAAGGGTTTTGCACAGAGTGGCCCCGATCCTCCTCTTCTGGGGTCCACCAGCAGCACTCATGGCTCAAGTGCCCCCACGGAGACCCGCATTCCAAGGGGGACACTCGTGCGGGCGCGCTCCGAGTCCTGCTGCTGTGTCCATTCACAAAGACAGCAGGACTCGGCCCCGCCCCAGGCTACCGTATCACTGGACTTGATTGACAGCAGCGGGAGCCAATGGCTGCGCTGTTATCAATCTGTCCAATGAGGAACCAAGACAGCAGCTGGAGCTGCTGTGCTCGTCCCCGTCGATCGGAACGTTCGGGTTCAGGCAAGTAAAAGGGGGGCTCTGGGGGGCTGCTGCACTACAAAAGGATTTTCATAGAATGCATTAAGGTGAAAAACCTTGAGGGTTTACAACCCCTTAAGGATTTAGAGAAGATCTGTAAAGAAGAGTGGACCAAAATCCCTCCTGAGATGTGTGCAAACCTGGTCACCAACTACAAGAAACGTCTGACCTCTGTGCTTGCCAACAAGGGTTTCTCCATCAAGTACTAAGTCATGTTTTGCTTGGGGATCATATAATTATTTTACTCACTGAATTGCAACTCAATTCATAATATTTGTATCATGTGTTTTTTTCTGGATTTTTGGTTGATATTCTGTCTCTATCATTTAAAATACCTATAATAAACATTTTCAGACCCTTTATTTCTTTGTAAGGAGCAAACTTACAAAATCAGCAGGGGATCAAATAATTATTTTCCCCACTGTATACATACTGTATATATACAGTATCTCACAAAAGTGAGTACACCCCTCACATTTTTGTAAATATTTTATTATATCTTTTTATGTGACAACACTGAAGAAATGACACTTTACTACAATGTAAAGTAGTGAGTGTACAGCTTGTTTAAATTTGCTTTCCCCTCAAAATAACTCAACACACAGCCATTAATGTCTAAACCGCTGGCAACAAAAGTGAGTGCACCCCTACACAAGCAGACTAAGGATATGGATTACTGGAACCATGTCCTGTGGTCTGATGAGACCAAGATAAACGTATTTTGTTCAGATGGTGACAAGCGTGTGTGGTGGCAACCAGGTGAGAAGTACAAAGACAGGTGTGTCTTGCCTACAGTCAAGCATTGTGGTGGGAGTGTCATGTTCTGGGGCTCGATGAGTGCTGCCGTTACTGGGGAGCTACAGTTCATTGAGGGAACCATGAATACCAACATGTACTGTGACATACTGAAGCAGAGCATGATCTCCTCCCTTCAGAGACTAGTAGGGCAGTATTCCAACATGATAACGACCCCAAACACACCTCCAAGACAACCACTGCCTTGCTATAGAAGCTGAGGGTAAAGGTAACGGACTGGCCAAGCATGTCTCCAGATCTAAACCCTATTGAGCATCTGTGGGGCATCCTCAAATGGAAGGTGGAGGAGTGCAAGGTCTCTAACATCCACCAGCTCCGTGATGTCGTCATGGAGGAGTGGAAGAGGACTCCAGTGGCAACCTGTGAAGCTCTGGTGAACTTCATTCCCAAGAGGGTTATGGCAGTACTGGAAAATAATGGTGGCCACACAAAATATTGACACTTTGGGCCCAATTTGGACATTTTCACTTAGGGGTGTACTCACTTTTGTTGCCAGCGGTTTAGATATTAATGGCTGTGTGTTAAGTTATTTTGAGAGGACAGCAAATTTACACTGTTAAGCCCCATACACACGGTCGGAAAATCCGACCACCAAATCCATCGGATTTGGTCCGACGGATTTAGTCCGACACTGGTGTTGCATACACACGGTCGGACAAAGTTGTCGGAAAATCCGATCATTCTGAACGTGGTGACGTTTGTTGCCTACGACGGGACTACGTAGAGGCTAGTAGCCAATAGCTTTGGTCTTGTAATGTGATCTGAGCATGCGTGGCACTTTGTCCGTCGGAATTCCCTACACACGATCGGAATTGGTGTGATCGGACTTTGTTGTCGGAAAATTTATAGAGCAGGAGATAGAACTTTGTCCGTCGGACAATCCGATGGAAACTGTCCGATGGTGCCTACACACAGTCGGAATTTCCGACAACATTGTCCGATAGGACAGAATCCATCGGAAAATCCGACCGTGTGTATGGGGCTTTAGCTGTACATTCACTACTTTACATTGTAGCAAAGTGTAATTTCTTCAGTGTTGTCACATGAAAAGATATAATAAAATATTTACAAAAATGTGAGGGGTGTACTCACTTTTGTGAGATACTGTATACTTGATTTTCTATTTTTAGCCATTTACAAAATGCAAAGTGAGCGAACAGCAGAAAGATTGAATTCAAGGTATTTAAAGATCGAGGTTAGACAAGCATTTAGCACTTTCTTTTGCAAGGATATACGCAGTACCATAAAATTACGCTGAGAATTTCTTCGCTGTCTGATGTATGTAACTGGTTTATGTTCACACCACCTGAAAGCAGTTACATGTAGAACTGGCCAAGGATTAGCAGATCTCTTGCCAAGAACGACGACACGCAATGAAACATCTGCTTTGCTTTGATCATATCATTACACCATTGGGATACTCCCCAACTAAACCGACAGGTGCTAGTGCCACACGCCTTACTCAATTCTCTTTATATAAAAGGCCACCTACAAAGAGAATTATGAACAAGTTGCAAAGTCTTAGATTTCTTTTTCCTGCAGGAGCCGCTAGTGAATAGGAGAACAGCCAGGCACACAAATTATCCACAGCACACTGTAGTCAGAAAACAGTCCTTGCAGCTTCGTTGTTTTGTGTTTTTATTAGGGGTATTGAACTTGGATGGGGATATGGGTATTATGGGATGCCCACTTGAGTTTAGCAGAACATTCCCAGGGACAATTTCTTCTGTACAGACAATTTACACTCCTCAGGTTCCTCCAGCACAACACTTGCTTGAAGCACTACAACTCCCAGGACCAGCTGGCACACTGTAAGGTTATCTGACTACAAGGCTCAGTCAGTTAAGTAGCAAATGCCCTTTACAGGCAGGGACTGTGGGCCTCTTTGGTAGTGTAGCAAAATCTTAGTGCCCAGCTGCCCTTCTGTGGCTACTGATCCCAGCACCACCCCTTCAGGCACTGGCAGCCCACCTGGCTGCAGTTGCCCCTCTCTCCAACCCTCTTGGCTAAACTTCCACAGTCCTCCTGAGCTGACTCTGCATCCATCTCAGACTGCTCTCACCCAGTCCTCTCAGGCTGCCTTTCAGTCCTCCCCGGCTGTAACACTCAACATTCGTCACTCGTCTTTTTCCCTAGAGATTTGCCCCACAGTGTTCTCCTCCTGCTGTCCTCCCACCTGCTCCTGTGCCACTGGTCAGGACACCTCTATGTGTCATGAAGAGGGTCCCTTCCGCACCCGAGCCCAGGCCAGAGGTCACCCTCCCCCCCAGACTAGGGGGGGTTACGCTCAAGGGCTACTGACAGCCTCCTAACACTCCATCTCCATCTTCCACCAGAACTCCACTGCCCCAACTGGGCTGACCCTGAGTATTTGAGGGGGCCTGCCCCCTACCAACTGATCTTTTGGCGATTGATCGGGGCCCTCAAAATAACTGTGCGCACACGGCATTACAGCGGGAGAGAGCGTCGTGTCAACATCGAAAGAAGAGAAGAGGGAAGAAGGACGGAGAAGACCGGGCCAATGCTAGTAAAAGAGCTGGAAGAAGATAGTGGAGGAGCCCGGCAGAAGAACCGGAGAGCGGGAGAAGAACCAGAGACCGGGAGAAGAGGCCGGAGAGAGTGGTGGAGTCGGAAGAGACCCCCGAAGTCGGAAGAAGACTCCCGGAGCTGCCTAATAAATTACTTTAAAAACCTGTCTAGTGTGTTTTTTTTATTGACACTTTTTTTTCCCTCAGGTGAATGGGTAGGGGTACGATGTACCCCATACACATTCACATAGGGTGGGGGGCCGGTATCTGGGGGCCCCCTTATTAAAGGGGGCTCACGGATTCCGATATGCCTCCCGCCCGCAGACCCCGACAACCAACGGCCAGGGTTGTCGGGAAGAGGCCCTTGTCCTCATCAATATGGGGACAAGGTGCTTTGGGGTGGGGGGGGGCCACAGGGCACCCCCTTCCTCAAAGCACCCACCCCCCCATGTTGAGGGCATGTGGCCTGGTACGGTTCAGGGGGGGCACTCGCTCGTCCCCACCCTGTTTTCCTGACCGGACGGGCTGCGTGCTCGGATAGGGGTCTGGTATGGATTTTGGGGGGTCCCTCATGCCGTTTTCTCAGCGTAGGGGTTCCCCTTAAAATCCATACCAGACCTAAGGGTCTGGTTTGCCCTTGGAGGGGAACCCATGCCGGTTTTTATTATTAGTGAGGCAACATTGTCGCTTCAATATAGATGGAGATCCGACTTGGAGGCAACTTCCATTGAATTCTATGGGTACAAGTCACCTAGAAGTCGGATTGAAGTAGTACAGGAACCTTTTCTGAAGTCGAAGCGACTGCAGTACAGACATACCCCACTTTTAAGTACACAATGGGGTTTATTGACTAAAGCTGGAAAGTGCAAAATCAGGCTCACTTCTGCATAGAAACCAATGAGCTTCTAACCCCAGATTGTTCAATTAAGCTTTGATAATAAAACCTGGAAGCTCATTGGTTTCTATGCAGAAGTGAGTCTGATTTCACACTTTCCAGCTTTAGTAAATAAACCCCATTGTGTACTTAAAAGTGGGGTATGCCTGTAGTGTGCATTAAAGAGGAAGTAAAGCCTCCTCACAAAAAAAAAAAAAACGGAACCTGCAAGGCAAAGGCATAATTAGCTAGTATGCATAGCATACTAGCTCATTATGAATAACTTACCTGAGAACGAAGCCCCCGAAGCGGTCCTCATCCACGACCTTCTCCGGCGCCATCAATACCGGAGTGACTTCCGGGTCTCGCCGCTCCAGCGCTGTGATTCACTGGAGCAGCGATGACGTCACCCCCGCGCATGCGCATGCGCAGACAGCGATGCCTCTTTTTTTCTAAATATCTCCTAAACCATGTAGGTTTAGGAGATATTTATTGGACCTACAGGTAAGCCTTAATCTAGGCTTACCTGTAGGCCAAAGTGGTTTGTAAGGGTTTACAACCACTTTAAGACGGATCCATTCACTTACATTGATTTTTTCATGTAGCGCGACTTGGGGCAACTTGAAGTCGGATCCAAAGTTGCCCCTGTGTGAATGGACTCTAATGCCGCGTACACACAGTCGGAATTTCCGATGGAAACAGTCCGATGGGAGCTTTTCATCGGATTTTCCGACCGTGTGTATGCCCATCGGTCTTTTTCTGTCGGAATTTCCGACGGACTTTGGATTGAGAACCTGTTCTCAATTTTTCCGACGGAAAACCTTTCTATCGGATTTTCCGATCGTGTGTATGCAATTCCGACACGCAAAATTCCGACGCATGCTCGGAAACAATTTGGCGCATGCTCGGAAGCATTAAACTTCCCTTTTATAGTGCTGTCGAACGTGTTTTATGCCGCTGTGTTACAGACTGTCGGAATTTGGTGTGACCGTGTGTAGGCAAGACAGTTTGAGCGAAATTCCGACGGGAAAACCATCAGAGCTTTTTCCGACGAGAATTCCGACCGTGTGTACACGGCATTAGAATATCTCATGAGATAATTGAATCACGTGACACATTTTCTCCAATTACCTCATAAGATGCTGAAAATGTCAATTTACTATCACCTCATGAGTTATTTACCTCACAAACCAAAAACATGAGGTAAATAACTCATAAAATAGTGTTAAAGTAAATTCACTAAGAAAATAAATTAATTAATTAAAAGCATGAGTTAAATAAGTAGTGGTCCAGGCATGCAGTATTTAAGGAATGTAAAAAATATAATAGTCAATTTGGAAAAGTCTCTACCTTTTTGGACCTATACAAAGAAAAGGAAAAGCACGCATTGAATAATTTAACATTACAATTTTCATTTGTCTATACGGCGGGCGGGAGATAGTTAGGTAAACCAGCCCCCATGGTTCTGTGTTTTTCCATATTTTGGTTTCCGTGCATTACTGTTGAGAAACTGATCCAGAAAGGTAGAAAAAAAAAAAAAACACACTAATGCCATATACACACGATCGGACATTCCAACAACAAAATCCATGGGATGTTTTCCGACGGATGTTGACTCAAACTTGTCTTGCATACACACGGTCACATAAATGTTGTCCGAAATTCCGAACGTCAAGAACGCGGTGAAGTACAATGCGTACGACGAGCCGAGAAAAATTTAAGTTCAATAGCCAGTGCGGCTCTTCTGCTTGATTCCGAGCATGCCTGGAACTTTGTGCGTCGGAATTGTGTACACACGATCGGAATTTACGCAAACGGATTTTGTTGTTGGAAAATTTGAGATCCAGATCTCAAATTTTGTGTGTCGGAAATTCCGATGGAAAATTGTCCGATGGAGCCTACACACGGTCGGGATTCCCGAAAAAAATCTCCCATCGAACATTTTACGTTGGAGAATCCGACCTTGTGTACGCGGCAAAACAGTTCACCAGTTCATGCGCTCAGGGCCGTCTTTAATATTAATTGGACCCTGGGCAAAACTTTTCTTGCCCCCACCCCCCCCCCCCCCCCCCCCCCCCCCCCCCCCCCCATGCAGTTTCGCTCTCCACCTGCTCTGAGACATACAATAAATAGCAGCTAGACTCAAAATCAGATTACCAAATCAGATCAGGCAGCTATTGCAATTGGTTGCCAGAGGTTACAGTGTATCATTACCGCTCACTGACTGGTTGCTAGAGGTAACAGCACACATTATGGCTCACTGATTAGTTGCTAGAGGTTACAGGACATGATTTCTGCTTGTTGATTGGTTGTTAGAGATTAATGTGGATATGACCTCAGGGGGCCATGATATACATATCAATGCTGCCGGCCGCTGCTATTTACATATGAATGCCGGTAATTTACATGTAAACACAGGGTCTGTAGGCGAGTCATCTGTACACAATAGGGCGGAGCTGGGCAGCATTAGTAGCAGCACTTCACACATAGATATTGGGACACAGCACATGACTAAAATCGCAAGGGACAAGGGAATTTAAACCAGGATAGTCGGCAAGTATGAGGCAGCTGGTTTGGGCCCCACAACAATGACAGGGCCCAGAGCAGCTGCCCCCTTTGCCCTGCCTTAAAAACGGCCCTGCATGCGCTGGTCAAAATAACTCCCAAGTCCAGCTGGTAATACTGATCAAAGGAAACTCATCTTCTATTACTAAAGACGGTGCAGCTCTCTTTTAGTCCACTGGGTGGTGGACATGGACCTATACAAACAAAGAAAAGGTAAAGAGCGCACGGCCGCCCTAGTGTAATACTGTTTATTGAACTATTAATACATTTTCCATAAATTGCACTCACATTTTGGAAGTACAAGTAAGGCATTTAAGGCTCATGTTCTCCTCTCCTGGATAGCCCCTGTAATGTGTCCCAATGAAGGAGGAACATCCAACCTCCCAACAGCCAGATGGGAGCCCACAAGCAGCTCATCATCACCTCCGGTGTGCACATGCGCCCGGACCAGCTGGCATCGTGCTGCGATGTAGACACCCGCTGCGGGGGGAGAGCCAATGGAAACAGAGAGACAGAGAGCAGTACGCCAGCCTGCAGGGTTGCCATGATGATGCGTTTTAGAGGCGTGGCCTCCATTATGAACTCAATTATGACTTAAAAGGTGGCCCTTCTTGAAGTCAAGTGGGCATCTCATAACCCCACAACCCTATCCAAGTTATTAACCCTCTAATAAATAACAAACACAAAGTCACGGACTGTTCTCTGACTATGGGTGTTTGTGAAAATTTGGTGTGCCTGGCTGTGCAGGAGTGGGGGATCCCTTCCATCTGCAACTCCTACGCGGTAGTGCTGCACACACACTATATTGGCAAAAAGTATTGGGACGCCTGCCTTTACACGCACATGAACTTTAATGGCATCCCAGTCTTAGCCCCCGTACACACGGTCGGAAATTCCAACCACAAAATCCGACGGATTTTGTCCGACACTGGTGTTGCATACACACGGTCGGACAAAGTTGTCGGAAAATCCGATCATTTGAACGTGGTGACGTTCGTTGCGTACGACGGAACTACGTAGAGACTAGTAGCCAATAGCTTTGGTCTTGTAATGTGATCTGAGCATGCGTGGCACTTTGTCCGTCGGAATTCTCTACACGCGATCAGAAAAAGTCCAATCGGATTTTGTTGTCGGAAAATTTGAGAGCAGGATCTCAAATTTTTTTCCGACGGAAAAAGTCCGATGGAGCCCACACACGGCCGGATTTTCCGACAACATGGTCCGATAGGACATTTTCCATCGGAATTTCCGACCGTGTGTATGGGGCATAAGTCCGTAGGGTTAAATATTGAGTTGGCCCACCCTTTGCAGCTATAACAGCCTCAACTCTTCTGGGAAGGCTGTCCACAAGGTTTAGGAGTGTGTCTATGGGAATGTTTGACCATTATTCCAGAAGAGCGTTTGTGACGTCAGGCACTGATGTTGGAAGAGAAGGCCTGGCTTTCAGTCTCCGCTCTAATTCATCCCAAAGGTGTTCTATTGGGTTGAGGTCAGGACTCTATGCGGGCCAGTCAAGTTCCTCCACCCCAAACTCACTCATCCATGTCTTTATGGGCCTTGCTTTGTGCACTGGTGTGCAGTCATCTTGGAACAGAAAGGGGTCATCCCCAAATTGTTCCCACAAAGTTGGAAGCATGAAATTGTCCAAAATATCTTGGTATGCTGATGCCTTAAGAGTTCCCTTCACTGGAAATAAGGGGCCAAACCCAACACCTGAAAAACAACCCCATAGCATAATCCCCCCTCCACCAAATGATTGGGAACAGTGCACAAAGCAAGGTCCATAAAGCAATGGTTGACTGGCCTGCACAGTCCAGACATAGTTGAGCAAGTTTGGGGTGGAGGAACTTGACTGGCCTGCACGGAATCCTGACCTCAACCTGATAGAATACCTTTGGGATGAATTAGAGTGGAGACGGCGAGCCGGGCCTTCTCGTCCACATCATTGCCTGACCTCAGAAATGTGCTTCTGGAAGAATGATCAAACATTCCCATCGACACACTCCTAAACCTTGTGGACAGCCTTCCCAGAAGAGTTGTTTCTATAGCAGGAAAAGCTTTTAATACTCCCTGTAACATCACTGGGCTTGTTAAGTCTCAGTTCACACTGATGCGGTGCGGGAAGCAAATCCTGTTCAAAATCATATGTGATTTTTTGCAGTGTACTTTGAGCCCTTTCATTTTGTATCACTCAAATCGTACCAGCCCCGCACAAAACAGTTGTTTTTTTCCACACTGGAATCGGATCACATGCGTGTTCACACCCATGCAATCCAATTCAGCCAATCGCACTGCATTTTGCAACCTATATTGACACCTGCAGCAGTTCGCATGAATGGAGTGAGACTGTGATGCCGTGCGGGAAACGCACAGGAATTGCTTTGAATCCCGCACTGCATCAGTGAGACCCGAGACTAAAGACTTATTTTTTACATTTGTTAACCACTTCAGCCCTGGAAGGATTTACCCCCTTCCGGACCGGACCATATTTTGCGATACGGCACTGTGCCACGTTAAATGACAATTGGGCAACAATTTAAAAACAAAAACACAATATTTTTTACTATTTGCTATAATAAATATCCCAATTATATATTTTTTTAACACAATTTTTTTCCTCAGTTTAGGCCGATACGTATTCTTCTACATATTTTTGGTAAAAAAAAATCGCAATAAGCGTGTTTTGATTGGTTTCCGCAAAAGTTATAGTGCCTACAAAATAGGCCATTGCCTTATGGCATTTTTATTCTTTATTTATTTTACTAGTAATGGCGGCGATCTGCGATTCTTATCGGGACTGCGACATTGTGGCAGACAGATCGGACACTTTTGACACTTTTTTGAAACCATTGCCATTTATACAGCGATCAGTGCTATAAATAGCCACTGATTACTATGTAAATGTCACTGGCAGGGAAGGGGTTAACACTAGGGGGCGATCAAGGGGTTATCAGGGGTTAACACTAGGGGGCGATCAAGGGGTTAACACTAGGGGCGATCCAAAGGTAATTGTGTTTCCTAGGTGTGTGTTCTAACTGTGGGGGGAGGGGACTGACTGGGGAAAAAGACCAATCCGTGTTCCTATATACTAGGAACACACGATCTGTCTCCTCTCCCTTGACAGGACGTGGAGGTTTACACACACAGATCCACATTCCTGCTCTTTCACGAGCGATCGCGGGTGCCCGGCGGATATGGCGGCACGCGCATCGGTTTCCCAGTGACACGGTGGACGCGTGCCTCTGGCGGTGCATATACCCCTTTAAGCAAACAGCGATTTGCGCAGGGGAGCCATTCTGCCACCGACAATCAACGGCGGGTGGGCGGGCGGCTAGTGGTTAAAGTGATTGTTAAGGTGTACATTTTTTTTTTAAAATAACAAACATGTTATACTTACCTGCTCTGTGCAATAGTTTTGCACAGATCAGCCCCAATCCTCCTCTTTTGGTGTCTCCCATCGGCACTCCTGGCTCCTCTTCCCCTTCAAGTGCCCCCCATAGAAAGCTGCTTGCTATAAGAGCACTCGTGTGGGCTCACTCCATAGACACAGCCCTGCCCCCGCTCCCTCATCACTGTGATTGACAGCCAGTGGCTCCCGTTGCTGTCTCTGAGTCATTGCCGGTGGAGAGAGAGCCTATGTTCTCGTGCACAGCGCTGGATCAAGATCAGACTCGGGTAAGTATAAGGGGACTCTGGGGGTAAGGAGGGGGGGCTGTATGCAGAAGGCTTTTGACCTTAATGCATACCTTGAGATGGGAATGAGGGACATCTATCACCAAAAGTATGCAGGCTTAGGACACACCCCTGACACGCCCCCTTAAAGGAGAATTGTATAAAAAAACAAGATTGGTTGAACCAACAAGTGCTTTTTTTTACCACTTCTATACCACTTCTTTATATTGGCTTTTGGAATTTACAAATGCAGCAATTTAGGAATCTGGGAAACACTTTTTGAAAGATAAAAAGTGCATTTTATATACATCTATATAGATCAGATCAAAATGAGGGACAAATGAGGGGGAAAGAGGGACAGAGGGACATTGCTCTAAATCAGGGACAGTCCCTCGAAATCAGGGACCATTGGGAGCTATGTTAATGCATAGAATGGAGGTGGTGGAGATGGTGAGCGACTGCAGACATGAAACAAGGGATGGTCTGAGACTCTGAGACTGCAGACATGAGACAGGAGATGGTCAGAGACTGCAGACATGAGACAGGAGATGGTCTGAGACTGCAGACATGAGACAGGAGATGGTCAGAGACTGCAGACATGAGACAGGAGATGGTTAGAGACTGCAGACATGAGACAGGAGATGGTCAGAGACTGCAGACATGAGACAGGGGATGGTCAGAGACTGCAGACATGAGACAGGAGATGGTCAGAGACTGCAGACATGAGACAGGGGATGGTCAGAGACTGCAGACATGAGACAGGAGATGGTCAGAGACTGCAGACATGAGACAGGAGATGGTCAGAGACTGCAGACATGAGACAAGGGATGGTCTGAGACTGCAGACATGAGACAGGAGATGGTCAGAGACTGCAGACATGAGACAGGAGATGGTTAGAGACTGCAGACATGAGACAGGGGATGGTCAGAGACTGCAGACATGAGACAGGGGATGGTCAGAGACTGCAGACATGAGACAGGAGATGGTTAGAGACTGCAGACATGAGACAGGGGATGGTCAGAGACTGCAGACATGAGACAGGAGATGGTCAGAGACTGCAGACATGAGACAAGGGATGGTCTGAGACTGCAGACATGAGACAGGAGATGGTCAGAGACTGCAGACATGAGACAGGGGATGGTCAGAGACTGCAGACATGAGACAGGAGATGGTCAGAGACTGCAGACATGAGACAAGGGATGGTCTGAGACTGCAGACATGAGACAGGAGATGGTCAGAGACTGCAGACATGAGACAGGAGATGGTTAGAGACTGCAGACATGAGACAGGGGATGGTCAGAGACTGCAGACATGAGACAGGGGATGGTCAGAGACTGCAGACATGAGACAGGGGATGGTCAGAGACTGCAGACATGAGACAGGAGATGGTCAGAGACTGCAGACATGAGACAGGGGATGGTCAGAGACTGCAGACATGAGACAGGAGATGGTCAGAGACTGCAGACATGAGACAGGGGATGGTCAGAGACTGCAGACATGAGACAGGAGATGGTCAGAGACTGCAGACATGAGACAAGGGATGGTCCGAGACTGCAGACATGAGACAGGAGATGGTCAGAGACTGCAGACATGAGACAGGAGATGGTTAGAGACTGCAGACATGAGACAGGAGATGGTCAGAGACTGCAGACATGAGACAGGGAATGGTCAGGGACTGCAGACATGAGACAGGAGATGGTCAGAAACTGCAGACATGAGACAAGGGATGGTCTGAGACTGCAGACATGAGACAGCAGATGGTCAGAGACTGCAGACATGAGACAGGAGATGGTCAGAGACCGCAGACATGAGACAAGGGATGGTCAGAGACTGCAGACATGAGACAGGAGATGGTCAGAGACTGCAGACATGAGACAAGGGATGGTCTGAGACTGCAGACATGAGACAGGAGATGGTTAGAGACTGCAGACATGAGACAGGAGATGGTCAGAGACTGCAGACATGAGACAGGAGATGGTCTGAGACTGCAGACATGAGACAGGGGATGGTCAAAGACTGCAGACATGAGACAGGGGATGGTCAGAGACTGCAGACATGAGACAGGAGATGGTCAGAGACTGCAGACATGAGACAGGGGATGGTCAGAGACTGCAGACATGAGACAGGAGATGGTCAGAGACTGCAGACATGAGACAAGGGATGGTCTGAGACTGCAGACATGAGACAAGGGATGGTCTGAGACTGCAGACATGAGACAGGAGATGGTCAGAAACTGCAGACATGAGACAAGGGATGGTCTGAGACTGCAGACATGAGACAAGGGATGGTCTGAGACTGCAGACATGAGACAGCAGATGGTCAGAGACTGCAGACATGAGACAAGGGATGGTCTGAGACTGCAGACATGAGACAGGAGATGGTTAGAGACTGCAGACATGAGACAGGAGATGGTCAGAGACTGCAGACATGAGACAGGGGACGGTCAGAGACTGCAGACATGAGACAGGGAATGGTCAGGGACTGCAGACATGAGACAGGAGATGGTCTGAGACTGCAGACATGAGACAGCAGATGGTCAGAGACTTCAGACATGAGACAGGAGATGGTCAGAGACTGCAGACATGAGACAGCAGATGGTCAGAGACTTCAGACATGAGACAGGAGATGGTCAGAGACTTCAGACATGAGACAGGAGATGGTCAGAGACTGCAGACATGAGACAAGGGATGGTCAGAGACTGCAGACATGAGACAAGGGATGGTCTGAGACTGCAGACATAATGCAGAAGATGGTCAGAGACTGCAGACATGAGACAGGAGATGGTCAGAGACTAAGGACACACTGATTGAGACTTCTAGATATCACTGTTATTAAAACCAAATCAGTTTTTTCATATTTCATATACAGCCCCCTATATTTCCTATTTATCTTGGCAAGATCAATTATAAAAGATCAGAGGAAAAAAGAGCGTACGAAGAGAATAGGAATGGACAGCACAGAAGAAAATAAACGTGAAGGAAATAAACAAAACCATTCAGCTACCAGAAACCAGACTATTTCTCCTTCACTGAGTAAGCACCAAAACTTCCCAAGGGCCTTACAATAGGTACCAAGGGCCACATGTGTCCCCCGGGCGGCAGATTGGGCACCGGGGAAGTATATGAATGCCCTTCAATATACATCAGAGACATAGTGCCAAGACATCCTTATACTGGGCTGAGGATCCCATCGGTCCTAATTCACCAGGTTCCTCCACCCTATTCAAAGTCGAGTAACGACTCGTCTCACTTTAATATATCTTCCCTCTACATGTCAGATGGACACATTCTGTGACTATTTAATCAATTACACATCAGCAGGAGAAGCAGTACAAATGAACCCTGACACTTTCTATAGAGAGGTATCTGAACATGCTTGTGTACATGTGGGATGAAATAAATCCCTATTTTATCTGGTCCATCTATTTCTAATACTTAAGTCAACTACCGCCATCTAGTGGCTTATATGAAAATGCAGGAAAGTTTGCTTCATTGATTGCAGCCTTATGCATTACTGACACTGTTATCTAGATATAAAGATTAACAATAAAATATAAACATGGGCATTCATCATTTCTTTTATCTTTGTTATTCTGTTCTAGAATCAGCTCCCTCGAGAGACACTACCTGCTTAACTTTGTATATTTGTCTTTCTGAAATATTTTTTGTATCCTATGTTCTAGAATAACTGAAAAGTGCCCTGTAAAACGTTGACGCTATATAAATGTATAGAACAAAAAAAAAAAAGGTAAACCCCCCAAAAGGAACAGATTAGCACGCTTCACAGCTGCTGATTTTCCGCTCCAGGGAGCAGAATTTGCTGGACGCCATATGGGAACTTATACAATAACACCGGCGTTGATGTGGACTTTCACTGGCAGGTAGTTGGGGCCCTACAGCTCTGCACACATGAAATGTTTCCTGATTTAGATGACATTTTATAAATCTGTTGAGCGTTCAATGCTGTGTCTCCCTTTGCTTAGTGTATTGCATTAGGTGCAGAAGTAGGTCTCACTGTGACCTACATGAGGGCCAAGAGGGAGGACCGCCATTCCTACTGACAGATGTAGGAAATGTCAGCTTGTACAGGGCTGCATACTGAAAAGTCAAAAGACGTCAGGGGCCCTGATTCATTGAAATTAGAAACTACATTTTGCAATGAATGAACAATAAAAGTATGTTCTTTATAAATTCACTTCTGTAATCCCACTAATGTACACTATATTACCAAAAGTATTGGGATGCCCGTCTTTACAAACACATGAACTTTAATGGCATCCCAGTCTTAGTCCGTAGGGTTTAATATTGAGTCGGCCCACTCTTTGCAGCGATAACAGCTTCAACTCTTCTGGGAAGGCTGTCCACAAGGTTTAGGAGTGTGTCTATGGGAATGTTTGGCCATTCTTCCAGAAGCGCATTTGTGAGGACCAGTGATGTAAGTAACTGAGTTAAAATAAACGGAGTTACCTAACGCATGTTACTTTAGAGGGTAACGAGTAATCTAACTGATTACTTTTCCCCTCATGGTAACTCAGTTCCCATTACTTTGGCTTAGTTACCCCAATTACATCTACTGCCACTAGATGGCAGTAGTGTAATTCCGGTGTCCTGCCAAAAAAGTTCCCCCGCCGGAGAAGGACCCCCTGTACTGCGCAGGTGCAGCGCTTGCGCAGTACGAAGGACTACGGAGCTTCCGAAAATTGCTGAACCTAAACAGCTCTGAGTGAACTCTACACCGCGCAGGCGCAGTTAACATGTAATTGTACGAGGCGATGCCGCACGCTCCTGATGCTCGTGCTACTCTGCAAGGGGCGTCTATCGTGTAAGTAAGGGGCGGGTCTAGTATTACTGTAACCAAGGGGCGCATTTATTATTATTGTTATATATCGAGCTCTGCCCATTAATTTAACATTCGCCCTCTTCTGTAGCCATCCGCCCCTTACACGATATAATAATAATAGACCCGCCACTTGCTTACACGCTATAACAGATCTGCCCCTTGGTTACACGATATATAACAATAATAATAAATGCGCCCCTTGGTTACAGTAATACTAGACCCGCCCCTTAGTTACAAGTATAGAATATTTGAAAAAAAAGTCAGTTACTTTGCTGGGTAACTAATTACTTTTCCAATGTAGTAACTGAGTTACTAACGCAATTACTTTTTGGGAGAAGTAATTTGTAACTTAACTAATTACTTTTTTAAAGTAAGATGACCAACACTGGAGGCCTGGCTCACAGTCTCCGCTCTAATTCATCCCAAAGGTGTTCTATTGGGTTGAGGTCTGCGCAGGCCAGTCAAATTCCTCCACACCAAACTCACTCATCCATGTCTTTATGGACCTTGCTTTGTGCACTGATCCGAATCATTTGGTGAAGGGGGATTATGGTGGGGGGTTGTCTTTTAGGGGATGGGCTTCAGCATACCAAGACATTTTGGACAATTTCATGCTCCCAACTTTGTGGGAACAGTTTGGGGATGGCCCCTTCCTGTTCCAACATGACTGCGCACCAGTGCACAAAGCAAGGTCCATAAAGTCATGGATGAGCGAGTTTGGGGTGGAGGAACTTGACTGGCCTGCACAGTCCTGACCTCAACCTGATAGAACAACTTTGGGATGAATTAGAGTGGAGACTGTGAGCCAGGCCTGCTCGTCCAACATCAGTGCCTGACCTCACAAATGTGCTTCTGGAAGAATGGTCAAACACTCCCATAGACACACTCCTAAACCTATGTACACTATATTACCAAAAGTATTGGGATGCCGTCTTTACAAACACATGAACTTTAATGGCATCCCAGTCTTATTCCGTAGGGTTCAATATTGAGTTGGCCCACCCTTTGCAGCTATAACAGCTTCAACTCTTCTGGGAAGGCCGTCCACAAGGTTTAGGAGTGTGTCTATGGGAATGTTTGACCATTCTTCCAGAAGTACATTTGTGAGGTCAGCAGTGATGTAAGTAACTGAGTTAAAATAAACTGAGTTACCTAACGCAGTTACTTTAGAGGGTAACTAGTAATCTAACTGATTACTTTTCCCCTCATTGTAACTCAGTTCCCATTACTTTGGCTTAGTCACCCCAATTACATCTACCGCCACTAGATGGCAGTAGTGAAATTCCGGTGTCCTGCCAAAAAAGTTCCACCGCCGGAGAAGGACCCCCTGTACTGCGCAGGTGCAGCGCTTGCGCAGTACGAAGGACTACGGAGCTTCCGAAAATTGCCGAACCTAAACAGCTCTGAGTGAACTCTACACCGCGCAGGTGCAGTTAACATGTAATTGTACGAGGCGATGCCGCACGCTCCTGATGCTCGTGCTACTCTGCAAGGGGCATCTATCGTGTAAGTAAGGGGCGGGTCTAGTATTACTGTAACCAAGGGGCGCATTTATTATTATTGTTATATATCGATATATCGAGCTCTGCCCATTAATTTAACATTCGCCCTCTTCTGTAGCCATCCGCCCCTTACACGATATAATAATAATAGACCCGCCACTTGCTTACACGCTATAACAGATCTGTCCCTTGGTTACACGATATATAACAATAATAATAAATGCGCCCCTTGGTTACAGTAATACTAGACCCGCCCCTTAGTTACAAGTATAGAATATTTGAAAAAAAAGTCACAGTTACTTTGCTGCGTAACTAATTACTTTTCCAATGTAGTAACTGAGTTACTAACGCAATTACTTTTTGGGAGAAGTAATTTGTAACTTAACTAA
Organism: Lithobates sylvaticus; assembly: GCA_028564925.1. Taxonomy (NCBI): domain Eukaryota; kingdom Metazoa; phylum Chordata; class Amphibia; order Anura; family Ranidae; genus Lithobates; species Lithobates sylvaticus. The sequence continues at coordinate 570,625,795 of CM053029.1, forward strand.
TTACTTTTTTAAAGTAAGATGACCAACACTGGAGGCCTGGCTCACAGTCTCTGCTCTAATTCATCCCAAAGGTGTTCTATTGGGTTGAGGTCTGTGCAGGCCAGTCAAGTTCCTCCACACCAAACTCACTCATCCATGTCTCTATGGACCTTGCTTTGTGCACTGATCCGAATCATTTGGTGAAGGGGGATTATGGTGGGGGGTTGTCTTTTAGGGGATGGGCTTCAGCATACCAAGACATTTTGGACAATTCATGCTCCCAACTTTGTGGGAACAGTTTGGGGATGGCCCCTTCCTGTTCCAACATGACTGCGCACCAGTGCACAAAGCAAGGTCCATAAAGTCATGGATGAGCGAGTTTGGGGTGGAGGAACTTGACTGGCCTGCACAGTCCTGACCTCAACCTGATAGAACAACTTTGGGATGAATTAGAGTGGAGACTGTGAGCCAGGCCTGCTCGTCCAACATCAGTGCCTGACCTCACAAATGTGCTTCTGGAAGAATGGTCAAACATTCCCATAGACACACCCCTAAACCTTGTGGACAGCCTTCCCAGAAGAGTTGAAGCTGTTATAGCTGCAAAGGGTGGGTCAATTCAATATTGAATCCTACGGACTAAGACTGGGATGCCATTAAAATTCATGTGCGTGTAAAGGCAGGCGTCTCAATAATTTTGGCAATACAGTGTATCTGGTGATTAGTATTGAATCCAAGGGAAGTTGTCACATGATAGAAGGCCTCTGGACCAACATCTGCACCCAAGAAAATTCCCACAGCCTTACCTAACTAGGGGGCGGGGATGCAGGGGACATTGACCTAATCGGGTCAAATTACCATATTTTTGGTCAATGACATTGTCCACATATTGCAATGTGGTCATATTAAGTCAACAATGTCATCAGCATCCTTGCCCTTTGTTATGTGTGGCGACTGGGTGGGGAATTTTCTGGCCACAGCTGATTACTATCATGTGATAGTTTCTTGCAGGTTCAGCCCGAGCCTTAGCTCATCCCTACTGGCAATCCTGCCATTTTTATGGTTCCAATGCTTTTTCAGCCTCCGCCCTGACAATGACTTGAAGCCACAATACAAATTTCTTCACCCCCCCCCCGCCCCAGTGTTGCCCACCTAGAAGCTCTACTGTGTAATTCTTTAGGTACCAGTGATGATTAAAGTGGAAGTTCAGTCAAAAGATAACCCCTTTCACACTGAGGCAGTTTTCAGACATTTTAGTGCTAGAAATAGGGCCTGTAAAGCGTCTGAAAACTGCCTCCTCATCCCTGCAATGGGTGCTTTCACACCCGGACGGTGCGCCTGCGGGACATTTGGAAAAGTCCTGCAAGCAGTATCTTCGGGCCGGGTTGGAAGCGCTGTATAAAGCGTTCCCAAAATGCCCCTGCCCATTGCAATGAATGGGCAGCACTTCCAAAGCGCCTGAAAAGCGATTCGGAAGAGCCACAACACAGGAATTTTTAACCCTTTTTTGGGGTTACAAGCGCCCTGCTAGCAGCCAAAAAGCAGTGCAAAAGCACCACTTAAACAGTGCTAAAGAAATGAGAAAACAAAAATTCGCCCAGGGGACTTTAAATGAAGTGTCCATGATGATCACAGGTAAATAAAGTGTATGGATATAAAAAAAGTAACAAAGTTTATTGGAATGTTGTAACTCTCGTCCAGTACAAAACATGAACATAGGTGACAAATTCTTAAGTACAGCAACATAACATGATGGTCCTCTAAAAATAGCCATAATGACATAACATCACAAAGTATTAGGAGTACAGATATACAAGATATATCTCTAACCCGACGCGTTCCGTGAGCTTGCCTCGCATCATCAGGGGCTGATGTGTATATCTGATGTCTGTAACAACAAAATATATATATATTGGAGTATAGGTTATGATTGGACAAAAGCATGAGGCCAGAACTAGTGATCCCAGACAATTGGCTCCAGAGGGTGACCCCAGGTAAAACATCTCCCCCGGGAGCTGAAGGGACGAAGACCACAGCATTGAGGACCGAGGCCAGACACAGGGCAGGCATGGCAAAGAGATTAAAGAAGGAGTGTGGACCCAAATGTCACCCATGAATCTTGCAGCGCATACTCACTGTAATAAGGTGTACAAATATATATATATATATATATATATATATATAATATATATATATGTATATAAATCTAAGTTGATTGAAGATACAGTGTCCTGGGAGTGTAAAATAGTATACTTGAGTACCCCAAAATTCACCCATGAATCTTGCAGGGCGTACTCGCTATAGTGGGGAGTATAAATGTGTATATATATATATATATATATATATATATATATATATATATATCAATCTGTGATGATTGATCTGACAATGTCCTAAGAGTCTAAGATGGTATACTTGGATACAAAAGATTGGAAGTGTCCTGTAGAACATGGAGGGGAAAAAGAAATCGTGTGAAGGGGAAAAAGGGAAGGTGAAAAAGGAGTGGAAACATGATGAGGAGGGAGGTGAGGGAATAGAGAATGTTAGCAAAAAGAAAAGGAAGAAAGATGAAAACAAATAAGCTATGATAAAAGGAAGAGAGAATGAATTGGAATAAAGAGGAAATAAGTTGATAAAAATCAATAAAAGTATTACCCCACAGTGTACGTGTAGAGAGGATAAGTATGAAATGAGCAGCGCTTTTGGAGAAGAATAAGGAGTTAATTAAGGCTGATTAGAGTAAATTAAGGGTTAATAAGGGGTTAAACAGAGGAACATTAACAAAAAAAAAATGTAAAAAAACAAATTTCTTCATCAATTTAGGCCAATATGTATTCTGCTACATATTTTTGGTAAAACAAAACAACCCAATACATGTATATTGATTGTTCAAAAGTAATAGAGTCTACAAATTATGGTATATATTTTTTTTTTTTTTTACTAGTAATGGTGGCGATCAGCGACTTATAGCGGGACTGTGATATAGTGGCGGACAAATTGGACACCTAACTGACACTTTTTGGGGGCCAGTGGCAGTGCTTAAAAATAGGCACCGTCACTGTACTAATGACACTGGCAAACAAAAATGTTTCAAGCCTGCGCATCCAGTTTTTGTCTGCCAAAAATTCGTAATCGTCTGTCAAAAGCAGCATCCTAAAGATCATAAAATCGGCAGATCGTTCACCAGACTACCGTATATACTCGAGTATAAGCCGAGTTTTTCAGCACATTTTTTTGTGCTGAAAATGCCCCCCGGCTTATACTCGAGTCAAGCACTTTTCTGCAGCAGAGAATGACATTTTCCGACCCGACTTTGGGGCCCCGTATCTCGGGGGCCACTTAGTGCTTGGAACCCCACATTTGCTGTGCAAACCAAGTACAACATATCCAAATTTGGGGTTCCTAGCACCAAGTGGCCCTGAGATACGGGCCCCAAAGTCGGTTCGGAAAATGTCATTCTCTGCTGCAGAAAAGTGCTTGACATTTTCTGACCCGACTTTGGGGCCCCGTATTTCGGGGCCACTTGGTGCTAGAAACCCCAAATTTGGTGTGCAAACCCAGTGGAACCAACACTGCAACATATCCAATTTGGGGTTCCTAGCCCCAAGCGGCCCCGAGATACAGGGCCCCAAAGTCGGTCAACTGTGTCCATCTGCAGCAATGTCATTTCAGGACCCGTCGGGGCCAGAGACCCCAAATTTTGGCTGCAGCTAGGGGGGCATTTATGAACCATTAACTACTAAGTTTGAAGTTTGGGGGACCTATGGCTGCAAATGGGCACAGTGAGGCATTGTTGACCTTCTTTTCCACTTACAGTAGCTGCGCATTTCTCACCCTAGGCTTAAACTCGAGTCAATACGTTTTCCCAGTTTTTAGTGGTAAAATTAGGTGCCTCGGCTTATATTCGGGTCAGCTTATACTCGAGTATATGCGATAAATTTATCTTCAGATTAAGGCTGAACTTCAGGAAAGGTAAAAGCTGTCTCTTGCAGTTGGGCTGCCCCATGTACTTCAAGGGTTAACTGCTCATTTATGTCTAGGGGGGTCTGGGCAAAGTACTTGATCCTCTACTCAAGCAGACTCCAGGATCTAAGACTAACCTATTTAGCCCTGTAAAGAAGAAAATCGCTATACTATACATATCTTTTTTGAAGCTGCTCCGGTCCGGTCCTACGCTGAGCTGTCAGCGGAGGCTTCGCTGTGGAGGCGGGTGCAGAAGACACAGCCGACAACGGAAGCCCCATAGTAGGCCTATGGATGATGTCACTTCCCGTTCATTTCCCAGCCATTGTCGGCTGTGTCCTATGCAGAGCTTCCACTGCTGGAGACCAGACCGGAGCAGCTTCATAAAAAGGTATGAATACTGATTTCTTCTTTACAGGGCTAGATAAGTTAGTGTTAGATCGTGGATGTCTGTGGATTTAGAGATTTTAGTATTATGCTTTGAACATCTCACGAACATCTCATGAAACACTGTTCAATCCATCATCCCAAAATGGAAAGAGTATAGTACAATTGCAACGAGCGGATTTTCAGTCGGAAAAATCTTGGATGCTTTTTCCGACGGAATTCCGCTCAAGCTTGGCTTGCATACACGCGGTCACACAAAAGTTCGCTGAACTTTCGACCGTCAAGAACGCGGTGACATACAACACTACGACGAGCCGAGAAAATGAAGTTCAATGCTTCTGAGCATGCGTCAAATTGTTTCAGAGCATGTGTAGGAATTTTGCACGTCAGAATTGGTACAGCCGATCGGAATTTCCGATCTGAACTTTTTCCGACCGAAAAATAGAGAACCTGCTCTCAATCTTTTGCTGGCTGGAATTCGTCCAGCAAAAGTCCGATGGAGCATACACACGGTTGCATTTTCCGACCCAAAGCTCTCATCGGACTTTTGCTGGCCGAATTTCCGATCGCGTGTACGCGGCATTAGGGTGAACTTCTACTTTAAGTTCCTGCATTACAATAAATATAATATTGCAAGGGACTGAGCAGGGATTAAATCTTTGTGCTTTTTTTACAGTCTGCAGGTGAACTCAGAACAAAATCAAAGGTACCAGCTACTGTTTGTGATTAAAGTATAATTGCGCTATATCGCTATTGTGTTGTGAACCATACAAACAATGAGGTGATTGCAAATCAAAATGCTGGAAACCTAGGCACCCTTTGTATAAGAAATGTCATTTTTATTGTGTATGTGTGCTTGAAATGCCTATATTTTCATATAGCAAAGCAAAGTGTGACTACTGGGATATCGATTTTATATTTTTTTTGCTCACATTAGGTAATTTGTAGAAAAGCGGATCCCCCTTTGTATACACACAGGCAACTATTTCTGAAAGCTGATCACCTGCTGCACAGATGTGATTGGAAATTGATGACTGTACTGCAGGTTTGTTTAAATCAATCTCATATGAAAAGCAGGGAATGCAGCGAGGTTGCTAGGATTTCAAAAGACCTGAGCACCACTGGGCACTCCAATGAGAATAATAATGAATAGGGATTAGTTCAGGCATGTTCGAATACTAGTCTGAGCCTCCCCGAGATTCCCCGCCAGAAAACTAAATAATGGTGTGTGTAGCACTAGAAATAACCCCCCAACTCTGCTATAGCTGAGACCTTGATGACCATCCGTAGACTTCAGCAGGACTGTCCCAGAGGGGCAGCAGCCCCTAAGGCTGGAAACATCTCTAGCAGGACAATAGGATTGCTCCAGACCCCATACACCTTACCGAAAAAGCTGGCAAATATATTGGAGATATGGCCATACATATGTTTTCAGTCTGACATACTGTCAGTCCAAAGAAACCAACAGCTGCTCCAATGACTACAGAGGAGCCAAAAACTAAATTCTACTAGGAGGGTGCTATATGTGTATAATGTAGAAGTATGTAACACACAGAGTGGTCAGTTCCGGGTTCAGGAGTACATAATGCACTGAGTGCAGGGGCCAGGAGCATGGGCGTCCGCAGGTAGGGGCAAGGGGGGGCAAGTGCCACCCCCCCCCCTGGAATCAGGGATTGGATCAGGAGTTTGTTCCCCACTCGATCTTTATCCTAGCGCTGGCGGCCGGCCCTGTCCTCACCCAGAATGAAAACGGGTCTTGCCAGATGCTGGCCATCATGGACATCCTACTGGCATGCAAGGTACCATACTGAGCATTACACACACCACTGGGACATAGGGGCACATGAGGGACTGCAGACAGGGCTAGGGGGTCCCTCTCTCTGACCCTCCATCACCCCTCTCTGTCACCCCTCTGTCTTTTTCATCCCCCCTCTTTCTGTCACCCCACTCCTCTGTCTCTCTCTGTCACACTCCTCTCTCTCTGTCACCCCCCTCTGTCTCTTTCTGTCACCCACTTTCTCTCTGTCACCCCCCTCTGTCTCTCTCTGTCATCCCCCTGTCTCTTTCTGTCACCCCCTCTGTCTCTTTCTGTCACCCCCTCTCTCTGTCACCTCCTCTCTCTCTCTGTCACCCCTCTCTCTGTCACCCCCCACATGTATACAGTCGCTGGTCATCTCTTGTGCCATGTCCGCAGTCTCTTACAGTCTCTTGAGCCATGTATGCAGTCTCTGACAGTCTCTTGGACCATGTCTGCAGTCTCTGACCATCTCCTGTACTACATCTGCAGTCTCTGACCATGATAATGACATTGTTGAAAAAGGTCCGAGCATGGGTGACCTTAAAACCCTGAAAAAAAGTTCTGCGGACGCCCATGGCCAGGAGTAACACACACACACTGCAAGAGTCAGGAGTGAGCAGGGGTCAGAGGAATGTAATACAAAGAATGCATGGGTGTGGAGTGCATAACACACAGGAAACAGAGGTGAGGAGTGTTTAGAGCACAGAGTGCAGGGGTCAGGAATGTGTGACACCAGGCTGCCAATAGCCCCTGTATTTGGGCCCATCAGGTCAGCAAGTGGGCGCTGGCAGTGGCAGTGCTAGGGAGGTGCTTGAGTAGGCATGCCGTGATCCTGGCCTTTATAGTGAGGGATCTGGCACACAAGGAAGCAAGCTCTCATTATGGGCTCTACTAAGCCAATTGACCTAAGTTAAAAGACCAGGAAGTCCATTATGGGAAGGAAGCCATTTACTATAGGGGCAAATGGCTGAATTTGTTTGCTGTTTCTGCTAAATCCTGAAAGTTTAGGTTCACCTCAAATAAAACCCCAACCAGTACCTCATCTATAATTATTGATATTTTGTTTTCTTTATACTGTAGGCATCACACCTGGAGGGGGCGCTGAGAATATGCCCAGGTCCCCCTTGCTAGTACAGAGGCTGCCTGCCACATACATAGTTCCAAGCACACCAACACACAAGATCAGTCTAGGAGGATGTATTTTTGTAGATTTTATTTGCAGAAACTTGAACAGGAGAGGGATAAAGGTGTAGAACAGTGATGGCAAACCTTGTCATCCCAGATGTTTTGGAACTACATTTCCCATGATGCTCAACTACACTACAGAGTGCATGAGCATCATGGGAAATGGCCAAGGTTCACCATCATTGGTGTAGAATATTGCAAAATTATGTCAGAAATCAGTAGGACAAACATTTCACAAAATCATCTTGAAACAGCCTTTACTGGAGGTAATGGTGAACGGCCATTAATTCTAGGTCTCTGTAATGCCCCGTACACACAGTCGGAAAATCCGACCACAAAATCCATCTGATTTTTTCCGACGGATTTTGTCCGACACTGGTGTTGCATACACACGGTCGGACAAAGTTGTCGGAAAATCCGATCATTCTGAACGTGGTGACGTTTGTTGCCTACGACGGGACTACGTAGAGGCTAGTAGCCAATAGCTTTGGTCTTGTAATGTGATCTGAGCATGCGTGGCACTTTGTCCGTCGGAATTCGCTACACAGGATCGGAAAAAGTCCGGTAGGACTTTGTTGTCGAAAAATTTGAGAGCAGGAGATAAAACTTTGTCCATCGGAAAATCCGACGGAAAAAGTCCGATGGAGCCTACACACGGTCGGAATTTCAGACAACATTGTCCGATAGGACATTTTCCGTTGGAAAATCCGACCGTGTGTACGGGGCATTAGAGCAAACCCGGTCTATACAGCAACCCCTGGCACTTACTTCCCTCTAGCAGCAGACAAACCTGAGAGTACCAAACTCAGTTCATACTCACATTTCCCAGGAGCTGTCTGCCACTCAGCTTCCACATGACACTGTTTAGTGAGGGTGACAAAAAAGATCTTTCTCCAGACCAGGACTCCCAATGCAATGCCATCCCAGCAATTCACTTTAGCAACCTTTTCCAGGCCCTCAATTCAACACCAGCCAAGGCCCAAACTGTAACCCCAGTCTCACACTTAGCTGCCTCCCAGGGGCAGCAGCCCCAGAAGAAAAGGAACCCTCGTAGCGGAGGAAGAAAACTCTGTTTGGGCCTCCTAAGCATTTATTATTCCCCCCAGCCACCTTCTGGGCACCCCCTCCCAGAGATTGGCTGAAGTCTGATAAATATTCATGACTCAATGGTTTGTCCTCGTTCTGGAAGCTTTTTTTCCAGAAGCAAGCAGGAGTAATCAAGCACCAAGCTTAAAGCGGGATTCCACCCTAAAGTGGAACTCCCGCTTTTCGGAACCCCCCCCCCATCCGGTGTCACATTTGGCACCTTTCAGGGGGGAGGGGGGTGCAGATACCTGTCTAAGACAGGTATCTGCACCCACTTCCGGCATAATCTCCCGTGGGAGTTTACGCAAGTTCCTGTCCCGGCACGCTGTCTGCCGGGACACACACGGCGCTGAAGATTCTCATTGCGACTCGCGCATGCGCAGTAGGGAATCGGGAAGTGAAGCCACTTCCTGATTCCCTCACCGAGAATGGCGCCGGCTACAGCAGAGAGCCGAGCGAGCGATCGGCCTCTGCTGCCGACACCGCTGGAACCAGGGACAGGTAAGTGTCCATTTTTTAAAAGTCAGCAGCTGCAGTATTTGTAGCTGCTGGCTTTTTAAAAAAAAATTTTCAGTACAGTCCCGCTTTAAGGAAACCTAACCAGACAAACAGATTGTTACTTCACTTTGCAGTGAAGCCAAAAATTTAATTTAGTATAAACTTTATGGCAGGGCGCTACAATACAAATGTTTTAACATACACCATCCTCAACTTACTGCTGTATGCCCTAGACCCTGCTACATGCATGTTTTTTGATAACTGTATTTTATTGTGGTGGAATGGCTTAATGCAAAACTCAGTTGTCAATATTACCAGGATAGTAAAACAGAAAACAAGTGAATAAGAAATTTACCAACATTTGCTTTTCATTTCATGTTCCTTTTTTGATAAATTCAATGTATGTCTGCCTTGGCAGATATCCAAGCAACATTGCTAAAGCCACAAGAGCAAGAGGTCGTACAGATAAAGCCTGTACGGCATGAAGGCATCGCCAGGATTTCCAAGGAATTTAAATGTGATGGTTTGTTGTCCACCGCGGAGCCTATTACCTCCAACCTGTAAATATTAGAGATCTTATGTATCTAACGACCCCTGGAAGGAACACTGGGTAGTTTTACAATTAGCTGCTCATAAGGTTTTGGCTGCAAATAATTAAAGCACATAATACATAATTCGCCCAATGTTTATGAGGAAAAACCCAATAGTTATTTTTTTTGTTTTATATAGATGTCTGTGTGAACAATCTCTAAGCCCCCGTACACACGGTCGGAATTTCCGACCACAAAATCTGTCGTATTTTTTTCCGACGGATTTTGTCCGACACTGGTGTTGCATACACACGGTCAGACAAAGTTATCGGAAAATCCGATCATTCTGAACGTGGTGACGTTCGTTGCATATGACGGAACTACATAGAGGCTAGTAGCCAATAGCTTTGGTCTCGTAATTCGATCTGAGCATGCGTGGCACTTTGTCCGTCGGAATTCTCTACACACGATCGGAAAAAGTCCTATCGGATTTTGTTGTTGGAAAATTTGAGAGCAGGATCTCAATTTTTTTCCATCGGAAGCCCACACATGGAGCCCACACATTTTCCGACAACATGGTCCGAACTGACATTTTCCGTCGGAATTTCCGACCGTGTGTACGGGGCATAATAAGAGGGGTTTGGCCATAACTTGTTGCCATACCCCAAGCCTGGGAACCTGGGAGTATGCACACCTCCAGCACTGAGTGTATGTAATGGCAAGAGGTGCTGGGATGTGATGGAGGGTCTATTGATGTTGGCTATTGGGGGGATCTATTATCACTAGTGGGATCTATTGTTGTGGGAGGTCTATTGTTGCTGGTGAGGGATCTATTGTTGCTGGGCGGGATCTACTTTTGAGGGAGGGGTCTATTGTTGCACAGATGTCTATTGAAATCATCCCAGAAGTCGCCAAATGTAGTGCAGAAACTACTTTTGGGAATCAGTGCGGCGCCGCAAAGTCAGTGTTGTACCAATTTGGATGGTGCCATGTCAAATCGGCCCAATATGAATGTCGGCTTAAAGACTATAGTACATAAATGTGGTGCTTCTACCTTTAAACTCAAGATAATGTATAGGGTAGGGGTGCTCAACCTTTTGAAGAAAGAGGGCCACTAAAGTGATTTGGTAACTGCTTGCGGGCCACAATGAAATTACATAGTTACATAGTAGGTGAGGTTGAAAAAAGACAAAAGTCCATCAAGTCCAACCTATGTGTGTGATTTTAAGTCAGTATTACCTTGTATATCCCTGTATGTTTTGGTCGTTCAGGTGCTTATCTAATTGTTTTTTTTTTAAATATCGATGCCCCCCCACTGAGACCACCACCTGTGGAAGGGAATTCCACATCCTGGACGCTCTTACAGTAAAGAACCCTCTACGTAGTTTACGGTTAAACCTCTTTTCTACTAATTTTAATGAGTGGCCACGAGTCTTGTTAAACTATCTTCCACAAAAAAGTTTTATCCCTATTGTGGGGTCACCAGTACAGTATTTGTAAATTGAAATCATATCCCCTCTCAAGCATCTCTTCTCCAGAGAGAATAAGTTCAGTGCTCGCAACCTTTCCTCATAACTAATATCCTCCAGACCCTTTATTAGCTTTGTTGCACTTCTCTGTACTCGCTCCATTTCCAGTACATCCTTCCTGAGGGCTGGTGCCCAGAACTGGACAGCATACTCTAGGTGCGGCCGGACCAGAGTCTTGTAGAGTAGGAAAATGATCGCTTTATCCCTGGAGTTAATCCCCTTTTTTAATGCATGCCAATATTCTGTTTGCTTTGTTAGCAGCAGCTTAGCATTGCATGCCATTGCTGAGCCTATCATCTACTATTACCTCCAGGTCCATTTCCATCCTAGATTCCCCCAAAGTTCCCCCCCCCTCACCCCAGTGTATAGATTGCCTTCATATTTTTGGCACCCAAATGCATTATTTTACATTTTTCTACATTAAACATAATTTGCCATGTAGTTGCCCACCCATTAATTTGTTCAGATCTTCTTACAAAGTTTCCACATCCTGCGGAGAAGTTATTGCCCTGCTTAGCTTAGTATCGTTTGCAAATACAGAGATTGAATTGTTTACCCCATCCTCCAGGTCATTTATGAATAAATTAAATAGGATTGGTCCCAGCACAGAACCCTGGGGGACCCCACTACCCACCCCTGACCATTGCGAGTACTCTCCATTTATCACCACCCTCTGAACTCGCCATTGTAGCCAGTTTTTAATCCATGTACTCATCCTATGAGTCCATGCCAACGGACCTTATTTTGTACAGTAAACGTTTATGGGGAACTGTGTCAAATGCTTTTGCAAAGTCCAGATACACCATGTCTACGCGCCTTCCTTTATCTATATGGCAGCTCACCACCTCATAGAAGGTTAATAGATTGGTTTGGCAAAAATGATTCTTCATGAATCCATGCTGATTACTGCTAATGATACCGTTCTCATTACTAAAATCTTGTATATAGTCCCTTACCATCCCCTCCAAAAGCTTGCATACTATTGATGTTAGGCTAACCGGTCTGTAATTCTCAGGGATGTAATTTGGGCCCTTTTTAAATGTTGGTGCTACATTGGCTTTTCTCCAATCGGCTGGTACCATTCCAGTCAGTAGACTGTCAGTAAAAATTAGGAACAATGGTCTGGCAATTACTCAGTCACTCATTACTCAGTCACCTAAGTACCCCCGGGTGCAAGCCACCCGGTCCCAGTGATTTATTAATGTTAATTTTCCCAGGTCTAATACTAATTCTGTCCTCTTTTAGCCATGAGGGTGCTTCTTATGATGTGTCACGAGGATAAACACTGCAGTTTTGGTTAATAAAGCCCCCTGATTCCTTTGTGAAGACTGAGGAGAAGAATAAATGCAATACCTTCGCCATCTCCCCATCCTTTGTAACCAGGTGTCCTTCCTCATTCTTTATGGGGCCAATATGGTCTGTCCTCCCTTTTTTACTGTTTACATACTTAAATAATTTCTTGGGATTTCTTTTGCTCTCCTCCGCTATGTGTCATTCATGTTCTATCTTAGCCGCCCTAGTTGCACCCTTACAATTCTTGTTGCATTCTTTATAAAGTCTGAATGCTGATGATGATCCCTCAACCTTGTATTTTTTTGAAGGCCTTCTCCTTTGCTTTTATATGCATTTTTACATTGGAGTTAAGCCATCCAGGACTTTTGTTCTCTCCTCCATGTTCTTTGTTCCTAAGATTTTATCCCAATTTATGCCTTCTAGCAAGGTTTGTAGTTTAGGGAAGTTGGCTCTTTTGAAATTCAGTGTCTTTGTATTCCCCTTTTGTTTTTCTATTTGTGTGATTTACTGTCAGGAAAGCCCCTCCAGCGGGCGTCCCAACATCCCCAGGAGGAGAAGGATCCCTCGGGTCAGAACGGGCCTGCTGCGCCCACACATGCGCAATGGCGCGACTGTCAGCGCATGCGGACGCGCAGGAGCGCGCACGAGTGCGCACGGGAACACGTACGAGCACGCGCGGCGCCGGGCGCGCGGGAGCGCGCGCGCGACCACCTTGACGCTGTTTGGCGCCAAGAGCGCTATTTAAGCTGAACCCAGACCCTGCTGCCTTGCTGCCCGATCAACAGTGTTTCCTGTATGTGCTCCGTTTACCTGCAAAACCTGATTCACCTGTTCCCTGCTGAAACTCGGCTTGTCTCTGACTCTTCTGACTTCTGCCTGCCCCGATCCCGGTTCTGGACTTTGACTACCCCTTTGGATGCTCCCTTGTACCTGATCTGCCCGCCTGTGTTTGACCCTGCCTGTCTGAGACCCGCCTGCACATTACCTGCTTGCTTCCTGCTGCTGGACTACAGGACACCTCCTTGTGTCTGCTGCACATACCTGCTTGCTTCCTGCTGCTGGACTACAGGACACCTCCTTGTGTCTGCTGCACATACCTGCTTGCTTCCTGCTGCTGGACTACAGGACACCTCCTTGTGTCTGCTGCACATACCTGCTTGCTTCCTGCTGCTGGACTACAGGACACCTCCTTGTACCTGCTGCACATACCTGCTTGCTTCCTGCTGCTGGACTACAGGACACCTCCTTGTGTCTGCTGCACATACCTGCTTGCTTCCTGCTGCTGGACTACAGGACACCTCCTTGTGTCTGCTGCACATACCTGCTTGCTTCCTGCTGCTGGACTACAGGACACCTCCTTGTGTCTGCTGCACATACCTGCTTGCTTCCTGCTGCTGGACTACAGGACACCTCCTTGTACCTGCTGCACATACCTGCTTGCTTCCTGCTGCTGGACTACAGGACACCTCCTTGTGTCTGCTGCACATACCTGCTTGCTTCCTGCTGCTGGACTACAGGACACCTCCTTGTGTCTGTTGCACATACCTGCTTGCTTCCTGCTGCTGGACTACAGGACACCTCCTTGTGTCTGCTGCACATACCTGCTTGCTTCCTGCTGCTGGACTACATGACACCTCCTTGTGTCTGCTGCACATACCTGCTTGCTTCCTGCTGCTGGACTACAGGACACCTCCTTGTGTCTGCTGCACATACCTGATTGCTTCCTGCTGCTGGACTACAGGACACCTCCTTGTACCTGCTGCACATACCTGCTTGCTTCCTGCTGCTGGACTACAGGACACCTCCCTGTGTCTGCTGCACATACCTGCTTGCTTCCTGCTGCTGGACTACAGGACACCTCCTTGTGTCTGCTGCACATACCTGCTTGCTTCCTGCTGCTGGACTACAGGACACCTCCTTGTGTCTGCTGCACATACCTGCTTGCTTCCTGCTGCTGGACTACAGGACACCTCCTTGTACCTGCTGCACATACCTGCTTGCTTCCTGCTGCTGGACTACAGGACACCTCCTTGTGTCTGCTGCACATACCTGCTTGCTTCCTGCTGCTGGACTACAGGACACCTCCTTGTGTCTGCTGCACATACCTGCTTGCTTCCTGCTGCTGGACTACAGGACACCTCCTTGTGTCTGCTGCACATACCTGCTTGCTTCCTGCTGCTGGACTACAGGACACCTCCTTGTGTCTGCTGCACATACCTGCTTGCTTCCTGCTGCTGGACTACAGGACACCTCCTTGTACCTGCTGCACATTACCTGCTTGCTTCCTGCTGCTGGACTACAGGACACCTCCTTGTACCTGCTGCACATTACCTGTTTGCTTCCGCTGCTGGACTACAGGACACCTCCTGGTCCCCGTCTGCACAGATCTTCAGCCCTCTACCCAGCTTACCAGTCGGGCACTTGTGCTCCCCTGTGCTCCCGAGCTCCTGTCTTCCCTATCAGGGGCTCCCGAACCAGGGGTTTACGAGGGGCCGCTCCCTGCAATACGGGCTCTGCCTTAAGGTACGTGACAGTATCGGGCAGCCATGACTGAGCCCACGCAGGGAGCTACGGCTAAGGAGGACTTATGCCGTCACCTGGCCGGACTGACACAGGCCGTCAACGCCCTACAGGAGGGGTACTCCCGCTTAGAGGAACGGGTACAGGTTCTAGCCACCTCAGGCCCAACAGCGCCCAGCGTCTCACCTGAACCCTCGGTGGTCATGCTGCCTCCTGAGCCCAAGGTCCCCACTCCAGATAGATTCTCCGGGGCCCGAAGCAGATACAGGGCATTCCGCAACGCCTGTGAACTCTTCTTTGCACTTCAACCCCGAACCTTTTCCCTTGAGTCCACCAAGGTGGGGTTTTTGGTCTCCCTGCTACAAGGGGAGCCCCAGGCCTGGGCCCACCGCCTGGTGGAACAGAAGCACGAGTGCCTCAGCAATCTGAACACCTTTTTCCAGGCCATGGGCACTCTCTATGAAGACCCACAACAGGCAACAACTGCAGAAGCAGCTTTATTCTCCCTACAACAGGGCCGTAGGGCGGCAGAAGACTACGCATCCGAGTTTAGGCGCTGGAGCGCCGATACGAGTTGGAATGACGCAGCTCTGCGCCATCAATTCCGTATGGGCCTCTCCGAGTCTTTGAAGGACGAGTTGGCCCGAGTGGGCATTCCAGAGACTCTCGAAGACCTGATCAACCTGTCCACTCAGATAGACAGGCGTCTGAGGGAGCGTAGGACTGAGCGTACGGCCGGTCCTTCCCGTCCGGTGTGGATGCTACCCCGGGTATCCAACCCGTCTGGCCGTACCACAACTGCACTTTCTGAGCCTATGCAACTGGGCGTCCTTCGCCCTTCCCTGACCATGGAGGAGCGACAATGCAGGCGAATCCAGAACCTCTGCCTCTACTGTGGGGAACCCGGACATTACGTGAGGGCCTGTCCCGCGAAGTTCTGTAAGCACTCCTCTCTGTTTTCCACTGTCCTGCCTGCAGTACTTAACAATGCTTCTCACCTGACTGTTTCCCTTTCCCTACAGCTCCCAGGAGGGAATACTCTGGTCCCCGCCATAATTGACTCTGGAGCCTGTAGTGGGTTCATGGACCAGACATTTGCCCGCAAGTTTCGAGTTCCTTTACGTCCCAGAGCCAGAGGACTGTCGGTACATCTAGCCGATGGGTCGGCTATCAAATCTGGGCCTGTGACCCAGGAAACGGCTCCTCTACATGCTACCATTGCGGGCAATCACAGTGAACTACTCTGCCTGGACATCATTGAGTCCCCTCTGTTCCCTGTCATCCTGGGCATACCCTGGCTCAAGGCCCACAATCCTCAAATCGACTGGCCCACTGGGAGTATCAGCTTCCCCTCTCCCTACTGCTGTCAGCACTGCTTGCAAGGGACCACCAACGTCTCCCCCTCTCTGCTCTGCCTGGAAGTTGACGTTGAGGCCCGCAAGGCTGTCCCGGAAGAATACCACAGCTTTTTGGACGTGTTCAGTCAAAAAGGGGCAGAGACACTCCCTCCACACAGGCCCTATGACTGCCCAATTGAACTGCTACCAGGTGCGGAAATCCCCTTCGGGAGAATCTTCCCCTTAACGGGACTGGAATTGGAGACTCTCAAAGTATACATCGATGATAACCTACGAAAGGGGTTCATACAACCCTCTACTTCCCCAGCCGGAGCGGAGATTTTCTTCGTGGAGAAGAAGGATCACTCTCTACGCCCCTGCGTAGATTACCGGGACTTGAACAAAATCACAATTAAGAACCGATACCCTCTGCCCTTGGTACCGGAGCTGTTCCAGAGGCTTGGTACAGCCGCAGTGTTTACCAAACTAGATCTCCGTGGGGCGTATAACCTGGTCCGTATCCGAAGCGGGGACGAATGGAAGACTGCCTTTCGCACCCGCTTCGGACACTTCGAATACTTGGTGATGCCATTTGGGCTCTGCAACGCCCCTGCTACATTCCAACATTTTGTAAATTACATTTTCAGAGATTACCTTGACTTATTTGTTATTGTCTACTTGGATGACATCTTGATTTTCTCTCCCTCTCTGCCTGCTCACAGGGAACACGTCAGGAAGGTCTTGACCCGTCTTCGCCAACATGGCCTATATGCGAAGCCTGAAAAGTGCGAGTTCGAACGTCAAAGTATCCAGTTCTTAGGCTTGGTCATTTCAGTAGATGGGATTAAGATGGATCCGCAAAAGGTGTCTGCCATCCTGGATTGGCCTGCTCCCACGGACAAGAAGGGAATTCAGCGATTCGTAGGATTCGCGAATTTCTATCGCAAATTTATTAAGGGGTTCTCCAACATCATTGCCCCCATTACGAGACTGACCAAGCAGGGTACCAAGTTCCAGTGGTCCCCATAAGCCCAATCTGCCTTTGCCACTTTAAAGGACCAGTTCGTGTCGGCCTCTGTCTTGAAACACCCGGATCCCGCACTCCCTTACATCTTGGAGGTCGATGCCTCTGAAGTGGCGGTAGGGGCAGTCCTCTCCCAAAGGCAAGGCCCCAAGGCGCTCCTCCATCCGGTGGCCTTTTTCTCCCGTAAGCTGTCCGAAGCAGAGAGAAATTATGATGTCGGGGATAGGGAGCTATTGGCCATCAAGGCCGCACTCGAGGAGTGGCGTTACCTCCTGGAAGGAGCTGCCCATCCTATCCTGGTCTACACGGACCATAAGAATCTGGAATACTTAAAGGTAGCCAAGAGGTTGAGACCCCGCCAGGCTAGATGGGCACTTTTCTTCACGAGATTCTCATTTCACATTACCTTCAGGCCAGGATCCAAAAATACCAAACCTGATGCTCTATCACGAATGTTCAGTGAGTCCGCAGATCCGTCACCCCCAGACACCATACTTACCCCGGGTAACTTCCTTCTCCTGCATGAGGATCTCCTATCTGAAATTAAACAGGCATCCGCTTTGATCCCTCACCAGCCGGGCAGTTCCTTGCAGCCTAGAGATGGTCTGCTGTGGCATGAGGAGAAGATCTTCGTTCCTCAACAGTCACGGGTGGCCGCCCTGAAATCCTGCCACGACCACGAATTGGCTGGCCACTTCGGTGCCCGCAAGACCGCTGATCTTCTCCTGCGCACCTTTTGGTGGCCCAACCTCCTGAAGGACTGCAGGGCATACGTCGAGTCATGTACCACGTGTAACCAGAATAAGGGCAGCAAGACAAGAGCCTGGGGCTTATTGAACCCCCTTCCAGTCCCGGAGAAGCCATGGAGGATGCTCTCCATGGACTTCATTGTCGAATTGCCCCCTTCTGAAGACTTCACGACTATTTTTGTGGTGGTAGACAGCTCCGGAGACCGCAAGAATCTTCATTAAGGAGATTGTAAGACTCCACGGAATCCCTGTCAATATCGTGTCTGACCGAGGGGTGCAATTTACGTCCAGGTTCTGGAGGGCATTGTGTGCGGCCCTGAAGATCAACCTCCTATTCTCCTCCGCTTACCATCCCCAGACCAACGGTGAGACCGAACGTACCAACCAGACCCTGGAACAGTACCTGCGATGCTACTCATGTTTCTCTCAAGATAACTGGGTCCCCCTCCTACCTCTTGCCGAGTTTGCATACAATAACTCTGTTCATTCTGCAACCAACCAGTCTCCATTTTTTTCAAATTACGGGTTTCACCCCCTGTTCCTGTCCAACAGCATCCCAGAGTGCCCCGTGCCAGCAGCCCAGGAAACACTAAATTTTTTCAGCACCAATAACAAGTTACTTCAGGAGACAATACTGAAGACTCAGGAACGAAACAAGGCGATATTCGACAAGAGGAGGAGAGGGGACCTCAACCTAAAACCAGGAGACTTGGTCTGGCTGTCCACTCAAAACCTGAAGCTGGCATGTCCTTCCAAGAAGTTGGGGCCAAAGTTTGTGGGTCCTTTCCCTGTAACTAGGAAGATCAATAATGTGGCCTACGAGTTAAAACTGCCTGACTCATTCAGAATCCACCCAGTTTTCCACGTTGCCCTCCTAAAACCTTCAACTCCGGATCCCTTTGCCAGCCGGAACACCGGCCCTCCTGAACCTGTGCTTATCAATGGCGAGGAGGAATTTGAAGTAGAAACTATTGTGGACTGCAGGAAGAGATATGGCCAGGTTCAATACCTTGTAAAGTGGAAGGGCTACGGGCCAGAAGAGAATTCCTGGGAGCCAGAGGCTAACATCCATGCCCAGAGGTTAATTTCGGCCTTCAAGAGAGCCAACCCAAGTAAGTGGGCCCAGTTGGGCATCCGGAGGCTGCCCATTGGGGGGGGGGCAATGTCAGGAAAGCCCCTCCAGCGGGCGTCCCAACATCCCCAGGAGGAGAAGGATCCCTCGGCTCAGAACGGGCCTGCTGCGCCCACACATGCGCAATGGCGCGACTGTCAGCGCATGCGGACGCGCAGGAGCGCGCACGAGCGCGCACGGGAACACGCACGTGCACGCGCGACTGCCTTGACGCTGTTTGGCGCCAAGAGCGCTATTTAAGCTGAACCCAGACCCTGCTGCCTTGCTGCCCGATCAACAGTGTTTCCTGTATGTGCTCCGTTTACCTGCAAAACCTGATTCACCTGTTCCCTGCTGAAACTCGGCTTGTCTCTGACTCTTCTGACTTCTGCCTGCCCCGATCCCGGTTCTGGACTTTGACTACCCCTTTGGATGCTCCCTTGTACCTGATCTGCCCGCCTGTGTTTGACCCTGCCTGTCTGAGACCCGCCTGCACATTACCTGCTTGCTTCCTGCTGCTGGACTACAGGACACCTCCTTGTGTCTGCTGCACATACCTGCTTGCTTCCTGCTGCTGGACTACAGGACACCTCCTTGTGTCTGCTGCACATACCTGCTTGCTTCCTGCTGCTGGACTACAGGACACCTCCTTGTGTCTGCTGCACATACCTGCTTGCTTCCTGCTGCTGGACTGGACTACAGGACACCTCCTTGTACCTGCTGCACATACCTGCTTGCTTCCTGCTGCTGGACTACAGGACACCTCCTTGTGTCTGCTGCACATACCTGCTTGCTTCCTGCTGCTGGACTACAGGACACCTCCTTGTGTCTGCTGCACATACCTGCTTGCTTCCTGCTGCTGGACTACAGGACACCTCCTTGTGTCTGCTGCACATACCTGCTTGCTTCCTGCTTCTGGACTACAGGACACCTCCTTGTACCTGCTGCACATACCTGCTTGCTTCCTGCTGCTGGACTACAGGACACCTCCTTGTGTCTGCTGCACATACCTGCTTGCTTCCTGCTGCTGGACTACAGGACACCTCCTTGTGTCTGCTGCACATACCTGCTTGCTTCCTGCTGCTGGACTACAGGACACCTCCTTGTGTCTGCTGCACATACCTGCTTGCTTCCTGCTGCTGGACTGGACTACAGGACACCTCCTTGTACCTGCTGCACATACCTGCTTGCTTCCTGCTGCTGGACTACAGGACACCTCCTTGTGTCTGCTGCACATACCTGCTTGCTTCCTGCTGCTGGACTACAGGACACCTCCTTGTGTCTGCTGCACATACCTGCTTGCTTCCTGCTGCTGGACTACAGGACACCTCCTTGTACCTGCTGCACATACCTGCTTGCTTCCTGCTGCTGGACTACAGGACACCTCCTTGTACCTGCTGCACATTACCTGTTTGCTTCCGCTGCTGGACTACAGGACACCTCCTGGTCCCCGTCTGCACAGATCTTCAGCCCTCTACCCAGCTTACCAGTCGGGCACTTGTGCTCCCCTGTGCTCCCGAGCTCCTGTCTTCCCTATCAGGGGCTCCCGAACCAGGGGTTTACGAGGGGCCGCTCCCTGCAATACGGGCTCTGCCTTAAGGTACGTGACATTTATACTGAAGCCAATTGACCTGTGATCGCTGTTTCCTAAATTGCCTCGTATTTCCACATCCGGTCTTTATTGTTGATAATCAGTAGATCTAGTAACGCTTTATTTATAGTTGGTTCGTATACCATCTGACCCATGAAATTGTCCTGCAAGACATTTAAGAACTGGCAAGCCTTAGACGAATTTGCAGTTCTCTCCGCCCAGTCTATGTCTGGATAATTAAAATCTCCCATTATGATGACACTTCCCATCATTGCTGCTAATCCAAATTGTGATAGGAGATCCGTCTCCCCCTCCTCCCTCAGGTTAGGGGGCTTATAGCATACTCCCAGTATTATTTTCCTCTTAGCTTCATCCCTTTGGAGCTCTACCCATAAGGATTCCACCTCCTCCCTAGCTCCCTTAGTGATGTCATCTCTCACATTCACTAGTACATTATTCTTGATATATAGATAACTTACATATATGGTGGCTTTACTTCACAGGATAACGTACCTAGTACTTGATCCTGCACCTCTGAGTCTGGTGCGTGCATGCGGGCCGCCGGCAACCCACTACCACTGTGATTAAACACAGTGGGAGCTGATCTGCGGGTACCGTAGAACTTGATGTCTGCTGGGAACCCGCCAATCATTAGGCAGAGAGCAAGAAGTGATCTGCCTCTGTAAACAAGGCAGAACGCCATTCTGTCAGTAGGGAAGGCATGCAGTCTGTGTTCCAGAAAAGTAGGGACAAAGATCAATGCCTTCCCTTAGTAAATGTACCTCCTCCCACAGTACACAAGCACTGGTTAGGCACACAGTTAACCCTTTGATCGCCCCTGAAGTCAACCCAGTCAGTGTCATTAGTACAGTGACAGTGTATATTTTCAGCACTGATCATTGTATTAGTGTCACTGGTCCCCAAAAAGTGTCAAAAGTGTCAGTTAGTGTCCGATTTGTCTGCCACAAAATCGCAGTCTCACTATAAGTCGTTGATTGCCGCCATTAGTAGTAAAAAATAAATGAATCCCATAATTATATCCCACAGTTTGTAGACGCTGTAACTTTTGCGCAAAACAATCAATATATGCTTATTGGGATTTTTTTTACCAAAAATATGTAGCAGATTACATATTGGCCTAAATTGAAAAAAATTGATTTTTATTGGATATGTTTTAAAAAATTAAAAATTTATATATTTTTTTATTTTTAAAATTGTCAGTCTTTTTTTGTTTATAGTGCAAAAAATAAAAACCACAGAGATGATCAAATACCACCAAAATAAAGCTCTATTTGTGGAGAAAAAAGGATGTTTTTTTACTTGGGTACAGCCGAGCAATTGTCAGTTAAAATAACGCAGTGTCATACCACAAAAGTGGCCTGGTCATGAAGGGGGGATGGGGGGGATAAATTCTTCTAGATGGCAAGTGGTTAATTATTTTCTATTATTATTATTATTTATTTATTTTTATCATTTAGTTATTTTTTTACTTTATTATGCAAATATTCGTTTATATATTACTGATGTTTGTAGTGAGTGCTTTTCCTATGTTTTCTTTGCATTGTAATGCTTTGCATTGTTTAAACTTCGTAAATAACAGAATGTAAAAAAAAAAAAGAAGTGTGAGCTGGAGTTTGGCTTTAATTTGTTAGTGTATCTAAATCTAATCTGCTAGTCCATCTCACACTCCCCTCCGCACAGACTGAAAATGCTGCAGTCCAAAGGTTTCCCTTGTGCTCCTTCATCCAGAGTGGGGGCACCCTAATACAGGAGGTGTGTTACTGGCCAGATCACCAGGTGAAAACAAAGAAGAAAAAGCCTAGAAAAAGAAAACTAATGCAGCCACCACATCTAATGATTGGTAAGCTGCAATATATAGAATTTTTGGTTTTGAGTTTAACACCAGGCTAGTTAGGCGTAAGCAGGAATTATACTTTAACACTTTCCCGCCTGTGCTATAACTGAAAGATGGCTTAATTTGCAGGGAGGGCATACATGGATGTCTCCCCGCGATCGCGCCGCCCGCGCGCCCCCTGTGGCATGCAGGTGGCGCGCACTGTGATCACTGAGTCCTTGGGATTCAGCTGATCACAGATCGGGGTAAAAGGCCAATCACAGCGGCTCTTTACCATGTGATCAGCTGTGTCCAATAGACAGCTGAGCTGATGCTGGAGGTAAACACAAGCTGGTTATCGGCTTTTCGTTCCTTGCGCTGACAGCGTGAGGAGAGAAGAAGAGAGCCGATAACCGGCTTGTGTTAAAGGGACATCGACACCGATAATCAGGGCACAGATTATCAGTGTTCTGATTTTCAATGCAGTCCCCACAGTGCTGGCCAATCAGTTCTCATCAGTGCTTTCTCATCAGTGCTGCCAATCAGTGATCATCAGTGGTGCCCATCAGTGCTTCTTCATCAGTGTCACCTATCAGTGCCCATCAGTGGTGCTCATCAGTGCACCTATCAGTGCTTCTTCATCAGTGTCACCTATCAGTGCCCATCAGTGCTTCTTCATCAGTGGTGCCCATCAGTGCTTCTTCATCAGTGTCACCTATCAGTGCCCATCAGTGGTGCTCATCAGTGCCACCTATCAGTGCTTCTTCATCAGTGTCACCTATCAGTGCCCATCAGTGGTTCCCATCAGTGCTTCTTCATCAGTGTCACCTATGAGTGCCATCAGTGCCACCTATCAGTGCTTCTTTATCACTGTCACCGATCAGTGCCCATCAGTGCTTCTTCATCAGTGTCACCTATCAGTGCCCATCAGTGGTGCTCTTCAGTGCCACCTATCAGTGCTTCTTCATCAGTGTCACCTATCAGTGTCCAGCAGTGACACCTATCATCGCCCTTCAGTGCAGCCTCTTAGAGCCCATCAGTGTCACCTATTAGTGCCCATCAGTGAAGAAGAAAATTACCTGTTTGCAAAATTCTATAACA
This sequence comes from Lithobates sylvaticus, assembly GCA_028564925.1. NCBI lineage: Eukaryota > Metazoa > Chordata > Amphibia > Anura > Ranidae > Lithobates > Lithobates sylvaticus. The sequence continues at coordinate 570,649,307 of CM053029.1, forward strand.
GACTATGAAAAAAAAATGCAATTTTTTTCAAAATTTTTGGTCTTTTTTCATTTGTTTAGCAAAAAATAAAAAAAAACAAGCAGTGATTAAATACCACCAAAAGAAAGCTCTATTTCTGTAAAAAAAAAAAAATATATACAAATTTCATATGCCCGCGCAATTGTCATTCAAAGTGCGATGGTGCTGAAAGCTGAAAATTGGCCTGGGTAGGAAGGGGCTAAAAGTGCCCACGAGGTAAGTGGTTAAAGTTTAGAAGTCTTTTGGAGAAAACAAGGCGATAAGACGTGGTGCGGCTCACATCCCAGGGCAACTCCGGAGAACATTTTTCAGCTTTAGTTTAGCTCTACTTTAAGCTGCTGCTCTTACGGGTTAAATAAAATCTAAATTGAAGCGCTGAGTACTGCATCAAGCAAGACAAACAAGTCTTTGGGTGTACCTCAGACAATTTAATGCAGCGGCATAGACGTACCTGACATTGACTTATTTATTACAATCTCTCCGAAACAAAAAAATAAATTATGTAGAAACTCATTCCGTGGCTGGGCCTCTGATTTTGATAAATACCTATAGACTTAATTCAGCGATCTATGAAATTGCGCCGGGCGCCAGATGTTCTGCATTAACATTAATGTGATTTTTCTGCTGAGGATTTTCAGCTTTGTAGACAGAAATGACTTGGTTAGGTGAATGATTTTTCTTTATAACTCTACGTACTGGCTGGAAACACTAAAGGATTACTTTGAACTATAAATAAATAAATGAGCTTTGTCTTGCACCAGAAGGATCACGGCGGCGGAATGTTCCGCGTTTTCCAATGGCACCATCGGCTTCAATTCATTGGCTGCAACCAGCATGCAAACTGCAAATAAATTATGGTAATTGCTCCGAACTCCCCTTCAGACGCAGCGCGTGCTCTGATTTCACTTCTGCTGCCTGCCACAAAAATATTAAATGAGAAGCAATAAAAATATTGATGATCGCAGGTTGTATTTAGCACCTACCTCCGGGAAGTCAGAAAATTATATTACACTTCACGCACAGTCAACAGATTTTACGTTTTCTTTTTTAAAGCTCAAGTGTGCTTAGAAACTTCCATACAATGTAATTACTGTCTTATTATTCAACATAAATTAGAACATTTACTTTTGGCAGGGTTATTTCACTGATTTGACTTTATGTGAAGTCTGACTGGTTGCCTCGGGTTAATGGATCGTAGTGCTGGTCTTTAGATTACTCGTATACCTGTTAAGTAAGAAAAATGGCTGCTGCCATTTCTGATGTCTGCAAATGAAAACGGCAGTTGCCCGGCTATTAATGTGACACTTAAAGTAGACCTAAAGGCAAACCTTTTTTTTTTCATTTTGGATGGAGTTTTGGAATTGATATGTGATGGTGGCTGTATCAATAAGGATGATTCATGGCAATGGGGATGATGGGACATGGCAAACATGGGACCTGCTTGGTATGGGCTTCCTGACCTAAAGTTTGGGGAAGTGCTGCTGAATGTCTGACTGACTTAAAGTTTGGGGAAGTGCTGCTGAATGTCTGACTGACCTAAAGTTTGGGGAAGTGCTGCTGAATGTCTGACTGACCTAAAGTTTGGGGAAGTGCTGCTGAATGTCTGACTGACCTGGGGGGGAGGGAGGGGGGATTATATTGCAGGAAAAACTGGATTATATTGGGGGACAGGTTAACTGGGGGGACAGAATTATACTGGGATACAGACTGACCTAGGGGGAATTATATTGGAGGACAGTTTGACCTGGGGGGGGGGGGGTGTTGTACTGGGGGACAAACTGACCTGGGGGGATTATACTAGGGGGTAGACTGGCGTAGGGGGGATTTATACTGGGGACATATTGACCTGGGGGGAAATTATATTGGGGGACAGACTGACTTGGTAGAGATTATACTGGGGGGCAGATGAACCTGGGGGGGATTATACTGGGGACAGAATGACCTGGGGGGTTATATTGAGGGGCAGACTGACCTGCAGTGGGGATTAAACTAGGGGACAGATTGACCTGGAGGGGAAGGGTTATACTGGGGGACAGACTGACCTGAGGGAACTATATTGGGGGACAAATTGACCTGGGGGATAGACTAACCTGGGTGGAGGATACTGGGGGACAGATTGACCTGGGAGGGATTTTACTAGGGGACAGACTGACCTGGAGGGAGAATTCTACTGGGGGGACAGACTGACCTGGGGGTTGATTATACTGGGGGACAGAATGACCTGCGGTGAGGATTATACTAGGGGACAGATTGACCTGGGGGGGGGTGAAAGATTTAACTAAGGGACAGACTGACCTGGGGGAATTATATTGGGGGACAGATTGACCTGGGGGGAGACTAACCTGGGGATATTATACTGGGGGACAGATTGACCTGGGGGGAGGAAATTATACTGGGGGACAGACTGACCTGTGAGGGGGATTGCACTAGGGGACAGATTGACCTGGGGATTATACTGAGGGACAGATTGACCTGGAGTGGGTTATACTGGTTGACAAACTGAACTGGGGGGATTATACTGGAGGACAGCTTGATATGGGGGGAATGATTATACCGGGGGGCAGTCTGACCTGGAGGGGTTGTACCGGGGGACACACTGACCTTGTTTTATTTAACCATGCCCGTCCTACTGTTAATGCAATTTGGCCACACCCACTATCCCCAGCAGCGCACTACGCACGCCGCATTACTCTTCTACTTCGTTTGCCCAAAGTTCCCCCAGGTCTTTTGCAATCCTAGTAACACCCCTGGCACAATGAAAACCATGCACACTCCTCACTGTGGCACAGTAAACACATTGAATATATATTTTTTTTTTATCAAGCATTTGAGCAAAACTTATGGTCTTGCACTCAGGTCCACTGATTTCATAAAACGCCCCTTCACACTACTTCACAGAGCGATGCCTATTACTGGATTACTTATTAGCACAGTTGTTCCCATCCAGAGAAATTCTTAGAACATAATAGGGGTATGTGAGGATTGGAGTTGAGAAGCACCAATAGAATACATTTATGTTCCAACTTCTCCACTCTGTGGTCAAGCTAAATTCTGCCTTAAAGTGGATGTAAACCCATAAAAAATGTTTTTAATTAAGGCTTGCACCTTGTACAGTATAGGATTTCATGTCATCTGTGCCCAGTCTTGCCACAAAGAGTTACTCCAGCTCTGAACAGTCCTCTTATCTTTTTTCAGTGAAATAAAAACGGACAGACAGAGAAAGAGGAGTCTGTTTCTCCCCCTTGCTGTGAGTGACAGGTGATTTACATATCTCATTTACATATCTCACGCACAAGCCTGAGAGAGACATTCTGTGTACTTCAGATCCCCTCCTCCCTTCTTCTACAGCTCTCCCAGGGTTGGCTGCTCCACACCTCAGCATGATTGGGCATGCTGAAGTCATGTGGTGACCTTTCTGGGTTTCGACAGGATGTTAGTGATCATAGCAGAAGTTCAGTGTAAGAAATACACAGGAGAAAATGCAAGTTGACAAGGGGAGTGTAGAGGTGGGCAGGAAGTCTACTGACATCACAACTCCACTCACGAGCTCCAGACAACAGTCCCACCCACAAAATCTACAGTTTTTCGGGTCTCATAACAGACATCTGACAGGTAAGAATACATGCAGGAGGCATGTATATCCTTATAGATAACCACTATGGCAGTAGTTTAGAAAGGATGAGAGTGGGTTTACATCCACTTTAAGGCTCCGGCTACAAGAGCGATTATACCCGATCCCTGCTGAAATATTTAACTGCAGTATTCTCATTTGCAGAACTTTGAGATCTATGGGATGCCCATGAGATGATAGGTAACAATGAGTTAAATCTCTCAGCAGCCTTACTAAGCAGAATTAGTAGTAAATTAACATTTGTTTTCTAAATACATTTCAGTCTGTGTACATTTTTTACAAATCCATCGCCGAGCAGAAGCAAAAGTTTGGCTGTCACAAGTCCAATTAGGTGCAATGCATTATTGATGCTTCTACCCCGCTGCTGCATTACACAACTTTGATTCTATTACTTTGTCAGAGAGAAGAAAAAGATGACAAGTCGGCAGCTTAATAAGCTCACAGAGTAATGTGGCATACAACAATTATGCACATTATAACTTCTAATAATTTAATTTTGTTAGCTATATGTTTTTTCACAGTACATTTAACTAAGCTCTGCTTTATTAATGATTTGCAAAAAATTCCATCTTTTCAGGGCCAGCTCCAGCAAAAACCGGTCAGAGACTCTAGCTCAGAAAAAAGTGCTTTGGCAGGAACTGGAGTTTAACCAATTCCGTTCGGGCCAATTTTGACATTTCTCACATACAGTATATGAAAAAATCTAAATTTGTTTTGCTAGGAAATTACATAGAGCCCGTAAATTAGAGAGAAAACGAGAACCACCGCTTCAGGATGGCTCTTCAAGGAGAATGCTTATCTTCCCAGATCAAGGAGCCCCAGGTGCTGGCTAACACAATCACAATAGGCAATAGTGAAAAGAAACTCTGGACAGCCGCACACCGGAAAAACTTAAAATCCTGTGCTTTTTATTTGAAAAAAGATCACATCAAAATAAAACAATCCACGGCAATAAGGGGTGCACAAAAATCGAATGCGTTTCGCACCAAAGTTAGTGCTTATTCATAGCTATGAATAAGCACTAACTTTGGTGCGAAACGCGTCAAATAAAAAGCACAGGATTTTAAGTTTTTCCCGGTGTGCGGCTGTCCAGAGTTTCTTTTCACTATTGCCTATAGAGCCCATAAATATTATAGATTTATTAAGCAAAGGCTCTTCTAGAGAATAAAATGGTGGGTACTGCATATTTTTATGTCACATGGTATTTGTGCAGCGATTTTTTTTTAAACACAATTTTTTTGGGAGAAAATACACTTTAAAGCACAGTTCCACCCAAAAATGGAACTTCCGCTTTAACCGGTTCCCGACCGGCTCCTGCACTTATACGTCGGCAGAATGGCACGGCAGAATGGCACGGCTGGGCAAAGTAACGTACCGTACGTTACTTTGAATTTGCAAGCTCTGTGCCCGCGGGTCCCGTGGACACAATCGCGGCAGGGATACCCACAATCGTGTCACGGAGCTCAAGAGCGGGGAGATGCTGATGTAAACAGCAACACCCCGTTCTGCCTAATGACAGCACACTGATCGTCTGCTCCCTGTCATCAGGAGCAGCGATCAGTGTGGTGTCACACACAGCCACGCCCCCAGACAGTTAGAAACACGCCCCTAGGACACTTAACCCCTCCCCGCCCCCTAGTGGTTAACCCCTTCACTGCCAGTACATTTTTACAGTAATCAATGCAATTTTATAGCATCGATCGCTGTATTAATGCCAATGGTCCCAAAAATGTGTCAAAATTGTCCGATGAGTCTGCCATAATGTCGCAGTCACGATAAAAATCGTTGATCGCCGCCATTACTAGTAAAAAGAATTATTAATAAAAATGCCATAAAACTATCCCCTATTTTGTAAACGCTATAACTTTTGCACAAACCCATCAATAAACGCTTATTGCCATTCTTTTTTTCCAAAAATATGTAGAAGAATACGTATCGGCCTAAACTGAGGAAAAAAAAAGTTTTTTATATATTTTTGGGATATTTATTATAGCAAAAAGTAAAAAATAATGTGTTTTTTTCAAAATTACCATGTACATAAGTATTCACAGCCTTTGCCATGACACTCAAAATTGAGCTCAGGTTCATCCTGTGTCCACTGATCATCCTTGAGATGTTTCTACAACTTGATTGGTGTCCACCTGTGGTAAATTGAGTTGATTGGACACGATCTGGAAAGGCGCACACCTGTCTATATAAGGTACCACAGTTAGTGCATGTCAGAGCACAAACCAAGCCATGAAGTCCAAGGAATTGTCTGTAGACCCCAGAGACAGGATTGTATGGAGGCACAGATCTGGGGAAGGGTACAAAAATATTTCTCCCGCATTGAAGGTCCCAATAAGCACAGTGGCCTCCATCATGGAAGAAGTTTGGAACTACCAGGACTCTTTCTCGAGTGGGCCCCCCGGCCAAACTGAGCGATAGGGGGAGAAAGGTCTTAGTCAGGGAGGTGACCAAGTACCCAATGGTCACTCTGACAGAGCTCCAGCATTTCTCTGTGGAGAGAAGAACAACCATTTCTGCAGCACTCCACCAATCAGGCCTATATGGTAGAGTGGCCAGATGGCAGCCACTCCTCAGTAAAAGGCACATGACAGCCCATCTGGAGTTTGCCAAAAGGCACCTGAAGGACTCTGACCATGAGAAACAAAATTCTCTGGTCTGATGAAACAAGATTGAACTATTTGGCCTAAATGGCAAGCATCATGTTTGGAGAAAACCAGGCCCCACTCATCACCTGGCCAATACCATACCTACAGTGAAGCATGGTGGTGGCAGCATTATGCTGTGGGGATGTTTTTCAGAGGCAGGAAGTGGGAGACTAGATTTACCCCCTTCCCGATCAGAGTGATTTGGCACTGCGTCGCTAACTGACAATTGCGTGGTCGTGCGACGTGGCTCCCAAACAAAATTGATGTCCTTTTTTCCCCACAACTAGAGCTTTCTTTTGGTGGTATTTGATTCCCTCTGCGGTTTTAATTTTTTGCGCTATAAACAAAAAAATAGCGTAAATTTTGAAAGAAAACGCATTATTTTTTACATTTTGCTATAATAAATATCCCCCAAAAATATATAAAAAAATATTTTTTTCCTCAGTTTAGGCCTATACGTATTCTTCTACCTATTTTTGGTAAAAAAAATCGCAATAAGCAATTATCGATTGGTTTGCGCAAAAGTTATAGCGTTTACAAGATAGGGGATAGTTTTATGGCATTTTTTATTAATAATTTATTTTTTTACTAGTAATGGCGGCGATCAGCGATTTCTATTGTGACTGTAACATTATGGCGGACAGATCGGACATTTTTGGGACCATTGTCATTTATACAGCAATCAGTGCTATACAAATGCACTGATTCTTGTGTAAATGACACTGGTAGTGAAGGGGTTAACCACTAGGTGGCAGTGTAAGGGTTAAGTGTGTCCTAGGGGCATGTTGCTAACTGTGGGGGGCGTGGCTGTGTTGTACACATCACTGATCTCTGCTCCAATCACAGGGAGCAGAGATCAGTGACACTGATCGCAATAAGCGATTATTGATTGGTTTGCGCAAAAGTTATAGCGTTTACAAAATAGGGGATAGTTTTTATGGCATTTTTATTAATCTTTTTTTTTTTTTTACTAGTAATGGCGGCGATCATCGATTTTTATTGTGACTGTGACATTATGGCGGACAGATTGGACATTTTTGGGACCATTGTCATTTATACAGCAATCAGTGCTATACAAATGCACTGATTCCTTTGCAAATGACACTGTCAGTGAAGTGGTTAACCACTATGGTGCAGTGTAGGGGTTAAGTGTGTCCTAGGGAGTGTTTCTAACTGTGGGGGGGCGTGGCTATGTGTGGCAAGTCACTGATCTCTGCTCCCGATCACAGGGAGCTATGATCAGTGACACTGTCACTAGGCAGAACGGGGAGATGCTTGTTTACATTAGCATCTCCCCGTTCTTCCTCCCCGTGAGACGATTGCGAGTATCCCTGCGGCGATCAAGTCCGCGGGACACGCGACCCGACTCACGGAGCTTTCTTAAAGGGCCACGTACAGGTACGTTAGTTTGTCTGTACGAGCCCTTCTGCCAACGTATATCGGCGTGAGACGGTCGGCAAGCGGGTAATGCATTTTGGATTAAGTCTGTAATATAACAAAATGTGGAAAAAGCGAAGCGTTGTGAATACTTTCCGGATCCACTGTATCTGCAACAAACATAACACAGACAGGGCACAGAAAGAACACAAAAAGTCACAGTTTACTGAACAATAACACAGAGTTGATATTTCTTCTCTACGAGCAAAAGTGCTGATTGCTTCCAGTAAGAGCTGCAGTAATATCTTGCAGACACATCCTTCATTCTTTATTAATGGGGGATACTTCACTTGATGGATTATCCTATTATGTGCCATAGAAAGGTTACTTGATTATTACAAAAAATGCCCTCCTCAGTATTGTCAGGACACCGGCTTACTGTAGAAGACAAACTCTATCATTATGTGTATTACAATCAGGCCAGCACTTCATATAGAGTTGTTTAAAACAGCCAGCAAATTAAAGTGGGCTTATTAGAGTTCCTGACCTGTCAGATTGTCAAAGTGAGTTCAATCATGCAAACTTGTAAAAGAACATGACCTTAAAAAGGTTCTTAGGTTTTTTTTTTTTTATTATTATTATTTATTTTCACCTTGTGTTACGGCCAGTAAATCTGTTGCTTTTCAATTTCAATTTTTTTACAATGTGCCAAAACATTTAAAGTTCCACTGTCAGAAATAGACATGTGCCATTTGTTTCGTTCCAAACTGAAATTCGGACAAATTTTTCATTATTCGGAAACTTGGATGGATCCGAATTTCCGAATTACAATAGTAACGACTTTAGATGAATCTGAAATAATGAAACGGAATTCGGCCGAAATTCAAATTTGAATTGGACTTGAAAACAAATTGAAAAACAAGAATTGAATAAAATAGAAAATAAAGAAATAGTATAGAAAAGAATATATTAAAATATAATAGAAAATAAAAGAATAGAATACAAAAATAGAAAATAAAAGAATTGAAAAGAATAGAGAAAAACAACAGAATTGAATAGACAAAAAAGGAATAGGATAGAGTAAAACAGAAACGAATTTAAAATAGAGTAAAACTGAACAGCATATAAAATAAAAGAATAGAAAAGAATAGAAAAGGAAAAGGAAATAATAGAATAGAAAAAAAAGAATAGATTATAATATAAAATAAAATAGAATAGAAAATGAAAGAATATAAAAGAATAGATTATAATATAAAATAAAATAGAACAGAAAATGAAAGAATAAAAAAAAAAGAATAGATTATAATATAAAATAAAATAGAATAGAAAATGAAAGAATAGAAAAGAATAGAATAGAAAAAAACAATACAATAGAATAAAAAAAGAATATAACTCTTCCGAAATTCGAATTTCGAACAGAATAAATTTGAATTAGAACAGAAAAGAATAGAATGGAAAATAAGAGAATAGAAAAAAATGGAATGCAAAATAAGAGAATAGAAAAGAAAAAACAATAGACTAGAATAGAATAGAATAGAAAGAATATAACCGTCTTCCAAAATTTGAATAGAATAGAAAATAAGAGAATAGAAATAAAAGAAATATAAACTAAAATAGAATAGAAAATGAAATAATATAAAAGAATAGATTATAATATAAAATAAAATAGAATAGAAAATGAAAGAATATAAAAGAATAGAATATAAAAAAACAATACAATAGAATAAAAAGAATATAACTCTCTTCCGAAATTCAAATTTCGAAATGAATAAATTTTAATTAGAACAGAAAAGAATGGAATGGAAAATAAGAGAATAGAAAAGAAAAAACAATAGACTAGAATAGAATAAAATAGAAAGAATATAACTGTCTTCCAAATTTTGAATAGAAAATAAGAGAATAGAAATAAAAGAAATAGAAAAGAAAATAGAAAAGAAAATGAAAGAATATAAAAGAATAGATTATAATATAAAATTAAATAGAATAGAAAAGAAAATGAAAGAATATAAAAGAATAAAATAGAAAAAAACTATAGAATAGAATAAAAAGAATATTCTCTTACGAAATTCTAATTTTGAACAGAATAAATTTGAATTAGAATAGAAAAGAATAGAATGGAAAATAAGAGAATAGAAAATAATAGAATGGAAAATAAGAGAATAGAAAAGAAAAAAACAATAGCATAAAATAGAAAGAATAACCATCTTCTGAAATTTTAATAGAATAGAAAGTAAGAGAAAAGAATAGAAAAAACAATAAATTTGAATAAAATAGAAAGAATATAACCGCCTTACGAAATTCAAAATCGAATCAAATTCCGAAAATGAATTAAATTAATTTAACTAAACAAAACAAAACTAAACAAATTGTTATGTTTTGCACATGTCTAGTAAGAAACAGCGAGGAGGCAGGCTTTTATGCCCCTACCACTGTTTTCTCCAGCACTGTAAACTGAACTGAGCATGAGCAGCGGCCTCCTGCGCATGTGCAGAACTGACGTCATCCCCTGCTGGCCAATAAAGAAGCCTGAAGACCGGCATGCAGAAGAAGATTCTGGCACCAGCGCAAGACTGTTTGAAAGATAAGTTTTAAGCATTTAGATCGGCTTTAAAGTGGAACTATACTCACCCTTGCTCCGCCTCCAGCTGACATCTTTGAGCGGCCGGCTGCTTTTATTGTCCGAACCCGATACGATGTCACTCCTGAGCATGCGCGGTAGTTCAGTCGGCTTCGGCACTGATACATTTCTACAGTGAGCTGCTTACGCTATCGAAAATTGAACAATTAGTTCTACTTTCCCCTCACCTCCCAATGTGTTGTGTGCACAGGGGTGGCAGTAAAAGTAGGCAGCTGAGCGGCATTTTCGCTGACCATCCAATTTCATAACATTACACCCCGACAGGGCTGCACACATGCAAGGGCCACGGCATTATTAGCTCGGGTTGTAGAGGTTTGACAGGCACCACTGCCTGTCAAACTCACCCATTGAGTTTAATGGGAGCGCACCTCAACCACAAACCACTCGCTCGCAGATGTGGTGCAATTTTTACTACAAAATTTCCCCTTGGGATTGAAGGAAAAAAGCAGACATTTAGAAGGTGACAGCCACTTGTCAACTGCTGACATACCCCCCTCCGAAAAATGATATGCGGGGATCACTTTTGCAGAAGTGGTGTGCATTGCTTCCTTATTGAAGTAGCCTTAGCCTTATACATCTTTGCACAGAGGCCCTAAAGCGGAACTATACTCACCTAGGCTTCAGAGATGCGTTGTCCTGGAGCGCCCCGCAGGTTGCTGATATCTTTGAGCTGCCAGGTATCGATCGCTGGCGGCTTGCTTTGGCTGGGCAGGGATAACCTCACTCCTGTAGATGCACGTTTCGTCAGCTTCGGCATTTCCGGATTTCTACAGTGAGCTGCGCCCGCTTACAGGGGTAGACAGGCAGGTAGGTAATTTTATTGTACAAAAAAAAATACTGCCTGTTTATTATCTAAAGCTCCACTTTAAAGCAGTAAAGTTTTTTTTTTTTTTCTCACTCTGCTAATTTTATGGCACAGTAAAGCAGTATCCATCAATGGAAATGGTCACTTCTGGACCTCCCCATAGCAGAGATACGGCTACAGAACGGCCGTTCTGCGCAGAATCACATATATATAAGTGATTCTGCACTTCTGCCTAGGGGGCGTGCCCGTGCTGTTGGCGGGATGTTTTTGCTTTGATTACTCACAGCAGAAGCTGATTTGTTGGGTGCAGGGCAATGGACTGGCACCCACCGATCATCAGGCACAGAACGGAGCTCTACCTATGTAAACAAGGCCATCAACTTTAGCAGATATGTCTCCAGATGGTTCAGTGCCCCCTGTGTTAACAAGTCCTTCCTGGGTTATAGTTTCCGGGGGGGGGGGGCTTCACAGCTAGATTCAGTAGTGTCACAAACCATGACCTTTTTGGCTAGAAGGGGGTGATCAAGTCTTCCCTGAACTTCCTGAGCACCAGAGGGATTAGTTGGAAGGGGGGGGGGGGGGAAGCGTAGCACAATGGGTAGTCCCACAGATGGTCCCACAGACCCCTGGTCTGATTTTCCCTGTGAAGCCAAAAGAATATTAGCCCTTTCTCGTTTTGTTTGCTTGCCCCAGACCACCGTGACCATCAGGAAGACTTCCTGGTTTAGGCTCCATTCTGCCTCCACTACCTTCCTTCTGCTTAGGAGATCCGCCAGGAGATTTTGGGACCCTTTCAGGTGGATTGCCGTCAGAGAAGCCACGTTGCGCTCTGCCTAGGTAAGTAACTGCATGGCCAAACCCAAGAGGCCCTTGTTCCTCGTTCCCCTTTCTTCGACATGTAGGCCACTGCTGTTGTTTTGTCCGACAGGACCTGTACATGCTGCCCCTTGATTGCTTGCTGGAAGTACAGGAGACCTAGAAAAATGGCCTTCAGCTCCTGCCAGTTGGATGACTTCCGGGCCTCTATTTTGGACGAGGACCCCCTAACCCCTGTGTGGTCTGAATGTCTAAGTGGGCTCCCCAGCCCCAAGAACTTGCATCTGTTGTCAAACATTTGTTCAGAGGGAAAGCCCAGGAGAGGCCTTCTGTCAGATTGGCTGGGTTTCGCCACCACCAGAGGGCCCTCTTCACGCTCAAGGAAATTTCAATTTTCTTCTCTAAATATTCTCGGTAAAACCACTTCTGCAGAATGTCCATCTGGAGAGGGGGAGAATGTAGTCTGGCCCACTGCCTGGGTCTCCTGAAGGTTTGACACCACCTGACCCCTGGAGTCTGCAAAGAGTAACAGGTCATCCAGGTAAGGCATAATAGATCAGATCCCTCAGATCCAAGGACGCCATGAAGCACCCTGGGGACAGAAGCTTTGTTACAGAGTAAATTGTGTCCATCCGAAACTGCTTGTACCGTATCGATTTGTCCAAAATCAGTTGATATTTGCAAGAGGGCTTTTTCGCCAGAAAGATGTGCGAGTAGAACCTCCGGCCTTCCTGATCCTTGGGGACTTGGACTATGATTTCCTGCTGTATCAGATCCAGTAAGAGGGTCATCATTGCGGAAGCTTTTTCCTTTCCCCTTGGAAAACTGGTGATGTAATATCTGCTTGGAGGGGCTTCTGAGAACTCCAGGCTGTAACCGTGGGCGATGATGTTTTTGACGAAAAAAACACTGGGAGGAGGCTGTCATTTGTTTTTGGTGGACTTTCTGTTTTTTTCTGGTCCTGCTATCTACCTCTCTGGGACTGTGGAACAGCATGACATTTTTTCTTAAAAGGCTGTTTCTTCTTACAGGGGAAGGCTTACTTTCTGTCGCCAGTTCTATCGAACACGGTTTCCATATCCAGGCCGAAAAGGAAATTGCCAGAAAATGGTATCTCGCACAACTTGATCTTGGATGCCGAATCACCAGACCACGTCTTAAGCCAGATGGCGTGCCTGGTTGACCAATGCTGAGGATCTTGCAGACATTTTCACTGATTCTGCAGAAGCATCAGCTATATACTTTACTGCCTTCAAAAGAACCGGGAAGGACTCTTGTAAGTCCTTTCTAGATGTCCCGGACTCCACGTGCCCTTTTAGCTGCTCCAACCAGCATTCCAAATTTATGACAACCACCATGGATGCCATAGCGGGCTTGAGGCTGGGCGAGGTGGAATCCCATGCTTTTTTTAAAGGAGGGAACCTGCCCTCTTGTCCATTGCGTCTTTTAATATGCCCATATTCTCGAAAGCCAAATCCGTGCGACAAAGAAGCCTGAGAAAAAGCTGCATCCACCCTGGGCTTTTTATTCCAGACATCGAGCTTGTTCTATTCGAAAGGGAACCTTCTCCTAAGAGTTTTAGAGAAGAAAGGACCCCAGGTCTCTCCATTCTTTAACCGCTTCAGAAAGAACCCTGTGAACTGGGAATATCATGCTTTTGGATTCATCCAGGCCATGATACATTTTGTCGTGTATGGAGAGTTGGACCTTCTCCTCTTGGATTTTGAGGGTTGTATAGATTGCTTTAAGCAGATTGTCTACTTCTTGTATCTGGATGTTCTACTGACATCTACTTCTCATCCGAATTCTTGAGGGAAAGTAGAGTACTAGCCCCCTCTTCCTCAAGAGTCGCTAACCTCTGCAGATTTAGAGGTGGACGCCAGGGAACCGGACAGTGTGCTTTGCTGAGATCCTGTCTGGGTTTCTGGATTTTTGACTAGCAAGGAGCGGACTGAACTTAGGGTGTCCACTCTTTCACAGAGAAAAAAAAAATCTTTACACAGTTGTGAAGTTTCCTCTTTAACCAGGTCTGCAATGCAGGTTCTGCACATAGGATTTGGCCATCAATCTCTGAGGGGAGTTTTGCAGGAAGGGCACTTCCTTTAAATTGAGGGAGGACCTTTAGATTTTACTGTGGCTTTGATCTAAGACAAAACACAAAACACACAAAACCACTAGTCACCTGATGGGAGATTATATACCCCTATGTGAGACATGCCGCTAAAAAAAAAGTGCACTGAACTAGCCACCCCCACAACAGCTCCCCTGTCCAGACTGTAAGGCCCGAGAGCAGTTACCTCCGCCCTTACAGTAGCAGGCTCCGCCTTGGGAAGGACAACAGACAAGAAGAGCCCAAATAGAGAAGATAGGGACACCACTGTAATCCCTCTTACCTGGGCCTGGTCGGTGCTAGAGGCGCCTGCTTCCACCGACGCTGCTGATATCTCCTCCATCTTGCAAAGTGCGCAGCGGAATACTGAAAGAACCGCCTGTTCTTTTAAAAGTAAGTTCCCCGGCGTCCCCTCGCTCTGAGGACCAGAAACAGAAGCACCGACCTTCGGACCTGCCCCTGTGTTCCAACGGCCCGCCTACCGGAACCAACGTCACTCGCAGGCCGGGACCCAGGGCCAACATTCAAGAACTGACGCAACCTGCGCCTCCCCGCCTGGCCCAGACAGACCAAAATCCGCGGCCCCCGGGCATACAGACTAGAACACTCCCACAGGCCACTGCTTTCCCTGAGCTGGAAGGGCCAGAGGCTCCAGAACACCACCCCTCTCCCTCGCACCGGGAGAGGGGTTTCTAATGGTCATGCACAAAGAAAACACACACAAACACCCCCCACACCCCCCAAACCCCAACAAACCACCACAAACACCCCAAAACCCACCCCACCCCCCACACACCCACCACCCACCCAAAACCCCCAAACCCCACCCCCACCCACCCCCCACACCCCCAACCACCAACCACAACACACCACAACAACCCCCAAACCCCCCCCACCCAAACACCAACACAAACACCCAAAAACACCCACCCCCCCCACACCCCAACCCCACCAAACACCACAAACACACCAAACCCCCAAACCCAACACACCCCACCACCCCCCCCCCCAACACCCCCACCCACCACCCCCCCCCACCCAACACCAAACAACACAACAACAAACACCCACCCACACCCCCCCCAACCCCCAAAACACAAACACAACACAAACCAACCACACACACCCCCACAACCAACCCACCACACACCCACCCCACCCCAACCACCCCCAAACAACACACAACCCCAAACAAACACCACAACACACACAAACACCCCCACCACACAACCACACCCCCCCACCCCCCAAACCCAAAACCCAACACCCCCCACCCCACCACAAAAACCCAACACCCACACACACACCACACACCACCCCACCCAACAACAACACAACACACACCCCCAACCACCCCCAACACACCCACCACCAAACCCAACCACACACCCACACACCAACACCCACACACCAAACCCCAACCACCACCCCAACACCCAAACCCCAACACCCCAACAAACACAACACAACACACAACACACACACAACACCCAAACACCAACACCCACCCACCCACCCAAACCCCCCCAACCCCACCAAACCAACACCACAACCCCCCCCCCAACACCCCCCACCACACCCCCAACCCACCACACCCCCCACACACCAACAACACACCACAACCACCCCCAACCCCCCACAACCCCACCAACCACCCCAACCACACCCAAAACCCAACCCCCCACCCCCAACACAACCCCACAAACCCACACCCAAACAAACCCAACCACAACCCCCACCCCCCACCCCCACACACCCACCACAACCCCACCACAACACCCACCCCACACACCACCCCCACCACCCACAAACCCCAACCCCACCCACCCCAAACCCACCAAACCCCCCCCACCACAACCCCCCCCAAAAACAACACAAAAAAAAACATGCACAAAGTAAAAGGCATAGGAGGCAAGCCCACCCTTTTGCAGCCCCACTAACTGGTTCCCTGCAGAGCTTCCACCATGGCAGAGGAAACACAATAACTGGAGGCATCGTGGAAGAGGAAAGATATTAAAGGCTGCAAGTGTTGTTTGTTTCAGGAGCAGTGATTTTAATAATGCTTAAAGTGGAACAATAAAAGTGAAATATTCCTTTAAATTTCGTACCTGGGGGGTGTGTATAGTATGCCTGTAAAGCAGCGCATGTTTCCCGTGCTTAGAACTGTCCCTGCACAAAGTGTAATTTCTGAAGGAAAAAAAATCATTTAAAAGTACTCGCTGCTATAATGAATTGTCGGCTCCCAGTAATACAGAGAACAGTCATTGATTAAAAAAAAAATGCGTGTGGGTCCCCCCAAATTCAATTACCAGGCCCTTCAGGGGACCCCCACGCATTTTCTTTTTATCAATGACTTTCAACGACTGTTCTCTGTATTACCGGGAGCCGACAATTCATTATAGCTACGAGTGCTTTTAAATGACTTTTTTTTCCTTCAGAAATTACACTTTGTGCAGGGACAGTTCTAAGCACGGGAAACATGCGCTACTTTACAGGCATACTATACACACCCCCTAGGTACGAAATTTAAAGGAATATTTCACTTTTATTGTTTCACTTTAAGCATTATTAAAATCACTGCTCCCGAAAAATATCCCCTGGGGCAGGTTCCCAAACACTTTTTATGACAATAACTTGCATATAAGCCTTTAAAATTAGCACTTTAGATTTCTCCCATAGACTTTTACAGGGTGTTCTGCGGCTTTTCGAATTTGCCGCGAACACCCCACATTGTTCGCTGTTCGGCGAACAGGCAATGTTCGAGTCGAACATAAGTTTGACTAGAACTCGAAGCTCATCCCTATTGGCCAACAATCTGATTGTGTGTACAAGGCTTAAGCGTCTGATTGTCACAATATTGCAGTCCCACTATGTTGCTGATTGCCGCTAATTACTAGTACATAATATAAAAAAAATTAAATAAATTCTAGTATACCGATTGTAGATGCTATAACTTTCGTGCAAACCAATCAGTATACGTGCCTATTGGGATTTTTTTTTACCAAAAATATGTAGCAAAATACATATTGGTGTAAGAAGAAATTAGATTTTTTTTTTATTGGATATGTTATATAGCAGAAAGTAAAAAAAAAGACTTGGTTCACGAGCCTTTCTGAGGTTTGCCGAGGTCAGCCGAAGTGTGCTCGGGCTTTTCCGTGCATTTCCGAATGCCGATGATCGGCGCTGTTTGGCTCCGGCGACCCCCCCACCTCAGGCCAAAAGCGGTACTGCACACCGCTTTTTGCCTGAATCCTGCTCGTTTTGCGAGACAACACTCGCAAACCGAGTTAGAAATTTTAAGAAATACAGTGCTCCTTTTACGAAACGCTCGTTAACCGCGTTACTCGCAAACCGAGGTTCCACTGTATATTTAATTTAGGTACAGCGTTGCAAGACCGTGCAAAAAGTTAAATATAACACAGTGACGTATCACAAAAAATGGCCTGGTCATGAAGGAGGGTAAATCTTCCGAAACCTCAAGTGGTTATAGTGCAAGATTTTCTAAGGTGATCACCAACCAAGACACAACGAGGGGAATTTAGGCCCTGTTCACACTTGTATGACCTAAAAGTCGCACAAATTTGACGCAACTTGAAGCAATGCCTGTGTAAACTTGAGGTCCGTTTTTGGATGAAAAACGGACATACATGCATGTCTATGGGGCAGCGGGTGTCAGCGGATGAGCATCCGCTGACACCCGCTATTGTCCGCCTCCGCAATTGTCCGATTCTGCAGACTGAGGAAAACCCTATTTTTTCATCCGTCTGCAGAGCGGATCGGTTGAACACGGACAGACGGTCCGTGTTCATCCGATCCTCCATAGGGGAGAGCGGGGAACAGACAGGGCGGTTCCTGCACAGTGTGCAGGGACCGCCCTGTCATCAGCCGGCTCAGCGGGGAACAGCTGTGCGATCCCCGCTGAGCATCATTACGGATCCGCCCCGTGTGAAAGAGCCCTTAATTTTCAAAGCTTAGCTGAACAAGCTGAAGATAGCAGTTGATTGGCTGCCGTGCACAGCTGCTCCAGATTTGATAAATTCCCCCCAATTTGTTTTGTTCCTATCACTGTGACCCTTGATGTTTCTAACAGCCAGGTCAAAGCAAGTAAACAGTTAATGAGTACACTTCCAACTGCACACACAGGAAACAATTGTTATGGAGGGTACATTTAAATGTTGTACCTTAAAGTGTAACTAAAAAGCAAAACTTATTTATTTTTATTTTTTTTCGTTTTGGATAGAGTTGAGGGGGATTAGAATGCTTGTCAATTTGTATTGCTGCCTGTGCCCTCCTGATTTGTCCAGTTTACCATTATCATTGAAAGAAAAAGAAAAACCCACATTTTGGGCTGTCCCCAGAAAAGTAATAGAGGGGGAATCTTCTAATGGGAACACTAGTTCTGGTGACCTGGGGGTACCCAAGGGATGCCCTTAAATTTGCAGGGACTTCCTGTTTGTCTATGGGCAGGAAGTAAAGGTAAATCGCTGTAATGAGACACAGATAGCAAAAAAAATCTATCCAAAATGAAAAAAAAAAATAAAAAACGTTTTGCCTATAGATCTACTTTACAGCGGTAGTAAACCTCACTTTATTTTTCTGAATCCTGCAAGACAATGGCATAATGTAATAGTATGCATTACATACTAGCATATTATGAAATACTTACCTTAGAATGTAATTAGAAATTACATTTTTTTTCCCACAAATGGAGCATTCTTTTGGTGGTATTTGATCACCACTGTGTTTTTTTATTTTTTGTTAAAAAAAAAAAAAGACTGAAATGTTTAAAAAAATAAATAAATACAAAACCGCTTTATATATTTTGTTAATAAATTTTGGTAATAAATTTAGCAAACAGGTAATCACCTCTGTGTTTTTTTTTTTTTTAACAAAAAATATAAAAGACTAAAATGTTTAAAAAAAAATAAAATACAAAACCGCTTTATATATTTTGGTAATAAATTTAGCAAACAGGTAATCACCTCTGTGTTTTTTTTTTTTTAACAAAAAATATAAAAGACTAAAATGTTTAAAAAAAAATAAAATACAAAACCGCTTTATATATTTTGTTAATAAATTTAGCAAACAGGTAATTTTTCTCCATTGATGTACGCTAATGAGGCTGCACTGATAGCCTGCATTGATGGGCACTAATAGGTGACACTGATAGGCAGCACTGCTAGGTGGCATTGATGAGGCACTGAATGGCATTGATAGGTGGCACTGATTCCTGGCACTGTTATGTACTGGTGGGCACAGATTCGTGGCACTGTGAGCATAGATAAGGGGACTGTGCCTCTTACTCTTCGGGACCGATGTCCCTTCAACAGAAGCTGGTGATCGGCTTTTTTTCCTCCTCACGCTTTTAGCGTGAGAAAAAAAGAAAAAAAAAGACGATTACTGATCTTCTGTTTACATCACGTGATCAGCTATCATTGGCTGACAGCTGATCATGTGGTAAGGGGCCAGGATCGACCCCCTACTCGGATCAGTGATCACCCGAGTCTCATTGACTCGGTGATCACAGCGCGCACGGGGAGCGTGCTAAGGGGAGGGCGTCTATTGACGGCCATCCAGCAATGTAGATCCGTGTTGTAGCCGTCATTTGGCTATAGGGCAGATCTGAAGGGGTTAAAGAGAATCTCCCAGGAAAGTAATATGGGGACGGTTATTAACTGCTTGCTGACCGCCGACTGTCTATTGACGGCCAGGCGGCGCAGCTCTTGTGGCGGGAGGGCGTCTTTTCGGCCCACCAGCGGGACGCGCGCACCCGCCATGTTACTATGGACTCAGTGTGCGTGCCCGACGGCCGCGATGTCCGCCGCGCACCTGCGTTTGCCCGGTAACACAGCAGGACCGTGGATCTGTGTATGTAAACACACAGATCCACGTCCTGTCAGAGGAGAGGAGACCGATGTGGTGTTCTCAATACAGAGAAACACTGATCGGTCTCCTCCCCTTGTCAATCCCCTCCCCCTACAGTTAGAATCACTCCCAGGGAACATGTTAACCCCTTCAGCGCCCTCTAGTGGTTAACCCCTTCCCTGCCAGTCACATCAATGCTGTTTCATTGCACAGATCGCTGTATAAATGTGAATGGTCCCAAAAATGTGTCAAAAGTGTCCGATATGTCCGCCACAATATTGCAGTCACGATAAAAATAACACAGATCGCCACCAATACTAGTAAAAAAATAAAAATAAATAAATAATAATAAAAAAATGCAATAAATCTATCCCCTATTTTGTAGACACTATAACTTTTGCGCAAACCAACCAATATATGCTTATTGCAATTTTTTTCAAACTTTTTGCTCTTCTTTTGTTTATAGCACAAAAAATAAAAACCGCAGAGGTGATCAAATACCACCAAAAGAAAGCTCTATTTGTGGTGGAAAAAAGGAGCCACTGTTTGGGAGCCACGCCGCACAATTGTCATTCAAAGTGCGACAGCGCTGAAAGCTGAAAAATGGCTTGGTGAAGGGGGTGAAAATGCACTGTATTGAGACATATTTAATATGTTTTATAGCAGAAAGTAAAATAAAGTTTCAAAAATTTTCAGTCTTTCATTTACAGTGGGGACGGAAAGTATTCAGACCCCCTTACATTTTTCACTCTTTGTTATATTGCGGCCATTGAAGTTCATTTTTTTCCTCATTAATGTACACACAGCACCCCATATTGACAGAAAAACACAGAATTGTTGACATTTTTGCAGATTTATTAAAAAAGAAAAACTGAACTATCACATGGTCCTAAGTTTTCAGACCCTTTGCTCAGTATTTAGTAGAAGCCCCCTTTTGATCTAATACAGCCATAGAGTCTTTTTTGGAAAGATGCAACAAGTTTTTCACACCTGAAATGGGGATGCTCCGCCATTCCTCCTTGCAGATCCTCTCCATTTCTGTCAGGTTGGATGGTAAACGTTGGTGGACGGACATTTTTAGGTCTCTCGAGAGATGTTCAATTGGGTTTAAGTCAGGGCTCATTCAAGAAGTCACGGAGTTGTTGTGAAGCCACTCCTTCGTTATTTTAGCTGTGGGCTTAGGGTCATTGTCTTGTAGGAAGGTAAACCTTTGGCCCAGTCTGAGGTCCTGAGCACTCTAGAGAAGGTTTTTGTCCAGGATATCCCTGTACTTGGCTGCATTCATCTTTTCCTCGATTGCAACCAGTCGTTCTGTCTCTGCAGCTGAAAAAACACCCGACAGCATGATGCTGCCACCACCATGCTTCACTGTTGGGACTGTATTAGACAGGTGATGAGCAGTGCCTGATTTTCTCCACACATACTGCTTAGAATTAAGGCCAAAAAGTTCTATCTTGGTCTCATCAGACCAGAGAATCTTATTTCTCACCATCTTGGAGTCCTTCAGGTGTTTTTTTAAGCAAACTCCATGCGGGCTTTCATGTGTCTGGCACTGAGGAGAGGCTTCCGTTGGGCCACTCTGCCATAAAGCACCGACTGGTGGAGGGCTGCAGTTATGGTTGACTTTCTACAACTTTCTCCCATCTCCTGACTGCATTTCTGGAGCTCAGCCACAGTGATCTTTGGGTTCTTCTTTACCTCTCTCACCAAGGCTTTTCTCCCCTGATAGCTCAGTTTGGCCGGACGGCCAGCTTTCGGAAGGGTTCTGGTCATCCCAAACATCTTCCATTTAAGGATTATGGAGGCCACTGTGCTCTTAGGGACCTTAAGTTCAGCAGAATTTTTTTTGTAACCTTGGCCAGATCTGTGCCTTGCCACAATTTTGTCTCTGAGCTCTTCAGGCAGTTCCTTTGATTTGCTCTGACATGCACTGTGAGCTGTAAGGTCTTATACAGACAGGTGTGTGGCTTTCCTAATCAAGTCCAATCAGTATAATCAAACACAGCTGGACTCAAATGAATGTGTAGAACCATCTCAAGGATGATCAGAAGAAATGGACAGCACCAGAGTTAAATATATGAGTGTCACAGCAAAGGGTCTGAATACTTAGGACCATGTGATGTTTCAGTTTTTCTTTAATAAATCTGCAAAAATGTCAACAATTCTGTGTTTTTCTGTCAATATGGGGTCCTGTGTGTACAAAAATTATTCTTGCATATAGGACAGAGGAATACAGATTTACCTTTTTCGCTAAGTGAACAGTCACCACTCCTTTAGCAAATCAATCTCAATGCCATGGCATCAGATATGCGGTATGCCTGCAATGTCAGAATAGATTGTCTAGGTCAGGGATATGAAAATTAGTGGACCTCCAGCTGTTGCAGAACTACAAGTCCCATGAGGCATAGCAAGACTGACAGCCACAAGCATGACACCGAGAGGCAGAGGCATGATGGGACTTGTAGTTTTGCAACAGCTGGAGGTCCGCTAATTGCATATCCCTGGTCTAGGTTTTTTTTTTTTTTTTTTTAAATGGTATGTTATTGTTCTTGCAGGGGGTAGGCTTGCAGGATGGTATAATGTAGTGGAGCAGACGTGTGGGGGGCCAAATTAAAAGGTCAATTCACATATTCCAGTCTCAAAGCCCTCAAGATAAGTTTGAAATTGAAAGACTTCATGAGGCCGGGGGGTAAAGTGCATTAAGAATGGAAAATCCATCGGATTTCGCTCTGAAGGAGCGCTTTAATTATAATCACCCCCCTCGGATGTTTGAGGTGGGGAATATGTCCCAAAGCTCTAACGAGATTTTGGGGTTAATGTCGGGGTGAACTATAGATGTGTTCTCCCAAATGGTAGATCGTGGAACCTCTATGCTCAATGCTGGTAACATGACATAAATATTCGTTTCCATTGGTAAGTTTGGTTCTTACCCAAGATAACATCACCCACATTCACATTCCCAAAAGATTAGAAATGCCAATAGAACCGACAGTTCACATAGTGTTTGGGGAAAAAACGAGACCATAGGTGTAAGACAATTGTGTAAGTTTGGATTGGGTAACCACTTGCAATAATTGCAATTGCACACAAATGGGAAGGTACCCTTGAGCCAAGTCCTCTGGGATTTATTACTACTTTTTGTATTCACTATTGATAAGTATTGTCACGGAGGGACGGAGCAAAACACACGTTCGATAAGTGATCAAGGTTTTAGGGCGGACAACGGGGGAAGTGTCCCAGTCTGTAGAGATGATGTGGGGCCCAGTGATTGGAAAGTATTTGAGGTATTTTCATCATTTGTTTTTGTTGGCAAAAGTTTGTTTATGATTCTAAGAGGTGGTTAGGGTGGAGGGCGCCCATGGGTTTTTGTGAAGTAGGGAGAAACAATTGTTTTAGATTTTGCTTTTTTTATATGCGTTTTTTAAAACGCTATTCTTGTAACCCCGCGTGCGCAAGTCTGTCCCTCAGTACGGAGCCGCTCTGATTTTCAAAGGCGGTATCCGAGGAAGTCAGTTTCGTCGGGCACTGTAAGGTAATGGGCAAAGGGAATAGATTTGAGTAGAGGTGAGGGTGGAAGCTGGAAAGCCCGCAAGTAAGTTATTGCCGTCCGTCGGTTTCCCGGAAAAGTTGGCTTTGTAATTTGTCCACATGTGTGTGCCCTTTGCAAAGGGTTAGGTCAAGGAAAGATAGATGGAACTCTAGGCGGTACTGTCATAGTGAATTTCAGATTGAGAGAGTTTCGAAGTATTGAGGTATACGAAAAATGTTTGTCAAGTCTCAATGGGGCCCTGCCATAAGAATTCAAAATATACATCTATTGGTAGCGACGGAAGGACGCAATGTAATTAGTAAAGGTGCTGGCAGCATCAAACAGACAAGATAACTCGTTCCCACTCCTCCCAGGTACAGATTTTGGCGTAAACGCCGGTGCGCAACAAGTGCCCATGGCGACGCCCTGTACCTGGGAAGTGGGAACCCTTAAAGGAAAAGAAATTATGGGTTAAGATAAATTATTAAGTGCTCTGATAATGAATAAGAATAACTTCTTGAGAATATAGATTGGAATTGGACAAAGTATGTTGGATGGCCATAAGTCCCGCAGAGAGTGGGAATAGAACAGTAAAGGGCCTCGACGTCGAAGGCGACCAGGACATGTCGGCATCGACGCGGAGTCCGAAAGGTCCTGAAAGTAAAGTGTGGTGGTATCACGTATGTAATGATGGTTAGTGCTTGTACTAAAAGGCTGGAGAAGTTTATCTATGTAACCGCTCAGATTGTCAGTGAGGCAGGCCCCGTACCTGGAGACGATGGGTCTGCCTGGTGGTCCTGGGAAAGTTTTTAATGTACCTTAGGTCTCAAAATATCAAGTCCTGAGCTACTAGCCCAGGCCTTAATGGTTACTCGCCACCAGTATGTGGGGTGATTTTCCCCGCCCAAACCCCTACGCTGCCCCGCCCCTAAACCCGCCCTCATAAATTATCTCATTAAATGTACACCTTTTAATGTTTATGCAATTACGTTATTAAAAATATTATAAAACCAAACCCCCCATTAATGGTGTTTTATTAATGCAGCCTGTGTCCCCTCCAATGTGCTGAGCCTGTGCCCCCCCATGAGCAGCCTGTGCCCCCCCCATGTGCAGCCTGTAGTCCCCCCCCCATGTGCCAGCCGTGTGTCCCCCCCCATGTGCAGCCTGTGTCCCCCCAATGTCAATGTGCAGCCAGTGACCCCCCAATGAGCAGCCTGTGTCCCCCCCCATGTGCAGCCTGACCCCCCCCCCCCATGTGCAGCCTGTGGTCCCCCCCCCATGTGCAGCCTGTTCCCCCCCCCCATGTGCAAGCCAGTGTGTCCCCCCCCATGTGCAGCCTGTGCCCCCCATAAGTGCAGCCATGTCCCCACCCAAATTGTCAGCCAGTGTCCCCCCCCTATGTGTGCAGCCAGTGTCCCCCCCTATGTGCAGCCAGTTGTCCCCCCCCTATGTGCAGCCCCCCAAAAAAAAGTTTTTTGGGGGGGGGGGGGGGGGTGTCCCCCCCATGAGCAATGGTGCAGCCAGTGTCCCCCCCCATGTGACATGTCCACCCTCCCCCATGTGCAGCCAGTGCCCCCCCCCAATGTGTGGAGAGAAGAGATATAGACTGCACAGGTTAGATTCACAGGGGAACATTCAGAATTTGTGTTCCTAAGCTCCCCTCCCCTTGTCCGGGGAAGTTTGATACTCCTAGATTGGACGAGGTGAACTGTCTATCACAGTTCACGGAAAAGGGGAGGAGCTGTGACGGCGCGCCGCGGGGAACACTCACAGCATATGAAACAAAATTCTGAATGTTCCCTGGCCTGAGGCGAGCTACCAGGTTGGCAGCTCTCCTCTCTTCTCCTCGCCAGCCCACAAAAATCACTTCTCGCAAAAAGGCGAGTGTCGAGTGTAATTTTTGAGGGCTGCTTAGTTAAAGCAAAAAAAAGTTGCTTCTCCTCCGGGAATTTGGTCCTGACAAAATCTGCAGTAGATATGTCAATAATGGTGTTTGGTCCATAAGCATCATCATTTTTTTTTGTACATTCTAATGTTATTGTTCTTACAGGATGGTATAATGTAGGATTTCTGAATTCATTCTAATGTCTGTTGATCCTGCTCCATGTACTCACCAAGCCAGAAGAGACCAGACAAATAAAACAAAAAAAATACAATTTATTAAGTTTAAATATAGTTTAACATTGATTATATTTCTATGACAAACTCTTCCACGGCAGAAAGATATGCAGGTTTTAAATAGTCTCTCAGTTCCTCTTTGCTAACCCAGACGTATTCCCCTTTTTGCTTTGAAGTCTGTAGTTCCTGGCTCTTTAGCATTGCTTTGAAGAAAAATACTTTGGCTCCAACCGTGTCTTCTGTCCGCATTGTCTTGGGAAACTTGTACTTGTAAAAGCCACAGGGAGCGTTTCCTAAGAAGTTTGCCTCAGTGCCATTACCTGTGCAAAATACAGAATATTCATGACTATGCAAGCTCTGTTATCAGCCTTCATATCAATTCAATCAGAAACATTCATTTATTAAATTCTGCAGATAAAACAAGACTAATCAATATGAGCCCCACATAGTTTAACACCGAGCACAAGTGGCGTTACAAATGAATGTCCACACCAATTGCAAACCAGTTTACAAGGTAAAGAAAAAGAACTATGATTAGAAGAAATGCTTGTGGATCTCCCTAGTCCAGACCAATCCCGACACGTCTCCCATACATGTAAAAATCTGCATTTTTTGCTAGAAAAATGACATAGAAACCCCAAACATATCTCATCCAGAAAGTATTCACAGCGCTTCACTTTCCACATTTTATTCCAAAATAGATTAAAATTCATTATTTTCCTCAAAATTCTACAAACAATACCCCATAATGACAGCGTGAAAGAAATGTTTGGATTCTTTGCAAACATTAAAAAAAATAAATCACATGTGCATAAGTATTCACAGCCCTTTGCCACTCAAAATTGAGCTCAGGTGCCTCCCGTTTCCACTGATCATCCTTGAGATGTTTCTATATCTTTATTGGAGTCCACCTGTGGTAAATTCAGTTGATTGGACATGATTTGGCAAGGCACACACCTATTTATAAAAGGTCTTAGACCACTTTCACACTGAGGCGCTTTTCAGGCGCTTTCACGCTAAAAACAGCGCCTAAAAAGCTCACGAAAACTTATTTCCATTAAAATCAATGAACACTTTCACACTGGGGCAGTGTGCTGGCAGGGCTGTGAAAAACTCCCCTCCCCATTGAAATGAATGGAAAGCTCTTCAAAAGCGCCTGAAAAGCTCTTCAAAAGCGCTCAGTGTTTTTACTGGCAGTTTAGAAGCGCCTCAGTGTGAAAGTGGCCTTAGAGTTAACAGTACACGTCAGAGCACAAACCAAGCCATGAAGTCCAAGGAATTGTCTGTAGACCTCCAAGACAGGATTGTATGGAGGTACAGATCTGGGGGGGAAGGGTCCCAACAAGCACAGTGGCCTCCATCATTCCTAAATGAAAGACGTTTGGAACCGAAAGGACTTTTCCTAGAGCAGGCTGCCCGGCCAAACTGAGCAATCGGGGGGAGAAGAAACTTAGACCCCTTTCACACCGCAAAGCGTTATTTTTAGCAGCGTTTTACCGTCGGACTTGTGGCGCATTTCGGCCACTAGCGGGGGAGCTTTTAAAAACCCTGGCAAAATGCCACAATAGTGGCGTTTTGCCGTCGGTATTACAGCGCTGCCCCATTGATTTCAATGGGGAGCAGCGCTGGAGGAGCGGTGAGTTCACCGCTCCAAAGAAGCTGCAGGCAGGACTTTTCCTGACGTCCTGCCAGCGCACCGCTGCAGTGTGAAAGCCCAGACAATGGTGCAGCTGTTATTTCTAACGCTATAGCGCCTGCAATATGCCCTTGGTTTGAAAGGGGTCTTAGTCAGGGAGGTGACCAAGAATCTGATGGTCACTGACAGAGCTCAAGTGTGAGAGAGGAGAACCTTCCAGAAGAACAACCATCTGTGCAGCACTCCACCAATCAGGCCTGTATGGTATAGTGGCCAGACAGAAGCCACTCCTCAGTAAAAGGCACATGACAGCCCCCCTGGAGTTTGCCAAAAGGCACCTGAAGGAAACAAAATTCTCTGGTCTGATGAAACAAAGATAGAACTATTTGGTCTGAATGGCAAGTGTCATGTCTGGAGGAAACTAGGCACCGCTCATCACCTGGCCAATACCATCCCTACAGTGAAGCATGGTGGTGGCAGCATCATGCTGTGGGGATGTTTTTCAGCTGCAGGAACTGGGAGACTAATCAGGATTGAGGGAAAGATAAATGCAGTAATGTACAGAGAATTGATGAAAACCTACTCCAGAGCGATCTGAACCTCAGACTGGGGCGAAGGTCCATCTTCCAACAGGACAACGACCCTAAGCACACAGCCTAGATAACAAAGGAGTGGCTATGGGACTGTGTTGCTATGGGCATTTGTATAGTGACTTTATTGCTAAATGTCCTTAAGTGGCCCAGCCAGAGCCCAGACTTGAACATCTCTGGAGAAATCTGAAAATGGCTGTGCACCGATGCTCCCCATCCAACCTGATGAAGCTTGAGAGGTCCTGCAAAAAGAAGAATGGGAGAAACTGCCCAAAAATAGGTGTACCAAGCTTGTAGCATCATACTCAGAAAGACTTAGAGGCTGTAATTGGTGCCAAAAGGTGCTTCAACAAAATATTGAGCAAAGGCTGTGAATACTTATGTACATAGGATATTTTCCTTTTTAACAAATTTGCAAAGATTTCAAACAAACTTCTTTCATTTTGTCATTGTGGGGTATTGTTTGTAGAATTTCAGGAAAATAAATGAATTTAAAATCAATTTTAGAATAAGGCTGTAACATAACAAAATGTGCAAAAAGTGAAGCGCTGTGAATACTTTCTGGATTCACTGTGTGATAGAATATTATTTTACATGCATGAGAGAAGGGTCAGGATTGCCCTAAACTCGGGGTGATTGACAAGCTTTTCTTCTAATCATATTTCTTTAACTTGTAAACTAGTTAGCAGTTGGTGTGGACATACGTAATGCCACTTTTTTTGTTTATTTTTGTTTTTAAAGCAGAGGCCCTGGAGAATAAAATGGTTGTTGTAGCATATTTTTATGTTGCATAATATCTGTGGAGCAGTTTATCAAATCCAAATGTTTTACACGGGTACGCTTTAAAATTTTGTAGAGATCTTTCC
The DNA here is from genome assembly GCA_028564925.1 of Lithobates sylvaticus. Classification (NCBI taxonomy): domain Eukaryota; kingdom Metazoa; phylum Chordata; class Amphibia; order Anura; family Ranidae; genus Lithobates; species Lithobates sylvaticus. The sequence continues at coordinate 570,677,960 of CM053029.1, forward strand.
CCTGTTCCCCAAAGCATCTGATCAAACCGATCTCGGTAAACAAACCCAAAACCAATCCTCGCTTCCAGTTTGACTTTACAGAGTGGGAGGCAATCTCATCAGTCTCATCAACACCATGCTCCCTGGTGGGACAGGAGAACTTGCCAAAAGGTGGCGGGTTGCACCCTCTTCCACCGCCTGTAAAAGTGATCGAGTGGCTGGATAGTTCCTTCGGTCACGTTTACTTTGTAGTGAATCGTGGGCAAAAAAAAATAAAAATAAATACTCTCTCAATCGTGGCTAAATGAGATATCAACGCTCCTGTCTGAGGACGTATATATATGTACTGCGGATGGGAAGCGGTTCAACGGATCCTGTGCACACAGCAATTTATCTAAATCTGTGCAGGGAATGATGTGTTGTCAGATAGTTAGCCCAACCCAAACCCCCTACCTATCCAACAACATTCATCAATAAAGATGGGTTTCTGAGTGAACTTTCAAGAGAAGACGGGCATGACAGGCAGTGCACAGCCCCTGCCTCTCCACCTAAACCACCAGACAGAAGATCCTTGTGCAGTCTCCATTAGACATGTGCAATTCGTTTAGTTTTTTTTAGTTTTCCGTTAAAATTCGTTATCGTACGAATGAACGAGTCGCAAAAATTTTTAACGAATGTTCGAATCGAACGAATATGAAAAACAACGAAAATCCGAAATAATCAAATTAGAAACAACGAAACTACGAAAGAAGAAAATCCGAAAAACGAAAACAGGAACAACGAAAATCAAAATGAACGAAAAAATTTGTACATTCGTAACTTTTTTTTTTTTGTTGAATTGGTAAATTTTCCGTGTCCCTTAATGGCGCTGCTTAATGTGCTTCGAATGGATTGAACAAACAAATTCGTAACTTTTTTTTTCGATTCGTAATTTTCCGTGTCTCTTAAAATGTAATAATAGCATACACATTACATAAAATTATGAATTATGCTCCGATTACGAATCTACGAAAACAATGTTACGAAAGTACGAATGTAACTAAATCTACGAAAATACGAATGCGTCCGAATTTCAAATAAACGAAAATTAAGCTAACGGAAAAACTAATCAACGAAAAAATAACTTACTAAAATACGAATCGTTACGAATACGAACACCGACGACTTACGAATCAAACGGAAACGAAAGAAACAAAAACTAAAACAAACAAATGTTTCTATTGTGCACATGTCTAGTCTCCATATCTCATCTTTAGTTTACAGAGTCCAGGGCTGCAGCCTGCCATTCAGGACGCAGGGAGAGAGAGGCATCTGTCAGCTTGTGTTGTGAACGATTTCAGCTGAAGAAAGGTCTCTTACAAAAAAGACAAACTTGTCCAGGCAGCCTTGTGTAGTACTTAGCTTGTGCTATTATCAGCTTATGGTTTTGTGATTCAAAGCCCTTTTCTCGGGCTGTAATCATTCACATCACAAGCTGACCGTTTCCATTCTCTCCATTCCCCTGAATAGCAGGCTGCAGGTCCAGGTTTCTTCCGGCGATGTTCTTCTTGCCTTTAAAATTATTCATTGGGATTTCTACGTTCCTGTGCTTAACCACTTGCTTACTGGGCACTTAAACCCCCCTCCTTTCCAGACCAATTTTCAGCTTTCAGCGCTGTCGCACTTTGAATGACAATTGCGCGGTCATGCTACACTGTACCCAAATGAAATGAGCTTTTTTTGGTGGTATTTGATCACCTCTGCGATTTTTATTTTTTATTAAAAAGACCGAATTTAAAAAAAATACGTTTTTTTTTAATTTTGTTATAAAAAATATAAAATGGGTAAATTTTGGCAGCACTTGTGGGCATTGCAAGGTGGGACCGATGTCCCTTTAAGATAAGCCGGTGATCGGCTTTTTTTTCTCCTCCGCTGTCAGCGTGAGAAAAAAAAAACGATCAAGGTTTTGTTTTTATCATGTGATCAGCTGTCATTGGCTGACAGCTGATCACATGGTAAGGGGGCGGGAACCGCCCCTTACTCGGATCGCTGATCACCTGAGTCTCAGTGACTCAGTGATCACAACGCGCCCTACAGGGGGCGTGCAGGGAGCGACGTCATATTACGTCCTCCCGGGAATTGAGATCCGCGCTGAGGCTGTCATTCGTCCATAGCGCGGATGTCAAGTAGTTAAAGGAAAAAAAAAAAAAAAAATCCTTGCATCACTACCACCCCTTACCAGCAGAAATGACACAACACCCTAATCATTGTGAGGCAAGGGGGTTCTACAACACAAAGCAAGTAACATTTTACAGCAGTGTCTGGGAAAACTTCAATGTTTCACAGCGCCACTTTAAAAGGTCTCCTGTGTTCAAACATATTTGGTGGAATAGTCTATGCTCATTCCTAAAGAAGCCTAAACTAAAAGATATGGAGGTCGTCAGTGTATATCTCTTTTGGAAATGCCAGTTGTGTCCTCCATGCCGATACATAGGCTTCAATATATGCTGCCATTTCCGCTCACTTCCTGTTCTGATATTATCTGGATAGGAGAGGGAAATCTTCCCAGTGTGAACACAGAGCAATAAAAGCCTGTCAAAAGTTTTAAGCTTCCCTCGTTCTAAGAAACTTTATTTTATTGCTGTTTGGGCCCTTTAAGGGAAATTCTCTTCAATTTCTGTTCAACATGTACTAAAGTGAGGGGAAAAAATGTCCTATACAGGGAAACAGACAGCAATAAAAAGGTGACAGAGGATCCAACTAACTCTTCCTCCCACTAGATCAGTGGTCTCTAAACTGTGGCCCATTGCTTGCTTTTATCCAGTCCTTTGGGCAGAATTCCCTCCATTGACGCCAACGACGGGGCAGAATATCTTCCATTGACGGGGCAGAATATCTTCCATTGACACCGACGACGGGGCAGAATTCCTACCACTGGCAATGATAGTGTGTGATTTACTCCCACTGGCCCCAATCCGGCCCCCACCCCCCCTAAAGTCTGAAGGACAGCAAGTAGGCCCTTTCTTTAGAAAGTTTGGAGACCCCTGCTCTCGATTTTTCTTCTTTTTTAAATAGGGCTTTGGTTGATTTCTGAGCTAAATTTGCACTTTCTTATTATAACACCGTATGTAGTCTCTTCAGTAATAAGAGGAAATTGCAGGCAGGGTCCACCTTAACTGCTGAAATATAATTACAGCATAATTATAATCAACTTTTTTTTCTATAGCAGACTCAATCATGTATGAGATTGTTGGCAACTTTTGCCTCTCAAACTGTAGGAAAGAATGTGGGAGCAGAAACAAGAACAGCTCTCAGCTCATTACCTGTATAGAAGACACCGGGGAGCCAGAAATCTTGCCAATCGATAGGGGAGCAAATACTTATTTCACTCATTAAAATGCAAATCAACTTAAAAAATTTTGAGAAAAGCGTTTTTCTGGATATTTTTGTTATTCTGTCTCACTGTTGAAATAAACCTACCATTAAAATGATAGACTGATCATTTCTTTGTCAGTGGGCAAACGTACAAAATCAGCAGGGGATCAAATACTTTTTTTCCCCATCATTGTAAAAATGTGTAAGCTCAGTTTTTCATCTCAGGCGCTTTATGCATTAGCAAGGAACAGACTTTTACAAATATAAAAAGGTTTCAGTTTTCCGTAGCAGTAGATAGGAACCACGTTACCTGACAATGTAGACAGAGCTCGCTCTGCTGTCTGTCTCATGGTTTCTCCAGCCTGCCAGGCCATCTGAGGGAACATCCAAAGATCTTCATTTCCAAGTCTTTCCTTAACCAGCAGAACCAGCGAGTTTTCTAGCTTCCTGTTTAATGATGACCTGTCACTTTTCTGATCAGCTTCTACAAAACAAAAAAGTCATAGCAATGAGAAAGAAGTCTGGTTGCTATCACGCTGTAATCAACCAATACTGAAGCACAAATACTATTCTGTTAATGAAGCTACGAGACCACTTAAGGTCTTTTTTTGCTAAAAACATAAGGACAGAAAAATTTGAAAAAAAATAAATAAAAGTTCCTTCGTTTGTCAGAAAATGTTGTAAATAAATTTTCTCCTTCGCTGATGAGGCGGCATTGAAGGGCACTGATGAAATGGCACTGTAACGCGGTGCTGAAAGGCAGCACTAATGGGCACATCTCCTGCGAGGAGATGCCGCTAATGAGCTCTCCTCACTGTCAGTTTGAGGTGAAGAGAGCCGATAACCAGCATTTCCTTGTTTGGATGTGAACAGCTGTGATTGGACACAGTTGATCACATGGGTAAAGAGCCGGGTCATCGGCTCTTTACAGAGATCGTGTTGCGCAGTGTCCTGGGGACACAATGTGCCCACGAATGCCGCTCTAAGCCGCTCCATGGACATGCAAGTGCTGTGAGACAGGGGCGATGTCATATAATGTCGTCCCAGGAGAGCACCCGGCCCGCCGTTATTTGTCTATATGGCATGCAGTAGTTAAAAGTGAACTTAACCTTTAACACCCACATGCTGCACATATGTATCACTGGGTGCCCAATGTTTCTGTGCTGAGAGTCCAAGCGGACCAAGTTGCTAGGGACTCCTTGACTTCCTATTTCCTCCTGCCTGCATGGTTCCAGGGCCAATGCCTCTTGGCAAATCCATTAACCACTTGCCATCCGCGCTATGGCCGAATGACAGCCACAGCGCGGATCTCAATTCGCGGGAGGCCGTCATATGACGGCCTCCCCTCTGCACGCTCCCTGTGCGCGCCCTGTAGGGTGCGCTGTGATCACCAACTTACTGAGACTCGGGTGATCAGCGATCCGAGTAAGGGGCGGGTCCCGGCCCCTTACCATGTGATCAGCTGTCAGCCAATGACAGCTGATCACATGATAAAAACAAAAGCTCGGTGATCGTTTTTTTTTCTCCTCACGCTGACAGCGGAGGAGAAAAAAAAAAGCCGATCACCGGCTTATCTTAAAGTGACATCGGTCCCACCTATTAATGCCCACCAGTGCCACCTGTCAATGCCCACCAGTGCCACCTAAAAGTGCTGCCTATCAGTGTAACCCATCAGTGCCCATCACTGCCGCCTCATCAGCGTACATCAATGACGGCCAAAAATTACCCATTTTATATTTTTATAACAACATTTTAAAAAAATTAAATTCGGTCTTTTTAAAAAATGTTAACAAAATAAAAAAAAAATAAAAAATAAAAATCGCAGAGGTGATCAAATACCACCAAAAGAAAGCTCTATTTGGGGGGGAAATTTCATTTGGGTACAGTGATGTATGACCGCGCAATTGTCATTCAAGGTGCGACGGCGCTGAAAGCTGAAAATTGGTCTGGAAAGGAGGGGGGTTTAAGTGCCCAGTAAGCAAGTGGTTAATCTTGTTAGCATCTAAGGGTAGCCTCCTGATCACCGCTTTAAGGGCTGCATTCTTCCTACTGACTAATGTGGGGAAACATTTTTCCTACTGACCCTCACGTCATTGGTTTGAGTAAAGGTTTCAGGACACCTGAAGATTGTATGGGCTCGACTGGATTAAAAAGCTTGTAAAGGGCTGCTACATACTCTGCAGTGTATTTATATATATATATATATATATATATTATATGTATTTTATACCTGTTATTCTGGGAGCAGGATTAAACGTCTTCCACTTCTGCTCCCACGAGTCTTCTAGATCCTGTGCCAGCACAATATCCTTGTTATCAGAGTCAAAGTCATCATCGTAGTGACCAGAATGTTTTCTCTGCAGGTTTATTGCATCTTCTATAAGCTGAATCTCATGATCCGAGTACAAACTTTTCTCCAGCTCAATCTGAAAGTAAAATAAACAAAATATTATTAGAACAGTACTTGGCATTTCAAAAAGACAAACAATTATTGAGTTGCTGTTAAAGTGACTGTAAAGTCTCAGAGGAGATAGAGATGATAGAGATTATTAAAAAATAATTTTACATGCTATACTTACCTGGTCTGTGTAATGGTTTTGCACAGAGCAATCCTGATCCTCCACTTCTCGGGTCCCTCGTCGCTGCTCCTGGCACCTCTTTCCTGTTGAGTGCCCCCACAGCAAGCAGCTTGCTATGGGGGCACCTGAGATGCAGCTCTGAGTGTCCATTCAGTCACGGTGCTGCTGTTCGCCCCCCCCCCCCCCCTCTCTCTGTCCTGATTGGCTGACAGCAGCGGGAGCCAATGGCACCGCTGCCATGTCTCAGCCAATCAGGAGGAAGAGTCCCAGAGGGACTCGTGGACATCGCTGGATAGAGATGGGGCTCAGGTAAGTATTAGGGGGCTATTGCACACAGGAGTTTTTTTTTTTTTTTTATCTTAATGCATAAAGATTTAAAAAAAAAAAAAAAAAAAAAAAACACCTTTTGCCTTAACAACCACTTTAAATATATTTTTTTTTTTTTTAAACAAAAAGGATCTTTACCTGTAACATGCTATGACTTGATCTTGAATCTGATCTGTTACAGCCATCAAACCAGAGGACCCTTCCTCTGGTTCTGGGTTATTAAGGGGAGATGAGAAAGGAAGATGATCAACCTGGGTACAAACAGCATATGAGATTTCTAGCATGCGATTATAGCCGCTAGCAACAATCGCTGTGTTCCGTTCTGCCCCAGCCAAGATCTTCCTCTTTTGGGGTCCCCCGCCAATGCTCCTGGCCCCTCCTCTCCTCCAAGTGCCCCCAATTTTTTTTTTTTTTAAAGTGCCCCATCCCTTCGAGCTTGCATGCAGAAGGGAAGTAAACGGTGTTCAAAGCGCACGTGAGGTATCACCGCGATCATTAGTGTGAGAATAATAATTCTAGCCCTAGACCTCCTCTAACTCAAAACATGCAACCTGTAAAAAATTAAAAAAATAAAATTGAAATCACCTATGGAGGAGATTTTTAAGTACCATAGTATGCTGCCATTCCAGGAGCGCAATTTTAAAGTAAGACATGTTTGGCATCTATTTACTCAGTGTAACATCTTTTATAAGCTACAAAGAAAACAGGGGCAATTGTTTTACTACAATAGCATATATCCCCCCCCCCCCCCCCCCCCCCCCCCCAAAAAAAAAGAAAGAAACACGTTTGAAAGATCAGTGGGCGAATACGGTGTGACATAAAATATTGTAACGATCGCCATTTTATTCTCTAGTCTCTCCATACAGTGTGTGTATGTGTGATATATATATATATATATATATATATATATAAAAAAAACTGTAGCGCCGATAACCCACTGCAGGGCAGCTACAGATTTCTGTGATTACCGATTACCTCCTCCTTGTAGCTCTTCGTTCGTTGTCTAGGGGTTCCCAGGGTCAGTACCCAATAATTTCAGAGATACTCAAAGTCCTTTTGAGGATTTTTATTTGCACAATACGTTGAAACATAACACAGTCTCTCAGTTGGGAATAGAGGGTACGGGTGATAAAGCTCAGGCACTTGAACTTGCTGACACTTCAATAAATGTCTCTCTCTAGATGATCCAGGGAGTAGCCACTCGCAGCTGGATAACTCACTGTTGGATAAACCCTTGTATGCAGATCTAGCAGCCAACAAGTGATACGGAATTGGTAAAGTCTCTGCCAGACTTGATTAGGAAACTTCAGATAAGACACAAAGTCTCTCACAGGAACTTGATTGCAACCGTAGGATAGGTTAGGAACTTTTCCTATGGTACCTGTATCTTTCAGCCGTTCCAGCGATACTGTAAGAAATGCGGGTTCAACCAGTGTCCATACATCTCAGCTCCCAGCCTCTTACGAGCAGCCAGCCTCGCGTGTGGCCCTCCTCTGAAGGGTGGTCGCTTGTCGAGTTGCTGGGCCTCTCCAATTCTGAGAGCACGCCGGGACACTTCAGAATCCTCCTTCAGTTACTGCGCCTCGAACTAGTCAGTTCCGAGGCTCGGGAACGGACGGATCCACACCCCAGACCATGAGGGCCTCTGGGACTGGTCAGGGTGACAATGCTTACGGGGGCAGCAAACACTGTGGACCGAGACCCCTCACGGGGTTGGTCTGGACCAGGAATCAACCAGCACGCCGAACCACAGAACCCGTGACTTCAGCACCTTAAGTACCCCTTCCCAGAATACACAGTGGGGCCAGACGCACCCACTGATTGGCTCTGAGAAAGATTGGTATCTAATGCAGGGCTTGACAAAATTTGCTTAGAATCTAGGAGCCAGCTGAAAAAGTTAGGAGCCATTTACATCCTCTGCTCAGCACCCAGAACTGCATGTCTGGGGCATCGGTCAATAAGAATTGCTCATGCCTGATGCCAAGCGGAAAAAAAGAACAAATATTAAAAAAATATATATATTAAAAAAAATAAAAAAAAAATCAGGTTTTGTTTGAAATAAGATTTTGCATACAAGTTTTTTTCTCCTACACTGATGTGCTCCGATAGGCTGCACTAATGGGCACTGATGATGAGGTGGCACTGATGGGGCGGCATTGAGGTTGGAACTGATGGGCACTGACAGGTGGCACTGATGGGTACCGATGGAAGGCACTGACAGGCAGCACTGACAGGTGGCACTGGATGGCACGTGGCACTGGATTGCACTGGCAGGTGGCAACGATTGGCATTGGCAGGTGGCACTAACTGGTGACACTGGATGGCACTGGCAGGTGGCCCTAACTGGATTGCACTGGCAGATGGCACTGGCAGACGGCACTAACTGGCATTGGCAGGTTTCACAGCCGATAGTGTAACTGAATGCTCTCTACAGCTCTGCGGTGTGTGAATGTACTCGGTACTTCTGACTCAAGAACTGGATACAAAATTTAAAACAGTTCCGAGTGTCAGTGTGCTGTGAGCCGGCTGATTGGTTGCAGGGAGGAGCTGAGCTCTCAGTCTAGGATCATATTACCAGGCCTGCTCTGCTGTGAAACTGTATGGAGAGAGGAGCTGACAAATTCAGCATGTCAGAGGTGGGCGGGACCCGGCAGCTATCCAGCCAATGATTGGGCTGTTTAAGGGGCGGGGCCACATACACATAGAAGCCCGCCCAGATTTCATCCCAGTGGCTGGTGTTGGATAGCTGGGTCCCGCCCACCTCCGACATCCAACCTCAATTGTGACAGCTCCTCTCTACATAGTTCCACAGCCGCACTGTTCTGCCAAAAACCCAGGTGCCAGGGCACAATATTTCTAGTCGTAATGGTGACCTGGCACCTGGGATTTGTCGAGCCCTGATCTAATGCATCCAACCAGACTGCATTCTCAGCCGGTCACAGGTGCTCACCTCACCTATGACCAGGCAGAACTCCAGTACAGCCCAGCCAAACGGACGCCAAAGTAAATGACCTGTACAATTAACCCCAAAAACTCCATTACAGTTTTGGGAAAAAACACAAATTTTCAAGAATAGCGCACTTTGCAAAAGTGTCGGCGCCAATTAAAAAATTATATATATATATATATATTTTTTTTATATTTTTTTTTTTGGGGGGGGGGGGGGGGGGTGGGGTTGTGTTGGGGTTCCAAGCTATTTTTTTAGCAAAAAATAAATAAAAAATATATATAGAAGGCATTTCTTGGTCAGTAGGTGATACTTTAGAAGGCTGTGATCGCCCCTCCCCGGGCTGCCTGTTACCTGCTGCAGCACATCGGTCACCTCCTGCTGTATTTCGGTCTTCCTCGGTGACAGCACAGCCGCCCTCTTCAGGCACACCGCCCCGTGTAAAATCCATGGCGAGACGGCCGTCGCCCGGCCCGCTGACACCCTCCTGACCACCACCGTCCTGCATGACAGCGCGCCCAGCAACAACCTCCGTACCGGCGCCGCCATCTTGGAACGCCTGACGTCACGACGCCGCGACCTCTCCGCGCAGAAGAGCGAACCAATGTATCCTCAGACGCGCGGGGTGGGGGGAAGAGACAAAAATGACACCACTTTCTACAAGACGCAAAAGACTTCAACGCGTAACAAAAAAAAATTGCTTTAATATATATTATTTTAATACAAGTAAATAGATGTATTTTTTAGTTGCCATTAATAATTCGCTCGATCAACTTTTTTTAACACCCCCTTTCGTTTGGTGCGGTCTGAGCTGGGACAGTCCATTGACATATCCAGGGGGGTTACACTTAAACCTAAATAGCATTTTTGCTATCAAATTGTATTTGCTGTTTATAATTTTATATATAACAAGTAAAAAAAAATAAGAAATAGATTTTTTGTGAATTAAAGTTTTTTTTCGGCGTTTTACTGTGGCATTGATGTTGGGGGCTCCCCCCTCGCCGGGTAGTAGAATGGTTTGTCCCGTGTGACCTTGCAGTGTGATCTCCCAGGACCGGGAGAGATGAATGGTGCGGTGTGGGGGGCGGCGGCCCTGGGGCTGCTCAGGACATGTGGGTGAGTGGGGGGGCAGAGCTGTGCATAAATATATAGATATATATATATAAGTGAGAGTAATCGAATAAGACTGAACAGCTGTGCACTGTGTGGGTTTTCCCACGTTGGATAGAATAAGGGAGAGTTGTAACCCCTGTCAGGTATTTCTGCCATCTGTGTCCTCATTGGGGTTGTCACCAGAACAGGAAGAGGGGAAATCTTCCATTGGGGATACTAGTTCTGGTTACTTCCACATTGCATGGATTTCCCCTCACTTCCTGTTTTGGTTATGGCACAGGAAGTGACCGGTAATCTTACCCAATGGGGACACAGAAACCTGCCAGGAGTTCTAACCCTCCCTTCTCCATCAAAATTAAAAATACATTTTGCAGCGATCCCTCACATGTGTTGTGTGATCACTTTTTACAGATGTGTGTGTAGGTGTTCTGTCAGATCAGCGAAGGGAAGTGTCCTCCCATCAGCCATGCACGCGCGTTCCACCGCTACCAGCGTCGCTCATCTGATAGAGCATCGGCAGTCAGAAGAAGGCGGCGGACATCTTACTACACCCAGCTATGTCTTGAATTTTAGAGTAATTTTAGCAATAAAGTCAGTGTATATAAAAATAAATATAGTATATTCACATCTGTGATGCGTCCAGAGACGTCCTCCCAAGAATGCCCTGCTTGCACGCCCCCCCCCCCCCCCCGCAGGTCGCGCGCAGAGCTCGCTCTGTGATCAGCAAGTCAAGGAGACTCGGCTGATCACAGATCTGAGTAGCCATCCCGGCCCCTTACCACGTGATCAGCTGTCAGCCAATGACAGCTGATCACGTGATGTAAACAGAGTCGGTAATCTGCTGCTTTTATTTCCCCTCAAGCTGACAGTGTGAGAAGGAAAACAGAAGGAAAACAAAAAATCTCATTACCGTCTGAGTAAATAGGACATCGGTCCTGCACACTCCACACCCACTGCTGCTAAGCTGTGCCACATAGAAGTGCCCATCAGTGCCACCTCATTAGTGCAGCCTCATCAGTGCCCACCAGTGCCACGTTATAGTTACTCTTCCTCACACGTGAGGAGAGCCGGTAACTGGCAAATCCACACAGGAGACATCTACACTGATAATTAGGGCACTAATCATCCGTGTCCTGATAATAAATGCAGCCCCAATCAGTGCTGCCTGTCTGCTGCCCGTCAAAGATGCCTGTCTGCTGCCCATCAATGATGCTTATCTGCTGCCTATCAATGGTGCCTGTCAGTGCCCATCAATGATGCCTGTCAGTGCCCATCAATGATGCCTGTCAGTGCTGCCTGTCAGTGCCTATCAATGATGCCTGTCAGTGCCCATCGATGATGCCTGTCAGTGCCTATCAATGATGCCTTTCAGTGCCCATTAATGATGCCTGTCAGTGCTGCCTGTCAGTGCCCATCAATGATGCCCGTCAGTGCTGCCCGTCAGGGCCCATCAATGATGCCTGTCAATGATGCCCATCAATGATGCCTGTCAGTGCCCATCAATGATGCCTTTCAGTGCCCATTAATGATGCCTGTCAGTGCTGCCCGTCAGTGCCCATCAATGATGCCCGTCAGTGCCCATTAATGATGCCTGTCAGTGCTGCCTGTCAGTGCCCATCAATGATGCCCGTCAGTGCTGCCCGTCAGTGCCCATCAATGATGCCTGTCAATGATGCCTCTCAGTGCTGCCTGTCAGTGCCCATCAATGATGCCTGTCAGTGCCCATCAATGATGCCTCTCAGTGCTTACCTGTTTGAAAAATGTTATAACAAACTATGAAAATTTTTTTTTTTTGTCTGTGTTTATTAAAAATAAATTTATTTATTTTTGCTAAAAAAATTACCCAGAACCCCCCAAATTTTTTATTTTTATTTTTTTATATATAGCTTTTTTTTTTTTATTTATTTTTTAAACAGAGACCTAGGCCTAGAGAATAAAATGGTGATCTTTGCAATTTGTCATGTCACATGGTGTTTGTGCAGCAATTTTTCAAACATTTTTTTGTGGGAAAAAAAACACTTTTTCAAGAATAACTTAACTAAATTAAATAAAAAAAAAAAAGATTTACCAGAATTTTTTTGTATAATGTGAAAGATGATGTTATGCAGAGTAAATGGATACCTAACATGTCATGCTTTAAAAATTGGGCAGTTAGAGTTACAGAGAAGGTCTTGTGCTAGAATTATTGATCTCGCTCTAACGTTCGTGGCGATACCTCACATGTGTGGTTCGAACGCCATTTACATATGCGTTTGGGGTTTTACTTCCTTCCTTTACCCCTGCAAACGAAAAGCATAATGTGCTAGTAATGCATCGCGTACTAGCACATTATGTGACACTACCTTGCAAACGAAGCCCGCGCCGTCCCCATTGCAGGCCGCTTCCATGTCCATCCCTCTTCCTTCCGGGGCCGTGGTCTCCTGCTCTGTGACTGGCTGGAGCCACGTGACGTCACGCGCAGGAGCCGCCAGTCACGGCACTCGCACGGGGTGCCGTTTCTTCACAGCGCATGCGCCGATGACATCATCAGTGCAAAAGCACAGTAAATATCTCTCAAATAGCGCACGTTTTAGGAGATATTTACAGTACCTATAGGCAAGTCTTATTATAGGTACAACTTCCACCGAGAGGTTTACAAGTTGCGCTCATCTGTCATGCAGTGTTCTCCTGGATTCAGATATTCACCTGTAGAGCGGATTCAGTGTTGTTCTGCCGCTATCCGCGGTCCTCAGGTGCAGCAGTCCCGGTCCTGCGCCGCCATCTTGGTCCTCCCCCAGTCACTCATTTCCCATCATGCCCTTCAGGGTCTTTTGGCTCTGGATGGTGATTTGATTATTAGTGTAATAATCTGCCTTTTGTTGACGTTGTTATTTCATGTGTGTGTTGGGGGGATTATCGATAACAATCCATGTGAAAGATGTCACTATACCTGCATTTCACCTTCTATAGGGTTAGTTGGATTATTTTTAGTAACCGATGTTTCCCTGCTTGTACCCAGAGCCATAAAAAGTTCCTGGTGCCGAACTCTACTTGTGAGTGCGCAAAGATGTCAGAATACCGCAAGTGATGTCAACACCAATGAAAGGGTCTCAAAGCACAGGTAACCCTCTAATACTGACTATGGGGAAGGTATGATGGACTCCATGTAATGGCATCTTCCCAATAGTGTGCGCTCCTTTTATTGAAAGTTGTATTAAATAATATAGTGGTTGTAAAGTCAGAAGGTATTTTTTTATCTTAATGCATTCTATGCATTTAGATAAAAAAAAAAAACTTCTGTGTGCAGTCAGCCAATGAGAAGAGAAAGGGGGCGGGTGGCCTCATGTCTGACTTCCTGCAAATCAAATCAGTCATATCCCCAGTCTTAAACCGGGAGCAATTTCACAAATGTAATAACTGTTTAGTGTTTTGTATGGGGAGGGGGGTGTATTAATGGGGGATTTTTTTGAAAATCCTGGAGTTCTTCTTTAAAGCGGGACTGTACTGAAATTTCTTTTTTTTTAAAAGCCAGCAGCTACAAATACTGCAGCTGCTGACTTTTAAAAAACGGACACTTACCTGTTCCAGGGTCCAGCGGTGTCGGCAGCAGAGGCCGATCGATCGCTCGGCTCTCTGCTGTAGCCAGCGCCATTCTCGATAAGGGAATCAGGAAGTGGCTTCACTTTCCGATTCCCTACTGCGCGAGTCGCGCAGCGCAATGAGAATCTTCAGCGCTGTCTGCCGGGACACGTGTGTGTCCCGGCAGACAGCACACCGGGACAGGAAGCTGCGTAAACTCCCGTGGGAGTGCCCGGAAGTGGGTACAGATACCTGTCTTAGACAGGTATCTGCACCCCGCTCCCGCCTGAAAGGTGCCAAATGTGACACCGGAGGGGGGGAAGGTTCCGAAAAGCAGGAGTTCCACTTTAGGGTGGAATCCCCCTTTAAAGACTAAACCTTCTTGACACTTGTTGCTTACAAGTTAACCACTTGCCGACCGGGCCATAGCCAAAAGATGGCTACAGCGCGGTCGACTTACTCTGGGTGGACGTCCGTGGGACGTCCTCCCAGAATCTTGCTTCATCCGCGACCGCCGGTAATGGTAACGGTAATCATGGTAAACGGCTGCTGATAGCGGCCGTTTACCACATGATCGCTCTGTCAAATCACATCATGACGCCGATTCCTCCCTCCCCTCTCTGTACCGATCGGTGCGGGGAGGGGGAGAGATGGCAGCAGCGCTGTGGGCTGGATGTGTAGTGCCCACAGCACTGCTCTGTGCAATACTCTGCCAATACTCTGCAATAAATTTTAATAGAAACAAAGAATCTTTTGTTTTTGTTTTTTACTGAATTTTCAGTCTTTTTTTTATTTATAGCGCAAAAAAAAAAAAAAAAAACAGCGTTGATTAAATACCACCAAAAGAAAGCTCTATTTGTGTGAAAAAAAGGACAACAATTTAATTTGGGTACAGTGTTGCATGACTGAGTAATTGTCATTCAAAGTGTGAGAGCACCGAAAGCTGAAAATTGATCTGGTTAGGAAGGGGGTTTAAGTGCCCAGTGATCAAGTGGTTAAAATCAGTATTTTTTTTGCTAGACAATTACCTAGAATATATATATATATATATATATATATATATATATATATATATATATATATATATATATATATATATATATATATATATATATATATATATATATATTATTTTATATATTATTATAAAAAAATATATAAATTTATTTATTTATTTTTTTTTTATTTTTTTTTAGCAGAGACCCTAAAGCATAAAATGGCGGTCATTGCAATATTTTATGTCACACTGTATTTGCGCAGCGGTCTTTCAAACGCAATTTTTTTGGGGGGAAAAAATACACTTTAATGAATAAAAAAAAAAATCTAATTAAACAGGAAAGTTAACCCAATTTTTTTATTTTTTTTTGTATAATGTGAAATATGATGTTACACCGTAAATTGTGATCTTTATTCTGTTTCAATCATTTATATTTTATAAAAAACTTTCAATAAAAATAAACATTAGAAAGGAGAGTGGCAAACAGTCCTTGTCACTCTTCGATTGTTCAACAATATAACTACTTAAGATGTATATAGGAAGGGGGGGGTAATAAATGTTCTAGGAGCACCTAGAAAGATAATCTAATGTTGGTATCTTTTTATATAGTCGCATACCAAGTGATTTTTATTCTAAGCGAAAAAAATTGTGATTCTCATTTTATCCGCAATCGTGCAGCTCTACTTTATATGCATTAATTCTAAGTTTTACAAAAATACATACCGTATATACTCGAGTATAAGCTGAGTTTTTCAGCACATTTTTTTTGTGCTGATAATGCCCCCCTCGGCTTATACTCAAGTCGAACAGTTTTCTGCAGCAGAGAATGACATTTTCCGAACCGACTTTGGGGCCCCGTATCTCGGGGCCACTTGGTGCTAGGAACCTTTGGTGTGCAAACCCAGTGGTACTAGCACTACAACATATCCAAAGATGGGGTTCCTAGCACCAAGTGGCCCCGAGATACGGGGCCCCAAAGTCGGTTCGGAAAATGTCATTCTCTGCTGCAGAAAAGTGCTTGACATTTTCCAAACCGACTTTGGGGCCCCGTATTTTGGTGCTAGTACCACTGGGTTTGCACACCAAATTTGGGGTTCCTAGCACCAAGTGACCCCGAGATACGGGGCCCCAAACTCGGTCAACTGTGTCCACCTGCAGCAATGTCATTTCGGGACCCTTTGGGTCCAGAGACCCCAAATTTGGCTACAGTTAGGGGGCATCTAGGAACCCTTAACTACCGAGTTTGACGTTTGGGGGACCTATGGCTGCAAATGGGCACAGTGAGGCTGCAAATGGGCATTGTTGACCCTCTTTTACACTTACAGTAGCTGCGCATTTCTCACCCTAGGCTTATACTCGAGTCAATAAGTTTTACCCGTTTTTTTGTGGTAAAATTAGGTGCCTCGGCTTATATTCGGGTCGGCTTATACTCAAGTATATACAGTATATAAAAAATAAATAACATCCTTGTGCATAAGTCTTTGTGTCTTATTCACAAATATCCTTATGTAAATGTAATTAAAATCACAATTCAACATTGTGCTGTTTTTTTATTTTGTGTTTAATCTTTTTTTATTTATTTGGGGGGGGGGGTTAAAACCTTAAAAGCTATTACCGTGTGCATCAATATCAAACATGCAATATGTACAATCGCAGTCCCAGCATATATGCAACAACCATATCGAGATGGAGCTTAGGTAATTATTAGCCGGGGGCGCAGCACAATGAAGGTTTTTTTTTAATCTTTTTTATCTTTATGCAGAGAATGCCTAAAGGTAGCCTTTACAACCACTTTAAAGCGAAAACTTCACTGTATCTGAGCCCCACAAACTGAAAACCCTATTTTTAATAATCAAAACAAACTCTTCTGTCCCCCCCCCCCCCCACCCCTTTGTTGAGAAATCACTTCGAACAACATCCCCCTAGTATTTCTGGCCACGGGCATCTTTAGTAAACTCCAGTAGTATTTGCTTTTTGGAATCCATCTGCCCTTAGCTCCGGTATGCAGGCAGGAGTATTTAGCTAAGAAAAACCCCTCCTCCCCACCTGAAGACTCATGGGATGTATGACATCATTTACAATGGATTTCAAAAGTCTACACACCCCTGTTAAAATGTCAGGTTTCTGTGATGTATACCTATAAAATGTACAACTCAGTTGAACAACAAACTAAAATCTTTTAGGTGGAGGGAAGTAAAAAAAAAAAAAAAATAATAATAATAATAATAATGTGGTTGCATAATTGTGCACACCCTTATGCTAATACTTTGTTTAACCGCTTCCCGACCGCCTCGCGCAGATATACTGCAGCAAAATGGCACGGGCAGGCAAAATCACGTACCTGTACGTGGACCTTTTAATTGCCTGCCCGTGGGTCGCTTGCGACCCGGTCGGGAGCTCCGTGACCCCGGCCGCGGGACCAGCGGACCCGATCGCCGCTGGTGTCCCGCGATCGGGTCACGGAGCTGAAGAACGGGGAGAGTATGTGTAAACAAACCTCTCTCTGCGCTTCCTACTCTGCCTGTCATTGATTGGCTGTTCCCACTCATCGGGAAAGCCGATCAATGACGTCAGACGTCAGCCCCGCCCCCTAATGTAAAAAAACACACACACATCACAGCCCATAACCCCTCCCCTCCCCCTAGTGGTTAACTCTTTCACTACAACTGTCATTTATACAGGAATCAATGCATTTAAATAGCATTGATTGCTGTATAAATGACAATGGTCCCAAAAATGTGTAAAAAATGTCCGATGTGTCCGCCATAATGTCGCAGTCACAATAAAAATCGCTGATCGCCACCATTACTATCCCCCATTTTGTAAACGCTATAACTTTTGCGCAAACCAATCAATAATCGCTAGTTGCGATTTTTTTTTTTTTTTTTTTTTTTACCAAAAATATGTAGGAGAATACGTATCGGCCTAAACTGCGGGAAAAAAAAATTAAACCCGCAGGGGCGATCAAATACCACCAAATAGAAAGCTCTATTTGTGGGAAAAAAAGGACGCCAATTTTGTTTTGGAGCCACGTCGCACGACCGTGCAATTGTCAGTTAAAGCGACGCAGTGCTGAATCGCAAAAAGGGGCCTGGTCCTTTGGCTGCCAATTGGTCCGGGGCTGAAGTGGTTAAACACCTTTTGATTTTATTACAGCACTCAGTCTTTTGGGTATGAGTCTACCAGTATGGCACATCTTGACTTGGCAATATTTGGCCACTCTTCTTTGCAAAAACACTCCAAATCTGTCAGATTGTGAGGGCATCTCCTGTGCACAGCCCTCTTCCGATCACCCCTCAGGTCTGGGCTCTGGCTGGGCCATTCTAAAACTTTAATCTTCTTCTGGTGAAGCCATTCCTTTGTTGATTTGGATGGATGCTTTGGATCGTTGTCATACTGAAAGATGAAGTTCCTCTTCATGTTCAGCTTTCTAGCAGAAGCCTGAAGCTTTTGTGCCAATATTGACTGGTATTTTGAACTGTTGATAATTCCCTCTACCTTGACTAAGGCCCCTG
This sequence comes from Lithobates sylvaticus, assembly GCA_028564925.1. Lineage (NCBI taxonomy): Eukaryota > Metazoa > Chordata > Amphibia > Anura > Ranidae > Lithobates > Lithobates sylvaticus. Next base: position 570,696,329 of record CM053029.1, read on the forward strand.
TTCCAGCTGAAGAAAAACAGCCCCAAAGCATGATGCTGCCACCACCATGCTTCACGGTGGGTATGGTGTTCTTTTGGTGATGTTCAATGTTGTTTTTGCGCCATAATTTTGGAATTATGGTCAAAAAGTTCATCCTTGGTTTCATCAGACCATAACACATTTTCCCCACATGCTTTTGGGAGACTTCAGAAAAGCATCATGAAAAATTTGCAAAATTTACCTGGGCTTGGGTGTTTTTCTTCGTAAGAAAAGGCTTCTGTCTTGCCACTCTACCCCATAGCCCAGACATATGAAGAATACCGGAGATTGTTGTCACATGTACCACACAGCCAGTACTTGCCAGATATTCCTGCAGCTCCTTTAATATTGCTGTAGGCCTCTTTGCACCCTCCCTGACCAGTTTTCTTCTCGTCTTTTCATCAATTTTGGAGGGACGTCCAGTTCTTGGTAATGTCCCTGTTGTGCCATATTTTCTCCACTTGATGAGGACTGTCTTCACTGTGTTCCATGGCATATCTAATGCCTTGGAAATTATTTTGAACCCTTCTCCTGACTGATACATTTTAACAATGAGAGCCCTCTGATGCTTTGGAATGGCTTTTGTTGTAGGATAAGAAAATGTCAGGAAAGACCTACTAGAACAGCTGAACTTTATTTGGGGTTAATCAGAGGCACTCTAAATGATGCCAGGTGTGTACTGACTCCTATTTAACATGAGTTTGAATGCGATTGCTTAATTCTGAACAGACCTGAATCCGATTGGAGCCCAGACCTGAATCAGATTGAAAATCTGTGGGGTGGTCTGAAGAGGGCTGTGTACAGGAGATGTCCTCGCAATCTGACAGATTTGGAGTGTTTTTGCAAAGAAGAGTGGGCAAATATTGCCAAGTCAAGATGTGCCATGCTGATAGACTCATCCCCAAAATGACTGAGTGCTATAGTAAAATCAAAAGGTGCTTCAACAAAGTATTAGTGTAAGGGTGTGCACACTTATGCAACCATATTATTTTTTATCTTTACTTCCCTCCACCTAAAAGATTTCAGTTTGTCCCTTTTTTTTTTTTTTTTTTATAACAGGAGAAAAATGAATAGTCCTTCTATATATAACATTTCATTTCTGTACATACAGCCAGATACCTCATTACATCCCATTCCATCTACTCCTGTATGTTTCTAATATACTATCCAATAAATATGGATACACGAATGAACCCAGGTAAAGAAACCAAAAAAGAAAGGCGATGAAGACAGAGAAATAAGAAGAGTAAATTCCTCTCCTAATTCCATCCTTCATGTTGTTACTACACTAGGTACACTGCGTCAGAGGGGGACGCTTCCCCCAGACCCTGCCGGGACACTCCAACTACCTCCCGATATTCTGGCTGCTGCTTCTATTTATAGTCCATTTCCTCCTCCTTTTCTTTTTTTTTTTTTTTTTTTTTAAACACCTGTAAGGGAAAAGGCATAATGAGCTAGTATGCACCGCATACTAGCTCATTATGAAATACTTAACTTAGAACGAAGCGTCGGTAACTCACCTGGTCCACGCCGAGGTCGCTGACATGTTGCCTTGGCGTGTCTTCCGGGTATCGCGACTCCAGCGCTGTGAGTGGCTGGAGCCGCGATGTCGTCACTCCCGCGCATGCGCACGGGAGACTTCTTCCCGGCAGGGTTCGGATTCTGCCGGCCTTTCAGCCGAGAATCCCCCGTGCGCATGCGCCGCTGCAGTCAGCGGCGCATTGCACGGGGAATATGTCCTAAACCGTACAGGTTTAGGAGATATTTTTTTTTTACCTACAGGTAAGCCTTATTATAGGCTTACCTGTAGGTAAAAGTTATATTTTTGACTTTACAACCACTTTAAACCCCCTTCCTAACCAGACCCATTTTCAGCTTTCGGTGCTCTCACACTTTGAATGACAATTACTCAGTCATGCAACACTGTACCCAAATACATTTTTTGTCCTTTTTTTCACACAAATGGAGCTTTCTTTTGGTGGTATTTAATCACCGCTGGGTTTTTTTATTTTTTTGCGCTATTTAAAAAAAAGACTGAAAATACGGTAAAAAAAAAAAAATTCTTTGTTTCTATTCAATTTTATTGGCGAGCATTGGCAGAATATTGGCGAGTATTGGCAGAGTATTGCACAGTGCTACACATCCAGCCCACAGCTGCTGCTGCCATCTCTCCCCCTCTCCTCTCTCCCCTCTCACTGTACTGATCGGTACATAGAGGAGAGGGAGGAACCGGCGTCATGACGTGATTTGACAAAGCGGTCACGTGGTAAACGGGCGCTATTAGCCGGACCCGGCGGTCACGGATGTTCCCGAGTGCGCGCCTCAGGGGGCGCGTGGGAGCAAGATTCTTGAAGGACGTCCCGCGGAATAAGCCGACCGCATTGTAGCCGTCTTTCAGCTATGGCACCGGTCGGCATGTGGTTAAATTCCGAGGACCCCCCTCTTATTAAACACTATTCTCCTCTCCTCCCCAAAACCCCTCCTCCCTTTTAAATTGTTTGTTTTTCAACTGAGTTGTACAGTTTATAGGTCACATTAAAGGTGGGAAAAGTTCTGAAATGATTTATCTTTGTCATTTTTTTTTTTTTTTTTTCTTTACATCACAGAAACCTGATATTTTAACAGGGGTGTGTAGACTTTTTATATCCATTGTACCTAGGTAAGAAACCAGGAAGTAACTGAAGAAATGTAAAGAAAAAATAAATAGCATAGAACAAATAAATATAATATACCTATCCACTAATGCTAGCAGCATAAAGATTAAAATAGTCAGTGCTGATTGAAAGAGTGAATTTCCACTTTAAAGTGAATGTGATTTGGCTATGAAGTACAATAACCTGTATACTATTTTTTTTTTTTACAGCCTGGCTCCGCCTATGCCTGGGGAGCCCAGCACTTTGCGATGGGATGGAAAAAAATTTGAAGAATTGCCAGTTGTCCATATAAAAGCCACATACAATAAGTAAGTGAGAACCGTCCGATCCGTTGTCATAAGGCTATTTGTTCTATTGATCTTTAATTAAGAATGTTTACTTTTATTTAGGGCTGTGAAAATTAAAGATTAATTCCTCAATTTAATCTTACATTTTTTTTGATCGCTCAAAAGTCTTTTGATCGGTACTCAACTCTCCGCCGACTTCCGGGTCTTCAGGGAGTTCTGTCGGAGATCCGGAGACGTCACGGACATCGATGTCACTGGACTCCTCCTCCTCCCCCTTCCCCAAGTGCCTCCATCGGCTAACGAAGGGAAGGGGGAGGAGTCCGGTGACGTTGAAGTTCTGATTGAACGTACCGCGTACGGGGAGGAGCTATGCATGACGTCACCCGCTGCTGCCCTACGGAACTAACACGATTGTCGGCTTTACATGCTGTGTTTTTATCATCTTTATGTGAGTAGTTTGTGTTTGAACACAAAAATGTAATCTTATACTTAAGCGGTGAGCACTTAGATCTTTTCTTTCTACCCATGACCTGGCGTCCTTGCTGAGATCTAAGGAAACGTGAGAGAAGTTTATGGTCCGCGTTAACCCTTTTGATACCCTCTTGCATGACCACCTGTTTGCACAGGGGTCCATGCCATAAAGGTGAGAGTGATTAGTTAGACCGGGAGGTGGAGGGATTGTCACGCTACTGTGGAAAAAAAATGACTTGCGTCAGTGCTACAGTTTGAATTTAAAACGTATTTGTGTGAACTGTGAAGTTAAGTCAAGTCATGGATTGTGGAAACTAACTAGTGTCGGGTGATTGTATATAGTGTATACCACATTTACCACTGACTAATGCAAAGTTGCAATGCAAGGAGATCAGCTAAAAGTAGTTGGATCTGTGTGTGCGTTATAATTAATCAATTAATCGAACACGAAAATTTTAATCAGTAACAGCCCTTTTATTACATTTCAGGGATTAGTGGGGAAAACCTTCTTTCCCTGTTGCATTAAGGTAACGTTTTCTTAACTTTAGAACTATATGAAGTCTAGTGATAGAGGAAGAAGGTGTACTACTTGCCTTTTTATTCTTTGCTCTGGCAGGCTTCCTTCACTCTGTGCTACCAGTCCCAAAAGCCTCTTCTCTACTGTGACATCACATACAATGCAGAACCTATAGTCCTGCTTTGTATGTGAGGATTGTGAGGGCCCAGAACCTGGAGCATCAGAGAAGAGTGGAGCGCTGGAAGCTTTCCAGAATGAGAAATAGGATCAGTATTACACCCCATTCCTCTACATTTAATGAGAATTTAACCCTCGCAGTGCGGAGGGGTACCAACTGAAAGGGAATCTAGCCCCCCCCCCCCCACCCCAAATTCAGTGATCCATTCATTCAATGCGCTTACCTGACAGCCGAGAGCCGACCTGAAAAAATCAATACTAAGCTTGTGGATGCCGTAGCAGTCGCCATGAGCTTGCTTTAACCCCTGAACCTCTAGAACACAGGTGTCAAACACAAGGCCCACGGGCCGAATCCGGCCCTCACACCTCTCCTGCAGCTGCAGGAGAGCTCCAGCCCTCCTCTGGTCCTCCTCCAGACCCCTACTTTTCTGCTTTCAAGCAATGCATCCAGCTTCTTCCCAGCAGCAGCATAAGGAAAAGGGGTGCACTGTGCTGTTAGGGAGAATAGGGGACTCCACTTCTGATGGTGGGGTGGCTCTTGACATCTAATGTAAGGGGAGGGGATGTGCTGGACATCTAATCTTACAGATGCAACCGGCCCTTTTGAGGACAATCCATAATGCTGATGCGGCCCACGATGAAATTGAGTTTGATACCCCTGATCTAGAATGTTCCTAAATGTATCTTAGGTCAACAAGGGGTTACTGATTGTCCGGCTTCCTGCATTTGGAAAGACGGGATCTAAACTGTGTTCTAGGTTAGGAACCCACCCTATGCCACTCTATATGATGTAGTGGGTGAGAGTCTCACATTGTCACAATGATAGGAGACAGCGGCGTTCAGTAAACACATGGCTGCCATCTCAGTCATCAGCCTCAAGCTGAGCGCCGGGGTTCGTCCTTCTGGGCCCGCTCGCCACACGCCAGTTAAGTGAAAGGTACCTAATGAATAGCAATCAATATTGTTTGAATTGCAAGCAGCTGTAATGCATTTGTCTTGCCATGTCCTGCTATGTAATGCTGCCTGCCATGCTGGAGAGGAACGGGGGAACGGGCTGCCTCCCTGCGTGCCGCACAGCGTGAGCTGCCGATGGAATAACTAAAGTGTTTAATTGAAATGCAGAACAAAACAATGAGATTCGGGGGAAAGAAAAATAATGGGTCCCAGCCCTGCTTTCTTCATGGAAGTTCAGAACGGCTCCTTGCGCGGTCCTTTCATCAAATGTTGATTTGGTGGAGGATTGATCTAATCGTTAAAGAGAACCAGTCACTCATGGATATATACAGGAATTAGAAAAATCATTCTGTGATTTATTGTAACTGTTAGGCATACATTTAACCACCTCAATACAAGGCATTTTTACCCCCTTTCTGCCCAGGCCATTTTTCAGCTTTCAACGCTGTCACACTTTGAATGACAATTGCGCTGTCATACAACACTGTACCCAGATAAAATTGTTATTATTTTTTTTCCCCACAAATAGAGCTTTCTTTTGGTGGTATTTGATCACCTCTGCAGTTTAAATTTTTTTGCGCTATAAACAAAAGAAGAGCGACAATTTTGAAAAAAAGCAATATTATTTACTTTTTGCTATAATAAATATCCAATTTTTTTTTAAAACAAATTTTTTCCTCAGTTTAGATGGATACGTATTCTTCTACATATTTTTGGTAAAAAAAAATTGCAATAAGCGTATATTGATTGGTTTGCGCAAAAGTTATAGCGTCTACAAAATAGGGGATAGATTTATAGCATATTTATTATTATTTTACTAGTAATGGCGGCGATCTGCGATTTATTTTTATTTATTTATTTTTTTTTTTTTATCGTGACTGTGATATTGCGGCGGACATATCGGACACTTTTGACACATTTTTGGGACCATTCTCATTTATACAGTGATCCGTGCTATAAAAATGAATTGATTACTGTATAATTGTGACTGGCAGGGAAGGGGTTAACACCAGGGGGTGATCGAGGGGATAATTATGTTCCTAGGGAGTGATTCTAACTGTAGGGGGAGGGGATTCACAAGGGGAGGAGACACACCATCGGTCTCCGAGAGCATCCATATTCCAAAATGAGAGCTGCGCCGCCTGCCCGTCATATGACAGCTGGCGGGCAGTAAGCGGTTAAAGGAGCTTTTTTGGCCTTACTTCTCCTGTAGGTCACAGGAGTGCACTTAGTTCTGCTCTCCTTTGTCCCAGATTCAGTTGACAAGGGTAAAGTCCGCTGTTGGCTGAAATCTGAGCCAGGCCAGGCTCTGCAGGGATCCTGACAATAATGTTGGGTCTGCCCAGATTCCTGACCAGCAGCTGGCTCAGGCTCTTTGGCATGATGCTGAGAGCCTGAGCCAGCTGATCCTACCCCCTGCACAGCCTGGTGCTCCGGTGAGCACTGGCAGGGCAGAGCACAGAGCGGTAACCGACAGTCACCGCTCTATGCTCAGAGTGAACCTGAGAACTGAGCAATCAGCAGTCTTTGCTCAGTTATCGGTGTGAAGCCAGCAGGGGACAGCTGCAGCATCATAGGTTGGGTGAGTATGTGTGCGTTTTTTATTTTTATTTGTATCCCATACTTCTTTTAATATAATTATTGTAATAATTCCTCCTTATTTAGCTATGGCACTTTGCTTTTATACCATTACTATCCTTAGTGATGTTAGACATTCTGGTCTTAGCTCCTGCAGCTGCAGAGTCGCATGCAGTCGCTGTGCCCGCCCCTCCTCTCCACCTGCCCTATCACGAGTGCTTTATATTATGCGAACCCGCTCCCAAAATACAACACCTTCTGTGAATGGACAGCAGAACGGAGCGGTGGGCAGGGGCTTAGCTATGAGAAGGCAGCTTCTCTCCTATCAAAATGCCAGATGTATAGTGATATCTGTACTCCTTGTCAGATGTAAATAAGAGAGAGGTCCACGAGGTGGCAGGCACCCCATTGGACCTTACCCATAGTAAACCAGCTCATGTTAGAAAGTGGCTGAATTCCTGAAGTAAAGTGGTTGTAAACCTCTGAAATGAAAAATGAATAAAGCATATCCTTCTATAGTTTGTACTTGCCTCTATCCAAGTCGCCTAGTGTGATCTCTGCCATCTCTATCATTCTTCTGCTATCTGCACAAGTCACTTCTGACAGTCTATGCCACATGTGTCAAACACGAGGCCCGCAGGCTGAATCTGACCCCCCAGGCAATTTCATGTACGCAGGGCTTTTTCAGCCAGAATGTGGTGGAACTCTGGTCTGCTACCGTTTTTACCTTTTTTGCTACCCATCCGCTCCCCGCTCACCATTGTCCCTTGTAACCACAGAAGCCTTCTGTGTTTAGCAGGACAGCTTTCCTCTCGGCGGCTCACAGATCCCTGCCTACCCTGCGCTCTTGGTGGGGACAAGGTGAGATGTAGGTGCAGTGGTGGGATGGAGCATCGAGTGGTAAGCTGCACTGTGATCCCCAACTGTGCCCGGGTGCACAGATGCCGACCAGTGACCTCCCTGCAAGTGAGAGAGAGGGGCAGAGCCACCTACACTGCCGGAAAGGTAACGGAGGGGGGCCGGGTGGGTGAGATGTGAGGAAGCTCTTGGGAGGGGGAGGGGGGTGGGTGTATTGGAGAAATGAGGGTTGTGGAAGGAGATGTGTGCAGAGATGGGAAAGAGTGGTGTAGAGGTCAGAGCCAAGGTGGGGTGCAAGTAAGATGTGGGCAGCCTGTGACAGAGGGCTAAATCCTTTACACCCCTAAACCCTGCACTGTATGGAGGGCACGCCTCTACCCTGCACTGTATGGAGGGCACACCTCTACCCTGCACTGTATGGAGGGCACAATTCAACCCTGCACTGTATGGAGGGCACAATTCAACCCTGCACTCTTTACACAGCGCACCCCTGAACTCTGCACTATGTACGCAGCACACCCTGAACTTTAGGGTGGTATATGGTTGAGTTCCTGCACAAATGTATATAGTCGTACATATACAACCTTTGGGAGCAACTATAATACTGATGTGGCCCTCAGAGAAATTGTCTTTGACACCCCTGATCTATGCTGACACCAGACTATCCTGGGAGATTGTCCCCCATCCTTCAGCACACAGCAAGTGATTAACAGCCTCAGCTGTGCATGTTTCCCTATGCTGCAGTGTAGGCAGGTGTGTCCATTCCCTCCACTCAGATCTCAGATTACACTCGGCACCCTGCTCTATGCTTTGAAGTGTGTGACATCAGAGACCTGCTTGTCTTCTGGAGCTGAGGAATGCTGTGTACATTTTCTACTTTGAATTGATGTAGAGGAGAGAGGGCTGCAGCTAAACCGGTACAACTTGTGTATGAGGATTTGTTTTATCTCTGACGCCAGTCACTTCACTGGGTATATGGAAGAGTTTACAATCACATTTAATAATTAACTTGCTGTAATGTTTCCAGTCTGCATGTTCAATGGATGTACTTACATGTAATGTATACTTCTTCTATGTTGCAGCACACATCTTCAGATCACAAGCTTTGACAACAAGTCTTTAGTGCGTACATCGTGTGGTACGGAAGGCTTCAGAAATGCCAGGAAAAGCTCTTCAGTAGCAGCCCAAACAGCTGGGATTGCAGCGGCAACTGTAAGTCTTAAGCACTGAGCCTGGTGGGTGGAAGTGCATGAAAAAATAAAATAAGTGCCTTATTGTTCACAGAAGGATTTTTTTTATGTTTTGGAGCAGAAAAGTGATGAGCTGCGGGACTGTTGGAGAATTTGTAGTCGCGAGGTCCTGTATTTTTGTTTGTGGAACCCAGCACTGCTGCCATTCACTGAACGCCTTGTATTTTTTTGTGTGAATACAAGGCTTTTTCTGGTTGGAAGAGGTAGAGAGGGCATGTCACGATCTCCACCTCGTCCAATCGTTGAAAAGGTGTTGTGTGAATGGTGGCAGTACCCCCTGTGGTCAGTGTGCAGAGGCACAGGACCCAGAAGTTCATGGCAATCGCTGTAGTAGTCAGTGCTGACTGCTACATTGATTGTCTGCTTACTCAGCGGTCCATCAGAGAGATGCATACTTGCATTGCACCAATCTGGTTTGTGGAAACCGCCCTGCCAAGTACCCACAGCAGCTGTGGTGGGCACAGGCAGCAGTAAAAACATGACGGGGATTTCTAGATCTTTCCTACTCCTATCCAAAAATAAAACATGCAGGCTATACATGGCACTTGAATGAGAGATTTCTACATTTCTGCAAAAAGGTCATAAAACATACTTTTTAGCGATCCATCACTTTTTTTTTGGATTGAATTGTGCTAGATCTATCCTGTCTATCCTGCTTCTTTTCTGTCTGATTAGGGCTCTTTCACACGGGGTGGATCAGTGCTGATCTGCCCGTGGATATCCGCTTGCTCAGCGGGGATCGCCGGAGCGATCTCCGCTGAGTAGGAAGATGACAGGTCCGTCTCTGCACACTGCGCAGGGACGGACCTGTCACAGCGCCGCTCTCCCCTATGGGGGATCGGGTGATGACGAACCGTAGAGTCCGTCGTCATCCGATCCGCTCTGCAGACGGATGGAAAAATAGGTTTTCCTCCGTCTGCAGAAACGGAGCATAGCGGACACGGACGAGATGCTCATCCGCTGACACCCGCTATCCCATAGGATACATGTATGTCCGTTTTACATCCGAAAACGAATGGATGAAAAACGGACATATGGACCGTCCGTGTGAAAGAGCCCTTAGTCCATTTTTAGTCTGCATTTAACCAATTCTCACCTGGCCAATAGAAAAAAGACGGGGGCTTTTCCTTTCTGACTGGAGGTCACATGACATCCTTCGGAACAAGGCACACAGCGTGGTGATCGGTGGTTCAGTGTGTCACATGGACACGCCGTGCATTCGATCACGATAAAGAGATTTTGACGTAGGCTCTTTACCCTGTGATCAGTTGTGTCCAATCACAGCTGATCACAGTGTAAATGGGAAGTGCCGGTTATCGGCATTCCTCTATTCATGCTGACAGCGCGTGAGTAGAGGAGAGCCGGTAAGTGGATTTCCTGACGGGGTGGGGGGGGGGGGTCTGGGCTGATAATTAGTGCAATTAATATGAGTTCAGCCCCATCAGTACTGCCTTTCAGTGATGCCTGTCAGTGCCACCTATCATTGCCCATAAAGGTTACCTATTAGTACTGCATATCAGTGCTGCCTATTGGTGCCTCGTCATCAGTGCTGCCTATCGGTGCCTCGTCATCGGTGCCTCGTCATCAGTGCTGCCTATTGGTGCCTCGTCATCAGTGCTGCCTATCAGTGCCTCGTCATCAGTGCTGCCTATTAGTGCCTCGTCATCAGTGCTGCGTACCAGTGCTACCTCATCAGTGCTGCATATTAGTGCCGCCTCATCAGTGCACGTCAGTGCAGCCTCATCTGTGAAGGAGAAAACTTACTTATGTACAAAATGTTATAACCGAAACGAAGAAAAAACTTTTTTTTTTTTTTTTTTATTTGTTTAGCAAAAAACAAAAAACCCAGTGGTGATTAAATACCACCCAAAGAAAGCTTTATCTGTAAAAAATTATAAAAATGTAGTATTGGCACATCATTGTATGACTCTGCAAGTGTCATTCAAAGTGTGACAGTGCTGAAGGCTAAAAATTGGCCTGGGCAGGAAGGGGGTAAAACTTCCCAGTATTGAAGTGGCTAATGGAGAAAAGAAATTAAAAATTGGGCCCCTGAGTGCTTTATGTCGAAGTTTACTAGTATGTAGGGGTGCAACGGATTGTCACCAATCCGTGATCCGAACGGGTCAACCTGTTTGGATCAGCACACCACGCGATTCGCGGAGCGCTTCGCGGCCTCGGCCTTAGCTCTAGCTCCGGAGCTGCGCCCATCTTTGTACACCCAGCAGCCGTTTACCACGTGATTGCTCCGTCAAATGGCGGAGCGATCACTTGGTAAACGGCTGCCGGGTGTACCAAGATGGCCGCCGCCATGTCATGATGCCGGTTCCCCTCTCCCCTCCTGTGTACAGATCTGTACAGTGGAGGGGAGAGATCGGATGGAACCAGCGCTGTGGGCTGGATCTGTAGTGCCCACAGCGCTGCTCTGTGACAGTTGCAGTCACAACCATGGATCCATCCATCCATGCTCAGCTATCCCTCCATACTCTGCCAATACCCGGCCATACTCTGCCAATACCCGGCCATACTCTGCCAATACCCGGCCATACTCTGCCAATACCCGGCCATACTCTGCCAATACCCGGCCATACTCTGCCAATACCCAGCCATACTCTGCCAATATTACAGTGGGGGAGATTTCCATTACAGTGGGGGAGATGACGTGGATAAAACCAGCACACAGGTTTTTGAGAGTCCTTTATTTAAGCCATGGGTCTTCAAACTACGGCCCTCCAGTTCAGGAACTACAATGATGCCTAGTCATGTCTGTGAATGTCAGAGTTATACAATGCCTCATGGGATGTGTAGTTCCGCAACAGCTGGAGGCCGTAGTTTGAGGATCCCTGATTTAAGCAGCTCCAGCGTCTCTCCCCCTGCCAATGATGTCCTCTTCCTCTGATTCTTCTCCCGACGCTAGCTCCCGCTGTAAATGTTAGCTCCAGCATGTGCCAGTACTTATATAGTCATGGGGCGTGGCCATCCAGAGACCATGCCCCCTTGTGACGTCATCCCCCTATCATGCCCCAAATATGTACAAGAATACATATCGGCCTAATTTGAGGGGAAAAAACTGTTTTTATTAATATATATTTTGGGGATATTTATTATAGCAAAAAGTATGCGTTTTTTTTTTTATTATTTTATTTATTTTTTTTTCAAAATTGTCGGTCTTTTTTTGTTTAATAGTGCAAAAAATAAAAACCGCAGAGGTGATCAAATACCACCAAAAAATCTCTATTTGTGGGGAAAAAAGGACGTAAATTTTGTTTGGGAGCCACGTCGCACAACAATTGTCAGTTAAATCGACACTTGTGCCGAATCACAAAGAGTGCTCTGGTCTTTAGCCAGCCAAATGGTCCGGGGCTTAAGTGGTTAAAAAAATGCTTTATTTAAAAAAAAAAAAAAACATGCCCAAATTATACTAACCCTGACCTTGCCCTTTGACCCAAACGCTAAACCTGGCACTGACCTAGATCAAACGGGAGTTCTGGGTCCTGATCATTACTATGTAGCAGGAAGAGATATAAAAAAAAAAAAAGCTCATATTGGTAGTTCCGCTGGTCTGCATGGTCACTGAAGGTGCTGTCGGTAGCCCTCAGGAGCCATCCTGGGATTCAGAAGATAAACCACTGTGGAGTTTCAGTATGGTGGATGGAAGCCGGCAGCTCCGGAGGGCGGTGGAACGCACGTTGGAGCCGCAGCATCATACAGGAAGTAGTCAGGAACCAAAAATTGTGCAACGCGTTTCGGAGCATGCATGGTACACCTTTCTCAAGCTCTGGGGGGGGAGGGGGGTGTTTGGACTAGAAAATTTAGATACACTAACAAAAAGCCAAACTCATACTTTATAAGCAGTTGGCGCAACAGTTGTTTTTCATTTTGGAAAAAACGCTTTACATAAATAAAAGCTGATCATTGTAAGCACCCCTGCCAGTGTTAAATGGTTTGTCTCATCTCTGTGGGGGGTACTGTGTCTTATGGTTGCATAGAGCAGGGCTCGGGAGCGAGCACGCACCAGTGCCCTTATAGCATGCGGCTTTCTATTGGGAGCACTGGTCAAGCGAGAGGAGCCAGGAGCGCTGGCAGGGGACCCAAGAAGAGGAGGATCAGGGCTGCTCTGTGCAAAACTATTACAGTGAGCAGGTAAGCATAACATTTAATTCAAAATAAACCTTGCGCTAGAAAATATTGAAATGGGATTGTTGCAAGAAAATCCTAAATGCTGGATTACAAACACTATGAAAAAAAAATAGTGCGCTATTCCTCTAAATCAGGGATATGCAATTAGCGGACCTCCCAGCTGTTGCAAAACTACAAGTCCCATCATGCCTCTGCCCCTGGCTGCCATGCTTGTGGCTGTCAGATTCTTGCTTTACCTCATGGGACTTGTAGTTCTGCAACAGCTGGAGGTCCTCTAATTGCATATCTCTGCTCTAAATGAACCCATGCAACAAAATATTAAATATACAAAATTGCATACAAATGCGTCTTATAAATTCATGTGCATAACTTAAGCTCATTAATGTGAAAGATAAATAACTATGTAATCAATGTCCATAATAAATTCATAGCATGTCCGAGAGTTTCCAAAGTGCTCAGTGCAAATAAGGTGCTCTTCCAAAATATATTACCGTATATACTCGAGTATAAGCCCACCCGAGAATAAGCCAAGGCTCCTAATTTTATCACAAACTGGGAAAACTTATTGACTCGAGTATAAGCCTCGGTTGAGAAATGCGGAAAGTGGAAAAGAGGATCAACAATGCCCATTTGCAGCCTCACTGTGCCCATTTGCAGCCATAGGTCCCCCAAACGTCAAACTGGGTAGTTAAGGGTTCCTAGATGCCCCCTAGCTGCAGCCAAAATTTGGGGTCTCTGAACCCAAAGGGTCCTGAAATGACATTGCTGCAGATGGACACAGTTGACCGACTTTGGGGCCCTGTATCTTGGGCCACTTGGTGCTAGGAACCCCATCTATGTTGTAGTGCTAGTTCCGCTGGGTTTGAATACCAAACTTGGTGTTCCTAGCACCAAGTGGCCCCGAGATACGGGGCCCCAAAGTCGGGTCAGAAAATGTCAAGCATTTTTCTGCAGCAGAGAATGACATTTTCTGAATCGACTTTGGGGCCCCCGTATCTCGGGGCCACTTAGTGCTAGAAACCCCATCTGAATATGTTGTAGTTCTAGGACTCCTGGGTTGGCATTCCAAATTTGGGGTCCCTAGCACCAAGTGGCCCCCGAGATACGGTGCCCCAAAGTCGGGTCGTAAAATGTAATTCTCTGCTGCAGAAAAGTGCTTTACTTGAGTATAAGCCGAGGGGGGCATTATCAGCACAAAAAAAATGTGCTGAAAAACTCGGCTTATACTCGAGTATATACAGTAATGTTTGGCCTCTTAATTATTCAAATTATAGAGATCAAACAGCATTTAACATGTCTCCTGGATAGCCAACGCTCTCACCATCAGGCATCCAATTAACTAAATGCAGCTGTACCTAACTGATGGGGTCAGTGTCCCCACTGCTGGAATGTATGGCTGCTGTTTGACTCCACTTTCCACACAATCAGTAGCCAGGCAAATTAAACAGGAGGAAAAGCCACATAACAAAATATAGTTTAAAAAAACCCTTTCTTTAATTAAAAATATGCGCTTCCAACCGTCTTGTGCATAATGACGTCACACACTAGCTCCGCCCGACGCGTTTTTCCCAAAACTGCCTTCCTCTGGGATTGGACACCAGTTTTGGGGAATTGTGTCGGGCGGAGGGGTAAAACTCACTCAGATCAGCACATACTTCAGTAGGTCATTTTTTGTGGCATTCCCTGCAATCAGAATAATTAATTTTAACCGCTTGCCGACCAGCCGCCGGGATTATACTGCGGCAGGTTGGCACGATCCTGCGAACAGTCATAGCTATACGTCGGCTCGTGGGGATAGCAGGCGTGCGCACGTGCCCACTGCACTGCTGATGCTCGTGGCCGATGGTCGCGATGACCGCCGGCCACAAGTGATTGCGGGCATGAGAGGCAGAACAAAGACGTGTGTGTGTGTGTGTGTGTGTGTGTGTGCCCACAAATCCCTGTTCTGTGAGGAGTAAAAGATCGTGAGTTCCTAATCGCTAAGAACCACGATCTGTCATTTTCCTCTAGGTCAGTCCCCTCCCCCTCCTACAGTTGGAACACACACAGGGAACACAGTTAACCCCTTGATCGCCCCCTAGTGTTAACTCCTTCTTTTGCCAGTGACATTTTTTACAGTAATCAGTGCATTTGTATAGCACTGATCGCTGTATAAATGGCAATGGTCCCAAAAATGTGTCAAAAGTGTCTGATGTGTCCGCCATAATGTCAGTCCTGATAAAAATCGCAGATCGCCGCCATTACTAGTAAAAAAAATAAAGAAAAAAAATAATAAAAATGCTATAAATCTATCCCCTATTTTGTAGACGCTATAACTTTTGCGCAAACCAATCAATATACGCTTTTTTTTTTTTTACCAAAAACATGTAGAAGAATACATATCGCCCTAAACTGCTAAATAATTTGCTTTTTTTTTTTTTTTTTTTAAATGGGGATATTTATTATAGCAAAAAGTAAAAAATGATGTGTTTTTTTCAAAATTGTCATTCTTTTTTTGTTTACAACGCAAAAAATAAAAACTGCAGAGGCGATCAAATACCACCAAAAGAAATCTCTATTTGTGGGGGAAAAGGACGTACATTTTGTTAGGGTGCAGCGCAATTTTCAAATAAAGGGACGCAGTCAGTGCCAAATCGCAAACAATGGCCTGGTCATTCAGCAGCCAAATCTTCCGGGGCTGAAGTGGTTAATAATATTTTTCTAGAAGAGCCGCTAATTGCTGCATTTGGCAAAGTCCAGTTATATCTGTATCTGTTTATATTGGGTTATTTAGTCATTTTTTTTTAGGTAGAGTTTGAAAATGGAAAAGATCACACCTGCAGCTTCCACTAGGTGGCAGCACCCACCCAGCATTGTCAGCAAGCGCGGTCCCAGGTACTGTGCCGTCTGTTTTTTCTTTCTTCCTACAGAGATTTCCCAGCATGATTAGCAGCACCGGCAGGTCACCATGTTTCACTTCACAAAATAAAACTAATTAGGACAGGCCTGTGAAATGATAAACCCATCAGAGTTTTCTGCTCACCGTTACATAAAAGGCCTTTGTGACCTCTGCGTTCACTGTTACTGAAATGATTATTTTATGCTACCCTTGATATGGCCTTTTCCAGCAGCATTAATCAGCAATCATATCAAATAATGAGAATGGGTAATCCAGAGCGGCTGTGTGACATTGGCAAAACATTCGGTTTGTGACTGCACATCCATGGGGGCTTTTTTTGTTTTTGTATTATTTGGGACTTGGACAGAATAGGTATCTTCATCGATCGATCGGACTCCAGTAACGTCTTCTGTCACTTACTCCTTACTGTACAGATCGCTGCTGTTCACACTATTGTGTAAAAGGTGTAGCAAACTATGAGGTGTGTGTGTATGTATGCAGGGCCGTCTTCAATACTGATTGGACCCTGGGCAAACGTCTCCCCCCCTCCCCCCCCCATACAATTTCGCTCTCCCCCTGCTCTGAGACATACAATAAATAGCAGCTAGACTTAAAATCAGTTTACTGTATCAGATCAGGCAGCGATTGGTTGCCAGATGTTACAGTGTATCATTACAGCTTACTGACTGGTTGCTAGAGGTTATAGCACACATTACGGCTCACTGATTAGTTGCTAGATGTTACAGAACATGATTTCTGGTTGTTGATTGGTTGCTAGAGATTACTGTACAGTAATAATGCTCACTGATTGGTTGCTAGAGGTTACAGCACATCATCTCCTTACTGCAAGGGGCAATGATATACATATAAATGCCGCCTTTATTTACATATCTATGCCACTGGATGCAGCAATTTACATATGAATGCCGGTTATTTACATGTAAATACAGGTTCTGCCGGTGAGTCATCTGTACACAATAGGGCAGAGCTGGGCAGCATTAGTAGCAGCACTTCACACTGAGATATCAGGACACAGCAAGGGACTAAAACTTCAAGGGACAAGGGAATTTAAACCTGAAATAGTTAGCAAGTATGAGGCAGCTGCTTTGGGCCCCACAACAATGACAGGGCCCAGGGCAGCTGCCCCTTCTGCCCTGCCTTAAAGACGGCCCTGTATGTATGCACTGATCAGCCATAACATTATGACCACCCACCATAACCCATCGAGAGGCGTGGACTCCACTAGACCTTTTGAAGGTGTGCTGTGGTATCTGGCACCAAGCCATCGGTAGCAGATTCCTAACCACTTCCCGTCCACCATATAGAAAAATGACGGCCGGAAAGTCGTTCTGTTATCCTGACTGGACATCATATGACATTCAGCAGGATAAGCCACGATGACGCGCCGATCGGTGGTGTGGTATGTCAGTCTGACACACCGCAGGTAAAGAACCTCTGACGGAGGCTCTTTAATATGGGATGAGTTGTGTCCAATCACAGCTGATCACGATGTAAACCGGAAAAGCCGTGTATGGGACAGACGCGAATAGAGGAAAGCCGATCGGCTGCTCTCCTGGCGGGAGGGTCTGCACTGATTATCAGGAAAGGAAAGTTCGCTCAAATGGCTAAGATGGAATCCTCTGTGACAAATAATGAGAATGATGTAGACACAATGGTGGCTGCAAAACACAAAAGGCAACAGATGAACATTCATCTAGTGGAAGATTATGGATGGGTACTTCTTACCAGACAAGGTGGACCCACCTGTCGTATGACAGTGGGCCAACCAAGCGTGTGTTTTGGCTGAAAAAAATGTTTTCGAAGCAAAATAATGGTCAGTGAGAATCAATGCAGCCTGATTAGTGTCCATCTGCAGCCTAATCTGTGCCCATCTGCAGCTTCAGTGCAGCCTGATCTGTGCCAATCGGCAGCTTGTTCAGTGCCCATCTGCAGCCTGTTTAGTGCCCATCTCCCCATCAATGCAGCTCACCATCTCTTATATGAAATCACCAGGCCGTCATCTGTTTCCTCGGCTCTCAGTCGGCAGTCACCTCCACCATCGGCATTGGACCAGCTCCTGTGATGGACAAAACACTGGTCCAATGCTGGTGGCAGAGGTGGGTGTGTGTGTGACGTGCGAGCCAAGTTGAGAGGAGATGACGGCTCAGTGATTTCCAGCGGCACTCGTCCCCCTCCTTCCCCTCCGAGGTATGCTGTTGGCGTACAGCACGCACCCGCGATTTCCCCCCTCTTTTCAGGGGAAAAAAAGTGCGTGTTATACACTGATAAATACAGTATATATAAAAAATATAAATATTTTTTAAAAACCTGTGATTTTTGGCAAAGTGCATCCTGCATTTTCAGTTTTGGTACCCAAATTTCCATTTGGTCTAAACATGAGCCGTGCATTCGTCAGTAAAAAAATAAAATTAAAAAAAAATCTGCATTTTTGGTCAGTAATATATGCTTAATGCATGCAAATACGAGCGATCGCGTGCAAATGTCCATTTTACATACTGTGCAGAACAAAAACACAAGAATAGGTTTTCGTGCGCGGAAATTGCACAAATGCATATGCGCAAAAATACAAAAAAAAATGTCTGAAAAAGTAGATGCTCAAACAGGAGAATTGTGTGCAAGAGGCCTTAAAGGCACTCCAAACATTGTAAGCAGGCACTCATTGCCACGCCACAAAACGTGCAGCGCCAAACACGCTTGGCTCAGTGCTAAAATTTGGTACATGAGCTTCTTTAGCACATTTTTATGGAGCAGAAGGGAAGCCCATTCAAATGAATGCTGCCACTCCAAAAATGAGCGTCACTCAATTGTGAACAGGGTCTTGGATAACAGAACCACTTTTTTGGAAAGTCTAAAGGCGGGGAAAAAAAGGGAAAACAATAATTTGTTATAAATAGTAGTTTAGTATGTATAGATGTATGAAATATTTTGCTTTTTAGGTTTTTTTTTTTTTTTTTTTTTTGCACAGCATGGGTACACAACACACATTCTCATTCTCCTTTTCATTAATCCTTGCCCCCGAAGGATAATTCCTACTACACACGTAGGCAAAGAGCTTTGGTCAGGTTTAATTAACCTACCAGTATGGTTGTTGGAGGAAAGTAGATATACCGGAGGGAACCTGCAAAAATGCAAAGAATAAATATATCATTATGTGACTGGCGTTCCTGTTGGTATGTTTGTATAAATGCATATATACATGTTTTCTGTAACTTATTGTTCTCATAGCTCTGTCTGCTGCGGAACTCTACCTAAAACGATGGCTGTTTTTAAGCACTGTTAACTAGGGCTGAAACAACTAATCGATTAATCAATTATGAAACTAATCGATTACTATTTTCATAATCGATTAATCGGCCAGTAACATAATGGGGGTTAAAAAAATAAAAAATAAAATGAGCCCTTTATATAGTACAAAAAGAGCAAATAATCGCTACTGTAAATATCACTTTCACGGTTCTACAGTAAAAAAAATTAAACCCTTAGGCTGCTTTCACACTGGGCGGTTTGCAGGCGTTATTGCGCTAAGAATAGCGCCTGCAAACCGACCCGAAACAGCTGTTGCTGTTCCTTCAGTGTGAAAGCCCCGAGGGCTTTCACACTGAAGCGGTGCGCTTGCAGGACGCTCAAAAATGTCCTGCAAGCCGCATCTTTGGCTCGCTATAGGAGCGGTATATTTACCGCTCCTATAGCGCCCGCTCCCATTGAAAACAATGGGGGAGCGCGCCGAACCCGCCCGCAAAACGCTGCTGCGGGCATTATTGACCCTTTTTCGGCCGCTCGCGGGGGGTAAAACCACCCTGCTAGCGGCCGAAATGCGCCGCTAAAACGCCGGTAAAGCGGCGCTAAATATAGCGCCGCTTTACCGCCAGCGCCCCCACCGCTCCAGTGTGAAAGCAGCCTTACAGTAGTGATTATACTCTTTTTTTTTTTTTTTTTTTTTGTACTATAAAGGGCTAATTTTAATCTTTTTTTTTAACCCCATTATGTTACTAAATGTCTTAGACCTGGTTCACATCTATGTGTTTTTTGGTGCTTTTTGCTGAAACGTACTACAGTTCATTTACATGGTTTCCTATGGGACACGTTCACATCTATGCTTTTTCAGCTGCTGCGTATTTGGAAAGGGTCAGGGACTTTGTTTTTAACGCGAAACAGTGTTTTTTTGCTTCACTATACTTCAATGGAGAAGCTGCAGAAAAGCATGTAATACGTTTTTTGCAGCAATTTGTGTTTTTTTAATCTGCCCAACAACTAATTGGCCAAAAAACAGTATGTCTCCTCTAATAGTGTATACAGTATATCTCCTCTAATAGTGTATACAGTATATATCTTCTGTCTGTTATTCTCAGAGTGGATTCGATATTTTGCTCCCTAACCATATAGTCGGTTGTTTATATTTATCACTGCATAGAGATATTTAATAATAAATTGCCTTCTTTTTAAACTTTACATATTAACTAAATTATACACCACACTTTTTTTTTTTTTTTTTTTTTTTTTAAGGTTATTAATCGATTAATCGAAACAATAATCGGCCAACTAATAGATTATGAAAATTAGTTGCAGCCCTACTGTTAACCAATTGTTACAAACCTGGATAACCAAGAAAGCTGGTAACCTGTCTGTCTCCACCTCCTGTGAATGTGGTTTTCTGCATACTTGGGTTATAAAGGAAAACAAGTTTACCTACTGGATCACCAACAGGAGGAAGGAGCTCCTTATTCCACGGTGTAGAGCTACAGTTGGACCTCATTTAGAATACGGTTTCCTGTCCTGAAGTTCTCCCAAAAAATATATTGATAGGATGAGTCCAGAGACGGGTTCTATTCTTCAGAACTTGTACCATTTTTGCCTATCAGGAAGACTGCAGGAATTTAACGGTGAGAATTAATAAAGTGTGTCTGAGATAAGTTCTATCTCAGTTGGTGCCAGTGCTAATAGCAACAAACCAGTTCCTATCTCTCAGTTTTTTTCCAAATGGCTTAGAAAATCAAATTTTAAAAGCTAATTGGTTGTGCTCCAGCTGAGACAAAAATTTTCTTAGACATTTTTTAACAATAGAGATCTTCACCCCGAAAAGTAAAGCTTTTCTGTTTTTCTTTTGCTCCTCCCTAGCCTCTATCTCAATTGCTATTTTTTTCCGAGGAGCAAAAAGCTTTCTTTGCTGGTACCCGCTCTGACTTACTCCTCACCAAGGCAAGGATGACTTCCAAACCTCTTTGCTGGTACCCGCTCCCATTTACTCCTCACCAAGGCAAGGATGACTTCCAAACCTCTTTGCTGGTAATCGCTCCCACTTACTCCTCACCAAGGCAAGGATGACTTCAAAACCTCTTTGCTGGTACCCGCTCCCACTTACTCAGTCCTCACCTAGGCAAGGATGACTTCCAAACCTCTTTGCTGGTACCCGCTCCCACTTACTGCTCACCAAGGCAAGAATGACTTCAAAACTTCTTTGCTGGTACCCGCTCCCACTTACTCAGTCCTCACCTAGGCAAGGATGACTTCCAAACCTCTTTGCTGGTACCCGCTCCCACTTACTGCTCACCAAGGCAAGAATGACTTCAAAACTTCTTTGCTGGTACCCGCTCCCACTTACTCAGTCCTCACCAAGGCGAGGATGACTCCAAAACTTTGCTCTTCTTTCTGTTTCATTTGTCAATAACTGCACACATTAATGTCTCCACCTCCAACCACCTTCCATGACATGTTTCTTCACTGCTGGCTTGTTCACAGGGATAGTCCTATCCTTGTGAGCAAGCCAGCAGTGGTGAAAAGTGTCAAGGAAGGTGGTTTTAGGTGGAGACATTAATGTACTGTATTTAGGAGTGCAGCTTATATTTATTTTTAACTGAAAGTGGACATGGGATGTGGTAGCCATCACCTGGATCATCTGTGTGGATTGAAAGGAGCAAGTCTGGAGTGGAGCCGTGGGGTTGGATATCTTTCTGTAGGAGGGGGGGGGGGGGTGCTGTTGCTTGTCACATACCAGGAGGGTACGAGACCAGTCTCGCTGCACCACTCAATATCGAACACGTGCAATAAGGAGCCAGGTGCGAGTCATCGTAATGTTACAGCCGGCTCCCAAATCCAAGATGACGGCACTGGAGAGCAACATACCTGAGAGGAATAGGCTGGCAAGTATTTTTCTTCTTAAAATTCAGGAGCTACTTTATTTGTAGCTGCTGATGTCTTTATTTTTGTTGCACGCTTTCCTCTTTTAATTACCCCTGATGTGTACAGCATAGAGGAAAAAGAAAGGATGGGGGGTAAATCTTCCGGAGGTAAAGTGTTTAAAGAAGAACTAAAAGAACTAAGAACTTTTTTGAGGGTTATAACCACTGTAAAGGTTATTTTTGTTGTCACCAGAACTAGTGCCCCCATTGAAAGTTTTCTCCTCTATTCTTTTTCTGGGAAAACCCAAAATTTGGGATTTTATTTTACTCTTGATAATGGTAAACAGGACAAATAGAATAGTAAGGGTGAATCTCCATAATGGGGACACGGACAGCAACTAAAACCTAACCACAATCCACTTTATCCATCTTTTTCCCACAAATAGAGCTTTCTTTTGGTGGTATTTGATCACCTCTAATTTTTATTTTTTACACTTAAAGAAAAAACAGTTTTGAAAAAAAATATATATATTTTTTTACATTCTGCTATCAAACATATCTAATAAAAAAAATTTAAAAATCTAATTTCTTCATAAGTTTGGGCCAATAATGTATTCTGCTACATATTTTTGGTAAAAAAATCCCAATAAGCGTATATTGATTGGTTTACGCAAACGTTATAGCGTCTACAATTAACGGGATATATACTGGAATTTTTTTTTTTCTTTTATACCAGTAATGGTGGCAATCAGCGACTTAAAGAGGGACTGCGATATTGCGGTGGACAATCGCACACTAACTGACACTTTTAGTGGGAACCACTGACACTATTACAGTGATCAGTGCTAAATATATGCATAGGGGTTAAACATTGATCAAAGGGTTAACTGTGCCTAACCAGTGTTTTTTGTGTACTGTGTGAGGTGCTTTTGCCACTTGAGTGCGCCCCCTGAAGGGCGGAAGTACAGAATTGTGTGCGCATGTGTATATACACATATACACATATACACATGTGATTCTGCACAGACGAGCCGCCCTGTAGCAGTAAAACTGCAATGAGGTGGTCTTCAAGTAGTTTGCTATGCTGACAACAGTCTTTAGATGTGAAAGTTGATTTTGGTCCAGCACCAACCGCCCCCCCCCCCCCCCCCCCCCAAAAGTTTTATGGAAAACCTGACCTTTTTGCATAAGGGAGTAGGGTTTTCCTGAATTGGTGACTACCAAGATCAATACGACTATGAATAATTTTATCCGTTTTGCATTGTTCTTTTAATGTGATTATTTTTGGAGGAGAGCTACAAGGGGACCTATTTCCATATTGCATCTTTGCTTTATTAGACAACCCCTAATCTTGAGTTCTTCCATTCATGGAAGCAAACCTCTTATGGAAAACCTATCGTGCTCCACAATAAAGCCATATCGGAGTTCCTGAGGAACACATGCAGGCCAGGACCTTGTGATGGATAAAGCCATTTGGTATTGGTGAACCACGCTTTACATGACTTGCTGCTTTCTGTAATAAGAGACGTTCTTAAAATGAACGAGGATCCCAATCCTCGGAAAATGGATTTTGCCCATTCTTACATTATATCATCACTCAGTGCATGTTAAGCTTTTTGAACATATTTCCTTCACTATGGTGACATCCATTTACAGGTTGGGGGTCATTGTAAACATACTTGGATTACTTTTGAGGTCTGCATTCCGCATACATCAGCCCTAACCATGACATTGCTTTTGACTCTACTAGACTCTCATTGCTTGCCATGTATCCCTTGACATATTTACTTTCATTTGGAGGAGCAGATGTCACCTAGAGAGAAATTATGCACTTTAGAAGAATGCTGAGAATTATATCTGGTCCATTCTTCATTATTTAGTGCATGACAG